>OU823262.1:2562500-5125000 GCA_917490735.1 Dryobotodes eremita
ACGCCACATGCTACGATCCCTACATACTCCTTTCGCCTTGTTTACGTTTATACATCTGGTCATACACACATGCCGGTTGCGAGTACTACGCACCTGACCTTTCTGAAGAACATCACCATCACACACACACATACAAACACATCATCACGTCATCCGGTATGATTTTCAGGCGGTATAAAATTACTTTTTAAACTAACGCCACCGTCCTTACTTTTATATCATGATTGACTGCTTCGCTCCTCAAAGGTATAATCATTTAAAAGGTTAAATCTGTTACATTCATTCCCTATTCAGCCCAGTGAAGTAATGGAATAATTCGACTGTTCCCATACACTGGTATATTGTGTTCTCGCTCATCAAAGTCTGATTTCCTACGAAATGTATGGGAAGCATTTTGTGATTTCTGACTTTTATAGTACTCCGACCTCAGTGACCCATAGAGCTTTTTGATCCTTATGTGAAACAGGATCGATTGGCATCAAAAAATATATTTATGTGTCGACCTGCACGATTACTGACAAATGCGTGCTCTGACTAGACAGGTCCACTCAATCTGTGTGGTTCTTTCCTCAAAAGACCATTTGCATCTGCATGGTCTTCGCATGACCTGACCAAGATTATGTCTGGACCTTAAAAGACACTGTGACCTCTGAGTTTGTTTCGGCCTTTCTTCTCAGAGTAGTCAGATAGGAAACGCCGACCTCGTCTATTTAAAAAAATATGATTGACGTGTAAAAGTGTTTGTACAAACCTACTTACAGAAATAAAATCATTTATCATTTATGAAAATTGCCCATTTTCTTGCATTTTTTTTTTCAAAGTGTGTGAACGCACACCAAAATTTTTCAAAAAGTTAATAAATGTCTATTAAGATCGTTTTCTAGTAGCGACAATGATTAAAGTACCTGCAGATTAGTACCTGTAGATTTTTGAAATAGGGCAATAGCCCTATTTCAAAAATCTACCCTGTATTTGTCAAGATTGACTGCTTTGCTCCATAAAGGTATAGCGTGATGATCATCATTTAAAAGGTTAAATCTGTAACTCTGCAATATTCTAACCTTATGGCTTGTGTTTTTACAATTTATGGTAAACTATAGAAGAATCCGAACAAATTGCAACATTGGTCATCCCCCATAGCCCATAGCAAATAGCGTGATAATTTATACTCCACAGACTGACCAGACTTGTAGGGAATATCTATGCAAAATTTGAAAAATATCTATCCGGTAGTTTTTGCGTGATGCTGAAACATACAGATCGTACCCAGACCTCGCAAAAACTACAAAAATAAAAAAAAGCAATTTACAGTTTTGACTTCGCTACGATTTATTAATTGTGTAATATTTTGGGGTAACTCGACAGAAAAAGAATCAGCATTGAAGTCTCAAAAAAGATGTTTACGGGTGATATTTAAACTTGAGAAGACCGATAGTTGTTTACCTTATTTTAAAAGTTACAGGATATTAACTTTACCGTGCTTGTACATATTAGAAGTGGCTGTGTTTGTTAAGTCGAATCCGCATTACTATAAGCGTCTAGCCCACATAGTCCCACGCAATAGACGTGACAATGGTCAACTTTGTCTCCAATCCGTTGTTCTCTTTTTGGTTGTGGTACCTACCCCACACAAATTCGTATACCACTACTTGTTATGTAAATAACAGAGACAGAAAGTCAATAAGGTCATCGATATACCTACACTGTGGTAAAACTACGTATTATTGAAGCTAACTGAAAAACTACTCAAGCAAAGTTAATAAAAATTATATGAGACCACCCCTTAGGAATAACCTATCTATTAAAAAAAGAAGTTTTGAAATCGATCCACAATTTCCAGGGATATCGCGTAACAATCATACAAAAAAAACCGGCCAAGTGCGAGTCGGACTCGCGCACGAAGGTTTCCGTACCATTGACTAGGTAAAGAACAGTAGGTACACAAATTAGGTGCCTACCTGTTACCATTTATTGATATCGAGCAAAAATAGGCAAAAAATGGCGATTTTTGTATGGGAGCCCCCCTTAAATATTTATTTTATTTTAATTTTATTATTTATTATTAAAGTAAAAATACAACTGAGTATTTTGTGAATATTTCGAGTGCCTACATGTTGCCATTATTGATATCGAGCAAAAAGGGCAAAAAAATCGCATTTGTTGTATGGGACCCTTAAATATTTATTTTATTTTGTTTTTAGTATTTGTTGTTATAGCGGCAACAGAAATACATAATTTGTGAAAATTTCAACTGTCTAGCTATCGCGGTTCTTGACATACAGACTGGTGACAGACAGACGGACGGACAGACAGCGCAGTCTTAGTAATAGGGTCCCGTTTTTACCCTTTGGGTACGGAACCCTAAAAATATACAGACGATTGAGAACCTCTTTCTTTTTGAAGTCGTTTAAAAATATAATTCAACGGAACCTTCGGCAGAATTCGACGACCGAATTCGAAATCAACCCTCCCTACTTCCCTAATCTTTCGTGGCCCAACGTTCAGCTCGCGTTACCTCAGGCTAAGGATAATCGCTGATTTATGGCTAATATCCTCCATGATTTACCAGTATTTCTGCCTCCATTTTTTTCTTCGCACCTTTACGCATGTATTGAATTTTATTACATCGCTTTGTGTTAGTTTTACTTGGCTATAACTGTCTGAAGTTTCTTGGAGATTTTATGCTGATGCTCTAAGAGAATCTGTGCCAAGTGGTCGTGGAGTTTTTGAGTTATCTGTCTTCTTGTTTTAAGAAAGTAGCTGCTTGGATAGAAGAGCTATAGGGTTGACTTTCCAGTGTAGGCCATTTTATTCGGTATCGTTTGCATGTTATAGTATTTTTATCTCACGAAGCGACGCGCGCTTTACTTGTGTTTAACCAAGTGTACAAACGCGCTGTAAATGTGTGCGTGAAGTAGCGTCAGCACATATACACACATAAACTCTTCCGATTTCGCCATTGTCTCGGACGGTACCGAGAGCTTCTGCGTTTACACACACATTCACAGCGTGTTTGGTAACCACAAGTAAAGCGCGCGTCGATGCGTGAGATAAAAATATTATACAACTTTACTGTAATGTGAGCACGAACATAGCTTTTTCATTTTTCAAATCTTTACCTTCATGAATTATTTATTTATTCAATAAGGCCTGCTAGAACCACAAATTACTAAACACATATTGGAAACATCGTCCTGTTTCTGTCAATCGTTTGAAGATGATAGAGACAGAATGATGTTTAAATAAAAAACACAACTAAAACTTAAATGTATTAGAAAAATACGTAGGTACACACGATAGATAAGCTTTCGGTAGAATTATTGCTGTATGTGAAAGTTCATGCTCACAGCTTTGTAATCAAATGCTTCTCAAACAAAATCCAATTCAAAATTAATTTTCATGAAAACTTTTCGTTTTATTTTTTTTTACAAAATCTTTTGATATTAAATGAAAACAATATTCGTTTTCAAAGGTGAGTCATAATATGTGTATGATGTGCAAATTTTATTATTTATAAAATATACCTACACATACATAATTTTTTTCAGTACCTACATTTGCATATAATCAAAAATAACATACATAACTACATAAACTCACGCCATACCATGGGCATAGCATAGCATAAGAAAGCATAATTTAGCCTACAATGTTCCCACTGCTGGGACTCAGGCGTCCTCTCTTTGTAGGCAGAAACTATAGAATGCCACCTTACGATCGTTACATTTTCTTTTTCCTTCGTTAAAATGCATGTTGTTGCTGTGCAAATGAATTCTCTATAAAACGTTTCTTTGTATCAAACGTAGCCACGTAACCTAATGTGTATTGCTTGCAACAATGTTAGAATTTTCAGAAAACCCACTTGAATGTTGTTTCCTCTCAAGACTTAAAAATTAAAGTCCAGTATACGGTTTTAAATATTACCTTAGGCAACCCATTGGCCTTGCAAAAAATTGCTGCTTAATCAGCCTATAATGTACCTACTTCTGGAACACAGGCCTCCTCTCAGTGAGAGGAACTGGGCTGTAATCCACCACGCGGGTCCATTGTGTGTTGGTGTGTGTGTGTGTGTGTGTTGTGATTTTGAACACTAGTTCGTATTTCTTATACCTACAGTATCTACTTAATAAAAGTCTTAAACTCAAGGCTCCTTCAAACAGGCGCGACACGTGACAGCAAAGGCAGGCAATGCGATGCGACGCAGGTGGGTTGAACAAAAAAATTCACGCGGACGAAGTCGGGGTCAGAAGCGATAGTTATGTATATTTGCCTAATATAACCAATTTTAGATGTATCAACTGACCTATCTTGTATTTGCGTTTTCTTTTATAAGCTGCGTCATCTATTAGCCTTTTTGGCCTCGCACAGGTTTTTTACTTATTTATTGTTGTTTTTTTTATTATTGTTAATTTTATTAGTTTTAAATTCTCCTTTTTTACTTTTTTTATTGTTTACTCTTTGTATTTCCTGTGCGTGTCCCAAATAAAATATTTTTATTTCTTTGTTTCTTTCTATTACTTTTCACCGAAGACTCTCAAAGCATTAACGTAACTTCAGAATCCACGTTAAATTTTCTAGACTTTAATAATCTCGCTGCTAATGAGATTTAGTTTAGCAAGTTAGCAACAGCTGTGTAATTTCTAATAGGTAGACGCTTATAATTAGATTAGTTATTATATAAATATCTATGGAAGCTTGATCAAAAGATTTAGGGGTCCATTATAAAATACTAGCTTTTGCCCGCGGCTTCGCCCGCGTAGATGTCAGAAATTATCCCACGGGAACGTACTACCGGGATAAAAAGGATCCTACGTGTTAATCCAGGTTATAAACTATCTGTCAAATTCCATCCGTTCAGTAGTCTTTGCGTGAAAGAGTAACAAACATCCATCCATCCATCCAACCAATTTATAATATAAATAGTATGATTAGTAAAAGAGGATAGCACGGGCCAACTCAAACGTGCTGAAGATGATCCCTACTGAACTGTACGGAATTGAACGAATGTACAAATTTAAGTTCAGGTAATAAGAACTTATGCAGTTGCTTTGATTGAAAGAAAAAAAAGAAAGAATGAAAGAAAGAATAAAGTTTATTTTGACACATTTAATGAAACACAAAATAAAAAAAAAGTGAAAGTAATGTTTAACAACAATAGGGTCAATAGTTTCAGGGTGTTGGTGGGGTTGCCGCGCTACTGCAGTGCTTCCGGCATGTTCGTAGAGGCGAGAATAGATGGCTTTCACGCCATCATGCGCAAGCGTTGCGCTTCCATAATGCGCAGGGTACGCGCCAGCCCCAACAGCATCCTGAAAACTATAGCTGATAGGTGGGACAGCCCCATACTGGGACATTGGATACGCCTACATGCCACTGTGGCGTATAATTAATGAATAGTTGTGTTGTTTTTCTGGTAGATGTAAGTACTAACACTAGTCTCTAAGTCGTGTGTATACTAACCAAATGGACTATATTTATGGGTCCGAAATAAAAGATTTTATTTTATTTATTTATTTATTATTAATAGTGTGTTCCTTATGGCTGTGCCAAAAAGGTTCATTTCAGCATTAATGCCAGACAGATGCTGTCTGACGCTGGTTTTCTAATGTACCTTTAGGGACAGGTGACGGGGACTGCAATAGAAACTTTGTATTCGATCCACAACTTCGCAATTGTTGTGCAGTCACCTGTGGGAATACGCACTAACTCACTTATACCCCCAGGGATCTTATGCATGGTCAGTTCTACGTTCGGATTCGTCTTTAAATCTGATAAAATCCGCCATGTGTGGAGCTGTTTCGGCCTTAACATCGATCACCTAAGAATTGATATAATTTATAAAACTAAAGAGTCTCATCGTTTCATGTTTGTGCACGATCCCTCCAAAAATATCAGCACAGAGGAGTACCAACACATGAATGAAAATTCACTCAAACTCAAAGCATGACGTATTTCAATTAGGCAATAAAAAACAGGTACTTTTGCAGTCAGAAAGATGAAGCTATAGTTGCCCATCCAAAGCCTAGTAGATTCCTTGGCGAGAAACGGACGACAAACTCAATGGACACGCTTGTAAATAAAATAAATTGAAACTAAATCAGCCAATAATACTTAAATAACCTCTAATATGAATTACATGAATCCCAGACTACCAACCTGAAGTCCTTCACCCCACCACTCAAATTAAGCACCCAAGGGAAACCAGACGTAAAGCTTTTTCAAATCTTTTGACTTAAGAAGTCCAATCCAATTTTGTTCAAGATCCTAATTCGTAAAGTAATGGGGTGGGAGATTAGTTTTGTTTCTAAGTTAAATTGAAACTACTTATGGCCTAGTACAAAATTGGTCTAGGCAGATATAACTTGTTAATCTAGTAGAATTAACGCTGTAGATTTCAATTATGATAGTGGCGTCAATTAGGGGTTATTCGGTCAAATTAAAAAGAATACCAGCCTATTAGAGGCCCACTGCAAGGCAAAGACTTCTTCTCATACGTAAAAGGCACGCGCAGTAATCACGAGCATTGATTGAGGTACAGTTTAGTGAGCAGTGCTGGCCTAGCGGTAATGGCCTCGACTTACGAGTTGTAGGTCGTGGGTTCGAAACCAGGCAGAGGCGCTTTACGTTATTTAGAAAAAACCTCAAAACGGTGAAGAAAAACATCGTTCGTATACGTGGCGAACGCATCTCATTCAAACAAGAAATAAAATACCTAGGAGTCTGGCTGGACAAAAGGTTCTCGATAAATAAACATGTCAAAGAAAACATCGCAAAGGTCAAGAGAGCCAAAGGTGCGGTCTACCCAATCATCAGCTACCGCTCCAAGCTAAGTGTCAACGTCAAGCTGCTAGTCCTTCAAGCATGGTTCCTACCAATGATAAACTACGGAGTAATACAACTGCTACTGAGGTACAGCAAAACAAACCTGCTCAAGCTTAAGAGGCAGTATAAAATTACATTGAAGAGTGCCGCATAGTTACCCAGTGCCAACGTCACAAATTTACTCTGATAAATACTACAACAAGACCTGAGGCACATTCATGCGCACGATCTCCACGACGACATGATAGAACGTCTCAAATTTCTGTCGATCGAAGGGCTACAAGACCGAGACCCCCGGCAAACGCGTTACGGGCAACACATACTTTCTTTTCGCTACTAGAGTAGGAGAAATTCAATATATTCATAAAAAGGTAGGGACAAGCAGCTTTTCCAACGACTGGCCTCCTTTTGACAGCGTAGGGTATGACCGTAGCGCCACTCATTGAGTAGTAAGCGACTACCCGCTGGGGGTAATCCCCATTACTTCATTGTTATCCTCACCTAAATTTATATAAATACGAGGGAACCAGGGTAGGTTTCAAATGCTCCCACTCTATGGACAAAGTGTAGGACATACCTTTTTGTAAAATGAGACTTATTTAAGTAACATGCTATATTAAAACTAGAGAAATAAATGAATTCTGATTCTGATTCATAGGGCCCGCGTGGCGGATTATGGCCCACTCCCTCTCACAGAGAGAAGGCCTGTGTCCCAGCAGTAGGAACATTATAGGCTGATTATGTATTTATTGGAGTAAGAGCTCAATCAATCAATCAATCAATCAATCAACTTTATTTTTCTCACCACAATATACATGAGTTATTTAACATTGGTCAGATTCGACATTGTTACACAATTCAGGTAAGTATATATTGTGGCAGACTGGTGCCTAAGCTAGGCTCGTGGCCTGTGTTTCAGGACACCAGGATCCCACCCCTTTACATTTTCATTTTATAAATTATGTACTAAGCTGAGAGCTGGTTTAAAGCTGACAAATGCGTGCACTGACTGGACAGGTCCACTCATTCTGTGTGGTTTTTCCCCAAAAGACCATTTCAGACACAAATTTTCATGGTCTTCACATGACCTGACCAAGATTATGTCTGGACTTTAATAGAGACTGTGACCTCTGAGTTTGTTTCGGTCTTCCTTCTCAGAGTAGTCAGATAGGAAACGCCGACCTCATCTAGTTTTAAAATATGATTGACGTGTAAAAGTGTTTGCACAAACCTACTTACAGAAATAAAATCATTTATCATTTATCATTTAAAGTCTTGAGCAAGAGGAACCGACGATAAAACACTCTAATGCCGATTCCCCTGTTCACAAGCTAATCTTCATTTCCATCTTTTTTGCTCTCCTATAAAAGAGCTGTCAATTTTTGTTAAACTGAAGCTTCTATACGAACATAGGACATTTCAGAGGGGCAATTCCCGTAATTAAAAGAACGGTCGCAAGCTAATTTCAGTCGCAACCTGTTATAAATATATTTAATTTACAATTCACCTACATTATTGGCAAGTTTTTGACACTGGTTATTGCCGAGATGAGATTGCGTATAGATTTTAACGTTTATAAATACCAGAATTGGCTTTCAGAACCCATCGACTAATAACGCAGTGAAATTCAAAGCATAAACTATTTTGAAATCGCTTACTTAGTTCTTATCTGTCACCGTCCTTTGCTCGAAATGTCTGTCAGTAAGAGATTATAAATTCTAAAAAAATTGTGTAGTTTGTGACCACTGCCACTTAAACCAATTTCTTATAAATCGAAAAGTTCACTCTGAATTGTTTCAAAGAAATTCTTTCCACCATCAGATAAATTGGCATCACTTAAAACTCTGCTTACCCTCGAATCGTGAGCGAAATCCATAATTCATAAGAAATAATACTTTCTGATGCGTCGCGCGTCATACATGCTCAACTAAGATCTCAGAAGAAAGGGGGATACGGCTTTTAATAATATTGCGACATGACAACAGAATGGACATCATGGGTGATAAAACAAGTGTTCAAATAATGATTCAATCACCAATTCAGCCGAAAGGTATTCACTACCGCCGATAAATGTATGAATTTAGATAGACAGATAAATCGTTTATTTGGTGCATACAAAAGCGGACGGCGAGCAATGGGCAGCTCGCCGTCTGGTAACGACCAGGCCAGAGACGATGGCACGTCGTGTTCCACGCGCGCCACAAAGAGATATCAGCACCATTGACGGGATCCGATTGGGCCGAAGCCTGCCGGGGGCGCGGATTGTTCGAAAGAATTACCGTGACCTTGGCGCACAGGCGACTGAAGGAACACGGGTGGGTTTTATTCAATAAGAGTCTGACACGCCCTTCCACTCCGCCCAGAGCGGGAGAAGTCATATGAAGATTTTACAACCAAAAAAATAAATGGTGCTCATAAAAGACATAGCGCAGAATACATAAGCACAATTAAATAATAACGATAAAATAACAATGGAAGTGATGCATGAGCTGATTTTAAAAGATTCGCCTAAAATGGTTGTCGACTGCAAGAAGACAGTGGCTAGAGCTTGAAGACCCTGCAGTGAAAACGCATCATGTGTTTTCATAGGACGAGATGTGTTAATTTTACAACATGGTACATGATGAGGGGAATCTGGCACTACATTGAAATAACACTATCAGCCAAGTGGTCTCATTATGCCCAATTTGGTCATACACAAGAGACCCACCTCTCAACACAAAAATATCCTCCTTTCCATGATCGGTAATGACCATCGTCTCGAGATGAAATTCTTTTTTTTTCGACCTCCTGACCTGACCTCGCACAACGCTGAGGTCATATTTACCTTCGGTATAGAGAATTCTTGGTAATAAAAGTTTCGATCTAGATCATATTGGGCTTTGGGTTATCTCCTGGCGTTGACGTCAAATAGTTCTTGGTTATTTTATTGGTATAAAAGAATAATAAATATAGTTGATTGGTTATATTATTTTTATTTGCAATCGCCTGAATTAAATGTATAATCTAAACAGGTATGTAAAAAAAAAAACTTAAGTATTTTATTTTATTTATCAACTCTTTAGCTTTATTAACGCTAAAGTCATTTTAGACTTGACAGCTGCTGCAAGTAAAAGCCGTTTTTAATCGAATATGTAACTACGAACATAAAATATGCATCTTGTAAATTTTGGACCATCTGAAATAAGATTAATAATACAATTGGTGAGTTCAGACCACAATCAAGCTTCCTCCTAAGCCTTGGTCTCACAAATATTTCAGTCAACTGATTCAATATTTAATCAGTTCCATATTTAAATTTCCTTAGGGCATTCGACATTAACCAAATACCTAACCGGTGGTTTGAATGTTGGTTAACACAGGCCTTAATACTCTCGGACCGATAGGTACGTGTATTCGACACTAAGGCTGAATGTCCCTTGCACGTCATTAAACATCAAGGTCTGTTTTTGTTAAGACCAATTTAGGGTTGTTAGGTAGTTTCAACCTTATTGAAGTTTCAATTTACTGGGAGTTTTTGTCGCCCTACGAGGACATATAGTGATCTTATTGGTGATGTTCTTCAGAAAGATCAGGTGCGTAGTACTCGCAATCGGCGTGGGTGTGTGACCAGATGTATTAACGTAAACGAGGCAAAAGGAGTATGTAAGGATCGTAGCAGGTGGCGTTCTGTAGTTTCTGCCTACCCCCAAGGGAAGAAAGTGTGAGTTTATGTATGTGTATGTTTTTGTCAAAGTAAATACGACGAAGACTATAGGTACCTTGCTTATTCTTTCACCACCGGTACGGAAGACCAAAACTAAACATGATAAAACATGGAAATAAAAATAAAAAAAACAAAAACAAATAATAATAAACTACAGGTAGCTGCAGACAGCAAAAATGTCGGATAAATTACAAACCAAGCGAATGTGTGCTGTCAACATTACGCGTACGAGTGACATTATCTAATGCGCCTGACGAGGCCTGACGTTGCCTGACGTGGCCTGACGTGGCCTGACGTGTGCTCAACATACATTATGACGTTTATTATTTATAAAACAGGCACAAATTAGATTCCGTAATAATGTAGGACTGGAATTTCATGACCATTTTCGTATTTTTTCTGGTTTTTTAAGGTAGACATGTAAAAGTAGGTAGTAGTATTTTTGTTACATCATCATTTACAAATATTTTAATATGGTTGTCCGACTATGTTAGAACTCAATTAGAGACAACAGTCATGAGCAGCGGGATAATTACGTAACACACTAGCAGTAGGAATGGGTTTCATTTTGACAGTTCAACAACATTCATTGCGTTATTTATGTTGTTGAGCAGACAAATTTTTTCGAGCATATATAGCAATGGATTAGCAATAGGCTTCAAAATGATTCAGATTGTGATAGATAGTGTGTCACGTAATTAGGGTGCTGGTCACGAATGGTGAGAACGCGAACCAAATAACGGAAATCTAGATAAAATGCACACAAAAATTTACAAAGCAAGGGACAAGCGAGGGTCTGACGGACGAGAGGTCTTGAGTTTGAACCTCAACCAACTATTGCACTCTTGACTTCGACTCCTAACACTAACTTCCTCAAAACCTCCCTTCTTACTACCTCAAGTCAAGACCTAGTTAAGCAGTTAATTAGGCTATAGTTTTTAGCCTTATGATGACGTTTATGTATGGAATTGGAGTTTGACGTAAGAATGACCTTAGTCACGTGTTGAACAAGTATCAAGTTTTAGTGGTAAGTCTCTTAATCTTATCGCACCTTCAGTAAGACAAGGGCATTGAGGCGGAACCTTCAGGGTAGCCCGCAAAATTCAAATTTACTTACGGTTTCTGCAATTTGCAGGTAACTGTCAGGTTGTATTTTGATTAAAATATGATTCGCGGTCGTAACAGATGGCTTTACGGAATTATAATTTAGATATAATTATAATTAGAATCAGCAATACATCTCTCTAAGTTCATATTACTGTATTAAATTACTATTTCATGAAATCATGACATTGGACACCAATTCTAACTTAAGGAGTTGTCTTGCTGATTCTGATGATTATAATTCTGTAAAGCCATATTTATTACGACCGGGAATCATATTTTCATCAAAATACAGTTTGACATTGACCTTCAAATTGCAAAAAACGTAAGAAAATTTGAATTTCGCGGGCTATCCTTGCGCTTCCCCCTTAACTGACAAAAAATCGAAAAACGACTTAAGTATGTCGAAGTGCTAAAAAGTCCCTTTTATCCGGAGGAACAAAGACCCGTATCAATATTAGCTTAATGCCGCCAGAGGGCAACAGTGCCTTTGTCATATTGGTGCATTTTTAGGGTTCCGTACCCAAAGGGTAAAACGGGACCCTATTACTACGACTCCGCTGTCCGTACGTCTGCCTGTCCGTCTGTCACCAGGTTGTATCTGTAGCGGCATCTACAATCGCCACATGCGAGCTACGCGTCATACTGACGTCACGCAAAATCCTGCATCGCGCAATCAGAGTTTACCGCGCAACTAACATATATACAACATCCCGACATCAATCGTCGGGCAGTTGCCCACCAGACACGACACCCGTCTGGTCGGAGGATCCTCCCTTTTCAATAGAGTATGAGTGAGCTTTACACCCTGTTCCTCATACCTCTATACTGGTGACCCCGACGTGATCGTCAGCGCAGCCTTCGTGCAAGTACATCAGCGTGACATCATCATCACTTCTTCAAGCTTTCGAGCGGCGAGTCACACAGCCAGCCAGCACCCACGGCTTCCACGGGTATCCTGACCACCAGCATGCAGCGACCGCGCATACCTGGTCATCACCCTCAGCCTCATCAAGCAACCTTGGCACAGCACACTGCACTTTCGGCCGGTCAACAAGAAGAGCTCTTAATCCCTCTCCTGGTCGACGCCAGCAGTCAGCCTCAACCCGGCGCTGTACCACATCCGACGCACTGGAGCATAACGCAGCGCCACCCCGACTCACTGGGGAATCTTCGCAGACAGTTCCGACTCACCGCGAACTATGCGACACCCGGTTCCGACTCACTGGAACCTCACCTGGCCCTGGCAAGCATCGCAAGATACACGACTCAGCCCACTATCGACCTCCGGTCTCCGGGGGGGAGTGATGTAGCGGCATCTACAATCGCCACATGCGAGCTACGCGCCATACTGACGTCACGCAAAATCCTGCATCGCGCAATCAGAGTTTACCGCGCAACTAACATATATACAACATCCCGACATCAATCGTCGGGCAGTTGCCCACCAGACACGACACCCGTCTGGTCGGAGGATCCTCCCTTTTCAATAGAGTATGAGTGAGCTTTACACCCTGTTCCTCATACCTCTATATATCTCATGAACCGTGATAGTAAGACAGTTGAAATTTTCACAGATGATGTATTTCTGTTGCCGCTATAACAACAAATACTAAAAAACAAAATAAAATAAATATTTAAGGGGGCTCCCATACAACAGACATGATTTTTTTGCCGTTTTTATAGATAATGGTACGGAACCCTTCGTGCGAGAGTTTGACTCGCACTTGGCCGGTTGTTTTGACTATCTTGGCGCGACAAGATCTTAAAATGACTCTTGTAAAATCACTAAACGTACAGTTATGCCCTTGTCCTACCAGAAGTGCGTTATGTCAACGTATTATTAACACGAACAAAACCACATAACATTTAAGCTCACTCCACTTTATCAATCCTGAAACGACCACGAGCAAACCCTGCACAACAAAAGCAGGGTGCACATTACCCGATGATGTCCCGCTATCTACCGGCCAGACGGTGTGTCCGCGTTTTATTTCCTGTGGGAACCCGTTCTTCAGTAAAAGCATTACTATTGATTTTCGATTGATATTAGTTTTGTGGTATGTTCCAGATGTTCTACTCAGTAAACAGGTTTAGTGTGTGTTATTTGTTTATCTACGAGTAGGATGTTAGATATTAGTTAATGTTTTATTCAGTAGCTTTGGTTGATGTACAAGATTGGGTATAGATTTATTTTTATGTTTTTGGTTGCCAAACAAGCATGTAGCGGCATCTACAACGCCACATGCGAGCTACGCGTCAGACTGACGTCACGCAAAATCCTGCATCGCGGAAGCAGAGTTTACCGCGCAACTAGCATATATACAACATCCCGACATCAATCATTGGGCAGTTGCCCACCAGACACGACACCCGACTGGTCGGAGGATCCTCCCTTTTCAATAGAGCATGAGTGAGCTTTACACCCTGTTCCTCATACCGCTATACTGGTGACCCCGAACATGAACGTCAGCGCAGCCTTCGTGCAAGTACATCAGCGTGACGTCATCATCACTTCCTTCAAGCTTTCGAGCGGTGAGTCACACAGCCAGCCAGCACCCACGGCTTCAACGGGTATCCTGACCACCAGCCTTCAGCGACCGCGCATACCTGGTCATCACCCTCAGCCTCATCAGTAACCTTGGCACAGCACACTGTACTCTCGGCCGGTCCACAAGCAGAGCCTTCAAACCCTCTCCTGGTCGACGCCAGCAGTCAGCTTCAACCCGGCGCTGTACCACATCCGACGCACTGGAGCATAACGCAGCGCCACCCCGACTCACTGGGGTACCACCGCAGACAGTTCCGACTCACCGTGAGCTATGCGGCACCCGGTTCCGACTCACTGGAACCTCAACTGGCCCTGGCAAGCATCGCAAGATACAAGACTCGGCCCACTATCGACCTCCGGTCTCCGGGGGGGAGTGATGTAGCGGCATCTACAACGCCACATGCGAGCTACGCGTCAGACTGACGTCACGCAAAATCCTGCATGGCGCAAGCACAGTTTACCGCGCAATTAGCGTATATACAACATCCCGACATCAATCGTTGGGCAGTTGCCCACCAGACACGACACCCGTCTAGTCGGAGGATCCTTCCTTTTCTATGGAGGTGTGAGTGAACTTTACACCCTGTTCCTCATACCACTAAAAGCACAATAAAAATAAAATAAAAATTGGTTCACATAAACGTACATGGGCACTTATGAAACGTCAGAAGCTAGGTGCACGGTTCCAATTGGTCGTTTCCTATGGAGAAGAGCCAGCAAGAAACTCCACGGTTAGAGCGTTTGCCCACTGCATCCGACCTGAATCCGAATTCGAGATCCAAGTTCCATCCGAATTGAAAATGTTCTAAATTCGGACGGATGGTATTCGGATCTAGTCCGCAACCTTTGATACAAATAGTACTACCAGCACTTCGGATCGTCATTTCTCGGATTCGGATCGGACGTAGTGCGAAACCGCTCTTACTCTTTTAAAAATAATTGGCTTTTACAAGCAAGAGAACTTACCTGGTGGTAATTGATCATCGTAACTTAGGGATATCAGCTGCAATATCAGAAAAAATCCCAGTGCGTTACTATCTCAGACACGAAGCTGGAATACCTCATGTGTCTATGATACCGGCTTCTGTAGTACCCTTTAAACCGAAAGATAGCAACGTTGCTTGGCGACAGAAAACTACTGTACTTCTGCGAACGAGATTGTTTATTTATTTATTATTTATTAAAACTTTATGCACAAGTAAAAAAAATACTGTACAAAGGCGGACTTAAGGCCTTAGGCATCTTCCCCTACTTCTATTTTAGGTTTATGGTTTCCGCACTTAGTCCTTCATGTGGACCACTGTGCGTGGGCCATGGCGGCCTTCGGTGGTTATTCCAACCAGCCCACCTCCCTCCAGAAGTTGATGATGTCTACTGGTCTGCTGAGAGCATCTGTGTAGGATTTGGGTGCCCCGAGGGTTTGTGACCTAATCTAGGTGACGCCTGTGCATTCAAAGAGCACATACGCAACGGTTTCTTTAGTCTCCATGCAAGCCTTGCATAGAGGACTGTCCATTATGCCTATTGTGTGGAAGTGTTTTTTTAGCGAGCAGTGTACCTTGATGGTCCCCGTCACTAGGCGCAGGCCTTTCCTGTCCAGACGTAATAAACGTTTGGTATGCCCGAGGCATTTTCTACCAGTCAACCTTAGGGTGATGCAGAGACAAAACATGACAGGTGCAATATACGGGATAGATAAATCGAAAAATAATAAATAGTAATACATATATACATATATTCATATAACGAAAATAAACTTTGTCAAGAGAAATAACGATAGGTAGAGGAGAAAACGAATCCAGCAAATCAGCGTTGGGATGATTCTGCCAACTTCTTACGAATATGTTCACGCTCACTTTAAAAGATAACCGACTGGTTGCCATCCTGATATCAGAAGGAGCGCATTCCAAAGAAAGACCACCTGGGCAAAGAAAGAAGAGTGAATGAAACCAGAGCGGTGAGAAGGACATCGTAGAAGACGACTTTTGATGAAACAAAGATTTTTCGGATGAGTTCCTTCACAGACAACTCTAAACTACTAAAATACGGATAAGTTTATACTATTCAAGGATTATTTTATTACAAGGAAAGCTTCTTATGAAAAAGCTCGTCCGGGAAGTAAAACACAATTCTTACATTTCTATCGCTTAGCAGCTTGGGAAGTTACTGTACTGTAGCTGTAGTTGCTATGTTACATTTTGAAGGTTATGGATTACAGGTACTTAAAAACTTTTAGCGTTGTTTCATGGTTCACTAAATCTACTTTTCTTCTACGTCGTATCGATGGCACGCCAGTATATCTAATTTGGTTGGCCCAAAACTTTGCCACTTCCACGGCATCGTCGGTGGCAGCGCGGAGATTGCTATGGCTGTATTTTTTGGGGCACAGAGGGCAGGATAAGAGGTCGGACATAGTTTGCACCACTTGAAACACCCTGCTCCTGTACTGAAATCTACTTCCTTCTATGTTACTTGTTGTAGTTGTTTGATCAAAATAACAACAACCAATAATAACAAGAAAACAGGAGATTTACTAACAGATTAGATTGGTGAAGTGGGACTTAGTAAATATTCTTTATCTGACCATAATCATCACCGACAATATTCTATTTCGTTTAATTGTTTTATTCTTTAGACTAGGGTGATGGGGTTGGAGTGCCCACTTGGTTTTTCAAGACATCCTCAAGCGGTTGGTCGACTCTTCACGTGACCAGAGGTCTGGCCCAAGAAGACAGCGATACGGACGATTTTTTTTTATGATTTATTCTTTTCCCTCCTTTTTTATATACATGTACATGACGGCGTCACCATTGTAAACAGCAGGTGCAGCGGGCCGAGTTACGCAGTGCTATGCGTCACTTACGCCTCCCCACTCTCCCCACTACTCAAGCCGCTCTATAGGGGATACTAGGTGAGAGGCCCTTCTGGCCCCACCGAAGCCCGGTGAAGCAGCAAAGGTTCCCCGAGGGACCAGCTGCAATAAAGCCAGCATCAAAAAAAAAAAAAAAAAAGGAGGGGATCATTCTTGTCGCAGGCTCGGCCCGGGGCACATGTTTTAGCGCTTAGATATTGAATTGTAGTCCGAGTTAAAATAAAATTGTTAGGAATCTAATCTGAATTATTATTATAATGAATTAATAATTATTAAGCTGTGGTAATAAAAGTTGATTTCTGCTATATTATTACTTTTATTTAAGATGTCGGACCCTCTGCCGTCATACATTTATTATTATTTTAAGACTTAGCTTATACATATGTAAATATTAGGTCGGGAAAAAAGTTATTTCGTATTTTATATACAAATTCAAGATTAAGAGCTCGTGTGGCACCCAAATATCGAGCTTTTTTGTATACCCAGACTTTTTCGAATGAGTCAAAACTGTTTTGTAGTCAACCCCTAACTCTTCAGCTATGTCGTAACTATTAATAAGGCCGCGTCTTGCTCCACTTTTTCTAAAATGGCATCGACGTTATCCGTAACAGGGCGACAAGAGCAAGCCGCATCTTTGATATCAAAATTCCCGGACTGAAAACGCTTGAACCAACCTTGTACTACTCTTACTGACACTGCGTTAAGTTCATAAACGTCACATATTTTTTTCGCCGCTTGTTTCGCATGTTCCCTTTTTTGTAATAAAACTTCATAATTTATCGAATTTCTTCGTTAGATTCACTCATTTTGGCGGACAGAATAACAATCGAAAAATGATGGAATATCGTTTTTATTTTTTTGAATGTCATCTATTTGATAGTAAGTATCAAAACCAGCCACATACAAATAGTACCGCTAAAGCGATTTTACTACAACTTTATACTTATAAAATACGAAAAAACTTTTTCCCCAACAAATATTATCCTAATCTGTACTTGTATAAAGAACTACATTTCTTTTAAAATATTACTAATACAGCAAAATATTCAGTAAAAAGACTACATCGCATGAATTTAAAACTAGAAAAGTACAAACTCATAAATCCAACGAGAACCTGAAATAAAATTTCAAAAACTGGGTCATAAAACAGATTTCAGTTTCAAGAACAAGCTTACAATTTTAATTTCCTTAACATCCAAAAAGAAAGTCCCGCGACCCGTGGTAGGATTGTGCTAGATATAATCCTGCTAGGAGATAACTGTGGCCTAGGGTTGGTGGGGTGATGAAAAATGAAAAATGAATGGGGGCATTATAGCTTTTAAAACGCGGAGAGGTGGATTTTAGGAGAAATTTCTGTCAGCATGTTGTACATAGACAAAACGAATTTTTCTCTGCATCTATTTCTTCATCTTTTTAGATGTTCATTTAATAAAGGATAGGCGATTGTACAGGATCTTAATAGAACTTAAAAAAACAACGTCTTGTGGGTCAGGGTCGGAACCCTCAACAATAACGTTGCCTGTAATTAGAACGTTGTCAACAGAATATTAAATATGGTTCGACTCATACAAACGTACTCATTAAATTGTAACTATCGTTTGATCGTTTACAGGGACTTTCTTCTTAACAGAACTCCTTTGTGACTTTTATGTATAAATAAAAAAACATTATAAATTGTATAATACAGATTTTTGAGAGAAATAAAATACAGCCAAGTAGTACCTAAACTACTTACTTAGCTATATTTTATTTCTCTTTTATCCTCTGATCAGTAAAGAAAGGACTCGCAAACCTATTTTAATAAAAGTGCATGATGCAGCGTTAGCGGACTGCGGGCGCCCTATCTTTTAAAGCGGGGTGTGCGTAATTTCTTTGCTAATAAACAAAACGTTAGTAGTCTAAAATAAAACCAAGAGCAGGCACGTATTAGTCTATTATAGAAATTAAAGTCGCGTTTCGTGATGCTGGAACATACCGATCGTTCCCAGACCTCGCAAAAATTACTTTAAAAAGAACAATGTACAATTTTGACTTCGCTTCGATTTTATTAATTATGTATAGTTAGGTGCATAGATTAAAATCGCTATTCGTGTGTGTCTGTATGACCGCATTGTTCTTCTAAACTACGCAACGGATTTTGATGCGGATTTCAACATTTATGTATATTTGAAGACAATTTATTCAGGAAGCTTTAATGTATAATAGATACATATTAAACTTACATGTAATAAATAAAATCTCGATGTTTTGTCAAGTCGTTAGTTAATTATATTGTTTATTTGAATGACTTTAAATGCTGATCGTCAACAAAAAAAAAAACACCATACACTCTGCCTGTCATTATTTCGCGTATTTAAGAGCAAAATAAAAACTGCTGCAATAATAAATTGATCCATATAATAGAGTAAAGCTGTTTCAATATCTTTGCCTTACTGATACTCAACAAAAATATATTTTACATATCGCATATAAATGAAAATAAAAAAAAAAATATTTTTATTTATTAGGATGATACCTATATTTTATATTTTTCTGTATAATATACACAGTTTTATAAAATATACGATACACAATTTCTATTTTCACAAAGACTTGCTGTGTTTGTTGCAATTATTTAATTTTTAATTTTGTGTGTTCTTTTCCAAATACATATTTAAAATTGAAAAATATAAGATATTTTATGCGACGATATTTATTTCGAAAAGATTATAGTCCTTATTCCAAAACGTAGTAAGTACCAAGTACGCTTTGGAAAGGGCAACTTGCTTCATCTTTCTGACTGACCGACCCTTTGACAATTCAAAAGTGCCTGTGATTGGTTTATTTGAAATTAATGCTTTGAGTTTGAGTTGAGTCTTTTGGGGACTGTTTGGTTCCCTTACGAGCTGTAACAATCCATTATACACAAGTTATATAAAAACGTAATAATACGTAAACTTACTTGTCTTGTCCAAAATAGTTCATAATGAGATCGCGCTTTAGTTCGCCTCGAGAGGCGCTAGTGTAGAGTAAGGTCTCTAGATGTCAAAATATGTACTGAACGTTCACTGTTTGCTGGATTTTTATTCACGGATTTTAATGATTCATAATAGCTGTAACGTTTGTGCCATTCTTGAATAATTATGGAAAGTTAGGATCTAATTTGGTAGCACTTGAAGGAAGAATAAGATTTGTCTGCTTCATGCTTGCCAATTTTAGGAACATTATAATCTAAATATTCATTTGGAGTTTTAAAATGTAATAAAATAAACATACTATGAATATAAGGGTACTTAAACATATCCAAAACATCAACTAAAATTAATGCAACAGGACCTTACTCGACGGTGGCGCCAACTGGTGAGCACAAAAACGGTAGCCCCCATTATGTAGCTAATATGATGTAAACGCCGGGAGGGGACGCCTTAGAAGGACATAGAGTGATCTGATCGGTGATGTTCCTCAGAAAGGTCAGGTGCGTGGTACTCGCAACCGGCGTGCGAGTAGGACCAGATGTAAAAACGTAACCGAAGCAAAAGGAGTAGGTATGTAATGATCGTAGCAGGTCGCGTTCCATAGTTTCTGCCTCACCCATGGGAAGAAGGCGTGAGTTTATGTATGTATGTAATAGGCCGGGGATTTGTTTTTTCGTATTTTGTAGGTATAAATTTGTAGTAAAATCTCTTTACTTGTACTGTTTGTATCTGACTGGTTTTGATACCGTTCAACAGATGACATTTAAAAAAAGAATAATAAAAAGTCAAAACAATTTCCCCACGGAACAGATAAATAGATTTCCCACCATTTTTCAACTGTATTTCTGTCCGCCAAAATGAGTGAATCTAACGAAGAAATTCGATTTAGTTTGAAGTTTTATTACAAAAAAAGGGAAAAATGCTACATAAGCCGCAATAAAAATATGTGACGTTTATGGACTCAACGCAGTGTCAGTAAGAGTAGCACAAAGTTGATTCAAGCGTTATCAGTTCGTGAATTTTGATGACAAAGATGCAGCTCGCTCTGGTCGCCCTGTTACGGATAAAATCGATGCAATTTTTGAAAAAGGGGATCAAAATCGGCATATTAGTGGTTACGACATAGCTGAAGAGTTAGGGGTTGACCACAAAACAGATTAGAACAATTAAAAATAAATCTGGGTATACAAAATAGGTTGATATTTGTGTGCCACGCGAGCTCTTAGTCTTGAATTTGTGTATAAAATACGAAAGAACTTTTTCCCCCACCTAATATGTTATGTATCTTATATCTATGTATCTCTTCACATCTTTTAAACTATAGTAAATCTGACGTATCTCATACATTCACATTCAGAAGCACCTTTCCAACAATACAGAGGTTATATTCAGCAATGCATCTTCTATTGTGTTGCGCGAAGCGAAGGAATTCAACATCCGTCATCTTTCTTTTCCAGTTCGTAATGGAATTAGAAGTAAGTAGGTATTGAAACTTCTAAAGAACTCAAACTCAAAGTATTTATTTCAATTATAATAATAATAATAATAGTTTAGTGTCACAAAGAAACATACATTAGTATACACTGATTAAACAAGATGCTAACTACGCTACAGAAGTCTGTATACAGATATTGTGAGCCCTGCCTCTTAAACTAGGTTAACCTGTATCTTAAGAGACAGTGTTCAGCTGTGAGATTACTTAAAAATAGGGATTATACAACTGCGGACTGTGCCAACCTATTGTTCGTGTTAACAGTCAGATTTACTTTTAGACAATTATTATATTCTAAAAAAGGAAAAATAGTATAGAAATAACAATAAGAACACATGTAATATGAAAAGTGTGTGGGGATGTGTTTATGAAGTGTGAGTTTTTGTGTGAGAGTAGTGAGTGTGAGGTTGTTATATGTGAAGAAATATAAGTGCAGAAATAATGCAATATTAGGCAATGTATTTGAGTAGTGATTCAGTTTGTGCATAGTCCTGTTCAAGTAGCCATTCCATAACTTTAGCTTTTAATTTAAAGGGAATCGCCATTCTCGGCTTAACGTGGACAAGCTGTTTAGTAAAAAGTATTTTATCAAATAAATATAATTAATTCTAAAATAAATATATTTGCACACCTCGTTACAGGAAAGTCTTAGGAAAAAAATGTTGTATTATAAGTATTCACGCCGATTACACGCGCAAAGAACCGCCATTTTTTGGTTGCAGGCTCTTGGTGGCTTAGGTTCTGGGTTACCACATAAATAATAATGCGAGTTCAGTTTTTATTCGATAAAAAATCGTTTTCTAGTATTTGAGTAAAAAATGTGGTTCTTTCATGCGCACGTTAACTGATAAGTGATTTGGACCATAGTTAATACTTATTTATCTGTGATTAAATCAAAACATTTATATTTTTCTATGTAAATCAATTTCTGTCTGATTATAGACTCGATTATCGAATCAACAAATCGATTAATGTTAAACATATATTTTTTTATTACCTGGCAACACCAAGTGCATCATTTGTCAACAATCAATGACTAAGAAAATACTATTCGCTTTTCAGTTTGGTTCCGTGTTGTGAATATTCTCTTGTGTTGTTTATTTTCCCGAAACGTTTGTTTTTGTTATAATGGACTCCGATACCCCACTTTATGAAGACCCGGCCTTACTTTTGGACACTGAATCTGCTTCTAACGTTTACCCTGGCGTTATTTTGGACATTGAGCCTGCTTTAAACGACCACCTTGGAACGAACTCGGACCCTCCTGCGCATCGTCTTGTTTCCTCACGTGGGAATGAGGAAGAACTGCGATGTGTTAATTGTGGCATCGATGTTTTGCATCGCAGAAGACGCACACTGGAGCTCGTTGAAATACAATCAACTATTCGACAGTGGACTGCTCCTCAAATCGTAAGTTTTAAAACTCAAATATGACTAATGTAAAGAGGTTTCAAAAACTCTATTTCAATACTTATAAAAAATAGCCCATACTAGATGAGTCCGGTATGTCTTAACTAAATGACTGCTTGAGAAGCATCTGAAACAAACTCACTTGTTTTGCTTAGTATAATTTCTGTTTCTGAATGTTTTTGAGATATTATTATATATATTGTCTAAACAACCTGCATTTATAAATGCTTGTCTTATTTACAGGTTACAGCCCAAAGCTTGGTCTGTCATTCATGCTGGATGTTGGCATTTAATTTCTCATCGGACCAAGGAAATGAACAAAGCACAAGTGGTGGTCATCATCGACAACTATGTGTCAACTGCCAATGTTCTATATTGCGTACCAGATCTCATGTTCTGCATACCAATACAGAAAGAGAAACTCACATAAGAAATGTGATTAGCGATTGGATAGCACCACGGCAGGTGAGCACAGATTAACTTTTATGTATTACGGATAGGATATATTATTTGAAATTAACAGAATTATGTGTATAGAAAGAAATCATTAATGTATTTAAATGCCACTAACTTAGAATTATTTTGTTTAAGGTTCATGGATCAGATCGCATCTGCCATCCATGTTGGCAGCGAGCTGACAGAGTTCCAGTCCTTGCTCCAGTAGCTGTTAACGTACCAGCAGCATCAACAGAAACAATTAACTTACCAGATTATTCACGAGCACCGGATACACAAGGTCATTGTTTTTGCCCCGATTGTGAATCACCGCAACGACTGACTGTCCCAATATGGCTCAGGGTGAAGTTATTCACAGATTTTAATTTTTATGTTCCGAAAAACTGCAGAATATGCAGTTTTCATTTATTAAATAATAATTGGGATGAACTGTTATCAAATATTTTAAATCCCAACCACACCTTTACAGTAGAACATGTTCAGGACTTTGCTACATTTGTCAAAGAAAGAAGAAAGAAATCGGACATTTGACTTCCATGACATTGAGGCAATGACTGATGATTTGGTCCATTTCTGGATAGGGCTGTCCAAAGATCAATTTATTAACTTAAAAGCAGATCTTCCAAGGTTATCTGAGATGCACAATGGTTCATTGGCTCTTACTGCATATTTAATTAATCTCCGAACTGGGGATAGTGACGAAAGAATTTCATCATTGCTTAACATCCCACGATCAACTTTGAACAGACTAATGGGCCAAGCTCGTGATATTCTACATGACGATTTTATTCCCCATAACTTGGGAATAAATCATATTACAAGGGCAGAAATAGCAAATAGAAATCTTATTATACCCAACGGACTGTTCAGTGGCGATGACAGAAAACCAATTGTTATAATTGATGGTACATATTTGTATGTTCAAAAGAGTTCAAACTATCTATATCAAAAGAATACTTACTCCTTACACAAGTATAGGAACCTAATCAAGCCACTCCTAATGGTATGCTCCGATGGATACATTATAGATGTATTAGGCCCCTATCCAGCAACAACATCTGATGCCAAAATTATGTTGCATGAATGCATTATGCTGCCTGAAAATATTGCCTTAATGCATTTGCCTCGTCTTAGAGACGAGGCAAATGCATTAAGGCAATATTTTCAGGCAGGAGACGTTTTTATTCTGGATAGGGGTTTTAGAGACTGTGTGGCACTATTAGAACAGTGTAATTATTCTGTACATATGCCTGCATCTTTACAAGTAGGTGAAACTCAATTATCAACGTTGGCAACTAATAAATCTAGAACCGTCACAATGTGTAGGTGGGTTGTAGAAGTCGTAAATGGAATTTGCAAACATTCTTTTAAAATATTCCGACACGAATTTTTAACTTGGCTTCCAATCATGCAATGTTAGATTTTAAGGTGGCTGCTGCGTTGATAAATAAGTTTCACTTAAGGATCAGTGATAGAGTAGATCAGATGCAGGTCAAATTCTTGAAATAGTGAATGAGAGATTGTATATGAATAATACACTCGCTGATTTTGTGATACAGAATAATTTAAATAGAAGACGCACACAGTTTTTAAACATAAATGTAAACGTAAATAATGTACCATTCCCAAGGCTCACATACAGTGGACTTATTTTATTTGGTTGTGGAACATACCAGTTGAAACAGGCACGATCGTATTATGGAGAACATATTAGGAATGATGGTTCCTACACTGTTGAAATAAGCACGGACAGAGCCAGCAACCTCCTAGAAGGTTTACCCTTGGCAGGCAATTGCTCATTATTAAGAGGCAAAATACAAAGCAGGCACATAAGCTGAAAAATATATTTTGTTTATATTTTATATAATAATAATCAACAGGGCAGAGAAGCAATTATTCAGTATTGTTGCAATTGCCTTGTAGGGCGAAGAACGGTGGGTTGCTGTGCTCACGTCATGACCATAATGTGGTATTTAAGCTGGGCAAGGCACGAGAATAATATTACTCCACCCGCCCAGTTTTTAGATAGTATTTTAATTGTTTATGATTCGGAATAAACCATTGTAAGAAATAATAGCTGCTTTTTTATTTTATCCACTAATATTCCCCTAACTTGTAACTGTTGCACAAATATGTAAGTTAATATCATTATAATAAACGAGAATAATTTATATTAGAAAAGAAGTCATTTTTATTATTAATTTGGAAAATAAATACTCATAATGGAACGTCCATTGCGAGTATGAGTGACAAGATCACAATATTACACATGCTAAATATGGTAGATTTATGTAACTTCCTGCAACTTTATTATAATATTTCGTTTCTATTAGGAATGAAATATTAAAAACTTAACTCATTTATTATTATACTTAATGTCCACATCAAGCCAGAGCACCCTAACAAACTGGGCAATTCCCTTTATTGCAGTCGACTATATTTAGTTTTTTACGAATTTTCTTGTAGATTAGTGTATTTAATGTGAAGTATTGGTTTCTGGTAAGAGCGGTTTTGTGGCAAATTCGTTTCATTTTCATTTTCAAATATATCTTTATTTAACAAGGAACAATGAAAGAAATGCACTTTCCTAAGTTACATTAACTTCATAAAATTTAAGCACTGTGAGGCTAGTGATTCACCTTTCAAAGCTTATGACAGATATATAGTATTAACTGCTAGCAACATAAACTTAAGACAGAATAATCAAGGGTACACGATGACAATTATGTAAATTATTTAGTTATTTTACTGATTTTAAGGTATACCTTGAAATCAGTAAAATAAGTAAATAATTAAATAACAAATATTATTTTATTTATTAATTTTACGTAAACGAGGCAAAGGCAGTATGTAAGGATCGTAGCAGGTGGCGTTCTGTAGTTTCTGCCTACCCCCATGGGAAGAAGGGGTGAGTTTATGTATGTATGTATGTATGTATTGTGACTAGTCATGGGGTCGGTCAGTCAGAAAGATGAAGCTAGTTGCCCATTCCAAAGCGTAGCAGGTTCTTATGGAGAAGAACGGGCAAGGAACTCCACGAACGCTCACACCAAGAAGAAAAAAGAACCCGCGTGTGATGTATCATTCAAATAAAATATGTATAGTACAGATAGGCAGGGACATCGAAGTGCACACTGAAACCATGAATTCAGTGTCATGATTCTAGACCTCCTAGCATAGGAATTTTTCGTCGGTTATCAAATAAATATCTGCTGTTTCATAGAAAAGTGCAATAACTACGCGGTCGAAATGTAAAGAACAGCATTATTTTTAAATATTAACTGACGCCAAAATTCAACGCAGGAGTTGAGAATCATGTACTGAATCCATAGTATGAGGTTGTGCGTCGATGACCTTTGGTATACCGTGGCCCTGGCGCACAGGCAACTGAAGGAACACGGGTGGGTTTTAGTCAGTAAAAGTCTGACACGCCCTCCCGCTCCGCCCAGAGCGGGAGAAGTCATTTGATGATTTCACAAAAAAAAGGGTGGTCAGAATCATGTACTGAATCTATGGTAACAGGTTATGTCCCTGTCAGCCTGTAGGTAGTATTTTCATATTTTTTGAGGAAAAAGATGCAAATGTGCCACAAGATTCACTACAACTGCGGTCAATGTTGATCGATGGTATCCAAATAATTCGCACTGCGGAAACATTTACAGCAATGTCAAACTTATAAACTCATGTCCAGTTTCGAATCTACTAAGTATTTCTTGCTTCAGAACCAGCTCCATTCCTAAGGCGTGTTACACACTTGTTCGAGTCAGGATGTATCGGCACGATTTACCATAGCCGGGCGGAAAAATATGTATGCGATTTTGCCGGACGGTTGTGCCGAATCATGCCGACCGATACAAGTGTGTAGCTCCCCTAACCCTACGGGCTATCTCGACCAAAACATTATATGTATGTTTATACCAAAACACAAATTATTCCAAAATAATCCAATCTTTTTGGGAGTTATAATGTTCGAGCCGTTTGGGGTTAAAACAGTAAGGCCGTGGGGTCCAAGTGCCCACTCGGTTTTTTGAGACATTTCCAAGCGGTTAGTCGAATCTTCCCGTGACCAGAAGGCTGGTCTATTTTTTTGCCCAAAGAATCAGAATTGCCATACAATGTGGCAATGCTGCCAGCCTTTTGGGCACTTTTCCTGTTCATAGCAACGCGGACGAATTTTTTCTTGTCCCCTTTTTGATATACCTACATGTACTTATTATTATACCTATTTTAAGACTGTTAAAACATAATTCTATTAATAAAACTTTAATGTACCATGTTTTAAATTATTTAACACTCAATCTCATACAAAAAATTCACATAACAGCACAGAAGATGTACCTGTTAAAATTTGCATAAAAATGCAAGATTTCTAAACCGATCTCGCGGTGCGAAGAGCTTTTTTCCATAAAAAGGAAAATTAATGAGCTCAACTGGCCCTAGAAACGCCTTAGAGATATTGTAGCTAGCAAGATTTAATGCTTACGTAAGTAAGATGAAATGTAGTTTTATAAGTAGTTGGAAAGAGAATAACAATAAATATTGCTGAGATTAAGATACAATTTTATTATTGCTGGTATAAGGATAAGATGTTGGCCTGAAAACTGAAAAGTAAGGCTAAGTCGGCGTGAACGACGAGTGCAAAACTCATCTGATGCACTATTGATGAGAACCCGAACCCATTTTTTACGTGAAGAAATCCTCGTATATCTTCCGCTCGAGAAAATTGTAAAGTTATATCGATTTCTTCACACCTAAAGCCCAACATTGTTGTTCAAGAACCGTATTCTGGGGATGCGTGACTCATTCAGCGCCGCTACCAATAGTGCTGATTGGCTGGTGTTCTTATAACACAGCACGAGGTATTTTGGTTTAAAAAAGCACATAAAAGAAGTTACGGGCGTCTCCTACGCCTTATGACTTAGGTACCGATATAAGATTAGTTCGGGCTCCGAACTAAGAATTAGTGACTACACGATTTGACAGTTTTCCCTATTCCCAAAATGTATTTGCCCGTCCGAAATATTGAATATGACACTTTTATTGGTGGAACAGCTACTTTCGGAGGGGCCCATATCTTCGTTTACGGACTTAGAGAGAGACCCTCTGCTGACACGATGCACTTTGACGTGAAACCTTCTAGCGGAGCACAGGCATAATATGTTTTGTGTATGTATTTATTTATTGTATTATGTAAATGGTACACCACTGACTACCTGCATTATTGTCTGTCCTTCTCCCTTTAATCCATCCAAAGGTTGTCTGTAAAAGATCGCTTTTAGCGATAAGACCGCCTTTTGTGTCACCCTACGTAAAATTTCTACATTTATATCTGTAATTTTTATGGTGTACATAATAAAGAGTTTTCTATTCTATTCTACAAGCATATTCAGAGGTAGAGGCTTGAGGGATACCTATATCATCAGTTCATCATTAAAACTTCATTTACAATTCTATCGATATTTTTTTTCCCTAATTTTATCTAATGTTATTAAATTTTATCAAATATTATCCACTTATATCTAATTTTATATAACATTATCCACTTTTATCTTATTTTTCCTATTTTTTCTATATATTTTTTTTTTCATTTAATTGCTTCAAATTTTGTCTACTTTTATGTAATTTTACCTAATTTTATGATTGTATGTGTAATTCCTAGTATTGACTGATAACTTGCATGTGTGGTGCAAACTGTAAATATGAGTTGGTTATAAATAAATAAATTTATAAAAATCGAAATTGCATAGTCCTACTTGAAATAGTGCTCAAACATTAGTAATTAATGTTCTAACACCACGATACATAAGTTGCGGCATCCTATATTAGTAACACTTAATTATTATAAACAAACTTAATAAATCATTAACTAAACGTTGCATTCAGATTGCTTATACTGCAACTTGCGACTTCATTATAGTGAAACTTTGGGTAACTGCTGCCACGCAAACATATTCTAAAACACTAGAAAATCACCCCTATTCCTATTCATCTAAAGTTCACTAAGACGGCAGGTTTATCTTTGTAGAGCACGCTTCTAGAAAACAAGACCGTGTTGTATCGCAGAATTCGTCATTCAATTATAAATCCTATTTAGTCGTGCTAAGGTCAAGATTCTAAATAGCAAACAACGATTGCATGTAAGTCTGACAATGCACGTATTTAGACGAAGTGATAAGGGAAGTAAAAGTCACAGGAATTTATTTTTATTAAATTGTCTTTTTATATTTTCCAATTTCCATACTTTGCTTGGTATTAAGGAAAAAGATTACATAAGATCCTTATCGGTTTAAATTTATGAGTATAGAATGCTGTCAGTGTTGTGTTTTTGTCTCTGGTATGTGAATGTAAACAGGGTGTAGGGGAAATCGACGCATAAATGGTTACCATGAATTCAGCACAATGATTCTAGACACCCCAGCGCCAGAGTAGTTGTTTTTTTTTTTTTTTGTTAAATTTGCTGTTTCATACAAAAGTACAATACCTACACGTCCAAAATGTATGGAATATATGTTTCTTTTTTGTATTGGTGAAGTTGAAATTGCTATTGGGAATACACTTAGTCCGACCTGGGGACCAAACCTAAGACCCCATATTCAGCGGTTGCATTTGCGACCATTAGACTAATGACTTTGAAAACTAAAAGTTAATTACAAAAATAGTTTAATTAAATTACTACGCGTTATTAAAATAATCCTATTCTCATAAACATTACTTTGCGAAACTAGGTTTGTTGTACAAACTATTCAAATATAAGTACGTAGTTACGAAATTAATCTACTAATTTGTCTTTATTTGAAATTCAAAGTAACGCTTTGTATAATTAATTAAGTAACAGTATTAAGTTAATTATTGTATTATAAAAACAATCATTAATTAATTATTAATTAAATTAAATAAAATTATATATTAATATTTCGAGGCAGTTGAATTTGTTGTGATTTTAAGCATGGATAAGGCTCCTACACACTGTACCGGGTCGGCACAGCCAGCAGGTCTTTTCCGAGCGGGTATGCCGCCGGAAATATCAGGCATTTTATTGTTTTTTTTTTATATTTAGGGAACTTAGTAAAGTAGTAATTATTTTTAAATGTTATTATAAGGACTACTAGTTTTTTACGGTTTTCATATGTTTTAAATTTAATTGTAAATAAGTTAATTTTAAGACCGCGCTATCGCATTAGGCATACACCTGTAATGATAGTTGTAAGGGAGATTTTAATAAATAAATAAATTATAATAATTGTCAGGCAGACCAACGCAAGGCTCAAATGTCAACCGGCACTGCCGCCAGGCTAGTAGGCGGCATGCCAGCCGGCTGGGCCACCGGCATAGTGTGTAGGAAGCCTTAACACTTCATTGTATTTTGTACTTAATCTGTTTTTATATTCATAGATAAATTACAGAAATTTTTCGTGTTTGTCTGTGATACCGCGTTGTTCTTATAAACTACGCATCGGACTTTGATGCGATTTTTACCATCATTTAGAGAATTTATTCTGGAAGGGTTATGTTTATAGAAATCTCGACGTTTTGTCAAGTCGTAAAAACCACGCGAAGTAGGGTCTAGTTATTTTATAAATAGATAAAATATGGGTATCATTTAAGCTATTACCAATTTAATTAGTTTTGTGTTTCTTAAATAATAGGGTTTGTCCTCCAAATAGTAGATCTGTCACCAAAATGTAATCACCAAACAATGCAAAATCAGTTCCACAATAAATCACCTAAAATCCTGAGATATAAGGTCTAGTACCAAATAAATGTTTTTGTATGTATTATATTGTGTTGCTAACAGGCACCGAGCCTTTGTTTCGGCGAGGCCTCCTATTTCTGAATGGCGATAGTAACGATAAGGCGTAGTCGACGGAGCCCCGCTTCGCGGGGCTCCTACTTCTGGGTGGTTTGAAAAAAAATAACCACGAAGGGGATGGCGGGGTCTTTCAGACCCCGCCATCCCCTTCTAACCTAACCTGTCCAAGTCGGGGTGCCCCGAGTCTCGAATTAATTTGATAATTCATACCTGGGAACAATTTTTGTTTATCTGAGAACGAAAATATTTCGTGGCGATATAATAGGGTTTGTCCTCCAAATAGTAGATCTGTCACCAAAATGTAGTCACCAAATTTATCTGAGAACGAAAATATTTCGTGGCGATAGATCTATTTATTAGGTGATACAACTTGATGACAAATATAAATTTTGGTGATAGAAAATATAGTTCCCATAAAATATGGAGTTTTTAAGCTATTGCATAGCTTTTATCGTGGTCTTTGAGCGCGGCGACCGAATCAAGAAAATCCGTAACGAAAATAAAACCTAACACCCCCCACTCCGCCTACCATGTAGCTCGGCCGAGCGTTCGCTTAACGTGTATGTATATGGTACGACTGTACTTGAATTAATATCAAAGAAAAAAAATACTGCATAAATAAAAAATAAATAAATAATTATAATTGCATAAGTTGATAAAAAATGCTATGCAATAGCTTTACCGCGGCAGTCCCCGATAGCCACACGTGTTTTTTTTTTTGTTTAGTCATTATTATTGAATTATGGTTGTATTAATGGAGTAAGTAAGTACCGAATTAAATCTATCGCAAACAATAATTCGATTTTTGTTTTCTTTTCACACTTTACTGAAAGGACCATCCCTCTGAACACCTCTATAAGCTATCTCATTATTACATAACCACATATCTGACCAAAATGTTAGTAGCTACCTACCTTAAAAACATAACCCTTCTTCTGGCGCAGTTGGGTAAAAAACCAATACATAATATAATAAAAATTAAGTGCCCTCTTACTCAAAGTAAATACCTTTTCTTTCCAAAATATACACAATCTAACCAAAACACAGGTTTGACGACTGACTACACAGTATACATCCAGTTGCTTTTTGTGAATTGAGCTACTTCACCGCAACCATGCCATGTAAACCTTCAATGGATGTTAGTACACATCCTCAAATTCTCTAAGACCTAGAGGAGTTTTCGAGTGTATAGTATTTACTCTAAAATCGTGTCAGTGGTGTAAGCTCTAGCTCGCCGTCTGGTAAGGACCAGGCCCGGGTCGACGGTGCGTCGTGTTCCTCGCGCGCCTCAAAGAGATGTCAGCACCATTGACGGGGTCCGATAGGGCCGATGCCTGCCGGGGTCGCGGATTGTTCGAAAGAGTTACCGTGGCCTTGGCGCACAGGCAACTGAAGGAACACGGGTGGGTTTTAGTCAGTAAGAGTCTGACACGCCCTTCCGCTCCGCCCAGAGTGGGAGAGGTTATTTGATGATATCCTACCAAAAAAAAAAAGTGCTGCAAGCTCATCTAGAAGATACATATCTTCTAATGAGCTTGCACTGATAACGTATCATCGCCTACTATCGTGAGTGAGATTACGTGAGATCACCAAAAAAAAAAACCTAAAGCCATTTTCAGCAATTTACAAAAAGAAAAAAACAGATAAACCTACATGGGCACTTATGAAACGTCAGAAGCTAGGTGCACGGTTCTAAACGGTCGTTTCCTATGGAGAAGAGCCGGCAAGAAACTCCACTGTTACTCTTTTAAAAATAATTGGGTTTTACATTGTTTTCAAATTACAGTGTTAATAGGTAGGTATGGGACGACAGTGTAGGCCTGTCAACAACTACCAGATACTTAACAAAATAGAAAATGGCTTACAAATCTACAGTCTACAAGTTAGGCCTACAACATTCTCACATTCACAAAATATAGAAGAATCTAAAAAAGATAAATACAATAATAAAAATAAAAGCCTATTTAAACAAAATGACATAATTGCCATTACAACTGTAACTAATCTGAATTAAAATCCTGTTTACAAAAGCCATAAATTAAGTAAGTAGTAAGTTTTAAGGTTCTATATTTGCTAGGTGCTCGTGTGAGGTATCAAAAGACGCGTAGTCTCTGCGTGGGCTAGCGACCAATGGAGTTACTGAAATATATGCCGAACAGACATGTCTAATTTTGGTAAAAAAATCGTGGTTTTCGACTGAAAAATGTGTAAGAACCTGGAATTCCGACTGCCAAACAGGACTCGAGCTCGCGGAACGCGCACCAGAATACAGGTAAAGCAGGTAAGTGTCTATTGAAATTATGACGAAAGTAGGTTTAGAAGAAAATTTTTGAGAAAAAGTTAAGTTGGGGATTATTTTTAAAGTTCTATATTGGCTATGCGCACGTGCAAGGTGTCAAAAGATGTGTCTCCGCGTGGGCTATCGACCAATGGAGTTAATGAAATATATGCCAAACAAAAACTTTTACAGAACTTGTGCCTCGGCCAGTCTCATTAATGTAGCTTGAGGGCATTTTAATATAGGAACCTCCTTACTTATTGTCACTTCAGCTATTTTTGGGGTATGCCAATGATTTTGATTTACTGTTACACCATAAGGAAAGAAGTAATGCTGTAAATGATTACCTTATTTCGTATTTGGTCTTTTCATCCTTGGTCCTTTGGCTAGCAAAACTCCTCGCAAGGTCTTCAGTAGCCAAAGAGCCATTGTAGACAATCTAAAAGGTAAATAAACGCCCAAAATTAAACAAAAGTTTCGACTTTAATTTTCATGGGACAAGATTACCCTTCGCACCCTACGAACCATCATTATAAACAGGAGAACACAATATTATTAAAACATCCTAAAATTATGAAACTCAAAACGCGGTACACACGAGTAATTAATAAATTATAGGGATCAAACGGATCGCTAAAATGCAAGCGAGCGGAAAAAGGTTAATTTGAAACAAACGCGTTAGGCTGTCGACACACGAGCGATTTGTCGGGGTTTCTCGCGATTTCATACGTGATTTCCTTAGGATTTGCAAGTCGAATGCATGATTTTATCCTGGGCGGTTAAATTGAGTGGGCCTAACGCGTGATGTGAAGGGATTTCAGTGTATTGTGGGTAATTTATAATTTGGCGTAACCTTCTGAACGTAACATTGTTTGCTGACTGGCAGGGTTGTTTTTTTAAGCTATTTAGTCGCTCTTGGGTCTGTAGGGTTGTAAGCCTCCTACTTTTGCGTGTAATATATTATTATTATTCATTCATTATTTATTTAATATATTATTACTATTCATGTCGAGACTGCAGGCCCAGGTCTTTAACAAACGCGCGGATTGAAGGACCTATTAATTTTAAACGACATTGGCCCCACTTAACCCGCAGCTAAAAATAACAGGACCCCATTTTAACACATCTATACTCCATTTGAAATAGATTAGAAATATAAATAAACCTTTTCACAATCTGTTCAACCGATTTTGACTTCTATTCCGTAGGTATAAGGATGGCATTAAAAAAAAACGTGGTTACAATACCAACTGTTTACTGCAGCTGCCATTTGTCATGCCACCAACGCAATAGAAGTCAAAATCGATTGAACGGACTGTATTCAAATGGAGTTTAGGCAACGCACGTCATTCCTGGTTCTCCTGATACAAGTAGGTATACAGGGTGTGTGGCAGAACGTCGAACATACGAAAATGGTGGATAGGGGGGGGGTCATCTGCTACTTACTCAGCCCTAATTTATTTGGCCCTGGCCCCCTGGATATTTTTGTTTTATAATGCAAGTTGAAATTAAGATTTAAGTATTTTTTACATCTTTCTGTAAGTTTGAGGATTCATAACTTTTTTTCTAGCTAACATCTGAATAAAGCAATAATTTTACAAGAATCTGCCGACATTAAAGATTAAAAAAAAAACAAAAATATTGCCTATTTTACCCATTTTTATAAAAATTACACTTTAAAGTTAAGAAAGTGGTGAAACAAGAAGAAAGCAAATCGTTATAGGTAACGTGTAGTCGTAAATCTGAAAGTCGCACAACCTGCACCCTAATTGCGTAACACACTATCAATCACAATCTGAATAATTTTGAAGCCTATTACAACTCCATTGCTTCATATGTTTTTAAAATTTGTCTGCTCAACAACGTAAATAACGCAATGAATGTTGTTGAACTGTCAAAATGAAAGCCATTCCTACTGTTAGTGTGTTAGGTAATTACCCCGCTGGTATAATCTTTATAAAAGTTTTGGCATGTTACTGAGTAGCGGTGTTAGCGATCACCGTTTGTATAAATAGACTAGCTTCTACCTACGGATTCGTCCGCGTGAAATTTCTTGCTACCCTGACCCAACGCATCGCATCGCCTGCCCGCACTATAACTTCGTTTTCGCTGAGCATTCTTTCCGACTTTTTTCTTTTTGCTCGGCTCCTAATGGTCCTAGCGTGATCTTAAATAGCTTATAGCTTTACTTTGAGAATTGGGCTATCAAATGCAAAAATATTTTTTCAAATCTGACTGGCAGTTCCAGAGATTAGCGCGTACAAACAAACAATCGAACTCTACAAATCTATCATTAGCTTTATATATAGGCTAGCTTTGGCACGCGGCTTCGCCCGCGTCGATGTCGGAAATTATCCCACGGAAACGTACCACCGGGATAAAAAGTATCCTACGTGTTAATCCAAGTTATAAACTATCTGTGTTCCAAATTCCATTTAAATCCGTTCAGTAGTTTTTGCGTGAAAGAGTAACAAACATTTATCCTTCCACCCATCCATCCTCACAAACTTTCACATTTACATATAATATTAGTAGGATAGGATATAAAAGATATTCAGTCACACGTCATGGTTAGCTTGCCACCGAATTTACTGTAACAATGTTGAAAAATACTAGACCAAAGGCAACTAGCTATTACGGAAAGACAAAAACTGGGCAAGAGTCAGTCAGACTCGCAAAATTAAGACCCTGAACCAAACTACACTGAGCCGTTCATAGATCGGTCGCTGGTCTGGCGTACTGTTATTACGAGTTATTAATAATTTGGCGCTAGCTCTTAAATGACACAGGTATTGTCAAGAGTAAATCTTATCTACACTATACGATTCAGGGCCGGCAGGCTCGACATTAGATAGCGACAAAAAGCTGTCGCTAAGTCGTATCGATGTCGAATTCCTTTAATAGATTATGAACTTTATTTCGAATGCATAAGGTTGAAAATCTATTATAGAAATTTGACATCGATTGGACTTAACGACTGATTTTTATTGGTATCTATGTCGAGACTGCCGGGCCATGTAACTAACGTTTTCTAACGTTAACTGACGTTAAAATTAAATAACTTGATGTGAGGGCAGGCAAAAAGCTGTTAGCAGGTAGATACACGAAAATCACCGCGAGTCTACTGGTTTATAAAAATATATATGACGGAGAAGGTACGTCTCTCTCGTTATCATCAGCCAAATTTTAACTACTGTGGGCGTACTATGGGAAGTGTTGGTTATTACGCAATAGAAAAACCGCTTGCAGTTCAAATCAAATTGTAGTTTTACGAACAAATTAATCACACTATGTAAGCACACTGTAGGTACACGACACAACTATACGGAACGCGCGACAGTTTCTAAACGTGTTCAGTGCTTAACCGCCAACCACAAACTCTGCTTTTACTCTGGTCGAGCGTTTAGCGTTATGTTGTAGACTCTGTCGAGCGCCACCTGGTGGCGCTGGCGTCCCGATTTGTCAAAGTCAAACGATTGATTTAAGAGGGCGCACACGGGTCCACTAGGGCACTCCTTTAAAATAATATTATCCCGTGACGGAGAAGGAATTTTGAATAACGGCTCAATAAGCACCCTCAGTAAGTGTGTCTAGAACTTTCTAATACCTTTTATAAACTTTCATATTGAGACACGAAGCAACAAAATTCGATCTAAAGAAAAGCGGCCAAATTCCTCTAGATCGTATTTTGTTGTATCGTGTCGGATAAAAAGTATCCTATGGCCTAACCTAACACATGGTCTATCCGTGTGACACATTTCTTCGAAATCCTTCCAGCCGTTAAGGGCCAGCGCACACCTGGCGAGGCGCAGCGCCGCGCGGTTGTCACTGCCAAACAAATATCAACGTTGTGTAACTAAAAATAAAGTTAAGAATGAACAACCTGAGACGCGCGCGTCTTTCCGCCTAGACGCGCTCTCGAGTTAATGGAAATTTATTTATATTCGACTTTATTTCAACGACTGCAAGGTCGATATTTGTTTGGCAGTAACGAATCGCAGCGCTGCGCCTTGCCAGTTGTGCGCCAGCCCTAAGACGTGAAAAGGTAACAGACTAGTTACCTTTGCATTATAGGTACATCAGTAGGTACGTATGTATGTATACCTATATTACCCATCTATGATAACGGCCTCGTTGATATAGTGATCACAAGCGTGATACTTTCTGCCGGGGTCGCCGATCTGCCGGGGTCGCGGATTTGCCGGGGTCGTGGAACTGCCGACGTCGCGGATTGTTCGAAAGAGTTACTGTGACCCTGGCGCACAGGCAACTGAAGGAACACGGGTGGGTTTTAGTCAGTAAGAGTCTGACACGCCTTTCCGCTCCGCCCAGAGCGGGAGAGGTCATTTGATGATTTCCACCCAAAAAAACAAAAAGAAAGCGTGATACTTTAGTAATTTTGGGACTTAAAGAAGGATTATTCTCAGTAGCAGCCCGGAGTCAGAATAATGGCAATAGGTTCGCCCCCTAATACTCAGAACATGCACATAAATTCACACCTTCTTCCCATGGGGGTAGGCAGAAACTAAAGAACGCCACCTGCTACGATCCTTACATACTCCGTTTGCCTCGTTTACGTTCATTCATCTGGTCATACACGCAAAAAATTGGGTCTGCCTACTACTTCTAGGAATACAGGCGGTTTGAAAAACTCAAAACCCAAGGCTTTTGTCTTCAATTGAACCAATTTATTAATATTTAATTTTCTGAGCCACAAGATACAAGCGACGCTTAGTTTGTGGCTCACCGAACATGCACATATTGTATTCTTACTTTTTGATAAATAAACGTTATTATTATTATTATTATTAATTATGAAACAGGCACTTTTTGACAAGGAGTCGGTCAGCCAGAAAGATGAAGTTAGTCCTTTGTTATGTTCGTTCCTTTTATGTTGCTAAAATTGGATGGGTTTCTCTCTCTCAAAAGAGGTGGAATTTCACAAGAATAGTGTAGTAGCTCGTGCCTAAAGCCCCTTGTGACATACTTCATTTGGGGAAGTACACACGGCTTCACATCAAGCTATACATTTCCAGTATAAGCTGATCTCGCATTGTATGAGATTTCCGTACAATGAGAGGTCAGTTTATACTGGAAATGTTTAGCCTGATATGTAGCTGTGTGTACTACCTCCAACCATGGTCTAAAAAACAAAGTCTGGCATTCCGGGAGTGACACATGTTTACGTCACTATCCAGTTGCCACTTTATTACAACAAAACACGAATTATGGAAACATTTTCGGTCACCATTCTGTTAAAAATATATTTATAGCATTTAAAGTGTCGTTTCGTTTTTCTAATCAAATGAAACAATTCAATTTAAACATATACCAACGTAATTGTTAGTTAAAACCTCATTGATATACCGGATTCGCACAGGTAATAAAGGCGGTTCGGGGGTTATTATTAAACACTACTGGTAACACAGCGGTGATGACGTGGGCTTGTGTCTTCCTGTGTCTTGGAATGCTATACCTGGCGAAGTATATTATTATACCATGCCGCCAACCAGAATTCCTGTATTTGTTTCCGTTTCTGAGTGACGGGCATGTTTTGTCCGCGATGAAAAAAATCATAATATAATGAAAATTTGTTTATCAAGGTATCTCACTAGCTTTTATTAAAACAGGTTAAGGTTGTTTAGTCAAATAATATTTTTTTGATAACGGACCTATTCAATTAATGGCCAATTCCTATAATTAACGGACCATTATTGGTTAAAATTAAGACTCTCGTATCTTTACCAATAATGGAGCAAAGACCTCATAGCTTTGCATAGTAGACCCTCCGATATGGAAGTAGCTATCACACGTAAATTTAGCTTACGAATCAATTTATATACCCAGTTTAGCAATAAAAAATGCTACCATTGGTAAGCAAAACGATTCGTTTTTCTTTATAGGAACCGAGCATAAGTCAAATCACTTTGATAAAATTGAGAAGCGTGTCTTTTTTGACCATTTTGAACAACAAAAAAAAACACGTGTGGCACTCGGGGATTGCCGCGGTAAAGCTATTGCATAGCATTTTTTATCAATTATATTTTTTATTTTTTTTATTTATGCAGAATTTTTTTTCTTTGATATTAATTCAAGTACAGTCGTACCATATACATACACGTTAAGCGAACGCTCGGCCGAGCTACATGGTAGGCGGAGTGGGGGGTGTTAGGTTTTATTTTCGTTACGGAATTTCTTGATTCGGTCGCCGCGCTCAAAGCCCGCGATAAAAGCTATGCAATAGCTTAAAAAATTAATATGCAGAGATTTTTGGCGGTGCTGAATATCAGTATAGTCCGCGAGGTCTAAGCTGAGCGTTGCATTTTTTGTTGTAAGGTGCGCGGCAGTATTGCGTCGCGCGAGGGTTACACCGCGCCTCAGGCCGATTGCCAAAAAGCAGTATAAACCGGTTTAAACCAAGCAAAGGACGCGTCGCGCTCTAGGCCGACGTCACACCTACACTATCTATATGTGCACTCACACAAATGCAAAGCTCAGCTTAGATCTCGCGGACTGTACCTATTGTTGAAGGAATTCCACACGTTATATTTTTAGATTTCTGTGTGTATGTTACGTACCTACTTACCTATTTTGGAAACAGTTCTTTTGTAGACAAAACTGGCAACTGGGATAAGAGAGATGAGAATCTTGATCTTTATTTATGATAAAATAAATGTAGAAACAATGGTACGTTGGCAGATGAGATATTAGCATATGATCAAAGAGTCTAGTGTTTTGTGTTATTTTGTTTGGAAACAAATTATTTCTTTGTTGTTCGTTGCTAACTTCTTGATATTTTTTCGGTGTATTCCCGTTCGTCCCACTGCCGTCGTCCCACTGGTAGATAGAACGAGAATTTAAATAAAAACTTTTTTACAAAAAAGCAACCGACTTTCAGACAGAACACTAAAAACCCTGAAAAATAACTTTAATTTCGGAAGTCGGTAGCCAAAAACGAAAATACACAACCAAAGACACCGACTTCCGAAATTAAAATTATTTTTCAGATTTTTAGTGTTCTGTCTGGAAGTCGGTTGCTTTTTTGTAAAAAAGTTTTTATTTAAATTCTCGTTCTATCCACCAGTGTAAAAAAAAAAAAAAATTTTTTTTTTATTTAAACAAAATGCTTCATATCAGTGCTTCAGTGGGACGACGGCAGTGGCACGAACGGGAATACACCATTTTTTCAGACAGGTATGAGTATTGAAGTAGAACTATTATAAGCAGGTACCTATATTCAGTATTTAAAAAAAAATCTCTATCATCATCAAAGAAATGTGCACTCACATACGTACAGTCACGAGCATTAATATGTCAACACTTGGCAACTTTCATTAGTGATTTTTTCGTGAAATAACGACTGCAACGTTGAAATGCGACATATTACATAAACCTATGGGTTGGAACACACTATGTTCGTAACAACATAAAATTTCATACAAAAATTAAGGAGAAAATCGCTTTTGAATTTAGCCAAGTGTATACATATTTATGCTCGTGACTGTAAGTACCTATAGCATGCAGACACTCTTACAAAAACCAATAGAACTGACACAAGTCACACCAACATGTACCTATACACTCCTTTTATGCCTATTTTAAGTTTAAAAAATGTACCCTTAATTGTATAAAATTGTTAACGGAACGAAGGAGCCTGGATCTCACAACACAGGGAATCCTAGTGTGAGGTCTAGGAATTCAATCCACTTGAATGTAACCTTAGTAAATAAATTTATTTTTATTCTTATCATCATACACAGCACGAGTTCCCCCATTGCTGAGCACAAGCCTCTCTTTTGATACAAACTAGTAATTATACGCTGTAGATAGTGTGTTACCCAGTAACTGAGTTGTGGAGGGCAGATAGGCAGCCGCTCCATGTAAAATACTGGTTTTCAGATGCATCCGGTTAGACTAGGAGATGACCCCAACTTAGTTGAGAAAAGATTAGGCACATAATGTGAGTGTTACAGCAATACCAAACAGAAAAATAATATAATAATAATAAATAATAATATACATATATCGAGGTTGTCGACATGTGGGATGTGGACTCAGCGATCATTGTGCCGATAGTCGTGACAGCCAATGGCTTAATAGCCAAGAGTCTCGACCAACACCTGAGGAGGCTCTCGTTGGGCAGCTGGATCAAGGGCTTGAGTGAGAAACCGGTACTTCTGGACACGGCTGGCATTGTTAGGATGTTCTTCTCTCTGGAGGCTTGACCGCCGGTAGCTTGGACCCTGTTCCCGATACCGGTGGGCTACTATTTTTCTATTTTTTTATTATTTATGTACACACAGTAAAATAAATACAGATACGGCATATTAGTATTAAGTACAAAGGTACTGCTTATTTCTTAAGAAATTTCTTCCAGCAGACCCGCGAAAGGAGAAATGAAAAAGAAATGTAGACAATAGTTTTGTTTTTAAATGTTTTCATATTTTGTATATTCTAATATTTAAAAATATAATTTATATGTACATATATATGAAATAAAGGCATAATAATAAATAGTAATAATTAATAGTAAATATTTATTACAATTTTTCCAAAGCAATTTATAAAATTCATACATTTTATGTTCATCATTTCAAACTCTGCTTACCCCACACAACTCATTATGACTGTCATCCAAAAACTAATTTAAACCTAAATAAATATCACAAATCTCACCCAAACAAATAACTCTCATCTACTAACAAAGGCAAAATTACTTTCAGACTGAAATCTAGATATAATCATTTTTCCAGATGTTTCGTACGAGTAATTCAGCCTAGTTAGTAATCCTGAAATCTCTCAAAGTCTTAAATATCTAGCTGTTTTAATGGTCCTTTTAATAGCACGCTCGTTGGAAATTTATCGCGCATTAATTATACTTGCCCAAGTCGGTTAGTGACGACTGTTTTGTTTTTACACTGTTTTTGGGTTACATATTGTATTGAAGGACCATACGCAACATTTTGCTACTTTTGACTAAAGTATTACGTGCTTAGAATGTCACAATCATAAGCATCAGTCACATTAAAACAGAAGTCACAGTATTATTCTACATCATGCTTTTTCTCGACTTCAAACATTTCACATTCAATACTTGTTGACAGGCATACACTGTCCTTTCATACCTATTAACAGTGTCATTTGATAACAATGTAAAATCCAGTTATTTTAAACGTGTTACCTTTTGTTTTTCCGGCTCTTCTTTATAATAAACAACCAATTGGAACCGTGCACCTAGCTTCTGACGTTTCATAAGTGCCCGTGTAGGTTTATGTGAAATAAAATATTTTTCTCAAACATGAAAAATAAATTGAAAATGCTGTATTGGTCAAATACATGCGAGCAGCGGCCGGCAATGTTAGTATGAAATTCCATATCTGTCGTGTTTAGCGGCCGAATAAATTACTATGAAAATTCATAATATATCTGTCGTGTAATTTAAAAATGGATCGACGTTTTTACTTCGACCCATGACAACCAAGGAGGTAACTTATCAAAGATTTTATTTAAATCTCGAACTGGCTTAGCAAATAAAGCTGTTTAAAGTGAAAAAGAAACAAATGAACATATTGGCGCGAGAAAAGTTATCGTTGTTTGTCATTGATTCTGGAAATTAAAATGAATTTACTTAGTTTGAATTTCCGCGCATTGTTTGAGAAACATACTATATACAAGTCTTGGAAGCAACCAAGCATTGATGGACTCACGTATGTGTGCCTCGGCTTCGCCTCGGCCCACATTTTCACGTTCGTCCATCAATTCCTCTGTTGTCGGCCGCTGCAGTAATTGAATTAAGCATTTTTATTTTTCATGTATGTACAGAGATCCTTAGCACATCGAATTCCTAATTTTGTGCAGACATCTGAAACCGCGTTTCGATACAGAATAATTTCCGTCTATCCTGGCAGTGATATATTTCAGAGCTCCTAAGTTCAACCATACATTGCTTGTAATTCTGCTTAGCAGTGTGTATCATATAAACGTTCATCTAAAAGATTAACCATGGGGAGCGAAATTTCGGTAGTCATTTGTCATATCCGGGATTATTGTAACTTTTTATGGCGTATGAAAGTATCTTCAAGATATTTTAATTATGAATGTGAAGGAATGGCTATATGAGTAGGAAAAGATCAAATAAACGATTCGTGTATTTTGTGGAAGATTAAAATCAGGGCTAGATGGGATTTTCCATTACAAAATTCTCAGTAACATGCTGGAGTCTGGAATTCTGCCCATTTCGTGGTACTAGGCTCGTGCTCCATTTTATGGGACTAACAATAAGTGGTAAAATGACCGTGTGCCTACATACATGCCTACCCCTTCGGATTATACCGGCGTTATATTATTTTATGTCATTTACAGTGGTAGGAGAGACTGGGTACGATTGAAGCAGGGTACGGTTGAAGCAATGCTAATAACTTGTGAACTATTAGCGGTACGGTGAGGGGTACAACGGGATAAACACGCAGGTCGCGAGTCCAGACATGAATCATAGTGACGCCTTGCACTTCGCGCTCTGTGTGCCTGACCCTACCCTATTGATATTTTTCGACTGAAATGAAGTATTTTCTATTGTTTTCTTTTTCAAATGGCTTTATTGATATTAGCATTTGCATTTTGAGTGATTTTCTGCTTTATTGTTAGGCTTTGAAGGTTCGAAAACCGTGATTAGTATTCGTGTTTATGTTGTTTTGTCTTGACGCTATGTTCGTTTTATTAGCGGTTGAGGGGGATGGGGACGGTTGAAACAATTTTTGTGGTACGATTGAAACAATGATTACCTTTGCTTTTTCGTTGTAGATACCCAGACAACGTACGTACCAAAAAGCATCTACGGCGAGTGTGATATATCTTACTACGAAAACGCTTATGAAGAATTAAAAAACGGAATTCTTTACGAAGAGCTGTAGAGGTGTACGGAGTTAACCACAGTTCTCTTCTGCGATACTAGAAAAAAAGAGATGCAGCGACCGAAGAAGGTAACAAGGCTGATGATAGTATGGGTATGTAGCCCACAACCGAGTATTTACCCCTGACAAAGACTATAGAAATTTAAACCAGAGCAGAAGACCACTTTTTATGTTCATTTAGGCAGGAAACAACTATTAAGAATGACAGACATGGTGCAATGGTACAATTTAACTATTTTTTTGTTTATTATGAATAAAGAAACTGATGTTGTATTACTTATTTGTTCATGTTTCAACTGACCCCCATCACTCTTTCAACCGCCCTGGTTGAGTGAGTTGTTGAATGAGGACGGTTGAAAAAGTGGCAGATTATTTTATTAAACTCTTCCTATCTGGTTAATATAGCAGTTGACCCTCTAATCCTAATATGTATTTGAAGACAAAAGTCTACTCTCTCATTTTAAGTGTTTTGTTGTTTATTATGTTTCAAAATGGCTGTGCTATGGTCGTTTAAAGTAAAATTGTATCAACCGTACCCAGTCTCCCCTACCATGCATTTAAACCCACTTTATATTTAGTTTAAATCTCATGTATTATGTTAATATAATAGCCCAAAGTATAAAAACAAATAAAAGCGTAGTGCTTAAATTAATGACACGTAAATAATAATTAAAAAACGATTAACTTGTAAAATGATACGTTTCGTTGACTATTATCATAGTTCAAATAATAAATACTACGATAAAATGTTAAACAGGCTCTCTCATTATTTTGTGTGTTCTCTAAATACATAGGTATTTAACTTTATTTTGGTATGAATTCTTTAATATTAAAATAATGGCTTGTTTGACCGTCACATCAAAGGACTCACGTATTAAGGCTTCCACAGACGGGCGCGATGCGACAGCGCTACACAAAGGCGCCGCTCGTCGCGCGACACGCGGTGCCTTTGTGTAGGGCGTCGCATCGCGCCTGTGTGAACGAGCCTTTATTAAGAGGGTCCTCTAACACCGTAGGTACAGTACGATTCAAACTTAATGGCGGCTGTGAAGTGCGATATTCGCTACGCAGTACCTCACCCCTCACCCCGGCTGACACGTTAATTGGTTACTGCGCAGCGACTCGCCTCATGTTCTGAGCCGCCATTAAGTTTGAATCGTACTATAACTGGGACCCTGTTTCCGTTGCTACTTATTTTTTTTTATAAAAATCAAATAAGTATCGATTGCCTCATCGGCCAAGTGGTCGCAAACCCGATTTCTGAAAGTGAACGTCTTGGTTCCGACCTTTGAACACTCAAAAGAACGGGCAAAATAAGTGTTGTATTAACCTGCAGCCTACCGCTACTGAAGATTCTGGCGTGATGTTATACAGGGTCAAATTAAATTAGCTAGCGAAACTCTGCAGTCGTGATGGGTATCGTTATATAAACATGATACAATAGATATAAAAAATATTTTTTTTTTGAGGGCAACGACCGCTAATAGTATTGTTACTTGAAGTATGAGTTGAGAAAATATGTTTTATCGTATTTAGATATCGATAAGTACCGATCACGTCTGTGAAGTTTACACAAAAAAACAATGATTTTTTAAACTGATTTTTCAAGTGAATATACTAATAGCGGTCGATGACCCCACAAAAACTCATCAACTTTTTTTTTTTTGTTTTATCATGTTTAGATATCGATACCCATCACGTCTGCGGAATTTCGCTAGCTAATTAAATTTAACCCCGTATAGATTTAAGTCAAGTTGAATCATACATTTCTTTTAACATTATACTATTTTACAATACCTACAAATGGAAATATTTCTAAACTTAAAGCGCATTTGCAATACTCTACCCATAGCAAGATAAGAAGTACCTGTCATGGACTTGATGCATCGCTGCTACGTGCATTCGCCGGGTGCTAGTACTTTAGAACTGACTTTAAACAAATATTTAGATATTTTTTATTATATTTTGGGTTTATTCCATCAGAAATTTCTCAGAATTTGTGCACTATCAACTCAGCAGCAGCAGCACTCCCATGCTGCGCCACAACACCCTGTCCTCCGCCTTCCGCATCCAGTCTGTCCCAGCCACTTTTTTGAGGTCGTCGGTCCATCTAGCGGGGGGGCGTCCCGCACTACGCTTGCCGATACGCGGACGCCAATCCAGGACTCATCTGCTCCACCGGCCATCGGTCCTCCGACAAACATGCGCACGATTGATGGCAATAGGCTCGCCTCCTAATACATGGGACTTAAATATAACTGGCGAAAAGAGGGTGTACCTACTATAGTTACAGCTCTGCCTTACCCTTCTAGAACTACAGTCGTGATGTTAAGTTATATTTATTGTTTGTGTAAAGCCTAAGTATAATGATAGAAATCGGCGACTCCAATCGGCGCAGTAGATGAGTCAGGTGTACGGTTCGTTTACCAATTTGCTTATACAGGCTCAAACTTAAAGTCAAAGCATTTATTTCAAATAAACCAATTACAGGCACTTTTGAATTGTCAAGGGGTCGGTCAGTCAGAAAGATGAAGCTAGTTGCCCATTCCAAAGCGTAGTAGGTACCTATGGAGACGAACGGGCAAGAAACTCCATGGACACTCTTTTAAATCAAAATATTATGTTTACAAAATATTGCTCACATCATTAATGTTCAAATTATGCATGTGAGAACGATGCAGAACGTTAAAAGCGTCCGTAATAAAAAGACAAAGACAATTCAAATATTAAATTTACTTTAAATAAGCCGAGGCAGCTAAGAAATGATCAGTCCCTACTGACGGCGCCCGGCCATTCAAAAGGTCAACCTTGGAACTCATACCAAATCCTATACAGTGTCCTGACATGTCCTGTGGGAAACAAAGTTGATAGATCAATAGGTCAGAAGTGTTACCTCGGTCTTCCCTTTAACATAGTTCTTAGAAATCGGTTGGTTTTCAGTGTTTACATCAAAATAAACATTAAATATTATTTCTAGTCTTTCAAGAGAACAATTTATTGGAACTAGCCAGGTAAGTATCCTATTTGTAAATCTATGGACTCTATCTAAAAGTGCGGTAAACTTCACATTTATTTTTGTTAATTAAAGTAGAAAACAAAACGTAAAGAGAAACATTACAAAAACCTTAATAGGTATGTCTGGGTGTTGAAGCACTTTTGAGTAATCTACACAACACAACAGAACATAATTTCACGCCCGTATTCCCTAAAAGCATGGGCAGAAGACAAAAAATCCTAACATTATATCAGTATTATCAGGCAAAGAATGAGTAACAAATATCTTCACAAACTTTCTCATTCGTAATAACAGTGAGATTTCATTATTTATAACACAAAAACGACCTTTGGGGACGTCTAAATTTAGCAGTGGAAGTCCGCTGGTATTCATGAATAAAACAATCTACATACAAAACTCAAAATGGAAAATTACCAACACTTGTCAACGAACGCGCAAAGATGACTGCATATTTCATTTTTATTTTTAACCGTATCAACGCGTTTGTATTTCCTTTGGGAGTAAACACAAATACCTAATCAAGCGGGAAAAGCCTGATATTCATATCCGCTGAAAGCTTCAAACTTTACACAACAGATGGCGCTAGCGGTTGAGACAGATGGATAAAAACGTTTTGATCAAAATTCATTTGCTTTACAGGCTATGAAAATTTATTTGGTAATCAACACCATTCTAAAGTCATATTTACCCAGTCAAGTATCAAAAATATATTATTATTGAAAAAAAACTCGTGTTTCGTTCCCCGGGAGTTCGGGTAAACGATCCTAGCGCCAATACGCGATTCCGCCGCAGTCTGTGCCCGCCCACCCTAGAGACGCACGTCGCCCGCCCAAAGCGCGCCCAAAAAAACCGAACATCGATTTTTAGTGCTTGTGTTGTGTGTGTGAGTGTCTGTGTGTGTGCGAAAAATATTGGATGACAATCATGTAAGTTACGAGTGTTTTTTTAATATATATTTTTTTTCTAGATTTTTTTGACGTGCCGGTTTTTTTTACGTCAACATTTTAATTGAGTGGCATTTAAATTATTTAACTGTGCAATTTTAAAACAAGTGGGAACCACCAGTCAGTGATGTCAATTAAAAAACAAAATAACAAACGTGTCAGTTTGTGTTGACAAATGAAAATCGCGTCAAAAATATTCAAAAAATTACATCAGTTACAAACTCGAATAACGAATTTGTTTCCACAGCTGTAATCGTTTTGATCGAGGAAGGTTACAAAATATTATTCGCGTGATAAAATTGAGTGTGAAAACGATCATGTATGTGCCTCATCTGCTGAAATTCACGATCGTTATAACTTTTAATCGGCAATTTCTCACGGTTTTATTGCCGTAATCAAACGGTATTCGGTATATAATTGAAAGGAGTTTAACTATTAAGAAGTGTTTGGGTAACCGTCAAACCAATTAATGGAATTGATTCCAACACACATGTTTTTGGAAACTGTCGATGTTTAAACTGTTCTACGAAATGTTTGAACGTTTGTTCGAAATCGAACACTTAAAGATAATTTCAAATAGCTAAAGATTCTAATAAATTATTCCAGTTCAATTATTTTAATCAAATAATAGATATTACGATATTTAACATATACGCTTTCTAATCAGAATGCATTTAAAACATTGGAGCATAAATATGTCAAAATGAATATCTATTATTTCCCATTTGAATGGTTCTGTGGCAACTTTGTGATTATTTCACAAATAACGAAGCATATTATGTACTATTTAATTAAATCTAATTAATTTGCGGTTGTTTATAATTCAGGCCTTGTATTGAGTATTTTGTAAAGGTAAATTATTATAATATTTAGTATAATTTAAACACTGATCCTGATGATCTGCGCACAACATTATAATTATAACTATTCATAAACTGATTTATAAGAAAAGTTACTAAACTTTATCTTATTGCACATACCCACATACATTACTAATATCTATATTTATCGGTTGAAAGACACTGAATGACACACAATGACACACAATTGAAGTTATATTGTTATACGTCTATGGGCGTTTAGGGGTCCTAAAAGTGTTAAAATATATTGATTTTCCCATCCCTAAGCTATTTATTTCTTAACCCATTGTATTTTCGGAGTACCGCCAGTGTCAACTTCTGTTGTATTCTTAAAAAAACTTTACTATACAGGGTGTCAAAAGACCCATAACTTAGCCGTCAATTAGGCAGTTTGTACATCAAACTAAGTAACATATCACAAAAATATTTGCTGGGAAACGACTTTTATTTTTGGTCAGAAAATTTGCTGTTTGGGGTAATGTGCAATGTACCACGCAAAACATTGTGCCATAAGGGTGCATGCAATAGTACAGGGGTCGTGGGGGTATTTAAAGTGGTATTCTATCATTAAAAACTTATTTTCGTAAAAAAAATCGTCAGTAAAAGTTGGAATTTTAACCTTCAATATCTCCATAACCAGACGGAAAAAAAAATTGCAATGACTCTCTGCTTCGTTAAGTGTCTTTTTATACCCGTTATTAACAGTTATTTCAATCATTTATTATACATTTCTGTTTTATACAAAACCCATAAACAGCATGATTCCAAAAATAGCTTACAAAATGTTCTTAATACATTATTTATTGGCTCTAAGGCAGTCGTGTAAGCCAGAGGTATACGTAAATATTTAACGATGGATTTGATACCGATGTTGGCATTATCTCATTGATCTTTAGGATTTACGATTACAGCTTATAACAGACCCTTTATCAATCGCCTAGAAATTCGGCTGCTTTTCGATACTTTGATTCGGTTGAGTTGAGGTTATTATGATGTTGATGATGTTCTTTTTATAGGAGTATGTATGTAGCTAAATCTTTGCAGCGCTTGTGAATATTCTGTTTTTTTTTACACACAACAAATTTCTGACTGTCTGTCTGCTAGTGCGTTTATAACTCGAAAACTCTTTTAATTTATTGTGGTGATTTCTGGTTAGGTTTAAGCACTTAGAAATATATCAGTCTACGCGAGTGGAGCCGTAGGCACAGCTAGTGTAAAGGAACGTGTTTCTTGCCCATTCTTCTCCATACGAAACTACCTTTTGCAAGGGGCAACTAGAATCAATTCTATTTTTTTGTAAATTTTGGCGTTCAAAAGTGCCTTTTATGTGCCTATATGAAATAAATGATTTGACTTTGACTTTGACATCCTGACCAGCACAAACTATCTGTAAGCCATAAAAAAAAAAATCGTCGGGGCAATCGAATCTTCAATACGACCGTATGTTTCGTAAGACAAAAGCCACTATGCCATTACTGCTTTCATGCTCACTTAAATGTCTTACTGTTGGTAGCGCATGTGTTGCATCATTCGGTTCCCTACAAAATGGTTGAGCTGGATGGTGCTGATCCACGCGTCGTGTTCGTGAACGGGCGCCGCCAGTTGAGACTGTTCATCTCTTAACTGCCACGGCTTATTTTTATTATTAATCTTATATTTTGAATAGTTTCTTAATATAAATATATGTTTCTTCATTGTTCTCACATATAGAAGCAACAAGAATAATGTACCCAAGATTTTGTAATATCCTGATTTAAAAAGAGTGTCCTTGGAGTTTCTTGCCCGTTCTTCTCCATAGAGATCTACGTTTTGGAATGGGCAACTAGCTTCAACTTTCTGACTAACTGACCGACTCTTTGCCAATTCAAAAGTGCCTGTAAATGGATTAATTGAAATAAATGCTTTGAGTTTGAGTTTGACTGCAAGGTATCAATCAACTTAGCCAATTTCAGTATACTGGGCATAGGCCTCTGCCAGGCTGCGCTACAACACCCTATCCTCTGCACGATAACGCTACGCACCAATGGAACAATATCTTTACCGTAATCTTTACTCTCCCTATAAAGTAATGAGACATTAGGAGACATCACTAATCTAAGTTAATCGTTCGCGAGACTATGTGTGATAGCTTCATTAGACGTCTATGAATTGATAAACGTTCCCTGATTTATTCATAAATTCATTACAAGTCTAAGTTACACGAAGGACAGACCATTACATTTGCTTAGTTAGGATTAATCTTTTATGTCGGGTAGGTAGGTTTTTATGTAGGTAAGGTGACCTACGGGGAAGTTTTTACTTATAATAAAGGCTGGCAATATTATATTTTGTCGATGCATTGCTAGATTTATAGACAAAGTTGCAATGTCCATTTGCTTGACGTCGCTATGTTGTTTGGTGGCAGAGATGTGGACTACGGTCGTCCTTTCCTGACTATATCCTTTCATGAAGACCATTGCTAGGTATTAGCATCTAAATGTATTAAGGGGACCACAGGACCTAAACGCAAGTTTTATAATGCCTTAAAGTATATGATCCCCTGCAGTAAACAAAATCAGAAATATATATGATATTCTTCAGGATATATGCTAGTTCGATAGTGTGTTGAAAACAACAAACAACTAATTTGATATGATAGAAAAAATCACGAATATACCTCTAAAAATGTTTTCTAACAATTAAAAACCATACTAATATACATGCAATCTTTCTGATTTTTTGTCAGAATATTTTACAAGCAACATATTAACGTAATAGTGTTTTAATTTTTTGGTCCAATCAATAGATTTTTTGCTTCATATTTTGCAATTAATTACCAGCGTTGTGTCATCGCGCTTCTCTTTCCTTCCTATGCAGTCCGACAGTGGCCGCGTTTCAGCTGTTATCAGCCTCTTAATTTAAGTCGCCTCGTTGGTCTAGTGGTCGCAAGCGCTACTGCTGTGCATGAGGTCCTGGGTTCGATTCCCGAGTCGGGCAAAGTCTTATTAGGTTTTTCCATCTAGAATTTCTCAGTAGCAGCCCGGTATCTGGATTTGTGCCCGGTTGATGGCAATCGGCTCGCCCCCTATTACATGGGACTTAAACATAACTGGCGAAATGTGGGTGTAATATAGGTACACCTCTGCCTAACCCTTCGGGGAATACAGGTGTGATGATATGTTATGTTATGTGTTAAGTCCTGGGTTACTGTGTTTTAGTGAGCTTCACGCCTCAGTCTTTTAATGAAAATTATATCAAGGCGGGTATAGTATAATTTATCGTGAACAACTGTGTGTATCCTTATCATTTAATCGAGAATTATCAAATATTTAAAACGGTCACTAAAATTACGAATTCATTCGTCATTTTAAATGCATGAGTTGAATGAATTCGGAATTTTGTGTATTTTGTACGAATCTTTACTTAACGGGAGTAGATCTCAGAAACAGCCCTATAATAAGAAAAAAATATTGTACGGATACCTTATCAAAATCTAAAGCTTCACTCTTTAAAATTGACATCGACGGATCATTTGCTCCGTCTAATGGTGTGTCTCACTAAGCCATACCATTGAAAGCTAAACTAATGAATTCGAGTCCTCAAAGATTACTCGGATTTGCTTACACAAGCATCGAATTACTACTATAGTCTCATTATTAATGATGCGAGAGACACCTACAATCTCGCTTTTTTCTCCCTAATGCGTATAACTGTTTTCCTCGACATTTAGCAGATTGATGGTCGTTTTTTATGGGATTTGCAATGGGATTAGGATCTTTGGAAGCGTATGCGAATTTGTGTGTCTCTGCTGTATAATTCTATTTTCGCCATGGCTCATTTTTTATGTTATTGTATTAGGATAATGGTTTCGATTCTAAAAACATATTGAGTTTGGGAAATAATAATGGTTTTAGAATTAATTTAGGTAAGTAGCAGGTATTATTAATTCCTTGGGTTATTTTTGGTTTCAACTCTAATATTATTTTCCGGAATACCTAACGATTTCATGATTAAATTAGGTAGTCTAGTCGCGTTCCGGCTTAAGTCAGGGTAAGTTTCAGGCGACCTACGTAAAATTAGATTCTTGACGTTATGTAGGTACCTTCGAGTATCTAAATTATTCAAGAAGAGATCGAACATATTATAATGAGTTAATAGAAAGTAGGATATGTGTATTGATCGTTCAGTATTTAAACCTTTTGAATAAATGATAAATGATTTTATTTCTGTAGGGTTTGTACAAACACTTTTACTAGTCAATCATATTTTTTAAACTAGATGAGGTCGGCGGAATAATTTAATAGAATCAAGTAGACTTTTATGAAGGTGGTACTTATTTTATATAATAACACATAATTTTAAACACTAGTTTAAGAATTAATGCTTTCGCTGGACTCATTAATATTTGTGAATAAGTAATAATAAATGAGAAGGCTTGTGGCTAAGTAATAACAGCAGCACGGTTCGATCGATCAGGTTAAGCTACGCTTGCCGCGGTTTGTCCGTGGATGGGTGACCATCTGTACATACCAAGCCTCCTTTGTGCCTCGATAAGCACGCTAAGCCGTTGGTCCCAGGCCCTGCAGTCTCGACATTAGATAGCGACAAAAATCTATCGCTAAGTCGTATCGATGTCAAATTCCTTTAATAGATTTCCAACCTTATACTTTTGAAATAAGGTTGAAAATCTATTAAAGAAATTTGACATCGGTTAGACTAAACGACAGATTTTTGTCGCTATCTATGTCGAGACTGCCGGGCCCTGGGCCGGCAGTCTCGACATAGATACCGACAAAAATCTGTCGTTAAGTCCAATCGATGTCAAATTTCTTTAATAGATTTTCAACCTTATGCTTTGGAAATAAAGTTGAAAATCTATTAAAGGAATTTCACAACGATACGACTTAGCGACGGATTTTAGTCGCTATCTAATGTCGAGACTGCAGGGCCTGGTGTCATTTGTGGATCTCACAGTGAGCAGTCGTTACGGATCGTCAGGAGCCCGAAAGTCTGACAACCAGTCTTACCAAGAGGTTTCGTATTACCCAGTAACTGGGTTATAGAGGTCAGATAGGTGGTCACTCCATGTAAAATACTGGTTTTTAGCTGCATCCGGTAAGACTGGAAGCTGACCACAACATAGTTGGGAAAAAGGCTAAGCAGATGAAGTAATAATAAATATAGTTTACTAGCTGCGCCCCGCGGTTTCACCCGCAGCGGTATGAAATATACTTTACGACCTATTCTCAGACCTACGGAATATATATTTAAAAAAAAAAAACACGTGTGCCACTCGGGGACTGCCGCGGTAAAGCTATTGCATAGCATTTTTTAGCAACTTATGCAATTATAATTATTTATGAATTTTTTATTTATGCAGTATTTTTTTTTCTTTGATATTAATTCAAGTACAGTCGTACCATATACAAACACGTTAAGCGAACGCTCGGCCGAGCTACATGGTAGGCGGAGTGGTGGGTGTTAGGTTTTATTTTCGTTACGGAATTTCTTGATTCGGTCGTCGCGCTCAAAGCCCGCGATAAAAGCTATGCAATAGCTTAACAAATACAAAAAAACATAAAATACAAATAAAATGAATATTTAAGGGGGTTCCCCTAAAACAGACATGTTTTTTTTGTCATTTTATAGATAATGCACGGAACCCTTCGAGCGCGAGTCCGACTCGCACTTGGCCGGCTTTTTCTGAGTTTAACTTGACCATCGCTAACATCAGTGAAGGATAACCATCTTGGTTAATATCTATATGTCTGAAATCGCCAACCCGTCTTGAGCAAGCGTGGTGCTCAATGCTCGTGCCTTCTCAGTATGAAAAGAAGCCTTTGATCTGCAGTGGGACAGTAATAGGCAGGTATTTTTACTATAACGTACCTTACCTATAAACGTACCTTTTCAGCAAGCAATAAAATATGTATCTAGCCTACATTAGGCCAGCACCCTAATTACGTAACACATAATCTATAACAATCTGAATCATGTTGAAGCCTATTGCTAATCCATTGCCTCATAAGTTCGAAAAACTTGTTTGCTCAACAACGTACATAACGCAATGAATATTGTAGAACTGTCAAAATGAAACCCATTCCTACTGTTAGTGTGTTACGCAATTACTCCGCTGTTTCTAGATAATAACTCAGACCCAAGTATAGACAATAGTTGTGCTTACCCGGGGATAATAATTATTGTGGCTATTACACAAACAATTAGGATCGGGACTGGGCAAGCCTTTAAGTAAGGGACGGTAGGTGTAAGCAGAAGAAGTGGCACTTAAGTACCTACGTTCTATTTCCGTTTGGGTTTTAAGAGGTAAAAGGCGAATAAAATGCTGCTTTTTTGGAATGATTTCATTCAATTTCATACTTGTTTTAATTGTGTAAGTTCCTCAAAAGTTTGGGCAGAGGAGTCCATATAGTACACCCACATTTCGCCAGTTATGTTAAGTCCCATTATTACATGGGTGGATGGCAATAAACTCGCTCCCTATTGGGGGGAGCTTATTGCCATCAACCGGGCACAAATCTAGACTCCCGGCTGCTACTGAGAGATTCCAGGTGGAAAAATTCAATAACACTTTGCCCGACTTGGGAAACGAACCCAGGAACTCATGCTTAGCAATAGCGTTTGCGACCACTAGACTAACGAGGCAGTAATTGTATAAATAACAGTCATATATGGGGATTCATTTTGTTTTTATTCACTTCTCGTAATTTGATTGTTTTTTTAATTCGCTTCTCGTAATTTGATTGTTTTATTTTGTTTTAATTTACTTCTCGTAATTTGATTGTTTTTTTAATTCACTTCTTGTAATTTGATTGTTTTTTTTAATTCTCTTCACGTAATTTGATTGTTTTTTTAATTCACTTCTCGTAATTTGATTGTTTTTTTTAATTCACTTCACGTAATTTGATTGTTTTATTTTGTTTTAATTTACTTCTCGTAATTTGATTGTTTTTTTTTTAGTTCACTTCTCGTAATTTGATTGTTTTTTTTTTTAATTCACTTCTCGTAATTTGATTGATTTAAAATTGTGCATATTACATTCAGCTGTTGGCAATACATTCCTCATGTGCAATAAGACTGAAATAATGATGGAAAAGGTAATGTGGTCTGTTGCTGGAATTTTGTGATGATATTATTGATGATTATACGACGAAGGGCGGGCGTTTTGGGGGACTGTCATGTAATTTTGACGTTCAAATAGTGCTGATTTTCAGCTTAGTTTGAATGAATGACTTTTGATTTGATTTGATAGTTTTAGTTAAAAGGCAAGTGTTAGGATTTAGTTAAGGTTAGGCGCTCGTGGTTAAATAATAACAGCCGTACCGGGTCGATCGAAGGTTAAGCTACGCTTGCCGAGGTGGGTCCGTGGATGGGTGACCATGCTTTACATACCGAGACCCTCCGTGCCTCGGAAAGCATATTAAGCTGTTGGTCCTGACAGTTATTCGTAAATCTTAGTAAGGAGCCCAAAAGTCTGACAACCAGTCTTACCAAGGGATATCGTATTATCCAGTAACTGGGTTGTGGAGGTCAGATAGGTGGTCGCTCCATGTTAAATACTCGTATTCAGCTGCATCTGGTTAGACTGGAAGCCGACTCCAACATAGTAGGGAAATGGCTAGGCAGATTGTTTTTCAGTTTTAGTTAAAACGAGTGTTACAAAAAGGTTTGTAAGGATCATAGCATGTGGCGTTTTGTTCAAAATAAAATAAAATAAAATCAAAATATTTCGTTTCACATAAACCTACACGGGCACTTATGAAACGTCAGAAGCTAGGTGCACGGTTCCAATTGATCGTTTCCTATGGAGAAGAGCCGGCAAGAAACTCCACGGTTACTCTTTTAAAAATAATTGGCTTTTACAATGTTTTCAAATTACATTATTTGAACAATATTGTCATCTTCCATTTATCTTATCTACAAAAAAATTGGTAGATCAGTAGAGACGTAGGTATTTATTTTCACATCGCGTATTTAAATTTGAATGTAGAAAATTTATTTAATGACAAAAAAGTAGGTAATTCGCGAACTTACCTAGTGTGTTTCTAATAAACTTTAATATCTAATTCGATATTAAAACCTATAATGAAAAAAAAATATACGTCTATCAAAAAAAAAAGAACCGGCCAAGTATGTGTCGGACCACGCACAATGAAGGGTTTCGTGTTTGGGATAATTTTATCCCAAAACCAAACTCATAATTGTAGTTGAAAAACATGTTCTCCCATTCATCGATATACGTCACGGTGAACTCTCCAACTGCAAATGTAAGTTTGCCATAACAAAAAAAATCTGATAAGACTACAACTTAACGATTTCCGGACTTTTTCCTTTACTTGTGCTGTGAGACTGCTTCTTGCCAAATTTTATGAATCTAGGTCAACCGGATGTACCCTATAGGTTTTGCGAGTATCAAAATATGTCACATAAATGGCCGTATTTTTTTATTGCGTTGACTTAGAGGCTTGATTTTTGTAGAGTTCCAAGGGACCTTCGACCTAAATAGGTATTTCATCATTTCAACTTGATACCTCCACGCGTTCCTAAGAAAAAGAGTCTTGACGTACTCAGACGGACAACGAAGTGATCCCATAAGGGTTCCGTTTTTCTTTTGAGGTACGGAACCCCAAAAACATTTTCAAAGGTTTTCAAAACCAGGAAATCTGACCACCTTAATTTTAAACAGAGAGAGTGTAGCAATTAATCCCTTAATGTAAATGAGGTATGAATAAATATTAAAAATCTCATCAGAATCAAAATCAATCAATCATTTCTCAATGTACCGGCATGATTTATCACGGAATCCCTTCAGTAAGAGAACTTTCTGAATTTCTTTTGTATAGAACATTAATTTTCTTTATGATAATTAACTATGCTTAAATTAGTTTGTTGAAGCCATTTTTCCTTCCTTTTATATTTATTACGTAGTTTATTTTTCAGATATTGTTGGGGGATTAGATTATAATAGACTAGTGAACAAGTTTAGAATATGTTAATTTCGTAATGAGGGGTTAAATCTTCTTATCTCTATCAAAAAATTCAGTCTATAGTTACGCTTTTCAGAAATTATGATAAATATGATAGATTTTAATAAATAAATAACTAGTTTAACCTCAGGCAATCGGTAAGTACTCCTCAGTAATTGAATTTGGTTATGTTTGATTGCGGAAACTGTATTTTTATTTTTCATTGAATTTCACCGTTATATTAAACCTATATACAAGTATTAAATATGCGTACTTAAATGTAGCTACGTGGCCAATTAATAATGTACTATTTCCTACTACTATTACTACTACTACTATTACTACTACTACTATTAGCCTGCATCATCCCACTGCTGGGCAAAGGCCTCTCCCCTTGACTTCCAGCTCTTTCGATCCAGGGCTAAAGTGGACCACTTGTCGTTTTGTCCAGCTCGTCCCGCCATCTTCTACGGGGTCTGCCGTGACGCCTTCTGGCTGTGTCAGGGCTCCACGTAGTGGTTATTTTGGCCCACAGCTCATTGGGCATACGGCAGATATGGCCAGCCCACTCCCTCTTCAGCTTAGCGGCTTTTTGAGCAACGTCAGTAATCTGTATTTTGAAGCGTAGTGTCGTGTTGCGAATATGGTCTGTCAATTTGACGCCTAGAATACTGCGATCCATTGTACTATTTCCTATTATTTTTACATTGCGATATTGCTCTTATTATTTAAATATCTTATATAAATTGACGCTGCACCGTATGAAAAGGTGCCCTAAAAGTGTTACGTCATATTTTGATGAAATAATAATTTGAAAGGTTTTGAATTTCCAATTAGTAGAGGCTGCTCTGAAACATATTCACTCCATAATTCACGTTTATTTCTGTAACCCTATCACGAATATCATGTAAAACAGTATACATATTGTTCTTGTATTGCCATCGACACATTTTCAATAGAAATATTAACAGTAAGCGTATTTGGAACTAAACATGTAGCATAAGAATTTACCAGCCTATATATAATGTTCCCACTGCTGGGACACAGGCGTCCTCTCTGTGAGAGGGAGTGGGCCAGTGTCGCACCCTAATTATATAACACACTATCTACCACAATCTGAATCATTTTGAAGCCTATTGCTAATCCTATTCATATGTTCTAAAAATTTGTCTGTTCAACAACGTAAATAACACAATGAATGTTGTTGAACTGTCAAAATGAAACCCATTCCTACTGTCAGTAGTGTTACGTTACTACCCCGCGGGATGTCACATGTCTTCGATTTTTTTAGGACATGGCTGTTTTCTCACGATGTTTTCCTTCACCGTTTGAAAGCAGTGATGAAATAATTTACACAAAGTAAAGTGCCTGGGTACGAATTTACTCCAACGAAATTCTGGGCCACCACTGCTCAAACAAGTAGGAGGTGTATTGGAAATTCTTAGCATATTTGTATCTGAACAAGTACATCGACACTGTTAGAATAGACTATCAAGAAACACGTCATTTAAAACATTACTTAAATTCAAACGTTCGTGCTAAGGGCAGGAATCTAAAACCTTTTTAGGCAGAATTTGGTCTAAAGCCGTCAAGTTAGGCATGCACGGCCTATCTTGTGCTAAAGAATTAGCAGAAATGCGACAGTATTTGGCAAGTAGCTCGAATAAAAGAGGGGTTCAAGCCAGCTATTCGTGCAATTGGAGCTGTTAGCATAGAGCGGAGATAGAATACGGAATTGCGCTGGAAATGTGGAGCTGCTTGATATGGGACGTCGGATAAGAGCGAATGAAAATTTTTGGTATTTGATCTTTTGATCCGCCATTTTACCCAACTACGGCAAAGCCAGTTATAATTTCATTGGCTCTGTGAGTATGTAGGTATATTTAAGTTGATGCCACGTGAAGCGAAATTAAAATTATTAAACGTGATGTAGGTAAGTAATTGTGGATACTATTTTGTTCATTATAATTCGCACTTCTTCTGTAAAATTTGTATGCCACTTACTGTGGCAGGACGCAGTGATACCTTCTTTATAATGTTCGATAACCTTATAACCAGTGTGCAAAATAAACGTACATATTTGATTTGATTTGATTCATTATCTAAAGAGTGTCATAAGATGGTGAACTTTAGGCGTGAGTACTAAACTTTCCAACAGTTATCCGTGTCCTGTGTGAAATAGTTGCTACTTCACAAGTCGTAGTGGCGAGCTCTTGAACATAACAGTTTCCTACCACCATCGACCGTTAGTAGGAATACTTACTTGTCCAGCGTCAACTATTCAAACTCAAAGTATTAATTTCAATTAAATAAACCATTTACAGGCATTTTTGAATTGTCAAAGAGTCGGTCAGTTAGTCAGAAAGTTGAAGCTAGTTGCCCATTCCAAAACGTAGATCTCTATGGAAAAGAACGGGCAAGAATCTCCAAGGACACTCTTTTTAAATCAAGACATTACAAAATCCTAGGTACATTATTCTTGTTGCTTCTATATGCGAGTACAATGAAAAAAATATATAAAGAAACAATTCAAAATATAAGATTAATAATAAAAATAAGCCGTGGCAGTTAAGAGATGACCAGTCTCAACTGACGGCGCCCGTTCACGAACATGACGCGTGGATCAGCACCATCCAGCTCAACCATTTTGTAGGGAACCGAAAATTCTTAAAATATTCTTACTATACCAACAGGGTGGCAGGGACTTCGACGCGCAAACTGAAACCATGAATTCAGCAAATGATTCTAGTCCCCTAGCTTAGAAATTTTCCGCAAGTTATCAAAAAAAAAAAGTCTGCTGTTTCATAGAAAAGTGCAATAGATACGCGGTCAAAATGTATGGCACAACAATTTTTTTTTTTTAAATGACAGACTAAAATTTTCAATGCAGGGGCATTTCAGAACCATGTACTGAAACCATGGTAACAGGTTGTGGGTCGAGGTCCCTGCCAGCCTGTATACTATAAAGCACCCTAATTACGTAACACACTATCTATCACAATCTGAATCATTTTGAAGCCTTAGCAATAGGCTTCAAAATGATTAAGATTGTGATATTGTTATATTCATGATTGTGCGCAAAATAAGTCTGCGCGCGGCCGAAATCGGAAATAAATCGTTTGCCGCCATCTCGACGTTTATATCAGCACCCTAATTACGTAAAACACTATCTATCACAGTCTGAATCATTTTGAAGCCTATTGCTAATCCATTGCTTCAAATGTTCGAAAACATTGTCGGCTCAACAACGTAAATAACGCAATGAATGTTGTTGAACTGTCAAAATGAAACCCATTCCTACTGTTTGTGTGTTACGTTATTACCCTGCTGGTTGTAAAAAGACCTTTCACGAAGCTGTCTTTACGCATTCTGTATATCAAACTAACTAACTTTTAGCAAAAATAATTGCTGGGAAACTACTTTTTTTTTTTGGTGAGAAAATGCGCTGTTTCCGGTAGTTTGTAATGTGACGCACGCAAAAAATTGTGCATATATGCATGCAACGGTACAGGGATCGCGGTAGTATTTAAAGTTAAGTTCTAACATTTAAAACATGTTTTCGTAAAAAAACGTCAAAAAACGTTGGAACCTTCAATATCTCCGTAACCAGAAATTTTCCAGGTATCATAATAATAGGAAGAACAAGATGACTCTCGGCTTCGTTATGGGTATTTTTATACTTATTTATTATATTATCATGATATAATAGAATAGAATAGAATACTCTTTATTATGTACACCATAAAAAATAACAGATATAAATGTAGACTTTTTACACAGGGTGACACAATGGGCGGTCTTATCGCTAAAAGCGATCTTTTACAGACAACCTTTGGATGGATTCAAGAGAGAAGGAGAGACAATAATGCAGGTAGATCCCCATTATAAATGCGAAAGTGACTCCCTCTGTCCGTCTGTTACCTTTTCACGCCTTAGCGGCTGAACGGATTTCGACGAATATTGGCACACGGACAGACCATGACCTGGGTTTGGAAATTGGATTATTTCATCCCGGCAGTACGTTCCTGTGCGATAATTTCCAACCTCCACAGGGCGAAACTGCGAGCAAAAGCTAGTATAAAATAGTTCTCGCTTCGCAAATCGTAGTGGCGACTTCTCGAACAAAATAATTTCTTATCAGTATTGTCTATCACGGTCGAATACTTGTATGTATGTCCAGCTTTAACTATTCTAAACTTTTCATATAGTTTGTGCCTCTCCAGTTTATAGTTTCTCAAGTGAATGTACCGATCATCATCATCATCACCAGCTTTCAGCAGTTCACTGCTGGACATAGGCTTCTCCCACCACACGCGATTTATCTCGATTTTCGGCTACTCTCATCCAGCTGCTACCAGCCACCCAGAGAAGATCGTCGCTCCCCCCAGCCTGAGGGCATCCTACCTTACGTTTGCGATTCGCGGTTACCACTCAAGTACACGTCTACTCCAACGGTCATCGGTTCGCTCGTTCGGTCACTTCAGCTTGTTTATCCCACATCAACATTCCCAGATAAATATCAAGATGATATTTAGACGAAGCTGTGCCTACACTTGCGTTAAAATCAAGCCCGATGCTATTCATCTGGTTTTCAATGATTTAGGTACCCCACCAATGTTAATTAAACTTTGAATATCAAACTTTTGTTCAGTAATTAGGTCGTTTCAAACACTTGCGTATTTTTTTTTGCCGTCAGCTTGTTACTGAGAGAGTTTCAAGGGAAACACGGAAATTATATCTTCTGGTACTCTCAATAATCTCATCTCATTGGTGGATGCGAAGTTAGGTTATAATCTAGTTATATAACTATAGTACTTAATATTAGGTTTATCGCAGAATTAATATCGCTAATCTTGATTAGAAAGTATGACAGTAATGATTTTGAAACAAAGAATTGAAGGTATACAGATAACAGATTTTATACTAACTATATAATACAGGCTGGCAGGAACATCGACACACAATACCTGTTACCATAGATTCAGTACATTTCTGAACCCCCCTGGATTGAAAATTTCTGTCGGTTATAAAAAACAAAATTGCACTGCCATACGTTTTAACCGCGTAGGTATTGCACTTTTCAATGAAACAACAGTTTTTTTTTTTATAACCTACGAAATTTTTTTACGTTAGGGGGCCTAGAATCATGTGCTGAATTCATGGTTTCAGTCCCTGTCACCCTGTATATAAAATGTTGATCCATATGAGATTGATAAACTTCAACACTGTTGGATCCCCATGAAAGTTGGCACATATTTGTTTTTTTGCATAGAGAATTTTTTAACAAAGGTATTTTTCCGACCTCCACGCGGGCGTAGCCGCGGGCACAAGCTAGATTATAATGAAATGAAACAAAAACACTGATAGGACGTATCTACTTTCTACTTTCTTATCAGTCTTCTATGGCAATAGCACGTAGACATACGGCAACATATTATACGGAGAAAATGCACTGGAATAGGATAATCTTCTTTTTTGAGTCAGTTAAAAAGGTGGTGGTAATCAGTGGTGGTGGTGGAGGTGGTAATCAGTGGTGGTGGAGGTGGTAATTGGTGGTGATGGTGGTGGTGGTGGTGGTAATTGGCGGTGATGGTGGTGGTAATTGGTGGTGGTGGTGGTGGTAAGTGGTGGTAACTGAAGAACATACATAAATAAAATCATGAATTATTAATTTTAATAAAAAAAGAAGTTTATTTCGGAACTATAACACAGGACTAAGTACAGCAAGTTAAACGACGATCGCTGTAAAAGTATAAACTAGCGCAGCTAACAACGCCCTTCTATAATTGCTGAAAGCATAAAAAATAAACATTATCAGGTATCTACTTTTACAGTAAGGTGTCGATTTTCTTCTTATACAAAACAAAATGAGCCTCTCATTTAACGAGGCAAAAATTTTGAGGCCCCCGTTCAGCAGCTGGTTCGGCTCAAATTTTCCATTTCATTATAGGCATTATGTTCAAGATTACTTCGCGGTGTAAGCACAAATGGATATTTGAGTATCAATTACTGGGAGTACCAACCAGGCTGTGGCATCGGCAATCGATTTACTTGTGGAAAATGCTGATGTTAAGTTAGACTGTTGAATGTTTACTCAGCAAAATAGTTCGTCAGGGGAAGTAATAAGACTTATTTTTGACAGCAGGCTGCGTTGTTTTTTTTTTTTCACTTAAATGAATCTGTGGGCCTAGCATGAACGCGGAGTAAACGTAACGTAAATTAAAACGATTTTAAAATTAAAAATACTCGTTTCACACATAATAAGTATTCAGTTTTAAAACCTTGTACTTATTTCTTTTTTTTTCGAATTACTATCCTTTTTGTTAAGAAATCTTAAATACAATATACAGCCATTACTAAACAATATATACATATTATGAACAATTATATAAAGGAAAAAAAGGGTAAAGCTCATTGGACATAAAAAAATTCTTCCGCATAGCGATGCTGACAGCAGTCAGTGGTAAAAGTGCCCAAAAGGCTGGCAACATTGCCACGTTCGCTGGCAATGCAATTCATAATTATCCGTGGGTGATACTAATAATTGTGCTGGTCGCAAAAAAATAAATAAACAAAATGCTTTAGTATAGTTGTATTTTCGATTTAAATATCATTCGAATTGACGTGCTGGGGCCTCTAGAGCTCTTTGCCCTCGATTTCGTCTACGTGGTTTTCGGAAGTTTCCGAAAAAGCTTTTTACCCCTTTACGGATTTCAACAGCTGAAATCCTTTGTCAGTGCTCAAACAATCTCTATAGCAATAATTTCATCAACATCTAGAAGTATTTAACCAACTGCAACAAAAAGTAATAGGTCGTCAATGCGTCTGTATTTTTCCAAAAGGCCTAGACTAGTGACAATCGCTTTCTAAGCGTTACGCATTTTTTCAACGACTTTTGATAAGACTGACATAAGCTTTTCGGTAGCTTAATTATATTAATTCCATACATTTTTGAGTTTACCATGATTTTTATTGCTGATAGAATTTCACTTTGTATAGGTTTTCACTTTCACTTTTTTCCCTTTGGTTAGGTTTCGAATTGATAATGAAATCAGCGTACCAACTAAGTCTCCTTCCGACGTTATGAGTTCGATAGGAACGAAACAAATATTTGCGTTGTTCCAAATCCGGTGTTGGTGCATGCGATTTTGTGTTTGTCAAACACACGAAACAGGAAAAACGTAGTGAGGAGCAACGCTTTTCCAGAATGGAAATACAAATGGTCAAATAAGAATCGTACTCGAAAACATTTTTGGCGGAAAAAAAGTGATTCTATAAAGGTTTCGTTTTGTTCGTTTTAAGGAAAGGCACTCGACATTATTCTTTTAACCAAATTGATGATTGGCTAAAAAAAATGTCGTGTCTCCAAAGAGTCGTGCAAAACAAAGCTGATAATAATGTTGGGTTCTGTATCTAATTTGTTCATGTTTTATTCGCGTGACTGTCTGTCTTCTGGAGGTTGATGGATTGCAGCAGTTACTTCCATAATTATTTTGTTTTTTTTTATTTCAGTACTGAAGTAACTTTCTTCATTAATTTTTTTTTTGTTTAGATTATTTTTCTTTTGTTTTTCGTTCCCCATTGCTATATTTGTAGTTATCAAGTACCTTACTGACGATACTAGCACCCAGAGGGGTATTTGCGTAACACGTACCAGTAGGAATGGCTTTCATTTTGACAGTTCAACCACATTCATTGCGTTATTTACGTTGTTGAGCAGACAACATTTTCGAACATATGAAGCAATGTATTAGCAATAGGCTTCAAGATGATTCAGATTCTGATTAATAGTGTGTTACGCAATTAGGGTGCTGGTTAATTTTCAGAAAAGTATGATTCAGTTTGGTAAATTATCAAACCGCACAGCACAAAATAGAATTGTGTCTGATTATGGCATGGTTACCACCAGTTCGATTGTTTTAATTTGGTATATAGGTACCTACTTTGTAAAAGCCGAAATTATTATTTAGGCTGACCAGGTATTGTCAAACGGGGTGAATCGGAACAAAACTTTTGAATAGATTTTAACATTGAAATAATATAGTTTGTTTCTAAAAATGACTCTAATGTGTTTACTGTATTATAATTAACGATTAAGTGCCCTTGTTGGCAACAAATAATATTATTTCAATATTAAAATCTATTTTAATGTTTCGTTCCGATTCACCCCTTCGTCCCTATTCAACCCGTTTGACGGTATGTTAATAAACACCTATCAACTTATACTCTAGTTAACCGCTCCGAGCTTTGCTAAACCCTTGCACATCCCAAGTAAAAAGTTTATTTACATAACACGTCATTTACCCCAAAAAGGACTTATTAATAAAGAAAGAACGCATTGTCATATAGTGCAGGCACACGACCCGGTTTGATACGGAAAGGGAAGAAAGTTATCGGTCTAGTTTTATGACTAAAAGTAACACACTGTAAATTCTGTTTGCCATTCTTATTTATGCGGGGAAAAAAAATAGGTCAAGTGTGAGCCGGGCGCTTTGTGCGTTCCGTAACCTATATTTATTTTATGAGAAATTTGGGCGGTGGAATATAGAGTAAAAGAGGCCTTCGGAGGATTGGATACGATTTTAATTTTGTTGGGTATAAGCTGTGATAATTCTGATAGTACAGACTGGTTTCTTGAAAAGATTAGACAACTTAGGTACACTTTTCTGATAAGAATCTATAAAAGAAAGATGCGTAACAAAATGTTTTGTGTCCAGTATTGTCTATAATATGAAATTTACTGAATAATTCTCTGTAGAAGATAATGGTATTTATTTATTTTTTATTTTAACATGAGTCCTTAGTACGACAGAGCTCTTGTCGTAAATGAAAGCTTACGGTGTGCCGTCAAAACCAGTAGTAAGACACTCTCTTCAATAAAAGCAGTTCGTTATTATTGGTTTAAGGCTCCCGCAAACAGGCGCGACGCGACAGTGCGACGCAGCAGCGCGACACGATAGCGCGACGCGACAGCGCGACGCGACAGCGCGACGCGACAGCGCGATGCGACAGCGCGAGGCGACAGCGCGAAGCGACTCTAGTAGAAAAATTTCTATGAACACTTCATGGAAATTATTCGATAAGAGTCGCGTAGCATTTAATCTGCTTAATACAGAGCCAGGTCATTCACCCAATAATTGAATACAGAAACATAAATTACATAGACATATTGATCTTCGAATAATCCGCAAAACCACCAACTGATTACCTGTTGGCCTACACGACTAAACCCTTAATTAACACACAGTATTTCATTTAAGTACGATCAACAAAATAGGAAAGTAACCAGCAAATAAATAAACATTTTATTGGTACTTTTCACTACATAGGCAAAATAAAAAACTGTAATAAAAGCAGTAACTTTTTAATTATAAGATATAAACCTAACTCAAATTAACACCAAAAATCTGGCTACCTGCTAAGCACAGATGCTGGCTGGTTTCTGGCTGCTTTGCTGCTGTGCTAAGTGCTGTATTTTAGTGTGTATATTAAAATACAAGTTACTTGTTTATGAATAAATGACTATGAATATGACACGCAGAATATACTAAAACTATGTCATTAATTTTATTATACCCAAAAGTAATTCGATAACTGTAGTAATTGGGACACTCAGTTAAAAATAATCGTGTTACCAACCGTATTCCTTCTTTTGTTGTCAGTACGTGACAAATCAATCCGACGTTGAGTCAAACGCAGCTACAGATTGACGGCCGTTTTCCCGATACGGCTGCGGATCTCTAAACGGATTTAGCCATCCCAAATCCCGTAAAAAAGTTAGGGATGCTGTAAATTCCGTGACAAAATTTGGAGCTCAATTGAATGTAAGATATTTCATGACTCTGATGTTGTATGTGTATATTTTTTGCTAGTATCTTAGGTACTTTTTTATGTAGGAAATTCATAAATATAGATAAGGGACGTTTATTTTATCTTGGTAGGTTTTTTTTACTACCTCTATACCTTATTTGCGAAGTAAAAATAAATATGATCTAAGAAAGTTCACAATCAAGAACGATAAAAAACAAATAGTTGAGGAAAGATGTTTCAATACAAAGAAGGTATTCTATTTTCCATTACAAATTAAAAGGATGATAAATTTAATATTTTCTTAGGTATTTATATTGAGAAAATATCATTATAATGATTTTATTTCACATAATTTAAAGGCTCCCGAGGACAAGCGCGACGTGACAGCGCGACGCAATTCTTGTAGAACAATTTCCATGAAGTTTTCATAGAAATTGCTCTAAAGTCGCGTCGCGCTGTCGTGTCGCGCCTGTTTGCGGAAGTCTTAATCAGTGCAATCTCAGAAATATACAACAATTTTCCTCAAAAACCAAAATGGCCGAGCTTTACTTCCCTACGTAAATAATTTAATTTATTATTTCTTAACTACATAAAGTTACTTAGGCCAAATTAAAATTCTTTCTAAATATCCCGGACGGTTTCGAAACAGGAATTCCTGTTTACCTTATTTAAGTAGGCTGTCCCCTCTTCAGGTTTGCCTGATTGAATTCTGAGAAGGATAGGGGGGATATATCATCGTGGTTTTGTGGGACAGTCCTATGTCGAAATTCGTGTGACAGGAATTTATTTGCTGACAATTTAGAATTGCTGCTTAATTAATAAACAAATTGACGATCAAATAAATAAAACAGGACAACGTAAATATTGATTGATGGCGGAAAATTATTATGAACATGAAGCCATATTGAATTTTCCGTTTCGTAACTTTTTTGCTAAAACGCATTCTGAGTGAGAAAACACGCCTCACGACATATTATTGGCTACGAACAATATAGTAGATACCTAGGAATCTTCTATAATCTTTTAAGAAAAAGATGCGCAAGAAGGTGACTAATCTAAGTACATTATTCAGTACTTAGTTACTTAATAATCTGTTTAGAATAGTCTCTCCTACTGACCAGCAAGTAGAAAAAAAAAAACTTAAAAAAATAACATAATTATTATGTAAGTTGCGGATTCCTTCCTGTTATCGTATTTTTTTAGAACAGCAATTTTCATTTTCATTCGCATATAATATTTATTGATGAATCGAAACTTCTTTTATCACCCCAAACAGACACCATTTAAAAAAATTCAAACATGTCCAAACTTTTTACGATATCTCTTGCTGAACCTACAAAATGTGACCTTCCCAATTTTATTTTTAAAGTCTCCCGATCATTGAATTATAGCAGACAGGACCTTCGAAGGAATTACCTGTTTAAATTTAATTATAATTTAAGAAATGATTCTATTACATTTTGTATTGTAATAGAAACAAGAAAAAATGTGGGTGTAGTAAAGTTTTCATAATAATTTTCCTTTTGTTATTTATTACTATTTACTTCCTTTTGTTCTTTCCTTAATTGCAGGAATCAAGTTAATTATTAAGGAAGTAATCATGACAAAGCTTGTAAAGGTCGGATTATAATTGGCTTCATAACATTTGTATGATTTAAGCGCCATTACATTTAGCCTTGGTTCACCAACCCTCACTGGGCCCGCGTGGTGGATTACGGCCCACTCTCTCTCACAGACAGGAGGGCTGTATCCTAGTTATGGGAACATCATAGGCTGATTATTATGCTTGGTCGTCAACCCGCTTTCTACAGACTTCTGATTTCGATTGGACGACGTGTATAGTACGAATCAAACTTAATGGCGGCTCAGAACATGAGGCGAGTCGCTGCGCTGTAGCCAATTCACGTGTCAGCGGGGTTGAGGGATGAGGTACTGCGCAGCGAATAGCGTACTTCACAATCGCCATTAAGTTCGAATCGCACTATAATTGCATTCTAATAACATAACCACCACCACCACGCTAGTTTTTCCCGAAGGGTTCAGCAGACTCGTACCTCATAGTACACCCACATTTCACCAGTTAAGTTTAAGTTCCATGTAATATAGGACGAGCCTATCGTCATCAACCGGGCACATAATTATCCAGACTCCGGGCTGCTACTGAGAAATTCCGAATGGAAATATTTAATAACACTTTGCTCTATTTGGGAGTCTAACCCAGGCTTTCATACTCAGCAGGACCGGTGGCGACCACTAGACCGTTGAGGCCGTCATAATATGCAGCTCTTATAAAGAACGGAACGAAAATGTTTCGGAAAGTTACAATGAATGCGACCCAAGTCATGAAACAATTAGGCATCGTTCCCACTGGGTCGCAACGACAAAAAAATCTATAAAACAAATGAAAACGTGCAGTAATATTATCTTGGACGCCAATAAAGTTTATCCAGCCATGGTATTATGTGAACCGTTACATTTAATATGCACACAACGTCATTTAAAAAAAATACTTTCGGCATTCTGTCGTTAGTGAAAACATAGGAAAATGTGTGCAAAGTACAATAATTTCATTATAATAGTATGAAATAAAACTACACATGAGTAATTTGAAGAATTATGGTTATAAAAACCTTCAAAAACAGTGGTTCGAAATAATTTTGTATGATAAATGATTTTATTTTTGTAAGTAGGATTGTACAAACACTTTTACGTGCCAATTATATTTTTTTAAACTTGATTAGGACGGCATTTCAGATCAAACCTCAGAAGTCACTGTCTCTTTTCAAGTCCAGACATAATCTTGGTCAAACCATGTGACGATCTACATGGAGATTGGTGTCTGAAATGGTCTTTTGAGGAAAAACCACACAGCTTAAGCGGACTTGTGGACAAGTCCACTTAATCTGTGTGGTTTTTCCTGAGTGGACCTGTCCAGTCAGTGCACGCATGTGTCAGTAAACGTGCAGCTCAACTCAGAATTTAAGGAGCTCAACGATTCGATGAACATTACCAAAGCAAGGACATTTGGGTTGGCCGCATGTGAAGCCGTATGTGAAGAAAATACTGTTAATTTAACTTTTACAAAAGGATGAGACTAACATTTTTCTGAAACTGGTTCATAGTTCATCTATATTGTCCAAACATTAGCTTGCATGACGTCATATTATTTCATATTGCGTTATAAAATAATGTTCATGCGGTATTAAAGTGCACAAGTTGATTTCACACGGCAACATCCCGCTGATACGGTAAAATAGAATACTGTAAAAAAAACACGTGTTGTAATACAGTATAATATTAGAATTCTTATAAAGCGCCATCTCCACGAGCGAGATAATTTCAGTGATAGAGTGCGCGCAAAATAAGTCTGCGCGCGGCCGAAATCGGAAATAAATCGTTTGCCGCCATCTCGACGTTTATATCAGCACCCTAATTACGTAACACACTATCTATCACAATCAGAATCATTTTGAAGCCTATTGCTAATCCATTGCTTCATATGTTCGAAAAATTTGTCTGCTCAACAACGTAAATAACGCAATGAATGTTGTTGAAATGTCAAAATGAAACCCATTCCTACTATTAGTGCGTTACGTAATTACCCCGCGGGTGTCAAGAGAGTATGCTGTGTTTCGTGTTTTCCAAAGTAAATAATCGCCATCATTATGCCGAAAGTGATTAAAAGCGCTGGCAGGGATATAGGCTTGAAGGTCAAACACTCGCGCAGACTTATCTCGCGCGCACTCTAGTCTCGCTGTGCCACAGAATTCAATAGAAACTCTATGAATCAGTCTTCACACGGCGCACGGCGGCGTCACTATCGCCGCGATTATCTCGCCCGTGGAGATGGCGCCTTAGTGCAAAAAATGCAGTGCAAAATCATGTGAATGTCGTCCAATCCGAACGCTCTTGTGTGTCGTTTCAATAGGTATTCCCAAATTATTCAAATTATACTGACAGTTTGTCCCTCGCCAACTTTCACGAAATTAACCTGTTTTCGCATTGGACTGCCAATGAATTGGGCATGACTAATTTAATACTGTGTTTATTTTGTATTACATATATTATTATTTATTACACACACAAGAGTATTTCAGTGTACATCTATGTGGTTTAAATTAATTTTATGTTAGAACAATGTATGAAGAAAAAACTGGAACCATGCCCTAACTTCATGGTCAATCGTTTTGTGTACATTTCATTGTTGCGGTATACGTACATTTCTATCACACGAAAGCATAGGTAGTACTTCCGTTTTCTACCTTTAGTCATCTATGGACATCCACTAGTTGAAAATCATTTTGATTTTTGGTAATTTTCTGACACGACACAACAGTAAGGATAAGTCACAAAATGGCAAAAAACTCGGCCGGTAACAACGCTTCAATGAGTTTATTACCTCAGGAAGTGCACCAATGAAATTGAAAATCGCTTCCACAAGAGGTGAAAGAGAACCAAGAAGTAAACGCGATTTAATTCCAACGCAAATATGTAAAAAGCCACAGAAATTATCGCGATCAAATAAAGCGTGTCACATACATAGGTAGCGACGACCCGAATTGGGAACCGCGCCAACTATTTACCGTTTCAAACAGAATTTTGTTTCAATGAAAACAGGAAAATTGGCTCGATGGAAAAGTTACCGTTTCTCGATATTATTTTAACACTTCCACCGATCTTTGGATCGGTGGTTTTCTATTTAACTTAAAAACTTTATAACGAAATTCATACTTTTTTGAAATTTTGATTATTCGGCCTACTTCCGATATTTCTGTTGCCTGCGACCGAGTTCGATTGTTTTCTAACTTCGTCCCCTGTTTGTTCCAATTCAGGAGTTGAGTCTCGAAAAACCCATCATTTGTATCCTTCAACACTTTCCAATGTTACGGTCGAGGAGCGATAGTATGAACCAACTTTCAAACTAAGTCCTTTCCCAAATAGGGGGCGCATGTCACCAATTCGAAATGTAATATTGGTTGGTTTAGTGTTGGTAATAGTTTCTCGATTCTCGTGTCACAAAATTCTCTAAACCAGACTAAAAATCACCAAAATTTTGTGTATTACTGTCAAACGACGTTTCCCGTTCTGAAATTGACTAAAGTGACACAACTTAACTATACCTAATATAGTTTGACAGTACTGATGTCAGTTGGTTATTCAATTTAGTGAAAATGACAATTTCGCTATTTTGAATTTGCAATTTTTCACATAAAATTTTGTATGTCAACCTAAATCAGACTATTTATAATCGCGATTAAAAAGTTGTGGAAGAAAGTTAGTTGTCATGAACTAAAATTTACAAATCACATTTGTTTACTAGTTCTTGAAAGTTTGAATGCTTGTGAGTTTGAAAACCATTGTGGAAGCTTATGTGATTGCAGCTGTTGTCGATTCACGACATTACAAACAGACAGACTCAGACTTTTCTAGGCGACGAGAGTAAAGGAGATTTTCAACTTACTAAACGAAAAACCGGATTATCTTTTCTCGAGTTCACATTTTTAGGAGCTAATAGTAAACTAGCTTTTGCCCGCGGCTTCGCCCTCGTGTAGGTTGAAAAAAATCCTGTACATCCTTCTCCATCTTAGCTACAAATATTTGCTCCTACTTACCCTATGTGCCAACTTTCATGGTGTTCGGTCAAACGGTGTTGGAGCTCACTAGAGACTCTAAAAATATATTACTTAATTTTTTTTTTAAATCTAAAGGAACGTAGCGCCATCTAGTGTCCTAAAGCAATTGTGACAGTCGACAGTTATTGTGTTTTCCCTCGGGAACAGATTTTTTTTCTGGATGAAAGTTACCGTTAACGTACCGTTATGCGGCCTACCCAAATTTCCTTTCTTTGGGCTTTGAGACCCATGTTTATTATTGTTTACAGTATTGATCACGTGTTTATTCCGAAATTTCGCCTCGTAATGAGTTCATTAATAAGATCTTAGTTCGATTCCGAAATAAGTAGGTCAATATACAAAGAAAACATGCGACTTCTGTAAACAATAAACATTTGCACTAATTGTGTGCCAAATTAATTGGGGTTTTGCAATGAGGGCTATTGCGCTTGAGTTAGCCGCTAGAGGCGCTAGTGTAGAGTGAGGTCTCTAGATGTCAAATGTACTGAACGTTTACTGTTTGCGGGATTTTTTATCACGGATTTTAACTAATGATTCACAATTGTAGGAATGGTTGTGCCATTCCTAATTAATTATGGCTTAAGATTTTAAGTAAAAAATTTAGTATGTAATTTGGTAGTACTTGAAGGAAGAATACTATTTGTCTGCTTCATGCTTGCCAATTTTAGGAACATTATAATCTAAATAATCATAAGAAGTTTTAAAATGTAATAACATAAACATGATATGAATTTATGGGTACTTAAACATATCCAAAACATCAAATAAAAGTACTGACAGGACCTTACTCGCCACTGGCGCCAACTGGTGAGCAAAAACACGATAGCCCCCATTGTTTGGTATTAAAATTGGTCTTATCCTTGATTGATCAACATACTATACAAAATCAACATCAAAATATTTTAAATGATAATGATAAATGATAAATGATTTTATTTCTGTAAGTAGGTTTGTACAAACACTTTTACACGTCAGTCATGTTTTTTAAACTAGATGAGGTTTTTATTTCACATAAACCAACATGGGCACTTATGAAACGTCAGAAGCTAGGTGCACGGTTCCAATTGGTTGTTTCCTGTGGAGAAGAGCCGGCAAGAAACTCCACGGTTACTCTTTTAAAAATAAGGGGCTTTTACAATGTTTCAAATTGCAGTGTTGATAGGTATGGGAGGACAGTGTAGGCCTGACAACAATTAACAGGCACTCAACAAAAAAAAAAAAAATATATATATATATATAAAAGGTCTACTAACCCTAACTAACTAATTAACTAACTATACCTAACTACTTGCCCATACCTAGTCCTGTTACTCTCCTAAATATAAACGCACCATCATCCATTCAAAAAACAATATTCCACCTCTAACACCGCGATATGACCCACAAACCTTATTGCATACGGAAATAATACTACTAAGGATACATTTAAACATTATGACACCGGTACATAACATACTAGGGTTCATGTAAGGAAGAATTTAATATGTTTCGGAACGTGCTAGAGCAGTACTCGTTTACTACAAACATTCAGGGGATTTGAACGCACCTGGTACTTTCAGGGCTTTCGCTATGACAATTTATAGGTTATATATTATTAGGGCGGGTAACAGTCGTACATTTTATGAATTCATAACACATAACATCACGCCTTGTTCCCCGAAGGGTTAGGCAGAGGTGTACCTTTAATACACATACATTTCGCTAGTTATGTTTAGGTCCCATATAATAGGAGGCGAGCCTATTGCCATCAACTGGGTAAAAATCCAGGCTCCGGGCTGATAGGTCGCCGTCCGGTAAGGACCAGGCCCGGGTCGACGGCGCGTCGTGTTCCACGCGGGCCTCCAAGAGATGTCAGCACAATTGACAGGGTCCGATAGGACCGATGCCTGCCGGGGCTGCAGATTGTTCGAAAGAGTTACCGTGGCCCTTGCGCACAGGCAACTGAAGGAACACGGGTGGGTTTTAGTCAGTAAGAGTCTGACACGCCCTTCCGCTCCGCCCAGAGCGGGAGAGGTCATTTGATGATAAACAAAAAAAGGCTCCGGGCTGATACTGAGAATTTCCAGATGGAGAAACCTAATAACACTTTGCTCTACCCGGGAATCGAACCCAGGACCTCGTGCTCAACTCCACGGTTACTCTTTTAAAAATAAGTAGCTCTTACGATGTTTTCAAATTACAGTGTTAATAGGTATGGGTATGTAAATCATTTAATATTTAGCTATGAAACCAACCAAGTGGTTGCTATGACACTAGTTACACTTAATAAGTTCATGCAGCCCCATAATATTATCTTTGGATATGTTACAAACTGTTCATTCATGTAAAACATCACAATTACCTAAAAATATAAATAGCTATATTTTGATGCAAAATGCTGTACCTACACTAACATTGAATAGCAAACATAATATAATCTGTTATTTTGACATTTTAATAAATTATTTTTACTTAAATACTCGTGTATGACACAACATAAAATATTATTTTGTAGTGTATCATACACGAGTAATTTATTAGAAAAATAACACGACCAAAATACAGCAACAGTATTATGTAACTGTAGCGACATCTTAAACGCCACGTGCGAGCTACGCGTCACAGCGACGTCACGCAAAATCCTGCATCGCGCATGCAGAGTTTACCGCGCAACTAGCATATATTATACAATACAACGCCGCGAGATCCGTCGTCTGTTCTACTTTTCAATTTCCTACTCAATCATAGAATAATTGTCTACTCGAAACCCAATCACAGTTTATAAAAAAAATATACTTTATAACCCAATCATGATTACCTACCTCCCGTTGTACAAAGTTAATGTATTTTTCACAAAACACTCTATATACCCACTTAACAACAAGAATGAGGGCGTAATGATATCACTTATAATACCCTAATGGTTTCAGTATCGTAAAAGGGGCTAATCACCATAATATTGACGATAAATAATGACTAAATAAGCCGTAAATTGGTTTTATTGATACTATAATAATAGTTTGGTATGATTAGGTAAGTGTGATTGACTTTATTATTTTCATCATTGTTATTCTATATCAAGTTGTTGAAATCATTCAATAGGATTATCAGTAATGGTAAACATTGTCATAGTCGAGAATAGCTCTATTCACACAAATCATAATATCACGCCTGTATTCCTTGAAAGGTCAGCCAGAGGTGTACTTATACTACACCCACATTTCGTCACGTATGTTTAAGTCCCATGTAACAGGGGGCGAGCCTATTGCCATCAACCAGACACAAATCCAGACTCCGGACTGCTACTGAGTAATTTCAGATGGAAAAACCCAATAACACTTTGCCCCACCCGGGAATTGAACTCGGCACCTCATCCTCAGCAATAGCGCTTGCGACCACTAGATTAACGAGACAGTCACTAGACCGACGAGGCAGTCACTAGTACGAGGAGACAGTCACTAGACCGACGAGGCAGTCACTAGTACGACGAGGCAGTCACTTGATCGACGAGGAAGTCACTTGACCGATGAGGCAGTCACTAGACCGACGAGGCAGTCACTCGACCGACGAGGCAGTCACTAGACCGAGGAGGCAGTCACTAGACCGACGAGGCAATCACTAGACCGACGAGGCATTCACTAGACCGACGAGGCAGTGAGTAGACCGACGAGGCAAGGCTCTATTTGTATGACATTTTTCCCGGTTTTGTTATTTGTAGCTCACAGTGCTCTCTAACACCAACTGATAATATCTTGAGAGAAACAATTAATTAACTACAATCGCAAACATGCAGTTATTAATGCTCCCTTTTGTTGTATTTATGGAAGAAAACTTGACCGCCTCGTTTATCTAGTGGTCGCAAACGATGAGCATGAGTTTCTGGCTTTGATTCCTGGTCGGGCAGTGTTATTTGGGTTTAACATCAGGAATTTCTCAGTAGCAGCCCGGAGTCTGGATTTGTGTCCGGTTGAAAAGCTGGGAAAATTTGTTTGCTCGCCCCCTGTTATATGGGACTTAACGTGACGAAATGTGTGTATAATATAGTTACACCTCTGCCTAACTCTACGGGGAATACAGGCATGATGTTATGTCATGGAAGAAAATAAAAGTGATCACAATCACTGATAGCCAACGATTGGTGATCTTAGTGAATTTATTTGGAAGGAGCGCTATTTTCTTGACTACAATAATATTTTCTCTTAGTTATACCACCCCTCACTACTTTGTCTTCTACATTATTGACTGGTGCTGCCAAATTTGGGTCACAAGAACACCCATTTAGCTCCCAAGCCAAAAAATAATAGGGTAGACAGAAAACGATATCGTGTGTCGATAAATTCATGAAATAATACTCTGACCGACAGAAAACACTCAATGGAAGCGAAAAAACTGAGTTTTTCTTCGTACAAGAACAGTAACTATCTTATTTTCCGAGAAAATGAACGTTGTCGTAATATTTTTTGCAACGTATGAATCGGAAAATGATTCTAACTCGATTGGGGAGATGCGGTAACGTAAAACTTATGTTCTAAAGAAACATTAAGTGTTTCATTAAAGAGTCTGGATACTAAGTTGTAGAGTTCCGGGCACTGTATTCGGTCGATGTAAAATATTGCTATTACCGATAGAGTTGAAAAAAGGCCAGGCAGATCATGATAAAAGAACCTGCGGCTGACTGTCACTTAGGTAATTGGTTGTGTGAAAAGTAATAAACTGAGCCTATATTTTTGGAATACCAAGGAGTTTGGTCATAAACAATATTTATTTGTTGAAGACATAAACCTATTTACAATTATTGTACATTAAATTAGACTTTACTTAGTGGCAAGATACTAAACATTGATTGGGCTTAAATTAGGAGGACTTCTATGCTATAAGCACCAGCTTCTTCGGTCACCACCGTGATCGAGTCGCCATTACAAGTGTGGTGTGGTGCAAATGTAAGTATTACAATTTTTTTTTTTTATTACTTACTATCATGCGTGTGATGCATGAAAAAGTTGTATCTGTCTGACAAACCTGTAATGAAAGCACAAAAAGAACACAGGCTTTCTCAGCCAAGATACGACAACGTCATCAGTCTCACATACTAGCGAGTAAAGCCTATCAAACCTTGAACATTCCTAACGACATCTCTTGGCAAAGACACAAAAGTAGTCCTAACGTAAACTCAAGCCATATAGATCACTAGATGTGCTCCCCAAATCACGACATTACATTACATTAACATCGTGCCACGTAAATCAAGGTAAAAAGACCATAAACCTACCATTTTGAATTGTAAATGTGGAAAAAAACGAATATTTGTCAACTCACAAAGCCATGGCATGAAGAAATGCGCGGTTTTTGGTGGAAATTGTTTCTTTTTTCCGTTTTTCGGCGCCAGAGACAGGGGTGGAAGGAGGCTAGATGTCAAACTCAAAGAATTTATTTCAATTAAATAATTTACAGGCACTTTTGAATTGTCAAAGAGGCGGCCAGTTAGTCAGAAACTTTAAGCTAGTTACCCGTTCCAAAACTTAGATCTCTTGGATTCTATGTGACTAGGTTTGTAATTTTACTAGCTTAAAAATTGTGTATCAGATCGGACCTTTCAGTTTTTTCGGTTCCTTACCCAAAGGGTAAAACGGGACTCTATTACTAAGACTCCGCTGTCCGTCAGTCTGTCTGTCCGTCTGTCACCAGGCTGTATCTCATGAACCCTGACAGTTAGACAGTTGAAATTTTCACAGATGATATATTTCTGTTGCCGCTATAACAACAAATACAAAAATACAGAATAAAATAAATATTGAAAGGAACTCTCATACAACAGACATGATTTTTTTGCCGTTTTTATAGATCATGATACGGAACCCTTCGTGCGCGAGTCCGACTCGCACTTGGCCGGTTTTTTTGGTACTGGTTGCAGAAATCAGAAAGAGTTACAAGAAAAGGTACAAGATTTTATTTACAAGAAAAGTTTTGAAACTTGCATTTTGCCGTCATGTCTTCAAAATGGCTAGAGAAAAAGTTGCAGACATGACTAATATGCCACGACATCTCTATTTAATAGTTAGTTACGGAAGCTGGCCATGCAAAATCAAGAAACGTTAATATTACGTAAGTCCATGCTAGCAGTTTATGTTCAGTTTCTGGCTAAACCTGAAAGTCTGCAGCCTCTCGAAATTGACACAGTAACACAAAACTACGAACAAATTATTAATGTTAAAAACCGTCTCTTCAGGCGACGTAATATTTTTTATTTCGTCACAAAAAGCTGTGTTACGTCATCTGGACCCGTCACAGATAGAAATCTCTTGTAGCCTGGGGCTAGAAAACTGGAGACTTCTGAATGACTGACTATTATTAGTTAAAACGAACTCTCTTATTAAATGACTTAAAAAAAAAACCGGACAATTGCGAGTTAAACTCGTGTGGACAGGGTTCCGTGCGATAAATATGTTACCCACCAAAAACATTTCAACTAAAGTATTTTCATTATGAAGTACGGAACCATAAAAAAGGAGCAGGTTATGCATTGGGCGAGTTTTTTTTTGTATCCTGGTCGTTTCAAGTCGTACGACTCCCTAGGCTGGGCATAGGCTACCCATCGCCACAATGACTGGTCCTGAAATCCCAAACTTAGTTTAACCAGAACCTTTTAAAGCTCTCCCTTTTATCTTTTAGAACTTTCCTAGTAAAATTACCTGTAAGATCTGAGAACTTTACTATAATTCACTCTGAAATCCATGCCATGATAATATCTCGGAATTAATCTGTAGCGCTACATGTTTGAGTTTTATCCCTCTGGCCCAATTTGCTAAAGGTGTATTTGCACTTTGGTTAGGAAAAGGGCTTGCATTGCACAGAAGCAATAGTTAGGCAGTTTTATTCTATTCACTGGCATACCTTTTTGTCGTACGAACACAATGGGTTTCCCGAATTGCACAGTCGCCATCCAAAAACAGAACAGCAAAACAACAGGTACAAAACTCCAACAATCCAATTGATTCCAACGGAAATCGTGAACAGTCCCATCACGAAACAACCTCAAACTCCACTTGTCATTCGTCGAAAACCGACTTACAAAATTGATGTCGGCGAATACGGTATAATCGCTTTATCTAAAATCGCCGTTTGTGAAGCCCTGACTAAAAGTACTGTGAAAAATCTCCCTGTCGAGGGGCTGGTACGAACGTCCGCCCCCGAACTAAGAAACTCTTGCAACTACCATTCTATCGCTACGTGCCGCATCCGTTGCAGGTTCTCAAGCGATTACCGCTCGTTCATTCCTGCTGACTACGTAATGGATGTTGTTTGGACGGAGTTTCCAGTTTGCTGAAATTACGTGGATCGTTTGACATTGAGGAAGGGGTTCCACTTTTAAGATTAAATCTTGTAAAGACAGAAATCGGTTCAAGTTTTAGTGAGATCGTTTTTGTGTTTGACATTTTTCTTTAAAATAATTAAAGAACGGATCCTTGAAGATTCATTTCAGTCATCGTCATCATTATCATTATCATTTCAGCCGAAAGACGTCCACTGCTGGACATAGGCCTCCCCCAAGCACCGCCACTTCCGGTTCACAACCGGTTCTGTTATTAATTTCAGTGTTCGAACAATTTCATGAAAAACTCACAACAAAATAATGTTATGTAAAATAACAGTAATTATAAACTCAGCTCTTGTAAACTAGCTAATAACAAGCTTGACAACATGCAATTAAATAAAAGGAAAACGTAAAAGGAAAATAACAAGGGTAGTATTTGCATTGGCGTGCTTTCAAATTGAACCACTCAAAATCTGGATGTATGAACAATTTAGTGAGCAGCCAATCAAGTTGGCAGTAGTACACTTCGCCAATAAAATGCTTGAACCGCTCTCGATTCGTTAACCAGGCGGTTTGATCCCCCAATTACGACATTTTAAAGACTGATGATTTTTAGGTACCTATAAGATTTTGCGTAAGATCTTTCAAATCTAAGAAATGTAGCTTTTAAATTGTACTTTAAAAAAAACTTTTTTACAAAAAAAAAAACCATTTCCAAAAAAAAAAACACTAGAAAACGTGAAAAATAACTTTAATTTCGGAAGTCGGTGTCTTTGGTTCTGTATTTTCGTTTTTGGGCACAGACTTCCGAAATTAAAGTTATTTTTCACGTTTTTTAGTGTTTTTTTTGGAAGTCGGTTGTATTTTTGTAAAAAAGTTTTTATTTTTCACATTTTAGTTGTGGTACCTACCCCACACACATTCGTATACCACTACTTGATATGTAAATAACCGTGACAGGAAATTATTATAATATCATCAATATAAACTAAGTGGAAAAAATACGCATTATTAAGGATAACTCAAAAACTACTGGTCAGTACTTAATCAAATTTAAATGGGACTACATGTGAAGTAACAGCTTTCAAATAATAAAAGAATCATCCAAATCGGTTTACCCAGAAAAATGTTCTGAGCTAAGAAACATAAAAAAAGTACAGTCGAATTGAGAACCTCCTCCTTTTTTTGAAGTCGGTTAAAAATAGATATAGAGAGTCCATTTCTAATCAAATCAAAATATTTTATTTCACATAAACCTACACGGGCACTTATGAAACGTCAGAAGCTAGGTGCACGGTTCCAATTGGTCGTTTCCTATGGAAAAGAGCCGGCAAGAAACTCCACGGTTACTCTTTTAAAAATAAGTGGCTACTCTACTAAGTTTGTTAATAGTACATGCATTTGAGTAGTTTTTCCTTTTGTCTTTATTTTCCTCGCACATCGTTTCTATCACGCCATGTGTTTAAACACAAACATGGCCTTTCAGTTTTTCCTTATTTTAACAGAAAATGACAATCACTCTTGCCAGACGTCAGTTAGATTTTGCTAACGTATGAATAAAAGCTGTGATACTTCCCTTTATATTCTGTTGTGTTCAAAAACAATTCATAAAATATTAAAGGAATTTTTGTACACAAACGAAATTGGAAAACTGTTACTGATATTTTTACGCAAAGCTTTGTCCTTTATCGAAACGAAGCCTTTTATACAAATAGGATCAACATTTAGTCCAGAATCCCAAATTCGATAACCAAAATATTCGCAAAAGGCTATAAATAATGTCAATTTGCTTTTGACACTTGCGTAAGTACCTCTGAAAATAGAATGAACATAATCTCAGTTGCCATCTACCTGCGAGGTCATTTTTAAAACAAACAAAAACCGACACAAATGTAGGTATATCTAAAAAAAGCAATATGAAAACAGCAAAAAAATATAAATTTTGTAACACCTATAATAAATAGTTGTTTTACAAATTGGTATATGTTTTGTTGGCAGTTTTTTTAGGACATTTTTCACTCGTGAACACACAAAATGGTATTTTGTATTTAGAGGTAAGAATGTAACAATGCTCATATTATTCGGTGCGTGCCAACCTCAGTTTAGGGCTGCCTCGGAAAGCATCTGTCGTGTTGGTGTTTAATAGACTGCAAAATTGGATCAAAGAGGAGCCTAGAATTTCCCGTCAACTCACCAACAATTATATAATTTAACTAATTGACCCTTATATTTATGACGACGCCCATCAAGATCGTCACCAAAAGGAAACTCAGCAAATTGATACGAAAAAGAAAAAAGTTATCGATTCAATATTTCACAAAGACTTTTCCGAGTAAGTAATTACTTTGTAATTTGTAATGTAATTTAGTTTGCCGTCGTCAGTAATGACGATGGCAAACGAACTCTCTTTCAAACAAATTTCACGAAAAATTCAAACTGTTTCCCAAAATTGCAAACAGGAAGCGTTGCCAACCCTATGGTCGAAGCAGTATATTTTGTGAACTTTTCTAATATACCCGGCGACGGGCACACGGCGTTTCCTTTTTCTAACATAATGAAATCAGTGGGATTTCTCTTTTTTTCTGTTTTCCGAAACGATTTTTTAGGTAATATATTTATTACATTCATATATCAAAGGTCTCATATGTTTCTATATTGAGATTTAGGGAGGTCGTAATTGCTTTTTGCGGCTTAAATTGTAGGGGTGTCAAAAGAATAATTGGAGTTGGAAGGTTCATTTACAAAAACGTTTCGGTATAGTGGACTGAATCAGGGCAATAAATGATAATGTATGTTACTTTGTGTTTGGGAAAACGAATTATGTAAGCATTTGGTTCAATTATTCGTTTGTTTTCCCCCGAATATGAAACTAATGTTTTTTTTTTAAACGAAACAAAGCAATAATAATACACATCTGTTTAAAAGTTAATAGGTACATTAATTGGGTGGCTTTAAAAAAATAAGCTTCAAAGGTTATTTTTTTACATTATTAAAAAAGGAGGTACCTTTGAAGCTTGAAATGTGTGTGGTGATTAGTCTGATGACACAGCGGTTTCCGCCGTTGTTGGACATTAGCTACACGTACCATAGGAGTCGGAGATGCGTTACCATCCCAGAGACAAGGTTGAAATGTCTTGTATGCTTGTAATTACACCAGTATGTAAAATTTAAATTTTACAAGTCAGGATACCAGTACAGTAGTAGTTCTTCGTCGCTCATCACTTCACAGAACGAAGTCCAACTAGGCAAAACTTGCGAGTAATAAATCTGGGTCAGTCTCAAAAATCTTAATGTCTCTAAAACTGTCAACACTAGCCAGTATTGACAGTTTAAGGGCCAATAATTCAATCGTCAGACAACTCTTATCTGAAGTATAATTAATATTGCGATTTGACATATTTCATATAGAAAAGTTGTCAAACCGTGAAATTTTTTTCTTAGATAAAAGTTGTCTGACGATTGAAAAATCAGCCCGTATATAAATTAAATAAAAAATCGATCTGGTTATTATTCCATTGAAATTAAAAAGTTTACAGCACTAGCTACTCAAAGCTAGTAATTCAATTAATTAATTGAATAACAAAAAACAGTTTTATAACAGCATAGTTTTACAGTAAATTGTCCAATATTCTGTATTGTCATCGTAAATTTTACGTTAATGTATTTGATTTAAAATCCTATCTTCAATGACAAGTTACTTGCTGTGTCAGAGCGGTGCTGTTATAATGAGTGATGAACTTAACCTTCCGTTACTATCATGCTGACTGGCTGATAATGTTATTATGGGATGAGCTAGATTCGTCATCAGCCGCAAGACCGATGGTCAATGGGGTAGGTGTATTCTTGATAAATGATTTTATTTCTGTAAGTAGGTTTGTACAAACACTTTTACACGTCAGTCATATTTTAAAAACTAGATGACGTCAGTGTTTCTTATCTGACTACTCTGAGAAGAAAGGCCAAAACAAACTCAGAGGTCACAGTCTCTTTTAAAGTCCAGACATAATCTTGGTCAGATCATGTGAAGACCTTATAGATTAGTGTCGGAAATGGTCTTTTGAGGAAAAACCATACAGATTGAGTGGACCTGTTCAGTCAGTGCACACATTTGTCAGTAATCGTGCAGTTCAATTTGAGTGGAGATCGCAAACCGGCAAACATAGAGTAGGAGTAAGAGGTTCTCAGACTAAGGAATTAAGTTGTTTGCGCGGTGGCACGATGAGTAGCCAAGTATCGAGTTAGATGGCGTGCGATTTGAGAGACAATGAATAAATTATGTCCAATAGTAGACAGCTATAGGTTGATGATAATGATATTACAAGTCTTATTTTCATATCCAAGTCTACTTACCAACACCAAAAATAAAAACGATAAACTGACAAAAATACACAAACAGCTTCGCATTGTTTCCTATTTAAGTCTTTTTTTCACAAAAAAAGCTAAAAACACGTTCCAGCGGTTTCCTCGGAAAATATTTTTGTTAATTATCTTCGTTATAAATTCTACCGATTCATGGAATCACTATTAAATTAAATTTCAGTTTAGAAAGCCTTCAAAAAATTTAATAAGAGAATTCCATTAAAGTTGGCTGGTATCTTTGAACGCAAGAAATTAATAAAAGTGGTTTTGAATGGAAATAATAAGTCACTGTGCAAAAGTATAATGACTTCTAAACATGTTTTATCTATTCTTCGTCGTACTGTGATTTAGTTTCTAGTAAAAGGTCTAAGCCTTTTTTGATTCAGAGAAAATTCATTGTATTAAATGATAAATAAATGATAAATGATTTTATTTCTGCAAGTAGGTTTGTACAAACACTTTTACACGACAATCATATTTTTGAAACTAGATGGTCATGGAATACACGGTCTTTTTTTTTTTGGGTGGGAAATAATCAAATGACCTCTCCCGCTCTGGGCGGACTGGAAGGGCGTGTCAGACTCTTACTGACTAAAACCCACCCGTGTTCCTTCAGTTGCCTGTGTGCCAGGGCCACAGTAACTCATTCGAACAATCTGCGACCCCAGCAGGCATCGGCCCTATCTGACCCCGTCAATGGTGCTGACATCTCTTTCAGGCGCGCATGGAACACGACGCGCCGTCGACCCGGGCCTGGTCCTTACCGGACGGCAAGCTGCCCATTGCTCGCCGTCCGCAAGCCCGCGCCTACGGGGCCGGGAGTCGGCAATCGACTCCTGACGCCCAGGGTGTCTCCTCCTGCGGCGACTAGGGGCGCGAGGGCGCAGCGATTGCCTCTCCCTCTCGCGCTCCACCTCCGCCTTCGCGAGTATTACTGCTTCGCAGAAGGAAGCTTCCCATTCCCTCTCACTCCGTACCATGGCCTGAACCAGCGCCAGACGCGAGAGGTCGCCGCCGCCGATCGCCGCCACGAGGACACGGCGGTCCTCCGCCCAAGCCGGGCAGACTTCCACCGTATGCTCCACCGTGTCCTCCGGTCGATCCACACAATGGTAACACCCGGGCGTTTCCTCCCGCCTTATTCGAAACAGGAACCTCCGGAAACAGCCATGTCCGGTGAGGACCTGCGTCAGTCGGAAGGTGAGGACGCCGTGGCGCCTCTCAAGCCACTCCTCAATGAGGGGACTTACCGCCGCAATTGTGGCATGCCCTATGGACTACATGGTCAGGCAGTTTAAGCAGTTTATGCGGCCTTCTCAAATGTCCGTTCTTTGGTATTGTTCGTCGAATCGTAGAGCTCCTGAAGTTCTGGGTTGAACTGCACGGTTACTGACAAATGCGCGCACTGTCATGACAGGTCCACTTAATCTGTTTCTATCCTCAAAAGACCATTTCAGACACTAATCTACAAGGTCTTCACAAGATCTGACCAGGATTATGTCTGGACTTTAAAGAGACTGTGACCTTTGAGTTTGTTTCGGCCTTTCTTCTCAGAGTAGTTAGATAAGAAACGCCGACCTCATCTAGTTAAAAAATATGATTGACGTGTAGAAGTGTTTGTACAAACCTATTTACAGAAATAAAATCATTTATCATTTACCAAAAGTCTAAAACATGTGAAGCATATCATGTAGAGGGGCTCGTGGCTAAGTAATAACAGCCGCACGGTTCGATCGATCAGGTGAAGCTACGCTTGCCGGGGTTGGTCCGTGGACGGGTATCTTTACATACCAAGACCCTTGCCGTGCCTCGGAAAGCACGTTAAGCCGTTGGTCCCGGCTGTCATTCGTGGATGCTTGACTGTCGTTACGGGTCATCAGAAAGCCGAAAGTCTTACCAAGGGGTATCGTATTACTCAGTAACTGGGTTGTGGAGGTCAGTTGTATTAATATCCTCGTGAGCGCTGTCAAAAATGACAGTTGTGCGTTATGCTCTAGAGTTGTTTTGAGTCGAATCTTTGGTCTCATACATCTCAACCAACAAAACAGAAGTGTCAATGCGTTGAACTTCCATTTTCAAAAAAATATCTAGTCGGTATTTATTTCTTTTGCAAGGTTTGGGGTTGACGTTGAGCGAAACCTGTGAACACGTTCACGAACGTTCCGAATTGTTGACAGCTCTCAGCTGTCATAATCGTGATATCTAAATCGGAACGCAAATTATTGATGTGAGCCCTGTGAGCAAAATACTGTTATTCAGCTGCACCCGGTTAGACTGGAAGCCAACCCCAACATGTTTGGGAAAAGGCTAGACAGATGTAGTAAAGAATATAATAGAATAGAATAAAATACATAATATAATCAGCCTATAACGTTCGCACTGCTGGGATGCAGGCCTCCTCTCTTCGAGAGGGAGTGGGCTGTAATCTACCACGCGGGCCCAGTGCGAGTTGGTAAATGTCACATGTCTTCGAATGTTTGGTTCTAGGACATGCCGGTTTTCTCACGATGTTTTCCTTCACCGTTTTGAGAGCAGTGATGATGAAATTATTTACACAAAGTAAAGCGCCTGCCTGGGTTGGAACCCACGACCAACAACTCGTAAGTCGGGGTCGATACCACTGGACCACCATTGCTCGAATAACACAAGTAGTGTACAATCATCAAGCTCTCTTCCAAGCAGGGTGATAATAGTAATTTCCACTCATTAAGAAAAATGCCGCTTATGGGGTAATAGTTTTTATGCTGGCAACTCTCTACGATAGTCAAGTCATGGCCCGGTCGCATTATGTTATAGCGATATCTACATCGCCGAATGCGAGCTACACGTCACAATGACGTCACGCAAAATCCTGCATCGCGCAAGCAGAGTTTAACGCGCACCTAGCATATATACAACGTCGCGACATCAATCGTCGGGCAGTTGCCCACCAGACACGACACCCGTCTGGTCGGAGGATCCTCCCTTTTCTATAGAGTATAAGTGAACTAGAAAGTAATTTATTATACTACGTTTATTGGCCTTTTCCAACTCACAATGGATAGTATCGCCCAGTGTCTTTATTTTTCAACAAAAGGTCATAATATGGCCAAAGAGTTAACGAAAAGAAAATATAACGAAAAGATTTTCAATCAAGCATTATTTTTATAAAAAATATTGAGAATGGAAAGACCTTTTTACCGACGTACTCATAAATATCTTATCATTATTTATTTAAGCGATACTCTGACCTTTTAGTCGATTGTCCGGTAAAATAAAAATGTATTATTTATTTTGCTGTGGAGAAGGTAGAATTGGTTAGTGAAATGTAAATGTCGATAATGTCAAGAAGATAGAGTTAGGTATGAATATTTTATTAAGTACTTATTAAGACTTTTCCAAACCGTTATAAAGGGAGTGTCCACACTTACCAACGCGGAATTGGCTTGAGTCGGTGACGTATCACCACACTTGATGCATTAAGGCCCCACAAATACGCGCGACGCGACTTTAGTAGAACAATTTCTATGAAAACTTTATGGAAATTGTTCTACAAGAGTCAGGTCGCGCTGTCACGTCGCGCCTATCTGCGAGAGCCTTTAAGTTTGACGCGGTATTGAGACGCGTCGTCCGAACCGAAACGAGGCCAATGACGTGTTTTTCGCCCATGAAAATAAAGCTCTTTCTGACTGGCTCAAACCGATTCGAAGTATTCGAATTATATTATGTATTTGAAGTATGGTCACTACCTTACTTTATGAATAAATGAAATAAACCTTCCACTTTTACAAAATAACAAAGTGTTTTGAAAGGATCAACTCAAAAACACTATTATTTTACCGATTTGAAGCGTAACAGCTGGGAATTCCCAAATCATCAATCATGCATTGTCGGTACCAAATCGATTCCAATATCAAAAAATCTTGATTCACTATCGATATCAAAGACACGATATTCGTATCTCACCGATATCAAAGCCAGCTAACCCGGGCATGTTTTAAAGGGCCATTTCCCCTGGCCCCAGGACCTTATTGGGCCTGAATAAAAAAAGGACCGAAGGAAGTACGTTCCCTTTGCCATGGAATTTAATATAACATGGGTTTTATATGGGACTACTTATTTAAAGACTGGAATTTCATAGTTATTAAGTAAATAGGACATGTTTTTTATTTTATTTCGTAATTTTCGTGAGGTTAAGGGTAAGGAATTTGGGTATTTATTTATTTTATAATCTTTTCTGGGTAAAGTATGTATAATATTAAATTGTCAGTCAAAAAGGGTAATTTTATGAATCTGAAAATGTGTGCTGAATATCTTTGCAAGGAATTCTGAATAGAAGTATTACCAGCGGGGTAATTACGTACCTAACACACTAATAGTAGGAATGGCTTTCATTTTGACGGTTCAAAAACATTCATTGCGTTATTCACGTTGTTGAACAGATACATTTTTCGAACATAATTGAAGCACTGGATTAGCAATAAGCTTCAAAATGATTCAGATTGTGATTGATTGTGTGTTACGTAATTAGGGTGCAGATTTTCACAGTTAAATGCATTTTATTAGGAGTCACGTAATAATGAGGGATGTTGTGCGTTTAATAAAAATCTGGATAGCAGTTTTCGTGTAATTGAGTTACACTAAACAGATTAATCCAATGACCGTATTTTACATTTGTAATTTTACTTTAAATCTAGTTTTGATATGATGAAATTTTTATTTAATTCAATTTTTATTTATTTTGTGTCCATTTTTTTTTGTAATTTCTGTTAATTTATATTTTGCAATAGATGTTATTTACCTGAAATTAATAAACTTATTTATTTACTAAATACATCATATACTTTCTACTATGTGACCAATATAAGCAGCCAATATTATTTTTAATCACTTACAAACGTATTTTATTGGTTCACTTGTCCGAAGCGTCTGTAATCTCACAAATCCACTTGAGTTACTCCACAGTAAACCTGTCAAATAAAAAAAATATAAAAAAATATATTTCCGATTCAATTGTCAACATTTTCACAATTCAATGCTGCCAACATAAAAAAAAACCCAGTTGATCATTCCCCTGTCACTCCAATTTAATTACAGGGAAGCTGATATCCATAACTGTGTCGTATATTTCTGTACATTATACTCGTACACGGTGATATTTGAATCACAGTTTTGCTAGAACAAACGTTGTTCAGATAATGGTCTAATACCATTCTATAGCATCAAATATGTTATTAAAACTAACTAAACTAGGTGGTCTTAATTTAGTCTTATGTTGCTCAGATATGTTCAAACATTAACCGTAACATCAAAGTACTCATCGCGGTAGCGATATGGCATTCAAAAGAGTTATGAGGAGTCCACGTGGACTACAAGGATGTCCGGCCAGTGCGGACCGAAATGCAAATAAATCATTAGCCAATGACATGCTATCGCGCGAAGTAATGCTCCACCTATTTCTTATGTTGAATGCCGCGGGCCGCACGAACAACCCGGGCGGTAGCCAGTCTACCGAAATCTCTCGAGCGAGCGACGCTTATGTATCTGATGCACTACACCACTAAGGCTGAGGACATCGTGGAGTACGTGCGTCAAAAGACGAGGTACACGCCAAGGGTGCAGTTACTGGAATCGCACCGGAACGTCAACTTCAAGGCGTTCGTCGTGCGTGTACCGAACTGTTATCTGCCCCTCGTCATGGAAGATGACTTTTGGTCGCAGGACGTGGTGTTCCGTCGCTTCCGCGGACAAGTTCCACTGGACAGCACAAAGTCAAGCTAGTGCAAAGTGAAGCGCTACTAACATAGTCTTAAGCCTTTTTATTAACACAAGTTTTGTTTATATAAAAATATGTATGTTTAGGTTAAGGTATTTTTCTATGGGCCTGTGTCGCCTGAAATAAATGGTATTATTATTATTATTATTTACGTCACAGGCAACCACCGCGCGTTTTTTTGAAAATGAGTTCTTACTATTCGAGTGTGGAGTGGTTGGTTATGGTGCGTTTTTACTCAATTGCTGGTGACAATCTGGCGGAGGCTAGGCGCATGTACTTTCAACCAAAATTTAAGTCAATGTTGTCTTAGTGCACAAGGAGATAACTCAATTTCGTGGTAAGTTATGTTTTTGTCATGTTCCTGTAATATCCCAATAAATAAATAATACCTAATAATGTCACGTTAGATACAATAGGTACCCGTACCTAGTTACAGGAAATAATTAAAACCATGTCTGATAGTATCTGATAGTACCGTAAGTTCGCACCTAGAACGAAATGATAAAATTAGAGGTCAGCCACCTCGCCGCGCCGTTGGTACGGTGCGTCGCCTACGTCGTGCATAGCCAGAAAATACCTAAGTATACCATAGCTAAAACCGTACCAAGCCATAAAAATCTGTTTTAACCACTGAAATGCCCCGGTACCTGCGTGACCTTGCGTGGATTGTCCCGGAATATTGTATTTCGGCGCGCCTCGGTGCGCCCCGGCACTTCTTCCCGCCCGGCACGACTTGTAAACAAAAGATTTCTATGAACCGATAGTAAACAAATGACTGTTTCCTTTTATGGACAGACCTGGCCTTTTTTTTTGGGTGTGTAATCGTCAAATGACCTCTCCCGCTCTGGGCGAAACGGAAGGGCGTCTCAGACTCTTATTGACTAAAACTTACCCGTGTTCCTTCAGTTGCCTGTGCGGCAGGGCCACGGTAACACTTTCGACCCCGGCAGGGTAATTAGCGACCTGCTCCTGCTTCGCACGCTTTTTACGACTTGATAAAACATCGAGGTTTCTTTATATGAAAGTTTAATATGAATGTATTATAGACATAAACCTTCCGAAATAAATTCTCTAAATGTATCCGCATCAAAATTCGTAGCGCCGATGCCTACCGGGATCGCGGATGGTTCACATCCGCGACCCCGGTAGGCATCAGCGCTTTCGGACCCTGTCAATGATGCTGATATCTCTTTGAGGCGAGCGTGGAACACGACGCGCCGTCGACCCGGGCCTGATGGACAGACCAGGCCTAATTATGCAACATGTTTTAGTACAATAGAAACTTTAAATAACGTTTAACTTTGGTATTTTCTAGTAAAACGTACAAAAATAAGTTCTTACTAAATTTCGTTTATGGAGTGTACATTTCCCTGTAAACAATGCTGTGTCCTGTGCGTGAGCCGCGCGCCGCGCCGCAAGTATTTTGAGATGCGAGGGCCGCAGTGTCTTTTGTAGGGAATAACGATAATCTCGATTTTTTTAATTATCTTTTGTCTTTTTTGTGTTTTTTCGAAAACCAATGACGTTTCTTTTTTATTGGATGATTTAGAATGGTAGTAGACTAGTGTCTGAACAACGTTTGTTCTAGCAAAACTGTGATTCAAATGTCACCGTGTATTTATTTCGTCAATGCTTTACATAAAATATAACCTTCACCAATGAAAAATGTGTATTTTTTTTGTAATGACAATTCTTCTCCCGATTTGACGCTGTTGACTGGAAGTGCTAAGGTTATTATTTCCGAAATCAATATTACGATCGTTATAATAAGAAATTGTAGTCTACTAACTTCAATTTTCTTTTCAGGATAGTAACTATTTGCATAAGCATATCATAATCAGCCTATACTGTTTTCACTGTTGGGACACAAGCCTCCTCTCTTTAAGAGGGAGTGAGCCATCCGTAACCCACCACGCGGGCCCAGTGCGGGTTGGTGGATGTCACACATGTCTTCGAATTAGTTTTGTTTTTCTTTTCTTTATTTCATCGGGTACGTACCTAACGTACCTGATGAAATAGAGAAAAGTTAATAGTGAGTGTGTGTTTTCTAGAACTGGTAAACAAAGGTTTATCACAGACTTTTTTTAGGTGTTTATTTTCAAATAATGTGAGAAGGTGAACTTTTCCTTCAACGTAAGTCAGTAGTGTCACCATTCTTAAGTAGGAAAATAGGGAACATAATTAAATTATGGCGTTGAATAAGACACGTTTACGATTTTTTATTAAACCACTACCCGGCTTAGAAAACGGTTCCATTTAAACCTAACCAGGCTACCTGAAACTTTCACTAATTATGCCATGGATTATTCAGCTATAATATTCATTATTGAAGGAAGTTACGCCTATCCCCTAGGTTGGCAGACGTGCTCAATCAAATGTTGCCGTACTCAAATGACAGTTTGATGTGAAAACTTGAATTTGAATCGGCGAGAATCTTGCGTTACAATACCATTACGACATTTCAAAATTATTATTAGCGGAGTGTGAAAATTTATATATAATTTTACTTGAATTTGTACCATATTTCGTGATATTTGGTACATGGGAATATTATTTTGAAATAAGGTATGTCTGTGTGACCGATTTACACAATTAAAGTCAAGACGGTGCATATAGTATAAGTTCTTGGTCAGATCATAGGAAGACGATGTAAATTAATGTCTTAAATGGTCTTTTGAGGCAAGAATTCCGCAGATTTGAGTAGACCTGTCTCGTCAGTGCACGCATATATCAATAACCGAATAGCTCAACACAACTGAAGGAGCTCAACGACTCGACGAACAATACCAAAGACATAAGTAGACACAGACAATAAATCAAGCGATTAATTTCAACCAGTAACTTAATACTCCCCATCGACTTTCATCTAAAATTATACACATATAAACATTATATCTAAAATACAGTACAGATACACGCTTCATTTTTCAACATGGCGGTCGATCTCGAACAATGGAGCTTGCGGAAGGCGCTAGAACAATAGCCGTGTCTCTCTGATATACACGTCAAATATACAGCAGAAGTGTATAAGCGTCTTAAAATGTAAACTGTCGTAAAATGACACGTATTCCCGTTGATTTTAGGAGTACTTTAGAAGGTATTGTGTCCTATGCTTTGTTTTATCTATTTTCGTGTTCCCTTCATTAAATGTGACGGACTACTATTACAAGCAACCTGTTAGCTGTTATTAGTTACCAATGGATTTTGAGGGCGCATTCAACAAAATCGGTTGACCAAATTAAAATGTTTACTTACATTTTTATTATCATTGGGATGGATGTATTGCTGTTTTTAGGTCAACCAACCACAACTCAGGCAACGTGTAGTAATTTGGTATCAACTTTAAGTATAAATTCAACTTGATCTAAGTTTTACGGCTTACTTACTGAATTTACTGGACCGAAACGGGCGAATCGACACTTTTAAATAATGTGAGTTTTTGCCTCTGTGCTTTTACCGCTGTAGACCTCACGAGTCTGTCTTTGCATAGCTTAAAACTGAATAAATGTTCACCAAACAGTTTAAAACAAAATCCTTAAAACAAAAAAGCGCGCGCAAAGAGCGCGAAATGCTGAAATATGTTATGTACGTTTTCAAAGCCGATATCTCCGCCATTTTGAAAAATTTCGTAAAATTGAATTGATAAACAAAAACATATAATTAAAAAACCTGCTTACAAAATTTCACGAGAACCGGTTAGGAAATGCGTCCTGTGGAGAATAGCCGGACATCCGGACATACGAAAGCATTTTTGCCCACGCTGAAACGGAGACGCTTCGCGCTCGCTCGGTCATTATTTTCTGTAGGCGATTCGCACGAAATTAATTTATTTGTAGGCGAATCGACACGTCCAAAAATACGTATTAGGCAATTGGCACGTTTTGAAATTAATGCAATAAAGTTATGAAAAAAGTACACATAAATTATAAGAGAAAAATATTTTGAAATAAAATGAAACACGTAAACTAATCAAACATATCTTTATTAAAATAATAAAACTTAGAAATATTCACATTATTGATCTACATATATTCCCAATATTGGTTTAAATTCAATTAATTTTGCTCGTGTATCGTCAATGGTTTAACTCACAGCATATAGTTAAACTGAACGGTAGGAAAGACCCACGGGCGCCCAATACGTGTGAGCGATATAGCGTATATTGCTTTTTCTTAGCATTTCCGATGATTTGCTGTCTCACTTTTATTATTTGTATTATTAAGCTTACGGCAGGCTATAAGTGATTATTAGTCACATATATTATTATTTTCAGTTTTAAGTAAATTCAATCAATCAACTCAGTCTATCGCAGTCCACTGCTGGACATAGGCCTCTCCCATGCTGCGCCACAACACCCTGTCCTCCGCCTTCCGCATCCAGTCTGTCTCAGCCACTTTTTTGAGGTCGTCGGTCCATCTAGCGGGGGGGCGTCCCACACTACGCTTGCCGATACGCGGTCGCCAGTCCAGGACTCGTCTGCTCCACCGGCCATCGGTCCTCCGACAAACATGGCCAGCCCACTGCCACTTCAGCTTGCTTACTCTGCTAGCTATGTAAATGCTGCTGCTGCTATGTAGTAAATTATCCTACCTTTAATCTAAAGAATAATTCATACATTTTTCGCACTTAGTATTCCATTATGTTACTCTTATCAGTTTTATGCGCTAGTGTACTTTTTAACCTTTATGGCATAAATTCAAAATGTACCAATTTCCTAAAATATATTTCTGGAGTTACCGATTCGACCAAAAATAAATTAACTTCGTTCGAATCGTCTACAGAAAATAATATATTATTTAAAAGAGTCGATTCGCCCGTTTCGGGCGAGTAAATTCGTGCGCATCGGCGACTAGCTTCATCTTTCTGACTGACCCACCCCTTGACAATTCAAAAGTGCCTATAATTAGTTTAATTGAAATAAATGCTTTGAGTTTGAGTTTGAATAAGCCACTTTTCTAAGCTAAACTAAGCCTTGATGGCAGAAAATTTCGTATTAAAAGTGGGTGTATAAGTTAAAATAAGTTACGTTTTAAATATTTAACTTTTTACGACTGCCCACAAAACCCATTGGAAATATAAACTAAGTTCATGAAAAGTTCCTTTTAAGTACATTAAATGAAGACTTGTTTTACTTTCCAGAACTTACCAGATGTTTAACACGAACGCGCGACGCAAACGTAATGTAAATTCAGACGATTTGAAAATTTTAAAATAATTCTTATACACTTACCGTCTTCTTCATAAGGCCATTCGTTTCATAAACCTCTTTTAGCTATAGAACTGTTTTGTCCCTTTCTGTCAAACTTCATTTTAAGTTGACAGAATGGAACAAAACAGTTCGATAGCTAACATAGATGAAGCGAAATGCTTTATTTTGAATAAGACGGTTAATATTTAGTTAGTTTTGAGACTCTATTCATATACGTATAAGGCTGATACTGATATATGTATGTATATGATGGTTTAAAAATTTCAACTAAAATTCTATAGAATTGTTGTTTTTTTTTTTAAACTTTGCCCTACACTAGGAATTTCTCCTGTATTGTGGGTGCGTTTACAAACATTCAAACTCACATACACAAACAGCCAGACCCGGAACAACTACTTGTAGGTCATACAAATATTTGTTCCGTGCGGGAATCGAACCCGCGACACGCAGCGCAGCAGTCAATCGCTTAACCACTGCGCCGACCGTGTCGTAAATTTTCGATTACGAATATCAGTTTGAAATTACGTTACGTTTTCTACGAGCGTTCGCGCTAGGCCCACAGTATTCAAACTTTACTTTTTATATGACTCATACATTTTGGATCGGAAACGTCTCAGGAGCCCATAATGTGTTTCTAGATTAATTTATTGTAACAACTTCCAAAGTAAACTGTTAGAATATTAAAATGGTCGTCTTTTGTGCAAAAAAATATAGCAATGTCTCTTTTAAAGTTATCTTATTACTTTAATTAGTCGTTGACGTAGATTCGTAGACGAAACTAAGTACCTAATATTGTGAATAATTGGAACTTTTCTTTAAATATTAAGGATTTAGGCCAGCTTGTTAAATTCCCCTAGTAGTACTAAAATACCTATGTTTTGAGTACCAACAATGGTTATCATAACCACTAGATATATAGTGGTCATATTAATTAATTTTTTGGAACACTTAGTAGGCAAGATTTTTCCTTAGACCTAGTTCAAATCATCGAGCCTGTTTTTGAAAAAAGAAACTAATAGAAATCAAAATACAGTTCCTTTTACAAAACTGACAACTTAGACCGGTCTTTTTATTTCCTTTTTTTTTTAGTGTGGGAAATCATCAAATGATATCTCCCGCTCTGGGCGGAGCGGAAGGGCGTGTCAGAGTCTTACTGGTTACTCCACCCGGGTTTCTTCAGTTGCCTGTGCGCCAGGGCCTCGGTAACTCTTTCGAACAATCCGCGACCCCGTAGGCAACTTAATCCGGTCTTAGGTTGTCAATTTTGTATTAAGAACTTTACCTGAGTCGGCATAAAGTTCGAAATACAAAAAATGGCTCGAAGGTTTAGACTCAGGCTAAAGCTGAATTGTGTTTTGTAACCAGACGGTACAAGTAGTAGGTATTAATTTTCAGTTTTGTCTAGTCAGGGAACTTAATTGTTTATCAAATTGGCAACTACGTCAATTTGCCGTGTTTTACCCATTTCATACAACTGTTAAAGAATTATAGTTTGGATTTGAATACATACATACATAAACTCACGCCTTCTTCCCATGGGGGTAGGCAGAAACTACAAAACACCACCTGGTACGATCCTTACATACTCCTATTGCCTTGTTTACGTTCCGATTGGATGGTATACATAAATACATAAACTCACGCCTTCTTCCCATGGGGGTAGGCAGAAACTACAGAATACCACCTGGTACGATCCTTACATACTCCTGTTGCCTTGTTTACGTTCCGATTGGATGGTATACATAAATACATAAACTCACGCCTTCTTCCCATGGGGGTAGGCAGAAACTACAGAATACCACCTGGTACGATCCTTACATACTCCTGTTGCCTTGTTTACGTTCCGATTCGATGGTTTCTATTTGAATATACGGACAAATTGATAAATGATAAATGATTTTATTTCTGTAAGTAGGTTTGTTCTAACACTTTTACACGTCAATCATATTTTAAAACTAGATGAGGTCGGCGTTTCCTATCTGACTGAATTAAGTGGGTAGTAAATTTTATAAGCAATTAGGTAATTTCCCTGACTTTACGTATTTGACAGTATAATCTGTAGACCATACATATATTTGAATCAAACCTCCACGAATATTATCTTTAAAACTTTAAAATTGTGGAGTCCTGCACCTGCACCTGTCCTGCTATTGTGGGCTCCTGCAACACAGTTATAACTAGCGCAGGAATCAGAGAATTCTATCATTTGTTGTAAAATATGTTTTATGTCAATAAATCATTTTTGTTTCTGTTTTGTTTTAAATATCTGACACACACCAAAAAATCCTAACCAGATATGATACAAACAACATAACCACAAAATTTGCAACAATACACACCTTAAACACATAATCTAGTACATCCAACCTCAGCATTTCGCGTGTACGTCTCCCATTGCGTTAGCGATACCCCCTCACAGCCTCCCCTCAAGAGGTCTGAGCCGGAATTGCGGTAAAGTGCGTGAAAGAACAATTATCTGGGCATCTGGGTAGCCTCTGTGGCACCCCACGTGCTCTACTAATACATGCCTGTTGGATTGGATTTTTCCGGGTTGCTAGAATAAATAAATAAAACAAAAGGTTTGTTGAAAATTGAGCCCGGGATAAGTGGAGATAGTGAGTGTTTTAAGGGTAGATAACAACTTTATCAGTAAAATACATTTGTAAAAATATTTTGTATTTTCGTGTCACGAACACAAAAAGGTTTGAAACAGCGAAATGTAAAAGAAAAATGTTAACATGCTTTTAATAAGTCGCTTTTGAATTGCTTAGTTTATTAAAATTATTATTATCTCCGTAAGTGGATAAAAAAATCTGACTATAGTAAAATTGTAGCTATAAAAATGATTATGGAATTATCCTTTATTAGACACTTTGATTGGATTAAATAGATAATGTTCAGCAGTGGACATGAAGGACTGATTTATGTACATTCAAATCAGTTATAAAGCCTATCTACCCTTGAATATTTTTCATCACACACAAGTATTCCAACCTGAATATTAAATCTAAATAAACATCAATTTTCCTGCAATCATTTGAACAGCGCCATCACAAAAGTAAACAATTTACCAGCAAGAGTTTGTGTAAAAAAATCCCTAAATAAAGTGTTAAGCAAATATTAGTATACAAAATAGACGTACTTATTTACACTTTTCTAATAAAAAATGTGGAAGGAGTGAGCGGATTTTGTATGCTGATAAATACACAGGGGAATGACATACGTGCCAGGGGAATGATAAAAGGCAAGGGAAGGGGAATGGACTCGTAACATAAAATTTGTTTGTTGTGATTATTAATGAGGAAATGTAAAGGCATGTAATAAATTCAAGGTAGTGAGGAGTTCAAAGAGTTGTGAAGAGTTCCTATGAGGTTATTACGGTTTTACTGATGTGAATTTTAATACAGTAATGATTTTACTTTCTTCATATTGAGAAGCCTTTGATTATTTCAACGTAAATGATGATGATTTTCTTTAAATCAACGCTGAATAAATTCCTACCGAATGATTCAAGACACTGTATCTATTTTAAGAAGAATCTAATTCCTGGTTTTTGTTACCATATAAATTAAAGGAGAGAATAACGACCCGTAAACCAATTTCCTACAAAATGAACAATATATCTACATTAGGAACTTAATGACCACGTATACATCGAAGAGTAGAATGGATTTAATTTACTCACAGCTTGATTAATTCTCGTAGACGCCGCACGTGTACAAAGTAATAAAAGGCCAGGTGAATGAGTCGTAATGTCGTAGTCTTTTTGCTTGATAGTGACCCATATATTACCTTCTAGCGATTTTATAGGATGGGAAAGGTATTAGGGGATTTTGACCCTAAAGTTACTCAAACACTACGAGCTAGAAACTCAATTACTCTGAAGTATTAGATGCTTTATTATTACGGCCGAATTGATCTTGACTAATAGATAGATTTTCAGCCAAATGGTCTAATTAGAAGCGTTAGGCTTCTCAGAAATAACTTAACCTAATAAAGGATTAGTGCTTCATGTAAAATACCCAACTACAACACAATTCCAAGAATTAGTGAGTTCGTTTTTACAACGCGATCTCGGGAACAATGCGCCCAGTATTTCATATTAACGGGCCGAACAGCGAGGCAATGAAAATTAATGCCCCACAGAACCACGAATGCATACGATCATTATTGCTCACATAAAAACGAGATATTGCCCGTGATATATTGCTGTAACCTTGTACAGGAAGTATTGCTGTTTTAAGTTACAGCTATGGAAAGGGACAGCGAAACTTATTGTCACACACGCACACACACACACATACACTGACTTACAGTCTATATTGAATTGCATTTACTTGCATTCAGTTGTCGCCAAAAGTGCAGATCAAAACAAGTCACTATCATTTGCCCTCACTTCGATTAATGATCGTTCGATTAATCTTCGATTAATTCGATTAATTACGTGAATTAATGATCTCTCTATTTCCTAGAACATAGATGTAGCATGGTGGTGGGAATTCATTTTTAACGTCACAGAATATTCGACGTTTTAGTCTTGCTAATATAGAATTTTATTAATTTCATCATTGTCATCATCTGCCTAGCGTTTTCCCAACTATATTGGAGTCGGCTTCCAGTCTAACCGGATGTAGTTGAATGCCAGTATTTTACATGGACCGACTGCCTATCTGACCTCCACAACCCAGTTACAGGGTAAAGGTTGTCTGTAAAAGATCGCTTTTAACGATAAGATCGCCCATTGTGTCACCCTGTGTAAAATGCCTACATTTATATCTGTAATTATTATGGTGTATATAATAAAGAGTATTCTATTCTATTATATTCTACGATACCCCTTGGTAACACTGGTAGTCAGACTAAAAAAAAACAATAAAATTTTATTACTTAAAATTTCACTAAACATAAGTTGATAACAATTAGGATAGAATTAATAAAATTATGTGACCAAAAATTCTCTCATCAATCTCAAATTACAATAAATAATGTGGTCTTTGTGGTCCCTAGATAATTTTTATAAGCGGCTGACATAAAAGCACCCTGTGTACTAGGACATAAGCTACCTGTGCGTAAAGTTTTATAAAAATCAGTTTAGCAGTTTTTGTAGCAATTGAGTTACAAACATCAAAACGATGGATAGACCTCAAGGAAAAACAAAAATTGGTCTTTTCGGACAAAAAGAAATGAATATATTCCCAAAGATGAGGAAACACCGCTTTTCCTGAAAATAACCGTTTTTTCTCATGTCTAAATCCTTCCATAAAATAATTCTGAAGAGCACTTAAGTTTTTCAGTCCGTCGTAATGCGGAAAGGGGAATTTGACGAAAAAGTCTTGTACAAGTATAGCATACATATTTTATTGTAAGAGAGTGTTTTGCACGGCTACCACCCGAAGTAAGTGATTTTGTAAATTATAAATTTACGTACGTAGAGAAGGAATATTATTCTGTAAGGAAAGGACCATTTTTTTTTTCTTGGAAACGGTTGTTGGTCCTGTGGTACTAGGGAAAGCTTTTAGCGTAAAAGTTTTGAAGCTAAACAAAACTTTTACGATTAATCTTACAAAACTATAAAGATTTTGGTCAGTTGGATCATTTTAATTCCATTTTCAATAAAATCTTTATCAGCATATCAACCCACCTTACGACAAATCAAATTTTTTCGTCTTGAAATTAAAACGATTTACACACCATTAATAGCTATTTTTTATTGAACGTAGCACCTTTTATTAAAAAATTAAATGTATGATGTTTTTAACATTTTTATTCTTAGGCCCATCGCGATCGTCACAAACGCTACTCAAACGTGCTACACACTGAAATCATTAATGAGTAGCCAGAGTGTACCGATATCTGCATTGCCACAAGCAAGCTATGCGTCACACTGACTTCACGCAAAGTCCTCCATCACACAAGCAGAGTTTACCGCGCAACTAGCATATATACAACTTCCCGACATCAAAGTTCGGGCAGTTACCCACCAGACACAACACCTGTGTGGTCGGAGGATCCTCCCTTTTCTATGGAGGTGTAAGTGAACTTTACACCCTGGTTTTCATACCTCTACCCCCCGAACATGAACGTCAGCGCAGCCGTCGTGTAACTACATCAGCGTGACGTCATCATCACTTTCCTTCAAGCTTTCGAGCGGCGAGTCATATACCCAGCCAGCACCCACGGTTTCAACGGATATCCTGACCAACCAGCATGCAGCGCGAGCGCAGACCTGGTCATCACCCTCAGCTTCATCAGCAACCTTGACACAGCACACTGCAGTTTCGGCTGGTCCAAACAGAGCCCTTAAACCCTCTTCTGGTCGACGCCAGCACTAGTACTAGTACTGTAATGGAGATCCGTACACGACATGACTTACTAACGCGTAATTAACTGTTTTTGATTGCACGCGCATACTTTTGAGTAACATCGTGATCGATGGGCCTTATTTTCTAATAACTTCAATACCGTTACAAAAAAATGCTTTTAGAACCAAACTCGGTGACAATCATAAATAATAAATTTGTAAAAACTTACTTTTCCTCTTTCTCGAAACATGCCAATTACCAAGTTTACATTGGAATGAAATTATGGTATCTAATGGAACAAGGGAGGTGGTTACCATGGTAACCCGATCGTGGTAACCCTTTCTTTATTATTTTTTTGTTCGGAAATCATCAAATAAATTACTTCTCCCGCTCTGGGCGGAGCGGAAGGGCGTGTCAGACTCTTACTAGCTAAAACCCACCCGTATTCCTTCAGTTGCCTGTGCGCCAGGGCCACGGTAACTCTTTCGAACAATCCGTGACCCCGGCAGGCATCGGCCTTTTCGAACCCCGTCAATGATACTGACATCTCTTTGAGGCGTGCGTGGAACACGACGCCGTCGACCCAGGATCGTGGTAACCCTGATTGTTGAATTTAGGAATTTTCCTAATTAAATATCAATTTACCATTTGTATTGGCTGACGCGTTGGTAATATGGTAAAACAACGAATTTGATTTGTATTTTTTGTGACGGATTTGTGCTAACGGAATGATGTTGTATATTTTACGTTTGAATAATCGAGACCTGGGAATAATTCGATTGCTGAATGTTGTTATTTTTATTCAAGTGATTGATGTAAATTTTTTTTAGAGTAATTAGTTATTTAAATTAGCTTTGTTTGGTTATTCGTGTCTAAAATCAGAGTGTAATAATGTTTTTTTTATTTACAACAAGTACATCACGTATTTTGTTTGATCATCTAGTCATACCTACCGTTTTTAACTGACACAGTATAAAAACACAACAAAAAGTACTTTTTAGATAAGGTAACCCTACAAAAATTTGTATACCAATACTTACTATGTATACAACAGAGTACAGAGAGAGGAAGTTTCATAACCTCATCAACATACACCAAGACGATTAAATACGTATTATTTGAAGACCATGGGATCAATGCGACCAATTGCCGACCTTCCCTATAAAATGAAAAAGGAATCACGTAAATCGCCCCAGTTATCACGGAAAAATCGAAAAGGAATCCCGCCGAATGTGTAATCTCCACCTTTTTGAAGTTGTCTAAAAACATCCTTTCACGAGAATATTCTAAAAGCGTTCCATGAAAAACATTTATTTTCGTCCTTTGGTAAACAATTGGCAGACTAGCAACCGTGGTTGATTCCTTCTAGATGCTTGTCTTTCCTAATGCAACTCAGACTATACACTATTATTTTAAACATAAGGCTTCAACGGCCCTCCAAATCTTAAAATGTTCTCCCTTTGAACCTTTTTTTAAGTCGAACTGAGAAACGAACCCCATAAATACAGGTAGGCTGATTGAAAAGGAGCCATGAAGATTAAATTAGGCTGTCAGGAGCAGAAGATATGGTTATTGGTCACCGAAACTAAGCGCTGGTGTTTACTTGAGGAGAATCGTATCAATCAGTCCTGCTCATGATGAAACTGGGTTGAGTAAAGGTGGTTGTTTCTAAAAAGATTAACACCCGGTTTCTGAATTGAGAATTTTAAGTTAAGAACTTGTCAAACTCTACCTTAAGGTGATTCCTTCAATGCAGCTCGCGAAATTCTTTTTTTTTACGTATTTTGCAAATAATAAAAAAAACTGAACATAAATACCAGTACGACTAACAAAAATGCCACTGCATTAAAAGAAATACTTTTAAACTGTAACATGACTTTAAAGATTAATACTCCGACTCGACATACTTCTTGCATTGACCACATCATCACTAATATACCAGACTCGTCAGGAGAAACATGTGAATTACATCTATCGGACCAGAATACTGCTCAGATGTTGACATTCACATCAAAAAGGTCATCGAATAATCATGCTCCATCGCATTGTTTTATCTACAAGAGGAATTATAGTGAAGAATACATTGAAAAATTTAGAGAATGCCTCTTGAGCCTGAATTGGCAAGATATTTATGATGAAATAGATCCTAATACAGCTTTTAATAATTTTCATGAAACCTTTTGCCTATTATATAAATTAAATTTCCCTTTGCAAAAAATAAAAGTAAAATATCAAACACCTACTTTAAGATGGATAACTAAAGGTTTAAAAAAATCTTACCTCTCTAAAAGATATCTAAAATCAAAATATCATGAAAATAAATCTAAGGAAAATAAATTGTTTTATAATAAATACGCCAAAATATTAAAAAAGTGTATTAACGTGGCCAGAAAGCAATCCTCTAGCAAAGTTATTTTGAAAGCAAAAAACAAATGTCAAGCAACATGGAAATTAATTAAAAATAAACCTAAATGTACAAATTCACAATTTATAGAAGCCATTGAACTCAAGGGCGCTACCATAAAAAAACCTGAAGAAATAGCGGAAGCTTTCAATAATCACTTCATTGATGCTACAAATATAGACATAACCAAAAAGAAAAATAAAAACAATATTACAAAAAACACTAGTAATGTAAGTAATAGTTTATATCTCGAACCTTGCAAACCCAATGAAATCAATAAAATAATTGAATCACTAAATAATACCAACGCAGTGGGATATGATGACATTTCCACCCACATAATAAAATCATCCGCCGATATATTGTCTCCTATTAATTAATTATCTTGTTAATTTAAGTTTCTTTGAAGAAAAGTACCCGAACAAATTAAAGATCTCAGTTGTAAAACCATTATTAAAAAAAAAAAACAAACATGATCTAGACAATTATCGTCCAGTGACCTTAATACCTATAATTTCAAAAATATACGAAAAAGCAATGTATAATCGAATTGTCTCATTTGTATCCAAATACAATGTAATAAGTACGGAACAAAATGGTTTTCAAAGAGGAAAGTCAACCGCGCTAGCTTGTTATCAACTAATAAAATCGATCACGGAGAATATAGATAAGAAGATACCGGTCACTGCAATATTTTTCGACATGACCAAAGCATTTGACTTTGTAAATCATGATATACTGTTACAAAAATGTGAGAGTTACGGAATAAGAGGAAAAGCGTTAAATTGGCTAAAAGATTACTTAACGAATAGACAACAACGGGTTGAAATTTTAGGCGTTAACAAAGACAGAGAAGTGATAACGTATAAATCTCAATACAGGACCAATACATATGGTGTGCCTCAAGGTAGTATTTTGGGGCCTTTGCTTTTTCTTCTTTACATTAATGATTTGCCAACAGTGACGAGCAATAAGTGCGTGTTGTTTGCAGATGACATCTCAATGATAATAAATAAAGATAGTGAAAATGAAAAATTTGAGGATAAAATTAATGCTGCAATAGAAGCTGTATTAGAATGGCTTGAACAAAATAATTTATGTGTGAATGTTTCCAAAACAAAATATATTAATTTCTCTAATTATAAAATGACAAATGAAGCAATGAAAATTATTGGAGGTGATAATGAAATTGAAGAAGTTGACCATACGAAATTTTTAGGCATAGTAATTGACAAAAATTGTAATTGGAAAAAACATGTGGAAAATATATGCAATAGGCTAAACAGTTTTGCATTTGCACTACGAAATCTTAGGAAAACTGTTGGACGTAATGCCGCGCTGTTAGCCTATCATGGATATGTCTCATCTGTGTTAAGATACGGCTTAATTATATGGGGTAATTCCACTGACATCAATAAGGCATTTATTGTGCAAAAAAAATGTTTACGACCTATGTTTGGTGCAGACCCATTAGATTCTTGCAAACCTATTTTTAAAAAACACAGTTTATTAACATTAGCATGCTTATACATATTGGAAATGGGAGTATTTGTAAAAAAACATCCTCACCTATTCAGTAAAGCCGATAGCCTCAATAATTATAAGGTGGGCAAAATGTCAAGGGATCCAACAAAATTAGCAATGCCAAGATGTAGAACAGCGTACTGCCATAAAAACACGAGTCGAATGGCAATACAGATATTTAATAATATTCCGAAGGATATTAGAGAACTGCGAACCAGTCTATTTCAAAAGCATCTCAGAGCATGGCTGATAGAAAACTGTTTTTATAGTATTAAAGAATTCATGAATTCTAGAACAAATAGGAAAATTGCAGGACATGTAAATTACATTTGACATTTTATTTTAAGCTATTGACATAATATATTGTAATTTAATTTCCAATTTAATTTTTATTTTTTACTTTTGTAAGTCGATTTTTAGAAAATTTGTAATTGAATTATTTTTATTTGACATTTGTAATTTGATAATTTAGACAATTCTTGATTTAGTACTTATTTTTCCTGGCATTGGAATTTAATTATTTTGTTAAATTAGAATCATTGTTATTGTCACAAAATTTGCATGCCGAATTTAGTTGGCGGAATATGTAGAACTATTGTGTATTTGTTATAAAATCTGTAAAATACCATATTTCAGTCAAATAAATGAATCTATCTATCTAAATTTTGAATTTTGCGGGGTACAGTCACGAGCATAAATATGTATACACTTGGCTAAATGAAAAAGAGATTTTCTCCTAAATTTTTAAGCTATTGCATAGCTTTTATCGCGGGCTTTGAGCGCGGCGACCGAATCAAGAAATTCCGTAACGAAAATAAAACCTAACACCCCCCACTCCGCCTACCATGTAGCTCGGCCGAGCGTTCGCTTAACGTGTATTTATATGGTACGACTGTACTTGAAATAATATCAAAGAAAAAAAAAATACAGCATAAATACTGCATAAATAAATAATTATATTTATTTATTTATTTATTTATTTAGGTTAGCCAACAATTGTTTACACAATACATTTACAATAATTAAACGCAACAATATTAAGTGCAACAATAAGTGCAACAATCACTTACAGACTAACACAACATGCACCATAAAATGGTTTAACATAATAATATAAAGCCAAAAAGGACATTTACAATTAAACTTATTCAATAATTTTGGTGATTCGCGCGTAACAATAATGATAACAAAAATTTCATTCAAAATAATATAACAAAAAGATTAAAACATTAACATTAAACAAATAAAAATTATATAAATCTAAAATAATAAAAATTAAAATTAAAATCAAAAATTAACATTCTCTAAGGAGATCATTGGTTATAATTGCATAAGTAGATAAAAAATGCTATGCAATAGCTTTACCATGGCAGTCCCCACGCTTTTTCTTAATGAAATTTTATGTTTTTATGAACATAGTATTTTCGAACCCTTAGGTTTATGTAGTATGTCGCATTTCAACGTTGCATTCGTTTTTCCACGAAAAATCGCTATTGGAAGGTGGCAAGTGTTGACATATTAGTGCTCGTGACTGCATATTGAAGGATCACCTTAGATAATGCTAAGGTAGGTAATTAAGTAACAAAAATTTGAAGCCATGTGACATCTCCCAACCCGCACTGGTGCTCGCGTGGTAGATTGCAGTCCACTCCCTCTCGAAGACACAGGTCTCCTCAGCCCGTGTCCTAGCAATGGGTACATTGCTAACTGACATAATGGCAAATAATCTAATTTAATGTTTTGTGTTTCGTAATGTTAATTACTTACTATTGTATAGAAGCAAGTTCTTCTAAATGAACAGACAGCCGTGCTACTGGGGAGTTTGTTGCGCCACTTTTCCCAGCTAAAGCACTAGGAAGTGGTGAAGGGCGGGCATTTTGGTGGACTGTCTTTTGTAATTTTGACGTTCAAAAAGTGCTGATTCTCAGCCTAGTTTGAATAAATGACTTTTGATTTGATTTGATTATAGGCTGTTTATGCCTTAATTAAGTATGAGTTTAACAAGTTCTCAACTTCAAATTCTTAATTTGGAAACCGGGTATACCTAATACTCTTTGTTCTAATAAAATAATTAAGAGCCCTGTTTCGTTACACATCATCTCTGCATGTTTTTAGCTTTTCATCATGTACCTAAGTATTTTTTTGCACTGTAGATTCTGGTAGATTATGACGGTTTAATTATTATTATTATTTATTTATTTCAATCAACTTTGGATCACACAATTACACCAAATTCAAAATTATTAATCAAATTAAAGAATTACATTTAAATTGAAATTTTATATTTTATTTATTAATTGAAAATTATACATTGAAAATTATAATAAAAGGAAAATTATTATAAAGGAAAACTAAAACTAGTGGAGAATTTCTTATTTAACCCTAGAAAGATAATCTACGTCCGCGAGACGTATCGTGAAATTAAATTTCGTTGTAGTTTTTTTATTATTAATCGCAGTGCGCTAGCCGCGCGAGTCAACTCAGTCGGTGGCCGGAGCTCGCGCTAAGCAGCAGTGGCGCCACGGTAAGTACGTTCAAATAAAAGATATACCTATGTCGTACGTCCGCGAGACGTATGATTATCTTTAATGCAACTTTTGCAATCATTTGAACTGATTGTTTATTGTTATTTACACTTATAATTATTTTATTTTCAGGTATTAATTATTATTATATTATAATGGCAAACCGAAGGGTGTTGGATAGTTCTCAAATTGAGAACTTTTTATATCAAAATGAAGAGGAATCGTCATCAGAATCGGAAAGCGAATGCGAAGATAACCTCTTAGAAGACGATGTGCAGAGTGACACTGAAGACGAATTCATCGATGAAGCCGAGGATATACCCGAAGTCTCTGCTGAAGACCATTCAGAGTCTACTGCCGACCAAGCTGCGCCTTCTGATAGCCGCATAATTATTTCTTCTCAGCGCACACTCAGAGGTAAAAATAAGCATTGTTGGGCCACAAGCAAGGGTCGAAGTCACGGTAGAACCTCAGCAATAAATATTGTTCGATCAGCTAGAGGACCAACGCGTATGTGTAGAAACGTTTACGACCCCTTGTTATGTTTTAATCTGTTCGTAACTGATGATATACTAAGTGAAATAGTGAGATGGACGAACGAAGAAATTTCCCTAAAATGCCGAAATAAAGAAGCCAAAGATAAAGAAGCTGGAAAAGAAGTAAAATTTTCTGCTACTTTTCGGGAAACGAATGAAATTGAAGTCCGTGCGCTTATTGGGATCTTGACATTATCTGCTGCTATGAAAGATAACCACCTCTCGACGGAAGAACTTTTTGATAGCTCATTTTCAGGAACGCGCTACGTGTCAGTTATGAGTCGAGACAGATTCGACTTTCTGATCAGGTGTCTGCGTATGGATGACAAATCGTTACGCCCAGCGCTCAGGACTATAGACCCATTCATACCTGTCAGAAAAGTATGGGATATGTTTATACATCAATGTATAATTAATTACACACCTGGACCATACCTTACCATTGACGAGCAGCTACTAGGATTTCGAGGTAGATGTCCATTTAGGATGTATATTCCAAATAAACCAAATAAGTATGGAATAAAAATACCTATGATGTGCGACAGTGGGACGAAATACATGATAAATGGCATGCCTTATATCGGCAAGGCAACCAACACCAACGGCGTTCCTCAAGGTGAATTTTATGTAAAAGAACTGTCAAAATCTGTTCATGGTACCAATCGCAACATCACCTGTGACAACTGGTTTACCTCTGTGCCATTAGCAAAGTCCTTGCTACAGGAACCATATAAACTCACAATGGTTGGCACTATACGTTCGAATAAAAGAGAAATCCCAGATCAAATGAAAAACACTCGATCTCGAGCGGTTGGCACCTCTATGTACTGTTACGACGGTCCTTTGACTCTTGTGTCATACAAACCAAAGCCATCAAAAATGGTTTACCTCTTATCATCTTGTGATGAAGAAGGTACAATCAATCAAACGACAGGAAAACCAGAAATGATAATGTTTTATAACCAGACAAAGGGAGGTGTTGACACATTCGACCAAATGTGTTCGTCAATGTCATGCTCCAGAAAAACGAACAGATGGCCAATGGCTGTACTTTATGGCATTTTCAACATAGCCTTTGTAAATTCCTATGTGATTTATTGTTCTAATATTCTATCAAAGAACGAAAAGCCTCTAAGCCGTAAGAACTTTATGAAAAAACTTAGTACAGATCTCACTTTGCCTTGGATGGAAAAAAGGTTACAGATGCCAACTCTGAAAAGAACTGTGCGGCAAAATATAGAGGAATTGTTGCCTAATCCTAATGTAAACAGTGGCCAGGCTCAGCAAGAAAAGCCGCCTGTAAAAAAAAAGAGATATTGTTCGTACTGTCCATCTAAACTCCGTAGGATGTCAAAATTATCATGTATGAAGTGCAAAAAACCCGTGTGTGGAGAACACAACAGAGTTGTATGCCATAAGTGCATTTAATATCCGAAAGTAAAAGACTGATTATTGTATTAGGTATTGTTTACGTTAATTTAAGTGTAAAAGTATAAAATATGAAAATATAAAGACTGAAAGTGATTTTAAATGTTCCTATACAAGACAGGTTAAGTTTTTGTTAATTTGTAAAGAAGTTTACGATTTTTGTTTGTAATTTGTCAATTAAACTTTATTATTGCTATTTTTTCATTTTATTTCCTTAAATATAATACAAACAATTATTTCAACCTATAAGGCATGATAATACTTTCGTAAGCTTACTAAAAAATCTATAAGGTAAGGTATACGTCTGACAAACGTATGATTATCTTTTACGCTAGTTGCTATGTGATTATCTTTCTAGGGTTAAGTAAGCAAGTCAATAAAACCATATTACTATTTAGTCAAAGACATAGGTACCTAATAAAACGCTTAAATAGCTCAAAGTTAGTATTTTATAGCCAGTTACGATTTAAAATGGCCATTACTTTTGTAAAAATACCTATCTACATTTACAAAAACTGAACCGATTTCCACATGAACAAACATAAAGAGATAATACCAAATCGCTTTTTAAAACCACTTTTGACATAAAAAACATGAATGAACCCCATATATCTTTTTCTTTTATTACGAAATCAGCGAAAAGGCTTAAACTGAAATAACTCCAAAAAATCAATGCTCGTATCTTTTTATAGCTATATTCTTTGAAGCCATAAAATGAATTCGGTTACGCCTTTCATACGAACTTGACTTTGAAAAGTATTACCAAAGTTATTTAAAATAACTTTTGATGTAAAAATTATTCGGAGACCAATATAAGCGGTTACAAATAGGCCAAAAAAACAAATTTTAGAATTTTAAAGAGACACAAGGACAGCTTGAAGGACTTAAGAAGTGTATGAATAAAATGACAACAAAATTTGCAACCGATAGGTTTCGCATTAAAAGTATTTCGGAATAACAATGTTTGCCTTATGGAGTGGCAGTACCTTTGTTACTTTAGTGACAGACTTTGAATCGGTACCACAAATTCTCAAAGATTTACACCTTTTAAAATTCGTGTTCTCGACTTTTTTCGCCCAACAGTTAGATAAAACGTGTATTTACACCCACCTTCTTAATTAAAATGTGTCAGAACAATTCGCTTTAATCGACCTTTGAGGTAAATAAAACTAACCACTTAAAGATACAAGAACTACTCGTTAATACATTTCTGCGAATTGTAGGATAACTTACAAATGTACTGAAAGATTTTGAAATCAAGAAAACATTAATATTTCATTGATAACATCTTAAAAATGCAATACCTTGTCAAGTAGTCTGATGAAGTTCGTGGCTGTTATTTAAGTTCAATCTCAGATTGGATGCCTGTAACTGCGTCAGACTGCTTGAATAGAAATCTGAGTCCTGTCTCTGCTGTTGCGCAGTCGGATAAAAACTGACTCCCATTCTTACCTTGACAAGCTGTAGTATCTTCCGTACCAGTCCTCACAACAACAACAAAAAGTCACTATCTCTCCCTGATCAATACAACACCAACCTAATTTAAAACAACGGTGACAACAGCACCCTATAAATACAGTATGTTCAAAGTTTATTTGCTTCATTTACCCCCAAGTGATATCGGGGCGAAACACTGAACTACCGACGTAGACAATTCTCCATAAGATTTATTGCTCCCCCTTTAACTGGAAATTCGGTGAAAATTGGCTTTATTTCATTTTATTTGAAGACACGTGTGGGTAGATTAGATTTTATTTATCGAAAAGTAAATTGGGTGGTCGTTGTCCAGAGTGGGTTTGGTTCGTTATGGTTGGTTAAAGATGGGCTTTGATCGGTATGATCAAAAGTCTAAAGGCCTTAGCTGAATATATGTCTCACAATGAAAGGTTTGGGCCAATGCCTCCATCGTTCTGATTGATCGACTCCTTGACAATTCAAAAGCCAGTAAATGGTTTAACTGAAATAAATGCTTTGAGTTCGGGTTGACAGATATCAACATTTCATCATCATGATTCTCAGGTAGTAAAAATTTACAAGGAAATAATATTGTTGTTTATACCGTTTCTTTTAAAACGTTATATTTTAAAACTCAACATCCAGCATATCCCTAGGACAAAATTTTACCTCCAAATATATCGAAACCAGGAAAACCAGTCACCACAGAACAGCCACAGGGGTTAACAACACAATTCGCCAATTACACTCGACGTCAAGACGACCCGTTGGTCGGGAATCACTTTTTCTCCAAATTGTTCCTCCGACAGATCGTTTCCTACTAAATTGGGTTCCAATAAACTGGTCGTTATCTCTTTCCTAATTTTACGCCTTTTTCCGTAAACGAGGTTGGCAGGATTCAAGGTCTGACAAAGGTTCGAAGGAAGTTTTGATCTAGAAGTGTATTCTTTATGGTCATTGCTTCATGTTAGAGTTAGGTTTTCGGAATTATTAGCGGACGAATAAGCAATTTTTCTGCTAGAATAGTTTTAGTTATGTAATCTCATTGGGTTCGTTCTGCAATTTGAAAGCAAATTATGGGGCAAACAGATCTAGTATATTTATTTCGTAGTTTTGGCAAACTATGATGGCGCTACATCTCTTATCTGCATTATATAAATAATTTATTTTCCAACAGTATTTTTTTAACAGATCCCGATAACCAAATAAAATGCGTTACCTAGTTATAAAAACGTCCTAACACGCCTACACATCGAGCCAGAAAAAATGGCTCAGTCCAAAATCCAATTCCGAGTGTTCTATTTTTCAGTGCCCAGCATCGCTGTCAAGCTAACTTGTATCCAGCCATCGCTGTTCTTCTTTCATCGAAAACAAGTTGCCATTTGTCTTTGCCATCGTTTTTATCTCGCAGTCGCTCATCGAAACACCATAAACTGACTGATACTAACTTTTTACGTCGCTCCAATTTAGGAAGGACAAAAAACAAGGCGATGATAGCGTTTGAGGAAAGGTTCTGTAGTAATGTTTTTGTGCACATACATTTGTTGTGTTAATGCCTTTTGAGGTTATTGGTGCGAGTTGTTCCAGGGTTGTGCTGTCTTCTTGAATTCAAAGTATTTTAGAAGTTTATTAGGATGCCACAATTATAATAAAGAAAGAAGCTGCCGTCTTTGCCATTGAGGTCCTCTCTCTGGCTTAGTTGAACGTTCTCTTATTAAAATCATATTAGCCCTGAGGGCGTAGTCAAGTGGCAATCGCTTTCAAAACGTTTCGTTTTTCTACAACAACTTTCAACAGAATTGACATTAAGCTTAATGTCAAAACAATTTTCGTTATCGCCTAAAAAATGTCACTTTATCAAGGCCCCCAGGTGCTCTTCCAATGATTTATAATACCACAAATCAGTTGTTTCTTTAATATTAAATAATTTATACAAACGTTATTTTTAATATTTAAAAAGACACCTTTAATGTCATGACCCGTGACATTCCTAAAAACAATACACATCAGGACAAAAAAACTAACCAACAGAAATTTTCCTCCACGGTACCCTAACAAACTCTGGCTGGGGGTGGTTCCGATCAATTTTATAAGACCCTCCCAGATTTTTATTGTCTTCGCTCGCTGTTCGTTAGTTCCCGTTTATTGGCAATAGGCAAGTTATTGATTGGAAAGGGATAATTTAAGAGCACTAAAAAGGATAAAGGGGATCCAAGGAAAAAATCTTCTGTTTCTTATGCAATATTGCGATGTTATAGATTTTGTGGTACTTTTAAGTGTTTCTTGATTTATGAGGTTGTATTTTTTACGTTATTCTATTTTGTTGCTTCAAATAATGGAATGTAGTTACCTGTGATGAAAAATATACCTACATAGGAATTATTATTTAATGTAATTCTATGTACTTTCCTTTGACCAAAATGCCTTAAGTTTTATTGGGTTAACTAAATATTTTATAAATGAAAGTCGCTTTTCGTGTTTGTCTGGCGTGACCGCGTTGTTTTTTTTTAAATACGCAATGATTTTTGATGCGGATATCAATATCATTTAGAGAACTTATTCTAGAAGGTTTATGCCTATAATACATTATTATTAAACTTACATATAAAGATGTTTTATCAAGTCGTAAAAAGCGTGCGAAGCAGGAGCAGGTCGCTAATTACCCTGCCGGGGTCGCGGATTGTTCGAAAGAGTTACCGTGGCCCTGGCGCACAGGCAACAGAAGGAACACAGGTAGGTTTTAGTCAGTAAGAGTCCGATACGCCCTTTCACTCCGCCCAGAGCGGGAGAGGTCATTTGATGATTACCCACCCAAAAAAAAAGGTCGCTAATTACAAAATAAATGTTAATTTGTGACATCTTTAGTATTATTTCACTGTGAAGTTTCATTATTTAGTATTAGTTACTCTTTAAGTCATTGAAAATATTATGTCTACTTTCAATTAAGCTTCTAATAAATTTATTGTTATCATCTTTCTAAATGCTTGCTACAAATTGATGGCCTGAAACACAGGTTTTATAAACCTAGATCAGGCAGGTCTACATTACAGTTAGAATTAAAATTTTCCTCGACTGTAATTAATGTAAATTATAATTTTATTATATATTTGAAAAAAATATATAATGTAGAATAGTAATAAGATGGTGATAGAACATTCCGTATACAGTCTACAGGTTTCAGTTTTACAGGATGGCATATCAACGCACAACCTATTAACATGGATTCAGTACATGATTCTGGAACCCGCTGCGTTACAATTTTACGTAAGTTATTTAAAAAAAAAAACTGTCACTTACATTTTAACCGCGTAGGTATTGCAATTTACTATGAAGGCTCCCGCAGACAGGCTGCGACGCGACAGCGCTATACAAAGGCGCCGCTCGTCGCGCTACACGCGGTGCCTTTGTGTCGGGCGTGTGTACGAGCCTTGACACAGCAGATTCTTTTTTAAATAACTGTCTATAAATGTCTGTTTTTTTTTTGGGTGGGATATCATCAAATAACTTCTTCCGCTCTGGGCGGGAATATCTACGCTAGGGGGTCTAGAATCATGTGCTGAATTCATGGTTACAGTTTGCGAGTCGATGTCCCTGCCACCCTTTATATTAAATTGAAAAACTATTTACCCCGATGTGCGGTCAGCAAAGGAGATAAGTATGCAGGGTCGCCGGATATAGTTGAAGTTTAGTAAGAAACCGATAAATATTTTCGAATGAAATTTAATTTGATAAATGACCAGCACCCTAATTACGTAACACACTATCTATCACAATCTGAATTATTTTGAAACCTATTGCTAATCCATTGCTTCATATGTTGGAAAAATTTGTTTGCTCAACAACGTAAATAACGCAACGAATGTTGTTGAACTGTCAAAATTAAACGCATTCCTACTGATAGAGTGTTGCATAACTACCCCGCAGTTTGTTTCCTATTAATTTAATTACCTACATTTTATGCGAAAGCATTCATTGGTTTCTTACTAAACTTCAAGTATATCCGGCGACCCTGCATACTTATCTCCTTTGCTGACTGTACATTACTATATTCTCAGTAATAAATCAGTACTAATCTACTAACAGTCCTCGTATATCTTGAGCCCAATGAGTCATGTCGGACGACGCGATCGATGTTCCGATTTTATGATTCTTAGATGTCACGACATTTTGCTGTCGTCCGTAACAAAACACAAAACATAGTATAACGGTTGTAATCCCAGGAGTGTACCTAATCTATAGTACACCCACATTTCGCCAATTACGCTTACGTCCCAGGTAATAGGGGGCGAGCCTATTGCCCTCAACCACCGGGCACAAATCAAAACTTCGGGCTGCTACTGAGAGAAATTCTTAATGGAAAAACCCAATAACGCTTTGCCCGACTTGGGAATCGAACCTATGACCTCATGCTCAGCAGTAGCGCTTGCGACCACCGGACCAATGAGGCAATCGATAACTTCTCACTTAAGTATAAGGCCTGAATTCCTAATATCAGTAGCACGAAGAACGAATTGAGAAATGAACACTAGAAAAAAGAAAGAAGAAAATACGTTTATTTGCGGTAAACATGACGCAGAGAAAAACAAACAAATACAAAAAAGAACGAACGGAACCGAAAATATGCGTCACATCCACGCAAAACGCAATCGCTCAGCATAATGCTACGACCCTATGCGAGACAGAGCCCCAGCGCTTGTTTTCAGTGACAGCCGGCGTTGACGTGATGACGTCAACCAGTTAAGTATACGAAAATATAAAAATAACAAAAAAATAAGATATAAAATAAATACATTATCTATATCACTAACCTAGCCTTACAAACCCTCAAAAACTATCATAGCTACAAAATAAAAATGTAAAAAACACTGTTGTACTGGAGTTCTTCGTGAAAGAACTCACCCAGAGAACTATTTTAAAAACCTATTCCTGTCGCCAAGCAATGTTTCTGTTCTGGTTTGAATGCGCGCAGATTTAATCAAAGAAAAAGAGACAGAGATGAAATATTTCATGTAGTTATGGACAAGCACATGACTACATGAAATATTTCATTTTTACCTTGGTTTCTAGGATGACAACGCTCCTGCGATGCTTCTGGCATTGCAGATCCATAGGGATCATTTACAGTTAACCATTGTATGCCAGAAAAAAAAATCTAACTAACATTACCTATTGTTTTTCTTCATTGAATAACTTGAAACCGATGCCTTAATAACATTCAATTAATACCGTCCGCCATTACGTTAGACATGTTCGACAAAATGGCCGCCCATCAAAACGCGCCAATATTACCGCAAATAAACGTATTTTCTTTCTTTCTGTATGGAATAGAATTAAAATACAGATTACTGAAACATGCTTTCGATCACAATGTAAAGTGGCGTGGTTTGCATGGAACATTTAACCTTTCGCGTTTTAAATCAGCACCCTAATTACGTAACATACTATCTATCACAATCTGAATCATTTTGAAGCCTATTGCTAATCCATTGCTTCATATGTTCGAAAAATTTGTCTGCTCAACAACGTAAATAACGCAATGAATGTTGTTAAACTGTCAAAATGAAACCCATTCCTACTGTTAGTGTGTTACGTAATTACCCCGCTGGTCAGTATAATACCGCTTTCATAACTCACGCCTTCTTACCATGAGAATAGGCAGAAACTACACAACGTCTCCTGCTACGATCCTAACTTACTCCTTTTGCTTCGTATATATTCATAAATCTGGTCATATACGCATGCTGATTGTGAGTATTACTCACCCGACCTTTCTGGAGAACATCACCAATTAGGTCACTAAGGTCATTAGGTCATTACCTATGTCCTTCTGGGGCGTTTTCAAACTCAAACTCAAAGCATTTATTTAAAAAAAAAAACAATTACAGGCACTTTTGAATTGTGAAGGGGTCGGTCAGTCAGAAAGATGAAGCTAGTTGCCCATTCCAAAGCGTAGTAGGTACCTATGGAGAAGAACGGGCAAGAAACTCAATGGATACTCTTTTAAATCAAAATATGGTTACAAAATATTGGTTACATCATCCATGTTGAAATTATGCATGTGAGAACGATGCAGAACGTTAAAAGCGTCCGTAATAAAAATACAAAAACAATTCGAATATTAAATGAAATTAAAATAAGCCGTGGCAGCTAAGAGATGACAAGTCCCTACTGACGGCGCTCGTTCACGAACATGACGTATGGATCAGCACAATTCAGCTCAACCATTTTGAAGGGAACTTAATGATCCAACACACAGTTTTCACTGACACCTGCAAAAAGCTTTTGTTAAGCTACAGTGTCCTAAAGAAGCGGTGACCGCCCACATAGGGTCCGCAATTTACCGGTGAATGACGTCACTGAAACGTTGTTTATAAAAGTAAGTTAGTGTGTTTTCCTAGAAAGCGTTTTTGACACTGCCCAAAGGTTTAAACCGCTAGATTTTTCCTCACCGTACTTAGCCATGCGAAAAATTAAATTTTTAATTTAATTCAATTTAATTTGTTCTCCTCATTATGTAAACCAAATAGTTTTAGACAAATATGTAACCTCTTAAATAACACAATGTATTACGTATTGCTGTTGTATGCTCACATATAAATTTCCAGTCTAATTCTACACGCGAAGACTTGTAATTGGCTTCCTGTTGACTATGGTTTCCTTTTTAATATGTTTTAAGCCGTAAGTCTTTCATGTTTCAATAAATAAATAAAAAGTGTCCATGCTGAGAAGAGTGAGCTCATACATTATTATTATAGCGTTGCCATGACAACCAAGTCAAGTCACTGCCTCATTGTGTCAGAGATGTAAAAACGAAATAGAAACGCGACTATATTTTGACGCGGTAGGGCGCACGGTCTAAAAAAACAAGGTCTGGCAATCCGGGAGTGACACATGCGTACGTCACTATCCAGTTGCCACTTTATTGCAACAAAACACGAATTATGGAAACATTTTCAGTCACCATTCTGTTAAAAAATATATATAAGGCATTTCAAGTGTCGTTTCGTTTTTCTAATCAAACGAAACAATTCAATAAAGATATACCAACGTAATTATTAGTTAAAACCTCATTGTTTTATCGGATTCGCACAGGTAATAAAGGCGTTTGGGGAGTTATTATTACACAGTACTGGTAACACAGCGGTGATGACGTAGGCTTGTGTAACCCACGTGACCACTGTGTCTCGGAATGCTATACCTGGCGAAGTATATTATTTTACCCTGGGCCGGCAGTCTCGACATTAGATAGCGACAAAAATCCGTTGCTAAGTCGTATCGATGTCAAATTCCTCCAATAGATTTTCAACTTTATTTCGAAAGCATAAGGTTGAAAATCTATTAAAGAAATTTGACATCGATACGACTTAGTGACGGATTTTTGTCGCTATCTAATGTCGAGACTGCCAGCCCTGGTGGGCGTAACTTACGATTTAAATATTTTCTGCTGTCATAATTTTTATGACAGCCGTGACTGTGGCTGTTATGTGCGCTCACCGCTTTTCTAGCAAACTGTAGCTTAAGCCGCTTTAATTTCCCTGGGATATATAATTTCTTACACTCGTGTTACTTCTGGGAGGAGAAATACCTAAAATTGTAAATATCTTCCTATCATCATTATAATCTATTTTCCTCAACTGCCAAGAAAACGAAAAATATTTTCTGTCAATATTTACATATTGTTAAATTGCCGTATTTCGAGGAAAATTATGATTTTTCTGGCATATTTTCCTTTTTAATACTTGACATTTTTGTAAAAAGAAAACTTTATACTTACCTAAAAGTACAATATTTTATCTTTTATAAAACGAATACTCTATTATGATCACTACAGTATACGTTTTATAAAAAAGATGTGGTGGTCCACGACTGGCAATATAATATATAGTGATGCTAAAGGTACAGTATCTACTAAATAGAATACCTACCCGATAATTTAGAACTGATCTTCTAAGCCGTCTGTAAGTACCAACGCTATAAAAGAAACTAGATAAAATATAGGCACCTAAACCCAGTGCCCTAATTCTACTTTATTGATCTAGTACATCGTAAACAAAGGCTAAGATACGAATAAAATTGGCATCCTTTTCTGATCTAGATATCAAAAGAATTCATGGCATTCAGGTTGAATAAAGCTGCGCCTACATTTGTGACATTTCAACGAGCAAAACTGGTGATAATGCTGCGGTGCTGGCTACACTTACTTATATAGACTTTGTCTCTATATTATTATCTCAACTTCTACTTTTTATTAATAACTTTTAGTGTAAGATACACCACAATTTTGGCATTTTCAACAACACCTCCATACGGATGTCTGCGGTATAATTAATTGTTTGAACAATTGATTTGTTTTTGTCACACGTATTAATCACTTGTTTTTTTCACGGTGTCCGGTCCGTTCAAATGTCACAAATGTAGATGCAGCTTTAGGTCATGACGCTGCCGTAAAGTCAGTATATACGAGCGATTTAGAACCTTCGAATACGGAGTAATATTCTTACATATGCAAATTCTTAGTACATAATAATTCCGTAATGGAAAATTCCACACGGAATCAGCGTGCTGTACATTTTTATGTTACGCTTCGGATATTGACTTCTTTTGCGAGATAATGGCGATTTAAGTGATGTTTTATGAAGACTATATTAATATTTTAAGTCATGTAGGTCCGCAGGTTATATAGAAATATTTGTGACATGTCTAGTTTTGTCATACATATCTAATTACATTAGTCCGGACTCTTATACGTACATGGCGAAGGAAAGTAATGTGAAAGAAATTGACTTAAACCAGTGAGGCCTTATTTTTGTCTGGCATTTATATCACAGACGAGGAAATCACCGGAAATGTCATTAAATCTTAAAATAACGGATGTAGAACATCTTTAGTTAGTCATAAAAGTCGGAAAGGAGTTAAATGTCAGTAATGATTTATCATTTATTGGACTTCAGAATATCAAAGATATAATTATTGGATTGATGCACCATTTACTGAAGACAGAACACAGCTGGGTTTTTGTACCAATGTATCCGTTAGTCAGTCTAATTATTTCAAGTTGTTGGTTAATTATTAAATGAGTTGGGCTCCGTAGGTGGCCACGCCAATCGCGGCAACAGTGGCATTTTTTAGGTCCTCAGAAGATGCACTTGTACGGAAACTTTGGACATTCCAACATATGGGGCATGGTTTGGACAGGAGCACCGCATTCGCACTAGGTATTTTCGTTGGTCTGTATAAACAATATTTATGGAAATAATAGTGATTTTTTACATATACAACGTCTTTTCCACAATTGAATTCATCTAATCATTTGGTTTGTGGACGTCGTGGTCCACTTTATATACAAACGTTATTATTAAAGCCAAACTAGGGGCAAACTATGATCCATCGCAACTCATAATTAAGATACCAATTGCTTGATTTTTGACGGTCGTTATCGCTCGATATGCTGTGTTTTGATGATCAATAATTTGATGTCAATCGTCTGTTGCCTAGACATTTATACGATTTTGTTTGATTACACATCTGCCCTCCTAATAGCAAATGCACTAATCGACATTTTTACGATTTTCCGTTTTTGTCAAAAATTACATCTGGAGACTTTTATGCTACACGTAGATATTTTTTTTTTTTTTTGTGTCTGGAACATCGTGAAATAATAAGTCAAAATGCAGCATTTCAAGTGAAAGTATCTGATATTGTTAGTATGAATGCAGCAATGAGCATACACCAGATTAAAATGCAGTAATCACGTATTTAGTACCAAGTTAGAATGCAGTATTCCTGTACATACTAGTAAGAAACGTACTGATCCTATCAAAAACATTCTTCCAAGGGGTATAACAGAAGCAATAAAATCTGCTATTATTTCCACACTGTCCAAAATAATACCACAAAACAGATTACCGTTTTGGCAAAACCTTCACATCAATGATTCCTCGACTGATCTTACGGATAGTTTAGAACTAGAAGGCTGTGATGAAACATGAAACAAAGGCTGTGAGATTTAATTTTAATTACTACTAAAATACTGTTTATTGCCATTATTAATTAATATTTTTAAGTTTTCTATGGAAGCAGTGTTCCGTTTAAAAAATTATAGGCGAAAGCGAATGAAGAATGGTCTCATTTATTTTATGTTACTAAATCACATGGTGATAATTAATAATAGGTACTTATTTCTAAACAGATATTTTCTATAATTTTGGTTAAGCACCGTACCTAGTACAATCAAAAGACTGGTTAAATTATAAAATAAAAATATTTTCATAATTAATGATGTTTTTCGTTTTTTTTCTATTTAAATGTTAAACAACTCGTGTTTACACTGCATTATGCCTTTTATTCTACTTATATTCAGTAATCAATTTTGCTAGTGCTTATGTAGACAATGTATTTCCTAGATACTCATGCAGTAACACACACAAGTACTGCATTTCACTTTACTACTTTGATGTATCACAAATAGAGACACAAGGTTTAAATGCAGTATTCAAGTTTCTAAAGGCCTATATAAGAAAAAAATACTTCAAAACTTAACTAAACGATACTTTGTATTTTTATGTACCTATTCCGTAACAAAACATATGAATTTTATATCAGTTATAGTAGAGATTTAAAAAAACACTTAACCGCGCTTTTCTCGAAACCGCCATTTTGCAAGTACTGCATTTGCTATTACGAGGGCAGAATGTCAATCGTCGAAAAACAAGCAAATCTGTAAGTTCAACTACTTAAAATCGTCAGGTATAAAACTGATTACAGTTTCAGCATCTGATACTGGCTCATTGGTATTTATATCAATGTTAAAATATTGAAAAAAAAAAGAACATTATGCCAGTATCACACTGTCACAACAAGAACAAAATAATCCGTATTTAAATTCGCGCCAACATCGGAAGCGTTTGAGTCCGCCATTTTGTGTTTAACGGAACCTCGTAATGGCCGACCTTTGTTTCGTCCTGCTTTGTGCGATCACGTTAAATTGTATGAATAATGCAGAATGAGTAAATTATTATAATAGTTTTCTCTTTTGTTATAATTATATGCTTACATTATTAGCGTTGAAATCTGGTTGGGACACGCTCGCAATAAATCCTTATAATAAACAATTTCAGTTGCAGCAAAACAAATAAAACCAAGTTCTCGTCGCCAATTTGCGGGGTTATCGGATCTACTTGTACAGAAAGACAAAGTATTTTTTTTTTGTGTGAAACATAGGTGTAAAAAGTGTTGTAAATAAAAAAGATATAAAGCTCACAATGTAGAAAAGGAACAAGCATTATTCACCGCTGTACTTGATCAATGTTTTTTTTTAATTTCAAATCAATATAACCCTTATTTTCTCAAGATGTTTTCCAACACCGTTAGTTTTTTAGACTGTTTAAGATTAGCTGATCAATTTCAAGATATCGTTTTGACAGTTAACATTGGAAAGTCTGACTTGTAGCCAGCGTTCAGCCAAACATGGAGGCCACATTTTTGGCTACGTTCTAAGCGTAAATCTACGTTTCAACATAGCCAAATGATATTGTTAGGTAAACCGATACTCTCTCGAACACGTAAATTACCAAGACATCTGTGTGGTCAATGACGCTCATTGTGGGGCGATGAATGGAAGTCAATAATAATAACGGTTCCCCAATTAGATGTAGATATATTAATTTGATTTAAACATAACGTCATCATTTCAGCCAAAAGACGTCCCATGCTGGACATAGGCAGTGCCACTTCAACCGGTTCCGTGCTTCCCGCATTCAGCGGATTCCTGCGGCTTTCAAAAGGTCATCGATCCATTTTGTGGAAGGCCTTCCAACGCTACGTCTTCCGATACGCGGTCGCCACTCCAGAACCGTTCAGCCTCATTGGCCATCTGTTCTGCGAGCAATGTGCCCTGCCCACTGCCACTTAAGTTTGGCAATTCTTCGGGCTATGTCAGTTACCTTGGTTCTCCTGCGGATCTCTTCATTCCTAAGCTGATTCGATCACCTATGGAAACACCAAACATAGCCCTCTCCATTGCCCTTTGGGTGACTTTTAGCCTTCTAATAAGGCCCTAAGATCTAATAGTAGAAACATAAGGTAATTCATGTAAAATAATAAAATTACGTATTTCTTGTTAAATTGTAATTTAACTCTTTCACGGACATTAAGACGAAGTCGACATTCTGAAAATGACACTAAAAATTTTCATACAAAATAATACCACGCCTATAACCAGATGGCCGTAAAAAAACAAGTCAAGGTACCTGTATTAGGAAACTAGAAAAATAATACGACACTGGATCACATGGCTTCACGCAAATTTCCACGGCTATAGGCGATTTGTCTGTTTTGCCTTCGTAAAATTAACTGCCTGTGGACGTAGCGTCATATCAAACACGAATTAACCGCCTGTGGGCATAGCATCATATCAAACACGAAAAAAATACGTCTCTGACCGTGGCGTCAGTGAAAGTGTTAGGTAAAAACTAAAAAAGGCGCGCCTGTCGTGTGTGCGCCTCGGTTACGCAGACTTCTGGAATCTTCCACGCTGACATACGTCGTTTGCATATGTGTGCATGAACTTGCGCACATATTCGAGGCGTTTACAACATCTATTATGAAATTCAAGCCGTCGACCGCACTCTAGCGTCTATGGAGAAATTTCAAAATTACACAAGATTAGCTCTCTAAAACAACATGCTTCGATCATCTAATAACGTGTCAGGTGCATAGTGCATTATAATACCGACAAGATAGTTTGTCGACTACATTGACGTTTTGCTAGCTAATCGACGTCTGCTGCAGTAGCTAGCTTTTGTGATAGAAGCTCTTTGTAAAGCTGTGTACAGGAAGTAATTCCACGTTACATAATATTTGTATCAAAAGCAGAGAGTTTAGTTGAGATTAATCCTTGACATTGTCTTTGGTTTTTCAGGTGTCCATAGAGGGCGCTAAATCATATAGAAAAAAAATGGCTCTTAACTTCTTACCTACCCGCAATATCTTGAATTAAATGTTATGTCATTTTTTACCGACGACAAAAGGAGAATGTGCTCAAGTCAACGCGTATATATATATATATATTTTTATGTATGACCCCGCATAAATTTGTACAGAGTAGTGCGTCCGATTTAATAATTATTTTTTTAATTTGAATACTCCGTATATTGTTGTACCCTTGAAGGACTCATTAGGTGCTGCAGTACTTGAACGTAATATCTACTAACCATATGAGTGCAATTAAATATTTGAGTTTGAGTGACGAGATAGGCAGAATTACAATACCTTCCATGAAATTGTAGATGAGCCTCCTTCCATAACTAAGGCACAACTCCATACACCGGATTTCTGATGTCAATTTCTTCTCCTCTTATATATTGAAGTTGTTCAGAGGGAAGGTGCTTAATGCAGTTATTTTAGGGCAGGTGAGCCTGTGTGTTCCGGACAGGTACGTGTGGCGATGACGGCAGCCGCCACTGCTAGTGGAACCGCGCGCTCGGACCAATCTTTTAAGGGAGGCGCTGCTGAAGCGTGCACTCCGCACGCTCAACCTCATAGCGAGTGAGACGGAATTATTCTGTTGTTCTCTGCGTGAATTCACAAGGAATGCATTGTTTATAATTAGTTAAAGATGTTAGTTTATATTACGTTCGTTTAAGCGCATTTATCGCGTTGGGGTTAACCTGTAATGGTAGATGTAAGTAGAAATAAATAAATAAAGAAATAAAATTTCCCAATTTGAAAACCCAATAACACTTCACCTGGTATGGAACTCAACACACAGGATGCCTTTGCAACCACTAAACCAACATCTAAGTCAATACATAAAAAGGAAGAAATAAAATTCTAACATTTCCACTTCAACCTTGCAATCGGAAAACGTAACAACCGCCCTTTTGTTACTAGTTAGCTTTATGTTCCCATGTTAATGGCTTCAGACATAAACGCCGGCTCTTTGTGTAAGCATGGGTTTAAATATATCCCATAGAACTGTTTGTTATAACGAGATAGTTGAAGTAGTTGATGCTTTAAAGCCGAAAATTTCAAAGATTTGTAATGATGTCATAGAAAACATGTTTTTGGGCGCTTACATTCCTAACACTGGCTAAACCTTACGAGATAGATCAAATTAATGTACTACGGAATTGTTTATCTTAAAAAGGTCTACAGAAAAGTTCCCGATGGTATATGTCTATCTCCTAAGAATAACCCACAGTAACCATTTTTATGTTTTATATATTACTAGAAAACTATGGGTTATTGACAAAGCTATTTTAAACAATACATTATTAATCCTTATCCAAATAAATACGTTAGATACGTTAAGCATGTAGTGTAGATCAAAATTGCCCTGTACAGCATAATTATCATTAAGGTGGAAACTTTGGAAATTTGTTCCACCTGAGAGTTTTGATATGAAATATTCTGAAAAATTGTTAGGTGGAACAAATTTCCAAAGTTTCACGATTGATATGAAATTGATGATTATTATTCAGTAAATATATCATTCCTACAGTCTTGAAACACATTTGGATCAACATACGATGTAAAACAGAGCTGCAATTTGCAAAAAACCAAAGAAAATTTGAATTTGGCGGGCCACAGCGATAAATAGCGGATACAGAGGGATTCACCTTAAAATGAATATGTTAGAAGATATCACAGATTTAAAAGTATAATATTTAACAATGGAGGTCGATATAGACCACTTTGGGTATCATTTTAGAGTTGAGAACATAGCTGTACTGTCTCGTTGGTCAATTGTTCATATGCGCTTCTGCTGAGCATAAGGTCTTGGGTTCAATTCCCAGGTCGGGCAAAGTCCTGCCGGGTTCGCGGATTGTTCGAAAGAGTTACCGTGGCCCTGGCGTACAGGCAACTGAAGGAACACGGGTGGGTTTTAGTCAGTAAGAGTCTGACACGCCCTTCCGCTCCGCCCAGAGCGGGAGAGGTCATTTGATGATTTCCCACCAAAAAAATAAGAAAAGTGTTCCCTTAGGAATTTCTCAGTAGCAGCCCGGAGTTTGAATTTGTGGACGGTTACTGGTAATAGACTATGACGTAAGACCCTATGACGTAAGAGTAAACATAACTGGTGAAATGTGGGTGTACTATAGGTGTGTACGTATAGTACTCCTACATTGCGCTTGTTACGTTAACATCACGCATGTATTCCGCAAAGAGTAAGGCAGAGATGTTATGTTATAAGAGCTCCGCGTTGAGCTCCTTAAGTTCTGAGTTGAGCTGTGCGATTACTGACAAATGCGTGCACTGACTGGACAGGTTCACTCAATCTATGTGGTTTTTCCTCAAACGACCATTTCAGATACAAATCTACATGGTCTTCACATGATCTGACCAAGATTATATCTGTACTTTAAAAGAGACTGTGACCTCTGAGTTAGTTTCGGCCTTTCTTCTCAGAATAGTCAGATAGGAAACGCCGACCTCATCCAGTTTTTAAAACATGATTGACGTGTAAAAGTGTTTGTTCAAACCTACTTACAGAAATAAAAACATTTATCATTTATCAAGCCTGTATGGGATTTCTATTTTCAACAAAATTAAAAATCTTCTGCCTTGTAGGAACTACCTACTTCATTATCATTCATTTAGCTTTTTCCAACTACGTTTTTGTCTACTTTCCGTCCAACTGGATGCAGCAAAATAGCAGTATTTTACCTCCACAATCCAATTCAACTCCTAGAGGAACTACTTCATGTAAAGTCAAAATTAATTGTTTATTAAATTGACACACTGCGTCAATTTGCATTGTTAGCCATTTTATATAACTGTCAAAGAATGACAGTTGTGATTCGAGTAACGTACAATTCAAGTTGTTACTCATGTACATTAAGTTCAACTGCATCATCGAAGATTTTTAACGTTTTTATTTTATAATTATAATAATGCACAATTGCTTTTTCAATTCACTTTAGAAATTGGCAGAATAGTCGACATCGGCGTTGCTTGCCATAATAAAATAACAGAATCAAGTTGGTACTCATTTTTTAAACAATTAATTTCCCTGAATTTCAATTCCGGAGTGTTCTATGCTCGTAAGAATCTCTTTACCTACTTGAAAACTTGTTTCCATGAATCTTCTATCTGTTGTTTCCAGAAACTCCTATTATTTATTTAGTATCAATAATTATCATACTGAATACAACAATATAATCAAATTCAATAATTCCGGGCTGCGCTATTCTAGCTTGCATTTTGATGTAATTTCCTAAATATAGTAAAATAATACCATATTCGAGTTAGTTTAGCATAATCAGCCCATAATGATCCCATTGCTGGGACACAGGTCTCCTCTCGGTGAGAGGGAGTGGGCCGTAATCCACTACGCGGGCCCAGTGCGGGTTAGTGAATGTCACATGTCTTCGAATTTTTGGTTCTAGAGCATGCCAGTTTCCTCACGATGCTTTCTTTCACCGTTTTGAGAGCAGTGGTGATGAAATAAATTACACAAAGTAAAGCGCCTGCTTAAGTTAGAACCCACGACCGACCGACACAAAGTCGGGGCCGAAACCACTGGGCCACCACTGCTCATGAAAACTTTCATAACAATATAGTATTCAATTACCTATTTTGATATAACGTAGAAATATGGGACTTTAATATAATTGGGGGTGTGTGGGTGGGTGTATATACCTTTTCCAAACCCTTCGGGAAAAAAGGCATCATGTTATGTTATTATTTTATTTGTTTTTTTTATTAAAATGAACATTCATTTTGAATTCAACTTGCATGACTCTGGGACCATGATAATTGAAATAAAATTTGGTTACGTTTAAATTATTCATAGGAACAAAACAAAGCAAAACTTGCTAACTCTTAATGAGAAATTTATATTTAATTATAATAATACAATAGTGGTGAATAGGACATTTGAATTGATATCTCGCCTTTGGAGCAAACAAAATAATGGCAATCAGTACAACGCTTGTCATTTGTTTTATCCTGAAGAGTACTGGCTCACAAATTTTTGTTATGTTTGTTTTTCGCTTCTTTTTTTTGTTTGTTGTATTTGTTTTGTATTTATTTGCGTTCTGTAGTTTCTGCCTACCCCCATGGGAAGAAGGCGTGAGTTTATATGTATGTATGTATAGTTTGATTAAGTCAAATAAGGATGTGATAAAAATACTTATTTATCATAAAAACACAATGTACATTATACGGGGTATTTTCAGCAGTGTTTTTAGTTAATTTCTGCCTCCCTGGGTTACAAAGGAAAAATATACCTCCAAAAATACCCTGGAATTAATTCTCTTACATAGGTATAAGACTACAGTGAATTATAGAGCGATAAATACTCCGTCGTAAATAAAAGTTGAGCCGTCGCGGGACGCCTGGCAGATGTGAAACATCGAAATTATTTTGTATAGAAAATATAGCATGGTGACGCGTCGCCACGGCATGCGTTGCCACGCGAACAATCAGTTTTACCCACGGCTATAGATGTTTCACATCAAAAGCGGGAAATTGTCATGCTGTAGAACAAACAGCTTGACTTTACACTCAGAATCAAATTTCCCATGGACCAAAACTGATTATTTTCCTTATAGAGGCGTCTCCAGCAAAAGTCTCGAGCGAAAATCAGAGCATGCCTAATGCATCTGTTACACTCTGCTCTTAAATACCGTCCCGAGCTTCCAAAGTTCTAACTACTAGCACAAGTTTCAGACATTAAGTTTTGCTTGCTTTAACCCCAAAATCTCGCTAACTAGAACTTCCTCTTTTATCGTAAGAACAAAACTTTATCCGATTTCATTTCCCCTTTGTTTTCTCTAAAGAGCTGAAAGCGATAGCATTTTGTTTTGTGGAGAGGGTGATGGCTATGCTAAGTTTCAGGTTCGTATTTCTAAATACGGGTCGTTAACTTTAATAACCGTGTCTTTGGGCATTTTAATTACTCTCTTCCATCTTTGTGCCTAGCTCGAACACGCAGAGTAAAGGTGACGTTAATTGAAACGATTTTAAAATTGAAAAGACTCGTTTCACGAATAATATTTACGTTGTTTTAAGACTTTATTCATATCTATGGGTCATGTTAAATTTATTGTGCTTGTTGCAAAAATTTAAACCAAAATGCTATAGGAAAATTGTATGTTCGATTAAAATATCGTTCAAATTTACGTTACGTGTACGTCCCACGTTTGTACTGTAGTATTTATGTCTCACGGAGCGACGCGCGCTTTATTTGTGGTTACCAAATGTACAAAAATGTTGTGAATGAGTGTGTAAGCGCAAGAGCTCTCGGTACCGTCCGAGACAATGGTAAAATCGGAAGTGTGTGTGTGTGTGTGTGTTATGTGATGACGCTACTCATCTTCATGCACACATTCACAGCGTGTTTGTACACTTAGTTACCACAAGTAAAGAGCGCGTCGCTTTATGAGATAAAAATACAGTAATAACATTCAATTAGCACGAACGCGTGACGTAAACGTAACGATAATTAACAAAATATACTTGTACAAGAACATTTGGTAATTTTGTTGAAGATAATAATATTATTATGATTGTATTATATTAAGCTTGTATGGATATAAGTAATTGAATTTGAGTAGGCGGAATCTTGTAGTTTTGTCAATTGCTTCAGCTAAAAGCTCACAGAAGCAACGATCCATCAGTATTTTAGGTACAATACTGATCGTACATAATTTACGGTATTTTATGACTTGACAAAACATCGACAGTTTTTATGATGTGTCAGTTTAATATTAATGTTTTATGCACATAAATCTTCTCGAATAAATTATTTAAAATGTGGTGAAAACCGCATCAAAATCCATTGCGTGGTTTAGAAGAACAATGCGGTCACACAGACAGACACGAGAATCACTTCGATTAAGCGACTTCAATTAATTGAAGTAATTAATAATATGTATGTGGGATTGTATGGCAAAATAAACGAAAGATTTAAGTACTTTTAAAAACTTTATTACTAGCACACAAAAGTTCCACCGTACACCGTAAGTTCGTCGTCCATCCAGTCGTCGCCATTTGTCCCCTTTCTCACTCACACGTATGCTTCCCTCTCTTTCATCCGCTGCGTTCCATTTAACAATATAAGCTGCGTTCATACTTTATTACAATATTTTTATCCCACAGTCGGCCATCCTGATCCATGTCTGTCCTCAGACATCCACACTAACATTCATCACTAGCTTTCATCTTAAATTTACCTTAACTACTATTACAGCATTACAACATCAAAGTAACAACATAACATCACTTAATTTCTATGTATTATTTTAAGAGAGAAGATACAACATAACATTATCAATATTCCCCTATAAACATGTTTACACACAGACGTTTATCATTGCAGTGGGTATAGTACAGATACAGATCTCTTAATTATAGTATAATAAGTTAACATCGTAACAATACATGATGTTAGCGAAACAGTGCACACAACCTTTCACACATAAACTTGAAACAAAACTAAGTTAACAAGCAACTCTCACCTTTTAAGTTTTCGAGTTGACACCTGGCCACACCTTCATAAAATCTGCTGAACTAGAGGTTGCCCCAGGGCCTTCAGTATCAGGAGTGAGCTTTTTCACATCATATCTGTTGTTCCTCTTTACTTTTACAACTTGATAAGGACCTAAATATTTGGCTTTCAGCTTCATTCCCGTGCCAAACTGCGTGCGTTTTATTGCCACTAAGTCTCCTTCATTGTACCTCATACTTTCTTTTCTCTTCCTATTGAAATTTCTTATGTTTTCTTCTTGAACTTGTAGAATTTGTTCTTTAGCTTTCTCTCTAAGTTTTTCTCTCTCCTCTGAATAGCTTCCTCTTTCTTCCTCTAAAAGCAAGTCATAAATCTCTATGTCTTCCTTCATTCTCATCTTAGTCCCAATCAATAGTTGATAGGGTGTAGTATTTATGCTTCGCTGAAAAGTACTATTTAGAGAACGCTGTAATCTACTTACATGCCTGTACCACAGAGCAGGGTTTTCTATACACATCTTTGTAAGTACGGAGATTATAGTACGATGAACCCTTTCCACTTGCCCATTTCCTCTAGGTACCCCCGTCGTAATTTTGATGTGTTGTATGTTTTCGTCTTTACAATACTCTTGAAACTCATTACTCGTATAAGCTGTTCCTCGATCAGTTATAAATCTGGTTGGATTGCCAAAATGTTGTTGGTGAGTTTTCAACTTTTCAATTGTTTCTTTACTTGTGGTACCTTTAGTGGGAAATATCCAAGTAAACTTCGTAAATGCGTCTACAATCGTGAGAATATGGTTATACTGCTTCTTCGTCTCAGTCATTGGACCGATGTGATCCAAATGAAGTGTATGCAGCGGCGACTCTTCCTTTTCAATAGGACTTAGGAATCCTTCTTGTTTTCCCTCTTTACGTGTAGCTAACAAACATGGAATGCAACATGTAATAAATGCTTCAATTTTCTTATCGAGGTTCCTGATAAAATAGTCTTTACTTATTAATTCAATCATCTTTCTTTTTGAAAAATGTCCATTTGCATGGGCCCTTTTTATGATTTCGCTTTCCATAGACTTTGGGATTACTAAATGCTTTTCCATTCCTTTGTACAGCAATCCATTATCAATATAATAATCACCGTAAGTGCTCTCCTGTAAAATCTCTAATATAGCTTTTAGACCATCATCCAACTGTTGTGCTCGTCTGATCTCATCGTGCAGGGTTACTACTGCCACATATGGGTTTCGACTTAATGCATCAGTATGCTTCATCCTCGTTCCTGGCCGATGTTCAACCACAAAGTCAAACTCCTGGAGAAGCAGTGCCCATCTTGCAACCCTCGTACACAAATCTTTTTTCATAAGCGTCATCTGGAATGCTTGGCAATCAGTCACAATTTTAAATCTTATACCATACAAGTAGTGTCTAAATTTTTTTACACCTTCTATAATAGCCAGACTTTCCAGTTCATAACTGGTGTACTTTTTTTCTGCATCATTAGTTTTACGACTCATGAAATATACTGGATGTAGTCCACCGTCATCATCAGATCGCTGCATGAGTATAGCAGCATAAGCCAGAAGTGATGCGTCTGTATGCACTTCTGTCTCCAATCTTGGATTAAATATTTGTAAAACTGGTTTAGTAGTCAAACGTTCCTTCAAACAATTGAATGCACACCGTTGCTCATCCTTGAATTCAAAATTGACATCTTTCTTAAGTAAATCCGTAAGCGGCCGTGCTATAGATGCAAAATTCTGGATATATTTCCTAAAATATGATGCCAATCCAATAAAACTATGCAATTGCTTGAGTGTTTTGGGTTCTGGAAACTTTGTAACAGCATCAATCTTTTCACTGGCAGGCCTTACTTGTCCATTCTCAATCGTATGACCTAAATAAGTTACGCTTCGACATATCAGCTGTGCTTTCTTCCAATTTATTTGCAAGCCATATTCAGATGCCAATCTTAAAACTTCTCTTAATCTATCAACGGCTTCCTGTTCATCTTTTGCTGGAATAAGAATATCATCGACAAATATGAGAACAATCCCTTTAGATATTAATTCTCTAAAGATTATGGTCACAAATCTCATGAAGTAGTTTGGGCAAACAGACAACCCAAATGGAGCTTTCAAAAACTCGAACTGACCATGGTGTGTCACAAATGCAGTGTACTTTACTGACTCACTGCTTACATTCAGATGGAAAAATCCATTTTTTAAGTCCAGTACACTAAATACTTTTGCCTCAGCCAACTTATCAATGTAATCCTCAATAATCGGCAATGGAAACTCATCTTTTATAATTTTACTATTTAATTTTCTATAGTCAATACACACCCTTATAGCACCATCCTTTTTGCGAACAAGAACTAATGGACTAGCATACTCAGAGTAACTTACGCGTACAACTCCTTGCTCAAGCCACTCTGCAACTTGTTCTTCAACTACCGCCTGCTCCTTTAGCGATATGCGTCGTGGACGTTGCGCCACCGGGACATCATCCTTCACAATGATTTTCAGCTGGATAGGAGCTTCTTTAATTTGGCATGGTTGATAGCTCTCAACCATCTGAACAACCTCCTCTTTAAAGTAAGTATTACTTACATGACCAACCTCAACACTGCAACTGAAACAATCAATTTCGTTCATCCATTCCACAGGTTTCATCCACACAGCACTACCATTCATAACCGTTATAACACCCTTAAGAAATTCGTGACCTATGATTACATCAAAAGGCATACAGTCTTTAGGTACCACGTAGAATAACACATCATCGTATTTCGTACTGTCGATTACAACATTTGTTGATATACAACCTAATGACTCCACTTTAGCAAAACCAAGTCCAGACAGCGTTATGTTATTGTTCATCACTTTACTGACATTAGCACAAAACTCAGAAGATACCAAGTTCACATCACTGCCCGAATCAATAAGCGCACTTGTCGTTTTTCCACATAATTCTACGGTCTTCAAAGGTTTTTCCCGTTGCGATTGTTTGTTTACATCGTAGATGTCATACTCGATTTGACTTTGACGTTTGCTATCTTTGACGTCATCTGTCATCTTGTCACTGTCATTCTGTGAGTGTGACGTATCATCCGCGTTGTCGAACGATGATTGACCGAACATTACTTGCTTGCTCTCACGTTCGCCACTCCCGCTCCCACTTGTCGATGCGCCGCTGTTGTGATCTTTTCTATCGCCGGAAGTGCCGGAACTACGCCATCTTGATGAACCCCTACTCGAATCTTCCTTACGACCGCCTACCGCCATGTTTTTTCTATGCGGGCACTTCGGTGAAATATGACCATATTCGTTGCAGTTAAAGCACTTTGGACCTTGCGCCTTCTGCGGACAGTCTTCCGACACATGATCGCCGTCACCACAGTTATAACACCTTTTCACCGTTTTTTCATGACGTATGATGCCGCGTTTTTCGTTTCTGTAGGTACTTCTAGAATGTTCCAGTTTCATCTTTTCCTTAATATTCTCGTAGATTTTGAACTTCTCTTTAAGATCAGGATACGTAGTTACACCGTATAGCATGATTTTATTGGTCTCGTGGTCGACTATGCCATCAACGATGTATTTTATGGCCACGTAATCGGGTATCTTTCCTCTTTTCCCCAATTCCTTCATGACCATCATATAGTCGATGCAACTTTCGTCACGTTTTTTCTTTCGTTGGCTCAGACGCTCGTGTATTGCTTTGATGTCGACGGTGTCAGGGAACTCTTTACTCAGGGCCGCCTTAAGTTCTTCCCATGTTTTGTGAGGGCGTTCAGCTTGCATCCAAAGCTGTGCAGTGCCTGATAGGGATCTCCGTGCCATCAGCAACTGTTGTAACGGTGTCCAACCACATATTTCTCCATTTTCTTCCACGTCTTGTATCCATCGCGTCACTGGATACGTTTTGTCTTGACCGGTGAATTTAGGTATTAGATCCGAAGTTAGGTACAACATTGAGCTTAGACCCGTACTTGATTCGTCTTTCGTCATTTTCGTTAGCGTTAGCTCACCGTTTGCCGATACCGTCGTAATTATCTTCGGCCGCCGTTGATTTTTTGAATAGGTACCTTTCGTCGCCGTTCCCCACGCCACGTGCCGGTCTCCGTCGTCCGTCGTATTTCTTAAAACTTGAACCCGTGTCGTTATTTTGCCAATCCCGGACGAGCCCCCAATTTGTGGGATTGTATGGCAAAATAAACGAAAGATTTAAGTACTTTTAAAAACTTTATTACTAGCACACAAAAGTTCCACCGTACACCGTAAGTTCGTCGTCCATCCAGTCGTCGCCATTTGTCCCCTTTCTCACTCACACGTATGCTTCCCTCTCTTTCATCCGCTGCGTTCCATTTAACAATATAAGCTGCGTTCATACTTTATTACAATATTTTTATCCCACATGTATACACAACGCTTCGCGCTGGACTGTCGCACATGTTTGAGTGACAGAAAGGTAGCTCTATACAGCCGAACTTTTCATTAAACCCGATGTATCAAAACGGTCGGGTACATAGTCTGTTCCACTTTTTTCAACAATAATTGTTTCAATAACATTATTAAATTGAATTAAATAATCATCAACAAAAATTGAGGTTATAATATTCACCTCACCTGTCAAATGAAAAACAACTTTATGGTGATTTAAAATTAGAGTTTCGAGCTTAAATGATTCAAACAGTCATAGCACTCAATTTGTAAGTGATACTACAAATTGTCATCCACAGGTTTGTTTTGGAACAGACCATACCTTCACACTTGTACTTTTTCTTTCTTTCACAGTTACATATTTATACAGGGTGTCCCAGAAATCGACGGACATACTGTAGGTGTTGATAGCTTTGGTCATGCCCTCCCAAAATAACAAAACATAATATGTTCCGCAAACTCAAACCATCTTCGATCTAACTTTAGCCCGAGCCTAAATCGTCCAGCCAGTTTTTGTATTTCGAACATTATGCTGCCTTTAGTAAAGTTCGTAACACAAAACTGACAACCTACGATCTGGCTAAATTGTCAGTTTCGTAAAAAGAACTGTTCTGTTCTTACTTCGAAAACAAGCTCGATTAGTTAAACCATGTCTAAAGAAAAACCTCGTTTTGTAATAAGGCTATTATAGTTTTCGAGTTACTTACACCAGATAAAAAAAAAAAAAACTCAAATAACCATTGCCATGCGTCATTCTTTTGACTCTCATGTGTAAATAACATCTTTTTATTAATAACTTTTTCCATCAAAATATTATTACTCTATTTGTAAAAAAAAACCTTTGAATCTCCATAAAAACTTACAAATTCAACATAACTTCACTATTATTTGATTTCTTTCCTCAAATATTTTTTAACTAACTCAAAAACTATAAGATTTTGCGGAACATAATGTTTTGTTATTTTGGGAGAGCTTAACCAAAGCCATCACTACCTACATTATGTCGGTCAATTTCTGGGACACCCTGTATACCGCAAGTAAACAAAACACATATCAATTCCAAACACAAATCCTTATCTAAGCCTCTCAAAGTGATCCCAAGAAAATACAAGATGAAAGCCTACATTACAAGAGACACAATCGCTACAATACATATTCATAAATCTTCAAACATTCAGTTCTAGTACCCTTGTCACACGCCACAAAGGTTTTGACGAGAAATATCAAATTCACGGGTGGACTGGAATAATTTTGCCCTAAATAGCCTGCTTTGACGTTGGTCTAGATGTAGGAGATATGTATGGAGGTTGATGTTACCGAGACTCTCGATTACACAAGAAATTGCTTGTCGAATTTTTTTATAAAACTGACATAACACTAAGGCCGCATTTTAACCAAAGCGATCCTCGCGCGAGTACGCGATTGATCCGATCGTTTGTATTTTGACTTACTAACGCGATTTGATTGATCTGATTGACTGTGTCAAATTTATATAAAAGAGCGTTTATTATCGTGGTCGCGCCGACAGAGGGCGTCTTCCGGTTTTCCGAACAGATGAGTGACATATGAACGCTTTGATCGCGTATTCGTGCGACCCATGTCTTCGGTTAGGACGCGGGGTAAGGTCAAACCTACACAGCTAAGATCTTTGCTTAGTGAGTATCGAAAGTCAGAAATAGTTATGCATCGATGCAATCGACGTTGTCATGGTAACAGTAAAAAAAAAAAAAAACACGTGTGGCACTCGGGGACTGCCGCGGTAAAGCTATTGCATAGCATTTTTTATTAACTTATGCAATTATAATTTATTTATTTATTTTTTATTTATGCAGTATTTTTTTCTTTGATATTAATTCAAGTACAGTCGTACCATATACATACACGTTAAGCAAACGCTCGGCCGGTCGGTAGGCGGAATGGGGGTGTTAGGTTTTATTTTCGTTACAGATTTTCTTGATTCGGTCGCCGCGCTCAAAGTCCGCGACAAAAGCTATGCAATAGCTTAAAAACTATTTGCAGAATTCAACTCAAGTTGCTAATAAGCAATGAGGGTAGGTACATATTTAGTTTGGTATGTCTCGGTACTTATTATGTTTGTTAGCACGGAACCAATTCACCCTGTTTCGCGTACTTGTGTAAACTGTACTATTAAGATGAAACAGTTTTCCTCGTTCTTAACATAATACATTAGCAGTAATAACCTTTCCTAAATATTATTGTCAGCCAATGTTGAATTTAATGTATATGGTCTTTTTAGCGTGTCGATGGCAGTCAACCTAGAATTTGGCTATGAGCTTGGCACATTCAGTAGCGTCCATCAACTCCTGTAGCGTGCAGACAACAGGACACGCTGGGCACGATATTAAGTGCACCATTGTTTGTGGGACAGCAACATATTTACACTCCAGGGCGGAGTCATCTGTGAATCTCCACCTAAGCAGGTTTTCTTTGCTTCGGCCTACCTGAGTCCGGAGTCTATTTAAAGACTTCCAGGTAAGCCAAGGCAACTCATGTCCAGGTTGCAGATTTTCAGCAGGTGGAACGAATGAGTTGGTTACGGAAGCACAATGTCGCCACAGCTTCAGCCTTTCCCTAGACCATTCGCCAGTGAGTAGAAGCACACACTTTAAAACGCTTTTGCGGCTTTTCAGCCTTTGTGACGCGAGGATGTTACTGTGCAAAGAGTGTCAGTGTCGGAAACAATCTTGGCTCTATCACTTGAGCTTGCCACTGCTCTGCGAACTTCTAATTGTGCTATTCCAGCTATTGAATACAGCATCTGCACCGGGGTCGGTTTGAGGCAACCAGTGATGATCCGGCGTTTCATTCAGAGTTGCACTAACTTTGCACGGGCCCACACAGGGTTCGCGGATTCACCTGCAAAAAAAAATAGTACCAGCCCAATAGTCCGTATACGTCAGGCGAAGCACCCCACTTTGATGAAACTAGTCGTTATAGGGGACTGTTGCGAGTGTACATCTTCTGCTCGATGTTACCAACGCAGCTAAGCATTAAGTACTTAGCAAAGCATCTAGGTGTGTGGCTTCGACCTAAGAATTCCTCAAAATATTGTGGGTTCTATCCATCTCTGTGATACATAAACAGAACGTAACATTTGTATAATGAGTACTTATTTATTCGAGCAGAATTTAAACCCATTGATAGGTTTAAACTGATTGCCGACGGCAAATTGACACGATGACAATTTTATCAACGTTCAACACGTTATATTGTGGGGTGACTGTGACTTTGAAATATTTATACCATTTCCCTTTGGGCATAGTTTGCAAAGCGAAGCAAAGCTCCCTCTCACAGAGAGGAGGCCTGTGTCCCAGCTGTGGGAACATTATAGACTGATTATATATAGTTTGCAAATATCGGTGTGTTGAAAGGATTTGCCCAGTTAATGATGAGATCGAGAGAGATGGAAGATGATCTCGTATTAGTTTATTCAAAATGTGAAGCAATTTGACTTCAACTATGCTACTTCAACAGTGTTAGTTATTAGACGATTCAATCAAACTTCTTTACGTAAACTAAAGGCTTTTTCTACTATTAATATTTAGGGTGAAAGCTTTCATCTAATAAGAGAAACTTTATAATCGTTTTATATTCATATAGAATCTGCCAAAATTATAAATCAAATATTAGGTCTTTACCTATGAAATTGCCGTTCTGCAGTACTGGCCATTTCAAATCAAAATAATTTTTGTTTGGCTATGAATTCTAATTTCAAATTAATTTTATTTTAAAAACATGGATTTTTTTTTCTAAAAGTAGTCATTTCTTTATTGATTAGTGTTACATTTTCATCGCATTTCAATCTTTTTCGTCATCATGGATACGTTAAAAATTCGAGTAATTATGGAATATGAGTACCGTCGTGGCAGCAACGCGGCACAAGCGGCACGCAACATCAACGACGTTTACGGAGCTAACTCTACAAACCAACGCACCACCTGTTATTGGTTTGCTCGCTTCCGTTCTGGAAATTTCGACCTGAAAAATGAACCTCGCGGTCGTCCGAAGACTTTGGTCGACAATGACGAATTAAAGGCGATTGTGGAAGCTGATGATACACAATCTACGGCTGAATTAGCAGCAGCTTTCGACGTTAGCGTCAAAACAATATTGGTCCATTTGCGTCAAATTGGCAAGGTAAAAAAGCTTGACAAATGGGTGCCCCACGAACTCAATGATCGCCAGCGCGAAGTACGCGTCGAGACGTGCCTTGCACTGCTCAACAGACACACAAATGAAGGAATTTTGAACCGCATTGTTACCTGCGATGAAAAATGGATTCTGTTTGATAACCGTAAGCGCTCAGCAAGTTGGTTGGATCCTGGTTCAGCACCTAAACAATGCCCTAAACGAAAACTTACCCCTAGAAAAGTGATGGTCACTGTTTGGTGGTCTAGCGCCGGTGTGATTCATCACAGCTTCTTACCAAACGGGGTGAGCATTACTGCAGATGTGTACTGTGAAGAACTGAACACAATGATGGAGAAGCTGGCGCATCTCCAACCAGCATTGGTCAATCGCTCGTCTCCGCTGCTCCTGCACGACAACGCGCGACCTCATACTGCACAGCAGACGGTCTCCAAGTTGCAAGAACTGGGGTTGGAAGCTCTCCGTCATCCGCCCTACTCACCAGACCTTGCGCCTACAGACTACTACTTTTTCCAGAATTTGGATAACTTCTTGGCGGGAAAAAAATTTAATACCCGAGAGGCAGTACAAAATGCCTTTGAAGAATTTGTTGCCTCCCGTCCAGCTGATTTCTTTAAGAAGGGCATCAATAAACTGCCACTGCGATGGCAAAGATGCATTGATTGCATGGGTGATTACTTCGATTAATACAAATAAAAAATTCATGAAAAAAATTCGTTTAAATTTTTTCATACAAAACGGCAATTTCATAGGTAAAGACCTATTATTACCTACTTCACATAACTTTGCTCAAAAGATTTTTAAAACTGTAAAGTGTTAACCCTGCATCTCCTGCAGAATTAGCCAGTAACTTATAGATACAAAGCCACGTAGTTAGATACGTAGATACATAAAACAGAAATGATGTAAATTTAGATTTCTGAGTCTCAGACCAAATAATAAATCAAGACATAGCGCTGTCAACAGTGACATTAGGCCGGTTTTGTAAACATGTTTGCACTTAGTGAGGTGTAGTTTGGTTGTAAATGTGTGCGTGTGAGCGTGTTTGCACAGAGCAAGGAGTAGTTTTGCATGCTTCACTGTATTATTCGCAGCGCTGTCTTGATTTTTATTTGGTCTGAGTTCAGAGTAAGAATAATCACTGGCTCGGAAAATATAAGGAATCAACCAAGTGAAAACGCTTTCCTATACGTTTTGCTAGATTTCCAGATATGAAAACTAACTAGGTTCGTGCCAGAACGCGAATTTCTTTGATCGACTAGTTCTTGTTAGTCGAATGATTGCATAAGAAAAGTTTGATTGCAGAAGAACTTAATGAGCGGTTGTTAAAAATTCCGATACTAAAAAGTTTTTTATAATTTTTATATAATCCGATGGGATTTGCCATCGGCAAAAAATTCGAATTTCCATATAAATTGTTATTCCCTATTTGGTTAAATAGAGGAAAGGGGTTCGTTTAGGGAATGAATTTTCCAAAATTCCTTCCTTAGTACTTTAATTTACTTAGTACCTTTGTAGTAAAAATATTTTTTGTGAATTTGACAAACTGACTCCTGTATACCATTTTTTAAGAGTATGAAAATATTGACATTACTGAGCCTTCTAATATTTGAAAGCACAGGTTTTGAAAAATTAAATATTAATCTGTTTGAATTTCGAACCCCAATACGGCATCGCGATAACTTAAACACAGTTCCTAACAAGACACATTTCTCCTACGCAAGTATTTTTTCTGCTGCTCCACGCACATTTAATCAAATCCTGGGTATTATAAGAAGTATTCAAGAAATAATTTCCAATCTCAACGGAAACTAGCCTTCGGCGCGGGAGATATTATAGTGTACAAGTGTGTGCGCAGACACAGGTGCACTCTCTCTTCCCTCACTTTCATAGTCCGATAGGACGGCATTCCGACACAACCCGAGAAAGATCAGGCACAGGACCAACGGCTTAACGTGCTTACCGAGGCACGGGTTATCACACCGCCAATTTCCAAACTCCGGGCCGTTACTGAGAAATTCCTAGTGGAAAACCCAATAACACTTTGCCCGACCCGGAAATCAGTTGAGTACAAAGTGGATAGACCAGATTCTTCTAGTTTAATAATTGTGATGAGAAAGCCTTTCTCCTGCAGCAACATGATACTGTAATAAACAATGAACCATCGTCAATTTTTGCGTGATCAATGAAACATTCGTTCAATAGTAATTTGTTAACTTTACTCATCTAAAATGGACGCTATTGAACGAAAACGAACCGTTTAATACTTATTTGGTAAGCAAAACGATTCGTACCATGATAATGCTTAAATGTTCCATTGAAATCGTGAATGTTTCGATACATCGAAAGCGTAAAATACGGGATTACGATCATTATTCTTCCGCATTCGATTTCACACGCGGCTGCCTACAAAAACATGTACATTTGCGGACCTCTGCGAAATCTTTTCAATCAAACCCAACCAGGCTAACGCCAAAAAGCATAACCCCAAGCATAAATCCTGCGAAGGGATAGGAAATAAGAGTCGAAATATATTTTGTTTTGAAAAATCGCTAACAATAAAGGTATCTGTATGTCCAATGAGGACGGACCAACGACAAATGGCTGAGGGATCCAAACCGTTTGTCATTTGGAAAAAAACGTCGCGGGCTCATGCGAAGAGGAAAGGATGGCCAGATATAAAACACGTACGGGACAGTCTCGATGATAATTTATTTTCATCGTGTTTTCATTTCGTTGCTGATTTTTCTGGGAAAGGGTTTTTAGCTTAATTTTGTTTTTACCCGACTACGGCGAGCAAAAAGGAGGGTTATGATATAGTATGTTGGTGTTTCATATAATATAGCTATAAAAAAACAGTAATTGATTACAGTTAGCTAAGAATGTATCATTTTCTGTATGTGTTCCGACTCATATATCTAATTGCTTTATGACAAATTTGAGTGGTTTTAAGAAAAATGGATTGTTTTCTGGTCTTCTATAATCTTTAAACTAATTTATTGAAACGAATCAGCTCGCCTTCTCTAACATTTTTACTATTTTAACGTAGCGACTGCAATAATCTGATTAAAGTTACCGCCCGCATTTTTGTTTTGATATTTAACGTTTTTGCTAAAGCTATGTTTACGGTGTACTTAATGCCTTAGGCATTCTCTACAGTCCGACAACGATAGGGTAATGAAGATTAGCGTCTTAATGATATTAATTAAAACTTCCTTATGACCGTCACGTCAATGAGGGCTATCGCGCTTGAGTTCGCCACTAGAGGCGCTAGTGTAGAGTAAGGTCTCTAGATGTCAAAATATGTACTGAACGTTCTCTGTTTCCGGGATTTTTATCACAGATTTTAACGAATGATTCATAATAGCTGTAATGGTTGTGCCATTCTTGATTAATTATGGCTTAAGATTTTAAGTAAAAAGTTAGGATCTAATTTGGTAGCACTTGAAGGAAGAATAAGATTTGTCTGCTTCATGCTTGCCAATCCTAACTATCCTAATTATTATCCTAACTAATATTATAAATGCGAAAGTAAGTTTGTTTGTTTGTTTGTTACCTTTTCACGCCTAAACCACTGAACCTATCATCGTGAAATTTTACATATACGTTGTCAGGGGTATAGAAACGGACATAGGGTACCTTTCAACCCGAAAAAAAAGTACTGTTCCCGAGGAAAACAAAAATAACGTTCTTATGGTAATAAATGGCGCCACGTGTCTTTTGAATCATGATTGAATTATATAACCCGAATTGATAGTCAAAGTTTAAATTAACGCGAGCGAAGCCGCGGGCAAAAGCTAGTTATACTCTAAATATTGGAACATTATAATCTAAATATTGATTCGAAGTTTTAAAATGTAATAAAATAAAAATACTATGAATATAAGGGTACTTAAACGTATCCAAAACATCAAATAAAAGTACTGCAACAGGACCTTACTCGACAGTGGCGCCAACTGGTGAGCACAAAAACGATAGCCCCCATTGCGTTACACTTTCTATCACAATTCTTCGGATTTCGAATTAAATTCATAATCCATTGCTGCATATGCTTGAGAAATTCGTCTGCTTGACAAAGTAAATAGCGCAATGAATATCCATCAATTGTCAAAATGAGAATGTGAGTGTGTTACGCAATTGCCCCGCTGATGCATTACATAGAATCATGGCGAAGACAGCAGTTATGTGATACTGCAGGTTAGTAATATATTAGATTGACGCGGTAATAACGTCGGTAATGACTGGTCGCGACGCCATCACGTGTTAATTGGTAATGGACGGATGGTACAGTCCGCGAGATCTAAGCTGAGCTTTGCATTTGTGTGAGTGTTTGCATATGTGTGAGGTGCGCGGTGGAGTTGCGTCGCGCGAGGGATGCACCGCGCCTCAGGCCGATTGCCAAAAAGCAGTATAAACCGGTTTAAACCAAGCGAAGGACGCGTCGCGCTCTAGGCCGATGTCACACTACACTATCTATATGTGCTCTCACACAAATGCAAAGCTCAGCTTAGATCTCACGGACTGTACGACGTGCTTTAGTATTTATTAAAGTTTCTACAGGATATTTAGTTAATACTGTTTGTGTAGGAGAATTTCATTATTTCTTTAGTTAGTTGCTAGCTACATTTTTATTACAGTCAGGAGCTTCTACGTGCTGTGCCTCTGTGGGCCAAAAGCGTGTTATATTATTTCCCAAGACTTTAAAATATTTCTTGTTCTCTATTAATAAATCTTTTTCAAAGAAGTGTTGGAAGACTTTTGCTAACACTTGTAAAGGTTACTACGAAAGTGCTGTCCCTGATTGCACAAAAGTAATTTGGTTTGCTGAGGATAGAATAAGCATTCGCTGGTGTGTCTAAATGACATCCAAGACAAAAAAAAGTTTTTTTTTTTTAAACAAATCGTCATAAAACTGGTCACAATCATTATAACAGGAGTGTCACCCTAAAAAAAATGTCTAGGTTTGATTCATCTTTTAGGGATAATGTTAGAACATTGTTTTGTACGAAAACGTTCCTAGAATTCTGTTTGATAGGACTAGACGACAGCGCGGCAACGATCCCTTTAGGTTTCTAAATATTTTTTTTCTTCTCCTCGATATTGTTATATTACATACTTTTGGGCTTTGTCAATATTGGACCACTGAATTCTTGAAAGAAAACAAATTAGGATTTTTGTTTACGCATATTTTTTGTGTCTTAGGCCCACTTTCACCGCCAATCACTAAACACGTTTAGCGCTAAACGAGTTTAAAACATAATTCTGTTTCTGTCAAATGTTTGAAGATGACGGGGACAGAATGATGTTCAAAACTCGTTTAGCGCTAAACGTGTTTAGTGATTGGCGGTGTAAGTGGGCCTTAGATATAACTAGAAGACGCCCAACGTGATCTTGTTCAAATAAACAAGCATGATTCTTGGTTGATGAAATTGTAATTCAGCTTTAGTTATGGACCTCCCCCAATCTGTGCTAAAATGAGTTCTTCGGTTGAATTTGACGGTACATGATGTATTCCTGCGATATCCGAGTCTATTTAGATTGCCATCGACACGCTAAGAAGAAAAAGTAGGAGATATCTTCTCGATTTTAGTTCATATGAACAAGATAGCAAAAATGTACAGCTTTTTTTTTGTATTTTTTTTTATTTGTATTTTTTTTACATGATCAGCCTTAATGTTCCCACTGCTGGGACACAGGCTTCCTCTCTAAGAGAGAGTAGACCATAACCAACCACGCGTTCCCAGTGCGGGTTTGTAGATGTCACATGTCTTCGAATTATTGGTTCTTGGACATGCCGGTTTCCTCACGATGTTTTCCTTCACCGTTTTAAGAGCAGTGGTGATGGTATAAATTACACAAAGTACCTGTCTGGGTTCGCACCCATGACCTAAAATTTAACTCTTAAGTCGGAGAAGTTACCACTGGGCCACTACTGTTCTCTCCCTTATTTAGTTTACTCTGATATATTTAGCGCAGATTTTATTTAGCTCGGCACAAAATATTGGAAAGTAAATATTTTGCTTTGGACTTCGCAGGACTTAGCTAACTCCACTTAATAAAATAACCCTTTCACCGCTGAACTGGTTAAAAACTAACACGGGCATAATTAATTTAGTAACGAAAACAATGCGTTGTTAATTTTACATAATTTGTGAAATGAACACCAATAACATTATTTTATAACATTGTTTATTTTGGGTACATCATTAACAACGGACACTACCTAGTATCCGTTGTTCACAAAATTGTAATAATCATTGTAGTAATCACCAAAATGTAATCAAAATTTTGGTTAAATTTGTGAAATTATTTTCATGTTTGTCTATAATGACGTGACTGCGACTATGTAAATACCTATTCAATGAATTTAAAAATCTTTCTATCCGAAAGGATAGAAAGTATTTCTTTCTCTTTTTTTTTCTTCTTTAAAAAGAGATGCAATTCTTTTTTCTTTAAAAAGAACATGAATATGCTAGTCATAAGAATTATCTCTTTTTAATCCTAAAAAGAGGAACTAACGTATTACATGCGCAATTTTTATCAATGTCAAGTTCTTTTATAAATATTTTGTCTGAAATCAATTATAGTCTGCTACGAAAGTATCTGACGAGAGTGTAAACAAATCCAGTTCATGTCAAATTCTTAGGCAATCAATTTGTAAATGGCACTTCTAATTGGCATCCGTAGGTACGTTTTCTGATGCATTCGTTTACATTTTCATCAGCTACTTTTGGAACAGACCAAAAGTTTATTTTAAAAAAATAATTTCGGTGTCACAGAATATTACAACAATAATATTATCATAATTTAAATAATACCAACAAAATGACCTTTCAATTAAATACAAATCTAACACATTATCGACATCATAATCCGACATAAACCTGCCACAAAAACTCCCACCGTGTGATACAGCCTTATTTTCAACCCCATAACACACATCCGTTCACATTAACCTTTTGTTAACTAAAACAACAAAATACAATTTGAATTATTCTACGGAAAGGCATGTTTTGTTTCGTCAGAGTTTTTAAAACTTTTTTACGTTTTAAGAACACTGATGAAACAAAACACATGTTTAAAATTAAAACCATTTTTAAATCGCTCTGAGAGTGTGTATTTTTTAAAATGCTTGCTTTATTTTTATTTAGACAGAATTAGTAAAAATTTGTGTCTGAAATCGTGACAAGGAACTACGCAGTTTTAAAATGGCCGGTTTGGCGTTGTCTACTGCATGAATTTAAAAGTGATTAGAACCTATAAGACTACCTGCTAGATAGGGTAATCAGAACTTAATACGTGAGGGTCACTCATTAGTCTAGTTTGTATAAATCAGGGGTCTAAACCGTGGTCAAGTGCAGGCCAATTTACTTATACAAAAAATAAAACAATGTCTTGAAAAGCTCTTTGATCAAATAAAGTTTGATCAAAGAGCTTTTGAGTCTTCCGGACTATTATAGTCCGAAGTCTCTATATGCAAAAATCTAAATTAAAAGTCATTTATTGAAATTAAGAATTGAATAGAATGACATGAGTATTTACCTTGTAAAGTATTATATTATTTTAATTATTGTGAATGTGAGGACTATGTGGGTCATTGCTTCTTTTGTTTTTTTTTTTCTCAGTTAGTTTTAATCATGATCTGGCAGTTTGAGTAATTTATGCGGCCTACCCAAATGTCCCTTCCTTGGTATTGTTCGTTGAAACGTTGAGCTCCTTAAGTTCCGAGTTGAGCTCGATTACCGACAAATGCCTGCACTGACTGGACAGGTCCACTCAATCCGTGTGGTTCATTCCTCAAAAAAATCATTTCAGATACTAATCTACATGGTCTTCACATGATCTGACCAAGAACTGACTGGACTTTATAAGAGACTTGGACCTTTGAGTTTCTTTTGGCCATTTTGCTCAGAGTAACCAGATAAGAAACGCCGACCTCATCTAATTTAAAAAATATGATTGACAAGTATAAGTATTTGTACAAACCTACTTACAGAATTAAAATCATTTATCATGAAACAGCACTTTTTGAATGTTAAAATTATAAAAGACTAGCCTTTTGCCGCGGCTTCGCTCGCGTTAATTTAGAATTTGACAATCTATTCGGGTTGTTCGGGGAATTATAGTTAGGAGGATAAAAAACCGGTCTATCGACACTCTAGACTAACAAAATGAATTAGGTACTTAAATAAAAAATAAAAAAGCTCCTAACACACCACTAAAGTTTCTATAATAATATAATTCAATCATGATTCGAAAGACACGTGGCGCCATCTATTATCATAAGAACGTTATTGTTGTATTCCTCGGGAACAGTACTTTTTTGCGGGATGAAAGGTACCCTATGTCCGTTTCTGTAGACCTGACAACGTATATGCAAAATTTCAGGATGATCGGTTCAGTGGTTTAGGCGTGAAAAGGTAACAAACAAACAAACAAACTTACTTTCGTATTTATAATATTAGTTAGGAATAGGTAGGATTAGGAAGTTAGGATAGTCCCCCAAAACGCCCGCCTTTCACGACTTCCAGCTTTAGCTTGCAAAAAGAAGTGGCGCAATAAACTCCCCAGCCGCACAGCTGTCTATTTAGTTAGAAGAACTTGAACAAAGAAAAGTCGACCGTCTTTAGTTTGACCGTGGAAAACTTTACCTAAACTTGCCGGCCTATCCAATAACCTTTTGGCCACAAACCAATAAGGCGGCTAAGTAATCAAATGGAACATGAATCAAGTAATCATTCATTTTAATTTTAATTTAGATCAAGTTGTTCTGAAATTTTTGCGTTGTAATTGAAATTTATTTTAATTGTGCCACGTCGGAGGTCTTGTGGTTTCAGTAGTTGTTAATTTACTTGGTGTTTTTATTAAGTCTATTAAAATTTTGGTTTTCAATGTTAAAGTAAACGAAAGTGATCATTGATATTTTTTTTTGTTTTTAAAAACTTAAGTTAAATTATTAATTTTAATTACCTACGCGTCTTTCGACAATTCTTGAAAATGTAGATAGTTTTTATCGTGAAGTATGGGCTAGAAATATTTTTGGTAAAAAAACTGTGTACGTAGCCTAAAATCGTAGTAAAATGATAAGATAATCATGAAGAGAGTGATAAAGAGGTTAAATTACCAAAGTGTGTCGGAGGCTGTTTTAATTAGACAAATTGTAATACGTTCCAATACCCATTTCTACAACCTACAGCCCCACAATTCCGAGAAAAACAAGTTAATAAACAGAGCAACTTCATAGGTAAAGTCAGAGAGTCATTTATCATTTTATCAACTGTCATTATTTGACAGGTGTTTGGAATAGCTATAACGACTGGGGAGCTCCCTGTAGTTCCTAATTATTAATCTCGGTCACAGTGGGTCAAGTGGCTTGGATTATAAAGTCTTATTATTTAAAAAGACTCACGTCAAGATGTCTCTTTTTTCTTGATATTTATTTCAAGGCAGATGTGAGTGGAAACGCCGGGAGGGGACGCCCTAGGAAGACATATAGTGACCTTATTAGTGATGTTCTTCAGAAAGGTCAGGTGCGTAGTACTCGTAACCGGCGTGCGTGTATGACCAGATGTATGAACGTAAACGAGGCAAAAGGAGTATGTAAGAATCGTAGCAGGTGTCGTTCTGTAGTTTCTGCCTACCCCCATGGGAAGAAGGCGTGAGTTTATGTATGTATGTGTTTATGTAATATTTAAAATTGATGTAATTTGTTTTTTATAAAGTTCTATTAATGTTAATATTAGGTGTACGTAAAAAATAAAGGTAAAATTCAACATCAGGTATTTGGTAACAATTTGACAGTGACAGCGCAGTAGCTGTAAGGGCAATTTCAGCGACATAGTCAATAACAAGGCAAATTGACATAGGGTGTAAATTTGCTTAAGAGCGGGTAGTAACCAAAATTGCCTATCTTCAATTTAATTTTTCATGAAATTCATAAGACTTAGGTATAAAATAAAAATAATATGAGTAACTACATGATATTTTGAAACTTTTTGTGGAACAGAAACACAATACGTTAAAATTTTCTCGATAAAATATCATCACGAAGTTACCCCTAATTTTCACGTTTTTTCAATTTGTACTTAATATGCTAATGACTAATAGGATAATTTTTTAATGATTATCTGTATCAAGACAAGGCGAAAAAAATTGTGCAGGCATTTTTTGAAATTCCTTTTATTTTTGGTATTATTACGACTACAAGCTTTAAGCACTTACGACGTTTTTAGTTCGTGGAAGAAGTCATCTTCCGTCGCACGTTGCGGGAACTTCAAGCATATTTTTGTTTCACAAATCAGTCGCCGTCGCTCTGTTGAGACGAGAGGACTGCGCTTGAATTTTCTGCTGCTCTGCGATTTAATTTATTTACGTAAATAATATTTTCGTAATTTATCACATTGTTGGAATGAAATGGTGAAATACAAAACATGAAAAAATCACTAAAACCACTTCCGAAACGATTATTAAAATCGTTACGAATTGATAAACTAAATAAATACCGCGGCTAAACTATAAAATAAAAATATTATAATAATTCAATGTTGATATTTGAAAACTCAAGATGACATACAATTATTTGACAGATTTTTGACTGGTATAGTACAACTAGCGCCATTGTTCTCCACTTCAGTCAATTTTCTTGCGGAGAAAATTTACAACATAGAGTTCGTGCTGGAGATTTTAGATCTTATTACTATTAAATAAAGAAGCAAATTCGTTTACTCCCACTTTCGTTGACAAACTTCGTGTAAGGGTAACCTTAGACGACCAATTTCGAGCGACTTTTGACCAAAACCCCCGAATCAAGTTGAAACTCAAAATTTAACATATGGGTAGGTTATTGGTATAATAATATTATTGGAGTTTACAAAATAAATAAATCGGAAAACTAAAATAGGGTTTATTGCGGACACAAGTACGAAACGGTGTGCACGGGACATGACAGTTTTCATACGGATAGTGTTCTCCTGACTAGATCCCTTCTTATGGTGGGGATGAGTAAAGATTGTGACGGATCACAATGTTTGTGACTGTCGGCTTGCTTTTCAAAGCTAAAGTTTCAACAGTTACAAAAGAGGAACCTAATAAACTTTCGACTTTCTTTGGCACCCATATAAATAGATGCCAATTATTTTGTCGATAAAGCCGAATAATGTACCCTAGTTATTTGTTCCGAAATTGGCCTGTTTTTCACAAATGTTTTCGGCGAGGACTTTTTTCTACTCACGCTCCGCGCAGGATAGGTTTTCATGACACATGCCATTTGACTTTGCACTATACAGTGCAAAATCCACCATACCAATATTATTTTTTACTTGGTAACACTGTTGCTAATTGAATTTGCACGATCCTGCAATGCAATATCCACGATATACCATTATATTTTTTTACTTCGTTAACACTGGTTTCCACGAAGACGTCGTGACGTCCAACTTGTACAACGACCTAAATAAAATTTGGTTACATTGGAATTTGAACTTTGTCACGCCAGCATTGAGTTTCTAGTTCCAAAACATGACTATGATCTAAGATTATGAATTCAAGCTTAGCGTATAGTATAGGCAAAATAAACAGATGTTTTACCTACTGAAGAATTTCATTGAAAATAAAGGGAGTGGACAGTGGTCATACTTCGTTTAAATATTTTAATTGAAAAACCATTCGAGGTACCTATTTGTGCTGTGAGACCTTGCTTCTTGCCAAAAAATCATGATTCTAGGTCAACGGGATGTATCATGTGGATTTTAATTTATTTGCGAATGTTTATTTTCTTATTTTATTGACATTTTTTTCAATTGATTTCATTTTCTCAAAGTAAAAAAGCGGAAGGTAAGTGATGCGATGATAATTATACGCTTTTATAACGTCAAAAAAGCAATTTTATCGAAATTGTTTTCACCATCATGTAGGTAGTATCATGAGTATGTAGTATTATAGTACTTTGATGGAAGTGCTTTGCTTTTTAGAGTTCGGTACCTCAAAAGAAAAAATCGAAACCCTTATGGGATCACTTTGTTATCCATCTATCTGACCGCTTATCTCAGGAATGCGTGGGGGTATCAAGTTGAAATTGATATCAAATACTTAGATAAACGGTCCTTTGGAGCTGTAAAAAAAACGAGCTTCTAAAACGTTGACTTAGTATCTTGGCATAAATTGCCATTCATTTCGCATATCTTGCCACTCGCAAATAAATTAAAACCCATAAGATACATGTTGTTGACCTAGAATCATGAAATTTGACAAGAAGCAAGGTACAGGAATAGGTACAGGAAAGTATCTGAAAATTGTTCAATTGTAGTTATGTTACATAATGTATGGAACAATATTTTTTCAACTACAACGTTAGGTTTGTCTTTCGATTCGGAATCGAAAATTTATAGGCCGTATCTTGAAGTAACATTTAGTCTTTATTTCATTTAAGTCAGTCTAATCTCCAATCTAACATCCCACCAGCATCGGTAACAGATTCACGAACATACAATATTATTTAATAATATACCTACTTGTACCCATAGGTAAATTGAATAAAACAGTTTCATCTGATTATTTTGCGTATACACACTACACACAAAATTCAAATTCAAATGCCTAAATATACGCCGGGCGAAAAGTTTCTGCTGGCGGGAAGGGATTGTGTTTTGTTTTTGTCGTGTTTTAGGAGAGGGGTAGGGAAAGAGGCGCGGGTGAAACTTGATTTTTTTCTGTCTTACTGCGCCCTCTTAACAATTAATTTTCCTGGTTCTACATTGCACACAACATTAATAAAGAAATTAAACTGAAATTCCGAGAAACAGGATATTTAATGACAAACCGGGTTTACTTAATTAAAACATAATTATTTATTATTAACGTTTCCTACACGTAATCATTTACTTGCAAGTCATGACAAGACATGACTTTGTTTAATTTCGTTGAGGCTCCCACAAACTGGCGCGACACGACTCTGAAGAAACAATTTCTACGAAAACTTTATGGAAATTGTTCTAAGGGAACCTGTAAGCATTGAATCCGTTTCCCGTTTTATGATTGGCGCGGTAAGAAGCAAAGTAAACGGATACGCTTTCATAAAATCTTGGGCCTTGATGTAAAAGATGAAATTGTGTCAATTGATGGCTACTACATTATCAAATCATCACTGATAATTTTGAGGATTTTGTCGATCTGAGAGCTGTATTTTAAAAGTTATTTAGTAAAAGTGAGGTTATTATAACAATCTATTACTTAACAACTGATTTTTAAAGTGCGATTGTCAGTTTTTGTATAGATAGATTGTTAATTATATTTATAGAGTGGGCGGAACTTAGGAAACAAACAGATTTAAAAATCATGGGTTACGTGATAAAAAGACAAAGTATTTTCTATAAATCTTCAATTATTATAATTAGAATGCCATTTTTCATATTTTGAAATAGAATAATATAACCCTTTTTTAAACCTTACCTCAACTTATTACAATCAGGCTCAGAAATCCTCGTTTCCTTTTTAGGTAATTGACAATAGCGCATCGCGGCAACAAATACGGTTGAAAACAGCGATGCGTTTGATGTTAGTTTAATCGAATCACACCCAAATTTTGCAGTTTTAATTAAATAAAAAAATAAATGTACGACGCAGTGGAATAAATTTTTGGTATTTTTATAGTTGATTGAATTTCCTTTCATTGCATACAATATGATAGTTTAAGCTCAAAATTTTGAGAATTATGCGATGCTAAATATTATTTTGAAATATTTCGCATTGTATAATTCTTACAATTTTGAACATAATCTATGTTTTTATCATAATATTATTTTATTTTTATGAAATAATTTGAATTAAGTATTTTTTTTGGACTTGACAATACACTCAATATTTTTCTGGCTTGTAATACTCGTATGTACCAAAACGCCTAACTGTGCGACAAAAAACTGAGCGGTTTACGATGTCCTACGTTTGGGCAGCGCCGTAACCATTTGGATCAGTTGTCCCATTCATACATATGACAGTGACGTTAATTTATGCACGAACGAAAAAATCGTTCATAAAATTGTGTTTTACGATGAATGAAACCCCTGAAAATAATTTCTTACTGTGTTTTACATGAGATTCACTTACATCATCCGAAGTTTTTGTACTGTTACTTATATAATTCAATCTGCCTAGCCTTTTCCTAACTACGTTGAGGTTGGCTTCCAGCCTAACCAGGTGCAGCTGAAAACCCATATTTTACATGGAGCGGCTGCTTATCTGACCTCCTGCCATTATGCTAAGCGATTGCCGTTTTGCGTGGATGTAGCGCATATTTTCCCCTAACTTGTTCTTTTTTTTTGTGCTTGTGTGTTTTTTAACCGACTTCACAAAGGAGGAGGTTATCAATTCGGATGTTTATATATATATTTTTAATGTATGTTCGGGCATAACTCCGTCATATGTAGACAGGTTTACAAAATTCTTTCTTTATTTGAAAGTATGTATTTTTGAGGTGGTTCTATTGTCACAAAGTCAAAATCTGATGAAGGGATCTTATGGAAATCGAGGGAAATCCTCAAATTGTATAGGCACACCTATAGGGATTTGGGTATTTTTTATAGTAACTCGTGCATTCGCTCTCGGAAAGCACCATTCAGTGAAGTGGAACTGATGATGAAGACCAGAAGTGGCCACCGGAGCTACTCAATAATAAGTAATTCACGGATTGCGATTCGATTACTTTAATATGGTTGCTAAGTAATTTATGCTCGCTATAATGCACATGGTGAAACAGAAATGATGGTGGCTTCACCATCAGCTCCAGTTCTTTTGGTTCTTACCAGGAGAACTCCTCAACAATTAACGTCCCTGCATCGGGAAAAGAAATATTTTGTAAAATGTGATGAGCAGTTGACATTAGACTATTGTAACAGATAAATTAATAACTAACTCACTAAAAACTGAAATAAAAAACATTTTTACAAAATAAAAAACACACTACCTACAAAATGAAAAATAACTTTAATTTTGGAAGTCGGTTGCAATAAACTAAAATACAGATCCAAAGACACCGACTTTCGAAATTAAAGTTATTTTTCACTTTGTAGTTTTTTTTTTTATAAAAAAGTTTTTTTCTCTGCATCATGTTTACTACAAATAAACGTATTTTCTTTATTTTTTTTTCTATCATTTCACAACTCAGTTACTTTCTGAGTAACATGTACCCCTCGGTAAGACTGGTTGTCAGACATTTGGGCTTCTGACTACCTGTAACGTCTGTCAAAGACCTACGAATGACAGCCGGTACCAACGGCTTAACGTGCTTTCCGAGGGACTTGATATGTAATGGATGGTCACCCATCCATGAACCGACCGCGGCAAGCGTTGCTTAACCTCGAAGATTGATCCGTGTGACTGTTATTATTTAGCCACGAGCTTCTCCTTTGGTTAAGTCACATCACAATATATTAAATCCTACCAACCACTTGTATTTGCCATTCCACCTGGCTGGCAAACTTCTGATTTTCTTAAGGAAGCGAAATAAAGTTTATAAGAAAAAGTAGGAAAGTTATCGGATAACGAGTTTCTTGTTCGAAGGCTTGCGTCTGCTCACAGCTTCCCAAGCCCTTGGGAAAACTGTGTTTTGTTATAAGTTATCACATTTCAAATGGATCTGAACCTGAAGTCTGCAATTGAAGTCTGATACCTAAACAAAATTTTTCATACCTAGTAGTACCTACATAATTAACACATAACATAATATTAACTAAACTTTTACATGTTTAAAAATATTATTTTTGACTTTACTGAACCACTGTTGGCTTGTAAAAGTGTTTGTTAAAACCAATTTACAGAAATAATTATAATTTATCATGGAACTTATTACATAACTGGTGAAATGTAGTCTTATTAGAGAAGTTACATCTAAAATGGCATTTGAAGTCTCTCACTTCATTAGCTGGGTCTATACCGGATGATCCAAATTTGGATCGGCGCTCCACTATCCACAATCATGGAGCGCCGATCATGGATAGGAGATTCTTTCGCACGATCCGTTTTAGGAAACCCACGATCCTGCCTCGCGCTCTTGTGCCAATCCTCGTTTTAGTTACATTAAGTTCAGTTGAATACACGCTCGATATGGAGCCGCACGAACAGCAGAATTATCAGACTGCAATGCAGCGGTAACCAATATTCTACTAATTAAATATTTACGCAAAAGATCACAAAAACAATTATTGAAAAGACGGTTCTAGGTGAGAAATATATATAAAAACCGGTTGGAATATGCACTCAGCTTTGCAAGGAATTAGCTGACACTCACCCAAGCCACACAACCATCTACACCAAGCGCACCAAACGATTAAGGCGCCTTTGAGCATTGTCAAAAAACCAACAGCGCTCTGATCGGCCACCCCACAGAGCGTGTGCTCCACCTCGACCGCGTATTTGGATCAGCGCGATCCAAATACTCGGTCGGTGTGGACGTGCCGCGCCCGATTGGTGTGCACTGGATCGTCTGATGTAGACCCAGATGACATAAAATCACAATGACATAAAAATCAACGTCGCTTTTCGTGTCTTTCTGCGTGACCGCTTATTTTTTCTAAACTCCCCAATGGACTTTGATGAGATTTAAACCAAAATTAAGAGCATTAATTCCAAAAGCTTTATATCTATAAAACATAAACATTTAACTTAGATATAGCATAAAAATCTCTATGTGTTGACATGTCAACAATACCCATACAAAGCTGGGGCGGGTCTCTATTAATTAAGGCGGTCATACATTAAAACCTTGCCCGCACCTTCGCCCGCGTGAAGGTTGGAAATTATCCCACGGCAACGTAGGTACTACCGAGTTTAAAGTATCCTATGTCATAACCCAGGTCATGGTCTATCCTTGCGCCAAATTTCATCCAAATCCGTTCATCCGTTAAAGCGTGAATAGTACCGCATTTATAGTACTAGCTGTTGCCCGCGACTTCGTCTATGATCCAGGATGATAAGTAGCCCTTGTCTTTCTCTAAGTCCCAGGCTACTGATCTGCCAAAGGAGATGTTCCAAAATGTATGGAGCCTGGGCCAGGTTATTGTACACTGTACTTAAAAATAGCGAAACACAGTTAAAACAGTTCTCAACTGTCCAATTACTTTAAAATGGATTTGTTTGCTGATAAACCACAAGAAATTACGTTTGAAATTGCAGCACACGACAAAAATCCGTCATGGCGGTAAGCTGTCATATTGATTGATTAATGACGTTTGACATGTTTATTTAGACTGTTGTGACAGCTGACGGTTCTCTGTTTATGATTAATGGTCGATCTATGGTTTACTGTCATTGTTTTAAGTACCGAGTAACTAAATCAGTGAGACGCCATGTTAAAAGTTGATAAAAATAATTGATTAATCATTTAACTACCACAACAGTATACATTTAAATGAATTATCTGTATTTTTCCCGAATTCTACGGATTTTTCTCTTTTTTTTGAGGTAGTGTACATAGACGTAGCCCATTTTAAAACATCTCCTTTCATAACGATTCATTCAGCCGTTTTTGCGTGAAAAAATAACAAACATCCAAAAAAAAAACTTTCTCATTTCTCAGGGTTTAGTATGAATATCATAAGCTATTCCAATCCGTTTTATTCTCTAGGTACCTAGAATAAGCTTGCATGAACTGTCACATGCAGATATGTTGCACTCGACAATGTACCTGTTTTGCTCTGGAGAGTATGCGCTTTGTCATGTTAAGCGGAGCTGTAATTGTAGGGTTTCTGTTTATACCGCGATATGGGTGGGTAGAGTAGGAGGCTTTTGATTTTAATTATGTGGAATAGGACTGTGATAAGAAAGGAAGAAAATACATTTATTTGCGGTAAACTTGACGCAAAGATAAAATCACGAACACAAAAAAGAACGAGTTGGGGGAAAATATGCGTCACATTCACGCAAAACGGCAATCACTCAGCATAATGCTACGACCCTATGCGAGACAGAGCCCCAGCGCTGGTTTTCAGCGATAGCCGGCGCTGACGTGATGACGTCAACCAGTGCAGCACACAAAAATTTAAAATAAACATAAAAATAAGAAATAAAATAAATACACTACACCTAGTTCAAATTGTATATAAACATAATATTTATAAAGTGGTATTCAATCCCGATAAGAGTCAAGCGGTGTTCTTTTCGAAACCGCGACTCAGACCCCTCCTCCCCCGTCCGCTGACCATGTACGGCAAGCCTATCCCTTGGGAGAAGCGAGCCAAATACTTGGGCGTCGTCCTAGACCAGCACCTCTCCTTCTCGGAGCACATAAAGCAGGCGCGCTCGCGCGCCGCTTTCGCTCTCGGTAGGCTCCACTCCGTCCTGAATGCACGCAGCAAATTGTCACTTAGGTGCAAATTGCGCATTTACACAGCGTGCATTCGCCCCATCATGACCTATGCGAGCGTAGTATTCGCACAAGCGAAGCCCCATCACATCCATACGATGCAGACCCTCCAAAACCGGTTCCTCCGCAGGGCAACCGGTGCCCCTTGGTTCGTTCGGAACGAAAGTCTCCATCTCGATCTTAAAATCCCAACCATCAGTCAGTTCATGAAACGCCTATCCAAGCATTTCTTCGACTCCGCCGCCACTCACCGCAACCCTCTGGTTGTCGCGGCCGCCAGTTATGTCCCCTCCCGAATCAGTCATACCCGCCGTCCCCGGCATGTCCTAGTCGACCCCGATGACCCCATAACCCTCCTCCAGGAGAGCAGTAGGGCCACCAGTACAGTGCACAAACACAGACCGCCATCGTTCCGACCTCGCCGACGAGGTCCCACGCGACGACCCCCCCGCATCCGTTCCCCCCGTCCCCAGTCCGATGAGGCCTCAGCCCGCGCCGTAGCTGAGCCTGTAGCTTTAAATTCCCCGATTAATAATCATGATATTAACCTTTCGATCCAGCCCGTCCCCAATATCGCGCTGCCCTCTCCCGATGACGCCCTAAGCCGAGGTCCGTACCCCACAGGGGGTGCCCTTAGCGTGCGGTCATCTAACTTATAAGTTTAGTTTTAAATTTTTCCGCTCCTGGCTGGAGGCCCTTTAGAGTAAAATCCGAAAGGCAACCACAGGACAGTCCGGTTAAGCAGCCACGACCCCCAGTGGTCAAAACTGCGAGTTGCCCTACAAAAAAAAAAAAAAAAAAAAAAAAAAAAAAAAAGTGGTATTTTTCCGGGCAACGACTAATGAACGACCGACGATGGGTAATGAAGGTTTATAATTATTGTACCTAATCAGTAGGTACATTATGTAGTGGATTTATTTTTGGATACTAATACGTTAACCAGTAAACCCTGGAAGTTCGCAGAATTTTAACCAACTTCTAAAAAAGGAGCAGGTTCTCAATTCGACTGTATGTTTTTTAAATTATTTATTAAGTGTGTTACCTCAGTACTTTTTTCTAAGTGAACCGATTTTGATGATTATTTTATTATTTGAAAGCTAGTACTTCTCATGTGAGATCTGATCGGTAGTTTGAGTTATCCTTAATAATGCGTATTTTTTCCGCGAAGCATTTAGAGACGATGTTTTAATAACTTCCTGTCACTGTTATTTACATATCAAGTAGTGGTATACGAATTTGTGTGGGGTAGGCACCACAACTAAAAAGAGGAAAATAAAAACTTATTTTAAAAAAAAACAACCGACTTCCAAAGAAAACTGAAAAATAACTTTAATTTCGGAAGTCGGTGGCAAAAAAAGAAAATATAAAAACCAAAGACACCGACTTTCCTAAATTAATGTAATTTTTAATTTTTTTGTGTTTTCTTTGGAAGTCGGTTGTTAATTTTGTAAAAAAGTTTTTATTACCTATATTTCAACACAACCAATGTGAATTTTCTGATCATGTTCCAGTACCCACTAGGTAAGAATCATGTATACCTTTTCGTTCAAACTAAGACAAAACTTACTAATATTGAATGAAAAAAAAATACGATGAATTGAAACCCTAATAACATCCTATATCCTAACCAAGGTCATGGTCTACCCATGTGTCAAATTTTATCCAAATCTGTTAAGCTATTTTAGAGTGGAAGCGTAACAAACACAATTTATTTATTAATTCCTACATTAAATTAAATTTCACCCTTCCCTTTCATCCTGCTTTCTTATCAATGGCTGGACTTAAACTAGAAAAGGCCATTAGGCTTTAATGAAACCTTTTGCCAGTCAGCAACATTGGTAACGGAGCTCAAAGACCAGGAAATAAATCCTACTTATAATAATAATAATATAATAATTAATAATATTAATAATAATATATCATATATAATAGGTCTTTACCTATGAAATTGCCGTTTTGTATGAAAAAATTTAAACGAATTTTTTTCATGAATTTTTTATTTGTATTAATCGAAGTAATCACCCATGCAATCAATGCATCTTTGCCATCGCAGTGGCAGTTTATTGATGCCCTTCTTAAAGAAATCAGCTGTACGGGAGGCAACAAATTCTTCAAAGGCATTTTGTACTGCCTCTCGGGTATTAAATTTTTTTCCCGCCAAGAAGTTATCCAAATTCTGGAAAAAGTAGTAGTCTGTAGGCGCAAGGTCTGGTGAGTAGGGCGGATGACGGAGAGCTTCCAACCCCAGTTCTTGCAACTTGGAGACCGTCTGCTGTGCAGTATGAGGTCGCGCGTTGTCGTGCAGGAGCAGCGGAGACGAGCGATTGACCAATGCTGGTTGGAGATGCGCCAGCTTCTCCATCATTGTGTTCAGTTCTTCACAGTACACATCTGCAGTAATGCTTACCCCGTTTGGTAAGAAGCTGTGATGAATCACACCGGCGCTAGACCACCAAACAGTGACCATCACTTTTCTAGGGGTAAGTTTTCGTTTTGGGCATTGTTTAGGTGCTGAACCAGGATCCAACCAACTTGCTGAGCGCTTACGGTTATCAAACAGAATCCATTTTTCATCGCAGGTAACAATGCGGTTCAAAATTCCTTCATTTGTGTGTCTGTTGAGCAGTGCAAGGCACGTTTCGACGCGTACTTCGCGCTGGCGATCATTGAGTTCGTGGGGCACCCATTTGTCAAGCTTTTTTACCTTTCCAATTTGACGCAAATGGACCAATATTGTTTTGACGCTAACGTCGAAAGCTGCTGCTAATTCAGCCGTAGATTGTGTATCATCAGCTTCCACAATCGCCTTTAATTCGTCATTGTCGACCAAAGTCTTCGGACGACCGCGAGGTTCATTTTTCAGGTCGAAATTTCCAGAACGGAAGCGAGCAAACCAATAACAGGTGGTGCGTTGGTTTGTAGAGTTAGCTCCGTAAACGTCGTTGATGTTGCGTGCCGCTTGTGCCGCGTTGCTGCCACGACGGTACTCATATTCCATAATTACTCGAATTTTTAACGTATCCATGATGACGAAAAAGATTGAAATGCGATGAAAATGTAACACTAATCAATAAAGAAATGACTACTTTTAGAAAAAAAAAATCCATGTTTTTAAAATAAAATTAATTTGAAATTAGAATTCATAGCCAAACAAAAATTATTTTGATTTGAAATGGCCAGTACTGCAGAACGGCAATTTCATAGGTAAAGACCTAATATAATATCCTACTAATATTATAAATGTGAATGTGTGGATGTTTGGATGTTTGTTACTCAATCACGCTAAAACGGCTGAACGGATTTGGATAAAATTTGGCACATGGTTAGACTATGACCTGGATTAGGACACAGGATACTTGTTATCCCGATATTTCCACGGGATCGAGATTTCTGCGGGTGAAACCGCGGGGCGCAGCTAGTAGATAATAATTTACACGTGAAACTATCAATGAATAACTACATATGTTTGCGCAACTAGTTTCGTAATGTAAATCCGGTTTAATTGTACTGTGCCCATGATGCGATTTACTGAAACTAAGTATTATATTACTTTAATTATTATGAATGTGTGGACTATGTGGGTAATTCTTTTTCTTTTCTTTCTCCGTTAGTTGTAATGACGGTCTATCAGTTAGATTACTTTATGCGCCCTACCCAAATGTCCTTTCCTTGGTATTGTTCGTCGAGTGGTTGAGCTCCTTAAGCTCTGAGTTGAGCTACACGATTACTGACAAATGCGTGCACTGACTGGACTGTTTCACTCAAATCTGTATGGTTCTTTCCTCAAGAGACTATTTCAGACACTAATCTACATGGTCCTCGCATGAGCTGACCAAGATTATGTCTGGACTTTAAAAGAGACTTGGACCTCTTTCTTTGTTTCGCCATTTCTTCTCAAAGGTAGTCAGATAGAAAATGTCGACATCTTCCAGCTTATTTTTTTTAAATATGACATGTAAAAGTGATTCCGGTATCGGCGGTATCTTACGAGTATTTCCAGAATAAACAATTTCATTTCATTAAAATATCGACACTAGTACTCCTTCAACGCAGCCTCGTCTGTACCAATAATTCTGCTTACCCCCAAATCCATACCCAAAGCTTTTAACATAAACAACCCTATACTTTACAACGTTCCACTTTGAACAAACGATTCGTTTCCACATCAAAGCAGTATGGAAATATGAATCCGTAGAGAGACAGCGACGTGACGCAGCGGAATTGAGGAGAAATTATAATAATTTACAAAAAGATGGCCGGTCATTATTGTATTTTTATTTAAGGTTTTTTGTTGTTGTTTTAACTGTATGGTTTTGTATTTATTGGTGAAAAATGTGTGTTGACGGGGAATGGATGGAATAATGTGAAAGGGTGATTAAAAACTTCGTGTTGTTGGCATAAAGTACCAAAAACGTTCAAAAATTTAAATCCTTTATCACTAAAAGAACCGGTCAAGAGCGACTCGGACTGCACGCGCAGGTTTCCGTACCACAAGGCAAAAGACGCCGATTTTTTTTTTATTATCTCCTGTTATAGCGGCAATACACACTCTGTGATAATTTAAACTATCCTAAATACCTTTTATTACCTATATCGAGTTCCTGTCTTTACTTTTTGACGTGAGATTTAAAACGCAGTTTGACGTCAAGAGTTATGCCAAGGTATTTGGCTGTATTAGCATAAGGCACTTGCATGCCGTTTATATAGATTGGGTGGTAAACAATAGTGACAGTACTGAAAACAGCATTCTGAAAATGATTCGCTGCCAGAGCGAACTGTCCCTTTCAGGGACACTGGGTGGCGACAGTCATAGGACTGAAAAAATAATAAACTTATAAAAATTAACAATAATAACCTATTTACCTAAGCACTATTGTTACTAACAGCAAAATACTAACAAAATTATGGACCTTACTCTGAAATAGAGTTTAATTTAATAACTTTTACGAAAGACGTTAACAAATAAAGAGTATCGGTAACCCATATATATATATATATATACATACAGAATCCGTAAAACCATACTATCCAATGCACTTATGTACAATGTGAGCAGCTCATATGAGTAAACAGCATAAAGATTCACATCAGTTTATCTTCCTCGGTCGTTAAGACCATCTCGGGACTCATAAAGTCGTAAAGACCAGTCAAGAGGAAAGGGATAATGGCCTCATAAGTAATGTATACACCGTACATCAGTGTTGCAACGAAATGAAGCTAAGGCGTTTGTGTTATGGGCGCCAAACTGCTAGTCTGAAATAGAATTTGTAAGAGGACTTTGCTGATTTGCTCTTGTCGTTTTAGACGCTTATATAAATTCAGGGAAATTAATAAATCATCAAATTGACTACCAACTTAAATTGTCCGAATATGCGAATCACTTTTATCATTCTTTGACGGTTGTCTGAAATGGCTACAACACGACAAATTGATGTAGTGCGTCAACTTGATAAGCAATTACTTTCCCGACTGTATTTATTTCAGACGTCATATTTTCATGATTTTCAGTGGGTAGTAGGTGTAGGCGTTCAGTAAAATGTCTCTAAAGACCTAGATTTCATCCCAATTTAGATATTTATGAGTCCTTTTCACAGCTTGATTATTCTGTTTTCCGAAAAGTTGTGTTTAAATTTATTCTTTTGTTGGTTATCATGACTTAGAAATTATACACATATAATTATATAAAATAGACACTCACGCATATACAGGCTGGCAGGGACATCGACGCGCAGCCTGTCAATTATATGAAGATCATTTGCTGAATTCAAGGTTACAATTTGCGCGTCTATCTCCCTGCCACCCTTTTTTTTTTTTGTGTGTGAAATCATCAAATGACCTCTCCCGCTCTGGGCGGAGCGGAAGGGCGTGTCAGACTCTTACTAACTAAAACCCACCCGTGTTCCTTCAGTTGCCTGTGCGCCAGGGCCACGGTAACTCTTTCGAGCAATCCGCGACCCCGGCAGGCATCGGCCCTATCGGACCCCGTCAATACGGCGTGGAATACGACGCGCCGTCGACCCGGGCCTGGTCCTTACCGGACGACGAGCTGCATCTCCCTGCCACCCTGGAAATATGTTATCGTCCTGGTTTGCTATTCACACTTGTTTTGTCTAGCTGCGACATAGTTTTTTTCCTTGATATATTTTTAACATTCATATGGCGGCGGTGAACACTCAGATCAGTCTGTTTACCACCGTCGTTGTATGTTGGTAGCGGTAGTCAAGCTAAATGAAAGAAAGGTAACCCGGTCTTGAAAATATAGAGGTTTGAGGTACAGGGTGTAATGTTCACTCATACTTCCATAGAAAAGGGAGGATCCTCCAACCAGATGGCTGTCGTGTCTGGTGGGCAACTACCCAACGATTCTCTCGACGCCTTCTCTGCGCCTCCGAAAGGGGCGCGAGGAATCGGTGTTGGGGCTTTTTGGCCCCTTGCCCGAGGCTTTAGTCTCTCGGTCTCCAAACTTGCGGACCCGTCTTTGGGTTATCCTCCTTCTCCCGCAGGAGGGGGTGGGAGTGCTTTATTGCACACCTAGTCGCTGAGGAGTATACCTCCTCTCAGCGTTCTGTAGTGTGTTTCTGGAGGTGGAACTGTGGGAGCGCCCGAAGTGCTTCATGACGCCCGTGCAACCAGGCCCCTGTCGGATGAGATCCTTAGTTCCCTAGGGAAGGCCCAGCAAGAGCCGATCAAGCAACGAGGGCGTTGGTTTTGGATGGCGCTCGTCCACAGTGGCGGCTGTGCCCAACGATTGATGTCGGGACGGTGTATATATGCTAGTTACGCGGTAAACTCTGCTTGCGCGATGCAGGATTTTGCGTGACGTCAGTGTGACGTGTACCTTGCATGTGGCGATGTAGATACCGCTACATAAGTTTATGTTTTGTGTTAAAGCCATAAAAAAAACTGTTGAACTTAATTGAAAAAACAAGTCAACGTTTACTATGCAAATGTCAATCAAACACATCTTACTTAAACTATTGTTGTTTCTGCCTATTATCACCTGCCTAGCCTTGTCCTAACTATGTTGGAGTTAGCTTCGAGTTTAACCGGATGCAGCTTAATACCAGTATTTTACACACAAAAAAAGTGTGTGTGTGTGTGTTTTTTCACACCAAAAGATCGCTGGATGTCCTGCGCGTCCAGTATAATAACATCTTTAAGATAATGTTGGGGCTGCCTCGTTTCTGTAGTGCATCAAGGATGTTTATGCTGTATCGTACTGATGGCTTTCATGCCGTCATCTACAAGAAAACTGTATCCTTGATCTGCAGAATGCGTGGCAGCTGCAACGGAATTCTGAAGACTGTAGCTGATAGGATGGCTTCTCCGCTATGGATATCCTTTGTTAAGCAGGTATTTTTTTTTAAATCTACATGGTCTTCACATGATCTGACCAAGATTATGTCTGGACTTTAAAAGAGACTGTGATCTGAGTTTGTTTCGGCCTTTCTACTCAGAGTAGTCAGATAGGAAACACCGACTTCATCTAGTGTTTAAATATGATTGACGTGTAAAAGTGTTTGTAAAAACCTGCTTACAGAAATAAAATCATTTATCATTAATTTGAATATATTTTAATTTGAATTTTATTCGTAATGTACGGATCAAGGCAGATGACTTGATACATATCTGATGACTAAAATATTTTTAAGCTATTGCATAGCTTTTATCGCGGGCTTTGAGCGCGGCGACCGAATCAAGAAATTCCATAACGAAAATAAAACCTAACACCCCCCACTCCGCCTACCATGTAGCTCCGCCGAGCGTTCACTTAACGTGTATGTATATTGTACGACTGCACTTGAATTAATATCAAAGAAAAAAAAATACTGCATAAAAAAAAATATTTATAATTGCATAACTTGATAAAAAATGCTGTGCAATTAAGTTGATAAAAAATGCTGTGCGATAGCTTTATCGCGGCAGTCCCCGAGTGCCACACGTGTTTTTTTTTATCTGGGTCGTATGCCTAACTGACCTCCACAACCCAGTAGCTGGGTAAAACGATACCCGTTATTGCTTCTACCCATAACATGATTACAAAACGTAATCAAAATCTCCTATTCCTAAATTATTTATTTATATTAAACTACCGGAACCAAATATACATAATTACGATGTCAGATGAGCTTGAGAAGGCTTATCATATTAATTTTGTAACCCGCTTAAGTCCGTAGTACAATTTTGAATTGGAGATTATGATATTAATCTGATGTGAAATTGGATTAGTTATTTATTTTAGTAATAACTGTGATTAATTGAAATAATATTATGCGGTGGTTTACTGGTGAATATTGTAGTGGGGATTAATCTGTTTATCAATTTATGTGCTGTGAAACCAATGGTTACATACATAATTATTAATGCAGTTCATTATGGAGCGTGGCCCTCATAATATGGCCTGACCAAGATTATGTGTGGATTTTAAAAGATGTCACCGAGTTTGTTTCGGTCTTTCTTCTCACATAAGTCGGACAAGAAACTCCGAACTCGTCTACCAAATTTATTTTAAATTTATTTAAAATAAATTAAATTAAATAAAAATAATAATAATTAATTAAAATTTTAATTTTAAATTTATTTATTTATTTTATTTTCGAAACCATAATTTATTTTTGACGTGTAAAAGTGTTTATTTTTATTTTACAGAAATAAATATAATTTCTCATCATGTCATCATCATTTATTAACATAAGGTAGATCTAATGAGGTATTCCGCTCAGACTGATATCAACAGCACTTGACCAAACCGCACCTGAGCAGTTCTACTAAATACGTAGACGATGCCTCCTCAGAACAAAAACTGACTCGCTTGTGTTTTTCTCAGGTATTTACTGGCTGATGCGCCGTCATGATTTTGGTAAGTTATTTATCAATTTACTACCTAGATTAACACGAAGTCTTCTGTCCATCAGAACATTAAACAAATATAATTTATTATTTTGACATGTAAATATCAAAAGTCTTTGGTAAAGTGAAACTTTTTCATAAGTAGATTGTATTAATTCATTAGATATTGCTCTCTAAATTATAGTATAACTATTTTCGTAATGTCCCTCGGCAAACTTCGAGTTTCGTCAGTCGTCAGATTTCTATCAATTATCCTTTGCAATTGGTGCTGCCCGGACGCCGGACGCTCTTAATCGACTTGGAAGTATATTCCAAGTCGATTGAGAGCGTTCGATAGAAATCCGACGACCGACGAAACACGAAGTTTGGCGAGGGATATTAAGAAAATAGTTGTATTGTACTTGATTATGGTTTAGGAGCTAAGTTCTAACAAACTATTAATCTTTAAGCCTGATTTACACGGTCCGATTTAATCGCATGTGGCATACCATATGTTGAAGTTGATGCAACGTTCTATAAAAGTTGCACCGTCTAAACAGCAGTGTTCAGACGATGCAAGAAAATTGTTGCTTCATTTTTATTGTATGCCGCAGGCAAGAAGCTTGCATCGTGCAAATAGGGCTTTAGGTATACTTAGGCCTTATGTACACGGCACGGTTTCTTTACGGTACAGCGTATAAACCGTGGCGTAGAAAAAACGTGTCTGTCAACAAGGTTCCATAGTGATACCATACAACACTGACGACCGTGCCTCAATCAACTCAGCCTATCGCAGTCCACTGCTGGACATAGGCCTCTCCCAGGCTGCGCCACAATACCCTGTCCTCCGCCTTCCGCATCCAGTCTGTCCCAGACACTTTTTTAAGATCGTCGGTCCATCTAGCTGGGGGGCGTCCCACACTACGCTTGCCGATACGCGGTCGCCACTCCAGGACTCGTCTGCTCCACTAGCCATCAGTCCTCCGACAAACATGGCCAGCCCACTGCCACTTCAGCTTGCTTACTCTTCAAGTTATGTCAGTAACTCCGGTTCTTTTCCGGATAACTTCGTTTCTGATTTTATCCTTAAAGAAACCCCGAGCATAGCCCGATCCATATCGCGCTGAGCGACCTTAAATTTGTGGACCAGCCCGACTGTCAGTGTCCACGTTTCGGCACCGTATGTTATAACGGGTAGGACGCACTAGTTGAAGTATGTCATGCTCACTCAAATGTCTCGCTGGTGGTGGCGTGAGTGTTGGATCATTGAGTTCCCTTCAAAATGATTGAGCTAAATGGTGCTGATCCATACGTCATGTTCGTGAACGGGCGCCGTCCGTAGGGACTGGTCATCTCTTAGCTGCCACGGCTTATTATAATTTAATATTTGAATTATTTTTGTCTCTTTATTACGGACGCTTTTAACGTTCTGCATCGTTCTCACATGCATAATTTTAACATGAATGATGTAACCAATATTTTGTAACCATATTTTGATTTAAAAGAGTGTCCATGGAGTTTCTTGCCCGTTCTTCTCCATAGGTACCTACTACGCTTTGGAATGGGCAACTAGCTTCATCTTTCTGACTGACCGACCCCTTGACAATACAAAAGTGCCTGTAATTGGTTTATTTGAAATAAATGCTTTGAGTTGAGTTGAGTTGAAGACCTTAGTCTTCAAACATTGCGGGATTGGCGACGAGAAGACGTGACTAAGTTTTCCAAACGCTGCCCAACCCAACTGGATCCTTCTGTCGGCTTCTTTCTCAAAGTTGTGTCAACCGAGCTGGATGACTTGCCTGTGACTTGTTGTGAAGGAGTATGTCTATCTAGACATACTCCTTCACAACTTCGAGAAGCGACCCTTCGATGTAGATTGGACTCGGCCAGACATCTGAATTGTACATGATTTTCGTCTTGTCCAAATTCATGCCGAGGCCAACCCACCGAGAGGCTCCATTTAGGCTATACAGCATCTGGTCTAGCTCTTCCGGCGTCTCTGCCATTATGACAATGTCATCGGCAAAGTGAAGGTGTGAGATGTACCCGCCGTTCACGTTTATACCCTTATCTGACCCTAACTAGACCGTGCCTACATACGGTGAATAAACCGTAGTTTTTCACTGCAAGAAAAACGTGTGTGTACAAAGGACCTTACTATATTCAAAATCGAAAAGCCTATATATGCCTTGAGCGTGGCCTTGAGCATTGCGATTTTTATTTTTATTTTCTACGAAATACTGCTAAGTATTTCCTGCTCCATTATCAATAAAGAAATAAGTTCCAACAAAATGCATGATGTTATCGTTGCCACTAAAATAATATGCCGTGCTAAAACTCCAATTCGTCCTTTTCGCTGAACAAAGACGTGAGCGATTTTATTCGGAATAATGTTGTATGTGGGAAATCTGTTCACGTAAACAAGGGTGCAACTGGTGATGTATCACCCCATGTCATTCCGATTGCAGGATAGACAGAGATTGATCTCCAAGGCTTCTGCCTATCGTTTTTATTTCACCGCAATTGTTATAAGTCTCGGTTTTCTCCAATTCCATCATCTACTAACATGTTACGCCAAAACAGCGCTTAAATATGAACCCAACTTAAACAGCTATAAAGGCTTTTATCCCTTAACGACTGCTTTTAATATTTGTAATCTAGAGTGTTTTTATAGACGCCCGTAAGATAGAATACCCTACCATTTGCGGGAAATTGCGAACATTTGTTAGTACAAAACTTTTTCTTTTTCAATCTTTATATTTAGAGCTATTTAGGTGGTCATAATTCATGTAAATCGCCTGAAGATTATGTTTTTTACCTACCTTTTGTTCTTGTCGATTAGAAAACTTGTTTCCATCTATTTGAAGTTCTTTTACAGGTGTTTGTTCTTTACTTGGTAACGTTTTTTATTAGTGTTCATTTTGGCTAAGTAAAAGAAAATTGGTGTAGATAACCCGATAATATTTTTCAAATCTTACAGAATAAATGTTTCCAATTATTTTCAAGCTACCTACCTATTTAAGCTATGGTGAACTATTTAGCTGAATTATTTATTAATAATTGAGAGAGAGAGAACTGGAAAGTAACTGCAGACGTACCTATTGGTACGCGATGCGTTATGGCCTAGTAATATGGGGTAATTCAGTGGATGTGGACAGAGCCTTCAAAGTACAAAAAAATGCATCAGAGCCATGAGCGGAGCAGAATATTTAGACCATTGCAGGCCATTATTTAAAGAATTAAAAATTCTCCCCCTCCGGTGCTTGTATATTTTTGAGGTTTGTGTGTTTGTAAAAAAATACCCTCATTTATTCCTATTGAATGAACAAGTCTCCCAAAGACTAAATAAAAAAAATTACGGGAAATTGCTAGTACCTCCTCAGAGGTTGCAACTATACAGCAGAAATGCCAGTTGTATGACAGTAAAAATTTATAATAAATTACCACCTGGCTTGAGAATGTTACCAATGAATAAATTCAAATGTAAAATGTTTACTTGGCTTCTAGACATGTGTTTTTATTCCGTTAATGAATTTTTAAATCATACTTTTTGACATTGTAATTAATATTCTATGCTATTAGTATTTTGACATGATAATTAAATATTTTGACACTAGAACTTATATTTTTTGGTTTATAGGGTTTTTTTTTTTTTTTTTGGCATGTTAATTGTATTTTTATTTTTTTTATTTGGCGTAATAATTAATATTTTGACATTACAAATAATCGTATTCAATTTATCTAAATCAATAGTATCAAACTAAAAATATTTATTCATAAACAATTTCATTAAATTATTCATTCTTATTGTAATGTTTATAATTTGCATGCACGTAGCTTATTTAATTTTTCTACACCAGCAATGGTAGTATATGTGAATCCATGTTTAATTTAAGATCTCAATGTACCATATACTTGGAAATAAATTATTATCATTTATTTATTTATATACTTATTAAATACATTTTTATAAAAACATTAAAAAAAATATTATTATTATTATTATTATACGTCTGCAGTTACTCTCCTATAATTCAATTTCCTTGTAGGTATGTTTCTACACGTACCTATTGATGAATTTATAGAAGTATTAGGAACAGGGTGTAAAGTACCCTCATACCTCCATAGAATAGGGAAAATCCTCCAACCAGACAGCTGTCGTGTCTAGTGGGCAACTGCCCGACGATTGATGTCAGGACGTTGTATACAGGGTTACTGGTAACTCGACGTATTCCTTGCAGAACGTCATAGTAGGGTTAAATTGCAACAAATTAAGCCACCAAATGTTCTACCGAAATTCAGTAGTTTTTAAGATAATAAGGTTTTTAGTTGTTTTATGAAAAATCCAATTTAAAAATGATTTACGGCGCGACTATACTGGAATTTAAGTTATTACAGTAGCTGATGCTGTAGCAGATCTTTGTTGATATTTAAAAATCTAAAATGCCTAAAACTTTGGCAAAGATCACTAATTAAACATTTTATTTTTCGCAATTTTTGTCATTACTTTATTAAAAAATCACTCAAAAACTACTGATTTTCGGTAGAACATTTGGTGGCTTAATTTGTTGCATTTTAACCCTACTATGACGTCCTGCAAGGAATACGTCGAGTTACCAGTAACCCTGTATATGCTAGTCGCGCGGTAAACTCTGCTTGCGCGATGCAGGATTTTGCGTGACGTCAGTGTGACGCGTAGCTTGCATGTGGCGTTGTAGATGCCTCGCCGCTACAAATTCCTTACAGTCTCCTCAGATTCTTCTAGCCAGTCCATTACATCGCCGATATTGCTAAATTCACTCATCATTAAAATTCCTCAAACAACAGATATTCAAGCCAGACGTGACGGTACATAACCATGATTTTAATTAAATCCGGGTCTTCTAAAACATTCGTTCTTTTTATTGTTTTTTAAACTAGGCACTCATTGGAAATCTCATCGGGCGACAAAAATAGAGTATGCAAACAAATAAATTTTAATCAAAGCTTAAATTGCTTCGGTGTTCAGTCCCCCATTGTTTTTCCTTTTCCTCGATCAATCTCGTTCAGTCTTAACAAAATTTCGAAGTGAATTTTAATATCTCACTCGCTACGGTTCTTAATTAAATGTGCCCGTTTAACGTTTATTTTAATTTGCTGAAACGTTTATTTGGATTATTAAATTAAGAGGGTGTTTGGTGATGGGATTTAGACATGAAAATTGGGTAAAGAGGGCCTGACTATTTCATCAGTAGTCCCTTCTCATTATTAGCAGTCAGATCAGAGTCAGACTGACTCTTATTTATGTCTGCACAAGGTCTATTTAAGACCTACTTAAATAGATCTTGTGCAGACATAAAGAATTGTTTGTTTTAAAGATATCTCTCCTCTCAAAGCCTTCTTGTATCGGAGAACTACCTATAATAATAATAATAATAAATTTATTTACTGCAGAACCAGTCCATATGCATTCATGAGAAATTAAAAATATTAAATACATTTACACTAAATACGATTACAATTAAATAAAAATTAAAAATTACAAAAGTCATCAATAAAAACATTATAAATTACAATATTACAATAACAAAAAAAATATTAATTAAAATACACTATTTATCTTAATCTAAATTTAGGTTTGAATATATAAGTAATATATAAGTCCAAAGAATAATTTTATAAAAATAATATCAGAAAAAGATCGTAACACACGGTCGGTTAAACAGTCACATCAATAAAATTTTAATCGAATCCTGGCAACTGAAAGCGTAATTCTTTAGCGTTTCTAGGTTAGCCCGGCTTCTACACGAATGCACCAGCTATGTTTACTTTCAAGCGGTATCAATAAAAGTTTCGATACCACCGGGAATGTATCTCGCTTTGTGAGGGAAAATAACGTATAAATAAAACAGGTGATTCAACAAAACTTGATATATAGCTGTAGAAGCTATTTCCCGCACTCCCTCTGTGTGTATTTTGTATTTCATGAAAAAAAATAATAAGAAAGGACAACGTTTTTTATTGTCATAGAAACACGTGCTAAAAATATAAGTTTAAGTTTTTCTCGAATTGTAACAAATGTCCAGGACGAAAAGTAGCCTATTATGTCCTTCTTCTGGTCTCATGCAGGCTACCTGCTGTGAAATTTCATCGATCGTTTAAGAAATGAAGAAAAACAAAAACATTTTTATTGGCACACGCACAAGGAACACAAACAGTATAAAAAGGATCACTAAAAACTAAAATAATTAACATCACTTTTTCAAATGGCCACAAACAAAAAATAAAAACGACCTATGCGAGGCCAAAACCGCTCCTTTCTCAGCATAATGCTGCGAAATTTAAAAAAATATATTATAAATTCCGGTTTTAGTTGGTTATGCGTGAAAAAGTAACACAGACAGACAGAGTTACTTTCGCTTTATTGACTGAGCGAGCGCGAAACGTCTCTATTTCAGCTTGGGCAAAAATGCTTTCGTATGTCCGGATGTCCGGCTGTTCTTCTCTACAGGTCGCATTTCTCAACCGATTCTCGTGAAATTTTGTGAGCAGGTTCGATATTATTTATGTTTTTTTTTTTGTCGATTCAGTTATTCGAAATTTTTCATAATATATGGGGGTTCGAAATGTAAAAAAAAAACATATTAAACCCATTTCACGCTTTTTTTATAAGGATTTTGTTTTAAGGTGCGCGGTGAACATTTATTCAGTTTTAAGCTATTCAAAGACAGACTCGTATTAGTATGGCTTATAAGAACAAAGGCGGTGGCCGATGTCGGCTAGAGCTCAGTTCCCATGATTCTTATAATCTAGCGAAAAGCGAAAATTAAAGCTTGGGTGTTCGTGGCAAAGTAATTATTATATGGTCTGTATTAACAGACCTTCTTATAATTACGAACGATTCTTGTGTGAAAGCTTTGCACAATATTATTAATTGTGCCAAGCTTTCACACACGAATCGTTCTCATAATATCAAGGTTTTCGCTTTTTAAGGAAAAAGCGATCGAGTACCGACGTCTTTAGGTCTTTGAGTAAACGGATATTTCATATTCTCGGATCATTCTAAATCTAATTCATGAATTGTTTACGATTTCGTGGCAGATTTATTTCTGTCTTTGTGTTATGAGTTTGCTTATGTTTTGATTTATTAAAGATAAATCAGGTTTTATCTGTGTATTTGATGGCGGAGTATTAAATTTTTAGGGACTGACTTCGCCATTTTGTGTGTTAAGAAGTAATGAAACAATGACCTTTACGATTACGAAATAGATAGGTATTCCAATTTCTTACATAGTGTCACCCAAATACGATTTTTGAATTAGATACTGTATTGTGAAACAATTTTAGCAGTATCCACGATGGGTCAAACCGGTATTTTTAATAAATGGTATTGCAAAAAATGGACATCTGTTATATAATTAGTAACAGAAAAAATTTAAATAATAAAGTCCACTCCAGATGATTCAAAATTTATAATTGCACATTCCGCTCATGGACGATGAAAAAAAGTCTCAAAAGGATTCTCACTAACAAAAACTGTGTCACTCAAGTCGGCCAGCTCGGTGAACGTACAGGACTGACGCACACATTCATACATTAGTCGGTCGGCCATTACACGCGCAAAGAGCAACACTCACACATAAATATTCACACATAAACGGGACTCAGTTTTGTCTTAGCGGAGTTCCGTCCGATTTTTTTTGTTCGTCCATGATTCCGATAAAGCTTGTATTTAAAATGATAAAGCAATTTAAAGTGCTAACTAAATGCCCTATCAAAGAAATAAATAAAGAAAATATACATTTATTATTATAATAATAGCCTATTAATGTCCCATTGCAAAAGGCAAGGGCCCTATTCTCATACAGAGGAAGCAACAGCATTGATCACCAAGTTTGCTCAAGAGGGGTTGACGATTTCCGATTGATATTAACTAAAAGTCCAGGTTTCCTTACAATGTTTTCTTTCACCTATGTCAGTAATGTCCAAGATAAACTGAGAAAGTACATATGAATTCAAAAAGTTACATCGGTACTTGCCCGGATTTGTACCCACAACCTCATGCATGAGAGGCGAGGCCTTAACCGCTGAGCCATCATAACATTATTGAGACATCACGACATTTATTTAGCAAAGTTTAGACTTTAGGCACATAATATACAGGGTGTCCAATGACAGATTCCAAAGTTTGATCAAATGTAATTTCTAAACGCAACACGTTAGAAGGGCGGTCGGGGCGTCGTTGAAAACGTAATCTCTGCGGATTTTTTTGTAGCTATGGAGCGGTGAAGTGTATGTGAATAAGCAAAATTTCCATTACTGGGATGTCCGCAATCCAAGAGAAATGCATCAAGAGGCTTTACATAAACCTAAAGTTACAGTCTGGTGTGCAATGTCTGCATCTGCCATCATAGGGCCTTATTTCTTTAAAAACTAACGCGGCCAAACTGTAACTGTAAATTCGGAGAGATATAGCGAGATGATAAATGACACTTTTAGACTGGAACTACAGAATAATCTACACTTCAACCGAAACACGTGGTTCCAGCAGGATGGAGCCACAGCTCACACTGCTAATGTGTCCATGCATGCAGAGTGGCAGTTATTTCCTCAAAAAACATATCCCGAAACGGCACCATACCGTGGCCACCTAGGTCAACAGATTTAAGCCCGTGTGACTCTTTTTTATAGGGATACTTAAAATCCGTCGTTTACAAAACAAATCTCAGCACTGTGACACAACTTACAGAAAATATTCGAGCCAAAGTCAACAGGATTCCCCAGTTGCTCTTATGTATGTAAGAATTATTATGATTATATTATGTATGTAAGAAAAAATCGACATCTTTTTAATAAAATAAGTGATAGACATAATTTTAATACTAGAAATAAAGATAAAATAGATCAACCATTTTTTAGATTATCTAAAGTACATACATCTTTTATGGGGTACTGTGTTAAATGTTACAACAAAATACCTTGTGACATATTGGAATTAAATGAAAGAAAATTTAAAACTCATATAAAAAGTACACTTTGTAAACAAGCATATTACAAATTAGAGGATTATATCCTAGATAAGAATGCTTGGAAACATGCTGGTCCTGCTCCATAGGACAATCTAGAGTCTAGACAAAATCAACCTGGTTGCTAATTTGATTGTATAATTTATAATTTTTATGACATTGATTGTTACATTATGTACTTAACTACTTAAACTCACACACTAAATTATTACTTGTTGAAATTTTGGAAACATCGTCTACTTTTCAATATTTGTAAATATGTGAGCACCATGTATCTATCACATAATTAATTTACCTGCCTTTGCATTATATTTAATTCTTTTTACCTATTGTGGTATAGTAATTTTATTCTAGGTGCATCGTCTTCACATATGATTACATAATTAATGTGAACTTACATAATATTGTAAAATATTTTAAAAGAGTAACGGTGGAGTTTCTTGCCCATTCTTCTCCATACGAAACTACCTTTTGGAAGGGGCAACTAGAATCAATTCTATTTTTTTGTAAATTTTGACGTTCAAAAGTGCCTTTTATGTGCCTATTTGAAATAAATGATTTGACTTTTGACTTTTTTGACTCTGTAAACGCGTTTTTGGAAACATGGGTGCTAGACTTGAATAATGTGCTAAGCTCGATGGTCGCCATTTGGAAAACGTGGTTTTCAAAAAATAAAATCCGCATTTATTGTTTTGAAATTACAATAAATAGTATTTATATTCGTGGAGTAGTTTAAAAAAAAAACGGTCTTTGAATTCTGCCACTGGACACCCTGTATAATCTGGAAACACAAAAAAAAATATTCCCGTGAAGAAGAAAAAAGCAGGAATATGTGCCTCACGGCTGCACCAAATAGGCCCAGCACCCTTATTACGTAACACACTATCTACCACAATCTGAATAATTTTGAAGTCTATTGTTAATCCATTGCTTCTTAAGTTCGAAAAATGTATCTACTCAACAACGTAAATAACGCAATGAATGTTGATGAACTGTCAAAATGAAACCCATTCCTACTGTTAGTGTGTTACGTAATTACCCCGCAGTTCATTACCAAATACAATGAAATGTTGAACCACTGTATTATTTATATTGTGTTAATTTAATTAGAAATAAATAACACAAAGGCCGTCGACGAGACAAAAGCAGTACATCCGCGGCAATAGAGCGGAAATTTTGCATTGTCCTCCGTATAACATATTTGATAGTGGCAGGATTCTGCAAAAAAATTGAGGAAGAATGAAATAAACTTTTATATTAACTTACGTGAATGTTCTGTTGAAGTTACTGTTTGATATTTGTGACTTTTGATAAGGTGCCTAGGGACTTATAGCAGTGAATATAAAAAGAGATAAGAATATTTGGTAAAATCTAACTGAAAAAAAAACCTAAATGTTTGTCCTTAAAAGTATATCTACACGTATACCGAAATATCATCCAAGACCAAAGAATCAAAAAATAGTTATGGAAATCAGTGCACTTTACTAAGCAAATAAAAAATATATAATGAAAGAAGAAACATGTATTCAAGCTACTTAATAAGCGAAGGTGATAAAAAAAATAATATTCATAATATCCATAGTAACCTTTAATAACCTATGCCTTTTTTAATTACAAACCATGTTCTTCAATTATCATATCGGAAGCTTTCTGAGCAATCATCATGATTAAAGCTTGAATCATTTTACTTATATTAGTACCAGCTATTACTATAACTTCCTTGGTTGCTTCCAACGTCAGTTTTCTATTATCTTCTGTCAACACTTCTACTCCAATAGCAGTCTTGTTATCATCAAATATTATTTTAGTTGCTAATGTGTTCAACATAAGGTCTAATTTCTTGTTCTTAGCCGTACTTTAGCGCATATCGTCACCTATATCGAACATAAAATTGGTGACACCGAGTGGATGCTTCAGGTTTATTATATCCAGATGATAATCATAACCTATTTCTTCCACAGCATCAAAAAGTCTCGATTTCTTTTATAATATTGTTTCCGTATTTAAATTTTGCTTTTAGTTCATTAGATTCAAGGATTGTCTCATCAACGAGCTTTTCGTTCTTACAGAGTAATGGTAATACAGACTTCCACGACCAGGAAGTATCATTAGTTATGGTTGCCCACTCATCATAATTATGAGGGTAGCCTCGCACATATCAGCCATAACTTAAAGAACCAGAACCACCCAACACTTTACCTTGCGATAGATGAATAACATTGTTCGTATGTTACTCTGTGGTTAAACCTTCACAATTTGACGTGAATTTTCAATCATATCTTGTTTTTGGAATTTTGGAAAGAATCCTGCCATCTGACAATTGGAAATCAATATTTTTTCAACCTTTATAACTTCAGTATAGATAGTAGACTTATATGATTTGTTACACCATACTCTTATTTCTGTCGATTAAATTGATGTTCATTGTAAAGGTTCAAGTACTAAATTATCTATAATACTAACATCAGATTCTATGGGTGGTACAGTTCCAGCTTCAATAAGGAGGACTCTGGTATTCCTTTCCACAAGTCTACATACTATGAGACATCCTGCCGTCCCACCATCAACTAGTATGAAATCAAAATTTGCTCCATTTGAAAAACCAAAGATTTTTGGATCACTATCTTCCTTCTCCTTGGTTGGCCCTACATCTTTTAGATCTTGTAATGAATCTAAAGTAGTTAGGGCTTGCTTCACAGTGAGAGACGAAGTAAAAAAAACAGAGTTATTATTTTGTGTTTAGTACACCATAATAATAAAGCAATGGTGGCCCAGTGGAGAGCAGTGGTGGCCCTTACGAGTTGTAGTTCATGGGTTCGAACCCAGGCAGGCGCTTTACTTTGTGTAAATAATTTCATCACCACTGCTCTCAAAACGGTGAAGGAAAATATCGTGAGGAAACCGGCATGTTCTAGAACCAAAAATTCGAAGACATGTGACGTCTACCAACCCGCACAGGGCCTGCGTGGTAGATTATAGCCCATTCCCTCTCAAAGAGAGGAGGCCTGTGTCCCAGCAGTGGGAACATTATAGGCTGATTATGCTACACCATAATATTTCTAGAGGTTATGAAAGAGCCATAAAATATTAAAGAAATAATATACTTCAGAATCTTACCATGAACACAAAAGGGGTTTCGGCCATCGATATGTAGTAAGGTTGAGAAGGGTCAGCATCTTTAAAATATTCTCAACGTTTTTAAAATAAGGCAGCGTTGTTAGAAAACATTGAAAAAACAAGTTGTCCAGTTTTATACACAAGTGTTAATAAAATGTAGTATTTTATTTGTCTGTATAATTGTTTTTGTATGTTTTTGAGCTCGCAAAATTGTTCCCGGTAGTCTAAATCCTACATGTTGATTAATATTCCGCAAATTAGCAAAGTGTCTAGCATGTAACACAAAATATAGGAACTGAAGCGATTTAAACGTGTTTATAATTATATTGGAACTAAAATGCTGAAAACAACAATTGAATTTGCTTTTATTACGGTTGATTAATTCTAATTCAATAATGATAAATAAAAATCTGTACAAAGATAATGTTGAATTAGAACGTTGCAATTTATATCTAGATAGGTTTTTTTTGCAGCTAAGTTAGACCTTGTTAAGGCTCGTGCACACTGGCGCGACGCGACAACGCAACACAAAGGCACCGCGCGTCGCGCGACGAGCAGTGCCTTTGTGTCGCGCTGTCGCGTCGCACCTGTTTATGGGAGCCTTTACTTGCAAGTTCGTACTTTTTTATAGCTCAGTAATCTGTTGCAAAGAAGCTGAAAAGAAATGTTTTAAACTAAAAAATAAAAGATTATTTTACGCCAAGAATTTTCATATACTTTTTCTTTACCTGGTCTAACCTTGGGCTCATAAAAACTAACTCTTCACTTAAATTACATAATTTGAAATGCAAATGTTATTTTCGTTCGCCAATTAAGTAGTTTGGAACCATTAGATAAACAGTGAGACAGTCAAATCGTTTCTTTTTTATGAAATTCCTTAAATAGAAATGTTTCTAATTAAACGAAACTGGGAAAAAAAAATTGCTTGTAGTTAGCATTCCCAACAATTTCAAACAACATACCCAAGAAATTACTTTGTAAGGATTGTAGCCAGTGGTGCTGTAGTTACTGCCTACTCCCATGGGAAAAAAGCATGAATTTATGTATGTTTGTAACTTTGGAACAAGGTAGCATACACGCTGATCCTGTGTTCTCGGAAATGCTGTAGAGAAATGCACTCTTGCACCTCTAAAGTCCAGTTTCTGAGAAGTTCAAAATCAAAATCAAAATATTTTATTTCACATACATCTACATGGGACTTATGAAACTTCAGAAGCTGGGTGCACGGTTCCAATTGTTCATTTCCTATCGAGAAGAGCCGGCAAGAAACTCCACTGTTACTCTTTTAAAAATAATTGGCTTTAACAATGTTTTCAAATTACAGTGTTATTAGGTATGAGAGGACAGTGTAGGCCTGTCAACAAGTACCACTTAAAAAAATAGATAAAGGTCTACAAATCTATAGTCTACAAGTTAGGCCTACAGCGTTCTCACATTTACAAAAACAAAAAGAAAATCGATATAAAATATTAATAAAATTAAAAGCCTATATTTAAACCAAATGACATGATTGCTATTATAACAACTGTAACAAATATGAATTAATATCCTGTCTACAAAAGCTATTACTGAAGAGTTGAAATTAGAATTGTAGTTATATAATGTCAGTAATGAGAATATTATGTCAAAGAGGTAAAAAAAAAATATCAAAGGACCTAAACCAAATCCTTCAAAGGATTTAATTTCATTACCCAAACCAACGATGACTGCAATAGTATATACTAATACTGATATAATAAGCTGAATAGTTTATTTGTATTTTTTGCTTTTGGTTTGAACGCGCCAATCTCTGGAACTAGCAGTAGGATTTGAAAAATTCTTTTTGCGTTTTATAGCCCAATACTTGAGGAAGATTATAAACTATTTAACATCGCGCTACGTACTTAGGAGCCAAGCTAAAACAAAAAAAAAACAGAAAGAACGCTAAGTGATAACAAAGTGTTTATGTCGCGAGCGGGCTATTTTTAACCGACTTCAAAAAAGGAGGAGGTTCTCAATTCGACAGTTTTTTCTTTTGTTATGTGTTTTAGCCCAGAACTTTTTTCTAGGTGAATAGATTTTGACGATTTTTTTAAATTTGAATGCAGGTGCTTCTCATTTGGTCCCATATATATTTGATCAAGATCTGACCAGCAGTTTTTGAGCTATCCTTAATAATGCGTATTTTTCCCACTTAGTTTATATTGATGATGTTTTAATAATTTCCTGTCACTGTTATTTACATATCAAGTAGTGGTGTACGCATTTGTGTAGGGTGGGTACTACAAACAAAAATTGAATAATATAAACTTTAAAAAAGAAACAACCGATTTCCAAAAACACAAAAAATGCGAAAAGCAACTTTAATTTCGGAAGTGTCTTTGGTTTAGTATTTTCGTTTTTTGCCACCGACTTCCGAAATTAAAGTTATTTTTCACATTTTTATTGTTTTTGGAAGTCGGTTGTTTATTTTTTTATTAAAAAAGTTTTATGTGACGCGGTGGGTCGGGGGAAAAAAAAATTCACGTGAGCGAAAATATAGGCAGAAGCTATAATAAGTACGTTATAAAACTGGTATGTTATGCGGGGTAATTGCGTAACGCACTCATACAATCCCAATGCCATTCATTTTGAGAATTGAGATTATACGATATTGATTGATATTTACGCTGCCGAGCGGACGAATTTTTCAAATAAATGAATATTTCTGATTGTGATAGAAAATATGCCATATACTCTGTTTGTAATTTTACTGGTTTTAGTCTCAGTGGTTTTAACCCATTTCGTCCCATATCGAAATGCTTTATACCAAAATGCGTTACTTACAATCTAATTAATGATCAATATCTCTGAAAACACTGCATTCTCTAAACTAAAACAAATACCTACCTTCAAAGCAAAATGAAGGAGAATTTCCTTTATTTGTCGCGTAATACCAAGGCTTTGCTAGCAACGGTTAATGAAATAAAGTGGAGTATAACAAAGTTATGAGGAAGGAAATAAGGTGGGGACAAGGACCACGTATAGAGGACAAAATATTAATGACATCATAATAGTGAAACGCTACCTTAAAATACTGAAGAACGTATTTATGTACTAATAGAGTATGGAGAAACTGCAGTAATTGATTTGGAAAGCGCTATCGATATAATGATTTAGCTATAAGCACAATTCGGATATATTGACTATACTCCGTTGCTTTAGGTAGATAACTGAAGGTAAACAAAAAAAACAGGAGATTCATGGGTGCTCCACCTTTTGTTACAAATTTTTAAAACATTCAATTTATTGGACAGGGCTACAAACATAAATACTCAAATTTAAACAAAGCCTATTCACAAACACTTTTAAGGAAGTTATTTTAGGTTATTCATATTATAATTAGGCATTTTATATGAAAACGTCAAAAGTTTCACATGATAACCGGCTTTTTTTTTTTTTTTTTTTTTTTTTTTTTTTTTTTTTTTTTTGATTGGCAACTCGCAGTTTTGACCACTGGGGGTCGTGGCTGCTTAACCGGTCTGTCCTGTGGTTGCCTTTCGGATTTTACTCTAAAAGGCCTCCAGCCAGGAGCGGAAAAATTTAAAACTAAAACTTAAATGATAGATGACCGCACGCTAAGGGCACCCCCTGTGGGGTACGGACCTCGGCTTAGGGCGTCATCGGGAGAGGGCAGCGCGATATTGGGGACGGGCTGGATCAAAGGGTTTATGGTATCATGATTATTAAACGGGGAGTTTAAAGCTACAGGCTCAGCTACGGCGCGGGCTGAGGCCTCATCGGACTGGGGATGATAACCGGCAATGTTTCGAGTAAATTTATACTAAACAACAAAAAAAAAACGACTAACTGTAATACCTGTCACTTCAGTTGTCATGCTACGTCACTCGTGTACGTGTACTCTTCGATATAGCAACGTTATCAAATTCGTTGTATTTGTTTAAAGGTTTAGATAACCTGTCTTTTTGGGTTCTTTACAATAGACAGATTACATCATATTATATTATTATTAGAAATCTAACAGAAAAAAAAATGTGCGAGGAGTAATTTAAGAATAAATAATAAAGTTTAACATACTTCTAAAAAAGGGGAAACTGTCGTAAAAATCGAAAACAAATTATAATAAATTATGCGAAACATTAAATTAAAAAAAAAAATGATTTGGAATTTATTTGAAAATTAAATTAAAATCAAATTAAATTATAATAAATTAAATGATGTTCTAAGTTAGAACATCATTTAACACAAACATTTCACTTTCTTGTTTAAAAATAGGTTAGAACTTCTAACCTATTTTTAAACAAGAAAGTTCCATCTATAAAAAACCCTTTCTACGATTTGTTCACCTTTAATTAATTACCTAAACCAATGGAATATAAACATCATTATACAAACCGTGTTTAAATCTTTATTATCATTGCAGTTACTTAGACCAATAGAATAAGTAACTTGTTAATGAATAAAATACGTAAGTTCTAAATACGATGCGAAGTAACAATAAAGTTACGGGTGGAAAGTGCACTCCGGCTTAATGTGGCTCGAGCCAATTGAGCGATATTGCCCCGGTTGTCTTCGAGTGATCACGGCGATATTGAGGACATGAGTGTTCTACTTTAGATTTTAGCTTAATGTAGCGTAGTTAATGTTAGACTGTAACTTTAATATCCCTTAGTGAATCATCATCTTTAGCTTTGGCCTGTCCTTGGTTTCTTACGGTGGCCTGAGTATGACTTTCTAGTAAATTCTGTCCAGTGATTCAATTTTTATAAGGATAGTCTTAAAGTGTTTACTTATTTTTAGTACTCTAATAAAGACAAATTTGTTTTCTATACATTTTCTTTTACACAGTTTATTAAATGGATTGGGTATGTATATGTCGAAATACATTAAATCAATCGTATGACTTTAACTAATCAGGACGTCAGCGCCATCTGGTGGCGACATTACGCTTGACCAGATTAAAAGCAGAGTATGTTGTTGGCGGTTAAGCAGTGAACACGTTTAGAAACTGTTGCGCGTTCTGTATAGTTGTGTCGTGTACCTACAGTGTGTGATTCACTAGTGTGATTAATTTGATCGTAAATTATAATTTCATTTGAACTGCAAACGGTTTTTCTATTGCGCAATAACCAACATTTCCCAAAGTACGCCCACAGTACTTAAAATATGGCTGATCATGATGAGAGACACGTACTTCCTCCATCATATATATAATACATCATACCTTGAGTATCCTTATAAATATAATTTTGTGATTTCGTATTTCCGTTTAGTAGCGAATTGATTGCTGTATTCATTTATTTTAGTTTATTGGTCACACAGTGGGTAACCGCAGAATTTCATCCAGATGTTTGGTTTTCCGGTATAATATAATTAATTTGTTATCATACGGACCAGCACCCTAATTGCGTAACACACTATCTATCACAATCTGAATCATTTTGAAGCCTATTGCTAATCCATTGCTTCATATGTTCGAAAACGTTGTCTGCTCAACAACGTCAATAACGCAATGAATGTTGATGAACTGTCAAAATGAAACCCATTCCTACGGTTAGTGTGTTACGTAATTACCCCGCTGTTTCAGATTCCCCACTAGTAACTGTGTATTATGAGTAAGCTCATGGTAATAAAATACATCGATTTTTTATAAGCATTTCATAACAAATATATAACATCATTTTATTATAATATGTCACATACAAATTATAATTTGTCTCCTTTGGTGTTAGTTACGAGTATATTATGCAGTAGGTATAATTATTGAATTGTGTTGTTTCGTGCTTGTTTTCTTAAAAACTTATAGAAGTAGATCGTAAACATTGCAAAAAAAAATTTAGCAGCCAAGAGCATTAATTTCAAAGATTGTTCTTTAACATTCATATCAACAGCTTTTTCTGCAATCATTAAAACAGCTGCTTGTCGAATATTATTTTAGTGACCAACGCATTAGTAAAGACATGCAAATTAAATTTATCCTGTACAGATCTTAAAAATGTAGCGGTACTCGATCTTTCATGACCGTAACTAAATAAAACTATTGAAAAGCCAAGTGGATTTCTGACATTAATATCCGGAACGACTTTAAGTCCCATTTCCTCAAAAGCTCTAAAATATTCTTCACTAATTTTGTCGTAGTATTTTGTAAGCTTTAATGTGCCATTAATACCGTGTAAAGCCCTGTCTTCTGGTGAGTTTAGAATTACTGGGTCATTTACAGCTTCGCTTCGGATGAATAGTGAAAGTACCGAATCGAAGGACCATGATGTGTCATTAGTGATGGTTGCACAGTTATCATAATTATCAGGGTTGCCGCGGGCATAAACCATTTAACTCAGACTGCTTCTACCTCCAAGCAATATACCTTGTGTTATATCTGAAATACTTCCTTTCTAGTACTGAAATATTTCATCTCGAGTTGAAGTGACGTTCCAATCGTTAACTGGATGTTTCGGGTATGCGAAGAAAGCTGGAAACTGGAATATGACAAATTTAATTTCATCGTTGAACTAGTGGTAAAATCCATTTTAACTACAATTAATTAGCACATAACAAGCATGGTACTAGCATAGCATTATCATTAGTTCTCTTAAGGCGATGTTTACCTCCAAATATATCGAAATGTGACACTTTAGGGTACCATATTACTTAACATTTTTATTTGTATAAGTGTCCCCTACCTATATATACTACTTTCATGGTGCGCGGAGACTAAAAAAGAAAACAAAATGGCAGCGGGTGGATATGCCAGCTTCTGTAGAAAAATGTTCGAACCCCTTTAATTCTGGACTGCTAAATACCTGCTGATACACTTAATAATAAATGCTTAAGAATTGATGAACTAGTGGCCTGATATTAAAATCTAACCATAATGTTATTATTATTATTATTACATACATCTATTCGTTAGAACATAATGTTGTTAATAACTATTCTTACCACTGATTCCACAGGCGGGTTTCCTCCAGCTTCGACTAACAAAACCCTGACATTGTATTTTGCAAACGCACTAGATATCACATATCCTGCCGTTCCTCCACCAACTATGATGAAATCGTATTTAGCTTCATCTAAAGAAAAAAAGAAAGAAAGAAAATTCATTTATTTGCGGTAAACATTACGCAAAGAAAAAACACACAAACACAAAAAATAACGAGTTGGGGGAAAATATGCGTCACATTCACGCAAAACGGCAATCGCTCAGCATAATGCTACGACCCTATGCGAGACAGAGCCCCAGCGCTGGTTTTCAGCGATAGCCGGCGCTGACGTGATGACGTCAACCAGTGCAGCATACGAAAATTAAAAATAAACATTAAAATAAGAAATAAAATAAATACACTATAACCTAGTTCAAAAAGTATAAGTTGGGGGAAAATATGCGTCACATTTACGCAAAACGGCAATCGTTCAGCATTAGGCTACGACCCTATGCGAGATAGACCCCAGCGCTGGTTTGAAACAGTTTGAAGTAAAACTATATCTACTAAATAGTAGTAGAGCTATATAGTATACATGGTGAATTTAAAACCGTTTTACTGCTGATAAGGTTCGTTATCTTGTGTTTGTAGATGGTTAAAAATTCACCGTGAATTTGTGAAGAAGTTCGTCCGACGTAGAACTACCAACTTTTCTATTTTTGCCATAAAGCAGCGTTACTGTATACAAAAGGTATGGAGCCGGAGTAATCACATGTACGTGAGGCTTGTTAGTTTCTTCTCAGTGTTGTAAACGTACTTGAGAGGCCATTGGTGTCTTATTAAAACTTATCCCACGGGAACGTGTACTAGGAATTATCCCACAGGAACGTGCTACCGGACAAAAATTTGCCTATGTTACTCATTATAACATCAGTCAGCTCCATCAAAATCAGTCCAGCCCATTCGGAGATTAGCCGGAACAAACAGGCAGACAGATACACAAAAAAATAAAAATTGTTTTTTTGTTTTATGTACCGTATAAACCGTGTTGCATTTAGTTAAAATCTGTTATTTTGACATTACAAACAGTCGCTTTAATTTTTTTTATATGTATATATGCATGTATATTGTATAGATAAGATCTATATAAGCAGGAGCTGTGACCAGTTATCATCACGGTGGTAGCTTACTTGTTTGCCATCCAATAATATAAAGTATTTAATTAAAAAAAAAAAAAAACGACTTCCAAAAAAAATATAACTTTAATTTCGGAAGTCGGTGTCTTTGGTTTTGTATTTTCGTTTTTTGCCACCGACTTCCGAAATTAAAGTAATTTTTCACTATTTACTTAGTGTTTTTTTGGAAGGCGGTTGTTTTTTTTTTGTAAAAAGTTTTATTTTTCACTTTTTAGTTGTGGTACCTACCCCACACAAATTACTATACCACTACTTACTTTGTAATAAAATTTTATTTCTCGTTTTTTTTGTGGGTCGATTTGTAATGTATCCATGTTACAATAGCCTAATGTCAACTGCTCATCACTTTTTACAAAATATTGCTTTTCCGGATGCAGGGACGTTAATTGTTGAGGAGTTCTCTTGGTACTTCACCATCAGCTCCACTTAACCATTTGCATTGTGACGAGCATAAATTGCTTAGCAAATATATAAAAAAAGTAATTGAATAGCAACCCGTGAAATACTTATTATTGAGTAGTTCCGGTGGCTTCATCATCTGTGGTCTTCATCATCAGTTCCACTTCACCCAATAGTGCTTTCCAAGAGCAAATGTATTACTATAAAAAATACCCAAATCACTATCGGTGTGCCTATAATATTTAATGAGTTCTCTCAATTTCTCCAGGATCCCATCATCAGAACCTGACCTGATGACAATGAGATCACCTGGGAAGTATACCCCTTGAAACAAAAAATAATTTTTCAAATCGGTTCAGGCGTCTTTCAGTAATCAGTGAAGATACATAAAAAGATAGCGACGAATGGAAAACCTACTCCATTTTTTGAACTCGGTTAAAAATTATATCAAAGTTACCTTCAACGCAACCAAGCGGTGGCCACAGGTGTGCACATAACTGTAAAACATTTGTCAAGCCAAATATTTCTTGCACTTTCAAAAAATTGGTTACTGCTATTGCTGTGTCCATTTTAGAATAGATGCTGCTGTAAAAAAAATACAGGTAATTAGACTACTAGGAGGTTATTTGCAGTGAAATTCTATGATTTATTATGTCTGATTTTTTGAAACAAATATTGGAATTAACGATTGGATTTTTTTGTATAATTTAAAAGATAGCCAACGAAAAGTTTAACAACTTAGAAGAGACAATGAATCAATCCGTCTTCTATTCGGTCTGCCAAACGATTAAAAGGATAAGAATTTAACCTATTTGGTCGCTCTTTATAATAAATAGTGTCTGCGCCAAAGGCTATGATAAGATTTTTATTGACACTATACTAAAATGTGAACGTTGATAAATTGGGGAAAATACGTCGTTGGAATTTGATAGCACCTAATTGGAGCATAATTTAGCATTCATTAGCGGCCAGCGAATGATGCTTTCTACTAGATATTCATTTTAGAAATATCTACATCTAAATTGTATGTGCATACAGACCACCCTGAAGTTATAATTTATATTTTTGAACATTATAAAATAACTTGAATAAGTGTAAAAACATTAAAACACACAACCGTTAACAACATTTATTACGAACAAAGATTATGATCCTTAATCAACAAATCAGTAACTTTCTGAGCGATCATAAAAACAGTCGCTCGAATAGTTGATCCTACAATTTTAGGGATGACACCAGCTATTCGGAGTTTCTATATACTGAAAACATTAAGTTTTGAATCTACTAACGATCCCATTGCACAAGTACAAACATACAACTGTGATATAACCATCATTCCTCGGATGTATCATCTCCAATAAGCAGGAGTTCCTCGTTCCAGTCCTCCACAAGCCTCAAATTGAGGATCCTCCAGCACAGCGTTCACGCTTATGTAAAATGTTGTATTTAGTACTGCGTTGTAATGATCAACAATAAGTGTAGGAGCGCTGATGGTAAGTGAGTTGCCCGTTCTCGATCACGTACACACAATGCAATGTCTTTAAAAATCACTGATGTAAAATCACGTTATTAGTGTAACCATAGTGCTATTTGCCATTCTGATAACATATGCAGTAAAAAGAAGATGTTTAAAAAATATACGAAAATGGTTAAAAAAGGAAGTAGTGGCAAGCTCAATAGCTTTACCAAGTATAAAGGTGGAAACCATGCAACCACCGCCCAATCCCAAAGTCATATACTGATGACAACCAGCGCAGAAAACATCATCATTCGTACATTCAAGTCAAAGTGAAATATGTGTAATAATAGTGTAAGAATACTGAAAACAATTGACAGGTATTGTACCTACTAGATATTATATTGTGTTTTCATTGGCGTCATCATGACGAACACTGTGGACTCCAAGGAGTGCCAAATTTATTTTATTGCAGAGTGGGTCGTCATGGTGACTACCCTTAATTCCATTAGTTCATAAGAAATTGTAAAACTTTTCAAGACGGTGCCTTGAAAAATAGGCAACCGCACCATTGTAATAGGTTAAGCAAAGACGTTAGCGAGTAAATACTAGCTATAAGAAGTATTATTTGTAATTCAAAATGTGTAACCTTATTGTTGGATAATGTTAAAAATTAAACACTGCTTGAACCTTTTATAATAACAGCGTGATAATATTGCTAAAACTTTTAAATCATAACATGGTTTATAGCGAACATTGTAAGTAGCGCAATCGTACACCCAGAACAGATCTGGTTACAACATTGTTCATTGTAATAAAATGATGCATAAGCAAATTCTTTGCAGTTTGTAGTTCTGATAAACATGTCTATAGTTTTAGTCAAATTAATATTTGTTATTAAGGATCATTTGGTAAAAAACCTTTACGTTTTTTAAAAAAAAGGGAGGAATAGTGTAGGAGCGCTGACACATCAGTATTGTATTCGTTGTACGTGCGGCGCTCGGCGACAGTAGTTCGCCCGTAACCACCGTAAACTGTGGACGCGCTCCCAACCTAATTAACTACTCATGTGTACTATCAATAACGAGTTATGAGTAAAGTAATAATAGAACTCCGCAGCATTTGATTTCTCTCCGTACACACAACCCTAAAGGCATAACACACACGCACACTAAACCTAGCATGGTCTTTCTGATGAGAATAGAAACGAGAAATTATTATAGGATAAGCTTTTGGATCCGTAGAGTCAAGAAGAACCTCTCCGCGTGGCTCAGGATACAGAAGGTAACGGATGACGAAGTGTACTTACCTTCGAGCAATGTCTTTGTTGAGTCAAAGTCATTGAAATTGAAAATAAAGGCGCAGATTTGTAAGAAAAATATTGGATTAGCAACAACGGAACCGAGGACCTGGTAATCAGCGTAGTTTGAGACTTATTCGTACCCCTACATAACTGGTACAATACATTCATGAGGATTTGATGATAGCACAGGTAGATATTTTCCAATTTTATACAGTAGAATACATGTCGCTCCATCATGAAGGTGACCTGCTAGAAGATTGGAAATCACCTCAATATTTTTACTTCTAAATGTTTCTTTGGTCCAATGCCTGAGAGCATAACCAATTGAGGAGTCTTAAAAGCTCCAGCAGTTATCATTACATCTTTTCTTGCTTTTACTGTTATGACTTTATGATCTTTTGTGTTAATTTGCACTCCATTGGTATTCTTATTTTTACCTAATATTATTTTTGTTACTTAGGAATCCAGCATACCATCCAAATTAGGGTTATCTTTTTCAGGGTTAATATAACCGTTAGCTGTACTTTGTCGAATGCAGATGCCGGTTCTGAAGTATGCATTTGTATTTCCAAGAGTTTGATTTGCGTTAATATCCAGGACCACATTATGTCCCAATTCTTTGTATGATTTGAAAAAGTCATCATTTATAGCAGAATGATACTTATTTATTCTTATTTTACCGTTAGTTCCACAGAAAACCTTGTCGGGTGAGTTTGGAATTTTAGTGTCAACAAATTTTTCGCTTCTTTGATAAATAATAAATGATTTTATTTCTGTGAGTAGTTTTGTACAAACACTTTTACACGTCAATCATATTTTTTTAACTAGAGATCGGCGTTTCCTATATGACTACTCTGACAAGAAAAGCCGAAACAAACTCAGAGGTCATAGTCTCTTTTAAAGTCCAGACATAATCTTGGTCAGATCATGTGAAGACCATGTAGATTGGTATCTGAAATGGTGAAATAATGAACATACTTCAAGACCCAAGACCCAGGGTTGTTATTGGTAATTTTCGCCCATTATTCGAAGTCCTCAGCGTTGCCGATCCCGTAAAACATGTAATTGACATTCCCGGAGCCGCCCAGAACTTTTGCTTGCTGTATTTGTGAAACGTGTTCTTTGTTATTGACCATCACGCATTCTTCGGGTGTTGGAGTTAGGGTCCAGTCGAATTTCGTTCCTTTTAAAAACGGTAATGTTTCCGTGAGCTAAAAACAAACAATGGATTCTTTCATTTTATTTTAGGTTAAATTCTAGCTCCTATTGTTTTTTGTTTTTGTAGAATACTGACTACACTCTCCGAAGGTGGTTCAACCCCAGCTTCAACGAGCAATATATATATTGCACAGTTTAAAAAGTTGACCAGCAATCAAGCAACCTGCTGTCCCGCCACCTATTGTTATAAAATCATTCTTGCACCATCTGATAGGAAAATTAAGGTTATCCTAAGACGTAAGTATTTTTCAGATGTGAGAAACTGAAATCTTTGTATAATGTGTGTCTTTCATTTATTTATTTATTTAAACTTCTCGCACACAATAACATACAAAAGCGGACTTAATGCCTTAGGCATTCTCTACCAGTCAACCAAGACACATATTTTGAACACTTTGAGGAACACTAAACGCACCCAGTATGCTTAGTGTGAGTTTAACAAAATTGTTCGAATGACTTTACCATCAAGTAAATCGAGTTAACGTCAAACTCATCGACAACAATATGCAAGCGAGTGCGAGTTACCATCAAAGCTTACCATCCAATACGCGTTTGGTCACCGTGAAATGCGATAATTATTTTTCTTTTGTTGGTGTCACGTACGCATCGTCCGATAAACCGACCAAATAGAATGACATTTAAATTCAGTGTTCTTAATGAAAGCGGGTGTATATCAAAATTGTGTTGGTTATAACAACTATGCTTGTTTATGCTTCGTGTTTGTTTGAAGGTGAAGCTAGTCTGATTTGCGTAACTATTGGGTTCTATTAATTAAAAATTAAGACAAGTTCGTCCCAATTTGTTATGATTGTGACATTTATGATACATTACCTTATCGTCCAAGGTTACCCGTTGAGAAGACTTTAAACCAATCAGCCGTCTCATCTATCGGCATAAAAACCTGACCGCATTCATTGGAAGCCAATATCTTCTCTTAAATTTGGCCTCCGGAAGATCTCTTAGGGGATTGCTAGAAGTACGGGCTTTTGCATGAACACTGGACATGTAATTACGCTCATCTAAAGCCCTAGCGGTTTCAAACATCTTCCAAGTAAAATATAAACGTGATGCCATAGTTATCTTTAATCCAAACAACGAATTAAAATAAAATAATTTTGATAATTCACCACACTCACAAGGTTCTCACTACAAATCCTTCAGTGAACACTTTACTTATTCGACAGTGAACAAGTTTCTCAAACAAGCTGTCAAAACTGTCGAAATTGTAACTCACACTCACGATAGGGTCACGCTAATTTACGAGCTCACTTTCAAGTGGGAATCGATCGTCACCATCTACAAAGTAAAATAAAAACCTAAACTCATCATTTTTAGTTCTCGCGTATGGCACCAGGTGGCGCTAACTCAGCGCCATACAAATCTGAGTATACTCTAACGTGATGGTGAAGTTAAAAAACTCACTCTTAGCACAGAGATGTACCTAATAACGATAAAACTTCTATAGTGGCTCGTTCACTGTCCGTCAACTAATTAATGATGAAGAACAAACTAACATCCTCATAGTATTTTGAGCTTTGTTTCTTTGCTAAGAAACAGTGGTATTTTTCTGTTTAACACTTTAAAAATAATATTGTTAATTATTTTAACTTATTTCCACAAAATAGTACAGTTACCTTTCATGACGCTGATCTTTGCCACAAAAATGAGCCTAACTCCGGAAATGCCAACAAGCCCAATATGTTTTGTCCTTTCCTCGAGTTTGATAATACTGTCACTGCTGTATCCATGGTTTCTTTGGGTATGTAAACTTATTATTGTATCTTAAGTTTGTTAAATATAAATAAAATAAAAAATATGTTTAGCTTTATTAGGTACAGTCAACAACAAAAGTCGATTAACACTGTATTTTTTACATAGTATCTAAAATACAAAATGATTCGATAAAGATTTTTTCTTATTTTCATGTAATAGCTAATAAGTCTAGATTTTATATCAGTTGTGTTGTAAATATTTTACTCAATTACTAAGATTTAATAATAGGTATAATTAAAAAGCCCCCGACACAAAAAAGAGCTGGTGAACTTGAAATGGCTGAACCGATTTTGATAAAACATGTCTAAGAACCACCACCAACCTGCTTTCAATTAAAAAAATCTTTGTTCAAACACGATAGCTTTTCAGTAAACAATGACTTATGTTCATCATCATTATCATCATCATCAGCCTATATTCGTCCACTACTGGACGTAGGCCTGTCCTAGTGAACACCACTGAGCCCGATCCTCGGCTCTCCTCATCCAGTCTCTGCCAGCCGCCTTTCACAAGTCGTCACTCCACCTGGCCGGCGGGCGTCCCACACTACGTTTGTCTAAACGCGGTCTCCACTCTAAAACTTATGTTGATAAGAACTAATTCTACACACGTCTCTATTAAAGTTTAATTAATTACCTTCACATCGTGTTAGGTTGTTTACATTATCCAATTACTGCAAAGAACAATTTTATCTTGGGATACGAATTTGAACACCCCTGTAGTTCTAATGACAAACATAAGAATAATATCACTCCTGTATTCCCCAAAGGATTAGGTAGAGGTGCATCTATAGTAAACCGATATTTCGCCAGTTAAGTTTAAGTCCCATGTAACAAGGGGCGCGCCTATTGCCATCAACCGGGCACAAATCCCGACTCCGGGCTGCTACTGAGAAATTCCAGATGGAAAAACCTAATAACAGTTGGCCCGACCCGGGAATCGAACACAGAACCTCATGTTCAGCAGTAGCCCTGGTAACCACTACACCTACGAGGCAGTCTACATTTCGTTTATTATAAATACGCAAACTACAATTAATATCTTCACGAGCGAGAAACCCATAAACATCTATATATAACTATGTATATATTTATCGGTACATGGTATAAAACAAAATCGATTTTCTAGTCTATCTGTGTGACCGCTTGGTTCTCCTAAAATGCGCAATGGATTTTGATGTGGTTTTCAGATTAATTCAGATAATTTATTACGGAAGGATTATGTGTATTTTACATTAATAAATTAACTAAGAAGTAGCCAAAAAATCTGCATGTTTGACATATCGCCACAGCAGTCGTTAGTTTCAAATAAGGCTTCCACGATTAGTATTGTAAGAGACTATTGAAGTGTATTTAGGATCATCTTCTAATAACAGAACTCGTGTTAGAGCATTTAGGTAATTAACCCTCATTGACCAAAAATCAATAAAAAAATAAAATCAAATCATTTTTATTTCAGGAATATACCCATTTTCAAGTTAAACCAGATTAAAAATAAATTATTAAATTAATACAAAACAATAATACAAAAAAAGGTTTTTACAAAAAAATAACAACCGACTTCAAAAAAAAAAAACACGGCAAAGTGAAAAATAACTTTAATTTCGGTAGTCGGTATCTTTGGATCTGTATTTTAGTATTTTGTCACCGATTTCCGAAATTAAAGTAATTTTAGTGAGTCAGTTATTAATTAATTTAAGTTAGAACAGCCTAATGTCAACTGCTTGTCACCTTTTACAAAATATTCCTTAACCAGATGCAGGGACGTTAATAAATTGTTGACAAGTTCTCCTGGTAAGAACCAAAAGAACTAGAGCTGATGGTGAAGCCACCATCAGCTCTATTTCACCATATGCATTGTGACGAGCATAAATTGCTTAGCAACCATATTAAAGTAATCGAATCGCAACCCGTGAAATACTTATTATTGAGTAGTTCCGGTGGCCAGGTCTGGTCTTCATCATCAGTTCCACTTTACCGAATGGTGCTTTCCGAGAGCAAATGCACGAGTTACTATAAAAAATACCCAAATCGTTATAGATGTGCCTATAAAATTTGAGAATTTCCCTCGATTTCCATGGGAGGCATCAGATTCTGACTTAGTGACAATGGAATCACCTCGAGAGTATACCCTTTCAAAAACAAAAAATGTTGCAAATCCGTCTACATATGACGGAGTTATGCCCGAACATACATTAAAAAAAATATATTAACATCCGAATTGATAACCTCCTCTTTTTGAAGTCGGTTCAAAATAAAATAAATTAAATATTACATTACATTACAACAAAGCAATAGATAAGTATTATTTTAGCTAGAATATTAATTGCTAGTATTTGTTAATAAAACAGTTTATAAGGAGTTAGGATAACAATAAAGGCACACGTTATTCAGAACAGATATTGTAATGTTTCACTAAAATATCCGTGAGCTTCTGTGCGATGATCATAACTGTTCCTTCAATAGTAGACCCAATGATTTTAGGCATAACACTAGCATCACCCATACGAAGGTTCTTTACTCCTTTTACTCTTAGTTTAGAATCCACAACAGTTCCCATGGCGCAAGTACCAACATAGTTGTGTAAAGTAGTAAGCATTCCTTGGGCATAACACTTCCAATAATCGCTGGTACCAAACTTCACTCCAGCACACGTTTCCAATTCAGGATCCACAAATTCAGCATTGATACTCTTATAATATGAGGTGTTTAGTATACTATTGTAATCCTCCAGGTATCTAGCATGGCGTTCCAAATCTCTTATATTAGAATAGTATCCAGGATCAATTATTAGACAATCTTCAGGATCATTGCTATTGAGAAGAATCTCACCTAGAGACTCAGAATACAATAGATTATGAGTGACGAAATGTACTTGTCTATTATGCAATTTTTTATATAGACGTTCACAAAGCTCATCTTTAAAACTGAATACGAATCCACAGATTACTAAAAAGTATTCTGGATCGGTGATGACTCCACTCAGAATTAGATAGTCCGCATGATTTTGGCACTTACTAATGGCCAACCGTCCTTCCATAACCTTTACGGGAAATTCATAAGGATTTTGTGATGGTACAGGAGTTGCTTCTCCCATTCTGTGAAGTAAAATATTTGTTGGATGATCTTGGAAGTTTTGTCCCACTGGAAGATCTGAAATCACTTCGATTCCTTTGCTCTCCAAATGTTTTTTGGGTCCAATACCAGAAAGCATAAGTAACTGAGCTGATTTTATAGTGCCAGCAGTAACAATAACCTCTTTCCTTGCAAATACATTTATTAATTTCTTATCTTTCGTAAGGATTCTCGCTCCAATAGCGCGTTTGTTATCATCAAAAATAATCTTCGTTGCCAAAGAATTGTACATAACCTTTAAGCAAGGGTTATCTCTTTCAGGACTCAAAAATGAGTATGCTGTGCTCTGTCTGCGGCTACAGCCAATAGTAAAATAAGCGTCGGTGACCCCAGTAGTATTAAATGGGTTGATATCGTTCAGAACTTTGTATCCCAATTCTTTGTACGATTGGAAGAATCCATCATTCATCTCGGAATGGTACTTCTTAATTAGAACATTACCTTCCGTGCCGTGAAAGAAAATGTCGGGTGAATTGATAACATTTTCGTCGATGATTTTTTCAGTTCTTTTGATAAAGGGACAGAGTTCCTTGTAGGACCAGCTCGGGTCCTTTGTTATGTCTACCCATTTCTCATAGTCTTTAGGGTTCCCGATGCCATAGATCATGTAGTTGACTTGCGCTGATCCTCCTAATACTTTGCCTTGCTGCATTTCTGTTACTTCTCCCTTGTGATATCGCATAGTAGTTTCATTTCGCACTGATGTAAAATTCCAATCGAAGTCCGTATTCTTCAAATATGGAAATAATCCTGGAAGCTGATAAAATAACAGGTATTTAAATACTTTTTCTTTCATCAGTAGTAATAAAAGTTAATTGATTGCGATGTTTTCATGAGTCTTTTATCAATTATTACGACAGTTTACGAAGAGCTCATTAAAATTTCGTTGACTGAAGATATATATCTTACAAATAACACTTATTTTAAGATAGACTATCTTAAAATAAGTGTTATTTCAGTTTTTGCAGAGACAAATACATTTTTAATGACTTCTTTTGACACATGACAGGTAGAGTTATCTGGAAACTACATAGGACTGTCGTGACAAAGGTGTCAATTTTGTCATTTTTTTAACAATATTTTGCATTGGCAGTTATATTAAATAGGTCCTTGATCTAGTCCTTGGTTATACCTACAATCAACTTTTAAGTCACAAATACAGCCTGTAAAAACTTACACAAAAATGAGTCCATAACAACTTCTAATTTCTGAATTTCGCAATGGCATGCAAGCTGTTTATCACATAGTTTTTTGAAAGTGAAAGGTTTCTATTACGTGCTTTAAATAAGTAAATGTTGATTAAACTTCACGACTACACAATCTATTTTGTTCCTCAGATATAAATTGTCAGACTATTGAAAAAACCAGCAGTCAAAATATTAATAATCATAATAATTCCTAGATTAAATTAGGCAAACTTAAATTATTACCTCGGTTTCAAAAGTAGGTTCAGTACCCGCTTCTATGAGCAGAACATTCGCTTTTTGTTTAACTAGATTACTAGCTATAATACCCCCTGCCGTTCCACCTCCTATTATTACAAAGTCGGCCATGCATCCATCTGAAAAACAATTATTATTATTGTCAGGAAATTTTAAATATAGTTCGTAGTAAATGATGGAGGTCTATGTGGTCTGATAGGCAGTCGCCCTATATCAACTCAGCATTTCTGCCTGCGGTGAAATAACAGGCACAATGAATTTTTTTTTTTTTTTGGTTGGCCCTAATCAAATGTCCTCTCCCGCTCTGGGCGAGGCGGAAGGGCGTGTCAGTCTCTTACTGACTAAAACCCACCCGTGTTCCTTCAGTTGCCTGTGCGCCAGGGCCACGGTAACTCTTTCGAACAATCCGCGACCCCGGCAGGACAATGAACATTATAACATTGTTTTGAAGATTGAAATTTTGTTGGCAAATACTTGAGGGTTTTCCAGGTAAATCGGCGGTAATCACATTCTATTAGGACTATAGGTCTTCCGGCCCACCCTAGTTCATAAAATAAGCTTCTTCAAACTGAAGTGAGTCATTTATTTTATTTTACTTTAACATAAACATAACATCACGCCTTGTTTCACTGGGTTGGCAGAGGTGTGCCCTCACGTTCACTCACTTCACCCACATTTCGCCAGTTATGTTCAAGTCCTATGTATTAGCGGGCGAGCCTATTGGCATTACCCGGGCTCTTTTACTTTAACATAAATTGTTCATTAAAATAATTTAGTCGCCTCGAGCAGGACATTTGCTATTAATTCCTTACAAGGCAATTCAGTATTTTTGTTTCATTACCGCTCCAAAAATTAAAAAAACAAACAATTTTGTAAAATTTATCCAAAATACCTTCTACAACAACTGGTTCAGGCCACAGAAACCCAGGCAGGTTCAGACACGTTAACAATTTCAGAATGTTCTGTTTTTTTATAATGTCCGCAAATTGTCGCGAAGCCGTCACCATATTGTTTTTGAAACTTTATAATATTGGTGAAATCTGGAATAAAGATTTATTAATATTTTAGAAAACACTGACGCAGAAATTTTCGCGTCAAAGAAACGCCCATACAAGCTTTAAACCGGGCACTTGCACCACAAATCACTCAATACGTTAGCGCCAAACCCGATTTAAAACATCTATATGTGACATCTAGATTGTCTAGATTCTGTCTCTGTCTGAAATTGAACTATTTTTTAAACTCGTTTAGCGAAAAAAATAGATATTGTACCTACATTAATTTAAAACCACGTTTCAAAGTTTTCGATAATAAACTTAGTTAAATAAGGTAAGACTTACCTGCGTGAATTCAGAGTTAGAATTCTTCATTTCCTTACATTTTGATCTACTATTATACTACATTTCAAAACCAGCTGATATATTTTTAGAAAAATAAATTGTAAAATAAGATATGATATCTCTATTTGAAAGTTAAATTAAGTCACCAAATAGCTAATTTATTATCGTCACTATGAATAAGGCTACGGGCACATAGCGTCGAGTAATGAAAAAAATATATATTTATTGCCAATAGATGAGAGAGCGATAAACAAAAGAACGTGCAAGCCACCCAAGTTAAAAAAAAAAACGAGCAAGGAACGCAGTCCAATCCACCTACCAAAAGTGCACCCAGCGGGGTAATTACATAACACACTAGCAGTGGGAATGGCTTTCATTTTGACAGTTCAACAACATTCATTGCGTTATTTACGTTTTTGAGCAGACAAATTTTTCGAGAATTTGAAGCAATGGAGCAATAGGCTTCAAAGTTATTCAGATTCTGATTGATACGTGTTTTACACAATTAGGATGCTGGTGAAATATTTTATTTTGTCCTGAATTTGATGTGGATAGATACAAATAATATCATTATCTATATTCGTATTCCAGGACTAGCTTTGCCTCTTTTCCTGCAAAGAAAAAATAAGCATTGATCACCACGTCTAGGTTTAGAATAGAATAGAATACTCTTTATTATGTACACCATGGTGTTTTGTTTCCTTTGTTCTGTATGCGTTTTCTCACGCAGAAGTTTTTATTATCATCTGGCACCATTTCTTACAAAGTCTGTCAGCAGAACATACCATGGATGAGAACACCAATTACGTGGTCATCTCAGGCCATATTGCAATGCCTGAACAATTGACTGGTCAGACATTTCAGAGAATAAGGTAAAAACGTACAAAGCCACAAGGTTCTTTTGGAGTGCCCATAAAATCGGAACTAACTCCGCCATCTTGTTTTCTCAAGACAATTTCTGTTACAATTTCACAAATGTTTTCCACAGATGTTTACCAACAATGCTATTTAGGCACCAAAAGATCCTTGTAGTACTCTACTCATCTTTCAGCAGGGGCTCGCTGGTTGCAGTGAACTGTCACTATCACTCATAAGTCTTCAAGACTCATCAGCAAGCATCTTGCTGTAACGCTGTGTGATATTCATTTAACTTATTATCAATTTGTTCTAATGCATAAGCATAGCATACTATAATGTTCCCACTGCTGGGACACAGGCCTCCTCTTTTCAAGGGAATGGGCTGTAATCCACCACGCAGGCCCAGTGCGGGTTGGTAGATGTCACACGTCTTCGAATTTTTGTTTGTAGGATATGCCGATTTGTTGTGTATGTTTTCCTTCACAGTTTTCAGAGCCGCATTGGCTCTAAAAACGGTGAAGGAAAACATACTAAAAAACTTTTTGAACTTATTTCATCACCACTGTGATGAGTTAAAAAAAGTTTTTTTTTTGGGTAGGAAAACATGAAATAAGTGCTTTGGGCGGAACGGGAGGGCGTGTCAGAATTTACTGACTAATACCCACCCGTGTTCCTTCAGTTGTCTGTGTGCCAGGGCCACGGTAACCCTTTCGGACAAACCCGCGACCCTTCAACTCATTAGTCGGGGCCGTTACCACGGGGCTACTAAGTACTGCATCTGTCTCTCTTCTAATGCAAAACAGTTTATTTACGTTTTCTTCAAAACACACAGCGTTGTTTGAAGATATTTGTCTTGAGATCTTGACTTGATTTATAATTATTTTGGTGACACAAACAAACATTTGTCGCGCCTTCCCGCCGTTCGCATATTGCGCGCTGTCGCCATGTTCCAGTTATCCCTCAGTCAGCAGCCTTATACGATTAGTATTCTAAACTTAGGAGACATCAAACTGTAAGAAACAATTAGTAAAACAAAATGTTTTCTTCGTTTACTGCACAGACATTAAGAGCGATGACTCGTAATGATATCAATTTCGATAACACTTAATAGTGGGTACATTTTCCACGTACGTAACAAAAATAGTAAGGATAATTTTTGGAAAATGTTTATTTATTTATTTTATTTATTTAACCATTTATGTACACACATATATAAACAGACAAGAAGAAAGGAACAGAAAAATACGTATAAAGGTGATGCTTATTTCTAAAGAAATCTCTTCCAGCATACCTGCGATAGGAGAGTATATTAAAGAGATGTAGCCAACGTGTCCAGTAGAAAGGAAAACAAAATAAATATATATATACGCTTCGACTTGAGAACCTCCTCCTTTTTTTTCGTCGGTTAAAAATACATAAAATGTAAAATAATTTTCCAATCTAAATATAAACATATAATATGACAATATACTTCCATACATATATACTTCCAAAATAAATATCACAAAAATATAAAACTTTTTTTTTTTCTATTTGTTTAAGGAATTTTTATACATATAGTACATGTCAATTCCATCGTAACCTGACTTAAACTAAAATAAATCTACTTATTTATTATGGCTTACGACTAAATAACAGAAACAGCGCTTTAGCGGCTTCAGATAAAGGAGAGGACAACATCTCGTGGAACATACCCACATTGGTTCTGCTCAAGTAGAATGTTCTTAAAAAGAGCTCTTGATCCGTCTCGTAACGGACACATTCCACCAACAGGTGATGCACGTCTTCAACTACAGCGCGCACATCACAATTTGGAGAATTTGATTTCCTCATCATGTGTGCGACCTTGTTCAGTGGACTGTGACCAAATCTTAACCTGAATGCTGTTACAACTAAAGATCTTCTCAAACTGACATTAATGAGCCATGGTATTTGAGGAGGTAACAATGTAATGTAATTTAAATAATAAATACATATGCAATTATGACAAAATGGTGTTAATGTTCTAACAGTAGTACTAGTAACTATTAAAACAATAAATGTGGTACTACTTTGGTTACACAAATTGAATTTCTATATTTTTCTGCTCCAATTTTCAGGTGAAGTGTTCTAGTTTAATGAAAATGATCGCCGGGTCCTTACCAACCGTTGTTGCGCACAGTCGACCGCAAGTAGGTAGAAAAAAAAATTGATATGTACAAGATGTACTTAATTAGATAAGTCACGACGGTTAGTAGATTTTCTACCGCTTCTTAGTCATGCTACTTTAACCAGATAAAGATAATTGTTCATTAACGCAATTGTTGTAAACATGGGGGGAAATGATTCTGTCCAAAAGCTGTTCTTTGGCGAGGAACCGGACAACGTTCAACTCGCTTGCTCGACACAGGTAGGGTTGGCACATACACTGACCATAATCTGCGGAGAGTCAATAGAATACGAGGGCAGCTTATTCTGATTTTGTTACCACTACCGTGCGGCCTACCTGTACAAAAAATGTTTCCAAATATATTCTTACTAGTAATTTTTGTAATACGTGCTGATCATGGTCTAAAAACCAAGGTCTGGCATTTCGGGAGTGACACATGCTGACGTCACTATCCAGTTGCCACTTTATTGCAACAAAACCCGAATTATGGAAACACTTTCAGTCAGCATTGTGTTAAAAAATATATTTATAGCATGTAAATTGTCGTTTCGTTTTTCTAATCAAACGAAACAATTCAATTTAAACATATACCAACTAATTGTTACTTAAAACCTCATTGTTATATCGGATTCGCACAGGTAAAAAAGGCGGTTGGGGAGTTATTATTACACACTGCTGGTAACACAGCGGTGATGACGTAGGCTTGTGTCCCCCCTGTGTTTCGGAATGCTATACCTGGCGAAGTATATTATTATACCATGGTGCTGATGTTTATCTACTTGCAAAACGTAAGAGAAATATTTAATTTTACTTAATAGTACATTACTGCAGTGGCCGACAACAGAGGCATTGATGGACGAAGGTGACAATGTGGAGCGAGCCCAAGCCGAGGCAAACATACGTGATTCCTTCAATGCCTGGTTGCGGCCAAGGCGTGTATAACTCTTTTCTCAAATAATGCGCGGATATTCTAACTAAGTAAATTAATTATAAATTTCAGAATCAATGACGAACAACGATAATTTTTCTCGCGCCAATAATTATGTTCAGTTATTTCTTTTTCACTTTAAACAGCTCAGCCAGTTCGAGATTTAAATAAAATCTTTGATAAGTTACCTCCTTCGTTGCCATGGGTCGAAGTAAAAAGTATGTTCCATTTTTAAATTACACGACAGATATGAGTTTTTATAGTCATTTATTCGGCCGCTAAACACGACAAATATATATTTTCATAATTTACTGGCCGCTAAACACGACAGATATGGACTTTCATTTTAACATTGCCGACCGCTGCTCGCACGTAATTGACCAGTACAGCATTTTCGATCCAGCTCGAAGAAGGCTGTCAAAATGTGCTGTTGCTGTGGTGTGTCAAGGCTTATTGGCATCTGTGAAAAGTATGCTGAAGAACATTGTTTGTTGTATAACACGAACAAAAGCGAGAGCATGGTCTTTCAGGCCAAGGGGCGGTGTCCTGATTACTTACCGGCAATTAAGCTCAACGGATGTCCACTTAATAGAGTTGATACGTCTAAGTATCTAGGACATTTATTAAACTCTGGCCTGGAAGACAAAACAGACATTGAAAGGGAACGTAGGGCGCTGTCTGTTCGTGCGAATATGATAACCCGCAGATTTGTTCGGTGTTCGAGGGGCGTCAAAATAGCCCTATTTAGGGCATTTTGTACGTCCTTTTATACTGGCAGTCTGTGTATGGATTATACGCTGAAATAGTACAGCGCTCTCCGCGTCCAATACAACAACGCGTTCAGAGTGCTCTTGGGGCTGCCTCGATTCTGTAGCGCGTCGGGGATGTTTTCCGAGGCACGTGTGGATTGTTTCTACACAAACATGCGCAAGCGGTGCACATCTCTGGCGTGTAGGGTGCGGGCCAGCCGCAACAGTATCCTGAACGTTTTTGCTGAACGTTTCGACTGTCAGTACGTGAACCACTGCTGCACGTGCTGACTAATGTTAAGATATTATTTTAATTTTGTTTATATTCATTAATAAGTTTTAATTTCAATTTAAATGTACTTAATTAATAATTATTAATTTAGTTTAATTGTATGCTCCAAGTTGATTGAAATAAATAAATAATAATAATAAAAATGATGCTTGAATTTCCAAGCATGTTTATGAAAATAACTTATTAATCCTAAAAGTTTTATTGCAATTTTGACTAGGTTAAACGAAATAGATAGGACACCATTATTAACATAATAAAATGATTATCACAAAAAACTAAACGTTATAAAAATATACATACAATATACATAAAATATTCCTGTAGTTAGTATGTGCCCATTTTAAAAACTGACAAGATTACCCGTTTTGTAACTTACGCATATTTTGTGCCTAAGTTCAAAATAACTTATTTTGAAAATAATTTTCCTGTTGACAGCGATGCGGACGATTATAATTGTTACGACATTAATTGTTACATTATGTACTTAACTACTTTAACTCACACACTAAATTATTACTTGTTAAAATTTTGGAAACATCATATCTAGTTTTCAATATTTGTAAATATGTGAGCACCATGTATCTGTCACATAATTAATTTACCTGCCTTTGCATTATATTTAATTCTTTTTACCTATTGTGGTATAGTAATTTTATTCTAGGTGCATCGTCTTCACATATGATTACATAATTAATGTGAACTTAAACTTATAATATTGTAAAAAAAATTAAAAGAGTAACGGTGGAGTTTCTTGCTCATTCTTCTCCATACGAAACTACCTTTTGGAAGGGGCAACTAGAATCAATTCTATTTTTTTGTAAATTTTGACGTTCAAAAGTGCCTTTTATGTGCCTATTTGAAATAAATGATTTGACTTTGACTTTGACGAATTTTTTGATGCCCTGTGATTCTTTCTCCTCCATTTTTTACATACTTGTACATGGTATTATTATTATTTTAAGCCAGTTAGCTTTTAAATTGTGTAAATAAAATATAATATTACTTATTTTACTTTCTACACCACAGTCTAAGGACATCGAACTTGGATTATTTTAATTAATTTTGATTATCTGATATCAGTGACTGGCTCACAGCTAATAATAATCAGGCATGTAATTTACAGACGTTAATTAATTGCCAATTTAATTTAATTGCAGAGACACGCATGGGCAAAGGAAATAAGTTAAATTACAAGATAAGTAAGGGAACTTAGTATTCTTTTTAAATGATCTTAGCCCAACGCCTTGAAACTACTTAATAGTTACGTGTTAGAATATAATAGAATAGAATAGAATACTCTTTATTATGTACACCATAAAAATTACAGATATAAATGTAGAAATTTTACATAAGGTGACACAATGGGCCGTCTTATCGCTAAAAGCGATCTTTTACAGACAACCTTTGGATGGATTAAAAGGACAGGAGGATTTTGGAAGCATTTGGTTAGATACTCGGATCACCAATCAGTACCCAGAATGTCACAGCAATAGTACGAGTATTTCAATGACCGCCATTGAAGTACTAGTACTGGGACATTCTGCACGGCAACTGATTGGCGATTTAAAATTGTAACACGTTACTTTTGTGAGTATCGTCGTTAATGATGGCCTTAAAGCCTTTTGTATCACACACGTTTTTCTTGCCGTATAAAACTACGATTTATTCGCCGTTCGTAGGCTCGGTTATCAGTGTTGTATTTATTTATTTGGGATAACCAACAAGGTATGCACAAATACAATATAAATTACAATAATAAAATTGGTTCTTTTACGTGTGCTCCTTCAATTAAAGGAGACCATAGCATGCACATAATAGAACTAGGTGTAAACACGATAAAAAAAAAAAAAAAAAATTGAGAAAATAAATGATGAAAGAAAAAAAAAATAACATGTCAAGAGTGAGCATTCATATTACAATGGTGTAAACAGGATAAAAATAAAATAGAGAAAACAAATTATTGAATTTGAGGGAAAAAGAAATAGAAAAATTACATGTAAGGATTGAGCATTCATATTAAAATATTTTAGTAAAATAATAATTATAATTATTTCACATTTGCTGATTATTGGAGACAGGTAACATAGTTACATATGTTGTATGGATCACTATGGAAGTTTGTTGGCAGGCCTTTTTTTCTACGGTGCGGTTACGCCGTACCTTAAAAAAACCGTGCCATTTACAAAGGGTCTAAGAGTTGAGTAAGTCCTGAACAGTCAAGTTTATGTCATCGATATTTCGAAATTTTTGGTTCTTAATAGCAAACAAATTAAACTAAAGTAGGTACGAGTATTTCATTAATACTAAAAGGGTACTATTTAAACGCAAATCAAAAAAATACTTTATGTATCCAAAAATAATCAGAATTCGAAACAAAATTACTGATTGCACAACAAAATACTCAACTCAAAATATAACTAAATAAGCAATAATTTATATTCGTGGCGCACCGTATCTACTAGGCGAGGCCTCCTATTTCTAAATGGCAATAATAACAAGGCGTAGCCGACGGAGTCCCGCTGACCAACTTCTGGGTGGTTTAAAAAAAAAAAAACCACTAAAATTACAATTGAAAGAACCTACGAGACATGTAAGTAAAACATGTATTGACAATTTTGCCCATAACTTTGGGAAAGCATGTAAATCAGAAGTAATTGAACTAGCACTGTCGGACCACACCGCACAATTGTTAAAATGCCAAGTGAGAAACATATGTATAATTAAGAACTGGAGAATCAGGAGACGGGATTTATGTGTAGAAAATCAGGCCAAATTCAAATATTATTTAGGTCAAATGTCATTTGCAGATATGTACACTACTTGTGATCCAAACATAGCATATAATGTTTTCATTGATACATTTCAGTTGTTTTATGACCTTTGCTTTCCCTACAAAACTACAACCATACACCTCCACAAAAAAACCAAGTGGGTCTCACGGGGTATTAAGACCTGTAGCGCTAAGAAACGTGAACTACTGTGGAAATATAGAAAAACACCAAGTGCGGACAATAAATCAAAATTGAAGCAATACACCAAAAGACTGAAGAGGATTGTATCTTTGACGCAACGAGCACAAAACAATCACAATATCTTGAACGCTAGTAATAAACCAAAAGCTGTATGGCAAATTATTAATACTGCAAAGCAAAACAGACCATCACAATCTATCCCATATATTGAATCGAATAATAATATCGCGACAAATCCGTATGACATATCTAATGAATTTAATAACTATTTTATAGATAAGATATCACCCATTAATACTATGCACATCGATCAGCATAAGCAATACCTAACATCTAGGCTAAACTCAATCTTCATGAAGCCATGTCTACCAGAAGATATAAAACAAATTATAAAAGGGCTAAAAAACACCAATAGTGTAGGATATGACGGTATCTGCACTAAAGTCATCAAGCTAGTAACGGAATGTATTTCGCGACCCCTGAGTTACATTTTAAACCTGTCTATTGAAACTGGTATATACCCAGAAAAATTAAAAGTAGCAATTATAAAACCGATACATAAAAAAGAGAGTAAAGAAAGCATGATTAATTATAGACCTATTGCCTTACTGCCAATCGTCTCAAAATTTTTTGAAAAATACATTTATAGTGAGCTGACTAAATACTTTGAAACCCATAACATCTTAGCTAAGGAACAAAAAGGATTCAGACAAGATAAAAGTATCAACCTTGCTATATATGAGTTCTTAGAAATCATAATGTCTAATGTCGACAAGCGAATACCGATCTGCGGCATCCTTATAGACATGACACAGGCTTTCGATCACGTGGTGCATGACGTTTTACTTTATAAGCTCGAGTTATATGGCATAAGGGGCAACGTTTTAAAATTAATAGAAACGTACCTCAAGAACCGCACTCAATATACACAAATTAATAGAATTAACAGTAGAACTAAGATGGAGGAGACATATTTGTCAGGGGGACGTGAAATTCAGTACGGTGTCCCACAAGGAGGCGTATTGAGCTCACTACTTTTCATTATATACATTAATGACCTTCCGAACGCGAATTCACACCCAAGGACACTCTTTGCCGACGACAGCACTATTGCAATTAAATGTAGTGACAGAACATCTTACGAGCATGATATAAACAGTAGCCTAAATGCAATCATTCAATGGTTAGATAGTAACAATCTGAAGGCAAACATTGGGAAAACAAAAATAATGCATTTTAGTCAGCGTATAAATGCAGGTACACCTAAGATTAACTATAAGGGTGAACCTGTGGCTGAAGTTCTATTAACAAAATTTCTTGGGCTTACCCTGGATAATAAGTTAAATTGGAAATACCAGATTGAAACATTGTGCAAAAGATTAAATAAATCAGTATATGCCCTACATGAACTTAAAAAGGTCTCAAATATAAATACGTTGTTAGCGGCTTATCATGGTTTAGCTGCTTCAGTACTGAGGTATGGTGTAATTTTCTGGGGAAATTCTACGGATATTAACATAATTTTTAAAGCACAAAAACGGTGCTTAAGGGCTATGTTTGGGCTTCAAATGGTCGAAACCTGTAAACCGTTTTTCCAGGACTATAAGATTCTGACTCTCCCAAGTCTGTATATTTATGAGGTCTCATTATTTGTGAAAACCAATAAAAACCTATTTAAATTAGCATCAGAAATAAATAATAGGCAACAACGAGACGCACTACGCCTCTATGTACCCCGAACATGTACCTCTTTAATGTACAGGAGTGTGTTCCATATGGCTCCTGTAATCTTCAATAAATTACCTAAAGAAATAAGGGCAATGAATACGGCCCTATTTAAGAAAAGTCTAAAAAAAATTCTGATTAATAAATGCTACTATAACATGAATGACTTCCTCAATGATAATTTTGCCAAACTAAAGACCTCACAGTGACATCAACTAAAATCAATTATTCAATTAACTATGCATGTATCTCTTAATAACTAATTTTGACATTGACAGTGGAATAGTCTAAATATTTTTATTATTTAATTTATAATTTATTTTCCACTATGACTTTAACTTATTATAACTATATCGTGCTTATTTCATCTAATTTTATTTATTCCAAGGTCTTTTTTGATTAATTGATGAATAACTATGACTGTATAAATTTTGCATGCCTTACGGTAGAATCACTTGAAACATGTAATTCTTATAACACCATTGTAACAGTGTATTCAGCAAAAATAAATGATTTGATTTGATTTGATTTGATTTGAAGGGGATGACCCCGCCATCCCCTTCTAACCTAATCTGTCCGAGTCGGGGTGCCCCAGGTCCCGAGCTCGCTTCGCTCGCTCTTGCATCCTAAATTCTCCTAGTACAGTAATATTGCATTTTGTACCGATCCCTTCGACATATTTTTTACGTCAAACGGCTGATCGGAGACAAATACATAATACTCACACGCTATGAGTGTGAGACTGTGAGTATTATTTAGGTACACTCTGGTTAATTTGCTGTGCAGTCAGTATTTAAATGATGGAAATAAATTGAAAGGTGATTATTTATTTGATGTGCAATTAATAATATCCCATACTAAAATTAAGAATTTATTATGAAAGATCATCTTAAGCCCACTTGCGCGTTCATGGGTTATCCTATATAACTCGGAGTTAACAGCTAACTCAGGATTAATCAATAATTCATCTTGCACTAGCAAGAGTTAGAGGTAAACCTAGAGTTAAACTTTTAATATTCAACCCACCGGATGTGGGCGAGTTACGCTAAACTCTGGGTTAGTCTTAGCAATGTCAAAATAAATTGACGTTATGAGGTACCGCTGCTAACTTATTTGTATTTAATATTGTTCGACGTTGTAGTAAGTGAAAATTCGACACTATATCAGCAGGCAATAAGATATTCATGAATTCATCCTACTTCCTACTTATATATATATATATATATATAAATGTGAAAGTGTGGATGTTTGGATGTTTGTTACTCAATCACGCTAAAACGGCTGAACGGATTTGGATAAAATTTGGCACATGGGTAGACTGTGACCTGAATTTTTATCCCGATATTCCCACGGGATCGAGATTTCTGCGGGTGAAACCGCGGGGCGCAGCTAGTATAAAAATAAATACTAATTATAAAAAACTTAAAATATATTTTTCCTTATCTAACGTTTTCGTCAATCTATAAACTAAATCTCCATGGAAACCACATACGATACAATTAAAATGAAATATGAGGTTATAAAATTCAAAGACAAAATTTTATGTATCGTAGTGTATTGTAAAACAGATGAGTATTACAATTTCCTTTCACTGTTCGTTCATTCATTTGTGGTCAGATTACATATCAGTGCACTGATATTGCAAATCTATTTTAAGGTTTCGTCGATTGAACTGCAATGTTGCTAAATCAAAAAACATGAATGGCTTTTTTTTTTTTTTTTTTTTTGGGTGGGAAATCATCAAATGACGTCTCCCGCTCTGGGCGGAGCGGAAGGGCGTGTCAGACTCTTACTGACTAAAACCCACCCGTGTTCCTTCAGTTGCCTGTGCGCCAGGGCCACGGTAACTCTTTCGAACAATCCGCAGCCCCGGCAGGCATCGGTCCTATCGGACCCCGTCAATTTTGCTGACATCTCTTTGAGGCGCGCGTGGAACACGACGCGCCGTCGACCCGGGCCTGGTCCTTACCGGACGGCGAGCTGCCCATTGCCCGCCGTCCGCAAGCCCGCGCCTACGGTGGCCGGGAGTCGGCAATTGACTCCCGACGCCCAGGGTGTCTCCTCCTCCTGCGGCGGCTAGGGGCGCGAGGGCGCAGAGAATGCCTCTCCCTTTCGCGCTCCGCCTCCTCCTTCGTGAGCATTACTGCTTCGCAGAAGGAGGTGACGGCTTCCCATTCCCTCTCGCTCCGTACCATGGCCTGAACCAGGGCCGGACGCGAGAGGTCGCCGCCGCCGATCGCCGCCACGAGGACACGGCGGTGCTCCGCCCAAGCCGGGCAGACCTCCACCGTATGCTCCACCGTGTCCTCCGGTCGATCCACACAATGGTAACACCCGGGCGTTTCCTCCCGCCTTATCCGAAACAGGAACCTCCCGAAACAGCCATGTCCGGTGAGGACCTGCGTCAGGCGGAAGGTGAGGACGCCGTGGCGCCTCTCAAGCCACTCCTCAAAGAGGGGTCTTACCGCCGCAATTGTGGCGTGCCCTGCGCTGGGTTGCGACAGTCGCACTCTCCATGCCGCCATGAGATCCCGCCGGAGCTCTGTCCGCTGTGCCGTGATTTCTCGCGGCAGCGGAGTTACGCCCCGGAAAAACATTAATGCCTGATTAACTAACCCGGTGTTATATTTTTTAGTGGCGCAAGGCGTAATAGGAGTTAAAATGTTAATTTAAATAATTAACATTTTTAAGTTTACATGTTAATTTAAATAATTAACATTTTTAAGTTTACATGTTAATTTAAATAATTAACAGTTTAACTCTTATTTTTGTTGCGCCTTTAGATATTCCGAGTTTAACTCTACATTTATTTATTTAACACAACTAACCGCGCAAGTGGGCCTAACTCGTCGATCGATTTATAAATTTATTCAAATATAACCAAACAAACTAAATAAAAGAGCTGGTCCGGAGAAGTACTACCAGCACACTTATTTCTTCAGCTAACCAGCATTACTGTGTTACGATTTGACATAACGAAGATTTCTTGCAGTAACCAAAACAATGGCTAATTATTTAAAGTATTCACATAAAAAACCAGTTTTGTAATTCATTTAATGCAGTAAGGAAACACACAATATTTTTTAAGTAAGTAATTCTTTTAGTAAATTATTTTAAACTTATTTTCTTGTCCATTTTTGAGGATTGTTTTTCAAATTAAACTTTTTGTGCTAAGTTAGTAGTGGCATTGACGTTATATTGGAATAGGTACATAACTGTTTTTTTTATTAAAGTTGCTTGAAGATAAGAGACATTTTAATAACAAAAAGTATGCTTAAGAAGTCGCTAAACGTTTATAAATAAAAGGGTATGTATAAAGCAGAGAGACTGGTCATCTCTTAACTGCCGCGGCTTACTTTTATTATTAATCTTATATTGTGAATTGTTTCTTTATATTTTTTTTCATTTTTCTCGCATATAGAAGCAACAAGAATAATGTACCCAGAATTTTGTAATATCTTGATTTAAAAAGAGTGTCCTTGGAGTTTCTTACCCGTTCTTCTCCATAGAGATCTACGGTTTGGAATGGGCAACTAGTTTCAACTTTCTGACTAACTGACCGACTCTTTGACAATTCAAAAGTGCCTGTAAATGGTTTAATTGAAATAAATGCTTTGAGTTTGAGTTTGAGTTTGCAGCATTTAAATGGCATATTGCACAATGCAGTTAAATTGTTCTTTTTTAGTATCGCCGTTAACTGATTTCGTGACTTTACAATCTAGTTTTTTAAGGGTTCCGTACCCCAAGGGAGCCAACGAGACCCAATAGGGTCCCGTTGGCCGTTGGCAAACAAATTCAAGCGTAATTAAAAATAATAGAAATAAAATAAACTTAAAACTTAAAGTCCATACCAGAAACCTAATTATAACCTAATTATGTTAAATAATGATAGTTAATTTATTAAATGAATCTATATATGTTATAAATATAGATATTATTCATCATCTTCTCATTTACATAAAAAATAATATGGAACCCTAAGTTTTACTAAGTCGATAGATCCACGAGGTATAAATATTATTTTTCGACCAAGTTTTGGTCCAGTCGCGTGTCTGTGTTGCAAAAGATACCTGTTATTTTTTGTATAATTTTTTAATAATACGTGGGAACCAAAATATCTCAAAGACAGTAATTAACTACTTACAAAAGAATTAAAAATAACGAAGGTTACATAAATCTAACTCATAACAAAGGTAAGTTTTTATTTTATATTTATTTCAATTATATTATAATATCACCTAAATACTAAAGTGTGTTCAGTGGCAAACAGAGATAATTTACGAAAATGCATGCAAAATATTGTACGAGATAATTATCGAAAATGCATGCAAAATATTGTACGATTGTGATCTCATAAAAAAAAAATCTTTTCAGAATATATCCCAAAGTCCGTTATTTATTTGAGATAATGTTAAAACGGCCCTGAAAAATCAACTTTAAGAAATATCCAAAAATGAATGCAACTACAGCGATATTAGGAATCCAGAACATTCAAGGAGCCTTCAATATACTGGCGGCGTTACAGTTAACCGCATTTTTATGGCCGCAGCATGCACAAGTTCAAGGTAATATTCAAATTAAATAGGTAACTATTATAAACTAGTTTGTTGGCTTGAAAACCAATTTATATAAAAAATCCACACTTTGTAATTATAAATTCGTACTATATCCGTCCATACTACCCGTACTTAATATTATAAATTCTAAAGTAACTGTTGTTTTGTCTCTATGTTACCTTTTCACACCTAAACCACTGAACGAATTTCGATAAAAGGCAAAAGGTTAGATGGCATCCTGGGGCTACTTAGATGTAATAGGCTGGGATAGGCTACTTTTTGTCTCAAAAATAATCCTAATAGGAATGAAAGTTTGTATGGGACACAGCATTTCTTGAGTTAGAGATATGAAAATTTAAATGTATGCTTTTGGTAAGAAATAAAAAATATATATTTCAGCGTTTTTGTAAAATCATCCCCAAAGAAAGTTTAATGGACTTGTGTAAAGAGAAATAAACCCTTCTAAGTTTTAAAATAATTATCACGTAAAAAATTTAGTTACATTAAAATTGCCTAGTAGTCTTAAAGGCTGGATTGTAATGAAATAAAGCAAAAATATTTTGTTTGAGATACGCACAGGAAATACAAAGAGTGCCAATAAAAACTAAAATAAAAAATAAGCATTTAAAACTAACAAAATTAGCAATAAAAACAACAATAAACTAGTAAAAAATAAAAGACCGGTGCGAGGTCAAAAAGGCTCCTATCTCAGCATAAGGTCGCGATATTAAAAAAAAAAGTACCGCAGCGCTGGTATTCTGATAGGGCCCGTTGTGATGCCACGGACACACCTGCGTGGTGAATTATTAAGAATCTGGTTCTCTTTAATCACCATCATCATTCACCTGCTCTCATCGAAATTTATTTGGAGTCGAAGCAACATGTCTTTTGCTTCCATACTTCTCTATTAGGCGTCATCTTGGTAGTTGGTTTCAATATCGACATCTTAAAGAAGAGCGTACAGACAATGGAATTTGAATGCATGTTACTGAATTACAATTTAAAGTTAGCCTTAAATCAACCTACACGCTTAAAGAGTAATACTTGTATTGATAATATTGCTCATAACTTTCGCAAAGCAGGCAAGGTTGAAGTCCTAGAACTTGCTCTATCGGACCATACGGCACAACTAATGTCATTTCCAGTGCAAAAGAAATGTAATATTAAATATTGGCAGGTTACAAGACGCGACTACTGTAACGAAAATATGACAAGATTTAAAAATTGCTTAGAGAAACTATCTTTTCCTGATATTTACAAAACCGATGACCCTAATGTAGCGTACAATTCCTTTTTTGACATGTTTTCGTTATTCTACAAACTGTGCTTTCCAGAAATTAATGTTAGAATCAGCACGATGAAAAAACCAAAATGGGTTTCACGTGGTGTAAAACGATGTAGTAAAAAGAAAAGGCAATTATTATGGCAATATAGACTAAAACCAAATTCGATTAATAAAAGAAAACTAACTTGCTATTTAAAAATATTTAAAAAAATTGTAAAACTTACTCAAAAGGCACAGAATAACTATGCAATAAAGACGTCAGATAACAAATCAAAAGCTACTTGGAAAATTATAAATGACTCGAAATTCAACATTCCAAAAAACTGTATTGATAAAATTTGTGTAAATAATGACGTCATTACAGATCCAAAGGCTATTTCAGATGCATTTAATAATTACTTCATTGACAAAATTAACCCTATAGCAGGGTCTGGTAAAAATGCTGCATCACTGATACCAAAAAGAAGAGATTCTTTTTTTCTCGCCCCTTGTCTGCCAATCGAAGTATTTAAAATTATAAATCAATTGAAAAATACAAATAGTGTAGGCCATGATGGCCTATCAACAAAAGTTGTAAAATCTGTAGCGGGAGAAATTGCACCGCATCTAAGCTATATAATTAACCTGTGCATCGAGACAGGTGTTTTTCCCGATGCTTTAAAAGTATCTGTCATAAAGCCGTTATTTAAAAAGGAAAATAAAGAGCTAATGCAATTCTATAGGCCAATATCTCTTATTAGCATAATCTCCAAAATATTTGAGAAGTATTTATGTAAACAATTGAATACGTACCTTGAAAGAGAAAACATACTCACTAATGAACAGAAAGGGTTTAGAACTGGTAAAACAATAAACTTGGCAATATACGATTTTCTACATTATGTCATGCAAAAAGTAGATTTAAATATACCTGTATGTGCGATTTTCTGTGACATGACACAGGCTTTCGATTATGTCCGGCACGACATACTTATTGAAAAATTAGAAGCATATGGCATTAGAGGTAATGTCTCAAACCTCATTAGATCTTATTTAAGCAATAGAACTCAATTTACAGAAATCTCAGCAGTAAATAAAAGTAATAAAAAGGAATTTGTGTATAAGTCCAAAGAACGTATAGTTAAATTTGGCGTTCCGCAAGGAACTGTCGTTGGCCCGCTGTTTTTTATACTGTACATTAATGACCTACCCAAAAGCATCGACCACCCGATGACTCTTTTTGCCGACGACAGTACTATTACAGTTGCTTTTAAAAACAGAGACACATACGAATCTGATATTAACAATTCCTTAGAATCAATGGTACAGTGGCTGGAAAACAATAATCTTAAGATAAACCTTGAGAAAACTAATATTCTGCATTTTGATCAAAGATCATCCATACCAAATGTAAATATCCATTATTGTAATAACAAAATAGATAAGGTAAACACAACCAAATTTCTTGGTGTAACTATTGACAGCAAATTAGATTGGAAAGCTCATACGGAAGAATTAAGCAAAAAAATTAGTAATGCCACATATGCCCTATATAAATTGGCCCCTATCTTAAATGTTGATGCACTGCTAACTGCTTATCACGGCTTGGTGTCCTCTAACTTGAGATATGGACTAATTTTTTGGGGAAACTCAACAAATAAAGATGTGATATTTAAAACGCAGAAGAGGTGCCTGAGGGCTATGTCTGGCCTCCATGTTACAGAAAGTTGCAAGCCGTTATTTAAAACCTATAAAATATTAACCCTTCCGTCAATGTACATTTTAGAGATCGTCATGTTCGTCAAATCGAATCCACACCTATTCCCCTTAGAGTCAGATAAAGTAGTTAGAAATAGACGCGACAATAGTAGGCTATGTATTCCGAGATCCAGAAAAGCTTTAATGCGTAAAAGTGTATTCTGTATGGCGCCAATTCTCTATAATAAGTTGCCAAAACATTGGAGGGAATTACCTATTGAAAAATTAAGAAATAGATTAAAAAACCTTTTGTTAGAGAAAATCTATTACAGCACTGACGAATTCTTAACCGACAAATTAATTTGATTTGCATATTGACATTCAATTTATTAACAGTTGCTTTGACATGTGTATGTATTCCTTTAGATGTATTTGTATATTGACATGATTGTATAATTATTATAAACTTATTTATTTAGCTTTTAATATGCTCTAAATTGGATTGTTTAATGGGTATATCTGCAATTTAATTAACGATTATAAAAATAATTGATGCTGTGTAACTTCGACATCTCATATTTGTACGCCGTCCAGGCAAAACATGACTGAATTTATAATTGTATTGAACATCTTGCATGCTATGTGTGTATACTCATGTTTTGAACAAATAAAAAATTATCTTATCTTATCTTATCTTATCTTACCCCCTTTCTAACCATGATATAGTTAGAAAGGGAGTGACTACTCTTTCACACAGTTCATCCATCGTTTCTTTGCTCCACCCCTACTCTTACAACCTGGTTCTTTTTGATAAAGCATTTTTAAAAAAAGTGTGGGCGAAGCCGCGTGCAAGAGTAAGACAAGATTAAATAAGATATTTGGAAGACCTGCTTGAGTTTTGATGTAGATTTAATGGAACATGTTTCTTGGGGTCAATTTCAGTCTGCAGACCAGACAGTTTAAAACTTGGTAAAAATGTTATGAAATATTTCACATCATTAATTCTGTCATTAACTCTGGTAGCATAAATGATTAAATATAATTTATTTCTGTCGCGGTAAATGTCATGGACATTTGTTTTTCGTTACACTTTCGTTTATATGTAGGCAAAAACAAGTGACATTATTACTCGGCCGCATGTCAATTATTTCACTGGCAGGTGTGAAATTATATCAACAATGCTCTAATTATGGTAATGACAGTAATTGCCTTCGTCATTACTTATATAATTAATACAACTGCTGTAGAAACTATTACTACTACTTCATATTAATGTCAACTTATTGACCTAATCACATAATTACTAGACTGAGACAATTCAGTAACAATAGTATTAAATATTTGCTCATCAGATGGCGCTTGTTTTGACTACATCATAGTCGGTGCTGGGTCAGCAGGCAGTGTGATAGCTAATAGACTCACAGAGATTGATGCAGCTACAGTTTTACTAATAGAAGCAGGTGGAAATCCTCCAATAGAATCTGTGGTAAGTGCTGTATTTAAATGTTGAGGTATTACCAAATCAGTACCTATTATTATTAATAACGCAGTCGTAATAATCACAGACCACGGAATCACCGCGCCGGTAGCGGCAGCGCTGTAAATAAAAAATGTTATAAATTTCCCAAATCACCAATTTTTTTTTTTTTGTAGACATCTTTAGAGAATTTTCCGTACGAAACTAAGGCAGGTGATGAAATATTCATGAACTTATATTTAATTAAGAATTTAGTAGGAATATTTATTGTCGTCAAGGTCGAAGAGGGCTTACTCTTGAACAATTATATAGGAATCCTGTAGCTTTTATGTTATTCAGAAATGAAGTGTTTCTGTGTACCAATATTGTCTGTATAGATTATCGCGAACGCCTCCCAGGATTAATATTCTGATACGATTGGTCAATATACATAACATAGAGGTCGTTCATATTAATCGATTCGAATTGACTGCCAAGACATCGCTTCTGGTAAATCGAATACTTAAATTATTATATTATTATACATACCTCAATTATTAAAGCAATTTAAATAAAGAGTCTAGACCGTATTGTATTTCTAGATTCCAGGGTTTACATCATTTATAAAAAAACTCTAAATTTGATTGGAATCATGCAACAGAAGATGATGGTTATAATCAATAGTTCTATAAGAACCATGATGCTGAACTGATAAGAGGAAAGATGCTTTGAGGTACTAGTTCCATCAATTTCTTGGCGTACACGAGAGGAAACCACCATGATTTGGACAACTGGGAGAAGTTAACTGACAATGATTCCTAGAACTGGCAAAATGTTCCACCATATTTCATGAAAATAGTCGATCCTTATCCTTCTAATTCAACCGAGAGCGATTGCCATGAAACTTATGGGTATTTAGGAGTAATCAAGAGCTATAATGATGAAGCAACCAAATATTTTGAAGCTCTTGAAGAACTTGGCAATAATATTGTCCTTCAGACAAATGGTGATCAACCTTTCGGCCATTCACAATGTTCAATTACAATTTCTGAAGATATAAGACCGAGTACTGCCTACTCATTCTTACATCCGATTAAAAACCGACCATTAGAAATGCCTTTGGTGTAGAAGCTTTGTTAGAAAACAGTAGCAGTGTGTGTCTAAAAGTAAATAAGGAAGTAATTATCTCAGCAGAATCTATAAACACTCCTCAGTTATAGACACTTTCAGGAATAGGTCTTGAAGACCAGTTAAGGAGTAAGAACAGTAAAGTGATTTCAGATCTTCCTGTAGAACATAAATTACAACAACATGTAACAGTTACTAGTACATAAGATGGGAGCAGCAACGTCTTCTAAAGCCTTCAATCCAGTCAATATAGCCTTCCTTCTGATTGAAGGTTATGCTACCCTAAATATAAGTCAAAATTACCCCGATACTGCTAGCCGAACGAACTAACCAAGTTCCATTCTTCATTACGGTTCTTTCTACTTCTCCAAATAATAAATCTTTGAAAGTTTGTACCATAAGAGCATGAGAAGAGCATTTTTATTTACCTCTCAGTACTTTTTTATCCAGAATCGCGTAGAAAAGTACTTTGACGAAGCTCAACTCCTGCTGAAAAGCCATAAATACTGGATATAATTCCAAAGAATAAGATTTAGATAACCGCGCAAAATATCTACAGGATTTTTTTAAAGTTAATGAAACAAATTTCTTTATAAGTTTTGAAAGTGAATTGCTTGTTCCATAAAAGTGTGGTTGTGTAAAAAGTAATACAAGTGAAGAATTTTGGAAATGTTACTCTTTATGTATGATGGTTTCAGGGTATCACCACGTTGGAACTTGTCCTATGGGTTCTGTCGTAGATTCTAATATTCGTGTTTATGATGGGCAAAGATTGAGAGTAGCTGATGCCAGCGTGATGCCTACGATTGTTGGCGCTAACACTAATGCGACACTGATTATGATAGAAGAGAAAATTTCGGATGTTATCAAGAGATAATACTATTTTCCAAAGACTTGTAGTGGCAGCAGAAGCAATTGTTTTAAATATTTTTAAATAATTGCATTTCACTTGAGATTAAATGTTATTGTTGTATCATAGAATCGTTTTTAATTACGTCCATTTTCGTTTTTATTCTTCGTGCTATATTAATTCATATCTACAATGGTTCTCACCACGAGTTCTAACACAAAATCTTTTTTCGAACCCTATTCTTCGGAATAACAAAAAAAAAACACAATAATTTCCTTGAAGGTTATCACTTTTATATATATCTTTATTTCTTTCTTCTTTCTGAATAACCCGATATTTGGTAACTTAATAATTTTCCTAATCTTTTATCTTTTTCTTATCATTATATTTCCAACTCTATTTCAGATACCAGCATTTACTCCTTTCTTAAAGAATACATCAGTTGATTGGAACTACGAAACGGAAGATGATGGTTACAGCCAACAATTTCACAAAAACAGTGGAGTAGAACTGATGAGAGGAAAAATGCTTGGGGGCTCAAGTTCTCTTAACTTCATGGCTTACACGAGAGGAAATCATCATGATTTTGACAACTGGGCGAAGATGACTGGTGACGAGTCATGGAACTGGGAACACGTGCTTCCATATTTTATAAAAAGTGAAAGGCTAGTCGACCCTATACTTCTTCATTCCGATGCAGGCGCTTTTCATGGTACCGATGGGTATTTGGGAACTACCAGATACTACAATGACGAGGTTCTGAAGTACTTTGAAGCTTTCAAAGAACTTGGTCATGACATTGTTTTGGACACGAATGGTGATACTCCTCTTGGGTACACTGAAAATATGTTTACCATTGCTGACGGTGTGAGACAAAGCACTGCTCAGTCATTTTTGCATCCTATCAAAAACCGACGCAATTTGTTTGTGCTTAAAAACACACTGGTATCGAAAATCCTATTCGATGACGAAAATAACGCTATTGGTGTTGAAGCTATTTTAGAAAACAATAAAACTGTCTGCTATAAAGCTAAAAAAGAAGTAATAGTATCGGCAGGAGCTATTAACACCCCACAACTACTAATGCTGTCTGGAGTAGGTCCAAAATATCATTTACTGAATCACAACATTAAAGTACTTTCTGATCTCCCTGTCGGTCAAGTTTTACAAGACCATGTTATGGTTATGATGACTCACAAAATGGGACCATCACCTCCGTCTAAGCCAGTGGATCCCACCAAATTTCCATATCCGCTCATGATGGGGTTTGCAACTTTAAACAAAACTCAAGAATATCAAGATTATCAAACTATTAGTTTTATATTGAACGAACCCAGTGCTATGTTGCAATTTTGTTCTTTCTACTTTTCCTTTTTAGATGAAATATGTAATGCCTTATATAATGGTAGTATTGGAAAAGAAGTTTTATTTAGCTTCGTTATTTTAGTGTACCCAGAATCTCGTGGAAAAATCTTATTGAGAAACAGAGATCCCAAAGAACAGCCATTAATATATACTGGATATTATTCTAACGATGGAGATTTAGACAAGCATGCGACGTATTTACAAGATTTTTTGAAAGTTCAAGATACAGAGCTTTTTAAAAGTACTCAAGCTGAACTAGTTATTCCTGAAGCTTGTGGTTGTGGAGATTTGTATTCTACCCATGAATATTGGAAATGCTATGCGCTGTGTATGATGATGTCAGGATACCATTACGCTGCTTCCTGTCCTATGGGGTCTGTTGTAGACCCCCGCCTCAATGTGTTTGGGGTACAAAGGCTAAGGATTGCAGATGCTAGTGTCATGCCAAAGATAACTGGAGCTAACACCAATGCTGTGACTATTATGATAGCAGAAAGAGCGGCTGATTTTATCAAAGAAGATAATATCTTAGAGGCTGAAGATTTTGCATGCTCAGATGATAGATGTTAGTCGAATTTTGTTTGAAATTATTTATATTAATTTATGTAAAGTAGTAAAAAATATATTCACTGCTCTTAACAATTGTTTTACTTAAGTTATTTTGACAGATTTTTTAAGATAAGGTAAAATTCATTGCGATCTAGATTTTTTGTGATCATAATAATATAATAATATTGTGATATAACGCAGTTAGATCATGACAATATTATTTTTTGGAAGTGTGTGAATGTTTTATGCTAGTGATGTTCACCACGTTATAGGAAGTATTCGATTAGGTAAATTAAACAACAATGTACTGTACAACAGCAGAGGTCACACGTCTGCTTCGTCCGAGCGCCAGCAAGCAAGAGACCTCCCTGCGGGCGTGCGCCGCTACGCTTGTCGGTATGCTACATCTCTCCTTTTTTATCAAATTCAGATTTTAATACAGAATATAGATTACGATAACTAATAGTTCTTATAGCTTTAGGTTAATTTTTGTTTTCTAACAATTCTCATTAGGCAGTATCTAATACACATTAGGAACATTTTAGTTTGTTACAATCTTGATTAGGTTTTTTTTTAAGAATTTAGCATTTAACAGTAATACAAATCAATAGAATTGGTAATTAAAATTAATATATTAAATGATATAGTTTCTGCAATAATTAAACCTTAATATCTCCATTTCGCACGTTTTCTCGTAAAACATCTGATATTGGCAGAATTGTCGACATCGGCACCATTGCCATAGAGAAAAATAGAATAGAAACCTTAAAAACAAATGTCAAGTACCGAATTGGTCACTTATATTATATGGGGAATAATAATTTTTGTGTTATTATTTTCAATACTTACAATTATCTAATGCCTTTAAACATGCAAGTCGGAAATAAAAACAAAAGTCAAGAACAAAAATAATAGTAATTAATTACCCATTAATTTATGCGCGTTAAGACAAAATACAAGATTACCTCGCTTCACAACTTCAAAACAAAGTCGCATCCGTTTAAGTCAGCTGAGTGAAACCTAGAGCTGACCCCATTAACTCTAAAGTTACCCGAACGTCATCGGATATTGCCGAGCCTTACGAAATAGGCTGAATCACACGCGAAAATTGAAGAACTTCTGATTTTCGGCTTGGCCGAAGCTTCGGCTGGTTTATGGCCGAAAACGAAAATAAGGTCGAATCATGATTTTTTGGCCGAAAATGGTCGAAAACGAAAACGAAGCTTCGTTCAGTCACTATTGATTATGCGTATCCTTATTTAAAAATAAATAAATTGCGTCTTAAAACTCTCTCGCCTGGAATGAATGTATGCCTTATTTTTTGTTTTTGGATGGGAAATCATCAAATGACCTCTCCCGCACTGGGTGGAGCGGAAGGGCGTGTCAGACTCTTACTGAATAAAACACACCCGTGTTTCTTCAGTTACCTGTGCGCCAGGGCCACGGTAACTCTTTCGAACACCCCCTATCGGACCCCGTCAATGGTGCTGACATCTCTTTGAGGCGCGCGTGGAACACGACGCGCCGTCGTTTTGTTATTTAGGTAAGCCCTGTAGTAAGTACCACAAAAGTTATTCTGTAATTGCATAAATTGTAACCCAATTTTGATCCATGCCACCATAATATTATGTCATATCCAAAAATGAAGCTGCTGTGCCTTTGCACAGGTCATCCCACGACTGTGCCACATAGAGGGACGTACTGTAGATAGAATTTACTAAATAGAGCCATAATTTTTATTTTAAAAACAGTACGAACTGAATTCAAAGAATTTTAAATAATAACCTGTCTGAACCGGGAATCGAACCCGCTAAATGTGAAAAAAGAACTGTAATTTCACTGTACCGATCGAAAGGTTCAATCATATACATTCATTTCTTCTAAATAACATTGCATCTCAAATAAAAGGAAGAACATGAAATTTTACATTTAATTTAAATTTTTGTTTTTTTTCTCTGACTTTGTCGTGCGTATAAAAATCGACTTTATGTACTACTTTCTACTTTATTATCATTTCAAAGTATTAATAATGAGTACACACTTGAGAAATTATAATTTCTCTATTGTAAGTGTATGATAAAATAATCATGATGACATGATTATTTTATTCCTATCAAGGAACATAAATTGTAGTACTTAGTAGTAAGTACCTTTTTGTGTTTTTACAATTACAATGCGGCTGGCTGATTACAAAAAAAATAAAGGGTCCCAATTTCAAACGTCTATTCTTTTGTTTAAGTGAATCTGATTTTCAGTTTCTAGCAATGGGGGCTACCGTTTTTGTGCTCACCAGTTGGCGCCACTGTCAAGTAAGCTCCTGTTGCAGTACTTTTATTTGATGTTTTGGATATGTTTAAGTACCCTTATATTCATAGTATGTTTATTTTATTATATTTTAAGACTTAAAATGAATATTTAGATTATAATGTTCCTAAAATTGGCAAGCATGAAGCAGACAAATCTTATTCTTCCTTCAAGTGCTACCAAATTAAATCCAAACTTTTTACTTAAAATCTTAAGCCATGATTAATATCCTGTTTCGTCTCGTCCTTATTTTCGTCGGTTAAAAATAAACATAGCAGTAGAGTTATTGCTAACTTGTAGGTGCCAACTAATATTAATTCATAGGCGTAGTCGGTAATGTAATTTGGAGAGGTATACCTCTCCAAATTACATTACCGACTACGCTCATTGTTAATTAAGCTATCAAAACGTGAGATCTTATGAGATATCCTTTTTTATTTTTATATACCGTCATATTGTGTTTACAAATAAATAGTCATTTTATCTCGGCCTTTGAGTTCACAGAAATGAGCCACTAAAACGGTAATAACAACAGGCACACTATGGGATCTAATTTTTTGTTTTATTTAACCTGCAAATTACTAATATTCGTGAAAACACGTGTTTACTGTATTTTATTTGCTAACTAGGCTATGAAGCAAGAACAAAAAATTACGAAAAACTATGTTTTGAAGACTATAGGTAACTATACATATCTCCATGTTCTGTGTTACTTTTTATTATATTTTCGTATATGGATATTTTGTCTGTAATAAAACACAATTTATTTTATTTATTTATTTTTATGTTAGTGTCCCGAGCACAAGTATTCACATATTGATTAAATTACTTCCTATTTTTCTAAATGAGAAATGTAACTCAAACACTAACCTTTGTCCTGGCAGGGTCATCAATGTGGTATTCACCTCGATATATGAAGTATTCGAGTAGGTAGGTAGGTAGTAGGTAAATTTAATAACAATTCACTGTACAACAGTAGAGGTCACAAGTCCGCTTCGTTCGGACGCCAGCAAGCAAGTGACCACTCTGCGGTCGTGGGCCGCTGCGCTAGTTTATTTGTCGGTACACTACAGTACTGATGCTATTCGCCTTCATCCACACATTCACAGTGTGTTTATATACTTGGTTACCACAAGTAATGCGCGCGTCTCTTCAAAAACAAAATGAAAAAGAAAACTGATATGGTGAAATGTTTTTTAATGTTTCAACGGAAATATAACAGGCCAAATCTTTATAATTTTACTTTTGAATGTTAATAACTACTAAGAGAAAAATACACTAGGTCCTAAATATTTTTGTTACATACAATTGCAATAGACACAGCTCAATACATAAACTTCGCAAGAGAGAGTCCTTTGAAGACCAATAAAAATAAGAGGAGCCCAAGACACACAAGCGACAGATTTTATTATAAAGCAACAGCTAAAGCTATACCCACAGGAACACTCAACGTTTACAGTTTACTTTCCTTATTTTCCCTTTGTTTACCTTTTGTTAACGCTAAAAGGAGGAAGTCCGAGTTTTCAATGGATTTTTTCTCTTTTGTGCTACTCCTCTGTACCACCATTGTTGTATAAAATAATAATTTTGAAAGAATTTTCGACATTAATACTTTCTAATAACACTTAGCTGGCAAACAAATTTGTTAAAAGAAAAATACAGTGGGTGAAAAATTGCTGGGCAATTCAGAGAATGGATCTATTATTTTTCAATTTACATTTTTTTTTGCAAGTCATTTTTCGGCTATTTATTTTAAATAATGCGTGTTGGAATGACAGCTTTTAATTTAATAACTTGTGATAAATTTATCGTAATAAAATGTTATGATTTAATAAAAATCTAGATAGTACTTCCCTGCTATAATAAAATAAATTACGACATTTGATGAGGAAAAGGCTGTGTTAATTTCAAGAGCTTTTTATTACTCAAGGATAATGTTCTTATTAAAGAAGAAATAAATTATTATTTAAGGGGGAAGCGTCAAGGTGGCCCGCGAAATCAAATTTTCTTGCATTTTTTGCAATTTGCAGGTCAGTGTCAGGTTGTATGTTGAACTAAATATGATTCGCGACCGTAACAAGTATGTATTTACAGAATTATAATCATTAACATCACTAATACAATCCTCTATACTCATATTATAATCCCATTGAATTACTATTTCTTTGAAATAGTCATTAAATGGGATGATATTTTATTATTCAATGGGATTATTTCTTTGAAATAGTCATTCATCAAACCACTGAGATTTGAGTACTAGAAAAGTCAGAAATCGCAAAAACCTTCCCATATATTTCGTAGGAAATGAGACGGAAATGAGAGAGAACACAATATACAAGTGTATGACAAAAGTTGAATTGTTCCATTATTTCACTGGGTTTTAGATTTAACCTTTTAAATGATTATCATCCTTTTTTTTTTTTTTTTTTTTGGGTGGGAAATCATCAAATGACGTCTCCCGCTCTGGGCGGAGCGGAAGGGCGTGTCAGACTCTTACTGACTAAAACCCACCCGTGTTCCTTCAGTTGCCTGTGCGCCAGGGCCACGGTAACTCTTTCGAACAATCCGCAGCCCCGGCAGGCATCGGTCCTATCGGACCCCGTCAATGGTGCTGACATCTCTTTGAGGCGCGCGTGGAACACGACGCGCCGTCGACCCGGGCCTGGTCCTTACCGGACGGCGAGCTGCCCATTGCTCGCCGTCCGCAAGCCCGCGCCTACGGTGGCCGGGAGTCGGCAATCGACTCCCGACGCCCAGGGTGTCTCCTCCTCCTGCGGCGGCTAGGGGCGCGAGGGCGCAGTGATTGCCTCTCCCTCTCGCGCTCCGCCTCCTCCTTCGCGAGCATTACTGCTTCGCAGAAGGAGGTGACGGCTTCCCATTCCCTCTCGCTCCGTACCATGGCCTGAACCAGGGCCGGACGCGAGAGGTCGCCGCCGCCGATCGCCGCCACGAGGACACGGCGGTGCTCCGCCCAAGCCGGGCAGACCTCCACCGTATGCTCCACCGTGTCCTCCGGTCGATCCACGCAATGATAACACCCGGGCGTTTCCTCCCGCCTTATACGAAACAGGAACCTCCCGAAACAGCCATGTCCGGTGAGGACCTGCGTCAGGCGGAAGGTGAGGACGCCGTGGCGCCTCTCAAGCCACTCCTCAAAGAGGGGTCTTACCGCCGCAATTGTGGCGTGCCCTGCGCTGGGTTGCAACAGTCGCACTCTCCATGCCGCCATGAGATCCCGCCGGAGCTCTGTCCGCTGTTCCGTGATTTCTCGCGGCAGCGGAGTTACGCCCCGGCGTTTCGCCTCCTCGCGCCACTCCCAAACGTGCGCGAGGACCTTTGCCTCCAGATCCCACGGCGGCAATCCGGCAAGGAGGCTCGCCGCCTCGCAGGAGACCGTGCGGTATCCCCGTACCATCCGGATGGCCATGACCCTTTGGGACGCTTTCAACCGGCGGGCTGGCCGGAGCCTTAGCGAAAGCGCCCACACCGGTGCCCCGTAAAGGGCCATGGACCGCACGACCCCCGCGTAGAGCCTCCGGCAGGAGGCGTTTGGCCCCCCCAGATTGGGCAAGAGCCGCTTCAAAGCAGCCCCGGCCCGCTGCAGTCTGGGAGCCAAACGTCGGAAGTGCTCGACGAAGTTCCACCGGCTGTCGAGGACGAGTCCCAGGTACTTCATCGTCGACTCGACGCCGATGTGAACCCCTCCTACCGTTATTTGGGAACCCGACAGTGGCGCGTTCCGAGGACCATGAAAACACATGGCCTCGGACTTGTGCAAGGCCACCTCGAGTCCCAACTGCCGGATCCTCTCAACGACTGTCGCAACCCCGCGTGTCATTAGTTCGGCCGCCGCCTGGTGCGACCTCCCCTGCGCCAGGACCAGCGTGTCGTCAGCGTAGCACACTACGCTGACGCCGCTAGGGAGGTCGGCGCGCAGCACCCAGTCGTAACCGATGTCCCACAGATGCGGCCCCAGGACCGATCCCTGTGGGACACCGCACGACATCTCTCGCCGGTTCCATTCTCCCTGGTGACCGGGGTAAATAACCGCCCTATCCGTCAAATAGACCTCGACCACACGACAGAGGTAGGTCGGCATCCGGTGATACCGGAGTGCCTCCCTGATGCAACTCCAGGGCAGGGTATTGAAGGCATTGGCGATGTCTAGAGACACCGCCAAGACGACCCCACCCCGGGCCACAGCATCCCCCGTCGTGAGGGCTCGCACGCGCATGATGGCATCCACCGTGGAGCGCCCCCTGCGGAAACCAAACTGGCTGTCCGCCAAATCCGGCCCCACCCGCACCAGTTGCCCGACGAGGCGGTCTGCAATGACTCTTTCAAAGAGCTTGCCCACCTCGTCGAGCAGCACAATGGGCCGGTAAGCGGACGGAGAGTCCGCAGGGCGCCCCGGCTTCTTAATGAGGACCAGTTTCCCCGTCTTCCAACGAAGTGGGAACTGGCCCTCCTCCAAGCATGCGCTTAGGAGCCCTCTTAGTCGAGGCCCGAGAGCCTCTGAGGCCAGGACCCAGGCTTTTCCAGGTAAGCCGTCGGGTCCTGGGGCGGTATTCTTGGCACTCAGCCTACGTACCGCCACTCTCAACTCTACCTCGGTCACCTCAGGAGCAACGTCGTCATCGTCGGGTCTGTGGTCCGCAGTTGGCACCGCAGGAGGCGGAGCCATGGGCGGGGGAGTATGTTCCCCCCGCGAAGGGAACAGAGCGCTCACCACGCCCTCCACGAGCTGGGGCCGGAGACTCTGCGTCAGCGGGGGAGCCCATGGGCGGAGTTTCTCCCGCACCACCTTATATGGGCGTCCCCACGGGTCCCTGTTCAGAGTCCCCAGCGACTCCTCACGGGCCAGTCCCCTGGCCCGCAGGATCTCCGCTCGGAGGGCGATCTTCGCCACTCTGTAACCCTCGTACAGCTCCGCCTGAATGGCTTCCGTATCCGGAGGGCGGATACGGAGCCTGCGGTGCCTGGTGTACAGGCGCCGCGCGGCAACGCACGCCTCGCGCAGAGACGTTAGTTCCGGCGACCACCAGTACACCTGGCGCCAGGCGCGTCCGGGCTGGACCCGGGGCATTGCCACGTCACACACTTCGGACATGGCCTCCCGGAACCACTCCGCCTCGACGTTGATGTCTGCAGGCCTGTCCGGTGATGACACCCAGGCCTGCACGATCGAGGCTTCCAGGAGGAGCTCCCGGTCCAGCTTCTTCAGCGCCCACCGCGGACCACTCGGGGCCTGTCGGACCAGCGCGCTCGAGGTCTGGGCGGAGACGTCAAACCGGATGTACCGGTGGTCGGAGTACGTCTCCACCCCCTCCATGACGCGCCAGTCAATGACACGCGGTGACAGAGCGGGGCTGGCGAACGAGATGTCCACCACTGACTCACCCCGCATCCGCACACACGTGGGGACAGAACCCCGATTTAGGATGACCAGGCCTGTCTCCAGAGCCCAGTCCTCCACCATCCCGCCCCGTGTGTCCGTGTACCGGGAACCCCAAGCCGTGTTCTTGGCATTGAAGTCCCCGAGTACGAGCACGGGCAGGGTATGGTACCCGACGACGACGACTCTCAACTCCGCAAGGGAGTTGTGGAACTCGGCGAGAGTTCGGCTCGGGGAGAAGTATACCCCTACCACAACAATCTCCCCGAACCGTGCTGCCACGCAACCCCGTCCTCTCTTGACTGCCTCAAGCGACGGGGTACCGGCGGCGGCCGACGAAATGAGGGTCACTGAGCCGCTCAGGTCCTCCACCCAGTCATCCCTGGGCGGGACAAAGTACGGCTCAGCGACCACGGCGATGTTGATCGACCACTGCGCCATGCTCTGGAGTAAAAGATCCTGAGCGGCGGCGCAGTGGTTGATATTCGCCTGGAGGAGGCGTAATGGGGCCATTATTGGCACTCCATGTCAGCCCCCTCCCGAGCCCCCTGTGAGGGCCCTGCCGCGATGTTTGCGGCAACTACAATGGCGGGTGCGGCAGCGGCGGCGGCAGTGGCGGCGGGTGCGGCGGTGACGGCGGTGGCGGAGGGCTTGCCCCTGCCCCTGGCTTTGGCGGGTGGAGCGCAGGCCTTACTCCCAGCCCGGTGATCGGCCGGCTTGCCAGCTGCCGCACATAGAAAGCAGTGCGGCGTGGCAGTGCACGAGCCGGCCTTGTGACCGGGCTGACCGCAGCGGAAGCAATGATTGCTGCGGTCTACCTCCGAGGTGCATTGCACTCCCACGTGGTTGCCCACCTGGCAGCGGAAGCACCTCAGAGGTCTGGGTTCCAGCAGTTTAACCTGCGCAGAAACCCAGCCCACCAGGAGCCTTCGGCCCTCCCCGGCAATTTTTCTGGCCGCCGCCACGGGGCAGCTCACCGTAACGGCTTGCATCCCCGCGTGGTCAGGACGGATGGTGCCCGCCACCACCTCAGCCTCCGTCACGCAGTCATCCAGGCCCAAGATGCGCATGTCAATGCACTTGGTGGGCCTGGACACTCGGGCCTCGTCTGCATTTAGGGACGCCCTGAGCCTATCGGCCAGAGCGTCAGCAGTCGGGCCCATTATCATTATCATCCTGCTATCCCTTTAAGGAGCTCAGCAGTCAATCATGACAATAAGAACGGCATGACAAAGCGAATAGCTTAGAAGTTCGACGACTGCTTTGCAAACCTAGTATGTTTGATTCCCAGCAATTGATGTTTCTTTATGTTTTTCTGTGTACGTTCTACGAACTAAATTTTGTTATATGTATTATTATAATATTATGATAATAAGTAGTTCGTAGAACGTACACAGAAAAACATAAAATTTAGGCTACTTCTGTCAACTATGGTTATAATGAAAATGAAATCCCGTGTGTTTATAATCTACTCTAATCTACAATCTGCATGGTCTTCGCATGACCTGACCAAGATTATGTCTGGACTTTAAAAGAGACTGTGGCCTCTGAGTTTGTTTCGGCCTTTCTTCTCAGAGTAGTCAGATAGGAAACGCCGACCTCATCTAGTTTAAAAAACATGATTGACGTGTAAAAGTGTTTGTACAAACCTACTTACAGAAATAAAATTATTTATCATTTATCATTTATTTATCATTTACTGTTACTTATAATATTATTTTAGTGATAGCTGTTCGTCAGGAATAATCGGTAAGAATGCATCAGTCAGTGTACCAGTGTTGTGTCATTAGGTAGTATATTCAGGAACGCAGGCGTTAATTAATTTGCTTAAAACAAAAAACTCGCAAGCAATAGGAAATTACAGCTGAAGGCTACGAGTGTCGACCTCAGGACGAGCTGCTTCTCACACAAACCACTGTACTTCACTTGCTCCTGCGGCAGCACGTTCTGACTCTTTTTATATTTTAGCTGCTGCGACCAAAACTACAAACGCAGTATACAGGAAAGTTTTATAAAAATGTGGCTGTTATTTTAATATATCGTGGTGTCTTACGACTTCAACGCTAACACGAAGTGGCTAGCAGAAGCTAGTTCAATCTAATAAGATGGAATCGCACTATTAATGTTGCATTTTCACAAATAAATATACGATAAGTACACCAGAAGTTCTATCCCTAAATAGACACTTCTCCCCCAAACGAAGCCTTGGCCAACAAATCTTATACCGACAGAAATATGGAAGACAATAATAATCTCAAACAGTTATGACGCTAATCCGGGGTACCAGGGACGCATATTAACAAAGAACTATTTCCGTCACGTCCGTTGAAGATTATTGAAGAAACACAATGTCACGCGCTCCCTAACTTTCTGCGTTTTGCGGACTTGCAAACGCTTGAATAAGGGCTCTGATATACTGGCGCGATATCGTGAGGTGTTGTTATTTTTATGAATTGTGCATTTTTATTGGCAAGCTATTGATATACTAAAAATCCTAGCATATCGATATATCAAGGCAACAATATAAAGCTACAACGTGTAGCGTCGAGTGCTACCTTTTATTCAGCCTAGGTTAAGATGCGGTTGCAGTAATAATGTGGTATGTTTATTTCATTCGATAACGATATTATTGCGTGTGTTAGGATCGCTCGTCAATTGAACTTAATTATAACCAATTGCATTATTAACTCACTAGGCAATTACTATGCTTAATTACGACAGTACATTATCAAGTAAATTAGGAGTTAACTGCTAACGTAAAAACAAAATATAGACCTGTGCCATTTTAATGGATGCCTGGGTGTAGTGCAAACAGCAATTAGACATGCTGAAGAATTTCTATGGAAGTTCATGGCAAGGGTATGCATTTCAATGTAGTAAAATGTTGTTGAAGTCCCAATTTTTCCCTCTTTTTTATTACTGATAGGCTCGCGTTTGATCACTATCTCACCAGCACCCTAATGGGGGCTATCGTTTTTGTGCTCACCAGTTGGCGCCACTGTCGAGTAAGGTCCTGTTGCAGTACTTTTATTTGATGTGTTGGATATGTTTAAGTAACCTTATATTCATAGTATGTTTATTTTACTATATTTTAAAACTTCAAATGAATATTTAGATTATAATGTTCCTAAAATTGGCAAGCATGAAGCAGACAAATCTTATTCTACCTTCAAGTATAGAGGTATGAGGAACAGGGTGTAAAGCTCACTCATACTCTATTGAAAAGGGAGGATCCTCCGACCAGACGGGTGTTGTGTCTGGTGGGCAACTGCCCAACGATTGATATCGGGATGTTGTATATATGCTAGTTGCGCGGTAAACTCTGCTTGCGCGATGCAGGATTTTGTGTGACGTCAGTATGACGCGTAGCTCGCATGTGGCGATTGTAGATGCCGCTACATCACTCCCCCCCGGAGACCGGAGGTCGATAGTGGGCTGAGTCGTGTATCTTGCGATGCTTGCCAGGGCCAGGTGAGGTTCCAGTGAGTCGGAACCGGTTGTCGCATAGTTCGCGGTGAGTCGGAACTGTCTGCGAAGATTCCCCAGTGAGTCGGGGTGGCGCTGCGTTATGCTCCAGTGCGTCGGATGTGGTACAGCGCCGGGTTGAGGCTGACTGCTGGCGTCGACCAGGAGAGGGTTTGAAGGCTCTGCTTGTGGACCGGCCGAGAGTGCAGTGTGCTGTGCCAAGGTTGCTGATGAGGCTGAGTGTGATGACCAGGTATGCGCGGTCGCTGCATGCTGGTGGTCAGGATACCCGTTGAAGCCGTGGGTGCTGGCTGGCTGTGTGACTCGCCGCTCTAAAGCTTGCGGAAGTGATGATGATGACGTCACGCTGAAGTAGTTGCACGAAGGCTGCGCTGACGTTCATATTCGGGGTCACCAGTATAGAGGTATGAGGAACAGGGTGTAAAGTTCACTCATACTCTATGGAAAAGGGAGGATCCTCCGACCAGACGGGTGTTGTGTCTGGTGGGCAACTGCCCAACGATTGATATCGGGATGTTGTATATATGCTAGTTGCGCGGTAAACTCTGCTTGCGCGATGCAGGATTTTGTGTGACGTCAGTATGACGCGTAGCTCGCATGTGGCGATTGTAGATGCCGCTACACAAGTACTACTAAATTAAATCCTAACTTTTTACTAAAAGTCTTAAGCCATAATAGCCATAATTAATCAAGAATGGCACAACCATTACAGCTATTATGAATCATTCGTTAAAATCCGTGATAAAAAATCCCGCAAACAGTGAACGTTCAGTACATATTTTGACATCTAGAGACCTTACTCTACACTAGCGCCTCTAGCGGCGAACTCCAGCGCAATAACCCTTATTACGTAACACACTATCTATCACAATCTGAACCATTTTGAAGCCTATTACTAAACCATTGCTTCATATGTTCGAAAAATGTGTCTGCTCAAAAACGTAAATAACGCAATGACTGTTGTTGAACTGTCAAAATGAAAGCCATTCGTAGGAATGGCTTCCATTTTGACAGTTCAACACTAGTTAGTAGTAGTGTAGTTTACACTAACAGTAGTGTTAGTGTGTTACGCAACTACCCCACTGATCTCTATCGTATTAAAAAAATTCGTACGATGTAAATTGCATTTGTTTGAGAGAGCCTTAAACCAATTTTCCACACCCTCTTCCCTTTTAGACGTCGCGTGTGGCTTCGCGTTGGTTTTCAAATGTTGGCGTGTCGGGTGTTAAAAGTAACAAGTCTTGATTAAAGATTCCTGTTTATAATATGAGAAGTCATGGTGTAACATGTTTTCATTATTTTTGACGAACTGGTTCATGTTATGTTTGGATCAGGTACCACACCTAAGCTTACAAATTATCCAAACAAAAAATAGGGTTTGCTTTTCTCATCTGTAGATTACATCAAGAACGGCGGTCAACAGCGTATTCCTGTCTGCCTGCAACTACCGTCGATCACCAATTCGTCCAGGACGCATGATGTTTTGACCACTATCTCGTTTCCTTTAGCGGGAAATGGTATCTTTTGATAGGATTTGTTTATTTTGAAAGGTTGGGTTTAATAGATTATGAAAATTGGCTATATTATACCAAAAATGAATTGTTATCTTACATTAATCAACTCAGCCTATCGCAGTCCACTGCTGGACATAGGCCTCTCCCATGCTGCGCCACAATACCCTGTCCTCCGCCTTCCGCATTCAGTCTGTCTCAGCCACCTTTTTGAGGTCGTCAGTCCAACTAGCTAGGGGACCACTCCAGGACTCATCTGCTTCACCGGCCATCGGTCCTTCGAAAAACATGGACAGCCATAATTTATGACCGGCTTACCAAATATGAGTACGTGACCTAAATTAGAAAATGTATGCTCGTCCAAACATTGACGACTATTTGTATGTACAGTGCGGTCGACGAGAGAATGCGTTCTTGATACCTCGCACCTTTAAAGACAAACCGTTACTAAACGAAAATATAAAATTTTACACATGAGCTTAAATAAAAAGAAATAAACGGCTTTTTTGCAATACATCTTATGTTATTGTGTAAATAAATACCCATCATTATGACCTCAAAAGATGGCTCAAAGCACCATAATCCTAAATTCTATTGCAAAAAGCCGTTTATTTCTTTTTATTTAAGCTCCTGTGTAAAATTTTATATTTTCGTTTAATAACGGTTTGTCTTTAAAGGTGCGACCTGTCAGTTTCATATAAACGAATACGTGTTTTGCGGATTTGTTCTTTATAAGCTACTAGAATTATCACAGTGGCAGGTGTCAGGACCGCATTCCCTCAACCCTGTTCCTGATGCCGGTAGTCTGCTTTTTATGTTATTACGATTAAGTATGTGTACATTTTATTTAGTTACTAAATTGAATACCGATTGATGTCAGGGGTGTGTCAGGGCAGATCACTAAGTTACCAACTTACTTAGTTGGATAAATAAATTGCAATTAAGGCATGAAGATGATGATGACGTGTGACGCGAAAAATACTTATAAATACTTGCCTCTACCCCTTTAATCTTTAGATGATAGTTCATCTGACATTGATGTTTCTCTGTGGAAAAATAGCTCTCTTAAAGTAGGTTATGAAGTTATATATAAAACTTGGCTCATTTGTACTAGTCTCATAAGCTGTACATAAAATTACCTGCAAGTAGGTCTTACCGAAAGTTGTGACTAACAAACAGAAAGTTTGTCTTGCAAGCGTAACTAAGGATTCCGTAGAAATAAAAAATGCCGATGTTGCGGTGCCAGCTAGAAAGTTAATTTCTGACTAACACTTTGGATACTGGAATTAAAGGATATATTTAAATAAGTGAAAAGTTTCGTACTTCTTGTTTAAAGAAAATACCATTAAGTAGAATCCAGCTTTGCTTCTGAATAATGATCTTCATTAAAAAAATCAGCTACTCTTTGCTCCGATCATAATAGTCGCAGCATTAGTGTTAGTCCCGACCACCTTTGGCATGACACTTGCATCTGCAATCCTAAGCCTTCCCAAACACACTTAGGTAGGAGTTTACCAAAACCCCCATTGGGCTTGAACCAGCGTAATGATAACCTGACATCATTATACACATCACATAGCATTTATAATATTCATGGGCCGAATTAAAATCTCCACAACCACAAGCTTCGGGAATAACTACTTTAACTTCAACACTTTCGAAAAACTTCGTATCATGAACTCTCAAGAAATCTTGCAGATAAATCGCGTGTTTAGCTAAATCTTCATTGTTAGAATAATATCCAATGTATATCAATGGTTGGTCTTTGGAATCTTGGCTGCACAGTAAAACTTTACCACGAGATTCTAGGTATAATAAAACGTGGTATGTTAGTCGAAAATATTTTCCTACACTACCGTCATGTAAAGCATCACATATTTCATCCACAAAATAATAGTAGTAAGCTCAAAATTGCAACATAATGGTCGGTTCAGTTATTAGAAGACTAAATTTCTGATAATCTGTATAACCTCTACTTTTATTTAAACTGATATACCCAAAAATGGCTGGTGTAGGAAAATTAAAATGATCTACCGGCTAGACGGACTAGAATTTCGCGTCGTGTGGGTCATGATAACTATAACATGGTCTTGTAAAACTTGATCGATAGGGAGATTAGAAATTACGTCTATATTTCGATTTATTAAGTGCTATTCTGGACCTCTCCCAGACAGGATTAATAGTTGCGGGGTGTTTATAGCTCCTGCCGATACTATGACTTCTTTTGTTGTAAAAAACAAACAGTTTCATTGCTTTCTAAGATAGCTTCAACACCAACAGCACCCTTGTCATCATCGAAGAGAATTTTCGATACCAGTGTGTTTTTAAGCACAAACAAATTGGGTCGGTTTTTGATCGGTCGCAAAAATGTCTGAGCAGTGCTCTGCCTTACACCGTCAGCAATGGTAAACATACATTCAGTATATCCGACTGGAGTGACACCATTTGTGTCTATAACAATTTTATGACCAATTTCTTTGAAAGCTTCAAGGTACTTCTGACCCTCTTCAGTATAATATCTATTTGTTCCTAAATATCCATCAGTACCATGAAAAATTCCTGCATCAGAATCTTGAAGGATCTGGTGAACTAGCCTCTCACTTTTGATAAAATATGGAAGTGTGTTTTTCCAGTTCCATGACTCATCGCCAATTATCTTCACCCAGATGTCAAAATCATGATGATTTCCTCTCGTGTAAACCATGAAGTCAATAGAACTTTTGACTCCAAGCATTTTTCCTCTCGTCCATTCAGTTCCGTTGATTTTATGAAATTGTTCGTTATAACCATCGTCTACAGTTACAAAGTTCCAATCAACTGATGTATTTTTCATGTATTGGAACAGCACTGGTACCTCGAATAGAGTAAATACATGGAAAATATATAAAATAAGTACAGTTGCTTACCTAAAATTGAGAAAATATTAATTCAAATGTGCAAGAGAAATAAATGTAAGCTTTAAAATATAATTATGATTAGTTCAGTTTCAGCGTTGACTTAATAAGAATTGCTTTGGTGTAATATTGTAATCTGTGCTGTAATACAATCATTCACCAAAGCAATGTATTGTCAAGATCTTTTGTATTTCCTGTCAAAATGGCCCTACAGCAATATTTTAACATCTAAGCTTATTAAAAATACTTTTAAAATGTAGTTACATTCTGATAAATTTTGACATATCGGCTCAAATGTCTATTACTACTTACATCTACTGCATTCGTTTTACTGCTTTATTTATTGTTGCATCGATTTTAAAATACATTACTTACCACAATAGATATCCGTCTTACCACCGATTCTACCGGTGGATCTCCACCCGCTTCTATTAGTAAAACCGTAGTATTCTCATTCTCTGTGAGTCTATTAGCGATCACACTGCCTGCTGAGCCAGCACTGACTACGATGAAGTCAAGGAAAGCACCATCTGATAAATTTAATACACATGAAATATTATTGTTAATGATTTTATTGATGCATTATTCTATATCAATCAATGACATGCGGGCGAAAGTTATGTAGCATTATCAGATTTTAATGTTCCCACTGCTGGGACACAGGTCTCCTCTCTATAAGAGGGGAGGGCCATAATCCACTTGGACCCAGTGGTTGGCCAATACGGCGAGCAATGGGCAGCTCGCCGTCCGGTAAGGACCAGGCCTAGGTCGACGGCGCGTCGTGTTCCACGCGTACTCAAAGAGATGTCAGCACCATTGACGGGGTCGCGGATTGTTCGAAAGAGTTACCGTGGCCCTGGCGCACAAGCAACTGAAGGAACACGGGTGTGTTTTAGTCAATAAGAGTCTGACACGCCCTACCGCTCCGCCCAGAGCGGGAGAGGTCATTTGATGATTTCCCAAGCAATAAAAAAAAATGGTTGGTGGATGTTACATGTTTTCCAATTTTTGGTTTTAGGACCTTTGATTATTAGTTTACTCATGATGCTTTCCATCGCCGTTTTGCGAGCATTAATGATGAAAGAAATCACACAATGTAAAGCGACTGTCTGGATTTGTTGGTAACGGTTACAAAAATAATTGATTTAGATTATTTCCTAGAACCTGTGACTGCTGTGAGAATAGGAATGCAGTCAGTTGTAAGGTACACAGTATGCTGAAGGCCCCTTTGATTGCCTGGATTCCAAGTATAGCTGTAGTGGCTAAGTGTACAGGTAATTTACAAGTAGCCATAATGGCCAAGAGTGGGCCGGGTTCGCACAATAAGGCCCGTGTCCCATCGCCGGCGATTAATAAGAAGCGAATAGAGCTTGCAACTAAAAACGAGTTGGCGAGCAACGAGCAGCGAGTGCGGGACGGCGACGAGCGATTACCCGCTGGTATGCGTATTTAGCTAGCGTGAGTCGCTCAGCGAGTGTTTTTCCTGCCAAACGAGCGTCGCTGAGCGAGAACCCTCTTTGATAACTCTTGTCGCTGTGACAAACGAGTACTCGCCAGCGAACTCTAACTAAATATCCTGGTAGAAACTTACTTTAACAAATACTAAAGCACGTCGTACCTTCCGTCTATTGCCAATTAACACGTGATGACGTTGCGACCAGTTATTACCGACGTTATTACTGTCAATCTAATATATTACTAACCTGCAGTATCACATTACTGCTATGTCTTCATCAAGGCTCTATGTAGAACATACATACATAGGTAAACTAACACTTTCTTCCCATGGGGGTTGGCAGAAACTACAGATCGCCACCTGCTACGATCCTTACATGCTCCTTTTGCCTCGTTTACGTTCGTTCATACTTTCTAAGTTTATATTTTTCTGCCTATCATACTTAAGTTCATGTCCAGTATCCTAATTATATGGACCACCCTTAACCAATAGTAAATAAACAGCTTATAGGCCTAAGTCTACTCGTGGCGGCGATCGGCGGCGGCGACCTCTCGCGTCCGGCCCTGGTTCAGGCCATGGTACGGAGCGAGAGGGAATGGGAAGCCGTCACCTCCTTCTGCGAAGCAGTAATGCTAGCGAAGGAGGAGGCGGAGCGCGAAAGGGAGAGGCATTCTCTGCGCCCTCGCGCCCCTAGCCACCGCAGGAGGAGGAGACACCCTGGGCGTCGGGAGTCGATTGCCGACTCCCGGCCACCGTAGGCGCGGGCTTGCGGACGGCAAGCAATGGGCAGCTCGCCGTCCGGTAAGGACCAGGCCCGGGTCGACGGCGCGTCGTGTTCCACGCGCGCCTCAAAGAGATGTCAGCACCATTGACGGGGTCCGATAGGACCGATGCCTGCCGGGGTCGCGGATTGTTCGAAAGAGTTACTGTGGCCCTGGCGCACAGGCAACTGAAGGAACACGGGTGGGTTTTAGTCAGTAAGAGTCTGACACGCCCTTCCGCTCCGCCCAGAGCGGGAGAGGTCATTTGATGATTTCCCAACCCAAAAAAAAAAAAAAAAAGGCCTAAGTCTAAGAAGTCAGCAGTTATCCAAATATATACACATTCTAATCCATGTATCAAAAAATTTACTTTGGAATCACTCTGAAATACACACATACATTCACATAATCTCACGCCTTCTTCCCATGGGGATAGGCTAGTAACTACTGAACGCCACCTGCTACGAAATGTTCCTGGGAATTGCTCTGGAATGAAGAAAATTAAGTCGAATTGCTCAATGTGCATAGACATTTATATAATTATTTTGTGACTTGTTATGTTAGACTAATAACTAAGAGAAGATATTGACTTCTTCAACACGAGGATTAACAACCTAAACGAATAAATTAATTTAATTAGCAAAAAAAGATTTTTTGTTTTTTCCCTTTATAGTTGTTGTAATAACATCAATATACACTACGTGGAAAAAAATACGTATTATTGAAGTTACCTGAAAAACCACAGTTAGAACAATTTATATGGGACCACCCCTGGGGCATACCCTACCCATTAAAAAAAGAATTTTCGAAATCGATCGACAATTTCCGGAGATACCACGTAAGAAACATACAAAAAAAAGGATACAAACGAATTGAAAACGTCCTCCTTTTTGAAGTAGGTTAAAATAAACAGAAAAAATAGCTTGTAAAAATAGTAAAATCATTTTTATCAACGATTACAGACAACATAAAAAAGTGTACATCAATTTGATGCTATAAAGAAAACAAAAAGTATTTTGACCTTTTTTTGTGCCCTCTATTTTCTTGCACAAAACCTTATAGGGCTCAATGTGCAGTATACGCGGTTCCTGATATTTAAGCAGGATGCATTTAGGATACGAAAACGCCTAATTTTATTTTATAATGTCAACTGAATTAATGATGTATGTAACTAATATTTTGTAAAAATATAATTTAAAAAAATGGAGTTTCTTGCCCGTTCTTCTCCATACTACGCTTTGGAATGGGCAACTAGCTCCATATTTCTGACTGACCGACTCCTTGAAAATTCAAAAGTGCCTGTAAATGGTTTTATTGAAATAAATGCTTCGAGTTTGAGTGGTCAATTTCATTATTCCCGTCCAAATTACTCCCCAAAAAAGGCACCTAATATTTTCGTCCGTTTGGAAGTAAATCAATATGTTACTGAGCACGTGTTCGTCCAATCCAATCAGCTGGGTGTTCCATCAGCCAGAGTGCTTAAATATATAATCCATCACCTAGAAATTCATTAAGTCTCTCGTTCTACCCGGGAGCTACTGCTAAAATTGTAACGGATATAATACAATACGACACGATTCGTCTACTGAAGGTATTTTCTCTTTTATCCATTTAGAATAGGTTCAGTAAAGTAAAAATCGTTTATTGCAACACTAAAATTGCAATATGGAGAAAGCGTTGGTCCCAAACGAGATACAGTCTTTATCTTGGGCAACATTATATAAAACATTTTAGGTTTAAATAAAAGTTCAAATTGGTGACAAATAAACTAGTTAAACTCTTCGAGACTGCAAAACTAAATTACAACAATAATATAGGTACATGTAAGTAGTACACCTTTAAGGGGACTACAGGACCTAATCGCAAGTTTTATAATGCCTAAAAGTATATGATCCACTGCAGTAAACAAAATCAGAAAAATACTTCAGGATATATATCATGCTAGTTAGTTAGTGTGTTGAAAACATAATAAAACTAATTTGATACGATAGAAAAAGAAATCACGAAGATACCTCTAAGAATTTCTTTTAACGATTAAAAAACATACTAAAGAAAAGAAAGAAAAAAATTACATTTATTTGCGGTAAACATGACGCAAAGAAAAAACACACAAACACAAAAAATAACGAGTTTGGGAATATACAATTTTTAATGCAATAATTCAGATATTTTTTGTCAGATTATTCTACAAGAACATATTAATGTACTTAATAGTGTTTTAATTTTTTAGTCCAATCAATAGATTTTTTGTAAATAGATAATATCTTCATATTTTGCAATAAATTACCAGCGTTGTGTCATCGCGCTTCTCTTTCTTTTCTATGCAGTCTGACAGTGACCGCGCTTTAGCTGTTGTCAGTCTCTTAACGTAGGTAGGTTTGTAACTTACGTGCGATTTTTATCGTCAGTCTAGTTTTAAGTAACTTTTTCACACAAAACGAAAACTGTTATTCAATTTCATATTTTTATACCGTTTACTTTTGATGTGTATGTCGTCATCATCATCATTTCCACCGAAGGACTTGTACTGCTGGACATAGTGTACGGCCTGAGTGAATATGTGTTCAGCGGGGTGATCAGTGGGGCGGGGAGAGGTCGAGAGCGCGTTCACTGAGTAGCCTTAGTGCACGCCATAGAGAGCAGTATATTCTTTGGTGCACGCTCAGCGTTCGTGTGAATCAGTCACATTTTCATCATGGCGTCTGCGTCGTACGACAGCAGTTTTCAGCCTACTTTTGGTAAAATATAATTAATTTGTAAAGTAAGCTAGTAAATTACCTTCAATTCCTAGTTTTATTGATAGTTCAGTTAATGGGAAGATAACCATATTTCTGGTTTATTTTGTATTGACGTGATAGTTTCTTCAAACGACATCACGCACACGCTCGTCTTGCCGCTGCAAAACACAAACTTTGATCTCGCATGCGACGCCCCGCTCGACGCAAACAAGCACACTGCTGCACCCGCGCCGCTCGGCCGCCACTCAGGACACCTACGTGTTAAGAGGCTTACAACAGCTAAAGCGCGGTCACTATCGGACTGCATAGAAAAGAAGGAGAAGCGCGATGACACAACGCTGGTAACTTATTGCAAAATATGAAGCAATTATCTATTTACAAAAAATCTATTGATTGGATTAAAAAAATAAAACACTATTACGTTAGTATGTTGCTTGTAGAATAATCTGACAAAAAATCAGAATGATTTAATGCACAGTAGTATGGTTTTTAATCGTTATAAGAAATTTTTAGAAGTATCTTCGTGATTTTTTCTATCGTATCAAATTAGTTGTATTATGTTTTCAACACACTATCTAATTAGCAAATATCCTGAAGAACAACATATATATTTCTGATTTTGTTAAGTGCAGTGGATCATATACTTTTAGGCATTATAAAACTTACATTTAGGTCCTGAAGTCCCCTTAATGCATCTGTTTGATACGATCGCTGCACGCCCCGCCCCGCTGGACGCTCGATTTTAGCGGGCACCCAGGCCGTACACTTAGGCTTCCCTCAAGGATAGAGCTCCCTAAAGTACCTGCCTCACCACTGACGAGGATGATACTAGACATCAACGAATTTTCTCGCTCAAAATAGGTACAAAAGATTGTAGGTCCCGCGTAAGTGAAAGAGCTACATAATATATTAATAGTTCGCTAACTGTTCACACCGCCGGCAAGTACTCCTTTGTTACAGTGACAAGAGCTACCACAGAGAGCAGACTGTATTACTGAACTTCGAAGTTTAAAATATCGATGTATTTAATTGAGAATGTTCATAATCGCGATGTACGGAACTTCGAAAGAATGTCTATTCAAACTTCGAAGTTCAGTATGACATTCTTTCGAAGTTCCGTACATCGCGATTATGAACATTCTCAATTAAATACATCGATATTTCAAACTTCGAAGTTCAGGAATACAGTCCAGAGAGCACTCGCTCAGCGTCGCTCGCTTGGCGGGCAGAACACTCACTGATAGACTTACGCTGGGTACATACGCATACCAGAGAGTAATCTTTCGTCGCCGTCCCGCACTCGCTGCTGGTTGCTCGCCAACTCGATATTAGTTGCTAGCTTCACTCGCTTCTCGTTGATCTCCGGCGGGGGAACAGGTGCCTTAAAATCAAAACAGATTACATACATAGAATCATATGTTAAAGTTACCAAAAAAAATCTATCCACATATTCAGAATTTTATAACATTACAACATCTCCATAAGCCCTTAAAACTACCCACAAGGGCGTTACTAAAGTGAATCGGAAGATATGAAAATATATTTTATATTCATGTTTTATAACGTCCCGCGAGGGTAGTGAAAAACAATGAAAAGATGCCTCCTGTATGTTGGTTGGTTTGTTACAGAGATCGTAAAATAAACCGCGGGTACCTATAGTAAAATAGTATTAAAAAAGCTGAAAAAGTAGGTACGTTTTTTGTAAGAAACATTTTGATATTTTGTCTGTGGTTTGAGTGTTGCCAGTAGATGCAGTAGAATGACTTTTTTTACCTCCTCTCACCTACAGTGCGAAAGTTAACAAGTGCCAAAGATCTCTTCATAGTTTTGGCAAAAATTTGATGACATTATAGAGGTATGAGGAACAGGGTGTAAAGTTCACTCATACTCTATGGAAAAGGGAGGATCCTCCGATCAGACGGGTGTTGTGTTTGGTGGGCAACTGCCCGACGTTTGATGTCAGGACGTTGTATAGATGCTAGCTGCGCGGTAAATTCTGCTTGCGCGATGCAGGATTTTGCGTGACGTCAGTGTGGCGTGTAGCTCGCATGAGGTAATGTACACACACAACAACATCCTACAACATCATCATCATCGACTTTAAGAAGGTATCGTCATGTTTACTCAATGATACCTCTCCTCTCTTACACGACTCACTTTTATAGTAATACATATTTTAATTACACTACAAAATCTACACAACTTTCCGCTTAATTTAAAACTCATTCCCAGTATCGCTCAATGTGACTGTTTCTACTGAAAGCTATTTTAAATCACTTAGGACATCAAAGTACTTACTGGAAATGACATAATTATGATTAAGTGCGGATGCAAGGATGGATAAATATTCAGTCTAGACATTTAATTTCTAAGTACAGTCAGCTAAATTAATTGTTTATCGAATTAACACACTATGTAATTTTGCCATGTTATAGCCATATTCTGCAACTGTCAAAGAATGACAGTCCGTGATTTGAATATACGGACAATTTAAGTTGGTAGTCAACGTGATGGGCAGTTAATTTCCCTGGTTTTACGAAGATTTAAGACACAAGTTTTGAATACAATTACTTGAAAACAAATGTCTGTCCGTTTGGTACAATCTTGCTTTTTCAGAGATCTTTTACATTGTATTTTATGGCCAACGTTTGAAGTTTGCGTGGTAGTAAAATTTTAAGTTTATTGTGGATATACGGCCGCCAAAAGAACAAGTATGTTGTCAATAAATCTATAAACCATCTGCTTAGAAGTCTGAAACCTAAGTTTTTCAAACAATACAGGCTGGCAGGGACGCGTCGGGAGTCGATTGCCGACTCCCGGCCACCGTAGGCGCGGACTTCCGGACGGTGAGCAATGGGCAGCTCGCCGTCCGGTAAGGACCAGGCCCGGGTCAACGGCGCGTCGTGTTCCACGCGCGCCTCAAAGAGATGTCAGCACCATTGACGGGGTCGGATATGGCCGATGCCTGCCGGGATCGCGGATTGTTCGAACGAGTTACCCTGGCGCACAGGCAACTGAAGGAACACGGGTGGGTTTTAGTCAGTAAGAGTCTGACACGTCTTTCCGCAAAAAAATAAATAAAGGGACATCGACACACAACCTGTTACCCTAGATTCAGTCCATGATTCTGAAACCCCTGCGTTGAAATTTTTCATAGGTTTTTTTTATTTATTTACAATTCTGTACATTTTGATGACGTCGGTAATGCACCTTTCTATGCAACAGCAGTTTTTTTTTTGATTACCTACCTTCGAAAGATTTCTGCACTAGGGGGTCTAGAATCATGTGCTGAATTCATGGTTACAGTTTTCGCGTCGATGTCCATGCCACCGTTTTGTTTGGAAAAGCCAGGTTTCAGACTTCTAAGCTGGTGGATTATAGATTTATTGACTACATACTTGTTCCATTGGCGGCCAAAACTTCTATTTTTCGTAAGCGTGGTACAATTTATCTATGTTCTAATAAAAGTTAGAATGTTCTTAAGTTATGGCACAGTTTAGTTTAAGCAGTTTTATAGAATCATGTTCAGTTACATATTCACTGAAAATGATTCTACTGATTGATTTGTGTTCAATTGTTATAATAAAAAAAAGGAAGAGTTCATAGGGCATCAAAAAATTCGTCCGCATTGCTGTCAATGGGTAAGTGCTCAAAAGGCTGGCATCATTGCCATTATGAGCTCTCCCCTTATTTTCTTAAATTATATACTTACTATTTATTATAAGTACATAACAATCCAATATACAATAATACATAATATACAATATACAAGCTAATACTAAAATATATATATAATGTACAAGTACATAATTTCAAAAAAGAGGGAGAGCTCATAAGACATCATAATTATATACTTATACATAATATTAATTAATATTTGTGTCTATTTAAATTCATGGTAACAAATTGGCTTCTTACACTTCCTTAACGAATACGATATGACAGAAAGTTTCGGTTAAGTAAAAACTCGCACACATTGACAAATCACAAATACATATGCACTCACTCACATACGTCCGTACCTATAGCATGCAGACACTTACAAAAACCAACAGAACTGACACAATTCACACCAATATTCAGAATTTAAATTATCCTACTAATATTATAAATGTGAAAGTGTGGATGTTTGGATGTTTGTTACTCAATCACGCTAAAACGGCTGAACGGATTTGGATAAAATTTGGCACATACATGTTTGACTGTGACCTGGATTAGGACACAGGATACTTTTTATCCCGATATTCCCACGGGATCGAAATCTCTGCGGGTGAAACCGCGGGGTGCAGCTAGTATGTACATAAATAACAACTTACATCTAATTAATTAACCTAACCTAACTAAAACTATTAACAAGCTAAAAAATGGCGTCAAAAAATTCCTCCGCATCGCTGTCGACTGGTAATGTACCCAAGAGACTGGTGGCATTGCCACGTTGTATGGCAATGCTTAGCCTCTGACCAAAGTAAAAGCCATCCCTTGGGTCACGGGAAGAGTCAAACAGGCGTTTGGAGATCTCCTTGAACAAAACATGGGCACTCGGACCCCACGGCCCGAGGGTTTCAACCTTATATTCACAGCAACATGTACCTGTACCAGTGTCTCCAACCACGCCGTAATTACGGTAGACCTACCGTAATTTTTCTAGATCTACCACCTACCGTAGACATGTTATTACGGTGCCACATTTTACCGTAATTTCGTCCGTGTCCTTATTTCTATAATGGCAACACTTAATCTAGTTAAATATTACTATTTTATTAGAGCATTACTGTAATAGGGAATAGGGGAGTCCCCAAGAAATGATATAATTATGATGTTGAACTTGGATGATCCCGCAGATGTATATTGGCATCGTGTATCGGAGATGAAAACGAAAGCAAAGTCGCCGCCATTCTTTAATTTGGCACAGTTTATGTTAGGAATGCTATCCCTGTCACATTCAAACGCCGACTGTGAACGCATTTTTATTCTTACTACTGACTTGAAGACGAAGAAAAGGAATCATTTGTCCACAAAATCTATTGCTGGGAACCTGTTCACGCAACAGGTTATTATGAGACATGGCAAAAACTGTTGATTTCCATCCCACCTATGATATGATTTAAAAAAAAGAAAGTGTCGATGTATAAAAAAACGGATCATTAGGTATTTAACTTGATTTAAGTGAAATAATTATTTTTTTATGATAAATAAATAATACTATACGTATTTAGAATACAGAAAAATCAGTTTTCTTGAACAATTTTATTAATAAAAGACTACCGTATTTTTACCGTATTTTTGTTTTTTGCCTACCGTAATAAGCTACCATTTACCGTATTTTTTTTTTAGACTAGCAACACCGTAATTTTGATAGAGAGAGTTGGAGACACTGACCTGTACACTCTTTTTATGCCTATTTTAAGTTTAAAAAATGTATCCTTTATTGTATAAAATTGTTAACGGAACGAAGGAGCCTGGATCACACAACACAGAGAATCCTAGTGTACGGTTTAGGAATTCAATCCACTTGAATGTAAGCTTAGTAAATAAATTTATTTTATTCTATTCCTATTCTATTCTATTCTTACTGATTAAATAAATTATCAATTGTTATCAAAACCACATAAAAATTATGTTTTGTGTTTACGTTTTTTTAAAGAATAGCCGATTTTTTGTTCGTTCCCTCATTTTGGTGGATAATTCATAGAGATAAGTCTTTACATCGTACTGGTTTCTTTCAATTCGATTGTTTTACAATAACAATAACGTTTTTCCGTCATGGTTAAGCCCTATTTTTCTCTTCTACTTCGGCGTACTCAAAAATTATCAAAATTGTCTTATATTTTTTTGCGTTTGTCAACTACCTTCTTGTGCTTTGTGATAAAATTAATAAGTATGTAGGTATATAAAGTATATTTAATATTCTTCACATGTTGAGCGTTAGCCCAATATTTTTACTAAGAAATGAAAAAAAAAAAAACGATTATCAGCCTTATTCGCAACACGTGTAAGCTCCGAACATATTACTACAATATGTCACAATCCCTATTATTAAATAAGTACACAAACCTACGTCACAGCGCAGCGGTTGGAATACCGTTCAAAAGGCTGACACTCAAAAAGGAACTCTTTCTATAGAATTCACATCGATATTGGTGTTATAATACCTACATACGATTTATTTGGACCTCATAAATCTCGGAATACTGCCGCTCCAACAGCCGGTCATAACCAAAGGATTCTGATATTTGGCATTTTCAGATTGTTCAATATAATAAATGTAGGAATTTTGTGAAAGAATGGGGCCCGAATAACTCCAAAATGTGTCAGGTGTAATAAAACAGTGTCGATTTTAACATATCTGAACCCATTATTTTGAATGTATCGTCAAAGAAGATTCCCAGATTTTGTCTTCTATTTTTCCAGTTTCGATTTTTACAGTTTGTTTGCTATCTTTCTACTTATCCATTTGATTATTATTAATTGTGTCAATGTTTTCCATGCACCAACATTTTTATATTGCGTTATGTATCGACGTAGCACTTATTAAGCTAATTAATTCATTATAATTCTTTTGAATGCTACATGCGAATGTGTCATAACACAGGAACCAAAAACTTTTTGCTAAGCAAAAATTTATTATAGCCCATTCAACAAAACAGCAACTGATTTTCGGAATAAAATTCAGAAATAAATCGAAGCCAACGAGCGTTCCTCTAAATCCTTGAAGCTCGAAATAACTTATCGATAAAAGAATTCAACGAAAGAATGAGAGTAACCTTATCCAAATCGGAACCCAAGAAATATGAACGAACGAAAATTCAACGAAATTTTATGTGAAGTTCCGTTGCAATTGGGATTTTCAGACAAATCATTCGGTTAGTCAACCGAAATGGTCGCACTTCGGAATAAACGATTCATAAAGTATCCAAATATTATCTAACTTATCGGGAAATAAAGGAAGAGATAGTGAATATAATTTGGTGTAGTAAAAACTTGTTCGATTTGAGTGCAAAGTTTGCAAGATCTATGATTGAATCAGACAATTGGAGAACTTTGTCCGGAGACGTTTCTTATTCTTTGTAACTTGCTTTAATTTCAATTCAAAGCAAATGAAAGACTTTTCTTGAAATTTTATTAGTAGTCATCTGTAATATTATTCACAATTTATTTTTTATTGATTAGCGTCAGTGTTTCATACACGATTCTTTTAAAACATAAAATCACAAGTCTTAAAAACTGGAAAATAGGGGAACGGAATATTTTTTTAGCTGTCGAAATTTTACTTGAAGATATTACTACGACAACAACGTCATAAAAGTAACTCAACCAAAACAGCCACAAGTCCTTCATAAATATAGTTTATAATTGCCCCGAAAACCTATACAAACATCCCATAAGCTAGCAACAAACCCCATGCCTTGTAGCCAGTGAACACCAATTTATTACAATGAATAATGCAAGCTCAACCCGTCTTCCAAGCCGGCCCGGCCGCCATTTTCCTATTCCTTATTATTTTAAGAGATTTCCGCAACGGCGAGTTGGGCCGGGTCTTATACGCCACTTTCCACTGACACGGACCGAAGCGACGCAACTTATGTGGAACGACGGGATGTTCCAGTTATGACCGTATTCGAAACATCGAGTAATGGATACCCGCTTGAGGGACAGTCTGAAAAAGCAATGGCGTTTGCAAGATCAAGGAAGCTCTTGGGATTAATAGAGGCATAAGGAAGTTCCTACGAGCAGATATTGTTGTAAAAAAAGTTAAGATGATGGCAGTTTTGGCTTATCTTTACACTCGTATTTTGTTATGGAGGGAGATTTCCTGTACGATACAGAAGGATATTCAATTTACAGGACTTGATACAGCGAGACGTGAAAGTGTTCCTTATGCAGTTGGAAATTAGGTTTAAAATTTATTATAGTCATCTGGTAACCTTCCAAAGGTTTAATGACGATTCTTGCAAGATCTCCTTTGTGCTACAGAAATGTTTCTTTTTTGTTGACCGTGTCAATTCTACTGCTATAATAAACAATACTAGGGACAGCAAAGCGGTAATGAACAGTTATTGTCTTACTTTAATATTTTTTTAGGCCAAAAGAAGTTTACGTACCTACCTGATGATTTAGTTTTACACTTACAAAGCCATGTTCTTTGATTTGACTAAGAACATGCAACTTTAATAGATCTGCCGCTTTATTCTGTTAAAATCTCACCGTGGAAACTGAGTTGAAGTGAGTTGTCATTCCACCTGATAATATATGTTGAAGTGAGCTTGAAGTGAGCCTGATAATATAAGTTGAAGTGAACTTGAAGTGAGCCTGATAATATAAGTTGAAGTGAGCTGTCATTCCACTTAATATTATAAGTTGAAGTGAGCTTGAAGTGAGCTGTCATTCACCTGATAATATAAGTTGAAGTGAACTTGAAGTGAGCCTGAAAATATAAGTTGAAATGAACTTGAAGTGAGCCTGATAATATAAGTTGAAGTGAACTTGAAGTGAGCCTGATAATATATGTTGAAGTGAGCTGTCATTCCACTTGATATTATAAGTTGAAGTGAGCTTGAAGTGAGCTGTCATTCACCTGATAATATAAGTTGAAGTGAGTTTGAAGTGAATCTGATAATATAAATTGAAGTGAGCTTGAAGTTAGCTGTCATTCCACCTGATACTAGGGATCGACACTATTGACAGCTCACTTGAAGCTCGCTTCACCTAAGTTTTAACGCTGAGATTTTAACAGAACAGATCGGCTGTTCAACAATAAAATATTCAGTACCACCATACTGCAAAGATTTTCATTCATCTCAGCTTTCACCACATTGGGCTCACAACCATTATAAGTCCAATAATGTCTTCCGAAGTTAATTACCTCGCAGACGACTTGAACAGTTAAATTGTTATTGCAACAACTAATTGCACAATAAACACGGGCGCAATGTTAGTACAAGATTGGTTTACGACGGCTGTTGTAATGGCAGTCATAATTAACTGAGATTTGGAACATAATGGTTTCCTTTACAGTTTTCAGCTGCTGTTGGTAGAGTTGTTAGTTTTGAGCCCTAGGTTATTCTGGAGTTTATTAAATATGAGAAATAAGTTCCTTAATAGACATAGACGCCATGTCTAATACCATACATTATTGTCTGTCAAAAGACCATTTCAAATACCAATCTACATGGTCTTCACATGATCTGACCAAGATTATGTCTGGACTTTAAAAGAGACTGTGACCTCTGAGTTTGTTCCGGCCTTTCTTGTCAGAGTAGTCAGATAGGAAACGCCGACCCAATCTAGTGTTAAAAATATGATTGACGTGTAAAAGTGTTTGTATAAACCTACGTACAGAAATAAAATCATTTATCATTTATCTGGCTTACTTTGAAGGGTATTTATTGGTGCCATTCAATTTTGCCTCTAATATTGGCAATCCCTTTTGGTGACCATCAGTTGGCCCATATTTATAAGTCAGAATTTATATAAGGGCTGGAGGGGCTTTTTCAGCTGTGGATGTCTTTCGGCTCAATTATGGTGAAGTTAATTATGTTAATAGTAAGTAATTGTATCATTAATGTTAATTTTTTCTTCTTTCCAGGTTGAACAGACACCTAGACGACGTTAGAAAATAGAAGGTACTTATAGATCATTATACAACCTATCTTAAAATGCACTGTAGGACTATACGCATCCTAATCCTGACCTTTCCCAATTTATTTGGGGACAGCGCAGCATGTCTTCGTCGTCAATATAATCTCTAGTAGCCGACATCACCGAAGTCATCCTTTTTATGGTTCCGTAGCTAACAAGGAACCCTTTTAGTTTCGCCATGTCCATCTGTCCGTCCGTTCGCAGCTTAGCTCAGAGACTCTTAGTACTAGAAAGCTATTATTTGACATGGATATACATATTAATCACGCCGACAAAGTGGTAAAATAAAAGCATGAAAAAAAAAAATTTTTGGGTACCTCCTGTACTCTACATGGTCTTCACATGTCATGATCTGAGCAAGATTATATCTGGACTTTACAAGAGACTGTGACCTCTGAGTTTGTTTCAGCCTTTCTTCTCAGAGTAGTCAGATAGGAAACGCCGACCTCATCTAGTTTTTTTTTTAAATATGATTGACGTGTAAAAGTGTTTGTAAAAACTTACAGAAATAAAATCATTTATCATTTTACTCATAAAGTAGGGATATTTTTTTTCTCATCTATTCCATGGTGTGGGGTATCGTTGGGTAGACCATTCAAAAATATTACGGGTCTGTGAAAACCATTTTTCAATTTAGGGATCCGTTTGCGTAAAATTAAGCTTTAAATTGCAAATTTTTGTTAGAGTGAAGTGTGTCCCCGCCCTGCCAGCTAAATGGTTGTTTTTGGATATGTGGAAAAAATCACGATAGTAGTATATATAACAAAGTTAAAAAAAACTATCATAGCTAAGTAAGCTTTACAAGGTAACGAGTAATAGTCGACCAACTTACATTTGCAGTTGGAACGTATGGGAGAATATGTTTTGCAACTACTACGTTAAGTTTGTTCTTGGGGTAAATTGACCCCAACTACGGAACCCTTCATTGTGCGTGGTCCAACACGCACTTGGCCGGTTTTTATTAAATGACTGTAGGTATAATAATTTAGAAAAATTTTCAAAGTCGACGCCATTCAAAACTTACCTTATCTCCGCAAATCCATGCAGTCTAAATTCTCCAAAAACTTATCTCATTCCTTTCATCTTTCAGCGCAGTTCGATAGCCATGATCTTCCATTAACGAAGGCTCAACGATCCTTGAACAATGTTCTAGGCTTTAATGGTTCGAGAAATAAGTTCACGTATAATTGCTTCAGCCATTTTTGGCCTTAAACAATGTTTGGCTTCATGCCCCCGTAAAGAAAGCATTGGCTATCTGAAATTGTATCTCAAATGATTTATTTTTGGCTATTTTCTGTAGCTGATGCGATTAGGTAATTATTCGGCTTAGCGAATTTTTATAAGCTGTAAATGCGATTTATGTTAACTTTGACATTTGGGACAAAAAAGCATAAATAGCATAATCAGCCTATAACTTTCTCATTGCTGGGACACAGGCCTCCTCTCTGTATAAGGGAGGGGGCCATAATTCACCAAGTGGGCCTACTGCGGCGTGGGGATGTCACATTTCTTCGAATTTTTGGTTCTAGGACATTCCGGTTTCCTCACGATGTTTTCTTTCACCGTTTTGAGAGCAGTGGTGATGAAATAAATAATAATTTGCCATTCATGTCAATATTTTTTTTTTAACTGCAATACATTCTGAGAGAAAATCGTCGTATTTATAATTAAAATTAATTAACTTGCTGTCTAAATAAAATTCTAAATATAATTTGAAATAAAGAAAAAATGAAAACAAATTGTATAGATAATTGACTTGTGTATAACCTTGCAAATTCAAGTCAAACTTGTGCAATGAGACCTGAGAACGACCATACGTTCCACCTGCTTCCCTTTGCCTTTGACTTACAATAACGGTTGACCGACCCTGAATGTTATAGCTGGATATATTTTTGACTAGCTTTAGCCCGCGGCTTCGCTCGCGTTAATTCAGACTGACTATTAATTCGGGTCATAATTCAATCATGATCGGAAGACACGTGGTGCCATCTATTATCATAAGAATGTTATTGTTGTTTTCCTCGGGAACAGCACTTTTTTTCGGGATGAAAGGTACGCTATATCCGTTTCTGTACACCTGACAACGTATATGCAAAATTTCAGGATGATCGGTTCAGTGGTTTAGGCGTGAAAAGGTAACAAACAAACAAACTTACTTTCGCAGTTATAATATTAATATTATATTATATTATACTAGCTGCGCCCCGCGGTTTCACCCGCAGAAATCTGGATCCCGTGGGAATATCGGGATAAAAAGTATCGTATGTCCTAATCCAGGTCATAGTCTACCCATGTGCCAAATTTTATCCAAATCCGTTCAGCCGTTTTAGCGTGATTGAGTAACAAACATCCAAACATCCACACTTTCACATTTATAATATTATAGTAGGATTATATTATACTAGCTTTTGCCCACGGCTTCGCTCGCGTTAATTTAGACTTTGACTATCAATTCGGGTTATAATTCAATCATGATTCGAAAGACACGTGGCGCCATCTATTATCATAAGGACGTTATTGTTGTTTTTCTCGGGAACAGTACTTTTTTGCGGGATGAAAGGTACCCTATGTCCGTTTCTGAACACCTGACAACGTATATGCAAAATTTCAGGATGATCTGGTCAGTGGTTTAGGCGTGAAAAGGTAACAAACAAACAAACAAACTTACTTTCGCATTTATAATATTAAGTTAGGAAGTTAGGATTATTATATTATATTATTATTATATTATAGTTAGGAAGTTAGGAAGTTAGGATTAGGATAGTTACGAAGTTAGGAAGTTAGGATAGTTAGGATACATGACATTCCACTTAGGTATATTCTCCAAAGTGTTAAGCAAAGGTATTTTGACGTCACTCACATTTTGCCAGTTAATTTTAAGTCTCATGTAATAGGGAATGAACTTAATGACATTAACCAGGTGCAAATAAAGATTCCAGGTTGCTAATGAGTTATTCCTAGTGAAACAATCAATAACCTGTTTCTCCGCTTAGGCATTGAGGCCAGGACCCCACCATTTACCAGCCGGGCTTGTAACCTAGGTTAGACAAAGTGTTAGTGGGTCTTTCCATAAGTTTTTTTTTTTCTCTGTGTATCTATGTGTAATCTTACCGATATTTCCTTTTCCATCTACACTACATTTTATTGGTCAACGACTCTTTTAAGCGTTTATAAGATAAGGTAAGATAAAATAAGATAATTTTATTTGCTTAAACATAGGTATCATACATGTTTTGCTTAAAATTAAACCATGCAAACTTAGACGAATAAACAAATTTGAATTTAAAACCATTATAATTTATGTTCAAAAAAATCCTGAATAGTATAGAAATTATTTTCATTCAGCCATTCATTTAATTTAATTTTGAATAACCTGCAATTTAATATTTTTAATACATTAGGTTATTTATTATAAATACGTACGCACATAGCCGGGCAGCTTTTGTTATAATTTGCTAATCTAGGGAGCTCATATATACTTTTTGGTAATACACTTCCTAGATTATACAATTTATTTCGATACAGATTTTTCTATGCAAAAGTACACGATACTAAAAAAGAATCTAGTTTCTACAAGAAGAATTTAGAAAATTGGAATCACGGTTCAAATTAATAAATAATATATTTTTTTTAAATTAAAAAATAAACTAACACATTGAAAAAGCTTGTCAGAGAAACATTAGTACCTAGTAAGAATGAAGGTAGAGGATGGTGAAATATTTGCTACCAATACTAGGACAATAGCAGATAGCAAACTAAACCCAACCTCAAACTCGCAATTCACCAGCATCAGATTATTTTTAATACCTTAATCCTTAAATCTCGAAAAGGTTTCGAAAATCACCTACAAAGGCTTAACGTGTTTTAATTAAAATTCAATCTCCCATCATGAGAATCAAAGCGATAATTACAAAAACTGATTTCACGAAAGAACCTGGATTGTGATGTAATTTATCGGATATCAGCAATTGTATAGTTGGATAATATTTCAGATACATGAATAATAACCCTGGGGGAAATTGCTGTTGCATTTATAAAGAACGCTGGTTTTATTTTGTATTCTGGCCATTTGTTTAACATTCGTGATGACATGCATGGAAGGGGTAAAGTTTATCGGGTTTACTGTTGTGTTTTATTAGTTGCTCTTTCTCTTTCTCTCGTTCTAGTTTTTGTTTCATATGTTAGGGGGTGAGCTTTTCTTGTTTTAGATTATATGCTTCGCCCCGTTTTAGCGCTTCGACTTTGCATTTTATATATGGATCCAACTACGTGCGGTACTAGTTAGACTGCAATAGGTATTAAATTCGTACGAAACTACATATTACCAGCTAGCAATTGAATAATAAAAACAGGGGAATTTTTGTTCAAAAGAAACTTAGTACCGGAGAAAGAAAAATCATTTCTGCATTACAGAAATTTATTTTAAATAATTGACATTTGCTTAGATTAGATGATTTTAATTGAATTAGAATACTACCTTAGTAAAACAGGGTTTTAAAACCTGTATTTTCAAACTGCCATTAGAATACAAAATTATCTTTTAATATGATACAAATTTAAATCAAATGGCACGAACAATACCCTACAAACGTGAGACGTTGAGAGGAGCAAGATCAAACAAACTCCTCGCACGTACTTGACAAATACTCTTAAAATGTATGCCTAACAAGAAAATCCTGATATACTGGCACACTCAACTCGACAATTTCTTCAAGTAACAAGTCTAAACTCGACTCATAATTATCATGTTCATACAAGTGTGGATGTTCCCGTTTCTCTCATTTGGCAAAGCTGAAAAAACAAACACTGGAAATTATTTGAAAAGGAAAACAGCCTCTCCTAATATATATGTACGAGTTTAAGTACATAAGCGTATGTTTACTTTACGTATTGCAAAGGGGAACTCGCGTAAAACAGTTCCGTAAGGACATTTACTTTGTACATTATGGTGTTAGACAACCCTATGTTTTCTTGTCAACGAAAATCTTATTTTATATATTTTAGGGAGATGAGGGACTTGATTTTATTACATACTCAAAATATTGCGTGAGATTTTTGGACGAGCTTTTCCTTGGGCTTCGAGCTCAATTTTTGCAAGAAACGAGAGAAATAAAAGTCTTTGTTTGCCAATACAGGAATCAGTTTTACCGTGTTCGAAAAATAAAATCACTTTTTGCAGACTCTCTCCCACATAATCTGAAGTTTAGATATTCTAAGATATAATTAGAATCCTGCTCATGCCTGTCCATTTCAAATTTTGAAACAATAATCTTAAAATATAATATTCTAGCCGTTAGGACTTTGAACTTGGGCCGGGATTTGGAAATTAACATTAGGACCTAGGGGGTTAAGACTTTGGGAACTAAATAATAAAGTTAGCTGTCCTGAACCACGTTGTACCGTCTGATAATGGTCTGGAACAGAAACTTATAATGGATTTAACCAAATAACCAAACGTGTAGGTCGAAATAATAATTATTCAAATGATTGGGAACAAGGTTTTTTAATGAACAAATGAATGTAAAAATGAGCTCTTCACATTATACATATTCTACTATGATTTTTACAGAAAAAAATACAGGTTATCCAGTAAATAGTCACGAGTATCAGAAAAGAGTGAGACGGAAGTTTTCGTCTTGAACTCGATCGACTTTTTGATGAAAATTAATATTCAACTAACAGAGTAACAAATAATCCGATGTAAAAAAAGGTACTAGAAACGGATTTTTTCATAATAACCTGATAAATAATGTAATGCAAGGTAGATAATTACCTATTTTACGTAATTTTGTATGCCTTGAAAACCGAACTCTTCGCAGAACTTATATTGTACTCTGTTGACGGGTAATGATCTCGCAGTATGTCGCACTCAAACTCAAACCATTTATTTCAAATAAACCAATTACAGGTACTTTTGAATTGTCAAGGGGTCTTTCAGTGATAAAGATGAAGCCATTCCAAAGCGTAGTAGGTACCTATGGAGAAGAACAGGCAAGAAACTCTACGGACACTCTTTTAAATCAAAATATTGTTACAACAAATTGGTTATCTCATTCATGTTGAATTTATTGATGTGAAAACGATGTAGAAAGTCGTGCACATTAAAAGCGTCCGTTATAAAAAATATAGAAACAAAAAAATAAAACAATTCAGAACTCACTGTTTACTGCACTTTCTGTATATAACTGGTGTTTCTACAAACCAAATTAAATAAATCGACATAATTAAAATGCAATCAATCTAATTACGAATACAATAACAAGAACACACCCTCAACATCTTTGCAGCCCAAACTTGACCAATTCCAAAGCTGGAAAAAAAAAAACAGGACTCAAACTAAACCCTTAGGAAAATGTTCAAGCAAATTCTGCTAGCAGCGCCTAAGTCGCATTGCTAGTAATTTATAACAATTCGCGGGAAGACCTCAGCCTGTCACTAGTTAATGTTGATGAATTGAACAGTGCTGCGCGACTAGATCCAAGAATTAACTCTGATACAGAAACACGAGAAACGAAGGTTTCTCTTAATTTCAATGTAAAAGATGCTAAAATAGATGACGCTTTGATTATAGAGGTTTTAATTTTATAAACAAATAATGTTGAGGGTAAAAATAAAATAAAACAAACATGACCTAGTAGAATACTGACTGCATAAATGTTTTAGGATTTCTAAACGAAAATGAGTAGTTTTAATTAATGATGCTGCCAATTAAAAAGTTTTAAGCTCGAATTCTGGATTGATTAAAGCCAGAGTGGAGAATCCAACCGCATGAGTTTAGAAAAGTGAATGTTTGACCCCAATTATAATTCAATAACTTATAATGATTCAGAAGTGAAATACTAGGCCAAGCAGGGCGTGACTCCAGGTTGAAATTATCATGATGATACAAAACTACTTTTGTTTATTATAAAACATATTCCGCCCCATGACTTTTTTATATTAGATTCACCGACAATATTGCTCTCCACATGACACAAATTCGTTGGCAATTCGAGTACCTAAGTTGTCGATCGAATAGTGTGGAGTAGGCGAAAAAGTTTGGGTATAATTATGAAACTCCGAAATCAATATCTTTGTCTATAAGTTCAGAGGCAATAAAGAACGGTCTTCCTTATCCAACTGTCTTTGCGGGCATTACGTTATTTTAGTTATGACAACCTTCCTCAATAATTATATCGACAAACCAATTAGTGAACATTAACGCTTCTTAAGTTTCTTTTACGTCTTCAAATCTTTTAATATTGTGTCCTCTTTAAGTAAGCACTTCCTTGCTATTTTGTTCTCGATTTAATTCCTTAAGAACTCTGGGAGAAAGGATTTCTAAAGTCAAGTGAAGTAGTTACGGGGATTTATTTGCGTTAATAGTGTTCAAGTTTTCAGATTTCTTTTTATTTTCTCCAACAATACGCTTTAATTGTTCAACGGGGAACTATTTAGAAGAGTTTTTTTTTAAGTTTGTTATAACTAGTTTTGACCTAATTTTACTTTTGTATATATGCTAATGCATGCTTTTATTTTTATAGTTTTCGTACTCTCGTGCATTTTCGTATGGTACTAGTGGATGTTTAATGTTAATTGTTTATGTTTAATGATTTGCAAGATTCAGTGTTTGCAATTATTTTATCCCAAGTTTTCTTACTATTACTGACTGTATTAGATTTTATTTTTTGATTTTAACAATGGGTTTAAGTTTAGCAACTTAACTGCTATAGTAAAAAGTCATGAAAGCTCAAATACTTAGTTGAAAACTAAAATCCTTACTTGCCAGCAAAATATTTAATACCATTTCGTCTTCGGAGAACACATCTGGCTGTTCGCTATATTCGTCTCCCTATAATACTCCTGGTACACTTTCGTGCCATCGGCAAATCCAATAGACATGAGGAAGGTCTCCAGTAACCTCATTATGAGGTAAACTATTTACGCCGATCTGATTTGTCAAAGCCAAGGGTACATTTTGCCATTTTTTGGGCTTCCCAGAAATTTCTTTCTGCTGTGGTTGAAAATAAATCTGATATATTTGTATAATATTTTCCTCATACAGGGAAAATAAGTGTTATGTAACGTTTCTCGATACAGAAAAGACTTGGAATAACAGAACTTCGTTCAGGATCTGTCAATTACAGAGCTGTTGTGTCATGTGTTTTAGACGTTTCCATTTCTCGAGTGTATTTTGCGTTATTACAAGAATTGTTCGCCTTGGTTTACCTATTGGACGCTTGCTATAAAACTCATGGCTCTGTTGTGCGTGTTATCCCTTAATGGTCCTGATGAATGGAGATGCAAAGAAAACTTGAACTGAATATACTAATCAGTTAATCTTGTTCCACGCTAACTCGGTTAATTAATACAGTAAGATATGACGTGGCAGGGCGGTGATATGTAAGCGACTCCCGAGCCACACAATAGCGCTCCGTTAAAAAATTGCGGTGCAATTTGCTTCCAAAACAAAACGGCAAAAAAACGTATTATAAACACAACTTTTTATTAGCAGGAATGCATGCATTATCATTTTTGATAACAAAGTTCAAAAGCAAAATTAGTACCCGCTATCAAAGATTAGTCGATTTTTTTTTAATTTTTATTATAATGATGATCTTTACCTTGTTAAGTTTTTTTTTTTCGCAAGAAAAATACGAAATGATATAAAGATTTATCGAGATGAAACTTTTGAAAACAGTCACTTCATGAACTCTGTGGCTCAATAACAGAAATGTCAGATTTCAACCAATACGTGCAAGCTAGATTTTTTTTTGTTTGATGTATTGAAAGACGACAGGTTACGTATTTTTCGCTTAGAAAATGTATCCCTTAACAAATAATGTTGCGTTCACAAGTTACGGTCAAGTAAATTTCTGTTATCAATCTTGATAAACTATGCACATATGGGTTATAATATCAAAAAGATAATTCAGCATATCGCATCGCTAGGGCCACTACAGCTCCTTACACAAAGCATATCTCTCTCACCCGAAGATATTTGGGTCCGAACACACCCAATTAATATGAGAATACAGGGAGACCTTAGCATAGCAAGCGTAGTTTACAATGTTGGTACATCGCTTGGATCAAATTGAATCTCAGTGCCTGCTTCAGATCATGTTCTGTAGAATTGAATTACAAACGGATATACGGTATTGTTATTGGATATACGTTGTTTGAAGACTGTGCCTTGGGTCCAGGAACTTGAGATGTTTTGTTTTCGAAATTCAAGTGAAAATACAACTAGTAGAAGGTAAATAGTATAAACCTTAGCATATTTTAAATTAAGAGCGTAAACTCAAAAGATTGAAACAAAAATAAAATAGCAAAATATAATTACGTACTAAATTTCAGAATAAAACTACTATCAGAAACGAAACACCCTTTTAAATCTAACAACCAACCGTATAAACTCTAAATAAACAAGTACACAGTGTCTCCCTAAATAACGGATAGATAAGACAACTGGAAAATCTAGCGACAATCTATTGGGACCCCTATTAGATCCAATAAACGAGTCCGGGGTGTCTACGCCCCAATCGATTCGAACCGAGTACATTTCATCGGTAGCTTAAAGTTTTTAGGACAGTTTCCGTTGAACCTTTCGTATACATAATGGAACGTTAAATCTATGTGTTTATTCGACTTTATCTTAAGAACTACTGAACCTGATTTTATGGTGAAGGTTTTTCATCATTGGTGCCGATTAGTGTCTTGCGTTGTGGATGTTGAAATTCAATTGCTTTTATGGGGTTCTCTATCCATAAGACATAATTAACATTGGCATAACGAAATTCAGCATAATGATTACTACTTATAATATTATTACACATAAATGTTTTGCCATAATGTTTATTGCCATAAATTGCAATTGCTTTATGCCAAAGTATTATTATGCCATATTATTATTATGCTCATAAAAGTTATGCGAAAACGTTATGCCTTATTTTTTTATGCCAAAAGGCAGGTTCCCCTTTTATGGAGCTTATTTTGAAATAATTATAGATTTTGGCTTTTATTTTAATTAATAAAAACATTAAGTTGATTATTTAGTTAGTTTTAAAGTAGAAAAGAGCACCTTTTCGCAGCTCTGGGATAAGTTAGACAAAAAAAAAAACAATAAAGCAATATTTTTTTAATCAGTTTATGCCGCATAAACTAAAAAATTACAAATTGGAATAAATATTAATACAAACACTAACGACCGAGTTATCCAAACGCTAAAAGGTGAAAATCAAAACGACATTTGCCCTCTCTAGAACATTCACAGCTTAATTTTACACTCGCAGTTGACATATAGGAGTAAACATTGAATGATGACTTCATGTCCGAGGCAGCTGCATAATTGATTGAGTGCTACCAAATTAAGTCAATTGTGCAGTTTGCATAATACAAGCAATAATACCTGGCAAACAAAGGATTTATATTCAACTGTATTGTGATTCTCAGGTGATTTGAAACGGATACAAAAAAGTGAAATATGGAAATTAGCTTTTCTCGGGACTTTCTAGGGGCTTGTGGTTAATAATAACAGCTGCGTGGGTCGATCGAAGGTTAGGCTACGTTTGCCTTGGTCTCTCTGTGGATAGGTGACCATCCATTACATATAGAGACCCCTCCGTGCCTCGGAAAGCACGTTACACCATTGGTCCTAGCTGTCTGTAGATCTTTGACAGTCGTTACGGGTAGTCAAAAGCCCGAAAGTCTGACAACCAGTCTTACCAAAAGGTAACGTATTACCCAGTTACTGGGTTGTGGAAGTCCGATAGGCAGTCGCTCCATGAAAAATACAGGTATTCAGCTGCATCCAGATAGACTGGAAGCTGACCCCAACATGGGGAAAAGGTTAGATAGATGATGATGGTGATGATGAAACTTAGCTTTTGAATTTGACGTACAAAGTGTTGATACGTACAAAATACGATGTACTCGTAAGTGCTGAAATACACAACTATTTTGTATTGTAAACTTAAGTTGAGAGATTGTCCTTTGACATGGCAGAAAGCGAACACAAACGGCAGTTTTATGTAATAGCATTCAGGTGCTTTTTTTTCTAGTAATAAATGTTATTTTGTCTCTGTCTTGTGGCATATCCCGCAAATCTTTTGTTACTGTATTTTGTAGAACCTGACTTAACATTGTTACATCAATACCTACAAAAACTATGGAAATGCTGGGATTGGTACAAATTCGAATAAGCGTGACTTCATTTTAGCAATCCCGTCAGTAAGATTGTATCTATAGAGGTATGAGGAACAGGGTCTAAAGTAAAATTGTAAAGTCTGGTGGGCAACTGCCCGACATTTCCTTTTTTTTTTTTTTTTGATTGGCAACTCGCAGTTTTGACCACTGGGGGTCGTGGCTGCTTAACCGGTCTGTCCTGTGGTTGCCTTTCGGATTTTACTCTAAAAGGCCTCCAGCCAGGAGCGGAAAAATTTAAAACTAAAACTTAAATGATAGATGACCGCTCGCTAAGGGCACCCCCTGTGGGGTACGGACCTCGGCTTAGGGCGTCATCGGGAGAGGGCAGCGCGATATTGGGGACGGGCTGGATCAAAGGGTTTATAGTATCATGATTATTAAACGGGGAGTTTAAAGCTACAGGCTCAGCTACGGCGCGGGCTGAGGCCTCATCGGACTGGGGACGGGGGGAACGGATGCGGGGGGGTCGTCGCGTGGGACCTCGTCGGCGAGGTCGGAACGATGGCGGTCTGTGTTTGTGCACTGTACTTGTGGCCCTACTGCTCTCCTGGAGGAGGGTTATGGGGTCATCGGGGTCGACTAGGACATGCCGGGGACGGCGGGTATGACTGATTCGGGAGGGGACATAACTGGCGGCCGCGACAACCAGAGGGTTGCGGTGAGTGGCGGCGGAGTCGAAGAAACGCTTGGATAGGCGTTTCATGAACTGACTGATGGTCGGGATTTTAAGATCGAGATGGAGACTTTCGTTCCGAACGAACCAAGGGGCACCGGTCGCCCTGCGGAGGAACCGGTTTTGGAGGGTCTGCATCCTATGGATGTGATGGGGCTTCGCTTGTGCGAATACTACGCTCGCATAGGTCATGATGGGGCGAATGCACGCTGTGTAAATGCGCAATTTGCACCTAAGTGACAATTTGCTGCGTGCATTCAGGACGGAGTGGAGCCTACCGAGAGCGAAAGCGGCGCGCGAGCGCGCCTGCTTTATGTGCTCCGAGAAGGAGAGGTGCTGGTCTAGGACGACGCCCAAGTATTTGGCTCGCTTCTCCCAAGGGATAGGCTTGCCGTACATGGTCAGCGGACGGGGGAGGAGGGGGTTGAGTCGCGGTTTCGAAAAGAACACCGCTTGACTCTTATCGGGATTGACTTCGATTCTCCACTTCCTAAACCAGTCACCGAGCTGGTTGACTGAGGTTTGGAGAATACGAGAGATCGAGTCGCGGCCGAAGCCGGTGTAGTATATGGCCGTATCGTCTGCGAACAGAGCCAACTGAGCCTTTCTACTTTTGGGGATATCGCTGGTGAATAGCGTGAAAATGAGGGGGGCGAGCACGGAGCCCTGAGGGACTCCGGCGCGGATTGGGCGGGGGGAGGATAGCGCTCCTTCGATGCGATAGCGAAACGTGCGATTCGACAAAAAGTCTCGTAAGATGAGCACGAGACGATCTGGCACTTTAAGTTTGTACAGCTTATATAATAAGCCGTCGTGCCAGACTTTGTCGAACGCTTTCGCTATATCGAAAAACACGGCACCGGTCAAAGAACCGCGTTGGAAACCGACGCTTATGTGTTCGATGATCCGGTGGACCTGTTGCACGCACGAGTGTTGGGTTCGAAAACCGAACTGCTCGTTGGGAATGAGGCCCTTCGTCTCGGCGTAGTCTCTGAGACGCTTATAAATAAGCCTCTCATAGATTTTGCCGAGGACGTTGAGCAGACTGATGGGGCGGTAGCTGGAGGGAGCGGACTTGGGCTTGCCTGGCTTGGGAATACCAATGACAGTGGCCTGTTTCCACGATTGGGGGAAGATGTTATTGCTCATGGCACCATTGAAGATGGTGGTCATGAGCATGATCAGATGAGCGGGGAGGAGCTGTATCACCCTATTGGTGATACCGTCCGAACCGGGGGCCGACATTTCCTGTCGGGACGTTGTATATATACTATATGCGCGTAAACTCTGCTTGCGCGATGCAGGATTTTGCATGACGTCAGTGTGACGTGTAGCTCACATGTGGCGATGTAGATGCCGCTACATATCAAAATTAAATCAAAATCAAAAATCATTTATTCAAATAAGGCTGAGAATCAGCACTTTTTGAATGTCAAAAATGACATAGGTAATGATAGTCTCTCAAACCCCTTCACTTCCATGGTAGACTTCCACTCAAATCAGCTCATAATTATCCCAGGGCAATACTAACCATATCGATAAGTGTAACCGTGCTCATTATTTGCGCTTTCAACCCCGAAATATCGAGGATCGTCGAGTGGATAGCACTCCAGAGGGTCGTCGAGTGCTCATTGCGTATGAGCACATACGTCATTAATTGTCTCTCATATAACGAGGTTTCTGTGAGCATGTCATTTGGGAAAGTCAGACAAGAGATTATTACTGTTTCTTAATTGGTGTGTAGATCTGTCTAATTGTATTCTGATCTTGAAATAATTTGTTGAACTTATGATAATAATATTTGTGATTAAAGCGAAAAGATTTTAAGCATCAAACTTGCAAAGTCCACTTTATTTGACTGAGTTTTTAAACTATGCATAAACATGTTCATTGATATATTCCGATAGAATTACTGATCTAATTTTACAATAACTTATAACCTTATCATAATCTGTTTAGCCTTTTCCAAACTATCTTGGGGTCCGGCTTCCAATCTAACCGGATGCAGCTAAAAATCAGTACTTTACAAGGAGTGACTGCCTATCTGACCTCTACAACTCAGTTACTGAGTAATACGATTTACCCTTAGGAAGACTGGTAGTGAGACTTCCAGTCCTCTGACGTCTCTTAACACCTTATAACCTGTGTGCCCAAATAATTATATATGATTTGATTCAAGTGACAAATCCTCGAAAGTAAATCTTGAAATTTCATCGTCTTTGCACAATTTTAAGGAAATTGACTACCGTAAAACAAGTTATGAATACCCAAACATATGGATTGTTTGTGTTACAGCTTAGAACCCCCAATCATATCTACAAACTTCCTATCACTTATGTTGTGTGCTAACACCTTCTCTCGTGTTACTACATCGCAAAGTTCAACATCAACACAAACTTCTAATTTAATCTAAACTTAATTTTCTCCACAAAGCACATATGCTTTACTAAGAAACGTTTCCATGTTATAATTGTTTAGGTATTATTAATTCTGAGCAACACGAGGGATAAGTTATATCATGTCTCCATAGATAATATAGCCAATATTAATTATATTGTGTGTAAGATATACAATGCATCATGCATAGTAATCAGTGCATGATTCGAGATCAACATATTGGGTATAGAATCTGCTTCAATGGAAGGGATATATAGTCTTGATCGTTGCCGCTTTTTGCGAAATCATCATTCTTATCAGAATTGTCAATTTTCGTGTTCCTATGGCTTTATCTAAATGACGATCTATGAACCGAGAAGTTGGTATAAAGTATCATCCTTGTGCTCTTATCTTTGGAAAAACACCCCGACAATATTCACCAATTAATCAATATGCCTAGCCTTTTTCCATCTATGTTGGAGTCGGCTTCCAGTCTAACTGGATGCAGCTGTTTACTAGTATTTAAGATGGAGCAACTGCCTATCTGACCTCCACAATCCAGCTACTAGGTAACACAATACCCTTTGCTAAGACTGGTTATCAGACTTGTGGGCTTCTGACTACACGTACCATAGGAATCTTTCTTTCATCTATGACCGGTACCGACCCGAAAATATCCACCAAATCCGTGCAAATACATCCCACTTCGATAATCCCCTTAATCCAAACTCAACTAGCACTATTTCTATGTTGCTGTTTGATAATCCGTTGCAACGAGCGCCTGAATTAGCATATTCCCGGCCAATAATATTGCACGACACACTATGTACGTGATATTCATCAGGTTAAACCATAATTATAGTGGCCCAGCTATTTTAGGGCGTTCCACTGGTTTATGATCTGAGGAGATAAGGCTGGTTTATTACCGGTATTGAAACTGGTAGAATGAAATGTTCGAGATACTGGTTTTAGCTTTTCGTTGGTTTTGTGAGGCTATAGGTATAGGTAATGGTAGCTTTATTACGTGATAATAGAGTAATAGCTATGCCCGCGGTGTCACCCGCGTGGGGGACGCCAAATATCCTACGGGAACGCACTACCGGAATAATAAGTCCTAATTCAGGTCATAGTCTACCTGTGTGCTATTTTTCATCAAAATCCGTTCAGTGGTTAAGGTAACAGACAGACAAATAGATTTACTTTGGTATTTATAATATAAGTATGGATAAAACGTACATATTCGTATGTACCTATATCTCAAAAGTTTGCTAATGAAACGTCGTTCAAAGGAAAATTTTAGTAAGATGGTCTTCAAACGGGTGAAAACATAGATGATAATTTTATTATTATTATATTATCAAATTAAATAAGTCAATATCAAAGACATTTTAATTTGAAAAGATTTGATGCATTAATAAAAAAAAAACAAAAAATTACACTTGCCAAACACGTATTAAAAATTCTGCACAAACCTAAATAATTTTGCACGACAGTAATCTACCATGAAGAGACCCGAAATATGTGCAACCTAAATACATTTGTAGGTACTTAAACATAAAGTGTTAGACGTCCAAAATTCTTTACCAAGTCGAAGAAAAATCTCTTAAACGTTAGCAGTTCATGTTTAACGTAGCGTGTACAACATGCACCGACATGGCTCGTTTCCGGTCCCACTAAAAGTATAAACGATAAGTGCTAAAAATGTTCTCAAGTACTGTACTGATATATATTTGTGTAAATTAAGGAGAATTTGTAATATACGTAAGATTTTGCTATGTGATAAGGACTTTTCGCTAGTTATACTTATTATTATGAACTGTTGTGTCTCACTGCAGGGTCTCCCTTCCATTTTTTAATTTTTCTCCCTCTTTTTTCAATATGAGCTCAATCCTTTAGTAGGAGTCTAACTCGTTACGTCATCTCCTCCTGGGCCCACCGCGTCGCCGATTCTATTTCTACTTAGCAACTTCTAATTAAGTTATTCTTAACTTAAGCAAGCCATAACTATCAACCTTATTTGCACAAGAATAGGCGGTTTCTACAGTTGGTATAACAATAACTTTTTGATTGCCAATTTACGTAATACCTAGGGTAAGTACCAACCAGCCAAGCGTGATAACTAAGTTTATTAAAAACCAAGGAATATAACAACGATACGGACGAATTTTCTGAAGCCCTGTTATTCCTTCTCCCTTGTTTATACATTGACATATTATTATTATTATTTTAAGCCAGTTAGCTTATAAATTATGTTGGTATAAACATATATTTCAATGTATGGGAATATCATATTTTTTTTGGTATGTTTATTTTTACTTGTGTTTTTGTTTGTACGGATTGACAGTTCACCGAAATTTTAGGATACTTTTTGCTTTTATAAAGAGTGGATGTGTGGAAGAGTCATGACGTCATTACAACAGTAGATTTTGCCCATTTGCTGATCTACATAAATTACTTCTTTTTCGTAAAGTATTTGAATAGACCACCCCTGGGTTTTGTAAGACAAGCACTACATTTGAAAAATAAATAAGTGTAATGCATTCACAAAAACCACAGCGACTCAAACATACCAAATGCTCTTTGATAAACAGCGAAACCAATTTATTATCCGCCCTTACTATAAATACCACAATATAATGGATTGCAACTGAAACCAAAACACATTAATACATGTCAGTCCAGATCTTACCCAAAACATGTGTACAAGTGTCTCGAAGGACGGGAGGCCTACGACAGACCCTCGAGGAACCCTTTTAGTGTCGTCGCAATAAATCAAGTCCTAATGACAGTCACGTTTTTTTCAGCCAAGAATACACTTAGAGGTAATCAGAAAACGGCTGAACAAAGTGAGCACTCCTTTGCAAAGGCACAAAATGTTGTCGACTTGTTTTTCTGTGTTTGAAGCAGTCAAATGCTTACGGTAGGCTTTTCAGACGAGGGTGGATTGGCATATTCGGGTCACGTTTTGACAAAAAATGAGATGATTATGTTAAGTTGCAGAAATTTTACTATTATTCCGAGCTGAAATGTTTGGTTGTTAAGGTTTTGGGAGCCAAAGAAATTGTACTATTTAGATAAGAACAATTTTATTATGTTAAAAGCATCTATCTCGCTTCAGAATGTGCTACAATTGAGCCTAGAAAATAGTGAAGCAATTCAGAAATGTTTATATGCATATTTTATGATGATTCTAGCATTGTTCTCGTTTTGTTATCAGCTCACGAACGTAACCAGTCAAGCAATCCAAAAATATGCACAAACATGAATGTATCTACAAAATCATGGATGTCTCATTTTGAACACTTGTTATGCGAATTAAGTACTCAGATTTGTGAACCCTTTGCAAGACAAACGAGCGTAAGACAAGTAAATATAAGTTAAGCAAATGAAAGAGATGGATGGATATTTTCACGTATGGATTCTGGTCACGTTCATGTTAAGAGAGAATGAGATGAATATATTAGTAAACTTTGGAAATTTTCAGCTTTCAAGCTAGTTTGCGACTGGGTTTTAATTGAATTTTAAATATAAGGCTTTTTAGTGCATTTGTGAATGTGACTGTGACTATATATTTAAACGCAGGGTTGAGAAGTTGGTTTCATGTGTTTTAATGAGCATTAGGGCAACTTTAGTTCTTCGAACGATAATCCTGATTCGATCAAAATGTTCATCATTGTAATCAAAAATGATGTAAAGTAGGCAAATAATGTTCATAAGACTGAGTTTGAGACCACAATTATTTAATTCTACCTAATCTAAAACCACAAACCACAAATACTGTATAAAATGCATCTCAAATTCTTTGTTCTTTTTCAAACAACAATAAAAATTTACGAACTTCTTAAACAAAACAAAATTACCATCATCATTTACTCGAACCATGAAAAGAACCTTAAAAAAATATATGAATCTCAACGTTACTTGCTTATTAAACTCCAGGGATCGCCCTCTTCCATACATAATATCCAATAAGTACGCCAAGTTTCTTCATCAAGTTGGTAAAGGAGATATTAGAAATAATTACAAAAATAATCGTCCGCTTAACATGCAAGGAGCGTTGGGCCAAGACAATCCCCGTAATATGCAATGTAGATTTCATTACACGTTGTGCATGATTTTATGAAAATGCAACTTAGCAACAACTTGGTTTATTAAAGAATTCAGCTTCGAAGAAGTTTTCTTTTAAAGTTCAAAGAAAAAGGTTGATTGGAATTCAATTTTTTTTTTGTTAGTTTTAAGGCCTTTCAGGTGCTTTATTTTTATGCTAAGTATGGGTGTGCCAGGAATTTACAAGAGATAAAGAATGAACAAACTACCAGAATATTTATTTAGATATTTTGTAGCCAGAGATTTGAAGGTTTTCACAGATAAGCTTTTCTCTTAATTTTTTTTCTATTCTAATGTAAAAAAATATTATTTTATGTGTGATGTATACGTGGAAAAAATATTCTATGATACATACAAAAATACATAAACTCACACCTTCTTCCCATGGGGGTAGGCAGAGACTACAGAATGCCACCTGCTACGATCCTTACATACTCCTTTTGCCTCGTTTATGTTCATACATCTGGTCATACACGCACGCCGGTTGCGAGTACTACGCACCTGACCTTTCTGAAGAACATCACCAATAAGGTCACAATAGTATGTCCTCCTAGTGCGTCCCCTCCCGGCGTTTCCGTTTCCTTATTCTATGATATCTATTAGAAAACCAACAAATGGCAAACCATTTTATAATAACGAGAAAAAGTACACAAATAAGTAAAATTTAAGTGTCTGTACAAACAAACACTTGAATTTTACTTATTACTCGACAAACTCAAAATTTTCCAGGCATTTCATTCGAATGTTACAATAAAATTGTAATCGTTTTCTGTGAATTTTAGCATAAGTCGGTATCTCTAGAATTTTAGTAATATAATTTTTTTGATGATAAATTGCTTTAGTATCCGGTGTTTGGTGATGAAGGAAGAATGGCTAAAAAACAATTAGATTTTATGAAAAAGAAGATTGGAGAATTTTATTTTTGTTAGAATATTATATATCTTTTGTGAAGAATACTGTTGATTTCGTATTTAAGTTGAAAATATCACTTCACTGGCTCACTACTACACCAAGCTCTATCGTGCAGATCCTGCTTCAGTTTGTCTGTTTCCCGCCATTCCTCGTGACTGACAGATGACATTAGTGACAGCAGCGACCCCTCTTGTATGAATGAGACAGTGTTTACATATCTATTAAATAGATATACTACATTTTGTACGTATATTGTTGTTACTAGTAAAATATCACGCAATATATTGAAAAACATAAAATTAAATATAGAAAGGAATTTTGTCTGAATTTATTTATGATTTTGTTTCTGACTAGCTTTTGCCCGCGGCTTCGCTCGCGTTAATTTAGACTTTGACTATCAATTGGGGTTATAATTCAATCATGATCGGAAGACACGTGGCGCCATCTATTATCATAAGAACGTTATTGTTGTTTTCCTCGGGAACAGTACTGTTTTCGGGATGAAAGGTACCCTATGTCCGTTTCTGTACACCTGACAACGTATATGCAAAATTTCAGGATGATCGGTTCAGTGGTTTAGGCGTGAAAAGGTAACAAACAAACAAATAAACTTACTTTATTCGTTAGGGTATCAAAATAGTTGTGATTTATCTACATAAAACGCGACATTATTGTAGTTATAAAGGTTACTGATAAAGGCAAAAGCAATAAAATTAAATTTACTACTACGCCAATTTTATTTGAATAATTAGTTAATTGTAATGATAAAATAATAAATACTGGTTGGTCCTCCAACAAAATTATTTTATATTTCTGTAATTATAAATAGTTCTCCAGACCGTATTTCAGCCATGGCGGCCAATGTCAACGGAAACTAGCCTCCGGCGCGAGAGATATTATAGTGCAAAAGTGTGTGCGCAGGCACAGGTGCACTCTCCGTTCCCTCACTTTCATAGTCCGATAGGACGGCAATCCGACACGACCGGACGCAGGCGCAGGACCAACGGCTTAACGTGCTTTCCGAGGCACGGGGTATAACACCGCCAACTTCCAAACTCCGGGCTGTTACTAAGAAATTCTTAATGGAAAAACCCAATAACACTTTACCCGACCTGGGAATCGAACCTAGGACCCCACGCTCAGCAGTCGCGCTTGCCATAACAAGACCAACGGGGAAGTTCTGTAATTATGTAGGTACTGTAAAAGTTATCTGCAAAAGCCGACCTTATGGTGTGCAGGCTCTGCCGGGTTCGCGGATTGTTCGAAAGAGTTACCGTGGCCCTGGCGCACAGGCAACTGAAGGAACACGGGTGGGCTTTAGTCAGTAAGAGTCTGACACGCCCTTCCGCTCCGCCCAGAGCGGGAGAGGTCATTTGATGATACCCACACAAAAAAATACGTGTGCAGGCTGGTAGTAAAATAACTCTAGTTATATTTGAACAGTCAAGCGAATTTAGAATGACCTTTCAAATTATTTGAATTAGGTTTTTGTTTGAAAAAACGAGTGACAAGACAGGCGTTTTGATGTAAATACGAACGCTTAGAATAAACGCAATAACTCAATATGACACTTTTCCCTTCTACGTTCCCGTAGTTATTACAGCAACTTTTTCCTTCTAACGTTATTTTAGAAAGCGGCCAAGTGCGTGTCAGGCTCGCACACGAAGGGTTCCGTACGACCGCACAATATTTAACACTACATATTTTCGTTTCTTGTATGGGGACCCCTCCCTCTAATTTTTAACTTTACTTTTTTTATTATTTGTTGTTATAGCGGCCATAGTAGTACACACTCGCAAAGATCGCTTTTAGCGATAAGACCGCCCATTGTGTCACCCTGTGTAAAATGTCTACATTTATATCTGTTATTTTTTATGGTGTACATAATAAAGAGTATTCTATTCTATTATATTCTATTCTATTCACTCTGTGTCCGGACTACGGTTCAAAACATGCAGCCTTGTGACAGACGGACGGACGGACAGCGGAGCCTTAGTAATAGGGTCCCGTTGGCACCCTTAGGGTACGGAACCCTAAAAACAACAACAACAACTACGAGTGATAAATAATGTTAGAATCATTTTCGATTTCATAACAGCCAATAATATCATAGGTAAGCAATTATGGTTGCTAAGCAACGAAACTCATATTATTAGAGTAAATAAAATTATTGTACGAGTATCTTAGAAACAAGAATTGCTTGTAACCTACCACTGCACACTGTCTAAAATGGTTCCGTTAGTTTAGCGTCGCTAAATAAAAATAGATGTAATCTTTAGTCATATTATTGATACACTAGGACACACACACACACACACATATTAGGCACATACACACATTACACATTACACACAAACCACACACATTACACACACACACACACACATTAGACACACACATACACACACATTACACACACATTACACACATTAGGTCGTACGGGCTCGTTGCGAAGTAATAACAGCGGCATGGATCGATTTAAGATTTAGCTACGCTTGCCCCGGTCGGTTTGGGGATGGGTGAGCATACATCACATATCGAAACCCCTCTGTACCTCGAAAAGCACGTTAAGCCGTTGGTCCCGGCTGTCATTTGTAGATCTTGTCAGTTATTAACCCAAATATCTGACAACCAGTCTTACCTAGGGGTATCGTGTTACTCAGTAACACGGTTGAGGAGGTCAGATAGGCAGTCGCTCCATGTAAAATACTGGTATTCAGCATCCGGTTAGACAAGAAGCTGACCCCAACATAGTTAGGAAAAGGCTAGGCAGATTGATTAACTTAGTTATTAATTAGAAAAAAAAAGTTTAACCTCAAAGCCTTCAAAATTACCTAATGTTACAATTACAGGTTATTTTAAAATTGTAATATATATTTGTCGAATGTTCTTTAACAAAACCAATATTATTTTGGAACAAGAAACTAAGTTTCAACTCTTACTTGTTGGCAAGATTCAAGACATTTTAATTACTTTCTACTGTTATCAAGAGTTTCTTTAGCTTTTGGTTGGGTTGTTTTTGATTAATTTACAAAAATAGTTTTCATACTGTTCTGAATTTATATTGACTTTCAATTTTGAGACGGGTTAAGTAATTTGTTAATTTTACACAATTTTAGTTAGTCACAATTTTATAATCGTTTAAAAAAAATACATTGTTTACCTTTTCTAAACCTATTAGGTATGTTTTTTTTTGTAAAACGTTTTTCGTTTGGTATATAATAATAATTATGATGATTGCAATAAAGTCATTATGTGTTATTATTTTTATATATCTCGGGACCATGGGGGTCCTGGTCCTTTGGAAGGCGTACGAGGGGCCGAAGCCAACCCGCAGAGGCCCCTTAGACAATAAAATGAATTAATATTTTAAATGGAATGTGGCACTGTTATTATCATTAGTTATTACTTAAATTTTCTTACCGTGGATGTCATAGAATTCCAAGCCGTTATTTGAAATTAAAATCCATAATATTTAATTATTTATTATTACTTTTATGAGTGTTTCTGTCTTCACAAAATTTTAGAAACTTGTAGACAGAATTTAATGTGACCCGCCTCCACCCCTTTAGAGAGTCGCAAGCATCGCCTGTGGTAATATTAATGCCTTGTGCGGCATTAACTACCAAGTTCTTAGCAAAAATTTCTACGCTTAGTATAATATAATACGTCTGGATTAACTGGCACTCAACCGCTGTGCTGTTTTAAGTGGTACCGAGGTATTTTGTACTTGTACTGTTAACATTTACATTTTTTACATTGTCGGTAAATGTGGGTAGGTGGGTTGTGTTACGGTGTGTGTAAACACCTGGTTTATCTAAGTTCGTGTTTGTGTCTTTGTAATTAGAAACTAGTTGTGCATCCTGTTCCTTCATTATTATGTTCGAGTTAACCTATTCATTCTACAATTCATCTATTTTTGTTTTTAAAACACTGAATTTAATAGTATCATTGACTCGGCTTTTACTCTAACCAATTACAGCTAAAAGGTAGCTAGTATTTTTAAATCCAAATATTTTAGGTGTGCTATGCATATCATAGTTTTACATGGTAACCATAATTGAAAGTTGAAACCTATCTGTTTCTGTGCTTGCCAAAGCATTGAGATGTCTCGTCATGCTAAGAACTACCATCCTTAAAATAACAGCAAAAAACCGCTTTACTTTGCAAATTATATTGATCTACGGTTGTTCTAATTTCAACCACAAGCCCCTCTCTGCCTTTCCCTGCCCCTTGAATATTCTCGCCAAAACAACAACATTAAGTGGACAACTGCCTTAGTACCATCTGACTGACTTTCGGCGAAGTTATTACAAGTTTAAATGACCTCTTTAAATGACCCGCACGTTCCACACAAACCCATCTCGACGCGGGTCCCTTCTCAAAAAAGTTTTTTAACTCTGAACTTTACCTATGATTAAAATATGACTTTCTGGCACAAAATAAATGTACGTATCGCCGTTTTTGGTTTGCTTTTTTTACGATTCCTAACAACTTTTCGTTACGGGAAAGTGTTAACTAAAGCAAAAACTGACTTTATTCCAATTAACGTTTTTCTTTTTTTGACGTTTCTTATGACAAGGGTAAATTAATAATAGTCCTAATTTCTTGCAGTACCAAGCATTTTCGCGTTTTTCTTCGATAAGATTAGGCACAAATAGAAAGTAACAAAGGAGTCTTCAAGTCGCCTGCCTTTATAGATTTCTCCATGGTTAAAAATACCAGAAGAAAACCACAGTTCACCGTCCTTACATCACACTTAAAACGAACAAAAGATACAAACAGTACAGCCTGTTACTCCTAACTTTTAAATTGGAAAATTTAAAAGTGCACTAACAGCAACATTAATCCCCTTGCTCCCAGGCACAACATTATTTACTCTACAAATTTCTTTAGCAACGCCCTAAATTTCCCAGGATGGCAAACTATAATCTCTTGGCCAGTATCCAAGGAGGTGAGACGCTAAAAGTTAAACGAGGGGCTGGAGCCAAGCAATAGTGCTGGAGTTGGCTAAGGGGTTTCACCAGGTAGCAATTGCAATACCAATTTGAGATGGTTTATGAATTTGGCAAGTTTTTTTTAGTGAATATATAATTAATGGGTCAGAAACTTGGCTGCGGTTACCAATCGTTATGAACAATAGGTTATTTTAATGCTAAGATTTTGCAAATAGCAAAAATGAATCTATAGGTTTACTTCACTTCAATTATGCATTACAGACAAAAATATAATTTACTTCAGTCAGCATTTTAGCTTCCAATTAGTTAACCCGTAAAAACAATTTAATAATTCCCAAAGCATAATACTCTGCAACCCCAAGCATTTACCAAACATTATCCTTTACCCCCTTCGTAGAAATAACAGAGGCTTCTAAATTATTCCAAGTGTTCAAGCGAGTCGAGTGGACCGGTGCGAGAAATGACATCCTTAATCCACTCTTGTCCATCCGTGCCCATGTGGCTTGGCCGTTGAAAGGTCCCCTGTGTGGACACTATAAACATGTTAATGCGGTGTCCAATGTTTGTCCCCAGGGCCGCCAACTAATTCCAAACGGGCTTCGCCTTGATTAACATATAATGTCCTCGTGTGGTGTAGACTTGCTGGGTAGGTGTTTTGGAATTGCTGACGTCAGAGGTGTCAGCTGTTGTTGAAAATTTAAATAAGAATGTTTACGGGAACGTTGCATGGTTTAGGGTAAGGTTTTGTAGTGTTTTTAACAGATTTCAAAAAGGAGGAGGTTATCAATTCGGATGTTTATATTTTTTTTATGTAAGTTCGGGTATAACTCCGTTATCTATAGACAGCTTTGCAAAATTCTTTTTTTGTTTGAAAGGGTATACTCTCGAGGTGGTCCCATTGTCACCATTTTGGAGTCTGATGAAGGGATCCCATGGAAATCGAGGGAAATCTTCAAATTTTATAGGCACACCTATAGTGATTTGGGATTTTTTTATAGTAACTCGAGCATTTGCTCTCGGAAAGCATCATTCAGTGAAGTGGAACTGATGATGAAGCGCAGTGGTGGCCACCGGAACTATTCAATAATAAGTATTTCACGGGTAGCGATTCGATTACTTTAATATGGCTGCTACGCAATTTATGCTCGACACAATGGTGAAATGGAGCTAATGGTGGCTTCACAATCAGCTCCAGTTCTTTTGGTTCTTACCAGGAGAACTCCTTAACAATTAACGTCCCTGCATCGGGAAAAATTGACAGTTGACATTAGGCTATTGTAACCTAGATAAGTTAATAACTGACTCACTAAAAAGTGAAAAATAAAAACCTTATTTACAAAAAACAAAAAAACTACCCACTTTGTAATGTTGTTTTTTTTTGAAGTCGGTTGTTTTTTTTGTATAAAAGTTTTTTTATAGCTTAATTGTTCGTGTACTTGGATGATATCATTGTATTATAATATATAGTATTGTGAGATAAGAAACGCCGACCTCATCTAGTTTAAAAAACATGATTGACGTGTAAAAGTGTTTGTTTAAACCTATTTACAGAAATAAAATCATTTATCATTTATTGTTTCGAAGTAACTGACATTTTTGTCTTTTGTTGGAACGACAGACATAATCTGTTCTTTGTTTTTAAACGTTTATTGATTTCGGGAGCCGCAGAATAAGTACAAAAAAAAATTGCTCTGAAAGAGTTATGACTGTCTGATAATAGAAGGGATATAAATAAGTATTTGTATTTTCACAGAAGCAAGTCAATAGTGTTCTTGTTATAACGAACGAAAAATATGGGTTATTGGTTTTCAATATTCTGCTTAAATAAGCACGTTATATCAATAATATTTTATTTAGTAGGTATCCTTTAGAACTATCTGCTTTTTTTGATATCAGAAACTAACGAATGTTATGGACTTTGTTGTATTAATAGGAATCTCATTACGTTTTGCAAACATAAACAGTACCTTTACCTGTGTTTTTATATTTCCCAGATCAGAAACGTATTAATACTTATTTTCCTAGGCTTTTGTTTGGAACATGTCAGAAGATGGAATCATGTTGACCGCAATCCAATTTGATGTAATACCTATCTATTTTTCCAGACAATGTATCACTCAAATATATTGAATGGAGCCTAGAACCAACGAAGAAAAACAACACAATTTTATCTTTTATTATCGAGAAAATTTCTTCGCCAACTATCAATGGTTGTAGCTATTGGTATTGACAGAAACATTTCTTTCTACTGGCTGTTGTATTTTATTTGTTACTGGTCGGAGTTCAATTAGACTTTTCGAAAGAGAATCATCCCAGAAAATATCATTACTGCCTCTCAGTTAAAACAATCCTCCCCTTTGTATCAAAAACCTCATGCTAATATAATCAGTAAACCACTTACCAAGTCTTAGTGTGGTAATTACGACAGTATACCCTAGAGGATCGTTCATTATAGCGGTCTCTGAGAAAGCGTTCCCAGCGCTAAGCATTCACGACTTGATTATCTTCAATTCTAGGGCTACTTCAGTAAACTACTTTCTGAATTACCGTTTCCAAGAGTCGTGTAATATAACGTTAACAGGATTATTCATAATCTAGACTTCTGTTTTTTAGTTTCATACCCCAGTTGTGTTTACATAACATAATCAACCTATAATGTTCCCACTGCTGGGAGACAGGCCTCCTCTCTGTGACAGGGAGTGGGCCATAATCCACCCCACGGACCCATTGCGGGTTATTGAATGTCACATGTCTTCGAACTTTTTGTGTTCTAAGACATGCCGGTTTCCTCACGATGTTTTCCTTTATCGTTTTAAGAGCAGTGAAATTAAATACACAATGTAAAGTGCCTGCCTGGGTTCGAACTCACGACCTACAACTCGTAAGTCGGGGCCGATATCACTGAGCCATCACCACTCTAGTGTGTCAGTGTTCTCAGTCGTGTTTGTGTTTCATAAATTTATTTACCTTAAAATATTTACTCTCTTTTCATCTTGGTTTTGTCAACCTGCCTGTTATTTATTTAATGTATTAATTCTGTTTAAATAAGCTTTTTATTTGATATCCGATTCTCTATTGACATAAATTATTGAATTGACATTTTATTCATTTTAAATTATGAACTACAAAAAGAAGTCTTGGACAGATATTGGAGTACTCACGTATATTTTGATTCGGGAGGAAAATAAAGTGTAAAATATGGTTGGGTGGGTTGTTCGACTACGAATTTTCTTGTTCCTAGTAGCAAGTTATCTATATTTGTTCTCTTGTCCAATTAGCTTGCCCACTATCTCATAGGAGCTATAACATAGATAAATACACACCGTATTACATACCTTTTTCTCATCAGGGAATACATTCTTCATGTTATGTGTATTGTGAAGATTTTCTGTTACAGTTTATCTAAAAACTCCAGACAGAATACATATAATTTTTCATTACCGTAATTCCCAAAGTTCACACATGGCGAGGCATGGAATTTAAAATGCAACCCTCGAAACCTAAGCTAATAACTTGCACCTCACATAAAAGGAAGGTGACAAGCCCCAACGTTACACGTGTGCCTTTTGTTAAATACAATGTCCTACTGTATTTGCAGTCGGTTGTTTTAAGAGTTATTTGTAATGGGAGCGGTGACAAAGCCCAAGGCTTTTTGGACCCTGTTTTCGGAACAAAGGTTTCCATTTACGTCAAATTGCGTGGTTCAGCAAATTCTTCTAATTTACTTTTTAATTTGAATAATGTGTCTGGTTGTATTGTAGATTTATTTTATCTGTTGTGTGAGGGACAGGGCTGGTATAGCGTTAGTTTTGATAAGAACGACCTGATTTATGGGTTGAAGTGATGGAATTAAAAATGGCGGCTGTCAGCAGAATATTGTAACATATCACGCTTGTTTCCCCGAAGGTCTAGGCAGAGGTGCACCTATAGCAGACCCACATTTCGCCATTTATGTTTAAGTCCTAGCATGCGATCCTTTTGCCATAAACCGGGCACGAATCCAGACTCCGGGCAAAGTGTTATTGGGTTTTTCCTGATGGGAAAACCCAATTACACTTTGCCCGACCTGAGTAACGAACCCAGGAATTTATGCTCATCAGTAGCGCTTGTGGCCACTAAACCAATCACTAGAATACTTTCATTGTTTAATATTTATATTGCCAAATGATTGGAGAGAGTGTTAATATGATAATGCAAGAGATTTTTTTTTTTTTTCTTTTATTGGGTATTAATACTGCGTATCACGAAACGCACGAAGAAAATTCAACAACCAAACCTCTCTAAAACCATAGCTACAAGAATTATTAATTCATACCTAAATTAAAATTCTGTACCACATTAGAAATTCTGTCAATTCAAATTTCAACAATATCTCTATTTGAGATAAAACAGTTCTCTAAGAACTTAATGTGCTTTCCTAACATATTAATGGGCCTACAAAATGTCTCTTGTCACCCGAGATAAATCCTAAGTTTTTGGAATGAAAAACAGCTCTAGTTTGAATGGAAATTTCGTAGGGAACAGACTTTTTCTGCCTAAATAATTTTCAAATATCAGTAAAGCAAAATTTCGACGTTGAAAATAATGTCGGCCACATAATTGGGGGCCCAATTTATGACAGATATAATTATCAGTGATCCATTATAATTTTATCGTCATTAATGTAAATCGTTAATCATTATCTGATTTTAAATAATCCACTTTATTACATTATGACTCTGTTGTTCACCTGTTGTCTTTGATACGACACGGTTCTAAATAGGGTCAAGATTTTTTGTCAATCCATCTGCCTTACGTTTTCCTATGTTGTGGTCGGATCCCAGTCTAACTAGATGCAGTTAAATACCAGTACTTTACATGGAGCGATTGCCTATCTGACCTCCATAACTCAGTTACTTGGTAACACGATACCTCTTGGTAAGACTGTTTGTCAGACTTTTGGTCTTCTGACAACCCGTAACGATAGACAAAGATCTACGAATGACGGGACCAACGGTTCAACGTGTTTTCCGAGGCACGGAGGGGTTTTGATATGTAAGGGATAGTCACTCATCCAATTACTGACCGTGGCAAGCATAGCTTAACCTTCGATTGATCCGTGCGGCTGTTATAGCCACGAGCCTCCCTGGTCAAGGTTTGATATGCCAGTTCTATATTATTAACGTTACACTAGCCACAACCAAATTGCTTAAATATTTTCTCGCCTAAACTCATCAATTTACCAATCATTGTTCTAATTAAAAACTCAGTCCACTCATTATTATCAACAGCAAAGTTACCAAATAAACCACTTAAAACGTTACAGATAGAAGCAATCAAATATATGAAACTTTTGTAATTTTAATATTGATTATCCCGTACTTGGTAATAACGAATTTCGCTCACAAAGTTCAATTTGCATTACATTAAAGTTGCTGTTGTATTGATGAAGTGTTGCTGTATTTTACGCTATTTTATCGAAAAAGTTAGAGTAGATGATGAAGATAATCTTTCACAGAATAATATATAAGAAAATATATAAGCTCTTGATATGGTGAAACCAAGTAACAGGCCGTAAAAAGATTACCCAGTCGATAAGTTTGGTCGTAGAACTGACTGCCTGGGGCATGGTTGACATACTAGAGTTGGAAAACTGAAGGGAAAGCTAAGATAAATCTTATTCAAACTATAGGTATGAAAATATTTCTTAGAATAGTAAATAAAAAGATAAGCTAGTCAGCAGGTTGCTATCGAAACTGCCGATTCCCGGCCACCGTAGGCGCGGGCTTGCGGACAGCGAGCAATGGGTAGATCGCCGTCCGGTAAGAACAGGGGGCGAGTCGACGGCGCGTTGTGTTCCACGCGCGCCTCAAAGAGATATCAGCACATATTGACGGGGTCCGCTAGGACCGACGCCTGCCAGGGTCGTGGGTTTGTCCGAAAGGGTTACCGTGGCCCTGGCACACAGGCAACTGAAGGAACACGGGTGGATTTTAGTCCGTAAAAGTCTGACATGCCCTCCCGCTCCGCCCAGAGCGGGAGAAGTTATGTGATAATTCCCCAATCAAAAAAAAAGGCGTCCCGGGCAAACATAAATATCAAATCATTATACGGAAATAGAAACGAGCATAATCAATTTCATTCAGAATAAACCTTTCCTTTACCAGGTGAAGGTTGAACAAAAACTAAACACAGTAACAAACTATTATTAACACAAACTCAACACTGCCATTAATTTGATTCACGGTTCAAGAGGTCAATTGTAACCAGGGGTTGTACCAGCCCGAAGTTATAGTTTATACCTTCTAAATTACAAAATACATAATACCGTCATTAAAACAATAGTAGCTAGTTACAATTCTCGTTAACTTCGTAATAAATATATGGAGAAAGAAACGGAACCGTAACTTCCAATTAATTTTAAATAAGACCTCCACGTCTTGAACTCGATTGAAACATTGTTTCATTTTATTTCAAGAGAAGTCGAAGTTAACTCCATGTAGATTGATTTGCATAGTACTCAACTTTATTTGGAACATTGCTCAGGAATTTTATAGTATTTACACAATGATGAAGACTTTGCTATTCAACTTTCTGTAGTGCCAAAACTTTTGTCGATTCTCATTGGTGCAAAATTTAGGGCCATAGTGTTTTGCATAGGCACGTCAATTTAACAGAGAGACCAATTTGAAAACAAATTAAAGAGAAGAAGAGGTACTTTACACTTAAAGTAAACAAAGCAAGTTCATACAAGATTTTGGTAAATACAAACATTTTAGATGACTTTAATCAGAAGAATAGTGTAGCTAATACCATTAGACGCTGTCAGACAAATTGGTGGAAACTAAAACATTCCAGACGGTAATTCTAGAGTCTGGAAAGGTTCAGAGACACAGGGAGTTTATAATACATGCTATACGGTTGACAACTCTGAAATTAGATTGAGACTTCGATCAGCTTTACGATTTCACGCCGATGAAGATGTTGCAAGAGCCCTTATGCTTTGGGCTGATAAGCAGGATGGCGTGAAGTCAAACGCAAACTGTTGCACTATTGACGTAAACCTTGTCCAACCGTTTTAAATGGTTAGCGATGCATAGTAAACAATTGGTTGTTGTTTAGTTGCGATATTAAAATATTTTTCTAAAGGCGAAAGGTCACCATCGGGCAATCTGAATCAGGGTATTCTGGATGAGCTTGAACCAGCTATACAAATAAATAAAATTGAAGTGTCTTTTTGTAATGTCAAAATAACAGCTTTTTACTAAAAGAATAATGCCAGAATATAAGATACCCAAATCAAAAAATATTTTTTTTGTTTTGTCTGTTTGTTCCGACTAATCTCCGAAACGGCTGGACCGATTTCGACAGGACTTTCATTGGCAGATAGGTGATTTTATAAGGAGTTACATAGGCTATTATTTATCTGGCTAACACGTTCCCGTGGGATAATTTTCGACATCCACGCGGGCAAAGCCGCGGGCTGAAGCTAGTTGTAAATAGAAATCATATTGATAATGTGAAAACGAGAGATTGCTAGTAGAGTAGTAAAAGATAAAAAACCTTACCGTAATTTTGGATTTTTCTGTAGTTACGTCTCTAGGTGTCTATGACATTTTACAACTTTCTTGATTACAGTAATCCAAATGAACTTTTACACCTACAGTTATTATATCCTTGAAGTAATACTGTAAAACTAAAATGCAACTGCCCGTAGTTACATTTCGTTGCCCAATAAAAACAGACGATATTGTCTTCCTTCGCTATGAAATCGCAAGCAGCTGTGTTTTTATGGCGTGTGGTGTAATAGTGCAAAGAGTAATTTTCATACAAAGACTTGGAACGTAAAGACAATATTCGTAGGATGGTATGTGGTTACAAACTCGTACTTCCGGTTTTAAGTGTCTTCATTCTATTAAATGCGGCTTGTGATCACAGTGTCATAATTTTTGATGGGTCGTTTTGTCGAAAGTGTCTTGATTTCTTGAATCATTTCTTTGCAATAGGGGTCGCAACGTCTTCGAAATCTAGAATGTAATTTAATTAAAGTAAAAACAAGACATCGTTCGGGGTACTGATTGAACTATAATTATTTGAAGTTTGCATTACATGTCGCCTCGCCGAGTAATTTATTATTTAGCCTAAAACGGTAGTTGTTTCGGATCTGAGTATCTTTACAAACGTAGGTAGGCACCCAAATACAAAAGACATGTCATCGTTTAAAAAAATAAACTGCTTGACAATTTCATATTTTCATCGCACGATTGAATAACAAACAATATTTTACTAAGACCCTTATTCAGTTTCTCGTACACATTATTTTAGTAAAGGTTACGCTTGCTTACTGTGGCTTCCCATTTCGAGGGCCGCATTTGACTGACTTCGTCTACATTCGCCAGATTCCACCCCTGTGGCCTACTATGAAGCACTTGGATGTAACAGCGGTGGAGCAATCTTTTCTAACCGCTTATGATATTACAAGGGATAGAGAGGAACGTTTGCTTTAATGCGTGTCAAAAGTTAGGGTGTGTGTATTGTCGTTTGTGGGTGAGGTTGTAATGAGGTGTGGTGTGATGAAATTTTTTATGGTAGTGTAACACTCGTAATTAAACAAAAAGGAAAAACGTATTAGTTTTTTTATTATAACGCTTAATTTGGATAAGCTTAGAAATTAATAAATATATAGTATAACTTATAAAGAATAACAATTAGATGTCGCTGCTGAGACTGTTCGTCACCTACTCCTATTTAATAACAAAATATTATATTTATTTTAAAACCGGCAAATGGCTCGGCCCACTTAGGAATACATAAATTATCTATTTAATGGGAAAAAAACAAGGGACAAGTACCAGTGGACAGGTCGAATGCAATAATTCAACAAATTCTAAAGAAACGCGTAAAATATCCGATTTCTAAGTTCGACTCGCAATGCTAGTGCCTCATCTGGCGACGATAACCCAAGGATACTCAACCAGGCCCTTAAAACAATTGAAAAATTGTACAAAAATGGCCATAAACCTATTTTTCGATAGTGCGGGAAATTGGGAATATGTTACAAAAAATATAAGAGGCTGGGGGCTGAGCGTGATAATTTTTAGGAGATGGAAGAAGAACGAATGTGATGGCAGTTGTCTTAGAACCGCGAGAGGCGACAGACACGAGAGTCCAGGCTAGTGAAGTTAGGAGACTTGGTGATGACCAAGTCGGTCATGTCCGTGGGCTGTCGTAAGGGACCGAGTATTATTCATTAGGTCGATAGTGGGTCTAAGACCACGTTAGGTAGCGGACGACGTAGTCTACGCTAGACAATTTAGTTCTGTGAGCTGTGAGGAGCTGTACCCGAGGTGAAATTGGTAATACGTGCAGTATTTCGTGAGTTGTAATATAATTCCCTCCAAGAAGATATTTGGTAAGTGTCAACTTTAATATTTAGTATCGTAGTTTATAATTAATGCTACTTTCTCTTGTATTACGTGACTGCCTCCTAATTGGTACCTTGACAGATATTTGTCATTTACGTTTGGTTATAGGGAAACGGAGAAGGCCTACCGCTATACTTGACACTGAGCACCGACGCTCCTGACTCTTGACGACTGTTGACCCCTAACTGAAGCACCACATTTGGAAGGCAGAACCATAAATACTCAGTTCACCTGAACCAAACTAGGCTATAAAACCGATCTCTAATTACGTTATAAAACAATCAAACGTTAGTGATGATCACTGCTTCCAAAGAGGTCTGGCCACAGAACACGTTGCGTGAGGTTTGTTGTATACGCATTTTCGGGAGAGTCGGGAGATCATCACTCATCTTCACAAAGCTCACCAAACTGGATTGGTAGTCGTTCTAAGAACGCTAGGGACCGTATCTCGACAAAACCCACACCCGGCTGTTTGTAGGCCAATTACTGCATCGACACTATTTATTGAGACACGACAATTTGGAAGTTTTCCTGCTGATAGCTGCACTGCATTCTCTAAATTGGGAAGATTAAGGAAATGTGAAGACTACTTTGGTATGCATCAAGTACGATCGCAATGAGTCATGACTCAGTTTGAGTCTACGGTACGCTTATAATAGTTTTCTATTATCTTAAATAAAAAAGGGCTAGGCCGCCATACAGGTATCATTAACATCTATAAGTACGCGTTTAGAACTACTCAAAAATTGTCTCGTTCAATGGCAATTGGACTTTGCAGTACTTTGTCTTTAGGATTGAGTAAGACATTTATATAGTGCATAATAAGAATCGTATTAGTGTCCGCAGAGGTTGTATGCGTAAGGTCTACCAGTACACGTACAATGAGGCAAACGTTGTAAAATGGTTCCCGGTCTCACTAAAGTGGGTACATTGTAAACAGATAAATTAACGTAGCTATAAATGATTAATCTATGTGCAAGCGTAAAGATCCCTTTACCCCCTTCATATTATCAAGACTATTGCAGATATTAGCGCTCACCTGCGAGAAGAGAGACGTCGGCATTACGACATTTATAATACTAAAACATAAATAATTTATTATATACTCTTGCATACCCTCTCGTCTTCTTAGCTTCACATATTTATAATTATAATACTTAAGGTTCCTAACGGTAAATTCCCAATATTAACATCACTTTGTGTCCCCTCCTTGTCCCCTAGCTTTGTAAGTCGGGACAAGGCAGTTTAGTTTATGGGAATTCATTTCTTATAATGATGGGAGGGCACCCAAGTTTGGTAACGAGCCCTACAGGAACACGCGGACGGAGGGGCGTGATCCCTTTCCCTCAGTGGAAAGCCGATTTTAACACTTATATTAACATAATTAGGAAAAATTCAAATTTTATCAGCCTAGGATTATTTAGGACCAGTCACACTCATGCATTTCATACAAAAAATATGACAGAGAAATAACTATGTTATGCTATAATGTACCTATTTACACCATTTTTACAAAGCTATTCTACCTAGCTTAAAGCAGTTTTTTAAACAAGTTTCCTCATGATGTTTTCCTACACTATACTTAAATCAGTGTTGTTCTAATTTCTAAAAGTCTTATTGCTATTTAGCAGATGTTTCTATTAAAACAGTCCTTGAATCAATCAACTCCAAACTTCTGAACAATGGTCTGTATTTTTCAATTTAGTACATCACTAGATACAGAATTGTTCAACTACCTTTGCCAAATTACTCAAAAACTGGAAAATTGTTCTGTACTGCATTGGATCCACTCTAAAAATAAATTTCTTTTTTCATATTCCACTCTCAACGGGGTGGAAAATTGTTGCGATGGAAACTTTACCTAATTTCAGCGGTGGGCCCCTTTTATGCTTTTTTGGGTCAGAGAAATATTAAGTTTTTAAAGGATTTAATTATTTAACCACATTGACCTACTTATTTTAATAATTCGTCATCGTTAGGTAAGAAACGTATCGTGTATTATGTTTTTTAAGAAAAACATTGGCAATAAAAAGAAAATTGGCCAAGTGCGTATCGCACCACGCACAATGAAGGGTTCCGTAGTTGGGGTGAATTTATCCCAAGAACAAATTTAACTGTATAGTTTAAAAAAATCTCCCATTCATCGATTAGACATCGATTTGCGTCACGGTAAATTATTCAACTGCAAATTTAAGTTTGTAATCGCAAACAAATATTTTTGTATGTGCTAAAATCATAAATTAACGATTTTTGGACTGTTTCCTTTACTTCTACTGTAAAACCTTGCTTCTTGCCAAATTTCATGATTCTAGGTCAACGGGAAGTACTCTAAAGGTTTTCATTTATTTGCGAGTATCAAAATATGTAGCAAAAATGGCCGTAGCTTTTTATTGCGTTGACATATAAGCTTGATTTTTTTAGAACTCAAAGGGACTTTAGACCTACGTATTTTATAATGATTTCAGTTTGATAATTTCACGCGTTCCTGAGAAAAAGGTCTTGATAGACAGACGGACGGACAATGAAGTGATTCTACAAGGGTTCCGTTTTTTGGCAATTTCATTTAGCACAAATACATCAATTATTTTATTTATAAACTTAAAAAGGTTATAAAGTTGTAAATAGTAGTCTACAGGTTTATCATTGAAAAACAAAAAAAAACGTAAAAAGTAATAGAAGTCAAGGCAGAATTTAAATAATAACATCCATTACACAACAAGTTGTCTCAGATAACAATACAAAAACTCTATTAGACATTACAACAACATTATACCAGTATTTTTTTAATACCATTACATAGTTTTTAAGGGCACTTTTTACTCCACTTTGTCGTTAACTGTCAAACTTTTCATATTACGAAGAAGGTCCACTTAAACCCAAGTCCGTTTAAGGGGTAGACCTTATAGAAACTTTTTCTTTTGCCCTCCTCAAAACAACTGGGACCCTAATCCTTTTCAATATTAAATGTGAATGGGCCTAAATTGCGAAAAGTGTCATTAATTTGCTTTTGAATATAAAAAAAACTTCTTTAGCTTCCTGTTCTGGAAGTTCTGTGTGAAACTGAGCCTTGTTATGACAAGTATTGTCTCTTTTTCATTTGGAGGGTAAGCAGGTTTATGTATAAATCTATTAGTGGCACTGAATAAAACATCAACTTTATTTTCAGGGCTACGTTCGCGCCCGATTGGCACTTTTCATGGTTGGAATTTATTATATATACTACTCCCATATATTGTTAAAACGCGTGTTAAAAATTGTGACTTGCAAATTACTTCGTTTTATTTTCAACTAACTTAATTATAAACGTTTCGTTGTCAATAAAGAGGGTTTTTATTACGGTCCTCATTGTTCCACTGGTTGGCCACTCCCTTATATTTTTCCATTTGTATATGTTCTGAGTCACTAATTTTTACGTGCGAAAGTGCCTTTTACGTATAATTAGGAGTATATAAAATTATTTAATTAATATGTGTTGTCTTTTTATTGCAGGTAAGAAGTAAACGCGTTCTCCGACAAAAATCTGGTAACGTTATAAGTTTATTTAATTTAACTCTTCTAAAAACTTAAACCTGGGCTTTCTGTTTCTAACTCAAATACTTCAAATATTTATTATAAAATAACCTCTAGACTACCTAGTTAAAAGTTCTAGTTCGTAAATAGCTAAGAACGTTATTACTCAAATTAAAACTTAAGTTTTGTAACTTATCAGAATATGTATAGTCAGTAGGTATAATTTTAATGTATAATTCGTTTAACATTCATATTTCACGTGGCCACACTGCACAACACCTTAATGGCCTTTCAGACATATTCCGAACACTTTTCTTATCACAAAGTCACACACATAATCAATAAAAAAGCGACCCCATGAATAAGCAAAAACCTAACAAGAGAAAACTTTCACATTTTCGTCCAATCATTCTATCTAATGCTTACGACAATGTCAACATGGGATGCTATCAATATTCTGGCCATTTGGGTCGGTTCTATCGTTGCCTACTGTAAAATTCGAAAATATTATGCGCCCAAACCCTACCAGAGGCTCACACACTCCATTAGGGTTTGATTTATTGGTACCCACTAAAAGGGTCCCTCAAGGAACTATCCTTAGACCCTTACTGTGTATCACTTACATTAGACGTATGGAAATTTTGTCCTGAAATATTATTTGCTTTGATCGTGTTATATGATACGTGGTCATCGATTTCCGTAATATATCAGATTTAGTTAGAGTGCCTGCTTATGGAAGGTTATTTGGTAGGTATATTGAATATTCTAGTAAACTATGGGGGTGCTAAATTATTCTTTGTGTTTGTCATAAACATTTGAATGTAACTTTCGTTAAGATAATAATAATTGGAAAATTAAAACAAAATACTGTAATATAATCATCCGCATCTTATGGATTTTGTGAAATTGTATCCGTAATAAAACTAAATAAACAAAACAAAAACACGTATAAACTAAATCAAATTGATTAAACTAAATTAAAAATTATTTATCAAATTATAGAATTAAGTACATTTAAAAAGAAATTGTAAATTATAGATTAATATAAATGAAATTTAAATAATATCTTAACATTAGTCAGTACATGAACCATGCAGCAGTGGTTCACGTACTGACAGTCGAAACGTTCAACAAAAGCGTTCAGAATACTGTTGCGGCTGCCCCGCACCCTACACGCCAGAGATATGCACCGCTTGCGCATTGTGTGGAAACAATCCACATGCGCCTCGGAAAACATGTCTGATGCGCTACAGAAGCGAGGCAGCCCCAAGAGCACCCTGAACGCGTTGTTGTATTGGATGCGTAGAGCGCTGTACTGTTTTTGCGTATAATCTATCCACAACTGCCAGTATAGAAGAACGTACAAAATGACCTAAAAAGGGCTATTTTGACGCCCCTCGAACACGACCAAATCTACGGGCTATCATATTCGCACGAACAGATAGCGCCCTACGTTCACTTTCAATGTCTGCATCGTCTTTCAGGCCAGAGGTTAATAAATGTCCAAGATAAACGTATCAACTCTATTAAGTGGATAATGTCACACAATTAATTATGTACAAACATCTGTTTTTTTATTTATTAATGCGATACTACATTCACTTCGCCAGTGTATCTACTCCATCTAACTATAAAATGTTTTTAGCAATTTAAGGTTACTGAAAAGTACTAAATAAGTAAAACTTGAAACTCGTTATCTATATCAAAGTCAGTTAAATGTTAACTTTAAAATATTTCATGCACTTCAAAGTAATTGCGCTTCTCAAAGCTAACTTTCGAAGTGTAAAATAAAATTATATTAAAGTATTACTGGAGAAGTTCAAATTAACTATAGCTCAACATACAGACATAGTGACGTGTAACGAATGTGGAACTTTACTAACTTTTGGTGCACGAATAATATCTAGTGCCAGATCTCTGTCTCAGGCTTCGTCCTGGCTGAGGAGCTTTCGCGGATGCTGAGGCGGTTGTAGTATCATGTCAAACGGCGGTGTCAAATGTATGAACATATGACACCACCGTTTGCGTCCATCCATCCACATCCATACTTTTATATTATAAACTAGCTGTTGCCCGCGACTTCATCTGCAATCCAGGATGAAAAATAGCCTATATCCTCACCCAGGTCATGGTCTACCCATGCGCCAAATTTCATCCAAATCCGTTCAGCCGTTCTAGGATGAAAGCGTAACAAACAAACAAACCAATAAACTGACTGTCGTATTTAAAATATGTTAGGATAGGAAATAACAGGATGCGAAAATACATAACTCTGTTTGTCTGTTACCTTTATGCCTCAACTGCTAAATGGATTTTGGTGAAATTTAGCACACAGGTAGACTATGACCTAGGTTAAGACATACGATACTTTTCATTTTGGTAGTACGTTCCCGTGGGATAATAACTGACCGTAGCCGCGCAAACGCTAGTAGTGTTATAGGCACCTAACGCGACGCGAGTTAGCGACCTTTCTAGCGAGCGCATCGACTCTCTATTGTTTTACCTTGTGGAAACATTACTATCCTCAACACCCCGCTACAACAACTCGCGATGTATTGTGGCCACCGAATCGCACCCGCCGGTAAAGTCAAAGTTAAATCATTTAGTTCAAAATACGCCCATAAAACTTAATTTGGAACGTCAAAATTTACAAAAAAAAATAGAATTGATTCTAATTGCCTCTTCCAAAAGGTAGTTTCGTATGGAGAAGAATGGGCAAGAAAGTCCACTCCGTCTGCGCTGCTCCCACTTATCATCGCGGTTCAACTCTGGATGAGGCTTCTATGGATACTTTGTGAAGTTAACGTTTCGAAATGCAAGCAACCGTGGATGAAACTCGAAATGTTACATTTTGTTACTTGTACAAAGATTTTGAATCGTAAATTGTGTCCTCCAGATTTTGTTCCGGTGCATTCATTTCACTGACATGGTAAAGTATGAGAATTAATGTACTGTGAATGTACTGCATTTGGTTGTGGTATCTCTTTGTGAAAGAACTTCTGCGGGGAAGTAATATTACAATACCTGGCACATGAAATAATTTCGTCGAAAATAGCACTGATTTGGTCTAGGATAACAACGCACACAGTGCTTCTGATATGCAGAGTGTATTCTATATCCAACAAAACAACTATCGCATAAAAATAATCAGCCTATAATGTTCCCACTACTGGGCCACAGGCCTCCTCTTGGTGAGAGGGCCTGGGTCGTAATCCATCACGCGGACCCAGTGCGGGTTGGTAGATGTCACATGACTTCGAATTTTTGGTTCTAGGACACGCCAATTTCCTCGTTTTGAGAGCAGTGGTGATGAAATAATTTACAAAAAGTAAAGCGCTTGTCAGGGTTCGAACCTACGACCTACAACTCGTAAGTCGCGGCCGTTACCACTGGGCCACCATTGCTCCTCTACTGCAACAAAACAACTTAATAACATTAATACTGTTTTCATTCTGTGTAAGATTGATTGATGCTAGAAGCAGACATAACATGACTTTCACATAACATGCCATCTTTTTCGTAAGTATATTCTATTACTGAGTTCCAGACAGTTTGCTAACCTAGCGAATGACTAGTTTATAAGATAGCCTTGTTACTCCACTATTACCCGCTCATCAAATACATTCCACGATACATTTTGCCCAGAATAATATCATTATCATGGATGCGGCTACAAATCGCTGTAGTTTGGCAAATTGCTCTTTATCCAAGTTTTTTCCGTTCGCCAACTTTGTTGATGTTGGTTTATGGGTAGCTATTTAGTTAAACGTTTTTCTTCTTTTATGTCGGATGAACATTGGCTGTCATTGGTTAGGCGCGTCTAATGTGTGGCGGGGAAGTCGGAAAGAATTTAACCATACGATTTTTTGGAAATTTGAAATGGTCCAAGACTTTAGTTGGTGAAATATTAATAGTTTTTTGGCACTAATGTGCAAAAAAAAATATCAAACCATTGAGCTTCAATGTTCAAAACAAATTAATGCTTAAATTGTGAATGACTATCAAAACGTTCAATGAAGTTCATTGCCACGTCTGTGTAAATAAGAATTTTAAAATGAAAGTTATCTTTTTTGACGAAATATTTAAAATTAAGTGTTTTTTCAATACATTTAAATGACCAATAAAAGAAGAGGCACGAAGCAAATAATTGAATTTTTCCAATGAATGACCGAATATAACTTGAAAGGTTCTCAAAATAAATCCTACGCAGATCGACGAGACATCTTGCGTTTTCTTTTATGTTTGCAATAAAAGAAGAATTCTGAAAAGGCAACTTTACGAAATTATTCAGTGTATTCACTATTGTCATTGTCCATAAATAATGTTATATTTTTATATTCGTGCACTTTCTTTTGTACAATTTACTTATTTATTTTAAGTTGTTAACATATAATGCTGCATACATATGAACAGATGTTACCGTTTAAGTGAAACATAGCTCATTTATTTTCCTTATTTTACTTTTTAAACTTTCGCTGTGGGAAGTAGCTGACGCTCTTCGTTTTTCTTGCGCTATTCAAATAGTTGAACTACTCGAAAAAACAATTTCGCTGCAAGACGCAATTATGCATCTTTTGAATAAACTCTATCTAAAACTCTTAAAGAGTCTACGTTATGCAAAGTTGGAACACCATTTAAAACCTTTACCTCCACATTAAAAGAAGATAAGAAAAAATGTCTAGCAATTCTTAGAGTCAGTTAGACGTACTCGGTAGACACATCGCATTATGCGAACGCTTGTAATACCAGAGAAACTGCATAACCACGCCATAACTTGGAACTTTTAGAAATTATAGCTTATTTAATTTGAATATAGCTGATATATGTTTATTCCGGGGAAGTTTCGCTCTTGTGAAATATTTCAACGACGTAAGAGCATACGTTGGAGGACTTTTTAAAGAAATTTGTGTCGGACAGAATTTTGCTAAAGGAAATTCGGTTGTGCGGGACTATAATATATATTTGTGCAACTTGGTAGAAGTAGGAGAGTGTCTACAAATAATGTGTATTACAATATATATTTTGTGAATAATATTTTACACACAGTTTTGTTATATCCCGAAATAAAAATATGTTAGCTTGCTGGTATAACATTTAGTATCAACCAAAGCCAAATGACGATAAAATTAAATAAAAACTATCAAAATATGTAATGAATACGTAAACGAAACAAAAGGCGTATTTAAGGATCGTAGCAGATGGTGTTCTGTAGTTTCTGCCTACCCCATGAGAAGAAGGCGTGAGTTTAATGTATGAATATATGTAGGTAATACATTTTAAATGCTTTAGTTTTTCATCACGCATATATCAAATGACATATTTAATATACCATCTTTCTTCGCACCCCTATCAGCAAGGAAGTAAAAATTTTACGAGCATATTTCGCACCAGCGCCCCCACACTTCATCATACTAACTTCAAGCCTTCACTCAAACAGGTATAACCTCGTTGTAGTTTAATACATGATCATACAAACATGATGAGTTTGCTGAGCAAGTTATGACCTTAGCACGCCATCAAAGTACAGTTTAACGACATATTTATCACAGTTAGCAGCTTACCATTAAAACCGAAGTCTTGGAAAATGGACTTCGAGTAATGCTTCATTAAACTATCGCTTGTAGGGTCCATTTTGTAGACGCATCATAAATACGAAATAAAAGTACAAACAGACAGATTTCCAACAACTATTTCGTTTGTAGGCCACACAAATATTTGTTTCTACGAGTATCGATCCTTTCATACTACTTCATTTAGGTATTTATTGTTGAACACAGTTTTATGATTTGCAATCTAGAATTCATCGGTATCGAATTGGTCGGTATCTTTTCTGATGTCATCATCGCTATCATTTTCAGCATGACCTTCACCATTTACAAAAAGCCTAGCTTTCAGATTTTGTCAAAACATTTTCCATTTATAATTAACTTAGAAAGTACACGTATCCGTGTATGAATGGATCGCACACACTTTGGTTGTTAGCTTGAATGATAAGTCACGGATAGCCAAAGATGATGGTTTAATGAATATATTTAACTACAACGTAACTAATAAATGATAAATGATTTTATTTCTGTAAGTAGGTTTGAACAAACACTTTTACACGTCAATCATATTTTAAAAACTAGATGAGGTCGGCGTTTCCGATCTGACTACTCTGAGAAGAAAGGCCGAAACAAACTCAGAGGTCACAGTCTCTTTTAAAGTCCAGACATAATCTTGGTCAGATCATGTGAAGACCATGTAGATTTGTGTTTGAAATGGTCTTTTGAGAAAAAGCCACACAGATTGAGTGGAACTGTCCAGTCAGTGCACGCATTTGTCAGTAATCGTGCAGCTCAACTCAGAACTTAAGGAGCTCAACGATCGCGCGAACAATACCAAAGAAAGGACATTTGGGTAGGCCACAGAAATTACTCAAACTGCCAGACAATGATTAAAATTAACTGAGGCGAAAAAAAAAGTAACAGTGACCCACATAGTCTTCACATTCACAATATTAAAATAATAATCATGTATTGACTGTAGCCTGCATGCTACTCAATGTTGCTATATGAATCTTGTGTGAATGAGTACAGCTGACTATGAACGGTGATTGTGCACTGTCGCGTTACACTATAATTTGTGCAAGGCGGCGGAAAAGTGCTGATCTATGCAATGCGCGCATGCCATTTATTTATTTATTTTACATAGAACGGCCGAAGCCCATTACACTATTTAAACATAATTTATTTAACACAGTCTTCACATTCTTCTTACAAAAGTTCAAACATTCTGACAGTATCATCTTCAATTAATTCGCAAACATATCGAGATCTGTGTTTGAGTTCAGGAGAGCGTTAATAGCGGCTAATGTCCGAGGAATAGGTGACTCGGAGTGTGCAACAGTACGGCAAATTGGGACAGCAAGTAAGCGGTGTTTTCTGCCACAACAGTAATTGTCCGGAACAAATAGATAGCAGATTTCATTATATAGATCAGGATCATCTATAACTCCTCTAAGAATTTTATATAATACAGTCATCTGATCGCATCTACGATTCATGACTTACGAGTCATGAATCGTAGATGCGATCGTTATCGTGCTGTACGCAGCACGATAACTATTATCATAAAACTTGTACAATCCGATATAAGTATAAAATACTCCCACATTTCGCCGATAGACTAGCTCCTTTGTCTAGTAGTCGCAAGCGCGACAGCAGAGCGTGAGGTCCTGGTTTCGGTTGCCGGGCCGGTCAAAGTGTTATTAAGTTTTTCCATCTGTAATGTCTCAGTAGCAGCCCGAAGTCTGGATTCGTACCCGATCGATGGCAAAAGGCTCGACCCTCATTACATGGAACTTAAATATTACTGGGGCAAAATGTGGGTGTACTGTAAGTTCACATGTGCCTAACCCTTTGGAGAATACAGGCGTGGTGCTATGTTATGTTATTTCGCCATTAATTAATTCCCATGTAAGAGGGGAGCTTTTTAACCGATTTCAAAAAAAGGAGGAGGTTCTTAATTCGACTATATGTTTTTTTAAGCTATTGCATAGCTTTTATCGCGGGCTTTGAGCGCGGCGACCGAATCAAGAAATTCCGTAACGAAAATAAAACCTAACACCCCCCACTCCGCCTACCATGTAGCTCGGCCGAGCGTTCGCTTAACGTGTATGTATATGGTACGACTGTACTTGAATTAATATCAAAGAAAAAAAAATACTGCATAAATAAAAAATAAATAAATAATTATAATTGCATAAGTTGATAAAAAATGCTATGCAATAGCTTTACCGCGGCAGTCCCCGAGTGCCACACGTGTTTTTTTATGTGTGTTAGCTCAGAACTTTTTCTAGACTAACCGATTTGGATGTTTTCTTTTTTATTTGAAAGCTGGTGCTTTACATGTGGTCCCATATAAATTTGATAAAATTTTGACCAGCAGTTTTTGAGTTATCCTTAATAGTGCGTATTTTTTCCACTTAGTTTATATTGATGATGTTTTAAAAAATTCCTGTCACTGTTATTTACATATCAAGTAGTGGTATACGAATTTGTGTGGGATAGGTACCACGACTAAAAAGTGCACAATAAAACTTTTTTACAAAAAAACAACCGACTTCCAAAAAAAACACAAAAAAACGTGAAAAATAACTTTAATTTTGGAAGACGGTGGCCAAAAACGAAAAAGGGTCAAATCGGTTGTTTTTTTTTGTAAAAAAGTTTTTTTCTTATTTTAAAACAAACAATCACCGGGTACCGATAATTCCATACATTTAAACAAACGCAATCGGCATCACACATCGCTATAAAAATTTAAACTGTCCTACATTCTGAGCACTCGCACAAAATCCAACGACAATGTTTGTTCAAATCGTTTCGCTTTACATTTTATTTTTAGCGTCCGCTATATTTATTTGCCATTTTACTAGTGACGTACGTACTTTGGTCGGCGTAACAATACGTTTTATTCAAATCAGTTTTGCAGTTTAGTTTCACACCCGGTGGCTTTAGTTCCTGCAGGTTTGTTTTGCATCAACACTGTGGGCCTACTCTGAATGTCTGTCAACGAAGATATGGGCCCGTCCGAAAGTAGTTCAATGCTTCGGAATGAACACCTCTCCCGATTAATTAAGTTTTTCGGACTGGCAAATACGGACGGAGTAAGGACAACTGTCAAATCGTGTTGTCATCCATTCTTAGTTCGGGCACCGAGGTAATCTCTTGTCCGTAGATGAAACGGAGCGGGAAACACCTGTAACTTCGGCCGAAACTACGGATTTTATGCTTTTAGAGTAGACCCCCTGGTTTGAGGCAAATCAAATGATTCATCTTTTGTTTTATTGGTGCGTACATTTAGCACTATAGTAAGGTCGAAAAATTGTGGAATAGGTACAGATAGATCAATAATACTTTATTATGCACCAAAATTGTAACAACTCGTTTACAACATTGCTATTTCTGTGGGTATATTGGCAGTCTTATCACTGATAGCGATGTGATCTACCAGACAATCTTAGGATGGACTAAAACAAAAAAAAACAATGAAAATCAAATCCGTACGTAAACTTACTCTCTGAGCTCCAGTTCCAAGAAGACCTCAGTGTTTGCTTATCAAGATATCATTAACGAAAATCAATAAAAACAATAAGATAAAATAAGTCTTTATTTGCCTTAAACATGGTTTTAAGTTGTTACAGTCAGGTATTAATCTAAAGTCCACATGTTTAACTATGCTGGATATGTATCAATTGCATGCAAAATAATGTTTAGTTAATTGTTGTTCAATGTCACAGATATAAGGTCAATACAATAATATAATAGTCTAGTAATAAGGCCGTCTTGAAACAATTATAATCAAGTTATTACTTGAACTAACTCTAAAGGTGATATTGTAAACTTAATTAACGTGCATTGAGATAAATAATGGCATTGGTTATACGATAACTTACTTTGAACTAGCCCTCAGAACCAGAGCTATAAAAAATCTGTCCGAACTTAATAAGTAAAGAAATAACCAGAAAAACTATATTTAGGCAAGAAAAAATCACACCCATAAACAAAATGTCGCGTCACAAGATGATATTAAAATAATATTATTATAAGCGGCACATTTATTACCAAGAATATTACAACGTCTTAATACAAGTTGGTATTTACAAGTAATACGTGGTCTAGACGTTATTTATTACTCAAGCCATAAGTCTATATATTATGCCGGTCTAACTGGTCTCGGGAAACATGTTTAATCTTTTCGTAAATCAGGGTTTAGGAAAACGGTCATGAATCTTTGAGCATTCAAGATGACCTACTAATCTTTTACTGGTCAATGCTTTCATATTTGTGTCTAAACATATAAATATGTATCTAAGTTTTATAAGGGGAGATGGAATATCAGATCAATGGATATATTTTTTCAGCTAGGCATTATAGACAATATTGGGTGGTTATTTTTTATGGCCAGAACATAGTATTAATAGTGAGATGTGAGAGAGAAAGACAACGTCAATGACGGTGATATGTATTGGAAACGGCATGCTGCGCAGACGCTAAATGGAAGATGGGTGCTGATAATGATGATAGGAAATATTGGTTATCATCGTTCTTAAGAATAGATATGGTTTAATAAATGTAATATTATCATGTTTAATTCACGTAAATATAACTGCACTATTAGAACAAACCCAATGTCGGCGCATTTCATGGAATCGCTAATAGGTGCTTTAGACTGTACTTTAAAAAAATATATGCAAGTAAATTATTGAGTATTGAGTAGGTTCCAACTATTTAGGACAGATACCTTTATAGCTGTTATACTTTTATAGCCGCGTACATGTTTGTTTTTTGGTGTGCAAGGGAGGCAAGGCGTGAGTTTATTTTTGTGTATATGTAATGATGTATTAAATTTTTTCATTGTATTTCCTTGTGTGATTTAACTTTATTTTAATTTTATTATTGTGTTTTTTTATAGATCATGTGGTCTGCAATAAAGATTTTTATTATTTTTGGGAGTGTTCTTTTTCTTAGCTCTTAGGCTGGTTTAAGTTACATTTACGAGCGAAAGTCAAGTAAATGCTGCAGCATGTTGTGTGTATTTACGATGAGAGTGTATATTCTTCCTCTAACTGCATGATCTTCTGAACTGTTCAGCAGGTGTTTAAGATGATAGATTTATATAGGTTAATATAAACGGATTCTTCTTAATCTATTACTTTCTGACTACGGAGAAGATGGTTGGGGATAACGCCTGTCGTGGAGAGAACTATGGGGAGAACATATACTTTTTCTATAACGATTCCATGAAATGCTCCGACTTTAGGTTTGTTTTAATAGTACCTTTATATTACGTGACATAACCATGGTGTTATTACATTACATTTAGTAAATCATCTCTATTCTTAAGAACAATGATAACCAATATTTCCTATCATCATCATTTTCAATACATATCACCGTCATTGACGTTGTCTTTCTCTCTCACATCTCACTATTAATACTATGTTCTGGCCATAAAAAATAACCACCCAATATTGTCTATAATGCCTAGCTGAAAAAATATATCCATTGATCTGATGTTCCATCTCCCCTTAGAAGACTTACATACATATTTATATGTTTAGATACAAATATTAAAGCATCGACCACTAAAAGATTAGTAGGTCATCTGGAATGCTCAAAGATTCATGGCCGTTTCCCTAAACCCTGATTTACGAAAACATTAAACATGTTTCCCGAGACCAGTTAGACCGGCATAATATATAGACTTATGGTCTAGGTAATAAATAACGTCTAGACCACGTATTACTTGTATTATTATTATTATAAAGCCTTTGAGATTTATAAATCTTCTTTTTGATTTTGTCGTAGTCGAATAAGTAAAACTGCTAGTGAAGATTTAAATTTTCTCGAATGAATTGAGATTTGTGATTGCTCTATTCAAGTCTCAGGTCATTAAATCTTGAGTACTAAACATGGGAGGTTTATTTTAGGAGGTTGTTTTAGCTAAAGAATTTGTACTTACTTCGTCTAGGGACACAATAAATAACAAAACTTAATATCCATAAAAACATTGCTCGTACTTCTGGACATTGACGTGTTAGTCGCGTCTCGCCGATTTATAACGTCATCGCTAGACTATCAATTCGCGTTATTAAAATCACTATACGCTTGTGTGTATCGATCACCACCTTATTTAGTAAAAAATAAAGTATGAATTTGGTCGTCACGTTTCCAAAGTTTGCGTTATATTACAATGCTACTGATGTGGTATAACAAAACACTTAACAATTATATTTTGGCATTCTATCTATGGTAACGCGTCTTACTGTGGCAGGCATTATTTCAGCCGTCGCTTATTTGCAAAGCTCAGTCCAGATTTTTTTATGATATATATATCTACGATAAGCCAGTAGTATTTTAGATCTGCTATGAAGCATAGCATAACCAGCTTATAATGTGCTCACTGCTGGGACATAGGCCTCCTCTCTATGAGAAAGAGTGGGCCATAATCCACCACGCGGGACCAGTGCGGGTTGTTGGATGTCATATGTCTTCGAAAGTTTGGTTCTAAGACATACCGGCTGCTTCACGATGTTTTCCTGCACAGAATTGAAAAACATTAAGTAAAGCCAGGGTTCAAAATCATTCGTAAGTCGGGGCACATACCACTGGGTCACCACTGCTCTCAGATCTACTATAAAAGTACCAAAATAATCACTGTACTGGCACTAGCCTGTTTTCAAACCAACAACTTTTACAACTAAATATTTAACACGAAAATCTTTTAAGGCACATATTGCTTTTGATATTGGCAGATATCGACATGAAAAAAAAAGTAGCATGGATGTTTGCTTTCTAATAAAATAATACCTGGGAATATTTTAAGCTAATACATGTTTACTTATAATCTATACTATAGTCATATATCAAGCGATCTCGCTTGTGACCTTGTGAAGGTTAAGTGGGTGTTCTATCGATATTTTTGGTCTCATGTGATTACTGATTGTCGACACGTTAAGAAGAAGAGCCACGTGTAGGTTCTTATTTCATTTAAATGTATTGTGAAAGAATTTATTGAATGTTTTATCTGCCATGGGAACTGATTGAAATACTTCTCTTTCTACGTTGATCCTTCAATGTTGAGGATCGTGACTTATTCCAAATATGTTTTTGGGTGTTTGATCTCCATACTTGTTGTGGTCGTTGGCTTAATGGAGTGCCGCATGTACACGGCACTTCTATAATGTAGCTTGACCATTACTTTGGCCTACGTTTTTTGTGTATTTTTGCGTTCTATTTCAGTCATGTCACTTTTTTGTTTTCGATTAAATCTGAAGACTTTGATAACAGGCTCATGTCAGTTGATGACAAAGTTATCATTCACAAACACTTAGAAACTTTGTACAATATTTACTTACTTTTGATGGTATATATAATAAACATGTCTAAATTTTTTACTTTGTTATTTGTTAGTTTTGATTAATGTATAAATTATTTTGATTAGTTTCGTGCTCTAGAAGTAGTTTGGTTTGTAGTATGGTTGTGTTAACAGTTAGGACAGCTGTATTAAATTAGATCAGACCACAGGAGTATAAATTAATATGTTACGGAACTTGTAGCTACATTAAATTATCTTAATTTGCTTATTTACTAATACGCACACAATGATTCTAGGAATAGCCTGGTTGAAGTTCATTAATGTAGTTTCTCAAACAGTGTGTTAAGTTAGGTAGGTACTTGATTATTATTTTCAACAAGATTGGAAAATGGAAGATGATTATTAGCAAATACATTTACCTAGTTCCTACTCACATTTTGTATGTACTGTTATTTGTGAGCAGTGGCGAAGGGTCAATGCAAAACGATTTATTTTTATTTGATATCTTTTATTTCATAAACATTGCAATATTTTATGACGATTTTAGCACACATTTTTGAACCAACTTCCTAACTAAAATCTTTCTTTTATTCACCACCGCTGCAATGCAATGTTCACCGGCAAAATTCACGTACCAATTTACCAAAAAATGCAGCAATTCTTTTACTCACTTAAATCTTCACTTAAATCTAGATAGGGCAGGTATTCACGATGGTTTGTTGTCGCTCCACGGTTCAGCTTTCACTTCAATTGATCACGAACGCCGCAAGCAAGTCGGTTCGCGTGTTATTCGATTTCTCTCTTCAATACCGAGTGGTTTGTTTCTTAGTTCACAATAAGAAAAAGTGAATTTAATCGTGTTATTCGAAAACTTTGCTTAGTCTTGGAAATAGAGGAAGCAAAGAATTTGTATTTGTCGGGTAATTGAGAGATTGTTATCAAGAATGGAATTGGGTTGGAAAATAATTTTATCCTTGGAATGGTATTTCTTTACCACCGATATTTCCGTTGTATCTTGAGCATACTGAACACGAATTTTATTAGGATCTTCCTTTCGATGCCTATCACGACTGTTTATTCTTGCCAACTCTTTATTTATTAATGTAGAATTTACCATATCAAGATTTTCCATTAGTTAATTCTTTCACAGCAAAAATATTTGAAGGTTTATTAGTACAAAACGGCGGATAAATGACGTCACAATTACAGGTATTTTCTACTGCTCATGTTTGTAAAACAAACCCTTAGTTAGATCTTACGATACCTCAGGGATTCATTCGCTACCTGACCCATAAAACATTATACTTTAGTAATACCTACCCCGACATTTTGAAACGAGAGCAGCTAGATTTTCACTTTTGACTAAATTCGGTATTTTCATTCTGATGCTAGCAGAAACTTTATCTCGTCTAGACTGAATATTGGTAATGGATGTATAAAACTTTATTGAAGTTCGTACAAACATGATTAATGATACTAAAATGTCGATGAGAGGAAAAACCATGCGGCAGTTTCTTATCTCAATGAGAGTCAATTGAAGGTTGCGGATACTAGGTACGAAGTCTGAAGATAAACTTTAGCAATAACGTACTATAAAATGTTTTTTTTTTACTAATCAGCGTTTTTTAAAATACTGAGAATATATTCTCTCTAACGTTAATGTAAAGTCAAAGTCAAGGTCAAATCATTTATTTCAAATAGGCACATAAAAGGCACTTTTGAACGTCACATTTACAAAAAAATAGAATTGATTCTAGTTGCCCCTTCCAAACGGTATTTTCGTATGGTGAAGAATGGGCAAGAAACTCCACCGCTACTCTTTTAAAATGTTTTACAATATTATGTAGGTTCACATTAATTATGTAATTATATGTGAAGAAGATGCACCTAGAATAAAATTACTATACCACAATAGGTAAAAAAAAAATATTATGCAATGACAGGTAAATGAATTATGTGATACATATATGGTGCTCACATATTTACAAATATTGAAAAGTAGATGATTTTTCCAAAATGTTAACAAGTAATAATTTAGTGTGTTAGTTAAAGTAGTTAAGTACATAATGTAAAAATCAATGTCATAAAAATTATAAAATATACAATTAAATTAGCAACCAGTTTGATTTTATCAAGACTCTAGATTGTCCTATGGAGCAGGACCAGCATGTTTCCAAGCATTCTTATCTAGATACGTAATTATAATTACCCTGTAACATAAAATTTTTGATGCCATGTTATATCTTAGCTAAACATGTTTGTGCCACTTTGACCTATGCTTAACACCATTGTATACCATATTTTACGCAAACTAATTATTTTATTATTATTTATTATTAAAATACACTTGGACATCGATGTCCAAGTAAATTTAGACAAAGAAATTCAAGTCAGAGTAATATTTTGATGGTCATGGAATTTCAAAGTAGAAAAGTTCACAGCTGTGCTTAAAAATGTTATCTTAGCAAGAATAGTCCTTGTAGCCAATGTAAAGCCAGTTCTGAAAAATAAAATCCCATCAGCTGAGCCAGAAAACTGTTACAATTCGTAACAGTTCTATTTTTAAATCACAATAAATAACGGCAAAATAATGTCATAAAACTTCGCACATGTCATCATTTATACACTCAACCACCCACGCCTGATCGAGACGCGACGAAGATACAATCGATCAAATATTCGCGAAGCTCCGCTATCTCTCTCAGCTTACCGTAGATATCCAATTATGGAAGCATTGTGCCTGACAAGTCTATTGAAGTTCGTCTAGCTGCAGTGCATAATTCAGATAGGTCTCAGAAACTGGTGCGTTTAGTTATTGATGCAGATCGATCGACATAGTTTAAGGAAGTCCGTTACTGTCCGTAGGTTGGACTTTGGTATTTGTATTAATGTTACTCTGTTGTTAGTTCGCAAGTTTTTTTCGATTAGCTCTGTGATAGATATTGGAAGCTCATAATGTATTACGTGTACTGATTGTTGCATCGTTCTGAATCAATTGACAATATGGCTTGTCTCATTTTGTTTTTGAAACGAAACATAATAGTCTTCTTTATTTAAGTTTTGAGGAATATTTCCACAGTCAGGTAACATGACTACTGACTTTTTAATTACACAAAAGTACAGTTTTTAATTTGGTACATGAGTAATTAGCAAAGTTGTTGCAATAATACTGTACCAACCTCCATTTGAAACAATCTTTAAAACAGAAAGTATTCCGCCCTCAAAAATGGTAGGTATAACAAAAATATGTTTTCTTTTGACCAACGTTAATCTACGGCGTGTTTGCCAGCTGACATTTATCTTTTTTTACGCCTAGATTTTATGTCGCTGTAAATTCTCTTTTTTTTCGCTTTTTGTTCTCTCAAATTACGCCACTTGTATACATTTGAACAAAAACGTAAAGAGACCTTGTTCTTGAAAATGGGTCAGGACTTTTAGAGTAAATAGATGTGGAAAGTAAAAGCTCTCTTAGTTGAATCAACCTCATTTTAGGGTGAATTTTTTATTTCATTTTATTTGAATTTGTGTCGTTGTGATTTCAGTTTATACTGTTTGAGTAAATTTTTACGTGCCTTCAGAGGCACGCAAAAACTAAAACAGAGAGAGAATTAATATTATCTATATAAATAAACAAAATTGAATTGTCTGTTTCTAATGTCAAAATAACAGCTTTTTACTGGACGGTACTTATAACAAAAATATTTTTTTTTTTGTCTGTCTGTTTTTTTATTCCGCCTAATCTCCATAACTTTTGATGGGACTTTGTTAGGCAGATAGCTGATATCATGAGGTATATCATAGGGTATTTATATCCCGGTAGCACATTCCCGTTGGATAATTTCCAACATCCGCGCGGGCGAAGACGCGGCAGGAGCTAGTGTTGACATAAACTTAAAAAAAAATGGTTTAGAAAGAATACATACACTATACCCAGCAGTACAGTGCATAAAAACGTTGATGAAGACGAAAAGTTCCTCTGACATAGTGTCAACTAAAGAGTAGAATGTAGTTTGCTTTGCTCTTAAAAACAGAGCTGATAATAGATTGAGTTAGTGTGTTGTTTACGAGCAGCACTCGTAATCTTCCACTTTGTCCGTTAATGGTAACAAGTTACATTTTATATCTGCAACAAATTGGGTAGATATTTTTTCTTTCTAGACTTCACATAGTTTCTCGATAAAGACAGAAGAAAAAGAAAGAAACTAAATTTATTTGACCCAGGTTAAGGCACACAATATTCACACAAAAACAAAAAATAAACAAAGTAACAATTAATAGCAGTATTCTTCTTCATCGTGTCGATGGCACGACAATGAATTACATTTTGATCGCTCAAAACTTCTCCACAAACGTCTATACTAGCTATGTGTGGTACTCGATAAGCTTAGTTAGTTGATTATACCGGAACTACACACGATCAGGGGGCCTACTCTCAAAGCCTGAAATCCGTAGTTTCAACCGAAGTTACGGGCGGTCCCTACTTCTTTTAGAATAGAATAAGAATAGAATAATATTTATTTGCTTAAAAACATGGTATAAAAAGATGGTGAGATACAAAAAATAAAAAGAGCACCTACATGTTTTTGCTTAACAGTCATAAGCGTACAAAAGTTTCACAGCATAATTATTTAACATTTATTTTCAAAGAAGTCTTTGACACTATAAAAACTATGACTACACAACCATTCATGCAATTTGTTTTTGAATAATCTCATATTTAGTATCTTGAGATTACTTGGTATCTTATTTTATATACGTACACACATAAATATAGAACTTTCAGTTACGGCCATAAGATTAGTCTGGGGCCTGAGCTAAAAATTAATGACAACACGATTTGGCAGTTGTCCTTACTCCAGATGTATTGTTGCCCGTCCGAAAAACCTTTTTTTCGGGAGTACGGTTCACTTATAAGTATCTATCTACTTTCGGACGAGCCCGTATCTTTGTTGACGGACTCAGAGAGTAGGCCCCCTGTATCCGATGTATTATTTTATTACATTTACGCTTTTACATACTTATACGAAAACGTTTACGAAAATATAATGTTAATAAATCCAATTCCCTTAATACATTATTATTAATGCCTCAGGCATTAAGTCCGCCTTTGTACAGTATTTTTTTTACTTGTGCGTGAAGTTTTAATAAATAAATAAAATCCATAGGTACTAATATTATAAATTCGAAAGTAACTCAGGCTAAACCACTTAACGGATTTCGAAAAAAATTGGCAAGGAGGCAGATGTCATCCTGGGGAAGGACATATACTCCTTTTTTTTAATGAATCCAAAAATGGGTCACCCCCTTTTAGGATTATTTTTATAGGGGATGAAAGTTTGTATTGGAAACTTAGCAGTCTTAAGATAGGGATATGAAAATTTAAATGTATGCTTTTTGTAAGAAATAAAAAATATGTTTGTTCCAGCGATTTTGTAAAATCATCCCCAAGGGGTACAATAGGGGAATTTTTGTCCCGGTAGCACGTTTCCGTGGAATAATTTCCGGCATCCACACGGGCGAAGCTAGTAAATAATACATTATTCTAAAGAAAACATATCTGAAGCAATCAAAACCTAAAGCAAAAACCATGATAAATCTTATTTACTCAACAAAATAATACAAAAACTGGCCACAAACATCAAACATCTACCAGAGTATCATATCTCGGAGCTTTTAATCTGAAGAATGGTGGCACTAAACAAACGGAGAATAAATCCAACTTCCCTTTTGTCCCGTTTATTGTCGTATTATGACAAATAGCGTGGAAGATTACGGATTACTCACGGATTGGAGCTATGACGGAATTAACTTTGGAGGAAATTTTATGGAGTCAATATTAATGCCAGTGCAAATCATAAAATGTTTATTAGTAGCTGTAAGCGTGTATGCAGTATTATGAGATTTTGAGTTTCATTTCCAGTGCAAACATTTTGCAATCCAGTTCTTAGAACATTTTAGTTCCAACCCGATTAATGATGTAAATTAGTGCTCTTTGAATTGCGATTTTAATATAATAGATAACAATTATTTGATCCCAAATCTCCATATTGTTTGTTATCTATATTTACAAACTTTTGTGCACATTACCATAAATCGTACAAAGTTTTTACAACTTCTCCGAGCAATGATATCACTGATTTCATTATGATACGTCTTTAATAATCGAAAACTAATCGCTAAGTCATGTAAACACCTACCTAGAATACTCAGAAACATAAAAACAAATTTTACTCGCAACCTAACTTAATCTTAAAGTAGCACTTACTACCTTTATTTTCTAAAACTCCTTATCCCACAAAACTGCAGGTTTAACACAGTTTATAAGGCAAAAAATACTGCAATACGTCTAATCGGGTCACTCAATTCATACTGTTCACATACCAATTGAGGTGACCATTGTTGGAAGCCGCCTGCCTATAAAAAGAATCCCAGGCATGCCTTCTGTTTTACATAGCATCGTTAATACGCAGCGCCCCATTTTTCTTGTTTAAACCGGCTAACCCCATGAAATTATGGGGTCAGTTATATTATTAGACTCACGTGTTGGGTACCATCAGATGGTGAGAATGATGAGAGATGTTTTGAATGTACTTTTATATGCCGTAATTTAATAATTTAATGTTACTGGAACTGAAATGGAACTTAGTAAAACCACTACTAATAATTTAATTTCTTTTTAATTCAATTTCATTAATCTTGTACATAGATGATGTTATCATTTCTCTTGTTGAAACTCAATGTGATTTAAAGAGTAAGTTCTACGGTTATTTAATTTCGTTTTCTCATGTGTACCTACTTTATGCTTCAATGCAGTATCAGGATGAGTATACCCAAACATTGAAGATCCGAATGAAACGAAAATTTAATTATTTGGTCCAAATTTTCCGTGTGATGACATTAAGTTTTAATCGGATTTTCGTGTTGATTCGAGGATTAATGACGAATGTGAATCTCATTGCATGCCGATTTTCCGTGCAAGCTGTTCTTCATATTAAAATGGATTATCGTCATTTCAAGAGAAAATGTTTTTAATCAGTCAGATAAAGACAAATTCCTTTGTCCTGTTGATCAAAATTTCTCTGAAATAGATGTCATATTATGGAGATCTTATGTATAAGAATTCCATTGTCGCCTAAAATTTGTTCTACAAGAAAAGCTCAAACGTATTTATCACAAAAGTAGCAATAAAAAAGTGCCTATTAAGATTTTTTCTAGTAAAAGAGCTGAATAATATAAAAAAAAGAATATCTGAAAGGCACATACATATAAAATACTTTAAATATCCAACTTTTCGAGAAGCTCAGCAAGAAGCATTGCTATCGCATTGCATATCTAAGTGTAGGTTTACGAAAGTTACAATGTAATATAATACGAATATGATAAGAAAGTGGGACAAATAAAATTTATAGTCTATTATGATATGGAATATTTCTGGCAACTCCTTGGCATTTCGGCTGTGAAGTATTTGATTTGTGGGCCCGATATTTTTGTTACAGATCTAAGCATTTCTAAAGTTGTAGGAAAACTTCAGTTTTGTTTGTTCTTTAGGATCTTGCTGGCTCATTCGGTATTGTGTCACTATAAATTGTCGTTTTAAGTAAGGTAATGGGTTAGTTTAATTTTCAAATCATCCTGTCCATTTTACTATAATTTTATTTTTGTTCATCAGTTCGATTACACAACGAACTAGAAAATTACACTTATATAAGCCTCTATTAAGCTCTTACATTAAGTACTAAGCTTTCCCTTTTGCTGTTAACTAGAAAATGTAACCAACCTCTAAGCCTATATCTTACGCTCCCTTTCCTATAAATGTAAAACCGTCAGAGTACATACATATTCAACAAAAATAAATTAATTCTATGTTTGCATAGGCTCTGAGCGGTGTGAAAATTCTTCCCAGACTTAATTTGACATTTCTTCTACAAAGGTCTCGTGACCTGTACCTTTGTGCGGTCTAAAGCGTCTCCACTGAGTAAATATTGGAGATCTAAAGCCGCATATTCAATATACAAATGTAAGGCAATTTGGTCTTCAGGGGATTCCATTTTGGGAAAGTGGAAATTCTTTGCTATATGTATATTGGTAAGACATCACTTTTCTGCGTTTTCTATGAATGAATTTTCAATCGGAAACGCTTTTGCACTTATTAAAAAGCACATCATGTTTAAATGATATCGGGATTGGAACACCGCGCTTGAAACTAAACCCATCTATTTGTTACTTAGCTATATATTCATGAGAACTTTTTCTATACATCCTATAAAGGTTTTCAGGTACAAAATTGTTGGTTGCGATAAACGCACTTTGAACCACTTTTCCTGGTTCTTTTATTTGGTGTACAACAAGAAACGTTCTATGACCGATCTATGCTATATTAAACTAGCGTCCTGCCCCTGCTTCGCACGGTTGCAGTTGACTGATGTGGCGACATATCCAAGCATCAAGATCTCAGTCCTACGTCTAAGTTAATGCAGCACATACATAAACCATCAGGAATAAATTCTCTAAAATTATGGTGAAAACAGCATAAAACTCCATTATGTAGTTAAGAAAATCAAAGGGTTACAAAGTTAGACATGAAAAGCCACTTTGACTTGTATTCAACTTAGGTCTTATACACTTTCGATGCATATAAACATCAATAAAATATTTTTCTTGTAACGAAGTGGAATCAGCATAATATGATTCAAGGGCCTATCCCGCAATGCACTTCAGGGCCACTTCAAAACATCGACTTCCAACCGACTTTGTGAATAAACTCACCTAATTTGCTTCCCTTTTAGAACCAATATTTTCATCCTCTTCGCGGAGCGATGTATATTTTTTGTGGTAGAAATAACTTTGAAAGATAAAATTACAGAAGGTTGATAAATAAAATGTTTTAAAATGGAACTGGTAGTATCAAGGATGCTTGACCTGTATTATTACTAATAAGAAATAATACCAGCCTATTAATATATAATAAAAATAACAAAGAACTTTATTCATTAGCTTCAATTCTTAACTTAGGTACTTCAGAATTCACTTTTTTACCGAAAAACTCAACTTTGACATTTTTTGGCACGATCGCAAGAGAGTTTTACTAATTATAACTTTGGAATAACTTCTATATATATTTTTCTTTCATTTCGTTTTGTTCATTGTTAAGTTTGTTTTTATATTTGTAATCGCAATGTATGTTAAGATTTGATTTGTTTTTAGAATTTTTAAACGATGTTTTTCTTTTAATAAATACAATACAGTATTATTGTCCCACTGCAGGGCAAAGGCATCTTCTCATATAGACAAGGCACGAGCATTGACCACCACGCTTGCTTAAGACGGGTTGCCGATTTCGGAGTTATATTAACTAACTTATAATAACTAAGTCCAGCGAGGTAATTGCATTACGCACTAACAGTAGCAATTGCTTTCACTTTGACACTTAACAACATCATTCATTCCGTTATTTACAATGTTGAGCAGACAAATTTGTCGAACAAATGAAGCAATGGATTAGCAATATCTTTAGTCACTGATGCATTCTTACAGATTATTTCTGACGAAGCAACTATCACTAAAATAATATTGTTAAAGTAGATTGTAAACACACGGGATTTCTCAATAACAGTCACCTAACTATAGATATTTATTTTTATTAAGTATACTATCGAAAGATGACAGAAGAGGCCTAAAATCATTTTTTTTCTGTGTACGTTCTGCGAACTATCATTATAATAATTTAACAAACTGTAAAAAAAGGAAGCATTAAAAATATAAATTGTAGGGAATTGAACATAGGTTTGTAAAGCAGTCGTTGTGCATGACAACTCAACAGAAGATTTCACCCATGCCTATTTGGGTCAGCTTTTCTATAACCATCTACCAGTCAATCCTACGAGTTCACATATCCTTTTATAAATGAAGAATTGAATCGAACTAGTCTAGAAAGAAAATGACGACAGAATTCCTTTATCCTCAGATCTGCATAGGACATTGCATTACTCAAACCCCAACGACTAATCTGCGGATTAAAAACCAAACACAAAAAGATAATGCGGATTGCCTCCGCATTATCCTTCAGGCTTCTTATCGAGAGGAAATAGGATAGGAATGAAAGAAAGAAAGAAAGAAAGCATAGTTCTTAATACCATTGACATTTCATTCCATCCTACGGAGCCACAACAACTAAAACTAATTTATTTCCTCGGAGATAAAGATTCCGCTTGTCTGTTCCGGGAATCGAATCTCGGTACTCGTGATTGCATTCAGGCACTTGGATTGCAATAGAAAAGCTAAAGGGGCAATTTAATTTTACCAACCAATTGGTGCTTTTTATAAAAAAGCGGATTAGTCTCAGGGCAGATTGTGGGAAACGAATGTTTATGAAGAGTAATTTAAAAAAAAAAAAAGGTTGGTCATAGTTTAGTTTACAAGGTAAGAGATTTAAGATTTGTATCAACGAACTTAGTGTTTTCGTTTTTAAAAACAATTTTTAACTTGGGCTTAATAACTGGCTAATTGTGGTTGTAGGATACAGTTCCGCCATGTCTCATACATGTGTGATTTTTATTATTGAAATGAAATGAAATAATTTATTTGCTATGAATGTAGGTACAAAAATATGGTGTTAAGTAAGAGAAGGATCCAATACATTCTACCGTGAGGCATGCAATTTTTTATAATGGAATTAATTATGAAATAATTTAAAAAACAAATATTTAACTTATTTTCGAATGATTAAAATAGTCAATAAAAATATAAAATCATTCAATTTGTAGATTCATTCAGTGGTAAAAAATGTAAAAAATAATAATTAGTCAATAATACAAAGTCAATAATAAGTTAATAATTAGTCAATAATACAATGTCAGTAATAAGTTATTAATTAGTCAAATAATACAATCAAAATCTGAATAAAATCATGAGGAAAACCATTGTTTATAAAACAATAATCATATGGATTTGTCATTCAAAAATTCATCTATTGTATAATAACATTTTTCAACTAGCAATTTATTTAATTTCTTTTTAAATATTTGTAATGTACAATTTTTAATATCGTCAGGTATTTTATTGTATACCACTGGTCCCATATGCATAATATTCTTTTTCAGCAGAGCCGTATTTTAGTCGTCTATATGCAATTATTTTAAGTCATATAATAATATCAGTTCTACAGGCGTATTCTTTTACAATAAAAACATAATACAGTGTGGCGATTAGGTTACCACATTAATTGAAACCACGTATTCTACATTACGTATTTTAAATACATACAATTAATATAATTAATAACAATTAACATTCTAGCCGTGGGAATTTTTTTTTCGTTTTAGTATTTAACAACATTGAACTTAATTTGTGATTATTTGGTAACAATATTATAAAGTTTGTGTTGAATTGTTGATACCATCGCCCTGCGCGTGTCTAGTGCCTTGTTATCACGGGTGGTTTATTTCATGCCAATTTTTAAACTATTTATTTTGTTTTAAAAATTCCGTTTTTTTTTGTATTTATTATTTTAATATTTTTACAGACTGATAATAACTTGTAATAACCGCTGTACTATTTAATGTGATGACTTAATCGCCGCTCTGTATTTATTATTGATATATGTATAATTTATTTCGAGGAGCTCGTGGCTAAGTAATAACAACTGCGGGGGTCGATCGATCGGGTTAAGCTACGGTTGCCGCGGTCGATTCGTGGATGGGTGACATCTTTACATACCGAGACCCCTTCGTGCCTCGGAGAGCACGTTATGCCAATGGTCCCGGCTGACATTCTTGGGTCTTTGGCAGTCGTTACGGGTCGTCAGAAGCCCGAAAGTCTGACAACCAGTCTTATCAAGGGGCATCGTATTACCCAGTAACTGGGTTGTGGAGGTCAGATAGGCAGTCGCTCCATGTAAAATACTAGTATTCAGCTGCATCCAGTTAGACTGTAAGCCGACCCCAACATAGTTGTGGAAATGCTAGGCAGATAATGATATAATTTATTCAAAAAAAATGTATAATTATCTAGAAATTGGGACGGTCAAATGAGTATGATTTACATTTTGAGTTTCTGCTTCAATTAATGATATTACCTAGAGACCGAATGATATTAAAACCTGAAATAAATTACAGAATTATTCGAATATTTCATCGAAGTAGCGACTGGGGATCTTAACACTTAAAGTAATAGCTCCTTTGAAGCTTACCGGCTTAAGCACTGGATTGTCGCTCGAGCGTCCAACATTAATGGGAAGTCTTGGCGCTTGAACTAGCTAGGTACTTCAGTTTTCCAATAGTACAATGTCCCGAATATTTTTTGGTGATTTAATGATAATGATAAATGATTTTATTTCTGTAAGTAGGTTTGTACAAACACTTTTACACGTCAATCTTATTTTAAAAACTAGATGAGGTCGGCGTTTCCTATCTAACTACTCTGAGAAGAAAGGCCGAAACAAACTCAGAGGTCACAGTCTCTTTTAAAGTTCAGACATAATCTTGGTCAGATCATGTGAAGACCATGTAGATTTGTGTCTGAAATGATCTTTTGAGGAAAAACCTCACAGATTGAGTGGACCTGTCCAGTCAGTGCACGCATTTGTCAGTAATCGTGCAGCTCAACTCATAATTAGAGGAGCTCAACGATTTTTAGAGTGAGTGTTTTGATTTTTTGTTAAGACTTTGTTGGCTGTATAAAAACTTTTATTGTTAGTAAGATCATCATCATCATCATCAGCCTATACTCGTCCACTGCTGGACGTAGGCGTCTCCTAGTGAACGCCACTGAGCCCGATCCTCGGCTCTCCTCATCCAGTCTCTGCCAGCCGCCTTTCGCAAGTCGTCACTCCACCTGGCCGGCGGGCGTCCCACACTACGTTTTCCTTAACGTGGTCTCCACTCTAGAACCCGTTTTCCCCAACTATTGTCGGTTCTGTGGAAGATGTGACCAGCCCATTGCCACTACCCATGCCATTGCGATAAGTTTCTAAGTCGCTCAGCGAGCTACGGAGAGGGCTATGCTTGGAGTCTCTTTTAAGGACAAAATCTGAAACGAGGTTATCCGCCAGAGAACCAAGGTAACCGACATAGCTCAAAGACTAAGCAAGCTGAAGTTAGTAAGATGGTTACTAAAATTTGACAGTTTAATTACTTTTAGTTACAATAATAATACCAGCCTTTTATTGTCCCACTGCAAGGCAAAGGCGTCTTCTCCTACTGAGAAGGCATGAGCATCGATCACCACGCCTGCACAAGACGGGTTGGCGATTTCAGACTTTTATTAACTATAAGTCCAGGTTTCCTCATGATGTCTTCCTTTACCGATGACAATGATCTCCAAGATAAACTCAGAAAGTACATTTGAATTGAAAAACTCACATTGATACCTACTTGCCCGGATTTGAACCCACAACCTCGCGAATGAGCGGCGAGGCCTTAACCACTGAGCCATCACAACACTACATTTTATTGGTATGTGTCTCTAACAAAACAAATTTAACAAAACTTTCCTGTTCACAATATTAGTATGACGAAACAAAGAAGGTACAGTCCCCAGCCCATCATGTTACCAGAAACTGTCAGACTCTCTCATTCGATTTTGAACTTAACCGTCAACATTTTAAGGTTTAAAATCGTTTGGAGACTTTGAAAGTTTCGTGTAGCTTGACGTGCAGGCGACTTTACACTTGACAAAAGAAATAACTTTACATTCTGCAAAATGCAACTACTTTTATTGCAGTCATATTGTGCCTGAATACAGTAGTCATGTCTTTGACATCGTTCGTTTCAGTGCGTCATATTATATGCACAAAAAGTTTTATGTTCGAGCATAAATGCTTTCGCAAAATTTAAAAACCGGCCAAGTGCGAGTCGGACTCGCGCACGAAGGGTTTGTTGTAAAATAGGCTATATATAACAGCTAAATAAAAATATGTGATGGGTTGGTGACATCTTTAAAATATATATTTTAAATATGACAAGAGAATTAACATATACGAATTTGTTCTATGTAGATAAAAGAACTTAAGGCGTCCACTACAGCCAGTATTACAACAGCAACAACAACATATCTATAAAAACGGCAAAAAAATCATATCTGTTGTATGGAAGCCCCTTAAATATTAATTTTATTCTGTTTTTTGGTATTTGTTGTTATAGCAGCAACAGAAATACATCATCTGTGAAAATTACAACTGTCTAATTGTCACGGTTCATGAGATACAGCCTGGTGACAGACGGACAGACAGACTGACGGACAGCGGATTCTTAGTAATAGGGTCCCGTTTTACCCTTTGGGTACGGAACCATAGAAACGATTCTCTCCTAAAGCATTGATACAAAATGGTGTTACAAACATAGTTTTTTTGAAACCATACAAGTATGTAAGATGTCTTTTCTCAAAGTTGCAATCGTAACTTCACGAGTAATCACTTTTGTGACTGTATAAAGAAAAATGACTGTTTTGCTTGCAAAAAAAAAACGAATAATTTAACTATGTATACACGTCTACATATCAAGCTATAATTTTCCAGCATAAGCTGACCTCTCATTGTACGGAAATCCTATACAATGCGAGATCAGCTTATACTGGAAATGTATAGCTTGATATGTAGCCGTGCATACAAACATTCGATTTTTAATCATGTTACCATTTTCCTTTGTAAGCCAGTAAAATGGTAATTTGGCAAATAAAGACGAAATATTTAAATATTGCATCTCTTGTCCCAGAAACTATAACTTTACCAAATTCTGCGTGTATACACGGTGTACCAGAAAGGTGTGTTCTATATTTTATTATTATCTCTTGTTTAATTAATTAGTTATTTATTTATTTATTTCACACATCATTCTAGTCCATAGTTTTACACTCATACATTTAAATTATAAACTATTTTAAATTCTTAACCGATAAAAACCCAAAATAAAATTGAGATTGATTAAATTTAAATATGCAACAACTAATAAAAAAATTAAAAATATTTAGGAGTCCCAACGTCAATCCTGTGATATACAGGGTGCACCAGTCAGGTGTGGTCAAAATTAAGGGTTCGGTACAGATCATCAAATTGAACATTTTTCTCCATGGGAACACCATCGTAATCCGAAAAATTTAATAGCTATCCTATACAAAACTTCAATACCCACTCGACCCAAATGTATGGAACGGCAGAATTTTCATAAAATATTTGCTGTTTTATATTAAAGCGTTTTCAATGAGCTGGGTATTACTCTCAAGATACATAAATAATATTAGTATTTCTCACCTGACCTTTGAGAAATAACACGGAAGTAAACTTAAAGGCCACAGTTGTCGACACGTGTCTTCTTTTCATTTGTATTACACGCGACTGTTCAATGAAGGCCAGAATGTCACACTACAAAATAAGTAAGTTTTATATTCATTTCCTGTTGGCGTATTTGGTGCGAGTTGTGGTTAGAAAGTACTTGTACGAGCCAATAATGCTCATACAGCAAAAATACGTTTAAGCGTAATAAACTAATAATCACTCAATTCAGTCGTAAATAAAACTCCGTCACGCGGTGATTTGCGGCTCAGATAACTAAAAAAACATAACTTTTACTGTTCCATAAATAAACTACATATTAAACTTAACAGTGGTTTGGTGTAACTTAACTAACTACCTACAAAAAGTACCGAGGTATCCGTCAATGACGAGAAAACTCCAACAGTACTAATTTATTAGGTACGTCAGGAGAATGGTTTTCGTCATGTATTTTTGTACTTATTATTAACAAGACACTGGAGATAGTAATAACTATCATTAATTAATTATTATGTCAATGGTACGCAGGTAAAATTAATAAGATGGTTATGATGAAGTGAACATCGTGTTTGCACTAATAAAGAAAGAGTACTGAATACAGTGTGTTATGTAAAGAAATAACAGAAACTCAAATTCAAACTCAAAGCATTTATTTCAAATAAACCAATAACAGGCACTTATGAATTGTCAAGGGGCCGGTCAGTCAGAAAGATGAAGCTAGTTGCCCATTCCAAAGCGTAGTAGGTATCTATGGAGAAGAACGGGCAAGAAACTGCATGGACACTCTTTTAAATCAAAATATGCTTACATCATTCAAGTTCAAATTATGCATGTGAGAACGATGCAGAACGTTAAAAGTGTCCGTAATAAAGAGACAAAAGTAATTCAAATATTAAATTAAATTAAAATAAGCCGTGGCAGCTAAGAGATGACCAGGCCGTACTGACGGCGCCCGTTCACGAATATGATTATTAATTATTTAATTATTAATTAATTATTTCCGTGCTATCTATCCCATATATTGCACCTGCCATGTTTAGTTTCTGCATCACCCTAAGGTTGACTGGTAGAAAATGCCTCAGGCATTAAGTCCGCCTTTGTACAGTATTTTTTTACTTGTGCATGAAGTTTTAATAAATAAATAAATATGACGTCGTGAAAATTCTATGCGAATCAAACAATTTGTACATATCCGTTAGCGTAGAGAAAAGTAAATACAACCGAGCCTGCACAAACCCGATCCCTACGATCGCGTAGCAGCGTAGCCGTGACGTCATGCTACGACGTAGCTACGGCGTAGCCAAATTTATACGTAGCCGGTGAATTGTAGTCTCTACGTTGATAGATTTTACGATATCGTTATGGCTGAAATAGTCGGAGTTATAGCAACTATAATTTTGATATCAGAATATCTAAGTTTACAGGTAAAGAAAGAAAAGAAAAAAAATACGTTTATTTGCGGTAAACATGACGCAGAGAAAAACTCACAAATACGAAAAAGAATGAGTTGGGGGAAAATATGCGTCATATCCATGCAAAACGGCAGTCGCTCAGCATAATGCTACGACCCTATGCGACCACTAACCACCTTCACCACCACTGTCTTAACCACTATAAGACTAGCAGTTAAGCTTTAATAAATAACACCTAACCAATGACCTATTTCTTGACACAGAAATCGCTTGTATTTTACTTACACTTACAGCAAAGCCTTGACAATTCTCTCTATCAAATTATCTCCTTGTCAACCAAATTCGATTGAAAGTTCTTCACTATTTACTCAATAAATTACCTCCAACTTTTTGTCCAACATTTGGGCCATACATACAACTTTTTACTCCCTTTGTGACGAACTTCTCAATTTCAAACTTCGGATACTGTTCGTTTCAAAGAACTGCAGCTGAGTTAGATTTTGAAGACAGTTTGAAACAAAGGGAACTTCCTAGTGTCGGTTATTTTGGGCTCCTTTCATGAAATGTGAGGATTCCTAGTGTATTTCCTGAGGTTGGTACGTATGAGTTTTAACAGTTAGCTGAAAACTTAGGTGTACATAGGAATATTATATAAGTTTTCATTTAACTTTAAATGAAACGCGGATGTATGGTTATTAATCTGCAAGTAATATCCAGTTTACTCGAAAAGCACCATAATCATTATGATAATTTAGGATTTCTCTTATTACAGAGAGTGATGTATTTCATCACTTGAATATAAATATTTTATAGTCATCATTTGGTAATGCCATTGTACCTGTAAGAGTCAGGATAATTAATTAATTATTTATATCATCTAATAAACCAAACACCCAATTTCATCTATGACGCAGAAGGTACGTCTCTCTCGTTATTATCAGTCATATTTTAACTACAGTGGGCCTACTATGGGAAGTGTTGGTTATTGCGCAATAGCAAAACCGTTTGCAGTTCAAATCAAATTATAATTTACGATCAAATTAATCACACTAGCGAATCACACACTGTAGGTACACGCCACAACTATACGGAACGCGTGACAGTTTCTAATCGTGTTCACTGCTTAGCCGCCAACAGCAAACTCTGCTTTACCCTGGTCAAGCGTTAGCGTTATAGACTCTGTCGAGCGCCACCTGGTGGCGCTGGCGTCCCGATTAGTCAAAGTCAAACGACTGATTTAACGTATTTCTGACATATATATAATATAATATATTCATGATAATATATGTGAACTATGTCTTCTTACATGCATCTCTACTAGCCTATACATTCCATTAGTCAACCTCATTCTAGCTATATTAACATATCATTAAATGATAATAATAATAAAATAATCCTAACTTCCCAACTTCCTAATCCTATCCTAACTTCCTAACTTCCTAATCCTAACTTAATATTATACATGCGAAAGTAAGTTTGTTTGTTACCTTTTCACGCCTTAACCACTGAACCGATCATCCTGAAATTTTGCATATACGTTGTCAGGTGTACAGAAACGGACATAGGGTACTTTTCATCCCGCAAAAAAGTACTTTTCCCGAGGAAAACAAAAATAACGTTCTTATGATAATAGATGGCGCCACGTGTCTTTCGAATCATGATTGAATTATATCCCGAATTGATAGTCAAAGTCTAAATTAACGCGAATGAAGCCACGGGCAAAAGCTAGTAATTAATCAAATAAATCAATATTATTACAATAGCATTAAATTGCTTGAATTGCTGCTTAGCCCTCTTCCTCTCTCCTACTGTTGCTGTGCCCGACAGGGTTCATATTGATCTTTTACTTTGTTAGACCATCTATGTAATACATATGGACGCAATAAAGAATTAAATAGTGAGTATTTAGAATTAAGAGATAAATCCATGGTTAAAATGAGCTAGGTGATAGCAGTAGACTGTAAAGGCTGTACCGGACTTATCATTTTTAAGCATCAACGCTTGTGGAGGCTTTTTTAATGCATTCTCTTTATCAGCCATTTATGACGGCACGGTTGTCATCGTGGTTGAGTGATCGGCTCCAACTTTACAGGTCACCGCGTACCGTTTCAATTTTCGAGCGAAACAGAAATTGTATGACATTGGAGTTGTTCTGGCCTTAGGTCTGTGCTTGTAAGACACAAATAAAGAACTTAAGTGCTTCAAATGAGACTTGACAAATAATACTTAACTTTAAGATGTCCATAAAAGTCTTTTTGACGTTACAATAGGTATCAAACTCAAAGCATTTATTTCAAATAAACCAATTACAGGTACTTTTGAATTGTCAAGGGGTCGGTCAGTCAGAAAGATGAAGCTAGTTGCCCATTTCAAAGCGTAGTAGGTACCTATGGAGAAGAACGAGCAAGAAACTCCATGGACACTCTTTTAAATCAAAATATGCTTACATCATTCATGTTGAAATTATGCATGTGAGGCAGAACGTTCAAAGCATCCGTAATAAAAAAACAAAAACCATTCAAATATTAAATTAAAATAAGCCGTGGCAGCTAAGAGATGACCAGTCCGTACTGACAGCGCCCGTTCACGAACATGACGAATGGATCAGCACCATTCAGCTCAACCATTTTGAAGGGAACTATACCTATACCTTGAAGCAAAAGAGCTAGTGGATAGAGTTACTACAAATAAAGTTGCGTTCAAGAATTTTGTCGTTTAGGACATATGCAAATGAAATCCTAAACAGACCAATGTTTATAAAAAAGCCTTTATTTTTTATAGCAACCCTACAGAGAAAACTAAAGTATCTCTGACAGTGTATACTAAAATAGAAACAGCTGCTACATTTTCACCGATTTGATCCCTAAATCAGCATGGAAAAAACCAATTATTCTGTTCTTGGTAGGCATTTATAAGCTTGATGCCTCCGTAATTGCGGTCTTGGATTCCATTTCAGGGCTCCAAACATATGCTGCCGGCCTTTTAGGTACAAAATAGTCTCAATTTGTTATATAGTGGTGTGATTTAGAAGAAAAATACAAGCTTTGGGTCACGAAAAAGCCGTTCAACATTTTTTTAGTCCGTACATAGGATTCTAGAACATATTTGGAATTCTAAGATGACATCTGTAGTCGTCCAAACTCTTTATTAAGTCCGTCCCTAACATAAGTTTGGGTTTTATTAGCAAGAAATATTTTGCAAATATTTTCATATTAAATGTCTTGGTATTACTTACAGAGATTTAAATATAAAGTACGGGTCTTAATTACATTATTTTGCATACGGTTGAAGTGGTTGGGACTCGGTCTTTTGACGTATTTTTCGTGGAATGGTTATTATTTTTGTTAAGTCAATCTCAAACTCAAATTCAAAGCATTTATTTAAAATAAAAGAATTTTACAGGCACTTTTGAATTTTCAATTGTCTTATAAGTGCTTATAAGTCCTTTGATTACTGAAATAACAAGAATTATAATTATGTACGGTCAGAAAGTGATAAGTAACCAGGGTCATCGGATATAGTTGAAGTTTAGTAAGAAACCAATAGATGTTTTCGAATTAAAAGTAATTTTATTAATAGAAAACAAACAGCTAATTTATCAAATTCAATTTCATTCGAAAACATCCATCGGTTTCTTACTAAACTTGAACTATGTCTGACGACCCTGGTGACTTATCTCATTCGGTGACTGTACTTACCAATTTATCTGAAACGTGTGTTGTAAGATTAACGGTTATTATTAAGGGTAACGATTCATTTAGTCAGATTCATTTTGTACTATCCATACTAACATTTTTATTGTAAAAGGTTGCTCTACAGGACCCTCTTAATGTTTTGATTGCCATACTTAAGTCCAAACAGTCATTTAATACTCTTATTAATAATACTCAGTTAGTGAAGTCACATAAAGGTTAAAAAAAAGACTTTAATTCGGAGCTTGACTATATAATGTTAGTAATACACATTACTTATGCTATGTTAGTTACAAATGCAATTAAATCTCTTAATTCAAATACCTATGGCACTCACTTGACGCACCGGGTACATGCACATGTATATGCACCCAATGCGCCATAATGGTGCAACACGGCTTATCACTGATGACCTTCATAATGTCGTTGACGCTCCCACGTACTCTGCGCATCATGGACGCAATCCTTTTTCGCAGGATGGTACTGAAACCATCAGTATGTGCTTCGGCAAACATCCCTGACGCACTGCAGTAACGTGGAAGCCCCAACAACAAAATCCAAAGGAAAGAAAGAAAGAAATCCTCACAAGAATGTCAGATGAAAACTCATTGAATCGGAAATTCTGGGATGAACATGTATAAAAATCTCAAATAGTAGCACCAATCTTGAATTGTTTCCCTGATCGATTGCCCCAAGTCACCGAAGCACTTCTGGTTTACTTATAGTTCACTTAATGAACTAACTCGAGCTATCCACTGCCCCCTTGGCTCCCTCCCAACTTCCGACAGTTAGGAAAAAAAGTCGCAACCGAAGTCGGTCAAAGAGCTATCAAGTTTTGTTCGCCATTTCCTTTTTAAGAGTGACGTAATTTTATAATTAGTGATTGTATGATGATAATGAAAGTTAGAAAAGAATTTTGTGGGGAAACTTAAAAGTTTTGTCCAAAACCGGCGTGGAACTGGATTAAAACTAAAATTTAATGTTTAAATGCATGCTCTAAGTTAAATATTTGCAGTGTTATTTTATTTTGTGGAGAAAACAGTTAAGCAAGTTTTACGAGTCACTTCCTGGTTTTAGAACAGAAATTCAAAGAGCACTTAATCTTGGTAAGGAAAATTACTTCGAAAATATAAAAGTTTTACTTTTTGAAGTCGTTGAAATATACCTAAACACGGCTGAAACTCTAAACAATCATATTTCATTCATTTGTAAGGTTCCGTACCCAAAGAGTGCCAACGGAACCCTATTATTAAGACTCCGCTATCCGTCCGTCCGTCCATCTGTCTATCAGCGGGCTGTATCTCACGAACCGTAATAAGTAGACAATTGAAATTTTCACAGCGTGTATTTCTATTGCCGCTATAACAACAAATAACAAAAGAAAAATAACATTAAATATTAAAGGGTTAAAAAAGAACCTTATTCAAGAAACATGTTTTTTTAAATATATAGTTTTAAATACTGTACTGTGGTACAGAACACCTTCGTGTGCGAGTCCGACTCGCAATTGTCCAGTTTTTCATTATCATTAATGAAACAGTCTTGCAAAAATCCCTCAAACTCAAACTTAATCTCAAAGCATTTATTTCAATTAAACCATTTACAGGCACTTTTGAACTGTCAAAGAGTCGGTGAGTTAGTCAGAAAGTTGAAGCTAGTTGCCCATTCCAAAACGTAGATCTCTATGGAGAAGAACGGGCAAGAAACTCCAAAAACACTGTTTTTAAATCAAGATATTACAAAATCCTGGGTACATTATTCTTGTTGCTTCTACATATATGCGAGAACAATGACAAAAAATATATAAAGAGACAATTCAAAATATAAGATTAATAATAAAAATAAGCCGTGGCAGTTAAGAGATGAATCCTGATAAAAGATTAAGACTTACATCGAGTCACAATCTTCGATGCCCAAACCGGGTAGGTATAACCAGACTATGATTACTAAAATACCACGGTCATTATCAACCATTTACGCCCAAATGCTGCAGCCGATCCAAGTTAATAAACCATACACATTTGATGCCAACATTAAATTCTCTATTTCAGCAACTCGACCCAAACATTTCGTTGGTTTATACCCCTCTTTACATAATTACTTCGCTTAGCACCCATTTGAGTCTATTCCTATGGAATATACTCATTAGGGTCCCCATTCACTCGTGGTACCCCGGACGGGTCCGATTTCAATGGCTCTATACTAATAATAAATAGGTACATGGGGGAATCGATCATAAGTTTTTTTTGTAGGGACGGAAACTTGTTGATGTTTTGGCAATAAAAAATTACACATAGGTATACATTATTTTCATCAACATAATATTATGTAACCTCTCCTTCATATCAATCTTTCCTATTTCCTGTTTTGCTAAAATCTTGTAATCTTTACTATTATAATAATTATGTTATCAATCCATCTTGCTATCCATCAGTCTACGCTCATATTTGGCTATCCGCAGTATACTCAACACCTATAGAAGAAAAAAAATACGTTTACTCGTATTTGCGTTAAACATGACGCAGGGAAAAACACACAAATACAAAAAATAACAAGTTGGGGGAAAATATGAGTCACATCCACTCAAAACGGCAATCGCTCAGCATAATGCTACGAGCCTATGCGAGACAGAGCCCCAGCGCTGGTTTTCAGCGACAGCCGGCGTTGACGTGATGACGTCAACCAGTGCAGCACACAATACCCAGTTCTAAATGTTTTTAAAAACATAATATTTATAAAATGGTAACATTCCGGGCAATGACTCATGCGCCGCCATTCACTATTATTAATTTATACTCAAAAATATACCTAAAAAAAATAGAAAATTTTGTATTATTTTGAAATATTTATTTTACAGCCATTTCGAACGAACTTCAGAGAATGATTGCTAAAGAAATTGCGATTTGAATATACGGACAATCCAAGTTGTTAGTCAATTTGTTCATCAATTAATAAAAAATTCCCTGTCTTAACCAAACCACCTGTTTAACCAAACAATTACAACAATAGACAACACATCGTAAAAACCTGATTTCAACTTGCTCGATCCACATCACATCATCAAACTCAAACTCAAAGCATTTATTTCAATTAAACCATTTACAGGCACTGTTGAACTGTCAAAGAGTCGGTCAGTTAGTCAGAAAGGTGAAGCTAGTTGCCCATTCCAAAACGTAGATCTCTATGGAGAAGAACGGGCAAGAAACTCCAAGGACACTCTTTTTCAATCAAAATATTACAAAATCTAAAAAATAAAAATCTATGTGGCACCTAGCAAACTTTCGTTACTACTAGTAATAAAAAGATGCGTGAGTGTCGTGGAACACTCAGTTGGAACGAAGTTCCTTTCCTAGTATATTTAGAACATCCATAGAACAAATTTGATTACCATAAAAGGGGTTATATTGAGTCAACCTTAAAAGATAGACATATTGCTATCGAAACTTTTTTTTTGAACTTTGAAAGGAGAACAATTCCGTTATACATGATTTTTGCGTAACTTTAATCGTTTACGCTGCGCACGCAACGGAAGCTCTCAAAAGTAATCATTTATTCCCGTTTTTGCAAACATTTTCATTTATGCTCCGCTCCTGTTGGTCGTAGTGTGATGTTATATAGCTTAAACCCGTTCTCAATAAAAGGACTATCAAACACAAAAATATTTTTTCAATTCCAACCAGTAGTTCCTGAGATTAGCGCGTTCAACCAAACAAACAAATTAATAAAAGGTCGTGATGAAAACTCTTGACGAAAAATTCTTACATTTTTTTGGCCTAGCCTCTATCCACCAATTTCGTACTGTGCGATAAGGAACTTCGTTCCAAAAAGTGCATATACTATATTCTACTCGGTAGGTACTGTTGTATGACCAAGAGAATAACTAACTATTGTTCCAAGTTCCAACGCTAAGTATCAGATAGATTTAAATGTCTGTAAACACATCCACGATAAAGCAAAAAATACTGGTACATAAGGACAAAGTAAAAAAAAAACATGGATGACGTGATACGGGTATAAAACCTATTTACGAACTAAAAAGATAATAACATGACTCGCATATTCTATTCATGTCATCCTCTAAATAGTATCCTACCTCCACCATACATATAGGCACACTACTCCACCAACTTCAAACACATAAAAAAAAACCGACTCTAACTTCTAAACAACAGAGTCTATAATCTATCACCTGTAATTGTGTCATACGACAAGCTCAAAATAGACTTAAACCGCATGTTAATAAGGTTTATTTTTGTTCGCAGGCTGCGGTGTATACAGGGTGTTTTGAGCCGTGAAAGTGGGATTATGCATGGACACGTGAACTAGCGATGTCTGCGGCTTTCCTCTTCGCGGCGCTCGGCGCTTTGGCACTCGTCAGCCGCACAGGTGAGAAGGGGCCTTTATTTATGTGAAACCACGAAGCGTTAATACGGATAGTTAAGTCACTCTGTACCGCATTGTTCGGCTTAGCCATGTCTAATACCGTGTTTATTTTTACATTTGATATTCCTTTCAAAAACAAAATATTAGGTGCTGAAGTAACCGTGGTGTGCTGGTTACATTGACTCGTTGCTTATTGAAAGAGTTGTGGGGAAAATTGTGAGTTGTAGTTGAACTCCTAAATAGTTAGGATTAGGCCAAAATTACAATCCGGTTAGATTGGAAGCTGGGCAGACTGATTATCTGCCCAGCTTCCAGTCTATCCGGACGGATGCAGCTGAGTACTTGTATTTTGCATGGAGTGACTGCGTATCTGACCTCCAAAATTACAATAACTACATATACTCCATTTGAAATAAGATTAGAAATTTAAATAAACCTTTTTTACAGTTCGTTCAACCGATTTTGACTTCTATTCCGTAGGACTAAGGATGGCATTAAAAGAAAAAACGTGGTTACAATACCAACTGTTTACTGCAGCTGCCAATTGTCATGCCACCAACGCAATAGAATACAAAATCGGTTGAACGGACCGTAGAAAAGGTTTATTTAAATTTCTAATCTTATTTCAAATGGAGAATATGCAAAATTAAAATGGAAAGAAAGGTCTTGATGTGTGTCCAAACGATTTTCTTCTCGTTGTTTGCTGATAAACTAATTGCTTGATTCCAACGAAATTCTTAAACATTGATTGAAACGATATTATTTCAATGTTTATGTTTACAAAAACCACAAACCTAACCAATATTAAATTTAGGCATTGAAAACTATATTATAACATTATATCATATAATAACAGTAATAAAAGTGGCTCTGGAATAAATTTAGAGCATAAATATTATTTAGTACCAAAATAAATAAATTGTTACAAACCTCACATTCCCGATTACAAATTGAATACAGATGAAACAAAATGAAATATTTTACTTATTTTATTTTACAGCCATTTTGATTGTAAGTACCTTTATTTGTGTTGAGGGCCTTCTTTTAATAAATACGAATGGGTACTGTTCAATTCTATTTATTTTATTTACAAAACATGGGTACACAATAACTGCGGGGTAAAATTTTTGCAGGTTGTACTTATTAAAGTCAAAGTCAAAGTCAAAGTCAAATCATTTATTTCAAATAGGCACATAAAAGGCACTTTTGAACGTCAAAATTTACAAAAAAATAGAATTGATTCTAGTTGCCCCTTCCAAAAGGTAGTTTCGTATGGAGAAGAATGGGCAAGAAACTCCACCGTTACTCTTTTAAAATATTTTACAATATTATGTAAGTTCACATTAATTATGTAATCATATGTGAAGACGATGCACCTAGAATAAAATTACTATACCACAATAGGTAAAAAGAATTAAACATAATGCAAAGGCAGGTAAATTAATTATGTGATAGATACATGGTGCTCACATATTTACATATTAACCCTGAGTCCCGAGGTTGCGATATCGTACGAAACACACTAGATAATCATCGTGTCTCATTACGCGGGATTCAAGAGATTAAAGCCAATTAAAGTTTTAGTAATAATAAGTTTCTTAATTGTAACATATCAGATTTAATTACGTTTTAATTAAAGATAATCAAGGTAGGAAAATCTTGTAAGAAAACAAATTGAAACATTATTTGTTACCAGATCTAAATATGTTCTATCCATAGCACCCCATCTCAATTAATCTACAGTAACTTACAAACCCAGTGGAGCGTGACTGAAATTGGAACTAACGCCGCCATCTTGTTTTTCAATACCTATATTAGATTAGACAATCACATAAATGTATACCAACAGTGCCACCCTGTCAACGTCATTCGAGCACAAAAAGATCCTTGTTGCACTATATAATTGTATACCACTCTCTAACTCCCCTTTCATCCGCTAGCAGCGCCACTGTCTTCACCATATTTCACTCAGTACATTACAAGGAAGCATTTAGTTGATTACGCGAGCGTTTTAAACGCAGCTTACACCATTCTGTGACGTAATACGTCGTCTAAGCTCACCCGAATTCTTTGACAGTCGTTAGCGGCATGAAATTGTCGTTTGCTTAAGCTGTTCCCTGCCTGACCTCGTTTAAAGCCTTCAATAAGAGAACCTTTGTTATTGAGACGAAATTCCCGGAAAATTGACATATTTTTTCGTCTCGAAAATCGTTTTCAATCCGAACAAATGATGTTTTATTAAACAAGGACAGTTGTTAATATGAAAAGGGGGATTAGGGAGCGTTTGGAGCTGACGGAGATAAGTGGTGAGCTATCAAACCTGATCGATTGATGGATGAAACTTTTTCTGCCCAAGTGACTCGATGGATAATGTTTTCGATTTAAGCTGGGCTCGCGAATTGAAAGCTCTGGGTGTGAATTGAATATTTTTTTCAATTGATAACGTTTGACTTTAGCCTCATTAACAAGATTGACATTCAATGAATGAGGGTAGGTAGAAGTAGTATTTGTCCTTTGTCACTAAGTTACTAATCTTTAAGTCTTCAGAAGTGTAATCGTGTTATCATAAAACATGGATGATTTTGAGATCCAGGTTTAAATAAAGGAGTATTATTTTTATTTCGAACTATATCTAATCGACTACGGATAAGACCATACAAAACTAATAACTAATAACCGAAAAACCCAAAAACTAATAACCGCTTGGAAACATTTAAAACTAAACTTTTAAGTAAATTACCATTTTTGTCGACTAATGATGACCCTAATAAACAATATAATGATTTTTTTAATATGTATTGTAAACAATTTGATAACACATTCATTCCAAAGACTTTCTCGGTGAATAGTAACGCTTCCTTCAGTGACTGGGCCACCATTGGTATACATAAAAGTAGAAAACGGCTTTATGAACTATATGATGAACGGACTTATATTAACACTGCTGAATTTAATTTATATGTTAAGAATTATTCTAAATTATTTAAAAAAGTTTGTAGTACGGCCAAATCACGTTATTTGAGTTCAAAAATTAAAAATAGTAGTAATGTAATTAAAATGACATGGAGTATCATTAATAGCGAAACGGGAAGGTCATGCAACCGATGTAGTGACTACAGCCTTGATATTGATGACAGTATAATTAAATCAGATTCACAAGTCGCCGTGGCCTTTGAAAATTTCTTTACAAATATTCCTGTATCCACTACTAAATCTCTAAACTCATCACCCACTGCTGCAGAGTCTTTACTTAAAGAAAACGTCCCTGTTTGTGATTCTGAATTTCATTTCCAATATGTCACCTGTAAAGATATAATTAAAACCTTTCAAACGTTAAATGTTAAAAAGACCGCAGATCTATGGGGCAATTCTGTGGACGTTGTAAAGTCGATTATAAACATTGTATCACCTACTTTAGCTGGTATTTTTAATAAGTGTGTTGACTGTGGTGAGTTTCCTGATCTTATGAAAAACAGTAAAATAATACCGTTGTTTAAATCAGGTAGTACATCAGACCCTACTAATTATAGACCCATTTCAGTGCTACCTACTTTTAGTAAAATTTTTGAAAAACTTATTTTGAATCAAATGCAAAGCTTTTTTAATAAACACAAATTACTGCATAACAAACAGTTCGGTTTTACAAGGGGTCGTTCGACTACTGATGCCGGAGTTGAACTTTTAGGACATGTTTATAATGCATGGGAGGACAAATGCGATGCTTTGGGAATCTTTTGCGATTTGTCCAAGGCATTCGATTGTGTTCTTCATGAAACATTAATCAGGAAACTGCACCACTACGGAATCCGAAACGCCTCTCTGGATCTTCTTACTTCTTACTTAAGTGATAGGATTCAGAGAGTTGATGTTAACGGAAAACGTTCACCCGGATCTGTAGTAAGAATGGGGGTCCCCCAGGGCTCAATTCTTGGCCCATTTTTATTTCTTATTTATATAAATGACTTGCCTTACCTCATAAAGGATAAACATGATATAGTGTTGTTTGCAGACGACACTTCACTTTTATTTAAACTCAAACGTCAGCAGCTGGTTACTGACAATGTAAATAGCGCTCTCGCAATAGTAGTTAACTGGTTTAATGTTAATAACCTACTTCTTAACGAGAAAAAAACGAAATGTATTAAGTTTACGATACCTCATGTTAGACAAGTAGAAACTAGTGTTCTCATAAAGGGTGAAGTGTTGAAACCCGAAGATACAACAGTATTCTTAGGCATAACTTTGGATGCCAAGCTTCAATGGGGCCCCCATATAGACAAATTGTCGAAAAAGCTTAGCTCTGCAGCATACGCCGTTAGAAAAATTCGTGATTTAACAGATTTAGAGACTGCCCGTTTAGTATACTTTAGTTATTTTCATAGTGTGATGTCGTACGGTATTCTGTTGTGGGGAAATGCCGCCGATATTCAGACAATTTTTGTTTTACAAAAAAGGGCAATTCGTTCAATTTATAAATTAAGTCCCAGACACTCCCTCAGAGATAAATTTAAAGAGATTAATATTGTTACTGTGCCTTCTCAGTATATTTATGAAAATCTTTTGTATGCACATAAAAATATTAATCTGTTTAAAAAATACAGTGATATCCACAATATAAATACCAGGAACAAACACAAATTTCTTGTTCCTACAACCAGGCTCAAAAAAATTGGTGGCTCCTTTAGATGCCAATGTATACGTTTTTATAATAAACTTCCTAGCCACATTCAAGATCTAAGCTTTAATAAATTCAAATCTTTTATAAAGCGGAAATTATGCCAGAAAGCCTACTATAATGTGAAAGACTATATTGAAGACAAAAAGGCTTGGGATTGAGCTGCTCCAATAAATTTACACAGTGAATGTTGATTTTAGTTTGCTAACTCTTTTTAGACATGAATATTTACTATAAAAAGTATTATGTTATTTTCATTATTGTAAATATGAGGACTATGTGGGTCATTTTTTTTTTTTCAGTTTTATTCTTGGTCTGGCAGTTTAAGTAGTTTATGCGGCCTACCCAAATGTCCTTTCTTTGGTATTGTTCGTCGAATCGTTGAGCTCCTTAAGTTCTGAGTTGAGCTGCACGGTTACTGACAAATGCGTGCACTGACTGGACAGGTCGACTTAATCTGTGTGGTTCTTTCCTCAAAAGACCATTTCAGACACCGATCTACATGATCTTCAAACATTATTACCGAATTTATATATACACATTGACATTGATAAATTTTATATATACAATGACATGAGTATTTACTTGTAAAGTATTATATTATTTTAATTTTGTGAATGTGAAGACTATGTGGGTAATTGCTTTTTTTTTTTTTTTTCTAATTTAATTTTAATTATGATCTGGCAGTTTGAGTAATTTATGCGGCCTACCCAAATGTCCTTTCTTTGGTATTGTTCGTCGAATCGTTGAGCTCCTTAAGTCCTGACTTCCTGAGTCGAGCTGCACGATTACTGACAAATGCGTGCACTGACTGGACAGGTCCACTCAAACTGTGTGGTTCTTTCCTCAAAAGACCATTTCAGATACCAATCTGCATGGTCTTCGCATGACCTGACCAAGATTATGTCTGGACTTTAAAAGAGACTGTGACCTCTGAGTTTGTTTCGGCCTTTCTTCTCAGAGTAGTCAGATAGGAAACGCCGACCTCATCTAGTTTAAAAAACATAATTGACGTGTAAAAGTGTTTGTACAAACCTACTTACAGAAATAAAATCATTTATCATTTATCATTTATCAAACTGACAACTTTGTACCGAACGAATTTGTCAGTTCTGTATAAAGAACCGTATTTAAATCACAGTTACAATACGTTTTTATAACAAAAATGGCTCGACGATTTAAACCATGTCAAAATAAAAACTGTTTTGTAATTAGACCCTTAAATGTATTAAACCACAAAATGTATCTCAAAACTTCGCAAATTCAGCAGGCTTCTTCTATCCCTGAAGATAAAACGAGGTCGCGAGCAACACCTCTTAATACTATAAATAAATATACTTATCGTACATAGACTTGTACGTTAGAAAAGGGTCTGTACGCCGTTTCCGGGGGAGAGTGGGCATTTAGGGCGCTCACTTGAGGAAAAAGGGAGCGATTAGCCTAAGGGCTTAGGAAACGAGACCTACATCCTACACTTAGGGGCTTGATTCACTATTGAAAGCTGCGAAAATGTGAACACGAATAATGGTGTGCTTCTATAGAAATAGTTATTGAATTATAACCGAAAAAGTAATGTATAATCTATATACTAATAATAAATCTGAAGAGTTTATTTGTGTGTTTGTTTGAACTCGCTCTCTGGAACTTTCAGGCGGAATTGAAAAATTCTTTTTGGATTTGATAGCCCAATTTTTGAGGAAGGCAATAGGTTACCTAACATCACGCAAGGACCCTTAGGAGCCGAGCAAAAACAACAAAGTCAGAAATAACTCTTAGCCAAAACGAAGTAATAGCGTGGGCAGGCGATGCGATGCAACGGGGTGGGTCGGGGGAACAAAAAATTTCACGGGGACGAAGTCGTGGGGAGAAGCTAGAGGAAAATAAAGAAGTTAAATATCAATAACTAGCTACTGCCCGCGACTTCGTCTGCCCTCTAGAATGAAATGTAGCGTAAGCCCTTACCCAGGTTATGGTCTGTCTGTGTGCCAAATTTCATCAAAATCCGTTTGGTCGTTTTAGCGTTAAAGCGTAACAAACTTACTTTCGCATTTATAATATTAGTAAGGAATACTAACTACATGGGTCTTAAACATAACTGATGAAATGTGGGCATACAATAGAATAAACTTGTCTAACCATTTGGGGATAATAGGGGTGATGATAAGTAAATACCAACCAAACAAAGATATTTAGAGACATCTCTCTTGATTGTGTCTTATTAAACATACCCGCCATTTTCGAACCAATTAAAAATCTTCTCACTACAAAAAAACTATAGACGTCAAACAAATGAAAACCGGACGAAACCACAAGATGAGCAGATGGAAGGATAACGCAACATTATTCGAAGAACCAAATTACATTTTGTCATGATCCATTTTAATCAAGACCCGCTCCCATTAACGGACATTACAGAAGATTTCTCTTTATATTTGACGAAAAAAATAAAAAAGATGGAGGCCGAAACTGAAGCTAAATGTGCTAGAGACAATCGTGTGAGATTTGGTGATGGTTCGATTCGTTCGGATAGAGGGATCAAGGCGTTGGATATAACCTTGTCAGATGGGAAAGTTAATTAAGGGAATTGTTATGAAGGTGCAGTAAGCAATGGTATAATGTTGGGGCTACTAATTGGAAGCGAGACCCTTGAGAAGTGAGAGCATGCTTGGGAATTGTATCGGTCAACATTTTGGCTAAATTATTTCAATTCATTTGGGATTGGTGCGGTATGTTTTTCTTTTATGAATATAATGAAGATGTAGGGTACATCTTCATCATTCATCCAATTTTTTGCCATATTCTTGAACATTTTTGCAAAAAGTTATTATCATAATGATATACTATTAATACGTTACTAATATTGGTATATCTGTATAATTTTTATTATAAGTGGTACAAAAAGAGTGAAAAGAAAATAACTTGAGTGCCATGCAGCCCAAGACACCGTTTCACAACACAGCTACCTAGTCTACTACTAAGTGTAAAATATATCTTCCAGAAAATATCAACTGCAACCAGTTTCAAAAGTTACCCAGAAAATTAGTTCCATAACTCAAAACAAACAATAGTTGTCTTTGCTAGCCATAATGTCATAATGTTACGAAGACAAAACTGTTCGCCAGATAGCAGCACTGTCTTCGATATTAAACTTTGTACGCGATATTTATCGCGGCGCCCCGACAATGTTGGTTCCTATTGTATTTTTAGTATGTTACGCTGACATTCTATAGTGAATACTTGCTTTATTTACTGAATACAATTTCAAAATGTTCGTGGACGTAGAATGGTCCGTTTATTTTTAACATTTTTTATCGAATAAAGGTACTTTTGTATTTTATTGGAGCTTCTAAAGTATTACAGTATAGTTAACATCGAAAATTGTTTTCTGAGTTGGTAATATTTTGCTGTATAGCTACCTTCTGCCCGCGACTTCGCGCAAAATTTCTTGTTTAAAAAAAAAACTTTTTAAACAAAATTAAACCGCAAAAAATAATCCTTTTAATCTAACTAAGCTCCTAAATTAATGTAAATGACTAATTTTGAGTCGGCGCCAACCAATCAATGCAGATCAATTAACGAAGATCAATCAAGATGCCGATTATTTTACTTGGCGCCTTTATGTTTGTTTGGCGCCGACTCAAAATTAGTTCTCTTTAATAATATTATTAAAAATTAAAGTAAATATCTTATAGTCTCTTCCACTAAAAACCCAGTCACCTAATTAGATTCTCATGACCAGTTAACGAAAGAGTTTGACAAAGTACCACTAGGTACACTATCTGGCAACGTCGCTTCATTAAAACGTCATTTACATACTAAATTCAAATTTTCTTTGTGTAAGGAACTAAGATTTAGAGTTGGGACCTGAGCGAACTGAAATAATTAGGTCGGTACTTATTTACCCACTTCGAAAAAGTACACTTTGTAATCCGGAGTGTAGTGATGTGCTTTGAATTCTATTTAGTCGATAATTTAGTTGAGTTTGAATTTAGAAGCGAATTATTTTTAAGACGTGATCGGGTGTATATGAGGAAATGAAGTACTTAGATCTTTTGCGAGAGTGAATGAAATTGAAAAGGTTTATTTATATTAGCTTAATAAATGAATATGGGTTAGTTCTATTGGAATTTGCAATTTCCGCCTGTCATAAAGGTTAATTAAACTTTCCATACAATTTTTTTATCTATTCATACATTGCCAGTAATATAATTATTATGTATATTGGTTGGGCATTACCTAGATATATGTATATATTATACATTCTAAAGTAACTCTGGTTGTCTGTCCGTCGGTCTGTATGTTACCTTTTCACGCCTAAACCACGGAACAGATATCGATAAAATTTGGGAAGGAGATAGATGTCATCCTGGGAAAGGACATAGGCAAATTTTTGTCTCAAAAGTAATCCTAAAAAGGGGTGATATAGGGGATGAAAGTTTGTATGGGAAACTTAGCATTTCATAAGTTAGGGATATGAAAATTTAAATTTATGCTTTTGGTATATAATAAAAAATGATTTGATTCAGCGTTTTTGTAACATGATCCCCCAAGAGGGTAAAATAGGGGATGATTTTAAAATTCACATGATTATTGACATTTTTGTTTAGCTCTTTTTAAGAGATTTAAGGAATGATAAATATAGTCAGAACCCGTATCTTGAGGTATTATTTATTTTAGTATTTATTTAATTTAAATCGGTCCGCCGCTTAAAAGTTAATACAATTATTTGAAGTTACAAAATAACTTAACTAATATGTAGGTAATACGTGGTCAATGACGGCGCTAGAGTATTTCAAGTTAATAATGATATTATTGAAATGAAATATTATTATTTTTAAGTTAGACAGAATCATAAAAACCGATTTAATAAAAACAGTAAAAGATTATTTGCATTTATTTTCTGTCTGTCTGTTACCTTCATGCTTTAACGGCTGAATGGATTTGGATGATAGGATACTATTTATCCCGGTAGCACGTTCCCGTGGGATAAATTCCAACATCTACGCGGGTGAAGTCGCGGGCAAAAGCTAGTTTGTCTGTATGTATATAGGACTACAAAATAGTAAATTGGAATGAAATATTTTTAGGGAATTCAAAATGAGGACTCGATTTATTGCAACTCGATGTCTATAAATCGTTTTGCACTCACATCACTAGAACAAGAAAAAGTGAACTTTGAACAAAGAGTGAGTAACTTCACGGTGTGTTCTGGTGACTTAAGTGGCTCCAACTTGACTTCCTGGTCGCAACCTCGCAACGTGATGAGTTTTATAAGTAAACATACTTTTTGGATTTCATTTTGTCGCCATAAGGAAAAATTTTAGGGACTTTTGTCACTTGCAAGTTTGAAGACTTTGGTATTTCAAATCAATCAATGATTATTGACAAGCCTTCTTTCTTTTGTTTCCTTAACAAATACTTATGTATCCTGTACTTGCCCTGGATACAAAGGTGCTTTAGATTTAAATATTTATCTTGTCTTTCTGCTTACAGGTTGCACGGATAACACAAACGGATTGGGCACAGACGGTGTCCAAGAACTGGACTACACAGATGTGGACCTCGGGTTGACACAGCGGGGTCCCCGCTTCGATGTACCACACTCCAAGAATGTGACAGCCCTCGTCGGGAAGACGGCGCAACTCAACTGCAGGGTCCATGATCTTGGGAATAGAACAGTGAGTAATCTTCTTTTGTTTTTAATCTATACTAGCCGTACCCCGCGATCTCACCCGAATAAGTCCCAATCCCGCGGGATTATCGGGAGATAAAATATCCTATGCCCCAATTCAAGTCATGATATACCCATGTGCCAAATTTTATCCAAATCCGTTTAGCCGTTTTAGCGTGAAAACGTAACAAACAAACATACAAACATTAAATCTTATCTCTTTTTATTTTATAATATTAGTTTAGTTAAATAAAAATTAAATGCTGTTCGTTGGTAAGCGATCACATGTGAACGGCTGCACCGGTTTGGCTATTTTTTATTTTAAAATATTTGTAATAGTCCGAAATATATTTTTTATGGAAAGAGAAATTACAAAAGATGCTCGAAAAATGAGAACATTCGGGAACAACTGAAAGTGATTTTTTTGTTATGGGATATCAACCAGTAAATAATACATAAGTATCTACCTCTTTTTTTGTTTCGGTGGGAAATCATCTAATGACTTCTCCCGCTCTGGGTAGAGCGGGAGGGCGTGTCAGACTTTTACTGACTAAAACCCACCCGTGTTCCTTCAGTTGCTTCTGCGCCAAGGCCACGGTAACTCTTTCGAACGATCCGCGACCCTGGCAGGCATCGGCCCTATCGGACCCTATCAAGTATCTACCTCTGACTCTTTCACTGCATGGAAGGAAAGAGCATCGATCACCACACTAACTCGGTGTTGGTTGATGATTGCAGATGTATTAATGCAGGTTTCTCCTTTACCATTTGATTAGTCAGTTATTTTGAGGATAAACTGATAAAGTTAAAACCTAGAATTTGAATCTGAATATAAATAATTTTGTAATTCGACGTTTTTCACTTACCAAGCTTCACATATAATTTTTTAATAGAAGAAACGTTTCTGATTAATATCGAAGTACATTAATTTAATCTACTCAAATTAAATTAATACAACTAGAGTATTATCTATTTAGAATAATTCATTGAACAAGTAAATAATAGACACCAGGAAAAGGATACTCGGACGATTGAAAACTCTTTACAAAATAATTTCATTACATTAAAGCTGAGTTTACACTTCAGAACAAATAAATCGAGCAATGATTTACGTAGGCAATCATGTATGTAATTGGCATGTTATAAAACAGATACCTGTGCAATTATGTTTTTGATGTGGCGTTGTTTCACAAGAATTATAATTGAATTGTTAATTTTAAATCTGTTATCCGTCAATTTGTTGTAGGTAGACATATTTACGTGTACATAATTTATTACTATTTCGACATATTTAGCTCAATGATTCGAAACACATATTCGATACGTAACAATGGACTCAATAGTCTCAATACTGTTTGCAGATATTAGGTAGGTACTTTTTAAAAGTATTTTAACTTTATGTAGGTAACATAAAGTTAAAATAATTTTAAAAAGTACCTTCTAAACTCGATCTCTTGTAGCATAGTTTATTTTACTAACATAATGATGAATTAATGACTAACAATATTGTTCCTACTTCTAACTTCAAACCGTTCCGATACTCGTTCCAAGGAACGTTTATATGCATGCAAACAGTCTTTCTCATTCTAAGTGGATAATTGTATTCTGTTTTTGAGAAATAAATGTCTTAAACCATATACAGGGTTATTGGTAATCCATTAAGGGGATTTAGGGGAGGTCATTTGCAGCCTTGATGCATTATAAACCTATAGTTCACACTCACACCTTTATGATGTTTTGGGGGAAAACTGAATAAAGTCGGACCTAGTGTACTTCCTTGGGGAACACCTAAGTTGAAGGGAAGTTTTCCACTATTCTACGGGTTTTTATTTTTATGGGTCGCATAATGGTGGTGAATTACAGACATAGTTTCAGGCTCCTAATGATCTCTATGCAAATGTCAACCATTTTCGAGTAATTTTGCATTTTAATTATATATATATATTTTCGATTTGATTTGTTTTTTTGTTTGGTTCGTTTGGCTCAGTATCAGCCCGAAGTCAGTCTGCCTGCTCCTTCGAGGAAAAGTGAAGTGATGTTATCTAATTATGAGTTACATTTAATATTAAAACACTGATTAGATAATGCCACTCGTGAACATGCCTTGATTTGTAAATGTCGTTATGTAAAAGCTAGCCAAAGAAACAAATAAATTATTTAAGTTTCAAGAGAAATTACTTGCATTTGTTTCATTACTAATTCAAATCCTTTGACAATTTAATATCGTTAGGGATTATATTGCTTCATTTGTGTAGCTTTGTTTGTTAAAAACGCTTTAAGTATGTTCTTACTATTTTCTTAAAACGAGTTTAAAAAAAAATGTTTATGTAACAAGGGTGGAAGTGAAAAGTCTGCAGTTAAGAATTCAGCTTATTCTTTAGAAAAAATATCATTATTAAGATTTATCATGGAATATTTGTAATCTTTAAAACGTTGTGTATTGACACAAATTAATTTCAAAAGGTGTCTCGTATCTTATATTATTATAAATACATTGTTATATGTTTCATACACATTATAAATTAAAGTCACTTTTCGTGTTTGTCTGTGTGACTGCGTTGTTCTTCTAAACTACGCATCGGATTTTGATGCGGTTTTCACCATCATTTAGAGAATTTATTCCGGAAGGTTTATTTGTATCTTAATAAACTAACATATAATAAAGAAATCCCACTATTTTCTCAAGTCGTAAAACCATGCGAAGTAGGGGCGGGTCGCTAGTTTATTATAATTTGAAATTATAGTTTACGAATACAGTGTAGGTAACGTTCATTAAATTATTTTGATTTGAAATCCAAGCCTGTTTTTCAATTCATAAAGGTCAAATGTAATTAATCTGATATTTGGCATCATCTTTATTATTTTAAGTTAGTAAAGGGAATTTATTTTCGTCCAATTTTAATTATATAATTAGATAGATTTGCTTCATCCTTGGCTTCAGCCGTTCTATTTAAAATAAAATGAATAAATAATAATACATATATGTAATTATAATCTGAAAAATAATAAATTAAGTTAAATTTATAATCACAGTTTATATTTTTATCTACTTTGAAAGAAAATTTATTCTGGTGTCTACTCGTATGTCTAGACTATATTTTTAGATGTGATCGTAGATATACCAAAATTAAATTTAACTCAGCCCCTGTTTGAGTTTGAACGTTTATTAAAAGGTCAAACAAAGTGCTTTATTAAAATTTGTCCGTAATTATATTAATTAACTGTGTAACACAATCATTGAAACGGTTCCCTTTATTAATATTATGAAAGTTATCGTGATGGTAGGTGTTAGCTAGTACCTACTTAAGGAAAGGAAAATAGGACGTAACTTTTTTTCTATTTAAAAAAAAACTGCCTCAATGGTCTAGTGGTCGCAAGCACCACTGCTGAGCATGAGGTACTGGGGTCAATTCCTGGGTCGGGAAAAGTGTTATTAGGATTTTCCATCTGGAATTTTTCAGCTCGGAGTCTGGATTTGTGCCCGGTTGATAGCAATAAGCTCGCCCTCTATTACATGGGACTCCCACGTAATCTTAGTAAAACACACCTTCCGTTACACAAAGAAAAGGATAATAAACTTATTATTGAAATCCTTAGAACGGAGTTTCCTTTGGTGTCCCCTTTTATCTTAACAAAACATAACTGGTGAAATGTCCGTACTAAAGGTGCACCTCTGCTTAACTCTTCGGTGAATACTGGCGTGATGGTATGGTATGTTAAATTTTTATATGATTCCTACCGATTTTACCTTTATTTTACCTTTACCGACTGAGCCAATAGCCGCATTTTGTCAATCAACAATAAACAAAAATTTTCAACCAGCCTTTGTCTTGAGCCAACGTTTAAACCATGCTATAAAATTTCAAAGAATTTGGAACACTTCGTTTTGCACAATCAGAAACAAAATGGATACCTACCGTCATCTATAAAGCCAAGTCAAAAATGATCTAGGAACGAATGATTAGCTAGCTATCAAAAACAATCCATAGCTTCGTGAAAACGAGCAAAATAACATTCCATTAATCCAAAAGGCAATTCCAGTGCATTTTCAGAACAAAAAATATCTAATAAATGGATAACAGCACAATGAGCGGATTTATTGTGAAAGACAAAAATTTATATCGAATTTATGTGAAATAAAAATATAAATTGTGAGTCCTGAAAAAGGCTTTTTGTTGATAACAATGATTTGCGAGAAGTTCTATCAGGTATGCAAACATATCTTGGAATTTATTTAACCCAGATAAAGGGAAATTTGTAGTATGTGTGTGTATGAGATCGTATGTAATCTTTTTCCAGAAATAATTACATTTGAAAGGATTGATTTACAATGGCAATAAATGATAAATTATTTTATTTCAGTAAGTAGGTTTGTACAAACACTTTTACACGTCAATCATATTTTAAAAACTAGATGAGGTCGGCGTTTCCTATCTGACTACTCTGAGAAAAAAGGCCGACACAAACTCAGAGGTCACGTCTCTTTTAAAGTCCAGACATAATCTCGGTCAGATCATGTGAAGACCATGTAAACTTGTGTCTGAAATGGTTTTTTGAGGAAAAACCACACAGATTGAGTGGACCTGTCCAGTCAGTGCACGCATTGGTCAGTAATCGTGCAGCTCAACTCAGAACTTAAGGAGCTGAACGATTAATAAGCGTGGGTACCTACCGATTAAATATTCATGTGACTAAAATTTTAACCACACGATAGCATTATTTTTAATATAATTTGGAAGATACAAACGTACTTTTTATAATACGAGTATACTTTGAACTTTTGCATTGAAAAACTTTTATAAAACGTTATACGACGTAGTACGTAATACGTTATAAAACGTCTTCTCCTTAGAGATCTACGTTTTGGAATGGGCAACTAGCTTCAACTTTCTGACTAACTGACCCACTCTTTGACAATTCAAAAATGTAAGTGGTTTAATTGAAAGAAATGCTTTGAGTTTTGAGTTAAACGGAAAAAAAATAATGGTAGTGGTTTTCTGTTTTTTTTTTGTCCTTTTACGCTCTCCATATTCTTTCCCTCGACTGTCATCAACAAAAATAATGTCGATAATCTGAGGGGTGACACCCGTATAAAAAAAAATGTTCGTATTATATATAATCTCAGTCGTAATCTGTCGAAAAAACCCTCAATTGCAACTCTTCATGATAGACTATCAAACGCTGTAGGCTGAACAGTAAATGTTCCTTTTTTATTTTTTTATTTTTACTGTTTTTTTTTTCCTGTGCGTGTCCCAAATAAAATATTTTTCTTTCTTTCTTTAAATGTTTTTTCTTTTACCGCAGTTATAATTTTTGACTTTGATTGTCGTTGAAATTAGATTGCGACTTCAAATTATTGGACGTTTCTTAAGTAAAAGAATTGTATTTCATATTATTATGTTTGTTAATTTCCCCAGGTATCATGGATCCGACATCGTGACATCCACCTGCTGACGTCAGGAAGGATGACGTACACGTCAGACCAGAGATTCATCAGTGTACACAACCCTCACACTGAGGACTGGATACTGAAGGTGAGTTAATGACGATGATGCTTATTTTGGTACCCCCTCCAATAGCCATGTGTATACCGTTGGATAGCTCTTTTTAAACTGAATGCAAGTTACAACGGCGCCTAATTCCAAATCCTAGTCCGTTCAGAGTTATACTGCCGCAAACATATCAGTTCTTTTTATATTTAATAATTCACTGCCCTGTTGAGCATCATTAGGAATGCGTAGACATCACACACTACCCAGTTACCGATCATGGGTTCAACCCCTCCCCCTTCCTTCTAAAGTAAATCTTGGGATTCATACTCTTACTGCCTGGTCGGCGGCGCGTGGATGAGCCGTAAATCCGTTGACCTGTAAATCCTTTACATGGACCAATGTTATAAGACAGAGCGAGAACGCAAGGCGTTGTATGTAAGGGCGAATATGATGGCCCGTAGGTTTGATTATTGTACCATTGAAGTGAAAACAGCATTGTTCCGAGCATACTGTACATCTTTCTACACGAGCAGCCTGTGGGTCTTATACCCGCACAGAAAGTGCAACGCCTTGCGTTTGCAATATAATATTGCATTCAGGGTGCTGGGGCTGCCCCGATTCGGCAGCGCATCAGTGATGTTCGCCGAGTCTCAAGTAGACTGTTTCTATGTGTGTGTGGATTCTACTATGCGAAAACGATGCACATCCCTGGTGCGCAGAGTTCGGGCTAGTTGTAACAGCATGCTGAGTTGGTATGGTTCGTTCGCAGTATGGTTCACATACAGAACAATCGAAGTCATTAATATGTATTAACATACATATTAATGACTTCGATTATTATATTATTATAAAATAAAAGCATACAACAAAAAAATCCACTTTACCAAGTGGATTTTTTTGTTGTATGCTTTTATTTTATTTTATTTTATAATGTTATGATTATTATGGTTACAAAAATACTAAATGACGGCAAAAAGTCAGCCGAACATTTGTATGGTGTCACTGCGCTCTGATCCTTACTATTCTGCGACTGTTTAGGTATTCGCCCTCTGGACTCGGGTTACATTTTTTCTTGTTGACTCTGGCTATCGCTTGGATTTTGTTACCTGTTTTATTTGAATAGTAGAAATGCTTTTAGGTTTGAGGCAAGCGATTTGGATTTTCCGAGCTATAACACTGAACAACAAGTTATCTATTTGTGAATTCTTATTCGAAATTTTATCGATTGGCACCATAAAAATAAAATCTAAGAATTACTTAACATTTTTCTAGGTGACAGTACCATTTTTTTTAAATCTGTAAATGCCATTAATTAACAAAACACTTTATTTTTTTGTAAATAATTCAGTTTGCTTCAATGAGATTTTTGAGCTTATATCTTCTGTACAAATTCTTGAAATTTTTGGGGTAGTGTTTTTACTCAAAGCTACACGCATATCATCACTTACTTTCAATCGATTTCTGGACTTGTTTTTGATTATAGTAAAACGTAAAAAATCCCTCAGATAAGTTGTGAAGAAAAGCATAAGATAGCATAAAGCGATTTCTCGAATTTTAGTGTACCTATGAACTTGCTTTTTTACACCAAAACTGCTCCAAAGAATCAGATTCAATCGTGTCCTTACAGTTTCTATCATTTTGTTTGGAATCTTGCGCGGACCATTACCTATATTAGCTCTTGCGGCTCACTGTTGGTCCACAGACCACTGGTTGGGAACCGCTGCATTACAGCAATCTTTCAGGCATTGGATGTCAGTATCGAAAATGTTAAGTCCAAAATAACGGTCATTTAAAAAAATTACTCGTACCTAAGAATCAAGTAATTTATAAGTACCTATGTATCAGTCACTACTTCAATCGAGTCAATTATGAAATTCACAACTATGAGCTTACAAAATTTTCAACAAAATACCAAGAATTAAATGTCTACACAACTTTCTAAATAATAAGTCTACGTTCGAGACTTTAATTATTAATTTTAGATATAGTTTCCTTTAAATAAGATAATCATAGACTTGTATAAGAAAAGACAATTTGTGAACTAAATAATGCTATACAAGGTCGTGGATGACGACATTCGCTGTGACGTCAGTGTCTCGAAAATGGCAAAAATGTTGCCATCCCCGCCCCCACGCGGCTTATCTCATGAAGTGAGGTTATGTCAAAATGTGCCGTCTCATATTACATTGTTTTTCGTACGATGACTCAGAATAAAGTCTATTGGTGTTATTAGATACACTAGCTTTTGTCCGCGGCTTCGCCGGCGTGGATGTCGGAAATTATCCCACGAAAACGTACTACCGGGATAAAAAGTATCCTACGTATTAATCCGGGCTATAAACTATTTGTGTTCCAAATTCCATCCAAATCCGTTCAATAGTTCTTGCGTGAAAGAGTAACAAACATCCATACATCCATCCATCCTCACAAACTTTCACATTTGTAATATTAGTAGGACAGGATTTGGGGATTATACCGAACCACAACAATATTTTATTTTTTGCCCGATTTTTTTCAGAATTCATTCAATGACATGTAGGGTTTTTATAGATGACTAGCTGTGCTTCACGGTTTCACCCGCATACGTCTCGATTCCGTGGGAATATTTGAATAAAAAGTATCTGATGGTCATGGTCATGTCATGGTCTCCTTATGTACCAAATTTTATCTAAAACCGTTAAGCCGTTTTAGCGTAAAAGCATAAGAAACAAACATACAAAAAAAGATATATTTTCTTATTAAAATATTAGTTTAGATGAAAGCTAAACAATTAATATATTAGTAAAAAAAAAAAAAAAAAAAAAACCAAAAAAAAAAAAATCATATTCGTCTTCTCTCTTCTTGGCTTTTTCTCGCTTCTTGGTAACGCGAAAAAATTTAAGATGAAGCGAATCTAGAAAAATGAAAGCCAGTCAGCTAGACGGGTAGGTATCGTGTGGTGTAACAAACAAAGAAATGTCGATTCGAGGGGATTTTATACACCATATGAAACTATTTTTAAAAAACCGCCCAAGTGCGAGTCGGACTCGCGCACGAAGGGTTCCGTACCATTATCTATAAAAACGGCAAAAAAAATCATGTCTGCTGTATGGAAGCCCCCTTAAATATTAATTTTATTCTGTTTTATAGTATTGGTTGTTATAGCGGCAATAGAAATACATCATCTGTGAAAATTTCAACTGTCTAATTATCACGGTTCATGAGATACAGCCTGGTGACAGATGGACGGACAGCGGAGTCTTAGTAATAGGGTCCCGTATTACCCTTTGGGTACGGAACCCAAAAAACAGTAAAAAAAAACAGAAATAAATCATCTCAGCATATCGCAGTTTTCTGCAGGTTGCTTTAAAGCTACTCAGTCTGACTTAAACCCTTACTCGTCTTTTACGATATCCATATCAAAGGAAAAAGAGCAGCTAATTCTCCCTCCTCAATAAAGCAACTATTCAATATGATAAGAATTGTAAGAAGAATTTAAATGTTATACAATAATGATTGCTGAGATATTGATGATTGATCAATCAGTGATTGATTGATGATTGATCAATCATTGCTTGATTGGTGATTGATCAATCATTGATTGATTGATTGATTGTTGATTGATGATTGTGAGATTGGTCTTGGGTTCGATTCTCAGATCGGGCAAAATGTTATTGGGTTTTTCCATGAGGATTTATCATTAGTAACCCTGAGTCTGGAGTTCTGCTTGGTTTATAATAATATGCTCATCCTCTTTTACATGGAACTTTAACATAACTGGCGAAATATTGGTGTACTATGAGTACACCTCTGCTTAACCCTTCGGAGAATACTGAGTGCGTTAAGTATGTGTATTTTTGTTACAGATAAGGTTTCCGCAGCGTCGCGACTCTGGCATCTATGAGTGCCAAGTCGGTACCACACCTCCCATTGGTCACAGGATGTACCTATCCGTCGTTGGTAAGTAACTTATAAACTTTTTTATGATCACCAAAAAAAGAAATGCAATATACTCAGTAGCGAGTGATTGCGAGTCACTAGTATCAGACCTATAATGTATTATTTCTCCTTCATTGTCCTATTTGGTAAACAAAAACGATACTGATATCACGAGTTTTCATAATGGCTCCTTCAAACAGGCGAGACACGCGAGGCGAATGGCACGCGACACAAAGACACCGCTCGTCGCTCGACAGGCGATGCCTGTGTGTCGCGTCGCATGTCGCGCCTGTTTTAGGTGGCTCAACAATGCCCAAGTAAAATACGTGTTTTTGAAAACAAAGCTTCATACTAACTGATGAATCTTTGTTTATAGTATAGAGGTATGAGGAACAGGGTGTAAAGTTCACTCATACTCTATGGAAAAGGGAGGATCCTCCCACCAGACGGGTGTTGTGTCTGGTGGGCAACTGCCCAACAATTGATGTCGGGATGTTGTATATATGCTAGTTGCGCGGTAAACTCTGCTTGCGCGATGCAGGATTTTTGCGTGACGTCAGTATGACGTGTAGCTCGCATGTGGCGTTGTAGATGCCGCTACAATAGAAACACTTAATTTACCGATATGAAATTTACAGTATTATACAACATGTATAAGAAATATGTAGTCATATTTAAAGCAGTAGTACAGACCATTTTCTCTATGGAACGAACATCATAACCGCGAAAAAATAATCACCTGTCTCACACAAAACTTCAACACCTAATCGACCAATATGTAATAGCCACTCACTTGTCCAAGGATACTACAGTCCACAAAAAAAATCTTGCCTATACCGTCCACGGTAAGTACAGTCACCGAACGACATCGTTCAGTCGCACAGTAGAAAATTACTAGATGACGCTATATGAAATTTGTCATCCGTGAAAATGAATTTTATCTGTGAAATGGCAACAAAATATTTAGAAAAAATAATCTCGAAATAAAAAATAAATACGATACATTTTTTGATATCGCCAACTTTAAACTTTATTTCAATCCCTTAGTGTGATGCTCTATACAACACCCTTAAAATAATGACCACACATTTCTGCTACACGCTGTAAACATCTCATTAGGTATTTTGTTAACCAAATAAGAAAAATTAGGAAAAAAAAAATACATGTGGCACTCGGGGACTGCCGCGGTAAAGCTATTGCATAGCATTTTTTATCAACTTATGCAATTATATATTTTTTTTTTTTTTATATATGCAGTATTTTTTTTTCTTTGATATTAATTCAAGTACAGTCGTACCATGTACATACACGTTAAGCGAACGCTCGGCCGAGCTACATGGTAGGCGGAGTGGGGGGTCTTAGGTTTTATTTTCGTTACGGAATTTCTTGACTCGGTCGCCGCGCTCAAAGCCCGCGATAAAAGCTATGCAATAGCTTAAAACACTTTATGTTTGATGAAGCATGAAGCATCAAATATCAGTCAAGTGAATTTTTACTTCATGAAAATGCAAAACAGCTAGAAAGTGACTGTTTAGTATATATACCAACCAGTCTTTTTAAGCATTTTTGCATTTTCTTGTGTATGTGGTTAAATGCTCAGAGTATGAATAATGAATTATGCAATATGTTTACTCATGTGACCAAGCTGGTCTGAAACACTTTAAAATATTATCCTTTTTAAACGACTTTAAAAAGGAGTGTTTTTATTTTTTTACTTTTTATTCATATGTGTTACGCGATATGTCCGGCAACTGTGGATAGTTTAAAAAAAAAAAAAATGGATGGGTATGTCTCAGGGGTGGTCCCATATAAATTTTATTAACTTTGCTTGGGTAGTTTTTCAGTTAGCTTCAATAACACATATTTTTTCTACTTAGTTTAAATATTGATAATGTTATAATATTTTCCTGTCACTGTTATTTACTTAGCAGGTAGTGGTATACGAATTTGTGTGGGGTAGGTACCACAACTAAAAAGAGAAAAATTAAAAGTATTCTACAAAAAAAAAAACACACCTACTTCCAAAAAAACACCACCAAGTGAAAAATAACTTTAATTTCGGAAGTCAGTGGCAAAAAACGAAAACACAAAATCAAAGATATCGACTTCCGAAATTAAAATTATTTTTCACTTTATAGTATAGTTTTTGCAAGTCAGTTGTTTTTTTTTTTTTTTGTAATAAAGTTTTTTGTGAGAGAAACTTAAAAAAATTGCTTAACGTGTTACCTAAGTCACAATAATTTGTCTCTTTAAGGCTCCTACAAACAGGTGCGACACGCGACGCTATACAAAGGCACCGCCTGTTTCACGACGAGCGCTGCCTTTGTGTAGCGTGCGATTCGCGTCGCGTGTCGCGCCTGTTTGAAGGAGTCTTTATTCAGTCAAGTAAAGTAGCCTAGAATTTTGCTATACCTCATTCAATCTGCCTAGGCTTTTCCTATGTTGGGGTCGGCTTCTTGTCTAACCGGATGCAACTGAACTGTATTTTTACAAGGAGCGCCTGCCTATCTTACAAGATACTCCTTGGTAAGACTGGTTGTCAGACTTTTGGGCTTCTGACTACCCGTAAGGAATGTCTACGAATCTATGAATCCCCGATTAAAACGTTAAATATAACACACTCGCTCGCGTTAATTTAGACTTTGACTATAAATTCGGGTTATAATTCAATCATGATTCGAAAGACACGTGGCGCCATCTATTATTGTAAGAACTTTATTGTTCTTTTCCTCGGGAACAGTACTTTTTTTGCGGGATGAAAGGTACCCTATGTCCGTTTCTGTACACCTGACAACGTTTATGCAAAATTTAATGATGTTCGGTTCAGTGGTTTAGGCGTGAAAAGGTAACAAACAAACAAAGAAACTTACTTTTGCATTTATAATTTTAGTTAGGATTAGGACACATGAAAACGAATGTAATATAATATGTATTTAAGTTATCACAGTGATTGAAATCAAAGCAAGGAAGCTCTGCATGCACTCCAGTTTTTTGCCTTTTTTAGTCTAGACTCAGCTCTAAATAAGTCTGGACGTCGGAACGAATGCAAGTTAATTTATTCGCCTTACTGAGTTAATGGTCCTAAGAGAAGTATTTTTTAGGAATATAAAAAATGTTTAATGTGAAAAAATCTTCGGAATGGATGTTTTAAATATTTATGGAGTTTCCAGTTCTTTTAAGTTTTAGTAAAAAGGTCACGGATTAATTTCTATTGTTTTTTTTATAGGTTGTGGTTCTATATTCATGTTATTTCTTAGCCTAAATTAAATAATAACTTTTACATTTTTACTTTTACATTGTTAAAAATATTACAGTAAAACATGAAATGCTTTTGATGTCCATTTTCATAATCATGGTCCAAGGCCGGAATTCCTGGAGTTATTGGTTTTTAAAATTACATGAGAAAAAAAAATTAAAACGAAACTTTTGTAATAACCATGTGCGCAAGGATTGAGGGCTATAACAGTGAATCGAAAATCTAATCGAGATTCAGTAGAAGTTTTAAAAACATGTAAAAATAAACCCATTCAAAAATTTGTAAAACAAAAATGAAAAGTTATAGCAGTTCTACGGGTGTCCCTCAATCCTTACTCAAGGGCTGAGTAAATAATTATTAGTTAACAAGTACTCGTAGATGCTAAATCCAATTATTTATTAATACGAGTATTTAGTAAAAAATACAGTGCTGCACGTCCCCAAAAAAATAGAAAACTGCATAATTATTCAGTTAATGAAACTTGAAGAAAAACATTGAGAATCAAATTATAATAGGCCAGCACCCTAATTGCGTAACACACTGTCAATCACAATCTAAATCATTTTGAAGGATATTGCTAATCCATTGCCTCATATGTTCGAAAAAATTTACTGCTCAACAACGTAAATAACGCAATGAATGTTGTTGAACTGTCAAAATGAAAGCCAATCCTACTGATAGTGCGTTACGCAATTACCCCGCTGGTGATGTAATGTCCTCTTGATTTTATGAGCTTTTCGTTCTTGCTGGAGTCAGCGATTTTTTTATCACGCAGGGTCACACAAAGGTCATAAAATCGTACAGTAAATCAATATTGATTAAACGATAGTATTAGTTTCATAATGCTCCTACTTTTACTAACTGATTATGAGTTTTATGATTGTGGATAGAACAAGGGGAAAAATAATGGTATCTCAGCAAATTGACAAGCAAACAGCAAATAATGTTTTGTGCGGCTGATTTTATGTAACGTACAGTCACGATCACGAATATGCAGGTATCCATTTAGAAAAATTAAAACGCGATTTTTCCTTAGTAGGGAAGATTACGTAAATCTCTGCGTAAGGGGCGACACTAGCACAAACCGTAAACAAACCGCCATGATGCATCATGTCATGTTTATTAGTAACAAATAATTAGTGAAAACCTGTTAAATTTTATTAGTTTTATTATTCGTGTTTTAAAAAACCGATACTGTGATAATATGGCATCCTACGGACTTTTAAAAGAGGATGATCTAAAAAAAACTGCTTAGAAGGACTTGTCAAAAAACTGTTTATGGTTTGTGCTAGTGCTGCACTCTGGCGGCAGAACTGAATGTTTTATGCTTTTACGAACATAATATTTTAGAACCCATTATAATAATATGAATATTTAGTAGGTCTTATTTCACAGTTGCAATGTTTATTTCACGAGAAAATCTCTTTCGCATTATGCCCGTTGTCTGCACATTAGTGACTGCTCGTGACTACACAAATCTTTGTATGATAACACAATGTATTCCTGTTACTAAATCAAATAAACAAAACGTGTAACAAAAATATGAATGTTTCTCTTGAGACTAAATTTGCAAAAAGCCTACAGATTCCCTTAAAGGTTTACTAACAAAAATCACACAAAATCCGTAAGTATAAAAATAAAGGAATTTTCAGTGACACAGAATTAGGCATTATTTATGAGCCCGGGCCTCGCTCGAGGCTTAGCCCGAGTACAAAAAACCTCTAATTTTTCTTCCACATAAAATAATCTAAGGACACCTTATTTATCTAACGTCAGGAATTTTCGTAATCTTCGGTTTTCATTAGTATAAGGATAAAGTGCTTGATCACAAGGATATGCTTATCGTGTTTTATTTGCACGCCTTGGATTTAAGGAGACAGGTAAAGGTCTAAATTTTTTTAAAGTGACAGTATACAAAATACTCTTTCTCTCTGATAATATTTTCTTGTTGTTTAATGTTCGTCATACAAAAATAGGAGAAAATGTGCCATCATGACTTCCTGTTCGTATTTACCCACTCTCTAGCTTAGACGTTGGTTGACATCCTGTATATCACGAGATTTTTCAAGAGGAGAAAAATCTCGTCTCGAGTTTTTTTTTTGATGATTTTTTCGTGTTTACGAGTTTTTCAACTACCTACAAAAAAATACGCTAATCTACATTTAATGTAGATCAGAAATGTAAATTTTGCATTAGCATCAAGCCCTTAAAAAGTCGTTTCAAAAATATCTCGAGCAACATAATTTTAATCTTCGATCATCAAAGGGCGGAACATAAAAAATATTTACAGCCTCATCTTTATGAGTTGCGGGTAAATAACTTATATTACTTCCTTAGATAGTCGAGATTTTGAAGTCAGGTGGGTTCATACAAAAAAATACAGAAGACACATAAGTCATTATAAAATTACTAGCTTTGGCCCGCGGCTTCACCCACGTGGAGGTTGGAAATTGTCCCATGGGAACTTACCACTGAAATAAAAAGTATTCTATGTCCTAACCTAGGACATGGTCTATCTGTAGTGCCAAATTTCATCGAAATCCGTTCAGTCGTTAATCTGCGAAAAAGTAATAGACGGTTACCACTGACCACCTGCATTGAATCCATCCAAAGGTTGTCTGTAAAATATCGCTTTTAGCGCTAAGACCGCCCATTGTGTCACCCTGGGTAAAATGTCTACATTTATATCTGTATTTTTTATTGTGTACATAATAAAGAGTATTCTATTCTATACTGACAGAGTTACTTTTGCATTTATAATACTCGCTGTTGCCCGCGACTTCGTCTGCGATCCAGTATGAAAGGTAGCCTATATTCTTACCCAGGTCTATCTTTGTGCTTTTGCGTGAAAGAGTAACAAGCATCCATCCATTCATCCAACCTCACAAACCGTCACATTTATAAATATTGGTAGTATTAGCAGGATAAGTATAGAAGTATGGGTTAGCTAATCGAAAAGGTATGTGTCATGAAGAATTTAAATAAATTAAAGGTAGGTATAGTTCAAATGCTTCTGCTCTGATCGAAAATTGACCAAATTGAATAGTAAAGTCTGACCTGAATATCAAAACATAAAGTAAAAAAAACTTGCAATATTCATGAAACGAAATTATTGTTCAGCAAAGTAAAAATAAAACCCAAAACCAACGTTTCTCTATGCTTGTCTGTCGATTCCATCGTAGTTACCAACACATTGTTCCCGGATACCATTATTTCCCACAAGTTGAAAGGGATCGTCAAAATATGCATCAAAATAAAACAGTCGATTTGAGCAGAAAATTTCGGGGACTGTCAAAGCGGTCTCCGTGGAGTTAAGCCAGAAAATTCCGGAATATTCTCTGAGGAAGAAACGAGCACATGTTTATGAAATTGGTGACGTATTGGAGCTGTTGCAGACGATATTTTGGTTCAATTCTGGTTTTCCTTGTACGGAAATATTTTTACGGCTTTTCTTGATATTTTTGCTTAATGGTATGTGGGAAGTTGATTCATCTGTTTTTAATACAGTTTCTTTATTTATTGTGACTATTTTCTCTTCATTAACGTCAATATTAGTTATGTCGTACTTTTATTTCTGTATTTCATGTTATGAAGGAAATAGACCTCCCTCCTAATTTCCTTCTATTTGGATTTGTAATTGTGATTGTATTTAATTGTGAGAACATTGTGCTGTACAGTACAACAATTTTCTTAATGTTCCTCGGCAAACTTCGTGTTTCTTCAGTCGCTCTCAGACTTGGAATATGCTTCCAAGTCGATTGAGAGCGTCCGGTCTGCACCAAGTGCAAAGGGTAACTGATAGAAATCCGACGACTGACGAAACACGAAGTTTTCCGAGGGACATTAAGAAAATAGTTGTACTGTACTTGACTTAGGCTATTAACAATTAAGAGTAATATACAAAAAAGAACCTTATTCATTCATCCAAATAATTTTCTCATTAATGGCAGCTTAACAATAATTGCCCTTAAGAGGACGCACACGGGTCGACTAGCGCCACTCCTTTAAAATAATATTATCTCGTGACTGAGAAGGAATTTTAAATTACGGCTCAATAAGTAAGTCTGTCTAGAATTTTCTAATTCCTTTTATAAACTTTCATATTGAGACACGAAGCAACAAAATACGATCTAGAGGAATGTGGCTGCTTTTCTTTAGATCAAATTTTGTTGCTTCGTGCTTCTCAATATGAAAGGTTATTGGTGCTGATTGAGCCGTTGTTCAAAATTCCTTCTCAGTCACGAGATAATACTTTTTTAATGGAGTGGCGCTAGTGGACCAGTGTGTGCCCTCTTAACGCCGAAATAACGCTTTAAGGCTCGTACACACTGGCGCGACGCGACGCCCGACACAAAGGCACCGCGTGTCGCTCGACAAGCGGCGCCTTTGTGTAGCACTGTCGCGTCGCGCCAGTCTGTGGGAACCTTTATCATGACTGTTCAACAAAAAACAATTTTTCCCTTTATAAAAAAAATAACGAACCTTTAAATACACGGAAGCTCATAAGCAATTAATGGAATAAAAGACTAAATACTTAGTTCCCTTCCAGCTTTTTCTCAAAAGTATTTTCTTCGCATTCAAAACTGCTTGTAATGACTTAATTGAAGAAAAAATATCGTTTGAGTAATGACGGGCGGTTCTAGCTCGGCCTTAAACTTTCACAGTGACTTAACTTTTTTAGCCCAGAATGTGATATGATTTGACAAAAACTAAAGGAATTTTTAAGCAAAATCTTTGTACTATCATATTTAGCCCTGTTAATGTGTTGACCTTTAAGACGGTTAAATCGATTAATTGCGTTGAAAAACCTCTGATATTGTTAATTTTGACAAAGATGTCTCATTGCGTTTTTTTAACTGATCTCCTATTTATATCTTTTCACTTTTAAATTATTTTCTTTTACTTCGTTTGATGAACTTGATGCCCTAAGTAAATTCATTGAAATTATTTTTTAAGCAAATTGAGTAACGACTTAAATAGTCCGTATATTCAAACCAAAACTGTCATTTTATGACAGTCGTATGAATTGGCTGTAACACGGAAAATTTATGTGGGGTATCCGTAAATTGTCTCCAACCACGTCATTACGACTAGACACCAAATTAATGGCACAACCCGGTCCAATAAAATAGCGCCTGCTTTGCGAGTCTTATCTAAATATGCGCATGACCTACCCCAACGGTACGTACGTCCAGCACGTTTGCGCTCCATCACAAAAGGTTCGTTAGATAAGTTCGGACAGACCGTTCAACTTAGCATCTAGTGACGTGATTTCATATTCGCACGAGCTGCGAGAAAATATTCAGCTTCGAGTTTCAAGTCATCGGTTTTGGCAGTGATAAATATGAGTTCGCTGAAGAATATTTTGTGGATTTTAGATATTTTGGATTGTGAGTTGCCTGTCAATTTTGGCTCTACTTATGAACGTGCCTTGAATTTTATTATGTATGGATTATTATCAACCAGTCTATAAGACAAGCTGTTTCAATTAGTAAACCCTCATTATGTTCCTATTATATTAAAAAAACCTTCGAAAACGTGGTAACCTGAACGCATTTTTTCCTCATAAGGGATTTACCATGAGAAAAATACTAAACGAAATCAGACCCTTTTATAAGGCACTGGGTACGGAGGCACGTGCCAACGTGTATTGGGCCATGTAATTTTTAGTTGTTTTATTTTGTGAAAGTTTACTTACATAGTTTTTAAGTCATTGTTAATGTATATATGATTCTTCAGAAATTGTATGCCTAGATCTAAATTCAAAAACAAATGGCGAACGATTCCAGAAGGCCAATTCACGTACAGGGTGGCCAATCCGGGAGTATACAACTTTAAATTAAGATTATTTTTATTAGAAACGAAAATTACCACATATTTTTCTGTAATCATAGTAAATAAGATCTGCGTAATCTCTTCCTTTTTGATACATAAATAAAATTGCGATCGTTTTCCATCGTGTTTTTCATAAAATTTTCGCATACTTTATTAGGTACTTTTGTATTTAAGATTGACCACGAGACGTCTCTTACAACCCCACAGAAAAAAGTCAAGACGTGTCGCGAAATACTCAGTGATCAAAATACTTTTACAGTTACTCATTATGATATATTAGAAAAATGGGGTATTTTTTTTTAAATACGTTTATGAACTTCAGGATAACATTATTGCGGTGGTCTTATAGACTTTGTATAATAAATTTGCTGCATTTGAACTAAAATAAAAGACCAAACATTAGCAAAATTTGGCGTACACTCAGAATGGGGGCAGAAAAAAGTGGTGTACATCCGAATTGGCCACCCTATAATAAGAAAGCGTTCGAATTAAGGCGCAATCTCATTCAGCGACAATCAATGTCTAAAAATTTAGAAAAAAATATTTAAATTATCCTACTTATCCTACTATCCTATCCTACTTAATATTAATTATATAAATGTGAAATTTTGTGAGGATGGATGGATAGATGGATGTTTGTTACTCTTTCACGCAAAAACTACTAAACGGATTTGGATGGAATTTAGAACACAGAATACGTAGGATATTTTTTATTCTGGTAGTACGTTCACGCGGGATAATTTCCGACCTCCACGCGGGCGAAGCCGCGGGCAAAAGCTAGTAATATATATTTTTATATTATTGAATATAATGATATATGTGTGTTATTGTGACAGATCGAGACTGAGACGAGAATGTGAACGTTCTTATAAATACGGGAATTACTGATCAAGGAATCCTCAAATAATGACTGAAAAATATTAATAATTTATATTTCAAAATAACACCTAAAAGCAATTATAAATATTTAAACACATTTCTATACTTTCATACAAAAAGTTACATCTTTAAGCCCACTTAGTAGCTTCTAAGAGGCTCATCTTGTTCCCGAAGTTTAGGCTTTTGAATGGTAAACAAATAATTATGTTTACAACTGAAGATTGATATCAAAGTGTCCTTCTTATTAAGAACTTTCAATTGCCTGCTTTTTGATTAGGATGCCAAGAAAAGGACAAATGAGTCTGATACTTTATTTGTTCTTAGTAAATACTTAATGATTACTTTTCTTGGCGCGTTCTAGCTGACGACAATAATTTACTTCAAAGTTTTGTGTTTCGTAATGTTAATTACTTACTATTGTATAGAATCCAGTTCTTCTAACTGAACAGAGAGCCGTGCTGCTGGGGAGTTTGTTGCGCCATTTTTTCCCAGCTATATAATCACTAGGAAGTGGTGAAGGGCGGGGGGGGGGCTGTCTTATGTGATTTTGACTTTTGACGTTAAAAAAACTTTTTTACAAAAAAACAACCGACTTCCAAAAAAAGAAACACTAAAATACGTGAAAAATAACTTTACTTTCGGAAGTCGGTGTCTTTGGTTGTGTGTTTTCGTTTTTCGCCACCGACTTCCTAAATTAAAGTTATTTTTCACGTTTCTTAGTGTTTTTTTTTTGTAACTAGGTTGTTTCTTTGGATTTTTATTTTTTATTTTTCACTTTTTAGATGTGGTACCTACCCCACATACATTCGTTTACCACTACTTGATATGTAAATAACCGTGACAGAAAATTATTATAACATCATCAATATAAACCAAATGGAAAAAAATACGCATTATTAGGGATAACTCAAAAACTACTGGTCAGTACTTGATCAAATTTAAATGGGACCATGTGTGTGTCGTCGTGTTGTCAGTCGAATTGAGAACCTCCTCCTTTTTTTGAGGTCGGTTAAAAAGTGCTGATTCTTAGCTTAGTTTGAATAAATGACTTTTGATTTTGATTTATTGTTTTTGTTATATAGATAAATACCCTTGATCGATGATTATAAGACATCATACAAGGATAGATAGACATATACTGTCCATCATCAATAGCGATATATCGTCCACTGAAGATAGATTATTGGGTTCGGCCGTTAAAGTACTACAAGGATCTTTTGGCGTCTGAATAACATTGACAAGGGGGCGTTGTTGGTAAAAATTGTGACATTGTCATAGAATTTACTTTAACAAAACAAGATGGCGGCGTTAGTTCAGATTTTGGCCACGAGCTAAAAGAACCTTGTAGCATTGTAAATAAAAAGTGATTATCAACACTAATCCCTTGGTTTTTCGAACCAGAGCCCCTGACGACGATCCTGGGTGGCCCGGAGCTGTTCATCAACACGGGGAGCACCATCAACCTGACGTGTGTGGTGCAGCACTCTCCGGAACCTCCACCAGCTATTAGATGGACTCATAATGATGAGGTAAGTAATACTTCTCCTGTTATTTTTATGTTTTTGGGTGGCGAAGAAACAGGCGGTCCATGTTAAATAATCACTGCCACCTATGGGTATTTTGTCATTTCTGTTAGTCCCTCTATAAGATTAAGGCATCTTTGTATAAAAGTCACCGTATAATTATGAACCCGTTAGTTTATAATCTATCTCGCGAGATTGAAAACTATCGAAAAATTGTAAACTGCAACCAATAATTTACAATTTAACGCATAATTTTTCTATTGTTTATAATCTGTCCATGGCAAACCGACAAATTGTGAACTGGTATCAAGCTCGCATGCGACGGATCGCACCTTGCGCTATTACTAAATAACCAAGTAACTGCGACCAACTTGGAAGTAGCGCTCGCCGGCAGCTACCGCGGCACCGCTCGCTTCGCTTGCTCGGCATGCGCTCGGTTTCTCACAGGTCTAACCTAACCTAACTCATTTGATCGGGCTGCCCTGCCTTATTTACAGCGACCAATTCGGCTACCGCTGAGACCGACAAATCAGGGACGGCTCACAATTTTACTAGTGATAAAATTGGACAGATTTTGAACCTTTTTGGTAAGTGCAGGTTCATTCACAACTTGACGGTTTGACATAATTGATTGTTTGATATAATTATTAAAAACTATCAAAAATGAATACGTTATATTGTAAGCAGTATGGTACAGTTCACGATTTATCGACAGTTTACAATCTCGCGAGATAGATTATAAAATAACGGTGTTCACAATCTTACGGTGATATATACAAGGTGTAATACTGAAGACCTCTTAATGGGTCATTATACTCATCATTAAACAAAAACTAAAATCGCGAAAAAATCTGCTATTCCCTACATTCTTTGTAAAGTTTAGTGAACATAAATGTATTTGATCATGATGTTTTTCTCAACACAAAGGTTGTCGAGATAAATTTACGAAATAATTAAACTTGAATAAATAATTAATTACCTATGTATGTGATTTGAAGTCGGTGACTAAAAATTATGTTACTGAAGCAAATTATTATATAATTCTAGTGTGTGCTGTGTGGTTACCATTTTTATTTCTACTCTTAACAAATGCAACTTTAGTATTTTAGTTTATTAGCCAAAAGTATTTACCGCTGCTTAATAATCATCGCAACAAAGCACCAGTATCGGTCACCACAGTTCACCGTCCTGAAACACAACCAAATGCCAATACGATTCATTAGAAGTGATCCCTTTGTCGTCACCAACAATACCCCAAACTGGACCATTCAATGAGAACTACAAGAATGTATTTATAGCTGGGACTGCCCAATTGTTTTTGACAAACAGTTGTTGCAACTGAACAATTTACATCTGTCCTCAATTTGCATAAATTCACCTCGGAACGGTATCAATTGATTGAATCTGGCAGTTTCGCTCTTGTAAATAAATTAGTTGGTATCGAAACTTTGTCGACGCAGAGGTGCGCAAGTTGCCTTTGAGAGATGTTCATTTAGCTTCGTGTGTAGATCCCTAATGTGAAATAGGAGCGAGTTAGCGTGACGTAGGTATTAGTAATCTAGTTGTAGGAGTACCTATTAACTTTGTACGTTTAACTGTTAATGAGATACATAATTTCTGCCAAATCGATTTGCATCATTTTGTGTATTAGGTAACGTAATCAGAAACACACACACACACAAACTCACGCCTTCTTCCCATGGGGGTATATGGAGAAACTACATAACGCCACCTGCTACGATCCCTACATATTACTCCTTTTGCCTCGTTTACGTTCATATATCTGGTCATACACGCACGTCGGTTACGAGTACTATGCACCTGACCTTTCTGAAGAACATCACCAATAAGGTCACTATATGTCCTCCTAGGCCGCCCCCTCCGGGAGTTTCCACTCACATCTGCCTTGTAATCAGAAATGGGAGAGTAATTACACTAGGTATCACAAGGCTTTGTACCAGACTAACATATCTAATATTATCGCAGGTCAGGTCATTATGTTAGCACCTTGAATGATGATGCCGTTTGTCTTCTCAAAAGACCTTAATGGTTACTAATAGGATATCTCATTGAGAGTCCGTGGAGTTCTTTCCCTGTTCTTCTCCATAGTTACCTACTATGCTTTGGAATGGGCAACTAGCTTCATCTTTCTGACCGACCGACCCCTTGACAATTCAAAAGTGCCTGTGATTGGTTTATTTGAAGTAAATGCTTTGAGTTTGAGTCAGTAAGAAGATGTGTGCGAATTAAAGAGGGTTTATGAGTATATCGTAAATATCTAAATAGTGATTTTAAAATATTTGGAGTATGATGATTGTTTGTTTTGTGTTATAGAAACTTTCTGAAGTACTTAATATGATTAGTTCTAAATTGTAATCATTTAAGGGTCAGTCAAGATAATCATCATTTCAGTCACAATACGTCTACTGCTAGGTCTAAATCTAGGAGTGGACGTGTTGTGACTCCTCCTAAGTAAATGCGTGGATTTAATTGAAACCAATATAAAGCTTGCATAAACAGCTGTATATCTAAAAACGTGCCCTACTTTTAAACCCAGCCATTGGACCCTTGGCACAAGAATAATAATTACATTTATCAAGCTGTCCACAAACGAGACTACGTGACATTGAGACCTTAAAACTTCGCCATTTTGGAAGTCCCCCTCGCGAGGACCAAGCGTCAGCGAAATTATCTCTTCTGTCAACGGCCTGACAAGATATACCTATAACGATGTTGTACAAAAGGCCGCAAGTTAGTATTAACAAAACCAGAATAAGCTGGCCTCTTATTACATTAAAACACCGTACTATTCTGTGCCTGCTTAAGGTCAAAGTGTTACGATAAACGTGCAGTCGGCTGTACCAAAAAAAGGGGTGTAGCTGACGGCGAAGATTTTGCCAAGAAAGCTGGGGTGCATTTTATGATAATGTAAAACTCAAAAGTAATATTAAAAGTTTATGAGCGTGCCATAAGTACTTAAGATAAGATTCAGACGCTATGGCTAGAAAAGATGTTACTAAAAGATAGTTTTATTTAGACAAGAGATGAACAGGGTAAGATTTTTTGTATCTGCCTACCTTCGGGCAGTTAAATCCCTTTTAGAATTAACGCTAACACAACTTGGACTGAATACATTTTTAATTATTCCTCGATACTAAAGATTATTTTTTATTATCTTAACAGATATACAATCTACATTTTAGATGATAACTCTTTTCTAACTTTTTCAGTCACTAAAGTATTTAAACTTGAATCATTTTAATTGATAAATAGATAAATATATAGATGAAGATAGATACAGATAGATGATGATGAGAAATAATAGATGAATATTGATAAAATTAGGCTGCTAATGGAATTACAAATCACATTGACACGAATATTCTATTTACATTGGCGAAAGCCAAATAACATGTAAACTTCAAAATGCCACTTACAAGGACATATCGCTTACTTTTTAAGTCAAATGTTTCATGTCACTGTGTTTGTCGAGACGCCAGTATAACAAATGTAGCGACGTCCACCAAATTGAGGGCTCCCCGCCTCACTGGCGCCTTGTTTCAACTTTACTCACTTTATTTCACGAGGGCCTTTAAGCTTTGAGTGTAAATTCTAACTGTTTTGAAACTATTTATGTTGGTTCAAGGATAGATCCTCGTGTTGGTAAATAAATGACGATGGTATAGATTGTTGAGCTATCCATAAACAATGCGTTCGTCTTTTATTTTAGCAAGGTTTTCTTTGCACATAAAATCCAGTAATTAAGTCATGGAAGTCAATTAGGCAATCGCTCCGTGTAAAGTACTGGTATACAGCTGCAGCCAGTTAGACTGGCAGCTGACCCCAATATAGTTGGGATAGGACCTAGCTTATAAAAAAAGAGGAAAAAAAAACACGTGTGGCACTCGGGGACTGCCGCGGTAAAGCTATTGCATAGCATTTTTTATCAACTTATGCAATTATAATTATTTATTATTTTTTTATTTATGCAGTATTTTTTTTCTTTGATATTAATTCAAGTACAGTCGTACTGTAGCGGCATCTACAAACGCTACATGCGAGCTACAAGTCATACTGACGTCACGCAAAATCCTGCATCGCGCAAGCAGAGTTTACCGCGCCACTAGCATATATACAACATCCCGACATCAACCGTCGGGCAGTTGCCCACCAGACACAACACCCGTCTGGTCGGAGGATCCTCCCTTTTCCATAGAGTATGAGTGAGCTTTACACCCCGTTCTTCATACCTCTATAGTACCATATACATACACGTTAAGCGAACGCTCGGCCGAGCTACATGGTAGGCGGAGTGGGGGGTGTTAGGTTTTATTTTCGTTACGGAATTTCTTGATTCGGTCGCCGCGCTCAAAGCCCGCGATAAAAGCTATGCAATAGCTTAAAAAAAAAGAAAAAAAAATAGGATATACCTATATCCTATTTTTTGTAGAATATCTTTGACAGACTTCTCTTTTTGATCGTTTTGGTCATCATTTGGTGGTTTGGATCATAAAGTTTTCAGCTCAGTTAGCCACCACACGGACGGTCATTCTGACAGCAGCAGGTCTATAAGGGTTTAGCAGTCGTTTCAAGTAATATATATATATAGGTATTGCAATACAACCATCACCGGGACGTCACCGAGAAACGAGAATATGCCATCCGAACTTGAAGTCCCGGTGACGGCGATCATTTGTCCACCGTGACCGAACTCAGCGATTCAGTATGTTACGATCAGAGATCAGATTTTCGGATGCATATTTATTTACCTAAATTTAATTTTTAGCTATGAAAGTATGGAAGCGGCTACGTACTCGAAACTTATTTATTTTTGTAAAAAAAATCGGGTGCATATTTATTTAAAATTAATGTTTAACCCCCGATACAAATATACGTATGTAGGGTGTAGGAGGAGGGGTGGTGTGGGTTAGTTAAAACAAAAACATAAATTAAAATAATTAGTTTTATTACATAAAGTACTATAAATCCTGTTTAGGTGTAAATATTACTTAGGCTACAAGTACGACAACTTTAATCACTACCTTTCGATCGCTAAGATTTGGTCGGGTTTGGTCACTGAAATCTGCCGTTAGCGGGATTTTTCGATACAAAAGCGCATTCCATAAACCAACATCTAAAATTTAGGTGAATATGCGAATATCCGATCTCTGGTTATGATAGATAAAACAAAAGCCGGGCAAACGGCGCCGGTGCGACGGCAGTGTGTGGACAAGATCAAACGTGTTTTGAATTGCCGGCACATCAGCCCGACACAATCTCGGGCCGAGTTTTAGCGGTCGCACGTCGAACCGAACTACTCGAAACTTTCGTCGGCCGGGATCACGGCGCTCGGGTGACGGACGTGTGGTAGACACGCGACCATAATAAATGTATGTATCGCTACTTTGGCGCCGTCAGCTTCGTCTCGTTCTCAGTGATGTCCCAGTGACGGCTGCGGTGGACAGACGCACTTTTACTATCTTTCAAGAAAAGGCATTCCGTCCAAACTAAGTTTTTTTTTCATAACTTGCCTTATTTACGCATCCTAATTAGGAGTTCCCCGTAAGTATAATTTTGTCTGGAAAACTAAATCTGAAGCTTACCTACCATTTGTTAAAACACAGTGAATCCTTCATCGGATAATCTACTGATTAGTATTCAGCTGGGGCGCGGTACAAATGTGCGTCGTGTTTGCACGAAATTGAGCGATCGTACGCCAACGTTTTAACTTGATTCTGTTACATTATGGACGACACAGTTAAATTCAAGTTAAGCTGAAGCACTGATGCTTGAATGCTTTAAAGCATACTTGAGTATCAGCTTGTTATTGTTTAAAGTATTGGGAAAAGGTTCTCGTATACAGAATCACATTGTTTTCCTATAATTATTATTCTTTTAGTAGACACGAAAGCAATACCTACTATTTAGTGACATTGTAAAAAATTACCGTTGAAAAAAAGGAGTTTCTTGCCCGTTTAATTTAATATTATATATATATTTATATTTATTTATAATAGTTTTATAAAAAAAAAAATTACAATTACTGTTACAAATTATTATGATTTCACTTAAAATGTAAAAGATAAAAATAAAATAGAACGAATTAAGGTAGGTACACATCAGTGGGCCACTGAACGCATCATGACTGCGGAGGACTATATTGGAGCAGTGATTTGTCTGATAAGAAGTCTTTTATAGAGTAGTAGCACTTCTTTACTAATACGAGCATGGAGATTCTTTAAAAAAATATTCATTTCTGTAATTATTCTAATAGGCCCCGGAATATTATTAAAGATGCATGAAGCTGTACAAAAGATACTTTCACGCATTAGATGAGTCTTGCTAGCTACTGTGCGCAATTTGTCCTTACGCCGTATACGCGTGTAGTCCGTATACATGTCAATATTATTTTTGACAAATACTACGGCCTCAAATATGACAGTGTTAATAATTTTTTGTTTAAATGCTGATTTCGAGCTAGCTTTTTCATCACCAGAGACCCAAGTGGGAACATGTAACTCAAACCTGGTAAAGCGGGGCTTCCTCGACGGAACCATAGCAGGGGGTGGATGTGGAGCTGTGTCAGAGACTATGCATCATCTTCTATGCTGCCCTCTGTGCCCCAAAACATGCAGCCAAAGTGACCTCTGCACTGCCGCTGACAACGCTGTCGAAGTACCGAAATTTTGGGCCAAGATCTGAAATACTGTCGTGCTAGCAACACGAAGAAGAAGAATCACCAGAGATTTCAGGTTTATAACCTGCGGTCTCAACCCATGTGACTGTTTCAATGTCATCCAAATTCAGTCTAAGAGGCCACATTCTGAGCTAACCTGACCTGGGTTTAATGGACTGAAATTAGTAATCTGACGCCAACACGCAGCGAGAAAGCGTGTCTTCGTTCACGAAACTAATGGCTTCACCCTTTATTACTGTCTAAGTCAGACTTAAGTACATTTTTTATACTAAGGCTGAAATCTATAAATGTTACTAAGCATTTGCTTTGACTTAGATATGTTCCCGTCTTTATCTTGCGCTGACGCATTTCACAGTTGTGCGACAAGGACAGCAATAACGTTTAGCCTAATAGTACCGGCGGTGGCGTTAATGTGAACAAGCTATTTCTTACCGGCTGAAAATCATAAAAATAATAGTTTGCCCTTAGGGCACAGGAGATCTGAGCGACAGCTGCTCCAGTAGAGGGGGAGTCCAAAGTTAAAGCATGTCAATGTTGTAATTTGTGTCCTTTGACTACGTTGCCCTACTACTCGTAGTTTCGGATTTAGCCCTGAGGACCTAGACAAATGGCATCCGCTTCAGAGCGATTCTATTTCTACAATCGCTATCGCTTTTGCTAATGTTTCCATCATACGAATCGAAAACTAACGATAACGCTCGTCAAAAAGTGCCACTTGACTATGCATATGGAAGTAATCGTTCGCCGCTGTCGATTCGTTTCCTAAAATCGAATGATGTTAACATTGTCTAGCTAATTTCTATTCGTTGACCTGATCACGTTACATTTCGATAGCTTATTTTAACCCCATACATTTTTGGCTTTTTTACTGGCGTCATCGCTAATCGAATGTTACTTTGTCTAGGACCTCTGATGTGCCATCGCAAAGTCATGTTCATTTACGCAACCGACATATAAATCCCCTCACTTCCTTGCAGTTGACATTTTTCTTGGGCTAAAGACGATTCCACAAATCATCTCATCAAATCATCATCATTTTGGAGCGGTATGAAATTACAATTTTTTTTTTTTGGTTGTTTTTATACAATTTTGACATGCTATAAATTTATAATCCCCCTTGGATGCGGCAACTGATTCTCATTCTAATGATTATTGAATAATAAACTACTAGCAGTGAAACTTATTCACTATAAAATTAACCGCAAAACTCGAGCAGTATCTTCCCTACTTACCTTACCTTAAGTTTAGAGTTGAGCTGCTCGATTACTGACAAATGCGCGCACTGACTGGACAGGTCCAGTCATTCTGTGTGGTTTTTCCTCAAAAGACCATTTTAGACCCAAATCTACATGGTCTTCACATGATCTGTCCAAGATTATGTCTGGACTTTAAAAGAGACCTTTGAGTTAGTTTCGGCCTTTCTTCTCAGAGTAGTCAGATAGGAAACGCCGACCTCATCTAGTTTTAAAATATGATTGACGTGTAAAAGTGTTTGTACAAACCTACTTACAGAAATAAAATCATTTATCATTTACTATAAGTACGTGCTAAGTAGCGTTTAACAACGCGCGTAACGCAGTACGCGCAGCGTATAACATGTCAATAATGTACCTAGTCTTTAGTATTCAATATGGGATCTCTTTGAACTAAATTACATAAGTGACACAGACTCCATGGCGCCTCTTATAACAAGTTGATTTGAATTCTTGCCAGTTTACATCTAAAGGATTGCCAAGATATGAGGCGTCATTTGTTTCAATAGGACGTGGTTTGTAGTACGAGTATGTTGGTATTTTATCGAGATTATTGTATGACAGTGTTTTTTTGTAGGCCACTGTATTCATGAGTCAGAGTTAATGAAGGTTCTAGGGCTAAATGGAGTTTATTAAACAGTTAAAGTATTCCATGGTATATAAAACTAGTCTCTTAATATCCAAACCTTATTTTCACTTAAGTATAAGTTATGCACCTAAAACTGAACCTTTTGTATTTAAATATTTCTTAGTCTGTAGTCCGTTCGCATGTTTTACACGTATCCTAGCTAGACAGGGAAACCTATTTATTAGCTATAAAATACTGTTATACACGTACTCTGTAACATACTATAATATATATCGCTGTTGGATGCCTAAATAAATAAAATAAAAAATAAATAAAGGCTTGGTAACATAAAAACTCAGTAAAGATTATGAAACTTACAGAAATTACTTTTTGAAAGTCTTAAGAGGAATATATTAATTTAACAAAACATAGAGATGTGGCGGCATCTACTTCGCCACATGCGAACTTTGCATGATACTGACGTCATGGAAAATCCTGTATCACGCAAGCAGAGTTTACCACGCAACTAAAATATATACAATGTCCCGACATTAAATGTCGGGCAGTTGCCCTCCAGACAGAACACCCGTCTGGTCGGGGGATCCTCCCTTTTCTGTTGAGTGAACTTTACACCCTGTTCCTCATACCCCTATTGGCAGTGGTAGATATACACTATATCATGAAAAATTATTTGGACTAGTATCACTAACCAGGGAGAAAACAGAGGAATACTTACTTTCGTATGGATTGAACGCCAACGACCATGTGACCGCGTTACCTCTTAGGGCCTGTGCTCACTGGCGACAAGCGACGGCAGAGGATCCTTCGGCATCACTACATGCAAGCTCATTCTGACGGCAACGATGCCGCGGTATGCACAGGCATACCGCGGCATCCTTAGGCAACATCATTGAAATTTAAACTTTATTGTCATATTAAGTTATATTCCTATTCGTCGCAAAAAAATCTCTTTCCGAGCTGTCAAAGTCAAAAGTCAAAGTCAAATCATTTATTTCATATAGGCACTTTTGAACGTCAAAATTTACAAAAAAAATAGAATTGATTCTAGTTGCCCCTTCCAAAAAGTAGTTTCGTATGGAGAAGAATGGGCAAGAAACTCCACCGTTGCTAAGGCTAATTATAGGTACACATTAATTATATAATTATATGTGAAGACTATGCCCCTAGAATAAAATTACTATACCACAATAGGTAAAAAGAATTAAATATAATGCAATGACAGGTAAATTAATTATGTGATAGATACAACATGGTGCTCACATATTTACTGCTGGCAGTGTGCACAGGCACGTAACCTCCGGCACTGAATTTTGCTCTCGCAGTGTCAACTTCTTTTGAGGTATTAAACTGACGCGAAAAGTTGAGTGTCTTTTTAAGGCGCGGTAAGAAGTACATTTTGACATAACTGACAATAGCGCATCGCGGCAAAAAAAAGAAGGTTCAAAACAGCGACGCGTTTGATGTTAGTTGAATCGAATGACCACCAAACTTTGCAGTTTTAATTAAATTATAAACTAAGTGCACGGCTCAGTGGAATAATTATTTGATATTTATTTAGTTGATTGAATTCCCTTTATTATCATTACTAATTTATACTAATATGATTGTTTACATTCAACATTTTGAGAATTATGCGACGAAATTTTTTTTTTTTTTTTTTCATGATACTATGAAATTGATGTTTTATAGAACTGGCCACTTTGATCTCAAAAAGCCGGCGTTTGGTTAAGAATTCCAAATTCAAATTTATTTCAATTTATAGCGTGTCTATTTGTGTTTCGAATGTAATCATTCATTTGTTTTCGCGCCATTTAATTTTGCTTTGACATTATTCTGTGCTCATTATGGAAAACATAAAATATCGCATTATTTTCGAATACGAATTCCATCGTGGCACTAGCGCTGCAGAAACAGCTCGAAGGATTAATAATGTGTACGGAGAAGCCATTGTAAAAGAAAACACAGTACGTTTTTGGTTCCAACGCTTTCGTTCTGGAAATTTTGACCTCCAGAACAAACCTCGTGGACGGCCGGAGACCCTAGTTGTCAATGAGGAATTGAAAGTGATCGTGGAAGCGGATCCATCTCGAACCACGTCAGAGTTAGCTGCAGGCTTCGGTGTGAGTGATAAAACCATTTTGAATCATTTGAAACAAATTGGAAAAGTGAAAAAGCTTGAAAAATGGGTACCGCATGAACTAAGTGAAGCAAACCAATAAACACGAGTCGACTGCTGCGTCAGGTTACTCAACCGTCACAATAACGAGGGGATTTTGAATCGTATCATTACTTGTGATGAAAAATGGATCCTGTACGATAATCGGAAACGCTCATCACAGTGGTTAACTCCAGGAGAACCGGCTAAATCCTGCCCGAAGCGAAAGTTGACTCAAAAACAGGTACTGGTTAGTGTCTGGTGGACCAGCGTTGGTGTCATCCACTACAGCTTCCTAAAGTCTGGTCAGACGATTACGGCAGATCTGTATTGCCGACAATTGGAAACCATGATGGAAAATCTAGCCGTTAAACAGCCGAGATTGGTCAACCGATCTAGCCCACTGCTGCTTCAGGACAACGCCAGACCACACACTGCACAACAGACGGTGGCGAAACTAGAGGAGCTAGGATTGGAATGTCTCCGTCACCCACCATACTCCCCGGACCTTGCTCCAACCGATTACCACTTTTTTCGGATTTTGGATAATTTCTTAATTGGAAAAAAATTCAATTCAGATGAGGCAGTCCAAAATACCTTCAAAGATTTTGTTGATTCTCGCTCCCGAAATTTTTTCAGCAAAGGAATCAATGAACTCCCTATAAAATGGCAAAAGTGCATAGATCACAACGGTACCTACTTTGATTGATTAAAATAAAAAATGTATAAAAAAAAATTGTTTTGATTTTTCCATATAAAACATTAATTTCATATGTAAGGACCTAATATTTTATTATTATGAAATATTTTTGAACAAATCTTTTTTTGAACATTTGGCAATACACAAAAAAAAAACTGGCTTGTAATATGTACCTACCAATACGCCTAACTATGCAACACAAAACTGAGCGTCTTGCAGTGTCATACGTTTGGGCAGCACCTTAATCATTAAAAAAATGGACGCGCGCAGTCGCATCCCGCATTGCACGCGTGATTCCAGAGATTTATGCAGTCGAGTTCATTGAAAGATCCTTCGTGAGTAACTATACTGTAGTAGACATGGTCACTAAGGCCCGTATTACAGAACGTCACTCAATACTCAAGCATTACTTAAAACTAGATTCGAGCCATTTAATTGGTTGAAACTAGTTTTAAGTAATGCTTGAGTATTGAGTAACCTTCTGTAATACGGGACTTAATGTGATAAGTAACCAGGGTCGACGTACATAGTTGAAGTTTATTAAGAAATTTTAATTTAATTAGTAGAAAGTCATTTATCAAATTAAATTTCATTCGAAAACATCACGCGGTTTCTTACCAAATTTCAACTATATCGACGACTCTGGTTACTTATCTCTTGGTGACTGCATTTCCGGTGCACCTTGGATAGGCATTTTGAGTCAGTTTGACTAGGTATGTATTTTTAACCGCAGCACTAGCCATTTCTTACAGCTCATACATCATAGTAGCTTATTTCCAAGCTAATCCACAACCCATAAAAATACGAACTTTACGTTTATGCAGAAAATTATGAAGTCGTAAATATCAGGCTGTAGCCTGGTTACTGGCGGTCGTTAAAAACCTACCTACAATATAAATTTATGAACCATTGCAATTTAGTTCAGACTAATTTATTGCTCTTACTTGAAACTGGGAAAGTCCATTTTTATCGACTTTTAAAGTAAGTGCAGGAATTATCTCTAATAAACTTTTACTGTGCAAGTTTTAGTGTTTTTTACTGTGTATTAGTGCTACTTTTCTGTCGTTAATAGCTCAAGTTGTTTAGTAAAAAGTTACTGGTTTTTATTAGAGCTTTGCACTTTGTGTACATAAAATGTTTTATTAAGCCTGAATATGGAAACTATGAAGAAGCTGTAACTAGGTTTTTATGCAAAAAGCCGGCATGCTCGGGTCAAAAATACCACGGAGGTTAGACAGTGAGTTTCCGATCTAAGGAACAGTTTTAAATACATAAATACACATACATAAACTCACGCTTTCTTCCGATGGGGGTAAAGGCAGAAACTACAGAACGCCACCTGGTACAATCCTTACATGTTCATTTTGCCTCGTTTACGTTCCTACATCTGGTCATACACGCACACCAATTGCGAGTATTACGCACCTAACCTTTCTAAAGAACATCACCAATAAGGTCACTGTATGTCCTCCTAGTGCATCCCGTCCCAGCGTTTCCACTCACATCTGCCTTGTAAATACTTTTTGTTAGTCGCCTTCATAGATATCCGAGTCGCCTTGCATTCATCCTCTCAACATGACCAAACCATCTAAGTATACTCTTTTAAATTTTTGTCACCACATCTACTTTTAAACCGCATCGTTGCCTTATCACATCATTCCTCAGCCATATCATTCATAGTCAAACCACACATGCTTCGCAAGGAACGAATTTCCACAGCATTTATTCTAATTTCATGCTTCTTTTGCCACACCCAACATTCACTTCCATACATAAGCGTAGGCACCAGCACCCTATTGTGTTACTTGTGAATAATTATCTAAAAATAAAAACCTCAAAACGAACCAAATAAAACACTTCCACAAATCAGACATTTCAAACACTGATTCAGTAGAATAATTATAAGTAAATAATTAAAACCAAAACAATACAATTGTCATCATCTGCCCAGCATTTTCTCAACTGTGTTGGTCAGCTTCCAGTCTAATTGGATGCAGCTGCATATTCATCAACATCTTTCTACTCATGTACCATGTTACTTGGTTTCGGCGCAACAATTTTTCTTCTTCCATTCTCTCCTGTCAATTGTCACGCTATCTTTCAGACCCGTCTCTTTCATAATATGCAGCTAAATATTATTACAACGAGCGACTGCCTATCTGACCTCCACAACCCAGTTACTGGGTAGCACGGTACATCTTAGTAAGACTGGTAAAGCCAAAAGAAAACACGTTTTTATAAAATAAAATAAACAATGTTATACATTTTTAGAACCAGAATGTAATCAGCGTGGATGACACAAAAATCCTATCCGATACACACAGTCCTGCCTCACGAGATCTTTTAAAACTTCAGAAAGGCCATCGCTCCGTCTAACATCGGTGTATCCTGCACCAAATACGATTCGTTCCTTAAATTGGAACTCATTTATAGAAAGTGCACTGCGTTTGACATCTACTCCAACAATTGGACTTTAGAAAATATAAAGGAACTGCATGCTACCATTGTGTTGTTACTACGTTATTTTTAACACTAATGAAGCTATGAGGAACTGTTGTACGGTTAAAAGTTTTAGTTTTGGCTGATAGTGTACACATACATACATATATAAACTCACGCTTTCTTCACCTGCTACGATCCTTACATAGTCTTTTTGCTACGTTTCGTTATTTTTCTTACCTATTGTTGTAATATTTTCGTATTTAATTAAAAATACTGATGTGGATGACGCAAAACTTGTTCTGAACGATGTTGAACAGAACTATAATAAACTATTTTAATTATTAAAAACAAATGATTAAAGTTGACGCAAATCATTATATGGTATGACTATTCATTGCTTTTAAATTGCGAAGTAATGTGTTTTTCTTCTTCATAAACAAGATAGAATATTAGAAAAGTAGGTACTCATTCACTAGCTGGGGTTTCAAGTACAAAATTAAAGGGGGAACCCCCTTTTGAAAGCACATTTACTAAAGCACGCACTGCCGAAATACATAATGGAAATTAATAAAAGAACAGAGTTTTTCTTCGACACCAATAATTCTACAGTTCATTAAACTAACAAAACAAGAAGTTTCACGTGGACGAAGTTTTCGTGAAATTTCTTGTTTTATTATAAAAATCCTTTGACACTCGGCAACAGTGTATTGTTTATCAGTGAAAGAATTTTTGTAATAGGATCAAAGAGCCTAGACAAAGTAATATCCGATTAGCGATGACGCTAGTAGAAAAGCCAAAAGAAAAAAAAAATGGGACTGACAGAAGCTATCGAAATATCATGTGATCATAGGTCAACGAATAGAAATTAGCAAGACACTGTTAACATCATTCGATTTTAGGAAACGAATCGACCGCGGCGAACTATTACTTCCTTATGCATAGCCAAGTGGCACTTTTTGATAAACGTTATCGCTAGTTTTCGATTCGTATGATGGAAACATTAGCGAAAGCGATAGCGATTGTAGAAATAGAATCACTCCGAAGCTAATGCCATTTGTCTATGCCCTCAGTACTTCCAGAGATTACCTTTTACAAACATCTATACAACCAATTTTACCTCTTTATAATATAAGATTCCAAAAAGTTTTCAGGCCTCCTAATATTTTACAAATGACCGACTAACAAGGCTATCTTTCACAAATTATATTCATTGAACATTAACTAAGTAAAATATAATCTCTATTTCTTCAACAAATCATTCTTTAATTAATCAAATTAATTTCCGAGTCACAATCACTGCTCGTTCACGCCTCTTTAATTTCTGGAGAGTAGCCAAATGAATAAGTTAGTTCAAATCTTATTAGAACGAACATTATAGACAGTTTTACGATTCCTTTCGGACTATTAAGGAACTGAGTTTGAATTTCAAGAAAAAAAGAAAGAAAATACATTTATTTAGCACAGACTACAAGGCACATAATACAACATATGAACAGGCAAAACAAAAGGGGGAAACACGCTATTGTTTTCCGTTTCAAAAACGGACTACCCTTTCACACTTTAAAAATAATAATTTATTTTAGAGCTTGTCCAATCTGAAATTACGCGCCCCACTACTTAACTAGTTGATTTAGATGTGTGAGTGCAAATATGAATAACAACACTTCATCTGTGTGGGAGCGTCGACTGTTACGTGAACTGTCGATCTATATGCGAACATCGCAGTCGACTAGTCGCGTGATAAATCCTATAACGCTCATTGTATGGAACAAGATGCCCGCTCTCTCGTGCGTTCAAGACAATGGCCGCTATCGTTTTTGTGCTCACCAGTTGGCGCCACTGTCGAGTTAGGTCCGGTTGCAGTACTTTTATTTGATGTTTTGGATATGTTTAACTACCCTTATATTTATAATATGTTTATTTTATTACATTTTAAAACTTCAAATGAATATTTAGATAATAATGTTCCTAAAATTGGCAAGCATGAAGCAGAAAAATCTTATTCTTCCTTCAAGTGCTACCAAATTAGATACTAACTTTTTACTTAAAATCTTAAGCCATAATTAATCAAGAATGGCACAACCATTACAGCTATTATGAATCATTCGATAAAATTCGTGATAAAGAATCCCGCAAACGGTGAACGTTCAGTACATATTTTGACATCTAGAGACCTTACTCTACTACACTAGCGCCTCTAGCGGCGAACTCAAGCGCGATAGCCCTCATTATGACTAGTTGGACAAAAAATCCTGTGCTCCTAATTTGGAGCCTAACCGGCAACCGAATGACCAATTACAATGGTGTTTTTGTGTGCATTGCGTATTGAAATTTGCTTGTGTGCGTAAATGCGGTTGTGGGGCGCGTCATTTCAGAGTGGACAAGCTCTACTTTTTAATAACAAGGTACATTTTTCATCGATTTCATTTCATCGTAACCTTTTTTGTTCGGTTTCCAAAATAGGTATTTACGTTTCAAAATAGTGAGTCGGGGTGCCTAAATAAATACCTCGCTCGCTCACTACTGAATAAGAGGTACTTTTCTCTGTCATTTTAAACAAATTAATGTATTAAGTCTGAAAAGAGAGAATTCAATGGATTATGTCGTAGTATCTTCAACGCTAATTCTTTAAATAGCATTTTATTGAACACACTCAGTATGCAGCTCTTATAAGTTACACAAGATGCTCACAGGTTCAAAGGAAAAGCAAGTTTATAAGGTAATAGCGTAGAGTCATCTCAATTACCTCTTTCCTTTAAAGTATACAAATTACAGATAAATGTAAGGGTAATAATGGGTGATCTAATGTAGGTATATATTATAGTAAATATGTATGTATGTGTATTATAAAATTCATCTTCCTGCCATCTTATCTCTACACCACCCTTGGTTAACTAGTAGAGAATGCCTAAGGCATTAAGTTCGCCTTTGTAAGGCACATTATGTGCGAGAAGATTAAATAAATAAATATTCAGTAAGACAAACATCCCCGACCCTTGCTCGAGCCAGCCCGCGCCGCTCAGCCCGTAGCTTCCTAATAATAGTAGTCCCCTAATAATAATAATTCTAATCTAGCATGTCCCTTGCTGCCCTGTCCCAGCGACGCCCTAAGCCGAGGCTCGTACCCCGCAGGGGGTGCCATTTGCTTGTTGTCGCTTAGTTTGTAAGTTTTTAAGCCCTGGCTGGGGGCCTTAATTTATTAGGGCAACCATAGGCATATCCGAGTAACCTCCAAACCTCTAAACCTGAGAGAACCCATTAAAAAAAAAGACAAACATTGAAAATATTGAATACGGCTCTGCAAATTATGTGTTTAAGTGATTTGCAAATGTTTCGTTAAAGAAGAGTTTGTTTAAATGTTAAATAAGTTTAGTATTTCCAGTTTAGTATACGATTTTTTAAGGTATTCAATTTCTAGATTCCCGATGCATTCATTTGTCCATTATTTTCTAAAAAAGCTTAACTTTTCAAAGCCCTAGAAATAAAAATAATCTACTTTTTTAATGCGACGATGCAAAATGTACGTGCCTCAATGATGCGGATAGATGGACGAAACCAGTTTTGACTCCATTGAATAGAAAGACCAAATAATATTACTGAAATGGAAAATGACTACAGCAAAAACTCTTGGAAAAGGTTTACACGTAAAATGAAGAGAATTTGACGCATTACATTTTGCACGGCAGCCCTATTAGTTTTTTTTTTTTTCATTTCAGCCCCCGTGAATTGGGATCGCAGTTTTATTCTTTTTAATTTCGTTCAGTTGCTAAAAAATTTCATGAACTTTCAGGCGCGTTTGATGAGTGATAAAAGTTTAAAATTATAATAAGAAATCTGAATATCGCATCGGTTGCATCTAAAATCTGAATATCTTAATATTCAGTCGCTTGCAGCAATATTGTAGACTAGCTGCTGCCCGCGGCTTCGCCTGCGTGGATGTCGGAAATTATCCAACGAGACCGTGCTGCCGGTACAAAAATTAACCTATGTTACTCCTTATAATATCAGCTATATGCCAGTGAAAGTCCCGTTAAAATCGGTCCAGCCGTTTCGGAGATTACCTGGAACAAACAGACAGACAGACACAGTTTTTTTTTTTTAAATTAATATTTTGTTATAAGTCCCGTATATACTTTCATATGCATTTAGTAAAAAGCTGTTATTTTGACATTACAAACAGACACTTCAATTTTATTTATTTGTATAGATTTGACGTTTTGTTTATTAACGTTTACGTCACAAATCTCGCACGACTCAGGAACAACTTACCTGTACGATAACAAAATATTATTTGTATCGCGAATTCTAAATGTTTACTTGTGAAACTGGCGTGAACTCATTGGCCTGAACATCATAAATATTATTTAAAACAAAACCTTCGTAACCCAAAAGCCTGTTTCTCATTGTTTACGGCTTAACTCACGAGCTCTAATTAGCTATCATGTAGCAAACATGTGAACACATGATTATTATAACACATGAATACATACATGACAAATAAATATAACATAAGATAACATCACACCTGTATTCCCTGAAGGGTTAGGCAGAGGTGTACCTATAGTACACCCACATTTCGCCAGTTATGTTTAAGTCCCATGTAACAGGGGGCGAGCTTATTGTCAACAACCGGGCAATCCAGACTCCGGGCTGTTACTGAGAAATTCCAGATGGAAAAACCCAATAACACTTTGCCCGACCCGGGAATCGAACCCAGGACCTCATGCTTAGCAGTAGCGCTTGCGACCACTAGAACAACGAGGCAGCCAAATAAATAGACAAATAAATTTAACACAAACAGACACCATATATTTAGTCGTTTAGAATTCACATTACTTAGATAAATATTATATAACATTTTATCAAATATGTTTTAATTTAATCAATAAAAATAAATGTTGTAATTTAGTTATTTAATATTAAGGACATGTTTTAAAATTGATAATTAATTAAGTATTAATTCTATTTCAAACATTAATTTTATAGATTTTGCTGTGCCCTACAGAGTCCGTAATTGTACCTTAGCTTTGAGCCCATTGTAAGATCTTCACACATTATTGAATGCAAATAAAGATATAATTATGAATATAATAGCAAGTTACTTCAATATACGCTTGCAGTGGCGCAGATTCCATACAACTCGATTCCTACCGTCTTCCTTTTGAAAAATGGCACAATGAGTATTCTATAGACAAATAATATAATCATATTAAAGATATTATGTACTCCGGCTTATCTTGTACAAAGATTGATCCTTCGCGAATGTACGCTTCCTGTTTTAGGTATTCCTGATGTGAAAAACCAGCAGGAAATGAAGTATCGTTTCACGCTTGTTTGGTTGGCCCTTATCATCATCCAACTTCTATCATCCATCCATCCATCATCCAACTTCATCTTCATCCATCATTCATCCATCTTTCGCCCAACTGTTGGGGTCGACTTCCAGTCTAACCAGGTCCAACTTCAGCTGCACCCGGTCAGACTAGAATTTATACTAATATTTTACATGGAACGTTTGTCTATCTGATTTCCAGAACCCAGTTACTGGGTTGTACTGAACCCCTTGGCTAGACTGGTTGTCAGTGTTTCGGCTGTCTAAGATCGACGAATTATAGCCAGGACCAATGGCTTAACGTGCTTTCCGAGGCACGGAGGTGTCTCGGTAAAGCAAAAATAACTATTCTTGTATTTCCTTGAAAAATAAGACCATTACCTTGAAATCTTTTCTTTCGTAGGAGATCAACTACGATTCCCCCCGCGGAGGGGTGTCAGTCATCACGGAGAAGGGGGAGACCACGACGTCGCATCTGCTGGTACAGAGGGCCAAAGCCCCTGACTCCGGCAGGTACACCTGTGCCCCAGCTAATGCTAACCCGAGATCTGTACTCGTCCATGTTCTCAGCGGTAAGTTGAGTTCGTTAGATATTTTCACTTTCATATACAGGGTCAAATTATATTAGCGAGCAAAACTCTGCAGACGTGATGGGTATGGATATCTAAACACAATAAAAAAAACAGTTTTGTTTTAGGGGTCAACGACCGCTCCGCGTTGTTACTTGAATTATGAGTTGAGAAAATCTGTTTTCTTTGTTTGATCGTTTTTAGATATCGATACTTCTGTGAAGATAACACAAAAAATACTGACTTTTCAAGTGACTACACTAACTGCGGTTAATGACCTCACAAAAAAAGTCATCAAATTAATTTCTTCTTTGTTTTATCATGTTTAGATATCGATACTCATCTCGTCTGTGGAGTTTCGCTAGCTAATTTAATTTGACCCTTTACAATAATACCAGTCTAGTATTACGCAGGAGTGTGTGCTCAAACATAAGTGCACTCCCAATTTCTTAACTCTCATAGTCCGATGGGACAGGGAGATTTCGTACACACAAAGAGCGCTTTTATAGAATTCACTCATTTCAGTTAAAGTGTCAACGCGATCTTAATTTAGTACTTCTACCAACATTTTAACAGAAAGTATAAGAGCAAGCTTTCAATTTGACAGCTCAGCAACTTTATTGTGACACCTAGCTTAAATAACGGCCTAAAACATTACGCATTCCTTAAAACTTATTACGCTAAATAAACACTGTGCTGTTTTCAAAATAAAAACTTTGTTTGTCGCAAACAATATCCGGTTAGGAATCTTTATTTGTATCAAAAGCAAGCATCGTATGTAAAATTATTTTTATGGCTTCATCTACATCATAATTTATTTAGTTGAATGTCATTCCTTTACTAGTAACTTATAGCCTTGTCCTAATTCAGACACCAATCTACATGGTCCTCAAACATTATGACCGATTTTTATATATACATTGACATTGATGAATTATATATATACAATGACATGAGTATTTACTTTGTAAAGTATTATATTATTTTAATTATTGTAAATGTGAGGACTATGTGGGTCATTGCTTTTGTGTTTTTTTTTCTCAGTTAGTTTTAATCATGATCTGGCAGTTTGAGTAATTTATGCGGCCTACCCAAATGTCCTTTCTTTGGGATTGTTCGATGAATCGTTGAGCTCTTTAAGTTCCGAGTTGAGCTGCACGATTACTGACAAATGTGTGCACTGACTGGACAGGTCCACTCCATCTGTGTGGTTCTTTCTTCAAAAGACCATTTCAGACACTAATCTACATGGGCTTCACATGATCTGACCAAGATTATGTCTGGACTTTAAAAGAGACTGTGACCTATGAGTTTGTTTCGGCCTCTCTTCTCAGAGTAGTCAGATAGGAAACGCCGGCCTCATCTAGCTTAAAAATATGATTGACGTGTAAAAGTGTTTGTGCAAACCTACTTACAGAAATAAATCATTTATCATTTAATCTTAATACGTATTTATTTCTAAATTTCATAGTTTACCGAGATATTGCTACATATATTACGATAGCAGGTCGTTGCGGTCTGTCAGGGCAATAATTTGGATATTTGCAGAATCAAAATACTAATAAATATCTTCTTTCTCAGGTGAGCACCCAGCTGCAATGCAGCATGGTGGCCAGCTCCGCCTCCAGTACCCACTGTCAGCAGCGCTGCTCAGTGTCATCGTCACCCTCATGGGCTGCTAGTACCAATAGCTTCACAGTTTTGTATTATATACCTTGAATAAGTACGATGGTAGCATCAGTTCCATCTGTCCTACAGCATAGTGAGTTAAGGGAGTATCTATGACCAACCCCATTATTTATGGTCTTGGTGACGCATGATGTGATTCTTTTCTGTGATCATCCGTGTTGCTGTTCAGCAACTTGGATGGGGTTGGTTTCCAGTCTAACTAGATCCAAATGGAGCATCATCTGACTTTTAAAACCCAATTACCGATATTTCAAGGTTAAATCATCTTGTTATTGAGTTTATGATTAATGGCAGCTGATGCTATTTTGCGAGACTCTATTTGCTCTCGACTATGTGTACAGTACGCGGTCTTACGAATGGCACATCGAGTTTAAAAAATATAGACTTTGTGGAACGTCGTCTCTTTCACTCATACTTAAGTGACAGTCTCTTTCTAAATCTCGATGTGTCACATTAACGTCTGGGTGTAGAATTATTTCTGAAAGTATGACTTATAGCGTCCTTTGGTAATTTTCAAGTTCATTGGACGGTAGTATAACTTGAACATTTTGTATAATATACTTAAAAAGTATAATGGCTATTTTATTATTTTTTTATTTATATAACAATTGCTTGCTGCACTTACAGTAAATACCAAAGCGCGCAGCGAGCCAACAGCAAAACATGTAACTAAATAACTTCATACAAACATTAAACATAGATTTACTGCTATACATAATGTCGACATCCGGCTCCTGAGCAATCAGGGCGTTCAGCAGATTGATTGCCTAAGTGGGAGCATATCGAGTAGTATGGGTACGCACCGGCGGAGCCGCGAACAGGCACCGCGAGTAAAAGTATTGTTATATAAATATTATTATGTATATTATCATTGATTGTAACAATCTTCTCATCTGTAAGTTCATGAGCTTAGATAAGTTCGCCATCTAAAACTTAACAGGAAATTGTCAACTTGATACTTATAAATAACTCGTCAGTTTTGTATCATAAGTCGAATAATACGAAGGGAAAAATTTAATAATATGACTGGACCTGATTTTCTTATTGAAGAAATATTTCCATACCTTCCACATTTTGTGCTATACGAAAAGAATATTGTTGTACGGATATTGAACATACTAATATTATGATCTCATCCAACTTTGATGATTGCTATCCACAATAATACAATTATCGTACTCCACATAACTAATCAACCATAAACCAACTTTCGGTAAATAATAAATAACATCGACAACCCGATTACGCAACGGTACATCAAAATGATTACTTGTTCATAGGTCACCGAATTCTCCAAATAATCTTACTGTATTCTTGTCAGGTCTCCCAAATGAGGCTGATTCATAAATAATCAATTGACGATGTTACCCACGTTAAAAACGTCAAACGGAAATACATATAACATGAGATATAATGTTCTTCTCGAGACCAGCACCGTAATAACGTAACACACTCTCTATCACAATCTGAATCATTTTGAAGCCTATTGCTAATCCATTGCTTCATAAGTTCGAAAAATTTGTCTGCTCAACAACGTAAATAACGCAATGAATGTTGTTGAACTGTCAAAATGAAACCCATTCCTACTGTTAGTGTGTTACGTAATTACCCTACAGTTTGGTGATCTTTGAATTAGTGCGCAAACGATGTCAGGGGTCGTGAAATAAAATTGATAGAAAGTTTGGTCGAACTGGTAGATTAGTGTTGCATACGAAGGTCATCCGTGTATCCTTTCTCCACATAATATCATGGGTTCGGCTTCCAGTCTAACTGAATACAGCTGAGTACCAGTATTTTACATGGAGCGACTGCCTATTTGACGTCCACAACCCAATTACTGGGTAACGCTGATCAGTTGGTTTTCATAGCATCAAGGCTCCCACAGACAGGCGCGACGCGACAGCGCTACACAAAGGCGCCGCTCGTCGCGCAACACGCGGTGCCTTTGTGTCGTGTGTACGACCCTTCAGACAAAATGTAAGCTATTTCCATTTTGATCATGAACTTGAATGACGTGACATTTGTGATGAATAAATTTCAAGTGAATGATCTCCGAGTTATGAAATTAGTTTTATTACAAAATCTAATGGACCATTGTAACCTTTAATTATCGCGTCATCTTGTTACATTCCCTAACACAAAACTTGTCCTACCAAAGTTAATATTACGGGTTCAGAAATTGGGATTCTTCTAAGTGCTTGATTGAGTAAATTACAAGTGACGTCACCAGCTTCACGTGGCGTTGGATGCGTTCTAACATTTTTCTATTAAAACTATGGCGGTAAAATGAGGAAAATACATTTTGTTTCCGTATTAATTAACGAAAATGAGGTGTGTTTTCTGTAGTAGTAAATCAAGGGCTGGACACTAATTTGGTCAGATTTCTCATACTGTCATACAAGAATTATGAAACTTGGCATTATTATTGTTGAGTCAGAAAATTACGTCCAATATAGAATTTAGCGGTTTCTTGTATACGATTTCAACGAACCTTAATCATTAAATATCAATTTTATAAAGAAACTCTGTTCATTTAGTACTACTATACTTAAAATGAAAATATCAACGAAATTCTGGCTTGTTGAATTAAGCTTCGTTCAAAGGGAAAACGCCGCAGGCGAAAGTGTAAAAAATAACAGTATTTTTCCGATTGCCAAATATAGATCCGATAATCGAATCGACAAGATGTCGGAAACTATCGAAAGTTCACGAGTTCATAAATATATCCCTTGTTAGTTGGATATTTTCGTCGAAGGCTGTAACTGCTGTAATATTATTATGATTCTTAAGAAAAACAAGGAAGTAACGTGCGTAATACTTTATTTCAAGAACACTATGGTCTTATTTAATATAAACTTTTGTTGTTTTGTAGCATAACCTAAGTAGTTACTAGGATGCCATCCTGACAACTTTTAAAATATCCACTGTCTGAACTTTGTAAGAATAGAACGTTTTGTTAGCATCTTTCTTATAACTTAAACTGGCCGTTTAAAGTTCTATCTTATCAAAGTTTTAGTACTTTCCTTTACGACCCGAGCTACAATGACATGTTTGTCGAATAACTATTTTATATTATATCTAGGCTTATTTTTACGACTGTTGTTCAAGTTGACCCTTTGAAAGTACTTTTGGCGCACATAGCTTTTGTTAAAATTGAAATATCACGAACTAAAGACAGTATTGTCATTTCAAAATTAAAGTAATATCTTTGTAAACTTATACATTAAACAATATATTAAGCAGACCACGAAAATGTAATCCATCAAAATGGTATTCGAAGCACTAACCGAATCTCAGATGATAATAAACACTAGATTGATGTAGACTAAAAGAAAAAGCAACAAAGCGTCTGCCACCTACACTGTTGTTTATCCAATGAGCGTTAAAAAAATGAGAAAGCAATTCAACTTGAAAATTGTCGTATAGAAATAATTTATTCAAGAGTTTCACTTTAAGACACGTCGTTCCAAGACAAGTCACTTCAAAGCGTACATCTTAATTTATCACTCAAGGGTGAAACAGCCTTGTAATAAATTATTTGTTAAACAACCCCTGACGTGTAACAAGTACTAATAGATTGTCCATGTTAATTAATTCTGAGTTTGCTTTTGACTCTCTGTGCTCAATAAACATTCGAAGAAGTACAGGTTGTGTGTATTTAAGCTGGGCGCTTAAGTTACAACTTAACACAGACTCGGTAAGGTAATTAGTGGGGTAACAAACCTAACTTAGTTTTGGATATATGAAGGTCATAGTCCGAATTGACCTATAGGTGTCCTCAGGGACGTTACTTCGGCCCTGTAATTTTGGGCTAAAATTATAACCGCCTTTTGCCCTTCTTGTGCAAAGTCATCTAGATATTGAAATTGTGTAAAATAATTCGATGAATTCATACGACTATTGGATATTTTATACGAAGAGTTAACAAAACTACTATCTTAATGAAAATAATTACATGACTATGACAGAACGATTGAATGTATTATAATTCAACAATGATTGGTTGATTGCTATGCGTTTTATACGCAATGTACATAAACTGTTATAAAATAAAAAGACATGTAAGTCCATATGAATGTAGTTATTGTTAAAAGAAGTTTGTTGCATTATTTATTGATAAAATATTAAGTAGGTACATCATTCATTATTTTTGACTTCATCAAATCGCTATAGATTTCACTGATTTCATGAATTCAAAATTCAATACGATTGCCGAAAGCGGTTTTGAAGGATGACAAAATGACATTAAAAAATATTGCACCAAACTTATTAATATAAAAATACCATTTGTAAATAAGTATTGATAAAGTAGCTATATAAAACCAACTCGTTTTGTTGTGTTTATTTCAAGCATTTAATATAACTATTAGTTTAGTACCTATGTTAAATTTGATTAAAAAATGGATACATTAAAATAAATTAATACTTTTAAAAGGTATGAAATATTAGTAATAAAATTAATATAACGATTTAGCTTAAGTTTAATAAGTCATCCAAATCGATGGCTTAGATTATAAGGCTAATTTAAGTTTTATGATTATTGTTTTTTATAGTCTATCGATGTAATACGGTTGTGTAAATACAGTATGATATAAGAAGTTATTTAAGAAAATAAATCTATTGATCGTCGCATTTGTTTTGTTTTATTTACTACTCTATACACAATACGGCGAAACCTCTAGAACTGCGTGCCCAGTTGTAAAAAGCACGCTAATTTAAGAAGGGAGGCAGCTTAAAGAAGTGTGGATCAACAAAGAATAGGTCAAATTCGGCCATTTAAAAAAACCTCGCTGTCTGAGATAGCAGTAAGTTGATAGTTGGAAAATAAAACATTTTAGATCACATAATATTCTCATATCCTAACTAGCAGGGCTGTCAGGTAGAAACTTTACAAAGAATTCATGCGTGAGACACGCACGCGAGCTGCGTGTTTGAAATGTCATGCCGTGCTACCAGACTGTCTATACGAGTATACTGCCCTATAACACAGGAAATAAATGCACATGTAATTGTTTTATAACGTACTACCGAGGAATTCATAGGGGAAGCGGTGTCATGTGGTTTAACGATTGGAAAAGAGTTGGAATTTGCTGATTGGAAGGATTGGCAATTCTTTTCCGAAATGGTTGATATTGAATGATAAATTAGTATCAACCAACATTGAAAACCTAGACTAGACAAATCAGGTTAGCCTGCTTTAATTCACTACTGTGACTACTATAACAAGTCGTATAGAGCGTCAAGAGCTAGTAACTAAGTGTGGATTTGGAGCTCCATTTGAGTTTGAAACTTGTCGATCAACAAATCATTCAAGCTCTAGCCCTATTTTGGTACTCACACTTGCCAATAAAACAGTGCTAAAGCTTGAATTCATGACGAATTTGAACTAGGAAAACCAGGATTTTGTAATATCTTGATTTACAAAGAGTGTGCTTGGAGTTTCTTGCCCGTTCTTCTCCATAGAGATCTACATTTTGGAATGGGTAACTAGCTTCAACTTTCTGACTAACTGATCGTCTCTTTGATAATTCAAAAGTGCCTGTAAATGGTTTAATTGAAATAAATGCTTTGAGTTTGAGTTTGAATAGGTATGTCTCACGAAGATAATGTAGAACTCATTGAAGTACCTATACAGGGTAGCAATTTAGCCACCTGCATCGTCAAGGGGGTGATTGTACCCGTCATACTAAACAATTTTCCCCATGTAACATAAGTATGTTGACGAAATCAGGTGACTAAATCGTCACCCTGTTTTTATCGTCACAACTTTTAAATAGCTCCAATGACTCCTCGAACAAATTACTAGATTTCCAAAATAGGTTTCCTTATCGGACCTAATTCAAACCAGATCGAGCTGAGTCTCATCCTGGGACGTCCGTACCTCATTAGGCATACAAGGGAAACCACTCGAAGCTTCCCCGGGTTAGGGTCTTCTAATTACACTATATCAGGATTAGCGACCGAGTTAAAGGATGCTTATGCTTGACTAAATTTTGGAACAGACTGAGTTAAGGTGCGGTTTCGATGTCACATTTTGTCGTGATCCAAAAATTTAAATGATTTTGGAAACGTCCGTTGATAAGTATCAAAATAAGAAGTAAAATCATTTCCTTTATCATTTATTTCCAGAGTGGATGTCCAATGCAGCATACCAGCATGCTACATTAAATTGCTACAATAGTCTAAGGTAAATTTTCCTCTTTTGTTACAGTGTAGCTAACTCAACAAATAAACCCTGACACACGCTCCGAACTACTCAAAAACGTTTTAGAAACACATAGAATAAAAACAGAATGCCGAATTTAGCCCCCTCAAAGCCACACGTTTCTAAAACAACGCACAAACTACAAAAGAGAAGGAAAGACGAAATTGACGACTGACTAAGCAACATTCAAACCACTTAGTCGTCTTTCAGTGTTGCTCCTCAATTTTCTCGAAATATATAAAAAGAGAGAGGATATTTTATTTATTGACTTTGAGAGCGTTCCCGCGGCACCCAATATCCGAAGAAACGAAAATGGGACTATTTACAGTCGTATTTCAAACTTGTTTTAGTTATGAATGAGTGATAATATTTCAATGATTTGTGCTTTCGGATGAGGAATTGTGACAATTTGAGGACGGAGATTTAAAAAAAAATGAAAACGCGACGTGGTTTTCATCAGCTATAATAATATTTATGGGAACGTAGTTTTAGTCCTTTGCCATTTGTATATTTAATACAAACCCCAATGAAATTAATACATGTTGTTTTATTTGTTGAACCAGTTATCATTGAAATTTCGCTTATTGTTTATTATGACACAATTGCCGTGGGAACAAATCATTATATATCCTTTTTGGATGCAGCAATTGATTTTAAGAATTTTAAAGTGTTATATTTTATAATGTACTAGCTTTTGCCCGCGGCTTCGCTCGCGTTGATTTAGACTTTGACTATCAATTTGGGTTATAATTCAATCATGATTCGAAAGACACGTGGCGCCATCTATTATCATAAGAACGTTATTGTTGCTTTCCTCGGGAACAGTACATTTTTCGGGATGAATGGTACCTTATGTCCGTTTCTGTACACCTAACAACGTATATGCAAAAATTTCAGGATGATCGGTTCAGTGGTTTAGGCGTGAAAAGGTAACAAACAAACAAACAAACTTACTTTCGCATTTCTAATATTAGTTAGGATAATCGACCTGGTAATTGGTTTACCACCCTAAGGTTAAACGTCACTTGCACGTCATAAAACAACAAGGTCGATTTGTCTAAGTGAGAGTTAGATAGTTTCAACCTAAGTGGGAGGTTTTGTTAAAAGTGGTTAGGCCCTTACGAGTTGGACTATGCCTAAGTGTAAATTCAATAGTGCGTAAGGAACGCACAGATTTTTTAAATTGCCAATTGGTCCTGTTTTTGACTACGATCTCGCCTGATGGAAAGCGATGTATGAGGTCTACGATGGAACGAGCGTATCCAGAAGATGCCTGTTCACTCTTGCTTTGAAGGCTGACGGGTTATAGGTGGAAGGGAACACATACTTTGGCAGAGTTCCACACTTGCATTCCACGTTTGCACACTTGCGTTCCACGCTTGCACACTTGCGTTACACGTTTGCACATTTGCGTTCCATATTTGCACACTGCGTGCGCATAATAAATGCGGAGGAGAAGTGCGGAGTACGACTAGTCTGGAAATTAACCAACTAACCAATAAAAAATAAAACTTGAAGAAGAAATGAGTTTAAATTTTTAACTATCTTACAGTGAAGTCCATGGAACCAATCCTTAACACCCGTTCGGATAATTATTCCGACCGACATTTTCTGATCGTAACTACAAGTTATTTGCATTTGCGTAACACGCGTGTCTAATACACGCCCGAGCTCATTGTTAAACTACTAAAATTAATATCTACCGAGCACTTGAAACTGTTGTTACGAGTATATTCATTTAAATAATCCCGTATAACTATGACGTAGTTTCGGAGTGGATTCGAATTAGGTTTTTTATTCTGAAGTATAATTTTCCCTTCATAGACCATTTGTAGCGATGCTTGAGAATGGCAAATGTCCGGCAGTGGACGTCGTTTTACTGAATGATGGTGGAGCAGATGTACCTAATTGTAAATGCAGTGAAGTTTTATTGCACGCAGCAGAAATCCTGTCTTTGCTGATAAGATGATCTAAAAACAATGCAATCATTTATTTTTGTGAGGGTATCCCCATACGTATAACGGCGTACGTATACGGCTCGTACCTAAGGAACAACAGCCGTACGGGTCAATCGATCAGGTTAAGCAACACTTGCCGCGGTCGCTCCGTAGATGGGTGACCATCTTTACATACCGAGTATTACCGAGAGCTCGAATTACGGATCGTCAGAAGCCCGAAAGTCTGACAACTAGTCTTACCAAGGGGTATCGCATTACCCAGTAACTGGATTATGGAGGTCAGTGATAAGCAGTCGCTCCATGTAAAATACTGATATTCAGCTGCATCTGGTTAGACTGAAATCTGACCCAGCATAGTTGGATAAGGCTAGGCAGATTGCTTGATCCTCATATTTTAATATTGTGAACGTGAAGACTATGTGGGTCATTGTTCGTTTTTTTTTTCTCCTTCTCAGTTGATATTAATCATGGTCTGGCAGTTTGAGTTATTTTTGCGGCCTACCCAAATGTCCTTTCTTTGGTATTGTTCGTCGAATCGTTGAGCTCCTTAAGTTCTGAATTGAGCTGCTCGATTACTGACAAATGCGTGCACTGACTGGACAGGTTCACTCAATCTGTGTGGTTTTTCCTCAAAAGACAATTTCAGACACAAATCTACATGGTCTTCACATGATCTGACCAAGATTATGTCGGGACTTTAAAAGAGACTGTGACCTCTGAGTTTGTTTCGGCCTTTCTTCTAAGAGTAGTCAGATAGGAAACGCCGACCTCATCTAGTTTTTAAAAAATGATTGACGTGTAAAAGTGTTTGTTCAAACCTACTTACAGAAATAAAATCATTTATCATTTATCATACGTATACCCTCCGACAAGAGAAAGCCAAGGATTATACCCGGCTTATTACCAGCTAAAATTAGCAAGGTCCTCAGTACAGTAGGAATATTTTCTCAATTTCCCTCGGGAATCATCGCATTTCCGAATACAAACGAATGCTAATTTCCATGTCCATTGATTTGTTTGTTTTGTTTTGACGTAAAAACAATTAAAGTACTTAGTTCTGAATTCAAATTATTATACACGATAAATCTAATAATTGATGGTCATGGAAATTAGCTTTTGTTTGTATTCGGAAATGCGATGATTCCCGAGGGACATTATGAAAATAGTTGTACTGTACATGGTTAATGAAAGCTAAAAATCTCTAATGAGTATATTTTTTACAAATTTGATACTCATGAGAGTATCACTCTCTCTGGTTCATTAGAACAGAATTAATCATAACTGGCACACCATTTCACACGTGATGTAACAGCAAATTAAAAATTAAATAACCCCGCAAAGTCCGGAGTTAATAACAGGGACATAACCTTACTCGCCTTCATAAACAAGTTTCCAACACAATAAACAACAGACATAGGTAAATACAACAGTACTTATGCAAATATTATGTCCACATTAGAGGATCCTTTACAGTTCCACGTTGATTTATAAACTCCTTTATAGTCCGTGAGGTTGGCCATAGAACGTAGTTTCAAACTAACTGTGGGACACAGGGAGATTCAATGTCTGCTGGTACTTTACCTATGTATGTGAAATTATGCGTATTTGTATGGTGTTCAGTAGGAGATAGTATGCAAAGGAGTCCACTGTTCCATGTTAGTTTTAAATTAAATAATATACAACTTGTCAACGTAATAATTATTTCTATGTTAATTTAATGTAATTGGTGTTGTACCGTTTTAGTTAACTATAAATAAATAAATGTGAAGAATGCTCAGTGTTTATAAATGGGCGATTTTCTTTTGTTTTTGTCAACTTACAGCTCTCTCTTCGAACTTTAGTTTTAGCAATCGTTAAGGATCTGTCAAAGAAGAAATAACATTAAAATCAAAAAATAAACAAACTTACATTAGCATAACATCACGCCAATATTGATTCCCTAAGGGTTAGCAATGCTGTGCGGTACACTCTCATTTTGCAATAATAATTATGAGGCGAGCCTAAAAGCATCAACCGGGCACACATTCAGCCCCTTTTTGTTTTTAGGTGGGAAATCATCAAATGACCTCGCCCGCTCTGGGCGGAGCGGGAGGGCGTGTCAGACTCTTACTGACTAAAACCAACCCGTGTTCCTTCAGTTGCCTTCGCGCCAGGGCCACGGTAACTCTTTCGAACAATCCGCGACCTCGGCAGGCATCGGCCCTTTCGGACCCCGTCAATGTTGCAGACATCTCTTTGAGGCGCGCGTCGATCCGCGCCTGGTCCTTACCGGACGGCGAGCTGCCCATTGCCGTCGCAAGCCCGCGCCTACCGTGGCCGGGAGTCGGCAATCGACTCCCGATCCCCAGGGTGTCTCCTCCTGCAGCGACTAGGGGCGTGAGGGCGCAACGATTGCCTCACCTGCACGCGCTTCGCCTCCTCCGTCGCGAGCATTACTGCTTCACAGAAGGAGGTGAAGGCTTCCCATTCCCTCTCGCTACATACCTTGGCCTGAACCAGGGCCGGACCCAAGAGATCGCCGCCACGGGAACCCAGGGGTACTCCGCCCAAGCCGAGCAGGCCTCCACCGTATACTCCACCGTGTCCTCCGGACACATTCAAACCCTGCTCTGCTACTGGAAATAATTATACATGGAGGTGGTACACATAAACAAGTACGTAGATAAATCGACAGCAAGGTTACATTCAGTAGACTAACGTATGAGAATTGAGCACACTTTTGTTCGCGGCATAATCAAGTTATGCAAAAGATACCTCGCGAAAAACACATTACGATGTCGTTATGTAGATCCAGATGTACGTGAACAGTAGGTAACTTACAGAATTTATAGTCGAAACAAGTTATCGTGCAAGCTTTAACATTTTTGTATTGCGTAAGGGTGCATTTCCACTGGGCCGGAAACGAGCGCAGCTGAGAGGAACCGTACAGGAATCGGTCAAATCGACCAATCACGTTGGTTGAAATCTACAGATCATCCGTTAACCGCTTCTTGCACGTGATTGATTCCAGCACGCCTCCTCTCAGTTGCGGTCGACTCCACCTCAGTGGAATCGCACCCTAAGTGAACATCGAGCCTTATGAGGAATATAACTACAGACGGACTTTTTATTAGCTGCAGAAAAATGCCACTTCTTAGTGTCATTTTACTAAATAAACAATTCTTTAAACAATCAAGTGGTTACACAATGACATAAGCTATCATTTTACTGCAGCTAATTTAAAGTCCGACTTTTAGTAAAGCTTTGACTACTACCCAACCAAGTTTCACAAACAAATCAATCCCATCTTAAATTCAACCACCTGATTCCCAACTACGCACACAAAATGATGAATAGCTCTATGACTACTCACAGCGAGACACATCTGCCTAACGTCTTAAACTATAACACAGACCACACGTCTGTGTGTGACAGTTATTTAAGGGACGTCTAAATTGTTGTTCCCAGTCGCGAATGTTTAATGAAACATGGAAATCTAGAGAATTTAAATGCGTGTGTTTAAATGAGGTTTTTATTTTTAGAACCACTTAAAGATATAATTTTTTATCGGTGGAGGGCTTATAAAACTATGGCGGGTTACATAAACGTATATTGGTTAATAGTTACTGTCCTTTTACGGACGATTGTCGAAAAACAAAAAGCGATAACTGGACACCCGTTTTTAGGAAACTATAGTTTTTTTTCCTAAGAAATAAAGTCATTAATAAAGTCTAATAAATTAAAACAGGCAAGAACTGTTAATTTAATTATCACACGTATCTTTTTAGTAGGATAGCAGGAACGTTGTTTGGTGGCAGAAAGTGCTCATACTTTCACAGACGAAAGACTTTCAGTACAACACGAATCATATTCTATCATTTATTTATTTATTTATTTTTTGGTTAACCAACCATTGTTTACACTAGATACAGACACATGATACATTCTTAAAATTAGAGTTACAGTGCAACAGTTACTAATAGGTAAACATCACGTGCATAGTAAAATAATTTAAAAAAAAAAAGCAACCTTAGCAACAAGCGCTAATATTTGATAATACAATAGGTCCAAAGACTGTTTTACTACACTAAGATTGAATTACCCCAACAACAGCAGAAATGACACTCCAAATGGGAGAAAATTAACACACTGTATTATATCTAAACATCTACAGTACAGCATACAGCCAGTGCGGTTCTAACAAGCGCCTCACTGAATATTATTATAATCATTCATTCACACAAACGCAATGACCGACGTCATTCGCACGACACCGCCGGCCATAGAGTAAGAATTGTTTTAATTACGAAGAGAACCGCATAATAATAATATTTACGAGCTCCAACAAGTACACTAGTGGCTCTGTGAGCTTTAGACCTCGCGAGTCTGTCTTTGCATAGCCTAAAACTGAATAAATGTTAAAACAAAAAGCGTGCATAAAGAGCGCGAAATGGCTGAAATATGTATTTTTTACGTTTTCAACTCCCATATCTCCGGCATTTTCAAAAATTTAGAAAAACTGAATCGCCTAGATAATTCCATATAATTATCAAACCTGCTCACAAAATTTTACGAGAATCGGTTGAGAAATGCGACCTGTAGAGGAGAACAGCCGGCCATCCGGACATAAGAAAGCAATTTTGCCCAAGTTGAAACGGAGACGCTTTGGCTTCGCGCTCGCTCGGTCAATTAAAATTGAAAAAATAAAACTACTTTCCCAGTCTGCAGTAATGTCGTTACAACCCTTTTTGCCTAGCAGTAGGTATACTTACTTAAAGTCATTAGAAAAATTAAACAGATTTTACTATCCATCGTGATCATCTTATGCCTAGACTTTTCCCAACTATATTTCCGACGGCTCCAATCTAACTGGATACAGCTGAATACCAGTTTTTTACATGGAGCAACTGCCTATCTAATCAGATAATCGACTCCCGACGCCCAGAGTGTCTCCTCCTGCAGCGACTAGGGGCGTGAGGGCTAAACGATTGCCTCACCCTCATGTGCTCCGCCTCCTCCGTCGCGAGCATTACTGCTTCACAGAAGGAGGTGACGGCTTCCCATTCCCTCTCGCTGCATACCATGGCCTGAACCAGCGCCGGACCCAAGAGATCGCCGCCACGAGGACACAGCGGTGCTCCGCCCAAGCCGAGCAGAGCTCCAGTAACTGGTAGTTACCCAGTAACTGGTCTGTGGAAATCTCCACAGCCCAATTACTGGGTAACACGATATGAGTACAGACCTTGCTACACCTAACTCTGAATATAAAATCAATCGTCTACTAGGTTCGTATTTTTTTTATATAATTCAATTGACTCATTAATGTTTCTTTACAAAAGACTCGATAAATCATGACACCAATTTTCTTTATACATATTTATTTTTTCTTAATTTCATTCATTTGATCTTTCTTGCAGAATCTCGCAAAAGTAAAATAATTAATTATTTGTGATTGATTGCATTACAAATGTTATATAGTAACGTGAAAGCACGAATTTCAATCTAAAGATAAACGTGATCAATCTTATTGTGTTATTAGAGTACACATTGATATTAATAATTAAGTGATTTATTTTTGTGACCAGTAATGTTATTAAAACACTCACAAAATGTCCTTGTATTTTGTGACCTTAGATACCCCAGCCTTTAATCGATCCATGTATAGCTTCTTGAACCGTTCAGCAGTCGTGCTGCCACAATACCAACAAAGCAGTCTAAATAATGTAACGTAATGTAATAATGCGATCCATGTATAGCTTCTAGAACCGTTCAGCAGTCGTGCTGCCACAAGACCAACAAAGCAGTCTAAATAATGTAACGTAATATAATTGTTAATGTAACGTAATAATGAAACAGAAAAAAAAAAAATTAAAAAAAAATTGTCTATCACATCGTCCTCTGAGCGAAGGTCATAACTTAGGCATAAACCCTTTACAACAGGAACTTTAACTGCTCTACAATCTAACAAAAACATGACTAACCGTGTTGTATTCCGGGCTTTACTTGCGAGCAATGTTCAAAATGTCCGTGTAACGGTCATAGTGCTATCTAGTAATTACAGAGTGTGATGAAATATTATTATGGTTTGAATTAAAATTAGGATAAAAGGTAAGATTCTGAGGTGAGGTCCTAAAGGTAGGATTTTCATTTTGGATGATAATTGGTGATTGTTTTTGTTTTAAAATAGGGTTGAAGGCTTCATGTAAGCCAATTGTTTAGAACTTATACTAATTAATTATATCGGACCGAAATTCCTGAAGAAGGCAAGTTTTTAGAAAGAAAATAATAATAATAAGAGAGATACAGAAACCCGCAGTGCAGCAGCATGTGGCGAGCTGTTGAGCTGTAGTGAGCCCACAGACCCTATCTCCCGGGATAAGTCTTGTTCCTCACCTCTGGCTTGCCTTTATTGGCCGGCTGGAATGAACAATGTCGAGGAACTGAGCTCCCACCTCTTTCTTGCCTTTATTTGCCGGTTTGAGTGGAGATTCGCAAGAGCATACGTGTTCCATTCCAGTAAGATGCTGCTAGGGATCTTGACCGTACATCCGGGATTGTCCTGATAGCCGTGGGATACCTTTCCACTCCTCATAAGCACCTGAGGACATGTTGCCCCCTTGAGACATAATAATATAATAATAAAAGCTTTTATTGATTTCTTGCAATTATAATACAAATATTATTAATAAAAAAATACATTCCAATTCGGTTATAACAAAATCTTAAATTATTGTTTACATAATACAATATCACACTTAATAGAGTAAATTCAAATTAATTCATTTCAAACTTCTTACATTCCAATCAAACGTTTGAATAAATAAGTAGGTACATTGTATTAGTTTTAAATGTAAACAAAAATGTCAGAAATAAACTAATTTTAGGACCTTTTCTGTATAATAGGCTCAACAAGTTACTTAGCTTCTATAGTGTAAGTTATATAAAATGTTGTAAAATATTTAGCGAAACTCAATTACACAGACACAGAAAAACTTTTAGAAATTTTGGTATAATGATAATAATATATATTCCCTCGTGTTTACTTTTGTATATTTACTTAGGCTTAGTTTGAGGTATTAATGTACCATTACGCTTGTTCTCATAGTTATTAATAGATAATATTATCAGTTCAAATTAATTTTTACTGTCCTAATTAAATTGAAATCACAGTTGACCTGAAACACAGGTTTGAATTAACCTAGATCGGGCGGATCTCTACCTTATATTGTAATTCCGAATCATCATTACTTGCACCTGTAATAAATTTTTAGTTTTAGTTTATTTTTAGGCACTAAACCTGTATGGAAAATATTACTACTGTTGGCTAAATGTACACTTTTTGTAAATGTTTTATTCAATAAATATTATTATTATATATTATTAATTCTAAAATTGAATAAATTAGACATTAAAATGATTAGTAAATAATTATTATTCATAAATTCATAATATTATGTAGTTAGTACGTAGTTTTTATTTTTTTGAGAATTTTAATTTATTTATTTATTTATTTATTTTATTATTTATGTACACACAGTAACATAGATACAGATACGGCATATTAATATTAAGTACAAAGGTACTGCTTATTTCTTAAGAAATTTCTTCCAGCAGACCTGCGAAAGGAGAAATGAAAAAGAAATGTAGACAATAGTGTGTGAGAACAAGAAGAGAAGAATTCGATTTGTGACGTCTTAAACTAGAATATTAAATATACTTACATATAATGCAAAATAAAAATAATATATACTTAAATAAATACATAATGCTAAAATAAATAAACTTATATATATAAATATATAAAATTATCACAGTTAAAAGGAAAGGTAATGCTCTTTTACTCGGTATTTGAAATGAGAAATAGATTTTAAGTCTCGAATGCTAGGCGGAAGTGAGTTCCACAATCTTACAGCATGAACAGAGAAGGAATAAGAATAGTAGCTGGTTTTATGAGGATGGGATTTAAGAAGGGATCTAAGATGTGATCTACACGGTGCGTCGCGAGGGCGTGCGTAAGAAAAACGCTCACGCAGATAGGAAGGATAAGATGGGTTGTGTAAGATGTTGAAGAGGAGACATAAAATCCGAGTGTTCCTGCGTAAGTGGATCGGGAGCCACTTGAGTTCCTTGCGAAGGTGAGAAACATGGTCATACTTTCGCAGACCGAAAACAAAGCGAATGCACAAGTTTTGCAAGCGCTCAAGCTTGTTTAATAGCTCCTCAGTAGCATCCAAGTAGCAGGCGTCCGCATAATCTACAATTGGCTGAATAAGTGTCTGTGCCAAAGAAATTTTAGTCTTCAAGGGCAGTACACTTTGAAGGCATTTCAGCGAATGAAACGAAAAATGTACCTTAGTGTATTTAATTTGTTATTCCATTGTAAGTACCGCTTAGTGCGGTAAAAGCCTCCTCCATCTGTATCTTGTTCTATATCTAGCTGGTCTGCTCCATGTTTTCCTAGTAAGCTTGATACGTCATCACTCCATCTCTTGTTGGGTCTATCACGTCTTCGTTTTTTGTTAATAGAATACCAGTTTGTTATGGTTTTATTCCATCTATTATCGCTAACTCTTTGTAAATGTCCAGCTCATTTCCATTTTAGTCTTAGTGTTTGTTTGATAACGTCTTTAGCCTTGGTTTAGTGTCGTATTAAGCTTTTTCTGATCTCTTAGTTTATGGCCCATATAGCTTCTCTCTATCGCTCTCTAGCAAACTCTTAATTTTTGTAGAGATTGTTTTGTTAGAGTTAATGTATGGCAGGCGTATGTTAAACACGGCATCAAGCAGATCTCCATAGCTTTTGTGTTTAAGTTAGAAGGAAGTGTACCCTTGAAGATTTATTTTATAGCCCAGTACTTACTCCATGTGTTCTTTGCTCTTCTGACTATTTCCAACTTTGTGCAGTATTTGGTAGATGTTATGTGTCTCAGATAAGCATATTTGCTGATCCATTCGAAGGGTGTAGAAATTATCGTCATTAGCTTTTCTGTGCTGTTTATCATAACTGTAGTTTTACTCTCGTTCACTTTAAGCCCCACTTTTTTGCTTTTGTGTTGAGTGTTTCTAGCATATACTGCAACTCGTTTAGGTCTTCGGAGAGTTAGATAAGGTCGTCAGCAAATCGCAACTGCGACAGATATTTTCCATGTATATTCAGTCCACTTCGTTCCAGGTCAACGAACAAAATATTTTTCCTAGGACAGCTATAAAATTTTTAGGTGATAGTGTATCTCCTTGTCTTGCACCCTGTTCTATTTCAAAACCACGTCCGTCACTGTCCAGTTTATCTTTGGCTTTGCTGTTCCTATATATTTCCTTTAATATGTTGACTTACTCTGAATGCAGTCCGTGCTCGGTAGAGCGTTAGTAATGCTCTCCATATAGAGCTGAGGGAAATAGAGTCGAACGCTTTTGAGTAATCATTTCAGACTCAAATCTACATGGTCTTCCCATGATCTGACCACGATTATGTCTGAACTTTAAAAGAGACTGTGACCTCTGAGTTTGTTTCGGCCTTTCTTCTCAGAGTAGTCAGATAGGAAACGCCGACCTCATCTAGTTTTAAAATATGATTGACGTGTAAAAATGTTTGTACAAACCTACTTACAGAAATAAAATCATTTATCGTTTATCAATAATGCCAATGTACGGTAGCATGTTGTATTTGTTGTATTATTCAATTATTTATTTTAATGAGTGGATATGGTCAACCCTAAATCGGTTACTCATGAATCCTGCTAGCTCCACGGATTGGTTTTCATCGATTACTCTAGTTATTCGTCTGAGCAATATTGAAGAAAATACTTTATAAAGGCATGACATTAGGCTCATAGGTCTGTAGTTTGAAATCAAAGTAGGATTGCCTTTTTTATACAACAGTAATAATATAATATAATATAATCTCGGAACATGTCCACTGGCTAGGCCAGTGGACATGTTCCGAGATTATATTATAGTGCTTAAAACTCACCATTTAACGAAAACGAGATAGAGCTTTCAATGAGAAAATTAAAAACAGAAAAGAGCCCAGGTCTAGATGGCTTATCAAACGAAATGTTACAAACAGGAAAAGACAAAATGATCACACCGCTATCTAAATTATTCAAAAATATTATGGAGAAGAAAGAACTACCAAAAAACTAAAACTCTTATAAAAAGTACACTTTATAAACAAGCATATTACAAATTAGAGGATTATATCCTAGATAAGAATGCTTGTAAACATGCTGGTCCTGCTCCATAGGACAATCTAAAGTCTAGACAAAATCAAACTGGTTGCTAATTTAATTGTATAATTTATAATTTTTATGACATTGATTTTTACATTATGTACTTAACTACTTTAACTCACACACTAAATTTTTCCTTGTTAAAATTTTGGAAAAATCATCTACTTTTCAATATTTGTAAATATGTGAGCACCATGTATTTATCACAAATATCTAATTTACCTGTCTTTGCATTATATTTAATTCTTTTTACCTATTGTGGTATAGTAAATTTTTTAGAGGTGCATCGTCTTCACATATAATTATATAATTAATGTGAACCTACATAATATTGAAAAACATTTTAAAAGAGTAACGGTGGAGTATCTTGCCCATTCTTCTCCATACGAAACTACCTTTTGGAAGGGGCAACTAGAATCAATTCTATTTTTTTGTAAATTTTGACGTTTAAAAGTGCCTTTTATGTGCCTATTTGAAATAAATGATTTGACTTTGACTTACCTAGCCAGAAAAAAAATAAGCGCCTAATAAAAGTAAAAGTAAAACTCTTGGACCAGTTCTAGCTTGCAGGATCCGTGATGTACCATTTTGGACAATTATAACTTTTTTGTTTACCTATTACTAGATCTTAAATAACGTTAACTTACAGTAATGCAAAACATCGTCATTCGTAAGGAAAAGTGGACTTGCCTCCTTTTCTGCATAAAGAGGTATTTACCCTGCACTGGGACATTAAAAAAGAATAGGCATTTCTACAATCTCTGGCATAACATAGCCCACTCATTATAATCTTTTTTTATAGCCTATTCTATTCCACTGCTCGGCAAAGGCCTACCCAAATCCTTCTTGGAACTCTTTTACACTTCAAACCAGCCCTCGCGGTACGCGTCCAGGTCATCTCACGATCTCTTTCTGGGTCAGCCTCGGCGGCGCCATCCATCTTCGTGCACCCATTGTGTGGAGTCTTTTGCCCAGAGGTCATTGTGCATGCGACTGATGTGACCCACCGAATCCTATTTGAGCCTGGCTGCCTTCTTTCTTACATCCAATCTGCCCGTTTTGGAACACAGCGTGGTGTTCTTCTGTCCTGTCTTTTTAAACTAAGAATACTGCGTTCCTTCGCTCTTTGGCAAACTGCAAGGCGGAACTTTTGCGACTCGGTGAGCGACTAGGTCTGAGCACTCGGTTAGGACGGGCAGGATACACATGACGATGAGTCTATAGCGGTATCTACATCACCACATGCGAACTACGCGTCACACTGACGTCTCTCAAAATCCTGCAGAGTTTACCGCGCATCTATCATATATACAACGTCCCGACATCAAACGTCGGGCAATAGCCCACCATTCACAACACCCGTCTGGTCGGAGGATTCACCCTCTTATATGGTGGTATGAATGAGCTTTACATCCTGTTCCTCGTACCTCTACAAGTCTGCCCTTCAGGGAGATTGGTAGATCACCCTTCAGTATTATCTTCATGGATAGCTTTTATTATCTTCATGGATTTCCCTTTCCTGCCTGTTTTTGAAAGAAACTAACTGGCCTAAGTAGATATACTTATAGACATAAATGATTTCCTGCCCATCTACCTCGACCCTACGCTTAGTGCTGTTGGTCATTAGATGGGTTTTAGACCGATTCATGCCAAGTCCCACATTGAAGCTAGCCGTGCTCAGCTCTTGGAGCACGGTCTGGAGTTCTAGAGCTGTGAGGGCAAAAAGGACGATATCGTAGGCAAATCGGAGAATTGTCATCCTCTTCTTGCTGACGTCAATGACCTTGGTCTTCCATGAGGCTGTCAGTGACTTAAATATCTCCTCAAGTGTGCTCGTCAACACATTGGGAGGGAGCGGCTCACCTTGCTTAACGCCTTTTTGAATTTGGAATGAAGTTCCAGCAGTATTTAGTTTTATGTTTGCGGAACTATTGTTGTAAACGGTTTTTAAGAGGTTAATTTATTGTTTTTCAAGTTCTTACTTATCTAGAGATGTGAATATTTCTGAATGTTTAATTACTTTTGGCCGCAAGACGTGGTGTTCCGTCGCTTCCGCGGGCAAATACTACAGAGCAGCACAAGTTTTAGTTTTATTATGTATGCATTAGTTTGTAATTTGTGTATTTTATTTAAGGGCCTCTGTTGCCTGACACTAAAGGAATAATTATTATTTATGAATACTATCAAAGGCCTTCGTATAATCCACGAAGGCCAGATAGAATGGTTTATTTAATTCTGTGTAACTTTCTAGAGTCTGTTTTATTATTATTATTATTTATTGATTTCAATCAACTTTGGATCTTACAATTAAACTAAATTAAAAATTATTAATCAATTAGATAATATTACATTTAAATTGAAAATTATACAATATTTAGTGTTTGAAGGTGATCGGTTGTTGAAAAACTTGGGGGAAACCCGGCTTGTTCTGGTGGCTGATTTGTGTCCAGTTTCCGTTTTATACGATTGTGTATCACTTTAATGAAAGTCTCATAAATACGAGATGTCAGAATTATTGGGCGGTAATTACCGATATCGCTTTTGTTGGCTCTTTTGTGCAAAAGGACTGTTTGAATGGCACATTGACTTAGGTATATTTCCTTATATTAATATTGTGTTAAATAGGTTGGTAAGGTGGGGCAACAATGTGTTAGAGTCAATTTTTAATGCTTCGATAGTGATTACTTTATCTCCAGAACTTTTGTTGTAGCGCATAGTTGTAAGTGCTCTGTGTACGTCATAATATTTATTTCGGTATAATGATCGCAGCTATATTTAATTCTATTGATAAAACCAACATTCTTGATTATTTGTTTGTCTCATGATAAGAAGTAGTAAATTTCGTTTCACGTGGAACCGTTGGGTGCGACAGACGTCCAACACCGTTGAGGTTTCTTTTGAAATAAGCTGTTGGCTATGTGCATGCTCAGTCCAAAGGCGAACTGCTTTCGACGAACACCTTGTTCATTGCAGTCCCGTAATTCGATGTGACCGAGATTATCCTCGCCATCTAGTTCTTGCCTCCTTGCTACCTTAGCGTTAAAGTCCCCAATGACCATATTCCGGGTGTCCCTATTTTTATCATTTGCTCGGTTGATAAGATCATAAAAATCTTCTACGTCTTCATCAGTATGTGCAGGTCATAAACTTGTAAGAGAGTAAGCGTTTTGTTGAGTGTAACTTGAAGTTTGAGCAACGCGACACTTTCAGAATAGCCCACGAATTCAATGAAATATCATTGAATTCGTTCATGGTGGGTTCACGGCAAAGAAGAAAGAAAGAAGTGGAAGAATAATAATCTTTCCACTTCTTTGCCACCATGAACGGCGTGTTGTCCATTGATTTCACCAAAGTGGAATAATATAGCATCGTCTCTTTCTTCTGTATTTTCACCCTCTCTTCTTACTTCTGAAAGGCCTACAATGTCCCAGTTGATATCTTTTAGAGCATTTCCTAGCTCAATTAATCGCGTCATTAGTGTCCGGACATTATATGTGAGAATTTGAAGTGTCTCGAAGTCCGTTATATAATTTGCTGTGATCGTTTGACGGGTAGTCGATTTCACCCGGAGACTCTTAGCTCCGCTGACCCCAGGGCCGCGTCCACACCCGTCCACATCAGCACGACCACTGCAGTCGCCGGGCACTTGGTAAAAAAGTAAACAGTTTATTGGCAATATAAAAGAACAAACCTTACACACAAATCCCAACAATCCTGTGACTTGTGTCTACAAGTACTAAATAACAATAATTACATATGTCTTATTAAATACCTGTGTATATGCGGTTGTTTGAGCTTAATTCACACCGACCTCCGTAATAGTGAAAATTGTATCACGGCAGGTCGGTCTTCCTCTTATTCCTCTATCCATTGGGGGGTTACGGTCCAGAAACCCACCACGCTGGTCCAATGCATGTTGGCGGGTTGCCGTATCCTCATTTGTTTGCTAGCAGGGTGCACCACGCGCAGGTGAGGTTGTCTTGAGTCCCGAGAGATGTTAGTCGTTAACCCTTACATCATGTATTATTGATAAATGATAAATGATAAATGATTTTATTTCTGTAAGTAGGTTTGTACAAACACTTTTACACGTCAATCATATTTTAAAACTAGATGAGGTCGGCGTTTCCTATCTGACTACTCTGAGAAGAAAGGCCGAAACAAACTCAGAGGTCACAGTCTCTTTTAAATTCCAGACATAATCTTGGTCAGATCATGTGAAGACCATGTAGATTAGTCTGAAATGGTCTTTTGAGGAAAAACCACACAGAATGAGTGGACCTGTCCAGTCAGTGCACGCATTTCTCAGTAATCGTGCAGTTCAACTCAAAACTTAAGGAGCTCAACGATTCGACGAACAATACCAAAGAAAGGACATTTGGGTAGGCCGCATAAATTACTCAAACTGCTAGCCATTATTATTGTACCTATGTTAAACAAATGTCAATCATTTTTAAAGCATTTCATATTCCTACAACGACTTTCAACAAAATTCATATACATGCTTTTCGGTATCATTTATGTCAATCAATACATTTTTGAGATTTTCATCATTGCCTAGTTTCTGTAACTTAATAACTAAACTCTTACGTTGCCGAGTAATAGAGGTACGTGCAAAGCAGGTCAACCTATTTAATTCGTATCCATGACGTCACTCGCCCTATTACGCCGCCTCATTTACATTTCTACGTGATTTAGAAAGATCTAACTAAGCTTACCCTATAGACTATCTAAGTCAAGTATAGATTGCAAAGTGCCGGGTTCTTTTACTCATTCTTTGATATTATAGAAAATGAGATTGTCTTTTTCTTTTTTAACTAAGTAGGTTTACTTACTGGAATAGCTAAAATAGTTCATGCGGTGATAAGCTAATTGGAAAAGTTGGTAAAAGGACTGATTGCCAAAAATAATAGCATTTATGAATAGAACATAATAATTATTTGCCAGAAACATGGTATTTTTACAAAGGTGTTCATAACATTTCATAGTGCTACATGTCTCACCGTTCTAACGGTATGTAAAATCAATTTACAATTTAATAAAATCATTGAAGTGCATTAATTTTAAATTTACATTAAATTCATTTTAAAATTTTAAATATTATTTCAGGTATTATATTATTATGATGTAGGTACTTCTGGCGTACCCTACGTCTGAAGCACATGAATGTCATTGATTTATGTAATGATGATGATGATGATCTGGTCTGATTTATGTAATTTGTTTCTTAAACCGTAAAATCAAATAAACAAATAAATTACTCGCGGACGGCCTATTAAAGCACCACAGAGTGGCTTTAGTTAGGGGTGTAGGTAACCGCTTATCTCGCGCAAATGAAGTTATATTAAGACTTGCCATAAGCATTATTAATTTGATATCGTACTTGAGATGATCAGTTTTCAAAACTTTTACTACCAGATAAAGTCCTCGACAACACCTGGGTCTTACCACTGTTACTATAGCAACGTTGATAGCAAATTCTTCCTAAAATCTTGACAGACCACGGCTGACTTAAAAGAAAGGCCATAACCCTCCACTCAGTAACAAACACTGCCTAATCTATATCACTAAAGACCTATTCACCGATGCCTCAATAGACCTGTACTAAATGATCGGGGTGTATTGATAACGCAGTGAATAGGAGGTCTATAGTACCTTAGCTATGTTGAACGCCAAGTTAAGGAATGTTTCTTAGATAGCGTATTGTTGGACTGAGGGTTTTCAATATGATGGAATGTGTTTACCTGGATATTGTCGGTAAAGAATCTGGAAGGTGTCACTAAATGCGAAAATATCCCGTTAGTAAAGTACCACTGCTAAACGTGCATGATTATGTGGCTCATTTCCTTTTCTTTCTTTCTTTCTTTATATTTCTTCTGAATAGTGGGAACGTTTCATCATAATTCTCTTAGTACGGTAAAAGCACCCAGAACCCTGGTCTATAGCTTAAGACAGATAATTAAACACAAATTGGACGAGATAATTATTTCTGTTTTGTTTAAGAATAAAACTTATGACTCGAACATCACAGTATCACTCAGGATGAGGCACTGTGCCCTAAATGCCATGACTCAAAGCGAATATCAGCAAAAGTTAATGAAATTAAAGCAAATGTTAAAGTATGTTTGGATGTTCGTAAATTTGGCACATAGGTAGAGCCCATCATCGGGATAAGGAAAAAGGATTATATCTATTCCGGTAATACGTTCCCGTTGTGTAATTTTCTTTGTTCTCGCATATAGAAGCAACAAGAATAATGTACCCAGGATTTTGTAATATCTTGATTTAAAAAGAGTGTCCTTGGAGTTTCTTGCCCGTTCTTCTCCATAGAGATCTACGTTTTGGAATGGGCAACTAGCTTCAAATTTCTGACTAACTGACCGACTCTTTGACAATTCAAAAGTGCCTGTAAATGGTTTAATTGAAATAAATGCTTTGAGTTTGAGTTTGAATTTTCGACCTCTACGCTGGTAGAGCCACGGTCTGAAGCTAGTTTTTACATAATCACCACGCTTTTCAGATATATCGTCGATCGTTATTTGTTTATATTTCAAAACAACACAACGCGAAGCAATCCAACTTTCATAATACAGAGTTATTTATTTGTTGTTTTATCATGTTTACACATCGATACCCGTCGCGTTTGCGGAGTTTACCTAGCCAATTTAAAATAACCCTGTATAATCGGTTACACCATAATATTAACTGCAGTTTATTTAATTCTTAATTAAGATGAACCGGAGGGGTGAGCGTAACGAATAGCGAGACCATAATCCTGTTGAGAGCTCTATTTACTGGATTATGCTGTTTTCATGATTTTTGTTTAAATTAATGGAAGGGAACTGAGATTGTCAGTAAGAGGAAATGAGTTTTAATGTATAATGGTGTATTTTTGGGTAATGTTTTCTTTCATCATCGCGAATATTGCAGTGCTAAAGTCCTTTGTATCGCTGAAGACTTCTGTAAATATGTTTAGGTTTTAGTTTTTTTACTCCTTGTCAGAAATAACATCGACGAGTATTGCTAATACAGTAATAATAAAAAGCAGTCTTTAGTGTTGGTATCCGAGTTATCAGCCCATGCATGTCATTATACCCTTAGATACTCATGAAGGATCTTTACATCCTCCCACGGGTTATTTCACTAAAATTACAGAGCAGGAAATTAAAACACTCACACAACTGTTCAAAGTAAATAACGCTTCCATACAATACGAATACTATTAATCTATCTATTCTAAAATAATAACTATAAAATCGAATCACACTATTCGGGTTTATATTCATTTCGAGTTTATAGTAAAACGTATAACCCGAGTCTATGTATAGTTAAACTGTAATCAAGGCTTGCACCATTCCGTTAACCGTAGTTTACTTAACCGTGAATTAAGATTAACCGAAGGGGCGAGCGTAACGGATAGCGGTTACTATGTTGAAAGCTTTACTCGAATTAGGATCATGTAGTAGGGATTTAAGGAATCCTTTTAAGGATAGGTCATTCAATCTCTTCGTGGTAGTATCGTGGGGAGAATCGATTGGTTTGCTCAAGTTGTTTGATTCGTGGAAAGGTAAGATTGGTAGTTAACTATGCCATCAGATCACTTTAGTAAATTGAGATTCTGATTAGTTTACAGGAACCATTACGTCTGTCAGCCGTGGTGATACCAAAAAGGTCAGCGGTTACTTTGAAACATTCACTTACCATTGAATATTCGCAAAATCGGTTACTTTAATTAAAAAGCATGATTAATTTAAGAAGGTAACATATCAACATGGGTAGCTACATTACCCTCGATCGTAAAACATTTAGTACCTACCCCATACCTTTCCTTACTCCTCGAACAACGACGCTAAAAGGTAGAATCCTAATACCTACATATTTACGCAATTAAAAGCAATAAACTAAGCTTAATTCTCAGCTAAAATTACGCAAATTGGGTGCGTAGCGCGTAAGAACGGAGCTAAATTCTCATTTAACCACAAATAGGAAGGTTGTTTAATATAAATCCCATTAAAGTGTCGGTCGAGACCTTAGCTTTGGGGCAATCTTAAGCTTATTAAGGGACTAATGGAATGGAAAAACTCGGTAAGGATAGCCTGGATTGGAAATTGAAAAGATCTCGAAAGGGAAAGTACTTCTTTTTCTTCGTGTCGCTGGCACGACTTTTCTCAAATTTTGTTGGCCCAAAACTTCGCCACTTCCACGGCGTCATCGGTGGCAGCGCAGAGGTCACTTTGCCTGCAAGTTTTCGGACAAGGGAAGTACTAATTTTGGATGATAGCGAGACTGAATAGGTAATCTTTTTCACCGAATAAATACACTGTCAAAAAAGAGAACTGCACAAATAGCATGTATAAATTACTGCATTGGCAATAAAACAAAACATTATAATTAAGACATAGTATCTGAAAAATTGTAATGATGTTTGTTAAGAAATAACATATTGATAAATGATAAATGATTTTATTTCTGTAAATAGTTTTGTACAAACACTTTTACACGTCAATCATATTTTAAAACTAGATGAGGTCGGCGCTTCCTATGTGACTACTCTGAGAAGAAAGGCCGAAACAAACTCAGAGGTCACAGTCTCTTTTAAATTCCAGACATAATCTTGGTCAGATCATGTGAAGACCATGTAGATTAGTCTGAAATGGTCTTTTGAGGAAAAACCACACAGAATGAGTGGACCTGTCCAGTCAGTGCACGCATTTGTCAGTAATCGTGCAGCTCAACTCAAACTTAAGGAGCTCAACGATTCGACGAACAATACCAAAAAAAAAAGGACATTTGGATAGGCCGCATAAAGCACTCAAACTGCCAGATCATCATTGAAACTACCTGAGAAAGTGAAAAATAAATAAAACTGACGCACATAGTCCTCACATTCATTTTCAAGTTATAAGTTATTAAGTTTCAAGTGCATCTTTTAGTTCTTGAAAACACGTCATATTTACAAGAGTGGCTTATAAAACTTGATGTGTTACTATCTAACCCAAGACATTTGGAAACATAAAATCATTCTTTACAATTAATTAACAATATTAACAGATTACCATAAAGAACAGCAAATGTACTACAAAAGACTCAGCAACAATTAAGTAATTCAGGAACATTCCCCAGAATAACACAATACTACGAAATAATTACTGTACATGTACAAGTATACTTGAAATAATTCGGAGTTCGACCACAAGCTAGTTAATTCCTTACTATCAGACCGGTCCCTACTAAATAATCGAATTTACGTGAGAACCCTGTTTTCATTCGGCGATAAACTAAAGGATTTTGTAGATATAACACTTGAGGTTACAGATGCTGGGATCAGACATTTTTGTTTTATTTTAACATTATATTTGGATTTAGTGTTTTTGTTTTTCTGTTTTTCGTCGGCAAATAAGCGCAGAATGGTGGTAGTTTATGCTTGGATTAACGATAAAAATACATGTACAAAAACGTCTGCTATTTTAAGGAGGATACTTTAAATGTATCTCTTAAAATAATCTTATCAGGGTTCCAAAAGTCCTAATGAAAAAACGGAACTGTCTGTCACAGCCAATTTGCTCCAAATCTACTGGACCGATTGAGTTAAAATTTAGTACACATATGAATTGCTGTGATCCAAACAGGGAAGTGTAACTCAAACAAAGGAATGTTGAATATAGAGATAGCTTTTGGGGGACCAACTACACAATTAAAAACAAAAATTTTGTAAACTGTACCGTGTGACATATCAAATGAAAGGATTTGTTGTGAGAGTTTCAAATATTTTTTTTTGTATAATTTTAAAATAAACAGTTTTGTAGTTATTTAAATAAATAAAAAATTTCCATTCCTCCTTATCTCCGAAACTACTGAGTACAAAATTTAAAAAAAATACAGAATTGAATAGAAAAAAAAAAAAAAAAAATCGTAAAAATTACAGATATAAATGTAGACATTGAGTTAAATTGAGTTCTTTACTTACAAATTACAAGAAATCCTATGAGAAATCAATGGTATTAAAAAAACATGGTTTTCATGTACGTGTCCTTGGACTTTTCTAGGAGTGGATTGTTGGCAATCCCAATATCTTCGGATTTAATGTACTCCGGAGTCAAATCACTATTGTTACTCGATATTTTTGTTAGAATTTGTAGTTTAATTTATTGTTTAACAGCAAAGCGATAAATTGCAGTATCCGCGCCCTTTTTTTACTTGTGTGCTACTCTCGCTAGCCAGTTCGAATTCCAATCTTTTTTTTTTAGTGCAGTTCTCCATGGTAAATGCATGGGATTAGTATGTACTATGGATAATGTTTGTATGAGATTTTTACTTGAGGTTCCAATGTTCGAAATTCAAATTACATTAATGGCCAGCGGGTCATAATGAAATTCAGTACAATATTAAATGCCCGGCTAGACCCCAGGACTTTAATGACCTACGATAGGTTAGGTTTGCATGATATATAATTTGACATTGTCGAGCAGGTGATGTGAAAATACCTTTTTTACCCGACTTTGCTAGAAGTAAGGGTTATGATTTTAACATGTATATGTAATATCATTACAATATCACCGCTAAAATAAAAAGAAATAGAGCACCCAAAAGAAATGAAATCACACCAAAGACATTTCATGTAAAGTAGGTTGCCAAGAGGCCGCACATTTTGATCAAGCTGTAAGGTTTGTAGAGTTAAGCCTTGTAGAGTTAGAGGGCTTGGCTCTACATTAGATCTGATAACTTTTTAACAGTGAAAGCGTTATATAAGTTTTGGTAAAATACTCGACATGAAATGTTTTTGGTGGGTAGCATATTCATCGTGCCTCTCTGCGCCAGTTCAATCTTCACTTGTCCGGTTTTTTATACCTTGCTATCACAAACACAAAATTGGTATGAGTTGTATTAATAATATGTTTCACTTAGTCGCCAAATATTGATATACTATTGTAGCGGTATCTACATCGCCACATGCGAGCTACACGTCACAATGACGTTACGCAAAATCCTGCATCGCGCAAGCAGAGTTTACCGCGCAACTAACATATATACAACATCCCGACATCAACCGTCGGGCAGTTGCCCACCAGACACAACACCCGTCTGGTCGGAGGATACTCCCTTTTCCATAGAGTATGAGTGAACTTTACACTCTGTGCCTCATACCTCTATACTATCACAAAGAACAAAATACTTCAATGTATCTACTAAGATCCTTCATTTTAATGCTATTTTATCCCTCTCCCTTTTACCGAGCAAGCCAATTGTGTCCTCGAGGACAAGTTCTAATGAAAAACTATGAATAACAAATCAGTTCCTCAAATCCATACTCAAGTCCTAGATTAGTATTTCCGTTTTCATTCTTACATCCCTAATTCCTTTGACCTTCAGTAGTTTGATATCCTGGCAAGTGGCAAGACGATAAACCAATCGTTAAATTTTTCCCGCCCAACTAGAAGCGAGGGGTAATTTCCTGTAAGGCTAGGGCCGAGACTTCAGAGTATCATTGACGTTGTCACACCGGAGTGTAATGTATGAATAACTTTAAAAGCTCAATCTCCTTTATAAGTTAACTCGTATGAGTTAGTCGAAAATAATACAGCGGGGTAATTACGTAACACACTGACAGTAGGAATGGGTTTCATTTTGACAGTTCAACAACATTCATTGCGTTATTTACGTTGTTGAGCAGACAAATTTTTCGAAAATATGAAGCAATGGATTAGCAATAGACTTCAAAATGATTCAGATTGTGATAGATAGTGCGTTATGTAATTAGGGTGCTGGTTGTACTCGCATAGCTAGTTCTTCTGTATGGAATCCGCGCGAAGCAAAGTATGCATTTCTTCTAGAAAAAGTGCAAAAAGCATTCCTGCAGTTTCTTTACAGAAGAACGCTCGGTTACTATCCCTACCTCTACCTACCTACCAAGTTCCTCTTCGGATGTCTGGGATATCACATGCTGAAGACCAGAAGGGCATGTAGCCAGGTAGGCGTTATGCTCAAAGTGTGGAAGGGTATGATGGTTGCGCCTGAGATCCATAATGAACTGATTCGACACCAAATAATTATCTCTGTGGCAGAAAACATCGACTACTTGCCGTGCCTTCGTGCCGGACAGCAGCCCGTGCTGTGTCTCCTGTACCGCGCGTGTTGACCGCACTAAATAAGCTCGTGGAAGCCAACCCTGACTGCGATCTGTTCGCTAATAAATTCGTCAATTTAATGGTTATGTGCCCAAATTTTTGTGAGAATATATGTTTGTACTTATGATATATACTATGATGTATGTAATTGGTTTCTTAAGCCGTGTAAATTAAATTAATAAAATGGTTACACTGAAGTTAACACTTACTCGTGTAACTAAAATCCGGGTTAGTTTGAATGTCTCTAGTTGTAGTATTTATTTTACGGTTGCTATAGTCATTTGCATAGACTAACATTTTCTGCTTAATATCTTAGATTTTTTTTTTATTTAAAAGATATTAAAATCGGGCTTTTTAGCAGACCAAAACTTCTTTCCCAATTAAAACGAAACTTTGTAAAATATAGCAAAATCATAGTGTATATTACCTTCAGACAAGTTTTAAACCTAAGTATCTGCACAATAAATACATTTATTTTCAACCACTTCTCAGCTTACTTTAAAAGCGTCTTTTTCTAAAAAACCGTCAAATAAATTAAGTAATCTCATTTTATTTAATAAATATACTTAATAACATAAAAGCTATCCACATAGCAGTTAGCTTTGATGCTCTCATTTACAAGAAAAAGTAATTTAACTTTTTATTTGCACTAGTACTTCGAGAGTTAAGGCGAGCTTCAAAGCTAATTGGCATTTTTTTAAAATAAAATTGTTTTAAGTACATGATGGCACGTATTTTTTTAAAGGCGTTTATTGAAATTAGTGGATTATCATCGTCATCAATTTAGTCGAAAGACGTCCACTGCTGGACATAGGCGTCCCCCAGTCACTACTGTGCTTCTCGCATCCAGCGGATGCGGCCTTCACCGGGTCATCGGTCCAACTGATGGGATGCCTTTCAACGCTACATCTTCCGATAAACGTCAATTCCTACGTTTAAAGGTTCCCACAGACAGGCGCGACGCGACAGCGCTACACAAAGGTGCCGCTCGTCGCGCGACGCGCGGTGCCTTTGTGTTGGGCGTCGCGTCGCGCCAGTGTGCACGAGCCTTTATTCCTTTTCTGACTTTACACTGCAGTGGAGTGAAAACTAGTTGAAATAATTTATTTATTTAACTGTTTTCAATTTCGACATCATAATTTCAGTACAAAACAATATTGTCAGTAATGTTTATCTACGCACATTATTTACTTAGTTAAATGAAACGTGCAATTGTGTAATATTATTTGTTTCAGCTACTGCTGTACATGTTTGTATTTATTAAAGAGAGAAACCCGTGTCAAAAATCCTAAAACAAACATGTCCATTTATTGCTTATTTATCCTGGCAGCTAACAATAAAATGAAGTAGAATCAGTTAGCAATGTAAATAAAACATATTGGCTGTATTGACCGCTTGACTGAATTTAGATAGGCGTTCAATGGGGGCTATCGTTTTTGTGCTCACTAGTTGGCGCCACTAGCGAGTAAGGTCTTGTTGCAGTACTTTTATTTGATCTTTTGGGTATGTTTAAGTACCCATAAATTCATATTATATTTATTTTATTACATTTTAAAACTTCAAATGAATATTTAGATCATAATGTTTCTAAAATTGGCAAGCATGAAGCAGACAAATTTTATTCTTCCTTCAAGTGCTACCAAATTAGATCCCAACTTTTTACTTAAAATCTAAAGCCATAATTGATCAGGAATGGCACAACCATTACAACAATTATGAATCATTCGTTAAAATCCGTGATAAAAATCCCGCAAACAGTGAACGTGAAGTACATATTTTGACATCAAGAGACCTTACTCTACACTAGCGCCTCTAGCGGCGAACTCAAGCGCGGTAGTCCTCATTAATATAGCATATCTGCATTCACCATTTGCCACTTCATATGTGGGAACTCGCCTCTAAAATAGTTGTTTTACTGATTACATATGGATTTGACCCTTATGTAAATGATATATTACTGACGATTGTGTTCGTTGAGACGGAATTAGTTGAGGAGTTCCACAAGAGTCAGTTCTAGGTCCTCAAGGTAATGTTCATATTTGTCGATTATTTTCTTTTACGCTAGTGACTCTTTGTATGAAAATTGAGAGGACATTTGAGAAGACCTTGCTGAGTTCGTGATGGCAAATATTTTCGTTGAAATCTATGTCAACAGCATTAAACAAAACCAAATCACTTTACAAATTGTCGAGAGGTAGAAAGTCTTCCTGCTTGTAATGTTCGCAGCAGCATTTGAATAGAATTAATCAGCACCATCCTTGACTTAACTCTTTGTTAACTAGAATGAGCAAAATATTACAAAACACAACGGTGTGACAGACTGCCTTGCCCTGTATTCATGAAACGTAAAACCCCGAAGGGTGATATTCGAAGAACGTTATGTACCTTATGTTATTTTGTTGTAGCGACCTAATGTACCCATGTTTACCCCTTATGGGTAGTTTATGGGTTCCTATAACTTTTTATAGTGAGGATCCTGTAATACAAATGACATGAATGTATGTATTCATGGTATGCGGAGAAAAGTTAAGATTTGTATCAGTTTTATGATGCATCTTTTTTTTTTTTGGGTGGGAAATTATCAAATGACCTCTCTCGCTCTGGGCGGAGCGGAAGGGCGTGTCAGACTCTTACTGACTAAAACCCACCCGTATTCCTTCAGTTGCCTATGCGCCAGCGCCACGGTAACTCTTTCGAACAATCCGCGACCCCGGCAGACTTTATGATGCATCTAGAACAGTATTTATGCATATTTATTTCCATGGATTAGCTAGTCCATAGGCTAGCTTAGGAAAAGGACAAGGATTCTCTTGTTCATCAACTGACATGAGGGTATTGACATCTTTCACTTACAGTCTGAAAAGGATAACGACGCTTTCAAGATACTAAAATGCTGTCAATCCAGATAACGTCTTGAACTTCAAAAGACGTGTCTTATAATTTGAAACATTGACAGCACTCGACACTCAGCATTTTAATCGGCACTAAAAAGCATCGGCTTTATTTTTCCAGTAATTTGAAAAAAGAAAAACGGCATTACAAAGTCTTCACTAAAGACCCAACTGATGACAACTATATAGAACTTTACGAACACTACAGATTATACCAACCTTGATGTTCAGATTGACGCATAGGTAACGGGTCTTGTAAATCGAGACGTATTGAGAGGATACCGGCAAGTAATGTCCGGCCGCTTGTCTAATAAATCGTCGTTCAGACTCAGTCTGAAATTGGGGCATCTGTCTTCGTTCAGTAGTACTGGTAGAGTTAAAGCAACGGTGACTTTGAGCGGTTCTGAACGGCTTGTGTTTAAACGCCTACCAAAAAAGTACCTATTTTACTACCAAGAAATTCGAAATACTCACCAAATTGTGTCCACCAGAATGGATAAATGCTCACCAAATTGTGTTTCATAAAGTATTGTAGAAATTAACCTATTTTCATTTTTAATTTATAAGGCGTAGTCGACTGGGTGGTTTAAAAAAAATAACTACAACGGGGATGGCGGGGTCTTCTAGACCTCGCCACCCCCTTCTAACCAAACCTGTCCGAGTCGGGGTGCTCCAAGTCCCGAGCTAGCTTCGCTCGCTCTTGCATCCTATCCCACCCTTGCATTTAGAAGCAAACTTATTTTTGGTGAGCAACTTAAACAAGATTTGGTGAGTATTTATCCATTTTGGTAGGCAAAAAGAATATAAATACAACACGTACAATAATTCTGATGAGTATATAATTATTTTGGAACTTAAAACGTTGTTCTTTAGGCACCTCGGTATAGAGTGGGTTCATTTTGTTTGAAGTTAACATATTTTACTTGGTACTTAGTCTTAGGGTCAAAAAAATATTTGGATGAGAATTTAAATTATAGCCGTTCTGAACATGTAAGGAAAAACTTAATATATAAACTTAATGTATATATACTTAATGTATATGTACTAAGTTGAGGTCCAATATCTTTCTGGTACGAGATGTTTAAAAAAAAAAACTCGTCTATGATAGCACTATTTTTGTCGCCAGGCAACATTTCTGAATTCATGTTATAGAATGCTGGTGGCTGGCGGTGGTGGTGCTAGGATGGTGGCAGTCGCTCCAAGTAAAATACTAGTTTTCAGCTGCATCCAGTTAGACTGGAAGCTGATCCTAATGTACTTGGGGAAACACTAGACCGATGATGATGAAAGTGCTGGTGCAATTGTAAGCACCAATTACTTATAATTATATATATACATACATAAACGGACATACACGGACATACACTGACTGGACAGGTCCACTCAATCTGTGTGGTTTTTCCTCAAAAGACCATCTCAGACACAAATCTACATGGTCTTCACATGATCTGACCAAGATTATGTCTGGACTTTAAAAGAGACTGTGACCTCTGAGTTTGTTTCGGCCTTTCTTCTCAGAGTAGTCAGATAGGAAACGCCGACCTCATCTAGTTTTTAAAATATGATTGACGTGTAAAAGTGTTTGTTCAAACCTACTTACAGAAATAAAATCATTTATCATTTATCATTTTTCATTTAACGCACGCCTTCTGCCCATGGTGGAGGCAGAAACTACAAAACGCCACCTGCTCCGATCCTTACATACCTTTTGCCTCGTTTACGTTCATACATCTGGTCATACACGCACGCCGGTTGCGAGTACTACGCACCTGACCTTTCTGAAGAACATCACCAATAAGGTCACTATATATCCTCCTAGGGCGACCCTCCCGGCGTTTCCACTCACATCTACCTTGTAAATACCTTTTGTTAGCCGTCGTTCATTCATCCTCTCAACATGACCAATTATATAATATTATTTTATAAAAACACCTTGCGGATTTCGGATATATATAAATTGTTATCACAATTTCTATTGAGTCGAGCTTATGACCTAAGTTATCATACTTGTGCAAAAGTAGGTATTTACCCACTGCCGCCATGACCTTGCCGGAATTACAATCATACCTAATTCTCTTTTTTAACGAGACCAGACCCACGTCACTGCTTGGCGTTATTCAATTACACCTTCATAATTTCCCCATTCTATGACGGTTTTGTCCGGCCAGTAATTTTATTTGTCGATTCTATGGACTCCTTTTTCCGATTTAGCTTGGGTGTCAATGTATTGTCTGTGTAATGTTATGAAGTGTTTTTTGAAGTGAAAACTTCTTAAGGCGCACTTTGCAGTATTTTTGAATAGTGATCGAAACTGGACCGTCTCGACCGGGCCGGTGACGCTGAAGCGGGCATTCTCGACTCCAGTCGGTCGTTGACGCTGAATCGCGTCATTATAAGTATACACTATCTTTAATTTTTTTACCATTCGTGAGGTACACACGACGGCTACATATCAAGCTACACATTTCCATTATAAGCTGACCTCTCATTGTATGGAAATCCTATACAATGCGAGATCAGCTTATACTGGAAATGTATAGCTTGATATGTAGCCGTGCGTACACCTATGTATAAAATTAACAGAAAAAAAAAATGTTTTTAACAGTATTGGCAAATGTTATTATAGTGCTGTATTAAACCCTTTATCAAAAACCCAGTGACGTCAGTCATTCGTGTTGACATTGTGCGGTTTTTGATAAGGGTTTATTTGCGTTTGAAAAGCTTTAAAGCCTCACTCAGTGAGAATATTGGGATATTTCGGCAAGTAGTATTTATGTACAATAGTATAATATAAAATCTGTCAACTCCATGTGGAAAAAGAGGTTAGATTGTGAAGTATCAATTCATGAATCCCTTTAAAGTAACTTCGTTTGATATTAAATAATTATAGTGACCTTATCAGTAATGTTCTTCAGAAAGGTCAGGTGCGTAGTACTCGCAACCGGCGGCGGTGGCGCCGCGCGTGTTAACGAAGCAAAAGGAATAGGAGTGTCATGTGAGTATCGTAGCAGGTGACGTTTTTTAGTTTCTGCTTACCCCTATGGCACTGAGGCGTGAGTTTATATATGTATGTAATCTGTACATAGTATAAAACAAACTCGCTTTTCGGGTCTGTACGCTTAGATCTTTTAATCTACGTCGTGGATTTTAATGCGGTTTTCATGAATAGTCAGAGTGACTCAAGAGGAAGGTTTCTGTGTATAATACATGCCTATTATAGTAGAAAAAAGCCGAGAATTTCAAAGATTTGTAATGTGATATCGTAAAAAACATATTTACGTTTACGTTAAACTTACGTTGCAAACGCTGGCTAAACCTTACGAGATAGATCAAAATTATGTATTACGGAATTATATATCTTAAAAAGATCTACAAAAAAATCTGCGATGGTATATATTTCCTAAGGATAACCCACAGTAACCATTTCTATCTTTTACATATTACAAAGAATATAATGGGTTATTTACGAAGCTATTTTAAATAATACAGTATTAATCTTTATCCAATAAAATACGGTAGATACGTTGCGCACTTAATGTAGATTAAAATTGCCGTTTACAGCATATCATTAAAATTAATATCTTAGAAGATATCACAGATTTAAAAGTGTAACATCTAACAATGGGGGTCGATTTAGACCACTTTGGGTATCATTGGGGAGTCATATTTAAGATCCAGACAGCACAACAGCCTGCCGGGGTCGCGGATTGTTCGAAAGAGTTACCGTGGCCCTGGCGCACAGGCAACTGAAGGAACACGGGTGGGTTTTAGTCAGTAAGAGTCTGACACGCCCTTCCGCTCCGCCCAGAGCGGGAGAGGTCTTTGATGATTTCCCACCCAAAAAAAAAAAAAGACAGCACAACAGCAGCCGGTAAAAATATAAAACAATAGTATAATGTAGTATTATATTATTAGTATAGTCTAATCATAATAATAATATAATTTAAATTAATTATTTTAATCCTAATTATAATTAATGTAGTGTCAGTGTGGAGTTTATTAATCACTCCACACTGACATCACATTAGTATCTATATTGCACCCGTGCGAAGCCGGGGCAAGTCGCTAGTTACAATATAAGCTAGAATTAATAGTAATATTTAATAACATGAAGTAATTAATCATATTCCCACGCAATTCTGTTAATTACACAAATAACAGATTGTAGAATTTGTACCGTCTGTACCAAATACTGTTTCAGTAAACGATGAGTTTCTAATTACCTGCGAACACAATGCTGTACAATGAATCGTTATCAGTTACCTAAAATTGCTTGTTAACCAGTTTTACTAATCATAATGTGTTGTACACTATAATTGGCTGGCTGAAGGGTAATTAACTCTTTTCATACATAGACCAGCTCTTTCCTAGTGGGGGAAAGTGTACCATGAGTTTATACTAGTGTTTTTTGTGTTCTAAAATCGATTAGTGGAACAAAGTGTTCCTCAAAATCCTACTAATATTATGAATGTGAAAGTTTGTGATGGGTGGATTGATGGATGTTTGTTACTCTTTCATGCAAAAACTACTGAAATTTTTGTCCCGGTAGTACGTTCCCGTGGGATAATTTCTGACAACCACGCGGGCGAAGCTGCGGGCAAAAGCTAGAAAATAATAATATAATTAATATCAAATACTAATTTTTGAAACTATCAGGAAGATAACTTACATAACATACATAATCGGCCTATAACGTTACCACTGCTGGAACACAGGCCTCCTCTCTTTTGAGAGGGAGTGGGCCGCAATCCACAACGCGGGACCAGTACGGGTTGGCAGACGTCACATGTCTTCGAATAACTTAAGGAACAAGGCAACTTATTAATTAGTAAAAGGGTCATTATATTCAACAGGGTAGAACCGACACAAGAAGAAACATACAGGGTGTACAAAGACCCATCACATAGCCGTCAATTACGCATTCTGTACATCAAACTAAGTAACTGCCTCTTTGTTATAGTGGTCGCTAGCACTACTGCTAAACATGAGGTCCTGGGTTCGATTCCCGGGTCGGGCAAAGTGATATTGAGTTTTTCCATCTGGAATTTCTCAGTAGCAGCCCGGAGTTTGGATGTGAGCCCGGTTGATGGCAATAGCCTCGCCCCCTGTTACATGGGACTTACATAAACATAACTGGCGAAATGTGGGTTTACTATAGGTACATCTCTGCCTAACCCTTCGGGGAATACAGGCGTGGTGTTATGTGTTTTATGTAAACTAAGTAACATTGCACAAAAATAATTGCTGGGAAACGACTTTTATTTTTGGTGTGAAAATTTGCTGCTTGCGGTAGTGCGCAATGTAACACACGTAAAACATTGTGCTTATGGGTGCATGTAACGATGCAGGGGTCGCAGGGGTATTTAAAGTGGTGTTACAATGTTAAAAACTTGCTGTCGTAAAAAAAAACCTCAGTAATAGATGGAATTTTGATTTTCGATATCTCCATAACTACAAGGTTGCTGGGAATGGTCCAGTACAAAAAAAATATCACAGTGACGGGAAGTTCAAGTGACTCTTGGCTTCATTAAGTGTCCTTTTTACACCCGTTAGATACATCGAAGTTTAAAAATAATAAATGTGCGTGTAGGTAATAAAATTCTTCAACTTAAAGACATTCCAAATTACTGTGTCAGCCATCAAATCAACGTTCACCTATTTATTATTCTGACGGAAAACCTGTCATTTATAATGGCCTAACTTATTAAATAGTAGCTTCTACCCACGACTTCGTTCGTGTGGAAGTCTTAAGACACGACAATATACTAAAATAACAGCCACATTTTTATAAAACTTTACTGTATACTACGTTTGTAATTTTGGTCTCAGCAGCCAAATTATGAAGAGAGTCAGGACTGGTGACGCGGGAACAACCGACGTTCAGTTGTCCGTTTGGGAAGCCAATCTTCAGTACTAATTTCCCATTGCTTACGAAATTTTTCGTTTTTAGTAAATTATGGACGCATGCGTTCCTGCATATACTACCTAATGTCACAACACTCATACACCGTCTGATGCATTCTTGTAGATTATTCCTGACGAGCAGCTATCACTAAAATAATATTATAACAGTAGATTGTAAACACACGGGATTTCTCATTAACAGTCACGTAACAATACATATATTTATATTTATTATAACCAAAGATGATAGAAGAGGCCCAAAAATATATTTTTTTCTGTGTAGGTACGTTCTACGAACTATTATATAATAGTGTAGAAAAGGAAGCATAAAAAATATCAATTGTTGTGAACCGAACATAGGTTTGCAAAGCGGTCGTTGAACTTTTAAGCTATTTTCTTTATTTAGTGGACTAAAATAGCCGTTCTTGTCTTGATTGACTACTTAGCTCCATAAGGGTATAGCGTCATGATGATAATTTAAAAGGTTAAATCTGTAACAATCAGCAATATTTTATCTATAGGCTCGTATTTTTACTATTTGCGGTAAAGCATAGAATAATAAGAATAAATTACAATATTTCTCATCCGCCATAACAAATAGCGTGATAATTTATAGCTGACCCGACTTATAGGGAATATATAGGTATGCATTTTTTTTGTGTGATACTGTTACATATGTATGTTCAGACAAAGGGAAAAAAAAATAAAAAAAGTCGGCATTAGAATCGTTGCCAGAGCTCGTAAAAGTTACTTAAAAAAAAAACAATGTACAGTTTTGACTTCACTATGATTTTATCATCGATATGTTTAGATATACTCGTAGATGTATAGCTCAATCATAAAATAATAACAGTTTATAATATTTTGAACAGTATTTGATTCACATAATCTCTTAATTATTGAATAATAAACGAGGTAGGTACTTTATTAATAATTCATAGTTAGTTCATTTTCACGGAATCTTTTGTCACGGTGACGGCGACTTGACGTTTTGCGTACCCCATCATTTTATTAGACCGTAAATAAAACTCCTAATCTAAAATCTACTCTACATCAAAATTTTAGAGTAGGTTTTCCTTTGGGAGATTTCTGTGTTGTAGAGGAATAATTTGTCACCAAAATAGAATACAAAACTTGAATTAAACATTGAAGGGTCAATATTAAAATGATGTTTTGAGCTCAGCTTTCGGAGGCTCGTTTCGTTTGACTGAGATTTATTTAGTGTATGCCCTTTGTTCGTGAATGGAACCCTTTTGATTTTGATGACCTTATTAGATAAGTCAGTGGTTGTCAATATGGATTGAGTTCTTGTTTCATCCGTAGATTAAAAATGGCTGATGGGTTTTGTCTCAAATATCAATTTACTTACATTACTAACTCTCAGGGCCGGAACGTTCTAGAGTGTCGAATGCGTAATGGAAGGGGCAGCGGGGATAAGTTCCTCACAAGGAGGGCCGATGACCTGGTAAAAGTTGCGGGTATCTGCTGGATGTGAGAAGCATAGACCCGGTCGATTTGGTGACGCTTTAGGAGGCCCATAACCAGCTGTGGTTGTAATTCGGCCGAATGATTATGATGAAAACCTTCATGACGACTTACTAGTAAAGTAGATATTCGTTTGTAAATAAGTCATCTTCTTTACTCCATAAATTCTTTCACTTATTTTTGTCTTTATTTTTGGAAGGCTTACAGACTAATAACACTATAATAACAGTAATATTTATCTAAGTTGCCAATTACAAGCCCCCACAGATAAATATAAAATGAGTACTCCTCATAGTCTAAGTCCCGCATTACAGAACGCCACTCAACACCCAAGCACTACCTGAAACCAGTCTCAACCAATCAAATGGCTTGAATCTAGCTTCAAGCTATAGCTTGCTTCAAGTATTGCAGAGCGTCGCTCATCGCTCGGGTATACCCGAGCGATGAGCGACGCTCTGCAATACGCGCCTAAGTTACATCGAATCTGTCTAACTAACTTAAGCAAATAGATGATTTCTATTCTATTTTAAATAGATTAAACGAAATCAACCAACCCCGAGGGGTAGCTGAATAGCTATACCGCAAAGCTAGCTAACTTCGTTCAATCTTCGTTCTTTCACTTGCTTTTCATACGAGTTCTATTCTTTTCTGGGAAAAAATTATTATACTCATTTCACTCGAACTTCCTAGCAGTAGTATGTTTTTTCAACCACCTTCAAACCATTATTCGCGTCATAAAACTTTAACATACAGAACAATTTTCCGTCTGTCAGTTCTACACTGTTTTATGTAGGTACGGGAGGTAGCATTGCATTTAAAAAAGTTATTTCATAATTATTAATGTTAACAATAAAAGTTAACTAAATAAAATACCCGACGATGGTCGGGTATTTTATTTAGTTAACTTAACCATCGTTCAATTCTACCTCAATTGAACCGACTGACGAGTCGGTTCAATTGAGGTAGAATTGAACGATTTTTTTTATTACCTAACCTACTAAAATTTTATACTTTGACAACGTTCAAAGGTTTCATCGTGTATCCTTGGAACAACCAAAGTTCTGGGAATAAGACGGGACTGATCCAATAAGGGAGTGACGGAATTAGTGTCAACCTCTTAGGATTGAGGTGAGAATATAAACCTATTTTTATTGTTCGGAATTCACATTTTAATAGTAATTTCAACGGCTTTGTCGAAGATGGACCTTTGAAAATTCAAAGTCAAAGTCAAATCATTTATTTCAAATAGGCACATAAAAGGCACTTTTGAACGTAAAAATTTACAAAAAAATAGAATTGATTCTAGTTGCCCCTTCTAAAAGGTAGTTTCGTATGGAGAAGAATGGGCAAGAAACTCCACCGTTACTCTTTTAAAATGTTTTACAATATTATGTAGGTTCACATTAATTATATAATTATATGTGAAGACGATGCACCTAGAATAAAATTACTATACCACAATAGGTAAAAAGAATTAAATATAATGCAAAGGCAGGTAAATTAATTATGTGATAGATACATGGTGCTCACATATTTACAAATATTGAAAAGTAGATGATTTTTCCAAAATTTTAACAAGTAATAATTTAGTGTGTGAGTTAAAGTAGTTAAGTACATAATGTAAAAATCAATGTCACTGGGTGTCAGTTGTCCAACTATAATAAAAGTAAGAACTGATCAGTACTAAATCAACAAATAAAAGGCAACGTTACCTCCTGTACTATAAGACATTAAACATAGCCTAGTAGGGAAGTTTACTCGCAGTTAACTACAAACATACTGTTGAATCACTTGACTCCGTTTTTGTAACGAAATTATATTCAAAATTGTGTTGTACTTATGAGTCTCTTTGGAAACTCCTTTAACCGGTTGGATACCGTAATTACAAACACAATTAAAACGCCATTGTGTCTCGCGTGGATCCACGTTTGAAAGGTTAAATAATTGGTAGCAGTAGGTATATTGAACAAGGTTTCTGGTTTCCGCGAACTGTGCGGCTCGTGGAGTTTGTAATTGATTAATTAATTATATCAATAATGTACACATTTTCTAATCTTTTATGGTAGGGTTTTACACATATTGTAGGTACCTATTGTTGCTTAAAATAATTGGTTTCTGGTGAATATTTATATTTCTTACAAAATAATTTTATTAAGAGGACTGTTTATTGATCTTCCAGCCCCATTGGTGAGTGATGGCTACTATTATATTTGAAAGATACGCTAGTTCTTCGAATTTAGTGATTTTTGCCCGTAAACTTTGACTGAACCTGACGATAAAATAATGCTCTTAGTGAATAAGATTACCCGCAGCAACAAATCGTTCTGTGCTGTAATAATTTAACTTTAGGTCCTCGTTGTTTTTATCTGATGTATATAAACACCGAAAAATAATTACCGTAAGCTTTTACAAGCCCGCAAAGAGTACTTTTTTAATATTGATGCCTCACACATACAGGCTGATAAAAAATTCCCCGACCCGTATAAAGGCAACGCGGCCCGCTGTTAATTTGACACGTCCTGAAAAAGAATTGCTAGCTGATCACTATTTTTCCACGTATAAAATAAATAATAACAAGATGTATATATGTACAAATAGGTGTTTTCTGTTGATTTCACTTACTTTAGAATGTATTTTATTAAACTCCAATTAAATAAAATGCTGTTCAGTTTTAAAACAAATTGGCATAAAAACTTCATACTTTTTTAAACGTTTTCGGTAGTTAGTAATGTGTGTATGTATATTCAAATATTCTTTTACGTTTGGCGTTAACATGGCGTAATTTATTTTCCAGCCTTTTTGTACTGCTTCATACACCCAGCTTTTCTAATTTTCATATTTATAACTAGCGACCTTCTCCTGTTTCACACGGTTTTTATGACTGGACAAAATATCAATATTCATTTATTATCATTTAGTTTAATATTAATATAGTATACAAATAAACCTTCCGGTATAGATTGTCTAAAATAATGGTGAAAACTTCATCAAAATCCGTTGCGGAGTTTAGAAGAAGAACGCGGTCACACAGACAAACCCGAAAAGCGACTTTAATTAATTATAATGCCCGGCATGCGTTGCAGTGCCTGTTTTTTAAACCACCCCCGTATAAGAGCGAAAAAACAAAAAAAAGAAATATTCAAATCGGTTAAGCCGTTTTTAAGTTTTAGCGAGACTAACGAACAGCAATTGATTTTTATATACATAGAGCCTTTTAAATAAAATACATACAGACAAAGCACGATTTATTGGTACTAATATTGATCAAAGTCAAAATCAAATCATTTATTTCAAATAAGCACCTAAAAGGCACTTTTGAACGCCAAAATTTTAAATAAAATTGAGTTTATTCTAGTTGGTCCTTTCAAAATGTAGTTTCCTATGGAGAAGAATGGGCAAGAAACTCCACCGTTACTCTTTTAAAATGTTTTAGTTTCCCGTCTTTTGGTGCTTATGATTGGGAAAAGCCAATCCATCTTTGCAACGTTGACAGACATGTACGGTCACCACATGTGTTAAGTAACCAGGGTCGTCGGATAATAGTTGAATATTAGTAAGACACCGATGGAAATTTTCGAATGAAATTAATTTGGTAAATGACCTGTTTGCTTTTTATTAAGTAAATAAAATTTTATTTGAATATATTCATCGATTTCTAACTAAACTTCAACTATATCGATGACCCTGGTATATTTATCTCTTTTGGTGACTGTACCTAATTCTTGGTAAAGCCTAGAGCTCGTGTACTTTGTAAAAATCCTGATATTTTTACAATCATTTACATTTTTTTATGTTTTTCATAAATTTTATTACTGTTTGAAATCACCCGTTAATTTATTGAATACTCAAACGAACTTACCTGTAAGTGAAGTTTGACGGTAATTATACGAAATTATTGCCTCGTCCTCAATGATGATAGAAAACAAGTGTAGTCTCGACTTTATAGTCTGTGACGTCACACCCACAGGCTATAAAGTCAAGACTACACTTGTCTTCTATCATCACTAAGGATGAGGCAAAAACGAGTATAATTTTAAAATGCAGAAAATTTCTTCTTCAAAACTTGCTGTGTAAGAATTACACCAGTTTAGTATAAATTCGTATAATATTTCATTATTTTATCAAATTTTGACTCGGATACCAGTTAATACGTGACCAAAATATGCACAAAAACAATGACAAACTAGTATAATTAAAAACAAAATACCTCTACCTGATGAATTGGTAAATTTCCGATGAAAATCAGAATTACACATGACATTTGTTTTGTAACAATGGATTTATTCGATCTGAATTCACTATTCTCTATTCAATCTGATTTGTTCCACCGTCACTATTCAATCTGAATTCTTCCAGCGGCAATATTCTGGTTTACAAAGCCTGCTTCGTTCTGTACTTTTGATTGGCACTTTACGATTATCTATATCTATTTCTATTATATATATATGTCGGAAATACGTTAAATCAATCGTTTGACTTTGACTAATCGGGATGCCAGCGTCACCAGGTGACGCTCGACAGAGTCTATAACTAAACGCTTGACCAAAGTAAAAGCAGATTTTGTTGTTGGCGGCTAAGCAGTGAACAATTTTAGAAACTGTCACGCGTTCCGTATAGTTGTATCGTCTACCTTCAGTGTGTGATTCGCTAGTGTGATTAATTTGATCATATATTATAATTTGATTTGATCTGTAAACGGTTTTTCTATCGCGCAATAACCAACACTTACCATAGTACGCCCACAGTAGTTTAAAATATGGCTGATAATAACAAGAGAGACGTACCTTCTCCGTCATATATATATATATATATATATATATATAATAAAATCTAAGTGAAGCTGCGAAGTCGAAACTGTATAAATAATCTTTTTGAAAAACAAAATTGCTACGAGGTCTGGGTACAATTCTAATTATAGTGTATGGATTTGTTTTATATTTGTTTGAATGTATGTACCAGCATCACGCAAATGCTACCGAATAGATTCTGTTAAAATTTTGCATACATATTCCCTATAAGTCTGGTCAGTATGAAAGCTATAAATTATCACGCTATTTGCTATGGAGGAAGAGCAATATTGCATTATCCTATGTGTATTCAGTTTTATAACAAGATTCCTAACCGAATTAAAGAACTTCTAATGGTCCGCTTCAGAAGGGCTTTACGCAGCTGGTTAATTGAGAATTCCTTCTATACAAGAAAATAATTCCTTCAGTTTGAATTAATATAATCTAATTGTATAAGTACCAAAAATTTGCATGTCATTATGTTATGATTAAATATGTTAAACTGCTATTATTCAACCATTGTAAGAACTTTTATAACCATATTTATCTGCAAATAAATCTCTGACTTTGACTTAGGTTAAGTAGGTAATATTATGTTACCTATAAATTAAATAATCAGTCAGTCATTTGCATAGTCATTAACCTTATTTATATTAATAACGGTAGATTTGTGCACTGGCTTAATAGAGAACTACACTAATATAGTTGCTCAACAAATAGGTAACTATAGTTTCATGAATAGTAATTATGAAGCCTGAAATAAGAAGGCCAATTCTTGTATTTAAAAATGTTCAAATTCAAGTCTCATCTCAGCCGCAATCAATGTAAATTTATTGTATTTTTGACAGATTGAGACTCCAATAACTGGCCAAAAATACGAAGACATGATGTGACATTTATCAACCCGCACTGAGCCCGCGTGGTGGATTACGGCCCACTCCCTCTCACAGAGAGGAGGCCTGTGTCCCAGCAGAGGGAAAATTATAGGCTGATTATGCTGAGACTGTCATTAGAATTTGTAAGTTATTAAAAATATAGGAATTGCTCCTCAGACATCTGAATCTAAGTAACCTCGGAATTTCCCAGAAATTGGTAATTGTGTGGAGTACATTGTGCAGCAAAGGTACTCAAAATTTGGGATCTTTGAGTTTAAGAAATGCTTTCTTATCAACGGATCAATGCGGCAAGCCATATAGTACATGCCTAGTCATTAGCCCCTCTAAAAATGTGAGCAATAAATAATTTATTTGGTAGTTTATTCAACGAGTACTGCACGATACCATTTACTACTAAACGGTATCGTGATAAACACAACACATGTGTCTGTAATGCTCTCTGGACGCCATTTGTCAAGAAACGTATGAGTAAGTATAAAATATGAGTAAAACGTGGTTGCAAGGCAAACTGGCAATATTGGATGACAATTTTGTTTAATCTTTACAAAAGAAAACTTTAGTTAAGCGTACTTGTCTCCTTTTTAGTACTTCACTTAATGGCTATTTTACATTAGCTTAGTTCAAGTAGTAAGTTAAGTGTTCAAACATCGGTCCAAAAGTGCCAGTTTTTCATTTTGAAGTGTCACGTATAGACTTCAAAGTTCTTAACACGCTATTAGACTAATGTTGCAAAATAATGTAAAATTAAATTAGCGTTAATATCAAGTGATAATAATGCTCAAATAGAACTTAAATAATTTCTAAATCAATCCATTCTCGCTATACCACACATCCCTATTAGCATTCGAAATGCATGCAGTATGGCTGTGGTTTTAAATATTCGAATTTTGAAATTCTATAATACAAAAGCTGATCAAAGCAAAATCACTATTCCTAACATGACACAACCCAAATTAATACACACAATCCAGCATCTTCCAACTAAGTTGACACGTCACGGAGCCCGTTGTAATTACCGGCTGCGGTATGTAAACGGACTTTAATCACGGATGTACGGATCTGTCCGGATCTGCCCGGGTGCAATTAACCGTGGGCTACTCGGATGATGGTTGAGCACCACTAATTTGAGTCCTACCTACCTGTTTCTGAAGATAGCTCTGTTTGTCTTGAGGTCTGTTTTCCTTGGAATGGAGTGTTATTATAAACGGAGACAGTTCTGTGCTATGTTATGTAGAATGGCGTCTGTTATCTTTGGTTATTTGGATACTGAGGTTGATAAACATATCTATTACTAAGCACTGATAAAAAAGTGGTTCCCTATTTGCAACCATAAAGAAAACTATATTATTTAAGAGCTTTGGCAATGGTCTCAACATCAAAAAAAAAACAAATGAAGTGCGCTTTTCACCTATATAAAACATTTATATTTTATGATGAAAATAAAAGGGACCCTCGTAAAAATAACATAAAAATAATTACAAATACAAAAGAACAGCAAATCTAATCTCTATCGCCAAGTAACAACTCTAGAGCTCCGCCCATAGCGCATCGAAGCTCAAAAAGTCTAACAACTATCATGGCTTGCGAGGAAGAAAAGGCACTTTCGCAAATGCAAAGTGGAAAAACACCTGGTGCGGACGGTATCCAGGTTGAGTTGCTGCGTGCTGGTTGTCAACCCGTATTTCAAGTTCTTTTGAACCTCATTAAAAGCGTCCTCTTCGGTGCCACGCCGCCACATGCTTGGAAGAAGGCGACAGTAACTATCCTAAATAAGAAAGGAGACCATTCAAACCTTAGCAACTACCGTCCTATATCTCTCCTATCTCAAATTTATAAGCTGTTTGCCAAAACTATATGCAACCATCTCACCCACCAACTAGACGATAGACCACATCCACACCGTAAAACAGATTATGGAGAAGAGTTCAGAATACAGTCAGCCCTTGTGTTTAGCTTTCTTCGACTATGAGAAGTCATTCGACATTGTCGAGCACTGGGCCGTGGTCAACTCTCTCCATCGCTCCCAGATCGACGCTATGAAGATGTATTCAGGAGCTGTACGATGCGGCAAAGTTGCACATCAAATTGCATGAACTTACGGCCCGAACACCGATTAAAAGGAGAGTGCCCCAAGGACACCCCGTTTACCACAAAATGTTCAATGCTACTCTGGAACACGTGATGATAACACTGGATGATGTTAATACCACGTTGGTCCCAACCAACGTGGTATAAATATCAATGGTATCTACTTGTCGCAACTTCGATTTGCTGATGACCTAATTTTATTCGCTGAATCCCTGAAAGACCTCCAACACATGTTAAAAGAACTTTATGATGATTCCTTACAAGTTGGCTTGAGAATGAACATGTCCAAGACAAAAGTGATGTTAGGCATCCCGGATGCCTCAGTTTCAGCTGTTTTGGCTGGAAATGAGCGTCTGGAGATGGTTGACTATTACGTTTATTTCGGACATGTTCTAACTTTTGACAATGAGCATTCTAACAAAGAGATATCCAGGAGAATACAGCTTGGATGGGCTGCATTTGGTAAGCTGCAACCTATTTTTTGTCCGAAAAAGATCCCCAAGTGCCTAAAAACCCACCTTTTCAACCAATGTGTCCTGCCAACAATAACCTGCGGTGCCGAGACATGGATGCTCACAAAGGATACTGTCCACTGCATACGAGTAGCACAAAGTGCCATAAAGTGAGCCGTGCTTGGCATAACCCTGCTAGACCGAGTGCGTAACTCCAAAATCCGTCGTCGGTAGAAAGTCTACGACGACGTCGGGCAGTTGGGCAGGATATCTAGTTAGACGAAGACATGGCCGATGGAGTAGAGCTGTGACCGAATGGTGGCCAAGATTAGGCCAAAGAAACCAGGGCCTTCCAAAAGCGCGTTGGGTTGATAATGTCGTCAAAATCGCGGGAAACATCTGGATAAGGGACGTATGGAACCGGGAAGTATGGCCGAAAAAAGGGGAGGCCTATACACAGCAGTGGGTGATTCCGGGCTGAAATTATGATGACAAGTAAAAACTTAACCTCTGACATTTCAAATTGGGTTTCAGCAAAGTACTGTTTACAGCTACATAAAATAAATCCAAAATCTGGCTCTAACGAAACTATTTAGTAAGCCTCCAGGCAACCACATCCAAAATAGATATTAATTAGTCTATCTCAATTAAATCATTTACCGATTACAAACCTCACAGGTTTCATTGAAAGGCCACTGAACCAAAACAGGCAATAATTTAACGGAACGCCTAATTTCAATCAAAATGAGATTGGAATCTGAAACTAATTAGTGCGGAATTCAGTCGTTTCGTTCGCAAAGAACTCAAATAAATTAGGTTTTTCATTATTGCTTTGTTCTGTAACGTTTTCTTCTTTTGTTTTTCAGTTTCGAAATAACAAAAGCCTTGATTTCTTCATCGGCCTGCATACCAATGTTTGTGGGGTGAAATGTAAACTGAAGGCGATTATATAACTTATACTAGCTTCTGCTCGCGACTTCGTTCGCGTGGAAGTCGTAAGACACCACAGTTTATTAAAATAACAACCACATTTTTATAAAACTTTCCTGTAGGTATACTACGTTTGTAGTTTTGGTGTCAGCAGCCAAATTATGAAGAAAATCAGGACTGTTGACGCGGGAGCAAGCGACGTACAGTTGTCCGTGTGAGAAGCAGCTCGTCCTGAGGTCGACACTCACAGCCTTCAGTAGTAATGTATTTATTTAAAGTTCTCGCCCTTAATAACATACAAAGGCGGACTTAATGCCTTAGGCATTCTCTACCAGTCAACCAAGGGTGCTGTAAGAGATAAGATGGTAGGTGCTGTGTTTAATTTCCCGTTGTTTATGAAGAATTTCATTTTTGGTGAATAAATGAACGCCTGCGTTCGTGTATTTACTATCTAATGACACAACACTGATACACTGACTGATGATTTCTTACAGATTATTCCCGACGAACAGCTATCACTAAAATAATGTAACAGTGGATTGTAAATACACGGAATTTCTCACTAATAGTCACCTAACTGTAGATATTTATTTTTACCAAAGATGGTACAAGAGGCCTAAACTATATATTCTTCTGGGTAAATTTAACAAAAAAAAAAACAAAACTCGAATTTCGAATGAATACGTTCCACAATTTAATTTATTTTTATTTTCGGCTAGTCTGGATTGTAGCGGTTAGTCTATCCATAATAAAAAGTAAGTTGTAGTGTCATTTCCTACGAAATCTATGAGAAAAGTTTTTTGCAATTTCTGACTTTTCTAGTACTCAAACCTCAGTTGGTCCAATAGAAGTTTTTGATCCTTATATAAGACATGATCGATTGGCATAAAAAGAAGTTTTTGTGAAAATTTACCATTTTCCTGCTGACTGTACATTTTTTTCAAAATCTGTGAATGCAAATCAAAATTTCTCAAAAACAACGGATAAAGTAGCTGCCCTTGCTGCCCCATCTCAAAAATCCATCCTGTATAATATTTGAATATACAAAACATGACAATATGTTTTACTAGACTATTTAAAAAGATTAATATTATAACGCTACCTTGCCAATTCATTTATGAAAATATTATGTACTTATGTAAGAAAAAAATTACATCGTTTTAATAAAATAAGTGATAGACATAATTTTAATTCTAGAAATAAAGATAAAATAGCATTTGTCAGATTAGCTAAAGTACATACATGTTTTATGGGATACTGTGTTAAATGTTACAACAAAATATCTTGTGATATATTGCAATATTATATGAAAGAAAATTTAAATCTCTTATTAAAAGTACACTTTGTAAACAAGCATATTACAAATTAGGGGATTATATCCAAGAAGGTGCTTGGAAACATGCTGGAAACATGCTGGTCCTGCTCCATAGGACAATCGAGTCTAGGCAAAATCGAACTGATTGCTAATTTAAATGTATAATTTATTATTTTTATATGACATTGATTTACATTCTGTGATGATTAGTTTAAAACACACACTTTATTTTTGTATGAGAAATCATCAAATAACTTCCCCCGCTCTGGGCGGAGCGGTAGGGCGTGTCAGACTTTTACTCCTACCGTTATTTGGGAACTCGACAGTGGCGCGTTCCGAGAACCATGAAAAACCCATGGCCTAGGACTTGTGTAAGGCCACCTCGAGTCCCAATTGCCGGATCTTCTCGACAATTGTCGCAACCCCGCGTGTCATTAGTTCGGCCGTCCGCCTGGTGCGACCTCCCCTGCGCCAGGACTAGCGTGTCGTCAGCGTAGCACACCACGCTGACGCCGCTAGGGAGATCGGCGCGCAGCACCCAGTCGTACCCGATGTCCCACAGATGCTGTCCCAGGACCGATCCCTGTGGGACACCACACGATATCTCTCGCCGGTTTCACTCTCCCTGGTGACCGGTTAATTCATACACTGAATTACTACGTGATAAAATTTTAGGAAACTCGTACACTTTTACAATGTTTGTTTTGTGAGCACCATGTATCAATCGTATAATTCATTTATCTGCCATTGCTTCATTTTTAAATTTTTTTTACCTATTGTGGTATAGTAATTTTATTCTAGGTGCATCGTCTTCACATATAATTATATAATTCATGTATACCTACATAATTTTGTAAAACATTTTAAAAGTGTAACGGTGGAGTTTCTTGCCCATTCTTCTTCATACGATACTACCTTTTAGAAGTGACGACTAGAATCAATTCTATTTTATTGTAAATTTTGACATTCAAAAGTGCTTTTTATGTGCCTTTTTATTCATGTAAATAAATCCAAGCAACAAAGTGTTATCAAAGTTCGTTAACTCAAACAATTAACATACTACGCATTCTGAACATATTATCCGAAGACTAGTCACTCACTCCAAATAACCAGCAGGAACCATCCGCACTCAAAATCCAGTAAAATTACAAAGTATGTCCAGTGACATAATCCAAGTGAACATCTATAGTTCACTTTCAGTTATCAAGTATGCAAATTATAATGGCAACTACCAAGGTAAGAATAATCATAGCCAACAATCTGTTTATTCTTACCTCGTGTTGCCTGTAAATAATCACAAAATAAAATAAATGTGTGCCCTATTATCATAACTGGTGAAATGTGAGCGTACTCTAAGCCTCTGCTAAATCCTTCAGGAAATACAGGTTCTGGCGTCAGCTGAAGTTTGACTTAAGTTTCGCTTTTTTTATTTTATTGGATTGGAACAAACAAGGAGGCGGCTCAACAAATGATAAAATTGTACGATATTTATGTACGCAGTGTGGGAATGTCATTGTGGCAGAGACGATCCCTATGTTAAGTATTCTTTCTTTATAGACACAATAAGAAAATCTAATGAGCTAGATAAAGAAAATATTGTAGGTTTCATATTTTTATTGTAGTCGACAACAATGACTTGCTTGTTTTTATTGTTTGGTTCATTGTATTCTTCTATGCGAATCAAGACGCTAGGAATAAAACCATTTTATTAGGCAAGAGATTCGACATTTGACGAACGAAGACGGCGATATCGCAGATTAGTATCTTACATTAAGTAGTCACATATGATGCTATGAAGATTTAATGAGCCCTTTCTTTCATTTTGAAAACCTAAATACGTAAAAGTAATGTTCACAATGTCATGTTTCCACATTCTAAGTTCATCTTGAATTTATGCTGTGCCACGGCCCTAAAATAGGTATATTGTATCAAAACAATCATTACAAAATGTATCAAATGGCCGTATTTTAGCTGTGCAAATAGATAAAGTTTTACTTAATGGCTCGCAAAGGCTCTAAGGACCAATCCAAATGAATCTTTGACAGCTAGTTTACAATATTCCCCAATTCAATTTGAGCCCTGTCAGTCAAAAATATGCCAGATTAAAAACATTTCAATTAGGATGGCGGTGGTGTTTAATTGGTTTTTGGGTGACGATGACGTCTCCGAGTGCGGAAGTTAGTGACTACATTGTTATATTCCCACCTGTACAGTAAATGTATGTGAAAATAGTAAATAAATCTGGTGCTTCTCCAATTACTGCAGGTTGGCCATCAACTCCGAATATTTCTCCTTGTCCTTTGGGAGACGGAACAGGTCAGTAGCGCTCGTGACTCCAGACCACTCGTAAGCTTCTCAACATCGATTACCTAGCCTACAATATAAACAAACCAACCCTCCTTCCACGGAGGTATATTATAAACCTCGCCTTCCAATCCCCAGAACACGGAAGCATGAATTTAATAACAATAAATCCTCACTTTTATGCAAATAGCAGCTCGTTACAAAATGGTGCTGTTAAGCATGTTAAAATAATTAAAGGAGATTGGGCGAATCTGCCCAGAAGTCGAATAGCGTTAAGATACATAACAATGGAAATATCTCTTCAAGGGGAATATTTCGTGATATCATGACTTTTCTCGATTGTTAGTTAGTGAGGCGCTACAAAGTTCTAAATATGAGTAATTATATATTATTTAAATTATGGTATTTTGTCAATTAATTATCTTTCATTAACTCTGTGCCCTGCAAACATCATCTTTTAAGCCTGTAAACTGACTTTTTGTACACGTTGGCCTCCTAATTGCCGTTTTTGGAACAATGTTTTTAAGAGTGGGTCGGCCAGATAGAATGTTAAGCCGCATCACCCAATAGCATTAAGATAGATATTCCATTGAAAATATCTCATTTAGAAAAACGTTTGCTACTACTACGACTTGTCTGAACTATTAGTTTGTTCGGCGTTAAATTGACCTAAACGTGACGTTAACATCAACACTTAATGCTCGTTATAAGTTAACTAATTAATAAACAGTAATTTTTTAATATCCCCATAATTATATTAACATAAAAAACATCACACCTGAATTCCCTAAAGGGTAGGCAGCCATGTATTTGACATTTTGGCTACGGAGGTAAAAATACCTCTTTATCCAAAATGTTCTCTTATATCTACAAATATAAAACAAATTCGTTTTTTGTATCTTGGTGTGTGTTTTCTTTAAACATTTTTTGACTATTTTAAATCAAACCAATAACTGATTTCATAAATAATAAATAAATAATGATGATACAATCCTTACATAATTTCAAATAGTATTTATTCCAAAACTACGTACACTACGTAGCAAAGAGTACGAGATTCCTTTGTGCGTAAAGCACGCACAACGTTGGCTACAGCGTAGTAGTAGATAATAAATTACCCCCATCCCAGGCCACATTATGCTCCAACATATAAGATGCAAAAAAAAATATTTCAATCGATAAAGCCACTTAAAACATGATTAAAGTGTTTCCATTTATGAAGAAGAAGATACATGCCCGATTTTTTTGGAACGCAGTGGGTAATTGTTTTTTTTTATTTTTCCTGATCCCCAAGTCTTGTCGGATTGCCGTCCCAACCAAATTTGTTTTCAGTAACAAATGTTTCTCTTAGCAAGCGCTATCAATTAATTTATCACCTAGGGCTATTGGGCACCAAGAACATTCCTAAACTTCGGTGCCCAAGTAGTCACCTATTTAGGTCATTAACTCCAATTTGACCAACAATTGGCAAAAGTTGAGTTAGTAGCAAAGAATCTCCTTCAAAAGTTCTTTCCATCGGGTTCCATTTCTATGGCTATTGGATGCCAAGAATTTCTTAACTTCAGTGCTCAAGTTGGCACCTATTTAGATCATTAACTCCGAACTGACCGGTAATTGGCAAAAGTCGTGTTTGTAGCAAAGGTTCTTCTTGAAAGTTGAAAGCTCTTTCCATTAGTATATATCTTATGGCTATTAGGCTACAGAGCAAAAACCTATAGTTCGGTGCCCAATGTGCCCATTCTTCTTTATAAAACACACAAAGTCGTTAAGTTACTTCCGCTGCTTTATTCATATTTATTACAAGTACAACAACCATATTTAAATAAAACTGCATAGGGTTCGTGTACAATGGTTTTCGAAATGTTGTGGTTTTTGTGAGAATTCGTGTTTTTTTGGAATGCCAGAGATTTTTTAATATTTTAGGTTGGTTGATTTGCGAAAGTCTGATAACCAGTCTTTCTAAGGGGTATCGTATTACCCAGTAACTTCATTGTGGAGGTCAGATATAAAGTAACTTCACGTAAGATACTGGTATTTAGCTGCATCGGGTAAGACTGGAGGCGGATTCTAACACATAATTAAACGTAAGTTGTGGTAGAAAGCCTTTTACACCGTTAAAGATTATACTATTGAGGCCAAAAAGGCTGGGGATTGAGCTGCTCTAATTTTTACTTACTGAATGTTGTTTTTTTTGTTTCGTTGTTAGTTATTTCAGACACCTATCTACATGATTCTCAAATGATCTGACCAGGATTATATCTGGACTTTAAAAGAGACTGTGACCTCTGAGTTTGTTTCGGCCTTCTCAGAGTAGTTAGATAGGAAACGCCGACCTCATCTAGTTTTTATAATATGTTTGACGTGTAAAAGTGTTTACAAACATACTAACAGAAATAAAATCATTTGTCACTGTTGGTAAAAGGCAAATGATGATGATGGTGGGCAGAGAAACAGGCAGTAAATCTGGTTATAAGCGAATAGAATAGAATAGAACACTCTTTATTATGTACATCATAGAAATTACAGATATAAAATGTAGAAATTTTATATAGGGTGACACAATGGGCGGTCTTATCGCTGAAAGCGATCTTTTACAGACAACCTTTGGATGGATTCAAGGGAGAAGGAGAGACAATAATGCAGGTAGTCAGTGGTCATGCCATATATGTATTATTATCATCAGTGGCATGACCATTGCCACTGATGATAATAATATCTGCAACACCAGAAAAATCACAGGTGCGTTACGGTTTCAGGCCATGGTACGGAAAGAGAGGGAATGGGAAGCCGTCACCTCCTTCTGCGAAGCAGTAATGCTCGCGAAGGAGGAGGCGAAGCGCGTGAGGGAGAGTAAATTGTTGCGCCCTCATGCCCCCAGTCGCCGCAGGAGGAGACACCCTGGGAGTCGGGAGTCGATTGCCGACTCCCGGCCACCGTAGGCGCGGGCTTGCGGACGGCGAGCAATGGGCAGCTCGCCGTCTGGTAAGGACCAGGCCCGGGTCGACAGCACGTCGTGTTCCTCAAAGAGATGTCAACATCATTGGCGGGGTAGGGCCGATGCCTGCCAGGCTTGCGGATTGTTCGAAAGAGTTACCGTGGCCCTGGCGCACAGGCAGCTGAAGTAACACGGGTGGGTTTTAGTCAGTAAGAGTCTGACACGCCCTTCCGCTCCGCCCAGAGCGGGAGAGGTCATTTGATGATTTTCCAATCAAAGAAAAAGGTGCGTTACGGTTGCCATCCCTTTAAAAAAGCTGCCGGTGAAATTACAGGCACATCTTTTTCTGGACACTTGAAATAAAATAAACATGAGAGCGCTGCTTGGCTGAAGAAATAACTACGGTGGTAGTCCTTTCCCGGATAATATTTACCTGTTTACCATCCATTCCATCTCATTTAACCAAAACCTGAAAGCACACCACATTTCATTACAAACGAGGAGTTATGTGCAGTAACCAATTTTAATAAATAGCACGCTTATTACCTTTGATCTGATGCTGAAAATAATTAAAACTAATTAATTGTGGCCAACGTATAAATGGTAAAATTACAGATTTTCCCCGAAGCATTAAATTTTATTGTACATGTTATAACGGGCTGATAATTAAAAATGAATATAATTACGTTTTTCATTGATCGTGTATTTTGACGATTTTTATCTCGATATTATAAAATTGACGTTGAAGTAATTACTTGATCAGTCACTCGGCATGTATCAGAAAGGTGTGGTCATATTTAAGGGTGTGGTTTAAACCATCAAACTTTCCAACTTTCTCCATGGGACCAGAATTGTAATCGCAAAAAAAGAACTTTGAAATAACGATGTTGGTTCCACGGAGAAAGTCGTTCAGTTAGGGTATTATATTTTAACTTTAATAGTTTGTTAGTTAATTTAGTATAAGAAAGAAAGAAAGAAAGAAAAACATTTTATTTGGGACACGCACAGGAAATACAAAGAGTAAAAAATAAAAAAAGGAGCATTTAAAACTAACAAAATTAACAATAAAAAAGAAAAAGGAAAAAAGATATAAAACAACAATAAACAAGTAAAAAACCTGTGCGAGGCCAAAAAGGCTCCTATCTCAGCATAATGCTACGATATTTAAAAAATAAATACCGCAGCGCTGGTATTCTGATAGGGCCCGCTGTGATGCCACGGACACACCTACGGACATTTTTATATCCCACTAGGGGATTATTAACATAAATAAAACTAAATAAAAAAATATTGTAAGAAAATAAAGTAATAGAAAATTATTTAGAAAACATAAATAAATAAATAAAAACTATGATATGTATGACAATGATTAAAGATCGACCCAAGCCCGACGCTCCAACATCACTTGTCTATGTTGTAGACTATTGTTATAGTCTGTGACAAGCGATGAGACGCGGGCGCAACCGCACAGCACAGGCGACCAGCTGTCAATAAAAAATGTAGTTTTTGAATGTGTATTTAAAATAAAATAAAGTAATGATACAAATAAAACAATGAGTGAATAATAGATAAGACAAGAAAGTAGTGCAGATAAATAATGAGAAGTATAGTGGTGTGTATGACTAACTATATTGTGTTGTGTTATGACGGAAGAATAATGTTCAATCACCGAGCAAAACAAAGCAATCGAAGCAAATCATACTGCTAGGTACATAAGACTCCCCAAGGTCACCAATTTATCAACTGCGTGCAATCCCAGGGTGAGTTCAGAAACTGGTTTCCTTTTGTATTCGTAACAAGTGTTGTTTATATTTAACACTAAAAGTTACAACTGTTTTTATAGCACGAAACGGAGGTGGCAGGTCGTTCCAGCAGCGGGACGCAGCGAATTTAAAGCTTCCACGGAATGCAGCAGTTTTATGCGTTGAGGCCAACAGGAGGTAAGATGATGCTCTTGTTTTAATTTGATTTATATCTCTAGACCAAGTCAATTTCTTATAAAGATATTCTGGTTTTTTTGTGAGAATCGTGCCAAAGAGTAGGGTAGCCAGATACAGCTTTCTACGATCTGACATTCTCATCAAATTACCCTTATTTAAAAATGGAGTTATGTGAGATCGGGGAGGGACATTGAAACAAAATCTCGCACAAGCATTCTGCACTCGTTGGATCAACTTCTCGCTTCTACCGAGAATGCACGCACCATACACAGTATCAGCGTAGTTCAGCTTTGATAAAACAAGTGACTCGCACAGCATGACACGCATATCCACACTTATGTAGGGCCGTACACGGTACAAAAGCTTAAGACGGTAAAAGCAGTTGCGCACAGCCTCAATGACGTGAGTCTCAAAATGCAGGTGCTCGTCAAACATTACCCCAAGATAACGGGCTTCTTGCACCCTATCGATAGAACACCCATCAATCTTCAAGTCCAGAGTGTAGAGTGTGAGTGTTTTATTCAAAAAATCTCTTGATCCCATGAGAATGTACTTGGACTTAACTGTGTTCAGAACCAGAGAGTTTCTTCCTGACCATGCTGAAATCCTATCTAAATCCTCGTTCATCTTTTTTACAACTTCAGCAGAGTTCTGAGGGCGAAATGAGAGATACATCTGCAGATCATCAGCATATAGGTGGAACTTAGTGTTGACCAGACAGTTGGTGATGTCAGCACTGTACAGAATGAAGAGAAGAGGGCCCAGGATCGATCCTTGCGGTACGCCCCGGTTCACTTGCTTGGGACTAGAGGACAAAATATCTCCATCACTGTCACGTATAAGAAGTTCATCCAGTGTATATAAGGTGTAACTATTCATACACGAAATATTTAAAAAATAAAATAAAACATTTTTTTTTACCTATAGCTAATACAGAACCTATAGACACGATTTTTTTTTATGTGAATCATCTATAGCCGCGGGTAAAACCGATTGTTGGCGTGGCGAAGTATGCCGCGGCGACGCGTGGCCACGCTTTATTTTCTATGCAAAATAGTTTCGATGTTTCACATCTGTCAGGCGTCCCGCTACCACAATTGCGGCGGTAAGTCGCCTCTTTGAGGAGTGGCTTGAGAGACGCCACGGTGTCCTCACCTTCCGTCTGACGCAGGTCCTCACCAGACATGTCTGTCTCGGGAGGTTCCTGTTTCGGATAAGGCGGGAGGAAACGCCCGGGTGTTATCATTGTGGGGATCGACCGGAGGACACGGTGGAGCATACGGTGGAGGTCTGCCCGGCTTGGGCGGAGCACCGCCGTGTCCTCGTGGCGGCGATCGGCGGCGGCGACCTCTCGCGTCTGGCCCTGGATCAGGCCATGGTACGGAGCGAGAGGTAATGGGAAGTCGTCACCTCCTTCTGCGAAGCATTAATGCTCACGAAGGAGGAGGCGGAGCGCGAGAGGAAGAGGCAATCGCTGCGCCCTCATGCCCCTAGTCGCCGCAGAAGGAGACACCCTGGGTGACGGGAGTCGATTGCCAACTCCCGGCGCGCCGGCCTTGTGGACGGCGAGCGAAAAAAAATTGAGCCGTAGCGCGACGCCTTTTTTTTTGTGATTGGGAAATCATCAAATGACCTCGCCCGCTCTGGGCAGAGCGGAAGGCCGTGTCAGACTCTTACTGACTAAAACCCACCCGTGTTCCTTCAGTTGCCTACGTGCCAGGGCCACGGTAACTCTTTTAACAATATCATTAGTGAACTGTAGTGGAGGTACGAAACAACACCTTCGCCGGAGAATGGAAACGTAAAGATTTTAAAAATAAACCAACGTAGGTATACTTCGTAACTCGATCTAGTCTAATTTTAAGGGCTTATCGCTTACAACAATAATAAATGTGAAATCAAAATACAAAACCACTTAAACATAAGTAGGTACATTATTAAATTCACTCCTTAAAGGTTTACGAAAAGGAAACTAGATGCGATTGAAACAAATGTTAATCTTAATCTACAGTAGGTACCTACACATCTGTGAACTAGGTAAATACTAATAAATAGCTGATAGGTACGACTTGAATTCGCATAAGACAAAAAATATCGTGAGGTGAAAATTTTGCACTGGACACAGATTCAGTAAAATCTAATTTGCAACCTCCACCATAGACTTAACATTTTGTTACCTCAACCCAAGCTACATAAAGTTCAGTTATCAGAACATTGCCAATAAAAGGCCTGTTCACTTGAAGTAATCAAACTATTTTGAATGACAGAATGGGCGTGATTGAGGAGAGTCAAGTGTGAACATTAATGACCTCTGTGAGGTTACGAGTGCGTCCGCGTCGAGTCGTATCCGATAGGCAGTCGTGGTCATACCTAGTATTGTTTTTTAGAATTTCCTTATCTACAGAAAACTCAATGTCGTTGTCCAACCGAACTGGAGGAATCACATCACTGTCGGCACTCGCCAGGTAGGTTCTGACTGCCTCCCTATAATACTTGTTATTGTAGCACGCCACTGTGAGTACTCCTGGTTGGTATACCTATAGTTTGGCATTGTTGTGTTTGTTGCCCGAAGCCCAACGCGAGGAAAAGACGCGTGAGGTGCATTACGCGGGTCGTGCGGGACTGATGGAAGAGGCGCTGGGGCTCCATAGGCGCGCGCGCACGCCTCGTTCCCGTTCTACTCTTTGATCATTCATAAAAACCGCGCGCCATCTTATGCCACTATCCGCTTTAATGACAGTAAATACCACGTAGAAACTAGCGTAACGGATGATAAAAATAAGAAGGAGCCAGTATTTATTATGTGTGTCAAGTAATTTTAAATTATTAAATTGTTTAAATAACATACCTAGATATAAAAATGAAATAATTAATTCTATGGCTTCTGTACCAGCTACAGCTAGGTTTATCACTTGAATTATTTCATCTATGAATAGATATACCTTATATATTTTATCGTCTTGAATAAATAACGCTATATACATATATTTATTCAAAACTAAATATTATACTTAACATAAGGTCAGTAACTATTGTGTTGAGAAGAAATAGGTGTGGCTTTGACTGCCAAATATGTGTTATAATTAGGTGCTTGTTAACATGGCTGTTTTTTGTACCTACTTTATTTTAAAAAAATACAGAAATTTTATAATCAAGCAAGTAGAAATCTATAAAAGTAAAACGCATTTTCAAATCTTAAACAACAAAATGAAAAAATATGTTTCTGAAAATTTTTACATTCAAGCAGAATCTGATCAAAACATAAATAAATATATTCTACCGAGAAAACTCACTCAAAATAATACGACTATCACATAATCTTTCATTTCATAAAAAAATATCAAAACCGTTCAAAGGATATAATTTTATAACCGTGTTATATTTCTGTGAGTATACGTCCTTTTTATCATAGGCTTCCTAGAATCTACCTTTTAACAAAGTTCAAGGATAGCAATTGGCAAACGTATGCCGTGTGTGGCACGTGATAGAAAGTCCGGGACATAGATTACAGCATGAAATCATAGGTTACATTATTTTTCAGTGTTGTACAGGTTGGTTAAACCATCTGATGTTTCATAGAAAAGTGCAATACTTACGCGGTCAAAATACACACGTAAAAGCTATCTAGAGACAAAAGGTATTAAAAAAGAAATTGCCCTATTGAAATTAAATAAAAATGTCGATTTAGATTGATTAAATAAAATGTTCTCGGATAATCTAGATCGACGAAGTACTCTCCGCTTTTGCATTAATAAAGACTTTTGCGCGATTTTGCTTATGCTGGATTTTTCACCTTAGTTAATCCTGACATTAAAATGTGATAGACAGATAAAAATAAAAGTTTTTAAAGGTTTTTATGGCGTAAAATAAACATTTACTAGTCTTTATTTCCGCCATTAATGCGTATAACATAATCGCAGCGATTCGGCAATACTCAATATGAATTCATCCAAATCACGTTGCGGAATGGCCGCCCACGTCCGTAATAACAGACGTAAAAGATTTTGTGGTGTGTGTATGGCATCCATATTTGGTAGAGCTCTTCTTTGAAGCATATCCCATGCGTGTTTAATGGCAATCAAGTCTTGCCATTGAGCAGGCCATGGTAGGACGTTGATATTAGCTGCGGCAATTGTGTTTGCAACGACTCTGGCACTGTGTGGACGTACATTATTGCATAAGCAAAAATGAAGCACCAAATTGGGTCCGCTAAAGAATGACAACATCTGATACAAATGTTTCAGTGTAAATCTGTGCATTGAGATTGCCTCTGATCCAAATCAGTTCCGTTTTTCCGCTGATCCAAAGTATACCCGCCCATATCATGGTTGTTCCGCCACTGCAGTATGCTTGGACTTCTTGGCATGATTTTAAACGTTCTTGGCGTCTAAGAGTCCTCTTATACCGTGTACGTCTAGTATCTGGCCTCATATCACAGCGAGATTCGTCAGAAAAACACACAAAACGCCACTCTTCTTCTGCCCAATTTCTGTGTCCACGAGCCCGTTGTAAACAGGCTCTGCGATTGAGGGGCTCAATTGGTGGTACACGTAGTGGCCTTCGGGAACGGAAATTGACTTCAGGCAAGCGATTTCTTATGGCTTTATCGCTTACTAACATCCCTGAAGAGTTCGCGGTCATTGTACGATTTTGTCGAGCAGTATCTTGTCTGTGTGTGGTGATGCAAGCTCATTCTCCATATCGCTTTGCCACGCTGCTAATGATGCGGTACCGTGTCCGAAATCGACTTATAATACTCTGCGTAGTGCCCAGAGCGATGGCCACAGCATGTTGCCGAGAATAGGAACTTGATGACGATGGACGACTTGATGGAAGGTTTTCATCTTTTGATCGAAATTCAAAAACTATTACATGAACTGGCGAAATGTGGGTTGTACTATAGCTACTCCTCTGCCTAACCTTTCGGGGATTACGGCGTGGCGTTTTGTCATTTACTTGTACAATTTCCGTGACAATTTCATAAATGTTTACTAACGACGCCCGTCAATGTTATTCAGGCGCCAAAAGATCCATGTAGAGTGCGCGCAAGATAAGTCTGCACGCGTGTTTGACTTACAAGATTATATCCCTGCCAGCACTTGTAATCACTTATGGCATAATGATGGCGATTATTTACTTTGGAAAACACGGAACACATCAAACTCGCTTGATACCTGATATAAACGTCGAGATGGCGGCAAACGATAATTATCGATTTCGACCGCGAGCATACTTATTTTGCGCGCACTCTAGCACTCTACCTACGCAGACCTCATAACTATGTTAAAATGTTCAGCATCCCTGTATAACTTATTAATTCAAGCGACAATAGAACTATATGTATGCAAATGTTTAGAATAGCAGCACGAAACAATGGTTCAGCTTTTGTTAGCGGTCCAAAAATGTATGAATACAAGGGATTTTTAAATGTTTTGACGTATTTTTAGCCAAGGAAACAATGGGTGCAGTGAGATTGTTTAGCAACGAATTTTAAGCATCACTATTTAATGAGAATATAATTGAATAACAGAATTTTGATTTCGGTTCCTTAGAAAAGTTCTGATCCTTGTTAGCATTTGTATTGTAAGAACATAAGCAGGTAGTCAGGGACATTAATTTTTTAACAAACAACAGACAATTTGCTGTGTTATAGCTACTTCATACAAATGTCAAAGAATGACATTTGTAATTCAAATATGCGGAAAATTTAAGTTTGGGGGTCAATTTGCTTAATAATTAATTTCGCGGACTTAAACTTCATTAATCTATGTGCAATCTATGATATAATTATGACTTGATTCTAATGCTACCACAAGACTGGCGAGGTTACTGCGTAACAACGTTACAATGACAATGGTTTTCATTTTGACAGTTGAACAACATTCATTGCGGTATTCACGTTGTCGAGCAGACGAATTTTTCAAACATATGAAGCAATGGATTAAGCAATTTCCGTCAAAATCCTTCAGATTGTTATTTGAAAGTGTGTTACGAAATTAGGTTGTCAGTTCTGCGTTTGTCCCATCCAGTCCGTCCCAGCAGCCTTTTAAAAGTGGCCGGTCCATCTAGCTTTGGGGGGTTGGACGTAATGCTGACCGATTTGCGGACTCACCAGCTCCAACGGTCAGCGATCCTAAAAAAGTGAAAGCAAGCTAAACTTGTAACGCTTAGATAGAATATTTTCCCAGCTAAGTTAAAAATAACGGATGCATTTGCACGATTATTACTGAACCGTATGCATCAGTAGTTTTAGTACGGAGCACTTTTATGCAGATTGCCGTTTTAATACCTTCTACCAACTGCGGTGGATGCTGTGTTTTTACAAAGAATCTTATGGTAATGTGTGAGTATTGGTTAAAACATACTTTTTAAAGTTCTGCTTCTGATTTGAACCAGATTTCAAAAATGTTTGAATAAGTTTGATTTTTGGTAAATAGTATGTTAAAGGTTTGACGGTTATGTACTATCTTTTATGTCTGAAATCATTGCATTCATTGATATAGGCACTATTCTATTCTTTTTTTTGTAGATTCTAATTAACGATGTTAAACTATTGCATTGATGTACTTCATAAATACTTCCTGTCCTTGTAATGTTCATGTTTATCAAATTATATATACGTCGTGGATAACGATATTGTTTTAATAAAAGTTGCTCAATTGATTAATGTAGTAGTGGGGCAAACGCCGTGACGTTAGTAATGGCGGCACGTGGACAGAGTCGTTTTGGAAAGTGGGGATTGTCGAACGGGCACTTCGCATCGAGGCGCGGACCAAGTCACTTCTCCAAAACGAAACTGTCGGTTTGCGTAGTTAGATTGATTTGTGTGTAGTGTGTTTATTCGATTAATAAAAGTGAATTTACATTTACACTTCGTGTTATTCAACGCCACCTACGAAATGGACCCTTTACCACCGAACCAAGATGGTGACGACCCTATCGCTCCGCCGCAGCTGACGTCGTCATATAATATTAGCTTCTGCCCGCGACTTCGTCCGCGTAAAATTTCTTGTTCCTCCGACCCACCCCGTCGCATCGCATCACCTGACCGCGCTATTACTTCTTTTTTGCTTAGCCTTCATTCCGATTTTTTAATTTTTGCTTGGCTCCTAAGGGTTATAGCGTGATGTTAAATGGCCTATAGTCTTCCTCAGGAATTGGGCTATCAAATGCAAACATATTTTATCAAATCTGACAGGAAATTCCAGAGATTACACCCTACAAACAAACTTACAAACAAACAAATGCTACCTCTTTATAAAATTAGTATAGAAGAGACTTCCACTTGGATGTAAATATCCTAACGCAATTTCGGGCCAGGTTTTGAACACATCAATTGCTTCTATTGTTATAGCGGCAATAGAAATACACACTTTGTGAAAATTTCAACTGTCTACCTATTACGGTTCATGAGATACAGCCTGCTTACAAATAGACGCACGGACGGACAGCGAAGGCTTAGTAATAGGGCGCCATTGGCACCCTTTGGGTACGGAATCCTAAAACGGATCAGTAACATTTGGGACCATATCACTGAATATTATTTTAGAAAGTTCATTAAACTGTAACCAGCTCACTAATACTATTACTGGGGAATTATTGTGATACCTGATAAAAGATATTGAAATTTCAGTTATAGTGGGATAGTGGTAACTTTCCAAGGCTTACGCGCTACGCATCACACTGATGTCTCGTAAAATCCTGCATCGCGCAAGCAGAGTTTGCCGAGCACCTGCCGGGGTCGCGGATTGTTCGAACGAGTTAACGTGGCCCTGGCGCGCAGACAACTGAAGGAACATGGGTGGGTTTTAGGCAGTAAGAGTCTAACACGCCCTTCCACTCCGCCCAGAGCGGGAGAGGTCATTTGATGAATTCCCACCTAAAAAAAAAAAAGAGTTTACCGCGCAACTAGCATATTTACAACGTCCCGACATCAATCGTCGGGCAGTTGCCCACCAGACACAACACCCGTCTGGTCGGAGGATCTTCCCTTTTCTATAGAGGATGAGTGAAATTCTGTTATAAACAGTGCAGTGCGATGCGCGCTCGAACACGGACGTGTTTCCACTGTGCACGGTACGAATTTTATTCACGAGTTGCGCGGCCATAGCCGCTGCCCGTAAACACAATGAGTTCCAAACAACTCATAGTCAATGAATTGCTGGCATTCCTGGTCCATGCTATCGACTACATGGACGAGGTGAGCATCCTGCAGATATGCCGGTCCAATTATAAGGAGGACGAGATCTGCAGCGGAAAACGATTGCTGTTCCAGTCGCTTGGAAAACTAGACCAAATGCCCTCTCGCCGCAGAGATGGAACCGAGAAGAGTCTTCAAGATATAATCGATATGTTGAAGAAGACTGACCCGGACGACGTGCCTGATTTCGTGGCGAAGGAGCTAGGTAAGCTGCCCCCAGTCACGTTCGATCACGTCGACGTGACGCGGCTGTTAAAGGACATCACTACCTTAAAAGTGGAGATGACAAAGATGCAGTCCAGAATGGAGGAATCAGAAAAAGTCAATACTGATCTACGTGCAGAAATAGCATTATTGCGCAACGTTGGTTCGGTAATTGGGTCACCTGAGGCCTCACGGGTGAACACTCGTCGAGGGGCGCAAAATGCATCCGTCGGCAGTTTTGAATCGGCAAACACAAGTGCGTCACTAGCTGCCGATAACGCTGAGCAAGCGCCGCCCGCCGTCGCCGTCTCCTGCACCACAACACCGGCTGCGGAAACGTCATGCGTAGGTACATTGACCCCTAAACGTGCCTACGCTGCTATTGTCACTGGTGGCAAACCAGATGTGTCGCAACCAAAGCGACAATCTAGAAAAGGGGAAAAACAGAAAAAGGGTACTCAACCTGCCCTGACTGCGGTCCGTAGCTCCTTGCCAAAAACCTGCAGCCAAGTTGATGAAGAGGGTTTCACGAAAGTGGAAAGGAAGAGGAAGAAGCCCTGTTCTCGTAACCTGTGCGGCACCGCACCGAGTGGACCCAATATGCTGTTGCGCCCTGCTGTGCCTACGACGCAGCTGTACCTATCGCGTCTGCATCACTCCACTACAACTGAGGAAGTCGTGCAGTATTTGAAAGTGAAGACCAACTGGACTCTGAGGGTTGAAAGGTTGGAATCGCGCCACAACATCAACTTTAAGTCATTCGTGGTACGAGTTCCAACCCACCATCTACAGACTTGCCTGAAAGAGGACTTTTGGCCGAAAGGTGTCGTTTTTCGACGCTTCCGAGGACGGTTACGCGACACCACGCAGCGATACACGATGCCGTCAACATTACGTGTATAGATAGTTTTATAAGTTTGTTTGATATGTATTAGTTTATTATTATATAAGATTATTTCGTGTATTTTATGTATAGGCCTTTAGTTGCCTGATAATAAAATGATTATTATTATTATTATTATTATTTTACACCCTGTTCCTCATACCTCTATAACTTCATCATGTACAGACCACTGACATGGTGCCAGGGTAGCACTGGCAAAGCTAACGTCGACGGCAGAAGGGGTGCGTGAAGAATAATTAACCCTTAACAACTACAAGCAACAAGACACATCGGAAAGTAACCAATAATAAGAACTTAAATTAAAAAACTTTTTATCTCAATTTCGGGTAAATAAATAAAACAGAACGAACTTAATTGCATTCAGTCATGCGCATTGTTTGACGTAGCGTCCTTGTTCCAACTTTATTGCAATATTTTACTTTATCAATTTCATGAAGTATGTACCAGGTTACTGAATTTTCGGCAATGCATGCAATATTCATATCGTTAAGGACTCGTTTTATTTGAATTCCATTCGTCGATGCTTGATTGCTTTCAGAAATTATTATTTTAAAGTCTTCTGAAGTTTTAATCCAAACAAAAAATGTAATTACTGCCTCCCATGGGGAGAAGGCGTGAGTTTATGTATGTCTGTAAGCCAAAGACAAAGTCAAATAATTTATTTCAATTAGGCACATAAAAGGCACTTTTGAACGTCAAAATTTACATGAAAATAGAATAGATTCTAGTTGCCCCTTCCAAAAGGTAGTTTCGTATGGAGAAGAATGGGCAAGAAAGTCCACCGTTACTCTTTTAATTTTTTTTACAATATTATGTAAACATGAATTATATAATTATATGTAAAGACGATGTACCTAGAATAAAATTACTATACCACAATAGGTAAACAGAATTAAATTTATAGCAATGACAGGTAAATTAATTATGTGATAGATATATGGTGCTCACATATTTACAAATATTGAAAAGTAAAGTATGTAAGAAATGTAGTCACTGTACATTGCTGAATATTAACCTCTACTAAGTTCATATTATAGGACTATAGGTTCTCGGTCTGCTGCGACCCGTCGTCTTGAAATTATATTTTTAACCCTCGATGCAAAAAGAGGGGTGTTATAAGTTTGACCGCTATGTGTGTCTGTCTCTGGCACCGTAGCTCTTAAACGGGCGAACCGATTTGAATGCGGTTTTTTTTATTTGAAAACAGGTTTTCTAGCGGTGGTTCTTAGACATGTTTTCTCAAAAATGGTTCAGATGTTTCAAGGTCATCAGCTCTTTTCTGTGTCAGGGTTTTTTTTAAGTTTACCTATTATTTATTGAAATATCTTATTTAGCTTACATGGTAATAATTATTTACTAGCTTTTCCCGTGACTTCCGTCTGCGTGGAAGTCAACTATACCATAAAACCTACCTTGTGGCAGCTACACTATTGAAATTTTTATTTGTGAAAGAATTTTTGTATTTGAATCAGTAGTTCCAGAGATTACAATTTACAAACATACAAACAAAAAATTTTACCTGTTTCTAAAATTAGTTTAGGTTTAATAAATCGTTTCTCTTAATAAATTAGGTCTTCCTAAAGATTCTCTGTAAAAGTTTTTTTTTTCAATTTATTTAATTTAGGGACTTTTATTGTTATAAATACATGACAGTCCCATCTGCAAAAGATTGATTTAGCGATAGGACCGATGCACCCTATGTGACCTTAGTTTCTAATTAATGAGTATTAACTATTTGATTATTTGCCTGTTAAACATGTTATTTATGGAAACTCAATGATAAACTAACTATATAATTCACAAATTAACATTTCGCAATAAAATGGTGGTGGCGCACCCCATTTTCGTCTAGACTACACCGAACATAATTAATATCTAATTATACTATCTGTTACAAGATTAATTGTTCCTATGATTAAAATTAATGATAATTCAATGCTAATGAATAGTTTTAGTGTGTACTAATTAGTTTGGTATTTATTTATTAGGTTCGATTAAAGTATTTTAGTAGAAGTTGTTTACTTATAGTATATTTAGAATATTTAAAAAAATCTTACAAAATTACTTTGAGATAAATTTTAGTATTCTGTAGCTGATTTTTTTCCAGCTAATTTACTATAATTAAAATTGATTTAGATTTAGACCTCATGGGTTAGTTTATATTTATATTTGTATAGTTATAATGCTCATAATATTTTTGCATGCTTTAAAGGCAGAATGTACAAGGATTTTAACATTAATTGTAACATCTGATTTGTAATACCTACATTCTTTGCATATACATATATTCTTTTCTCTAGCTTAGTATACTTAAAAAAATATTTCAATCATTTATTTTATAATATACAAACATAGATTAAATTAAATATCGAAAAAATAAAACATTTTGAATTTCAACATGAAAACGTAGTTAAACTACTTAACTAATGAACAGAAAAAATATTTGACAAAATAACAGAAACCATTTTAGCTTAAAACAAATCTAATGACACCTAATTTCTTGTTAAAATCTGTGCTTCAATTAAAGCCGCAGTATATGCCAATTTAATTACCTTAAACGCTGCCTTTAAGACACACATTCCTATTAACTTTCACCCAGTAGCTTAAAAGATTCTTTTTATTTAAAAAAATACTACCATCTACAGCATAATTAACCACTCTACTCGAGAAAATCTGTAACATTCAACCGATCTCTTAGCTGGCTGTACTTTTAATTAGGATTCCAATTAATCTCGATTTCTTTGCGGCTATGGATTGAGCAGTTCTCGGAGAAAGCGCAAATAATTACTTTTTCTAATCGCGTGACCACAAGATGGATGCCTGTAGGATAAAATCAGATTTTTAAACGTTTTAAAGACTATTGAAACTTGTAGTTATAAATAGCTATTACTTTTTTAGCCGCCGAAAAATTTTGTTCCGTATTTTAAAATTTGTTTTATTTAATTTTTAAGTGTATTTAATGTGTAATAATATATCTAAATGTAAAATAACTGCATTAATACTCAGGATTATTGTTTTCCTGTAAATTTACAAAGTAAAACACAGTGTTTAGTTGCCCACCGGTACCGGTAACCTATCACGAACAGCTGATGTTGACCTGCGGATTTAAACGGGGAGTATTGTTTACTTTTATTTTATAATTAACGCACAATCGTCACTTAGACTTCATTGAGTCTTAGTATCACAATTTTGGTTGGTTTGCCACCCTGCACTGGGTCTAAGTCACTTTGTTTACATAGTAGTTACCTATCATAACGAAACTTATTTTAGTGAAATTATCAAAATACTGTAATTATTTTAGTGTTTTAGTGTACATAACAACAATAACGTTGGCTATCGTTTATTTGCAATTGTAATCTTTATGCAAAACTAGTTTTTGTTTTATCTAAGCATCCTACCCACTTATGCAAAAGTGAAATCGTAAGACAATAGAATCAATGTAACTTTGTACTTGATCTATTCATATCAGTTACATTTCAATTAGATTCAGCAGCCTATCTCATTTACCTATTAAGCAACACTAACTTCTCCCATTTTTTCTTTTCATTTCTAGCTTTCCTTTTTTGTTTGGCTGTCTAATTAGTTCTCACCGTTTCTTTAATTCTACTTTCAGTTCTTATTCCTGAAACCATGCCTGTGATGACCCGTAAGGCCGTAGCTCAGGAGTTGGAGCTTAAATTAAAAACGACCCTTCAAGATCTTAAGGCTTCAAACAGAAAATGTGAACAGCTATTACAGGAAATAGATGATAGTGAGAAGGAAGTCGAGAAGGTCATACACAAGAATACAAGCTTAAAACAGGAGCTAGTAGACCTACATCAACAATACCTGGATGTTGTCGATGAACGGGACAAACTGCGGTTGGTCACGGATGGTTTCAATAACTGCAGTAACTTATATGAGGAGGCTTTGTGTAAGGTTAGGGACCTAGAAGAAGAATTAATTCATGCAAATGTTCGAATTACTAAGTATCAGAAACAAAATGAATGTACTCAGGCTAAGGAAACTAATAATTTATATAAGGAGTTATTTAATTCTAACTGCAACCCTCATTCCTTAATAACAATAGACCTTACTGAAGATTCTATATTGAAACATAATAATAGTAGTTATAAAGTAAGTCAAAATAAAATTAAAAAATATGCAAAACTAAACAAAATCATAAATAGATGCAATAAATTCAGGAAACAACAAAAACACAGTTCTAATAATATTAAACTAAGAAAAGAACGTGTTTTTCTAATAAATAAATTAAAAAACTATGAAATTAAATTAGAAGATAGTAAAAACATTTATCAAATTGACACTCAACAATTACAGTCTGGAATTGAGGTACTTGAAGAGTCACTACATTTACTTTATATTAAGTATGTGAGCTCTCAAAAACAAATAAAGGAACACATCCTTGCTGCAAATGAGTTAGTGGAAATGTGTAATGATGAGGCAGCTAGAGTGGACCCGATGACTTTGAGCAGCACTCATTATTCTTGTCAAAGGAAATCCAACCTCGGGGCTCCCCAGCCTGAGGCAACGGAGGACCCGTCCCAGGCTGGGGGAGCTCTTGACTGTATCCCCGATCAAGATATACCACATCTTCCACAGGGTTCATCTCAAGTAGCACAGACAGAGACTTGTGCTCTCGCTTGTTCGAGTAAAGTTTGTTATTCTTCCATTATGTTTTCAGATAGTTTAGGGAGAGGGTTAGGTAAATTATTGAGCAACAACCTTAGTCAATCTTCTGTTAATTATTGTATGCCTGAGAAATCCTATGAAGAGATAATGTTATCAATAACTGGGAATAAATATGATCCGAAAGCCATTATTTCTGTATTTGTAGGTAATAGTACTAATGTAAAAAAAGATGACATCACTGACAATGTCACTGAAATCTTGAAGGTTAATTGTCAGAAAATAATATTGTGTGCTTTTCCATACTTTGAGCACTTGTCAAGTAGGCAAAATCATAATATACATATGCTAAATAACCATATGCATTTATTAGTTAATCACTATAGTGACAAACTTATATTTTTTGACACCAACACTTTTGTTGAGAAATTAAGATCGACTAGGGATACTGCGTATCTGCCTATTAGTTTTAGACGTCAAATAGCATGGCTATTAGCTTTTAATATAAACTCAGACATAAGTAGTATGTCGAAGTCTGCTGTAATTAGCACCACAAAAATTAGTAATAATACTAATATTAAGGTGGTTAGCCATAATAGTTTAAACTAGTCTGTAAGACAACAGAGGGTACCAGTAATAATGTTATTAATCTCGCCACCAACAAGGTACCTTCTAGCACTCAATTATTTAATGGTAAAAAAGGGGCTAAGCAGAATTCCTTGAAATTGTTTCACCAAAATATTCAAGGTTTTTCTTCCAAACAATTAGAAATTGAATTGTTATTAGAAAAAACAATGTTTGATATTATTTGTATAACTGAGCATTGGTTGAAAGATTATGAAATGCTAATTAATTATGAAAACTATAGTGTGGGCAGTTGTTTTAACCGAAAATCCATGCTGCGTGGAGGTTCACTAATCTTAATTAAAAATTGTATAAAATCTAAGTCTCGTAAAGACATAGTTGAACTATCGGTGGAACATAGCATTGAACTGTCCTGTGTTGAGCTAGATAAGCATTTTATAGTGTGCGTTTACAGACCTCCAAATTATCAAAACTACTCTATATTTGAGTCAGTAATGGAAGATGTTTTGGGAAAACTTGCAACTGGTAATAAATCAGTAATTATTTGTGGTGACTTTAATATTAATATTTTGGAAAATAATTCAAATAGCAGTAGATTCTTAAGCCTCTTCAAATCATTCAATCTGTCAAATGTGTTTTTGGAACCAACGCGAATAACTACGGCTACTGCTACATGTATTGATAATGTTTTTTGTTGCTGCGACTATTTAGATAAAGCCATTGTAAATTATCTCCCTTCTGATCACAGCGGTCAAACTGTTACTTTTGAGTCCAACACACCAATACAAAAAGTGCAGATACAAACTAGACCAATAACATCGGCTAACTTAAATAAGTTTAATAGCGCTTTAATTAGCAAGTTAAGTGCTCAGGGCCTAAATATGAATGATGGTAATATTTTGTATAAAGAATTCTTTTCATTAGTGCAAACAGAGTTCAATAATTATTTTAAGAAGAAATCTAAAACTATTTGCCCTAAGTTTTTATTCAGTGACTGGGCAACTAAAGGCATTAGGAAAAGTAGGGAAAGATTATTTGAACTGTATGGCCTTAAGCCGTATATTAACACGGAAACTTTCAATAAGTATGTTGCTACTTACTCGAAAACTTTTAAAAATGTCTGCAAAGCAGCTAAAGCGTCATTCATTAGCAACAAGGTTAAATCAGCAGACAATAAAATAAAGACAGTTTGGAAAATTATTAACAATGAAACGAACAGGAACAAAAGGCATAATACTGATTACACACTGGACACTTCCCGCGGTCTCATTAGCGATAACATCGATGTTGCTCAGGAATTTGCAACTTTCTTTACTGATATTCCAATTAAAACTACAGAAACTTTAAATTCCTCGCCCTCTCTTGCTATTGATTTATTAAGAGCGAATGTTTCAGCCTGTTCTATGGAATTTAAATTTAAACATATAAGCCCTGTGGTCGTTCTAAAGGCATTTAAGCAACTTAAGATTAAAATTACAGAAGATCTGTGGGGCATGTCTACTAAAGTTTGTCAATCTATTATTGAGACAATTGCACCCTATTTAGCTTTAATATTTAATTTATGTGTAGATCAAGGGGTATTCCCAGATTTAATGAAGTATAGTAAAGTAATTCCACTTTTCAAATCTGGGGACAGCAAAGACACTAATAATTATAGACCCGTATCGGTTTTGCCAGTTTTCAGCAAGGTGTTTGAAAAAGTAATGTTAAATCAAATGCTCAATCATTTTAATCGTAATTACATCCTACATGATCAACAGTATGGTTTCACCAAAGGACGTTGTACAACCGACGCCGGTGTTACATTATTAAAACATATTTTTAACGCATGGGAGGAGGCACAAGATGCAATAGGCATCTTTTGCGACCTATCCAAGGCATTTGATTGCGTGAATCACGAAACACTGCTCTTGAAACTTGAGCATTACGGACTGGGTAAACTTGCGCTTAGCTTAGTAAAATCATATTTGAATGATAGACTGCAGCAAGTTCAAATAAACGGTGTAAATTCATTGGGCTTAAAAGTCAAAATGGGTGTACCGCAGGGTTCAATATTGGGTCCGTTCCTCTTTTTAGTATATATAAATGATTTACCTCATTTACTGAAAATCCGACCTCAAATGGTGTTATTTGCTGATGATACATCACTGATTTTTGAAATAAACAGACATGCACATGAGCTTGACGACGTAAATAACGCCATGCTTAAGGTTCATAATTGGTTTACTGTAAATAATTTGGTATTAAATGAGAAGAAGACTAAATGCATAAGATTCTCGTTACCGAATGTTAGAAGTAGTAAATGTCACGTTGTATTGAATAAGGAGATACTAGAATTCGTCGAAAAAACCGTTTTCCTGGGGATTACGCTAGATTCAAAGCTACAGTGGGGTCCTCACTTAACATCACTTGCAGGGCGGCTAAGTTCAGCCGCTTACGCTGTTTGGAAAATCCGTCAATTAACAGACGTGGATACCGCGAGACTAGTATATTTTAGTTACTTTCATAGCATCATGTCTTACGGTATTCTGCTGTGGGGACGGGCTGCGGATATTGATTCTATCTTTATTCTGCAAAAGAGGGCTGTCAGAGCCATCTACAACCTCCGCAAACGCGAATCTCTAAGGGAACTGTTTAAAAAAATTAACATCATGACGGTACCTTGTCAATATATATATGAAAACATTATGTATGTTCGAAAAAATCTACATCTTTTTAGTAAGATAAGTGACAGGCATAATTTTAACACTAGAAATAGGAACAAATTAGATCAACCACGTTTCAGGTTATCTAAAGTAGGTACTTCTTTTATGGGGTACTGTGTAAAATGTTATAATAAAATACCACTCGATATTCTTCAACTAAATGAGAAGAAATTTAAAACATGCATTAAACGCACACTATGTAGACAAGCATATTATAAGTTCAATGACTATATAGTAGATAAAAATGCTTGGCTTAATGCTGGTCCTGCTCCACAGCCGGGCGCACTAGTTAAAATTTGAATGTTTGGAAGAGATACTCCTTTCTTATTCCCCCTTTTATTTTTCTGACATTGCGAACTTAATGTTTGTTTATTTTTTATAAAATATGTTTTATTATTGAATAACTCAATAGATATTTTAATGATTATTTTCTGTTATGTAGTAAAATTTTATTCATTGCTCAAATACATAGCAAACTATAGTTTTGTATAATTTAGAAGCATATTGCAATTTTGTAAATGTGAGTACAATGGATTCGTTTATTATATAATTATGTTGACTTGACAGCATGGCAGTAGAGACTATGTCATGCTCACTTAAATGTCTCACTGTTGGTGGCGCGTGTGTTGGATCATTCGGTTCCCTACAAAATGGTTGAGCTGGATGGTGCTGATCCACGCGTCATGTTCGTGAACGGGCGCCGTCAGTTGAGACTGGTCATCTCTTAACTGCCACGGCTTATTTTTATTATTAATCTTATATTTTGAATTGTTTTTTTATATATTTTTTTTTCATTGTTCTCGCATATAGAAGCAACACGAATAATGTACCCAGGATTTTGTAATATCTTGATTTAAAAAGAGTGTCCTTGGAGTTTCTTGCCCGTTCTTCTCCATAGAGATCTACGTTTTGGAATGGGCAACTAGCTTCAACTTTCTGACTAACTGACCGACTCTTTGACAATTCAAAAGTGCCTGTAAATGGTTTAATTGAAATAAATGCTTTGAGTTTGAGTTTGAGTTTGAGTTTGCAAATGTATCTATATATAAGGTGACCGCTAATTAGTGACCGATACCTACACACATGATTGTACTCATCATAACAAACAACTTCCCAAAGAAACGATTTTTTATTTTATTTACCAAGAGCTTTACCCTAATCACCCCAATAGAATATTGAGAACCTAACAAGAATAATACACCATCAGCTGTAATTTAATTTAGTTACTACTCACTATTTACTAACAAAATTATTCCACTTTTACCATGCATTATTCTTTTTTCATTAATGTAACATGAGACAGAACGTACGAGCGTTTGTATGAAAAGTATGACGGGTTTCCGCTCTTAAGATGACTATAAAATGATGGCTGGATGGCTTTAAGAGTACTCAAGAAACAAATCGGTATATAGAGAAAAGTCCTTTCAAAGTTTCATCACTGCCAAAATCACTCTGATCTTTATACTCTTTTCAATAGGGTTGCTGTTGAGTTCCTGCTGCCAGAGGTAAATAACAGTGAAAGGACTGTAGAGTGTAGAAAACGATATGGCTAGTAATTGAGTGAACAAGGATATGACAGGCAATAGATTTAAAAAGAAAACGTGCTACGCTGACCGCGAACACATTGGGGTATGAGCAGGAAGACGATGACAATGGGGAGGGACGACCAAAATATACCGACGCAAAACATCGACGTTTTAATCATGGTCTGGCAGTTTGTCCTTTCTTGTTCTCTTGTTTCTCAAATGTCCTTTCTTTGGTATTGTTCGTCGAATCGTTGAGCTCCTTAAGTTTTGAGTTGAGCTTCACGATTGCTGACAAATGCGTGCACTGACTGGACAGGTCCACTCATTCTGTGTGGTTTTTTCTCAAATGACTATTTCAGACACAAATCTACATAGTCTTCCCATGATCTGACCAAGATTATATCTGGACTTTAAAAGAGACCGTGACACCTTAGTTTGTTTCGGCCTTTCTTCTCAGAGTAGTCAGATAGTAAACGCCAACCTCATCCAGTTTTAAAATATGATTGACGTGTAAAAGTGTTTGAACAAAACTACTTACAGAAATAAAATCATTTATCATTTAACCCTAATTAAAAAAACAAGTTTTCGTTTGGTGTATTTTTGGGTTCATTCTAACAAACCAATTCCACTAAGGCACCAGCAAGCAGAATCACGAACAATTATGGCTACCAGAATGTAAAACAATATGAATTTCATACGTTCATACGTATTTTATTTACAGTAATCAGCAATTCTGATTTAGTTTTAAAATGTGTTCCCAAATGGGTAAAATGGGATAAAACCCATTTTAAAATAGAGTACAATATTAATGTATGTTATTTAAAAAACCTTTCTAAAGAAAGGTTTTTTAAATAACATACATTAATATTTTATTAAAATAGCCCATCCGAATGTTCAAGGTAATACTTAAAAGTATGTACATAGCTATGTACACACGGCTAGATATCAAGCTATACATTTTCAGTATAAGCCGATCTCGCGTTGTATAGGATTTCGTTACAATGAGAGGTCAGCTTGTATTGGAATTTTATAACTTCATATATAGCCGTATGTACGAGCGGCAGATACTGGCTATTCAGTCTCGCTAGCATTTTTGCTGACAGGCTGATATTTTTACCACGATAATGAGCTATCTTTATAATAATTCGTGATGTTAAGCTATTGCATAGCTTTTATCGCGGGCTTTGAGCGCGGCGACCGAATCAAGAAATTCCGTAACGAAAATAAAACCTAACACCCCCCACTCCGCCTACCATGTAGCTCGGCCGAGCGTTCGCTTAACGTGTATGTATATGGTACGACTGTACTTGAATTAATATCAAAGAAAAAACTACTACTACTACTTACTGTTGTTATTTTCATTTTACATTTTGTTTTTTATTTTATTATTTTTATGTTTTAATTTTATTTTTATGAGTGTGTTTAGTTTAGTATCTGATAATCCTGTGCGAGTCTCAATAAATACTTTTTCTTTCTTTCTTTCTTTCTTTCTAAAAAAAAATTGCGTAAATAAAAAATAAATAAATGATTATAATTGCATAAGTTGATAAAAAATGCTATGCAATAGCTTTACCGCGGCACACGAGTGCCACACGTGTTTTTTTTTTTTTGCAAAATATGCCTATCTCAATATAAAAGCAACTTAGTTAGTATTTCTGGTAACTATTTTTACTAGAAGAAAAGTAAATCAATCTACCTAGCATTTTCCCAACTATGTCGGGGTCGGGTTCCAGTTGATATCATTTAGCCACAAGCCCCTCACTAGAAGAAAACTAATAAATATACTATTTATTAATACCGGCCATTTTGTTTTTTTGCCGTATCTTACAAGGTTTGGCCTGACCTAACATAACCAGCTGCTGTTCTGTAGCCACAAACCCTCGGCTATAAGACATAATCGTATTCTTTTATGTTTCCTAGGTTTTAAATAAAGGTAGTCGTTATGTTGATACAACAGCTGCGTCTTACACAATACTGATATTATGATTTTTTAAGATCGGATTACTTTAGCTAATAACAAAAGTCGATTTTTTTTGCCAAAAAAGAATGCCTGGTGTTATTTTACTGTGTTGCTGATAAATAATAAACATTGCGAAGAATCATTATTTGGAAAGCAAATGGGACTGCCCCATTACTTGTCAATTTTTGTTAATAAAAACGGTTTACTATTTGGAAAAAAAAAACAGCAAATGTTGCATCTGTATACATGAACTCTTAAGCACTTCCTTCAAACGTCACAAATCCAAACAAAAAGAGAAATTACAAGTCAATTAATAAAACATACGAAACAACAAGCAATGATTTGTAACAAAACCATTGTAGAACGTACGTGAGTCCAATATTAATGGCCCTGAATAGAAGGTAAGTACAGAAGCTCCGCTCCAAACACTGAGCGAAAACTCACGCACACATAGTCACGCTTCACGTACAGCGAGGGCAAGCCCACTCACGACTGCCATTCGTTTTAGACATGGTCTAAAAAAATAAGGTCTGGCATTTCAGGAGTGACACAAGCTTACGTCACTATCCAGTTGCCACTTTATTGCAACAAAACAAGAATTATGGAAACATTTTCAGTCACCATTCTGTTAAAAAATATATTTTAAGCATTTAAATTGTCATTTCGTTTTTCTAATCAAACGAAACAATTCAATTTAAACATATACTAACGTAATTGTTAGTTAAAACCTCATTGTTTTATCGGATTCGCACAGGTATTAGAGGCGGTTGAGGAGTTATTATTACACACTACTGGGTAACACAGCGGTGATGACGTAGACTTGTGTCACCCACGTGACATCTATGTCTCGGAATGCTATACCTGGCGAAGTATATTATTATACCATGGTTTTAGATCGCCGCCGTACGTAGACACCACAGAGCACGGAAGCGCTGTATCTGTGTCATATGGAGTGTTTTACAAAGTGATTATGATTTTAATTATTTGCATTTACAGTGTCAATTTGCAGCTATCTTCGTGTCTTTTGTTAAGTTACACCTAAATTGTTCCTAATAAACTTTTATTGTCATTATTTATTTTGTGATCTTTATATTTTAAAATATGCGACACTTAATTGTCTTCAGATCAAATAATATTACCGTGTTATGGCATAGCCATAGCATTAGACTGATTAGTAATAAAACATCATTAATAAAAAGGTACTCGATCTGTTATAGTTAATTGATTAATTGAGACAGAAATTGTTAATTGTGTTCACGTGCAACAATTAATGAGATGATCTATTTTAGTACTTCTCAAATGCAGAAGGAAAACTCCTAGCTCCTGTGATAAATACGCATACGCTCCTGTGATGCATATTACCAAAAACTTTTCAGTACCTCAGGTTTCGCTGGCCAGCAAAACTTCCGCAGCAGGAGTTCTGCTTGGAGCAGTTTCTAAAGGCGACAGTACTAATAAAATTTGTGGCACCGAAAGTGTGTCGAGCGCACAACTTCTTCGTCATTGAAATCCGTCAGTTTCTACACGTCATTTGTGCCGTCGTGCGAGTAAACGTGGACTTGCTTGATTTGTATGGAAAGTGTTGATAGTGCCGCCTCTAGCGGCAGAAACGGTACTCTGTGGTAGGTACGCGTCTATGTTTTCACTTAGCATCGACCTTCTGTACTTTTCTTTATTAATGGATAACCCTTGAAACGGTGAAGGTCAAAGGGTTGCACGTTACATGTCTATTTTGGGAACGGAATGGAAAGGGTAGGGATGGAAGAAAAACATTGAATGTATAGTATTAAGTGCTTTTTGTGCGGTATTGTTATAGCCATATGTTTTAGGTTTTCTCTTTTGTTGCTGTTATAAAAAGGTTGTATGGGTGTCGTATTTTGTAGGTAGTTTTGGGTGGATAATTTCAGATACTTACGCATGATTTTGGGATAGTAAAAGATCGAATTCGTGAATAGTGGTGAGCCTTACGCATTCCCTTAAATTGACAATCATTTTTAGTTGCTGAGATAAGCAGCTGTGACAGACTGACGGACGAAATCACACCATTTGCACGTTTTAATACGAATCCTTAAAGACTATAAAATTACCGGAATTTCAAGATTAGCTACCAGCACCCTATTTGCGTAACACACTAACAATCACAATCTGAATCATTTTGGAGCCTATTGCTAATCCATTTCTTCATATGTTAGAAAAAAAATCTGCTCAACAACGTAAATAACGCAATGAATGTTGTTGATATGTCAAAATGAAAGTAATTTCTACTGTTAATGTGTTACGCAATTACCCCGCCGGTATGTGGTTATGTAGTTTCCAATAAAGGCTCCCGCAGACAGCCGCGACGCGACAGCGCGGCACAAATGCACCGCTCGTCGCGCGGCAGGCGGTGCCTTTGTGTCACGTCGCGTGTCGCACCTGTGTGTAGGAGCCTTAAAATGAAAGTCCACTCTACGATCCTATGAGAATCGTACCCACATTCAGTTGCGTTATTTTTGTTAAAGTAAACAAAGTGACTTTATTGGTGATGTTTTTCAGAAAGGTCAGGTGCGTAGTACTCGCGACCGGCGTGCGTGTATGACCAGATGTATGAATGTAAACGAGGCAAAAGGAGTATGTAAGGATCGTAGCAGGTGGCGTTCTGTAGTTTTTGCCTAACCCCATGGGAAGAAGGCGTGAGTTTCGTATGTATGTAAAGGGGCATCGTGTTACCCAGCGTCTGGGTTGTGGCGGTCAGATAGGCAGTTGCTCCATGTAAAATACTGGTATTCAACAGCATCCGGTCAGACTGGAAGCCGACCCTATCTTACTTGGAAAAGGCTAGGCAGATTTATATCTGAAGGTGCAAATTAACTACGAAAGGCGATAATTTAACAAACATTAAATCGTGAAGATCCGACCAAAAATTGTTCAATATATATCATTCAGTATTTCATTAGGAGTTAGTAATCTTTTACGAGTAATTCATCTTCTGTTCCGATTTGAATTAAACATTTTGCTCAATAATTATGATTTTACCAAGAAGAATCTTAAGTGTTAATCCTATTTTTCGTTGACTGTAGCCTACCAACATCTTGTAGAATGATTCTTATTTTTGTGAAAAAATAAATGTAGGTCCCTTCTCTTGGTTATTACATAAATAAGTACAGAAATGGCGAATGGAAAAAAAAAACAATTGCCTTCGAATGAAATCCTCTTAGAAAACTCTTGAGCACTTATTGATTAGAATCGAAACGGAATCCAATCGATAACGTTTTGAGTCGCCTTCCCAGGGCAGTATGGCGCGGTATGGAGCAAATTTGTACCTACAAATTGGCCAAAAACAAAAACAAAGTTCAAAACAGCGAAGCGTTTGATGTTAGTTGAACGGAATAAGCTCCAAGATAAAAGTAATTTTGCAGTTTTAATTAAATAAAAAATAAATGCACAGCTCAGTTGAATAATTTTTAAGTATTTCTTTAGTTGATTGAATTCCCTTTATTTTATCACTAGCTTTTGCCCGCGGCTTCGGTTGCGTTAATTTAGACTTTGACTATCAATTCGGGTTATAATTCAATCATGATTCGAAAGACACGTGGCGCCATCTATTATCATAAAAACGTTATTGCTGTTTTCCTCGAGAACAGTTATGCGGGATGAAAAGTACCCTATGTCCGTTTCTGTACCCTTGACAACGTATATGCAAAATTTCAGGATGATCGGTCCAGTTGTTTAGGCGTGAAAAGGTTATAAAGGTAAAAATTAGTTAGGATTAAATTAAATATGAGGTTTATGGTCAAAATTTACCGAATTATGCGACGCAATATATTTTTTGAGCTCTTTTTTACGATTGTTTTACCATGGTTTCCAAATTATAATTTATATTTGTAGTGATTTTAAAACTCAATATAAAATTGAAAGTATATTGTGATTTGACATAAACTACACTCGAGAGCAATGAATCCGGGTCACTTAAAGAATGTTAAAAATCTCGGAAACTAAAAATGATAGGTTAATGCAATACATTGTATTTAATAGACAATGTAATACTCCTTAAATTAAAGTAAAAAAAATATGAGTCACCATACATTTTATTAACACAAAATTACATAAAGAAAAAAACTGCTGATCTCTCCTTAAAACAAAAATAGGAAACATGAAATTTTTGAACTTTATTACGATTTTCTTGAATTTTAATACTTCGTATTGCCTCCTCGTGCTTCCATTACTGCGTTTACGCGGTTTGGCATGCTGTACACCAAGTTCCTTATACGATTTTGGGGAATATTCTCCCATTCCTCTGTGAGAGCAATTTTGAGCTCACGAAGCGTGATTGGGGGAGGGTTTCGTTGTTTTACGCATCTGCCTAGCTCGTCCCAAGCATGCTCGATCGGGTTGATATCCGGGCTGCGCGCTGGCCACTCCATACGAGTAATGTTCATCTCTTGAAGGTAGTCATTCACAATCCTACCTGTATGAGGTCGGGCATTGTCATGCATAAATATAGCATCCTCACCTAAATTGACCATAAATGGACCAACGTGATCATTGAGGATTTATTCCACATATCTTACGCTAGTTAAAGAGCCGTTTTCTATGATCACCAGCTCTGTGCGACTTTCAGAAGAAATTCCGGCCCACACAAGTACAGACCCACCACCGTAGGCTACTTTTTCTTCGATGCATGCTTGCTTGAATCTTTCCCCTGGTCTTCGATACACTCTGTGTCTTCCATCGTGCTTGTAGAGCATAAATTTTGATTCGTCGGAGAACATAACTTTTGACCAATCTTCAATACTCCAATTTACGTGGCTCTGGGCATATCTTAGTCTTGAAATACGATGCCCACGCTCCAGTTTAGGGCCGTTTGCAAGTCTAAGGGGTTTTAAGTTAGATTCAGCAAGCCGACGTCTTACTGTCCATGCACTTGGGTTACTTCCTCCGAGGCGTCGAAACTGATTTGTGAGTTCAGTTCCTGTGAGAAAGCGATTTCGAAGCATGGTGTTCACCAAGTATCGGTCTTCTCGTGCTGTGGTACACCTGGTTCTGCCCGTTCCTGGTCTGCGTAGGTTAGAACCAGTTTCTTCGTAACGTCGGAGAACTCTTTGTACTGTTGACAGCGACACACCGACAGTCCTGGCTGTATCGCGCTGACTCCGGCCGGTTTCCAGCATTGTAAGTATTCTGGTGCATTCTTCAGGCGTAAGCGACATAATTTCAGCTTGAATAATGAATATAGAGCACTATCAACATGGTTTATGTACCCACATAAATGACAGATTACAAACAAAAGCAAAACCAAATGCTGTAATTTCGTAGTTCCATCTTCGAAAGTGGCCCTTTTTCAAATTTGATTTTTTTATGATATAACTTTACAATAACTAAGAAGTTTTAATACCTTCATTTAAGGAGTATTACATTGTCTATTAAATACAATTTATTGCATTAACCTAGCATTTTTAGCTTCCGAGATTTTTAGGATTCTTTAAGTGACCCGGATTCATTGCTCTCGAGTGTATTTTTGTATCAGTATAGTCATGACATTTAAAAGTAGCTCATTTGATAGTTACCAAAATGTACAGGGTTTTTTAACGAAACGGAATGGAAATATGATGTTCGGAGCATCGCTTCGTTTCTAAGTTAGTTTTATTCGAGCTTTGAAACGAAAAGGCTATCTTCAAGAGTGGAACTCTCCACCTGCGTCTGTGTTTCCGAACGCATTCAACCCAAATCTCTTCAAAGTGAGAGGGAACAGGCTTCTTCTGGGTAAGCTCACTCCATAGTCGACTTTGTCTCTGTCATCTCTGACCTAGACTAGAGTCAAGAGCAAACCCATCTCAAATAAAAAAAAAAAAGATGTTGTATTATGTCGAGTACCTAATTGAACAGTTAGTTAAATATTGCTACATACCAGGTTTGTATGTGTTCAAGAATTGAAATACAGAAATGTTTATACTGGAAAAGGTGTGTTCGTTTCATTTCAGAAGTGAGATAAACCAAAAAGGAACGAAGATAATTATAATATTTTTTAGATTCTTAGATCTTAGATTTTATTTATACTCAATTGCTAAACGCTCACTTTTGAAAAACTTACCCAGAGGCGTATGAGAACAACTAGGTACCTACAAGTATTATTGTGTTTTATTTTATATTGCTATTAATTTGTCGCCTGCATGACGCTGCACATCAAGTCAGGAAAACTATCTGATGTTGTGTTGTGTTGGTCGTGTGTAATACTTTGTATAGGCACGTGGTCAGGGATACACTGGCGAAACCTTAGCGCACATTATTGTACATACTGACTGAACGAATTGTGTGCTTGATCGGGGCAACTCCCCGATAGCACGGGATATGTTCCGGTTGCCTAAATGAAATAAATGAACATGATTTCGGGGCACTAGTGTGGGTACCGCACATCAGGTCAGGGCAACTCTCTGATGGTGCGGTGGGGTACACCTGTTTATAATGTTTTGTGTGGGTCTGTGGCCAGGGCCACTCTCTGGCAGTACCATAGCACGAAATTGTGTACATCGCTGCTGGCCATAACGTGATAGCAGCGGATGTGCTTGATGACTACTCTCTGATAGCGCGGGATATGTTTCAGCCCAAATGGTGCCTTCTAGTCATAATTTCTGGGTAATTCAGATGAAGCAATGTTTTCAATTTCATAATGTTGCCTTATTTTTTGCTACCATTATAATTTAAGGCTACGTTCCCATAAGCCTCTATGAGGGATGTAAATGAGCAACAGAGCTTATGGCATGTCAAAAAATTTGTGCACTTCGTTGTGCCCATGCATATTTTTATGTAGAACATTATTCAAACAACCGCTGTACCAGGAAACACTTCCATATACAGTCAGACGTTTATAGACTTATAATGATGACCCCATAAATATAATCATTGTTATAATGATGGTGGGATAATCCCCATAAATAAACCTCCCCACGCAAGTTCTACGCACAGATGCGCAATTTTATGACATCACTGTCGCACGCATGGGTCGACCTTTTGAAATTTTGCGTGCAAAGCGTGACTCGGGCAAGGCTAAAACAAGGAAGTGTATTCGAGAAAAGTTCAAAGCATTTTTCCTTGTCATCCATGAATTACTGAATATAAAAAAGTAGAATGAGTTTCATTAAAAGAATTACAAAAAGAGAAAGAGAAAGACAACAATGAATTAGATTGGCATAGGCTACCTAAAACCCTTTGTCAATCTTGTTGAAAGTCGTTGTAGAATTTCAAAACGCTTTGAAAGCGATTGCTATTTGTCTAGTCTCATTACGATAGTCAGTCGGTTTAACTACTTTAGGATAGTAGGGTATATTGAGTGCTTTTGTTTATAGTAATAGACAAGTAATTAAATAATAATAATAATATATATAGTCCTCCTTATCGATTTTGATAACGGCGACCGTTTGAAATTATTATTTCCTAGCGTGTGCCCTAATATGACTCGCCAGACCGAATTTTGTTTTGAATACCCGGCCACAACTAATCCAATAGAGTTGGTCGGCAGAGTTAAAGGTATAGGCTACTTAGATCTAGGTATAGGAGGGCTTACGTCTTTCTTTAAATATTTGGCGTTTCTCGGTTACTATATCGGGGCGCTTTTTTTCGAAAGCTTTTACATTTTTGTAGACAGTAAGGTGCCAAGACAACCTATGTAAAGCAAGCCTCTCCCACCCTGTTGGATCAATAGCACAAGCGCTTAGATGCCTCTTGAACACATCCTTATAGCGGAAATGTTGACCGCCATGCTTTCGTTTACCTTCCGCCATCTCAGAGTAATAACAATAATGAGACAAGGACACACTTATGAGATCCGGTAGTAGGAGTAAACGATACTAAAATATATTTTGTCTTTCTCCTTGGCGTAAGCAGTTTTTGTTGGGCGCCATTTGTTAACCATCTTCTGAGGCATAACAAAAAGACTCACGTACGTGTCACGGTACGATTTATTAGGAAAGTATAACGACTTATTATAGGTATTACCGGTTTAAAAGTGACTGCAAAAGACTATCGCTATCTCATAAGCAGAGATCGGATATTCGGATGCATATTTAACTAAAGTTAATTTTTCGCTATGAAGGAATGGAAGCGGCTTCTTAAAATATTATTTATTTATTAAAAAAGCCCAGGGATTCTTGGATTGTATAACTATGAAGAGGCATATTTATTTAAAATTAATGTTTAACCCCCGATGCAAATATGAGTAGGTAGGGTGTAAGAGGAGGGGGGTGCGTGTTAGTTAAAACAATAAAAAACATTTTTTTTTCGATTTAAAATCGCATTCCATTTTAGTGAACGTTTCAACTTTAGGTGAATATGCATCCGAATATCCGATCTCTGCTCATAAGGTATACGATGACTGCATGGACGAGTAAAAAAGCGAGAATCTATCTGAGATAGCTAGCAAAAAACTGTGTCACTCAAGCCGGCCAGCTAGCTGTACGTACAGGCCGTGGTACGCACACATTCACACATTCGTCGGCCGACGACGCTACGCTCCTTGCTGATAGCCATTTATTTCCACGACATGAGCTATCTTCTTAAAGCTCACGCTAACAGGAGAGAAGATTTTTTTTTTAAATTGAAAATCACCTTTGAATTATCTGTGCCTGATTTTTTGTACCTCATTTTTGGTACGGGCTTAGCGTAGTTAGGATGGTAGGCTTATCCCAATAAAAAAGGCATACCTACATACCCATGTGAAATTTCAAAGGTGACTTTTAACGAGTACAAAATAGATTGTTTTATTATAAAGTTACCTATGCTATGAATGTCACCGTATACCGCAGTTAGTTGCGTTTAAAAACAAAAACAAATATGTTATCACAATCACTTTTGATTACATTGTGTACGCTCTTCTGTGTGATAAGTTTTCTCCCGGTTTCCTATACTGACAAACTGAATGAAAATTATCTGTTTTTTTTTTTTGAATACTCAATACTTTATTGCATTCCATTATGTGTACATAAAAACAGTTGGTATGTTAAATAAAACATCGAATCAATTATGGACCCTGTCGGGCACAGCAAAGTAATTTTTTTATAGGAGAGAGGATGAATGCGCTTTTTGATAAGAAAAAAATTAAATAATATATATATTCAATTAAAATAGTATAATTTGCTTTCTTTTTTTATCCTTTATTAACAAGAACCAGGTTCTTAATAATTAATTACAATCTAGCCTATAAGACTAATAAGCAATTTTAATCTAACTTAAATTTTTACGTGATAATTATTTTAAAACTTAGAATAGTGTTGATTGATTTGCTTTTCTGGTAATTATAGTTTATTCAAGTATTTGTATATTTGGTTTTAAGTTATTTAGCATGCACGACGACATTTCATTCTATACATTGCTAGTATAAGCTGACTTCTCATTGTACGAGGTCAGCTAAAACTGGAAATGTATAGCTTGATATTAAGGCGTCGTGTGTAGTCCTGCCATTTAAACTACTGACGTGAACACACACCAATCAAAAGTATGTTTAGTTCAATTAGTGGGGTAACAAAAATGCGAGTCTCGTGCAACCAACATTAACTAATACCATTATATGGTCAAATAAAAATATGAGTACCTAAATGTATAGCCGATCACGTAATATTGCTTTCCGATCCTATGGTTGAATGTCAGTTGCACTTCGTATGGCTCCTGCGCCACCGCCGACGAGGAAATGACTAACTATCAACGATTTTCTAGCTCAAGAAACGTACAATAGATTGTAAGTCTCGTGTGAGTAAACGAGACACACAAGCCTAAAATAGTTGGTCGCTGACTTTTCACAGCGCTGGCGAGTACTCGTTTGTCGCTGCGACAAGAGCTGTCAAAGAGAGTAGGTACTCGATTATCGACATTCACTAAGGGCTCAGTCGGCGCGGCGAGCGGTGACCTGCGTATACAAAAACGCCGCTCCCGCGCCGCTGCCTTCGAGGCCAGTTCCATATAAATGTATGCATTAAACGCGCCGCTCCCCGCGCCGCACCCGCTGACTTTGTGTCCGTAGCCTAAGAGATTCACGCTTGGTACATAAGCATATCAGCGAGTAATTGCTCGTCGTCTTCGCGCACTCGCTGCTCGTTGCTCGCCACCTCCTATTTAGTTGCTAGCACTATTTGCTTCTCGTTAATCACCGGCGGTGGGACAGGTACCTAAGACAACACGATCTATTAGGGTTCCATACCCGAAGGATGCCAACGGAACCCTATTACTAAGCCTCCGCTGTCCGTCCATCCGTCTGTCGGTCAGCGGGCTGTATCTCATGAACCGTAATAGGTAGACAGTTGAAATTTTCACAGAGTGTGTTTTCCTATTGCCGCTATAACAATAAATGAAGAAATTAAAAAGCTTCATACAAGCAACGTGTTTTTTTCGGTATTTTTAGCCTTGTGATATGGAATACTTCATGTGCGAGTCCAACTCGCAATTGGCCGGTTTTTGTCTAAGTGACAGCTTGAGGAGATTTAACTCTAGTCCTGGGAATTTTTGTCATAGGTAGTAAAGAAAGCAAGCAGATGGCACGAGGTAGACTACACTTAAGGAACAGTTCTAACAAATAAACTTGACCATCCGTAAAGACTTCAATGAACCCCGTTGAACCGAACGCGTCGATCGGGATAACAAGCAGACAAAATTAATAGCTGGGTCGAAACTGAACAATAAATCAGTCAAGTTGGGACAAGATGCGGGTCGCTATCAAAGTAGGACGAAACTCAACTAAATTCCCTGTAGAGGTGACTTGCAAAATGATAACACACACTTGTTCTGTATGTACCTACCTTTGAGGGTTTTGTTAATTGGGTTTAATATATAGAAGTGTTTGGGATATGGGTGGTTATTATAAGTGCTGCAATTTATCAAAATCTCGAAACAGATGGTCGGATGAGCTGGGCTCCCTTTTAAGGTGTATTCAAAACTTTAGTAGAATGATAAAAGTAGAACGAGGCAAAAGGTTTTGCTGTGCACACGTAGCATGACCACCGTAGAAACGAAAAACAAAATTACAGACTGTAAAAAGATTTCTACGGCGCGATGTCAAAAACGAAGGAAGGAAATGGCATGCTCACTTAAATGTCTCACTGTTGGTGGCGCGTGTGTTGGATCATTCGGTTCCCTACAAAATGGTTGAGCTGGATGGTGCTGATTCACGCGTCATGTTCGTGAACGGGCGCCGTCAGTTGAGACTGGTCATCTCTCTGGGCTTATTTTTAATATTAATTTAATATTTTGAATTTTTTCTTTATATATTTTTTTCATTGTTGTCGCATATAGAAGCAACAAGAATAATGTACCCAGGATTTTGTAATATCTTGATTTAAAAAGAGTGTCCTTGGAATTTCTTGCCCGTTCTTCTCCATAGACATCTACGTTTTGGAATGGGCAACTAGCTTCAAATTTCTGACTAACTGACCGACTCTTTGACAATTCAAAAGTGCCTGTAAATGGTTTAATTGAAATAAATGCTTTGAGTTTGAGTCAATTTATCGTCGTAGTGTAGAGCTAGAAGCGGTCATACCACACGTGTGGCGGTGGGACAGCGAGGTGTTTAGTAACAATTTTACTTTGTTTGAACCATGGCAATTCTGACTGATGCAGCAATTGAGACTGAGCAAGTTACTGGTGCTCTACATATCACAGATTCGATTTCCACACGAATGAACATTTTTATGGTCTACTGAAATGTCCACAAATTCTACAGGCCATAAAAATATTTCAGCCGTAAGGGAAAAGCCGGGTTCCGTGCCTGGCTGTTTGCTTGCACAGTTTTCACATAAAAATGAACATACACGAATAGAAAAGCTTTGCCTAGTAAATTTTTGCGTTTTCACAAAAAAAAAATCACATTCACAAATTCCGTTGCAACTTTCTATGGAGCCGTATAAATATTTTTTTGATTCGTACGGGCCATATCGACAAATACCCAATCGCCCAATGTCAGCCATTGAACCAGCACCCTGATTGCGAAACACACTATCTATCACAATCTGAATCATTTTGAAGCCTATTGCTCTGTATTTTCGAAAAATTTGTCTGCTCAGCAACGTAAATAACGCAATGAATGTTGTTGAACTGTCAAAATGAAAGCTATTCCTACTATTAGTGTGTTACGTAACTAACCCGCAGGCCCCAATTGATCCTTAATAATTGGGCAAAATTGGGAATGCCTTGACTTAATCAAAAAACCCTAGGCACTGTACCCAGTATGGCCCAGTGGACTCAGCGAGTCGATTCACGGAGCTCTTTTATTGGCTACGTATGTGATTGGCGTAACAACTAGGCTTGTTTATGGCCAGGCCCTCATTGAGCCACTAGCTTGCAACACTTTGTTTAACGTATAAGTGTTGGATTCACTTGGATGATTGGGTCTAGTTATAATAATCCTGTGCGAGTCCCAATAAATAGTTTTTCTTTCTTTGATACTATTTAGTAGGTTGGTTTTTGTTTGAAAGTTAATTTAATGAAGTTCAAACTTACAAACTTTCACGAGATGAGCCTCAAAATAAAATGAAAATAACAAACCCTCAAAGTAGGATAGCCTAAAATCCTGCCAGGGTCGCTGCTTAGTCCGAAAGGGTTACTGTGTCCCTGGCACACAGGCAACTGAAGAAACACGGGTGGGTTTTAGTCAGTAAAAGTCTGACACGCCCTCCCGCTCCGCTCAGAGCGGGAGAAGTCATTTGATGAGCCCAATCCAAAAAAAAAGGTAGCCTAAAATAACACACAATACTGTTATAAGTAGGAAACTTAGCTATTTCAGTATTTTTTTTGTGTAAGTATATTGTGAGCCATCTGGGTTAAATTCATTTTATTTCTTTCTTTCTTTCTTAAAAGTAAACTGTAAAGATTATCCATCCATACTAATATTGTACATACGAAAGTAACTTTATCTGTTTGTCTGTGACATTTTCGCGCCTAAATCACTGAACCGAAATTATGATGGATTCACGGGAAATAGCTAGTCCTAATAAGCAATTAAGGTTGAAAAGTATAATTGGTATAAAAAATCAGAAGCTCAATTAGGAAGGCTCACACTATTTTAATACTCATCTGTTGAATTTCGTGAACGCTGATATATTAATTAATACCCTATCTACAATATTAAAAAGCAAACTCTGGTATCCACAATCCCGCGGAAAAATATAAACATAGAACCCTGGATTACTCCAGCGCTTCTTAGATATTTAACTCACCGTCATAATCTCCATGATCAAGTCAACAGTTCCCCAGAAAAGACCATATTATTACCGGAATTATTGCAATGACCTACTACGGCAGATAAAACAAAACACGGAGAGAGAAGAATTCATGAAAGCCAAGAACGGTCCAAACTCAACTTGGGATGTAATCCATAAGGTAACGAATTTAAAGCCTAAAGCAGCCTCATCTACCGAACTTAAAAAACTTTATTACCCTAAAGCCTTTGTTAATAAAGTTAATAACTTCTTTGTTGGCATTGATAGGTAAATGGCTAACAAAATATCTAGTAATCATTCCGCTCCCAATAGTTTTGGTCCTCAAAATAATCGAAGTAACTTAACCTCCATAGCCATTCTTGAAACTGACGCAGACGAGGTTGAGAGAATAATAATTAATTTGAAATCTGATTGCGCAATGAGATGGGATGGTATCTCAGCCAGTATAATAAAATCATCTCGCCAAACCCTGGTCCGTCTTATTACCCATGTCTGTAACCTGTCTATCATGTCAGGTATGTTTCCAATGGTTTTAAAAAATTGCAGTTGTGCATCCACTTTAAAAGTCGGGTGACCGAGGCCGTGTCCATAACTATTAGACCGATATCAGTCCATATATCTCTTGCCAAGGTATTGGAGCGTGTTGACAACATGTGTTACTATTCATTTTTATTTTTAGGTCTTCTTATAATATGAATAGCTTAGATTTAATAGCTGGCAACATTAATTTTATGAGAAAAAGTGACAGCTGACAGCTCAGTTTCTATTATTTCTGATTGTAAAAATCCGCTATTAGCTTCACACGAATTCACGCGCCATCTTTTTGTAAAAAAAATATTAACACGAATAAAAACCTGCATCTGGACCAAAAAATCTGTCATTTTAATGCATACTGTGCTCCCAAGAGTTACAAAGTGGTCCTTCGAGCCGGATCTGAACCAGTGACCTATGGATAAAAAAAAAAGAATATTAACACATGTTAATAACGCGTCGTCACCAGAGCGTATACTAAACAAGTGCCTAACGCGGTACCTCGAATTAAATAAAATAATATCTGGGAACCAATATGGTTTCCGAACTGGTATAGTTTGCGCAAAACTTTATGAGCTCTCGGAAGTTGCACGCGAGTGGCTGCACAGTATGCATAATATAGGTGACCGAGGGAACTTTCTCACTCTCGCTCAACTGTACCATGGTTCGTTCTTGGGCCTACGTTCAGAGGGCTCATAAAGTTTGGCGCGAAGTGTATATCCACGGAGGATGCAGTATTGGCTCTAACAGAACATGCTATTCAGAATCTAGACAAAAAGCAAAATGCTTGGGATTGTTTCCAGACCGGGCGAAAGCTTTTGACACTGTCTGTGTCCTTTTTCTTTTAAATAAGCTGGAACGCGTTGGAGTTAGAGGAAAAGAGGCTTGAGGAACAGGGTGTAAAGTTCACTCATCCGTCATAGAAAAGGAAGAATCCTCCAACCTGGGCAACTTCACAAATGTGACGGGCAGGGAGGAAAGGTGACACCTGACATATAGGACATGTCCTAGTTTGGGTGTCAGAAGTTTCACATAAAGAGCATGTACTTACCCTGTTAATATAAAGATATTAATTTATTTAATAAGTCATTGTTAACCCCTTTTTCTCTCCTAATTGCATAACCTTATATGAAATAAATAATAATTTACAAATACCAGCCCGGATCCGGAAATTGGAACGTAGTCCTTGAAATTAAAGGTAGACATTCCACTTTTGCGATATTCAATTTATGAAAGAGGGATTATTGGCCTAACAATAGAAAGACTCAAGATTGCCTCGAGAGGTTAATTGAAATATCTGGGGCCCGTCGTCAACGACGCCTCAAAAGTAACGTTACAAACTCAAATCACCAAGGAGTAGCTAGAATCTCGAAGCTCATATAGTATTCTAGTGTTAGTACGTATGGTCACCATAAAAGATAAATAACTAGTTGAAGTTTAGTAAGAAAAGATCCATTGGTTTCTTACTAAACTTCAACTATATTCGACGACCCTGATTACTTATCTCTTTTGGTGACTGTACACGACACGATTTACTAACACGTTATTTCTAGTTTATGATTAGTTGCGTCGGTGATGGATCTTAAGGTTATCAAACAAGTAAACAAATTGTCTGACTGCCTCCTTGGTTCATTAGTCGCATGCACTACTGTTGAACATGAGGTCCTTCTTTTTTTTTGGGAGGGAAATCATCAAATAACTTCTTCCGCTCTGGGCAGAGCGGGAGGCCGTATCAGACTTTTACTGACTAAAATCTACCCGTGTTCCCTCAGTTGCCTGAGTGCCAAGGCAGCGGTAACCCTTTCGGTCAAACCCGCAACTCTGGCAGGCATCGGCCCTAGCGAACCCCCTCAGTGAGTGCTGTCATCTCTTTGAGGCGCGCTTGGAACACAACGCGCCGTCGATCCTGGCCTGGTCATTACCGGACAGCGAGCTACCCATTGCTCGCCGTCCGCAAGCCCGCGCCTACGGTGGCGACAGTAATAGGGAGTCTGCATTTGTGCCGGGTTGATGGCTATAGGTTCGCCTCTATTACATGAGACTTAAACATAATTGGCGAAAAGTGGGTGTACTTTATGTACACCTCCGCCTTACCCTTTCAGGAAGGCACGATGTTACGTAAACAACATATCATTATCTTGTTTCATGTATCAGTTTATTCTTCTACGAGTAATTTACTAATGTTAGTTTGTAAACGATTGAAAACTACTACCGTCTAAAATGTATTCTTAAAATATCTAAAAACCTTTAGTATTAAGACATGGCGAACACCTGAAAAACTCGTAACAAAGCATCCGGAGCGGCCCCGTTCTCAACAAACTTGCCGAAAAAGTACCAGCACTGATGGAAGCAGCGGCTTTATCTTGTTTTTAGGGTACCGTAGTATTGATATGCAAACTACGATATGGGGCAGCACAGCAATACAGGTGAACATTGAAATCGGATGAGTCTGCTAATCTGCTAATCTCGTTTGGTTCCCAGTGTATCTTGACAATTTTCAGGAGTGTCCGTGACCAGAAAGTTTTTGAACCTGAACCTAATCACCTGGTGCTTAATATTGCTCAAATTGTGTAAACCTGAGTAGCCTATTTTTACTACCTATACTGTATTGTTGTATGTATATAATATTAATATGTATTGTTTTGGCTTTAGCGGTTTATTGTTTTTGTTGGCAATGTGTTGTTCACAGATTTATTTTATTATTACTCCGATATTTATATGTCAAGACTTGTAATTGGCTGTCAGTCACATTTTCAAATTCTTAGTCTGCTTTGTGTAGCTGTAAGTCTACCAAACGAAATAAATAAATAAAAAATAAAATATTTATATGTAGTTCAACGAGCCGAGTACAAAGAAATAGGGGATAGATTGGATATGGAAGCCGGAAAGCAGGTTGCTGTTGCGTACTTCGGGAGAAGATATGTCCAGCTGTAAAATGTAATTATTGATTGATTGATTAAAGAATGATAGCACCTTATGATACTAGTACCCACATTTGTGCTGTTTTATGTCTATTCATTATTCTTTATTATTAATTTTATTAGTAAGCTCATGAATTAACAAATTATGACTATTGAGATCATTTGTCATGTTGTGTGCTTAGTTTATTTATTTCATACGTTATAAATTACCAATTAAATGCCGTAACGTGGACATTATTATTAAAATAATCATAGCGATTTAGGGAGTTAAATAACTTGCTGTCATGTATCCTTGAAGGTTTGAAACAAAACCATAATGGGACCAGTCATACTAGCATAATTTATACCAAATACCTATTCAATTCACCAAAGAAATATAATACAAAACAAGTTAACAGAAACCAACGATTTGTTTAACAATACACGGAACCCGGGCATACGAAAACTTGCACCTAACTCAACAAAATCGGGGTGCTGCCAAAACTTGGTGTTTTCATTAAATTTAATACTGTTTAAAAGCTATATCTTTGAATCCACAGTTTGTTTTTATCTATAATAAAGTATGAATATGTTTTGGAGAGTTTGACCTCTTAAATGATGAAGGATTTTGTTGCTAGCCTCAAAGAACGAAAACGCTCTTTGAGTGTCAAGAACGTCAACATGGAGTGTTGGGACGAAGTTCCTTTTCGCAAGTTACAGTCTTCACATTTGACGAATGAGAGCTGGACGAAGAAGGCGAAGTCAAAGAAGAAAAACGTGTACCATTGTAGCGGCATCTACAACGCCACATGCGAGCTACGCGTCACACTGACGTCACGCAAAATCCTGCATCGCGCAAGCAGAGTTTACCGTGCAACTAGCATATATGTAACGTCCCGACTTCAATCGTCGGGCAGTAGCCCAACATACACAACACCCGTCTGGTCGGAGGATCCTCCCTTTTCTATGGAGGTATGAGTGAACTTTACATAGTGTTCCTTATACCTCTATAACATTTTGACCGTCGCGAAATCTTTGTTAGGTAGGTACGTAACGTTGGTTAGGTATGGGACCAGAGTGTTGTGGCGCAGCATGGGAGAGGCCTATGTCCAGCAGTGGACTGCGATAGGCTGCGTTGATTGATTGAAGTAACAAAAGTGTCGTGACGCTCAAAATGCTACACTTTTTTCGGTCTAACTCTCATTCGCAAAATGTACAAAACAGCAAGGAACTTTGGTTCAACCAGGTGTTCCACGACACCTTTCGACTGTTTTATAAATATTATGTGGCATTTAAAACTACAGCCACAACGTGTTGTTACTAACTCAGAAAAACTTTTATCATCATTAGCCTATAGCAGTCTACTGCTGCTCATAAGCCTATCGTATCAATTACCGTTTTACTCGATTCTCGGCAGCTCTCATACAGTTGCCACCCTGCATAGATATTCTTCCTAGTCTAAAGATGCCCTACACTACGTTAAAAGTAAAAAAACAGAAAAGCCACCACGTGAATGATACGTCATAGCTACAAAATACACTAATGCTTAGGTTTAATAAGACAGTGGTGAATAATCACACAATAACAGCTATCCAAATACAGAGAAAAAAAGAAAAAAAAAAGTATTTGTGACACGCACAGGAAATACAAACAGTAAAAAAAAAATAGGATTTAAAACTAACAAAATTAACATTAAAAACAACAGTAAACAAGTAAAAAGTAAAAGAACTGTGCTTGGCCAAAATGGCTCCTATCTCAGCATAATGATATTTAAAAAAAAAAATACCTACCCAATCTCTGCTATTCTGATAAGGCCCGCTGTGATGCCACGGACACACCTACGGAGATCTATAAATCCCACTAGAGGATTAGAGGGGCGAGCATTTCTTGACACCTTAATGTCAAATACTGGATAAAATGACAGCTTTTTATGACAGCTGCTCTTCTAGGAAACCGTAGGTTAATGACTAAACTTTTGCTTTAGTTAAGTAGCGAGTTACGTTCAAGTTGTGGCAAACGTCAGTCGAATTATGACATTTTTTCATTGTAAAACTTATCTTGCTACTTAATTAACTAATGCAAATGTAAATAACCCATAGACGATCGCACTCCTTAGCCTGACCGCCACATAACTTCTGTATAATCATAAATAACAACCCTCAAAAGATAACAAAACTTCCCCAGGGCATTAATCCAAATGACGGATTATCTAAAGTGTCCGTGGCATACCATCTGATTTATGGGTTGATAAGCTCTTTGTCCAGTTGCCTACAGCGAGCGGATATCCTCAAAAATGTTTGCTGTAACATTAAAGTGGGTTATTGCTTGGAAGAAATACGAGGAAATATAGTAATCTAAAAATAATAAATAAAGCAAGCGTAAATATTTGCGAATATATTTATAAGGTGCCCCGAGGCAAATGCAACTAGAAAAAATAAGGTTCCAACTTTGATTTTGTGCAGTTTCATTTTTATTATAAATTTACTTTATTTGATTAATCTACACGATTATCAATTTCATTAATATTATATTTAACCTAGTTCTGAAAAGAAAGCCCCTTAGGAATTGATATAATTAAACTATTTTCTCGTAGAGGTAGAAAAAGTTGCAATTACCCCGATAAGGGGCAAATGCAACTAATGACAATCATAGTGTTTCTGTTGGTCTTAAAATTATGATATAAAAAAGTTATTCAACGCAATGCGATAACGTAGGCGATTTTGAAACGTAAGTTAACGTACCTAAGCTCAGTTTGGAGTAAAATAAATATTTCCTAACTTCAGGGGCAATTGCAACTATTTCGTTAATAGTTAGTGTTAACGCACAGCCGTGCGCCCGAACATCGCCGGCCGGCGCGGCGCGCCAGCGCCGGCATTCCGCCACAGACCGTCCCGACGGTCACGCGCTTGCTCGGGACGAAGACGCTCATGTCAAGTTTATACGTGTTGCATTTTGTTAGTTATTTTGCTAATTATACTGTATTATTACCACTACATCGTGTCGTCATTTCAAGAACCCTCGTTAACAAGATTCGAGCCGGATACATCTTTGGGACACCGTTTCGAAGACAAAGCGGAACAAAGAAGTATTGACATTGACGAGGTCATTCGAGAAACATCGAGACACGGATTGCTACGCAGCGCGTCATCACACAAGGCGTGAATCATCCGAAGTCCTTACTACGACAAAGGATTACAAGAAATTCAAGAAATACAATCATCGCTGTGCTGTATTCAAATACAACTTTGGTTCGAGAAACCAAGATACGGGTTTGCAGTGTGGTATTTGTGAGTCCGTTCCAATATTTTTAATTAATTGCGCACTAAATTAGCCATTATTATTGGCTGAATATTTCCATTTATTTTAACAAAATTAATAACATTATCCACGTTCATTCCTTCACCATCTATTCACTTAGATGAATGTAAACAGTGCACATCGTAATAACCTCGATACATAGGTACATACGATATTTTAATTGTAACGCTGTGCCCATTCATTTTCCAAGAACAATTCACTCTTTCACTTTTACGTAATCTTCCATACATCATACCGCTTATTATTAGCTACATTTCTTATAGGGGTCTTATTTGCTGTATTGTACCGATTTGTACCAATACAGTGCAATCCATTGTACATTTCTAACGATTTCTTTTCGAACATTCCAGCGTGTACGAGGGTCCAAAGTTCACGGCGCTTGTACTACGTGACTCGCAGCAGTCGCGGTGTGGGCAACCAAACCTACCCTCTCTGCTTCGCACTATTTCTGCCGCTTACCTGCAAATATTTCTTTACTTGCCTGCAATTTAAAACTTAAGTATTGTTCCTCATTATTCTTTCCTTTCGCTTTAATCGTGTGTTTATAATTATTTGGCTTTCAGCTGGGCAGTTTGAGAGTGATTACATTGCATACTGAGCTTTGTTTATTTGCACAATGGATCTTAAATCATTAAAGAAAACCAGAGCTAGCCTAAAGGCGAAGCTTACCATATTTAAGTCATATGTAGACACATTTTTGCCTAATAAAAATCTTAATAAAGTTCAAGTTCTTGAAACAACAGCTCGCTTAAACAAAATACTAGATTTGTACAATGAGTTCGACTCCGTTCAGACTGATATAGAAAGTCTTGTGGAAATTCCAGGTGATGAGCACAAGGAACGGGAAACATTCGAAACCAGCTACTTCGGTTGCGTGGCTGTCGCGCAGGAACTGGTCAGCGCTGCCTCTGCGGAGCAGGGAGCCGAGTCGGTGACGGGTTCTAGTGACAATGCTGGACAGCCGGGTGGGCCAAACATTAAATTACCTACTATCAAATTGCCGATCTTTTCTGGACGCTATCAGGAGTGGCTAGAATATCACGACACTTACAAGTCCTTAATACACGATAACACAACAATACCTAAAATTCATAAGTTCCATTATTTGAGGAATTCATTAAAGGATAATGCATCAGTAATTATTAAATCATTAGAATTCTCCGCAGATAATTATGATGTCGCATGGGATTTGCTATGTGACCGATATCACAACGATCGAATTTTAGTCAACAATCACATACAAGAATTATTCAATATACAACCAGTAGTTCAAGAATCCTCACAGGCCTTAAGAAACATAATAGACTCAGTCAATAAAAACTTAAGGGCTTTAAAAACATTAAATTTACCTACCGAACACTGGGACATGATCATTATACACATGGTGACTAGTAAGTTAGACCCATGCACAATACGTGACTGGGAAAAGGAACGCAACAATATTACAAGATTACCCACTTTACATGATTTTAATACATTTTTAAAAAATTGTGCCGATATCCTAGAAACCGTGGAAGAATCATCACCACATACAAAACAGCAACAAACACAGCGCAGACACAGCGATACCACTCACAACCGTTCTAGGACATTCCTAGTCAACCAAACCCAAAAACAAGCACTATTTAAATGTCCTGTGTGCAAGAATAATCACTCTATTTACCAATGTGTAAAGTTTAAATCAATGCCGATCGAGACGCGTATTGAACGAGTCAAACAATTAAATTTATGCACAAACTGCTTGCGGTCAGGACACAACGAACAGCATTGTCGGCTTAGTTCCTGCAGGCTGTGCACACAACGTCATAACACTATGTTACACAATAATGACACTGTTCCTAAGGCTTCAACTTCATCAGAAGGATGTGTTGTTTTACCCACCGTACAGGAACAGAAACAAACAGAACCAAGTAGTGTCACGCTCTCATCCGTACATCACAGTCAGGTACTCCTATCCACAGCTATAATCAACATACAAGGTTCGAATGGTCAAACACACAAGGTTCGGGCACTACTCGATAATGGAAGCACGTCTAGCTTCATCACAGAAACATTACGAATTAAGTTAGGAATGCCCAGTTATTCCACTTCGCTATTAGTACAAGGATTGAACAATCAGTCCTCAAAAATTACACAAAGATGTGACGTCACAATATCGTCACTCACAAACAGTGGTTATACAACTGACGTCAATTGTTTCGTTGTACCACATATCACTCAGTTGATACCTACTTCACAAATTAATTGCAATCATTTTTCCATTCCCTCTCGCATCCACCTCGCGGACCCAAGTTTCTCAACACCGTCTGAGGTACAGATGTTGCTAGGGGCGGATATCTTCTGGGATGTCCTTCTAAATAATCATATTGCCCTGGGAAAGAACAAGCCAACCTTGATTGAAACAACATTAGGGTGGCTCGTCACAGGCTCCATACAATCATCTAACACTAAACTTAACACGAATCAAACATATACAGTCCACTGCCATTTCTTAAACCACAATGAGATCGAAGAGAAATTAGACAAGTTTTTCGAACTAGAATCAGTTCCTACCACTCAACAAATCCATACTAAAGGTGAGAGTGAGTGTGAACAAATATTTGCACAAACTACAAAGCGCCACCCAGATGGCAAATTTATTGTTACAATACCATTAAAAGAATCACCTGAAACCTTAGGAGATTCTACACAGCAAGCTCTAATACGGTTCCAATCATTGGAACGTAAATTTAAACGCAACCCCGAGTTCAAAGAAAAATACACAAAGTTCCTCGACGAATATTCGACTCTAGGTCACATGTCAGAAAACACAACTACACCAAGCGATATCATCTCATACTTTATGCCACATCACGGTGTCTTGCGTGAAGATAGCTCCACTACAAAGTTACGCACCGTCTTTGATTGTTCTGCCGTGACAAGCACTGGCAAGTCACTAAACGACATTCAGCATATTGGCCCAACTGTACAGGACGATTTACTTAGCATATTAATCCGATTCCGACAATATAAGTTCGTAGTGACGTCAGATATAGAAAAGATGTACAGACAAATCTATGTACAAAATAGTCAACGATGTTTACAACAAATATTTTGGCGGTCAGATCCAAGCCAGCCAATTAAACAATATAAATTAAACACTGTCACATACGGGATGGCCTCTGCGCCGTATTTAGCGACCAGATGCCTAGTCCAGTTAGGCCAAGAATGCACCGATAAGGACGTACGTGAATCAATTCTACATGATTTCTACGTTGATGACTATATATCCGGGCATGAGGATGAAAAAACACTAATACAAAGATGTAAAGGCGTCATTAAAATGTTAGAAGGCGCTCATTTCCATCTACGTAAATGGCGGTCTAATAAACCGTCTATCCTCGATGATATTATTGCTAATGAAACCAACAACACAGACAATCTATCAAACCTAAACAAGGTTGATCACGCAAAAACACTAGGTTTACTCTGGACCTGTAAGAAAGATACATTATTATTTTCAGTACAAAAAAAATCATATGAAACCACAAACAAACGCGCAATTCTATCTACTATTGCTCAAGTGTTTGATCCGCTAGGTTTAATTAATCCCTGCATGTTACAGGCAAAACTTATACTGCAAACACTGTGGGCAAAAAATATCACATGGGACGATCAGTTACCCGCCGAAGTTGAGTCACAATGGCACGACTTTATTAAATACTTACCAGAAATTGCTAAAATTGAAATTCCTCGTAGGGTGTTGTGTGATCAATACATTAAGGTCGAATTACACGCATTTTCAGATGCCTCAATTAAGGCCTATTCAGCTTGTATATATGTACGTACAGTGTCCGAGACCGGAAATGTACAGGTACAATTGCTACTTGCAAAGAGCAGAGTGGCGCCACTCAAGCAAAGGCTAACTATGCCCAAGTTAGAGCTTTGCGGCGCCCTTCTAGCTACAAGGATAATGACGAAGGTAGTAAATTCATTACGATTAAAAATTGACTCCACATCTTATTGGTGTGACTCAACTATTGTGCTGGGCTGGATTAAAACATGCAAATTAAAGTTAAAACAATTTGTTTACAATCGAATTAATGAGATTACCAAAAATTCTGACCCTAATTCGTGGAATTATGTTCCCACTGAAATGAACCCGGCTGACATAGGTTCACGCGGGCTCAACGCATCTCAACTACGATCTTCACTTTTGTGGTGGGGAGGTCCCCACTTCCTACATCAAACAGACATGCAGTTGCCTACACAACCACAAAATATAAACATTACTAGTTTGCCGGAAATTAAACATCAATGTTATTTGTCAACAGATGACTCACATTGTCACAATGTTGACTATTTCAACAATTTTTCTGATTTTAGTAAATTACAACGTACCTTAGCTTATGTAATAAGATTCATTTTTAATTGTCAACATACTAGCAGTAAAATGACAGGTCCATTGACTGTCAAAGAGCTCAATTCTGCGTTGGAAGTTTTATGCAAACGAGTACAATGTGATTCATATTGTAAACAATACTCACAGTTACTTCACAAACGCCCATTGTCTCCTAAAGACAAACTTCTCAAATATAACCCATTTGTTGACCATGGAGGAATTATAAGAGTAGGAGGTAGGTTGTCAAACTCACACTACGACTACAACACAAAACACCCTATCTTACTCGACGCATCACATCACATAACCAAAATATTAGTCGCACACTATCACAAAATTCTTTTACATGCTGGACCACAGCTGTTGTTATCAACATTGCGTCACAAATACTGGATAGTCAACGGTCGTAATCTTTGTAGGAAAATAACTCGAGATTGCATATGTTGCCTTAGATTTGCAGGTAAAACTTACCAACCTATCATGGGTAACCTACCTTTACAAAGATTGCAAGCAGACTATCCATTCAGTAACACAGCTGTGGATTATGCTGGCCCTATCATGATGGCGAACAGAAAGGGTCGTGGCTGTCAGCTAAAGAAATCATACATAGCTGTTTTTGTTTGCCTAGCAGTGAGGGCAGTACACATAGAACTCGTAACCGATTTGACTTCTGAAGGCTTCATTGCAGCTTTAAATCGGTTTGTTGCCCGCAGAGGTAAGCCAGCTACTATCTATTCCGATAATGGAACTAATTTCGTGGGTGCTAGCAACGAAATAGCTAAGTTTCTAAAAAATCAATCTAATGATATTATTTCATGCGCTGCTGAAAATGAAATCGGTTTCAAATTTAGTCCAGCTTACAGCCCACATTTTAACGGCGTAGCAGAGGGGTCTGTTAAATCAATTAAAAAACATTTAAATCACGTACTGTCAATGGCTCATCTAGATTACGAAGAAATGAACACTGTGTTGATTCAAATCGAGGCAATACTTAATTCTAGACCTCTCACTCCAATTTCATCTGATCCATCAGATTTAGTTCCACTCACGCCAGCGCATTTCTTAATTGGACGTACACTCACTATGCTACCTGCTCCCCAGGTCGACCAGGCTCCACTTCATACGCTCTCCAGATATAAAAGGATACAATCGTTAAAAACACATTTTTGGAATCGTTACTACAAGGAGTACGTTTCAGAATTGCAGATCCGAAACAAATGGCACACAGACAAAGGACAACCACAGCCAGGCGATATGGTTATCGTTAAGGACGACCGACTGCCGCCTAACAGATGGCTGCTGGGCCGTGTCACCACAGTCTACCCTGGCACTGACGGCGTCAACCGGGTGGCAGACGTAGCAACTACTTCAGGAACTTTACGCAGAGCTTGGAACAGGCTCTGTCCATTACCAATGAAGTTGGACTGCTGCTCCTGCTCCAAGGGGGCCAGCTTGTTAACGCACAGCCGTGCGCCCGAACATCGCCGGCCGGCGATGCGCGCCAGCGCCGGCATTCCGCCACAGACCGTCCCGACGGTCACGCGCTTGCTCGGGACGAAGACGCTCATGTCAAGTTTATACGTGTTGCATTTTGTTAGTTATTTTGCTAATTATACTGTATTATTACCACTACATCGTGTCGTCATTTCAAGAACCCTCGTTAACAGTTAGTGTTGTGAATTTACTTTTCACTTTTGTCGATATACGAATTTTATGGAATGTTTGATACGAGGAAAATAAAAATAACAGCAGGATATATGGCACAGTGTTTTAATAGGAAAAGAAAGAAAGTTACGAGTTATCAGTCTTCATAATTGAGAAGTAACATTTTAACAATCACATTAAAAAATCACACAAACAGGAATTTCTTGTTCCTGAGAAATATTAAGTTACATTTTAATTTACTCAGTACCTACACTACCTACTTTTAATAAAAGAATAGTAACAAAACTTACGAGTTGTCAGTCTTTATAATTGAGAAGTAAAATTTAACAATCACATTAAAAAATCACACTAACATAGGAATTTCGTGTTCCTAAGGAACATTAAGATTTAAAACTTTTAAAACATTTTTATTCACTAAATATCCACTGATAATTTAACAATGAAAAACAACAATTTAGTTAACTTACTTATACTCAACAACATCAATATCATTAGGAAAAATTACTTGCGAGTTATCATGAATGAAGGTAGGATTTGGGAGGCAAATTATTACGTCACTTTTATCAATGATAGAAATGTCGTTATCAATCAATTTATATTCCCTCTTACTTTTCTGAGACTTAAATCCTTGGACAACAAATTTGTCATCAGTGATATCCTCAACTAAGCATACATATTTGTATGTCTTTTTCCCCTTAGAAGACTGGAATTTCGCCAAAACAAATTTACCTATTTTTGGGTATAGATTAGATGAATATTGTGTGCTGGATGTTGATGGTTCAGAATCTATGACTATTTGTTTATTTATTATTTTTTTTGGTTTTGTTTTCTTTTGATTTTTCTCTTGGTTTTTTTCCTTTTTGGTGCGTGCAATAACACACGTTTTATCCTTTTCATTAACATTTTCTTTATTTGAAATATGTGCCTTTTCTGTTTGGTTATTTATTTCTTTCTTCAATAAATTTTCCTCTTCCAGATTACATATTATATTTTGGTTATTTGTATCTGTTATAGTCAATGGGCGAAAACTATCGTCTGCAGATTGTGCTTCTTCCAAAGTATTTTGGCGCCAGGAATCAATGTCTTCTAGTTCTGTAGAGCTGTTTGACGTGTAGGAGCACACGCTGTCACTATCCGATATTTCACGTCTTGTGGTTTTTCTGTTAATTTTTGTTTTCTTTTGTTTTCGTGGAATTTTTTTAGGATTATTAGATTTGTTATTTTTTTTAAGACTTTTTTGTGCTTTTCTTAATTTTGCTTCTACTTTTCTTCTTTCTCTTTTCGAATACGACTCATTACATCCTTAGAAGTTAATATTTCAGCACCATTAATGCGTTTCTTCGGATTTCTTGGTGGATCATTGCGAGCTATTGTTTTTAAAACTAATTCTTCAAAAGATACACGTTCCTCCACACTATTTTGGTTTTCCCTTGGCTTAACTACTTTACAATCCAGTATTTTTACTCCAGATGACCAAGCTGTTTTAGTCTCGTTTATTTTTGGTGGCAGTGTAAAAGTTTTAGGATCTTTTACAGTCCAGGACTTCAGACAAGGGACTTCTACAGTTTCTTCACAATTGTCTCGGTCCCTTTGTTTAAAGTAACCATCTTTTTCATCTATATCCTCTACTTTTTTGTCATTGATTTGAATACCACCAATGATTTGTTTATTTAATAATTTTATAACCAAACCTAAAAGGCTTGGCAATTGTGGGTCATAATCATTTCGGCTGACGACATTTGAAATCTGGTCTTCTGGTTGCTCTTCAACTCGATCTGGTCCATTTGATATCTGTTCTTCTGGTTGCTCTTGTACTTGATCTAGTTCTAAAGACTGTTGCTGTAGATGATATTCCCATTTAGACCATGACAACGCATCAAAATTTTCTTTCGAGATGGCGTTTGGGTTAGCAGGAAATGATCCCGTCTTAATAAAGCCATTTTCGATAATTACTGGGTTTAAATTGTCCCATATGTTTGTAAGAATTCTCGCGAATTCTGACTTAGGCAATTTAGCCCCTACATGAAGTCTTTGCCATTTGATAAGCTCACTCTCCCAACGATCTTTTAAAGGTTTCATGGTGCTGCAATCCAAAGGTTGCAGTATATGGGATGAGTGCGGTGGTAATTTTAGAATCGTTATCCCATTTGCTACAGCAAGTTCTATTACACTTAGATCACAATGAGTTGAATGCCCATCATATATGAGGAGCACCGGTCTTTCAGAGCCGATCGCGGGAATGAAAACGTCTTTAATATATTTTTCAAATATAGATGTTTCCATCCAGCCTTTTCTGCTTACTGCGTAAGCTGTTTTAACTGTTTCATCTTGGTATACCCATTCACTCCAAAGATGTTTACCCTGGAAAATTATTAAAGGTGGAATCTTTCCACCCAGGGCATTTGCAGCCAAAAGGACGGTGGTATTGTCTCTGCCAGGTGAGCTAGTAGTTCTTGTCGATCGGTATCCGACCTGTCCCATTACTTTAGCTTTCGATGGATCACAGCAAAAACTGGTCTCATCTAAGTTGTATATATTTTGAGGTTTTGCAGTTAGTTCTAATTCTTGTTGCGTCTTTTGTAATAAATCGTAATAGTTATATACAATGAAAGGATTGCAAGCCTTTCGCCTTGCGGTCTCCACGGATTGGGGTTTTTTTAATGATAGATTATTTCTGCTCCTAAACCCCTTGCACCAGTCATCGCCAGGGATGTCGTTTTTGAACGGCGTAATAAAGCCATTTCTTTTTATGTAATCCGATATCAAAACTTTGACCTCTTGCACCGTTAAAGGAAAACCAGTTTTTTCCATTATGTGAATATATCCGGCTATTTTTGTTTCTGTGTATTTAGTGAATACAGTAGGCCTACCGCGATATGATTTTACCACTCCTCGTGATCCGCGTAATCGGTGAACCAAAGTAGACCTCGGAACTCCGTAGACGTCAGCTGCTTGATAGGTGTTTAATTTATTGCTTCTAACATCTTCTAGAGCTTTTAACAAGTTTTCCTGGGTATATTTGTTTTCCGTTTTTCGTTTATAATTCCGGACCATCTAAAACAATAGATTAAATTTATTTATGAAGCGAATTCGCTAAATTGGCCAGTCTTTATGACATCATCATTATCAATACCTAATCCAGTAATGTACACAACTACACAATATCAATAAAAGTACATATTTCACAGAATTAAAACATCGACATGGCCCATCACTATTGTTTCATGGTTTCATATAAACCAAAACGGGGTAAATGCAACTAACCTCAAAGTTACAATTACCCCATTTTAGGTTATTATCAGGGAAAATGTAACTAAACACATATCTTGTTGATGCTTTGACGAATCTTTAAGCAAAAAACAATCATAGCTACTTACGGTTGTCAACAATACACTCCACTTGAAACACCAGCAATAAAACACTCTAAAACATATTTTTTGTAGATTTTAATCACCACGTGCGTTCGAACAAAACTGTTTCAAAATGGCGGTTTGACAAATCAACCTGTTTTACCTTCATTATTAGCTGCAGTGCTGCCACCTGTTATTTTTATGTAACGACAATGGTATGCTCAGTAATCTAGAGATGGCGTTATATTTAAAAATGTAATATTATGGGAGATATTTAATTTAGTTACAATAACCCCGTAGTTGCTTTAGCCCCGGGGCACCTTATTTTTTTTTTTTTTTTTTTTTTGTGTTCTTAAGAGTGCCCTTCCCGGTCCGTCTATCGTCAACGCGAGCATGATTGAAAAGCTTGTTGTTTCATCCAATGCAATGTTTGAAAAAGAAGCAAGAGTGAGAACGCGATAACATCGAACGAAAATTGGCGCGCAAAGATTTTACAAAACTTGTTCCAGGAAATACGTGTTTTTGGAAAAGCTTTAAAAGTTTTTGGAAAAATGTTTGTCATTTAGAATCTCCATTACATGTGCGAGGTTTCTATGAAGATTTTTTTATTTACTTTTACAATTTATGACAACATTATGAACGGCCAAATTCCAGGTAAAATTTGTGCACAAAAGGAGATTTTTGTAGGCTTATACTGAATTTGTTTCTTCAAATTTTGATTTTTTACTTGCATAGAAACCTAGACAAAGTGCAAAAGATACCTATTAGTTCAAAAAATTTAATGAAAGTTGTGTTACAACGCCATAATCACGTACGAGCGTTTGTATGAAAAGTATGACGGGTTGGCCGCTCTTAAATAATGGAGAGCTAACTTAAGAAAATACATTCCTTTGATTTCTGGTTATAAAATGCATACCTCCGGCGACCTCTTCGTCACGCGTGATGTTATGCTATATTGATCATACATAACTAATACGCCATTGAACAAAATACTAAAGTACGCAATACAATGAACATTATTACATTTACTCAATATCCTACACAATAGTTACCATGAGGTTTCTTATAGCTACGTTCTCATAGAAATCTACAAATTGGAACTGTACTATCTAAATTCCGATCAATAGTATAGTTTATAAGAAAATAAGTTTATAAATATTAAAAATGGAACAAGCAACTCATTCATCCACAACACTCAGTGACCCATCCGATTCTAATCCGCCACAACAGCAGCTTAACCTCGATTGATCGTCTAAAACCTCTCAGCAGAGAGTAATAAAGGAAGATATTCCGTATGTATGGAGCTATCAACTATTCACGATGTAGGATCGCTTAGGATGTAAAGTGACAGGATTCAACTTTCTTTGTTATAAATGATAAATTATTTTATTTCTGTAAGTAGGTTTGTACAAACACTTTTACACGTCAACCATATTTTTTAAACAAGATGAGGTCGGCGTTTCCTATCTGACTACTCTGAGAAGAAAGCCCGAAACAAACTCAGAGGTCACAGTCTCTTTTAAAGTCCAGACACAATCTTGGTCAGATCATGTAAAGACCATATAGATTGATATCTAAAATGGTCTTTTGAGGAGAGAACCACACAGATTGAGCGGATCTGTCCAGTTAGTGTACACATTTGTCAGTAATCGTGCAGCTTGACTCAGGAAGTCTGGACTTAGGGGCTCAAGGATTCGACGAACAATACCAAAGACAGGACATATGTGTAAGCCGCAATGTACTCAAACTGCCAGATAAAAATTTACAAAGAAAAAAAAAGCAATGACCCACATGTTTAGTAATTTTTTATCTTCTTTGTCCTGAGTAAACAAATGAGCATCTAATGTACTCGTATAGAGGACGGTTAGGTACATAATGAGTTAACATAATTTTATTTTTAAACGACTCCAAAAAAAGAACAGCTTCTTAAATCGTCTGAATTTCTGTTTTTTTTTGTACGCTATATCTTTGACAATTGTGACTAGATGTAGTTTTTTTTTAATGTATAGGGTTTGTCTCAGGGGCGGTTTCATAATAATTGCTTTGGTAGTTTTTCAGTTAGCTTCAATAATACGTATTTTTTCCACTTAGTGTATATTGATGATGTTATAATAACTTTCTGTCACTGTTATTTACATAGCAAGTAGTGGTATACGAATTTGTGTGGGGTAGGTACCACAACTAAAGAGTGAAAAATAAAAACTGTTTTACAAAATCAAAGACACCGACTTCCGAAATTAAAGTTATTTTTCACTTTGTAGTGTTTTTTTTTGGAAATAGTTTGTTTTTTTTTTGTTTTATCAATACCTTACAGATGTTATGCGATGGTTAGTGCACGCTAGAAATGACCTAAAATCTAAATTTAAACATGTCAGATGAAAAAAAAAGATCAAAGCAACAATCAACACGTTATCAAGAAACAAATGCATAAAATTTTAACAAAAACTTTAATGTTTCAAGTTCAGAACCAGAAATTAAAAAACTGCCCTTATACGTTGCATTATACGTTGCATCATCATTCCGATATCACAAACAATTTTACATAAACACAATGCGTTAGGAAATTGACTGCGATCAAGTATAATGGTCAACGTCTGGCTCTAGACTCTTATGTTGATGATAGCTAACTAAAACTCTAAGGGGTTTATTTATAAACAAAATCAAAATATATTATTTCACATATTTTATTTATTTTACATGAGCCCTTATGAAACGTCAGAAGCTAGGTGCTCGGCCCCAATTGGTTGTTTCCTATGGAGAAGAGCCGACAAGAAACTCCACATTTATTCTTTTACAATGTTTTCAAATTACAGTGTTAATAGGTATGGGAGGACATGCAAGTAACAGGTACTTAACATAAAATGTAAGTAAAAATCTTTTTAAAGACAAGCTTTTAATTGACTAAAAAGTACTGAATAAAACTTATGTTAACATAGAAGTTTAATATTTTCTTAGAAGCTCGCGGCTTATCTTAAAGTGTAAGAAGGACGTTCAGGCCGCAAGCTTTTAAGAAAATATTTAAAATCTATGTTAACGTAAGTTCTATTTAGTACGTTTTAGTTAATTAAAAGCATTGTTTTTAAAAAGGTTTTTACTTACATTATATTTTGTACTTTTTTGCAATAGAATTTATTTAAATATCTGTTCTATCACCTTCTCTTGAAAGGTACTTATAAAGACAAATCCAACGAACCCAAACACGCCTTTACACAAGTCATGGTATGAAGCCATCCAAGTTGCACTATCGAAGTCATGCCATACTTTAGAACGGACTATCATAATAAAATTTAATGTGTACTTATACAAAATTTTGTACCTGTGCTGTTGACCACTGAGGAGATCTCTCGACTGGAGCCAATCCTGGGTGCAGCAGCCAGGTCATGGTAAACTTTAGAAGGAACTACCATAATGAAATGCGTATAGTTTTCGTGTCTGTACCGTTGACCGTTAAGGATTTCCTTCGTCTGGAGCCAATCCTGGGTGCAGAATCAGGTCATGCATCCTAAAAAAATACATTGTATTCGAAACAGAATCAACGTGTGAATTTCAACTCCATATTATAAGAGGTCTTGGATTAATTCAGCTTGCAAGATTTTTCCCGAACATACATACAAACATCGCAAGTTAAATAAAAGCTTGTAAACATAGAAAAAGGTCTACGAATCTACAGTCTACAAATTAGTCCTAACGTTGCTGAAAGTTAAGAGTTAACCTTATAAATGTGTGGTTAAACAGTCGCTTCTCATTTCTTAATTTTAAGCAACGTTTATAAATAAACCCCTAAATGCTTAGCTGTGAATATTCAAATATCCATCGCGAGTATTGTCTAATATACATAACGCTATACAAAATCAAGACAAAAGAAAACAGCATTAATAATTCAAACTGAATTAAACGCGAGCGCAGTCGGGTAGCCAGTCAGTACCAGCAAAAAGTTTTAAAAGAAAAGATTCCATTCAATAGATTTGGCTTTGTTCACCTCATTATTAAACATTTCTTTGTTTCTTTTTAATAAAGCAAGCGCTAAAGAAAATAAACTTTTCAATTCTGTTGACTTCAAAATATTATAAAATCTTAGTAGGGTACCTATTGTGACTTTAGAATATAATTTGTATGCACGATGACACTAAAAGCATTTAATAAAAACTTAAGGGGGATGCGCTCAGGTAGCCCGCGAAATTCAAGAATACTAACGTTTTTTGCAATTTGCAGGTAAGTGTCAGCTTGTAATTTGATTAAAATATGATTCGCGACCGTAACAAATATGGCTTTACAGAATTATAATCATTTAAATCAGGAATACAACTCCTTATGTTAGAATTGCCCTCAAATGTCACAATTTCATGAAATAGTCATTCTATAGGGTAATATGAACTTAAAGAGATGTAGTGATGATTTTTATGATTATAATTCTATAAATTATTATTTGCTACGGCCGCGAATCCTATTTAGATCAACATACAACCTGATACTGACCTCCAAAATGCAAGAAACGTAAGAAAATTTGAATTTTGCGGGCTACCTTGGCGCATCCCCCTTAAGTGGAACAGAGTTGATAGCTAAATAATCTTGTATTTACATTGTTTAAACATAACATCACGCCTGTCTTTCCCCAAAGGTTAAGCAGAGGCGTACCTACCTAAAGTAAACCCACATTTCGCCAGTTATGTTTAAGTCCTATGTAATAGGGGGCGAGCCTATTGCCACCAACCGGGTACGAATCCAGACTCCGGGCTGCTACTGAGAAATTCTTAATGAAAAAACCCAATAACACTTTGCCCGACCTGGGAATCCAGGACCTTATACTCAGCAGTAGTGCACATGACCACTGGACTATCAAAGCAGTCATTAATTAATTATTATTATTTAGTTTCAAGCTATTGCATAGCTTTTAGCGCGGGCTTTGAGCGCGGCGACCGAATCAAGAAATTCCATAACGAAAATAAAACCTAACACCCCCCACTCCACCTACCATGTAGCTCGGCCGAGCGTTCGCTTAACGTGTATGTATATGGTACGACTGTACTTGAATTATGATCAAAGAAAAAGAAATAGTGCATTAATAAAAATAAAAAATAAATTATAATTGCATAAGTTGATAAAAGATGCTATGCAATAGCTTTACCGCGGCAGTCCCCGAGTGCCACACGTGTTTTTTTTTTATCAACGTAAAGAAATGCCTTCTAAGGACAATTTTTATGAACGTTAGATTTACCCAGTGTTTAATGAGCAGAGATCTGATATTCGGATGCATATTTATCTAAAGTTAATTTTTAGCTATGAAAGTATGGAAGCGGCTTCTTAAAATATTTCTTTTTTAAATATACCGGTATTCTTATATTCCGGGCAATCTATGGGTCGGATATACCAAAAGATCGCTGGATGTCCTGCGCGTCCAATACAATAATGCTTTCAGGATGTTGTTGGGACTGCCTCGCTACTGTAGTGCCTCGGGAATGTTTGCGCAAGCTCGTACGGACGGATTCCATGCCGTTCTACGCAAAAAAACAGCTTCACTTCTGAGGACGGTGCGGGGCAGTCACAACAGCATCCTGAGGACTGTAGGAGAGAGCTTCAGCTCTCAGATAATGAAGCAGTTTGTGAGGAGGGTGATAGGTACTAACACTAGATAGTAAGCTTTTGTATGTTACTAACACTATATGGATTCTTTGGTCCGAAATAAAAGTTTATTATTATTATTATTATATTGCAAAACTATTCAGATGCACATTTATTTAAAATTAATGTTTAATTAACCTCTGATGCAAATAATAATAATAATAAATAATAAAATTGTTTATTTATCCCAATAAATAATACACACAGACACAGTTCATAACAATGCGACAAGATAGTGAGCATAAAAAAAAACATAACTTGTTACAGAAGATTTAGGTTTACAAAAAGAAAAAAGTCTATGCATACAAGAAATAATGAACCCTGTCTCTTAAACTAGGAAACCTGTATCTTAAGAGACAGTGCTCGGCCAGAATTTAAATTTTATAAAACTAAGTATACAGGAGTGTGAAAGTGTGATGATCTACCAGTACAAATGAATATTAATATTAATCAAATATGTGAGAGTATTGAGGTGCGTGTGTGTGTGAGACGGGAAAGGGAGAGTGTAAAATGTTTATGTGTGTGTGAGTGTGAGTATTATGTCAAGCGAAATATGATACTAGTAAAGACTCTGTTTTAATATAGTCCTGCTGTTTGAGCCACTCAGAGGTTTTTGATTTGACATTAAATTTATTTAGGTCTATTATGTCTAGTTCTTTCTGTATTCTTTTGAAAACATGATGGCTTAAGACATAGTATTGACGTCTTGCAAATGAGGTTTTGTACTGTACACCTGGGGGAACATATGTACGCTTTCTTGGATTAGATGGAGGTAAGCGGGCATGTATCCTCAGGACAGATTGGAGGATAAACAGCTGCCGTACCGTTAGCACTTTGCAATCAGCGTAAAGTTGTGCTGTAGGGTATCTGTAGGGTTTCCTTAACATAACTTTAAGTACAGCCCTTTGGGACCTTTCTGCTCTCATAAGATAGGTCTTCGCGGCTCCACCCCATACAGTTATACAGTAACTAATAATAGACTGGCATAGACTCAAGTACACCATTTTTAGAATGTCAAAACTGGCGGATTCTCGGAGTGATTTGAAAATATGAATCAGACGAAGTGTTCGAGAAGTTAAGGTATCTAGTTGTTTGTCCCATTTTAGTCCATCGTCTATATGCACACCCAAGTATTTGACACTGTTTGCTCTGGGAATGGGAGGGCATGAGCACGAGACTAGCTGATTCTGGCATGAGTGAGCCATTATTGTGAAACTAATGGGAGGTTTGGAGTTGGACCGGATCGCAAAGGGTATGTAATACGTCTTTTTTAGGTTTAATGTCAGCAAGTTAAGGTCAAGCCAGTTCATGATTGAAGACATTGCAAATTCGGCCTTTCGTTTCACATCCTCCCATGAAGGCCCATCAACCAGAACCGCTGTGTCATCTGCATACGCATAGATTTTACAGGCTGGTATTGACATTTTACAAAGGTCATCTATGTAAATTTGAAAAAGGGTGGGGCCTAGAATGCTTCCCTGGGGGACACCGTACTGCACAAACTCTTCATCACTGAAGCTAGAGCCAATCTTTACCAGTTGAGTGCGATTCCTAAGGTAATCTTTGAAGATTTCCAAAGCTATACCACGTACACCCAAAAACTCCAACTTGGATATTAGTTTGGGAACAGAAACTGTGTCGAAGGCTTTTGACAGGTCCAAAAATATACCAAGGCACTTTTTTCTACTATCCAGAGTCTTGGCAATAGATTGAGTTAGATCCAAAACTGCATCTTCAGTGGAGACTCCTGACCGGAAGCCATACTGATTGTCCGCTATAATACTGTATTTATCGAGAAAGCTTCTAAGATTTTGATTAAGAATCTTCTCGAGGATTTTAGAGAGCGACGACAGTACTGATATCGGCCTATAATTATCGACACAGCCTCTGTTCCCGCCCTTAAAAATTGGGTGGACTATGGCTCTCTTCAGAGAATCCGGAAAAACTCCTGTCTCAATGCAGAGATTGCAGATGTATGTTATCGGCGATACAAGTATATGACGACATGACTTAAGAAGCGAGGAAGATATTCCATCCCAGCCTACGGCACAGTCATGGCGCATCTGTAATATAATAGTGTCTATGTCACATTCGTCAACTTTTTGTATAGCAAGTGAATTGACAGGCGGGTTCAGAGTTATGTTATTACCATCTCGAATGGTCTCGCGGTTTAATTGCCCTTTAGATGGGTCGTTTATTATTTTTGCAGCCATATTTTTGCCTATATTGCTAAAGAAAGAGCAGACGTTATTGAGGGAAGATGCAGGACTGTCGCATATTTTGAGCAGTTCAACAGGACTAGAGCATATTTTACCTGTATTGGTTATTTCCTTAATAGTTTTCCACAATGCTTTAGGATTATTCCTAGATTTTTCTAGCTCACTCTTCTCATAAGTCCTCTTTAATTTACGCAGTAGCATATTACAGTAATTCCTATAACGCGTATAGGTAACACATAGTATTAAATTGTTAGGTGACTTCTTAGATTTTACGTGCAGCTTATCTCGGTGCTTGATACATTTTAGAAGTCCCGGAGTTATCCACGGCTTAATTGTTCTTTGTTTTCTAGGGACATTGATGTATTTTGTATGTTTAGTTATTGCTGTTGATATCTTTGTAATTAGCAAACTCATAGCAGTATTTGCGTCTTTGATGTTGTAGATATCTGAAAAATCTGTACTTTCTAGCTCTGTCTTAATAGCTTCATGATTTAATCGGGATATAGTGAGACTTTTGTTTCGTGTCGGATTTGTATTTGAAATCGATAAAATAATCGGTTTGTGGTCAGTAATATGTGACTCCAATACCAAAGTGGTGGCCATTGATTTTGTTTTTAATAAGACGTGATCTAGGCAATTTTCCATTCTAGTTGGAAGGAGGTGGGTTGGTACTAGTCCATGGGACGCGTTAAGAATTAGGTATTCTAGCGCACGGTCATTCCTATTTCCTAGTTTTATGTCAATATTAAGATTAAGATCGCCCACAGTACAGATATTGGGGAAGTTTGACAATTTATCATAAATATTATTTAAACTAGACAGAAAGCTGTCGAAGTGATCTTTGGTGTTATTCGATGGAGAGCGATATATTGCTACCACAGTGAGCTTATTATCAATTTGACATACAAGACTATTTGCATACTTAATGTTAGGTTCCCATACCTTGACATTTAGCCCAATTTTGGTGAAGATTATAACCCCATCGTTTTGGTTTGAAATGTTTTTTGTTGAGTGCGACTGGTATCCGTTTATAACTGGGAGGTTAATCACTTTACTCAGCCAACACTCAGTCAAAACAATGAGATCAAAATCAATATTAACTAAACACATCAACGCCAGAAGACTATCAAAATTTTTATTAACGCTACGAATATTCAAGTGCAATAATTTTATACTACTGTCGGCTGTTTTTATATATTTAATACACTCAGAGGGGTCACAAGAGAAAGAGTTTTCAAGATTTAGAGTATCAAGGTCCTGATTTATATTATTTATGTTAGCCATTGATGCTTTTGAATAAAGAACAAGAAGAGAAACATTGAGATAGATTGCCTTGGTGCTAGAAAATAACAGCATTGCTTTTCTATGTATATAATGAAGTGGCAGGTGAAATAGGTATGTATGTGTGTGTTTATGTAAATTTTTAGTGTGTAAATTGGGTTTATTATGTTTGAGATGTGTTGGTTAGTGTAAAAATTATAACATAGTGTGAACATTGCAGTCGAAGTTAACAGATTAATTAAAAAGTGATACAAATACAATAAATTTCCCAGGGTTTCTAAGGAATAACCGGGCTTAGGTTCAACTAGTCACTTGCTGGTGAGCTCTTGAAGACATTTCTCTGTACTTATCAATAACTGCTTATCGCCGGATTGTTTACGAAGGAAAATGTTTCCATTGCTTACCCAACAGAACGAATAGGCATTTTCCTTCGCAAATTCTCGTGCTAAGTAAAATAGCCTTTTAGAGGTAAAAGACAGCTGCTCAGCAACATATACCGCCTGCCGTTTCCCCGGTACACCAATCAGCTCGGTATTTAATTTTTTCTCTTTTGGTTCCTTTTTGTTATAAGAACGGACAGCAGACAATAGATTTTGTTTTGTGTGCACTGTTGTAAACTCAGCAATGATTGGGCGGGTGGTGGGGGCCGTAATGCCCTTAGTTTGTTTTCCCGGCAGGCGATATATATCACGAACTTCGGTTTCGGATATTGGCAAACCAGCTAGTTTGCCTATATTACAGACAGTCTTGATTAGGCCGCTCGTAGTCTCGTCTTCGGTTTGTGGAACGTTCCTTATTTCTATTCCCGACGACCTTGACTTATATTGCAGATCAATAATCTTCCTCTCAAGACCTTCTATATAGCCACGCTGTTCCTGTCGCTCTTTCTTAAGCTCTTCAACCTCTTTCTTTAATGCTTCAAATTGAAGATTCATGAAGGTCATCGATCGCTCAATTTCTGCATTGGTTTTGCAAATTTCGGCGTTAGACGCTTGAATTTTTGTATTTTGGGCCTTAATCTCACTTATGTCGGTAACTAATTTTGCCATAAAAGCGGTTTGATCTTCTAGCATCTTGGTGATACGGGTGTCTTGATCTGTTTTCCAATTAGCAAGTGAGTCCTGCACATCCAGCTCTGCCGGCTGCTGGCCTCGAGGCCGGTGTTCATGTCTAGGTCCTTTTTTTCTACTGGTAACAAAGTCGCTTGTCTCAATCGCCGTGTTGACGTCAGGTTCAGACTGTGTCTGAGCCAGAGCAGTATTTGGAGTTTGCGGAGGAGTACGCTGGAGACTAGCCATCCCGAATAATTATAAAGAATTTTGCCTCAACTTGTCTGCAACTAGGCCTCTGTCTAACCCTTCGTGAATCCTGGCGTGATGTTATGTTATGTTGTCCGATAAATAGCTCGCCGCTTACTCACACTTGTTCGTTTGATTCATCAACGACGCGCTTCACAGCTCAACGGCCGAAAGCAGCCGGCGTAGCCGATACAAGTTTCGTAGAGGCCCGTAGCACCTCGTAGCACTGGTCAGTGACGTCGTCGCGCGTAGCACGCGTAGCACACGTAGCACAGAACAATTTCGCCAGCCACGGCTACTTGCTTGGTGGTGTAGTGGGAGAGCGACCGGGTCATCCCACCGCGCTTATCGCCGCGTCGCGAGTTCAAATCCGGCAAATCACAATCACTCTAAGATTTCGGAAATATTAGAAATGTCTATATCCCTTTCTAAGACCGCCCAGAAGGAGGCAACAACAGGTAAGAACCCAACGTGTGCGACAAGGAATCGCAAATCACGTCAATTGTCCAATCACAGATTTTCGAAAAACAAAAAACTACGGAGCACCGACACACGTCCACTCTCTTAAGGGTCTGGCGACCGAACTCGAAAATATGTGTATGTAGGATGTAAGAGGAGGAGTGGTGTGTGTTAGTTAAGATTAAGATTTTCCGATACAAAAGCGCATTCTATATTAGCCAACATCTAAACAGTAGATGAATATGCATCCGAATATCCGATCTAAGCCAAACTTACATACATTTTATCACTAAGTATAATGAGAACTGTAGTTAGCCTTGTTAACTTCTACTGGATTCTAATTTATAGAGAAAACTAGCTTTTGCCCGCGGCTTTGCTCGCGTTAATTTAGACTTTGACTATCAATTCGGGTTATAATTCAATCATGATTCGAAAGACACGTGGCGCCCTCTATTATCATAAGAACGTTATTGTTGTTTTCCTCGGGAACTGTACTTTTTTGCGGGATGAAAGGTACCGTATGTCCATTTCAGTACACCTGACAACGTATATACAAAATTTCAGCATAATCGGTTCAGTGGTTTAGGAGTGAAAAGGTAACAAACAAACAAACAAACTTACTTTCAAATTCATAATATTAGTTAGGGTAGGATAAGCGCATACTTTGGAATACTGAGGGCCCTAACCTAATCACAATCGTCCATCATTGTTACCTTCGTCTGTTGTCTACAAACAGATTAATAAATCACCGGCGAAATGTGGTTGCACTATAACCCCTTGCCCGCCCTTTTGGTGAAAACAAGCGTATGTAAGTTACGTTAAAATCTCAATCTCTTAGACTTAAAAAACATACAAAATTTCAGTCGACACGTACAGGGTTACGTGTTATGTTCCATGTTTTATTGCATTCAGCTGACTTGAGAGAGTTCACAATCGCTGCATTTATATCGCGATCGAATCTTCGTGCGTACTTGATAGGGTTGCCACGAGTTCGAAATGAATAAAAGTAATATATATAAGGAAATATATGGGGAAAGGGTTTGTGGAAGAAGTGTTTATATAACTTTATACTGCATTCAAATAGTCTACACGAGTATACATAAATGCATATCCGGTAGGCCCCTTTTTTTTTGGATGGGATATCATCAAATGACCTCTCCCGCTCTGGGCGGAGCGGAAGGGCGCGTCAGACTCTTACTGACTTTAGTCACCCGTGTTCCTTCAGTTGCCTGTGCGCCAGGGCCACGGTAACTCTTTCGAACAATAAATAAATAAATAAATAAAATAAACAATCCGCGACCCCGGCAGGCATCGGCCCTTTCGGACCCCGTCAATAGTGCTGACATCTCATTGAGGCGCGCGTGGAACCGATGCGCCATCGACCCGGGCCCGGTCCTGACCGGACGGCGAGCTGCATATCCGGTAGGCCCTGGTTAGTTAGCCTTGGTAACTGACTTATATCTCCCCACAGCATCAGAATGCCAAAACGTGCCAAAAACCTATACGTAGCCACTAACTCTGTATATTTTTTACATTATTTTTGACGGTCTTCAAAAAGAGGAGGTTCTCAACTCGTCTGTATTTTTTTTTGTATTTTTTATGCGATATCTCCGGCAATTGTAGATCGATTTCGAAAGTAATTTTTTTATTGGATGTGATATGCCTAACTTAGCCTATGCCTTACTTAGCTGCGGTAGTTTTTCAAGATTTAATAATACGTATTTACGTATTTACGTATATACGAGTTTGTGTGGCGTAGTTAGCACAACTAAAAAATGATAAATAAAAACGTTTTTACAAAAACAAAAACAACTGACTTAAAAAAACATTACATAGTGAAAAATAACTTTTATTTCGTCGGTAGCAAAAAGCAAACACCGACATCTTGTCGAGTTATTTTTCATTTTTTTGTGATTTTTTTGGTAGTCGTTCGTTTATTTTTGTAAAAAAACGTTTGTACTACTTTTTGATGTTAGTTATTATTGTTTGTATACGCACAGGAAGCGTGTCCAACATAAAATATTTTTCTTTGTTTGCTTTTTTTACATTATCATCTTTCACATAATTCATTCAACCCTTTTTGCCCCCCACCCTATTCTTACCATCCATAAACATACACAAAACTTTCCTCACTCTTTTGCATCATGTCTCAAAACCACGGCCACCATTTTCCATAAAACTTCTCGGTCAGCACTACACTCTACAACCATCCCTGATGTCGTAGGATCACAAATATGCGGGTTTGGAACGTACATCGCTTCCAGTCGCGCACACTTGGTGTATGCCAAATATTTACAAGCTATGAGATATTTCATACTTGTTATAAAATTCATTTTGTTAAATTTTCGGATGTCAGAATGTTATTAAGAAATATGGACAGACGACATTTGTGTAGTTGGAAATTGCTCACGAGAATGGTTATTCACATAATTATCAGTTTAATACAACAAAAACACAACACCTCACTTGACATAATATATCAATTTTTTTTTTAAATGCTTTTAATTCCAATCTTATAAAACTATTACTTAATTTAATATTCTTTACTTAACTTTCTGAAAGATCTAATCAACTTAGTACTCTCCTAATGAGATTTGTTTGAAGATAAAGTAATATTATAATATGCTATTTAGTTAAAAACTGTATTAAATTTTTGATCAAAACGTAATCCGGTAAGTACTACAAAAAATGTAAATTAATCCGTAGTAACTTCGTAGAGGCGCTACGAATTTCGTAGCGCCTCTACGAAATACTACGTCGATCGAATTACAAAATGTAGGCATTCCTCTTAAAAACTTGTTGTTTACTTAGCAAATTCTGCTTGACAAGAGCTTAGGGACTTAACCTACTTTTGGTTTGATTAAAAAACAATATTATTTTTTAATTTTTCTTTCTTTCTTTGTACTGAAATATGCAAACATTCAGGTTCCGACCATTAGTTATTAGCAGTTGCTCCTACTTGATTTATTATTCAGCCGGGATTTATTCAGTTATAAGCCGATGTCAAAACTATGGAGTAAAAAGTAAGTGTCTAGAGACTTGGCCGTAAATCTTGTAAATTAAAATACTTTTTACGCTCAAAATTACCTCACAGTTAATTTAAAATATTTTGAGATTTATTATTCAGATTGTTTATAATTATTTTCAAAGTTTATCCTGAAATTCAATTAGAGGCTGTAATTAAAGCAGACCAGAATAAATGTCGGCTACTTATTAACGTGTTTCATTAAAAAACTAAACATAATTTACCCTTCGTCGCTATTTGACAGTAAGTACTTACTTAAAATGAATAGAAAGAAAAAGAAAGAAAAATTGTTACAAATAGATACAAAAGTTAAAAAATCTTGGCGATCAATCAATGTATGACTATTAATATACGTATAATATTACTTTAATAAAAATTAAATGTTGTTCGTTGGTAAGCGCATCAATTGAGAATGGATGGATCGATTTGGTTATTTTCCTTTTTAATCTTCGTTTTAATCCGAATAAATTTTAAAGGGAAATAAAAATTGGACTACCGAAATTTTTTTAAATTCGAAAAAACCGAAAGTAGGTTCTTTTCTCCTTAGGATTTTTGTATAGGACAGGACAACGTCTTTCAGTACAGCTAGTTAAATATAAAATTAAATAAAAAAGTAAATAATAATAGTAAATATTTAAGTGTTATTTTATGTATTTATTTATTTTATTTTATTCTAATCGGGAAACTTACAGCTAACTTATACAGTATTCTTAATCAATATGTAATTAAAGACCATGTACAAGATTTCACTGATAAAGCTAGCTGTTTTAGCTTGTATATTGTATTTAACATTACAGCTATTAATTAAAATAAAGATGTTTAAGATAGATCCTGTTTTATCTCTGTAGTAACTACAGGTACCAATAATGCTAACGGGGCGAAATGCGTTGTTCCCCGCGCATACAGTTTAGCGGCCAGTCGTCTTTAAGTAAGAAGCCTCACTGTGCTTATTAAACATATAATAATAAGTTAAAGATAAGTTGCTTGTTAGTCTATTAGGCTAGATTGTAATAAATTATTAAGAACTTTAGTTCTTATTAATAAGGGAAAAAAAACTGTGCTTATTGTTCAAGGTTGTCATTGATTAGACTTTATACTGTACACTGTAATTTCATTTACCACCTTCTCCAACCAAGATATCAATAAGGTCCCAACAGTCTCCAAGACAAAATCTAGATTAAAGTATTAATAAGATTTTCTTAAGTCAGACAGGCCAACAACTGCCCTTAGTTCAGTGCTTTTAAAACTCGACTATGTCAGAAAATTTATGAAATATCAGAAAATTTAGGTTATTTGTAAGGTATTATATAGTTTGCAAAACCAGCTCCTGACCTTGGTCTAAAAAAAACAAGGTCTGGCATTCCGGGAATGACACATGCTTACGTCACTGTCCAGGTGCCACTTTATTGCAACAAAAGAAGAATTATGGAAACATTTTCAGTCATCGTTCTGATTTCAATTGTTCTTTCGTTTTTCTAATCAAACGAAACAATTCAATTTAAACATATACCAACGTAATTGTTAGTTAAAACCTCATTGTTTTATCGGATTCGCAAAGGCGGTTGGGGAGTTATTATTACACACCACTGGTAACACAGCGGTGATGACGTAGGCTTGTGTCACCGACGTGACCACTGTGTCTCGGAATGCTATACCTGGCGAAGTATATTATTATACCATGTTCTTGACAAAATAGATTCTAAAATGTTTGTACATTATGTACATGTTTGAGGTCGCAACGCATTACGCAATGTGTATTATTGTCTTTGATTTTGATCTGCCCTGACATCAAGCACTAGACAACATTGTCAAACTTTTAACGTTTTGAATACGAGGCTTTTGGCTACTCTTGATATGAAATATCTATAGCCGCGGGTAAAATCGATTGTTGGCGTGGCGACGTATGTCTTGGCGACGCGTAGCCACTCTATATTTTCTATACAACATAGTTTCGATGTTTCACATCTGCCAGGCGTCCCGCGATAGCTCAATTTTTATTAGTGTTTGAATTTTGTCTAGTTTTTCGTAATGTTTGTCTTGTTTGTACGGAATAAACCGTTTTTCTCTTTACATAATGTATTACTTACAGGTCGTAGTTTCAAATAGGATCGTTACGTCTTCTATTTGAGGCAAAGTAGTCTGTAGCTACGAGTAGGTACTCTGTCAGCGCAACATAACATATTTTATTCTAGGGACATCGTTTTCACGTATATTTATAAATAATGGATTGTAAAACATTTTAAAAGAGTTTCTTGCCCATTCTTCTCCATATGAAACTGCCTTTTGGAAGGGGCGACTAGAATCAGTTCTATTTTCTTGTAAATTTTGACGTTTGAAAGTGTATTTTAATGGCCTACTTCAAATAAATTTGACTTTGACTTTGACCTATGTAGGTACGTGTTCACTTTTTTAGCTGTAACACTTTTACAGTCGGACAACTACGCGAAAACCACATACAACAAACGCCATTGATACTCGTACATCAAACTCAGCTCTCCCAAATATTGCAATAGAATTTAAGTATCCAAAGAAATAAAACGTATGTGTAGAAAGTAGTGCTCGGCGCTACGGTGACCTTTTTTTTTTGGCTGAGAAATCATCAAATGACCTCTCCCGCTCAGGGCAGAGTGGAAGGGCGTGTCAGACTGTTACTGACTAAAACCCACCCGTGTTCCTTCAGTTGCCTGTGCGCCAGGGCCACGGTAACTCTTTCGAAGCGCTATGGTGACCTAACACAACTTTCTCGTATTGATAGGATAATATGGTAAACGTATTATGGTAAAAGTTAGTCTTGAATTATAAAGGAACAGCGATATTTTATCACTAATACATAGTTACAAGAAATGGTAAAAATGGTAAACTATATAACTAACTTATTGGTAAAATGTATGGTAAAATGGTAATAGTAATGGTTATGAGTACGTGGTGTCTCTAATGAGATCTAAGCGCGAACTGGCCCCCGTTTTGTTTAACGAGCGAATATGCATACTTGCATTCGATGCAATTATACATTTTCAATGAGTGTTCGATTGAAACTCGAACAGAAAGTGACATCAAACCTTTAAAATAAAGTTCACTCATTCCGGAGAATTGACAGCATTGTAAGATAAAAGAAATCTATCTCTCAAAGATGGATCTTCCCTGACGTTCCTAAATAGAATCAGCGATAAAGTCAAACATTTTTATATCTTTTAACTCCTATTATTTTCGGCATCAAAAACTTTATACTTCGCAGACCAATTTGATACTCCCCAAATAAAACTTGGTCGCGACAGTTTTATCATTTTATTACTTAGACGCTGAACTTTTACCCTGGATCCAGAAGAAATGTGTGTGGACATAAATTCGACGAATCTTTAGCCAGATCAAGCCAAGTTGGCTGCGCCCCAGGGAAACAAATAGCCAGAATTTGTTTGGCCGCATGTTTGCTCAACAATTTCATTCACCCTTTTGCATCCAGGTGAAATATTCGGAGGAAATCCAGGAATATGAATCGTTGTGAGCTTTATTTTGTAGGCTGTCAGGCGCCGGTTTTTGTGGTTTTCAGTGTGGAGTTGGTTGTTTTTTAGTCAATGCTTCGTTTACTAGCGGACGTTTATGTGGGCTGACAGTAATAGGGAAAAAATATCAACATTTTTTAACTCTAGATCTTCTTTTTATATTTTCTTCCCACTTTTATGTTTCTTTCTCATTCATAACTTTTTATTTTAATATATTAATGAGGTTGCGTTTTTTTTTCTCGTTCCATGATTTAGGTAAACGTGTTTTTTTACTTGTTCAATGCCAATCTATCTTAGTGTCCAAATACAATCCCTTCAGTCAACTAATCATTATTCACGGATGATGACTATTAAAGTCACAATTACCATTTTTAAAAGCCTATGTAACACAAAAACATCTCAGAGGTTCTAAGATATTATTTTGCTTATCTCTATTTCATTTTAAAAGGAAACCCTACTATTTAATCTATAACACACATTTTAAACCATGAACAACAAAATTAAAAGCCGGTTGTACGCAGCGAGTGAAAATCTCATTAAGTATTAAAGTTTTATTAAGTCCTCGCACTGGTGGACAGGGTTGGCAACTGTTTCAAAATGGCGGGGAAATTAATTGTCAGGTTAATCTATCATTTGATAATACGGAAGGTGTTAATAGATCATGATATTGTTTTCATTGATGTCATAATAACTGTAGCACTACTTAGAAAGGAAGACAAAAATGTTTATTTTTCACAGAAACACGAGCATACAAAAATATAAAATAACACGAATTAAAAAAACAAAGCAGACATAAGCTCACGAGCACGGAACATAAATAGTCGGCAGCTTCACGTCGTGACAAACACGAGCCAAGATTAAACATAGGCATAATAGTAAAATAACAATCATGACCAAAATGAATCTTTTATGTAGATTCTTCTATATTTTGTGAATGTGAGAATGTTGTAGGCCTAACTTGTAGAGTGTAGATTTGTAGACCTTTTTCTATTTTGTTGAGTGCCTGTTACTTGTTGACAGGCCTACACTGTCCTCCCATACCTATTAATACTGTAATTTAAAAACATTGTAAAAGCCACTTTTTTTAAAAGAGTAACCGTGGTGTTTCTTGCCGGCTCTTCTCCATAGGAAACGAACAATTGGAACCGTGTACCTATCTTCTGACGTTTCATAAAAGCCCATGTGAAATAAAATATATTGATTTTGATTGAGAATAATCAACACAAGATTTCTTTTTCACGTTTCTAAGTTCTAGAATTTATTCCCGACCAAGAGTTCAAAAATAGTCCAATAGACATCGCTGTAAATATGGACTTGTTCCATGGACTATGTTTGAACCAATGAGGTTATATAATACTAGAGGAGCAACGTCCTACTAACAATTTAAAAAAAACGTAACCACTTACGAGTTTAAAGTCGTAGCTTTGAAACGGATACATAAATATATCAATCTGTCAAAATAATCTATGTTTGTCTCATTTCTTCTACCGTCAAACTAATTACGTTGGAATGAGACAAGACATTGCTATCGGAAAAATGGCCTGGGTTGCCAATGATCAACATAATTTCCCCAGAATTAATTATGGTAGTTATTGAATCAATTATTATGAAAGGTTGTATTATGGAACTACCAATAGATTAAAGATTTATAGATATTGACAAGGATTAGGTACCTAAATAAAAGAATAAAAGAAAAAAATGCGTCAACGTAAATATTATATATATTTAAAAACTATAAAGATCGTGTCAAATTACTTTTGTTTGAAATGGAATGATATTATAAATTAGAATTACAGGAACATACATTCGTCATTCACTAAACTCCCAACAATCTGGCAAAATCAAAATCGTTTTTACTGGTAGCACTGATGGCAAAAGCAATGTTTGATAAATTTATTTCGTCTCGTAATGTTTTTTCAGATAATCTGAAGAAAATTTATCAAATTTACTTGTGAAATGTAACACCACTTGCTTTATTGATTTTTTCAGACCGTGACATACAAATTTTAACAGCTTATTTTACCATTTTGATATTTTTTATTGCTAAGCAATTGCTCACTTGACGTCAAGCTGACAACTGAAGTCAGATATGCCTGTGGACATATACGAAGTGGTAACACGTCGGCACCGTACACTGCTGATCTAGTCCTATAAAACATCATTGGTTTGAACTGACGAAATGTGGGTGTACTATAGGTATAATGGTAGGATGGAGGCGAAAGAAAACGCAGTCTTTTGTTTTTAGAATCAATTTGGAAGTTGGGTGGTGGTTGCAGGGGTACGAAAAAACAGTTTCTTTTCGAATTTTTAATAATAACTATGTAAGCGACGCGGTGCTTGTTGACAGAGAGAATTCAATGTAGCCAACAACAAAAAATACTTTAGGCCGGCCCACTCGCATCTTGCAACATTGCAATTTATTTTCAAATAACATTTCACGCATTGCCGATATATGGCACTATGAGTCCCTAACTTAATATTTAATTTAGTAAGTACCTATAGTTATTTATACCGATATTGAGGCGTGCGTCGTCCACAACAGGTACATCTATGCCTAATCCTTTGGCCAAAAAAGGTTTGACGTTTGGTTGTGTAATCTTATTTTTGAATTGACGGGAGCAAAAAAGAAATTAACGGAGGATGTCTGCGGTGTGGGGATATTCTACGACAGCAATGCTCATTTGTCCTAGAAAAATATGTTTAAGGCGGAACCTTCAGCGTAGGCCCCGAAATGCAAATTTTCTTACGTTTTTTGCAATTTGCAGGTCACTCTCAGGTTGTATTTTGATTATAATATGATTCGCGACCGTAACAAATATGGCTTCACAGAATTATAATCATTAGAATCAGCAACAAAACTCTAAGTTCATATTACTGTATTCAATGACTATTTCATGAAATCATGGCATTTGACGCCAATTCTAATTTAAAGAGTTGTATTGCTGATTCTAATGATTATAATTCTATAAAGCCATATTTGTTACGGTGCGAATCATATTTTAATCAAAACACAACCTGACATTGACCTTCAAATTGCAAAAAACGTAAGAAAATTTGAATATCGCGGGCTACCCGTGCGCTTCCCCCTTAAGGTAGAGTTACAATACTTTTGTTTCAGACAGGAATATTTTCATAATACGTACGACCATTTTCTACCTAATGCGACCATGCACTTTTGCAATGCATCTAATACTATTCATGGCTCCCAAAAGTCCTTTAAATTACATTCATTCGTTAATATGAACTGTAAAATAGGCCATCCCTAGTCGACTGTTATAAGTTCTGGGTAGGTATGATATTATCACTCCAAATATACCAATGTTGCCGTATAATGACAAAAGCCGTTTCTACTTAAAATCACTGGACACTTTCTAGGACTTTTTTCTGTTGTTTGTTGATTGAAGTTAACGGTTTGCAACTGAAAGCCAGTAAAGCCCGAATGATGTAATTATTCTAGATGGATTTTTTTATTGAAATATCTTTTTGGATGCTTGAAAGCGTTGTAATTAAAATCGATGTCAAAGAAAAATACAACATCATGACCAAATTACCAAACCAGAAAAAAAAATGGTTTTGGTACAAAAGCTCACTCTATTTTCTTGTTTTTTGAAAATAGTTACTTTAATTAGATATTGTCTCAAACATAGAGCACTCTGTGTTCCAGTTAAAAATACTGAGCCGAGACCGAAAAGAGGCTGGCATTTGAACATGTGTGACGTGTGTGTTTGACTGTTTGGCAAATTCCTAACATTACTGTAGCCTATGGCCATCAACCGGGCGCATATCCAGACTCCGGGCTGCTACTAAGAAAATCCTGAAGAAAAAACCTAATAATACTTTCTCCGACCTGGGAATCGAACCAAAGACCTTAACCTTGCAACCACTAGACGTACGTAGCAGTCACCGGATTTTTTAGAACATATCCGCTTTCGCACTTTTACAGCAACACCAGCACCTCATTACGTGTTCACGTTAAAGTTTTCGACTATGTCGACTGAAGTAGGCGTGTTTTTGATGTTCAGTTACAATCTTATTTTGATTTACTCAAGTTCAGGCAGAATCGAGGGAAAGTTCATTAAAATAATTTTAATAATATGAAGCACTGTGAATATGACAGTGTAAATGGAATTTATATTATTACTAGCGACCCGCCCCGGCTTCGCCCGGGTAGCATGTAATTTATACTTCAGTCTAAGTAACACGTGGCCGGCTATGCTAACACCAAAAATTGAAAAAGTAAGAACAATTGAATTTCACTGTATTTCGTTTATTACAAAATGAATTTAGGTTATACCTTAGCCTCAGAAACACGTGGTGGTTATGCTATTAAATTGTAGCTTATATGAAACGTTTGTATTTTTAACATAGCGCCATCTATTGAATACTGACTCAATCCAGTCAACAGATATTGCCATCTGTTAGAATCGTTTGGAGCTAACAGACAATTGTGACTGTCAAATAATAGACAAATAATTTGCAATAAAATAATATTGCGACTATAAATTGAGATGTAAGCTATCCTATCTTTCAAGTTGGCTCAAAGTGCACACGGTGTGCAAATCAAATTTAAAATCTGTTCAGTAGTTTAGGAGTCCATCGCGGACAAACAACGTGACACGTAATTTTTATATATATAAAAGATAAAGATTTGGCTGCAATAGTGAATACCTGCGAGTAAGATATTCTTTAATTCAATATTCTTTTTTGTACAGATGATAACAAAAATGCTGATAAAATTGTTAACGCTAAAAAGACAAACTCAACAACGCTTGTATCAAGTTATTTCAAATTGACACAAATACCTAAAACCGTACGCAAAACACGCGTTTTGCTGTGGAGTTGCCGTCGGCAGCCCGTATTGCCTAAATGCCTAATATAAATAGAGGCCTAGGCTTAGTTTAGACTCTAGACCTCCAACAAATTACAAAATTTTGTCGAAATACATGTCAACTAAGTAATACCTAATTACACTGCCGAGCAATATAAAAAAGGCATTAACTTATCATGAAATATTTCCGAAAACACACAAGATAGCTTCTTCAAGTGAAAAGCAACATTCAATATGTATTTCATAACGCATTAAATTGTAACAAAAATAAATGTTTTAAAGAAGGAAAAATCAAAATAGAAATTGAAACGAAATTGAACTTGACGAAATTGAAACCTTAACTTTTTAATCATTCAAATTAATTCTTATTGCCTCCGTCTCATTACGGCTTCTACACGATTTGGCATGCTGAGTACCAGATTCCTCAGCATATGCTGAGGAATATTGTCCCATTCTTCAAAAAGTGCATTTGTGGTTTAGTATGTGTGTGTATATTACAGTAAGGGTGTGTGTGTGTATATACTAATTTGCATTGAATGGATTAAATTTATGCAGTGTCTAACCAGAGTTCGAGATGTTTCACTGTCTTTAAATCCCGTCCTTATATGGCGACCCTGCAATTTGAATGGGGAATCAAATCCTGTTCGCGTTTAGTTTGGACTGTGCTCTGCGTGATACTCAACAATTAGCACAATATTTGAAAAAATATCATCATGTGGCAATCAAATGTACAGAACGAAGAAGTCGTTGTAAAAGTGCCGGTAGAGGCCATAATTCAGCCACTGTGGAGTAATCGAAATTTCGTTTATCTGCAATAAGCATTGTGCTAGTGATCAAACTCCAACTCAAAGCATTTATTTCAATTAAACCATTTACAGTCAATTTTGAGTAGTCAAGGAATCGGTCAGTCAGAAATATGAAGCTAATTGTTCATTGCAGAGCGTAGTAGGTATAGATGGAGAAGAAAGGGCAAGAAACTCCAGAATTTGATTAACGTTTTTGAAAGAATACGCAAAGTGAATTTAAAATTAAATCCAATAATATGCGATTTTCAAAAAAAAAGAACTATTTTATCTAAGTCATATAGTATCGGGGGAGTACTAATGGATCCAGAAAAAAATAAAACAGTACAAAATTACCCTACGCCTGACAACACAGACAAATTAAAACGTTTTGTGGCTTGGGCCAATTACATTATAGAACATTTATACCAAAATCTGCAGAAATAACATTTAACTTGAATGTGTTGTGTAGGAAAACTACAACATTTTCAGGACATGAAGTGTGACTGAAGTTGGATTTCGGCTTCTAATACGTCTGCCAAGCTTGTCCCAAGTATGTTCGATAGGGTTTAGGTCAGGGCTTCCCGCTGGCCACTCCATTTGATGGATTTCCACGTCTTGAAGGTACTTATTTACCACATGAGCTGTGTGGGGCCGGGCATTATCATACATAAACAATGCATTGTCGCTCATATTTATGAAATACGGACGATGTCCATTGAGAATCTCGTTTACATATCTCACAGGGGTCAGATTTCCATTTTCTATCAGCAATAGCGCCTTGCAATCATTTAATGAAATACCGCCCCACACGTGTACTGAACCACACTCGTATGGGATATTTTCTTCGAAACATGCTTGTGTAAAGCGTTCTCCTGGCCATCTGTATACTCGCTGTAAAAACATCGAGCTAAGGCTGTTTTTCCAGTTTAAGTAAGTGCTATACCGATATTGACGTACCCTACGTAACTGAGCAAATCAGCAATTTCCTACATTTTTTTTTTTTTTTTGGGTGGGTAATCATCAAATGACCTCTCCCGCTCTGGGTGGAGCGGAAGGGCGTGTCAGACTCTTACTGACTAAAACCCACCCGTGTTCCTTCAGTTGCCTGTGCGCCAGGGCCACGGTAACTCATTCGAACAATCCGCAGCCCCGGCAGGCATCGGTCCTATCGGACCCCGTCAATTGTGCTGACATCTCTTTGAGGCGCGCGTGGAACACGACGCGCCGTCGACCCTGGTCCTTACCGGACGGCGAGCTGCCCATCGCTCGCCGTCCGCAAGCCCGCGCCAACGGTGACCGGGAGTCGGCAATTGACTCCCGACGCCCAGGGTGTCTCCTCCTCCTGCGGCGGCTAGGGGCGCGAGGGCGCAGAGATTGCCTCTCTCTTTCACGCTCCGCCTCCTCCTTCGCGAGCATTACTGCTTCGCAGAAGGAGGTGAGTGCTTCCCATTCCCTCTCGCTCCGTACCATGGCCTGAACCAGGGCCGGACGCGAGAGGTCGCTGGCGCCGATCGCCGCCACAAGGACACGGCGGTGCTCCGCCCGATCCGGGCAGATCGACCGGAGGACACGGTGGAGCATACGGTGGACCGTATGCTCCACCGTGTCCTCCGGTCGATCCACACAATGGTAACACCCGGGCGTTTCCTCCCGCCTTATCCGAAACAGGAACCTCCCGAAACAGCCATGTCCGGTGAGGACCTGAGTCAGGCGGAAGGTCAGGACGCCGTGGCGCCTCTCAAGCCACTCCTCAAAGAGGGGTCTTACCGCCGCAATTGTGGCGTGCCCTGCGCTGGGTTGCGACAGTCGCACTCTCCATGCCGCCATGAGATCCCGCCGGAGCTCCCTCCGCTGTGCCGCGATTTCTCGCGGCAGCGGAGTTACGCCCCAGCGTTTCGCCTCCTTGCGCCACTCCCAAACGTGCGCGAGGACCTTTGCCTCCAGATCCCACGGCGGTAATCCGGCAAGGAGGCTCGCCGCCTCGCAGGAGACCGTGCGGTATCCCCGTACCATCCGGATGGCCATGACCCTTTGGGACGCGTTCAACCGGCGGGCTGGCCGGAGCCTCAATGAACGCGCCCACACCGGTGCCCCGTAAAGGGCCATGGACCGCACGACCCCCGCGTAGAGCCTCCGGCAGGAGGCGTTTGGCCCGCCCAGATTGGGCAAGAGCCGCTTCAAAGCAGCCCCGGCCCGCTGCAGTCTGGGAGCCAAACGTCGGAAATGCTCCACGAAGTTCCACCGGCTGTCGAGGACGAGTCCAAGGTACTTCATCGTCGACTCGACGCCGATGTGAACCCCTCCTACCGTTATTTCGGAACCCGACAGTGGCGCGTTCCGAGGACCATGAAAACACATGGCCTCGGACTTGTGCAAGGCCACCTCGAGTCCCAATTGCCGGATCCTCTCGACGACTGTCGCAACCCCGCGTGTCATCAATTCGGCCGCCGCCTGGTGCGACCTCCCCTGCGCCAGGACTAGCGTGTCGTCAGCGTAGCACACCACGCTGACGCCGCTAGGGAGGTCGGCGCGCAGCACCCAGTCGTACCCGATGTCCCACAGATGCGGCCCCAGGACCGATCCCTGTGGGACACCGCACGACATCTCTCGCCGGTTCCATTCTCCCTGGTGACCGGGGTAGATTACCGCCCTATCCGTCAAATAGGCCTCGACTACACGACAGAGGTAGGTCGGCATCCGGTGATACCGGAGTGCCTCCCTGATGCAACTCCAGGGCAGGGTATTGAAGGCGTTGGCGATGTCTAGAGACACCGCCAAGACGACCCCACCCCCGGCCACAGCATCCCCCGTCGTGAGGGCTCGCACGCGCATGATGGCGTCCACCGTGGAGCGCCCCCTGCGGAAACCAAACTGGCTCTCCGCCAAGTCCGGCCCCACCCGCACCAGCTGCACGACGAGGCGGTCTGCAATGACTCTTTCAAAGAGCTTGCCCACCTCGTCGAGCAGCACGATGGGCCGGTAAGCGGACGGAGAGTCCGCCGGGCGCCCCGGTTTCTTAATGAGGACCAGTTTCCCCATCTTCCAACGAAGTGGGAACTGGCCCTCCTCCAAGCATGCGCTTAGGAGCCCTCTTAGTCGAGGCCCGAGAGCCTCAGAGGCCAGGACCCAGGCTTTTCCAGGTAAGCCGTCGGGTCCTGGGGCGGTATTTTTGGCACTCAGCCTACGTACCGCCGCTCTCAACTCTACCTCAGTCACCTCAGGAGCAACGTCGTCATCGTCGGTCATGTGGTCCGCAGTTGGCACCGCAGGAGGCGGAGCCACGGGCGGGGGAGTATGCTCCCCCCGCGAAGGGAACAGAGCGCTCACCACGCCCTCCACGAGCTGGGGCCGGAGACTCTGCGTCAGCGGGGGAGCCCATGGGCGGAGTTTCTCCCGCACCACCTTATATGGGCGTCCCCACGGGTCTCTGTTGAGAGTCTCCAGCGACTCCTCACGGGCCAGCCCCCTGGCCCGCAGGATCTCCGCTCGGAGGGCAATCTTCGCCGCTCTGTAACCCTCGTACAGCTCCGCCTGAATGGCTTCCGTATTCGGAGGGCGGATACGGAGCCTGCGGTGCCTGGTGTACAGGCGTCGCGCAGCAACGCACGCCTCGTGCAGAGACAGCAATTTCCTACCTGGAATTTACTTATTTTAAACGGATCATCACGAACATTTTTTCACCCGGACTAACCTGCTGGCAAAAATTTGTTACATAATATCTAGCAATGTGTACTCTTTATGACCTCCTTAAGGTTACATTTTCTTCAATTCTGTAATATTATTATGACAGTGTAGAAAACTCTATATCATAGTTTTCTCGTTAGTAAGTTTCAGAAGTAAGAAAAGTTCTTTTATAAGTGCTAACATGTCTGGCCTGTGTGTCTGGCATTTTGACACACTTAAAAACTTAAAGAAAACTTTCTTTCAAATAGAATATTTCTAAAACTTTGCTCAGGTATTGCATATACCCAAAGGTTGAATATATTTTTCATGTTATTGGTTACTAGCTTTTTTCCGCGGCTTAGCCCGCGTGGATGTCGGAAAATATCCCTCGGTAAAGTACTCCCGAGATTAGAAGTACACTATGTGTTAATTCAGGTTATATGATGAACGGACTTGTATAAAAATTGCTGAATTTAATTTATATGTTAAGAATGATTCTAAATAGTATGGCCAAGTCATGTTATTTGAGTTAAAAAATTAAAAATAGTAGTAATGTAATTAAAATGACATGGGGTATCATTACTAGCGTAACGGGAAGGTCATGCAACCGATGTAGTAACTACAGCCTTGATATTAATGACACTAATAATTAAATCAGATTCACAAGTTGCAGCGGCCTTTGAAAATTTATTTGCAGATATTCCCTTATCGACTACTAAATCTCTAAACTCGTCACTCACTGCTGCAGAGTCTTTACTTACAGAAAACGTTCCTGTTTGTGATTCTGAATTTCATTTCGAATATGTCACCTGTAAAGATATAATTAAAACCTTTCACACGTTAAATGTTAAAAATACCGCAGATCTATGGTAATTCTGTGGACGTTGCTAAGTCGATTATAAACATTGTGGCACCTACTTTAGCTGTTATTTTTAATAATTGTATTGACCGTGGTGAGTTTCCTGATTTAATGAAAAACAATAAAATAATACCGTTGTTTAAATCGGGTAGTACATCAGACCTTACTAATTATAGACCTATTTCAGTGCAACCTTTAGTAAAATTTTTGAAAAACTTATTTTGAATCAAATGCAATTTTTTTTTAATAAATACAAATTACTGCATAACAAACAGTTCGGTTTTACAAGGTGTCGTTCGACTACTCATGTTGGAGTTGAACTTTTAGGACATGTTTATAATACATGGGAGGACAAATACGATGCTTTGGGAATCTTTTATGATTTTTCCAAGGCATTCGATTGTGTTCTTCATGAATCATTAATCAGGAAACTGTACCACTACGGAATCCGGAATGCATTTCTGGATTTTCTTACTTCTTAGTTAAGTGATAGGATTCAGACAGTTGATGTTAACGGAAAACGATCACTTGAATCTGTAGTAAGAATGACGGTACCCCAGGGCTCAATTCTTGGTCCATTTTTATGTCTTATTTACATAAATGACTTGCCTTACCTCTAAAACTGGATTAAGTGGGTATGTTATGAGCTCGATTTCATATTCGTTTGTATTTATTTCAATCGTTGATATTTCATATCTATTATTATATCATATATTATTGAATCCATTTAATATAATTCCATCATAAAATTCATTACCTAATGCACCATGTTTTTTATTACGTAATTAGTATGTCAAAACGTCAAACTTAGAGTTATTAAAGGCCGGCGACACATGAGTCGTTGCCCGGAATGTTAATATTTTATAAATAATAGGTCTTTACCTATGAAATTGCCGTTTTGTATGAAAAAATTTAAACGAATTTTTTTCATGAATTTTTTATTTGTATTAATCGAAGTAATCACCCATGCAATCAATGCATCTTTGCCATCGCAGTGGCAGTTTATTGATTCCCTTCTTAAAGAAATCAGCTGGACGGGAGGCAACAAATTCTTCAAAGGCATTTTGTACTGCCTCTCGGGTATTAAATTTTTTTCCCGCCAAGAAGTTATCCAAATTCTGGAAAAAGTAGTAGTCTGTAGGCGCAAGGTCTGGTGAGTAGGGCGGATGACGGAGAGCTTCCAACCCCAGTTCTTGCAACTTGGAGACCGTCTGCTGTGCAGTATGAGGTCGCGCGTTGTCGTGCAGGAGCAGCGGAGACGAGCGATTGACCAATGCTGGTTGGAGATGCGCCAGCTTCTCCATCATTGTGTTCAGTTCTTCACAGTACACATCTGCAGTAATGCTCACCCCGTTTGGTAAGAAGCTGTGATGAATCACACCGGCGCTAGACCACCAAACAGTGACCATCACTTTTCTAGGGGTAAGTTTTCGTTTAGGGCATTGTTTAGGTGCTGAACCAGGATCCAACCAACTTGCTGAGCGCTTACGGTTATCAAACAGAATCCATTTTTCATCGCAGGTAACAATGCGGTTCAAAATTCCTTCATTTGTGTGTCTGTTGAGCAGTGCAAGGCACGTCTCGATGCGTACTTCGCGCTGGCGATCATTGAGTTCGTGGGGCACTCATTTGTCAAGCTTTTTTACCTTGCCAATTTGACGCAAATGGACCAATATTGTTTTGACGCTAACGTCGAAAGCTGCTGCTAATTCAGCCGTAGATTGTGTATCATCAGCTTCCACAATCGCCTTTAATTCGTCATTGTCGACCAAAGTCTTCGGACGACCGCGAGGTTCATTTTTCAGGTCGAAATTTCCAGAACGGAAGCGAGCAAACCAATAACAGGTGGTGCGTTGGTTTGTAGAGTTAGCTCCGTAAACGTCGTTGATGTTGCGTGCCGCTTGTGCCGCGTTGCTGCCACGACGGTACTCATATTCCATAATTACTCGAATTTTTAACGTATCCATGATGACGAAAAAGATTGAAATGCGATGAAAATGTAACACTAATCAATAAAGAAATGACTACTTTTAGAAAAAAAAATCCATGTTTTTAAAATAAAATTAATTTGAAATTAGAATTCATAGCCAAACAAAAATTATTTTGATTTGAAATGGCCAGTACTGCAGAACGGCAATTTCATAGGTAAAGACCTAATATTATGTTTATAAGTATAAACATTTAGAACTAGGTTTCTGTATTTATTTTATTTCTTATTTTTTCGTATGCTGCACCGGTTCACGTCATCACGTCAACGCCGGCTGTCGCTGAAAATCAGTGCTGGGGCTCCGTCTCGCATAGGGTCGTAGCATTATGCTGAGCGATTGCCGTTTCATGTGGATGTGACGCATATTTTCCCCCAACCGGTTTTTTTTGTTTGTGTTTTTCTCTGCGTCATGTTTACCGCAAATAAACGTATTTTCTCATTCAGGTAAAAATCGATTTTACAGTCTTACCAAGCGGTATTGTGCTACCCAGTAACTGGGTTGTCGAGGTCAGATATGCAGTCACTCCATATAAAATACTGGTATTCAGCTGCATCCGGTTATACTGAAAGCTGACCGCAACATAGTTGGGAAGAGGCAGGTGACGAGGATCAGAATCGATTGATTTACTATTATTTCCATAATATTGCAACATTATATAATGTGCTCATAACATGAGGACTAACTAATTCACCATAGCATAATCAGCCTATAACGTTCCCACTGCTGGGACACAGGCCTCCTTTCTTTGAGAGGGAGGGGGCTGTAATCCACTACGCGGGCCCAGTGCGGGTTGATAGATGTGACATGTTTTCGAATTTGTGGTTCTAGGAAGTGCCGGTTTGCTCACGATGTTTTCCTTCACCGGTTTGAGAGCAGCGGTGATGAAATTATTTACACAAAGTAAAGCGACTGCCTGGGTTCGAACCCATGACCGAAATTTCGTAAGTTGGGGCCGTTTCCTTTGGGCCACCTCTGCACTGATCCAATTCACCATGCTACAAGCTAATAGCTCATGCTGAAGTACTTTCCGCAACACATAATTACGCTCAAACAAAAATAAACTCCGCGCGAGTCACACTGCAAAAAATCCTTTCCTAACATCTGAATTCCATCCCACAACATACCGTTAACGCCAGCAACCATTACACACAATAAAACCCCCATGATTACCCGTCTGACAGCAACTCAGCCGTTTTACGCCATCCCCTATCAATCTTTCAACATCTTTCTTTCCTGACCTATTTTCCTTACATGCCCGATAAAATGCGAGCCCAAAACCATCAATGAAAGAATGCATAAATCACTTAACAAACAATATTCATAGGAAAAAAGCCACTCGGACGTTCTTATACGAGAACTATTCGAAATCTATTCATACATTTATTCATGAATTGTCTCGATTGGTACTATTGTCATCCACAAATACAATATTTTGAATACAATCGTAACATTCTCTACCCCCTAGTACTAAGGTTGATTTTTCTTTGATGTAGTGATAACAGTAAAGTTGTCAATCGTAAACAACTTACAAACCCATTTGCAGTTAAACTAAATTGTAGTGCGAAGGTTTAGAGGGCAGAATTGAGTTTGGTGGCCGTAGATATAAGTTTGTATTATAAAAACGAAGTAACAAGTACTTTTCAGTGGATTTTGGGTGCTGATCCTCAACTTTGATAGCAAATGCGAGGTATCTACCGACAAAATATGCTTGCTTGTCTTTATTGTATAATATTTATTTATTTTTTCGGATAAAAGGTAACCCAAGATGGGTGTGGTTCAAGTTAGGAAAGCTCTGGTGTAGTGTCTTTTTTTCTTGAACGACTAATATTGTTAACATATGTGTCTTCCACCGATTGTCTCACGGCTCCTCATTATTATTTTATGAGAAATAGACATATGCCCGTTTTCATTAATTCTAGGTGACACTTAAACGAATGCCTAAATAAAAGAGCGCTGTTGGTTTCTCTGGTACTTGACAGACGGATTGGTGACAAAGTTTGGTACTCTACAACCGAGAAAGAGAGAGAGTCCAGCGCCCTAATTACGTAACACACTATCTATCACAATCTGAATCATTTTGAAGCCTATTGCTAATCCATTGCTTTATATGCTCGAAAACAAGTGTCTGCTCAACAACGTAAATAACGCAATGAATGTTGTTGAACTGTCAAAATGAAACCCATTCCTACTGTTAGTGTGTTACGTAATTACCCCGCGGGTCAACAGTGTAAATACCATTATTAAGACAATCTCTTTCAGTCAAGTAACTTTTCTACATAAACTACAACTATCGCTAAAAAGCTTCTGAATTACTTATAAAGATTTAAAAATTTGCAAAAACTTTAAGTTTGATCCAAATCGTGTTTTATTTTCCTACAATATTCGACTTCGTCTCTTCCTGTATCTTATAACTTACTCCCTGGATGGAGATGTAACAGCACATTACTGTCTTCATCGAATATTATCAGTACAGAGTATTTCAGAACAGTGAACAGAATACTGAACGATAGATTTATTTTTGTACCAAACAATCAAACAAAAACAAAACCTATTTATTATTCGACATCCACTGCGCAGTTAATAGGAAAACAGATCAGTATGAACTATGAATGTTAGTACAAACAATGCAACGTATTTGAAACACTTTGTAATTTTGGTTTTTGATATCTTGCGATGGTATGAACGTGATCAAAATTTTTTTAGCTTTTCTACATGTAAATTTTGTCTGACTTCTAGATGTTTTCTCTGTAGGTAGATCTCCGAATCAGGGGGCACATTACACTGTCCAAAAGAAAACCCTTCGAAAAATAGCTGTTCTTTCGACGGAATATTTCCATGAAGACTGATTCAAAATCAATAAACTATCTTTTATACACGACATACTTTTTCTTTGTGTTATCTTTGGTCAGCTGGCGGAAATATAATCCTGAGGGTAATTAAACCGCAAAGCTAACAGGCACTATGATGGAAGTAAAAGCATAATATGTAGTAGCTTGAGTCTTTGGTAAGGGCTCCGACTTACGAGTTGAAAGACGTGGATACGAGCCAAGGCAGGCACTTTACTTTGTGTAAGTATTTTATATCATCACCGCTACTCTCGAAACGGTGAAGGAAAATATCTTGAGGAACCGGCATATCCTAGAACCAGAAGTCTAAGGCTCGTGACATCCACAAACCCGCATGGGCTCGAGAGGTCGATTATGGCCCACTACAGAGAGGAGTCCTGTGTCGCAGCAGTGGGCAATGTTATAGGCTGATTATTGTGTATGTGGAGTACCTAACTCAATTAAGCATAGTGGTAGATTGCAACTTTACTTTTAGTTTGTCATTTTTATTTTCTTGAGATTAGTAAATTTAAACTAAATACAGAAAAATGTACTGGCATTGCATAATTTACCCTTAAGGTCAGAGTACACTATATTAACACTAGTTAGTATCTACCTTTTTTAGACTTAGCTGGACCAATATTCTGTCCGAAAAATCACACGTATGGTTGACAACATGGATTAGACAAAAAAAAATGGAATGCACTGGGCAACTGTGGTTTTTTAATCCCGTTCTTCTTATAATATTTGCATGATATCGGAAAAACCCTGCTTACAAATATTCAAATATTGTAGAATGTTTATCTTGCCAAATTGTAAAACCAAATAAAAACCGATCAAAAAGCACTGTAATAAAGTTACTAGTACCTAAGAGGAAAATAAAAAAAAGTTTCCATAATAAAATATCTACCTATACCTATTGGTGTTTAAAATACCAACTTAATTTTCTGAACGCCATACTATTGAAAATCTAGCAGTCATTTGTAAACACGGCATTAAATAGAAAGAAAGAAAATACATTTATTTGCGAAAAAAACTTGAAGCAAAGAAAAATCACACAAACACAAAAAGAACGAGTTGGGGGAAAATATGCGTCACATTCACGCAAAACGGCAATCGCTCAGCATAATGCTACGACCCTATGCGAGACAGAGCCCCAGCGCTGGTTTTCAGCGATAACCGGCGCTGACGTGATGACGGGAACCAGTGCAGCATACGAAAATTAAAAATAAACATTAAAATAAGAAATAAAATAAATACACTATACCTAGTGCAAAATGAATATAAACATAATATTTATAAAGTGGTAACATTCCGGGCAACGACTAAATGACTTACCTATAAGGCTATGCCCTAATATAAGCGATCGCCGCGCGGATACGCGATGGTCGCTGTAATGGTCTTAAAGGTGTCTATGTGCAAGAAAATAACGTTGTATAACGTAAACGAATAAATAACTTTTATTAGCAAAAATAACAGAAAAAATTGTACTATGGTTTTTATCGACGATGACAGATAACATAAAAATGCACATCAATTTGACGTCTAAAAGAAAACAAAAAGTATTTGAACTTTTACAAAAAAATCTATAATAAAAATTACGTGAGTTCCGTCGACTACAGTCGCGTCCATTTTGTTTGGCGAACCCGAAAGCGTCTTCTCCGACAGAAGGCGCCTTCCGTTTTTCCGAACAAATGAATGACAAATGAATGCGACGGTCGCGTATTTGCGCGACGTCCGCTTATCTTAGAACACGGGGTAAATTTTATAAAACACTTGACATGTTTTACCTACTTCTTTAAATGCTGCTGATACCCAAGACTCTTCATTTGAATCTAAAAGGATCCCGAACTACATGACGTGCGCGACCGAACTACGAAATAAATATCTTCCAATCTTCGTTCAAAGTTTATTCCAAGTCGGAATTTGTGTTCTTGGGCCGCTGAAATAACACATAATATATCTTTATTTATATGTTATCTTAGTTCGGTGGAGCGAAGTTGACGTTTCGTTTCGAAGAAACTACACACATCAACACTGTGTACGTACTGGCTAGGGATATTTCAGGTTTAGAAACATAACTTTAAACGTACTGGCCATATAAAAAAGATTTAAACGCCAATTTGTTCCTGGTACATGTCGCTTCTGTATTCTAAATTCAAATTAAAAAAGAAAGAATGACAGAGGCGGTATAATTAAATTAATTTTAGCACGATAAATTTCGTCCCGGTGTATATTAAATACTAAATTGTTTGTAATAACTGGAAGCGGGCCCGACCCAGTGCATTGTTGCTGATTCCTTTAGCACCATCCAATGCGTCATATCAAGATTATGGTCTCGCTACCGGAACACTGGCGAGGTGGCTGAGCAGCACACTGGGAATATTCGAATTACCACCGCAAGACAAGACTGATTTTTACAAATAACGGCGAAAAGACAACCTACCGCTACAGCTAGGCTATTGGTTTTGAAGTTACAGTCAGAGCACTAGGTGCTGGTGAGTGATCAAACTGGAAGGAGGAGACTGCACAAAGTCAACCTTCATGCTCGTAGACCACTTAAGGTTCCAGCACTATGACGAGGGAATCGCGGACGGGGATTACAATGGGCAAATGAACATTTGGCTTGGAACAATCGCCAATAGGCTAGAGTGTTATTCTATGATAAATCCCGGTTCAGCTTTCAATCACATTAACGAAGACTACGTATTTGGTGAACACCTGGATGTGAGAGCCACCTGCGAAATCCCCAGGAAGTCCATTCAAAGGTGGAATAATAATGCTATGGGCGGGAATACGCCAAAGCGGGAGAACCGACCTGGTTTGGCTTCACAGCAACTTAACTGCTGCAAAATACTGTGATGAGGTACTGGAACCTATAGTCCGACCACACCGATCGCAAATGGATCAAGATTTTATGCTTAGGTAGGCCCAAATACGGCCCGAGTGGTAACCCAGTAGCTGCAGCAACATAATGTGGCAACCCTGCCGGGTAATTACGTAACACACTAACAATAGGAATGGGATTCATTTTGACAGTTCAACAACATTCATTGCGTTATTTACGATGTTGAGGAGACAAATTTTTCGAACATATGAAGCAATGGATTAGCAATAGGCTTCAAAATGATTCAGATTGTGATAGATAGTGTGTTACGTAATTAGGGTGCTGGACTGGCTCGCACAGTCTCCGAATTTAAATCGAATTGAGTACGCGTGGAATATGTTTATGCTCCAACGAAGGTCTTTACAAAATTTTCCCGAAAATCTGGTGACAGACAGTGAACTTTTCATGTATCTTCGTCGCACCTGGGACCTTATTCCACGAGGAGATATCGATAACTTCATTTTAAGTATGAATAATCGTTGCAGATGCATTATTAACATCCGAGGTGATTTTACAGATTATTATTGTTTATTTTGTAATCAATTTTATGTTTTATTTAATTTGATTTCTTTAATTGATCACCAAAAATCACTTTTTTCACGTCTACTATAAAAGCCATTTAAAAACAGTTAGTTACGTTTTTATTTAATTTCCTATTATTAGAGTTTAAAATATTGCGTATTTTATTATAAACACGTTATAAGATTTTCTTCGATACATGAACAAGAAAAATATCTCTCGATTGTGTTGATGCGTTTGTGATCTTCACTCACAAATTATATTATTTTGCTGTCACGTTTCGGGAAACCGCGTTGGAATATCATCAATAGAAAGGATAGGTAGGTACGTAATTTAAGCAGTAAATCGTAGGTACCATCCATATTTATTAATTATTATTTACTAGCTATTGCCAGCGGCTTTGCCCGCGTGGAGGTCGAAAGATCCTGTAAATCCTTCTTCATTAAAAATACATATTTATATACTTACCTACCTATGTGCCAACTTTCATGGTGTTCAGTCAAACAGTGTTAAAGTTCACTCTAGACTCACAAAATGTATAAGTTATATTTAAATTAATTAACTTTTAACATACTACTCAATTTTCTATAATAATATAATCCAATCATGATTCAAAAGACACGTAGCGCCATCTAGCGTCCTAAAGCAATTGTGACCGTCGACAGTTATTATTCTTTCCCTGAGGGACAGAACCTTTTTTTAGACAAAAGGTACCCTATGTCCTTTCTGTACCCCTGACAACGTATATACAAAATTTCATAATGATCGGTTCAGTGGTTTAGGAGTGAAACGGTAACAAAATTATTCTCGCATTTATAATATTAGTAAGATTTGGATTTTTAGCCTAAATTGGCCCACTGCACGGCAAAAGCCTTCCTTTCTTTTTTCCACTCCTCTCTGTCTTGAGCTAGTGTGAACCAATCCTGTATGTAGGCGTCCAGCTGGTCCCGCCATACATCTATACTAATATTATGAATGCGAAAGAACTCTGTCTTCCTCTCTCTGTGTCAGATATATACCTTTTTACGCCTTAACGGCTGAACGGATTTCGATGAGGCACACAGCTAGACCATGACCTGGATATTTCCTACATAGGGTATTTTTATCCCAGTAGTAAGTTCCCGTGGGATAATTCACAACCTTCTCACGGGCGAAGATGCGGGCAAAAGTTAGTTTCTAATATTTACAAGATATCGTTGATTGTAATGTCTCTGATTTCTATAGACAGAAAGCTGCACCTCAGACAAACTAACACCAAATCTATTATGACCATTGCCCAAATCCAGGCAACACTTTCACGAACACTGAGATGAAGTTGACATTCAGAAAATGACATTAAAAAATTTCATACAAAATAATACCACGCCTATAGCCGGACTGCCGTAAAACACAAGTCAAGGTACCTGTAATAAAACACTAGAAAAGGAAAATGTGAGTATAATACGACCTTGGATCTTCTTAGTACACGGCTATAGGCGTTTTATCTGTTTTTTTTGTTTGGTAAAATTAACCACCTGTGTGCGGAGCGTCGCGTGTCTTATCAAACACGAAAAAATGCCTGTGGCCGTAACGTCATATCAAACACGAAGAAAAATTCGCCTGTGGCCGTGACTTCAGTGAAAGTGTAAAGTTACCTTTCCTTCTAACTATTGTAACTCCGACTCTAGGAATCGCCTATTTCAATACCAATAAAGTTGAGGACTTAATTTAATGTATCATTTTCAGTGACTTTCATTCCTAGTCGCCAATAATGAGTCGTTAATCAAACTCAAAACTCAAAGCATTTATTTTAAATAAACCAATTACAGGCACTTTTGAATTGTCAAGGGGTCGGTCGGCCACAAAGATGAAGGTAGTTGCCTATTCCAAAGCGTTCTTGGTACCTATGGAGAAGAACGGGCAAGAAACTCCACGGACACTCTTTTAAATAAAAAAATGGTTATAAATTAATTCAAACGAACCTCAGATTATTTACATCCATGGATTTAGTATATACTATACTAAATCTATTACATCCCACTTTGGCTGTCCACGTACATTCCTCAGTTTCTAACAAAAAACACAAACAACAGTGCAATATTGTAACATAATCCGTCTTTATTTGTCACTGGGCAAGTGATCAATGGCTGGCGTTGAGAACGTTATTAAGTTAATGCAAAGAGGTTCAAAAATAACTGGATGTGGCTGAACTGTATTGTGTATTGGACAGTATTAGTTTAATTTGTGTCGAGGTAAGAAGATAAGAGAGAGAGCAATTTGGTAGTGAACGTATTTCTACATCGTTCTCACAAACGTTATGTAACCAATATTTTGTAACAATATTTATGATTTAAAAGAGTGTCCATGGAATTTCTTGCTCGTTCTTCTTCATAGGTGCCTACTACGCTTTGGAATGGGCAACTAGCTTCATATTTCTGACTGACCGACGACTCCTTGAAAATTCAAAAGTGCCTATAAATGGTTTAAAGGCTCCCACAGACAGGCGCGACGCGACAGTGTGACACAAAGGCACCGATCGTCGCGCGAGGAGCGGTGCCTTTGTCTAGCCCGCGATTCGCGTCGCGTGTCGCGCCTGTTTGTAGGAGCCTTAATTGTAATGAATACTTTGAGTTTGAGTGAAGTTAATTGCTTTATGAAACTTGGTACGATCACAAACCCACACTTGCATTGGGTGTGGGAATGAGCCAATAATACTATGCTGCTATGACTTAGGCCAACTTTCACCGCCAATCACTAAACACGTGTAGCGATAAACGAGTTTAAAACATAATTCTAATCCTGTCAAATGTTTGAAGATGACAGAGACAGAATGATGTTTAAAACTCGTTTAGCGCTAAACGTGTTTACTGATTGGCGGTGCAAGTGGGTCTTAGTAAACAGACAATAGTCAGGTGTGCGATCTGCTCACAATAAAAAAAAGTTTGTTAACGCCACATGTCTGCAAAGTTTTTGCATCATTACTGTGTAATGTGCAAAATATAAATATCGACGAGCACAGCTCTACTAAGTATAGTATTTTTGTTTTTTTTTGCAACATACAAAAAATCTGATCACACATAAAGAAGTTAGTAGAAGAAGCTAGCCTCACACGCTCCTTTTGACACAAAATATTCAGTATAGGTACCACAAAAAGTTACGAAAGTTTTCACTAAACCAAATAAGGCAATTAAATACCACGTCAGACATAAGGCTAGACCCAGACTAGCGTAATTAACGCACCACAAATCACGTAACATAACTTTACCCTGACTTTATTTACTTTGCTTTGGCAAAGTTGTTTATTGCAGCGTGAATTACGATCGTCTGTCCTTACCTTGGTGGCATTTGAAGACAGGTACTGCTAGCATAGTACTGTTACTTTAATTAAACAATATTAAACAAGAAGCATTTCATGTACATACCACACAAGCACCTTATTAGGTGCTTAAAAATAATAGCAGATTTGACTGTTTCATTTATTTATTTATTTTATGTATTCGGGAAAAAATTCAAAATTTTATTCGGCTTTTACCTTGGCCAGAGGCTAATCATTGCCATACAACGTGGCAATGCCGCCAGTCTCTTGGGTACATTACCAGTCGACAGCGATGCGGAGGAATTTTTCGACGCCATTTTTTAGTTGGTTAATAGTTTTAGTTGGGTTAGGTTATTATATTTTAATTGTAAATTCTATTGTAAAATGAAATAAAAATATCTTCGGGAAAACAAACAATTACATACGAGTATTAAGATTTACAAAAGGATAGGATACAGAAATTATACAAATGTGAAATAAAAAAAACGAATGAATGTTTACTCTGAACACATTATTTTTATTCATTACTAGTTGCCCGGCGAGACTTCGTTCGCGTGGTGTCCCACCCCTATAGGGGGTAGGGGTAGGACACCACGCGAACGAAGTCGCGCCGACCGGGGACCCCTAAACCTTCGCGGGCGTATGCATAATAACTCACCATAGTTTCATCAAAATCGGCCCAGCCCTTTCGGAGTCCATAGAGGACAGACAAACAAACATTGATTTTGGTTTATATAGAAGTATTCCAATAATTATATTTTTATATACTACATAGCAACATTCACTCAATTTCAAGCTCTCTGTAATTGTGTAGAGTATCCAAAATGAAATATTCTATCAAACGCTACAATTAGAATATTTGGCTGAAATATTTCGACTAAAGCTTTATTTTCCAGAACAACGCACCTCAAAGGGATTTACTCTAAAACACAAAATCGGACTAAACTCTTATTTCCAGGAATTTACGCTAGTAAAATTATTCCAAGACGATTTGAAGATACAAACAAATTTTCAGCTACGAGTATACATTTTGATTGAAATTGTGATGCGTATGGATATAATATTGATAAAATAATTTTTCCAAAAATTTCACCGCGTGGAGTTCGGATTTAAACTTATCAGTGGCTTTTTTTCGCTACTAACTTTAATCGAGCAATGAACTTATTTTTATTGTAGGATTTATTTTAGTTCGTTCGTGCGTTTTAAGTCGTTGGTCTTAGTCGCAGGCACTACTGCTGATCATGAGGTCCTGGGTTGGATTCCCAGGTCGGATAAAGTGTAATTGGATCTTTTCATAGGAATATCTCAGTAGCAGCCCGGAGTCTGGATTGGTGCCCGGCTGATGGCAATAGGCTCGCCACCTTATTACATGGGACTTAAAAATAACTCGAGAAATATGGGTGTAGTATAAGTACACCCCAGCCTGTCCTTTTGGTAAAAAAGGCGTGATGTTATGTTTATTTAGTTGAGCGCTTTAAGTTTTGAGTTGAGCTGCACGATTACTGACAAATGCGTGCACTGAATGGACAGGTCCACTCAATCTGTGTGGTTTTTCCTCAAAAGACTATTACCGACACAAATCGACATGGTCTTCACATGATCTGACCAAGATTATACGAGTATCTGGACTTTAAAAGAGACTGTGACCTCTGAGTTTGTTTCGGCCTTTCTTCTCAGAGTAGTCAGATAGGAAACGCAGATCTCATCTAGTTTTTAAAATATGATTGACGTGTAAAAGTGTTTGTACAAACCTACTTACGGAAATAAAAACATTTATCATTTATTTAAAAATCATCTGTGGGTCAGACCCACACTTTTGTTCACCTCAGCCCTATGTCTCTTCCTGTAATCAAAATCTTTGTAAATACGTACAAACAATTTCGGAAGTATGGTGATGCTCCGATAGTTTAATCTGAAAATAACTTTTTTGCATTTCGACTGTCTCGTTGGTGGCTGCCGCTGAGCAAGAGGCCCTGGGTTCGATCCCAAAGTGTTACTGGATTTGACCATAAAGAATTTCTCTATAGCAGCCTGGAGTCTGCATTTGTATAGAGATATGAGGAACAGGGTGTAAAGTTCACTCATACTTCGATAAAAATGGAGGATCCTCTGACCAGACGGGTGTTGTGTCTATTGGGCGACGATTGATATCCAGATGTTGTATATATCGCACACCTAGATAAAGAGTGGCACAACTCAAAATAATACAAAATCGAATTATTGCGATTATCGGATCTGTATGATGTTGTATATTATTTTACTAAGATACTAATTGAGCAAATTAATATCTTAGTAAAATAATATTCAACATCATACAACAATAATTTTAAATCGGTCAAATAGAAAACGAGTAAAACGTTTTTTGTTGAAAAAGTGGTATTTTGAGTTGTGCTACTCTTTATCTAGGTGTGCGATATGTATGCTAGTTGCGCGGTAAACTCTGCTTGCGCGATGCAGGATTTTGCGTGACGTCAGTGTGATGCGTGGCGTCATGTGGCGTTGAAGATGCCACTACATTTGTAACCAATTGATAGCAATAGGCTCGCCCCCTATTATGTACATGGGACTTAAACAGCTCGTGAAATGTGGCTTTAGGTAATAGTACCTACTCCCATATTTTGCCAGGTGTTTGTTACTTCAGAGTACACGCCTAACTCTTCAGGCATAACCGGCGTGATAGTGCGTTCAATTCCATATTTTCATGAATGGGCTAAGCAGAATAAAAAAATAAAGAATAGTTTTAATGACACAAAATACCTTTGTATACAATACCAACACATTTCACACAGGTACATTGGATTTTGGGAAAAGGCTGCTGAAATAGTGAAAAACCCTGCTTCCTAAACTAGGGGAACACTGTGACCTAGGAGTCAGTGTTCTGCTGTAACTTTGTGTACCAAAGAAACCTTTATAAATGTGTGTTAATAAACCCATACTGACCTTACCCTAATTACGTCACACACTATCTATCACAATCTAAATAATTTTGAAGCCTATTGCTAATCCATTGCTTCATATGTTCGAAAAATTTCCTTTAATTTTCTTTAAAAACGTTGCCCCACACTAGGAATTTCTCCTGTATTGTGGGTGCGTTTACAAACATTTAAACTCACATAAAAGTATAAATCAATATCTGATCATGAAATGGACATTAATAATATTATTGACAATATTTTAGGATGGCTACAGACAAATAAATTAAAAATTAACTTAGACAAATCTAATTTTATACAATTTAATAAATCTAAACATGCTAAATATAATTTTAAACTTAATATTGATAGACTGAAAGAAGTTACACAAACCAAATTCTTGGGTGTACTCATTGATCAAGACTTAAATTGGAAAGTACATCTAGATAATTTGTGCAATAGGATCAATAAATTTGTTTATGCTCTCAGACAAGTAAAGAACGTGACAAATAGAAAAACAGCAATTATTACCTACCACGCATATATAGAATCCATTTTACGTTACGGGCTTATTATACGGGGGAACAGTACGGATAAGGATAGAGCATTTATTACGCAAAAAAAATGCATCAGGGCCATTTGTGGACTCCGTCCTGATGAGTCCTGCGAACCGTTTTTTAAAAAGCTAGGTTTATTACCACTTTCCCTCACTTTACATATTTGAGGTCTGTTAATTTGTGTATACTAATAAGGGATTGTTCAAAAAAGCATATGAAGTCATCTCTCGACCAACAAGGGATCCACACAGACTTATATTAAAGGATAATCCTAAGTCAGCCAAGTATGCTAAAAGCTGCCTTGTGATGTGTGTACGTATATACAATAAAATACCAAAAGAATTAAAATTATTATACATAGACTAAGTTATAAATCACCTTTCTTTAATATTTATGCCGGTGTTCCACAAGGATCGATACTAGGGCCCATATTGTTCATTTTATTTACCAATGACCTAATAAATTATATAAATAGAATTCTACCAGACATACAACTTGTTGTTTTTGCGGATGACACAAATGCCATTATTGGGGCAAATGACATAAAAGAACTTACAGAAAAAGTTAATGCAGCTATAAATTATATGTATTCATGGTTTACTGTAAATAAGTTAAAAATTAATAGTACTAAGACAAAGATAATGTTATTCAAAACAACTGCTCGTAATAAAGACACCATGGAAATAATATTAAATGAGGACAAAATTGAACTCGTGAGAGATGCTAAATTCTTGGGAGTACACATAGATGATTCATTGAATTGGAAAAAGGAACTAGGCGCTATTGATGCATCTATATCATCTGCGTGTTTTGCGTTAAGAACCCTCCGAGACGAAATTGACATAAAACATTTAAAAATCGTATACTATGCACTAATTGAGTCTAAATTAAGATATAGCATACAATTTTGGGGGAACAGCTATAATTATAACTGCCAAAGAGCTTTTGTCCTTCAGAAAAGAGCTATACGTACCATTGTCCGTATTTCACAAAGAGAGAGTTGTCGTCCACATTTCTTAGATTTAAACATCCTTACAGTACCCAGTCTCTATGTTCTAGTCCTTCTGACTAATCTTAAAAAGTACATGCATGAATATGAGACGGATGAGGAAAGACTGGTTAGAGAGAGCACACGTAGGAAAGAATTGAGAAATAAGATAAGTCCACACTTCAACATTGTAAAGCACAGTTCATATTATCAAGCAGTGCAATTATTCAATAGGTTACCTCTGCACTTAAAAAGTATGATTTATACATCTGCATTTAAAACAAAGCTTCAAGCATTCCTACTAGATAAGTGTCTCTACTCCGTTGACGAAATGTAATATTATGTTGTGTTACCTTGTGTTTTCTCCTGTCAACTCAAGTAAATATGTTACTAGAACCGACTGTAATTGTTATTTTGTGTAATTATGACATTATTTTTAAATGACAAATGTATTATTATTCCTATTAATTATTTGAGTTGACATTAACTATTTCATTTAATTATATATAATTTTTTATTTTTTAATCATTTTCTATTCCTAATCTTGAATTCTTAATGAGTTGACTTTGAATATTTTTTTATTTTTTTTTATTGTAATAATTTTTTATATTTATCATATGAATGTATTTTTTTTTGTGTCTTTAGAATATTTCAAACACAATGTAAATTGTTTGTGAATAAATAAATAAATAAATAAATATTAAATAATCTTAACTCATTTAAAAACAAACTATATAAATGGCTTAATGGACATAATTTTTATGACATTAATGATTTCTATAACTTGAAAATATAAAATGTGTATGTACAGGTATTCATGAAAATGTTTGTGATGACTATTATTGTATTATTATTTTATTACCAATTAATTTATCTGAATGACTATTATTGTATTATCAGTTATTAATTATTTTGCATGCAATTGATACAATTATTCTGTATAGCTAAACATGTGGACATTATATCAAACCAAACTGTAACAACTTAATACCATGTTTAAGGCAAATAAAGACTTATCTTATCTTATCATACACAAACAGCCAGACCCGGAACAACTACTTGTAGGTCATACAAATATTTGCTCCGTGCGGGAATCGAACCCGCGACACGCAGCGCAGCAGTCAATCGCTTAACCACTGCGCCAACCGTGCCGTCATTTGTCTGCTCAACAACGTAAATAACGCAATGAATGTTGTTGAACTGTCAAAATGAAACCCATTCCCACTGTTAGTGTGTTACGTAATTACCCCGCTGATTTAACTATGTATAAATATGAACGTGTGAGTGAGAAATTATAATTCAACTCTGTACCTAATAATTTATAGGTTTAAAACTGGAATAAGTGGTTTGAAACAGTAACTAATTAGTCATTCGGTCACCATTGCGATTTCAACCAAACGAATTATTAAAATATTTCAACAGCTGAATATTGAAGCATTGTTTTATGAGGACACATAATATTCAGCAGTGTTACACTATTAAAATTGTTCTGTGTACTACTAACAACCCTCTAACGCTTAATTATGTTGACTTTATGTCTAAAATAAATATTAAAAAAAAATACACGCTAATAAGTATTTTCCATTAGGGAGCCATATTCCATATTTGCTTTTCACTATGTTAATTACAACGAAACTAATTACCTAATTATCAAAATGTTTCGACAGCAGTTGAATATTGAAACAGTGTACCGATGTTTCATTACACACCACTATGGATTTTCCATTAAATATCTAGACCTACTTATAATAAAATATAGTAACGAAGTCAAAACTCTACATTGAATATTAAAAAAAGTAGTAATTTCTATGAGGTGTTGAGGGAAAGAGTTTGATGCCGAAAATATTATAGTAATTAGAATTTTTGTCCGTTTGTCTGAATGTATGTTCCGGATTGGCGCAAAAACGGCTGAATGGATTTGGATAAAATTGGCAAATAGATAGTTTATAACTTGGATTTACACATAGGGTACTTTTAATCTCGGTAGGATGTTCCCGTGGGATATTTTATGACATCCACGCAGGCACAAGTTATTATTTTATATTTGATTTCCATTTCGGTCAAATAATGAGAATAGAAAAGCATAATTATAATCAGCTTTTAACGTTCCCAATGCTGGGATATAGACCTTTTTTCAGTGAAAGGGAGTGGGCCGTAATCCACCACGGTGGCCTAATGCGGGTGTGTAGATGTCACATGTTTTCGAATTTTTGGTTCCACGATATGCCGGTTCCCTCACAATGTTTTCCTTCACCGGTTTGAGAGCAGTGGTGATAACATTAAATACACAAAGTAAAGTGCCTCCCTAGGTTCGAACTCAGGACCTACAACTTTTAAGTCGGGGCCGATATACTGGGCCACGACTGCTCCAACAAGAACAGAAAAAAGCAACATTATTTTTTTGGACTTACATAAAATGACCATTATCACCTTCAACGGAACAAGTAACGAACTTAGATAATTTTCATTTAATAAACTTACCGACAACAGCTGATACGTAAAAAAGCTACTGACGTTTGACGAGCTACATGTAATAGATACACCTCACCACTGACTAAAAGCTGTGATACGATGACGGTAAATCTAGTCAAAGACACATCCCTAAAATCCCGAGGCAATCGGATGAGCTGCGGTCGTTAACACATTTACCTAGCTAGGGGCATGGCCACAGAGTTTAGTTAGGAAGCGTGCGTGCATTGACCTTTTCAAAACAGTGACAGGTTGGTATTTATTATCACAGGCAGTAATAGTAAGTTGCGTATACGATAATTGTGCAACACAAAATGGCTTTTCAATTAAGAAAATTCAACAACATTAATTGCGTTGCGAACGGTGTCGAGTAAACGAATTATTCAAGCATGTTACCACTGCATTAAGAATTTCTTTCAAGATCCTCTGGATTGTGATTGTAAGTGTGTTACGGAATTAGGTTGCTGCTTTATTGCTTTGCAGAGACACTAAAGGGCGCTGCTCCCAATCCGCTTAAAAACATGCTAGACCTTGAACAACAACTAGCCATGAGCCACAAGCTTAAGCGACACACATTTTGTGACAGTAACTGCGGAGAAAACAAATGAAAAAAGTTGTTAAAGCATGCCACGAATCACCGCGACGCAACTTGCGGAGCAACGGATGGAAACAGGTGACGCGCGCGCGCATCGCTTGATGCAAGACACGTTGTAAGTCTCATCGCTCGAGGCCGGAAACGGGATCTAAAAGACGTTGCCACCAATCCGCTGGAAAAACATCTTTGTCCTTGAACGACATCTAATGGATAGCCAAGGCTAGAACTATTTTATGAACAAACGCCCGCAGTATGATGCAATTTCTATGTTAGAACAAGCCTGTCACTTTATTCCCAACCACTGCAACTCCTGAAAGCCAGAATAAACATTAGCGACGAACAGAAAATCAAGGCAATACAGCTCGACGAGTCTCAGAGAAATGAACTGTCTTGGATCCAACAAAGGAGTAAGAAAAACCATAGTTTCTACTTCATTATACAATTATATCATACTGATCATAACAAAGATGCCAAGAAAAACAAAGCCTGTAGCTTGAACCCTACACGGATTACTCAGATTAACCGTCTCACAAACAAGAAATAAAAACCGTAAAACCGTAAACTCACTTACCTTATAAAGTTCTGCAATGAGTATAAATTGCAAACGCTTTTTCCTTCTCAGGAATTCCCTGGTGGTTGAACAGACGTCCAATATACTTCGTGGTGCCTTGAGCTATTTATTACAATAGTAGTATCGGTTAAAAGTTGTTCTAGTGACAAGTTGGTGGCTTATTGCGTAGCTTATAGGATTTATGGCTCGGTTACAAATAGATTAGGCCAACAGGTGCGGTTAAAAGTTGTGGTGAGAAGTTCGCTTTCTTATTGAGCGAGAAGAGGTTCGACAAGTGACGATACTTACGAACTGATGCCGAGATCTATAAATATTACTTAGTTCATGCTTTGACTTAGACATGTTCCCGTCTCCACCCTGCACTTGTAGTTCGACAGTAGTGCGACAGTAACAGGAATAACCCTTAGCCAAATTACGTGCTAAGTAACGTTTATAGATCTCTGCCTCAGTCTCGCCACCAACTTCGTTGAATGACACATTTTTACATGACTACATGGTGTGTAATATTCTGTAAGATGAGAGGTTTTCTCCGCAGATGAATTGCATTACTTATTACTCATACAGCATGCATTTTTTTATGAGTAATTCTATTCATCCATCAGATTTTATGCGGTACATAGATAATCGGCCTATAACGTTCGCACTGCTGGAACATAGGCCTCTTCTCTGTGATAGGGTATGGGCCGTAATCTACCACGTACCCCAGTGCGGGTTGGTAGATGTAATAATAATAATAAATATTTTTATTTCCCAAAAAATACAGATAATTGTAGGTACTTAACGTTTACAATTTTTGAATTAATGGTTGGTAGAGGACATTTACATTAAACGTGTGAATGCTGCAGAAATCTGTACACAATAGATTAAACTCTGTCTCTTAAACTAGAGTATCCTGTATCTTAAGAGACAGTGTTTGGCAATGAGGTTCCAATTGACATATGTATAAGTGGACTGTGTCGATTTACCTTCAGAAGTGAAAAAAAAAATAGTTATAAAATTTGTATGATTATCTGAGAGTGCGAGGGTGAGAGTGAATGAATGTTATTGTAGGTGTGTAGGTGTTTGTGTGTGAGTGTGGATAAGTCACATCATATCATATTACATGTCTTCGAATTTTCGGTTCTAGGACATGCCGGTTTCCTCACGATGTTTTCCTTCACCGTTTTGAGAGCAGTGGTGATGAAATAATTTACACAAATTAAAGTGTCTGTGTGTTTTCGAACCTACTGAAGTGTCGTGGTAAATGAAAGACATCTGCACTGGATCAAGTCTCGATTTATTCTGTCTCACATAGATTGAGCGTACACGATCTTAAAGTATTGCTTACTTAACTAATCCTAAATAAGGTGTGGTTACACACACATACATTATAATACTTACTAATGATACTTAGATACACTACACCTCCGGGGGTAAAAGAAAAAAAAAAATTAGAGCTCTTAATTTTTTTTTCTTTTTTTATTACAACAACAAAAATAAAATAAAACCTATTAACTATTGAACAATTTAGTCCTATCCTTATGAATCAATTCGATTTTATTTTGTTTTTGAATTTTGACATTAGGGCCCATATCCTCTAACACAATATAAGGGCCTTCAAAAATATTATCCAATTTCTTTTTTTTGTTCACTTTTGACTAAAACTAAATCGTCTTTTTTATAAGTAACAGGATTACATTTCTTATCATATGCTAATTTTCTATTTTCCTTACTAGTTTCTAAATTATGTTTAGCTTCTTTTAGCGCTACCTGTAGCCTATATCTTAAATCTAAAGAGTAGTCATTGGGGTTATATAATGGATCTAGTCTATTACAATTCTTAATATTATTAGGTATATTACATGGCCTGCCGAAAATTAGTTCGAAGGGTGTGTACTTGGTCTCTGAGTGGACGGTATTATTATAACTGAAACACCAAAACGGTATCCAGTGTGACCAGTCATAGCCGTTGTCACCTGAATAAGTCCTTAGAAAAGCGCCTAAATGCTTATGAGCATTTTCGAGTGAACCGATTGATTGATGGTGGTATGCTGTGGACGTTAATTTTTCTATTTTTAATAATTTGCATACTTCAACCATAGTGCCTGCAATGAACTCTGAACCTCTATCAGTAGCTATAACTTTTGGTATACCGAAACGTAAGACAAAATTTTGTATAATTGATCTTGCTACAGTTACGGCTTCTTTATTTTGTATAGGATATGCTTCAATAAATTTAGTTAATTCACATTGAACCGTCACTAGGTAACAATTTCCATTCTCGTCTTTATCTAAAGGACCTACCAAGTCTAAAAATATTTTTTCAAAACCTGCCGACGCAGTCGTTGTGATCGTCATCGGCTGTTTGGTGTACCTACTATATTTAGTTTTTTGACATGTGGAACATTTTTTTACAAAATCAAGAACGTCGTTATCGATACCTGGCCAGAAATATCGCCTCTTGATATTGTTAGTCATTCTGCGGACACCAGTATGTCCACTGGTAGGCAGTAAATGATAGTCATTTAAAATATATTGTTTTTCATTATCGTTATCTATTCTTCCTACTCCTCTTAGTATGCATATTCTCGGACCGGTCCAGTCTTTTAATGTTTGTATTTCACTACACAAACCTTTTATAAACTCTTAATTTTCACTATCTTTAACTATGCATACTTCTTTTACTTTTATATTATTGCTAAACTTCTCTAACTTAGTCACAAATTCGGCTCGCGAGAAATGTGTCCTAAAGTTGAGGTTTACACATAACATCATTTTATTAGGGATGTAAGCGAGACACTCGTCTTCCGCACTTATCAACTTATCTCTTCTATATTTATCCACTTTATCTTTCTCTAGCAAAATCATCTCCACGACATCACTCGGCTTCCTCAGTAACTCCACGACTCTAGGCTGATCAGACCCTTCGTCGGCAGATTTACTAATTGGCGGTGATACATTCTTACTCTTCTCATCTATTCTCCTTTTTTGTGCTCTAGTCATAACATTAACTTCCGATATTTTCTCATTCATACTCTTTAATTCACTGGAAGTCACATTTATCCTGGACAATGCATCCGCGACTACATTATCCTTCCCTTGCACATATACTATTTTAAAATCATACTCCTCTAGAACTAAACGAAACTTCAACAGCCTGCTAGAGGGATCTTTCATGCTAAACAAATAAATAAGGGGTTTATGATCTGTCATTATAGTGAATTGCCTACCGAATAAATACGGCCTAAAGTACTTTACTGCCCAGACTATAGCAGTAAGTTCTTTTTGTATTGTGGGATAGTTTGTTTCTGCCTTATTTAATGGTCTACTAGTATATGCTACGGGTCTTAGGTCATTGTTACACAAAACTGCACCAATAGCTACGCCTGATGCGGCAGTCTGTAAAATAAATTCATTTGATTCTGAGAAATCTGGGTACTGAAGTATGGGTGGGCTAATTAACTTTTGTTTTAAGGTCTCGAAAGAGTATTGACATTCCACTGTCCAATCGAAAACTATATTCTTTCTGCACAATCGATTTAAAGGTAATGTTATTTGAGCAAACGATGGTACAAATTTACGATAGTAATTGCAGAAAGCTACAAATCGTTTGACTTCATCTACAGTTTTGGGTACTGGGTATTTTTGTAAAACTATTATTTTTTCTGGATCTGGTAACACCCCATCAGCCGAAACTAAATGTCCAAGGTATAAAATTTCCTTTTTTAAAAATTGGCATTTGTCCGGATTTAGTTTTAAGTTTACTTTTCTTAACCTTTCGAGTACATCTATCAAATTTTTATTATGTGAATTTAGATTTCGCCCAAAAATTATTAAATCATCGAGATAAAGAAAGCATTTGTCATACGTCAGACCAGACATAGCTATAGACATTACTCTACTGAAATTACTACAGGAAGTCTTAAGTCCCATAGGAAGACGCTTTAATTGATACTGACCCGAGCTAGTGGAAAAAGCAGTATATTTACGACTATCAGGGCATAAACTAACTTGATAATAACCTTGATTTAAGTCTAAATGAGTGAAATACATTGATCCTGAAAGTGAGTCTAAAATGTCGGTGATGTTGGGTAGTGGGAACTTATCATCGACTATTACATCATTGAGTTTTCTATAGTCCACTACTAAACGCCACTTTTTACAACCTTCAGACTTTTTGGGAACGAGTAGTACAGGACTGTTCCACTCGCTTGAGGACTCTTCTATTATATCGTCCTTCAACATTTGTTTAATTTGGTTATCAATCTCTGGCTTCAATGATTGAGGCAATCTGTAAGGTTTTACATAGGTTGGACTAACGTTAGGTTTTAGTGTTATGGATTGTTCGTAAACGTTGGTGGTGGCTAGCTTATCTCCTGGCAGAAAAAACACATCTGAATATTTTGTACAAATTGTTTCGAGAGAACTCTTTTCTTCATAGTTATGATGATTTAATTTTAACAACGAAAGTAAATTTTCGGCTCTATTTGCATTAGCATTAGTCTTATCAAAAGATAAAATATTATATTTGCTTAAAATGTTAACTTCCGGAATAAAATTTTCTAATGTTACTTCTTTATCTCTAATATTGAGTATTCTGATCGGTATCCTACGATTTTTAGGTCTAACTATTGCTCCTGCTAAAAAAATATCTTTCTCTATCTCTCTCGAGCAAACAACACAATCATCTTCCGCATCAATATCTAATTCTACGAAATGGGTCGATTCACTTCTAGCCGGTAATACAAGACAATTTCTATTAGTAAACGTTAAATCAAGTCTAGGAGAGATAGGTAAATAAATTAGTTTACCCGCATTATTAACAACTAACATGTTGTTAGCCAAATCGATATTACAGCCATAAGTAGATAGAAAATCTAAACCTAAAATACCTGTGGCCTTGAAGGGTAAATTTTGAAAAACGTAAAATGTATGTAAAAACGCGTTATTATTTTCTGTAACAAGTTTCAAGGTTACATATCCCAAAGAGTTGATCTGCCCTCCTATGCCGTTTATAGTAGTGCTATCAAAACATATACGCATCGAATCCAGTAATTCAGTTTTCCTAATAATAGATATTGACGCACCCGTATCTACTAAAAAAGAATATTTTTTGTTATTACAATAAAATGACACAAACTGACATCGTCCCTTACAAGCCAAAATATAATTATTAAAATCGAAAAAACTGCCTTTTAGTCAAATTTTGGGAATTAACATTTTCATTATAATTTTGGGAAAGGTTTTCTTGCGCCGATGCTTGCGCGGGTTGTATGGGTTCCGTTGAAAAAACATTATTACGGCTGTAATTATTTCCTCGCCTGTTACCACGATGGTAATATCGGCCATTGTTACAATTCGCCTGTGAGAAATTTCTACCGCGGTTGGAATTTTGAAATGACCTTCCGTAACCCCGGCGATTATAATTATTAAAAGAACCATAATTACGGCCACCTTGACCTTGACCCCTCAGTCCTGAAGAAGGTGTAAACTTACCTTGACCTCTTCTCGAATACTGCATGACGTCCGGCTTAGAGGACGTCGACGGCGTTGACACATCCTCGTCCTTAGCACCTTGTATGGCGTCCTTGAGATAACTATAGTCGCGAGCGGCCACGATGGTGCTTAGCCTTGAACTTTTTAACCCATCTGAAAATTTCTTAATGGCCATTTTCTCATTTAATGGCTTTAGAATCGCGAACTTCGACGAATCTCCGTCTGCCTGTGAGATGGTTAAATCGGTAAAAAGTTGTTCTATTTCAGAACCATACTCGTCAATTGACCTAAAACCTTGGTTCATATTTTGGAGGCGGGACTGAATAGCGGTAAATGATTTTGTAGTTAATAAATGTTTCCTTAGATCCTGTATTAAATTAGGAATGATGTCATAGTTATTCGATAAACGGAGCTTAGCATTCTCTGATAGGCGACCTTTAATTACGAATTTTATTAAAAGATTTTTTCCCGAATCGTCCAACATATCCGCATACATCTCCACTGCATCAATCAATCGTTTCGTGGTGTCCTCCCTGCCATCCATAAGGGGAATTAAGTTACACGCCGTTCGAATGTCAAATTCCATTTTTTCAATGTTTACTTTACTAGTACTAGTACACAATTGAGTTATCTTTAAAAATTCTCTCTTAATATTATCAAAGGTAGTGGACAATTGCGTCACCAATTCGGGCTTTAAATCATGCGATAACTTCGAATATAATAATTGCGCATCACTAAATAAATTCTTAGCCTCTTTCAACTTATTTATCGCAATAGAACCCGTAAATCTAGCTTGTCCTTTCTTTATTAAATATTTACTAATTTCCACCAAATCTTTATATATTCTGACAAAATCATCGGCCATAATCTAAAAATAAAACATAAAGGTATGTAATGACATCATCCTAGCAACTAATTATCTTCACTACAATTCTTATAAATGTGTTCCAAATAAGGATAGCAATGCGAAAACATTCCATTTATGGCGCGGGGTTTCGGGTTCGGTGAGTCGCCGTGCACGATTTATGAACTGTTACATATTGTCACAATATAACTTTATACTAATTACTTACTTGCAATAACTCATTTATGCGTTTTACACGTAATTTCTTATGGATAAGACGTAAAGTTAATAAAATTATATGCCTATAAGGGCATCACTAGACGCTGTTTGTATCACTTAAAAGTTCCGTTGTATTTATTTTCACGATAGTTTATGTATATTATTGTTTTTGTCTGTTGTTAACACTATGCAATCTCTTTTGTAGAAATCACAACTGCACGCGGTAATTTAATTTTTGGAAAAGACAGTTGTTTTTTTTTTTTCACTTACACGGGTTTATCGGCTCCATCATCACGGTGAACGTGTTTCTTGAAACACATTGAGGTCTGCCTGCGATGCAAGGACCTGCGGTTCATCTGCCTATCCATCCATTTGACATGCATCTTCTTGTAATAATAACAGATAGCATAGCATGCCGCTGCCAGCAGGACGATTGTGATCAGGGTGAGGAGGATATTTGTGGTGCTGATGCTGTAGTAGCCTTGCTCGGTTGTCGCACCATTTTTCCCATTACCAGCAGCCGTTTGCGCGATGATCGTCTCCTCTTTCGTTTGAGTAGATTGACACACGACTTATAAGTCACAAAACCACTTATTTCGTAATAATGTCCGAATTTAATCTCACTTTTTTGAATTTTTATTTTTACTGTCCAAATTTCACTTGCGATTTGACCTTTAATGGCAGGGTCGCCATGAAGTGTCGTGGTAAATGAAAGACATCTGCACTGGATCAAGTCTCGATTTATTCTGTCTCACATAGATTGAGCGTACACGATCTTAAAGTATTGCTTACTTAACTAATCCTAAATAAGGTGTGGTTACACACACATACATTATAATACTTACTAATGATACTTAGATACACTACACTACAACCTACAACGCGTAATTTGCAGCCATTTCCGCTGGGCCAGCACTGCTCTACACGGAAGCTACTCTTAAAATGAACAACAGATATTATATTAATTCCATACATATAGGAAATAACCCTTACTAGACTACTGCCCGTTCTTCTCCATAGGTACCTACTACGCTTTGGAATGGGCAACAAGCTTCATCTTTCTGACTGACCGACCCCTTGACAATTCAAAAGTGCCTATATTTGGTTTATTTGAAATAAATGCTTTGAGTTTTAGTTTGATTGCATTGCCATCAACTATAAAAAGAAAACTAAAATCTTATATGTCTCTTATTAATTTCACAGCCTTATTAACAGGAACACAATAGTTTCTCTTAGTAGAAGAAAGAGCTTTGGTGTGCTTTTCCATGCGATGACATTCACTAGAAGCTCTGCAGGCCCAGACAAAAACTTTTCTGATAGCCTTACGCTACGTCAAACGCTAACGTCAAAATGTATGGCAATGACATTACCTGCGGAAAAGATACGTAATGTCACGTGCTAAGAAAATGTCAACTCCATACAATTAGATTTTTCCGTTGGCGTTAACGCTTAGGGATTTTGTCTAGGCCCCCTGATCAGAATTGAAAATTCAAAGAGTTTATTATTTAGATGGAAAACTGGCCATTAAATTACATTACTAGAACAACATTTTATATACCTATCTATTCAGTGTTTAGCCTTCTAAACTAAATTACAGCATTTACGACGGAAACGCACACAATGCAGTGCAAACAGTGTGTTTCAGTGAGGGGTCATTAGCTGCGGCGTTCAGCGAGCAAGGTGTGGTCCCGTGCGGTTTCGTGCGGTCTCGTGCGGTAACTTTTCTGAACATTTCACGTTGAAAACTGTTTTATTTGAGTGCGGATACGGACGGACTGAGTGCTACCTACTGGGGTTTTCCAGACGAACGATACGAGTTGTGTTATTGCTGTTTTAAAACAATAAACTATGTTCTATCCTTAAAAATATACTTGATGTATTATTTCAAAACTACAAACTAAAGTATTAATCTAAGTGCCATGACATTTCCTTATCTGCATGAGATTAAATACACGCAAATTTTGGGATTATATGCACCAGAGATTTTTCAATAGCAATTTTTAAAATCTGCCTTGCATTGTATATTCATTTGAGTGTACATAGTGGTGGATTTGGCAACATTTGTAACGAAAAATTAAACAAACTGGTATCAAAAATCTATATTTAATGACGGTCAGGCTGTTTTACAGTTTTATAAGTAGGCATTAAACTTAGGTCTATTGCGAACATAACACAAACATAATGTTTTAGATCGTTGAAGCTCAGAGACAGAAAAATAGGTAACCTTTGTAGTGTCTCAAAATAATTTGTATCGCAAAAAATTCGTTCCCCGGTACAAACCCAGCGCATCAGAATGTTATGTAGACTAGATGCCATATTGGTGGCGCGTCCACAAGACCTCAAAATGTTTTATGCATCGGCCTAGCGCTTTAAAGCGGATCGCATGCCGTTATTTTATGTCTTCAAGCGATTTTTGCGCTTGTTTTACTTGATAATGTTATATTGATGTAGGTATTGGAAATGTTTTCCTTAAGGGGACTACAGGACCTAAACGCAAGTATTATAATGCCTAAAAGTATATGATCCACTGCAGTAAACAAAATCAGAAATATATATGATATTCTTCAGGGTATATATGCTAGTTAGATAGTGTGTTGAAAACATAATACAAATATTATGATACGATAGAAAAAAATCACGAAGATACCTCTAAAAAATTATTTTAGCGATTAAAAACCATACTAATATACATGCAATCATATAGAATTTTTGTCAAGTTATTCTACACGCAACATATTAACGTAATAGTGTTTTAATTTTTTAGTGCAATCAATAGATTTTTTGTAAATAGATCATTGCTTCATATTTTGCAATAAATTACCAGCGTTTTGTCATCGCGCTTCTCTTTCTTTTCTATGCAGCCCGATAGTGACCGCGCTTTAGCTGTTGTCAGCCTCTTAAGATATTACACGTAAGGTATGCTTGGTTTCTGCTGTCGTGTCTTTTCGAGCGAAATGAGAATAGTTTATGCCACGAAGGAAATATGGAGTCCTTCTGTTAAGTTGGTAGAATGTGTACGGTTATTTATTGACGACTTTATGAGACTAAGTTAAATAGAGTACGAACGACCATGAAGGCATCGAACAAAAAATAGGCAGTTTTTTTATGAAATAGAAACGTTACTACGCCGGTCACTGGTATCTCTGTCTCTATCATATTATTGCAAAAAAAAAAAGTTAGGAAAACTGGTATCGTGGTGAAGTGATATACATATTCGTGGGATTCGTGAGATTATTTCGCTATTAGAAAGAAAAGAAAGAAAATACGTTTATTTGCGGTAAACATGTCGCAGAGAAAAGCAAACAAATACAAAAAAGACGAGTTGGAGGAAAATATGCGTCACATCCACGCAAAACGGCAATCGGCTATTGGTATCTACTTACAAGTAAAACATCATAATTTGAAGTTTTTATATTAAAGATTTAATTATTCAACAGACAAGACAAGACCGCTGCTTGAAGCCCCATATACGATGATAGTTTCTTACCTGTGGCATACAAATCAACTTTGTGATTTTGTATTTTCTCCGTTAGCTATGTGCTTGTGTATATAACAAACCGTTTTTAATTATTGTAATTGGTTTTTAAAAGTTTTAATTAAAGTTAATATATACAGAAAAATTGACGCAACAAAATGACTTGCATCATCTAAGCACAGTTTAGACGATCCCACTTTTATTGTTATTTCAACTCAAGCAGGCAATTTTTCTACAGGCAGTTAAAGCGCATCGTGTAAATCAGGATTTATGTATAACCTGAAAAGTAGAGATTATCATAATACATCAGACCGGTCACGTCTTTATGAGCTTCCTCAATAAAGCCTCGCAATCTTTTGGGGATAATACCGTAATTGACGATAACGGTACCCGGATTATAGGCGTCGCACGATACCTGAAGGAGATACTGATAATTACCTTTTTAAAATGGTAGGCTCTTGTAAAAAGGCTCGTTTTGGGAAGTAGGTACTTTAAAATGGACCCATTTTCGAAGCCCTGTAGCATTGCTATTATTATTTTCAGATTTAAATATCCATTCAAACTCAAACTCAAAGCATTTATTTCAGCCTTCGGCCTTTCTTCTCAGAGTAGTCAGATAGGAAACGACGACTTCATCTAGTTTTTAAAATATGACTTACGTGTAAAAGTGTTTGTTCAAACCTACTTACAGAAATAAAATCATTTATCATTTATCACATAATCCAATTACATGCACTTTTGAATTGTCAAGGGGTCGGGCAATCAGAAAGATGAAGCTAGTTGCCCATTCAAAAGCGTAGTAGGTACCTATGGAAAAGAACGGGCAAGAAACTCCACGGACACACTTTTAAATCAAAATATGGTTCATCTTTCAAATTGAAATTATACATGTGAGGACGATGTCGAAAGACGTGCACGTTAGAAGCGTCCGTAATATAAAAGATAGAAATATTTAAATAAAATACAGAAATTAAAATAAGCCGTAGCAGCTACGACATGGCCAGTCCCTACTGACGGCGCCCGTTCAGGAACATGACGTATGGATCAGCACCATTCAGCTCAACCATTTTGAAGGGAACTTAATAATCCAACACACATACCACCACCAGCGAGACATTTGAGTGACCATGACATACTCTCAGTCGCCAGGGCACATTCAAACCAATGAAAGACGAAACCAGTAAATGGTAGATTTATAGTAGGTACATGGTGCTCACACATGTGCTATGCAATTATACAATACAACAAGATTGAATTCATACAATGCAAAGATAGTTTTTTAAATCTTCAGCAACAGTAAAATTCAAATTTAGGAAATAACAAGATAAGCTATGTGTCCGATGGGATTTCCAATCTGCAGAAATGACCAACTTTCATACAAACTTTCATCCCCTATTTTGCCCATTGGATGAGTTTTCAAATATCCTTCCTAAGTGCTCACTTTTGTTATACGAGTATAAAGAACTATCGAGCTTATCATGCATTTAGACCCAGCGGTTTAGATTGTTAATTTAGGCATCTACATTAATAATAAGTTTAATATGCTGTCAAGTATGAGTTTCTAAGTCGTGAATTTGACCTACGTCATGCAACTGTTATTTTCTATTACACTGTTAAGAAAATAAAACACGGTTCAATATTACAACGTTTTATTTTACTCATAAAACAACAAAGTACGCGTAGCAAATTGATTGCTGGCTGCGACAGCGTAGCTGACGTCAGCTACGGCGTAGCTCCCTCGTAGACAGTTTGTAGGAAAACTTTCCTTTTAAAATGTTTGCAGTTAATAATGCATATATATTCCTTTACATAATTAAGTACTTTCGTTATTAAGGTTTACGTTTCGTTATTATTGATAGGTACATACAACGCGTCGTATGTACCTATCAATAATGTAAACCTAAAACCTAAAATCGATTTGCTACGTCGCGACGTAGCAAATCGATTTGTTGCTACGGCAGCGTAGATAGGCGTAGCAATAGCATCAGCTACGCCGTAGCAATCCCCCCCCCTTAGACTCTTTGAAGGCGAATTTCGCCACTGACAATGAACGTGATCAGCACATCTAAACCGCGTTCTAGAGCTGTCAGTGTTAATATTCCACAACAAAGATGACACTGACAGCTCTTAAACGCGGTTTAGATGTGCTGATTGCCTTCAGTTTCATTGGTGAAATTGACACTGAAGTAACACAAACTTCCTTATAGAAAAAATGTCTTTACAAAACATACGTCACATTCAGGCCTGTATTTCCCCCTGCCGGGGTCGCGGATTGTTCGAAAGAGTTACTGTGGCCCTGGCGCACAGGCAACTGAAGGAACACGGGTGGGTTTTAGTCAGTAAGAGTCTGACACGCCCTTCCGCTCCGCCCAGAGAAGGAGAGGTCATTTGATGATTTCACACCCAAAAAAAAAAAAGGCCTGTATTTCCCGAAGGGATATACCCATAAATGTTCGTCCTATGCACTACATATTATGTTACTAAATAATAAACTCCCAGTTGCTACTGACTGAAAACCTGATAACACTGACCATAAAAAGAATTTAAAAAGAAAAGTATTTTTGTTTCTCATATAATTGTTCTACAGTACAAAATTGAGGTAGCCCCGGTAAGTTATAAGGATATTTGTGACGGGTTACCTCGCAACTTCCCATGGGATACTATGGGCTTGGGCTGGCATGGGCTATCTACAATGTTGAAACATAATTCAAAAATAAAAAGAAAAGAAAATGTTTTGGTTCTAGGATGTTACAAAATTGTTTTAGCATGTTCAAGTATGTGTAGTGTTTGTGTGTGTGGGGGGGGGTGGATGTGTTGGGTGTGTGGGTGTGAGTAGGTGTGTGTGTGTTAATGATTGATTAACTGATGTATGTTATGTATAAACACTGAATTATCTACTTACTTTTCTTTTATTTATAGACAGAAAAACAGAGCCCAATGTCAGACACCTGTACAAAACCTATTTAAAACTCAATCCAAAGTATTTTGCACAAAAACAAAAAAAAAGTTGAAAGCTTAACTTGTCTTTAAAAGTAAGTTATAGGCTTGTTAGTCGAAAACGGCTCTCTTAGGCTGTTAAAAAGATAAATTCTATGTGAATTGTGTTTCAGTGTCTTAAATTGCAATTATATTTAAGTTTGTTTCGGGACTTATTGAAGAATGTTTGTGTTTTGATGTGGACTTAGGTATGGTGTTTTATGGATTAATAAGTTTAGTAAGTCTTGTTTATAGCACTTAAGGTACATAATGATAAATGATTTTATTTCTGTAAGTGGGTTTGTACTCGTACAAACACTTTTACACGTCAACCATATTTTAAAACTAGATGAGGTCGACGTTTCCTATCTGACTACTCTGAGAAAAAAGGCCGAAACAAACTCAGAGGTCACAGTCTCTTTTAAAGTCCAGTCATAATCATGGTCAGATCATGTGAAGACCATGTAGATTCGAGTCTGTCTCTTTTGAGGAAAAACCACACATAATGAGTGGACCTGTCCAGTCAGTGCACGCATTTGTCAGTAATCGTGCAGCTCAACTCAAAACTTAAGGAGCTCAACGATTCGACGAACAATACCAAAGAAAGGACATTTGGGTAGGCCGCATAAATTACTCAAACTACCAGACTATGATTCAAACTAATTAAGAAAGAAAAAAAAAACAATGGTCTACATAGTCTTTACATTCACAATAATTAAAATAATACAATATAAATATATAATGTGATATCTTTTCAAATAATTGATAGGTCGAGGACCGTTCCATCAAAGTATTAGAACTGGGATATTTGATTGTCGCATCTTGACTTGTTTCAAACGGGCTCTTTTTAAACTCCGGACAGCTCATCTATTTATTTAATTATTTTTGACACTTACCTACTTACCTATTTTTACTTAATTAAATGCTATGTTACCGGTCAAGACAAAGGCTTTTACAGCTTTACTAATGAAACTGAAATATACTCAGTCTTTTTCGCTAGCTTTCTAAAATTATTGTCACCCAGCGTGAGCTTGTATCCGTTTCAACACGATTCAGGAAGAAAAACCCAAAACTTGAGTACTAGGAATAGAAATCAGATACAAAACAAAACACTCAAATTCCAAATATACAAATCAGATACATTAACCATGAATTTACTTACAAATACAAATGCAAAGATAAAAATGACAGCTGTCACCCAAAATCTTGAAGCCAAGTCAATGTCAAAAGACTAACAATGTCAACCAACCAACTTGAGTATAGTTAAGTTTGTCCTTGAAACAATATAGTAAAGATAATATTGAAAGTTTTTGGTGTAAGATCAAAGAGTACTTAAATCTCTAAGTAGCCGTTAAGGGTACTTGAAGAAACGTTTAGTAAAAGAGATATCTCGGTCATTTAAGGCACTTATATAGATGTTTTTTTTGCAGTTTATGTGGTATTAAAGAAAATCGTGTGGTGAGCAGTTTCGTATGAGCACGAAATTAGGAGACAGATTAGAGATTACCAAGTTTTGGTAGAATTAGTCTTCACATTGCTATAAATTTCTAATGAAAGTACTATAAACCTTTCCAACGTGTTTTATTTCAAGCTAGACAGCTCAAAGTGATCTTTACGATCCAATTAAAATGTTGACCTTATGACCTTCAGTGAAACAATGCTTAGCCTTTGTGGTAACCTTGAGCCAGTGTCACTATGAAGACAGTCCCATTATTTTTGGGGCTGAGAAACCTAATGTAAGGGTATCTTTATAAATAACTTAAAAGTGTACGAAAATTGAAATATTCTAGTAGCTACTTCCAGTTAACAAATTACAATTGCATAATAAATTTACCAGAAAAACTTCACAGACATGACGTCGATATCAAATCATGATAAAACAAAAAAGTAAGTTAAATTTTCCTAACTTATCCCACGGTATTTATCATCTAGCAGATAATTTACGTTACTTAAAATAATAATATTTAAAAAAATCATAATAATTATGATAATAATATCCTATATGTGAAATTTCACTAGTTAATTTATTAAGACCCTGTTAAAATAAATAGTAAAACAAAAACTTAATTTCAAATATTCATTATTGTCCATTATTAGATTTTAAGAAACCTATTAATATCAACCTAACCTTAATTAAGCAGCGTTTGTAATATAACAGCGAGATGATAAGTTTTACAATCTAACATAGTTGCAAGAATTAATTTAGGTATCTTCAATGCGGTTTCTATACCCACACAATAATAATCTTGGGGTTAGATATGCACACTACATTATTTTAATCAAAAGTCTTCCATTCGTTTTCAGTTACATAACACAGTATAATATGAACAGAAGGTACACTCAAAACAACATTCGAAACTTTTGCAAAGCGAAAATAAAATTGGTGAAGTTGCTATAAGCTGCAATCAATAGGTCTTTTCTAGTGTCACTAGGTTCAATACGATTGACATGTTTTTTTTTTATTGGGTAAGCGTCGCAGGTGATCATTCAATGAATTAACAAACGATTGATGATCGGTTTCGGAACAATTCACCGTGTGTGCCTGTTTTTTGCATCATTACAGATAAAGTCAATTTTGGAGCCTCTGGGAAGCGGCCATACCTAGCAGCATTATTGCAATTTATTTGTATAATCGACTAGCGACCCGCCCCTGCTTCACGCGGTTTTACAACTTGATAACACATCTAGATTTATTTATAATAATTATGTAAGATCAATATTAATGTTTTATACACATAAACCTTCCTGAATAAATTATTTATACGATGGGGAAAACCGCATCAACTTCCGTTGCGTAGTTTCGAAGGATCATGTGGTCATACAGACGAACACGAAAATCGACTTTATAATATTCACTTGGCAAGTTCGCAGTGGCCACTGACTGAGTCAACGTCTCATATCCTCGCTCGTATGACTAAAAGTCCTATCCCATTTTAAGCTGATTTGAGTTAGGACAACTACATTTTTCTATTCGTGATTCTTTAAATTTTTCACTAACTTTCGTTTCTCTATGTTATTTGTATCTCAAAATATAACCATTTTGAAAGGCAACGTGTCTCATATTAACTCCAAAAAAATATTGAAAAATGTTATTAATCACGAATAGAAAAAATCTAGTTGTCCTCACTCAAATCAGCTAAAAAATGAGATAAGACTTTTAGTCATGCGAGCGAGGATATGTCTGTAAGTTGGTATACTGGCAACTCAAATTGGAACATAGAGACGCTGAGCAGCTTGGTGGTAGTTTAGTATAGTCGTGGTCTACCACCACGACTATAATACTACATCTCCCCTCACTAAGTTTCCCTTACTAAGGTCCCTTCAGAAGTGAAACTTCTCCACGTTCTATAGCAGGTGTATCCCTACATTATATTATATGTATGTAAAGGGGTAGTTAGGGTTGGCGGTGTCGATTGCGAACTCTTTGATCTACGTTGATTAAGTTAGAGTGATGGTTTAAATTTGGATACCTTTCGACCTTTGCTTGACTAAGAAATAATGAAGTCAAAGTTTTTTAATGATCACACGGTTTCTTCACTGTTTTTAACTCAGTTCTAAAGAGGACATATTCCTTATTTAATGCGTAAGATTTTTTTATTGATTCTACTGTAGTGTACTGAGCGTGTAAAGTATATAATGGTTCGTATTCTTTTGATTTTGCATTTGTTTCTTTTGAACGTCTTAAATAATAAAGTTTTACAAAGGTTGTGGTTTTAAAAGTCAAGCTTGAAGTACAACTATTCAGAAGCGCCCGCATACGATTGCAAACAGTTCCATAGTAGACTTGAAAAGTTTACCCTTAATTTTCTCGACATAGGTAATAAGTTACCTATTTAAATAAATACGAAATGTCTAGGCTTTGAACCTTAGTGACTAACCTTACAACTTAGTGATGAATTTTCTTTGCAACTATACATATAACAATAGGATGCCAGAATATAACTTTGCAAAGGAGGCAATTAAAAAACACCGATCTCATAAAACATTTCTCGATAAAAATTTGAAGTGGAAAACATGTAACCAACTTCCAAAAAAAACTTTTTTACAAAAAAACAACCGACTTCCACACAAAACACTACAAAACCCGATAAATAACTTTAATTTCGGAAGTCGGTGGCCATAAACGAAAATACACAACCAAAGACACCGACTTCCGAAATTAAAGTTATTTTTCGGGTTTTGTAGTGTTTTGTGTGGAAGTCGGTTGTTTTTTTGTAAAAAAGATTTATTTATTTTAAAAAAAGTTTTTATTTTTCACTTTTTACTTGTGGTACCTACCCCACACACATTCGTATACCACTACTTGATATGTAAATAACCGTGACAAAAAAATATTAAAACATCATCAATATAAACTAAGTGGCAAAAATACGCAGTATTAAGGATAACTCAAAAATTGCTGGTCAGAACTTGATCAAATTTAAATGGGACCACATGTGAACCAACAGCTTTCAAATAAAAAAAAGAATCATCCAAATCGGTTCACCCAAAAATAAGTTCTGAGCTAACAGCTAACACATAAAAAAAAATACAGTCGAACTGAGAACCTCCGCTATTTTTTGAAGTCGGTTAATAAAAGAACATTTATCATTCATCATACCGCATCCTCAGTGCACTACCTGTGACCACAGATGCTGCGGTAGCAAACTGAACTTCGTAAACCTCAAAAATTGTTTTTAATTCCATTTTAAATTCCACTGGAGTTTCGGACAGGCATACTTTATATATATGACGGCCTGTTCGAGCGGCTGAGACACCACGTGTCGTTATTGATCCGTCACCTGTTGATCTTTCATCATGGGCGTGTACGTGCAGGTGCTTGGAAAATACTCGTAATACTCGCAAAATAACACACTTAATTTACTTTCAAATATCGCAATGAGACTTAACTATAAAATTTAATGATTACAATGATTATCACTGATTAATTCTAATCACAACAATTGTTAAACTTGCATTTAGAGCCAATGGATTTGTGCGTGTGCACCGCGTGACGATCGCATCACAAAAGTGCTCGCCATCGCCGCCATGACACTCGCAACCCCATTCGGTGTTACCCGCTCTAAGTTAAAAATATCACTAAAGAAATAAATTCTAAACTACAGAGTAAAAATAATCGATTACAACTTTTAAAAATTGTTACAATACATTGACTAAAACATCACGCGCCGTCATATATTTTCTTTAGATCCTTCAAAGCATAAATACGCCCTTTTTGGACGTAAATAACATGCTGTAATTAATTGGTAGATGTAAGAAATAAACCGACCAAGATGGCGACTAATAGAGAAGTATGGAAAAAAAGACATGTTGCGCCGATCCCAAATAAATTGGGATTAGGGAAGGTGAATGACGATGTAAGATATAAAACTTAATTAACATCGTTCAAGAACACATCGAGCAGTGGAAGTAATGGCCCAGTGGTAACGACCGTGACTTGCAGGTCGTGGGTTCGAACCCAAGCAGGCACTTTACTTCGGTTTAAAGAACTTTATTCTCATAAAAACAATCGTCAATTACATGAGAGTATTAAATCTTATTACTAATTATATTATATCAGTGTGGGTAGAAGAGAAACGTAAAGCAAAAAATAAAGTATGAGCATTGTCAACAAAATTGGAAGTGAGTTCACTGCATTCCTGAGAAAATACTTTGCGAAAATTATTTCATCACCACTGCTCTCAAAACGGTGAAGGAAAACATCGTGAGAAAATAGAAAATGTAACCTTCTTTAGATAGATAGATAGAATGTGCTTTTTTGCGGACAAAGTTTTATATAAATAGGTTATCGGTGCTGTACCTAATTATTTCTAAATTTAGCACTCATGTAATATGCAATTTGCTTGTAAAGGCCACATTAAACATGTTTAATTTAACGTAGATGGTATAAATGTTTACAACCCCGGCCCTCTATAACATAGACGCAATAACGCACAACTTACCGATACAAACAGTAGGGAAGCAAATAATAATTATAATAATAGACGTTTCACGAACAGCGTTTAATTAAAACCTTGGTTATGAACCTCTGCCAAACAATATTAGTTCTTAGAAATCTTGTGTGAAACTTACTATGGAAAATTAAATTAATTTCTAATAAAAAGCGGCTAAGTGCGAGTTGGACTCGTACAAGAAGGGTTCCGTTCCACCGTAAAATATTTAAAACACTACATTATTTTTAAAAAAAAATTTTTTTTTTTTTTTTGTTGTTATAGCGGCTATAGTAGTACAAACTCTGTGAAAATTCCAAGTGTCTACATATTGCGGTTGAAAAGATACAGCGTTCTGACAGACGGACGTACAGGGTAGCCTTAATAGGGTCGGGTTGGCAGCCTTTGGGTACGGAACCCTAAGAAATGGAATTGATAGGGTGTTTCATTTAGAGGAAAAATTATAGACATACAGCAGCTGTTCTAGTAGATACTTAAAGTAATGTTGAAAGGGTTAGTCTGCAGTATTTATTGCATATGTATGGTCTGTTCTATGCTGCTTATCGGCAGAAATAAGTACCTGTAATTTTCCAAAAGTATCTGATGAAAATGTAAACAAATGGATCAGAAAACGTACCTGTGGGTGTGAAAATTTTTGAGTGAATTATTGTGCCAATTTAAAATTGAGTGTTTCGATTTGATTTTTGAATAATTAAACCCGAATTTCTAATTTTATATCACCTTAAAAAGATGTTTTTCATTTGACAATGAAGGTTAATTTTATAACCTCCATTTTCGTGAAAGATTTTTCAATTACAATTTAATAATGTTACTTATTCAAACAATATTTTTTGGGAAAAGTGGTGAGATATAAAGTTGAAACAATCTTAAGCGTAATATTGCGTAAGAATTTGACCTGCAAAGGGTTCGTTTACACTTTTTGAACAGAATATAGTTACTTAAACCAACTTATTTCTGCCGCTGAGCAGTGTAACTATAAACTGAGGAACCTATGGGCGTGCACATGAAAAATTCAGCCTCTTCGGTCTAATGGTTGCGCTAAGCGCGGAGTCCTAGGCTCGATCCACAGGCTCGATGCCTAGGTCTGGCAGTGTTACTTGATTTTCCATTACGTTAGTCTATTGTTCTCATCTCTCCCTATCAACCCTACCCCTTCGGAAAATACAGGCATAATGTTATAATAATAATAATTTATTTAATTCAGACATAATGCTAGTCCATAGTTTTACACACATACATACATTAAAAATTATAAACTATTCTAAATTCTAACAGATAAAAACCCAAAATAAAATTGTGCTTAATTAAATTTCAATATTCAACAACACATTAAAAAATATATATAAAAGCATCCGAAACGTATAAAAATAAAATGTCAAATATAAAATTATCTAATTGTAAAACGTTATAAAAATGTCAAAATAATAAACTAAAAATTATAAAAATTAAGTGCAAACAATATAATAATATTACAAACAAAATCTATGGTTAATATTTTGCATATTTACCTGCCCCAAGCCCGATATACGTTTATGCCGTTATGTTTATATGAAAAAAACCCACTTCGGCAACCTCAGAAATGTATTATCGTTAAGCTTAACTTTTTCACACTAATTGCGTCAGACGGTTTATACTAATCGCTTGCTAAATGAAGTAGCGAAACATTCTTTGTACAAAGTATGTTATTAGAAAACTGTCAGCTGATTGCCTTAGGGCGAAAAAAATAACGGTCTCCCATAAGCTTGTTTTATAAATAGCTGGAGGGCTTACAGAGCGTTAGAATATTATTAACTTGCATTACATTTTTTACTAAGTACGTACTAAAGATAGCGAGAACAATTAATTTAGCTGCATGTTTGAAGTGTCTCCAAACCTAGACATACAATTGCAGTCAGTAACTTTGCCCTTTGGGGTCGGGTGTGACATTCAAATAATCTTACGCTCCGCCCTGAGTGGGAGAGGTCATTTGATGATTTCCCACCCAAAACAATGAAAATCGTGTCCGTGCACGTCTTCTCACGTCTTCTGTTTGGTGTATACAGAAATATTATGTACATGGGACGCACTTTCGACAATCAGCCCCGCTAGCTATTTTGGTTCATATTTTTTCAACGGCTTTATTACATTTACATTGTCATATTTCGTATTGCTAAGAGAGATGATAAGAAAGAACGGATGGTACAAGACATCTGTTCAATTCCATTCGAAATTTTTATTTCATCTTAGAATTTTTCAACGACCTGATATAGGTACCTGAGGTAGGTAGGTTGATAGGTAGGCAGTAGGCACATACATTCAGAGACTATGGGTAAAATGGTCTAAGCTTCAGGGTAACCTTCCAAAATATTAATTATAACATGTCTAATACATATCATCACGCCTTTTCCCCAAAAGTTTAGGCAGAGGTGTACTCTTAGTACCTACCTATAGTATACCCACATTTCGCCAGTTATGTTTAAGTCCCACGTAACAAGGGGCAAGCTTATTGTCATCAACCGGGCATGAATCCCGGAGTCGGGATTGGCTACTACTAAGAAATTCCAGATGGAAAAACTCAATAAAACTTTACCCCACCAAGGAATAGAACCCAGGACCTTATGCTGAGCAGTAGCGCTTGCAACCACTTAACCAACGTGGCAATTAATTAACGTCATCATGTTTATTTACTTTAGCTAATACACTGTCCCTCACATCCCAAACAAAACAAACACATTCAACCGCAATAAAAACAAACTAACTCACCAAAGACGCTCCTTTACCAAACTACCCGAAAACACCACAAAATATATGAAAATGATCCCTCCACCTAATTGAATCGTTTCCCCCATAAATCTGCAGCTAACCGGGCACAGTTTAATAAAGCCTCAGTTTTAGAAGATTCCATATATATTGAGTTTTATCGTGGTCTAACAAACGGGTGGATTACTATAGATTTCTCCAACTGATTTACTGTTCCCTCGGTTTGACTTTGGGATGGTTCGGTTTGACTTCGGGATGCCCGATGATACTTTATGATAGTTCGGCTGATAACTTTGGTGTCGATATAATAGATTTATTGGTACTGGGTGGTTCTGGTTTGTGTATCTTTTGTTTCTGGACCGTAATTAGTGTTTGTTTGTACACGATAGCGTCTTTCTTGAAAGGGGAAGTTTAGCTCGTTGGGAGTTGAGAGTTGACTGGGGTAGTTTAGTTGTTAAAACTGAGTTGTTGAGTTAGTGGCTTATAAGGCGAAGTTGATTGGTCAATACGTGTTAAGCGGCTATGGTTATCTGATTAAGGGAGTAACCCTGTATCTTAATCGGAAGTTACTGTCGTGTCGTGTGAATAAGCGATTACGCGTTCGTTTATAAGGCGACTTCATTGATCGAGCGAGTACGTCGTATTTATATAAAAGAGCGTGACAGTCGCGAACTCACGCGACATTTCCTTTCGGTTAGGATATAACCTTAAGAGGCTGACAACAGCTAAATCGCGGTCACTGTCGGACTGCATAGAAAAGAAAGAGAAGCGCTATGAGACAACGCTGGTAATTTATTGCAAAATAGGAAGCAATTATCTATTTACAAAAAATCTATTGATTGGACTAAAAAATTAAAACACTATTTCGTTAATATGTAGCTTGTAGAATAATCTGATAAAAAAATTCGAGTGTTTGCATGTATTAGTATGGGTTTTAATCGATAAAATATTATTTTTTTGATGTATTTTCGTGATTTTTTTCTATCGTATCAATTTAGTTGTATTATGTTTTCAACACATTAACTAACTAGCAAATATCTTGAAGAATATCATATATTTTTCTGATTTTGTTTACTGCAGTGGATCATATACTTTTAGGCATTATAAAACTTGCGTTTAGGTCCTGTAGTCACCTTAAGAGGGCCCTTCCCGGTCCATCCCGTTCGTTACTTATACAATTTATGGGTACATTATGAACGGCCAAAGTTCAGGTAAAATTTGTGCAAAAACGGAGATTTTTGTAGGCTTATACTGAATTTGTTTCCCCAAATTTTGATTTTTTACTTGCATAGAAACCTAGGTAAAGTGCAAAAGATACCTATTAGTTAAAAAAATTCAATGAAAGATGTGTGAGTATTATGTACCTACTATAAAGCTACCATTTACTAGGTTTGACTTTCATTGACTTGAATGTGCCCTGGCGGCTGAGAGTATGTCATGCTCACTCAAATGTCTCGCTGGTGGTGACGCGTGTGTTGGATCATTAAGTTCCCTTCGAAATGGTTGAGCTGAATGGCGCTGATCCATACATCATGTTCGTGAACGGGTGCCGTCAGTAGGGACTGGTCATCTCTTAGCTGCCACGGCTTATTTTAATTTAATTTAATATTTGAATTGTTTTTGTCTCTCTATTACGGACGCTTTTAACGTTCTGCATTGTTCTCACTTGCATAAATTCAACATGAATGATGTAACCAATATTTTGATTTCAAACAGTGTCCATGGATTTTCTTGCCCGTTCTTCTCCATAGGTACCTACTACTGACCTACCTACGACTGACCGTCCCCTTGACTATTCAAATGTGCCTGTAATTGGTTTATTTGAAATAAATGCTTTGAGTTGAGTTGAGTTGATGTGATACAACGCCATAATCTCGTACGAGCGTTTGTATGAAAAGTATGACGGGTTGGCCACTCTTAACCTCAGGAATCAAAATTCTAAGCAAAAGTAAACACAATAAACACCTAAATAAATAATCAAAATGGGCGTTATTGGTAAAACGTTTTCTTATAATTGTATACCGGGAAAAAACAAAATATCAAATTTATTAAAACTCATCAACATCCATCATTCAGTACTTAAAATTTAAAAATTATTTTCCTCACACAAAATTATTTTTCACCCCCCCTTTCCCAACTTCCTCGTTCTAAAAATAATCCTTCAACCAATTCCGCGAACTCTTTTTAAGATAAAGCTCTCTTTAAAATAACGTAAACGTAAGGTGCGCGAATAATTCCACCGTCAAATTAAGACAACGCTAAAATTTTAATTAGTTTCCAAACGGGGGTGCGATCCAAGGCTTTTTTTATCTAACAAAGGCCCAAATTAGTAAGCAAGAGAGGTACAGAGGAAATTACATAAATTTCTATCGCGGAGTTGGAAACTTAGGAGCAAGAAAACTTCGCTCCTCGCTTTGAGTAAAAAATAAATAGGTACAGAAGGTTGGCTCCTTTGAACGAGCGAAAATACACACATATAAACAGGGTTCACGTAAAGTGAGTGCGAGCAGACTCGCTACTGGCATTTGTTAGGGATCGTCGTACATACGCGTCTATGTGTGCGTGCGCCTGTTTTTGCCTGTTGTATGGAGCTTCTGTACGTCTACCTATTTTGGGCTTTCGGGCAGGCGAAGGAATTGAACTGTAAGATTTTTTTCTTTCACACCTTGTTCACAAGATTTGTTATTTGCAACTGATGAGGTTTGGAGTTACCAAACTGGAATTGGATTTCGGATTATCTAGAAATTGGATCTTTTGATGATCTTTCTTCGTGTTCATTAAGTTGTTATGTCGTTGATTTGAGTAGGTTTTGATTTTTCTAGCTTCAGGAAAATATTTAAGGAAATTAATACCTTAATATTGATATCAGATAAGATAGCAACTAGTTCAACAATGTTTAGTCACACGTACCTAATTAATTTTACTGCTTTAATATCAGCAAGTCTTTTTATGATTTAGATGTTAGTATAACCCAGTATTCAGCACCGCTATAATACAATTTGCTGCCGCAGTCATTAAAATCTAGCTATCATAAAACTCTGGTAAAAAATAAATAACATAAAACTTCCAAACTATCTAACATCTACATTTATGCTTTAAAACAGAAGTTTAAGCACCGTAAGCGTAACTAAGCAGTGATAAGTTGTTAAGTAAGTACTAAGTTATTACCTCCGAACTTCATTAAATTGCCATCTGTGACTCTGTGTGGGACGTAATCTATAGATGCTATATGCTATTATTACTTTTGTAGAGGAAGTCAGATTCTCTACTAGTAATAAGGCTGCTTACACACCGTCCACTTGCAAAGGTTTTCTACCACAATGGATGAGACTGTGTGTCCAAATTTAGTATGCAGCGTACGCCTAAACATAATGGCCGAGGTTTGTCTACATTACGTAAACACTTTGACTTATTTTATAATCCTTTACGAAGTAAAATTTTCATAATAAAACATTATTTTTTAAAGTATGGAACTTTTCTGGTATAACTTGGAAAACTCATTCAATATTTACGGAAAAGTAAATAAATTCCCAACCGTAATTTTAACGGAAATTAAAAAGCAACTCAGGATTAAAAGCAAAGAACCATAATTCAAAACAAACAAATAATGGAAAAAGTCCATGAATATTTGATAAACCGTAAAATATAAGTTCGAACAAAAATAATCATGTTTCTGTTGGTTAGCACATCACTGAAAGGCTCTGAAAAGCAGATTACAAATACATTTTTAATATTCTTTAAGTAAACCAATGTAGGTACCCAAGTAGCAGTCTCCTCAGAGTGGTCTGATAGGAAATGCCGGCCTCATCTAGTTTAAATGATATTATTGGCGTGTAAAAGTGTTTGTACAAACCTACTTGCAGAAATAAAATCATTTATCATGTAGCACAGTCATGTCTTAAAAAGGTATTGTAGATATCTTCGAAACAATAACTAAATTCTTGGTTATTGTCTTGGTTAAAACCATATCAACCCCCCAAGATATCTGGAGGATATCCACCAAGAAAGAGTTAAGCAAAAGTGGGCACAGCACCCTAATTATGTAACACACTATCTATCACAATCTGAATCATTTTGAAGCCTATTGTTAATCCATTGCTTCATGTGTTCGAAAAATTTGTCGGCTCAACAACGTGAATAACGCAATGAATGTTGTTAAACTGGCAAAATGAAACCCGCTCCTACTGTTAGTGTGTTACGTAATTACCCCACTGGTTTACAGAATAAGTTAAGAAAGACCTTTACAGATAAACTTCAGTACGAGTTAAGAGAAACAGCATTGGTGTATTCTTCCTTTTATTTTCAAGATATCTTCAATATCTGTCAATATTATGTCTTTAGTATAACGTCAGTTATACTAAAGACATAATATTGGTATGTAAGATATCTACAATACAAAGTTAAGAATTTCTAATATTAACGCAGAAATTTAACAAGACTTTTAGAAACTAACTTCAAACTTCACATACTTATCTCAGATATACTTTAAATAAAACATTGTGTAATGATTTTACAATTTAGCATTCTAAATCAGATGCAAAATAAAATGGTTCTCTAATATTAATACCTATTTTGTAAAGTATTGTTTTGTGTAATCTTACAGATTAAATTCAAACGCACAATACTTTATCGTGTGAAATAAACAGACATTTTTATAAAACCGATGGACTTCAAAATTTATAAAGTAATTATATATCATTTGCACAAAAAAGTTTAAAAAAAAACATTAAACAAACGAATCTCAATCAAAAAAGAGCCCAAAATAACGAAAAACAAAAATAATAACTAATATGTTCATATTTAACATAGCACAAAATGGCGTTAAATCTATAAGTATTATCTGAACTAGGTATGTACCATTAAAGAGAGTAAGTATGGTTTTAGTAAGTCAGAGTTAGGAACGAACTGAGTGAATTTAGAAGTTGGAAGAATAATGATATCAGTTGTACTTTTAGTTAATTCAAGTTAATACCATGAGGGTTCAATTCATTCTGAAAATATATTTAGCAAATACCAACTTTTTGATAATTTCTTAAGTGTCAATAATTCATTCTTGCTTTCCCCGACGTATGGGTTATGCAAAATAAACAATTAATTTATTTGATCAAACAGCAAAAATCTATGAGATGAAGGGCATCACCAAAAGCAAAATCTAAAATCATATCAATTGGTAAATCAGTCAGAATAGTATCACTTTTATGATGAGACCCGTATATTTTGTTACGAAATCCTTCATCTGTTCCTTCAGAAAACTCTCTCCTCGGATAAACATTGCAGTGAGATTCATACGATTATTCACCTCTGGCAGTGAATTTTGGACAACTTTTGACTGTTAAAACTTAATACACTTACCTGAAATAAAAAGTAAAAAATCAAAACCGAAGTATTCAATGTAAACATGGCGACTATTACAACAGTTAATATTACCTACCTAAATAACATACATACATGTTTTTTTTTTTAGAAGAGCCTCTGTTTAATAAAAAAGAAATCTATGCGAATTTCAGAGAATCCATCGCATTACTACATGGACTATTACCTACATAAATAGACCATATAGATACTTAGTCTCTCTCTAACTAGTCAAAACAGCAGGTCATGGCAGAATATTCTGGGTAAATTGACAAATTATTCGCTTTATGAGTACATATCATCCATCACCTACCTTTTATGAATGCTCGAGCTGGCGAATCACATAATGAATGGTCTGATTCTTATTGTTATTAAATGATTATTATATATTTATATATGATTATTATATATTTATATATGATTATTATATATTTATTATTTGGAGACCGTTTTGTAAAATGTCCTTCATTTCAATTACAAAGGGATGTAAAAATGTGGTTCTTTTCCGCAATGGATTTTATTCACCATTACAGGAACTAAATTTATCTTGTTAATATTACATAATATAGGCCAAAATTCAACTTTGGAACTTTTGTACGTGGGTAAACCGTCAATATTTATTTTTATATGTATAGTAATAATCTTCGTTTTAGTTTTTAAAATTACTCAAAATGATAGTCATAAATCCGTTATGCCAATATTGCCCCTTACCACAGGGTCTTATTTCCACAAACCTTGCATTATTGAGAAGTATTCTAGCGTCTTTAGGTACAAGATTTGACTCATATTAATTGTGAATTTTTAATTAGCCACTGACTGCACATTGCGGTATATTGTAGCTAACACACCACTCTTTTAAATTAGTTCTCAAAGCATAATCGCACTCAAGCTTTCGGTTCATGTCTTCGTTCGTTTCAGAGTCAATGTTTTTGCTACTAATTTCAATATTTTAACCTTCAATTGTTGCGGGATTTGATTCCTTGTCAGTGAACAATAAATATGTTTCGTCTTATTTCGTCTAGAATTATTACATCAGTTGCAACAAAACTGCTGGTAGCCTGACTGGCACAATCTTCTGTAATAATGGAATTTGTAGTCAAGTACTTTCAACCACGACGTAGAGATCGTCTAATACAAAATTGCACGCCCCTCCACAAAAAAATCTATACAAACATTTGAAATGTGTATGCAACAAGCCGTGGAGGGGCGTGCAATTTTAAACTGGATGATCTCTACATACATTACGCCATGCTCCTTTTGTCTCGTTTACGTTCATACATTTGGTCATACACGCACGCCGGTTGCTTGTACTATACACCTGACCTTTCTGAAGAACATCACCAATAAGGTCACTATATATGTCCTCCTACGGTGTCCTCCTCCCGGAATTTCCACTCACATCTGCCTTGTAAATCCCTTTTGTTAGTAGCCTTTAAATTCACGGATCTCTTTATTTTTTGCACTATCCTTTTGTACATTACGTATCTTACGTATCTAATTGACTTATTCAGTTTCGAATAAACACGTCTCTTTAAGACTATTAATACTACCACAACATTTATTTAAGTAAATAAACACTTAAATTCACATTCCGCAAGACATTTTCATTTTCATTTTCAACTGTGATGCATGGATGACTCAAGGAAGCCTTAAAACCTATTTCAGATAGTTTGACTTCATTGAGATTTAAGTCATTAGTAATAATTCAATTAAGTATTAACTATTTCTTTAAAAAAAAACTGTTCTGAAAGTATACATACAAGTAGCATTATATCATAGACATACTTGAGACTAAGTTTATAATAAATGGATTTTGAAATTCTAAGTAAACTAAGCAGCCCTGTAGACTGTATTTGAAAACCTTTTTCAAATTCAAGGACGACTTGAATTTATAAATACACTCTTTAGTAAGGCTTATCTTGGCCAAATCAAAGTTAAGATATTTTATAGACATTTTTGATTTAATCAAGATCTGTTTGGGTACGTTTTTAAAAGGCTTTTACTAATAAAATACTATACTTTTAAATTACTTATAAGATCAGTCTTATTTGACACCATAACCTATTATGTATTGCTACCGTACACTATAGTGTGCACAATTAATTTTTAATTTTAGGTCAGTCACATTACGGGAAGTAGATGAAAAATCGAAGATGCGAGTGGAAAATTAATGAAACTGTTCGGTAAAATGGTTTTACCACTTACAAGTTCTATCCTAAACCATGAAAACAAGGATTTTTTTAAATAAATCAATCTATACAAGCAACAATAGATGAGCATTTGATGCACTGGTTTCATTGGCACTGGTTAATCTTTTTACGATGACATGAGCTATAACGTAGATTCCAAGTATATCTCGAAACAACACGATAGAAGAAGAAAAACATTCCATTATTCAAAACAAAGCCAAATACCAAGTAACCATGAATATTTCATAAACCATGGTGAAGTTTGATAAACTCCGAGATACGAAAGAGCCAGACGAAAAGTGTCAGTATTGATAAAGCAAGCCGCTTTTAATAAACATCGACTTAATAAAACATAGATTTTTGAATTTTGATAATAATATCGTAGGTAAGGCATTATCTGTGAAGACATAAAACACATCAAATGGTCTATAAGACCACTGCCCCTTTTATATCATCATCCGCCTAGCTTTTTCCAACTATGTTGGGGTCAGCTTCCAGTCTAAGCAGATGCAGCTGAATACCAGTATGAGGAACGAGTGTAAAGTTCGCTCAAACCTCCATAGAAAAGGGAGGATCCGCCGACCAGATGGGTGTCGTGTCTGGTGGGCAACTGCCCGACGTTTGATGTCGGGACGTTGTATATATGCTAGTTGCGCGGTAAACTCTGCTTGCGCGATGCAGGATTTTGCGTGACGCCAGTGTGACGTGTAGCTTGGATGTGGCGATGTAGATACCACTACATGTTACATGGAGCGACTGCCTATCTGACTTCCTCAACCTCAGTTACTGTGTAACACAATACTTCTTGGTAAGAGCCCCCTTTGGCTTTAATGAGACATAATTAAAATAGTAATATAATATATGACGGAGAAGGTACGTCTCTCTCGTTATCATTAGCCATATTTTAACTATTGTGGGCGTACTATGGGAAGTGTTGGTTATTGCGCAATAGAAAAACCGTTTGAAGTTCAAATCTAATTATAATTTACGAACAAATTAATCACACTAGCGCATCACACACTGTAGGTACAGTCATGAGCACTAATATGTCAACACTTTGCAACTTTCAATAGCGATTTTTTCGTGAAATAACGAATGCAACGTTGAAATGCGTCATATTGCATAAACCTATGGGTTCGAAAATACTATATTCGTAACCACATAAAATTTCATTGAAAAATTAAGGAGAAAATCGCTTTTGAATAGCCAAGTGTATATGACGGCAGAGGGTCCGACATCTTAAATAAAAGTAATAATATAGCAGCAATCAACTTTTATTACCACAGCTTAATAATTATTAATTCACTATAGTAATAATTCAGATTAGATTCCTAACAATTTAATTTTAACTCAGACTACAATTCAATATCTAAGCGCTACAACATGCGCCCCGGGCCGAGCCTGCGACAAGAATGATCCCGTCCTTTCCTTTTTTTTTTCCTTCCTCCTCATCCCTTCATCCTTTTTTTTTTTTTTGTATGACAACTCGTAGTTTTGACCACTGGGGGTCGTGGCTACTTAGCCGGACTGTGATCCCCTCCTCGCTGCGCGCTCGCTTATGTAGAGCGACTTGAGTAGTGGGGAGAGTGGGGAGGCGTAAGTGACGCATAGCACTGCGTAACTCGGCCCGCTGCACGTGCTGTTTACAATGGTGACGCCGTCATATACATATTAATGCTCTTGACTGTACACGACACGACTATACGGAAAGCGCGACAATTTCTAAATGTGTTCACGGCTTAGCCGCCAACCACCAACTCTGCTTTAACTCTGGTCAAGTGTTATGTTATACGCTCTGTCGAACGCCATCTGGTGGCGCTGGCGTCCCGATTAGTCAAAGTCAAACGATTGATTTAACGTACTTCAACATATATAATATTATTATATAATATTTAGTACATACTATGTATCAAAATTATTCCTTTTTGAGAGTAATAAATTACTATTATTATTATTAATTATCCATATTTATATCAATAAGAGCATGCAATAATTAAAGCTTCCAATTTAATTGCATACCGTTTATTAAGTTTTTGCGAACATTAAATAATAATTAATGTAAGCGCTGTATTGTTATGATATCAGCACTTGAGAGAATTATTTTTCTTGTTACCAAGAATTGACGAAATATTGTATAACGATGATATTTTGTAAAGTTATACCGATTTTGCTCGAATGCATCTTTGCCAAACAACAGACAAGTAATGATGCATAAAAATAATAAAAATGCAGCAAACAAAGGAAGCTTCAGACATTACTATTTCCATATTCAACCCAAACAGATGCAAGAAACTCCGGAGACACTTCTGAGCTATTACAAAGACGGTCCCTTAAAAATAAAGATAGGACTCAGACGACACACTATAAATACCTGCTCCGCGTTTCCAAACTGCAATCCGATTAAAAAGCGCCAAACTAGCATAAATACATATCAAACTAACGTCAACTCTATCTCCACTTCCTTAAGGTTCCTAATTGTTTGTTGCATCCAACTGTCATTTTAACACTTTAGTTTGGATCCAAAGAACAATGGCACTCCGGAACGCGGCGAAATTCAATTTTAGATTCACAGAAAGTTTTGAGTCCAAATCTCATTTTGATATTTTAAATGTGCATTTACGCCGTAGTGGGAATTTGTTGGATGAAAATGAGAAGTATTTGTCTGTGATTCATTCAGATGACTAGTGTCGCCCCTGGAGAGCAATTGTAAGGGATTATATTGCTCTTATTCTTAGCGTGTCGATGACAATCTAAATGGAGTCAGTCCTGAATTCGGCTAAGTTTTTCGCGCCATCACTAGCGTCCATCAGTTCCTGTAACGTGCAGCTGACAGGACACGCAGGACATGATATTAAGTATCTCATCGTTTGTGGAACAACATCATATTTACACTCCAAGGCGGAGTTGTCTATGAATCTCCAACTGAACAGGTTTTCCTTGCTTCGGCCAACCTGGGTCTTTACTATTTAAAGACTTCCAGGTTACCCAATGTAGCTCATGTCTTCAGCGGCTGGAACGAATGGTTTCGGTGTCTCGCCACGGCTTTATTCTTTCTCTTGATGGTTCGCCAGTGAGTGGGACGATACACTTTAAAAAACTGCCCATATAGTAATAATAATTATCAACTAATTCGAATGAAAGTTGTAACCGAAAAAAGTATCTATCAAAATGTAAACGTTATTCGAACTTTCGCACGTTTCGTAACCAAATACAAAAAAAAAACAAAATAGGTACTTGGGTTACTTATTTTGCTTTTACAGTACATACCAAACTATCTCACAAGACACCAAATCAGTATACAAAACTAACTTCGTAATGAAAGAGTTGTTTGTTATACGGGTCTCAAAAACAGTCAAGCCCGATTTTCCAATACGCCAACTTATAGAATGTTTAAAAAAATCTCAACTTTTTTTCAACGAAATCTAATCTGTATCAAGACAGGTAAGAGACTGATTTAACAAAAGAAATCTGAAATAAAAAATACCAGACTGTTTGGTCGTGGTCATGTCTCGTAAAATCTCCGTCGAAATAAATTTTATTTATACAACTCGTCTCATTGTTAGCGACCACGGCTAAGGTTTAGAGGTCATGCCTTGATTTGAAGGTTGTAACTTTTAATGATTTTTCTCAAACATGCTTGGAAATTCAAGCATTATTTTGAAAACCTTCTTCGCGATAAATCGAAAATGATATACTGGTCAAATACATGCGAGCAGCGGCCGACAATGTTCTAGTACGAAAATCCATATCTGTCTTGTTTAGCGGCCGCCAATGTTAATATGAAAATCCATATCTGTCGTGTTTAGCGGCCGAATAAATTACTATGAAAACTCATGTCTGTCGTGCAATTTAAAAATGGAACGAACTTTTTACTTCGACCCATGGCAAGCACGGAGGTAACTTATCAAAGACTGTATTTAAATTTCGAACTGGCTTAGTTAATAGAGCTGTTTAAAGTGAAAAAGAAACAAATTAACACATTACTGACGCAAGAAAAGTTATGGTTGTTTGTCATTGATTCTGAAATTTATAATTAATTTACTTAGTTTGAATTTCCGTGCATTATTTGAGAAAAGTACTATACAAGCCTTGGCTGCAACCAGGCATTGACTGTTGTTGGCCGCTGCAGTAATGTACCATTATTTTGTTATTTTCTTGATATAAATGATGGTCTATGAAAATTAGAATAGCTACAGATGTTAAGGTAATGCAATATCAAACCCATTAGTTTCTGTCTTTCCCACATCCTATACATTCAAAATACTCAACGTCTAATTAGACAGCCCTGGTGACTGTAGAAGGAATTCTAATAAATGTAGTAAATACGTATGGAAAACATTCATTATAATCAACAACAAAAAAGTCCTTGCGTAGTTCTGCATTGCTACCAATGCGTTGAAGGTGTCGAACACCTCGGACACCATGGCATATTCTACAGTAGGAGCGCAGGTTGGATAGCACAGCATGCCAGCATCAATGACATCATCCGTCGTGCTCAAGTAACCGCCGGGGTGCCAGCTGTTCTAGAACCCAATGGCTTGGCACGCGACGATGGGAAGAGATCAGACAAAATTACCATAATGCCTTGGAAGTTAGGTAGGCCTTTGGTGTGGGATGCAACGTGTGTCGACACACTTGCGCCATCCCATCTTCCTAGCACGGAAGCCTGTGGTGGGACGGCTGCTGCAGGTGCGGAAAACCTCAAACGGCGCAAGTATATAATACTGCCAGCCTTTTGGGCACTTTACCTGTTAACAACGATGCGGACGAATTTGTTGATGCCCTATGATTCTTTCTCCTCCCCTTTTTTATACTTGTAAATATTATAAAATTCATCAACAACAACGAATAAATCAAAACAGTTTTTAACTCACTGGAGTTATATAGATTTAACACTAACAAAGATAAACTCTCCAAATAAATGACAACAATGAACATTTCACTTTCGCAGAACTACGTCGAAGCTCTAAAACAATACTTGTAACATTCAGAGAAAGTAAAACTGACAAAAACCTGTGGTGTTAGCAACTACTTCCAAAGATCCATTGAAGGATAAGAGATGTATAAGTGAGGCGAGAGAACCGGACGAAGTGTACGGAGATAGTGCAGGATTTGAAGTAGGAGTGTGCTACTGTGTGGGAAGTGCTAGTGTTGTATTTGTTGTGCCAACGGTTTCGCTTATGCGGACTTATAAACACTTAGGCCTGCTTGCACCAAAAATAACTAAACACATTCAGCGCTAAACGAATATAAAATATCGTTCTGTTTCTGTCAATCGTTGGAACATGACAGAGATAGAATGATGCTATAAATATTGTGATTTGTGGTGCAAGCGGGTCTAAAACTTAGTCAGAAATAATATCTTTGAATTAAAACAAAAATCATATAAATCAGATAGTTTTCGAGTTATGAGCGCACTACAGAGAGATTAATAGAGTAAGTAAAGTGACACGTAATTTGAATAAAAAATTATTTTAGAAAAATGTGCTGAAGAAAAATGATAGTCAATCAACAAAAATCGTGTAACAATACCAACAATTTGCCTTTAAATAGAACTCATAAATGAATGGTAAAGACTAAGAGATATTAAGAAGAACGAGAAATGAGAAATAAAATAACAAATCGATCTATGTTCATGAGGTGCTGAGTAATTGGTGTTCAGTACAGTCAGTCACAAACAATTATAAAGAAAGTCTTTTGAGTAAGTATTATAGACGACTTGTTTTAAAAATAAAAAGCACTCCAGTCAATATCACTATTAATTGAAACTGAACAACGTACTGTTTTTGCTACTAATTTCTCTCTTTGACTACCTTTTAAGATGGCGCTTTTGATTTTCTAGCAATTAAAGAGCCCAGCATGTTGTTTTGTTTCTTTCTTTTGTATACCTATAGTGTTGGCGTCGATTACATGGGACTTAAACATAACTGGCGAAATGTGGGTGTATGTACTATATGTACACCTCTGCCTAACCCTTCGGAGAATACAGGCGTGAATATATGTGTGTTATATTAATATTTCTTATTTATCGAGTTAAAAATAAACATTTTTTAAATGAGATTAGGTCGGTGTATCCTATCCGACTACTCTGACAAGAAACACTGAAACAAACTCAGAGGTCACAGTCTCTTTTCAAGTCCAGACTTTGTCTTGGTCAGATCGGAGGACCATGTAAGGATTAGTGTTGATAAAAACTAACTGCCCCGAATTTCGGTGTTGGGGCTTCTTGGCCCCTTGGTTGAGGCTGTGGTCCCTCGGTCCCCAGACTTGGGGAAAAGTCCTTGGGTTGCCCTCCCCGTCCCACAGGTGCGAGTGCTTTATTGCTCCCATGGGAGTCCTTTATTGCATACCTAGCCGCTGAGGGGTATACCTCCCCTCAGCCGTCTGTAGTTTGTTTCTGGGAGTGTGACTGTGGGGGCGCCCGAAGTGCTTCACGACGCCTGTGCGACCAGGCCCCTGCCTGGTGAGAAACCTAGTTCCCAAGGAAAGGCCCAGCAGGAGCCGATCAAGCAGCAAGGGCGTTGGTTTTGGTTGGCGCTCACCCACAGTGGCGGCTGTCCCCGCTCCCTACAACTTAACCAGATCTAGCCGGTAGCGTTGCAGGGCGCGGAGCGTTGTAGTGAGTATCGAGCGACATGAGGTGTATGTACGTCGAACGTGTGGTTGCCTGACGTTCGATGTAGGGACTTTGTATACAGTGTGAGTCTTCATAATGTGCCCATATCAAAATGGGGGAAACTAAGCGTAATTTTATCGACGGAAAAATATTTTAAACACTACAAAAATCACTGTATATGATGCCATAAGCTGGATGGAACGGCAGCTGGATGTGGATGTGGAGCTATGTCGCAAACTATGCTCCATCTTCTATCTTGCTCTCCCCAAAACTTGCAGTCAAAGTGACCTCTGCGCTGCCACCGATGTCGCCGTGGAAGTGGCGAAGTTTTGGGCCAACAAAATATGAGAAAAGTCGTGCCAGCGACACGAAGAAGAAGAGTGTGTATGATAGTGGCGCGGTAAACTCTGCTTACGTGATGCAGGCTTTTGCGTGACGTCAGTATGATGCGTAGCTCGCATGTGGCGATGTAGATGCCGCCACAGGTCTAATAATCTTATATTAGACTTTCATAAAATGTTTCGTACCTTTTAAAAGATGGAATCTTATACGTTACAGTTTAAATGGGTAATTCAAAAAAGTTTCAAGGTGACACAGTGACTCAAAAGTCTTTCTTTGTTTTAATAAATTTAATTAAAGTTGAAAAAGTTTTGAACTGCTACCCTGTACTTTCTCCAGCGATATTTATAAAAGCACATAGTTTCAAATGTACTTAATAATTTGATAATTCGTTGTTAAGTCTAAACATCGTTATTATAAATAGAATACCAGTAGATATTTAATTATTGAGCACGTGCCAATTCAAAGGATATCAAATATTCATCGACGTATGAATATTGGATATTCCTATTTCGCTGTATGCGTTTTGCGAAGTGGTCCAAATTAAGAGCATTCGCACTATACAGACAAAAAAATATGCAAAAGAAAATACTTTTCCCATCGTGTAACTAAATATATAAACTATTCAACTTATGAACATCGTTAATTTGACAAAGATGCAGTTCGACATGTTGATATATTTTCAACTACCTACTTCTGCATCGAAATCAAGGCTTGATTTATATGTAGGCCCTCAATACTACTATGAATATAATTTAATAGGTAGATATTGTTTAAGGAAATAGACAACGACACATAAAACGATATATAGATCAATCGAATATATAAATTATAAACATTCTGACGATACAACATGTCATGTAGTTTATTATTAATTTGGGAATAAACATTTTTGAAGCAGCTAGCTATCAATCCGTGTCAAAATAATCAAAGGACAATATGAATATTAATTAAAGCTTTGTCCTAGTACGTTGTTAAAAGGATGTAAGGGATGAATTGTAAGTAATTACTACTTAATAGAGTCACTGTTTGTGCCACCACGTAGGTAGAACGTCCTCGAAATATGTTAATCTATATCATGTCCACACCTTGTAATATATTTTATTTCGATAAATACGTTATATGAAACCAAAAAAATAATAAAATAAAATAAATAATAAAAAAAGAGAGAAAGAAAAGAAAAAAAAGAAATTCATTGTTTTGTTGTTAGAGGTAGTTTTTATTATCTAAGTATGTAGTTAGAGCATCGCATTAGCACATTTTTAGCTATAATGGTTTTATTTACGAAATTATAAATAAATAAATTAGTGAAACGATCTCTTACCATCAGAAAAGTTAAATTCCGAAACCAAAAACATGGCAATAATTCTCTAAACGCCTATCATTCGGAACTTGGACCAAACACAAACCGAAGGAATTCGGGACAGGCAGTGTCGGAATAGCACACCAATACCCTAGGCTATGCAATATGCAAAAATCTCTACAATGCCAGCTCTTTAAGCATATTATTAAAATATTTTGCGAGTATGATCGCGAATCATGCGTTACAACAGATTCCTCGCGATATATATTTTTCAAATATTGGAATATTTTATTGTTTGGAGCTCTCCACTGCGAAAATGCTCGCCATTTGTTTCGGGAAACCGTTTTATGTTCATTTTTTTAAATGTATTTAGATGTTAAAGTTACCGTCCTTTCCTGTCAAAATCACAGTGATCTTTATTGTTATTGCAATAAGGTTGCTGTTGGGTTATTGCCATTGACAAGTTTGTCAAAATCTTAGTAATCTTTATTTTCATTACAATAAGGTAGCTATTGGGTACTGCTGTCAAAGGTAAAATAACGTTGAGCGTTACCCGCGCTCAATATTGGCAATATAAAAGCAAAGCAATTGTCCGACTTGAAATTTTTGGCCCCGACCCTTGCTCGAGCCAGCCCGCGACGCTGAGCCTGTAGCTTTAAATTCGTCGCCTAGTAATAATAATTCAGATCCAGCCTGTCCCTTACTGCCCGCTCCCAGCGACGCCCTAAGCCGAGGCTCGTACCCCGCAGGGGGTGCCCTTCCTGTGTTGCCACCTAGTTTGTTAGTCTTTTAAGCTCTGGCTGGGGGCTTTAATTTATTAGGGCAACCACAGGCATATCCGGTTAAGCAGCCAACCTTCTAGGTTGACCACGGAGAAGGCAATAAAAAATAAAAATGTTTTTAAAATAATAGTACATTACTGCAGCGGCCGACAACAGAGGCGTTGATGGACGAAGGTGAAAATGTTACGATAGTATACGTTAGTCCATCAATGCCTGGTTGCGGCCAAAGCTTATATAGTACTTTTCTCAAAAATGCGCGGAAATTCTACTAAGTAAATTAATTAAAAACACAATCAATGACTAAGAACGATAACTTTTATCGCGCCAACAATTTCATTTGATTATTTTTTCACTTTAAACAGCTCTATTTGCTAAGCCAGTTCGAGATTTAAATAAAATCTTTGATAAGTTATCTCCTTAGTTCCCATGGGTCAAAGTAAAAAGTTCGTTCCATTTTTAAATTACACGACAGTGTGTTTTTCATAGTAATTTATTCGGCCCCTAAACACGACTGATATGAATTTTCATATTAACATTGCGGCCGCTAAATACACAGATATGGATTTTCATATTAACATTGCCGGCCGCTAAATACGACAGATATGGATTTTCATATTAACATTGCTGGCCGTTAAACACAACAGATATGGATTTTCATACTAACGTTTCCGGCCGCTGCTATTGCTGGTATTTGACAAAATAATGCTCGAACTTCCAAACATGTTTGAGAAAAAGATTTCATATTCACATTATTTCTTGTTTTTATTATTTTAATAAGGTATCTACTACAGTTCCGATATTTTTTTTACTGCTTCAAGAACTCTTAATGTTTAAACTTTGTCAACACGAGTAAAATCGGGTGTTCAACTTCCTCTGACTGCTGTGAACCACGCGCACGCGCCAATGAACATGCAGCAGCTAATGATATACTAAATATGTATGTTCATCTCTTTCTAACAACAGGTATCAGTATGGGCCTTTCCTTTTCTTCGCAACCTGTATGATTGTATGTGTAGCTACATTCATGGCTTACGCGGTTTTTGGATGCACTAATGTTGGTATATGACGCGTCTATTTATAACACATAATTGTTGAAGGGACTGTGTTATATTTCGAGGGACACAACATGAGCTTTTGTTTACGGTTTTACTGATGTGTTTGTTTCGATTTTTTTCCGGTCGAGTTGAGTTTCGAAAATGCTAACGTTGAAACGTACCTTTTCCACGCGTTTCTATAGCAAAAAATGGACCATTTGCTATCGAAACGCGTTACCGAAACATTTACCGCGAAACATTTACCTACTATTTTCAAAGCTTTTTTTTTCATTTAAGGATTTCAGGTCGAAATACTAACCAGCCCAGTTTAGCCTAGTATAAATACATTGTGGCGATTAGGTGATCACATTAAACCAAGTATTCTACATTACATATTTTGAACATACACAATTAAAAAAAATTATAACAAATAACATTCTAGCTATGGGACCTTCTTTTTCGTTTTAGTATTTAACAACATTAAGCTTAATTTGTGATTATTTGGTAACAATAACCTAACGTTTGGGTTGAATTGTTGATACCATCGCCCCGCGCGTGTGTAGTGCCTTATTATCAAGGGTGGTTTATTTCACGCCAATTTTTACGCTATAATTGATTATTTTATTATTTTAACAGACTGATAACAACTTGTAATGACCGCTGTACTAATTAATGTGATAATCAGAGATCGGATATTCGGATGGCTAAAGTTAATTTTTAGCTGTGAAAGTATGGAATCGGCTTCTTAATATTTTTATTTGTTTTGTAAAAAAATCAGATGCATATTTATTTAAAATGATTGTTTAACCCCCGATGCAAATAAATGTATGTAGGGTGTAAGAGAAGTGGTGTGTGTTAGTTAAAACAAAAAAAATATAAATTAAAATAATTCTTTTTATTAAATTAAGTACTCACTATATGTATCCTGATTGGGCGTAAATATTTCGATCGCTATGATTTGGTCCGGTTTGGTCACTGAAATCTGACGTTCGCGGGATTTTTCGATACAAAAGCGCATTCCATATTAGCCATCATCTCAACTTTAGGTGAATATGCATCCGAATATCCGATTTCTAGTGATAAAAAATGCGCCACTCTGTATGAGACCACGAATAAACGCCAAAATACAAAAGCAAAGGTGCTATCTAAACCAGATTAACATACTGCACTCCAGTTTAAAGTCGGTGACACACGACTGGGTATTACACGTCTTGTCAATACGATCTAAGAGCGTAACCAACTCAAAATCACAGCAGCAATAACGTTTGAGGATTACCACTAAACCTGACCAAAAGGCTTTTGTGTACCTACGTAGGTATGTGTGGATATCGTATACATTGAGCTTTAAGGATCCTGTAAACAGGCGCGACATGCGACGCGAATCACACGCGACACTAAGGCAACGCTCGTCGCGCGACAGCCGGTGCCTTTGTGTCGCGTTGCGTGTCGCGTCTGTTTGAAGGAGCCTTTATTGAACTACAGCTGGAAACAAAATTTGATTTGACTAAAAGTCAATTTCAAATCAGTCAATCAGTCAATTTTTTATTTTACGATTAAGGCTCAATTATTACAAAATCACAACCCACAAACTTTTAAAGTTGCGACGATAGTTATAAGCACATTTTTTGGCTGCATTCTGTACAAATCGGATTCTTACATGCAAAACACATATAAGCTGTATTGCATTTTTCTTAGGGTCACAGGTTTAACATGTCTTGGTCAGGTTCCATACGTGGCATAGTGTTGTTTTCATTTTCAATAGGTTGCAGCTCAAACCCGTCACCTTCTACTTCTGATTCGAACACTCGGCCTCAATGATGTGATCCACTGCAATCTTCTACGTCACTGCAATTTTCATCCGGAAGTTCTGGTACACTCAGGTTTTCCGAATCTGAATCTGGTTCCTCTAGCCATTGTAGTACGTTTGATTCAGACATTATAAATCAATAAAAACTAAAAATATACAGTATAACCAAAATAACGTAACTACCTGACGTCGGTCTCACGGACCGCACACGAAATATAAATTACGAATAATGTTTAATACGCGCAGGTCTGGAGCTGCCGAGCGTATGGGGCGTACTGGTGGGGGAGAAGAAAAAGTACATGGACACACAATTGCGTAGCGTGCATAGTAACGGAATAATTTGAAAAACAAAATCTCCAGAGTCTCTGAGACCGGCGTCAGGTGGTTAAGGGTTAAAACCGTCGAAAACCATGAAAACGACACACATAACGAAATATTAAAACAAATTGCAGCCGCTATCTTGGATTTTCATTTTGGCCAAATTCACACTTTTTTTCCAGTTCTCTTTTTTTCTTTCTCTCTTTAGAAAGTTGTATGGAGAGGGCATAAATAACGCTTTGTCGTTACGTGACGATTTCTACCAGTCAATTCCTACCGCAAGCCGCGTTAAAGAACTTCGTTCCAAAAAGGACTTCGTTTCAAAAATGAGAAAAAATTCCCGGATAAATTCAAATTCGGGAAAACCTGAAAGTGCTTTTTACTATGGGATTTTTGTATGAATTATTATTTGGACAGAACAAAGTCTATCGGGTCAGCTAGTTTTTTAATAAAAATAACTCAAACTTTTAAATAGAGGTAACTTGACATAACTTTAGTGGTTTATGAATAAAAGGTGAACTTACTGTTATATCCATTAGACTACTATTACAACAACTACTCAACTAACTTTAACTATAATCGCTAATATAGGCATACTCTAGTTACAAATATTTTGATATAGGAGCACTTAAAGTTAGGTGCTTTTTCTGTTAAACTCCACAGCGACTCGTTTTAATAGTGCCTTCAGCTCAACTCGCTCGAGCTAATTTCAGAGTTGACATTGTAAATGCAGTCCTTTTTAATATCTGCTTATAGTATTCAAAAGGTTTTCGGATTGTGTATGATTATGTGTATTAAATGGAATGCATTTAATTATAGCATCCACGAGTGGCTATACTTAAATGTAGGATCAGTGTGTCATAAGTAGGTACATAGGTCATAGTCATGTCATACCACCACCGCAAAATAACCAAGTATGTAACTATGTTACCTGTCTCCAATAATCAGCAAATGTGATATAATTATAATTATTATTTTACTAAACAATTTTAATATGCTCAATCCTTACATGTAATTTTTTTTCAATTCTTTTAATCCTCAAATTTAATAATTTGTTTCCCTATTTTATTTCTATCCTGTTTACACCATTGTAATATGAATGCTCACTCTTGACATGTTATTTTTTTTTTCTTTCATCATTCATCATTGTTTTTCTCAATTTTTATTTTTATCGTGTTTACACCTAGTTTTATTATGTGTATGCTGTGGTCTCCTGTAATTGAAGGAGCACACGTAAAAGAACTAATTTTATTACTTTAATTTATATTGTATATGTGTATCCTTTGTTGGTGATCCCAAATAAATAAATACTAATGTCTAAGAACGGCAACTTAAATTTGAACATACGACAATTTAAGTGAGTTGTCTATTTACTTAACAATTAATTTCCCTGACTTTGCCTAGTCAGCAAATAAATTAACTTAATGTAAAACAAAGAATGACTCAAAATAAAAACAAAAGAGAGAGAAAGATATGGAGTTTACAAATACAGTACCGGTTTAACCCTAAAATGGTCATCTATAAAACGTACAAACTACCAAATGGTAGACTACCGGATCTTATCATTAAAGAAATCCGCTTCCCACACTTTTTGGCTCATAAATTACGTATCAGCACATCCTGCCCCCTATTCTAATAAATCTTGGCGGTTTCTTCCCCGGGGTCCGGGAAAAATCCCGGGAATAGTGCGGCGATAATCTTCGGGATGAAGGATCCAATGACGAAATAGAATAGTCGTAAGATTAGGCGAGAGGTTTAAAACTAGAAAACGATATCGACGGGTGGATAACGGATTCAAATGCTTTAATAGTGATGGAAAGCTGCAATGTCTGCCTTCTGCCCTTAATATAGGATGGGAATACCATTATTCTTATACTTATCATTAGTTTGAAATGAAACCAATATACTAGGCAAATAATTAATTACGTGGTGCTCATACTAATATAAGCAGAAATAACGTTTCTTTTTCATAAAAAAATTATGAAAATAAGACACATTACGTTCTGAGAAATTAAATTAATGAATAAAAACATTTATTTATGATTTTTTGATCATTTTAATTGGGATATTATTAATTGCACATCAAATAAATAATCACCTATCAACTTATTTCCATCATTTAAATACTGACTGCACAGCAAATTAAATACTGACTGCACAGCAAATCAACCCGACTGTACATACATAATACTCACATTCATAGCGTGTGAGTATTATGTATTTGTCTCCGATCAGCCGTTTGTCGTAAAAATGCTCTATTCCCATCCAATACCTAAATGTTCCCGAAAATACTAACCCTAGATGGTCGACGTCAGTGGCATCCCGAGGTTCGGTTGGTTAGGTTCCTTTAAACCCTTTAGACAGAAATAGGAGCCCCGCGAAGCGGGGCTCCGTCGACCAGCTTATTAACCCTAACCCTATATTTAGATTACCCTAGATTTCGGTAAAACGCAATTTAAATAAAACTTTGTGTAGCTGAGTGTACAAAAAGTCACGCTTTGGTATTCGTTAGTAATAGATTTTTTATTTAAAAAAATGTGGTAGTCGTTGGGAATAGAAAATAAATTGATGAAAAAGCTTTTGCTTTAGGAAAAATCGCTGTACGCTGCGAAAATAAATTGTAGTGTGTTTAGTGATATTTTGAGTTGAATATTTTGCTGTGCAATCAGTAATTTTGATGGGAATTCGGAATCTTATTGCATAGAAAAAGGATATTTTTTGATTTGCGTTTAAATACTACCCATTTTAATTAATGATACATCGGAGGTAAACACGTCAAGAAGAATATATTTATTACTAGCTATGGCGCACAACTTCGTCTGCGTGTATTTTATATTTCATAATTTTTAAATGAAATATCCAGTACAAAAATTAGCCTCACATGTCCTTCTCCAAGTCCCAAGCTACCTATCTGTCTTTAGAACGAACGGTTCAGAGGCTTAAGCGTAAAAAGCTAAGAGACAAACAAACAGACAGAGTAACTTTCGCATTTTTATATGTAGTATTACCCCGGTCACATACATGCGTGCAAACATTCGTTCGAGGTTCGCGCACTGTACGTCAAAAACCGACACGGTTTTGAAAACCGTGAATGTGGTAAAAACTGTGCATTATTAATCTGAAAATGTCGTCCTACACTAGCGGGTTCGCGAATCGTGCGAATGTGAATGACCGGCATTAGAATGAATTATCTCAAAAGACAACGATATAGATATTGCTCAAACTGTGTGCATCTCTATTGTAGTGTACTCACGTGTGCTCCTTAATGCAGCAAGAAACAAATTAATGCGTTTGATAACAAGCGTTCCATTCTTATTGCACATCACTAATATCCCTATGATCTTCCAAGTACGTCTAATATGCCTGAACGATTATGAACTCAATGGCAGTAGTTTGTTATACCTAATAATATAGGAGTTCCTTGAACCTTAAAGTTAGTGGCAGACCAAGAGCTACGCTAAATTAGTTTAGCATAGCTCGCATAGCTGAGGTACTTTCTCATACCTACTTGTGGTAGGTGAACACAAGTATGAAAAATTAACTCGGCTATGCGAGCTATGATAATTTAACTCAAAGTCTAAAAAAAAGGTCTGGCACTCCGGGAGTGACACATGCTTACGTCACTATCCATTTGCCACTTTATTGCAAAAAACCATGAATTATGGAAACATTTTCAGTCACCATTCTGTTAAGAAATATATATAAAGCATTTAAATTATTGTTGTTTCGTTTTTCTAATCAAACGAAACAATTAAATTTAAACATATACCAACGTAATTGTTAATTAAAACCTCATCGTTTTATCGGATTCGCACAGATAATAAAGGCGGTTTGGGAGTTATTATTACACACTAATGGTAACACAGCGGTGATGACGTAGGCTTGTGTCACCCACATGACCACTGTGTCTCGGAATGCTATACCTGGCGAAGTATATTAATATACCACGATCTAACTTACCTTATGCTTAAATCATTCGATCCTGGATCAATGTAATGTCTGTTTTGCAAAAAATTACGAGAGTATATTAAAATATATGTGTACCAATTTATTCGTAAATTTTATAGAGTAATCTTGTGCTTTACTCACGATTTCATTGGGGTTGCTTGACTTAGTAACAATCTCACTGATTGAAAATTTCCGTAGTTGGCGCGTCACCAGCTTACGAAGCCGTGCCCAAAAATAATAAATGAACGTTGTAAACAAAAGTAATCATCATAATGATCTGCCTCGCTTTTTCCATCTATGTTGTTCAGCTTCCAGTCATAAAAGTATTTATAAAATATAATTTTATTGTTTTTTTTTATATTTCTCAGATTAGGGGAAAAGAAGAAAAACATAAAACAACACAACACACAGAAACAAACAGAAACAGGAGGATTCTTCATAAGTTGATTAAAACTTATGATGTAGCCACTACACAAATAAAATTCCCTAGATGATTCACATACAGACACACCACCGATCCCATCCAACGCTGTCCTTGAAACAGACCACCAAAAAAAAACAATAACAAATTCAACAAGCACCCATAAATCATACGTAGACCCTACGCAGTCCCTACGTACCCAAACAAAGCCAGTGGAACAATACGAGTTAAAATAAAAGAAACAAACATTTGTATTTTTCTGTATAAGCCGGCCGATGCCACGCCGGTCACGTACGGGACGTATAAACGGTACACGGTAGTATAGACTTGTGTTTTGTAAGTCTGAAGGGATATGACACCATTGGTTGAAGTTTAAGGGGTTTTAAAGAGTTAGAAATATTTGCTTGTACGCCTCAAAATCAAAATATTTTATTTGACCAAAACCTACATGGGCACTTATGAAGCGTCAGACGCTAGGTGCACCGGTCCAATTGGTATTTTTCTATGGAGAAGAGCCGGCAAGAAACTCCATGGAACAAGGATTTAGATTTAGAAGTAAAAACAATTTTTTATATATTTTAATCATGGACGAACAAAAAATTCGGACGGAACTCCGCTAAGACAAAACTGTGTCCCGTTTATGTGTGAATGTAGTCGTTTGCGCGCGTAATAGCCGACCGTCGCGTCGTCGTCGGCCGACTAATGTGTGAATGTGTGCCTTCAGTGGCCTGTATGTACAGCGAGCTGGCCGACTTGAGTGACACAGTATTTTTCTAGCGAGAATCTGTCAATTTTTTTGATTTTAATATTACAAATAGATAAGACGTACAAATTCGGTAAGTTCCATAACCCTTACTCTCTGTCCTTGTCGTGTATTTTTTTCTAACTATCTTTGAGGAAAACTATAACGCCTAGCACATTTTTTAAGGGTCGGAGCACACGTACCAAAACGCTAGTGCGCGGTCTCGCTGGTGGTCACGTTGTGGCAGCGACGTGGCCGGCCGCTAGAGCGCAGTTTCGCTGGTGGTTACGTTGTGGCTACGACGGCGACGTGGTATCGATGTAGTCGGTATCGCCCACACGGTTGATTTTGACGGCTAAATGTGGTCCGTGTAAATAATACATAAGTTTTCATAAAAATTAGCACCTGTCCACGGGTTCCCTCTATCTGGCAGAATTTTGATGCTCCGAAATTTATTTGGCATAACCCACTTCGCATAATCTTCTTTAAACGAATATATATATGGCATAAAAATCATTTAATATAATTATTGTTTGGCCGAATGTTTATATGTCCGAATTTACAAAGGCATACTTTTAAGATGGCAGAATTTTATTTGGCATAATTACTTTTGGCAAAGCTTAATTTCGCATAATTTCGTTTCACGTAACGTTTATTTAGAGCGACGATTATTTGGAATAATTTCACTTGGCATATTAAGAAGATGGCAGAATATCATTTGGAATAATTTTATTAGGCATAATTATTGTCATTTCTATAAAATGTAATCATATTCTTAACCTTAAATTAAAATTAAAATATTGTCTTAAAAAGTCAATATGTTGTACTACAAAAGTTAGTGAAGTGACAGAACCGAATCGCTGCAAAACCGACAGCACGTAGTCTTGTCTGCCCTACCCCTAGAGTGTAATTTAAGCCCGCGTAGGCGCGGAGGGGCGAGGCGGCCCGCGAGCTGAGGAGCAGGTGGTTTTAAAGCTCGCCGCCGCGGCTGAGGCTGGCCGGCGAAGCCGGCCAGCAAGCCGAAGCCGCTGTGGTGAGCGTTACAACCATCTGCGACGAGAAGCTTGCGTGGGACCGCCGGAGCCCCGCAGCGCCGGAGCCGTGACAGAAACCATGCCTGCTGCATGTTGCATGCTTGCTTGCATGCTGCATGTTTGCTTGCATGCTGCATGCTTGCTTGCATGCTGCATGCATGGTGTGTGCTTTTTTGCATGTTTGCATTCTACGTGCTTGATGGATACATGCATGGTGTGTTCTTTTTTGCATATTTGCATGCTACATGCTTGATGCATGCATGGTGTAAGCTTGTTTGTATGTTTGCATGCTTCTCTCATGCTTCATACAAAATTACTCTAACTATGAATTTTCCGTAATGTGATAGATGAGTCTTTCAATTATTATGGATATGAAAAGTATGCCAAAAGATGATTCTAACTGTAAACTTTCTGAGATATGATAGTTCTACCTTTAAATGATTATCGATATGAAATGTATGTATGCCAAAAGACGATTCTGACAGAGAACTTTCTGCAATATGATGGTTCTACTTTTTAATTATTATGGATATGAAATTTATGCCAAAAGACGATTCTGACAGTGAACTTTCTGCAATATGATGGTTCTACTTTTAATTATTATGGATATGAAATTTATGCCTAAAGATGATTCTGACTTACGAAATTATGCGTTTTTAATGTATTATAAATGAGTGTATGCCAAACGATTTTCTGCGAAATGAAGTTTATGCTATGCGCTGTTATGCAAAATAATATTATGACATAAAAAGTTCTGCTATAAAGGGTAGACCCCCTGTCCACGTGTTGCTGCTGTGTTGTGGTTGTGGTACTTACAATAATTACTATAGGTAAGTATCCATTTTTACTCTCAGATTAACAGCATCAAAGAAGTTTTCTTAAAAGGTTTCAAGAGTTTTAATTCGTGTATGTCGGCCAGGGCGCGAACCACCGTAGCCTAAACAACGCTTGCAGTGCATCTTTTAAGCATGATTATTACTAACTCTACTACTCTATTTACTTTGTAAAATTCACCAATGTTAGATTAAGAGTAAACATGTTATCATAAATCTCATAACGTTATCTTGGTTAAGTTTTGTCAATTAGTTAAAATTTTGGAACGATAATTTGTTCCTTTCACACAGCACTTCATAAACTAGCCATAAATCTAACATCTTTATTACCTCTCACGTTGTTTTTGTAAACTGTAGTTTTTAGAAATACTTAGGCAGACGTGCAGGGGCGGGCATGTATTTTTTGCGGCTGAACGTGGTCACGAAGTAAGGCCTCAGGCTCAAAGGCAAAGGGTTTGGATTTCAAACATTCTATTTTTAGCAAGTGAACCATACGGTCGCTAGACGAACTATTAGCTCACACGGATGTAGTTCCCGATGTTCTGAGCCCAGTGAACTTGTGAACGCCTCTTCTCGCATTTAGACGTAACTAAAACTTTGTGTGTTAATTCATGTAAGACTTTAAGCTTATAAATTAAAATTTTCCATCTTACTAGTGCGTGTTACTTTCGTCTACACAAGGGTCTTCTCTGACAATTTCTTCTCTGACCCGATTCCTCACAATGAGAACTCGTAAAAAACAGTATAAGCCATCTCCCATTACGAATTTCAATGAACTTTTAATGTTTAAACTTATATTTCTAAAAGGTTTGTTGTTAAGGTTAAATACTTTCTAGAACACTGACTTTTAAAACGCAAGCCACAGTAAATGGGCAGAAAAAAGGCCAGTGGTCCACAATAGGACTGGCTTGCAAGCAATGGAAGTCAATGGGATAGGCAGCCAGCTATGTTGTCCAGCAGTGAGAGGATACAGGCTTACAGTAACAGTAACCATACGTTATATTATTTTTATAAACTTACTTTCCTTTTTGTCCCAGTAAAAACAAGAATCAAATAAAACACAGCATCAAAACTAATAGCTAGTGACATTTAAAACTAACTATGTAATAACTGTAACAAAATATACAAATTACATACAGTAAATAACACAGACTTTTCTGAAACGCTAATAAAACTTCTAAAAATGAAAAATTACTGACGCATGAAAAAATGTAACATCTGTTATAACGAAGCCATATTGGATTATTTGACAAGACAACTTTTATCTACATTACAGAGGGAAGGCAAAGGGTCAAAGTTATACAGCCTAATGCTTAGGACGTAACATTTATTTTTACTAGTTGTAACATAATAGTGGATTTTAGATTGTACCTATGCGTGTATCTTATGATTTCTGACTATTAAGTCCTTATAAAATTCGCTGCGAGAAACATAAAATTATCACTTTGCCTATTTTTACAACCAACCAGCATTCTTTCAAGTTTACGATGAATTTCTAGTGTTTCATAATTTTTTACATTCAAATGATTTGAATTCTTTGAATTCGAATTTAAATCATTTGACAAGATTATAAAAAGCTTTCTTTGAAATACGTTCTGCAAACTTGCATTTGACAATAAATAATAACAAAAATGAGATTTGGCTGTGATTGAAAAAATATTCTTTGACCTTAAATAAATATTTAAATTTTTAAAATACTTGTAACTACTCTCACAGCGTAAAATTCGAATTATAAACTTCAAAACGAGTTTATATTGACACACTTTATATAAACATAATCCCGAAATTTAAAAATAGAATCCTATTAGGTATAATAAACACTTTTCTGTAACAAAATCATTTTATAAAACTAATTTTTTTACCAATACGATACAGGGCAACTCCAAGACAGAGTTTATATTTTATTTTTCTAATAGAACACATATTATGTGGGGCGCGTCATTTTTATAGCTTTACAAAAAGTTTTTATTCCAATTTTTACTTGTCTGTGGCAGCGCCCGCTTTAGCGCATGCGCGGTGATGTGCTGGGTTTTGGCGCCATTCATACGTTTAATTATACTGAATTTCGTGGAAAACTTTGATCTTTTATTTAGTAGGTTCAATCCCAATGTAACTATGAGAGTAGATAAAGTATGAAAGGATATATATATGGAGTATGAAACGCACATAAGTGTATTAAAACACTCGTGTGATACTATTACAAACCCCGCCTTCGGGTCGGTTTTTTAACACGTACTCGTATTTTAATAGGTACCACTCATTATGCAAGTTTCATAAACTACTTTAAGCTTTGAAGACTGGCCACTGAGAAAAAAAAATTCAAGCATTTCGATTGCGTTGGACTATTTATTTTACGATTCTTTATCCAAATCTTAGAAAATAATAATTAGGTAAGCATAGATAATAAAATTGGACCTTTCACTGTAAACAATGCTTAATCCGAAAAAAAATATACCCGAACCTACCAACCGTACCCAATTCTTCGGTGAATACAGGCGTTACTTAAATATGTTGTTTCAAAAATTTACTGATTTCTTTTTGATACACAACACAAACATTGAAATAGTGACGAAATGAAATGCTTGTTATTTCCTTGTATGTGATTGGCAGGACCGATATCAATAGCCTGCCGGGGCTGCGGATTGTTCGAAAGAGTTACCGTGGCCCTGGCGCACAGGCAACTGAAGGAACACGGGTGGGTTTTAGTCAGTAAGAGTCTGACACGCCCTTCCGCTCCGCCCAGAGCGGGAGACGTCATTTGATGATTTCCCACCCAAAAAAAAAAAAAAGGACCGATAACAATTGAAAAGAAAGGAAGTGGGATCAAAACAATTCGTTAAAATAACACAAAATAATATTAAAAAATAAAATGTATTAGCAACATCTGAACTTCCTTACATTTCGCTTTAACAGTTTACAAAACAGGAACAGAAATAAATCCAATAATGTAGTCGTTCCTTTTGACATACTTTTTACAATAGTTGTTTCTGACAACTACCCACAAAAATGTAATTTCTTTCACATTTCCGCAGTAAAGTGGCAACCCTGACGTGGTAATGACGTGTGACTGGCGGATGTTTATACCTATACGAGTATGTAAGTCACTTTGCTTATTTGGCGGAGAGTTACAAAACGGGAAGAATCAGTGTATGAAACAGGAAATCAAATAGTCTCGAGATTCAATTTCTTTAAGGCGGAAGTGAAGGGTAGCCCGCGAAATTCTAATTTTCATACGTTTTTTTTTTCAATTTGCAGGTCAGTATCAAGTTGTATGTTGATCTAAATATGATTCGCGGCCGTAACAAATATTTATTTATAGAATTATAATTATAAAAATCATCACATCTCTCTAAGTTCATATTACCCTATTCAATGACTATTTCATGAAATAATGACATTTGAGGCCAATCCTAACTTAAGGAGTTGTATTGTTGATTCTAATTATTACCTGACGCTGACATGCAAATTGCAAAAAACGTAAGTAAATTTGAATTTTGCGGCTACCTTAACACATCGCCTTAATGAGAAATTGATTGAAAAGGCACATACCTTTTTTTGTAAAGTCACATAGGTTTTTAAAATGTGATGGGTGGGCGACAAAAGAAAGTAAGAAGTTGCTCGCTACGATTGTATTTAAATATCTTTGTACCTTAATCTTTGACAAGAACTAAATAGACGATACGTCTAAGGACACGATAAAAAAAGATCGCTTGATGAGATAAATAGGCAGTAAACTGTTTAGTAAAATTAGAAGGGGTGTTACAAAGAGACTTTACACGCGACAGTACTTCTTGTAACTAGGTATGTCTCTTATATGTTTACCTAGAACAGTATTGGAATTCAGATTAGTTACAGTTGTAATGGTAATCTTGTCATTTGGTTTCAATAGGCTTTTATTTTTAAATAGATTCTTCTATATTTTGTGAATGTGAGAACGTGGTAGGCCTAACTTGTCGATTGTAGATTTGAAGACCTTTTTCTTTTTTTAATATTTTGTTGAGTGCCTGTTACTTGTTGACAGGTCTACACTGTCCTCACATACCTTTCAACACCTTAATTTGAAACATTGTAAAAGCCCCTTATTTTTAAAAAAGTAACCGTGGAGTTTCTTGCCGGCTCTTCTCCATAGGAAACAACCAATTGGAACCGTGCACCTAGCTTCTGACGTTTCATAAGTGCCCATGTTGGTTTATGTGAAATAAAATATTTTGAATTGATTTGATTTGATCCTCCACGCCTTTGCTGACTATCTAAATTGGCATGACTGCCTCGTTGGTCTAGGTCCTGCGTTCGATTCCCAGGACGAGCACAGTGTTATTTGGCTTTTTTATCTGGAATTTCTCAGTAGCAGCCCGGAGTCTGGGCTCGCCCCTTATTACATGTGACTTAAACATAGCTGTCTAAATGTGGGTGTATAAAGGCTTCCACAAACAGGCGCGACGCGACAGCGCTACACAAAGGCACCGCTCATCGCGCGACACGAGGTGCCTTTGTGTCGGGCGTCGCGTCGCGCCAGTGTGTACGAGCCTTTATAGGTATACCTCTGCCCAACCTTGCGGGGAAACGAGGCGTGCTGTTATGTTATGACCAGAGATCGGATATTCGGATGCATATTTACCTGAAGTAAATTTGCTATGAAAGTATGGAAGCGGCTTATTAAAATATTTATTGTAAAAAAAACCCGGGATCCCAGGAACACCGCGAACGCATAACTAGTCGGGTGTACCTATAGAAAGGAAGCGACTTAAAAAAAAAAAAAGTTTTTTAAAATACCCCGGTATTCTTTGATTGCATAACTATTTAGATGTATATTTATTTAAAATTAATGTTTAACCCCGGTGCAAATATGTGTATGTATGTATGTAGAGTGTAGGAGGAGGGGCGGTGTGTGTTAGTTAAAGTTAAGATTTTTTCGATACAAAAGCGCATTCTATATTAGCTAACATCTCAACTTTAGGTGAATATGCATCCGAATATGCAATCTCTGATTATGACCTATTCTCACTTGACACCAATTCCTCAGAAAAGAAAAGTCAAAGTCCAATCATTTATTTCAAATAAGCACATAAAAGACACTTTTGAACGATAAAATTTACAAGAAAATAGAATTGATTCTAGTCGACCCTTCCAACACTCCGCCGTCACTCTTTTAACATGTTTTACAATATTTTGTATACTTACATTAATTATATGTGAAGACGATTGCACCTAGAATATAATTACTATACCACAATAGGTAAAAAGTGAATATAAAGCAAGGCCAGGTAAATTAATTATGTGATAAATACATGGTGCTCACATATTTTCAAATATTAGAAAGTAGATGATTTTTAAAGAAAATTAACAGGTAATAATTTTGTGTGTGAGTTAAAATAGTTACAGAATGTAAAATCAATGTTATTAAAATTATAAATTATACAATTAATGGCTCCCAGAGACAGGCGCGACGCGACAGCGCTACAAAAAAGCACCACTCGTCGCGCGTCACGCGGTGCCTTTGTGTCGGGCGTCGCGTCGCACCAGTGTGTACGAGCCTTAAATTAGCAACCAGTTTGATTTTGTCTAAGAAACCATCAACACTTAAGATAAATCAAGTCAACTATAAAATCAAGCCGACATCTACATTTTACGTAAATATTCATCACGGAATCTGAAGCCGCGCGCGTCGTAACATGACCCCACAAATTGAGTAGAAACACGGCCTGCATTGAATGGGAACTAGATGTTGGTTTTCTTGCCACGTACATATTGTGCGCGGGCTGCGAACTACAAATCCGATATCTGAACTGCAATTTTGTTGCAAAGATAGTGTATAGAATAACGTTTCGCTTGAGGCTTCAACTGGCTCTAGTTAACGAACAGCTGTAGTTTTGAAATGATTCTCAGTTCAATAAGGACTACAACAAAGAAAGATTTTGACTTTGTATTTAAATTGACTGCTAGTAATTTGCGTACCGTAGTGGGTAGAGTTATTCTACGAGTATTCCTTCTTATTCATCTAAAAATCTATCGAGAAATGTAAATTCAATGTCTACGAAGAGAAAATGGTAACAGGGTGTCCCTACTTCCCTGATTCAGTCTCTCTCTGGTATGTTTAAACGCTTGACGCATTTTAACCCTCTGCAACTGACGAAGTAGTCCACCGGACACCACAGATCACAATAATGTGTTTTACGCCTTTATTTTTAAAGGTACAATTATCGTGATTTTAGTACCTACATAATTCGTGCACGTACGGCGATTTTTGATAAAAACAATAAAGAGTTTATTTCAAACTTATTGCTTTTTATTCAATAAATTAATTAATACAGAATAATAATGACAATTTACCGTTTAATTTTAAATCACTACAATAGATTTTGACCGCATAAAATATGATATAAATAATGACGTCAAAATGGTGTCTACTAGTCTACCACGTCAGCAGATTAGTGAAGTTTGTATCACGTCAGTTGCAGAGAGTTAAACATATAAAGATACCAACGAGATACCAGTCGTGTTCAATTGATTCTATTAACATCACCTATTTCATATCGCCAGTCGAACACAATAGTTCCAATAATACAAATTCTCGGAGGTACCATACGATAAATGTACCGGCTTTCTTAAGGCTCCGTGCATGAAAAAAATAACATTTTTGACAATTTCTTATCTAATTGAAATTAAAGCTGGAAATAATTGAAACATTAAGTCTGTATGATTATAAAAATATAGTTTTCATGGCGCTAAACCATTCGTGTCAGTGACAGCATCAGTTAATAGTTTCATCACGTTCGCATTCTCGAAAATATAGTTTATTTCGCCATTAATTTACTTAATAATGATATTGTATTATCATAAGATATAATTTTGATTTTTTTTCGAAGATAGCTGAAGACTAATGTGTGATTTTTAATTTCTTGAAATAGTTTGCTAAGTAATAGGAAAAATAAATAACTGAAAGGGTTTAAAAAAAAATTGACGTATTCAACATTATTTTTCTGCTATATTATGTATGAAAATTTTAAAAAGTGGTCCAGCCACGTGCAAGTAGACCATATAATAATGTTGACGATATTTTTGAATGTTCAAAATCAAAAGGAGTTTCTTGTAAAAAGATGACCAAACATCAGTCACGCGTAACTTTTCGGAAAACTTGCTGCGGTTATTAGTGATTTTCCCTGATTATTAAACTTATTTAAAAAATCCCTTTCAACCACATGCAAAACAAAAAAGTCGGCTTTTTAAATCACAAATAATTTTGTTTAAATAATTTTTCCCTTTCTCACAAACAGTGAACAAAATTGATTAAATGATAAATGATTTCATTTCTGTAAGTAGGTTTGTACAAACACTTTTACACGTCAAAATCAAAATCAGTCGATTTCGTGCACGGCCCCTTAACACGTTCTTTCAGTAGTACTCACTAAACAATCAAACATGATATCCGTACGGGTTTGTGCAATTTCACTGCACTGTTATAAATATGTTCAAGATAATAATGCTTTATAGGGAGAACAGAACTGTGAGGTAATTAAGGGCAGAATAGTTTCACCGTTTTCAAAGTTCTTCCATAGCTTTGATAAAAATACCAAATTTAATAAAACACACACCGTTCGTGAAGGCCCCAAAAACTCTATACCTACCTTAATGAAATCAAATACTATAAGTACTTTAGCAATTAAAATGACAAAAAACGTGAATGAAAACATATTAAGAAGGATTCCTACCTCTTCACATCTATTTTTTACAAGCTTTTGCCCGCGGCTTCACTCGCGTTAACTTAGACTTTGACTATCAATCCGGGTTATAATTCAATCATGATCGGAAGACACGTGGCGCCATCTATTATCATAAGAACGTTATTGTTGTTTTCCTCGAGAACAGTACTTTTTTTCGGGATAAAACGTACCCTATGTCCGTTTCTGTACACCTGACGACGTATATGCAAAATTTCAGGATGATCGGTTCAGTGGTTTAGGCGAGAAAAGGGAACAAACAAACTTACTTTCGCATTTATAATATTACTAGCTGCGCCCCGCGGTTTCACCCGCAGAAATCTCGATCCCGTGGGAATATCGGGATAAAAAGTATCCTATGTCCTAATCCAGGTCATAGTCTACCCATGTGCCAAATTTTATCCAAATCCGTTCAGCCATTTTAGCGTGATTTAGTAACAAACATCCAAACATCCACACTTTCACATTTATAATATTAGTAGGTTATAATGTATAATTATATATATAAGTTAGGATAAGATATTTATACACCTACAGCTTAAATGAATACCTTTAGCCTAAAGGTTTTTCTTTGTAACGCAAACCAAAATGTTTGTTGAAAATACAATCGTAGACCCATACATCGAGACTATTTTTATACATATACCTATACCTTATAATGAAAGGAAATACTTTTCTATTCGTTTGTAAACAAGCCGGGCAACAACTGTCTGAACTGTAATCACCTGTCAAAAATGACAGGTTAATTACTGTGAATGGTCGATCAGTTTCAAAACAAACATATTTTCATTTCTCATGCTGGGAAAGTATTGTATTGTAATAGTTTTAAGCAATATTTATTAACACAAGTTTTAGTTTGTTATTTTGTAATTTGTGTATTTTATCTATGGGCTTCAGTTGCCTGACAATAAAGAAATTATTATTATTATTGTTTGTTTGATCCCAGTGGCTGGTAGAAGACGCTGCTCTTCATCTTTGGGCGGGAAAGACTCATAGTAATTGCTTCCTTCTCTAGGGCGGGAATCAATTTAAAAAAAGAATTAAACTTGATTAGTTAGTCGGCTACGAAATTTTTCACATAATTAAGAAAAATATCGATTAAAATTAAAATAAAATGCTGCGGTCTTGTCAATGTATAAACAGTCAGTGTGAATAAAAAAAATACCTCTTAAGGTCATAGCACACATATTAACTCTGAAAGGGATCGTCACAGTATCTCCTTTCGATTTGCCGTCAAACAGACGTCAACTTAACGTAAGCACGTAACCAAAGCGGATGAGCAGCTCCGATACGTCGACTCGGCTACAGCTAGGCGACGCCGCGCTTACGGCTCGCCGACCCCGAGGCGAGGAGATTACGTTACGATTCCGATTAGTGTGCGTTGCAGTAGGGAGTTTCATACAGAGAATACTGAATGGCTCGAGTTGATACGGTGTCGATCCCTTTCCGATTTGATGTGTGTGCTATTTCCTGTAAGCGCCCGCGGTGGTGACGCGGTGTGTTCCATATTTAAAATTTAAAAAAGACTATACAGGATGTCCCTGGAAGTATGGATCAAATCGAATAGGGGCGTGGGCAAGGTCATTTCCAAACTTTTTAACACTGAGTGTGATGGTGCATTTTTTTCGGTTCTAAAGTTATGACCAATTTTTGTTTTTTTTTCAATCACTTCACATAAAACTCAATGAGAAAAATCATAAAAAATAACTGTAAGGGTTATCAATTTAATTTTCTTATTGACAACGTTGGAAAGAGTGGGCCTTTCCTACAGTAACACTTTTACGCAGCTAGAAAACATGTGTTCAATAAGAAAAAAACATTTACTACTAGGGCTTTGGTCTGGCAAAAATTTTACTCAATTTTCGAGCGTTTTTCATGGGAATAAGTTACATTAGCGATAGTTGTCCACGTATTAGAAAAAATTGCCAGTCATAGTGATTCTTTGGAGATATGAATCAACAAGGAATGTGAATAACGTCCTGAAAAAAAAAAATTATAGCCCTGAATATTTTTAATGATTTTTTCTTTGAGTTCTATGTGAAGTGATTGAAGAAAACAAAAAATGAAGAAGAAAAGAAAAGAAAAAAAAAATTTGAAACGTAAAAAATTGTACCGGCATTTTCAGGGTTAAAAGCTTTGGAAATGACCTTGCCCACGCCCCTATTCGATTTGATCCATACTTCCAGGAACACCCTTTATAATTTGGCGGGATACTAACTCTGTACCGAAATTAAAAATATCGGTTTTATAGACCAATATTTGTTTTTTTTAAATACAGTCGTATTGAGAACCTCTTCATTTTTTGAAGTCGGTTAAAAATGAGTCTCATGTTAATATTATCAATAAATATTTTAGAGAAAATACAATTTTTTATTTACTTTCCTTATTGAAAAGTAGTGTTTAGACACGAGTGAAAGTCATCAGATTCCTACACGGACTAGAGCCGCCCTCACTACGTTCGGGCGTCTAAATAGGTACTTCGTATGGAAATTAATTTCTTTGGTCCTTGTATAACAATCTACTATTCATTGAATTGAGAATTTACTAGAAATCAAAGGTCTAAAATTTATAATCTTGTGATTATTTTAGTTTAAAGTTTGACGCAGATTGGGGCGGGCCACGCCACATTGCTAAAATCCTTTTACAACACTTTCATACATTTTATATGAACCATCGCACACTACAAGGGAGCCGCACCGCACTTGTTGGTATGAAAATACGATGCGCTGCGGTCCGGTGCGGCTGTAATGTGCGGTTAGCTTTAGGCTACGCTCAGATTGAACGCGGATTAACGTGCGTTGACTCAAAATGGAGAAAAGCGGTTCAGGCAACGGGGCTAAGTGCTTGCCGTCATTTCGTCGTCACGTCAGTTAGTGTCAATGGAACTTGGAAATTGTATATAAAGCATCAAAGCTAATCTTAGAAAGCCCGTTCTATAAAAGTTTTGATTTGATAGACTTCAGAAACCATGCGATATTAATTTCTGGTCCAGTAACAAATTAAATCAAAACGGATGTTCAGTTTCCTTAACGAATGTAATAGCAATGGTATTGCTCCTGGAATAATATGGAGTAAATTCCGTACAAAAAAAAAAACAAGAGCAATATTCAAAGAAAATAAATGTCAAATCGCCATGGAATCGTGCGCTTTACTGAACAAAATACGGTCATTAAACATCTTTCTAAACGCGGGTCAGTGCGCAATTGCCAACGCTTTGATATTTTTTCCTGTACGCCATGATACCGCGGGCTATCCTGCGTATATTGTGATAATTAATGACATTGCACTACGCTACTGCTTAGCATGAGGTCCTGTGTTCGATTCCGGAGTCGGGAAAAGTGTTATTGGGATTTTCCATCTGGAATTTCTTAGTAGCAGCCCGGATGAGGGGGCTTAAACATAACTGGCGAAATGTGGGGGTAATATAGATACAGCTCTGCCTAATGAAGGTATGATGTTATTTTAATACTTATGTTATTTTAATAACAAGGAAAATCTAGACGCGCGATTATAACCGCGCGACTGTATGATATGAACGCAGCCTAATTCTTCGTTAGCAAAGATGACACCCTATTTTCATACATTTATGTTTGTTTTTTCAATAACTTTCTAACGCAATATACTTCCTTGTGTATGTTTCTTAATGTGAAACTTTCAATAATACTTTTTTTAAATGTCGAACTTTAGAATTTGTATTTCATTTGCTAGGGAAAAGTAAAAATTTGTTCAGTTTACCGCTATTGTAAATATTTTATGTTGACAAAAAATTATTTATTATGAGCTTTAAGAAGCTTATTTTATACTTGAAAGTGAATATAAATAACTTATGTACCATTTGCGATTAAATGGCTTGCTTTTATTAACGGTTCAGTACGCTTAAACAAAGAGGTACAGTATTATTAAAAATAGGTACATTATTTTGGTTCTTGAATTTTGTTATTTTCAGACGCTGAGAACGATTAGTCACACATTGTTGAATTGAGCTGAAAGGAATCAAATTGTCACAACGTTATTATAATAATGCGACAAGATCTCTTTTGACACTTTATTATTTTTACGAACAAACTACAAACAAAAAACAGTCAACAAAGGGAGCTTACGGCTAGTCAGACGCCCAAAAGTCTGACAACCAGTCTTACTAAGGGGTATCGCATTACCCAGTTACTGGGTTGTGGAAGTCAGATAGGCAGTGTCTCCATGTAAAATACTGGTATTCAGCTGCATCCGGTTAGACTGGAAGCTGACCCCAACATAGTGGGATAAGGTTAGTCATGCGATGACTAATTCCATTGTCAAAACAACATAATTATTTATGTGTGAAATATTATACATGTAATATGAACATATTATATATGTGGAAAAATTACGAGTATATCCTATGGTAATCGGAAATAGTGTAGCTTTCTAAAGAATTTTAGTTATCCTATCACTAGTTCCAGAGATAACCTCTTACAAACCAATAATTTACACATCTTTGAGTACGAGTATGAGACTTTAATCGCTAGTGTGTGAAATTCATTAATTGTTTTCATAGAGCTCAAAATATATGTAATAGTCAGCCTTTATTAGAAATTACATAACATAACATTAAATTACTTAACATAACATAATATTACATAACATAACATAACATTAAATTACTTAAAATAACATAATATTACATAACATAACATAACATTAAATTACTTAAAATAACATAATATTACATAATATAACATATAATTACATAACATAACATAATATTACATAACATAACATAACATAAAATTAGATAATATAAGATATAATTAACATAAAATCACGACTGTATTTCCCCGAAGTGTCCGAAGGGTTAGGCAGAGGTGTACCTATATTACTCTCACATTTCGCCAGTTACGTTTAATAGGGGGCGAGCCTATTGCAACCATCAGCCGGGCACAAATCCAGACTTCGGGCTGCTACTGACAAAATTCCTGATAGAAAAGCCAAATGAAAGTTTTCCTAACCTGAAAATCGAACCCAGAACCTATTGCTTCGCAGTAGCTCTTGCGACCACAAAGCCAACGGCGCAGTCAGTCCAGGTTTACCATTAGTAAAAGCCTCTGATGTCTCAATGCAGGTCAAAAGCCTCCCTACACTCTTTCGACTTCTCTTTATTTAAAGCTGCTAACAACCAGTTTTTGTTGAAGGAGTCCAGCTCATCCCGCTATCTCCATCTGGGCCAGCCGCGATGAAAATGTTTTCAATCAAATTTTATTAATTACACAGCCACAGTAAATGTTGATGGAAACATAATAGTTTAATCCGAGCATCCTTCCTCCGTAGCCATGAACTAATCTTACGCAAATCTAGACCGCTCAACAAAAGTATTCTATTATATATCTCTTCTAACCCCCTTAACTCACTACAAAACACGTTCTTCTATTCTGGACATAATTTTAATATGAAAGCGGTGTATTTAATAAAAAAAAACTTGGGATGAACGAGTCGGGCGTGCGGTGTGCGGGTTCTGTACCAAACGGTTAGCAAGAGTGTCGTTATGTGGTCGTTTTTTAGTGTCGTATCATAGGTATTTGTATGTCGTTAAGATAACACAATAGTGTTTTTGAGATCTCCAACTTTTCAGGGATTTATCAATCAAAATAACTTGTATTTTTTTACTAGAGTCACTTTAATAATAACGGTAACTTAAGACTTGTGAATGCCATATAACTCTGATAATATTAATTTTAAATAATTAAAAGTTCTTCAGAAAGGTCAGGTGCGTAGTAGTCGTAACCGGCATGTGTGTATGACCAGATGTATGAACGTAAACGAGGCAAAAGGAATATGTAAGGATCGTAGCAGGTGGCGTTCTGTAGTTTCTGCCTACCACCATGGGAAAAAGGCGTGCGTCTACGTATGAAAAAGTTACCTATTCGTAATTATTATGATGTTTCACATAATACTTCAAAGGGTTTGACACAATACACAAAAATGGGGACAGAACATTCTAGTCGAAAAGGTCTAATTTTTGCTGAATATCATTCTAACGTTAGTTGAGTCGCTAGTCGGAAACAATCTGCCTAGCCTTTTCTCAACTATGTTGGGTGGGCTTCTAGTCTAACCGGATGCAGCTGAATACCAATATTTTACATTTAGCGACTGCCTATCTGACCTCCACAACCCAGTTACTGGATAACGCGATAACCCTAACTAGGACTAGTTTTAGACTAGATAGCCGAGATCAACGCTTGAACCTGCTTTCCGAGACACGGTCTCGCCTCGATATGTAATGGATGGTCACCCATCCATGGAGAGACTTTGGCAAGCGTAGCTTAAACTACGAACCACCCGTGCGGCTGTTATTATTCATTCATGAGCCCCTACTTAGACGGGATCTTCTAATATATAAAATTCTCGTGTCACAGTTTTCGTTGCCATACTCCTCCGAAACGGCTTAACCGATTTTGATGAAATTTTTTGTGCTTATCCGGTATCTATGAGAATCGGCCAACATCAACTTTTTATTTTTTATTTTTGTTTTTTATTTTTTTTTATTTTTTGGTAGGTAGGGTAGGGAGTTAGGGAGGTAGGTAGGTAGGGTAGGTAGGTAGGTAGGGTAGGTAGGTAGGTAGGGTAGGTAGGTAGGTAGGGTAGGTAGGTAGGTAGGGTAGGTAGGTAGGTAGAGTAGGTAGGTAGGGTAGGTAGGTAGGGTAGGTAGGGTAGGTAGGTAGGGTAGGTAGGTAGGTAGGGTAGGTAGGTAGGGTAGGTAGGTAGGGTACGCCGTAGATAAGTACCGCAACCCGTGCGAAGCCGGGGCGGGCAGCTAGTAACTTTCTAAAATTAGTTAAGAACTCGTCGCTAGTCGGACAGAATGGTTTCTTTATTCCATTTTGCGGTACGGACCCCCAAAAACAGTATAGCGCAACTAGGATGTAATCCTTCAACACAGGTTCCCGTCATGCGCTGATCTGTATCTAGTCTGAGATTAATTCAGGCAGGAATAGAATCCGCTACCGACGCTATTTGTTGGTGCAAGTAAGCTTTGTAATTTTGAACTGTACACGTTTTGGTTTCTGTGCTTACCTTTTGCTGGTGGATGTGTTTAAAGATCTGTGAGGCTTCATTCTAAGCCTACAACAGTGTTTTGTTTGTACCTTCTAAAGTTCATTGCAAGAAGGTCTTAATATAGTGCACGGTTGGCGCAGTGGTTAAGCGATTGACTACAGCGCTGCGTGTCGCGGGTTCGATTCCCGCACGGAACAAATATTTTTATGACCTACAAGTAGTTGTTCCGGGCCTGGCTGTTTGTGTATGTGAGTTTAAATGTTTGTAAACGCACCCACAATACAGGAGAAATTCCTAGTGTGGAGCAAACTTCAGTAAAAAAAAAAAATTGTAATACTACCTATAGAACGTTTTTTTCTCGCCAGTGCGACGTTTTTATATATTTGTTTATGGAAGTGCAAAGTATACAAATACATAAAATTTTACTTTAAAATCACCCATTCAACATCTAAAAATATCCCCTAATCACCAGATTACAAAACATAATGATCTGCCTTCCCCCAAAGCTTCCCCCAATTCTTTTTGATCCCCCAAACGATAATGTGGTGACAGGGGGCAAGGAAATACTCGCGCATGGCCTGACAGCTCGGGAGATTATGCAGATTTCGAGAATACAACCATGCGATGGATGACTTAAGAAGGTTCACTATATAAAAACGAGTAGATATATCGCGGCCGACGCGGACGCCTACGCTTGTCATAGCGTCTGTACTGTATGTTACCTGGCCCTGCAGTCTCGACATAAGATAGTGACAAAAATCTGTCGCTAAGTCGTATCGATGTCAAATTCCTTTAATAGATTTTCAACCTTATCCTTTGGAAATAAAGTTGAAAATCTATTAAAGGAATTTGACATCGATACGACTTAGCGACCGATTATCGTCGGTATCTATGTCGAGACTGCAGGGCTTGTACACACATAACAACGTAAAAAAGTTTGTCGACGCATTGCCGACTTATGAAACAACGCGTGCTGCAGGAGAGTTTGTTGCACCACTTCTTTTCTATAGCTAAAACACTAGGAAGTGGAGGGCGGGCGTTTTGGGGGACTGCCTTACTTAAGTAATTTTGGCGTTCAAGAGGGGCTGATTCTCAGCCTAGTTTGAATAAATGACTTTTGATTCTGATTTTGTCTCTAATGTTACTGGCAGTCATAACCTTCAAGTCGACAATACTTGGAGTTAAGATAGCACATTTCTGCTATCTTATCTCAAGTATGAAAATAACGTTTAAATACCAGTACGCGTGCATACACATGAGTGACACGTGTCAATGTTAGAAGCAACTGCAGCCGTCGACGAGTATCGACGGCAGCCGTCGATACTTGTCGACACCCGCCGTCGACAACGTGCCGCTCGTTTATTTGAGTATGGTGCTCAAAAACACGAGCGGCATGTTGTCGACGGCACGAGGGTCGACGGCTGCAGTTGCCGCTGCCGTTGGCGCGTGTCGCTCATGTGATGCACACTAAAAGTCAACATGAGAATCACCATCAGACAAATTAATCAATATGATAGTATTTCGATACCTAAGGATTTGAAATTAAACTTTTCATCATTTTTTGCTGCGACTTGAGTTTACCTTCCGTACCTCTCTATGGGGTAACACAATATGGAGTTAGGGGTATGGGGATGTTTTATCACGATCGCACGCTTTTGATACGCACGGATTTAGATTTATATGCAGGTGGTATAAAGGATTAATAATAAAGGGATATTTCGCAGTGAACTCAGGTGTAAACCTATATAGATAGAAATGTTTTTGATCGTGTCCGTACACCCGTGTACATCATAGTGTTTTTGTTAATCATACTGAATCGCGCAGTCTGCTTCGGGAGTAGATTGAATCTTCAAATCTTGTCTTTCCTGTTATGTTTGGGTAATAAATGGGACCTTTATACTTTGTTTTTATCTGTATACATCTGATAAAATCATTTTCTGTTTGTTTTTATAGGTACCTTATGTTAAAAGATGATGCTGTTTGCCAAACAGTATCTTAGACGAACTCTAGGATGTTCAGAAGCCTGAGGTCTTCAGTGTTTGAAGACCTCAGGCTTCTGAACAGTCCTCCTAGAGTTCGTCTCGTCCGGGGTAAAAACGACATTTTTAAACTGTCTACCTGCACTTACTATAACTTAACTTTTTAACATTATTATATTTTAAAAAGTTATATTTCTTAAGCTATTTACCGCTGCAGAGTTAAACAGTGGAAGCATTCTTAAGAAGCCCCTTCTAAGCTTGTTGAGAGGTTACCTAGAAAAATATATATAACGCTTTTCCGGAATACCTTTTTAAACTAAAAGTTGTTTTAAGAAGCTCCTTTGAAATTATAACGCCTTTAGTGTATAGTCAATAGACTTTTTGCAGGAACAGGAATTTTATAGATACAATAAACCCTTAAGCTTATTGCATTATTTGTATAACAGAAAAAAAAAAGATATATGTTTTTAAAAAGATTAGCTTAATATTATTTTGGGACTTTGTATTAGAAAAGAAGCAAAATTGAATATGTAAGGGTCGTAGCAGGTGGCGTTCTGTAGTTTCTGCCTACCCCCATAGGAAGAAGACGTGAGTTTATGGATATATATTTGTGTTAGAAGTGGTGGCAGATTTAAGTTCAGTGAGGGCCTAAAGATAGAAGTAGCAATATGATTGTCATATAAACCTATTTAGAAAAGTTCAAAGGGTGTATGAACAAAATGCCCCGTGGCATTGTCAGATATATAATTTTCTAGTATTTTTACCTTTGTGATTTATATGAGTACTAAGCAAGAACCCAGGCTCGTGACTAAAAACAGCCGCACGGGTCGAGTAAAGGGTAAGCTACGCTTGCTGCGGTCGGTTTGTGGATGGGTGACCACGCATTACATCACGAGACCCCTCCGTGCCTCGGAAAGCACGTCAAGACGTTTGTCCCGGCTGTCATTCGTAGATCTTTGGCAGTAGTAAAGGGTAGTCAGAAGCCCCAAAGTCAAAATATCATGTCAAACTCAAACTCATAGCATTTATTTCATATTAACCAATTACAGGAACTTTTGAATCGTCAAAGGGTCGGTCAGTTAGAAAGCTGAAGCTAGTTGCACATTCCAAAGCGTAGTAGATACCAATGTATAAGAACGGGCGGGAAATTCACGGACACTGTTAATTTAAATAAAAAAATCGTTAGAAAAAATGTATTACATCATACATGTTGAAATTATATATGTGAGAACAATGCAGAAAGACGTGCACGCTAAAAGCGTCCGTAATTAAAAAGGTACAAACAAAAAAAACTATTCAGTAATTAACCATTCAGCTCAACCATTTTGAATGGAATATAATGATCCAACACACACGCCACCACCAGCGAGACATTTGAGTGAGCATGACATAGTCTTAGTCGCCAGGGCACATTCAAGTCATTGAAAGACGTACCCAGTAAATGGTAGCTTTGTAGTAGGTACATAGTGCTCACACATGTGCTATGCGATTATACAATACTAAGAGATTGAATTTATACAATGAGTTACTCAGTAACTAGGTTGTGGAGGTCAGATAGGCAGTCGCTCCATGTAAAATATTAGTATTTAGCTGCATTCGGTTAGACTGGAAGCTGACCCCCAACTTAGTTGGGAAAAGGCTAGGCAGATTGTTTCCGACTAGCGACTCAACTAACGTTAGAATGATATCCAGCAAAAATTTGACCTTCTCGACTAAAATGTTCTATCCCCATTTTTTGTGTATTGTGTAAAACCCTTTGGAGTATTATTTGCAACATCATAATAATTATGAAGAGGTTACTTTTAATTATTTTAATTATTATCAGAATTATATGGCATTCAGAAGTCTTAAATTGCCGTTTTTTGAACCAGAACCCCGAATCGTGTGTGTGTCGAAAGAAATAGAGAATGTTTAAAACTGTTTTGGTGGTGCTTGGGCAGGTAAATTATGTCCAGCGGTGGACGTCTTTCAGTTGAATGCTGTTGAAGCTGCATCCGTGGGTATTTTGCGACAGCTGGTCAGTTCTATGATGTTAATACGACATGATACAAATTTGAACCATCAGAGATATCTATGTTAATTCCTGTTTACATTGGTTAATGCGTTTCAGTCCACATCAATGCTCTCAAACAATTCCGTAGGCTAGAACTACACATGAAAATCTAACTTCTGATCCACTCCCACTACCGATACCAGGACATCCTCTACCCCAAAATCATAATACCACAAACCATTAGTTCCCTTTCTGATTCTCTAATAGGATTCATCGTGCCTCTAATATGCAGGCGACCAGTGTAACTTGGTCTTCCCACCTGATTTCACCTGCGTCTGTCGCGCCTTGACTGTTTATAGGACAAAGAGGTGCGGGAGGTCAGGTTAAGTTGGTTTGTAATGTGCTTGTTTGTTGCTTATAATCCAGAGCCAATTTTAAGAGCCCGCATTTGGGCGTGTGTGATGTATAATATTTAGAAATGGAAGAGTTGGCGCCGCCAATAGACGTGAAGGTATAGGAATAAATGAAATGGTGGATTACATTTTGCGGAAGGCGACTTCAGCAGTTTTTGTGCTTTGTAATTATAAATTAAAACATATGAAACAAGCTATATAGTACATTTTGATACAAGTGGAGAAATTTTGTTATGGCATTCGAGGCGGAATACACACACGAGCCGTAAGTGAGGGTGTTATGGAGCCGAGAACTGCAATTACAAATGTCCACGAGTATCAAACGACGTTTTTCAATACACTTTTGAAGAAATAAAATAAAAGAACGAAAAATATTTTTGTCATTAAATAAATAAGACTGAATTTGCTTTTTTTCCCGCGCTTTACATTCGCAGGTTAAATGAGAGGAAAAGGTATAAAGCTACTAAACAGCCTAATATTAAAAATAGCAAATTCCAATATTTTTTAGTTTAGAACACAAATAAATGTTAATTTGTTCATAAACGTATTTTTTTGTAATAATCATGGTTTTTGATGATATTCTATTTATAAACATAATTTAAATAGGTATTCAAAAAATAATAACGCCGTAAAGACGCATATCTCTTTGCCGAGATTTAAAAACAACATTCGCCGCCGACTATAGGCATTGAACCAATTTGCACTAAGTATAGGTATAGATATCTGCGGCAATTTTTATTTCCGAACACGTGTTGATAAATGAAAAAAAAAACGCACACGTGTGAAATACATTGCATGTTGAACCTAATCGTAATGCGATAAGAACCAGTTTCGAGGAAGTGTATTGAAAAAAATATGTCATACCTATCTAAAATATGAAGTTTAGGTAACAAGGTGTACAGTTTAATAAGTTGTAACTGTGAACACTGTTTGAGTTTGCTCCCAAATGAAAGGCGGATATTAATAGCCGTGCTTTGACCAATAAATACGTTTTTTTTTTTTAAAGTTTGCCTTTGGCGTAGAGGCCTTATCACGAACGCGCGACGTAAACGTAACGTAAATTGGAACGACTTTTTATCGAAAAGCCATATATCTTACCTATAGAATTTCGGTTTATATTTTTGCGACAAGCACCCATAAGTGGTTGAGCTCCTTAAGTACCGAGTTGAGGTGCGCGATTACTGACAAATGCGTGCACTGACTGGACAGGTCCACTCAATCTGTGTGGTTCTTTCCTCAAAAGACCATTTCAGAAACAAATCTACATGGTCATCACATAATCTGAACAAGATTATGTCTGGACTTTAAAAGAGACTGTGACCTCTGAGTTTGTTTCGGCCTTTCTTCTCAGATTAGTCAGATAGGAAACGCCGACCTCATCTAGTTTTTAAAATATGATTGACGTGTAAAAGTGTTTGTACAAACCTATTTACAGAAATGAAATCATTTATCATAGATATGAATATAAACATTACGTATGAAACGAGTATTTTAAATTTAAAAATCGTTCGAATTTACGTTACGTTAACTCCCCGCGTTCTTGCCAGGCCCACGATTTCTGAGAGAGTAGTGAAACAATACCTTCCTACATGATTGCATGACTTTATACGCTAAATACTACACCAATAAAGGTCATTTTCCTATGAATAAAACTAAGGATCAACTGCAGAACCTCGATTAAAAACGATTCAGCACTTGTCAATAAAGCTGAACATAATGGCTATCGCTAATTTTATGATTCATAAATCGTATGTTGAATCGGTCTATAGGGATGAAATATCTATACTAATATAATATTATAAGAGGTCAAATTTGTTTGTTTGTTTATAAGTTTGTATGTAGGGGGTAATCTGTGGAACTACCGGTCGGATTTGAAAAATTATTTTTGCATTTAATAGCCCAATTCTTGAGGAAGACTATAGGGTATTTAACATCACGTTGTGACCCTTAGGAGCTGAGCAAAAAGAACAAAAATCAGAAAGAACATTAAGGGGACTACATGACCTAAATGTAAGTTTTATAATGCCTAAAAGTATATGATCCACTGCACTAAACAAAATCAGAAAAATATATGTTATTCTTCAGGATATTTGCTAATTAGATAGTGTGTTGAAAACATAATACAACTAATTTGATACGATAGAAAAAAATCACGAACAGACCTCAAAAAATTTCTTAATAACGATTAAAAACCATACTACTATGCATTAAATCATTCTGATTTTTTGTCAGATTATTCTACAAGCAACATACTAACGTAATAGTGTTTTAATTTTTTAATCCAATCAATAGATTTTTGTAAACAGATAATTTCTGCGTATTTTGCAATAAATTACCAGCGTTGTGTCATAGCGCATCTCTTTCTTTTCTATGCAGTCCGACAGTGACCGCGCTTTAGCCGTTGTAAACCTCTTAAGCGAAAACGAAGTGATAGCGCGGGCAGGTGATGCGATGCGACGGGGTGGGTCGGGGGAACAAAAAATTTCACGCGGATGAAGTCGCAGACAGCCACTAGTCTGTAATAAATAGGTTATTGATCTCCACTCAGAGTTATTAATTATGGTCTGTTTGCCACGATGACCACATGATGTTGGCAGGTATTCAATGTTTGGCCAATGTTGCGTCAAACATTCGGGGGGAGTTTGGTATTGTTCGTTGATTGACTACACTATATTCTCCAAAAGTTTGTGAGTTGCTTATCATTAGAAATCCACTGCTGAGCACGAGTATTTAAATAGGTCACTAAATAGTCTAGGTACAATAAATTGTCAAAGGAGGTATTAAGCAGCACAAAATGGTGTAGTAATGATTAAAGGCAGTAAATTATTTTGAAATGCAGTATACCTATTACTGCATTTCAACATAATTTTGTGTGAAAGAAAATACCTACTGATAGAAAAATATTATTCTTGATTGGACCTTTAAGAGGGCGCACACCGGTCTACTAGCGCCACTCCTTTAAAAAAATATTATCTCGTGACTGAGAAGGAATTTTGAATAAAGGCTCAATAAGCACCCTCAATAAGTATGGCTAGAATTTTTTAATACCTTTTATAAAGTTTCATATACACATAGACACGAAGCCACAAAATAAGATCAAGAGGAATGTGGCCGCTTTTCTTTATTTTAAAGGAGTGGCGCTAGTGGACAAGTGTGCGCCCTCTTAAAAGTAGTAGAAACATTTTTGTGGTAAAAAAAAATCAGGGCTCACTACAATAATATTATACAGCGTTACAAGGTTATTTTGGCGCGTGGCCAAAATCGGAACTAACGCCGCCATCTTGTTTTTTGAATACATTCCAAGTGATATTTCACAAAACAGCGCCCCCTTGTCAACGTCATTCGACAGCCAAAAAATACTTGTAGTAGCAAGTACTGGCAGGACGTACCTTATATACAAAGTAGCGCAGGCCTTATCACACTAAATTATACCACGGATACTAAATGGTATACTTAGACGATATTGTTAGAAATAAACGGTCAGGGGCCTAGTGGCACGTCATGATGACGTAGGATCGCCTGACGGTGGCGAGACCGGCTGGAGGGGCGATGGCGTCTGCGGCGCGTTCCGAGCGGCGGAGACTCACTTTTCGGGTGGCATTTGAGCGTGCTGGACATATTAGGCGTTTATATTTTCCTTGATTAGTTATAATTGTAATTTCATTTAAATTGTCATTTAATTAAATATTGTTTACGTTTAACGTTACATGTTTCTTTTTTTTTTTAAATCGTCTCTACTCCTGGTTTTTAATATCAGAAGTGGGATTGACCACGACATTTTATCCGCTAACAGCTATTTTAAAAGTTTTTGTAACTTCTAAATTTAAATTCATTCTGTAACGGTATATTTGTGTTGGTGATTTAAGTGCTAGTTTTGATTCGATAAATCGCAAGTAGTTTGATTTGAATATGTCTGGACGTCATTCTCGATCAAAGAAAAGAGATAGTAGTCCACGTAAACGTTCTAGTGGGTCACGAAGAGGTCGTGATAGTTCTCGTAAGCGGCGTCGGAACCGTTCACATAACCGCCGCGATGGCTCTCGCAGTCAGGCACTAGATACGATTCTCGGTAGGTTACACGCAATCGAGGACAGGTTGTCCACTACCTCGGGTTTAGTTTTGACATTGCAACGTCCAGCACGTGACTGCCTAACCCCACCGCCTGTAGCTACAGGTAATTCCAGCGCGCCCGGTGAGTCAGATTCTAACTCTAATAAGAATACGACGGACAAAATTGTGAGCGCGTTATCATCCTTGCTACAAGCAAAGTCAATCCACTATTATATCTCCAATTTTGACCCGAATATTCATGAATTTGATGTTTGGTGTGCGGAGGTTGATCGAGGTCGCGAATTGAACCGTTGGGACGACCGCGAGTGCCTGTCGCGCATTGGTTCTTGCCTAAAGGGCGATGCGCGCACATGGTTGAACGATTGGGTATCCAGCGATCGATCATGGTCAAATTTTAAATTGGAATTCCGATCACTGTGCCCACGGAACGTTAATACCGCTGACATTTTGTTTGATGTGATGAATAAGGACTCCAAAAGTTTTGCTACATACGCTGAATATGCGCGCAAGTCATTACTGCGCTTAAACATTGTAAAGGGCCTTTCGAATGATTTAAAAACCGCCATTATCATTCGCGGCATAACAGACCCGCAGGTAAAGGCTGCCGCATCTAATGCTAAGTTACAACTTAACGAATTAGTTGAATTTTTATCCGTATACGTGAAACCAAAAACGGAATTTAGATCTACCCACAATTTTGTTCGCTCGTCAAATGAACGTCATTCCGAATCGCGAAAACGTAACGCCTCGAAGCCGGATATGAAGTGCTTTAACTGCGATGCTATCGGTCATTTGAAGTCTCATTGTCCGAAACGAAAGAAAACCGAACCAATAAAATCTAATACCATATCTACCGCCCCGAATAAACCGTCTCTAACCTGCACGTTTTGCAGCAAGGTAGGACATTCAGCTGATAGGTGTTTTGCTAAACAACGTGTTGAGGCGGATGGAAAAAAGGTATCCAACGTAAATTTTTGTCAAAGTTTGTCCGAAACAGTAATAATATGACCGCTATCATTAAGGAAATGCCTGTAGATGTTTTAATTGATAGTGGTTCTGATATATCCCTAATTTCTAATTTATTTGTTAAACACCTCAATTGCCATAGGATTCCTACGTATCGTTTAATGCGTGGAGTAGGCAGTCAGGAAATAGAATCTACTTGTTATGTGACTACAGTTATCGAATTCCCTGAGATATCTTTAGAGGTAGATTTATTCGTGGTACCTTCTGACACCATCAGTGCCTCTGTTCTGTTGGGAACAGATGTTTTAAATCGACACGGGGTCACTTACATAAGGACCGGTGACGAACAACGGCTCACTAGGGTCAGTAGTGCTCAGGTACATCATTTACGTGCTTTAGATATTGAGAAAATAAATACGCATTTGATAGGCGCGGATAAGATGAAGTTAATTTCGCTTATGGAAGAGTTTTCTGATGCTTTTGTTACTGGCACAGCGACAAGTACTGTCAATACTGGCAGTATGGAAATCAAACTAAATAGCGATGTTCCTGTGCACTATCGCCCTTATAAACTTTCGGCTGACGAGAAGATGCGAGCTCGCGACATAATTAAGGATTTAATGAGTAAGGGGATCATCCGAGAATCTCAATCGGAGTACGCGAGTCCTATCATACTTGTCAAAAAGAAAGACGGATCTGATAGGATGTGCGTTGATTACCGCGCATTGAACGCCGTCACTGTGAAAGATAGGTTTCCAGTACCCCTAATAGATGACCATATCGATAAATTGGGTAACAGTAAATTCTTTACAAGTCTTGATATGGCTACAGGCTTCCATCAAGTGCCTTTGAAGGATGACGAATCTATTGCCAGGACAGCGTTCGTCACACCCGAGGGTCATTTTGAATATTTAAAAGTGCCCTACGGTTTGACGAATGCTCCTGTGGTGTATCAAAGGATCATATCGAGGACACTGAAACCCTTGATAGATACTGGGAAGGTGCTTATTTACATCGATGATGTTTTGATTCTATCGGATTCCATTGATGAAGGATTTGATTTGTTGCGCCAGGTCCTTGTGATTCTCACATCCGCCGGTTTTTCTATAAATTTAAAAAAGTGCACTTTCCTAGAGACCGAAGTAGAATATTTAGGCAGACTTATAAGTCAAGGTCAGGTACGGCCGAGTCCTAGGAAGGTTGACGCTTTGATCAATTCCCAGAAACCTACGAACATAAAGCAAGTACGGCAATTTTTGGGCCTAGCCGGTTATTTTAGGCGATACATATCTAATTACGCAGCTAAAACGGCTTGCATAACTAAACTTATGAAAAAGGGGGAATCTTTTATCTGGGGTGACGACCAAAACGCGGCGCGTGATTACATTATTAGCTGTTTGACCGAACAACCTGTGCTCGCGATATTTGACCCAAACTTGCCTACTGAGCTGCATACCGATGCTAGCGCGATCGGTTATGGTGCTGTTCTGCTTCAAGAGCATGGTGGTAAACGCAAACGTGTCATCGGCTATTTTAGCAGAGCAACACATGGAGCAGAGTCTCGATATCATAGTTATGAGCTTGAGACCTTAGCAATAGTAAAGGCATTGCAGCATTTCCGCCACTATCTGATCGGCATCACCTTTAAGATAGTGACGGATTGTAATTCGTTAAAACTAACCGAACGAAAGAAAGATCTTGTCCCACGAGTAGCTCGTTGGTGGGTTTATTTGCAAGACTTTCGTTTCACCATTGAATATCGAAAGGGTACTCTGATGCAGCACGCTGACTATTTGAGTCGGAACCCGGCAATTGTGTCGCATATTCGCCGACCCAATAACTGGGCTCAAATTGCCCAAACTGCTGACTCTGAAACACAAGAATTGATGGAGAAAGTGAGGGACGGACAGTTGGACTTCTCTCGATATGTTGTTAGAAATAACCTTTTGTACTACAAGTACTGTCCTACGGGTGACGAATCTCGACTTCTCTGTTTTATCCCAAAAGGTCACAGACTTAGCCTCTTACGTGTTTTTCACGATGATCACGAACATATCGGGATGGACAAAACTACTGACCTGATTCTCCGTCACTTCTGGTTCCCCGGCCTTAGGCAATTTGTAAAGAAATATATTTCCCACTGTGTGGTTTGTCTCTCTCATAAACGAGTTCCCCGAGCCCCACATCAGCCCATAGAATCCTGGACTAAACCTGATAGCCCTTTTACTACTGTTCACATGGACATTTTGGGTCCGCTACCAGAATCAAAGGGGTTTAAATATGTATTGGTACTTGTAGATGCCTTTCCAAATTTTGTCTTCTGTACTCTCTGTACAGGCAGGACACAGAAGATTTAAAACGCGTATTTATAAACGCAATCTCTTTGTTTGGTACACCATCCTTAATCGTGACTGATCGAGGTAGGATGTTTGAAAGCTCTAATTTTCAAAATTGGGTATCTGGGTTGGGGTGCGCCACTCATTTAATTACGCCTGAAATGCACCAAGAAAATGGTCAAGCGGAACGATACTGCCGTTCTGTTTTAAATATGCTACGCGTCGAGGTTAACAACAAGGGTAGCAGTTGGTCTGATACGCTGTGGAAGATTCAGTTAACACTGAACATGACCCGGCAGGCCACGACACAGACGTCACCTCTCCAGCTTTTGATTGGGGTCGAAGCTACCACCCCGGTTTTGCGAGCGTTAGTCAGAGATGTCGCCCTAGAAGACTCGCATGCCAATCGCGAAGCAATGGTCACTCTAAGGCGACAACGTGCGTCTGAATTACTTAAGGCGAATCAGAGGCGACAAGATCAACACACTAATGAGACTCGGAAGGAACCACGTGTGTACGCGCTTGGTGACTTTGTATTTGTTGGCAAGAGTTCGCAGAGTTCTGGCAAGCTGGATTCGGGTATGCGCGGTCCATACAAGATCGTGCAGCAGCTTCCCCACCATCGCTATGAACTGGAGCTTCTGGCGGGGTCCTACGGCAAAAGGACTCAGGCTGCAGCGGAGCATATGGTTCCATGGCGCGGTGAATGGACGCCGGATGCTTGTGCAGCGTTCTTCGCCACGAGTGATGAGGGTGAGTTCTCGAGATGTCACGTGCGCTTGCCCGAGGGGCAGCTACCTATGACGTGTGCAGTATGTCTCGAGGGGAGGTTCGTCCTTAGTAACACATGCTTGCTGTTGGCAGCTGTAAGGCATGTTTCTCGCGAAGGAGGGCTATCCTCATCAGTGACGCGCGCTTGCCCGATGGGCAGCTACCTATGGCGTACTGGCAGAGCCTCTTATAGGCTTAGGCGTTGCATGGGGTTGTAATTTCCATTTTATTTTTCCTTAAATTTAACAATGTTGAGATCTCATGACCATTTTAATATTAAAATGAACTGACAGACTTTAAATTGTATTAAATCCATGTAGCGGTTTTTAGAGTCGGTCGCGGCTGTTAGAGTGCACGCTTACGGCCGTGATGCGGGTCTATAAATCGTTATAAGATTTCTTTCTATTCTTAGGTTTCTGAAATTTTTGCAAGTTGAAAAAAAAAATTTGTGTTCCAGACAACGATATCGAGGTTCTTGGCGACTCTAATAACGAGGAGCTGCCCATCCAAAGCCAAGCGGTCGAGGACGCCACGCTGTCAGGAGAGGCCGTGTTAGAAATAAACGGTCAGGAGGCGGGGCCTAGTGGCACGTCATGATGACGTAGGATCGCCTGACGGTGGCGAGACCGGCTGGAGGGGCGATGGCGTCTGCGGCGCGTTCCGAGCGGCGGAGACTCACTTTTCGGGTGGCATTTGAGCGTGCTGGACATATTAGGCGTTTATATTTTCCTTGATTAGTTATAATTGTAATTTCATTTAAATTGTCATTTAATTAAATATTGTTTACGTTTAACGTTACATGTTTCTTTTTTTTTTTTAAATCGTCTCTACTCCTGGTTTTTAATAATATATAAAATTTTAATGAAATCTATTCACAAAAAAAAAATCTTTTGTTCCTTATATTTTGTTACACGTAGCTCCAAAAAATTTATGGAACAGCAGATTATTTTTGTGAATAGATTTCATTCAAATTTTGTATACCGTCTAAGTATACCATGTAATAAATGTGGTATAATTTAATGTGATAACCTAACCATCACCCTGTATATGGTCGCTTGTCGACGCTCCATTTATTTATCAAAAGAAGACCAACGTTCAGTCCGACCAACTTTTTTCTATTCTTATTTAAAATTAAACGCAGCGCGACGTTCACGTAGAAATGCTAATCCTGTTAGCTTAACAAATTACGTAAATGTATGTATACCGCGACTTAAAGATTGCAAAGCGTGCATAAGTAATGACATTATGAATTATTCGTAAGGGTGGCTGCACTAGGAGATCAGGGAACTATTTCCTTGTTTTAGTATTGGATTAAATTATTTTATAGGAGGAGTTTAAATGTTGTAATCGTTGAATTAAAAGCTTGTGGAGATTTTCGCGTTTGATTTCTTTTATATTTATTTCTTTTTATGAATATTATAAATCAGCATGTATCTGGAAAAAGACCTATTTTCATAGAGAAAAGAAATAAGCATTGACCATAATAATTTTATTTGTTTCTTTAATTAATTTTTTGTTCACATTAGCTTTACCAATTCACTTTAGACATTGGCTTAATGGTCTAAACCGGCTTTGCTCGCTTATGGTACGACATATTGAAAAAAGAATAGACCATCATACTTGCTTATGGTACGATTGTGATTTTCGGTAGCTCTTCTTTCTGAAAAAACGCTTGCGCACATTTTGCTTGTTAGTTTTGAATTTTTTTTCAAAAACATAATAATAATAATAATAATTACATTATAATATTTACCAACAGTTCTGAACTATTAATAAACTACAACATTTTCCTGAATAACAGAATTATTAACACGAAAAAAATGGATAAAAATACTCGTAAAATTCCATAAAAAACGGCTCATATTGTTTTAAATGCGGAATTAAATACAACAACACCACATGATACTTGCTTTTTTTGCGTTTAAATAATATACCGTATGCTCGTGTCAATTCAGTGCAGAAGTAATAAACAACAGTTGCATTGTTTTTATAAATGTGGGCTGCTTTTACTAGCTTTTTTATTTCAATAGCTTGGCTGAAATAATTGCAACAGTTTTTTTTCTACTGCTGTGGTGTATTCAGTGATCACTTACAACTTCACTGTGAATATATTTTCAGAATTGCTACAAATGGAGGGACTTGGTCAAACAGTTTAGCCGTACACATCATGCCCTCAGCAAAGACAAACAACTGAAAGGGGACATTTTCAGATAGTTTTCCAGCTGACACAACGTTGAAAATAAGGCAAAAAATAAAATAATTTTGAGTCCTTGCAATTCAGTCCACCATGTTTCTAGTACGTACAATGTAGTCTCCGGTAAACTAACGCCTAATACATCAGTGTGTCCCCCAGTAGCCTAATTCAATCACATAGAACCTCCATACAAAGTAACAGTAGGTAGAATACAATCGTAAAACCTATAATCTTGTACAGACATCCGTGACTTAAGTTCCATCCCACTACATGAACAAATTAAAAACAAAATACAGACGATATACTACACATTAAAGTTAAATGCAGAAGGTTTTTGTTAATAGGTATATAATAACACAAAAATATACATAATCCACTGCCCATTGGCATTAGCGCGCAAAGCTGAGCATTGGGTTCAGGGTTTTATTCCCGGGTGGCCATGAATTGCATACTTCAATCATTGATGTTGCAATACAATTCAAAATATTTTATTTAATATACCTAAATCTACATGGGCAGTTATGAAACGTCAGAAGCTGGGTGTGCTACGGAGAAGAGCCGGTGAGAAACTCCACGCTTACGGTACTCGGTACTCTTTTAAAAATACAAGGCTTTCACAATGTTTTAAAGTTGACAGTGTGGCCTGTGAACAAGAAACAGGTTCTTAGAAAATTTTAAATGGTAATGTGGACATGATTGTCATTACATCTGTAACAAACTGAATGAATATTATGTCCACAAAAGCCACTAATGAAGGGTTGAAGTTAGAATTGTATACTTCATATTATCAAACCAATATTTATGTGTGCATTATTCAAACCATTTAGAGGTTAAATGGTCTAAGGTGTATCACGATTTACTTAGCATATTTTGAAGTTTTGTTCTATCTTTAGATAGAACAAAACTTCAAAATATGCCAAGTAAAATAGTAGAAAATTAGGGCTGCCCTTTAGGGCAGCCCTAATTTTCTACTATTTTCTTCTTGTTTTATTTGCAAGTAAAATACATTAACATATTTCAGTCTCAGTAATAGCGTAAGTTTAATTACCTCGTTGAGTTATAGAACAGCTATGGTGTAAACACATTAGGCGCCATTTTGTTGTATTTACAGAGTAGACCTTCTGCATCCATCTATGGCGCACAGTAACTGTCAACGATCACCATTTTAATCTAGGAAACGTGTTCCGAGCAGTACACATTTTTAATTACCCTATTACGTAACGCACTCAAAGGCAACCGATTCCTATCATGTCAATTTAAAACGGTGTTTGTTTTGCTTTGGATTCGAAGATCGTTAAACGATGTGGTAATACAGTAAATATTGAACAATTCTCCTGATTACTATTTCGCTGGGTATTGGTGTACCTTTAGAAGGTAAGGTAAATAACGGAGCTCCGTGGAATTGAAAGTGGGTATGAGTTTATTTGTGTATCTGTTTGGTTTGATGCGAAATGTTATTGATCATGAAGTTTGTAATCACTTTGATGGCTTCATATTTGCGGATGAAAGATAAAAATGTTGTACAAAAATCTTCTTAAACAAAATAAATATAATTTAGGTTCTATGTTGTTTGAACACGAAAAAATTTTTGCATAGCGGTTGACTATACTAATATTTTTTTGCATATCGCTGATAACAATTTGATATTGACCGCGGCCTTTATGTCGTAGCAATAAGGGTGGTATTCATAGCCCAAATATTACCACTGATGTGTGGTTGACTGTACCTACTTACATAAAAATTAGAATTATTGGAATGTTTTGTACACTTCGATAAGTAAAAGTTTTTAATTAAGTTCCCATTACCACTTATAAATAGTAGACTTGCGGTAGCAACAGAAAACATTAATACAAAAAAACCGAAACATCAAAATGCTACTGACATTTCAAATCTCTATCGACCATCAATGTCCATGACACGAGTTCCCATCGATGTGAAGGACTAGCTAGTACATCAGTATATTATACGCTGCGCTTGACACCGCACACAATGCAAGTTACTCCTTTTATCTGCTGGCATATTTTTTAAAAAAAAATTACGCCAGAGTCAACCTCTATTGTTAGGTCTATTCCATGTTTAACGTGTTTTGTTTCTGATAAACTTGGGTGAAGACTTGTGAAATGTTATGGGGGAAAGGTGGGAGAAAACAATTGTGGTGCAGAGTCAGTTTTTATATACATACATAGAGAAAAACTTATATTTTATCGTTTATTGGAGAGCATTTAAAGAGCCTCCACTTACCAGTCTCTGATGACCAGTGACAACTTTGGTGGCCAAATCACATTGAAAATAGTTGCATTACTTAAAATTTGTTTTTAATTAACGTAACCAGCCCATTACTACTTATAATTGTAGACACTTGCGGTAGCAGAAGTAAATATTACTACGAAAAACCGAAAAACTAAATGACATTTCAAATCTCTATCGACCATCAATGTCCATGACACGAGTTCCCATCGATGTGCAGGTCTAGCTAGTACATCAGTACATTATACACCTCGCTTGACACCGCACACAATGCAAGTTGCTCCTTTTATCTGCTGGCATATTTTTTATTAAAAAATTACGCCAGAATCAACCTCCATTGTTAGGCCTGCTCCATGTTTAACGTGTTTTTTTCTGATAAACTTGTGTGAAGACTTATGAAACATAGTGGGGAAAATTGTGGCGGATAAAATTTGCGGGGCTAGGTAAAGTTGGTTTTATAAAATACTAGCGATCCGCCCCTGCTTAGCACGGTTTTTACTACTTTAAAAAACATGGAGATATCTTTATTATATGCAAGTTTAATAATAATAATGTATTATAGACATAAAACTTTCGGAATAAATTCTCTAAATGATGGTTAAAACCGCATCAAAATCCGTTACGAAGTTTAGAAGAACAACGCTGTCACACAGACAGACACAATCAGTGACTTTGTTTTATAAAGTCTAGAAAAGAACAGTGGACAAACATGTAAGTTTTTCGTTGATTGTGGTTCAGTTAAAAAGCCTTCACATAACGAAGTTGCTGGTAGTCAGTTAGCGACTTTGGTGACCAGTTTTCATTGTATTTTTTTATTTATTTCAGCAAGCACAACACAACACACACACCCATGTCACAACACTTTTAATTTATTAGAATGGACACACACTTCCCTATTCTTTTTTTATTATTCTAGCGTATGGCACTCGTGGGTTGCAGCTGAAAATCAGCGTCAGGTGGTACACCTTGTGTTATCATCTGACATTATGCTGAGCTCAGGCCCCATTGGCATTCGCGAAGGAGGAGGCGGAGCGCGAGAGGGAGAGGCAATCACTGCGCCCTCGCGCCCCTAGCCGCCGCAGGAGGAGGAGACACCCTGGGCGTCGGGAGTCGATTGCCGACTCCCGGCCACCGTAGGCGCGGGCTTGCGGACGGCGAGCAATGGGCAGCTCGCCGTCCGGTAAGGACCAGGCCCGGGTCGACGGCGCGTCGTGTTCCACGCGCGCCTCAAAGAGATGTCAGCAAAATTGACGGGGTCCGATAGGACCGATGCCTGCCGGGGCTGCGGATTGTTCGAAAGAGTTACCGTGGCCCTGGCGCACAGGCAACTGAAGGAACACGGGTGGGTTTTAGTCAGTAAGAGTCTGACACGCCCTTCCGCTCCGCCCAGAGCGGGAGACGTCATTTGATGATTTCCCACCCAAAAAAAAAAAAAAAAAAAAGGCCCCATTGGCATTATAATATTTTTTAGTTTTAAGGTGTATTTTTGTTGCTGCAATGTCAATAACGCATTTTTCTTTCTTTATTTTTAAGTCAAATAAATAAAACAAATAATACGCCTTGTTTCCCCGAACGGTTGGGCAAAGGTGTACAGTACAACTATTATCTTAATGTCCCTCAGGAATCATCGCAATTCCGAATACAAACGAATGCTTATTTCCATGTACATCAATTTATTAGATTTATCGTGTATAATAATTTGAATGCAGAACTAAGTACTTTATTGTTGTTTTGTTTTGACGTAACAATCATAAAAGTACTTAGTTCTGAATTCAAGTTAATGTACACGATACATTTAATAATTGATGGACATGGAGATTAGCATTCGTTTGTCTTCGGAAATGCAATGATTACCGAGGGACATTAAGAAAATTGTTGTACTAGCTGTACCTATAGTACACCCCACATTTCGCCAGTTATATTTAAGTCCCATGTAATAGGGGGCAAGCCTATTGCCTTCAACCGGGCACAAATCCAGACTCCAGGCAGCTACTGTGAAATTCCAGATAGAACAGTTTAATGAGGGTTCCGGCGATTGGGACCACCCAAAATTGATTTTTAAAAATATATTGTTTAAGTGAAAAACAGTACCTACAGTCAAACGAAAAAATATTTAAAAAGCTTTTTGATTAAAAAATATAATTTATTTTTATATACTTAATATAATATAAAAAACACCCTTTTGTTACCGTTCTTGTTATGTAAAATTTACGTAATCAAAACATACACATAAATCATGCTAACAATAATCAACAATTTACAAACAATTAACAACAAGTAAGTAATTATCTATCACAAAGTCAGCCATAACGAAATTAAAATATAATAAAAATATACACATAAAATCACATTAAATTTAATGTAATTATTGATTATTTTTAATGTGATTTTATGTGTATATTGATAAATTTTATATATACAATGACATGAGTATTTACTTGTAAAGTTTTATGCTATTTTAATTTTTGTGAATGTGAGGACTATGTGGGTAATTGCTTTATTTTTTTTTCTCTCATTTAATTTTAATTATGATCTGGCAGTTTGAGTAATTTATGCGGCCTACCCAAATGTCCTTTTTTTGGTATTGTCCGTCGAATCCTTGAGCTCCTTAAGTTCTGAGTTGAGCTGCACAATTACTGACAAATGCGTGCACTGACTGGACAGGTCCACTCAATCTGTGTGGTTCTTTCCTCAAAAGACCATTTCAGATACCAATCTGCATGGTCTTCGCATGACCTGACCAAGATTGTGTCTGGACTTTAAAAGAGACTGTGACCTCTGAGTTTGTTTCGGCCTTTCTTCGCAGAGTAGTCAGATAGGAAACGCCAACCTCATCTAGTTTAAAAAACATGATTGACGTGTAAAAGTGGTTGTACACTTACAGAAATAAAATCATTTATCATTTATCATGTAAATTGTTGATTATTGTTAGCATGATTGATGTGTATGTTTTTATTACGTAAATTTTATATAACAAGAACGGTAATAAAAGGATGTTTTTTTTATATTATATTAAGTATATAAAAATAAATGATATTTTTTAATCAAAAAGCTTTTTAAATATATTTTCGTTTGACTGTACTATTTTTCACTTAAACAATATATTTTTAAAAATCAATTATGGGTGGTCCCAATAGCCGGGAGAAAAAAAAAATGGATCCGGCAACTGGAACCGCGCTCCCAATTAATAGCGCTGCCAATCGCCGGAACCCTCAGTTTAATAACACTTTGCCCGACTAAATAAATAAATAATTTTAATTAGATTTTGACAAAAACTCTTTTCAATCATCAATGCAGAAGGTTCGGCGAATCGTTTACACCCTATTTTCTAAACTAGACTATTCTGTAGCTACCCAATCCCGAACAGAACGATTAAATTGAAAGCTAAATCATGTAAGTGTATTGATCTAATTCGATGACGTCATTTTCTCTGTTAATTGAATCTCTAATCGAGCCAATCGTAATAAAGCTCTGTGATTGACTGTCATGCGAGGCGCCATATTAATTTTACAGTCTGTGGTTTCTGATACACGTGGGGTAATTATGGTTAATTTGTTTATATGGTAGTAGAATTTGATGTGTTAGTTTGTGTATTTTGACGGCATTACTATTCGTGCTTCTGACGTTTCATAAGTGCCCATGTAGGTTTATGTGAAATAAAATATTTTGGTTTTGATTTTTATTGAAAAAAGATGTTATAAAAGGCTTAAAGCTAGGTACAAAAATATGGACCCTGTAAGGGCACAGCAAAAGGATAAAATTAAAATTAACCAATACATAAAACAAAATTGAAACTATTACTTACTTACTAATATAAAAATAAAAAATCTAGGTATATTTAATTTAACAATAAAATAAGGACATTTATCTACAGAGATCAATACGAGTTACAAAACAACGCGAATCTATGAACTACGAAAATGTTAACTTCCGTCTTTATTTTTAGAACATTCCCAAAATGCCACGTTTTAAAAGTGTTTTTTTTGCTTTCAAAATGTGGCATCTTGGAAATGTTCTAATGTAATTACTTACTTATTCCTAATTCTGTGTATTTTTATGGAAATTTCCGCCATCTTTATAATAAGCTTAAGGCCAACATTCTTTACGTTTAAGATATTTTATTGCTGAAACGTTTTGTCATTTTGTATAAAAATATGCAGTAATTATATTCATTATGGGATAATCTCCTTCATCTGGCTTATTTTGCCTTTTTGCTTAACTTATGCGAGAAAACAAACAATTCTGATATTTTAAAAATGTTTGTATTCTAATCTACTTCAATCTGTCATTTTTGACATGTTTTTGACATTAATGGTCGCTGAAGTGAGATTGCAACTAGATTTTTAACGCCTACATGTGCACTTTTGAACGCGTACACAAGCACTTTTGAACGTCTACACGTGCAATTTTGAACACCTACACTTGCACTTTTGAACGCGAACACTTGCACTTTTGAATGATGAAGTATTTTTTTAATAACCTTTTAAGAATTTATTTCTAAGCATTATTCTAGCATTTTTTTTTTTCTAGTGTCTAGAAACATGATGCTGAATTCAGGGTAACAGTTTGCAAGTCGATGTCCCTTAGACCGTACTTTACTCTAAAAACAAAACTAAAGAAAGTAACTTCATTATCCTAACTGCTAACAACAACCAACTGTTATCATCAATCCAGCTGGGTAAGGTGAATAGGGTATGAATGATTTCCATTTTGATTGCTCACAGTGTACCGCTGAAGCTGAAGTGGCAGTGGGCTGGGCATGTTTGTCGAAGGACCGATGGCCAGTGGGACAGACGAGTCCTGGAGTTGAGACCGCGAATCGCCAATCGTGTAGCGGCCATCTACAAACACCACATGCGAGCTGCGCGTCACACTGACGGCACGCAAAATCCTGCATCGCGCAAGCAGAGTTTACCGTGCAACTAGCATATATACAACGTCCCGATATCAAACGTCGGGCAGTTGCCCACCAGACACGACACCCGATCTGGTCGGAGGATACCTCCCTTTTCTATGGAGGTGTGAGTGAACTTTACACCCTGTTCCTGATACCTCTATAAGCGTATTGTGAGAGGCCCCCCAGCTAGATGGACCGACGACCTCAGAAAGGTGATTGGGACAGACGGTATGCGGAAGGCGGAGGACAGGGTGTTGTGGCGCAGCATGGGAGAGGCCTCTGCCCAGCACTGGACTGCGAAAGGCTGAGTTGATTGGTTGACAGTGTAGCGGTGCTATCTGTTTATTTGGCGAAACGGTATTGGTATTGTTCGAAAGAGTTATCGTGGCCCTGGCGCACAGGCAACTGAAGGAACACGGGTGGGTTTTAGTCAGTAAGAGTCTGACACCCTTCCGCTCCGCCCAGAGCGGGAGAGGTCATTTGATGATTCCCATCCGAAATAAAAAAGACACACATTTGATAAAGTATAATATGCAAGCGTTGTAGCAGCCACGGCTAAATCTTTTCCTCGCCTCTTACTACAAATAAAAAATGAAAGATTTAATAGTTGTAATGAAGCTAAAGATCGCAATGATACAATATCATTTATGTATAACTCCCAAAACAATTCAATCTAAACCAACGTTCTGCTAATACTCACTTTATTTAATTACAAAACAGGAAACTCACGAAAATATCACAATGATAAAACGACTCTTTGAACTTCACCGCTGTAACCAAATATCCGTTTTAACGGCTAATTAAATAACTAATTCTATTAGAAGGTCGGTTAAATCGCAGTTAACACTGAACTGTTTTTAATTAATTTGTAAACAGCTCCGTAGTTATGTGCTTAAACTAAAAACAGAAAAGTACTTGTACAATTCTTGCGTATCTTTGGCTTTTAAAAATAAACTTTATATAATCGCTAAACTATGTTAACTTAGAAAGTTTTATCGCATTAAAAATTTACAACTTTATTACAAAACAGAGATTATTGTTAGACCCAGGTTTAAACCATCGAGCCATTTTGGAATTTCGAATTTTGGTCTGAAAAAGTAAAAGATCTAAGTACAAAAAATGATGTACCTACTTACGTTTAACCTCGAGTCTAATTTGTTTATACTATACATATATAAATTCACGCCTTATTCCCATGGGAGTAGGCAGAAACTACAGAACGCCACCTGCTACGAGCCTTACATACGCCTTTTAAGAACTTAACGTTGATCGGAATAAAGTTCAAAATACAATAGCTGGCTCACAAGTCTGACCTTGGAGTGAAACTAAAACTCATTTTGTATTAAGGCCAAAAGGGTTTATTAAAATAGGTAAAAGTTATGATTTTTATTGCAATGTTCTTTGTCTAATCACAAATAGAAAATAGTATGATAAAAAAAAACATTTGTCGTCGTAAGAAAGGTTGAATTTTATCTAGAATCCAGTCTGGCGTTCTTATTACCTTTGACGCTCAATTTAACAAATTGCTTGATTAGTGAAAAAACCTTTGTCAATAAAGAATTTTTTGTGACTTGGCAACCACACAGAGTAATAAAATCATTCTACGAGCATCGTAGTTCCAAGAAAATCTTACAAAATGTTCAGTATAGAAAAATGTTTTTCAAATATGTAAAGTTCTTTATTCTCTTATTTTTAATCATTATTTCTTAGGTCTTAAGAGCGGTCAACCCGTCATGCTTTTCATACAAACGCTCGTACGTGATTATAGCGTTGTATCACAACTTTCATTGAAATTTTTGAACTAATTGGTATCTTGTGCGCTTTATCTAGATTTCTATGCAAGTAAAAAATCAAATTTTGGAGAAACATATTCAGTATAAACCTCCAAAAATCTGCTTTTATGTACAAATTTTACCTGAACTTTGGCCTTCATAATGTACTCATTAATTGTAAAAGTAAAAAAAACATCTCCATAGAAACCTCGCACAGGTAATGGAGATTCTAAATGACAAACATTTTTTCCGAAAACTTTCAAGGCTTTTTCAAAAACACGTATTTCCTGGAACAAGTTTTGAGAAATCTTTGCGCGCCAATTTTCGTTCGATGTTATCGCGTTCTCAATCTTGCTTCTTTTTCAATCATTGCGTTGGATGAAACAACAAGCTTTTCAATCATGCTCGCGTTGATGATAGACGGACCGGGAAGGGCCCTCTTAAGGTGCCTTCATAAGATAGATTTCTTTGAATCACCACCCCCGATCCAAGCTGGTCCCTTTTGACTAGCTTGGGTCGGGGGCACTCGAAACTTGTATGAGAATAACGTTTTCCGTTTATATGTATCTTCTACCAGCGACTTCATCCGCGTGAAATTTCTTGTTCCCCCGACCCACCCTGTCACATCGTATCACCTGCCCGCGCTATTAGCTACTTCGTTTTCGCTTAGCGTTCTTTCTGACTTTTTATTTTTGCTCGGCTCCTAAGGGTCCTACCGTGATGTTAAATAGCCTTCCTCAAGAATTGGGCTATCACTGCAAAAATATTTTTTCACATCAAACCGGTAATTCTAGAGATTACCCCCTACATATAGTCCTCCAGACTGTATTTCGGCCATGGCCGCCAATCCAATGGAAACTAGCCTTCGGCGCGGGAGATATTATAGTGCACAAGTGTGTGCGCAGACACAGGTGCACTCTCTCTTCCCTCACTTTCATAGTCCGATGGGACGGCAATCCGACACGACCGGAGAGAGATCAGGCCGGAGAGATTACCCCCTACATACAAACTTACAAACAAACAAACAAATTTTACCTCTTTATAATATTAGTATAGGTTGAGTACTTAGGCAAATAACCTAACAAGCAAGACGCGGGGCATCACAGGTGCGTTTCTATCTCGGAAATAACACCAAAACCTTTAAAGCGAACCATAGCAAAACTACTCGGTGTCAGAAATAGGTTTGGTAGTAGTACTTTCCTTACATGAGTTCCTTCACGAAGAGTCTACTTACGAGTAATTACTAAGGGCCGTTATCGCGGTGACTTTATACAGCACTTTTAAAAACTTCATCGTGTGTAACCTATGTAAAAACAGCTGCAGCAGGATCATAGCATTATGCCGAGCGATTGCAGATTTGCGTGGACGTGACGCATATTTTCCCCAACTCGTTTTTTTTTGTATTTTTGTTTTTCTCTGAGTCATGTTTACCGCAAATAAACGTATTTTATTTATCTCTTTTATTTCTTCTTTTTCTTTCCTTTATTTCTTTTGTTTCTTTTCTTTCTTTCTTTTCTTTATTTCTTTCTAAATAAAACCTGTTACATAGCTAAACACAAGCAACAGGATATCAAAGCCCAGCTCAGATTTCCACAGAGTAGTAACTACACTTCTAAACATAAATAGTGACTGTGTTTTGCATAAATGGGCGGCGCATTAACCACACCAGTTTAACATGAGAGAACAGTGCTCAGTTTCGCGTTAGTTGTCGTAAACTAGTCTTACTAATGTTTTCTACACTGTGGTACAAATTATAAGAGATAGTTCAAGGTGTTAAGCTGGTGTTTTTTAAAACTTCGATGGCCCCCATAGTGTTCGCCATTTACCGTCGAATAACTTCACAGAAACATCCTAATCGTAACTAATATTATATAATATTATAAATCCGAAAGTAAGTCTCTTTGTTACCTTTTCACGCCTAAACCACTGAACTGATCATCCTGAAATTTTGCATATACGTTGTCAGGTATACCGAAACGGACATAGGTTATCTTTCATCCCGAAGAAAAGTAATGTTCCTGAGGACGTTCTTAACATAATAGATGGCGCCACGTGTCTTTCAAATCATGATTAAATTATATTATTATAGAAACTTTAGTAGTGTGTGAAGAGCTTTTTTTATTTTTTTTGTTTAAGTACCTAATACATTTTGTGAGTCTAGAGCGTCGATAGACCGGTTTTTCATCCTCCTAACTATAATTCCCCGAACAACCCGAATTGATTGTCAAATTCTAAATTAACGCGAGCGAAGCCGCGGGTAAAAGCTAGTTATTTATGAAAGTAAGTTGGTGTTTCAATAGAGAGCGTTTTATGACACTGTAAACTCAACCCGGCTGGTGCCACGATTGTTATGGCAGTCGTCACTGGGGCTATTATGTGATGGCCACCACTCTTTTAGGAAACCTTAGCTTTACTGGCATAATCATATCAGCCCATAAACTGCGACTACCGGACGCAAGAGACAGAGATTTAACTAAATATTTTTAATTCCAAAATAATGCGTCTCCTACGGTTTGGAGGACGTCAATCTAAATATAAAAACGGGAAGAAATTTTAACCAGTGCGTAAACTGCATCCATGAATTCGGCATAATTATGATTCTAGACCCCCTTTTTTTTTAGGTGGGAAATCATCAAATGACTTCTCCCACTCTGGGCGCAGCGGAAGGGCGTGTCAGACTATTACTGAATAAAACCCACCCGTGTTCCTTCAGTTGGCTCTGCGCCAGGGCCACGGTAACTCTTTCGAACAACCCGCGACCCCAGCAGATATCGGCTCTTTCGGTCTCCGTCAATGATGCTGACATCTCTTTGAGGCGCGCGTGGAACATGACGCGCCATTGACCGGGGTCTGGTCCTTACCGGACGACGGGCTGCTCGTTGCTCGCCGTCCGCCAGCCCGTGGCTACGGTGGCCGGGAGTCGATTGCCGACTCCCGGCCACCGTAGCCACGGGCTGGCGGGGCCGGGAGTCGGCAATCGACTTCCGACGCCCAGGGTGTCTCCTCCTGCGGCATTATAGACCCCCTAGCTTACAAATTTTCGACGGCAATAAAAAAAAAATTGTTCTTACATAGAAAAACGCAATACCTACGCAGTTAAAATATATGGAACAACATTTTTTTTTTATAACCAACGAATGATTCCTACGCTAGGGGGGTCTAGAATCATTATGCTGAATTCTTGGTTACAATTTGCGCAGTGGTTAAAATTTGTTCCTGTATATGTCTGTCACACAATTTCATAAAATATTGAGTTCTAAAAGTAATACTTGAAAATATCACACTGTCAATCTTTTGAATCAATTAATTTAGAATCAACAGATTCTGAAGTCATAGGTACAGATCCATCTGTTTGAACATAAAAATGCTGAAACTTAAAACGTATATCCAGCCATAATACCAATGAAGTAATTTTTCATAAATTATGTACGAGAACGACACGATGTACGTAGTGACAAAAATTTAAAAGTGTATGCTTAGATGGTTTGGTCATGTTGAGAGGATGAATGAAAGGCGACTAACAAAAAGTATTTACAATGCAGATGTGAGTGGAAACTCGCTGTGGAAGATGCCCTTGAAAAGTAGTAACCTTATTGGTGAAATTCTTCAGAAACGCCAGGTGCGTAGTACTCGCAACCGGCGAGCGTTAATGGCCTGATGTATGAACGTAAACGAAGCATAAGGAGTATGTAAGGATCGTAGCGGGTTGCGTTCTGTAGTTTCTGGATATCCCCATGGGAAGAAGGCGTGAGTCTATGTACGTATGTATTTACGAAAAAATTATAACTAGTGTGTACGACAAGTTCGAAATAGTCAACGCGAAAAAAAATCCTGTATTATGTATGCTAGGCATGGTCCGAACAATAGGCATAACGTTTAAAATTGGAGCCAATTCGCTCTCTGCTTATCCTTTGACTATCCTCATCAGTAACGCGGTGCAGTGCAGAGCTCGTCGATATATCAGCGGGCAGCGTGACGGACGGAGCCACTACACCTACCCAACGTAACGCTGTTGCCGTTTAGAGGATTTTAGAGTTAATGTGAATAGTACCAGGTTCTGATGTTTATCTCGTCAGGTATGAAGAAAAAAGGATGCGGTGAAAAATACTTCCTCCAAGTTATGCCACGGAGTACAGCCACCAAAAGAGATAAGTAACCAGGGTCGTCGGATATAGTTGAAGTTTAGTAAGAAACTGATGGATGTTTTTGAATAAAATAAAATCAAATTAATAGAAAACAAACAGTTCATTTATCAAATTAAATTTCATTCGAAAACATCCATCGGTTTCTTACTAAACTTCAACTATATCCGGCGACCCTGGTTACTTGTCTCTTTTGGTGACTGTTCATAGGTCGATGTTGCTTTCTCTTCTCGACCACCTTCTGAATCTACAAATATTTCGTCTCGACAGTAAAAACTTACGTTTCAGGGTACTTTTCCGTGGTAATCTCTAGGACAATCTAAACATAATAAGCAGGACTGCAATAGAGTTACAGAAACAACAAGTGATGCCATAATTCGAATCATCTTAGTGATTTGTACACTAGGTGGCAGTTGTACATGAACAAGTTCTTAGTTTGCCACTTTACTTGAAAGTAGCGTTGATGGCACAACAAGACGACACAAGATAAATTTAGAACAATCGAATATGGAAATACAGCGTCTTGGCACAGCAACATGCTTTACCCATCTCGTCTCGTCGCGATTTGCAGTCAGTGTAGCCTATCGCTAAGTCTTCTGATGACAAAGCGTTTAGCACAAGATTAGAATAGAAGAGAATACTCTTTATTATGCACACCTTATTATGTATTCCTGATATAAATGTGGTAATTTTACATAGGGTTACACGATGAGCAATTTTTTCGCTAAAAGCGATATTTTAAACAGAAACGTCGGATTAATTAAAGATAGAAGGAGAGACAACGCTGCAGGTAGTCTGTGGTGTGCAATTTACATATACAAGAAATACATAATTATATAAAGCTTATAGAGGTATGAGGTACCTCCATAGAAATGGGAGGATCCTTCGACCAGACGAGTGTCGTGTCTGGTGGGCATCTGCCCGACGATGACGACAGAAGTATGAGTGAGCTTTACACCCTGTTCCTCATACCTCTATACTGGTGACCCCGACGTGATCACCGAACCGTGGTTAGACCATAATGTTGCTTATATATTGGACTGATATGCAATACATTATGTAGCTCATATAATATGTAGAATAGTATTCAAAGAAACTAAGTGGCCAGACTCTCGTGTATGTATATTTAAATAGATATTACTGCAAGCACTCTAAAATATAATGAAACATTATGTTTTATTGACGTCTATATGGCGTGCGTTACTGAAGCACTTTGCTCATTTTTTTTTATTTTTTGTTCTCGTTTTTTGTAATTACATCAGGCAATAGGGTCTGAACGATGTTATTTGTTTCATTTTATTTTATCTCTAATAATAAATGATAAATGATTTTATTTCTGTAAGTAGGTTTGTACAAACACGTTTACACGTCAATCATATTTTAAAAACTAGATGAGGTCGGCTTTTCCTTTCTGACTACTCTGAGAAAAAAGGCCGAAACAAACTCAGAGGTCACAGTCTCTTTTAAATTCCAGACATAATCTTGATCAGATCATGTGAAGACCATGTAGATTTGTTTCTGAAATGGTCTTTTGAGGAAAAACCACACAGAATGAGTGGACCTGTCCAGTCAGTGCACGCATTTGTCAGTAATCGTGCAGCTCGACTCAGAACTTAATCTCAAAGATACTAATTATAAAGGGTCTTTAGTTATCTTACATCACATTAAAATTTGAATCGTGTAGAGATGTGCAATTTTATTATGTATCCAAGATATTACTGTGAAAACGAGTGAGTTTTTATTTTCACAGTTATGAGAGAGGTTTGACATGAACTTTAGAGTATTCTGAAAATTCCATCAATGTGCTAAATAGGTCTCACAAAATATAAGTTATTCCCATAGATATCCGAGTTATTCCTAATAAACTATACTAAGTATATGTAGAAATCTAAGACAATACTATAATAATAGGTTCAGGGTTAGTTTTAAATTAACTTGTTCCACTTTTTAACCTGTCGCTAACAGAAAGTAGATCGACAAAAAAAATGGCGTTACGAAAATTATTTTCGAAAATGATTCTCCGAACTAGAAATGCTTTCGTAATTGGTTTTACAAACCAATTAGCTTTTTGTGTGTATGCAAAATAGATTAAGAGATCAAACAAAAAATATGAACGGATAAAAATAAAATGTTATTACTTTACAAAACGTAGGCATAGTAACGAATTTTTCTATCGTCCGTAGCATGAAATTGGTTCAAACTGCATAAAAAAAATTGGAATTCATAAAATCCATTGTTTTGAAAGCCTGGCTGTGTTGTGTTACAATTAGGCTTTGGTGTTAAATAAAAGGTTAGATTAGCTGGTGGATAGCTTTTGAAAATGGAAATTCATCATCATCTACTCTCCACTATGGCAGAAAAAATATAAAACACGAAGGTGTACAACTTTATAACAATGTACCAGCCGGTCTATTCTGTAAAAATGTCACCGTGAGATCTAAAGTGAAGTGAGTCGTCAATCCATCTGATGCTAGGGATTGACACTAATGACAGCTCACTTTAAGCTCACTTCACCCAAGTTATCACGGTGAGATTTTTACAGAATAGATAGCCAGCAGATATCAGGAGCACATCCCCTTTTAACATATTTAAAGCCAAACTTAAGCAGTACGTCATTAGCGACGTACTGTTTAAGTTTGGCTTTAAATGCTTTGGCTTATTAGTTTTGTGTTGTTAGCAATACAAAACTAATAAGCTAGTCATGCACGTAAAATACGTCATCGTATCCAACCTACATTAAAAAAAAAAAAAAACTATTAGCTACTTTTTTTTCTTCTTTTTTTGGGTGGGAAATCATCAAATGACCTCTCCCGCTCTGGGCGGAGGGGAAGGGCGTGACAGACTCTTACTGACTAAAACCCACCCGTGTTCCTTCAGTTGCCTGTGCGACAGGGCCACGGTAACTCTTTCGAACAATCCGCCAAAATCGTCGAAAATGCGACATCGTATCCTACCTACATTAAAAAAAAAAACAAAACTATTATCTACTGGACTATTACTCGTACCTTAGTTATGTATTTATTCGCTAAGTGAACAATGTATGTTCTTTTAGAATAAATAAAGAATCTTTAAACCGATCTGATAAGCCTTTGCCCAGGTATGTTAGGTTCGGCTTCCAGTCTAGCCGGATACAGCTGAATACCAGTATTTTAAATGGAGCAACTGCCTATCTGACCTCCAAAACCCAGTTACTGGCTCACGATACCCCTTGGTAAGACTGGATGTCAGACTTTCGGGCTTCTGACTACCTGCAACGACTGTAAAAGATCTTTGAATGACAGCCGGGAAGTCTCGCTTTGTAATGGATCACAGGTAATGGTCACCCATCCGCAGATTGACCTGGGGAAGCACAGCTTAACCTTCGATTGATGTGGCAGCTATTACTTAGGCACGAGCCACCACCTTTCAAAATAATATGTTTTGCAGTAATTCGAACCCCAAAACATTGTACCGAAAACCTCTGGGCCACCACGACCTGACCGAGTTGTTGCCAAAATTATGTCCAAAATTAGGTCAAAATTTAATATACCCGTTCCATGACTCGCTTGATTTATTGCTCAGCGCCATATTTGAGCTATAAATCAGGGGATTAAAAATAATGCTGCCCTGTGTTCACGCTATTTTCATCAGAATTCATGGTATTATGAGGTAACCAGGGCTGCAGGTGTTTATTGACTCACTACTTAATAATATATATTTTGTTTATAAACACACTAGCCAGCGACAAACCTGCGATTATTTATTTGGGGTTCCGTACGCCCGAATAAAAACGGAACCCATATAAGATCACTCGTGTGTCTGACTGTCCGTCTTTGACAGCCAAAATTAATTTGCTCCGAATGTACTGGAACGATTAAATTGAAATTTACAAATATTCATTTCCGAGAACCGAACTCGAACGTGTAAATAAATGCTTTTTTTTAATTTGGGGTTCATTTTGTGGTACATGGCAGAAAATTAAAAAAAATTGTTTTGCTAACTTTACCGTATGACATATCAAATGAAAGGAATTGATGCGAGGGTTTCAAATATGTTATTGTTATTATTTTTCAATTAACTGTTTTAATGTTATTTAAGAAAAAAACAGGTTCTTACGGAAAGAAACATTTGAAAAGTTGCCGGGAAAATTGGAAAATTTGGGAAAACTTAAAGTGCATTTCCTATGGGAGTTTTGTATGAATTATTGAAATTAGGATAGTACAACTTGTGTTGGGCCAGCTAGTCTAAACTAATAATAATTATTATTATTATAAAGAGCAAAGATTGATGTGTTTTTTGTTAAGCTTTCACGCAAAAACAGCTTAAATTGATTCTGCGTTGAAATTCTTAGTCGGTTATTTAAAAAATAAAATGCTATGCCGTACATTTTGACCACTAAGGTATTGCACTTTTCATTGAAACAACCGATTTTTTTTTTATAACCGCCCAAATTTCTACGCTAAGGGGCTAGGAATCATGTGCTGAATTCATGGTTACAGTTCGCGCGTCGATATGCCCGCCACCTTGTACGGATGTAACAAAATCAATTGAACAGACTTTCAGAAATCGTGTAACGGTCAGAGACTAACTGCAACTCCTTAAATTATTTGCAGACCTGAAATCAATTTTTTTTCTGTTTTCAGGAAGAGTGCGAGACATTTAAAGGCTGATATTACACATAGCAATAAACCCAGTACATGAACAAACAGCACCAATCTACTACCCACTAAGATGGTATCGCTAAGCTAAGTGAGCTCGGTATAAGCACCACAAGATCGTTTAGCGGCGGTATATGAGACAAGTAGTATTTCAACAGACACCGGCTGCTCGTTGTGTCGCTATCCTAATCCTAATGTTAATGTGAAGCTGTTGGACATGAGGTTTTCGCATAAAAGGAGGAAGAATGGCCATCTTTGTATTGTGTATTTGTCGTTAGTTGGTAGATGTAGAACTCAAATGTGACAGTTACACGACCTGAAGAGATAATCAGTAATGTTACCTATTATAACCAGTAATGTAACTATTAGCCCTCGTATTCACGCGCAATTTTATATCGTGCACTAGATTTTCAAGGAACTGCTTAACGTCGAGAGTTGAAAACCCAACAGTATGTTTTGTGACGCGCTGGGATGCACTCTGTTGGATTATAGTATTAACTGGACTTCCACTATGTAGTTTAGATTCTTTCGTGATTTCTTATCTTTCTGTAAAACCATATGAGTCACATTATTACTTGTCTGGTCTTGAACCTGCAAGGTGGTGTTAAAGTAGCGTGACGTTGCACCTCTAGGCCAACACAAAATGAATCACTTGGATTGCTATAGTTTTGTGACTGGAGATTTTTTTAATATTATCTTCCGACACTATACACCCCTGCCTATCGCTTTTTAGAATACTGGAGTTCTATTATGTTTGCTGACTTTTATTAACGTCATTAGAAATACTATAGAAAAACAGCTGATTATTTTTCGCGATTACGTTGTTGGTTCCACGGAGAAAGTTGTTCACTTTGATGGTCTGTAACCCTGTCCCTCCGCCCATGTGGGATCATATTAAAGGGTGAACCCTCTGTGCATCCCTAATTTTGATCACACATTTCTGATATTATGCTTTATTGATGGAAATAACGCAACAGAAAATATAAATCAAATTTAAGTGAACACCTATTTAAAAACAAGCTTTTAAAGAACTGAAAACAAAAGTACTGAATAGAACTTACGTAAACATAGAACTTTTATATTTTTTTAGAAGCTTCAGGCTTATCTTTAAAGTGTAAGAAGGATGTTCGCGCCTATGCGAGTTGCACTATCCAAGTCATGCCATACTTTAGAACGGGCTATCATAATTAAATGCGTATATAAAATTTCGTGCCTGTGCTGTTGACCGCTGAGGAGATCTCTCATATCTCTCTCTCTCTCTCTCTCTAATAAACTACTTTTCTTTATTTCTTTTTCTTTCTTAATATGGAGCCAATCTTGGGTCTCAGACAGGTCATGGTATATGAATACGTATGTAAAATTTAGCGTCTGTGCTGTTGACCATTTATGAGTTCCCTCGTCTGGAGCCATCCTTGGATACAGCACCTAGGTCATTATGGACTTTAGAACGAGCTATCACAATTTAATGTGTTTATAGAATTTTGTTTCTGTGCTGTAGACCGCTGAGGAGTTCCCTCTTCTGGAACAAACCTTGGATGCAGCAAGCACTAAATAGGTAAACTTTAGAAAGGGCTAACCTAATTGAATGCGTATATAAAATTTACTGTCTGTAATGTTGCCCGTTGAGGAGTTCCATCGTCTGGAGTCAAACATGGGTGCACCAGCCAGGTCATGGTGTATTTTAGAACGTACTGCCATAATTAAATGTGTATATTAAATTTCTTGTCTGTACCGTTGAACGTTGAGGAGTTCCTTCGTCTGGAGCCAATCTTGGGTGTAGAGTCAGGTTATGCATCATAAAAATGCATTGCCCTCAAAACTGAACCAATACGTAAAATTTGAACTCCGTACGATAAGAGGAAGTGGGTTTAATCTATCTTGCTAGATTTGAGCCAAACATACTAACTAACAGCTAACAATTAAAGCTTGTAAAAAAAAACATTTCTTCATTTCGGATACAACATAACTCCGAATGCAAACTCCACAAAGTAAAAACAGGTCAATAGACTACAGGCATCTACATCGCCGACACCCCTAAATATAGGACTGCCACCGTTCGCCATCAAAGTGCATGGAAATTATCAATTTCCGGCATCGCCATTCAGCCTATCTTTGAACTCTTCGTTTAGGTGGCTCCCTGACAAGCCAGTCTATTTAAAAAGCAAGTTTGAAGGCTGAGGTTTTATGTAACAAAAGTACTGTTTGCTTAATTTTGCATGTAGTTTAATGGGCAACTAGTTTTCATTCGTACTCGAACAGTAGAATGGTATATTGGTCACAATTGTTTTTTTGTAAAAATTCGTAATAAAAAAAAATTGTAGTATACACTAGGTTCCCCCTAGTGTATACCCCTGTTTTTTTTTTTCACAAATAAATGAGATTTCGGTTAGGTACATATGAGACACGTAATATTCTCAAAAAACCTGGAAATGTTTGTGCTAAGAAAACGTTAACGTCAATAATGGAAAATGTGGATTTATATTCATATTCATATCTTAGTTTTGTAGGCCTTATGTCCTTGGAGCTACTCAAGTTCTGAGTTGAGCTACACGATTACTGAGAAATGCTTGCACTGACTAGACTGGTCCACTTAAATCTTTATGGTTCTTTCCACAATAGATCATTTCTGGCACTAATATACATTGTCCTCACATGATCTGACCAAGGTTATGTCTGGATTTAAAAGAGACTTTGTCCCTTGAGTTAGTTTCCCCATTTCTTCTCAGGGGTGGTCAGATAGGAAATGCTAACTCCATCTAGCTTATTTTATTAACCGACTTCAAAAAAAGGAGGAAGTTCTAATTTTTTCCACTTAGTTTATATTGATGATGTTTTAATAATTTCCTGTCACTGTTATTTACATATCAAGTAGGTAGTGGTATACGAATGTGTGTGGGGTAGGTACCACAACTAAGAAGTGAAAAAAATAAACTTTTTTACAAAAAAATCAACCGACTTCCGAAATTAAAGTTATTTTTCACGTTTTTTGTGTTTTTTTGGAAGTTGGTTGTTTTTTTGTAAAAAAGTTTTTATAGAATATATCTGTATTGTATATGTTATAATATGACGTGTAAAAGTAATTCCGATATTATCCTATTCACAGAATTAACAATTTCATTTCATTGTAATTCTTCAGCCGATCGCCTACACTTGACCTATTCGAGTATTGCCATTTCCAAAATTGCTTTAGTATCTATGGCAGATTACTACTGTGAATCTAAAATACATACGAAGTATTTCAACGAAACCGTTATTAATGTTATTTTCGTAAAGGAATCGATTCGAGCAAGTAAACGCACACATACGAGTATACATGCCTACATTGCTATAGGCATTAGCAATGCAAGTAAGCTAGCAAACGATCTAAGTACGTTGTTAGAGGTATGCGAGGGGCCTTCACCTTATATCGATCGCTACAATGTATACCTGTCAAGGAATATAATGTCAGTCCATGATATTTTAAGCTTACCAATAGGTATAGGTATGAGGGTTAACGATCGATGATATTAATATAATACGCAAACACCTACGTCCGGTACACTTTTGGATGTCAGTCCTGCTACCAACGTTACTTAAGAGGGCGTACAACGGTACACTAGCGCCACTCCTTTAAAAAAATATTATCTCGTGACTGAGAACCTATTATGAATAACGGCTTGTAAGGACACTCGGTAAGTGTGTCTAGAATTTTCTAATATCTTTTATAAATTTTCATATTGAGACACGAAGCAACAAAATACGATCTAGAGGAATGTTGCCGCTTTTCCTTAGATCGAATTTTGTTGCTTCGTGCTTCGGGGACTACAGGACCTAAACGCAATTTTTATATTGCCTACAAGTATATGATCCACTGCAGTAAACAAAATCAGAGAAATATATGATATTCTTCAGGATATGCTAGTTAGATAGTGTGTTGAAAAAATAATACAACTAATTTGATCCGATAAAAAAATCACGAATATACCTCTAAAATTTATTTTAACGATTACATATTTATTTATTATAATTAGATTTAAGATAGATTTAGATTTTAGATTTTATTATATTATTTTAGAATAATATTTACATATTTATTTTAACGATTACATGAAATCATTCTGATTTTTTGTCAGATTATTATACAAGCAACATAAGTAGTACGTATTAGTGTTTTATTTTTTTAGTCCTATCAATAGATTTTTTGTAAATAGATAACTGCTTCTTATTTTGCAATAAATTTTCAGCGTTATGTCATGCGCTTCTCTTTCTTTTCTATGCAGTCTTATAGTGGCCGCACTTTAGCTGTTGTCAGTCTCTTAATGGATAATCGGTTTACCGTGTTACGGTTAGGATACCATCGTAGATCGAGAAGACGAACATTTATAAAATAAACTACTGTCCCACTAAAACTGTGAAAGTTTGTGAAGATATTTGGAAGTTTGTTACTCAATCACGTACGAAAGATTTGGATGAACATGATCATAGTCATACCGTCGTTAAAAAAATAGCTATGTACGTGAGTAAAACTACGGGCAATAGCCAATGATTTATAATAACTTCTCTTTAAACTTTTATGTTATATTGTAACCTAGCTTTTTCCCGCGACTTTGTCCGCGTGAAATTTCTTGTTTTAACTTAAAATATATACTACAATACTCGGCAATGTTGTAGCTTGCCCATTAGTGAAAGAATTTTCGAAATCGGATAAGTAGTATCGAAGATTATCCCCTACATACAAAATCACATTTAGCATTTAAGTAAAGACAAGCAATCAAGTAACATAAGTATCTTAATTATCAAAAATAACTACCCCTAATAATAGTTTTCCACTCTACGAAGAACAGGAAGCAAGCAAAATGATAGTGATACTAACAAGCCCACAGGTTATGAGGAACAAAAACTGTCCAAAGTTGTGTGGTAGCAGTTTACGCGGCTCTTAGCTAAGTGTACGCCAGATTTTGCAAGTAAAGCGACGTTGTATGTGTGTGGTCACACTATGGGAGTGTTAAGATTGAATTGCTAAATAGAAAAATCGACGCTCTAGCAGGACATAAGTGACCTTATTGGTGATGTTCTTCAGAAAGGTCAGGTGCGTAGTACTCGCAACCGGCGTGCGTGTATGACCAGATATATGAACGTAAACAAATCAAAAGGAGTATGTAAGGATCGTAGCAGGTGGCGTTCTGTAGTTTCTTCTGCCCATGGTATAATAATATACTTCGCCAGGTATAGCATTCCGAGACACAGTGTTCACGTGGGTGACACAAGCCTACGTCATCGCCGCTGTGTTACCAGTAGTGTGTAATAATAACTCCCCAACCGCCTTTATTACTTGTGCAAATCCGATAAAACGATGAGGTTTTAATTAACAATTACGTTAGTATATGTTTAAATTGAATTGTTTCGTTTGATTGGAAAAATGAAACGACAATAATTTAAATGCTTTATATATATATTTCAACAGAATGGTGACTGAAAATGTTTCCATAATTCATATTTTGTTGCAATAAAGTGGCAACTGGATAGTGACGTGTGCATGTGTCAGTCCCGGAGTACCAGACCTTGTTTTTTTAGACCATGCTTCTGCCTACCTCTATTGGGAAAAAAGCGTAGGTTTATATATGTATGTATGTATGTATCTATACATAAAATAAAATAGTAACGAAGTCAAAACTGAACATTGAATATTTAAAATAAAATTAATTGCTTCGAGGTGCGAGAACGAGTCTGAAGCTGAAAATATAGTTTTGGATTATGTTTTAGAGTACTTTCCGGATTGGCGCAAAAACGGCTTAACGGATTTGGATGAAATTTGGCACATAGATGGATTAACACAGAGGGTACTTTTAATCCCGGTAGTTTGTTCAACGGGCGAAGCTGCGGGCAAAAACTAGTAAATATTTAATTTATTTATTTTGATCTAACAGTCAACGCACTGCGAAAACTCTAGAAGCAAGAGTTTTGCACAATAGTTCATTTTTAAACGCAGGTCAGCAACTGAGCACTAAAAAGATTTTTTGAAATTTCGTCCCCAAAAGGGGATAGGGGATATAATTTTGTATGGAAGTTCATCATTTTTGCCGATGGAAAATCCTATCGGGCGCATGGCTTGTAAGAAAGAAATGATTGCTGAAATTGTGATATTCTTCTCAACGGCTGAACGGGAGGCTTTAAATGCGAAAACTTAGGAACGCACTTTTCTGTGCCGAGAAAATCCCACGCAGCAAATATTACATTTAAATTGTCTAAATCTAATAGGTATGAACCAGTGAGAACAACATCATTCACTTTTTCAAAATGTTTGTAGTTCTAGTTCAACTGTTCCTGTTCAATCCGAGCAAACTAAAATAATGCAATTTGGACAACGCGGTGCATTTGGCGTTTTTAATAAGTACGGATAGGTGAGCGAGTAATTTCGCAAATTCGTTTTGTTTCGTTTCGACACGAGAATAGTATCATAGCAGTGGTCTACCATAACAGTCATAGCATAAGCATATTATGTTCCCACTGCTGGGACATAGGCCTCCTTTCTGTGAGCGGGAACGGGCAGACAGTGTAGATTAGTAGACGTCGTCGTGTCTTCGAACTTTTGGTATCTAAGACATGCCGGTTTCCTTATTGTTTTCCTTAGCCGTTTTTGAGAGCAGTGGTTTTGAAATAAATTACACGGAGTAAAGTGCCTGCCTGGGCCATCACTGCTCTCACTGAGCCATCATACGGCTCTCCGGTCATGACTTATTCTTAAAATTATCAAGAGATTATGAAAAACAAAGAGAGATTGAGCTCATATTGTAATTTACAGTTTACGTCCATCGCTGCTAATGCGACTGCACTTTACGGACGTTAAAAATATGCAAGTAGTAACAGTTTTAATTTTATTGCTTGTACATACTGTGACGTTGCAAAATCAATAAATTACGCAACAAGTAGCGACATCTTGTGTCAGGCATTGGCATGGCTGTCAGCGTGTCTTTATAACACTGGAGAAATTATGTCATGTAAATTATATACAAGAGTATTAGTTAATTTAAATAAATAAACATACAGACATAATTTCCCACATTTTATTTAAAACAATGCCTAAGAAATGGAAAATAACCAATAGACAAGAATTCTATTTAGTCTATGGTAGCGGAAGCTTCTCGAGGGTTTGTGACATTGATCCGGCATGGGGAAGACCCGCAACGTGTGTGACACGGTACGAATAGGATTTGGAATAGGGACTTAGTTCTGGAGGAACAGACTGTACCCAAATAACCCGATGGGTTTCCAGTAAGTCCCATTCGAAGCTGAATCCGGTGAGTGTTCAACCGTATTCTTTGTTCATGCGGGATGGCGTGGCACGTACATGTGATTTCTCACACGAGTGTATTGTTACAGGTCTGGCTGTTTATGCTAGCCTTTTTTCTCTTGTAGCTCTGCTACATAATTGAGACGTGATGCTTTGGAGTAGCCCCGTGGTCTGATGATTGGAATGGATCCGGGTGCAGGCAACCTTTGAGGTGTGGTCATCCGTTTGACAGGAAGGCTTTACTTAACCGATATCGGTGATGAGGGAAGTTCGCCGCTCCAGGTAACGAAGCGTCATTATAATAACCCGTAGGCCACGTAACGTGCGAACACAGGGGTATCCTGTGTTTGATGCCAAGGGTCGTAGCCTTGTCAAGTGAAGGGATTAGTACTGAGAGATCACCGTGAATAATCGGTAAGATAGCAATTTAGTCTATGAGAGAGTTAGGCCTATTGTATGGACTGGGTGATGTGACCAGTTGCCATAAAGTGTTGTGTCGCGGTTTGCTTAGCATAATCTTATGTTCCGTTGTTAGCACAACCTTGATAGGTAGGTACTTGTATGATTGAGCTAGTATCTATTAAGTGGTTCATCTCACGGACTCGCTATAGCGACTCTGAGTATATTGTAATAGTCTCATTGCAGGTCAACACACCAATACAACTAGACCCGAGACTGGTTGTACTGGTGTGGAAGCCCAGGTGTATGGGGAAAGGTATGTGGCCAGCCACATTCAATATTGTGAACCTTCATTAGTGAGTTATTGTAATAAACATTGCATTGTGTAAGAAGGTACTTGTTTAATTGAATCTTTCCCTAGCAACTTATTATACCCTACAAATTTACTTTAGCACGGTGGTGAGTAGTACAACACCGAAGGAGACAATCAACATCCAGTCTCCTAACCAATTCGGTACAACTACACTGAGCCGGGTTACAATACATAATACCCCAACACTACAAGGTCCAAAATAATGTATTACGTTTTATATTATTATATAATACATATACGTATATTGTATTATTGTGTGACGCGTAGCTCGCATGTGGCGGTGTAGTTACCGCTACACTATGTACCTAACTATAAGCCTTATCGCAACACATATTTACATTATGGAACGGCTCAGTTGCAAACTGACCACTTCGCAAAATGTCTACGGCCTCAGGATTGAATGTAACATGGAAAAAAAGGGACATTTTGAGAAGTCCTCATTTTGCGACCGAGATGTGTCTGAGTAATGGATATTTTGCTTCCGGTAGACATTTAGCGATGAGGTAATTTTGCGAATGAGCCTATGGAACGCAATAAATTAACATGAATATAAAATTGCCAAACTGTTAGAGCGTATATCATAAGTATTACATCGCTGTCATTGCCAATGCACCTTACGAACGTTAAAAGATATGCAAGTAGGTCAACCGGTGGGCATGACAAATAGTGTCGGTGTATTGCGCGGAGCACGCGTGTTGCAGCATGACATACTGAAGGTATGGCGTGCAAACCTTAATATTTATACAACATCTTAATAAAAATTCAAACTCAAAGCATTAATTTCAATTAAACCACTACCATTGTTCAATTGCCAAAGGAGTTGGCCAGTCAGAAAGATGAAGCATGTTGCCCATTGCAAATCGTAGTAGATTTCTATTGAGAAAATCGAGCTAGAAAATCCATGGACACCCTTTTTAACCGACTTCAAAAAAAGGAGGAAGTTCTCAACTTGACTGTATATATATATATATTTTAATGCGTGTTAGCTCAGAATTTTTTTCTGGGTGAACTGATTTGGATGATTATTTTTTTATTTGAAAGCTGGTGCTTCACATGTGGTCTTATTTAAATTTGATCAAGTTCTGACTAGTAGTTTTGAGCTATCCTTAATACTGCGTATTTTTTCCACTTAGATTATATTGATAATGTTATAATAATTTCCTGTCATTGTTATTTACATATCAAGTAGTGGTATAAGAATTTGTGTGGGGTAGGTACCACAACAAAAAATTTAAAAATCAGACTTTTTTACAAAAAACAACCGACTTCCAAAAAAAAAACACTAAAAAACGTGAAAATAACTTTAATTTCGAAAGTCGGTGGCCAAAACCGAAAATACAAAACCGACGACACGACTTCCGAAATTAAAGTTATTTTTCACGTTTTATTGTGTTTTTTTTTTTAGGAAGGAGGAAGGAGGAGGAGGAGGAGGGTAAGTACTATTAATACTACCGTACTAACGTATTATTAAAGTTAACTGAAAAACTACCAGACCAAAGTTAATAACATTTATAATTGGACCACCCCTGTGGCATACGGGTTATCTATTAAAACAAGAGTTTTTTTTAATCGATCTACAATTGCCGGAGATATCACGTAACAAACATTAAAAAAAAAACATACAGACGAATTGAGAACCTCCTCCTTTTTTTTTGAAGTCGGTTAATAAGCGTTGTTCCAGTAAAATAAGGCAAGAAATATACATTCCAACTCACCGCACAGGTGCAGACTTCATTACTTCTGACATAATCCCCTTTCTCCTAGGACACCTACAAAATGAAGGAAACTAGTCAACTTTATTACTCTCCACAAAGCCAAGAAGACTATCATATTCTTAAATCCACCATTATATCCTTCTTACTTAACATAGCTCAAAATTTTAATACCACCCTTTTATTTTACAATTTTTCTTTACAAGAAACTGACAACTGAACTTTTAAAAACAAGGCAACTATGAAAAAGAATCTTGTGAAACTTCAGTGTTCAGCTTGGGAATTTCCTTACCAACGCCAGATGTTCGAACGAAATATTACAGCTTACTTCGCCATTGGGGCCTCGAAAACAGTGGTGTAAGGCAGTAATTATTTACATTTAATTTTTAAGCTATTGCATAGCTTTTATCGCGGGCTTTGAGCGCGGCGACCGAATCAAGAAATTCCGTAACGAAAATCAAACCTAACACCCCCCACTCCGCCTACCATGTAGCTCGGCCAAGCGTTCGCTTAACGTGTATGTATATGGTACAACTGTACTTGAATTAATATAAAAAAAAAAATACTACATAAATAAAAAAATAAAAAGTAATTATGATTGCATAAGTTGATCAAAAATGCTATGCAATAGCTTTACCGCGGCAGTCCCCGAGTGCCACACGTGTTTTTTTTTTCACGTTGCGGCCTTCAGGAACGGTGATTGACTTCATGCAAGCCATTTCTTATAGTTTGACGCTTATTAACATCCCTGAAGAGCTATGAAGGCTCGTAACAAACATCATCGCAGTAACGATGTAACGATTTTGTCTGCGTGTGGTGATGCAAGCTCGTCCTCCATGTCACTCTGCCACTCTGCCAGTGATGCAGTAACGTGTGCAAAGTCGACTTATAACATTCTGCGTAGTTCCCAGAGTGGTTGCCACAGCACGTTGCCGAGAACCAGCTTCTAACATTCCCATGGCTCTGACCATTTCTCCTCGGCTCAAATGACGTGTTCTCTCCATAATAACTTACTTTTGTATTGATTCCACTCAGAAGTATGGCAGAAATTTTACTGATTAGGCCTTAAATCCGTTGCAAGATTAAATAGTAATACGACTTGACAGAAGATTTTCATCTTTAGATCGAAATTCATAAACTATTCCCTTTTCAAATGATGAAATTTACTAAAAAAGTTTCCATATGAATTACAAAGCACGTAATTAAAAAAACAGAATTTTTAGTGAATTGCAAAAACGTGCTCGATCCCTAGAGACTTTTGATGTGTGTAGTAAAATGCTCACTATGCTTAGTTAGGAAGAGGAATACTAGTTATAATTTGCAACACACGTATAATATCTCATGCAAGAAATTCAAGGTGCATAGTATTAGAACAGTTAACTAACAACATCCGCCTAGCATTTTCCCAACTGGATTGGAGTCGGCTTCCAGTTTAACCGGATGCGTCTGAATACCAGTATTTTACATGGAGCGACTGCTTATCTGATTTCCACAACCCAGTTACTGGGTAACACAATACCCCATAATAAGACCGGTTGTAGAACAGTAGTAAAAAGTAAGTTGTTGGATCATTCGGTTCCCCACAAAATGGTTGAGCTGGATGGTGCTGATCCACGCGTCCTGTTCGTGAACGGGCGCCGTCAGTTGAGACTGGTCATCTCTTAACTTGCTTATTTTTATTATTTATTTTGAATTGTTTCTTAATTTTTTTTTACGTATTTCCCACATATAGAAGCAACAAGAATGATCTACCAAGGATTTTGTAATATTTTGATTTAAAAACAGTGTCCTTGGAGTTTCTTGCCCGTTCTTCTCCATAGAGATCTACGTTTTGGAATTGGCAACTAGCTTCAACTTTCTGACTAACTAACCGACTATTTGACAATTCAAAAGTGCCTGAAAATGGTTTAATTGAAATAAATGCTTTGAGTTTGAGTAAATATCAAATCGCTCTACTTCAACCATTACTTCAAAACGCAACTTTTCTGGCCTCAACTTAAAAATACGTTATATCAAGCGATAGCTAGTTTGTTTACCCGTGTTTGCATCTGTTTTTTGTATTTTATTTTATTGTTTCACGACGCAGTTTATAACTGGTAACTTAACTTAATGTAACACAAAGGCACTTTTTAAATAAAAGTATATTAGTACAACGTTTCTTTTGTTTGTGAAAACGGAAGGAAGATGATAGTTTTATAACGTTTAATTATTCTCTCCTTTTTAGTAATTAAGTTCTTTCTTGAATTTATAAGGACTACGGGTACAAAAACAGGAGTTTTGTGACTTCTTAAACATCTAGTGTCCTATTTAATCCAGGTCTTCGGTGGAGCTGAACCTTTTATTAAATCTAGTTTCCTATTTTATCCTGGTTTAATACATCTACTCTTTGGTGGAGGTGAACCTTTTATTAAATTTAAATTTGAATATCTTACGCTGGAGGAAAACTTATGAAGAGATCATTTACATGTAAGTAGGTATTGAGAAGGCATGACATGCATGACATTTTCCTTCTCCGCTTGGAAAAAGGCTTTAACCCTATTGTAGAAAACTTACCGGCTGATAATATAACTATGTCGTTTATTTATTTCCTTCCTTATTAATTACATCTTCTATTTATCTATCTATATAAATAAAAATCAATATTTGTTTCTGGACTCCGAAAGAGCTGGACCGATTTTCATGAAACTTTGGTGAGTTTTGCTGCATACGCCCGCAAAGGTTTAGGGGTAGGGTAGGGTAGGGTAGGCTAGGGGTAGGCTAGGGGTAGGACATCATGCGAACAAAGTCGCGCCGGGCAGCTAGTTTTTAAATATTTCTTAAAATAAAAAGATATAAGAAATATTTAAAAATATAAAAGATAGTGGTCCACCAATGTCGGGAGCAGGGTCCAAGCTACCACAGGTTAGGGCTCCAGAGACAGGAACCTCTTCACGATGCGAGCCGTATCAGGGAGTAGGTATTGCCTTCTGAATCAGGCCCTTGATCCAATCGCCTAACGATAGTCTCGATTATTATTATTCATTTGAGAAAAAATTCAGACTTGTAATTTCGCCATATATCACTATCAAAGTCTTCAAAATCCGTCTGAAATTGGGCAACAAACAACTAAGTATGCGTTACCCAAAACAGATGAAAACTAATAAGTAGGAGCTCACAAAACACTGAAACCCGCTTAAGTGTAGTCTCCGACGCCGCCGCTCCCATACACTTCGTAAATCGTCTGACTTGCGTAATACGGGGAAAATCTGATAAAATCGTCCTAAGTGCGAGATGCTATTGAGAATTAAGACGGCCCAAAAACAAAAACCCTATAACGCTTTACCTGAACCATGGTTTCAATCAAGGACTCAGAAGTCGCGCTAACGAGTCATATACCCACTATTTATTTTTTAACCGACTTCAAGAAAAGGAGGAGGTTCTCAATTCGACTGTATTTTTTTTAATTTAATTTTTTTATGGTTGTTAGCTCAGAACTTTTTTCTGGATGAACCGATTTGGATGATTCTTTTTTATTTGAAAGCTGGTGCTTCACATGTGGTCCCATTTAATATGGGTCATCAAGGATGATCAAGTACTGACCCATAGTTTTTGAGTTATCCTTAATAATGCGTACTTTTGCCACTTCGTTTATATTGATGATGTTATAATAATTTCCTGTCACGGTTATGTGAATGTGTGTGGGGTAGGTACCACAACTAAAAAGTGAAAAACAAAATCTTTTTTACAAAAAAACAACCGAGTTCCAATAAAAACACAAGAAAACGTGAAAAATAACTTTTGATTTCGGAAGTCGGTGCCCAAAAACGAAAATACACAACCAAAGATACCGACTTCCGAAATTAAAAGTTATTTTTCACGTTTTTTATTGTTTTGTTTGGAAGTCGGTTGTTTTTTTGTAAAAAAGATTTTTGATAAAAAAAAATTATACTATAAAGTTATCTTATATCAGTACGTACTTATTCATGTCCGTCTTAAATTGAGCAACAAACATGTAACAGATTACTCCAGGTTACACCTAACAAAGCTCACAAAACACTGAGACCCGCTTAGTATAGCTTCCCACATTGCCACACAGAATTATGAGCAACAACACATGCACTTCGTAAATCGTCTGTTTGTGTTCTAAGGCGAGGCAATGCTCGTTCTTGTTATTATTAACGTGAGACAATGTGTTTCAATGTATCGTTGTTGTATGAGACTTCGTTTGTGTTACATTTTGCCCCGAATTCAGAGTACATTAGGACTGTTCCTTGCATTATTTTATTTTATATTGAATTTTCGCTGTGATTCTTGATGATAGTAATTAGCGAAATGAATAGGTGTTAACTTAGTTTAAATCTAGGCAGAAAGAACTGATGCCTGTTTTCGGTAGATGTGATGTGTGCCTTTTTTCAATAATCAGCCGACAAGACAAGAGTTTTCCCTGATGCTTACAAGAGAAACCCAGCTATTTTTAGTTCCTTCATTTTTTGTTGTGTCCCACTGCTGGAAAAGCCTACCTCGTCCTCCTACAAATCCTCTATCTTGTGCAATAAGGTGGTATAAACATAACAAAATATGTCTTTCCGTCCACTTCCAAGGTTCCAATTAAAACAGTAACACAAACATTACCCCTCTTCACCCCCATTTACCCCCATAAAAAGCATGACACGTACAAATTACAGTACTCTTAACGTGTCGACAACCACTTAAGCCATTACGATGGTTGTAACAAAATATTTTCCATACAAAATGGGTTGTCATGGCGGAATGAACTTATTATGTAAAGTAAGTAATGTAGCCTAGCCACGCCATCTTGTTTGTTTTTGAAGTTTTAAAAATATTTTATAGGTGGGTAATTTTTAGATTCGGGTAATTTAGGGTGGTTTAACCGACTGTAAGATCAAAGAGAGGGTTATATATTTACGGGGACAGAAAATAATCGATCTCTTTGTTTACCAGATTAGGTGATTAAGGGTCATGAAGATAGGGCACGCCACAATTGCGGCGGTAAGACCCCTCTTTGAGGAGTGGCTTGAGAGGCGCCACGGCGTCCTCACCTTCCGCCTGACGCAGGTCCTCACCGGACATGGCTGTTTCGGGAGGTTCCTGTTTCGGATAAGGCGGGAGGAAACGCCCGGGTGTTATCATTGTGTGGATCGACCGGAGAACACGGTGGAGCATACGGTGGAGGTCTGCCCGGCTTGGGCGGAGCACCGCCGTGTCCTCGTGGCGGCGATCGGCGGCGGCGACCTCTCGCGTCCGGCCCTGGTTCAGACCATGGTACGGAGCGAGAGGGAATGGGAAGCCGTCACCTCCTTCTGCGAAGCAGTAATGCTCGCGAAGGAGGAGGCGGAGCGCGAGAGGGAGAGGCAATCACTGCGCCCTCGCGCCCCTAGTCGCCGCAGGAGGAGACACCCTGGGCGTCGGGAGTCGATTGCCGACTCCCGGCCACCGTAGGCGCGGGCTTGCGGACGGCGAGCAATGGGCAGCTCGCCGTCCGGTAAGGACCAGGCCCGGGTCGACGGCGCGTCGTGTTCCACGCGCGCCTCAAAGAGATGTCAGCAAAATTGACGGGGTCCGATAGGACCGATGCCTGCCGGGGCTGCGGATTGTTCGAAAGAGTTACTGTGGCCCTGGCGCACAGGCAACTGAAGGAACACGGGTGGGTTTTAGTCAGTAAGAGTCTGACACGCCCTTCCGCTCCGCCCAGAGCGGGAGACGTCATTTGATGATTTCCCACCCAAAAAAAAAAAAAAAAAAAAAAAAAAAGGGTCATGAAGATAGATTCTTCTTGTGTGCTAGTAGGTACTAGGTAGTACATTAATATTTTTTCTTGCCCAGCGAGTAGGAAAAGAAAGGTAATTTGGAATTTACAAAAAAAAAATTGTATCTATTTTAAGACACCATATTTTTTTTTTGGCCTGTCTAGTATATAGGTTGACCTCTTTTTTTCAAAAAGGACACTATGAAATATATTGTAGCTAGCATTTTTTATTCCTTCATACAAACTGTTATATTTTGAACTGAACTGACCTTGGCTACACTAGCGCGAAGTCTGCTATGTACAGCCTCAGGCCATAACATAAAGTACCTAAAAAAGTTTTATGTACATCAAATATATGCAAATTCCCGAGGCGTTGGCGACAACCTATAGTTGGGGCCATGAAAAATGCGGGCGCGATAAGCTAGAACGAGTACATGTAGACTGTTGTTGAGCAATATTTCGTTTTGAATCTCATTATTTTTCATAAGCATGGTTGCGAGTCGCCTGGACTGTGTACACGTGGGTCACTGTTGTGCCGTCTCTCATGGGCTATTGCAACGATCACCAAGCATTATTTCTTGTGTGTTTTCCTTGTTTCTTTTAGTGTCTGTGCTTACTAACGTAGTCGTAAGTTTTACTAACAATCTTGTTGAGTCTTGGTTACTCGACTAACGAAATAATCTATTTTATTCTATTGTACAAATCTTGTAAAGAATTTTAAAGAATGGCAGTGTTTTCAAAGAATAATAGTAACAAAATCAAGCCTGTTATTCCCCCAAGGGTTAGGAACAGTATTAGTAAAAAAAAGGAAAATCCTAAACGGAAAAAGCCTAACATTCAGTACTTATAGGTATTACTGATCGGTACGAAAATATAGGAATCCGGTATCCCTAAGCGTTCTGCTAAATAAAAGCCAGAGTGAGGTACTTAAACCGTTATTTTTAATTGTTTTGTGAGAACTTTTATGCCTTTTGACCTTTTATGTGGGTAGGATTCGTAAATACGTAACGCTTTCACACTCTTACTTAATCCGACACCTTGGCACCTTTAAACACTTTTTTTTAAAGTACTTACCTTTTTGAATTAATGAGCAAAATGTTTATTTTAGTACCGACAGAAAAAAATTAAAATGGCCGGTTCACCAGGATCAGTAACGTTTAGGACACTCATTGGACGCGAGTTCAAACAAGCTTCCACTTGATTGAGGAGTGTGCTCATTTCTTCGTTCGTCAAGGTAGGATCACCAATGACCCGTTTAAGGTGAAACTTTGTAGACTTCACCCCTGCTTCCCAAAGTTCGCCAAACTTAGGACTATGTGGGGGAATGAAGTGCCAATTAGTACCGTTGGCCTCGACTTCTTCTGCTATTGATGCCTGAATAGATAACAATTGTTGCAATTCTTTGGAGGCACCAACAAACGTTGTGCCATTGTCGTTTGATAGAAAAAAAACACGTGTGGCACTCGGGGACTGCGGCGGTAAAGCTATTGCATAGCATTTTTTATCAACTTATGCAATTATAATTATTTTTTTATTTTTTATTTGTGCAATTTTTTTTATTTTATTTATATTAATTCAAGTACAGTCGTACCATATACATACACGTTAAGCGAACGCTCGGCCGAGCTACATGATAGGCGGAGTGGGGTGTGTTAGGTTTTATTGTCGTTACGGAATTTCTTGATTCGGTCGCCGCGCTCAAAGCCCGCGATGAAAGCTATGCAATAGCTTAAAAAAATAAAAATGGCAGAACACAGTTATTTGGGCAAAATGTAAACCCTCACTTGTAAATAAATGATCTATCTATGGTCAAAATCAAAATATTTTGTTTCACATAAACCTACATGGGCACTCATGAAACGTCAGAAGCTAGGTGCACGGTTCCAATCGGTCGTTTCTTATGGAGAAGAGCCGGTAAGAAACTCCACGGTTTCTCTTTTGAAAATAAATGGCTTTTACAATGTTTTCAAATCACAGTGTTAATAGGTATATGGGAGGACAGTGTAGGCCTGTCAACTGTGATCTACAAATCTACAGTCTACAAGGCCACTCTGCTGGTCATAAACCTGGAGGTAGACCTGTGCTCAACAGTACTCAGTAGGGCGTTATATATCGGCACAAAGAATGACCAAGTCCGGCCCGTGAAAAAAAAACTAGCTCAAGAGATTTCACAAGTCACAAACAACAAATTTAGTACGGTAACCACTTATTTTAGATGATCTATGAACTATGTACCCTCCTATATCCTTTTATCTACGACATTTATTTCTTGACCTCATACTTGTCCTATATTTATTTAGGCACTCATCCTAAGTTAACATTGGCACAGCAATTTTCATGATAGAGTTCTTGTTCCTCGTTCAATAAAAATGATAGCATCGTTAGATAAATATTGCAGATTTATTTTAATCAGAATGTACATACATACATACTATGAGGTCAGGGAACCGTAATTTCAATACCGGGGTCGAAATCTGGGTTGAAAGTTTTTTTTTTTAAATCACCTTGATTTTGCAACTCAACTTTTCGAGTCAATCCAAGGCAGCATTCGAAATAAAATAAAAAATCACAAACCTACATGGGCACATATGAAACGTCAGAAGCTAGGAGCACGGTTCCAATTGGTGAAGAACCAGCAAGAAATTCCATTGGATTACGTCACAGGAGAAAAATAAATCTCAACACGTGAAGCAACCTGTGCTTATTCGAAAATTTATCAGAATCAATTCCATTGTTAAGGTGCGAAACCAAACGGACACACATTGTGAAACGGATTGAATTTTCGTTGCAGAATGCTACAGTGCGGGTTGCAAATTACTACTATCCCTGTTAACCTATCCAATTAACTAATATGCCAGTGGGCTCATGTCAATAATGACTGTTAGTATTCGCACTCACGGCATGGCTAGTTCTCACCTTAGCTGATAGATATTTAATCAAACCAAACAATCAGTAATTAGTCTACAGCTATCTAATGCAGAACATGAACCTTCCATATTGCGCCACAACAGAAGCCAAACTTTGAATTTAAAATCATTCAATTTTCAGACACAATCTCATTTCAACGACAATTAATACCAATAACTCGTCAAAATGTAGGTATAGAACAATGGCAGCTTCCCATACATTGTTTTATTTGTAATTATGTTAGTACGACTTAAAATGAAGCTAGAAATGATGCTAGTTTATGCAAGATTTCTTGTTAGAGAAGGCGGACATTAATATGACGGAGTAGGTATGTCTCTCTCGTTATTATCAGCGATATTTTACCTACTGTGGGCGTACTATGGGCAGTGTTGGTTATTCCGCAATAGAAAAACCGTTTGCAGTTCAAATCAAATTATAATTTAGGAACAAATTAAACACACCAGCAAATCACACACTGTAGGTACACGACACAACTATACGGAACGCGCGACAGTTTCTAAACGTGTTCACTACTTAACCGCCAACAACAAACTCTGGTTTTACTCTGGTCAAGCGTTAGCGTTATAGACTCTGTCGAGCGCCACCTAGTGGCGCTGGCGTCCCGATTGGTCAAACTCAAACGATTGAATTAACGTATTTCAGACAAGTAGATATTCAGTGTTGAACTTTTGAACAACACAGGACAGAGCGCTAGCTTCTGGTCAAGAGTTGCAAACTGTCAATGGCTGCAGATGTCACCAACCAAGTTATGTTTTTAAAGATTTTGAATAGGTACTCGTCTTTTCAGTTCAGAATTGTCGTAACATTTGATATTTTTCCCACTTTACTACATTATTCATAACTAAGTAAGAACAGAAAATAAACTTAGATATAGGTACAACAAAATAAATGTGTTAATTATTAATTTACTCCATGTCAATAGAATACGCTAAAAATTATAACAACACCACGATAATTACGATTAACCCCCAGGCTGCTGTTATATAATTTGCAGAGCCATTTCATAAAACTTTCAAAGAATTACCTACTAATTAGAAAAATAAATATAAAGTGGCAATACTAATCCAATCCAACCAACAATTTTTTATCTTTTGGAGCGTAGTAGTCAAAAAGCTTTCCATTAAACATTATTCTTTTACTCGACCTTAACTAGATAATATGATAGTTTAAAAAAACGTAGACATTTAATTGAATTTCTTTTGTAAATGTCACTTTCAGCCGTTCAGTTCATTACAAATAAGATTTCACCATTGCTCTTTGAGATTTTTTTCACAAATTAAGACTGAGATTAGAATGTAAACGTTTAAAAAAATACGGGTTTTGCCGCTATGGCTATTATTGCTGTTTGATATTAATTAGAAAACAAACAAAAGAACACCACATCGTACCTACCCAAAAATGTAGACTACAGGACAGAAATAAAAAAGAAGGTAACTGGACTTACACACGTCCTGAACATTTTTTACTATGCTGAGGTATAGAGGTATGAGGAACAGGGTGTAAAGTTCACTCATACTCTATGGAAAAGGAAGGATCCTCCGACCAGACGGGTGTTGTGTCTGGTGGGCAACTGCCCGACGATTGATGTCGGGATGTTGTATATATGCTAGTTGCGCGGTAAAATCAGCTTGCGCGATGCAGGATTTTGCGTGACGTCAGTGTGACGTGTAACTCGCATGTGGCGCTTGTAGATGCCGCTACAAAGGAATACCTACGATTAACTCCCAGGCAGCTGGTATATCCAGGGGCAGGGGCAAGCCCTCCGCCACCGCCGTCACCGCCGCACCCGCCGCCACTGCCGCCGCCGCTGCCGTCCCCATCGTTGTAGCCACCGCAAGCACTGCGGCAGGGTCCTCACAGGGGGCTCGGGAGGGGGCTGATATGGAGTGCCAATAATGGCCCCATTACGCCTCCTCCAGGCGAACATCAACCACTGCGCCGCTGCTCAGGATCTGTTGCTCCAGAGCATGGCGCAGTGGTCGATCAACATCGCCGTGGTCGCTGAGCCGTACTTTGTCCCGCCCAGGGATGACTGGGTGGAGGACCTGAGCGGCTCAGTGACCCTCATTTCGTCGGCCGCCGCCGGTACCCCGTCGCTTGAGGCAGTCAAGAGGGGACGAGGTTGCGTGGCAGCACGGTTCGGGGAGATTGTTATGGTAGGGGTATACTTCTCCCCGAACCGAACTCTCGCCGAGTTCCACAACTCCCTTGCGGAGTTGAGAGTCGTCGTCGTCGGGTACCATACCCTGCCCGTGCTCGTACTCGGGGACTTCAATGCCAAGAACACGGCTTGGGGTTCCCGGTACACGGACACATGTGGCAGGATGGTGGAGGACTGGGCTCTGGAGACAGGCCTGGTCGTCCTAAACCGGGGTTCTGTCCCCACGTGTGTGCGGATGCGGGGCGAGTCAGTGGTGGACATCTCGTTCGCCAGCCTCGCTCTGTCACCGCGTGTCATTGACTGGCGCGTCATGCCTGGAGGTGACTTATTCCGACCACCGTTACATCCGGTTTGAAGTCTCCGCCCAGACCTCGAGCGCGCTGGTCCGACAGGCCCCGAGTGGTCCACGGTGGGTGCTGAAGAAGCTGGACCGGGAGCTCCTCCTGGAAGCCTCGATCGTGCAGGCCTGGGTGTCACCACCGGACAGGCCTGCAGACATCAATGACGAGGCGGAGTGTTTCCGGGAGGCCATGTCCGAGATTTGTGACGTGGCAATGCCCCGGGTCCAGCCCGGACGTGCCTGGCGCCAGGTGTACTGGTGGTCGCCGGAACTTACGTCTCTGCGCGAGGCGTGCGTTGCTGCGCGACGCCTGTACACCAGGCACTGCAGGCTCCGTATCCGCCCTCCGAATACGGAAGCCATTCAGGCGGAGCTGTACGAGGGTTACAGAGCGGCGAAGATTGCCCTGCGACCGGAAACCCTGCGGGCCAGGGGACTGGCCCGTGAGGAGTCGCTGGAGACTCTCAACAGAGACCCGTGGGGACGCCCATACAAGGTGGTGCGGGAGAAACTCCGCCCATGGGCTCCCCCGCTGACGCAGAGTCTCCGGCCCCAGCTCGTGGAGGGCGTGGTGAGCACTCTGTTCCCTTCGCGGGGAGAGCATACTCCCCCGCCCATGGCTCCGCCTCCTGCGGTGCCAACTGTGGACCACACAACCGACGATGACGACGTTGCTCCTGAGGTGACCGAGGTAGAGTTGAGAGTGGCGGTACGTAGGCTAAGTGCCAAGAATACCGCCCCAGGACCCGACGGCTTACCTGGAAAAGCCTGGGTCCTGGCCTCGGAGGCTCTCGGGCCTCGACTAAGAGGGCTCCTAAGCGCATGCTTGGAGGAGGGCCAGTTCCCACTTCGTTGGAAGACGGGGAAACTGGTCCTTATTAAGAAGCCGGGGCGCCCAGCGGACTCTCCGTCCGCTTATCGGCCCATTGTGCTGCTCGACGAGGTGGGCAAGCTCTTTGAAAGAGTCATTGCAGACCGCCTCGTCGGGCAGCTGGTGCGGGTGGGGCCGGATTTGGCGGATAGCCAGTTTGGTTTCCGCAGGGGGCGCTCCACGGTGGATGCCATCATGCGCGTGCGAGCCCTCACGACGGGGGATGCTGTGGCCCAGGGTGGGGTCGTCTTGGCGGTGTCTCTAGACATCGCCAACGCCTTCAATACCCTGCCCTGGAGTTGCATCCGGGAGGCATTCCGGTATCACCGGATGCCGACCTATCTCTGTCGTGTAGTCGAGGCCTATTTGGCGGATAGAGCAGTTATCTACCCCGGTCACCAGGGAGAATGGAACCGGCGAGAGATGTCGTGCGGTGTCCCACAGTGATCGGTCCTGGGGCCGCATCTGTGGGACATCAGTTACGACTGGGTGCTGTGCGCCGACCTCCCTAGCAGCGTCAGCGTAGTGTGCTACGCTGACGACACGCTGGTCCTGGCGCAGGGGAGGTCGCACCAGGCGGCGGCCGAACTGATGACACGCGGGGTTGCGACAGTCGTCGAGAGGATCCGGCAATTGGGACTCGAGGTGGCCTTGCACAAGTCCGAGGCCATGTGTTTTCCTGGTCCTCGGAACGCGCCACTGTCGGGTTCCGAAATAACGGTAGGAGGGGTTCACATCGGCGTCGAGTCGACGATGAAGTACCTGGGACTCGTCCTCGACAGCCGGTGGAACTTCGTGGAGCATTTCCGACGTTTGGCTCCCAGACTGCAGCGGGCCGGGGCTGCTTTGAAGCGGCTCTTGCCCAATCTGGGGGGGCCAAACGCCTCCTGCCGGAGGCTCTACGTGGGGGTCGTGCGGTCCATGGCCCTTTACGGGGCACCGGTGTGGGCGCGTTCGTTGAGGCTCCGGCCAGCCCGCCGGTTGAACGCGTCCCAAAGGGTCATGGCCATCCGGATGGTACGGGGATACCGCACGGTCTCCTGCGAGGCGGCAAGCCTCCTTGCCGGATTACCGCCGTGGGATCTGGAGGCAAAGGTCCTCGCGCACGTTTGGGAGTGGCGCGAGGAGGCGAAACGCCGGGGCGTAACTCCGCTGCCGCGAGAAATCGCGGCACAGCGGACAGAGCTCCGGCGGGATCTCATGGCGGCATGGAGAGTGCGACTGTCGCAACCCAGCGCAGGGCACGCCACAATTGCGGCGGTAAGACCCCTCTTTGAGAAGTGGCTTGAGAGGCGCCACGGCATCCTCACCTTCCGCCTGACGCAGGTCCTCACCGGACATGGCTGTTTCGGGAGGTTCCTGTTTCGGATAAGGCGGGAGGAATCGCCCGGGTGTTACCATTGTGCGGATCGACCGGAGGACACGGTGGAGCATACGGTGGAGGTCTGCCCGGCTTGGGCGGAGCACCGCCGTGTCCTCGTGGCGGCGATCGGCGGCGGCGACCTCTCGCGTTCGGCCCTGGTTCAGGCCATGGTACGGAGCGAGAGGGAATGGGAAGCCGTCACCTCCTTCTGCGAAGCAGTAATGCTCGCGAAGGAGGAGGCGGAGCGTGAAAGAGAGAGGCAGTCTCTACGCCCTCGCGCCCCTAGCCGCCGCAGGAGGAGGAGACACCCTGGGCGTCGGGAGTCGATTGCCGACTCCCGGCCACCGTAGGCGCGGGCCTGCGGACGGCGAGCAATGGGCAGCTCGCCGTCCGGTAAGGACCAGGCCCGGGTCGACGGCGCGTCGTGTTCCACGCGCGCCTCAAAGAGATGTCAGCAAAATTGACGGGGTCCGATAGGACCGATGCCTGCCGGGGCTGCGGATTGTTCGAAAGAGTTACCGTGGCCCTGGCGCACAGGCAACTGAAGGAACACGGGTGGGTTTTAGTCAGTAAGAGTCTGACACGCTCTTCCGCTCCGCCCAGAGCGGGAGAGGTCATTTGATGATTTCCCACCCAAAAAAAAAAAAAAAGGCAGCTGGTATATGAGTTGCAGAGCCATTTCATAAAACTTTAAAAAATTACAATTGGGATTTGAGTCTACGGATAATTTAACCTGGTACTCAATTTTCTTAACAATGAATTTCCGTGACTTGATAAAGTTGAATTTTAAAGGCTAAAAATTTTATTATCCAATTTTTCTTAGTATGTCCTGTATAGTGTCACTTTAACTTTCGAGCGCAAAATGCTCGACGCCTGAATAATCTCCTTTACTTGCGTACTTTATAGCTTCACATTACCAGTACGATATTATGTCTAAGAATATTCTAACATCGTCTCGAGAACATATTCGGCACACTCATAAAGGTAAATATAAATATCATACGAATCTTTTTTAGACTCACTTACGCCGCCAATCACTAAACACGTTTAGCGCTAAACGAGTTTTAAACATCATTCTGTCTCTGTCATCTTCAAACATTTGACAGAAACAGAATTATGTTTTAAACTCGTTTGGCGCTAAACGTGTACAGGATTGGCAGTGCAAGTGGACCTTACTCGACTACATATATTAAATGGAGGGTCATGTGTTGTTACATGACCTAAGTGACGGCCGGCGTAAGATATGTTTGTTGAGAATAAACCCTTTTATTTTCTGCAAACAAAATGTTTTTAGGAGTCCAAAGGTTTTGTAAATACTAACATTACTTAAGCAGGTAGGTACTTTAGGCCTAAAGCGTTGTGACACTTTATAAGTAAGTGACCTTTACATTTCTATTTCTTCTTATATGTATTTGCCTGGACAAAACATGCTGGTTTCAAGAACTTTCCATGTCAATATTAGGATGGCAAAGCCTTGTGATATTAAAACGGAATGAATATATAAGATTCTCGTTTGGAATTGGTGGTCAATGTGCAGATCGCAGCGTCTCGTGAGGTTTTTAATTGATTTAAAAAAAGGAGGAGGTTCTATGTTCGTCTGTATGTATTTTTATGTGTGATCATCTATATTTTCATCAATAGAGGTCGTATTTTGAAAATTCGAATAAAAATCCGCCCGCCGCGCGAGCTTCCTCTAATGAAAAAGTCCCCTAAAATATTTAATTAGTTTGGTTTGGTTTTTTTGAGTTAGCTTCAATGACACGTATTTAATCCACTTTGCGTATGTTGATGATGTTATAAAACTTCCTGTCAATGTTGTTTACATAGCAAGTAGTGGTACCTATACGAATTCGTGACGGGTAGGTACGACAGATAAAAAGTTAAATACCTACATTAAAACTATATTACAAAAAAAAAACTATACAAAGTGGTAAAAAACTTTATTCCAAAAAAAAAAACTGTATTAAATGGAAAAATAACTTTAATTTCAGAAGTCGGTGGCAAAACACGCAAATAAAAAACCGAAGACACCAATTTCCGAAATTCATTTTTCACTGTTTATTATATTTTAAGTCATTTGACTAACGACAAATGGGATCATGCGGTGCGTGAATGCGGTGAATTACGAAAACACCATCATTGAAAAAATTCACACACGAAACTTCAACACCGTAATTACTTAAAACACAACCCACACTTACCTAAGACAATCACTATCGCAGTTTTACAACATAGCAACAAGTTAACTATCGTAAACCGAACTTTAAAACACGGCGCAATGAATATTGTTGCATTGTTAAAATTAAATTAGGGATGTGCTAAGCATGACGACTATCTCTCTTTCATAATGAGATGGAAACCGAGCCTTAAGAGGGCCTTCCCGGTCCGTCTATTGTCAACGCGAGCATGATTGGAAAGCTAGTTGTTTCATCAAACTCAATGTTTGAAAAAGAAGCAAGAGTGAGCGATAACATCGAACGAAAATTGGAGCGCAAAGATTTCACAAAACTTGTTCAGGAATAACGTGTTTTTTAAAAAACCTTAAAAGTTTTTGTAAATAAAGTTTGTCATTTAGAATCTCCATTACATGTGCAAGGTTTCTATGTAGATGTTTTCTTTACTTTTACAATTTATGAGTACAAACGGCCAAAGTTCAAGTAATATTTGTGCAAAAAAGGAGATTTTTGTAGGCTTATACTGAATTTGTTTCTCCAAATTTTGATTTTTTACTTGCATAGAAACCTAGATAAAGAGCAAAAGATACCTATTAGTTAAAAAGTTTCAATGAAAGATGTGTTACAACGCCATAATCAAGTACGAGCGTTTGTATGAAAAGTATGGCGGGTTGGCCGCTCTTAATCATATTATTCAGCTTAGCTTTCATCGCTACAGCTGCTATATTTCATAGACCAATAGATGTGGGACCGTCGTAACTATAAATATGTCGTGGCATTTTATGACGTACTAAATTCCAAGTTTTAGTAGATCTTAGTTTTATCGGTTTATGGTCACGTAATGATGTTTTAAAGGAAAGTTGGGTGATATTGATATTGATTCAAAGGGAATTAATTGGAAGAAAGTAGTTGAGTTTGAAGCATAGTGGGTCATATCTTGAAGGAATGGTGACAAGTTTTAGAAGTTAAAGATAAGAGGAGCCAATTCAGTCTTACATATAGACAATTCGAATCTAAAGCTATTTCTATCATCAGGCCTGTAATCACCGGGCGCCCGGCGGACTCTCCGTCCGCTTACCGGCCTATCGTGCTGCTCGACGAGGTGGGCAAGCTCTTTGAAAGAGTCATTGCAGACCGCCTCGTCGGGCAGCTGGTGCGGGTGGGGCCGGATTTGGCGGAGAGCCAGTTTGGTTTCCGCAGGGGGCGCTCCACGGTGGACGCCATCATGCGCGTGCGAGCCCTCACGACGGGGGATGCTGTGGCCCGGGGTGGGGTCGTCTTGGCGGTGTCTCTAGACATCGCCAACGCCTTCAATACCCTGCCCTGGAGTTGCATCAGGGAGGCACTCCGGTATCACCGGATGCCGACCTACCTCTGTCGTGTAGTCGAGGCCTATTTGACGGATAGGGCGGTGATCTACCCCGGTCACCAAGGAGAATGGAACCGGCGAGAGATGTCGTGCGGTGTCCCACAGGGATCGGTTCTGGGGCCGCATCTGTGGGACATCGGTTACGACTGGGTGCTGCGCGCCGACCTCCCTAGCGGCGTCAGCGTAGTGTGCTACGCTGACGACACGCTGGTCCTGGCGCAGGGGAGGTCGCACCAGGCGGCGGCCGAACTAATGACACGCGGGGTTGCGACAGTCGTTGAGAGGATCCGGCAGTTGGGACTCGAGGTGGCCTTGCACAAGTCCGAGGCCATGTGTTTTCATGGTCCTCGGAACGCGCCACTGTCGGGTTCCCAAATAACGGTAGGAGGGGTTCTCATCGGCGTCGAGTCGACGATGAAGTACCTGGGACTCGTCCTCGACAGCCGGTGGAACTTCGTCGAGCACTTCCGACGTTTGGCTCCCAGACTGCAGCGGGCCGGGGCTGCTTTGAAGCGGCTCTTGCCCAATCTAGGGGGGCCAAACGCCTCCTGCCGGAGGCTCTACGCGGGGGGTCGTGCGGTCCATGGCCCTTTACGGGGCACCGGTGTGGGCGCTTTCGCTAAGGCTCCGGCCAGCCCGCCGGTTGAAAGCGTCCCAAAGGGTCATGGCCATCCGGATGGTACGGGGATACCGCACGGTCTCCTGCGAGGCGGCGAGCCTCCTTGCCGGATTGCCGCCGTGGGATCTGGAGGCAAAGGTCCTCGCGCACGTTTGGGAGTGGCGCGAGGAGGCGAAACGCCGGGGCGTAACTCCGCTGCCGCGAGTAATCACGGCACAGCGGACAGAGCTCCGGCGGGATCTCATGGCGGCATGGAGAGTGCGACTGTCGCAACCCAGCGCAGGGCACGCCACAATTGCGGCGGTAAGACCCCTCTTTGAGGAGTGGCTTGAGAGGCGCCACGGCGTCCTCACCTTCCGCCTGACGCAGGTCCTCACCGGACATGGATGTTTCGGGAGGTTCCTGTTTCGAATAAGGCGGGAGGAAACGCCCGGGTGTTACCATTGTGTGGATCGACCGGAGGACACGGTGGAGCATACGGTGGAGGTCTGCCCGGCTTGGGCGGAGCACCGCCGTGTCCTCGTGGCGGCGATCGGCGGCGGCGACCTCTCGCGTCCGGCCCTGGTTCAGGCCATGGTACGGAGCGAGAGGGAATGGGAAGCCGTCACCTCCTTCTGCGAAGCAGTAATGCTCGCGAAGGAGGAGGCGGAGCGCGAGAGGGAGAGGCAATCTCTACGCCCTCGCGCCCCTAGCCGCCGCAGGAGGAGGAGACACCCTGGGCGTCGGGAGTCGATTGCCGACTCCCGGCCACCGTAGGCGCGGGCTTGCGGACGGCGAGCAATGGGCAGCTCGCCGTCCGGTAAGGACCAGGCCCGGGTCGACGGCGCGTCGTGTTCCACGCGCGCCTCAAAGAGATGTCAGCACCATTGACGGGGTCCGATAGGACCGATGCCTGCCGGGGTCGCGGATTGTTCGAAAGAGTTACCGTGGCCCTGGCGCACAGGCAACTGAAGGAACACGGGTGGGTTTTAGTCAGTAAGAGTCTGACACGCCCTTCCGCTCCGCCCAGAGCGGGAGACGTCATTTGATGATTTCCCACCCAAAAAAAAAAAAAAAAAAAAAAAAAAAGGCCTGTAATCACCAAAGGATTACGCAGAGACAAAGCATGAATATTTATTGTCATCTTCTCGGTCATCATTCAAACTTAATCTTCACTTTGTTCAACTCAATAATTAACATAAACTCAACAAAATCAATCACTAACCAATAAAATGATAAGATCCTATAAAACACTTCTTTCCCACACTAGCCAAAAAACGACTTAAAAAAGAATAACTCAGTAGCGCCATCTATGTAATACAATTAAACTAATTACAGTAAGATTTATTTGGCTACTAAACTCGCTTTAAATTCCTCCTAATGAGAGTGTCTTGAGATTATCTCGGTTGTATCTCTCCGCGGATTGGCGAAATTTACGAACTAACTTCTTTTCGGAGAGTCGAAGGCTTTTCAGGAAGATTTTCTTCGCGAATAATGGGTTTTTCAGAGTGATTATTACGGCTCGTTTATGTTTTAGTGGGTTAGAGAAAATTTATGGGTACGTTTTTATGTAGTTGCTTAATGATTGTAAACTTCACGCCTCGAATACTTTTCCCCGAAGGCATACTCTGAGAAAAATAATAAGTTTAATTGAAATAATTCAAAACCAGAAAAAACTATCATGCAATGACGCAAACAAGTATAAATACGGAATTTATTAAGAAAAATATCAGTTCATTCAGTATCCCTCTAATTCTTTTTTCAAGCGATTATGGTTAGTCTTGGTAAATCGGGAGAACTATTTATTGCGGTGTTCGTATGTGGGGCGTTTTTTAAAATTATTTTTTGCTTATGATGACAGTATACTTTCGTTCCAAAACAGTAAAACAACAAAAAATATGCCTATAAAATACAGAATAAAATTATGCTTTCCCGAAAATATACATTATCGAGAGCCGCGTAACTGAATTCACTCATAAACAAAATAGCTACAAATAATTATTTTTTCAATCTAGAGCTCAAAAAGTGCCATTATTGATGGATTGATCAATCTATTTGATGTATGGACGTCGACAACCAATTTATAGGCTATGGAGGCTTGATTATTAATATTTACCGTCATCCTCTTCGGTTCATAAATTTAAAAAAATACCGGTGTTCCTTTTGGCACCAGGCTTTCTCTTGAATTCTATAAGTTAATAATAAAATCGAAAACATAACTGGCGAAATGTGGGTGTACTATAAGTACAGCTCTGCCTAACCCTTCTGAGAATACAGTCGTGATGTCACATAATTATGTTATATGAATAAAATCGAACTCGATTCGATTTTTGTCAAATTAGCATGAAATTATTTCAAATGGTTGTAAAATAGACTTTAATTACATTAGAATTCGATTCAATTTTAGCGAATGATGACCAAGGTATACTAACAGGAGGTCAATTTCCGTAATTAAATACGTTCAAAATCTAGTCGCATATTCATCTCAGCGACAGTAAAATTCAATGATAAATGAATGATAAATGATTTTATTTCTGTAAGTAGGTTTGTACAAATACTTTTACACATCAAACATATTTTAAAAAATTTATGAGGTAGGCGTTTCCTATCTGACTACTCTGAGAAAAAAGGCCAAAACAAACTCAGAGGTCACAGTCTCTTTTAAAGTCCAGACATAATCTTGGGCAGATCGTGTGAAGACCATGTAGATTGGTGTCTGAAATGGTCTTTTGAAGAAAAACTCAAACTCAAACTCAAAGCATTTATTTCAGTTAAACCATTTACAGGCACTTATTAATTGCCAAAGAGTCGGTCAGTTAGTCAGAAAGTTGAAGCTAGTTGCCCATTCCAAAACGTAGATCTCTATGGAGAAGAACGGGCAAGAAACTCCAGCGACACTCTTTTTAAATCAAGATATTACAAAATCCTGGGTATATTATTCTTGTTGCTTCTATATGCGAGAACAATGGAAAAAAATATATATTAAGAAACAATTCAAATTATAAGATTAATATTAAAAATAAGCCGTGGCAGTTAAGAGATGACCAGTCTCAACTGACAGCGCCCGTTCACGAACATGACGCGTGGATCAGCACCATCCAGCTCAACCATTTTGTAGGGAACCGAATGACCCAACACACGCGCCACCAACAGTGAGACATTTAAGAGAGCATGACATAGTCTCAACTGCCATGCTGTCAAGTCAACATAATTATATAATAAACGAATCCATGGTACTCACATTTACAAAATTGAAAAAATGCTTCTAAATTATACAAAACTATAGTTTGCTATGTGTTTGAGGGATGAATAAAATTTTACTACATAAAAGAAAAGAATCATTAAAATATCTATTGGAGGTATTCAATAATAAAACATATTTTATAAAACATAAACAAACATTAAGTTCGCAATGTCAGAAAAATAAAAGGGGGAATAAGAAAGGAGTATCTCTTCCAAACATTCAAATTCAAAACCCACAAAGATTGGATTGACCTGTCCAGTCAGTGCACGCATTTGTCAGTAATCGTGTAGCTCAACTCAGAACTTAAAGAGCTCAATTTTTTTTTTTTTTAATTAGGTTAATGAATGTTATTTTTGACAGATTGATATCGACATTAGAATGCGAATGTTCATAAAAATACGGGAATTTGCCCTCAGGCTTTGAGCTTCAAATAAAACACTATTTTTTATCTGACTTAAGTGCTATTATTTTCATTACGAAATAAAATTATTGTATAGCCTTTTACGACACAATAAAAAACTCTGTCTAAGTCTGTGTACATTAAAATGGCGTGACTCTATTTGTAACGTGTTAATGTTTAATTTGTTTATTTATTTAATCTTGTGTTTCACCTAGTTTCTAAATACTTAACTGTAGGCAATAAAACAAAACTCTAGAAAACTATTACAATAAGAGGCATTTAAATGTTTTGCCCACCGTTATCTCTGCTTTGCATAACACCATCAGTTCGTTGGCCTACACCATAAAGCCTTACATTCTAATTTTCACCTTCTTTCAAACTTCACAAAGTCGAAATTAGCACATTTTTATTTTGAAATTAATTAAATTAAATAACGAACTTATACATACAAAATTCAACTTAAAACCTAAGAAATAGGACACAAAATTGTTTGCGCAGCTTCATTCGTGATACAGTCGCATAGAAAACCGATAAGGTTACAGGAAATAAAGATTATTCAAAGAAAGCACGCGATATGTTGACCAATAAAACTTGAGCTGTCTGTAATTAGGATTTCTTCGTCAGAGAGGGTCAAACCGCGTTGATGGCCGATCTATGTATGTTTTATCAAATGCATTCGTTTGTTGAATAATAATATATTCGGAAATGTTTGAGGGTAGCGATTTCAATAGCCACAAATAGCGATGGCGGTAATAAAAGTCATTCATCGAATATTTATTAAAATGAGGGTAAATATGTGGACGTTCCGCTTACGTACTTTGGTAAATAATTATGCGTAACCGGACGTGGAAAGAGATTTATTGTGAATGGCTATTATAGGTAATTTATAAACACTAAAAAAAGGGAATTTGGAACGATTTCCTAGTTCATCCTTCGGTTTTAATACGAGTATATAGGTAAATAGTTTGGTTTTAAAAATATTTATTTATTTAACCATTTATGTACTACTGCTACACATATATAAACAGACAAGAAATACACCGAAAAATATGTACAAAGGTGATACTTATTTCTAAAGAAATCTTTGCCAGCAATTATCAACGATAGGAAAGTAGATAAAAATAGATGTAGACAGCGTATGTAAGTATAGAAGAGAAAATAAAACACATAAAATCAAAAACAATTCCAATATTTTAATAAAACAAATAATATGAGAACATACTTTCATACATACATATTTAATTTATAATATCTGCACTTATCCAAAGTTGTCAAAACCTTTAATAACAACAAACGCAAGAACTACCAAAATTAAATTAAAATTTCAACACACAACTACGACAACTAGAACGCTCTAAATCCCCCACAGAGGCCACAGCCTAAAAAATTACGGTCTATAAACAACTTACATCACATTAACTCACTTCATAAAACGGAAAATTTTAATTAACTGTGTACGTTAAGCGACTAATTGGTTATTTTCAAGTTGTAATTGTTTAACTGAACGCTACCGCTTGTAACTAGGCTTTGGAATTATATCGTCGGGTTCACATTCGTATATTTGTGTTTTGTTTTTATGTGGTGATTCAACCCGGTTTTAGGAAAGCTTATTTTTAACCCCCGACGAAAAGAGGGATGTTATAATTGCTTGACCGCTATGTGTGTGTGTCTGTGGCAGCGTAGCTCATAAATGGGTGAACCGGTTTGGATGCGGTTTTTTTTATTTGGGAGCAGGTTTTCTAGCGGTGGTTCTTGGAAACGTTTTATCAAAATCGGTTCAGCCATTTTAAGGCCATCAGCTCTTTTTTGTGTCGGGGGTTTTTTAATTTTACCTATTATTAATCTGTGTTAAATATTATTGGTAGTACAAGATTAGTTGAAGCTATTAAACACACGACTGTTTCGTTTGTCTAGTGGTCCCAACTGCTACTACTGAGCATGAGGTCCAAGGTTCGATTCCCGGGTTTGGCAAAGTATTATTGGGTATTTTCATCTGGAATTTCTCACAGCCCGGAGTCTGGATTTGTGCCCGGTTGATGGCAATAGGCTAGCCCCCTATTTCATGGGACTTAAACATAACTGGCGAAATGTGGGTGTAGGTACGCCGCTGCCTTACCCTTTCGGGAATAAAGGCGTGATATTATGTATGTTATTAAATAAATAAACAATCACAACTGGTAGCTAACTAGATTAATTGGCAGCTGAATTATGGATCAGAAATTCGAAGAGGCCTCCAGAAACCAGGGGATAAGCTGTTACGATAAGCTGATCATCAGTATTAATTTAGTGACGTCGTTTATAGACTATTTGTAGCTTCATACTAGAAAGTTTATGTTCTGCAGTGAAGATGACATTGTAGCGGCATCCACAACCCCACATGTGAGCTACGCGTCACATTGACGTCACGCAAAATCCTGCATCGCGCAAGCAGAGTTTACCGCGCAACTAGGATATATACAATGTCCCGACATCAACCGTCGGACAATTTTCCACCAGACACAACACCTCTGTGGTCGGAGAATCCTCCCTTTTCTATGGAGGTTTGAGAGCATTTTACACCCTGTTCCTCATACCTCTATAACATAACAGTCCAAAACGTTGTTAAATAGAACTCTGACATTGTGAAGTGCAAGAAAAAAGTTTTAACTTGCGCATATTTTTCTACGTTTAAAACATACCAATCACTATTTAATTACTTCAAAATAATTTAATAATACACATTGAAACCCCTCGACATTTTCAAGAAAATTGAAATTGAATTGTTTTGTTTTTCCATTGACAAAGCTGTCATACCAGCTGTAACTGATATCAATCTAGAGCTGTCTCGTCTATCATAGCGTGACAACCCTGTACGCGCCGTGAAATATGTCCCTCCGTTTTATGGGGTGTTGTGGGGATGGACAGGGGACACTTAGGGCCCAAGTGTCCCCTGTCCATCCCCACACACACTGTGTGTAAATAATTATTGTTGGCTATGAACGTGAAAATATACTGAATAAAAGTTCGAAGTAATTATTTAACTATTTTAGCCTATAATGGTCCTACTTTAGAGCAGATGCGTTTATTTTATTTTATTTCATAAGGGAAAAAACAAACAGTGTTATATTAAAAATAAACGTCAATAACTTAACAATTTACATTTACCACAGATTAAAGTACAGATGGCAAACGTTACTGTAGTCAGGGCAAAATCAATTAAATGCACAAAACAAATTAAAAATATCAAAACAAAACTCTTGTTTGTGCTTTGCATACTACAGGTTCTATAATATTAAGAATTTAATACATAAACAAGGAACAAGCACTAATCTAATCAAGCTATATTTCTGTAACCAATACCCTAATTACGTAACACAGTATCTATCACAATCTGAATCATTTTGAAGCCTATTGCTAATCCATGCTTCATATGTTCGAAAAAATTGTCTGCTCAACAACGTAAATAACGCAATGAATGTTGTTGAACTGTCAAAATACTACTGTTAGTGTGTTAACGTAACTACCCCGCTGGCGTGCTCTTCATGTGTTGCTGAATTCAGTGTATTCAAGTTTTGAAATCACCAAAGCACAGTGAGCAAACTATTCCAGCCCAGAATTTCTTACAATTTTATACGTTACCTTCAGGTAAAAAGTTTCTTCATAAGGTTTTCGTTCCATGTTGCTACAACAAAATAGCTCAACATTATTTATCCCGAACTTATAATTATTATATGAATTGTCTTGTAGAGAACTTCATATTACTGAAACTTTACAATTTGTTGTAAAATATTATAATACTAGCTGCCCCCCGCGGTTTCACCCGCATAAGTTTTAATCCCGTGGGAGCGGTATGAAATATACTTTACGGCCTATTCTCATACATACCAAATATACATAAAAAAATTCATAAAAATCGGTCGAGCCGTTTCGGAGGAGTGCGACCACAAACACCGATACACGAGTTTTTTATATGTCGGAAATACGTCAAATCAATCGTTTGACTTAGACTAATCGGGACGCCAGCGCCACCACGTGGCGCTCGACAGAGTCTGTAACATAACGCTTGACCAGAGTAAAAGCAGAGTTTGATGTTGGCGGTTAAGCAGTGAACACGTTTAGAAACTGTCGCGCGTTCCGTTTAGTGGTGTCGTGTACCTACAGTGTGTGATTCGCTAGTGTGATTAATTTGATCGTAAATTATAATTTAATTTGAACTGCAAACGGTTTTTCTATTGCGCAATAACCAACACTACCCATAGTACGCCCACAGTAGTTAAAATATGGCTGATGATAACGAGAGAGACATACCTCCTCCGTCATATTTATATATAGATAAATTTGTGCTGTCCAGCCTAATCTGTCTAAAAATAAAACACCACAGTATATCAAAATGCAGTATATCAGCTCAGCAAACTGTTTCCAGTGTTCCATTATGTAGAAAGACAATAGGGTATCAATCCAGCGAAGTATAATGGCATTGTCGGTTCATCGTCAATCATGGGACGATACCGCTGCAAATGATTCCCGTTATATCCATCCTGTTGTTTACTTTACTAGGTATTTTTACTGTCTTAGTTTTTCATGCTGGGCACACATTTTTTTATACATATTCATAAATAGATTCGAAGATCCTTGACTACAGTTTCGGGTATCAGAAGCCAGAAAGTCTGACAACTAGACTAACCAAGGGGTGTTGCCCATTACCCGGGTTCTGGAGGTCAGATAGGAAGTCGCTCCATGTAAAATACTAGTAATCAGCTGCATCCGGTTAGACTGGAAGCTGACCCCTTCATAGTTATGAAAAGGCTAGGATAATGATGATGCTGATCGATAATTAGATTCAAGCTATCCAAATATTTCTTTAGGGAGTCGAATAAGCGTGCGATAGCAGAGAAACCAGTATGGCCATCAATAAATGAATTTTTGGTTCACTGTTGCTACGCCGTAGCCAACCTGCTGACGTCACCGCTACGGCAGCTACGCTTTCGTAGCAGATCCGCTACGTATCGAACTATTTCAATTAATATTTTCATTTCTTTACTGGTGTTGTTGAGATTATGTAGGCGTTTCTTCGTACCTTAAATGTCAAAGGCACAAGAAAATTGTGTTTAATATTAGAAAATCTTTTCATAGTTGACCTAAGGTCAGATCTAACGAAAATAGATAAAATTTAATAAATCGAGTATTTCTCTCGATGTTACGAGCGTTTGTATTTCAGGGAACTTGCTAGAAATATTGCTCTTTCTGCGAAGAGATGACAATAGGTATGGTAAAAAAAAAAATGTTCTTTGATTTCAAGAACGTGGCATTTTTGTCCACGTGTTGGTATTCTAAACGGCGAACAAGGGATTATTTTTAGAGATTAAAACACAATCAATAGGTTAAAGGTACCGACTTTTGGGGGCTGTCTTGTATACCTTTCGATCTTCCAAAATTGCGTATTCAACAATATTTTCCCAATAAACAGGTTTAAATAGAGCATTCTTCAGACGACTCAAAACAGTTGTGTGGAAACCTTACATTTTTGTACAAGAACTTTCTAGATTAAAACAAAAGTCCGAGCGTTTCTCCTTTATAACCTTTTTCCTCCTTTTTACCTAAAGAAGACTTGAAGCTATACATCATCTCAATGAGGCAAGTGTTCGTTAAACGCGCTGCTGTAACTGATGGATGTTCGGATTGTGCGCGCTGATCCAATAGTGACGTCATAAGGATTGGGTGGCGTAAATTACAGATGACAGCGATTTTTATAAAAAGAATCTGTATTCTTTCTATAAAAATCGCTGTCTGTGTATTTACGTTAATTACGTTCTATATGCCCATTCGCATTGTCCCTCCTCTGATAAGCTAAATAATAGCTACACAACACACGCCCCCGCAGTAAACCATTGGAAATTTGATTTTGATTTGATTTTGATTGTAATAATAATTTGTTTGTGAATTTATTGCTACTAACATATTTTTCTAAGTTTTTTTTAATACTAATACAATATGGATGTTTTTATTTTTCCGAAATAAATAAATTGAATTGGTATTCCAAAACTAGACAAGGTGACATTCTATCAACGATGAAGATGATGTAAAGTCAATAATGTATTGAATTGACAAAAGCTACCGAAAAGCTTGTGTTAATCTTGTTGAAAGTCGATGCAGAAATACGAAAAGCTCTGAAGCCATTGCTATTTGTCTAGGCCCTCAGGTTTACTTTCTGCATCATAAGTTAGTGGTCTCCATAATTACCACTGAAGACCTAGAAAAAGAAGTCCAAATAATTGCTACAGTGAATGTTCATGAATATTAATATACCATCAGAATCAGAACTTTGATTGCTTTGAATGTAGGTACAGTATAAGATGTTGTACATATAAATTAATAAGATCGGCTACAGTCTACCTTACGGCGTGCAAATCATTACATTAAAAAAAATATATAAACAAAACAATATCAACAAAACAAAACAGGAATTAAAGTGAAGTCAATTAATAATATTATAGTCAGTTACATACGTCTTATATGGTCAAATTTGCAATTAATTATAACAATCATAATCTTGATTAATTCTAAATAATTATAATTTTAATTTATTTGCATAGAAATTAGGTACAGAAAAAATGCAGATGTTTTATAATTAGGGGTCCTTAGACATTCTACCTTAAATTAGGCATGCAAACATTTAGTGCAAGTGCTTAATAGTCTAAAATACTGCCAATATGAAAATTCTTCCCGTGTTATAGGTATTTTAAAGGCTGGGTATTCATTTAATGGTGCGTACAGGCAGTGCGACGCTTTCGGCTCAAATGTATATATTTATACATATGTCAGATGCCTCAGCCCGAGGCAGGCGTCACATGCGGGGCTTACTATTTGATCAGCATACCTTGAGCTGTCTGCACGCACCATTAAATTCGTTTTGGCGATGATTGTTCTAATACTCTTGTCTCCAGCGCATAATATAAAAACTCCTTTCCGAAGTTGGTAAAAAAGATCCGCTGCAGTTACTTGAGAATATTGTGCCCACTGCATCCTGAGCTGTCAACCTTATTAATTGCTTAAAACTTATTCCTCAAATGAAATTATAAGAATGAGGTTTCCATTTAGCCCTGTTATACCCTTATCTTGAGGCACACGCAGAAGTATCCAAAGTTTCGTCATGCCAGTACGGAACTTGTTGCTCTGAGGGCATTTTCCGCACAAGAGGAACCTCCACGTTCCGTTTCATTGCTCGCTAACTTTCTATAGAAGGAAAAACTTCGATCAATTAACACGTCACTAGAACTATAGGTATTTTTTATTGGAAAGTTTTTCGCTTTAGAGCAAAATAGATGCCAGGTAAAACAGTTCTCCGATCGACTGGTTGACAGGCCAACGCGCAATCTATTTACTTAGAAAAAAAAGACCCTTTAAACCAGCCCACCCCCGTTTTACAGTATTAAAAAACTCTTTATTTTTTAATAAAGAATATTCTATTCTATTCATAGGTACCACAAAATATGAACAGGTTCTTCGAAAGTCAACCCCTGAGGTCGTGAAATTGGGGTTAAATTGTAAATTATTGTATGTTAAGTTTTAATGGGTACCTGTTCCCTACTAGCAGGTACAGTTCAAATTGGGTCCATTACAAGAGTTTCTACAAGTAGGAAATATGCGGCAGCCAGACAATTTTCACTCTCACAACTCAAATAAGTGGTAAATCTTTTTAGTTTGGACGAATATGATAAAAAGAATGATTAAATGAAAATTTAAAAATGTTTACTTGTCCCAAAACAGTTACATGTGTGATAAATGAGACATCCTCAGTAAGTAATTAATAATACTTGTGTTGGGGCTATCTCGCTTTTTCCCTTAGTTATTAAAAATATTGAGACGATTGTTTACAAAACGTGAACAAAAATTAAAAAAATAACAAAATATGAAGAAAAGATAACAGTAAATGACTTATAAACGAATTTACAGATAATTATATTTATTTTGTAAAACATGAGTGAACAAGACAAGTCTTATAGATAGAGGAGAAAGTAAAGATTGGAATCTTAAGAAATATCGCAATCATACTTTTATCTATTATTTTTTTTGTCATTTAAAAATTCTGTTATGCTGTAATAACATTTGGTAGATTTTTTTTAAGCTATGATTTAAATGGTCTAGTGGTCAATTGCTTAATAATAATAAGATTTTTTTTTCAGACGAATGGTTATAAGTCTTAATATCTTATTAAAATGATTGGTGCCAAATAAAAAAAAACTTTTATGCATCAATACCGTGCTCGGTCTACATATATTTAAACTGTTATTATCATAACGATTGTGAATTGTAATATCTGATATTTTGTTGAATAACCTCGAATTAGTTTGCACAAAATTGGCTACTTATAAATATTGTAAATATATAAATTCAAAAGTAACTCTGTCTGTCTGTATGTTACTTTTTCACGCTTTTTTTTTTTTTGGGTGGGAAGTCATCAAATGACCACTCCCGCTCTGGGCGGAGCGGAAGGGCGTGTCAGACTCTTACTGACTAAAACCTACCCGTGTTCCTTCAGTTGCCTGTGCGCCAGGGCCACGGTATCTCTTTCGAACAATCCGCAGCCCTGGCAGGCATCGGTCCTATCGGACCCCGTCAATGGTGCTGAAATCTCTTTGAGGCGCGCGTGGAACACGACGCGCCGTCGACCCGGGCCTGGTCCTTACCGGACGGCGAGCTGCCCATTGCTCGCCGTCCGCAAGCCCGCGCCTACGGTGGCTGGGAGTCGGCAATTGACTCCCGACGCCCAGTGTGTCTCCTCCTCCTGCAGCGGCTAGGGGCGCGAGGGCGCAGAGATTGCCTCTCTCTTTCTTGCTCCGCCTCCTCCTTCGCGAGCATTACTGCTTCGCAGAAGGAGGTGACGGCTTCCCATTCCTCCGACAGGATATTAGCGTACGGGCAACAAGACCCCTTAGGCACACAGTACCTAATGGAGAGTTATTGCCCGCACCCCAGGGTGCACCGTCCCGGAGACTGGCCTTTCCCCCAGACGCATCCAAGGGAAACTCCAGCCCACGGACACACGGGGAGGTTTCCTGTCCTAGCAACCCTCCTTCTTTTTTTTCACGCCTAAACACTGAACGGAATTCGACAATATTTGGCAAGGAGATAGATGATATCCTGAGAAAGTACATAGGCTACTGTTTGTCTTAAAAATAATCCTAAAAGGGGTGATTAGAGGATGAAAGTTTGTATGGAATACCCAGCATTTCTTAAGTTAGGCATATGAAACTTCAATGCTTTTGGTAAAACATAAGGAATAACTTCTTACAGCGTTTTTGTTAAATCATCCCCCAAAGGGGTCAAATAGGGGATAACTTTTAAATTCACATTTATTATTGATATTTTGTGTAGTTCTTATATAGAGATTTGAGGTAGTGGAAATATGGTTATAGTCCGTAAATTGAGCTAATATTTAGTATTTATTTCATTAAAATCGGTCCACTGGGTCAAAGTTATTTCAAATTATTATCTGTCTATCTGTTACCTTTTCTCTCCTTAACGGCTGAACGGATTTGGATGAAAGGCATACAGAAAGGCCAAGATTTGAGATAGGACATAGGATACTTTAACCCAGTAGTACATCCCCGTGTGACGATACCCGACATCCACGCGGGCGAAGCCGCGGGAAAAAGATAGTCCTAACTATATATTATATTATATATATATTATTATTATAATTGCGTAAGTAAGTTTGTTTGTTTGTTTGTTACCTTTTCACGCCTAAACCACTGAACCGATCATTCTGAAATTTTGCATGTACGTTGTCAGGTGTACAGAAACGGACATAGGGTACCTTTCATCTCGAAAAAAAGTATTGTTCCCGAGGAAAACAACAATAATGTTCTTATGATAATAGATGGCGCCACGTGTCTTTCGAATCATGATTAAATTATATTATTGTAGAAACTTTAGTAGTGTGTTAAGAGTTTTTTATTTTTTATTGAAGTACTTAATACATTTTGTCAGTCTTAATACAGTGTCGATAGACCGGTTTTTCATCCTCCTAACTATAAATCTCTGAACAACCCGAATTGATTGTAAAATTCTAAATTAACGCGAGCGGTATTATATAAATATCAAAATCTTGACGGCGAAACAGATATACGTATGTCTATTTTTCCTAATGAGTAAGCAGAAGGGGCTTTATTGTGCAATGGCTCACCGAAAACCCCAAGGTTTCAGTTGTATAACTCTAATTATTAATGTATATTATTTTAGGGACAACTGTCAGATTTAACTCACAAGCTGATGACCACTGTTTGTGATCCCAGCACAAGTAAATGCTTCTACCCATGGTCACATGGTGACATTTGATGACACCCATACAAACGTTACCAAGTGGCGTATTCTTAGCTGAGATTAAAGATATGCTTTATTTCCGTGATTTTCATCCTCAAAATATCCTTAATTAAACTGAACCACAGGCTCCCAAAACATATGAAATGAAAAACGAAGATACCAAATCTAATTTAGAAAGTATAATTTATTACAACTCTGTGCTCGGTACAAAATTACTTTTAATTTCTAAGATCTAAAGCGTTCATAACTCCCATTTGGCCCGGTTTCTATTCAAGAAACATAATAAAAATTAGTCACAGACATTGTATAGCACGACACAAGGTAAAGGTTCCTATGTGCGCTTTTATCATTTCTAACGTGACGATAAAAGATAAAGATAAAAAGATAAAAGATAATTTATTTATCAAACATGCGTACACATACAAAAAAAATCGTGCGTAAAAAGTCCGTACATGTTTTGCCTGACGAGGCGTACAAGTTTTTTTATACAACAAACTAATAATTCAATTAACCAAAGACTATAGACTGGTTCACTAACATTCATTACTAAATTTTATGAGAATAATAATAATATAAAGTTCAAGCATGTCAAAAGGTATCTGTCAAAGGGTTATTTATATTATAGTAACACTTTTCTGTTAATAGACTTAGAATTTTATTTTTAAACTGATTTGCTGTCACAACTCTATATGACAGTGGTATTTTGTTGTATATTTTCAGGGCCAGCTTTTCCCCATGAGGGCAGTTTTTGCCGAGTGCAAGCAAAGTTGGCTATTATCTCGTCTGTTGCGCGGAAAAGTCTCAGATTGTCGTGGAAAGTTTTCTGGGTTAGACTTTACAAACGATGCAACTTCAAAAATATATAGAGACGGTAAAGTTAATAATTAGTATTTTTTAAACTATAGTCTGTAGCTTTCTGTTGATTGTAACTTAAACATAGCCCAAATGCACCTCTTCTGGGCTTTAAACGCTATTTCTTTGTCCGTAGAGTTACCCCAAAATATGATACCATAACGCAGAATTGATGCCACCAATCCATGGTAGGCCGTCACCAAAGCATCTAGGTTAAGTTCTAAGGACAGTTTGTACAAAACGTACGCGGGTGAGCTCAGTTTTTTGCTTATATATTCAATGTGCGCTTGTCAGTTCAATTTTGCGTATATCATTACACCAATAAATTTTGTATCGTCGACTTTCGACGTCGTCTTATCTAAATTAATTTTAAGATTATTCCTGTCTAACAATGATATTATTGACGTTAAAGTTTCATTAATGTCATATACATAAACCTCCTTATTCCATATATTTATGTGCTGTCATCTACAAATAGGGTCATGGGGTAGTTAATAGCATCAGGCAGGTCATTGATATATAGGGTAAATAATAGTGATCCAAGCACGCTCCCTTGTGGGACACCGTAATTAGGCGCGTTCGTTCGCTAGTTAGGTAAAACTCCCCTCTTTTTTTCTTTATACTTATTTTTGTTATTTCTGTGTACTGTTTTCTGTTAATTATGTATGACTCTATTAGGTTAAGTATGTTTCCTCTTACGCCATATGCCTCTAGTTTTTGAAGTAGCACGTTATGGTTTAAACAGTCAAAACCTTGCGTCATATCACAGTAAACAGCGCATATTGGGATAATTGTTATCGTGGACGTCCACGGCAGGGAAGTTGAATGTATGAAAATACGTGCACGTAATAACGTTATTGTGGACGGAAATTTAAAGCGTCTTCATATATTTCCATACATTTTACTTCCCTGTGTTATAGTGATGCCATGGACGTCCACGATAATATCTTCACGTTAGAAATTATAAAAAACCGGCGAAGTGTGAGCAGGACTCGCACATGAAGGTTTCCGTACCATCGTATAATATTTAATACTACATATAAAAAAAACACGTTTCATATATATGCGGACCCCCTTTAATTTTTAACTTTATTTTATTTATTGTTATGGCGGCAACAGAAGTACACACTATTTGAAAATTTCAACTGTCTACCAATTACTGTTCATGAGATACAGCCCGCTGACAGACAGACAGACAGTTCAGGCTGAGTAATAGGGTTCCGTTGGCACCCTTTGGGTATGGAACCCTAAACGCGCCCATTGAGCGAATTCATCAAAATAGATCTATTATACTATCTCGTTGATCTAGCCTACAAGTGCGCCTGCTCAGCATTATAATATGGTTCTGGATTCGATCGAAAAGTATTATTAGTTTTCCTGTGCAGAAGCAGCTCTGAGTTTAATTTACGCTCGGTTAACGATAACAGTTAAGAAAACAAAAACAGCCTATCCACGTGAGTGTTTTATAGACTCCTGTTTTATTTCAACGGAGAATACATGCGTGATATTATGTTACGGTAATCTAGTGTGACTTCAGTTTAATAAACGAACTTATAGAGTATCAGAAACAGGGTAGAGAAGTTCACTCGTACCTCCATAGAAAAGGAAGGATCCTTCGACCAGACGAGTGGTGTCTGATGGGCAACGCGATCGTCGGGACGTTGTATATATGCTAATTGCGTGGTAAACTCTGCTTGCGCGATGCAGGATTTTGCGTGACGTCAGTGTCACGCGTAGCTCGCATGTGGCGATATAGATGCCGCTACAAACTCAGGCAGGAAATGATAGGGTCTCGATTAAGTACACCGATGAAACCTTTATATTGAGTCGTACTATACTTTGGTTTTAAATTAATTTCGGTCCGTTCAACCGTTGTTCATCTTAAATACTTTGTGTATTATATTTAAGTGCTTCTAGAAGTTTCCAAACTTATAATACAATAGGCTCGGCCGCCATTTTGGATAATGTTTTCGGTATTTGAATTCGTGTTGTTCCTTTGTTTCCCTTCTACGAGTATTCATTGTTACCTGTGTAGGTAGTCTTTTCCAAATAATTATATACGAGTAGTTAATTATATTTTTAGCTATAGAATTGAATAGAGACTAGACAAGACTCTTTATTATGTACAGCATAAAAATTACAGACAGAGATTATTGATAATTTGCTAGATTGTACTAAGTGACTATATCCATGTGACTTCCACAGTCTAATTACAAATCTATGACTGATGATCTTTCGAGTAGTTTAGGGGCGTCTTAATAATGCTAAGCGCTGTCCTGTGGAGCAGTGGTGGCCCTGTGGTAACGGTCCTGTGGACTTACGAGTCGTAGGTCGTGGGTTCGAACCCAGGCAGGCGCTTTACTTTGTGTAAATTATTTCATCACCACTGCTTTCAAAACGGTGAAGGAAAACATCCTGAGGAAACCGGTATGTCCTTGACATTGTTTGACATACCGACAATGTTGAACCAAACAATTTGAAGACATGTGACATCTAACAACCCGTACTGGTCCCGCGTGGTAGATTACAGCCCACTCCTTATCGAATCGAGGATGCCTGTATCCCAGCAGTGGGAACCTTATAGCCTGATTATGCTGTCCTAATACATGTTGGCCCGTTTACAGTAGTCAAAAACCGCTTTTTAGAAGGCTCTTGCAAAGAGCTTTACAAAACATTCCCATGTATGTTCAGCGATTAATTATTTATGGTTTAGAAGAAAACGAAGCGCAAAGGAAAACATTTTGTTAAGCAAAATTAGTTCTAGATTTCTAGTCGCTACAAATAAACAAAGCTAGTCTGGCAAAGACTTGCCAGTAGTTTAAAAGACTCTTATCGACAGTTGACGAGTTATATAACTGTAATAATTGATTAATAAATCGAGACGACTCGAAAAAAAAAACATGCTAAAAGTAGCAGCCTATTGATGCACAAGACGTGCTGACGACGCGAAATAAAAATAAGCACTTAAAACATTAACTTTATAACATAATGTATGTTCCATTATAGACCAATCTAAGCTACACAAAATCGATTTCAAGATGCTATAATTTTATTTCAGAAAAACTTCGAGCCAAATCTCACGACACGTAAGTCGAAAAGTCTAAGGTAAATAAATACTTTACCTAAGTAAGTACCTATAATCTAAAAAAAAAATCTTCTTAAAACCAAAACTAAAGTCGTTAAAGGTAACAAGACAGCGTCTTAGAGAGTGCACCTAACACCACGTTAGTTAAGTAGAAACACTTAAACCATTAACTTAACGATGTCCCAAGTTGCACCTCAAAAACACTTAGTTTCAATTTTAAGTTATTCTCATAGAATACTGTAAGGCAGGAATTTTACGTTAAAAATTCATGCTTAAAAGCTTAACGGATTAAATAAAAGCTTTTGAACTAAAGTCGGACAGGTTAATATCCTGTCGTAGCACGTCTACGGCGTAGCAGCGTAGCAGACTACTATGAATTCGCTACGACATTTGTATGAAAAATATTCGTCGTATGAATACTAATCAGGTTTTCAGTTGTTGTGAATCCTACCTAATGTTGAATCATTGTTCAATTTGTACCCAGGTCGTCATTTCTAAAAATAGATTTGTCTTCCCACGTAGTTTTAGATAACAAAATTTACGATTATAGAAAAACAATCGTTATCATTCATTGAAGCCAAATAATTTATATTTAACCTTTCATGGCTCTAAGAAGAATTATTTGGAATAAAAATATGAGTTTGAGTCTAAAAATTTAAAAAAATTACCTACCTATAGGATATTTTTTTGTGAAAATATTGAAAATATGTTAAAAGTCATAAAATGGCGAAAAGTGAAACCGTTTTATATTTACTTACCATGGGCAAACCCGGATCGTACATCGAAGTAAATCGATGTAATTTTGTACTCTATAATTTGATACTTACGAAAGCTAAAGAATTTTAAAGATAAAATATATTTAAGCTAAGTTTCAAAAGAGTTGTCGTGGCCAAGTGATAACGGCCGCGACTTACGAGTTGTAGGTCATAGATTCGATCCCAGACAGGCGGTTTCCGCCATGGGATCTGGAGGCAAAGGTCCTCGCGCACGTTTGGGAGTGGCGCGAGGAGGCGAAACGCCGGGGCGTAACTCCGCTGCCGCGAGTAATCGCGGCACAGCGGACAGAGCTCCGGCGGGATCTCATGGCGGCATGGAGAGTGCGACTGTCGCAACCCAGCGCAGGGCACGCCACAATTGCGGCGGTAAGACCCCTCTTTGAGGAGTGGCTTGAGAGGCGCCACGGCGTCCTCACCTTCCGCCTGACGCAGGTCCTCACCGGACATGGCTGTTTCGGGAGGTTCCTGTTTCGTATAAGGCGGGAGGAAACGCCCGGGTGTTATCATTGCGTGGATCGACCGGAGGACACGGTGGAGCATACGGTGGAGGTCTGCCCGGCTTGGGCGGAGCACCGCCGTGTCCTCGTGGCGGCGATCGGCGGCGGCGACCTCTCGCGTCCGGCCCTGGTTCAGGCCATGGTACGGAGCGAGAGGGAATGGGAAGCCGTCACCTCCTTCTGCGAAGCAGTAATGCTCGCGAAGGAGGAGGCGGAGCGCGAGAGGGAGAGGCAATCTCTACGCCCTCGCGCCCCTAGCCGCCGCAGGAGGAGGAGACACCCTGGGCGTCGGGAGTCGATTGCCGACTCCCGGCCACCGTAGGCGCGGGCTTGCGGACGGCGAGCAATGGGCAGCTCGCCGTCCGGTAAGGACCAGGCCCGGGTCGACGGCGCGTCGTGTTCCACGCGCGCCTCAAAGAGATGTCAGCACCATTGACGGGGTCCGATAGGACCGATGCCTGCCGGGGTCGCGGATTGTTCGAAAGAGTTACCGTGGCCCTGGCGCACAGGCAACTGAAGGAACACGGGTGGGTTTTAGTCAGTAAGAGTCTGACACGCCCTTCCGCTCCGCCCAGAGCGGGAGACGTCATTTGATGATTTCCCACCCAAAAAAAAAAAAAAAAAAAAAAAAAAAAAAAAAAAAAAAAAAAAAAAAAAAAAAAAGACAGGCGGTTTATTTTATGTAAATTATTTCATCAGCACAGCTCTCAAAACGGTGAAGGAAAACATCGTGAGGAAACCGGCATGTCCTAGAACCAAAAATTCGAAGACATGTGAAATCTACCAACCCGCAGTGAGCCCGCGTGGTGGGTTACGGCCCGCTCCCTCTCATCGAGAGGAGGCCTATGCCCCAGTAGTGGGAACATTATGTATATCAATACTTATTACCGAAGATAGATAGTATCTCATAAGCACGCTGGATATTGAAAAAAACACGTAATAAAAAAGAAATAACAAGAACCAATAAAACATAAAAAGCATATAAGAAACGGGAATCCTAAAATAACAATTTTGCACTACATAAAACCGAAAGAAAATGTATGAAGGCGTGAGCCAAGATGTTTATATCTTTGAAAAATAAAACGACTTCCATTGTGTGGGGCATAATAGAATTTCGAATGGGTGTACTTACACGATGCGGGCACGAAACGATTCCGCGACGTGTAGAATTATAGATTGTAAAGGGGACTCCAGATTATTACTGTTACTAGGTACCTATAGGATTGGTGAGTACTTTTATTGTTATTCGATTCGTTTTTACGTGTGATAAAGTTAAAAAGAACCGGGCTGTGTATGTGAGACAGTTTGTTACTTTTTACGGTCTAAACTGCCGATTTTAATTAAGGTGAATCCTCACCTTAATGGAGTGTCATTAGTTTTGTCTTGATTCGGATTGGTTCCAGTTTTAAATCGGAACGATATCATAAAAAACAATATGGCGGACGTGAGATTGTGTTTAGACTACTCAGTAAGTTTTTACCGTATTCAGTTAACATTTTCTTGCTGTTATTTTGATTAATTAAATGAATCTTATAACATTTTCGACTACTTTAGAAGAGCGATGTCATGTACTCGTACATTGTTAAGTTCGTGTTGAAAAAGTCTGCCAGCAAATGGGACAGTCTGACCAGATGACCATTGTCATTATAACTTGCATTAGAAAATGAGTTATGAACGCATATTCAGCTCACGACAGCTATAAATGTCTAACTTATTAAAATTATCCTTATCAATGTCCAATAAATTTTAATTGTACAGCCTCTTAAAAAATATGGAGGGTAGTGCTTATCTCAATCTGCATAATATAAGAGTCAGCGAAGGGAAATAATTAGGTGCTTTAGTCGACAGAGGATAGGCAGAATTTATTATTTATTACGTTTAAGTTTATGTGTTAGCATACAGTTGGTAGGTTGTTTTATTAGGACCTTTGCTTATCTTGGTATTACTTTTCGTTAATTAGAGTAATATTTTGTAGGTTTTAGGAGCGCGAGCGTGTTGTTTAAAGCGAACACGTGTAACTTTTGGTTGGTTGATTTTTATTAACTTGTGCGGTTATCGCTATTTTTGATAAATTAAATAGTTAGCTAAAATATGAATATCGACAACTGCTGATATAATTGTGTTTTGTCATGATTTCAACCGATGGTATCAAACATATTGAATTCCACGCTACATTTCATTGGCCCCCGAGGCCTGCCAAAAAAACCAAAGGCAAATTCTTTTTGATCTCTCCCAAAAGATCACTAAGGTATTTTTTGGAAGAATCCAACCTCCAGCAGTAGACTTGTGGCTGATATCATGATGAAGATAGCTATTTTTCTCAATTTTTTTTTTGTTTCTGTACTGTTTAAAAGTAGCAGTAGCGAAATTCTACTTTCTAGACACTTTAATATGTTAGCGCAACTGACCAAGTACATAATGTCAAAACAAACAGCACTTCCCCTTGCCTCATTATTCAGGGCACATACTTTGGGCGAGGGAAACCTGTCGACGTGCAATTTTTTAAGCTGACATCCTGTTTTATTGGGTACATACCACAACAAAACGGACGGGAAGTAATCCTGATCAGCACTTTGCTGTTTAGGCATTGATGAAAAAAACTGACATTCATTACGGCTGCTACATTACGGCCGCCACATAACGGCCGCAATGACGGCCATTTTGAAATTGATGGCACCAAAGTTTGACTTTAACGGTGTTAAAAACGCTTTCTAGGAAAATACCAACGTACTTTCATAAATAACGTTTCACTGAGGTCATTCCCCGGTAAATTGCGGTCGCTATGTGGCGGTCCTCCGCAGTCTTAGGAATACCGCAGTCTAACGAAAATATCTTTACGGGTGCTACACACATGTTCAAGTCAGCACAATTCGGCACAGGTGGGCGGCAAAATCGAATAATGTGTACATATGTTCGGGAAATAGCCTCGACTTAGCTCAAACCGTGCCGAGCCGACCCGAACAAGATTAAGCGAGGGTAAATAATAAATGATTTTATTTCTGTAAGTAGGTTTGCACATACACTTTTACACGTCAATCATATTTTAAAAACTAGATGAGCTCGGCGTTTCCTATCTGACTACTCTGAGAAGAAAGGCCGAAACAAACTTAAAGGTCACAGGTTCTTTTAAAGTCCAGACGTAATCTTAGTCAGATCACGTAAGGACCATGTAGATTTTTGTCGGAAATGGTATTTTGAAGAAAAACCACACAGATTGAGTGGACCTGTCCAGTCAGTGCACGCATTTGTCAGTAATCGTGCAGGTCAACTCAGAACTTAAGGAGCTCAACGATCCGAGGAACAATACAAGGACATTTGGGTAGGCCGTATAAATTACTCAAACTGCCAGACCATGATTAAAACTAAATGAGAAGAAAAAAAATAAATGAAGGTAGACCAAATAAAGTTCACCTATCGGCATAAGCCAAACGAAAGCCGAAGTTTAAGATAAGATAATATTTATTTTGTTAAACATGAATAGGTACTGTATGGTCTTATAATTAATATGAGGTGGCTACATGTTTTTCCAGTAAAGGCGTACAAAATTAGTTGCACTTGACAAACGACACAAAAAAAAAATACAATGTCAAAACTTAAATTAAATTGAAAATACAACGCCAAAATTTTAAATTCTTTCAAGATTACAATGTCAAAATTTTTCATTGAATTCAAAATCACAATGATAAAATTTAAATTCAATTTGAGTAAGACATACAGAAAAAAAACAAATTAATACGCACAATCAGAATTCTATACAAGCAAAATATCGTTTAAAAATTCATCTACGCTGTAATAACACTTCTTTAGTAATAACCCCTGAAGGGACTTTTTAAATTTGTTTAGAGGCATATATTTAATAATATCTGGTATTTTATTATAAATATTTAGAGCAATACCAAAGTAAGTCTTTTTCAATAAAGCAGTTTTACACTTGTTTTGACATAACACATTCTCATATTGGGCACGAATCAGGGTTTTCTTAACTGCTGAAATTTTTTGAAATAATTGTTGATTCTCTTTAACAAATAATGCAGTTTCCAATATGGACAAAGATGGAAAAGTTAGTATTTTTATTTTTTAAAGTAAGGAATGCAATTATACGTTGTTCTTAGACCACACATTGATTGAATTTTTCGAAATAAGAATATATAGAATTATAAATTACCTTGTCAATTAGTTTTGAGAATACTGATATTTTTGCAATAGGTCTATAACTTTGAACATCACTTTTATAGTTTTTTTTTATAAAGCGTATTAATGATGACTTTTTTAGGCTATTTGGGAATAAACCATCAGAAATGCAACAAATAATTATATGTGCTAATAGAAGTGCTATAATTTCCTATACGTATTTTATTACTGTTGTGAATATGACGTCAATCCTACAATATTTGTATTTTTGAGGCTGCTAATTATTTTGATTATATCAGATGCCGAAACAGGTAGCATAAACAGTGATTGCGAATTCAATTGTTCATTAACGTAATTATTTATTAAAGATCTTTATTTAGTTTTAATATTATTTTCAATGACCTCTCTCAAATAGTTATTATATTCATTTGCAATATTCATAGGATTTGTAAGAGTTAAATTATCTTTTATAATGACTTACCAAGCTGCTATTCATTGGTTTTTTGACGTATTAATGTAGTTGGTAAATTGGGCTTTTTGGGTTAATTCTATCATTTTTCTATAAATTGAAGACTATTTTTTAAACGCAAATCTATTTCTTGTGTTAGGATTGAATATGCCCAAAGTGCCTTTGCTTTTGACTACAGATTTTTATTCCCCGAGATACCCACTTATTTTTTTCATTAGTTTATTCAGTCACAATTTTATTTGGAAAGCATAATTTTTACAGTAATGAAAAGTCCTCCATAAAATGTTCGTAGGATTCATTCGCATCTTTGGCTTTGTGTACTTGTGAGAAAGATAAGCATTTTAGATAATTTTTGAAATTTTCTAAGTTGCCTACTGAGATACCCTGTTTATTAGTTTTCCAATATTTCAGTGTATAAGTTTTTCTTACTAGGAACCTGAAGTAATTGAGACGTATGATCTGAAAGAACAAAGTCCATTATTTCAGCTTTACATTTTTTTCAGTAGATGTGAGCAAAATTATCTATGCAAGAATTACTCCTCAATCTAGTCGGTTTATAATAATAATAATAATAAAATATTTATTTGCGTAAAACATACTATAAAATGGTGTTAAATACAAATTCATATGGCACAACATGTTTAGCTAGGATAAAAACATAGCATGCAAAATTGTAAAGTTAGGTGAAGAAGACCATTATTATTTTTTATCAAAAAATTCTTTTAAACTATAAAAACTGCATTCAAGTAACCATTTAAAAAACTTAATTTTAAACAATCTTGTATTTAATGTTTTGAAGTTTTAATTGTAGGTTATTACTACTAAATTATTAATTGTATCTACCTTTCAATATTTGTAAATATGTGAGCACCATATATCTATCACATAATTAATTTACATGTCATTGCATTATATTTAATTATTTTTACCTATTGTAGTATAGTAATTTTATTCTAGGTGCATCGTCTTCCCATATAATTAATGTGTATCTATTGTAAAACATTTTAACAGAGTAACGGTGAAGTTTCTTGCCCATTCTTCTCCATACGAAACTACCTTTTGGAAGGGGCAACTAGAATCAATTCTATTTTTTTTTGTAAATTCTGACATTCAAAAGTGCCTTTTATGTGCCGTGCCTATTTGAAATAAATGATTTGACTTTTACTTTGAGGTTACCTATATTGCAAAAGAAAGTGTTTGAATTCTAATGTTTTTATTTCCGAATGAGCAATATTTTCGTAAAATATAGTCTAGTTTCTCGTAAAATATGTTCTAATTATTTTTAGGTATTCTATAAACACATATAATGATAATACTAGAAGATATCAATTCCACACCACAATACTCAAAAACGCCTGTCAATTTGTGCATTAATTGATTCAGGTCGGTTTTGTTGTTCATACTGCCAAAACGAATGTGATGACCTTAACATGTGACTAAGCACCCCTTACTTTACTTGTAACCAAACGCTATAGGTAGGTACACCCAATCCTAATATTTACAAGACATATTGAAAAGGTATTACAGATTTCCCGAAATTAGAATAACATCTTACATGAAAATTCATCTCGACGGCAATATTTCTAACTTACCGAGTGGATATGTACCTAATATTGTTGTGTTAGAAAAATGTATTATGTATTTCGTCTTAATAATTTCAAAGGAAAAGTGGTGTTGTATTTTATTAATAAATAATCCTGAATTTGCCACAAAGTATTGTTGAATATTTAGGTTGTCATTTTGTTATGGAACTACTCATATTTTTGAGAGTATTTAGCTTGTATTTTGCTTTTCTTTTGTGTATTGTCTTTGGTCCCTCGCATCAAGCAATAGACAAAATTATGAACTTTTGTAACATGAATACGAGGCTTTTGGCAATTTTGTATGTCTCTAAATTAATGTCGTTCATTTGTTAGGTGCGTTTTGTTTGTGCAGAATAAACTATTTTTCTTTCTTTCTTTCTTTCTTTCTTGTAAGTTGTACACCTATAACATATTGAAAATGGTTTCCCGATAATCGGAATGAGTACTTTCTAAAAAATCTTTCCATAAATTAAAAAATAAATGTTTATTTTGAATAGACCAAGTTTATATGCATTATGATTACAAATCTATTAACAAAAAGTCAGCTACGAGTACAATTTTCCTTCACCTCGCTATCCAATAATCCCATTCATTTTGAACACAGACAGACAGCTTAAATATATATTTTTAAATTGAAGCCGTCTAGAACCTAGGTAGGATTTAATTATACCCCTCACTGGAAATACTGAGGGATTCAATTTTAAAATTTAATATGCAAAAACTTTTCTATTTCTCAGTTTTCGCTCATTCGGAAGATTCATTATTTCTTTGCTGTGGATGTTTGACTGTGGTTAGTAGTATTTATTATGTAAGTCAGTGCAAATTAAAGCAAAATTAGAAGAAAATGGTCACTGGCATAGATTTGGAATGTTACAGATATTGTTCAGAACTGAACAGACCTTCATTATTTTAGAAGGGTGTCCTAATCAGTTAATTTAAGAAGACATTGGTCGTACCTACCACCTTTAAAAGTTTATTTATATTATACTAGCTTTTGCCAGCGGCTTCGCTCGCGTTAGTTTAGACTTTGACTATCAATTCGGGTTATAATTCAATCATGATTCGAAAGACTCTTGGCGCCATCTATTATTATAAGAACGTTATTGTTGTTTTCCTCGGGAACAGTACTTTTTTGCGGGATGAAAGGTACCCTATGTCCGTTTCTGTACACCTGACAACGTATATGCAAAATCAGGATGATCGGTGCACTGTAACAGAAAAATAAGAGACAGAAACTATTGGGGTAAGTTTAAATAGTTGACAGCACGATTGGCGCAGTGGTTAAGCGATTGAGTGCTACGCTGCGTGTCGCGGGTTCGATTCCCGCACGGAACAAATATTTGTATGACCTACAAGTAGTTGTTCCGGGTCTGGCTGTTTGTGTATGTGAGTTTAAATGTTTGTATACGCACCCACAATACAGGAGAAATTCCTAGTGTGGGGCAACGTTTAAAAAAAAAAATAGTACACGTTTTTAAAATAAATAATTAACGTTGAGCGAATTAAAACATCTGGATTAGTAAAATACCATCATCATTATATCAAACTCAAACTCAAAGCATTTATTATAAATAAACCAATTACAGGCACTTTTCAATTGTCAAGGGGTCGGTCAGTCAGAAAGATGAAGCTAGTTACCCATTCCAAAGCGTAGTAGGTACCTATGGAGAAGAACGAGCAATATACCTATTACAGTTCATCTACCTTAGATTAGGTATATTAAAGGTACCAGTGCTAATCTGGGGCGGGTCGCGAGGTAGGTACATAATGAAACAACATTTTGGTGATCATATTTTAGCATAATTTTACTGTCATAAATCATTGAACGATTTGTAAAGCAATTCTTGCATGATTATAATAAATATAGTTCTGTATGAACGTTATTTTCCGAACAGTAGCCAACTTTTTTGCTAGCCCACTAAGCATTTACAGCATTACAGTCCGGCCGTCGAGAGAGTCCGTTCTAGACATCTGTCAGTCTCATACAAACGAATACGTATTTTGCGAATTAGATCTACCTACTAGAATTGTCGCACTGGTCATACAAACGAATACGTATTTTGCGAATTAGATCTTTATAGCTACCTACTAGAATTGTCGCACTGGCCGGTGTCAGGAACGCAGTCTCTCAACAGCCGGACTGTAACAATTTAGATATTTTTTGTTTATAAATTTTATATTTTGGCGTTTGAATTACATAGTCACCCATCTCTAGCGGCTAGTGCAAACGGTGTAAGCAGCGGTGATTCGCAGTAATACATGCACACACAGACAATTCATGACACAGCAATTCAATACATGACACATTATACGCAAACATGCTTCAAATAAATGAAAAATAAAAATGTTTTGGCTAACCTGCGGTGCAGTAAGTATTAATATATTAATTTCATTAATTCATACATGAGACAATGTGAATAACGCCTTATCATTCATATCTGTTATGTAGGAAAAAGTGATAGATAAAATAACGTATATGTTTTAACTGCACGTGTCTAGAGTTGAATATTTTTTATTGTTCCCCTTTGAGCACCACGTTAAAATATTGGTTGGTGCTAAAATGGGAATACCTTTGGTGCTCAATGCATGCCTTCAAAATAGGTGCTCAAACGGGAAAACTTCATCAATTCACATGATATACGAATATTTTATATTTATAGCAAATATAACAATATAAAGCCATATCCTGGTGTGAGTAATAAAACAGTAAGTACCTCCCGCTATTTTACACGTCTCACAGTCAATATAACTTTTAAAAGTCTAATTTTATTTACATAACGAAACAATCCGAAAAACTATATTGAACAAAATGGCCGAGCATTTATTTTTCCGTCATGTACTATGACAGCTGGTGAACTAATGTTCCCATTGTATCAAATTTCTTCATTTCCACGGAAATAATTTTAAAATAGCATAACAGAGAAGAATGACAGATATGTGTAAAATCAGGACACACATCAAGAAACTAAATTTGAAGAACAATAAATAATAACTTATAGTTTATTTAGCAAAGTGATAAAGTTTAAACAAATATCTCTGAATAATATTTTTTTTTTACTTTTGTGTAATAGTTATGGTTGATTTTTTTTTTTAGTTTTCCGTCATTGACGTGGACATTGTAAAGAAAGAAAGAAAATAGTTTTTTTTTATGAATTGTTTAACCTTATCAAATGTTTCGTTGTTTTTATGTTATAAACATTTAATCTGTTTGTTTATAAGTTAATCAATCATTAACACACACACACACACACCTACTCAAACCCACGCACCCCGCACATCCACCCCCGCACATTCACTCCTCCCCCCATACACACACAAACACTACACAGACCTGTACACGCTAAAACAATTTTGTAACATTCTAGAACATAAACATTTTCTATTCTTTATGTTTTTTAATTATGTCTCAACATTGTAGATAGTAACCCATGGGAAGTTGCGAGGTAACCCCATCACAAGCATCCTTATTACTTACCGGGGCTGCCTCAATTTTGTGCTGTAGAACAATTGTATGAGAAACAATAAAACTTTTATTTATTATTTATTTATGAAATTCTGGTCAGTTGTATCTCTTTATAAAAATAATTGGGTTGAACATTAAGACAGTAGTAAATATACAATTATTTTAAATATGACCCAGGTATTAACTCAATTTGTTGCCTTAACGGGAATAAATAAATAAATAATAACTTAAAATGGCTACTTTTGCGAAGATAGATCAAATCTACATCAGCATTGTTGTTATTTAATTAATTACTAACTGTGACCAGAAAGAACTCTCTCAACATAAAGAAAACAACATTATTTCGTTAAACGAAACGGTAGCCATTTAACAAATTCCCTTTTAAAATTACCCTGTCATCACTTCAAAGAAACAATGGCCACACATCTTAAAAATAAACATTCCGTGAGCCGTCCTAATCCCAAAAAGACAACAGTACACACATTTTTCAAACACACACTTAATAAAATAATAACAAAACAAATACAAAATTTTAAGCTGTTTCTCGCGAGCACTTAATTACGGTCTTCAGAGCCCTTCTATTTGTTACGAGTGTTAGTTAAAAAGGAATATAAATAATTAATCACCTGTCCGCAGTTTTAACTGTGAGGGATGACCAGGGGGATTTTTTTCCAAAGTAATTTTCGGTGAAGTCGGTGTCCAGGGGAAATTTTTCAAAGCAATTTTTCGTAAGTTCGTCGGAAACGGAAAGTGATGGCAGATTTGATTAATTAGGTAGCTGGGGTTCTATGGTGTATTTACTTTTGTATAACGTGGAAGGATATATTTAGTATATTTATCCTGGTTCTACACATAGATGATCGATTGAAGACACGTGTAGCGATCATGACAACCGACACAAATTGTGAGAACCAACATGTGGATCGCTTTTCTTAGCACGGCACGTGTAACGTTTATTATATCAAAAGTAATCTTCTACTTAGCCTTTTCTCAACTATGTTGGCGTTGGCTTCCAGTTACTAGATGGAGCAGATTAACCGTATTTTACATGGAGCGACTGTTAATCTGACCGCCACAAAAGACCATTTCAGACATTAATCTACATGGTCTTCACATGATCTGACCAAAATTATGTCTGGAGTTTAAAAGAGACTGTGACCTCTGAGTTTGTTTCGGCCTTTCTTCTCAGAGTATTCAGATAGGAAACGCCGACCTCATCTAGTTTTTAAAATATGATTGACGTGTGAAAGTGTTTGTTCAAACCTACTTACAGAAACAAAATCATTTATCACAAACCAGTTACTGGGTAATACTAAACTTTGTTTGTACTATTACAGTATTTAGTTTAATAGTCTTCAATGATTACCTACCATAAATATGTGCTACAGTTCGACGAGGGGAATTCTTTTTCATTTTTGGCAGGACGCAATTCCAACTGATCATTCCAAAGGACCGTGAATGTGCTGCTTTAAGACTCCTTCAAACAGGCGCGACACGAGACGCGAATCGCACGCGACACAAAGGCACCGCCTGTCGCGCGACAAGCGGTGTCTTTGTGTCACGAGCGATTCGCATCGCGTGTCGCGCCTGTTTGAATGAGCCTATAAAGTGGAATGTGATATTTTTAAGACATGCGCCATTTACAGGTTAGCCAGCAATCTCACTGCCGGGGCTGCGGATTGTTCGAAAGAGTTACCGTGGCCCTGGCGCACAGGCAACTGAAGGAACACGGGTGGGTTTTAGTCAGTAAGAGTCTGACACGCCCTTCCGCTCCGCCCAGAGCGGGAGACGTCATTTGATGATTTCCCACCCAAAAAAAAAAAAAAAAAAAGCCAGCAATCTCAGAAATACGTGATAACAGATAATAAAATAAAACTAAAGGCTCAAGAATTTAGAAATGATGTCAAAATACTTCTTAAAGTTAAGATTAATAACATAAACGACTAGCTTTTGCCCGCGGCTTCGCTCGCGTTAATTTAGACTTTGACTATCAATTCGGGTTATAATTCAATCATGATTCGAAATACACGTGGCGCCATCTATTATCATAAGAACGTTATTGTGGTTTTTCTGTACACCTGACAACGTATATGCAAAATTTCAGGATGATCGGTTCAGTGGTTTAGGCGTGAAAACGTAACAAAAAAACAAACAAACTTACTGCCGCATTTATAATATTAGTTAGGATTAGGATTAGGAAGTTAGGAAGTTAGGAACTTAGGAATTAGTTAGGAATATTAGTTAGAATTAGAATAGGATGATAAAATTACAAGACGAACGATAATGCAATTTTATCCGCTAACTTAAGTTCTTTCTTCTTTACCTTCATCACAAGGTTATTGCAGCTGAGTGACACTTCCAACACGAAAGGGATTGCTATTGTATTTCTGTGTTTAGAAACCAAGTAAAAATGTCTCATGTGTCTCGAATTTCAGTGGAACCAATATTGTTAAAACATGAACCTATTTTCACTTACCTTTGCTTTTCAATCTGGAACAGTGCCATGTTACTTGGCGAAAAAAAAAAGTATCTATGAACGTAATCCACGGCCGTATGCCATCGGTATCACCGTTCCCTCAGTCCGTCATTTCTTTGGCAGAACCAAATCATCATTCCAAATGACCGTGAACGTGCTACTTTAACAACATAACATCACGCCTTGTTTCCTCGAAGGGCAGGGCAGAGATTTACCTACCTATAGTACACCCACGTTTCGCTAGTTATATTTAAGTCCCAAGTAATAGGGGGCGAGCCTGTTGCCAGATTCAGACTCCGGGCTGCTACTGAGAAATCCCAGATGTAAAAATCCAATAAAAATTTGCCCGACCCGGGCATCGAACCCAGGACCTCATGCTCAGCTGTTGCGCTTGTGACCACTAGACCAACGAAGCTACTTAAATATTCACTTTTATATACACAGCCTACTCTTCTTAGTCTACAGCATCTACCTAGAGTGCTTCAATTCCATTAGGCTTATGACGAAGTGCTCCCATTACCGTGCCCATGAGCCTAACTATCGCAAATTCACTAGGATTATCTGACCACAACGCGGTGGTCAAATAGGTCGGGTCTAACCACTGCCTTCCGATTGGGAATCTGATTTCTATTCGCTGGAAATGGTTAATATAGTATTTGTAAGTGGGAATGATTAGGTGGGTATAGAGGTATTTAAGTAAGTAAGTAATCACTTATTTACCAAAAACTTAGCGTTGGTAAAATCAGTATTGTTTCAATAAAAAAATGGGTATAGCTATTACTGATCAGCTTCTCTCTTTCAAATTATGAAAATCATGTATCTTGAAGGACTTCGACTGTATTTTTTTTTGGTATTTTACCCTGTATTACAGTCTTGTCTATATTGTCAAGAACATTACAAATCAAAAGCACCGAGTTGTGCTAGTGTTTGACACAAAAAATACTAGATATCTTGGTACTACACCCGTCAAGTTGAGCACGGGGGAAACCCTTTTCTCAAAGCAAGTTTAAGTACCTCTTAAGCTCCTTTGTCTGCACTAGATTTAGCCTGCGACTTAGTTCACATACGACATTTTTATCTACCGAAAGAGCATCGAAAAATCGGAATTTTAAATTGTACTTTTACACTTTTGCAGATACATACCTAAGTATTAATGTAGAGTCACACAAAACACACATATATTATTTAATTAAGATTTTATCGTAATATGTTTGCAACTTCGAGATAATACTTATTTCATAATAAAAGATCTAGATATTGATTCGAAAATACTATTTTCGCAACACCATACAACTAATATTTTAGGATAATCTCGCTTAGTGTTTTTTTAATTTGCTCGTGACTGTCCAGGCATTTTCCGATCACTCAGTCATTCACGAAACTACAACAGATTTGATAATTTAACAACTTTGCAATCACGAAGAAAATATAATAACTACTTTTCATACAACGTAGGTACGCTATTACATCCAGGGTACAGAACTAGGTCATCTACAAACTTAATAAGGACATATTCCGCTCGGTCTGTTATGAGCACGAGTCTCGAGATTGTCAGCAGATTACCCGGTTCGATTACCCGGTTGACAAAGAAGCAACCAATTAGCTGGTTGAACCGGGTAAACATGGCGGAGGGTAACAAGAATGTTATAGTCGCTCGTATAGTGAAGTAGGGTGACACTGTGTTCACAACAAATAAAATTGTTTGACAAATACAAAAAAAAAAACACGTGTGGCACTCGGGGACTGCCGCGGTAAAGCTATTGCATAGCATTTTTATCAACTTATGCAATTATAATTATTTATTTATTTTTTATTTATGCAGTGTTTTATTTCTTTGATATTAATTCAAGTACAGTCGTACCATATACATACACGTTAAGCGAACGCTCGGCCGAGCTACATGGTAGGCGGAGTGGGGGGTGTTAGGTTTTATTTTCGTTACGGAATTTTTTGATTCGGTCGCCGCGCTCAAAGCCCGCGATAAAAGCTATGCAATAGCTTAAAAACTGCAGAAGGAAGAAAATGTTTGTGTATCTGTATCGATGCATTCATTTCATTCTAGGGTACTTTTTGGTGGCTTCAGTTTTGTTCGTTTCTAACCAACTTCAAAATAGGAGGTTTTTTATTCGAACCCTATGTATGTATCTTTGTATGTTGAAGGAAGAACGTGTTTGTATGTTTGTAGAAGGAAAAACGAGGTTGTATATCTGTATCGGTTAAATGTTTAGGTACTTCTCCTTCCCGAGAAATAAAATCTATAGGTACCTACACAGGAATGGAGCTGCAAGTGAATGAATAAACAGTTTACAAAGTCGTGGTGGCCCACTATCTTAATTTCTGTGTCAAAACGTGCCATGAACCAAAGTGATTGATTGACACTGAATGCAACGGTATTATCCTAAAATTGTATTTGCTGCGTCGAATAGGATTGGATTTGCATTGCTATTGGCAATATTCTCGGCCTTGTTTCCCTACACATCCCTGGTTAGGTACCACTCAGTCGACCTCTTTTCGTCACTTTCATGTGCCCTTTTAAGCCAGTTTGATTATAGCGTTTTCTAAAACAACGTAGGAAATTATGAAAATACCTAAAATTCCATTTGTATTCAATGTCACAATAGTCACGTTTCTATCTGGCATCTACAAAGGATTCCTTACCCCTTGTACTATGTGCGCTATTTTTTGTATTATTTATATAAAATACACGCAAGTTCAAGATTTCTCAACGTATACATAAACGACAGAAAGAATATTTTAGTGTAAAGAAAACTCAAAGTTAAAATAATGAGAGATATTTTCATCATTATAATAACACAGACTAATTATATTGTTTCATAATGCTGCTTAATAGGATGAACTTAAGAAGTATGCTGACCATCATATCGAGGAAAACTGGCCTCAGTATTTCAAATAGCCAACAGAAGAAAGAAGTCATGGTATTCAAAGTACGTAGAGATGCAATAAAAAAGCCTCCACGACCGTTAATATTTAAATTGAAAGTCAGAGAAATTAATTGCTCCGCAAATGACTACCAATTTAAATTGTCACTATATTTAAATCAGTGTATGAAATGGCTATAAAACTGCAAATCAATGTAGGCTGTCATTTGCTTACGAATTAATTTCTCTGACCGGTAAATCGAAGCGCCTTAGACAATAAGCCTCAATACGTACCACCTTGCTAACCGTCTAATATTTTTACAATGCTATGAGCATTTCTCAAATGATTCAAGCTTATACGAGAGTTGAAGAATTCAATCCTTGTATAAAGAGAAGTCCTTGCCTTGCATTGAGACAATCACTGGCTGATCATCGAACTCAGAGTATCTTTAAGGCACTAAATAATATCCACATACATAGATGCACAACAAGAATTAACAATGAAACTATAAAAATTCACCTACGCGCTATTCCAACTAAAACACAGCACTAACACAAAAACTGCACTATAAACATACTACGCATATAGATTCATGGTTAAGCTATGGTATTTTGTTATGGGGAAACGGTGTCAACATACATAAGCTATTCATTTTACAATAGAAATGTGTTAGAATCTTAGCTCAAATAAATAATAGACAAAGCTGTAAACCCTATTTTATGAAATATAAATTACTCACACTTCCTTGTATATGTTTTCACGATAAATGTATATACGTATTCAAAAACATGCACACATTCGCTAAAGTACAGGACATACACATTTACAACACCAGGCTGAAACTTTACCTATACCAACCACCGTCACGACTAAAAATGCTACACCAAAGCATGGCAATAAGAATATACAATAAGCTGCCTCAAGAGATTAAAAATGTAACCAGGCTTGCTCCATTTAACAATTAATTAAAAACCTACCTTTTATAAAAATGTTACTATTCAATTGAAGAATTTTTACACCAACAATAAATCAATAACTGCTACACACACGTTCTCGTACACAGACATTATACACACTTACACGACTACCTACATGACTTTCTATTCTAAATAAATGAATTAGGCGATCTTATTAATAAAAAATGTATTTATATTATTATTGAATTATAAAAATGTGTAGATATTATTATTTGAATGAGTAACACTAAATAATTGAAATTATTAATGTAAAATCGTGACAATAGCATAGTTATTTTAATTTTTAATGATAATAACCCTCAAATTTGCGATGCCTGGAAAAGGCCGCTAAGTTGTAAGTACCTTCATTATAAAATAACACCGAAATGTACACTTAGTTTGCAAATAAACTTTTGACTTTGACAACACACAACTATCAACAATCTACATTAAGGTTGCACTAGTCGATATTTTTTCCATACAAATTTCGGGAGGGTATTACTCCAATGTTTCACATTGTACTCGTATATCAAAAATTATAAAAAAATTTCGTTTTCTCTCTTTATTAATTTTTTCTGTGCGGAAACAGAATAGTAAAATAAAAAGCCATTAAAAAGTTATGAGCCAACAAAGATTCGTTTTCTTGCTAATTTTAACGCAACTTTGGGCGTAAATAAGTAATAAAATAAGTGTAAAATCTCCAAAACATAGTCGACACCGACAAAGCTCAATTATCGGAGAATTCAATAAACTTTACATAGAATTGAGTTATGCAGTGTTTTTTTTTTCATAGGATTCGTTTTTCCAAATGACTCTTCGTATTTTTTGCGCGCTCGTTTTACTATGAATTTAAGTGCATTTCCCTCAATGACAGGAAAAACGACACGATGACAACTGAGACAGCGTGCTTTTTGGCCACGCCCACCAGTAGTTCGAGCCCGCGACTAGTTCAACCTTAAGAACAAAACTAAAAGTACATTCCTCTGTTATTAATAAGCCTTGTTTCAAGTAAATTAAACAGAAGGTGTTAAACTAGAGCCCCGCAATATGTACCCACCGACAAAGGTCAGGTACTAAAGGTCCAAGAATCCAGAATATTCACACAATTACAGTACCCGTGTTATAGAGACCCTGCTAAATTATTTCCATGTTATATGCAGGCTACATATGATTTTAGACCTTCATATGTGGGAGGTGGGTTTACAGTTGAGTGAAGAATGGTTGATAAAATGTTGGCAATAAAAACGATGTTTTTTGTGTGGGATTTTGTATTTGTTTTGCAGAGGTGTGTTATGTATGATGTTTTATAATCTACTAGCTTTTGTCCGCGGCTTCGCTCGCGATAATTTAGAATTTGACGATTAATTCGGGTTGTTCGGGGAATTATAGATAGGAGGATGAAAAACCGGTCTACCGACACTCTAGACTCACAAAATGAATTAGGTACTTAAATAAAAAACAAAAAAGCTCTTAACACACCAGTAAAGTTTCTATAATAATATAATTCAATCATGATTCGAAAGACACGTGGCGCCATCTATTATCATAAGAATCTTATTGCTGTTTTCCTCGGGAACAGTACTTTTTTTGGGGATAAAAGGTACGCTATGTCCGTTTCTGTAGACGTGACAACATATGTGCGAAATTTCAGGACGATCAGTTCAGTGGTTTAGCCGTGAAAAGGTAACAAACAAACAAACTTACTTTCGCATTTATAATATTAGTTAGGATAGTTAGGATGGACTACTACCAATCTTTATATGACTAAATTGACTAAGTTTTTTTCTTATTTTATTCTTGTTTCATAGACGTAAACAGAAACTTCAGTTCCTGAAACACCAAAAGTTCCACGCCAGAACTAACCAACTGACTGCAGTCTTTAGTAATTTATTGGTATTTTTCAATGCCTTTACGTTACTGAAATTCATCATTCACTAATCTAAAATGATCACCATACATAAAAACTTCACACCATAAAACTGTATCATTAAAACCCATATTAACAATAAAATACTTGGCTTATGTCCATAATTCCGTCCTCTTATGAGGACAACAAAAAACTTGTCCATTTCAGTGACATCACACAGCAGATTGTCGCCACAATGCTATTATTTTATGGGGACTGGCACCATATATATATATATATATATACGCAAATAAGTTTGCACTCAATACAAATAGCAGTGGGTATTTGGGACAGTGTGTCGGTAGGTCACGGAGATTTATTCTGCATTCCGTTTTCTAGTTATTTGAATGTCAGAGCTGATAAATAGGTCACAATGTTAAACGGTGTTATCAGTTATATATAACGTATGAAACAATTAGGTACTTAAAAAAGTATTAAAACGTTGTACAATTTCACACCTAGTCGCGGATTGTTCGAAAGAGTTACCGTGGCCCTGGCGCACAGGTAACTGAAGGAACAAGGGTGGGTTTTAGTCAGTAAGAGTTTGACAAGCCCTCCCGCTCCGCCCAGAGCGGGAGAAGTCATTTAGGGATTTATCAAACAAAAAAGAAACAAAAAAAAATTGGAAGGGAATTAATTTGAAAAACGCTATATCTTTTCGTTCAGCAAATGTAGATAGAGATGGTCTACTTTAAAATTGCACGCGCCTTCACTGGTTGTTGCATACACATTTCAAATGTTTGTATAGAAAAGTTAAGGTGCGTGCAGTTTTAAATTCGATGATTTCTACCTAATTAGGTTACCTTATACATCTTGGGACGTTTTAATAACCAGACAATACAGTACAAAGCCAAAAACTGCTTACTAAAAAATTTGATCCCATTGTTTTATGGAATGAAACAAAAATTTGTCAAATCCCGTTTCTGCCAAAAGTCACAGTACTTGCCAGGACTTGCGTAGTGTGGCCAAGGCTTCAAATTCACCAAACAAAAACCTTCCCAAAATAGAAAAAAAAAACAGACAAAACGTTTGCACATGTCATAAAATAACAAAAAAAAATAACAACAACTAACATTTACTTTATGTTAGCGTCCATCATATTGGATGATCTCCGTGGGTAGCAAGATGTAGGGAATTACATCAATCCAATTTGAGGAACGGCTCACATTACCAACATTCCGAGATCTAGAAATTAGGGAGCAGTGTTTGTTGGAGGCGGTAGCGGGGGCAATAAGAGGAACGGCTTATGACATCATCTCTGTGATCAGAAGACAGCCGCTGCGCAAACATCGACGCGACGCTCTGCTATAGAGTGACTGTCACCAGCCAGTCTCACTCTTATCCAACCTTTTCGGTGATTCCAGTAACTTCGTAACAAAACTAGATGGCGCCACTAGCTGCGCTGCCAAATTTAATATCTTTATATCGAGGACATATAAGCAGCGGGATAATTACGTAACACACTAACGGTAGGAATAGCTTTTATTTTGACAGTTCAACAGCATTCATTGCGTTATTTACGTTGTTGAGCGACAAATTTTTCGAACATTTGAAGCAATGGATTAGCAATAGGCTTCAAAATGATTCAGGTTGCAATAGGTAGTGTGTTACAAAATTAGGGTGCAGGAGTATGTAAGGTATGTCAAATTCGTTACATTTTGTGCACTGTGGGCAAATAAAGCTATAGGTATTATACAATTTTGTCAGACAAGACAGCATGTTCCAAGTATCGAATTATTAATGAGTTTATAATAATGAAACTTTAAGTACAAAATGTGCACATAAAAATGAGTCTATATTCATTATGTGCTTGGACAGTCATCAATGTCAATTTGCACCACGCTTTTCTGGAATAAATAAATGGCTATGAGGATTTTACGGTCGAAAAAATATCCAAGTGGCCTACTAAAAAACCGCTATCCTCTTACAATATACACGTTTCTTCAAAACATTGAGCCGTCGGAATAAAAATGAAATGTTACGCAGTAAAATCTAAGATGGCGGGCTATAGTCCGCGAGCAGTGACAATGCGCGCCCTTCACATAAAATTAAGGCATTCCGGCTCTTCTACTGCTTCATACCGATTGGGATTTTGAAAACAAATTGAAGTTAAAAGAGTATGTTTGACTTTATGAGCCCTTAAAGATTTACTGCTGGATATACAATGTGGAGACAGCAATATGTCAATGAATGAAAATACTGGCAATAATAGTGCATAAGAGTATTTTGAAACAATTTTTTTTTACATCAGGTTTCAAACGATGTTTTTTTTTTCGTACATACAAAACAGGCAGTAGTAATGGGCCGACTCTATGTTTTACTGATATTTATTTATCTATAGTGACTAAACTATTGGATATATTTATTTGATGTAATTTTGTTTAAATTAATGTTGTATCGTCGTTCTCACATTTTATATTCACACCTTCTCCATAGATTACGTACTGAATGACAGTAGGACGCTGGCAGCCAATGGCTACACTCGATTTTCATCAGGCAGTTTGTCCATCAAATTGGAAGTGTCCATAATACAGGGCAATCATCAGTATGTCAGCCGAAAGGGCTTGCATATTGCTAAAATAGATGGGCGGTTTCGGTAGAGCCGAAATATTTTCGAGTGATAACCGCAAACCGGAAGACATAGCATGATTAAGGCCCGACAAAGTGGACCGAAGACTCAGTGAAGATTTTGGAAACTCGGATAAAATAATATAAATAATAATACCAGTCTATTATTATCCCATTGCAGGGCAAAGGCCTCTTCTCATATTGAGAAGGCACGAGCATTGATCACCACTGCTCAAGACGGGTTAGCGATTTCAGGCTTATATTAACTTTAAGTCCAGCTTTTGTCACGATGTTTTCTTTCATCGATGTCAGTAATGTCCCAGATAAACTCGGGCAATCTGGTGCATGAGAGGCGAGGCTTTAACCACTGAGCCAACACTACATCTGATCTGATCTGACCAAGATTATGTCTGGACTTTAAAAGAGACTGTGATCTCTGAGTTTGTTTCGGCTTTTCTTCTCAGAGTAGTCAGATAGGAAACGCCGACCTCATCTAGTTAAAAAATATGATTGACGTGTAAAAGTGTTTGTACAAACCTACTTACAGAAATAAAATCATTTATCATTTACATCCACGGATACTAACCTAGAAAGGAAAATGCCCAGTTTTCTACTGACCGTCGTTGCGCATTTTTTTTTTTTGTATGATGCCACGAATTGGATAGAAAAGAGGGGTGATGTCGTATTGTCAAAGGAAATAAAAATTATCCATTAATTTTGTGGAACTTTCTATTGGTCTTTGATTTTCTGTTCAGTTTTGAGGTTAGTGTTGTAACATGGCTTCCGCCAAAAAAAGCAGTCCTTTACAACAATATGATTTGAATTCACATAAGACAACAGAAAATAGTTCAACAAACCAATGTATGATCCCAAATAAAAAATATTACATCGGTAAGTCATACTAAATGTAGGTTTGTATAGGTAGAAAATAAAAATGCTTGATGAAAGAATGAAATAGTTTTATTGGTCCATATCTCTACATAGTATAAAAAAAGTCGTTCCCGCTCACTGTACGGTTAGATCTTTTAAACTATGGAACGGATTTTAATGCGGTTTTCATTAATAGACAGAATGATTAAAGAGGAAGGTTTATATGTAGAAATACATGCATATTATAGTAGACAAAAAGCCGAGAATTTCAAAGATTTGTAATGTGACTTCGTAAAAAACATATTTTTGTGCGCTTACATTGGCAACGCTGGCTAAACCTTACGAGATAGATCAAAATAATGTACTACAGAATTGAATATCTTAAAAATATTTACAAAAAAATCCGCAATGTTATATGTCTATCTTGTAAGGATAACCCACAGTAACTATTTCTATCTTTTACATATTACTAAAAAATATGGGTTATTTACGAAGCTATTTTAAACAATACAGTGTTATTCCTTATCCAAATAAATACGTGAGATACGTTGTACATTTTATGTAGATCAAAATTGCCCTTTACAGCATATCATTAAAATAAATATCTTAAAGATATCAGAGAATTAAAATGCGGGGGCAAAGCGGCCGTCGTGCCGTACGTCCGTCCCGGGTGGCAGCGGCCGGCGGGTGCGGCGCGTGCATATAAATCAATCTAATATGTTATCTACCTTTATTTATATATTTAGAAACATAATATTAATCACTCCACACTGACACCACATTAGTATTTACATTGCACCCGTGCGAATCCGCGGCGGGTCGCTAGTTATCATCATATTCATAAAATATGTCGTCTAAAAACGGAGCCGGCGCTTCTGATACACTGACCGCCTCGTGTCTTGATGTAGGAACATCCATATTATCGTGTGCTGCAACAGTCTCTTGCAAGCTGATGTTGCCTATCTTAATCATACTGAGTCTGTCTCCTTACACTTCTATAGGCATTAGTCCAACAACGTAAGCAAACTCTTTCAAGTCTGTGTACCTATAAAATAAAAATAAAAACATACCCAACATGACCACCATGACCATGATGCACTCATTTTGCATCATTAATTCATTCATTTTCAATCATTTTGTATAGAGAGGGTCTAAAACAATTGTAGTATATGAAATAAAGGACAAATACACATGAACAACTTGGAAATAGCATGCTCCATATTTCATGAGGTGTTTGTGTACAATCCGAGAACTATTACACTATTTTAATGCAGCAAGTATTATTAAAAGTATAGATACCTGCTGAGTAGGTATGCACAACATGATGACATTTCCTTCAAGGCTATCAATTGATACTTTGTGTGCTCTTAATATGGAAGATCCACAGACAAAGCATACTTGTTGAGTCCATAAGCTCTTACAACTGTTGATCCACTTGACAAGTTTTGAGATGCTCTTTTCTAGAATTGTAAAACATTCTTGACAAAGGACATCCTCTTCTGACATCTAAAAATAAATATAATAGATATATAATATAGTCTGTTAAGATATTAATCTTAGCCTTAGTTTTATAGAAAATATACATTATTTTCACAGACAGGCCAAAGCAAAACAAAATAAACAACCTCACAAACTAAGAAAAGTATAACTGGTGGTTCTCATCTCATCATGATGCATTTACATATATATTTGAACACAGTTAAACAGTTTCTATTATCAGCTGTAAAACTTAACTGTAAACAAAAAAAAACAAATAGTGCTGAAAGACTTGTGGCACAGTTTCTTAGTATTGATATTATCTATATTATCAAAACAATATTATTGATAATATATCATAATGCACCTATCTACCTTTGCACATACGTCTAAAAAGTGAAAAACCATTACAATAATACATAACTGAATAATTAAGAGATACTAACCGTTGCTGGAGTAATCCAGGATCGTAAAATTCTTCACATTACATCCGCTGCCTCCCTGACTTGACGACGGGGTAGGGGATGTACCATAGAAAGGGAACAATTCACAAAGCGTGACATTTTTTACGAAATCGTTGGTGATTTACTGCACAGAGGACACGGACCGTAGTCGTAAAAACGTTCTACACAATCCACATCACCAGCACAGAAACAGTACAAATGGTCTTCAAAAGAGTTCTTGATCGTGCAGGAATCTGAAGACTCGAGTGAACACGAACTTAACGCAATGATAATATAATTATTAGCACAACAAACTCAACAACTATCAATGCATAGGTAAAGACAAAAGGTCGCTGCCAGGTGACACGATGCTTTGATTGACAAATTGACACAGTGACACTTTTGACAGTCCACCTTTCACATTTACCGTGATAGTGTTACCAACAGTTAATCTAAATCACCCTGACCATGAGTGATTTGTCAACTACAGAAAGATTTTTAATTAGTAAAATAATATTATTTTAAAGATTTTAATTAAAAATGATACTTATATATATATCTTATCTATCTTATCTTATATCTTTATTAGTAATAAAAATATTAATAACGAGGAAAAATGTCATAGTTGAAATTATTTTTTTAACCTCAGCGTCTGCCCTTATACTTTCGTTATGACCGAGTATGGGAAGGTTCTTAAAATTGACAACACTGCTTTCACTAAGATACGCCACTAGAAACGTATGCAATAATATTCAATAAATAACTAATTAAATACAAAATATTAACCCCACATACGATTTTGATCAAATTAACTAAGAAAAGTTAAAAAAATATTTTATAATTTGTGAGTATATTTTTATGGCCATACTCTTATATTATAAAGTGATTATGATTTCGGTCAATCTCCTTTATAATCTTTTGACACACAAAAGATTATAATAATAAAAATAAAAAAAACAGATTAGATTAAATTATTAAACAGCCAGTTCGACACACGAACTGGCTGTTTAATAATTTAATCTTAAAGTTTTGTACACGAAATTATACCGTTCTTAAAAGCCTCTTTACGTGAAATTAGTCTCATAAACGAGGCGTTCATAACTTGAGTATTGAGAGGTCGGCTAAAACTTCTTTGTTCTTGTTTTGTCAAGGTTCTCTTTGTGCTAAGTCCTTCATGAATTTAGGTTGCACGCATAAGAATATGTACCTCCCTAAGTATTGTTGGATTGAATTGAATCCCTGCTGTTAATGTGATGTCATACACAGCTGAATTCATTATTCTTCGTGTTTCTTAGTGGTCATTGCAGCGTGACCTATGCAGTTTCAAACTATTAAGTAATTTTTTCTAGTCCATATGACTATTGACTGGTCATCAATTTTAAATTTGTATTTTTTTTTTTTTTTGACGTAAACAAGGCTCTCATATGATTATTGGAAAAAACTTCAGTTACTCAAAAATATGTATTGAATTCAGTAGTTTTTTTATAAATGTAGGTTTCTTAATTTTAAATTGAGTCAAGTAAATTTCATTGATTTTACTATAAATTAATTCTTAATCATGTTTCAAGTTATTATGTTCTGATAGCTGCAGTCAACCAAGTTATATTGTTGAGTCCTGCACAAATGGTGAAAGATAAAGAGGTGATACATAAACTCACGCCTTCTTCCCATGGGGGTAGGCAGAAACTACAGAACGCCACCTATTTCGATCCTTACATACTCCTTTTGCCTCGTTTACGTTCATACATCTGGTCATACACGCACGCCGGTTGCGAATACTACGCACCTGACCTTTCTGAAGAACATCACCAATAAGGTCATTGTATGTCTTCTTTGGTATGTATTTTCCCAGATTTGCTCTGTCAGCGGAAGTTTTAGCCTTTTCTCTGGTGTAAATACCCTATTTTATTTACCAGTTAAAAAGCTTCCGGCCCTTTTTTCGGACTTTTCACCAGGCATGCGAGCTTTTGGGTTACTTCTACCAGCCGCATAGAATCCTTGGAGTTCGAGACCGGCAAGTCCGTTTTGGCCCGCGAGATAGGATCATCGTGTCACCTGCGAGTCTGTCGAGGCGTGCCACGCTTTGAGGTTGCGGTTCGTCAAGTGCGACTCATTATTTTAAGCCATCATAATTGTTTTTACTTTCAGGGTTAACATTTTTAAACTAGTTGATCTTTAACCAGGACTGTTTCTATCGAGATAACTTAGGTTCATATTTATAAGATAATATTCATTTATAAGTTCACGTAATTTAGTTGTCACGAACCTAAATCCGATTGCAATGGATTCCCTAGTTCGGAAACCAAATGCGTAACAAAGATTTACCATCCAATGTACCTTAAGTTTTCTCGTAATTTATTTTCATTTAGGCCAAATTACCTGTTCCGCACGGTTTTAATGATATTTAATTTTAACATTTTTTTTTTTGACTCGAGTCTTTTTTAAATATAAATAAATTATTATACACTGCCGGTCAAAAGTTTGAGACCACTATAAAAAAATTAAGAAAACAAATAAAAGTCAACATATTTAAAACTTTATGAAAGACAGGTTTTATTTTCATGTTACACACAAGATTTAAAATTAAAAAAATTACATGAAGTCTTGACGAATACAATGTTCTAAAGAAAACACACCCAAGAGAGTTTATACAGATTTTTCATCAAAATATCCTCCTTTGCATTTTATGACCTGTTTTACCAATCTTGGCATGCGAGCAATTAATTTATTTATAGTCTCTTGCGAGATATTCCTCCAGCTTTCTTCTAATGCATTCCACATGGCCTGCTGTGAAGAAGGACATTGTTCCCGAACGTTTCGGTCAAGCTCTTCCCACAAAAGCTCTATAGGGTTAAGATCGGGGCTTTGAGGTGGCCATGTCATGTTTTCCAACACTTTTTCCGACTGTTTCTCGTCTAAATAGCCCCTACATAATTTTGAACTGTGCTTTGGATCATTATCTTGCTGGAAAATAAATCCTTGGCCGATTAACTTTAGTCCGGAGGGAATAGCATTTTTCTCCAAAATTACTTTATACTGCTCCTTTTTCATAATTCCTTTAATTTGGACCAGATTTCCAGTCCCATAGCCTGAGAAACAACCCCAGACCATAACAGATCCGCCACCATGCTTGACAGTCGGGACTACACACTGTGGCATCATCTTTTCTTCCGCGGAACGTCGAACGAAAATTCTTCTTTTTGAACCGAATATTTCAAATTTAGATTCGTCACTCCAAAGTACTTTTTTGAAATCTTCTTCGGTCCAGTCTCGATGGGCTAGGGCCCATTGCAACCGTTTTTTCTTATTCTGCGGTTTTAAAAGAGGTTTTCGAACAGCAACGCGACCAAACAACTTGGCGTCTCGCAATCGTCTTTTCACTGTAGACACTGACACAGGTTTTTCCCGAGATTTGTTGATTTCAACACGAATTTCTGGGGCTGTTAGGCGTCTATTTCGCTTGCTGGTTACCACAATAAATTTGTCTTCACTAGAAGTCGTAGCTCTTGGTCTCCCGGAGCGCGGACGATCTTGATTACTGCCAGTTTGTTTGTACCGCACAATAGTACGATGCACACAAGTCTTCGATAACTTGAGTTGAGATGCAATCTCACGTTCAGATTTGCCTTCATTATGGAGAACAACGATGGCAGATCGCGTTTCAATACTAATTTCGCAAACTTTACCCATTTTTGAGACGTCTTGACTGTAGGAATCACAAAATCAGACTAACTGCGGATATTCGTAGATAACCATAAAAATATCGGGTTAAAATAAACATTAAAAATATTTTAAGAATTTAGAACAATTGTATTGTAAGTTGATGTAAAATAAAAGAAGTGTCAGCTGCGGTAATGAGGTAATAAAAAATTTACAATCGATTATCGGACTAGCTCTTCCTCAGCTCACATTGAAGTTTGGAAACAATGCTTGTTTATTGCCCTTTCCTTAGCTTATATACAAAAGAATAAGCTTTTAGGCAATCTTTATAAACAATAGAATACGCAGGTGTGCAGATTACTTTTTATCACCAATATTTTGAAAATATTTACTCATAACAAAAGTTTTTTATTAGTGGTCTCAAACTTTTGACCGGCAGTGTATGTATAAAGTGGGGAATTTTCAGTTTTATTTCACTACATCATACATTTTGTTATTTAGACCCACTATTTTGATCTCGATATCAGTAAAGATTTATTACATACGTACAGCATGCACCACAGGCTCAGAACGATCGCGTGTCCGTTCGTCAATGTTCACAGGCTCAGAACGATCGCGTGTCCGTTCGTCAATGTTCACAGGCTCAGAACGATCGCGTGTCCGTTCGTCAATGTTCACAGGCTCAGAACGATCGCGTGTCCGTTTGTCAATGTTCACAGGCTCAGAACAATCGCGTGTCCGTTCGTCAATGTTCACAGGCTCAGAACGATCGCGTGTCCGTTCGTCAATGTTCAAAATTAATACTTTATATTTTATAGTGTGAAAGAATTTATTGAAAAAAAAGAAACAGTTTTCATTAGGTATATCACTTTATGATTTTATTATTGTTAAGATTTTACCAAAGTTATTAGACTTAATAATTAATAATAATAATTTAAAAAAAAACAAACAACAAACACAAACTACACTAATAATTTTCACAAAAAAAAATATGTATCGTTTTTAATTTAACCCGTTAAAATATTTGTATGCCAGTCCAAGGCGAAATATGTAAGATCATAATTCTATTTATGGGACCTTAAAGCAAAAAAAATATATTCTATTCTATTCTATACACATAGTCATAGTCACTAAAGATCGGTAACGATACCCAAAAACATACATAGAACCAAAAAAGCATAAATACAAAACATTCCAAAAGAAGCCACCACCAGTCCTACCCACCCCATAAGCGAAAATGAGCACGATAAAAAGAAAATCTTGGACAATAGTCAGCAATAAAAGAGAATTGAGACATCTCCTTAATTCCTTCAACGTTAACAGGCCCTTGTAGACTGAAGGCATAGAAATTGATACTGTAAATTTAAACATTCCTTTTGTTTTAAAGGAAAAAGGCCAAGTTACTAAGATTAAGTTCAGATGATATTAGCTTTTTAGATAGGAAATTGGAATTGGCCCTTTGTAAGGACTTTAGAGCCTAAGGCCCATCGTCCACGACGCCACCCAAAAGTAAAGGTATATCCACACATATCAGGGCCATACCCGGGCCATGACACACACAGAGCACGCACTGAAGCTCCGTCGCCAGCTCGGACACAGACGTGTGTGAACAAGTTCACATAAAATTTACACACCACGAACTAGAAAAAAAAGAAGGACTCCGCGCCTCGCATATCGAAAGTGGTAAATGATAAATGATTTTATTTCTGTAAGTAGGTTTGTACAAACACTTTTACACGTCAATCACATTTTATAACTAAATGAGGTCAGCGTTTCCTATCTGACTACTCTGAGAAGAAATGCCGAAACAAACTCAGAGGTCACAGTCTCTTTTAAAGTCCAAACATAATCTTGGTCAGTTCATGTGAAAACCATGTAGATTTATGTCTGAAATGATCTTTTGAGGAAAAACCACACAGAATGAGTGGACCTGTCTATTCAAAGCACGCATTTGTCAGTAATCGTGCAGCTCACCTCAAAACTTAAGGAGCTCAACGATTCGACGAACAATACCAAAGAAAGGACATTTGGGTAAGCCGCATAAATTACTCAAACTGCCAGACCATGATTTAAACTAATTGAGAAGAAAAAAAAACAACAATGACTCATATAGTCTTTACATTCACAATAATTAAAATAATATACTATATTACAAAGTAAATATTCATGTCAAGTACCATAACGTGTGCGAAGTGAAGCACCGTACCGATCTATGTGTGTGTGTAAATAAGTGTCTTACTTGTGATAAGTTATTCCTTGACACTTTTTCTGGGATGTAATATTATTTTTACACCATTTCACAACACAAGCAGGCATTATTTTATTTTATTACTTGGCGTAAACAGTGCCTAAAATGACGCCGTAGTGCCGCGTAATGGCACCTTACGATGTAAATGTGTGCGTCCTTCTTTTTTTCTAGTCCGTGGTACACAACTATATTTTTTGAGCCCCTGACCAAGCACGGTCCATCCACGTCTCGGGCACGGTTCTGATATGTCTGGATAGGACTTAATAAGTTGCAAACTCAAATAATCAATCAGTAGCTAGAATGTCTCAGTATTTCAATGGTAGTCCGTCAACGGGCCTTTACCAACGTGTTATTAACTGGTCAGCGATGGGTAAGTAAACTACATCAAGAATTCCGTATTATTTTGGTTTTGTTTCGATTTTCCTATGTTTTTTTTTTTGTGATTTCATTTCATTTCATTTCATTTATTCACAAACAATTTACATTGTGTTTGAAATATTCTAAAGACACAAAAAAAAAATACATTCATATGATAAATATAAAAAATTATTACAATAAAAAAAAAAAAAATTTCAAAGTCAACTCATTAAGAATTCAAGATTAGGAATAGAAAATGATTAAAAAATAAAAAATTATATATAATTAAATGAAATAGTTAATGTCAACTCAAATAATTAATAGGAATAATAATACATTTGTCATTTAAAAATAATGTCATAATTACACAAAATAACAATTACAGTCGGTTCTAGTAACATATTTACTTGAGTTGACAGGAGAAAACACAAGGTAACACAACATAATATTACATTTCGTCAACGGAGTAGAGACACTTATCTAGTAGGAATGCTTGAAGCTTTGTTTTAAATGCAGATGTATAAATCATACTTTTTAAGTGCAGTGGTAACCTATTGAATAATTGCACTGCTTGATAATATGAACTGTGCTTTACAATGTTGAAGTGTGGACTTATCTTATTTCTCAATTCTTTCCTACGTGTGCTCTCTCTAACCAGTCTTTCCTCATCCGTCTCATATTCATGCATGTACTTTTTAAGATTAGTCAGAAGGACTAGAACATAGAGACTGGGTACTGTAAGGATGTTTAAATCTAAGAAATGTGGACGACAACTCTCTCTTTGTGAAATACGGACAATGGTACGTATAGCTCTTTTCTGAAGGACAAAAGCTCTTTGGCAGTTATAATTATAGCTGTTCCCCCAAAATTGTATGCTATATCTTAATTTAGACTCAATTAGTGCATAGTATACGATTTTTAAATGTTTTATGTCAATTTCGTCTCGGAGGGTTCTTAACGCAAAACACGCAGATGATATAGATGCATCAATAGCGCCTAGTTCCTTTTTCCAATTCAATGAATCATCTATGTGTACTCCCAAGAATTTAGCATCTCTCACGAGTTCAATTTTGTCCTCATTTAATATTATTTCCATGGTGTCTTTATTACGAGCAGTTGTTTTGAATAACATTATCTTTGTCTTAGTACTATTAATTTTTAACTTATTTACAGTAAACCATGAATACATATAATTTATAGCTGCATTAACTTTTTCTGTAAGTTCTTTTATGTCATTTGCCCCAATAATGGCATTTGTGTCATCCGCAAAAACAACAAGTTGTATGTCTGGTAGAATTCTATTTATATAATTTATTAGGTCATTGGTAAATAAAATGAACAATATGGGCCCTAGTATCGATCCTTGTGGAACACCGGCATAAATATTAAAGAAAGGTGATTTATAACTTAGTCTATGTCCATCTTGCATTTCACTGATTTCTACAAACATTTTTCTGTTTTCTAGGTAGGATATCAAGAGTTGGGCGGCTTTGCCTCTCACTCCGTAATGATTTAGTTTAGCTATAAGTAGATCATGATCAACAGTGTCAAATGCTGAACTCAAATCTAAAAATACACCAGCTACTCTCATTTTATTGTTTATTTGATTGATTATATCATTAATAAGAGTATATATTGCGTCTCCTGTGCCCACATTTTTTTGATATAAACACACACATTTTTTTGATTGTATGTTTCTTTGTCCATTTGGTGAGTTGCGAATCTGGTGAGTGGCTAATAGCGGTTGCGTCGTGTACGGAGCGCCATTTAAATACTAGTGCTGTAACGGTTACAAACCCAAATCAACAATGAGTAGCTTGGCTTCTCATTGTTGATTCCTTCAGAAGCGTCGTGGTCTCGTGGACGACGGGCCTTAAGATAAACGATTTTGGAAAAGAAATGAGAAATAATAAAACGGTAAGTGTTACTTTGTGGGTATTTTGTTATATTGCTACTTAAAATGGTATAAGATAAGTTTCGTTTCGCCTCGTTAAAGAGTTTACCGAAAAAAAATCCACAACTGTACTTGATTCTGCGTGGCAACATTGCTGTGTTCCAACAAGACGGGCATTTGTGCCAATAAAATTAAGGCACGTGAGATTTTTCGACTTTGTTTCTTAAGAGGGCCCTTCCCGGTCCGTCTATCGTCAACGCGACCATGATTTAAAAGCTTGTTGTTTCATCCAACGCAATGTTTTAAAAAGAAGCAATAGTGAGAACGCGATAACATCGAACGAAAATTGGCGCGCGGAGATTTCACATAAATTGTTCCAGGAAATTCGTGTTTTTGAAAAAGCATTACAAGTTTTTGGAAAAATAAATGTGTGTCATTTGGAATTTCCATTATATGTGCGAGGTTTCTATAAAGATGTTTTCTTTATTTTTACTATTCATGAGTACATTATGAACGGCCTAAGTTCAGGTAAAATTTGTGCAAAAAAGCAGATTTTTGAAGGCCTATACTGAATCTTTTTCTCAATTTTTTTTATTTTTTACTTGCATAGAAACCTAGATAAAGTACACAAGAAACCTATTAGATCAAAAATTTCAATGAAAGATGTGTTACAACGCCATAATCACGTACGATCGTTTGTATGAAAAGTAGGACGGGTTGGCCGCTCTTAAGTCAGCAACTCATTACAAATCCCAGGCTTGTGCCTAGGCTGTGAAATTAATCACCTTATAAAAAATATTATCAGATTACAAGGTTCAACGTGATTGCGTCACTATTCTGATAGTTACAGTCGCAAATGTAGGTTTCTGCAGTCAAAGGATAAATAGGTATGTTAAACATGTTAATGTTAATGTTTACTTGCACGTTACCATTTTTCCGATAGCGCCAATGCCAAAATTTTTAATGAAAATGTCAGTCCGAAAAAGTGACCCGCGCCCGCTATGTGGGAAAGGAATTTGTTTGAAAATTGCTTAACATTATCGCTCCCTGACCGCAGCTAAATAACAGCAGCTTCAAAAATATAAGTAACCATACAATATCTGTAAGTCTATGTCGATCTTTCCAGGTTAGAAGAAAAAATTACCAAATTATTAATATGTGTAAGATCCTTCACAGAAAAAAAGATGCTCCTGAACTGCACGACGAACTGCCTCATCTTTTTGCTCCGATAAACTATAACCGTAACAGGAGGTACAGATTGTTCACCGTGCTTGAAAGAAAGAAAGAAAATATGTTTATTTGCGGTAAACATGACGCAAAGAAAAAACACAAAAAAGAACGCGTTGGGGGAAAATATGCGTCATATCCACGCAAAACGGCAATCGCTCAGCATAATGCTACGAACCCTATGCGAGACAGAGCCCCAGCGCTGGTTTTCAGCGATAGCCCGCGTTGACGTGATGACGTCAACCAGTGCAGCATACGAAAATTAAAAATAAACAAAAAAAATAAGAAATAAAATAAATACACTATACCTAGTTCAAAATGTATATAAACATAATATTTATAAAGTGGTAACATTCCGGGCAATGAGTTATTGCCGCCGCACTGCACCGTATGGGAGTCGAACCGTCGCTCGAGCCCAGTCTCCTGTCCCTCGCACACTCTTTGCGCTCAGCGAGGGGCGCCAAGTCTACTGTGATGTGTTCACAGATAAATGGAAGAAGATCTTGTCAGTATGTCTGAAGTATTGTGAGATAAGCGTATGACTGTCGAAAATTCTATACTTTTCGGTATTGTACTCAACTTTTGTGTTTGTGTCTTTAACTAATGTAATTGGCTTTGGCCGTTTTATGTTAAAATAAATAAATAAATCTCAATAACCTGCCTCTATAAGCCTATAATTGTAATTTTCGCAGTTAGCATACCTTTTTTTTTAATAATAAAAATGCATGAAACCTCCTCCAGTGTACGAGTGTACCAATATGACCTCCTTATTCTTCGACGTTGTACAAAGAATGTCAAAATCACAGCTCAGCTTAGAAGCTTAGAACAAAATCGTTCACTAGGCGGGTACAGTGAGCTATAAAAACGTTGTATTTTTGTGAGGTCTGAATCGTTTTAGTTCATTCGTTCAGTGTCGTGTCTAATGGATTGTGAGTGGAGGCGCTCGCGTGTGCGGATCTGTCTGTATTTCTGATTTTGGTTCATGTTAGAAGAATTTAGCGGTTAACATCAAACAATAACTTCGTTTTCATAGAAAATTCCTAATCCATTACTTCAAAGGTATGAATAATGCATCTGCTCAACAGCAGTAATGCAAAGAACGTGACTGAACTGTCAAAATGAAAGCCATTGCCATCGATTGCCATTGTATGTGTGTTACAATGCAATTATCCAGCTGGCTTCGAAGGCATTTCTTTAACTATCTTCTAATAGTTAAAAAGGCATGAATAAAAGTTATTTCAGTAAATATAATCATTATTATTCCTACATTGCAAACTGATTATTCTACAGAAAATATACGAATATTATAGGAACACTAGTAAAAAAGTTTCCTTTAAAATCATAATATTATAAATATATAATTATTCAAAAGTCTACTAGCATGTAGCAGATCTAGCATACGAGTATGTTTCGAGGGTTTGGCAAGACCAACTGCCGACCGTCACCTGCCCTGGCGTCTGCAGCGTGCACTCCGCTGCGGGTTGCAACACACCAGGCTGAGCCAGGAGAGTACTGTGCTATTCCGAGGGGATTTTAGGGAAACTTGTAATATATACTATAAATATATAAATATAATATACTTTTATGTTGACAAAGGTACGTGGTTTTATTTTTTATACAGACCACGTAAACCTCTTCCGTCACATTGGCATACTACATTGGCTACTAGCATGTAGCAGATCCAGCATATGTGCGGCTGTTATTAACTATGTACTCTTTCTATCCACACTAATATTATAAATTCGAAAGTAACTCTGTCTGTATGTTACGTTTTCACGCCTAAACCACTGAACGGATTTTGATAACATTTGGCAAGGAGATAGATGGCATCCTGGAGAAGGACATAGGCTACTTTTTGTTCCCGTGGGATAATTTCCGACATCCACACGGGTGAAGCCGTAGGTAGAAGCTAGAAAAAAACTTAAAAACTTAAAACCCTTTAAAACTTCAGAGAAAATCTTTACCGGTTTCGGGGAAGGTAAACCCTTTGCCAGGTTTAAATTCAAATTAGAATTTTAACCCCAACACACAAACGCTTCATCTCATCCCTTAAATCCTACTACTAAGTTTGCAATGCCCTACTAAACACTTGCCAACTTTTTATAGCACTAAACTCAATCCTTATCACAACGCAACAGATACTATTTTCGCTTAACCTAACGTCAAATGCAGTTTGTAATCGCTGCATTATCTAGTTCTTAAATACGATGAAAATGCCTTGTTGGGCACAAAATTCCGCTACGAAAACTAACAAGCTGAGTCAGCGTTTTATATTAATAAGGGAATAAATATGCTTATTCGAGTAGAAAAATGTTGGTATGATTTTTTTGTTGGTAGGTAAAGTACTTTATAAACTGCGGTTCAGGATAAGTCGTACGCCTGGAGACGTAAGGAATGAACTGCCTGAACCTCTGCCTCTGTCTCCTCATAATTTAACATCCCGCCTGCATTCCCTGAAGAGTTAGGCACCAATAGTAACACCAACATTTCGCCAGTTATGTTTAAGTCCTATGTAATAGGGGGCAACCGAACCGGGCACAAATCCGGAGTCCGGGCTGCTACTGAGAAATTCCAAATGAAAAAAACCGAATAACACTTTTCCTGATCTGGGAATCGAACCCAGAACTTCATGCTCAGCTGTAAGGCTTGCGACCACTAGACCAAACAGCCAGTACACTAAACTTATTCGTGGCATTAACTGCCTCCTTGTAAGTGCTTGTTAAAGGAGATGTTTCAAAATGGGTCAGGTCTATGTACACTGCCTCAAAAAAAAAGAAGAAAATGTGTAGAATTGTGGCAAAATACTGTTTATTAATTTAAATGTATACTGTTGTGGTAATTAATTGATATGTATCAATTATTTTTATCGAATTTCAACATGGCGTCTCACCAATTTAGTTACTTTGTGCTTAAAAACAATGATAGTATAACACAGATCGACCATTAATCATAAAAAGAGAACTGTCAGCTGTCACAATAGTATCAATAAACATGTCATACGTCATTGATCAATCAATACGACAGCTTACCGCCATGACGGATTTTGTTGTGTGTTGCAATTTCAAGTGTAATTTCTTGTGGTTTACCAGCAAACAAAGCCAGTTTAAAGTAATTGGATGATTGAAACCTGTTTTAAATATGTTTCGTTATTTATAAGTATAGTGTACAAGGACCTGGCCCAGGCTCCATACGTTTTGGAACATCTCCTTTCTTTCCTACACGAGTGATGATGTAAGTAAGTTCATAGATACTGCAAGAACTTTGCGCTCTTACGCATATTTTCCCCCAACTCGTTCTTTTTTGTGTTTGTGTGTTTTTTCTTTGCGTCATGTAGACCGCAAATAAATGTAAGTTTCTTTCTTTCAATACCGGTTCGATAAAAGGCGTATTTTAAATTTAAGCCTTTTATTATAATTCCTAAACTAAAACTACTTATTTGACATCTAGACGGGGGCTGTAAGCTTGTCGAACTGACTGTCGAATCTGTGGTAGATTTTTTTTCAATTCTTCTAAATCCATACATTTTATAAATTAAAGTTGTTTATCGGTCTTCGAAAGTACGCAACGGATGTTGATACGGTTTTGCACAACAATACTGAACCTACATTTAACATACTCTGGACAATTAGGTCTAATACCTAACTATACCATTCTGACTGACTATAGTTTTCCCCGACATAAAACTAGGTAAATGTTTCCGTTGAGTTTTTCATTAGAGAAGAAAAGTCTTTAGTTCGATTGAAGATGAAAGAAATGTATCCAAACAAAATGTCTATTATTTTTCTTTCCAAAATCTACCATAGCCTCTATTATTGCAGGTATAACTCGACCACATAAGTATAACGAGCTCTACTTTTGCAGTTTCATAAAATAAATACATACATTAATATGTATATACAAGTTATATCTAAAGATACTGGACTGCCTCGTTGATCTCTTGGTCGCAAGCGCAATACTGAGCATAAGGTCTTAGGTTCGATTTCCAGGTCGGGCAAAGTGTTATTGGGTTTTTCTATCAGAAATTTCTTAGTAGCAGCCCGGAATCTGGATTTGTACGCGGTTGATGGCAATAGGCTCGCCCCCTATTACATGGGACTTAAACATAACTGGCGAAATGTGGGTGTTACTATACATAGGTACACCTCTGCCTACGCTTTGGGGATTACAGGCGTAATGTTTTGTTAAGTTATATCTACAGATAGATGGTTCATTTTCTTTTATCTTACAAAAAGCACTCCCCATTTGGGTTGAAATTAAAGTTTATTATTATTAGCATAGCCTAAAAACAGAACCAAAATTGCCCATAAAATATCCTTTTTATTTTTTACAACTTTTTTTTCGCGCCTCCTAATATAAAAATGAAAGCAAGTAATGTAAAACCTACTTTGTTAAAAAGATTTTGTGGGTTTTCCTTGATCCCAACTTTGTCGGAGTTCTTGTCAAGGTAAATGTTTTGTTGAGGTTTTCATACTTTTCATCGAACTTATAATGCTGGCACCGTAGATACTTAACTAAGTTCTAAATAATTAAACAGCCCCAATGCCTGGGGTACTCACGCCACCATATTGTGGTAAGGCTTATAATACATAAGGTATGTGCAAGATTCTTACAGAAATGTATCTTTTTTATTCTCAAATATAAGTACATTTGGAAACCTTCAAGATAAGATAATTTATTTGTCCAAAACATGAGTATTCACACAATAACATGTCATGCAAGATGTTATATTTTAAATTAATCACGGTCATGTTTTGCATCAACGGCGTACAAATATAAATAGGTAAATTTCAAATAATTACAAATTTATCCAATATTTAAAGCATGACAAATTAGAACATACAAATTAAAATATACTACATCATAGTGTCATCAAATCAACTCATTATAGAAAATGTACAATAAGTAAAAAGGAACAAAATCTAGATATTTCACAAAAGTCTGAATAATTTATCAGTCAGAAATTCGTCAGTGCTGTAAAATAGGGTTTCTCTAACAGACGGCTTTTTAACGTACTTCTTAATTTTTCTTTCAACATTCCCTCCTTTGGGAAACCAATTTAAAAACAAATAAAGATTCATAAAAGTCGGCACCATTTAAGTAAACTAAGCTAACTCGAAAATCGCAAACTTAAGCTATCCTTCAACTAAAAAGTGTTCAATCAAATCGTTCAGATCACCCCACTGCATTTGGCAAACGCAGTCTGTCGGCTTGAAACCATTGTGTAAAGAAAATGTGAGGTTGGTGTCCTCAGGTCGTGGAGGTCAAAACCCTGACCCCGCTGATGTTCTGTTTCTTTTTTCTAGTAATTACTAGCAGTGCTAATGAGAAAAGCAGATAGAGATGCAGTAGGTTTAGTTTGAAAGATACTTGGCAAAAAAGGAGAGAGTTTTTAGAGATGCGTGGATTTTATTCTTGAAATCAGTCGCGGTTAAAGCCAATACTTGTTAAACATAAGTAAGTTTAGCAAGTACTAGCTTTTACCCGCGGCTTCGCTCACGCGGTGGTCGGGAAATATCCCACGGGAACGTACTACCGGGATTAAAAGTACCCCCCTAGAGGAATAATTTCGTAATACATTGTTTAAATATAAGTCTATTGGTTTACGCGGCACACGCCAGTGAAGCTCCCAGTCGACATAGCCGTTCTTATGTTATAGTAGGGGAGGTACTGCTAAATTTTTACGGCCAATTGTATACCGAATAAATTAAATTCCTAGTGGTTGTTTAACTTTCAATAATCATGAATGTGAGAGCCAGTCACCGCCTTAAGGGGGGAATCCAAAAACGTTAAGTCATAAAAAAGTTAAAAATAAAAAAAGTTAGTAAAAAAAACCTATAAGTCATTTCATACCGCGCCAAAAGGTCACCTTTTCAACCTCAATTTTGAAGGAAAATAAAAACTGCACTAATGTTTTCTGCTTCTGCCTGAGCCGAGAAGACCCAAGTTTTGAATTTAGCCCTGATGTCCCATCACAACACTCATGTTCTTTAACGTGACTGAAATTATATTCCCGCCACGTCCATGCAGCTAACCATTATTTTTGGGTTTAAGATGGTCCCAAAACCCGTACCATAAAATGCGCGGTATAAAATTACTATGTTTTTTTTTTTTTTACAATTTTGACATTTTCTAACTTTGGACTGCCTCACTACTCGAAAAGTTGACGCTCAGATATCTTTTACACTAAGGAAAATCTATTTTTGGTATGATTTTCAGGTGGTAAAAAAATACTTTTTAAACTAACGCCACCGCCCGTACTATTATATCATGATTGATTGCTTAGCCCCTTCAAGGTATAGCGGGATGGCAACCATTTAAAAGGTTAAATCTATAACTATCTGCTATATTCGTTGCCTATTCATCCCAGTGAAGTAATAGAATAATTCGACTGTTGTCATTCACTGATATATTGTTTTCTCGCTCATCACAGTCTCCTTTCCTAAGAAATGTATGGGAAGTCTTTTTTGCTTTTTCTGACTTTTCTAGTAGTCATGCCTCAGTGATCCCAGGCATTTGTATATCCTTATAAGAAACGGGATCGATTGGCATTAGAAAATGTATTTATTCTTAGTGTATTTTTTTCCAAAATCTGTGAAAGATGTTTCAAAAGTTAAGAACAGTCTCGTAAGACCGTTTTCTTGTAGCGACAACGGTTAACCGATAGAATCCCGGTGGCCCTCTGTAGGGCCGGGGTGGCGCCACCGGTATGTCGTGGAACAAGACAGTTCGTCAGCCCAAAAAAAAAAGAAAAAAAAAGCCCTTACAGTGAAATGCTCAAAAGACGATATTAGCCCTCATTTAGAAGCAATAATGATTATTATTTAACCGCACAATCGCGCGACCCTCTAGAGGGCCAGCGGGGCTTGACGGTGGCGCCACCCCGGCCCTACAGAGGGCCACCGGGATTCTATCGGTTAAAGTACCTGCTCTTATTGCCCCATCTCCAAAATCCATCCTGTACATGTCGTGGTTGACCGCTTAACTTCTTAAAGGTTTAATCTGTAAATATCTACAATATTCTAACCTTTTGGTTCGTCTTTACACAATTTGCGGTAAACTGTAGAGGAATACGAACAAATTGCAATATTGCTCATCCCTCATAGCAAATAACGTGATAATTTATAGCCTACAGATTGACCAGACTTATAGAAAATACGAGTATCTATGCAAAATTTGAACAAAATTTATCTGGTAGCTTTTGCGTGATGCTGGAACATACATTCGGCCAAAAAAAAATACAAAATATATATTTTCGGTATCAGATACCTGCTCAGACCTCGAAAATAAAAAAAACACGTGTGACACTCGGGGACTGCCGCGGTAAAGCTATTGCATAGCATTTTTTATCAACTCGTGCAATTATAATTATTTATTTATTTTTTATTTATGCAGTATTTTTTTTTCTTTGATATTAATTCAAGTACAGTCGTACCATAGTCGTACACGTTAAGCGGACGCTCGGCCGAGCTACATGGTAGACGGAGTGGGGGTTGTTAGGTTTTATTTTCGTTACGGAATTTCTTGATTCGGTCGCCGCGCTCAAAGCCCGCGATAAAAGCTATGCAATAGCTTAAAACAATGTACAGTTTTGACTTCATAACGATTTTGCAGATTACAGGCGGCAGTAACCTCATCTTTTTTTCGAGTGATTCATACATTAAAATTGTTCAACTGCACGTAGAGAAAACCTTTCGTTGACCTACTGATTATTTTGTACTTTAACAGAACTCATGCATTTTTTTCTATTGAAGTCCTAACCTTATCAGTATTGATAAATATACTTTTTTTGTAGAAAACCAATTCTTTTTCTTTGTTATCTCTCACTCAATTGCCAATCTAACTGTCTAGTCATAAATTGGACTCAATGTTTTCTCTCGTCTAATAAATATGCTTTGAGGCAAATCTATCTTGAAAAGGTTAAACTTAAAGGGATTAAGAATGAGTGCTTAAGTTAATTGGAATGAAGTTCATATATAAATTACTCGTTTTGGTAATGATAATCATAAATTAATTTCCATCAATAACAATCAAATAATAACAACCTGTACATAGTTTACACGACTGCGCTACAGAAAAGGGTTATGTTTTTTCCTTAAATGGCATTGTTAATTTTCCTGAAGTTTTTTTCTCCCGCATTTTATTAATTGAGTTGCCACTTCAGCACACGTCACTTTTTAAAGCCAACACCTGAGATGCAATTTCCGTATTTTTTTTAATTTTCGCATTCTAATCATAGAGCCAATTTGTCAAAAATACCCCAAAATTACATTTTTGACAAGTTTTTGACATTGATTGTCACTGAGTTGAAATAACGACTAGATTTTGGACGTTTTCAAATACGGGAATTGGCCTTCTGGTCCCTATGTATAAAACTCCGGGCCACCATGATTTTCATTATCGCACCAGCCAGATAACTCTAATAAAAGATAATAATGATCCGCTTTTATGAATGTAGCTTATACCTACCCGAATGCTAAACATAACACCGAGAAAAGCGTGCAAAAGATTACTTTAATCTCAGCCGAAAATACCTTTTCACCCAGATTTTTATACCTAAAATTCGGATCCAACCCCTATTTAGTACCTCCCTACCACAAAATGGAGATGTACAGAAGGTCGGCTCTATACAACAAGCAAAACGCACGCACACATAAACACGCTTCACGTTCAGCGAGTGCAAGTGCACTCGCGACCGGCATTTGTTTGGTATCGCCGTCGTAGATTCGCGTCTATGTGTGCGTGCGTCTGTTTTCGCCCGTTGTATGAAACCAACCTTCTGGACCTCTCTATTTACTGTTTGTACCACCCCTACTTAGACGATGCCTTATCACCAGTTTCCGGTACAGTGAGCATTTTGTAATTAGCAGTATAATTATTTACCGTTGGAAATATACGGTCTAAATGTTCGGTAAAAAGTGTATCTTTAATAGTGACGGATAAAAATTTGCTTTGGCTGAGTTTGAATGGAAATGTTTTTGCTTTTTGAGAGAAACCCAGTGAGAGATGTTATTAATGTAATGCGTGTTTTTTTTCTGAGATATAATTTGTAGTAGTACTAATGTAGAGTTCTATTCATGTTGTACTGAGATAAGGTATATTTTTTTTCAGTCTGTAGCTTCTAATCGGATGGCTTAACAGCCTCTTGCTGGAATAGGTACCTAGGTATTTATTTATTTCCCCTTTACAGTCTCCCCAGGGATGTGCTTTTCAGGCGTTGCACAGGGGGGGTTCCGGAATTGGTCTTTTAAGAGGAACCGGGAACCCCTTTATGTGCTGATGGTGATCACCGGGGTGGTTTTAGTGAAGTAAAAATCCCACACTCCCCGACCTCCATCCCCAGAGGTCGTGTGCATTATGAAGGTAACCCCCGAAAAAAAAAAAGAAGGTATTTATTTATTTATTTATACAACATGTCCTGGAATTAACGCACACCACCATACATCCCAATAAGAATATTTTACTTTACCTAGTCACAATACATACACTGAATTTTTACTCTTATGTACAAAACATTGTTTATTTATTACAATAATTATACTGATTGTGGGAGATAATTGTGGTCACATTACAAATCTACGCACGCACACTGTCGCACACGTATCAGGGTCTAGCGTAGTAGGTACTTCGTCCATTTTGGTTTGTTTTGACTGTACAGCGAAAGTTTGACTGTACTTAGGCTACCTAATTTTAATTATTATCTTTGGGATAAAAACTATCCATATTAAAAATGACAGAAATCGATTCAGTAAATTATTCTGAACAAACTATTTTTGTCATCATCAGCCTATATTCGTCCACTGCTGGACGTAGGCCTCTCCTAGTAAACGCCACTGAACCCGATCTTCGGCTCTCCTAATCCAGTCTCTGCCAGCAGCCTTTCGCTAGAACTACTTTCATAATTTGCATTAATTCAGTTACTCATTGTATTTACTTTATTGTACAGCAGAAAATACATAACAAAAAAATACATTTAACACTACAAAACATATAATGGGCGGCCATATTGCTTTCTGCGATCTCTACCAGGCAACCTTGGAATGGATAGTGAGTATGTGGATATAAAACGGGGGTAACAATAATTCGCAGGCAAGATTACCAAATGTCTTAAGCATTCGGGTATGCAATAACTACGCTAGTTTATTTTTGAAGTTTCTATAAGAATTCAAACTCATTTTACAGGTCAGAAGTGAGCTTATAATTATTAGAATATTAGGGGTTAATAATTTTGGGTGGATGAAACTATTCGTCCCTCTAAAGGTCAAATCATCAATGTAGTGGTGGGATCCGAAAAGGTATACGATATTATCTATTTCCATAACTTTACAAACTCACATTATAGCGAATCAAAATCGCCCCGATACACGAAGGTGATAAAGATAATAGTAATGTGAATCAAATCGAATTTTCATTAGTATCGAAAATCGTTCGAATACACTCGACTCTCTCGATTCAATCTCGTGCGTTTCGATTGCTATTGGTTGGTTCTGATTGGATCCAAGGTTTGGTTGCTGTTTGATTAAAGTTAATTCGTTTTGAGATAATTAGGAAGTTCCACAAGCCGGACCGACAAACTTGTGAAAGCCGCAGGAATCTGCTGGATGTGAGGAACACAGAACCGGTCGAAGTGGCGGTGCTTGGGGGCAGGCCTATCTCCAGCAGTGCACGTCTTTCGGCTGAAATGATGACGAATTGGGATGTTAGTCTACCCTAGCCACCTTCTCAAAGTATGTTGCATATTGTGAGAAGCCATGTTCAGGGGTACACTTGAATAATTGATAAAAGTATAGTAGATACACTTTTTATTAAGCCAATATGGTCGAATATAAATCTGAAAATTAATTTAAGTTCTATTTGGCAATTAGTGTTCCTACTTACCGACTGAAACCGAAATTAAAACGAAGATTTTTTCAATGAAAAGCGGCTTGATTCATAAATGTAGCCTTAAAAAGAAAATAGCTTTCACTGTGAACCCGTTTTCTTTGCTGTATGCCCTTCTTGTGTCGGTCATCAGTAGACCAGAAGACTTATTATCATAGATTACACCACGCGTGTTCCTTATTTCATCACCAAAAATGGATACATTTCAACATTTTCCTACCGCAGGTAGAAAAACCACAAGCGGAACCCAGCAGGCATCTATCAGGTTATTAATTAATTTGCCACTCGACGTCTGACCGGCCACAATTGCTTTCGAATTACCGTTCATCATTACCGTTCATGACGAAATTCAATGCATTTGTATACTTTGTTCGATTGTACAATTTGCTCATTTTCGATGTCCTTGTGATTTTGATAATACTGTGGCGGTTTTTGTTGCTTTATTGGTACAAATGTGTTGATTTTATTTTAATCATTCTGTGAATTTCTAACATGTAATTGAATGTAGAGCTTTTAAGAACTTTGACTTATACTACAGAAGTATGGAAGAAAAAGTTATGCTGTGCTGACTACAAAAAAATGGCGGGAGACAGAGAGAGGTTTAGTGCAAATAAATGTTTTTTTTTTCTTTTGAGTATGATGATGATGATTTTTAACCCCCGTCGCAAAAAGGGAGTCTTTATAAGTTTCACCGCTGTGTGTGTGTGTCTGCTTGTGTCTGTCAGTGGCACCGCACCATAGCTCTTAAACGGATGAACCGATTTCGATGCAGTTTTTTTGAATTTGAAAGCAGGTTTCTAGCGGTGGTTCTTCGACATGTTTTATCAAAATCGGTTAAGCCGTTTCAAGGTCATGAGCTCTTTTGTATAGAGGGTTTTTAAATTTTGCCTATTATAAGAATTTTGATTCGACGATACGATAAAAAATAGCGGGAGATAATCCCACACATGCAATAAGCAATCGGGTAATCCATGCCCATAACTTTGCCTTGCCATGAAGTAGTGTTAAATAAATGCAAAATTCTAAATTATCATCGTTTTTAGTCTACGAAAGAATAGCAGACAAAAATATAAGAGAGTCGTAATATTAAAAAATTAGGTTAAAAATAAACGATTACCTGCGCAGGCGGTGCGAACTTATTGGCTGCATTAGCCAATAGCATACGCGCTATGGATAACCGTCTACACTAAAGAAAGGGTCGTGACGGAAACTCGTGACCTAAAACTCTTACACTTTTTTTCGCCCCCATCCGCCAAGTCGATATCGTGCGATAACGAACTTCGTTCCAAAAACATCTTTAAATCAATCATTCTTGTTAAGCTTATATTAATTTCGAGCATAATCTCCAGAGGCTTCAATAGAACACTAACAAATCAATCATTCTACGCAACATAGTAAGCCATGCAAAAGATAATGTCAAATTTCCTACAGTTGTCACAATCTTCGTCATAGTCCGTACATCTTACGATCTCTTCCGTACCGATGTACGGAACGCTCCAATAGCGTTACCCCGGAGCAAAGAATATTATTACTTTGTATTAAAGACCAATATATAATAGGTATGTAGGTGATTTTTTTACTAAAGACTTAAAACATCGAGATTTCTTATAAGAAAGTTTAATATTAATATATATATATATATGTATATACCAATAATAAAGCTGAAGAGTTTGTTTGTTTCTTTGTACTCGCTAATCTCTGGAATAACCAGTAGGATAAAATAATTAATAAAATAAAAATTGCATTTGGTAGCCCAATTCATGAGGAAGGTTATAGGCTAGAAAATGATCTAATGTCACGAGGATGCAAAGCGGTGGGTCGGAGCCGAAATTTTACGTGGAGGAAATCGCGGGCAGAAGATAGATGTTTTATACACTTAATCCTTTTGGATTTTAAAATAACAGTTTTCAGGTTGTTTTTCAGGAAATTTGGAAAACAGCTTAAGTGTATTTTTTATACGCTTTTTAAGTACATATAATTTGTATAACATTGGGGCAGTTCAAAAATAAGGCTGTTGCTATGTACTACACTATTGCCGACAGTACACACACCTTCACTGCTAGTTCACTTGAAGTCACTAGTGCAACACTTTACAGTACTTGTTTGCTACACTGTAATGTACACCCGCGACATCCGGCTCGAAGGACCAAAAATTTACGGGTTAGGTACATTTAAATGATAGACTGATTTGAGTTCAACATTTGTATTGAGAACTGATAACTGATCGACCCGCGGCGAATGCTATGCAACCACTGATTCTGACTTAATTATGGGGATATTTTATTTATTCGCTGCGCGTCGATGTTAGCATAAAAAAGATACAATTGATATGTACGGGTTTGCTCGTACAATACTAATACTACAAGAATAAAGACTGTATAACAAATCCTGTTACAAAGACTTAACTTAGAGTTAACAAAGACTGTAATAGTATAGTTTTCATGGTTTTTGAGGGTACTAAAGCCGATAGTGAGGCCAAAATGAAAATCCAAGATGGCGGTAGCGATTTCTTTTTCAGTATAGTCTTCTTTTCATGGTTTTCGATGGTGCTAAAGCCGATAGTGAGGTCCAAATTAGAAATTCAAGATGGCGACGATTTTATGAGAGCTTCTAAAAACTTATACTAGATGGCTCTGTATTAAAAACGCGTATCAAATTCACACTTTCTTTCTCTCTCTGTCTCTTTCTATTATATAGGAGTGTATGTGCGTGCGAGTATCGCCTAAGGAGCTTCGTTTCTGATGGAGGTCCCCTGACCGCACACGTCTTTTTTCTGTATTTCACACGGTCAAAGTTGCTGGCAAAACCTTATACATAATACATTATCTATTCAACATATGCATAACTTAGCGGGTTCTGTCCACTATAGCAAGATAGAAAGTATTAAGTATTCCGAAATCAATTCCTAACATAGTATTTTAAGCGTTTTTATGACGAGCACCAATTTTAAACTTGATCTGAATATTCTTCAATACAAATACACGTAAAAGGAGTAAGGTTACCAAATGTGATAAGTAACCAGGGTCGTCGGATATAGTTGAAGTTTAGTAAGAAACCGATGGATGTTTTCGAATAAAATTTAATTTGATAAATGACCCGTTTGTTTTCTATTAATTAAATAAAATTTTATTCGAAAACATTCATAGGTTTCTTACTAAACTTCAACTATATCGAGGACCCTGGTTACTTATCTCTTTTGGTGACTGTTATGAATGTACCTATTATGAAATATTGTAAATTTTTACAGAAAAAAAAACAAATAATCTTCTGGAATTTACGCGAATAAAGTTGCTAAAAAATAATACCATATCCATCCAACATATCCATGGCTCCCCGGTTCTGTCTACTAGCCAGACGCATTAATCCGATGCTGTTTGCATTGTGCCTTTATTATGCGAACGGCGTCTGTCCGTCTGTCCGTGTAGTAATACAAGTAAGACCATAATAATATGCCAATAGAGATATATTCTTTTTAGTTTGTTTACTGGAAAGATTATGTGGGTTGAGGGTTTTGGACACAAGTGTTCTGAGATACTTGAAGGTTAACTCTTTCTATTGATAGTACAGTGAAACCTGGTTAGTTGGGATCTCAAGGGACCAAGGATTTTGTACCATTTAAAGAGGTTTTCATTTATCCAGTTTTCCAATTAGACAGGTTTAAAATTATTGTTGTCTCATTTACAGAGGCCCCCGCTTATAGAGGTCGAACTGTACTATTATTCCATTTATAGAGGTGGAAATGTTAATAAAAATGCGTATTTTTGGTGTTATTTGTTGTTGTTACGTGTCGAAACCTATCCCAACCTGATAAAATGTCTCACTTATACAGGGAATTGAGCTACAGAGTCCCAATTATAGAGGTAAACATCGAAAAAATCCTAGAAATCAAATCTTATTTAACCAGGTTCGTAAAGTCCCATTAACAGAGGTAATTGGATGAAAAAGTGCCGGGACCTCATTGGAATTCTCAATAATAGAGGTTTTTCACTTATCCAGGTCTCACTTAACCAGGTTTCACTGTATATAAGATTATTAATGAACATCGTATTTAACCCGCACTGGGTGCACGCGTTGGTACTGTCGTATTTAAAACAATAAATAGGTGCTGCCAAGTTTGTCTCATGTCTGTCAAGAAAGAAAAATATTATATTTGGGACACGCACAGGAAATACGAAGAATAAAAAGAAAGAACATTTAATCAAACAAAATCATGAGAACAATATAAAGCATTCATACTTTTACGTTTATCTAAGATTAAAACAGTGAAACAAAAAAAAAAGAAATGACCTGTGCGACGCCAGAAAGGCTCTTATCTCAGCATGATGCTGTGATATTTGAAAAAAAGAAACAAATACCACAGCGCTGATCTGGGATGGTTCTATTCTCGGATACAGTGTCAGGCATAGTGTTCCGTTTTTCTAAAAGAATATTGTCAGTATTAGAATGGAGTCCATTTTTGTACTCGTTTAATGGCGATATACTAAACATTATCTGCCTAATCCTTTTGGGAATTGTGATGATTTTTTTTTGTACTAGCATCCGACCGCGGCTTCACCCGCGTAGTATGTCGATAAAAAGTAGCCTAAATCCTTTCCCAGGGTTCAAAGTATCTCCTTACCAAATTTCATCAAAATCACTCCAGCTGTTTCGGAGATTAGCCGGAACAAAATCAAAAAACCGTTTTTATTTTGTATTAGTACCGTATTATACTTTCATACGCATTAAGTAGAAAATTTTTGTTTTGACATTACAAACAGATATTTCAATTTTATTTATTTTTATGTTTGTACATTCATGAGCATAAATATGTATACACTTGGCTAAATTTAAAAGCGATTTTTTTCCTTAATTTTTGAATAAAATTGTATGTTGTTGCGAATATAGTATTTTCGAACCCATAGGTTTATGTAATATGTCGTATTTCAACATTGCATTCGTTATTTCACAAAAAAATCGCTATTGAAAGTTGCCAAGTGTTGATATATTCGTGCTCGTGACTGTATGTATAGATATTAAAAGTAGACTCTACCTTCTATCTTACCCTCTGTGTCCTAAAACTTGCAGTAAAAGTGACTTCTGTGCTGCCACTAACGACGGCGTGGAAGTGGCGAAGTTTTGGGCCAACAAGATCTAAGAAACGTCGTGCCAGCGACACGAAGAAGAAGACAAGTGGTATTTTATGATCGTCATCATCTCTGGAACTAGCAGTCGGATTTGAAAATGTTATTGCATTTGGTAGCCCAATTCTTGAAGAAGGTTATTGGCTATTTAACATCACAGTACGACCCTTAGAACCCGAGCAGTAAGAAAAAAAAGTCAGAAAGAACGCTAAGCGAAAAGGAAGTAATATCGTGAGCGAGTGATGCGCAGCGACGCGGTGGGTTGGAGACCGAAGTTTCAAGCGGACGAAGTCGCTTACAGAAGCTAGTATGCTATAATCTCACGATTTAATTCAAATATCCTGTCCTATCATAATTAAAATAATTGTTCAATGTCCATGTATATTTAAATAAATAAGTCTTCATCGTCGTCGTTTCATTTCGATCGGTTTACCCCTTTTTAAATGGAAATGATAAAATAAAGTGGAGAAGTGCATACACTTCCTCTCCCGTGCCTTCTGAATTCAGACTTGGTGTTATTTTACTTATGGTTGTAACTTATTACTTTCTATTCGAAATGGCTGCGAACGGAGTTCCGAATCATGAAACCATTTTACCCCATAAAAGAGAGAGTACAAAATAAATGGAAGCAAATAGAAACAAGTGCCAAACTACGTATTTAAGGGGCAACGAACACTAAAGACTATTGGTGCGACTGAGCCTGCAGCAAACAAAAAAGTCTGAAGTTTATCCACTTTGTCTGACAAGCATTTTGCCCATCACTTGGGTAACTTCATTTAATTCTATGATGTCGAGGCTGATGAGCCAGGCTGTCATAACATAACATCACGCCTGTATTTCCCGAAAGGTTAGACAGAGGTGCACATAAAGTACACCCAAATTTCGCCAGTTACGTTTAAGTCCCATGTAATAAGGGGCGAGCCTGTTGCCATAAACCGGGCACAAATCCAGACTCCGGGCTGCTACTGAGAAATTCCAGATATCAAAGAAGACTGACTTAAAGAAGTTCTTTTAAAAGCCTCTCTGCTTTATAAAACACCTGAAAATGACAGAAGAGGCATACGACTTTATATGGCGACTCAAAATTAAGTTGCGTTTGAAGATATAACCGTCAGTCTGCGTTCCTCACTGAAACTACCAAAAAGAATTATGTGTTCACGCATAAATTCATCACACAGCGATACAACAAATATTGGGCCAAGGTCGACGGTGTTTGCCAAATAGTGGTTCCCCATAAATATGTGAGTCTGTATCAAAATTGTTACCTATTTATTCCTTAACATTTTCCTGTTAGCTTAAACTTTGTGTGCAAAGAACTTTTGTAATGACGGACATGATGTATTCTATTTTTTTTCTTCTTTGACTACGACTTGGTTTATGTATTGTTTATGTTTTTCTCGAGTTGAGGAAAATTCGTAAATGATGGAGTAAAGTTTGTAGGGTAAACAGGGATAGTTACGAAAAATAGTAGTTTCTGAACTGGGTCATACCTGCTAATGTATAGGATCAAGTTTTTTTTCTAACTGAACAGACAGTGGGGAGTTTGTTATCCCACTTCTCCCAAGCTAAAGCACTTGGAAGTGGTGAAGGGCGGGCGTTTTTGGGGACTGTCTTATGTCATTTTGAAATTCGAAAAGTGCTGATTCTCAACCTCATTTGAATAAATGACTTTTGATTTTGATTTGTTAGTCATCTATATAATACAGATTATAAATTGAAGTCGCTTTTCGTCTGTCTGTGTGACCGCGTTGTTCTTTTAAACTATGCAACGGATTTTGATGTGGTTTTCACTACCATTTAGAGAATTTATTTCGAAAGGGTTATGTGTATAATATGTATTAAACTTATACATAATAAATAAATTTCGATGCTTTGTTAAGTCGCAAATAACGTGGGAATGCGAAACAGGGGCAGGTCGCTAGTTCTATACAGAGTGACATCCCGAGATCGACGTGCAAACTGTAACCATAAATTCAGCACATGAATCCAGACCCCCTTTGGTCAAAAAATTTTTGCTGTTCCATATATTTTGACCGCGTAAGTATTGCACTTTAAATGAAACAATAGTTTTATTTTTGTTAACCCGCAAAAAAAAAATTACGCTAGGGGGTCTACAATCATGTACTCCTGTGGTTTCATTTTGTAATGGTGGTTAATATGTCAATACTAAATGTTTAATTTACCGTTGTAGGCAATGTATTTCTTAAAAGGTAGTTGTTTTATGTCATCATATTAATTTCTATCAGATGAAATAACAATAGTATCTACTTAATTCCTTTATAACGTTTTCGAAAAATTTAAAAATATCTCTTTGAAGCCTTTCCTACAATTTCTTTACTGTAACGAAACTTATATTATCATGTTGTTACATCATTTTATTCTTCTAAACTTTCCTAATATCATTATTTTTACTAGGGGTGCAAAAATAGTAGCTAAGTAACTAAAGCAAGGACTTATAACTAGCTCTGCAGAATAAGTGAAAAGTCTTTATACGAAAGTCTTAAAAATATAGCGCTATCTAGGAGCCCTGTCATGTCTAGATTAAATGGGCCAATGTCGTTGCAATTTCATTACAACAACGCTGAAAATGAGGTCCTTACTCGCATTAAGTTATTCGCATTGCATGCCTACCGTTCTAACTAAATTATAGCACGGTTTAAAAGTTTTAAATATTAAATATAACATCACGTTGGTTTCCCCGAAGATTTAGACAGAGGTGTATCTACATATAGGCCACACCCACATTTCGCTAGTAATGTTGTTAAAGTTCTATGTAATAGGAGGCGAGGCGAATCCCATCATACATCATTCCAGACTCCAGACGGCTACTGAAAAAATCCTGATGGAAATATCCAAATACAATTTTCCATTTCACTTTTATTTTTAGCTAAATATTAAACTTACTTTTAATTCATAGTGATTTTAGATCAAAATCGTGAGTCTTTTGGAAAAATGGGTTGATTGGCACGTGCCAAATGTTTATTTTAAGCAATTCCAGTACAGAAAGCTCTAATATCTAAGGACTCAGTCCCTAGCCAATGTGTCGCTTCCCAATAAATGTATGTATTTGAGTCTAGCGCTATAACATCAAACTCTGTTTACCATAATACATATTTAATGTTATGTTGACTGTGGAATGTGAACATATTTTCCAACTGGCCTATATTTCACACTTTATTTTGGATAAACCTTAATCTGTGCTATCTTCGACGCATCGTGTAGTGCCAGGCAAATTGTAGTTCTTGATTCTATTGGGCATCGGAAAATTAGAATGAGGATAGAGATTTTTCCTAACAGGTAAACAAAAAGGAGTTTACCTGACCATTAGCTTCGTTTTGGGTAAACATTTTTGAAGGACAAAAAATTACACGCGTGACAAGTCAGTGGATTTGCAAATTCTTGTCTCGTGTGAACAAATTTCAGAAATTTCTGGAGTTTAAAAAAATGCCATATTTCAGCAACGTGGTAGCATAATTGACTGCCCAGGTACCTCTCATGTACAAAACTGCCAGATATAATGCTACGCCGCCTGCAAAGACAAGTTTAATGCACTCAATTACAACTACTCCCTAGGTAGGTACACTGGCACACAATTCGGATATCTATGCACACAATAGAAGTTGAAAGCGATTTAAAAAACACAGCAGCTAACACACAAACCTTCACCAAACTAACAACAGCAAAAAGAGACAGTATCTTATCTCGACAATAAAAACAAAATTCCGCTGCGAGTCTCTCGCTGAATGCAAATCGAGTATCCAGCGTTAGAAGCCAGCTTTATATATAAACTTATTGCATATTTTTGCATAGACGCTACAATGTATTAAATTATATTAAAGTCCTTTGAAGAAAATGGGTCAGGGAAGCAAATTTGATGCTAAAACGCGGCTTGGGAAGATCGCAGCGCGACAGAGATATACGGTCGTGGTTGAATTATGCAGATGCAAAGTGGTTTATACTTAGTATCGATTAAATCTGCGGTATATATTTTAAAAACATTATTAATACAGGATCATGCCTGTATTTTCTCTAAAGGGTATGCGAGGCAAATGGGTCCCACGTACCTAATACGGGGAGGGTCTATTGCCACTGGCTGGGCACATAATTACGCGGACTTTGGTTTGCTCGGAAAAAAATCTGACGGAAAAGGCCAGTATCACTTTTGGATTGAGCCCTGGACTCTACACTCAGTACTCTTATTTGCGACAACTAAGTACAAAGAGTGAGTTGCCAAAAAATAATTACTTCTCCCTCTACACATGGTCCGAAAAAGGTATGTCACGCAACATGAGTTAACGACAAAACGACACTTAAGATTAATCCCAAAAGCATAATTATAACATACTCCAAAAATTTCAAAATCAGGACCTCAAACCCTCATTTCACATCTTAAAAGCAAGTGCAGACCCTCTCCACGATGTATTTCAATTTCAAACGCAATCAAGGACAATATAAAGGAGCTGGATCACTAACGACACTTAATTACTTTCAACAAGGTCCCGCTATAAGTGCGTAATTGTGTTTAATATTGTACCCGTCGCTGGCCATAAAATAGATAGCTGCAGAAGGTCAGGTCCTATACATCATCTTCCTGTCTTTAGAGCCTAGACAAAGTGACATTCTATCGGCGATAACGATGATAGAAATGTAAAATATGTATAGGACTGACGTAAGCTTTCGAAAAGTTTATCTCAATCCCGTTGAAAAGCGCTATAAAAATACGAAACACCTTGAAAGCGATTATCACTTGTCTAGGCCCTCGTGTCCTATGTTAACTTGGGAGGGGCAACACGGTTTCTTCGATTCTCACCAGTCAGCCGTCATGCTATTATTTACTCCTTGTCTTTCATACAATTTCTCACACAATCCTCTTCTTTGGTCTTCCTCGCCCGCTCCGTTCATCGACATTTATATTTTTATTTGTCATATACATTCTATAGAGGTATGAGGAACAGGATGTAAAGTTCACTCATAATCTATGGAAAAGGGAGGATCCTCCGACCAGATGCGTGTTGTGTCTGGTGGGCTACTGTCCAATGATTAATGTTGGGACGTTGTATATATGCTAGTTGTGTGGTAAACTCTGCTTGCGCGATGCAGAATTTTACGTGACGTTAGGATGATGCGTAGTTCGTATGTGGGGTTGTAGATTCCACAGTTCCATAAGTTCCAGTTGTCTGTAAAATATCGCTTTTAGTGATAAGACCGCCCATTGTGTCACCCTGTGTAAAATGTCTACATTTATATCTGTAATTTCTATGGTGTACATAATAAAGAGTATTCTATTCTATTCCTTTCTCATATACCCATACAAAGATAAATGATTCCCTTTCAACTTTCTGTTACAGGCGCCACTTTCAAACTTCCTCTAATATACTTATTTTTTACTTTTCGGAACGGACCGGGTCCCGTCACTCCACACCAGGGCTTGAAATACTGGTATTTTAGGGAACCGGTACCATTGGGGTTGGTGTGATACCGATACCAGAATAGTACCTGCACTATTGGTACCGGTACCAAACGTAGTATCTGTACTATTGATATTTTTATATATATCGGTACCAAAACCGGTACCTAACAAATATTTCTGTAAGTTAGAGTGATAAATCAGATATAGCAAGTAAAAAGGATGGTTAATAGGCATTAGAACAATAACTTCAAGGTTGCCAACCGTACGAAGTTCCATATACACATAAAATTTGTGATACACACGGCTCCATATCAAGCTATACCTCTCATTATACGGAAATCCTATACAATGCGAGATCAGCTTATATTGGAAATTTATAGCTTGACATGTAGCCCTGTGTACATGCCGGGTACCTGAATTTTATACCGGTACTTATTAGGTGGACTACCGGTACTCGTATGGAACCGGTACCCATCTGAAACCAGTATCCAGGTACCGAAATGGCAAGAACCGCTAAGTATCAGTACACACATACATTTTAGAGTCGGGTCCTATGCAGCAAGCGAAAATGCAAACACACATACATACACATGTGTTTATTTATGTACAGCGACTGCAAGCGCAGTCGCAACTGGCATTCGTTTGACATTGCTGTACATAGGCACGCGTCTATGAATGCATGCGCTTGTTTTAGCTTGATGTATAAAACCAGCCTTCTGTTCAATATATTTTGTGCTCTGGCTTTGATAAAGAGTCTAAGACGTTTTCAGCAAAATTGTGCTAAAAACTGCTCATTCTAAGAATAATGTCTGCCTTTAAAATAATCATCTCGAGTAGCTCTTCAGTTATGAGAAAGTTGTTTGAAGTTCAAGGTTCCGCGAATTCCTTAATCAATTTCAATTTTCTCGCTCAAGTTGCAAAGATTTTATAGATAAGAGAAAAGAAGTGTTCATTAAATAATAAATCAAAATATTTCTTTTTCAAACAACAAAGGGCCATAGTGTTAGTTAGTGTTAGTTAAAGCTATTGCATAGCATTTTTTATCAACTTATGCAATTATTTATTAATTTTTTATTTATGCAGTACTTTTTTTTCTTTGATATTAATTCAAGTACAGTCGTACCACATACATACACGTTAAGCGAACGCTCGGCCGAGCTACATGGTAGGCGGAGTGAGGGGTGTTAGGTTTTATTTTCGTAACGGAATTTCTTGATTCGGTCGCCGCGCTCAAAGCCCGCGTTAAAAGCTATGCAATAGCTTAAAAACTTAAAAGTATGTTAGTAGGTACAAAAATAAAAGTGGAAAATAATGTAAATTATCAACCCGCACCTCTGAGACGCAGATTGTTGAATCGATTGAACACAGCTGCGTCCAACTTATTTGCTATCATTTTCAGGATGCCGTTGCTACTCCTCCGCAGTTTTCAAGACTGACACGGTTTTCTTCCGCATAATCGTTTTAAAAGTAAAATCAATAGAAACGTTTTAGAACGGATTCATTCTAATGTGAATATTTTTTTTATTTTTTTTGCATTATTGTCTCTCCTTCTCCCTTGAATCCATCCAAAGGTTGTCTGTAAAAGATCGCTTTTAGCGATAAGACCGCCCATTGTGTCACCCTGTGTAAAATGTCTACATTTATATCTGTTATTTTTTATGGTGTACATAATAAAGAGTATTCTATTCTATTATTTTAAATTACAAATTATAGCACACAAACGAGTCAACCGTTCGTTAAGTTCTGTCCTCACGACGCTCGAACAAAAAATGAGCCTACCGTCGGTTGACGGCCATTTGTGAAAATGATTACCACAAAACACACATAATAGTCGAATAATTAAATCAATAAGAACTTTTCAAAATCAGATATATTAGCGTCAACAAACATACCTGAAGCACTAAAAAAACGCGGCAGCCGCAACATTGCCCTGAAAGTGTTATTGCCAAGTACCATAAGGCAGCTCAAGGACAAGCTTGTAACATAGTTTTAAGCTATTTTTAACACAAGTTTTGTTTATACTTTATATATGTTAGTTTGTAAGGTATGTGGCTATGGGCCATTTTGCCTGAAATAAATGTTTTATTATTGTTATTATTATTATTGCATGACACTCTGAGGGCATTGTAGGCACTTTATGTGTACTTAACCGATACAACACTCGTGTAGAAACTTTAACAGTACGTTTTAAATAGCGTCAATTTAACATCTACCGTACAACGACATTGATTGACTTTGTATCATTATTTACAAATACCGCTAAGGGGTAAAACTGTTGGTGAAGTGTAAAGCTGCTGCCTAAAATGAATACCTAAAATGTTTTGAAAAAAAAAAGAGAAAAAATATGGTGGTAAAACGGGGATCTCTCCTTTCTTAACCGACTTCTTTAAATAGAGGAAGTTCAAACTCAAACTCAAAGCATTTATTTCAAATAAACCAATTACAGGCACTTTTGAATTATCAAGGGGTCGGTCAGTCAGAAAGATGAAGCTAGTTGCCCATTCCAAAGCGTAGTAGGTACCTATGAAGCAGAACGGGCAAGAAACTCCATGGACACTCTTTTAAATCAAAATATGGTTACAAAATATTGGTTACATCATTCATGTTGAAATTATGCATGTGAGAACGATGCAGAGCGTTAAAAGCGTCCATAATAAAAATACAAAAACAATTGAAATATTAAATTAAATTAAAATAAGCCGTGGCAGCTAAGAGATGACCAGCCCCTACTGACGGCGCCCGTTCACGAACATGACGCATGGTTCTTAATTCGCCTGCATTTTTTTTATGTAAATGAAAATCTATTTGCATGCTTATTTCCTGGAAAGTTTCCATTCTGGCGAAAATAGAGGTTTGTCTGATTCCAAGAATTAGAAGAGTTTTCTTTGTTTGATATTCATAGGAATGTAAGTACTGTATTAGCACTCGTACTATTCTAAGACGCCAGTCTACCGTCTATAACTATAAAAGGACTTATTCCTTCCAGTTTAGTAGCTACTAACTCTAAGTACAGCGATTACTGAGAGTAGCCAGTCTTTTATATCGTCTCTTTTAGGAGATAACTTAGAAGATAGACCAATAAACGGGAAACTTTTTAATTATATGAACAGGCATGACCATGAAGGTTTTATGATCAAATTATCATACTTCTATAAAAATACAAAGCAAATTCTCGCGCGACTAGACGATTAAATAAAATACAGTGTAATGTTAATAATTATATTAATTCGTATACAACCAAATCGGGGCATATGCGCCCCTAAATTACACACTAGGACTTCCGCTTTTATACAAATGATTGGAAAGTGCATGTCGTGTCCTGCCGATAGTAGCATGCATTTTCAATGCCTTTAAACCGGAATACGGCATTTCCACTTAACGGCAGAAATAGATGTCGATTTTCTAAAGTAAGGAATAATTCTAATTGCCTCACCCAAGCTCACTTAGTTTCTAATAATACAACATTTATAAAAAGCCTGGTTCTAACATAGGATACTCGATTTGCATACCTTACTTAATGCCCCACTATTTCTCACTATTCTCTACATTACAATGGTCAGAATATTATGGCCCTGTCCATGCATTTTATTCTTTGTGTTAAGTGATCTCGTGTCGACACGAGTAGCATGAGAATTGCTCGTTGTGATAAAATATTAGGTTGGCAAAGGTTGGTAGCGGGGACGAATAGGTACGAACTTACGTATCGTTACTTGTCGAGAATCTTTCAATGCACTCGGATGCGGTTTTCGAGTAAAAATTCTTGGTTGAAATGATGGCCGTCGGGCAATATTGTGCGTTTATTTTTAACCAGCTGCGCCCCGCGGTTTCACCCGCATAAGTCTCGATCCCGTGGAAATGTCTTAATAAGAAGTATTTTATGTCCTAACCAGGTTATGGTCTACCCATGTGCCAAATTTCACCCAAATCCATTCAGCCATTTTAGCGTGAAAGCGTAACAAACAAACATAAAAATAATCTTCGAATATTTTATTTAACTTACTGATTTAAAAAGACAATTTTTTATACAAAAATATGTGTTTTTCCCAAATCGTTAGTTGTTCGATTATATCGTATAGAATACCTAAATATAAGGCTAAAATCGTTTAGGTGTATTTTGTCTCCGACCAGTCGTTTGTCGTAAAAATGGTGACGAAGGGATCCTTTTGGAACTGAGGATGCTAGAGCGAGCGAAGCGAGCTCGGGACTTGGGGCACCCTGACTCGGAAAGGTTAGGTACAAAGGGGATAGGGTCTAGTGAGCGAGCGAAGCGAGCGAACAAAGACCGCGCCATCCCAGTCGTGTTTATTTTTTTAAACCATTCAGAACTCGGAGTCCCGCCAAGTGGGGCTCCGTCGACTATGCCATAAGATTATTATTTATTATTATTATTTATTTATTTCAATCGACTTTGGATCATACAATTATACAAAATAAAAAATGATTCATCAAATTATAGAATTAAGTACACAAAATTGAAATTGAAAATTATACATTAATAAACAAAAACAAAACAAAATTAAAATAATATCTTAACATTAGTCAGTACGTGAACCATGCAGCAGTGGTTCACGTACTGAAAGTCGAAACGTTCAGCAAAAGCGTTCAGAATACTGTTGCGGCTGGCCCGCACCCTATGCACCAAAGATATGCACCGCTTGCGCATGATTGTGTGGAAACAATCCACACGTGCCACGGCAAACATCTTCGACGCGCTACAGAAGTAAGGCAGCCCCAAGAGCACTCTGAACGGGTTGTTGTATTGGACGCGTAGAGCGCTGTACTGCTTCTGCGTATAATCCATCTACAGACCGCCAGTACGAGTATAAACGGACGTACAAAATGCCCTAAATAGGGCTATTTTGACGCCCCTCGAACACCGAGAAAATCTGCGGGCTATCATATTCGCACGAACAGACAGCGCCCTACGTTCCCTTTCAATGTCAGCATTGTTTTCCCGGCAAGAGGTTAATAAATCTCCAAGATACTTAAACGTATCAACTCTATCAAGTACGCATCCGTTGAGCTTAATTGCCGGTAAGTCACCAGGACTCCCCACCGTGGTCCGAAAGACCATGCACTAGCTCTTGTTCGTGTTACACAACAAACCAAGTTCTTCAGCATACTTTTCACAGATGCCAATCAGCCTTGACAAACCACAGACAGAGGCGCTCAGCAGCTCCATGTCGACAGCGTAACTGATATCGTTTAGGCACACACCTCCAATATGGCAACCGACATGCGTCCTGCTGAGCCTCTCTATCGGCGCATTAACATACAGGTTGAAGAGCTTCGGGAAGGTTAGCCCTACCTCACGCCGCACTCCAACCTGTATGGAGTCGAATAAGCCCCCGACCATCAAAAAACATTGACCTGATTGTTGTACCAGTATTGAAAGATACAGATCAGTTCGTTTGGTACTAACGCTTGCTGCAGTTTTTTCCACAGCAGATCATAGCAAACCAAGTCAAATACCTTCGACAAGCCGAGGAAGCAAGCAAAGATAGGTGTGCTTCTATCAGTGTAGTACTTGACAGTCTGCTTTAAAAACAATATAGCTGTTTCTGTAGAGAGACTGGCTTTGAAACCAAACTGGTTATCATGTATATTCAAGTATTTATCCAGCTTAACACTAAGCAAACCGTCAAGCACTTTCAAAATAACAGTGGCCAATGAAATGGACCTATAGTAGTTCTTATCTTTAACATCACCGGTTTTATTCTTAATAATTGGCACCACGACAGTCTTCATCATCCGCTTCATTCTTATTATTGCTGGAAGCAAATTGTTTTTTTCTAAGAGCTCGTAACTCAGAAACGGTGCTTTGTAGGGCCATGCTTATGAGAACCTAAATGGTTTCTATGGTCAAGGTTAACCCGATGCTGCAATAAAATTGGTTGATAACCGAAAAAAAAAATTGACGCTACCAAAAAAAAAAATTGTAATTAGCGCTGAACGGATTTAAACAGCGTTCGAATTCTGTCAAACGTTTGAAGATGACAGAGACAGAATGATGTTTTAAATAGGCATGTTTAGCGTTAAATGTATTTAGTGATTTATGGTGCAAGTGTACCTAAGACAGTCATCATCTTCCTGCCCTTGTTCAGGGCTTGTGCTATTCCCCTGTCAACCATTACGCTACCATTGACTCCCTTTTCTTTCGTATCATTCCTCACACAATCCATCCATCTTTTATTTGGCCTTCCTCTCCCTCGCCATACATTGTGCAAGTCCTAGTGTACCTAAGACAGTAATCAGCTTACATCAATTAGTTATAATACTATGTTGAATGTCCGAGCTAGAGCACATTCGCACTCTGCACGCCACAATTGCGGCGGTAAGCCTCCTCTTTGAGGAGTGGTTTGAGAGGCGCCACGGCGTCCTCGCCTTCCGCCTGACGCAGGTCCTCACCGGACATGGCTGTTTTGGGAGGTTCCTGTTCCGGATAAAGCGGGAGGAAACGCCCGGGTGTTACCATTGTGTGGATCGCCCGGAGAACACGATGGAGCATACGGTGGTCTGTCCGGCTTGGGCGGAGCACTGCCATGTCATCGCGGAGGCGATCGGCGGCGGCGATCTCTCGCGTCGGACCCTGGTCTAGGCCATGGTACGGAGCGAGCCCTCACGCCCCTAGCCACCGCAGGAGGAGACACCCTGGGCGTCGGGAGTCGATAGCCGATTCCCGACCACAGTAGGGGCGGGCTTGCGGACGTCGAGCAATGGGTAGCTCACCGTCCGGTCAGGACCAGGTCCGGGTCAACGGCGCGTTGTGTTCCACCCGCGCCTCAAAGAGATGTCAGCATCAATTGACGGGGTCCGCTAGGGTCAATGCCTGCCAGGGTCGTGAATAGTTCGAAAGAGTTACCGTGGCCCTGGCGCACAGACAACTAAAGGAACACAGGTGGGTTTTATTTAGTCAGTAAAAGTCTGACACGCCAACGATACGATTCATTCAACGATATACCACCCAAAAAAAAAAGCACATTCGCACAAAAATGTTCGGCTCAAGTCACAAAATTCTTTAGCCAAACATTGAAGAAGTAAAACACAATACCCATATCTGTGTCACCTTATCACACCGGAGGCAACGCTACAAACAATTTGAGCACATAATCATTTTAGCCGACACCGCTAGCGTTAAAAAGCCACCACAATCGACGTTCACGCGCGGGCGAACTCTTTACGTCGAGTCTTAACGAGTCCCCGCGAGAATTATTCCTTTCCTTATTTCTTTGGGCTTCTTAGGGTGGTGTCAGACTGATGATGAACCGCAGTGGTTATAAAGAAGGAAATAAAGAAAGAATAGCGTTTATTTGGCAACGGTTCATGGAACACAAAATACAAATAAAAAAATGGATAATATTTTAACAACAGTGTGTGCCAAATAAGTCCATGTATGTGTGTGGTGTGTTGTTCTCATTATTTGTCATAGTAACAGTCTGTTTGCTAGACGTTGCAGTAATCGCTGTGTTTCTTCAATAATTTAATGATAATGTTAACCAGAAATCACGAGGACACACATAGTAATAAAAGAAAATCCACTTAAAACTAAAAGAACTTATAACATAAAGGACGACATAAAAACGCGACAGAATTTTAGATTTCAGGCAATGTAGTTAGGTACATATCGATTGCCCATAACCGTAGTAGGAACATGGCAATTTGGGAGCGGAGTCGTTATGGTTAAAGATAGGATCCCTTGTATTAGATAGTAGTAACTGTATCTGATCATCTGAATTACTCGGGAATGACTCGGGAATTGCTAAATCGAGAGTCTTGTCTGTTGAGTCTAGGGGACGAGCTCGGTGAGAGGTTGAATGTTAATGTAGGAATTAGGGAAAAGGTAGTTGGTGGGTTTAATTATTACGTTTCCGGTGATTTTAGGTATTGTGCGCGGGTTCATTACTAATTACGTGACGCATTCGAGGAGAGCACGTTACTGAGAAAGGGAGTAAGGATTGACCTGGAATACTGACGTTTGCGGCTGGCTCCACGTGGATTAATTAGTCGGTGTTTTATTCGGCACTAGAATAGGTTGCAGTATTAGCAGCCCTACATTCTGGTGGGTATAAAAGTTCCTGAAATTGCGCGCGCACACGTAAATACGTACGTGCGATTCTAGCGGTGTCTTGATGCGCAGTTGCTTTCGTAGAAATATGTCGTCTCTCAATCATTATGGGAGGGGAAGGACGAATATAGGATACGACCGAAATGCTCTCATAATGACAATCTTAAACATTTTATATATTAATTAATTTGAGAACGAGGCTTTTTAGACCATAAGAGTGAAATTATTTAATTTTACATTTTTGGCGTCAACAGTACTGCTTTGTACAAGGAGTTTATACACAAGAAAGTATCCTGTTTCAGGTTTATAAGCGTGAGTGGTTAGCTATCAAAATCTAAAGTCATTTATTCAAATTAGGCATAAGACGGACCTCCGAAACGCCTGCCCTTTACCATTTACTAGTGCTTTAACTGGAAAAAAGAAGTGTCGCAACAAACTAGAAACGTATAGTTATGATAAAGTTAGAATAGTACTTATATGGTACTTATATTTTGAGTTAAAATAACAAAAATTAATTTAGCAAATAGAAGTCGTTTTCTTAAACATTTTGGTCACGTCTAATGTAGTCTGGTGAGGATAATCACCCCAAATTATCTTGGATGTAGATCATAAGCGTTATTTAGCTTTAGAAAAATCCAGAATTATAGGTACTTATTTCATTTCTTGAAAAAAATATCTAAGCTTACAAGACTTTTTATTTTTCTGTCCCCATAACAAAATAAAAGGCATTAGACTTCAAGTAGCTTTAGCATTCTTCTTTTATGTTCACAAAAAAATATATACGTCCATAAAACGCACACAAAGTTCGTGTGAAATATCTCTTATAGCGTCGCGGGTCTTATCAACATTTTCTTCGCTGGATAAATGAAGACAATGGTTAGCTTTCATGAATAATTAATTACATTTGGAGATTTGTTATAATCTCTGGATGACTGCCTGTTAATTATTAAGCTACGTTTTGTTTATACTTAAGGTGATTTGAAATGTTTATTGTGTGAGGCACTTGGGTGTTTAAACGCGTGCAGTTTTTATGTTAGGACATCTCATCAAGTTTCTAGTTTTTTTCTGGAAAGTCACAAGCATGTTCTTTTTATTGGTAATTTTTTTTTTGTTAAATATTTAGATATTGCAATTTGACGGCTTTCATATAGAATATTATGTCAAACCATCATATTAATTATTTTGAAAAAAATATATTGACGATTAAAAAATCAGCCCTTAAATGAGTTGAGTATTACACTCTTTCATACATTAATATAAAGGACTGGAGACGCCAGAAGGGGACATTATAGTGACCTTATTGGTGATGTTCTTTAGAAAGGTCAGGTGCGTAGAACTCGCAACAGGCGTACGTATATGACCAGATGAATAAAAGTAAATGAAGCAAAAGGAGCATGTCAGGATCGGAGCAAGTGGTGTTCTGTAGTTTCTGCCTACCCCCATGGGAAGAAGAGTTTGGGATTGAGGGCATGAGTTTATGTATGTAGAAGAGTATGTCATAAATGAGTGCTACGATTGGGGTTCGAACTCACGACTTCACACTCGTAATTTAGCTCCGTAATCTGTTGAGGTACAGACGCTTATATCAAAATTTACTTTATTATAACCAAACAGCCACAAAATCCACAAAACTCAAGTAGTAATTCATTTAAATATTTTTATCCATCACACCTAGAGCGCTGGGAAACATCTGGATAATTAAATTAAATACAGTTTAAATAGTATCCAACTAAGTGAAACAAATCCTTGGGAAACAATTGTATAATGAATCGTTCCTTTATTAAAATCAGTCTCTCTAATTAGATTATTTAATACTGTGCCAATGTTGGTTCAAATGTTTGAGAATTTAATATTTTGGGAACATTGGTTTAATTTGTTTTATCATTATAACCAGCTTTTGAATATGTGCCCTTATTTTCGGCATATCTCGAGCCTACAGACTATACGCAATTCTTTTTTTTTTCAAGATTTTGCATTCTGAAAGTACACAACGGCACAATAGCTGTCAAATATTTTGCAGTTTTTTTTATCTGTATGACTAAATGAAATGATGAAATATCGCAAAACCGAACCTGTAGGGCATTAAACTAGTCGCGGATTGTTCGAAAGAGTTACCGTGGCCTTGGCAGGCAACTGAAGGAACACGGGTGGGTTTTAGTCAGTAAGAGTCTGGCCAGAGCGGGAGAGGTTATTTGATGATTTCCCACCCCAAAAAGAAAAAAAAAGGTCATTAAACTAAAAAAAACGGCTCAGCCTTTTCCCAACTATGTCGAGGGCGGCTTCCAGTCTAACCGGGTGCAGCTGAATACTGGTATTTGACATGGAGCGACTGCCTATCTGACCTCTACAACCCAGTTATTGGGTAATATTAATACCCCTTGGTAAGACTGGTTGTCAGACTTTCGAGCTTCTGACTACCCGTAACGACTGTTAAAGATCCACGAATGACAGCCGAGACCAACGGCTTAACGTGCTTTCCGAGGCACGGGGGGTCTTGGTATGTAAAGATGGTCACCCATCCACCGACCAACCGCGGCAAGCGTAGCTTAACCTGATCGATCGAACCGTGCAGCTGTTATTACTTATGCACAAATCGCTTGGATTAAAATTTGCAATAATTACACTGAATTAGGTGGTGTAGCAGTTTTAAGTGTAAAAAATGCATTTGGAAAGTTTCCAAAAGCTTTTTTTCACCTAAAACCATATTTTCAGTATTGTTACATTAATTACTGCATTTCTTAATCAATATTTTAGTCCATAACAGAGCTATATTTCATAATTTCATTTAGTACTATTAATAAATTAATCAAAACAGCGAAATATTTGACAGTTATTTGCGACGTTGCCAACTTTCAGAATGCGTGCTATTATATACAGTTAGTTTATTACATTAGGTATATTCACCACAGAAGGTGTTTGTTTTTTATCCAACATTTCTGAACATATTATGGCTGACATGTAACGAAACGAAAACGAAATGAAAGCATCCAATATGTAACGTTCTTCCGACAATTATCGTCAATCACAAGAGCCTTAATTAAATAGATTAATTTAATTACTCGGATCTGAGATTACGGCTCTCCCTCGTCATTCGTCCTTCGTCTTTCGTCCTTCGTCATTCGTCCTTAAGATATCATCGTGTTGTTTCCTTAATTTTTTGGAAAATTAATTACAAGTGTAATGTTGTGATGGATTAGTTAACATTAGTTAGATTTATTGCTTGTATTTTATATTAAGCTTGAAATATTTGACGCATGAGATAATAGACTAATGCTTGATTTCAGAGGATATTTTCACGATGTTCAAAGCTGGATGGATTGATAGAAATACAATGAAATACTGTTAATTTATTAGAAAGCCCTAGAAGGACATTATACTGACCTTATTGAAGAAGAACGCCACACTTGTTCTTCACAAAATTTACGTTTGTAGTATGCATTCGCAACCGGCGTACGTGTATGACCAAATTCATGAACGTAACCGAAGCTAAAGGAATATGTAAGGTTCGATGCAGGTGGCCTGTTGGTTCTGCCTAACCCAATGGGTAGAGGCGTGACTTTTTTAAATGTATGTGCATGTGTACAATGAATGTCAATTTAACATACATAACAAAACATCACGCTTGTATTCCCCAAAGGGTTAGGTAGAGGTGCACCTATAGTACACCCACATTTCGCCAGATATGTTTAAGTCCCATGTAATAGGGGGCGAGCCTATTGTCATCAACCGGGCACAAATCCAGACTCCGGGCTGCTACTGAGATATTCCAGATGGAAAAACCCAATAACACTTTGCCCGACTCAGGAATCGAACCCAAAACCTCATGGTCAGCAGTAGAGCTTGCGTCCAATAGACCAACGAGGCCGTGGTTTTGTGTTTGAAAATTAAATTTTTCTAATGGAAATAAGTTAGCGAAAACACTTTAACAAAAGTGAAAAAGCATTAACACAAAATGTAGCCCGCACCACTTTCACAAACCGACCTTTCCAAACGCTTTATTACTTCTTCAAACATCGCACGAAATTAAGGAGACGTTGTCAGTAAAATTGTATAGCGTCTGAATTGCCTCTAAACATGGCAGGTACGTACAGGTATCTGGCAGATTGCCAGTCTATTGGACGCCTAACATTATTACGAGGGAACGGCAAATTGGTTTCAAAACACTGCTCGCGTTTAAAGACAAACAATTTGTACTTGTAAAATTTTTCTGTGTTGATTTGATATTTTTGGGTCACGGTAGCTTGGCGGCTTAAAATTTGGTGGTGGGTTTTAAACTTAAGATACAAATGGAGCTATTTTAAGTACTACGTGTACCTTTTAAAATAATCGAAGGATGCTTACTGACTCAAATGTAACGAAAAAAAAACATCGCGCGGAAAGCTGGACTTAATGGTCATTTTACCAAGTAACGTTCGAAAGCACGTTGAGCGAACGACAACGTCAAAGTTGCGGGAACATCCTGGACGAAGGACGCACGGAACCATGGAGAATCGCAGACAGAAAATGAGGACTATACCAAGCAGTGAGTAATTTCTAAATGTAATAATGAGGACAATGTCTGTGACTTTCCTGAACGAAATCCTTAACAAAGAACAGCTTTACCACTACTGAATAATATTATTTTGAAAGGGCACCGTCTTATATCAATGTGTCCAGTGTACATTGCTGCCCATCCTCTTGAGTCATCACTAAGCCGCCTAAAGCAAGCAAGGTGATATGTGTTTTAGCTCAATCCCAGGCCGCGCTAACAATATACGGCTACTACCACCGTTGAATGCTAGCCTACATAGGGTAGGTCGAATTTCTAGTCTATGTAGGCTATCTACACAATACTACTGAGCTATCCTATACTATGCATGCATCTAAAGTTTGTGCCCGAATTCGTGACATTCCTTTCAACCATGTAAACTGCAGGCTAGATATAAAATGGGATTCAGGTAAAATCAACTGAAAGTAGCGGCTGTGTCTGAGAATTTGTGTGGAAAATCAAAGTCAAAGTCAAATCATTTATTACAAATAGGCACATAAAAGGCACTTTTGAACTTCAAAATTTACAAAAAAATAGAATTGATTCTAGTTGCCCCTTCCAAAAGGTAGTTTCGTATGGAGAAGAATGGGCAAGAAACTCCACCGTTACTCTTTTAAAATGTTTTACAATATTATGTAGGTTCACATTAATTATATAATTATATCTGAAGACGATGCACCTAGAATAAAATTACTATACCACAATAGGTAAAAAGAATTAAATATAATGCAAAGACAGGTAAATTAGATATGTGATAGATACATGGTGCTCTTGTGCTGGTGCGGAAGGCGGTTGTATGTGGTATGGTATGGGCATAATGAAGTCAGAAATATTTCGTGAGGAATAGTTTGAGTACGCTTAAGTTTGACTGTAATAAAAAGGGAAAACCAAGAAATTATAAGTATATTGGACAAATCAATTTAGATAATGGCAGGAGAATAAAAATGCCATACGGGTTTAATTGTACTAAATCAGCTAGAGGTAGTACATACGGCTACATATCAAGCTATACATTTCCAGTATAAGCTGACCTATCATTGTACGGATATCCTATACACTGCGAGATCAGTTGATACTGGAAATGTATAGCTTGATATGTAGCCGTGCGTACACAAATGTATTCTGAAAGAGCCTGTTGGTATGGAGATAGTAAAACATCGGTGTGTATTGAGGCTCTACAACCTTTGATCCAGTGGTCGAGAACTAAATATTTGTGTCTGAGCCTGACACCAATATTGAAGTCTAACAAAGGAAGATTTAGGCTGGTATGTCGGCAATGTTTGTGGTCTATAAAATATTCTATTGGAAATACAAGAATCCTAACTTCCTAACTAATATCCTAACTTCCTAACTAATATTATAAATGCAAAAGTAAGTTTGTTTGTTTGTTTGTTACCTTTTCACGCCTAAACCACTGAACCGATCATCCTGAAATTTTGCATATAAGTTTTCAGGTCTACAGAAACGGACATAGAGTTATCTACCATTAGTTACCGTTACCGTTAGTTAGTTAGTTACCTTTTATCCCGAAAAAAAGTACTGTTCCTGAGGAAAACAACAATAACGTTCTTATGATAGTAGATGGCGCCACGTGTCTTTCGAATCATGATTGAATTATATAACCCGAATTGATAGTCAAAGTCTAAATTAACGCCAGCGAAGCCGCGGGCAAAAGCTAGTAGAAAAATAAAAGCGTTTAAAACGATAACTAAGTCAGTATTTTATTGTAAAAATAACTCTCAAGAGCAAAATCCCAGTTTTGATAAATGCTGACAGTTGGCCTGCGTAAAACAATTCCAAGTGCCAGATGCCTCTTCTCATACGGAGAAGGCAGGAAGACATTCATGCTACTTCCAACTCCCTGGAATATGTTTTAACTACCACAGACAGAAGCTTTAATGAAATACTATTTGTATTTTAAACTTAGTTACCAACCTACACCACAAAACATGCTTTAATTAACTAACAAAATTAGAATATTCAAATAAATACAAGATATTTAAATTCAAAGGGACACGTTCAGAGTTATATTACAGTTACAATTTCTGGCACTCGTATAGTTTCCAACTCGTTCTATTAGTAAGGTTATAATTGGCAAAGTTTGCCCATATGGACTCTTTTTGGGTAGAAATAGAAGGCTTTGTAGGATTATTTCCTGTCCTAACTTTATGATATTGATGTATGGCGTCCCTGGGTAGTTAAATAAGGGTTTTTTGATTGCTATATGATTTCTGTAAGTAGGTTTGTACAAACACTTTCACACATATTTTTAAAACTATCTAGTTAACTATCTAGTAGTCAGATATGAAACACCGACCTCATCTGAGGTCGGTGTTTCATATCTGACTACTCTGAGAAGAAAGACTGAAACAAACTCAGAGGTCACAGTCTCAAGTCCAGAAATAATCTTGGTCAGTTCATATGAAGACCATGTAGATTGGTAACCGATATGGTCTTTTGAGAAAAGAACCACACAGATTGAGTGGACCTGTCCAGTTTGTCCACGCTTTTGTCAGTAACCTTGCAGCTCAACTCAGAAGTTAAGGAGCTCAACTATTCGACGAACAATACCAAAGAAAAGACATTTGGGTAAGCCGCATAAATGACTTAAACTGCCAGACCATGATTAAAACTGAAAAAATGCCCCACATAGCCCTCACATTCATATTAATTAAAATAATATAATAATTTAGACAGAAAGTATTCATGTCATTGTATATGTAGATAGAAATAGGTATTAAAAAAATAACAAAGAGCAAAATAAAAGTACAACATTCACTGTGTTTTATTGGAGTAGCTCAATCCCAAGCCTTTTTGTCCTTGATATAGTCTTTGACAGTATAATCGACTTTCTGGCATAGTTTCGGTCATGGTCTAAAAAAACAAGGTCTGGCACTCCAGCAGTGACACATACTTACGTCACTATCCAGTTGCCACTTTATTGCAACAAAACACGAATTATGGAAACATTTTCAGTCACCATTCTGTAAAAAAATATATATAAGGCATTTAAATTGTCGTTTTGTTTCTCTAATCAAACGAAACAAATCAATTTAAACATATACCAACGTAATTATTAGTTAAAACCTCATTGTTTTATCGGATTCACACAGGTAATAAAGGCGTTTGGGGAGTTATTATTACACACTACTGGTAACACAGCGGTGATGACGTAGGCTTGTGTCTCCCACGTCACCACTGTGTCTCGAAATGCAATACCCGGCGAAGTATATTATTATACCATGGCTTCGGTTATCTATAGGATTTGAATTTATTAAGGCTTAGATCTTGAATGTGGCTAGGAAGTTTATTATTTTTCACTTTTTAGTTGTGACCACTACCCCACACAAATTCGTATACCACTACTTGCTATGTACACATTACATAGTGACAGGAAGATATTGTAACATCATCATCATTATCACATATACACTAAGTGGACAAAATACGTATTATTGGAGCTAACTGAAAACTACTTAATGAGAATTTTTAAAATTTATATACTACCTCCCTTGAGGCATACCCTATTTATTAATAAAAAATATTTTCGAAATCGATCCACAATTGCCGGAGATATCGCGTAACACACATACAGACGAATTGAGAACCTCCTCCTTTTTGAAGTCGGTTAAAAACTTATACATTGGCATCTAAACGAGTCACCTTTGTCTTAAGCCTGATTGTAGGAACAACAAATTTGTGTTTGGGTACTTCTGTTTGAATAATGTCTATTTCGTTTGTTTCTCAAATGTCTCGTGTGCTTATTGCGTTGATTGCTTTAATTACTGTGTAAGCCAATATATAGTACTTACTAATTCCATGGTGCAGGCAGACTTATCTGTGCTCGCGTTGAAACACACACACGCACAGACAGATTTTTATCATGTTCCCTTTATACGCAGCGGCGATTTTAAATGCATTTATAAGTTTATCGGGCTTATCAACAATTATGAAAGAATTCGTTTAGAAAATGGCCAAATAGCCAGCCAAATTCATAAGGTACAGTTTGGCAAGCCATTCCGGGTCTTGATGATTGTGAATATAAGATTTGAGTCTGTGTAAAGGCTTATTATAGATGAAAGTCTTGCTTTGCGTCTTTATCAAATCAAATCAAATGTATAGTACCTATGTGGGACCTATTTACAAATAGGTACTATTCTACAGATAGTACAAAACCCTACCGTTAAAGTCGACGTTATCAAATTACCGTCAAAGCAAGGTTGACAAAGGTGTATTCTTTGCAAATGTTTCGCAAATAATTACAGGACCTCTTCAGTTTTCCCTCTTTACGTCGCTTTAGCAAAAGGATTGCAACGGTTTTGTAAACTAAGTGCACTTTTAACTTGTTCTATTGTAACATTCGCGTATTTTTAGTACATTTTGTAGAAAAACAAGAAGACTAATTGAATTTTTCGGGCTTAAATTGGAAAAACACTTATGAAGTCACTAGACTGGACATTCATAGTGTCTAGTGTGTCCGTGTGTAATGGACATTTTACAAAGGTAGAAAGAAAGTAGTAATGAAATATTAAACGTTAAACATGCGGCCAAGTGCGAGTCGAACTTGCACACGAACTGTTCCGTCGCACCGTACAATAATTAATACTACCTTTTTTTCAAGTCTTTAAAAAAAAGCGCCGGTAAACCACGTTTAATGTATGGGGATTTTTTATATTTTTTATTATTATTCGTTGTTATGCGGCCATAGTAAAGTAGTAGTACATAGTCTGTGACAATTTTAAGTGCCTACCTATTACGGTTCAAAAGATACACCTTTGTGACGGACGGACGGACAGCGGAGCCTTAGTAATAGGGTCCCGTTGGCACCCGTTGGGTACGTAAACCTAAAAATAGAGTCCTTATTTCAGGGGGTTAATATAAGGAAATTGATAAATAAAATTATTCTGTTAGAAACTGGCCTAGCCCAGTACGGAATTTCAATAGAATAAGTGGGCACGCCGTATACTGTATTTGTTACCACAAACGTGCGGCCATTTGTACTAAGAAAGAAAAAAATTCTTGTAGTACTATCGATAGTAGTTATGATGACATCCTATGACGTACGAACCAACAGGAAAATAGACAAATGGGCAACCTTTAACCTTCTTTCAGGCACAAAAGAAGGTTTTTTTGCATACCTATAGTTTTTTTTTTTTACCTTAGGCTTTAGGTACATGAAGCGAAAATATTATCTTTCTTCTTTTTCTTTAGCGGTTTTGGTTTCCGCACTCAGTCCTTCATGTTGACCATTGTGCGTGGGCCATGGCGGCCGTCGGTGGTTATTCCAACCAGCCCACCTCCCTCCAGACGTTGATTATGTCTCCTGGTCTGCTGAGAGCATCTGTGTAGGAACTGGGTACCCCGACGGTTTGTGTCCTAATCCGGGTAACGCCTGTGCATTCAAAGAGCACATGCGCAACGGTTTCCTCAGCCTCCATGTAAGCCCTACATAGAGGACTGTCCGTTATGCCTATTATGTGGAAGTGTTTGTCTAGCGAGCAGTGTCCCGTGATGGTTCCCGTCACCAGGCGCAGGCCGTTCCTGTCCAGGCGTCAAAATGCATCACTCTCCTGCCCTCATTCTAATTTATACGGCGTCGGCGTGACATGATTCTTTCTTCCATACTTCTGTTTTAGTCAAAATCTCGGTAGTCACCCCTTTTCCATCCATATCATCTTTCACATAGTCCATCCATCGTTTTTTTGCTCTTAAAACGAAAATATATTTAATCTTTATTCTTACCTGCCTCAAAGGCAACGTCTAGCAAAGACGCGTCCCTTTTCCAGATTATGTAATAAAATAAATGTTTGTACCAGCTTAGAGAGCCATGAGAGGGTCACATTAGCATTCTGATGACATACATAATCTACAATCCTTATATATTTAGTGTACACCTTGATAACGATGACTTAAGGGCGGTATTCTTTATGTTTAGGGGTTGATAAGTCCTTTTGCAAATGATGGTGTTTTTATTTTAGTGAGGTTATGTTTGTAGACTTGAATAAGGTTTTCAGAGAATTCATAGGAATTCGTGAACTTTATGTCTGGTTTTTGCTAGTCTTAGGAGAAAGTTAAGCTGCATGTAGAAAGAATATATTTATTTAGATATTCGCGTGGTTTAGCTAGTATCAGGTAAGTACCTAAATAAGCAAGTTCCCAGGCGTATGTGTGTTTTGTTTTTGTGGTTTTTATAATTAATTAAACAAAATAATCAATAATAATGTGTATAATTAATTTAGTATGTATGTTAGTCTATCAGGTATTTATGTTATCGGTCTTTGGTGCCTGAATTAAATAATTTATTATTATTATAATTTAACGTTACATGTTAAATATACACACATTACGTGAGCATTCGATGCATTTTTTTTTTGCTAAATGGCTGGAATCCTTGCTCCATCCATCAGGTATTTAACCAAAGCCTGACACTCCCCAAAATCGTGCATCTCTACATTATTTCAACTTAAAAAATAATCAATCAACAACAAATCAAATAAAATCTTCGCCCAGCTAGACTTCCAAATTAATCACGATTACACTTAATTACCTAAGAGAAAAAATGAGAAATAAATTGAATAGGACTCATCATCTGCTTAGCCATTTCCCAAGTATTTTGGGGTTGGCTTCCAGTCTAACCGGATGGAGCTGAATACCAGTATTTGATCTCCACCACTCAGTTACCTACTGGGTAATACGATACCCCTCGGTTACTGGGTGTCAGACTTTCGGGCTTGTGACAACCCGTAATGACTGTCAAAGATCCACGAATGACAGCCGGGATCAACGGCTTTACGTGCTTTCCGAGGCACGGAGGGGTCTTGGAATGTAAACTGAATAGGACTATTGATACCAATATAATTCCAAAGAAAAGTACAAAACATTGCTTGGAAGAACTGGAATTGGATTAGCCACCGGTGTGTTGCCGCTGTTTTATAGAAACCACTAAGTTTTGTCCGCGTGGAGATCGGAATATATCCCACGGAAACGTACTACCGGGATAAAAACTATCCTGTGTGTTAATCCTAGTTATAAACTATTTGTGTGGCAAATTTTATCCAAATCCTATTAGAGGCATAATGCATACTAATGATTGAAATACTATCGTGAATTCATGCAATCCTAGTACTTTTTGTTAGGTTTCTTCATAGAAATTGTCCAGAACGTGTCGTGAACAGAATACCTTCTTGTATGCATGCAACGTAAAACCGGGATAAAAGTATCATCTATTTCAATATTTTGAATGTTCAACAATTTGTTACTCAGTAGTAGAAAGAAGTAAAGACTATAAAAGTTCTAATAAGTATAAAATCAAAATCGTATAGGTTTTAAATATAGGGGTACAAAAACTAAGAAATCTTTAGGTTTCGACATAAAACATGGCTCTATCTTTTTAAATACTCGTTTACTAAAACAACTTTAAAAAAAAATCGAATCATTCCTAGACCACCTTTAAAATTCTCAATTTTTAATATGTTAAACTCTAAAATCCAAAGCACCTTAGTACTAAGCCTAATCCAGCTACATACAAGCCGATATTAAAAAGCACTTTGCTAAATCTTTGGGCAGACAATCTGGAATTTCAAAAAGACTTACCTACCCAGTTTTAACATAATTCATTGTGGCATAGATCACAAAAATCCACTTTAACAAGCTCTTACTTTAATGAAGTGCCCTCTAGAGGATAACTTTACTTCGGAGAGAACATTTGGATTTTCAAAACTGTAGTGCGAAGTTAGTGTTAGAAAAATTATCTGCGAATTTAATATTGAATCGATTGTTCCGTTGTGAGAGTAATTCTTTTATGAATTTACAATATTTTTTTGAAAAAAATGTTGTATACATGTATTGTATGTGTTGTTGTTGTATTGTGTATTGTATATTTATTGTTGTTGTTTTTTTGTACTATTGTAATATTGTATTTGTTATTTTAAGCTTAATAAAGCTTTTATTTATTAACCTTGTTGAGAAATAAGGTAATTGGTGCTGTTTTCTAATAAATGAATGGTAATCCTATTGAAAAGTTTGAATTAGTAATGTGAGGAGACAACGTAACTGTTTTATTTTTAAACATGTCTTTGTCAAATTAATACCGCTTTTTGTTCGTTAAACTAAAAAAGAAAATGTTTAACATTATAGTTTAAGAAGACGTGTAGTATGATTAATTGGAATTTCAGTGTAAGAGTAATTACAATGTAATCTGTTATTTCATTTTGGCTAGGTTCATTTTAATGCGTGTTCAGTCTGGAGTAATCCTAAAAGCTGAGTCTTAGCAAATACCTATCCATTTGCATAAAAAATATGAATGCTTTAAAAATTGGTTGACTTCATTTTAAAGTACATAGCTTTTTCTCTTACTTTAGGTTTTTTAAGATATTTACTATGTTTTGCATTCGTGATTTTTCATAACCAGTACGTACCTATGAAAGAGGGTATGAATGTTGTCTAATTTTGACTTTAACTAATGGCCGATGGCAACTTTATGTTAAAGTAAAATATATATGTCGGAGAAACAGCATTCTTCTCGACATCGTCATTAGTGGTCACGAGTTTAGTGGGCGTCATTAGGGTGAAATGCGAGCACAAAACAAAGTATTCACTGTTTCATACAATTTAATGGCAGTTATTTTACAACGTTGATAATCACTGAAGGAATCAATATCTCACAATAAGAAATTTGCTTAAATAATTATATTCGAGCAGCAGGTTCGCGACACCAATCTAACTTTATCACCAGCGATCCACCTCGATCAACCACCGTTACTCTAATGAATCCTCACTCTACCCCACCAAAGTTAAGATGGCGCCTCGACCCCACTCTAGATTTATCCTCTGCTCTGATTGGACGTTATACAATGCAGTGACTTTTAAATAAATTAGTTAGTTTTACACAATATTAAAATGTAATAAATTAAATCAAATTAAATTAGGATTTATCAAGTTATCTTTAGTTAACAATCAACCTTATCAATTAATCGTATGCAACCAACAATCAACTCTCCGTTTACTTCCTCCGACATATACATAAATAACTTTCGTAATGAAACTGAATTTTGCAATCGAATGTATTAAGCCACATACATACCAGTCTCTTTTTCCCAAAAATTTCTCTTCTCCGCAAAACTTCTTATTAATAATTTCAGACCAATTTGTTTTTGACCCAAAATCTTTTCATGTTGTCAAGAACGAGTAATTAATATAATCTCCGTATTTTATCTTAGGGCACAGATGTTGCTGTGAATGGGGCCCCGTTTTAGTAATTAGAAGAGCGTGAATGAGATTTCGTTATGAATGGGCCCGGGCCCCAAGATATAGTATTTTGTTTTGGTAACGGTAAATTAGATATATTTTTGGTGTAAGCAAAATAAATATTGTACCTAATGGCGCGGCGAGGAGAAGACGACTGACCGCTAAACTGTATGCGTTGGGAACATTGCATTTAACATCATTAGCATAATTGTTACCTGTAGTTCCTACAATAATTATCTGCCTTGTTTATGATTTTTTATCCGATTTCTTAACAAGGAAGAGGTTCTCAATTCGTCAGTTTTTTTTTTTGTAGATAATAATTATGTTACGCGATATCTCCGGCAATAAGTATGTGAATTGATTTAAAAAAATATTTTATTATTGTGTAGTGTATGGATACGTAGTGTGTGTACATATACATTTTATTAACTTTGCTTGGGCTTTTTTTTTTCTTTGAAAAACGTTGCCCCACACTAGGAATTTCTCCTGTATTGTGGGTGCGTTTACAAACATTAAACTCACATACACAAACAGCCAGACCCAGAACAACTACTTGTAGGTCATACAAATATTTGTTCCGTGCGGGAATCGAACCCGCGACACGCAGCGCAGCAGTCAATCGCTTAACCACTGAGCCAACCGTGTCGTCTTTGCTGTGGTAGTTTTTTAATTAGCTTCAATAATATGTATTTTTTCTACTTAGTGGATATTGATGATGTTATAACAACTTCCTGTCACCGTTATTTACTTAGCAAGTAGTGGTATACGAATTTGTGCGGGGTAGGTAACACAACTAAAAAGTGAAAAATAACTTTAATTTCGGAAGTCAGTGGCAAAAAACGAAAATACAAAACCAAAGACACCGACTTCCAAAATTAAAGTAATTTTTCACTTTGTAGTGTATTTTTTGGAAGTCAGTTGTTTTTTTATTTATGTAAAAAAGTTTTATCAGTTTTAGAAATGCCTAATGGTTTGGCATTTGTTACTGCAGCACTGTGGGTTCGATTTCCTGGTTTATCAAAGTGCTGGTAGGTTTAACTTACTAGGAAACAATAATATCTGAGAGGGTTCCATACGTTTTTTAGGTCCTTATTTCTGTCTTTAATCACGTTTGCCAAATACTGTTTTAAAAGGTATAAATGCCAGCTTCATACAGGGATAATTTCAACTTAATCTCGGGTACAGTCCGCGAGGTCTAAGCTAAGCTTTGCATTTGTGTGAGTGCACATAAGTAGTGTAGGTGTGACTTCGGCCTAGAGCGCGACGCGTCCTTTGCTTGGTTTAAACCGGTTTATACTGCTTTTTGCAATTAACACTCACACACATGCAAAGCTCAGCTTAGACCTCGCGGACTGTATAGTTTTAACGTGACAATAGCGGTCATTGCCCCTTCCTTAATATCTCTCCGTAGGAACCCAAACAATAAACTATGTATGGTTTTTCGTTTTCGCAACATGTTCAAGATCACGATAGATATTTAGGACGTTAACGGACTTTTTTTCAGTTGTTGACATAAAAAGTGCTAGAAAATGTAGATGGGTCAATAATAATATTTATTTATTTTTTCTCACAATAACAAAAAGCAATGTTGTCCAGTCAGGGCTTAAAGAAAAATGTTGTGGGAGACTGGTGCCTAAGCTAAGCCAAAGCCTGTATTTCAGGCCACCAGGTCTCCGCCCGAAGTACATAATTATGGTTTCCTGTAAACTAAAACTAGGCAAAAATCTCCATTATGAAGGAGTGTTCGTGTGGAGTGTGTGGGTGTGTATGTGTGAGTGTGAGTGATGAAGAAGTTAGTACGTGTTAAACTGTTTGCTGAATACCACAGTAGTATGTGCTCGTGGTAGAGATAAACATAGATGGAACGCAGTGACTATTTTGGGATAAAAAGTAGATTTTCGGTTGTGTCATAATCCAGAGTCATAAGCCATTCATTACTTTTTTCTTACACAGATGTTTTGTGAGTGGGAAGATGTTGTGAACTTTGTTTATTTTGTTATAGAGGTAGCCTCCTAGAATACAGAAGAATCATTCAGAGAAAGAAACAAGTTGTAAGTCTACCAACGAACTGGGCGACGAGGTCGTAGCGTCTTTTGCCGAGCATAGGTATAAAGGATAAAGAAGAGGGCGTATCGTTTATCGTTTCAGGGAGGTCTGTAGTATGTACAGTTGGCGAACAGTGACAACCGCACTTTCCTGCATAGGTCTGTTGCGAGGTAGCCGAATGGTCGAAAAGACGGTACTTTTAAAATAGCTCTCTGCGCCCTTAAAAGTTGGATTATAGTCGATTTAGGTGCGCCAACCCATGTTGTTAAGCAATAGGTTAACAAAGACTGACAAATTGCGTAATAGACCGTCTTGCGAAGGCTTTCATCCGCAAAGTGTCTTAGGTTCTTAAATACATAAATATTAATTTATGAACTCTAGAGGTAAGTGTGTTGATGTGTGGATGGAAGCCCAGACAAGAATTCAGTATCACCCCAAGGTACTTTATACTGTTCTCTCAAGGCGGATGCACGTGCAGGTCATGCTGTAGGGGATGGGGCATTTATGCGAGGTGATGGAAAATAGAGGCGCTAGACTTTGAGGACTTTTTCGTATAGCAAACTTAATATATTTTGTTTTGTTGGCATTTAAGGTAAGTACATTGTCATGCAATAATTTTGTCACTGTATTCTGGCCAGATGGAGCACTTTCGAAAACGCTTTGCCACATGGTAGAATGAAATATTAGGGAAGTATCGTTAGCAAATTTGAAGATCCTGCATTTGTCGACATTGAGCGCACATAGATCGGTAATATAAATTGAAAATAGGGTAGGCGCGATCACACTGCCTTGTGGAACTCCGCGTATAGTAAATTTCTCGGAATTTATGTGATTGTTAATCTTAACGGTCTGTAAACGGTTTTTAAGGTAGTCTTTGAAAGCTTTAAGTGTATTCCCTTTATACCCATGCTCTCCATCTTCTCTATAAGTATGGAAGTAGAGACGGTATCAAAGGATTTTGCCAAATCGAGAAAATCACCTAAAACCTTGAAATGATCTTTACTGCCACCTAAAATGCGACATTTACAGTAAAATTTCGGAAAACACCTCGAAGTTATCGTCTACACGGAACCATTGATTTGAAGGCATTCAAAGCATACAGACGTGCACATCGATGCATTTAAAAAAAATAAAATAAATTAACGTTTGCATAAATAGTGACCTAGTTTTAGTGTATTAGTGTTATACAGAGAAACATTTTAAGTGATAAGTTAAAATAATGAACTGACTTGATTATTTGGTAATATATTGTGATATATGGAAGGCAGCCCCTTCAATCGGAGCGCGATGATACGACGCAGCCCTCCACCGACGCCGATCCCGGTACCGACCCCGGCATCGCCACCGCCCCAACAACCAAGACAGGACCAAGATGATACAGTTGAAGTAGTGTCCACTCCGGAGATCCAGAACTGGATGGGGTCTATTGAGCAGTGCCTGAATGAGGTATGTGCTATTGCTTCTGATGGAAAGCTAAACGCTGAGCAGAAGCTAAAAATAAGCAATCTTTGCCGAAAAGTAGGACATGGAGTTTCGCAAATGGCTGTTCAATACCAGTCACTTAAGCAAAAAGCCATACAAACCCATACTTCCCTTAAAACTATGGCCGAAGCTCGAGACCTATCGGACTGTCTTACAGAAATGAACCGGACGATTCAGGAGTCCTGTACAAAGCAGGGTGCGGCTACTACATATTTTGCAGATATGGTGAAGAAGGGGTCCAACAACTTTGTTCGTCCCAATACTTTTAGTTCCGTAGCGATTTATCCCTGTGATAACTCAAAGACCAGTGAAGAAACGGAGAACATGGTCCAAAAAATCATATGCCCTGGAGAAATGAAGCTGAAAGTACGAGGCGTACGCAAAATAGGAAAAGGAGGACTTATAATCAGCACCGAGACCAAAGATGACCTAGATAAGCTCAAACAAACAGTCCAACTCGCTTCGTCAGGGCTTACTGTCGACGAACCTCAAAAGCGCAAACCTCGCATTATAGTTATAGGAGTTCCCACATCAATGACTGAAAATGAGGTTTATAAATGTATTTATGAACAGAATTTGGCCGACAAATTGCCGACTATGTCCCAAGATACATTTTTGACCTCAATAAAACTGAGCCACAAATCTGGCAGGAAAGATGCTGAGAATTGCAACTATATTATAGAAGTTCCAGCCATCATCCGAAAAGCCCTCATCACACAGGACAGATTATTTATAAATTGGACGTCCTGCCCAGTACGAGACTTCACACTGGTAACTAGATGTTACAAGTGCCAGCAGTACGGTCATGCAGCCAAGACATGCAAAATAACTGCCCCCACATGCGGACATTGCGGTGAAGAAGGGCACACAATCCAAGACTGCACAAAGAAAGCGAATCCACCAAAATGTGCTACATGTTTGCGCTTTAAAAAACAAGCCAACCACAAGACGGGAGACACAGATTGCCCGGCTAAAAAAGCTGCCGAATACAGGTATATTAATTCGATAGATTATGAAGGCGCCTAAGAGCGCCACATACTTGTTTATATTTTAGACTTAACTTATTATAGTTTAGTATGGATGATAACTTAATTACCGATATAGATAACACATTTTTAACTGTGTCAAAGACATGTGACGTTGAGGACTGCAGAAAATATCTTTCCGACTATCAAAATTCACTAACCGTATTGACCCAAAACATTCGTAGTATTTATAAGAACATAGATAGCTTTAACATTTTTCTTCATAGACTTAACTTTGATTGTGATATAATGGTACTTACCGAGTGCTGGCTATCTAATCACTACGATAACCTCCCATTAATACCGGGGTACAACTTATTGCATACCACAATAAACCACAATCAAAATGATGGTGTGGTAGTCTTTGCTAAGGAATCATTAAAGGTCACAGTGGAGGAACATACTCTACCTGACTGTATGAGCAATTGTTTAGTCATGAAAATTGGTACAACCACAGCGATAATAGCTATGTATAGATCCCCTTCCGCTAGAAACTTAGATCCTTTTAACAAATCCTTAAATCAGATTTTTCAAGCACTAAGCCCATTTAAGAATGTTATACTAACAGGTGATTTAAATATAAATATTGGCTCCGAAAACTGCGATGCAGGTACTCAAGATTACCTTAATATCTGCTTATACCATGGTTTTCTCCCCGCTCACACATTGCCAACTCATCAGAGCGGTTCCTGCCTCGATCATATGATGATCAAAACCAGCCTATCATATATTACGCTTGTTACTAACTCGACAATTACTGACCATCACGCTGTCCTACTAACTGTAAATTTAACGCTGCCTAAGCTAATTCGTCCTCAGACTATTAGCAAATTAAACACAAACAAACTCGAATATGATTTATGCAACATTGATTTAGCCTAGTTTACAATACTGCTGACGCTAATTTGGCTTTATCGTACTTAATAAAACATGTGCAACAAGCAATATTACGTAACACGACAGTTTCTATAGTAAACAAGAAACTTTATAATATTAAACCATGGATTACTCCCGGACTAATTCGGTGTATAAGACACAGAGATAAACTTCATCAGAAAACCAAGAGATACCCTGATAGTGTAATAATTCTAACCATATATAAAAGATACAGGAATTTCTGTAACAATCTCCTAAAGAATATTAAAAACAATTACGATAAAAACGAATTAAATAGAGCAGGTACAAATAGCAAACAACTTTGGAAACATATTAAAAATGTCACCAATATGTCTAAACAGCGTGAATCAAATTCGAGTTTACTGCTTACTAATCCTTCACCAATCTTATCAGCTAACAAAGTAAATAACTTTTTTGTAAATATTGGAAAAACCCTTGCCGAACAGATTCCGAAATATTGCGACCAACTACTTTTTCAAAATTCAGACAATAGCTGTTACCCGAAATCTTTTGCTATGTTGGACACTGATGAAGATGAAATAACCCGAATCATTTCTGGGCTAAAGGATGACTGTGCAGTTGGATGGGATAATATAAGCAATAAGATCCTTAAACTCTTTAAGCATATTTTGGTACCTCCCTTAACGCATATATTTCGAATCTGTCTTTCCGAAGGAATTTTCCCTAGTTGTCTAAAAAAGGCAGTTGTAATCCCTATCTTTAAATCTGGAAGTAAAGACGCAGTTAATCATTACAGGCCAATATCCTTACTCCCCTCAATGTCAAAAATACTAGAGAAAATCATAAACAGTAGACTAGTTAATTACCTAGAAAAAAACAACATCTTATCCCCTGCGCAATTTGGTTTTAGAGCCAAACTATCGACAGCCGATGCGGTGCATAGCCTTACTGATTATATTTCAAAAGAACTCGGAAAAGGAAACCAGACCCTGGGAATCTTTCTCGATTTGGCCAAGGCCTTCGACACGGTGTCTGTTTCTGTTCTTCTGAATAAATTAGAGACCATAGGAATAAGGGGAACGCCGCTGAAACTTTTTACTGACTATCTAAACGGCAGGTACCAATGTGTTAGAATAGATAATATTACAAGTGCTGAACAGAAAAATACTGGTTTTGGTGTTCCTCAGGGAAGTATTCTAGGCCCCACCCTATTCCTGATTTATATTAATGATTTGTGTAATTTAAATATTAAAGACGGCAAAATTATATCATATGCCGACGACACGGCGTTAATATTTACCGCTAAATCCAGTAGCGAACTGTTTGAAATCGCTCAACTAGGTTTTAATACTGTGACTAATTGGCTTCAAAGCAATTTACTAACATTAAATGCCGACAAGACAAAATATATTAACTTCTCCATGCGCAAGCCTCAACTAAACATTACTAACCCTCATCTATATGCCCATCAATGTGGAAACCGTACAGGCAACATGTGTATTTGTCCTTTTATCCTCAAAACGAGGAACATAAAATACCTGGGGGTAATAATGGACGACACACTTTCTTTTAGAAAACATATTGAAAGCCTAGTTAAAAGAGTGCGCAAACTAATATATGTTTTTAAGAAATTGCGAACATTAGTAGATTAAAAATTAATCACACAAGTTTATTTGGCCCTATGTCAATCTATAATTCAATACTGTATCACTTCTTGGGGTGGCGCACCAAAAACTAATTTGCTTCCTCTTGAAAGAGCTCAGAGAGCTATTTTAAAGGTAGCAAACTTCCATCCCTTCTTCTTTCCCACAGATCTGCTCTATAAATCCTGCAACGTACTGACAGTTCGCCAGCTTTTCATAATGCACTTGGTATTAAAACAGCACACCATGCTTACCTACAATGCTGACAATACTAACAAAAGACGGAATGATATAGTATGCATATCTAATGCCCCCTCAAAACATGTCTTTGTTGAAAGATTTTTCACATTCTTAGGCCCATTTCTGTACAATAGATTAAATAAAAAACTAAGTATCTATAAATTAAATTACTATAGCTGTAAAAACATTATACTTAAGTATTTACTAACCATCAATTATGCACAGACAGAAGATCTACTTGTTGTCTGCAAATAGAAACGCTAACATGCAATTTTACTTTTATTTACCTAAGTTTTATTTTAGTTGTAACTTTATACTCATTGTTAATTTATTACATTATGTATTTATGCACTTTCTAGCCTGAAGCACAGGTTCAACCTAGTTCAGGCAATTTAGCAACTGTGCTCTATTTTAATTGTAAAGGTATTTATTGTAAATGTGTCCCTCTTATAAATAAACGATTTTATTATTATTATTTATTTTATTATCTACAAATAGATTTTCGCATACGAATCCATCAAATAGAAACATTAATGTCCGAGCAATTGAATTCGATTCACTGAACCGCAAACGAATAAACAACACACTATTTCTTCCTTCACATCTGCATATAAATGAATGCTCGAATCTGTATGCGATAAATTGTGACAATACTCACAAATTGTCACCATAGTCACAAATTAACAATAACGTGCCTACAGTATCTTTCCCTTAGTTATTTACGAATCGTACGTGCAACAACAACAATTTATTGCTTTTAATTTGTATGGAATGGGATTTAGATGCTAATGTGAATAGTGGACGTGATTATCATTAATATTATGGGGATATTTTTGGAACGAAGTACCTTATCACCCGGCACGGACTTGGCGGTTGGGGGCTAGGCGAAAAAAAGTGTAAGAATTTTCCGTCACGACCGTTTCTTTATTTGTTTGTTTGGTTGAACGCGCTAATCTTGGGAAATAATGGTTGGAATTGAAAAAAAAATTGTGTTGGATAGTCCATTTATCGAGGAAGGCTTTAGGCTATATAACATTACGCTATCACTAATAGGACCGGAGCACAAATGAAAAATGTTGCAAAAACTGGGAAAATTATCGTTTTGAGAGCTTTCGTTGCGTGCGCCGCGTAAACGGTTAAAGTTACGCAAAAATTATGTATTACGGAACTATTCCTCTTTAAAGTTCTAAAATTTCTCGACAATATATGTCTACCTTTCAAGGTTGACTCAATGTAACCCTTTTGTAAATTTGTAAATTTGTTCTGTGCATGTTCTAAATGTACAACTAAAGGAACTTCGTTCCAACCGAGTGTTCCACGATACTCACGCATTTTTTTTCAATTCTGGTTTTATATCGGGCGAGCCTAGGGCCACAAATCCAGACACTATGCTGCTACTGAGAAATTCTTAACTGGAAAATATAATAACACTTCCAACGTTAGGATCGAACCAGGGTCGGATCGTTACTGCTTATTTACACCACATTTAAAAGCCAATTGACGAAAACATGTTCCGGATTTTCCACAGTCATTGAATATGCATCTACTCCCGTCGTGTCGCCAGTGCACGCCAACACTTATTTAAATCAACAAAACTTTTAACTCTAAACTGCTTTAACAAAATAAAGAGACAACATTTAAATAAGCAACTGCAGCATCCACACTAACATTATAATGCCGCAACAATAAAAAGAACTCACGCATTTGCAACTCAATTTTGAAGTTAAACATAAATGGAGAGGTCCAGTTTCAACCGGTTCAAACTGGAACATTTGCGCAGTAAAAACACATGTTAACGAAAAACTGTTCGTTTTTAATGCAGTATATAGCAACAGGTCGCCGGTTAGATAGGAATATAACACTATTTCATTTAAATTGGCCTATTCGTTGCAATTGTGTAAATTGCAATATGCATGTGTGTGAAGAATTCCGGAGAGTATGTACCTGTACCTGCTCTAACTGCACTTAATCTTGAAGTTCGTTTTCAATCTTCAACATTGAATAGCATACCGTTTCATTTTCTATATACCATGCCACTTTTCAACCAAGATTGATCAATAACATTTCGTTAGTTTAATCGTGAAGACATTGACGTGATTCTGATACAGTTCATTTCAATTTATGCAAGTGTTTTTGTTTCATTGGTACATAATATGTTTCTGGAAACCGTCTATGTAGGTATCCGTTAGATGTGTCAGATAGTGAGCCTTTTGGAGAGGCAAAATCTTATGTTTACGAGTATGTTTAGGTCGCTTTCAAATAATCGTATTCACAGATCTGGCTGTACTGACAGCTGTAGAACTCTGACCTGATAAACCTCTTTGTTACTCCACCCAGGTTACGGTGTAAAAAACAACGTACATAAAATTTAAGTAAAAACCTTTTTTAAAACAAGCTTTTAATGAACTAGAAATTACTAAATAAAACTTACGTTAACATAGAACTTTAATATTTTCTTAAATCATGAGGCTTATCTTAAAGTTTAAGAAGGACGTTCACGCCTCAAGATTTTAAGAAAATATTAAAGTCCTATTTTAACGTAAATTTTGTTTAGTACTTTTTAGTTCTTTAAAAGCTTGTTTTCAAAAAGGTTTCTCCTAAAATTTTATTTTGTACTTTTTAGCATTAGATTTTTTTAAATATCCGTTCTATCATCTTCACTTGAAAAGTACTTGTAAAGGCAAATCCAACGAACCCAAACACGCCTTTACACAAGTCATGGTGTGAAGCCAACCGAGATGCACTATCCAAGTCATGTCATACTTTATAACGGGCTATCATAATTGAATGAGTACTTATACAAAAAATCGTACCTGTGCTGTTGACCGCTGAGGAGATCTCTCGTATGGAGCCAATCCTAGGTCAGCAGACAGGTCATGGTGTATGAATGCGTAGATACAATTTTGTGTCTGTGCTGTTGACGGTTTAGGAGTTCAATCTAGGTGTAAAAATGCATTGTCTCCGAACAGAATCAACATGTGAAATTTCAACTCCGTAAGATGAGAGGAAGTGGTTTTAATTCAGCTTGCAAGATTTGACTTAAACAAACCGACTTACATATACAAACATTGCAAGTTAAATAAAAGCTTGTAAAAAGAATGTTATTTTCGGCATAAACAAACCTTTTACAGTAACCCCAGTCTGTTGAAAGTTTTTCTGTCCGTGCATACCATCCTTTTAGCTACCGAATTCCATTTGGAATTAAAAAATTGTTTCCCTCAAGTGAACACAAAAAAAATTGATTTAAAAGAGTTTTATATAGTCGAGAGCAATAAACCGGTTTAGAATATTCTGAAAACGGTCGACATAGAAATAGGTATTTCGCAAGCTGATCGGGTGAATATCACTTATTCGAAATTCAACTAGATATTTTAATATCTATCCAAAGTTTTTTTTCTGCTTTGAGTCTAAATTAGCTTTTTTCTGTAGCTTTGACAGCGTGGGGGTCGGAAATTGTCCCACGAGAACGTATAACCGGGATAAGAAGTACCTAAAGAAGAATGGATAATATCCTCCAGGTGGTACGAGGACTAAAACACGGTAACTTGATTATAAGGTGGACTGTATTACATATATGCACAAGGGAAAGACAAACGGCTAACAAGATTTGAAATATTAAGTGAATAAGCAATCGCTCAGTAGCGCGGACGATGACGCAGTGTCGGTGGCGGCCGGTGCGCGCGCGCTGCTCGAGCGCCCCCTCCGCGACCGCAGCTCCCGCCCGCTGTCGCCCGGCGCGTCGTGATATTCTCGACATGCTCCCGGCGTTGAAAACTTGTCTTCAATGGTTATACTGGAAGAGGACAGATGGTGTTGTAAGCGCGTCGGACTATCCCCCTTTTCGTCCTTACGTCTGCGACTCTGCTTATTCCGTCCCTCCCAGGTATAAGACGAACGATACGACCGAGTGGCCACATCAGTGGTGGTGACTGCTGCTCTTTGAGTACCACCATGGCTCCCTCTTCAAGCACCCCATTGGAGTCCGTCCACTTGGTTCTCTGTTGGAGGTAAAAGATATACTCGTTAGAGAATCTAATCCAGAACTGTTGCTTCAGGTGCTCAATACGCTGGAAACGTTTTAGGCTGGAGATGTTCTGGTTGATTACTTGCGGATGCGGCAGAGATGTGAGAGATCTCCCAATAAGGAAATGGGCAGGAGTTAAAGGGTACAGGTCTGATGGATCAGTGGAAAGAGGAGTGAGAGGACGAGAGTTTAGTATTGCCTCAACCTGAATCAGACACGTAGACATCTCTTCGTAAGTGAGATGTGCGAAACCAAATATACGCCTCAGGTGATGTTTAATGGATTTTACGGCAGACTCCCATAAGCCACCGAAGTGTGGGGTGTATGCCGGAATAAAGTTAAAATTGATACCTGTATCTGTCATTTCTGAAGAATAATCCTGTTTTAGTATGTCAGCTATTTCGTTACAGGTGCCAATGAAGGTTGTACCATTATCGGAGTAAATGGTCTTTGGTTTACCACGACGAGCAATGAACCTATTCAGTGCTGCAATGAAGGCATGTTTTGTTAGATCCGAGACAAGCTCCAGGTGAACCGCCCTTGTGGCTAGACAAACAAAAACACATATGTATGATTTAACTAATCTACATCCTCTACCTTTGCGGTCAGCTAGGAGGATGGGTCCGGTATAGTCTGTGCCAGTCTCTAAGAAAGGAAACTCTAACTGAACTCTTTCCTTAGGCAAATTACCCATGATGGGTTGAACTGTTCCACCTTTGAATCGCTGACACTTAACGCACTTATGAACAGTTGATTTGGCAAGGTTTCTACCACCCAAAGGCCAATACTCATGTCTAATTGTGGCTAAGAGTAGCTGTGGACCAGCATGAAATAGGCGTAAGTGATAAGTATTAAAAATAAGTTTAGCAAAGTTATGTTTGCTGCAGATAATAATAGGGTGCCTGACATTATAATCGTAGCAAGAATTATCTAATCTGCCTCCGACTCGCATAATACCAGACTTGATCAAGGGTGATAATTTCTTAAGACGATTTTTATTTGGTAATGGTTTACCTGATGAAAGCAGTTCGTACTCTTCAGGAAACATTTCCCTCTGAACTGTTTTAATTATGAAATCAGCGCTGTAGGACAACTCTGAATTAGTAAGAGTAAGACTATGACTATGTACCCCTTTAGAACGATTAATGAATCTAAATACATATTATGCTAATAGACGTTGTAAATGTAAATAATTAGATGAATTATTAATTAAAGTTTGAAATGAATTATTGTATATATCTATATTAGGATTAGTGATAGGTAATGATTGATTGTTAATGTTAATAGAATGTGATTTTAATAATTCAGGTAGTGTTGTGTTCAGATCTGTGTTAGGCAATGAAGGCCAAAGAGCTGGGTTTGTAAGTAGGAATGAAGGCCCTGACCACCACATTGAGGATTGACCAATGAGGTCAGCGCTCAGAGCACGGGAGACAAGATCTGCAGGGTTGTCTTTGGACGGCACATAACGCCAGGTGTAAGCACCAAAGCCTTCCCGTATCTCCGAAACTCGATTCCTGACAAACGGCTTAAGCGTGCCAGGTGAAGCAGAAAGTCAACCTAAGACGATCATTGAATCACACCAAAATATGCATTTGTCAGGTTTAAGTGTTAACGATTCTAGTACTTTTGCACACAACCTTGTCCCTAATAAGGCACCACAAAGCTCTAGCCTTGGGATTGTGGTCGACTTGATCGGTGCCATCTTACTTTTGGACGTGAGCAGATGTGTATGGACGGTGCCGCTCCCATCTACAGAACGAATGTATATGCAAGCTCCGTAGGCCTTTTCTGACGCATCTGTAAAAATATGTACTTCTACGGATAAAGGGCTATCACATACCACCCAGCGTGGTATGCTGAGATGATTAAGCTGTGGTAAAGTTTGGGTGAACTTCAGCCATAACTTTTGAATGTCCACATTAACCTCGTCGTCCCATGCACACTTGTCTATCCATAATTTCTGCATTATTATCTTGACCTCGATAATACACGGACAGACAAGACCCAGAGGATCGAATACTTGCGCGATTGTGGAAAATATGTTTCGTTTTGTGATTGTAGTATCTGTATGTTTAGGTATATGAATGGAGAATGTAAGACAGTCAGTATAACAACGCCAATTAAGACCGAGGGTTTTACTTGGTTCATCAACACTCAAGCTGACTGTGTTAGATGTGTCTGTATGCGTTGTTGTGGATGTAGTATGAGTGGATGAATTAAGTGTGTTTGTAGTGACTGCCTGAAGTATTTTTGCATTGTTAGACTGCCACTTGCGAAGATTGAGTTGTGCGGTCTTAAGTATGAACCAGATGGCGCCACTGCCACGATAAAGAACTAGCTCCGTATTTAAATTTAAAAAGAAATAGTAATTCTTCGTAAAAGTGCGTAAAATTGTGCCTACATTGTGCGTAAGCGTTCATTAGTTTCTGAAAAACGTTTGCAACAACTTCGAGTGCGAATTCTTTGTAAAAACAGTGTAAACAATCAGTGAAAAGTTTTGTGTATAAACAACTCAAACTGAGTGATTTTAACAGAGCATTGTATTGTGAACTATAGTTTCTCCACAGTTTTACCTTGTTCTTGGCAATTTAAAACAAATGGAACTAAAATTCAAGTGTTTACAAAAATTTGAAAATTGTCAAACTATCATTTCAAAACCGCAAGTCATTTGCAGAGATACAAAAATTTAAAACAGCGCCATCTAGCGGTATTACGCCGAACGACTGTCACCAGAGATCGATGATTTAAACTGCCGAGTGCTGTCAATCGATAATAACGCCATCTGGTTAGATAACATGTCATCACAATCTACATCCACAAATAGTTCAAACAAAGGCCACATATGCCAGTACAAGTAGTATGTTATGCCAGTACAAGTAGTATGTTACAATGTAAACAAACTGTTGATATCAAAAAAAACTGCCTTGTGTTCAATTTGTAATAACAGATTTGAACCCGACTGTGATGGTTATCCGGAACACACGTATCGATTAATGAATCAAGAATCCAAAAATAAATGGCGCTGCAAGATGTGTATTAGGAAAAAGACTACCAATCCTACAGAGCCGTCTAATATAACAGTGCGAAAAATACCGAGGCTTCCTGCTACAAAAACGCCTCTGCAAACTCACACTAACAAAAAAGAGTCGTCCCCTGACCAGGATTCTCATGTACTGACCGATTACGATGCATCCTACGAAATTGATGACACCACACCGAACAATCTCTCAAAAAGTGTAGACGGGACTACGACTATTATATCTTCAGTGTCTGAGATGCAAGACACTATAGCCCAGATGATTATAAAACTAGAAAGCACGGAGAATGAGTTAGAAAACACAATATTAGAAAACAATGATTTGAAAAAGCAAGTGAACAAGCTGACTCAAGAAATAAATGTTCTAAAGTCGTTGTGTCATTCTTCTACAAGCAAAGAAAGCAGCCCAATAAGTATTGACAAAAAGAAAATATACTCTCGTCTAAGTCAAATCGTCTCTTCTACTCCGTCTTCGCCGCGACTTACTTCAAATGCGGAACGTAATAACAACTTTATATACTTACATCTGCAACAAAATATCTCAGCCTTACAAAAGGAACTACAAAGCGCAGAAAATGAGATAAAAAACTTGAATATACAAATACAGGATCTGAAGCATTCTCTTAGAACTACACCAGAGCAGACATGCTCAGGTAATACGAGTACCAGCACATCAAACCCAATTACGTTACATCATCTAAAAAAAACCCACATATTTGGGAAAACAATAAGGATTTTGGGTGCGCAACAATGCGTCGGCCTGGCTGCAACCCTCATACATTCAAGAAAGACGAGACAGTATGAAAAATATGGAGACCTCGCACATACAATGCCCAATGCACAGAGCGACACAATAACAAAAAGCTGTACCAACATAAACTTTCGACCAGGTGACAAAATTGTAATATCTTTAGGTGAAAATGACTACAATATAGGACATGTATTATCTCAACTAAAAATTATATTAAAGACATTTTATAATAATACAATAATAATTTTAAAGTTTATGAAAAATAAGTATCTAGATGTTGATAAATTGAATAAACGTATGGAAAATATTTGTAAGCACTATAAGAATTGTCACTTCATAAATTCTGTACACTACAACTTATCTGACATTTGTAAAACAATAAATTACATATTGGATTGTGAATATTACGACCAAACATATTTAAATCCAGCCGAGCTCAGGAAACATCTTGTGAGTGGCAAATCAAGCTCTTTGCATAAAGCGGGGACAAATGTACCTAAAAAAGGAACCATTCCCTTTTATTTCAAAAGGTACAACACTACAGGCACAGAAAAAATAAGCTCTCATCTTCCTTCTGAAGATCACAGAAAAGGTACTATACCATATTATTTTCCCACACTTAAAAAAACCGATACATTTTTTCGTACCTAAAAGCACAACACCTACACCACATAACTTTCGAATACTCCACCAAAACATTGCGAGTGCTTTATCTAAACAGGAATTACTGGAGTTAACACTACTGGAAATGCGTGACCTAGACAATGACCCACATGTGATGTGCCTCTCCGAAACATTTATTAAAAAAGGTCATGAGAGTTATTTTTAAGTTATCCGATTATGAAATGGCTACAAATTTTTGCAGAGAGAAACACAGAGGTGGTACTTGCATTCTTGTTAAGAAGGGTCTACGCTACAAAGAATTATCATTTATAAAAACACATGCATCGGTTAATACATTCGAGGCATGTGGCATGGAGCTAGAAAATCAGAAGTTAGTGATTATTTGCTTATACCGAACACCTCAATCCGATCCTAACCAATTTTTAAGTAAGTTAGATAGTGTCTTACATAATATACACAAGAAATATAAAACTAGAACACGCATAGTCTTAACAGGTGACTTTAATATTAATACCTTGAAACGAACCAAAATAACTCGGCTATTTCAAGACATAGCACACAATCACAATGTTAAAATTCATATAGAGGTAGCTACTAGAAAAAACTCATGTATAGACCATATATTAAGTAATATACCCGACGCCATTGCAACAGTGCTGCCACTCCATCTCTCTGACCACGACACTGCACAAATGCTAAGCTTTCCTTTGAGGCTTCAAACTACAGTTCCCTTAATATACCACATTTACAAAAGAGACTACAGTCTAGATAACACGCGTAAATTCAGGGAATGCTTACAAAATCTATCCTGGACAGATATCTACATGGAAAACAATGCAAATAAAGGATTCACCTCTTTCCATGAACTAGTATGTCTGCTTCACAAGCTCTGCTTCCCAAAAGTACGGGTGAAGATAAATTTAAATAATAAAATAAAGCGAACGTGGATAAGCAAGGGCCTTAAACAAAGTTCAAAAACAAAGCGTTTCTTACGATATAAATATTATAAAAATAAAAATATACTAAACAAGAATAAATACACCACTTATTCAAAGCTATTACAAAAATGTATCCACAATGCGAAACGAAATGCTAACATAAAATGTATGAATAATAATGACAACAAATGTAAAGCCGCATGGACAGTTATAAAAAACGAAATACATAATACGGACCTAAAAAATAACATTGAACACATCAAAATACATGACAACACCATACTTACCGAACCAGCAGAAATAGCCTCTGCCTTCAACAAGCATTTTACAAATTATATCCCTACTCAGAATTGTACAAACAGTTGCCATAATGATACACTAACTGCTAACTCGATGTTCCTCATACCTATGTCCGAAAATGAGGTTAGGAAACAGATATTATCTCTGAATAATACTAACTCTGAAGGCTATGATGAACTTAACACCCGAGTTATTAAGACGTGTATCAATGAAATAAGTGGGGTATTGACTTATCTAATTAACTTGTCCTTTTCACAAGGAGTCTTTCCGAGCGCATTAAAAATATCTGTGGTCAAACCGATATTTAAAAAGGGTGAAAAATGTGACATGAATAATTATCGCCCCATAACACTGATACCCATAATGTCAAAAATGTATGAGAAATGCATGAATCAAAGAATAGTCGATTACTGTGAGAAATTTAATATAATAAAAGAAGCGCAATTTGGTTTTCAGAAACATAAGTCCACATCGTTGGCCATCTTTTCACTCTTGAAATCAATACTGACAAGCATTAACAACAAACAGCTAACGACAGGGCTATTCTTTGATCTGTCGAAAGCATTCGATCTTGTCTCACATAAAATATTAATTTTAAAGTTAGAGGGCCTCGGTATTAGAGGTCTGCCTCTTGAATGGATATCATCGTACTTGACTAACAGACAACAACATGTCACGATCACCAGACTTGATGAAAATAGGGACATGACAAACTACACGTCAGAATACATAAATATAACACGCGGCGTCCCCCAGGGTAGCATATTGGGTCCCATTTTATTTCTACTCTATATAAACGACATAGTTAAGGTAACCAACCATAAATGCTTCCTTTTTGCCGATGACATTTCCATAATTGTTACTACCGATAAGAAATATAAAACGATTACTGATCATGAAGCGGACATAAATAATACAATTAACGATCTAACGAAATGGTTAAATAATAATAATTTATCTATTAATCTTAATAAATCAGTATACATACAATTTAATCAATCTTATAATAACAAATTTAATTTTAAAATGGACATACTGAAAATTACACTTGTAACACAAGCTAAATTTTTAGGAGTCATAATTGACGAACATTTAGACTGGAAAGCGCAGGTTGATTACGTTTGCACTAAAATAAATAAATTTGTCTACGCGCTGAGACAAATTAAAAAAGTAACTAATATTAAAACGGCTGTGATGTCATACCGCGCATATGTTGAGTCTTCACTACGGTATGGACTAATTATGTGGGGAAATGGTAGGTACTGATCACAATAGAGCATTTGTCGCCCAAAAGAAATGTATACGAGCTATATACGAGATTCCATCCGACGAATCATGTAAACCGATTTTTAAAGAGCTTGGTTTGTTACCGTTACCTTCATTATATATTTATGAAGCATGTATGTTTGTCAGAAAACACAAGGAACTTTTTAAAACAGCAGACGAAATAAACTCGAGAAGTCGACGTGACCAATATAGACTTGTGCTGGATGAGCTGCCTAGATCAGCAAAATATAATAAAAATTCTTTGGCTATGTGTGTACGGATTTATAATAAAATACCAAATGACCTTAAAACATTGAATTGTAAACTATTTAAAATACAATTATATAAATGGCTCAATAATAATAATTTTTATAATGTTAATGATCTTTTAAAATGAATTCAATGTGTATATAATATGTAAATGTAATTTAATTTAATTCAATATCACAATGTATTTTTAGTAAGTAAGTTTGCATGCTTTAATCGTAAGCAAAACATGTATATCTAAAAAAAAAAAAAAAAACTGAACACCTTTGTATACCATGTTTTAAGCAAATAAAATATCTTTATCTTTATCTTTATCTTTATGCTGGTGACATCTCTACACAGCGCTATAGTGCTCTCTATAGAGTCACTTCCCGAAATATAATCGTCGACGTAAAAATCGTGCTGTATAGACTGTTGTGTACGTGTGTGCGTTGCCTCCTTTGCCAACTGAGACAAACATCGTGTACTAATGAACGTGTTTTAAGAGGTAATAATGGATCAGAGCGCCACAATATCTGTTGTAGAGATCGCTGCGATTTGTCAACTACGATTTGTCGAAAGAACTTTTCGATATCTGACGATATGACGTATTTATGCCGCCGAAACCTCAACAATATGGATATTAAGTCATCCTGAACTACAGGTCCTATGGCTTGAATGTCGTTAAACGACTTACCAGAAGTTGTGATGGCTGATGCGTCGAAGACAACTCGAAGCTTGGTCGTTATACTGGACTCTCTGAATACACCATGATGTGGAACGAAATATGCTTGAGATGAAGAAGGCTGAGATACTTCGCTCATATGACCTAATGCTTCATACTCCTGCAGGAACTCTACGTAGCGATGTTTAAGTAATTGGTCTCTATCAAGTCTTCGCTCTAACGACAGAAAGCGACGTCTGGCCATCTCGAAGGAGTTACCCAATGCTTCAGAGGGCTCCTTTAAAGGAATGGTGACTATGAAACGTCCATCAGCATTACGCTTAGTAGTGTTTATGTAGTTCTGTTCACATGCTCTCTCCTCGGATGTGAAATTGAACTTAGATGAGATAGAGTCAAGTTCCCAGAATTTTGAGAGATCCATGGGTGCTTCCTCGTGTGCAGCGTGCTTGCCATGCACGAACATGCATACTGATGAGTTGGCTATGTTAGGTTGAGGTATGGCACCTGCTATGAGCCATCCGAGTTTAGTCTCGAAGAGCGTCGGCATATGTCTACCTAGCTGTATACGGTTGCGACCAATCATACTCCAAAAGACGTCAGCTCCAACAAGTATGTCGATGAAGGAAGGGACATTGAAAGATGGATCAGCCAGACTTATACCTGCTGGTAGCTGCAAGTCAGTTAAGTCTATGTATGTATGAGGTATATGAGTGGTTATATTGGGCAAGACAAAACAATCAATGTCAATGTTGTAAGACCCATCACACGATTTTAAATGTAAAGTACAAGATTGCGTAATAGTAGACACTTGACTGTTTATGCCTGCTACGTGTGAGCTTACACTACGAATAGGTACATGTAGCTTACTACAAAGGTCCTTAGTAACAAAATTTGCCGTGCTTCCATTGTCAAGTAAGACTCTGGCGCTGTGCGGCATCCCGAAATGGTCCGTGACTCTTACCAACGCTGTAGAAAGCAATACATGACGAGATGAAAATTCATGATTAGTGCCAGCTAAAGTTTAGGTAGCTGTATAGAATAACTACAAAAAGACAGTGGCTTTTCATGCAGTTGTGTGCGTGATTTTTGTCATTGTGTGGCAGCAAAGCCCACGTAGCTATAGGAACGCACACACATTAAATCCGCATGACCACGCCTTACCACGAGAGCACACATATAAAACACTCAGAGACGAATAGTTTGTGTCTTTGCCGTGGCGAAGGCGAGGCGGCGCTAGTGCAGCGCGAAATGCGAAATTACGTGAAGGAGCCTTTAAACTATATCGATCTCAATGATACCACCTCCACTCGATAGGTGGAGCTGATTTATGATATAAGTTTTTTATGTTGTTTTGTATATTGATAAAATAATATTAGATCTATAATCACAACTAGGGTAGGCAGTGTCTTTCTGTCTTTATGAGACGCACGCCACTGATTGTTTGAATGCCTACCTACTGCTAACATTAATTACTTTTGGGTTTGGTAACATAGTTACCAAATATTATTTATTATTGTTTGTTTGTTCTGCTGCGGTGCTCGGGTGTGTGGTATTACTGCTACTTGCTGTGTATATAGGTTGTATATCATCAAATGGACCAACGACTGCCTGAAATAAATAAATGAAAATAAATTAATGTTATTTGTGTATCTATTTGAAAATAATAAAACTTCATCAATATTTTGCTAACCTGGACATTTATAGAAAAATAAGATTTTCTGTTTCTAAAATGCCTCATGGTGTTCCACACCTGGAGTGTTAACTATTTTAATGTGTGTGCAGTCAATTGCACCATCTACATTTCTGAAGCCAGGATATCCATCGTACTGGCCCAGCTGCTGAAACTGCGCTCTTTGTGAGACCATATCTTGTGGATATTTAATATATTGTCTGTGTTTTAGAGCTATGAGGCGAGAGATAGTCGCTACTATGTTTGAAGCAGCTGGTTGGGAAACATTTAAAAGATCACCACACACTATCTGCAAAAGATAAAAATAATTAAATTATTGATTCATGATAGGTATTGTTTGTACAATCCATTTAATAGCAGTTTAATGTGAGGGTGAAAATAAAACACTCAGCTGAAATGAAGCCGTCGCGTAAAAACGTAAACACTCAAGAATTTGCAATTCTGGGGCTATGGGATGCCCACGGTTGTGTGGTTTTCTTAAATCGTGGTCTATCATAGGTAGAATTAAATATTTCACCACATCTTGTGAAAACCTGTACCTCTTTTTGAAGTTTTCACAATTATATGTGTCCTGTGTATCTCTCTTAAATATCTGAGAGGAACGCTAAAGTTCAACCTTCTGTTTGAATCATCGTTGAATAAATTATTGTAATGATCTACTTCCCCAAATATATCCATTTTGATAGTAACAATAAAAAAAAACACAATATTTAAAACGCGATAACACAGATAGACTTGAACAAAACAAAAATTGACGTGACAATTGATGCAAAATAATGCTCAAGCGCGGTCGCGACCACACTTGGGTGATTACAGTTCCAATCACTGCTTGGGTTCGATTCACGAACTGAGTAACGATCTAAAATAAAGCCAAACTCAGGTGAACTATGATCAATGAATATAGATTGCTTGAGGGACGTTCTAAAATTAAAACTTGACTCAAAACTAGTTTTAAACAGAGATCAACGCTTGAGTTTCATTCTGTAATACGGACCTAAGTGCGGAAACCAAATCCTAAAGAAGAAGAAAGATAAAATCTGTTTGTATGTAGGGGGTAAACTTTGGAACTACCAGTCCGATTAAATAAAAACTTTTTTTCATTTGATAGCCCAATTCTTGTGGAAGGCTACAGGCTCCTTAAAATCACGCTAGGACCCTTAAGAGCCTAGCAAAAAGAAAAACGTCAGAAAGAACGCTAAGGGAAAACGAAGTAATAGCGCGGGCAGGCGATGTGATGCGACGGTGTGGGTCGGGGAGCAAGAAATTTTACTCGGACAAAGTCGCGGGCATAAGCTAGTAAATAATAAATCAAGTCTGATAAACTTCATCACAGCTAGTCAATAAGAAAACCCACAGGCATCATATTTTGCCCAGCACTGATACAATATTTTGCCCAGCACTGGTACAACATCTAACACTATAATTTTCCTCCCAGGTCAGCATGGAAGATGTAAAGAAGGTATACTCTCTATTCCTAGATGAGCATCGCTCAGAACAGTTCTTGAAGGAGTATCAAGATGAATTTATGTTCTGTGATGGTTCAGGAGGTAAGTTATCAAATATTTTGATAAATGCACAACTAGCCTTTTTCGGAATTCTTATATTTTATCATCGCTTTTCTGTTCAATCTCACTGCCTGTATAACCGTCTCTTGTTTCAAACAAAATTTCCTTTTTCTGAAAAGGAAATTTTGTTTGAATTTTGTTGTGAAAAGGCATGACATTTTCTGTTGTTTTTGCAGACAAAAACAACAGAAAATGTCATGCCTTTGCATGCATTCTACCAAATTCTAAGACAAAGGATTAGGCGAATGTGTCTTCTAGTGAGAAGACACATTCGCCTTTCCTTTGCCTTTGTATAGTTATTATCGCCAGTCCCAGTTATCAGTATTTGTATAGTTATTGGCCTGAAATTGAAAATTGAAATTGAAAATTGAAATTGAAAATTGAAATTGAAAATTGAAATTGAAAATTGAAATTGAAAATTGAAATTGAAAATTGAAATTGAAAATTGAAATTGAAAATTGAAATTGAAAATTGAAAATTGAAAATGAAAAATGAAATTGAAAATTGAAAAATGAAATTGAAAATTGAAATTGAAAAATGAAATTGAAAATTGAAATTGAAAAATGAAATTGAAAATTAAAATTGGAAATTGAAATTTGAAATTGAAAAATGAAACTGAAAATTGAAATATGAAATTGAAAATTGAAATTGAAAATTGAAATTTGAAATTGAAAAATGAAATTTGAAATTGAAAACTGAAATTGAAAATTGAAATTTGAAATTGATAATTGAAATTGAAAATTGAAATTGACAATTGAAATGCAAAATTGAAATTGAAAATTGAAATTGAAAATTGAAATTTGAAATTGAAATTTGAAATTGAAAAATGAAATTGAAAATTGAAATAGGAAATTGAAATTGAAAATTGAATTTGGAAATTGACATAGGAAATTGAAATTGAAAATTGAAATTGAAAATTGAAATTGAAATTTGAAATTGGAAATTGAAATTGGAAATTGAAATTGGAAATTGAAATTGGAAATTGAAATTGAAAATTGAAATTGAAAATTGAATCTCTCTCTCTCTCTCTCCTATCGCCTCTCGACTTTGACTTCAAAAATAGTCTAAGGAAAAAAATTAATTATTATAAGGAAAAGGAAAAAATTTACAGTTTCGTGTAGCTTAACGACACCAATAAAGTACGCTAAAATACTCTAAGTAACTCTGACAGTTTTCTCCCTTATGAATGATAATGACGAAAGGAGGAGAACAAAGCTTCCGTAAACTTAATTAAAAACGAGCTGATCAAATATTTAAATTTAAAGTTTCCAATAAAGTACGCTAAAATACTCTAAGTAACTCTGACAGTTTTCTCCCTTATGAATGATAATGACGAAAGGAGGAGAACAAAGCTTCCGTAAACTTAATTAAAAACGAGCTGATCAAATATTTAAATTTAAAGTTTGACTTTGCAGCCTTTGCAGAGGTTTAGTGTATATTGGCGTGACATTTAGGGTTGTGTGTACGGAGAGAAATCAAATGCATTACTACTGTACTATCAATACTTTACTTATAACTCATTATTAATAGTACAATTAGGTTGGGAGCGCGTCCACAGTTTACGGTGGTTGCGGGCGAACTTATGTCGCCGAGCGCCGCACGTACAACGAATACAATACTGCGTGCCAGCGTGTCAGCGCTCCTACACTATTCCTACATTTAAAAAAAAAAAAAAAATTTTAGCAATGTTATCACGCTGTTCAAGGTTCAAGTAGTGTTTAATTTTCAACATTATCCAACAATAAGGTTACACATTTTGAATTACTAATAATACTTCTTATAGCTAGTATTTACTCGCTAACGTCTTTACTTAACCTATTACAATGGTGCGGTTGCCTATTTTTCAAGGCACCGTCTTGAAAAGTTTTACAATTTCTTATGAACTAATGAAATTAAGGGTGGTCACCATGACGACCTACTCTGCAATAAAAGAAATTTGGCACTCCTGGAGTCCACAGTGTTCGTCATGATGACGCCAATGAAAACACAATATAATATCTAGTACAATACCTGTCAATTGTTTTCAGTATTCTTACACTATTATTACACATATTTCACTTTGACTTGAATGTACGAAGGATGATGTTTTCTGCGCTGGTTGTCATCAGTATATGACTTTGGGATTGGGCGGTGGTTGCATGGTTTCCACCTTTATACTTGGTAAGGCTATTGAGCTTACCACTACTTCCTTTTTTAACCATTTTCGTATATTTTTTTAAACATCTTCTTTTTACTGCATATGTTATCAGAATGGCAAATAGCACTATGGTTACTATCATGACGATGCCAATAAGGTTCAATTTGTTTTCTACTTGTGTCACGTTTGCTAAGTTTTCGTTTACAATGACATTTTCCTTTGTCTGATTGGAACCCATGTTTTAAGAGTAATGAAATGATTATATTATTATAATTATGTACTTCTTGACTGATGTCTGAAATGTATTTAGTTACTTTTTCGCGATGTCGTTCATTTTTACTGTGTTTGGCCTTCTTTTTTATACTGCTTATTTAACGTAATTTCAAAGGTTTTTTGCTTATTCGTCCAGTTTGCGTTGTATATGTTTCGCTACTGGGTTTGCTTACTCTTTTTTTTATTTTCTCGCCTTTTTTATTATCGGATTTATCTATTCCTTGTTTATCTACCGTTTGTTTATCTAATTTTTCTGATGGCAATTCACAGCTGGTTTCAAACGATCTATAGACACATTTGTTTGTCTGTCTGGCAATTGTACACGAAATACTTTATCCTTTCTAATAATGACGCGATATGGTCCATCGTACGGAGGTTGTAATGATTTCCGTACTGCGTCATTTCTAATAAATACGTAATCACTAGTGTATAGATCTTTGTGTACGAATATCTTGTGGGATGACTTGTTTTCTCTACAGGACGGTTTAAATCTATCTATCACGTCCTTTAATTTGTTTACAAAACTGTTATCATCGTACGATTTTACCTTACTGCTATCGTAAAAGTCACCTGGTAATCTAATGTTGCTACCATATAACATTTGTGCTGCTGTTACGCCTGTATCTGACCTTATTGTTGTGCGTAATCCTAACATTGCCGTTGCCAATTCATCTACCCAGCATTTTGTGTCTAAACGTGCTTTTAAGCCGGCTTTTAAAGATCTGTGCCATCGTTCTACTGTTCCATTACATTGAGGATGATATGGCGTTGTTCGCGTTTTCTGTATTCCCATTAACGACATTAATTCTTTAAACAAATTACTTTCAAACTGTCTTCCCTGATCACTTGTGAGTCTTACTGGACACCCATAACGACTAATCCAACCTTCATATAATGTTTTTGCTACTACTTCTGCAGTGATCTCTTTTATCGGAAATGCCTCTGGCCAACGCGTGAACCTATCTATGATTGTTACACAATATCTAAATCCATCTGGTGTAATTGGTAAGGGGCCTACAATATCTATGTGAATATGTTCAAAACGTTTACTACTCTCGAAAGTTCCTAAATCTGAAACTGTATGTTTTTGAATTTTGGCTTTTTGGCATTTTATACAAGTTTTTAGCCCAATTTCTAATATCCTTATTCATGTTAGGCCAAAAAAATCTTTTACAAATTAATTTCCTACTTGCCTTAATACCTGGATGGCTCAAATTATGTATTGAATCAAAAGCTAAACGTCGAAACTTTCTAGGCAAGTATGGACGTGCTGAGTCGGTTGAAACTTCACAAACAACGTATTTATTTGTATTAAATAAAGTCACACGTTTCAACACGACGTTGTTATTGTTATTTGATTCGCGTTGCAATTTTGCTAGCTCGGCGTCCGTTTCCTGCGCAGCTGCTAGTTCTGCGAAATTGAGCATCGTGGGACACGATATTGTTGCTACTCTAGATAAAGTATCTGCTACTATCCCGTTAATATGCCTTATGTCTGTACTGAATTCGCTAATGAACATAATTTGCCTGGCTCTTCGTGAAGTTTCCCTATTGGAACCTGTTTTACTGAATGCAAATGATAACGGCTTATGATCTGTAAAAATAATTAATTCTTGGCCTTCAACCATATTGCGAAAATGAATTATAGCCAAATAAATTCCTAATACTGCTGTATGTGTGCTGTATTTCTTTTGAGCCTCTGTCAACTTTTTAGAATAATATCCTAAAGGTTTCCACTTGTTATCAATATGTTGCTGTAATACGGCACCTACACAAGTGTCTGACGCATCGGTCATCAATGCTAAAGGGGTATCGTTGGATATGATAACAAGGCTGCATTCTTCTTCACATCAGGTCTTCTTTACATTGCTCAAAATTACGTTCGGCTAACTCTGTCCATTTAATTTTAGTTTTATCTTTGCGTTTCGAATTTCCCAGGTACTTATTTAACTCTGCCTGTTGATCAGCTGAGTGAGGTATGTTTGCTCTATAAAAATTTAACATCCCTAAAAATCGTCTCAGTTCCTCAACTGTTTCTGGTTTGGGAAAATTTACAATTGAGTCGACCTTATCTGGTAGAGGTCTAATTCCTTCTACGGATACTTCGTATCCTAAAAATTCTAATTTGTCTTTGCCAAAACTACATTTAGAGAAATTGATAGTTATACCAAATTCATTAAATCTTTCAAAAACTTTTTCTAAATGTTGTTTATGCTGCGTTTCGTTTTCTGATGCGATTATTACGTCATGCACATAATTAAATAAAAAATCTAAACCTTGTAATACAGTATGATGCATGAAACGCTGAAAAGTTTGTGCAGCATTACGTAATCCGAAAGGCATGCGCATAAATTCAAATAAACCAAAAGGTGTTATAACAGCAGTTTTTTCTATGTCATTTTCCGCGACAGGTATGCAATTATATGCTCGGTTAATATCTAACTTTGTAAAAATCTTCTTATTACCTAAAATATACGTAAAATCATGAAGACGAGGCACAGGCCTCGTCTTCATGATTTTACGTATATTTTTTTTATGTTTTTTTTTATTTTTTTTTATTTACGTTTAAACGCGATCACAAAACCAGATCGCTACCCTGTGGTAGCGATCTGGTTTTGTGATCGCGTTTAAACGTCTATAATCTCCACATGGCCTAATATTACCGTCCTTCTTGGGTACTACGTGCAGGGGACTTGCCCAAGCGCTGTGACCCGGCCTACAGATCCCAAGCTCTTGCATAACCCTAAATTCATTTTTGGCTTTTACGTACCTGTCCGGGCGTAGCTGTCTTGCTCGTGCGTGCACTGGCGTACCTGCCGTCTCTATTTGATGGCAAACGCCATGTTTAGGTGTCTCCTTGTATGAAACTGGCTTTGTTAATTCTGGGAACTTATACAACAATTCATAATAGTGGCAATTATTAGTGATGGTTTTTACTGTGGGCTCAGTGGAACTGGAGAGGTTTCCTCTCTTACATAAATTAGTAACCTGATCCACTAGCCTTCGTCCGTTCAAGTCAATTAACAACTTATGATTAGCTAAGAAATCAGCACCTAATATGGGTTGCTGTACGTCCGCTATCGTAAATAACCAACGGAATGCTCGTCTAAGATTTAAGTCTAGTTCTAAAATATGTGTACCGTACGTATTTATCTCGGTACCGTTCGCAGCATACAACTTATAACAGGCACTATGTGCGTTATCTTTCTTAAAAACAACTTTGCGAGGTAGAACAGACACATTTGCACCACTATCCACTAAAAAGTTCAAACCTGAATTCCTGTCTCTGACACATAGACGGTGATTGACGTGCACTCGGTCACAGCCTCCCGTCGCTGACTGCACCGACTCTAGTTTTCCAATGGCTTGGCGTCCTTCTTCTTCCAATTGCAAGGTTGAATACACTTATCTGCTTTGTTGCGGTATTTGAAGTGATAAAAACATAACCAGTTGCGGTCGTCTTCTGGTATTTTTACGCCTCTAGACCTGGAGTTCGACCTTGACCTGGATCGAAATCTTCTGGGTCAACCATATCTCAAGCGACCTCTGGAACCAATCTCGATCTTGCGTAGTCTGTTACTTAATTTATTTATTTCCGCTATCACCAAATTATCATTGTTTGAAGGTTCCTGTTTTTCCTTTACGCTGGCGACGCTTTGAATAGGGGTGATAGTCTCTGCGACCTTGTCTGCAATCGATGCCAATTTCTCCATGTTTTCCTCATCTGTGACTGCCAAAACTCCACGTACTGCTGGTGGTAAATGGTTTTTCCACATTACCTTGAGTGTTTCATCGGTTACTTTTCCTCTGGCCAGGTCCCGCATTTTTCGTAGGAGGTGAGATGGCTGTAGATCGCCTAGCTCCATTTCACCAATCAGCTTTTTAATTTGCCGTTCTGCTGACTCTTTATACACCGAAATTAATTTTTGCTTCAAGGCCTCATATTTCTTTTCCTGCGGCGGATCTAATAGTATATCAGCGACTTGTTCCGTGACTTCGAGGTTTAATTTCGATAATATTATCCGATATTTCGAATCGTCGGACATTTTCCGGCAATTAATTATTGCCTCTGCCTTGGTGAACCACAATTCAGGTGCTCTCGGCCAAAAATCTTCTAACTTGTCGGTGATGGAGACCGGTGAGAGGGAATATTCGTCGGCTGGCTTTGTGTCTGGCATTGTGTTAACTACTCACGCAGATTAGTTTCTTTTAAAAGATTCCGCACTATAGACGCTGATGGTAAGTGAGTTGCCCGTTCTCGATCACGTACACACAATGCAATGTCTTTAAAAATCACTGATGTAAATTCACGTTATTAGTTTTTAAATCACAACACCACTTTTCGGGGTCACCAATTTAGTGTGCGTATGTTATGCCTTTAGGGTTGTGTGTACGGAGAGAAATCAAATGCTGCGGAGTTCTATTATTACTTTACTTTTAACTCGTTATTAATAGTATACATGAGTAGTTAATTAGGTTGGGAGCGCGTCCACAGTTTACGGTGGTTGCGGGCGAACTGTTGTCGCCGAGCGCCGCACGTACAACGAATACAATACTGATGTGTCAGCGCTCCTACACATCTAACAGTAAAGGCGCAAAGCCATTTCCATGGTCACCTGAACTCTTGCAACAATTCGAAGCTTGTAAAAAGAGTCTCTCCAACGCAACACTGCTGCAACATCCAGTCAGCAACGCCAGGTTGGGTTTATTTACTGATGCTTCTAGCGTTCACACTGGGTCCTGCCTTCAGCAAAATCTAAACGGCCAGTGGTATCCACTTTCCTTTTTCAGCAAAAAGTTGACTCCGCAGCAGGCACAGTGGCCAGCTTATTACCGTGAATTGTTAGCGATCTACGAAAGTGTCCAACATTTCCGGTACATTTTAGAAGTCCAGCATGCAACAGTTTTCACAGACCATAAGCCCCTTTTGTATGCCTTTTTACAGCGACGGGAGAAACTTCCACCTCCACAACTTAACCAGCTATCATTCATTAGCCAATTCACGACGGACATCCAATACATAAGGGTGAAGACAATATTGTGGCCAACGCTATGTCACGCATTGACATAGACGCCATCACCCTGGACCAAGATTATGAAGCTTTGGCTAAGTCGCAGGCATCAGACCAAGAACTTGCTAATTTATTGCAAGGTGGTTCCAGCCTAACACTCACCAAAATCAGTACCTCAGGTACCAACACTCCGGTTTACTGTGACATTTCTACTGGTAAGCCACGTCTCTATCTGACTCCTTCATTCCGACGCGCTGCCTTCTATAAGTTACACAATTTGAGCCACCCCGGTGCTACAGCCACGACTCGTTTGGTGGCAGAGCGTTTTGTCTGGCCTTCGGTTAGAAAGGATTGCCGAGCCTGGTCCCGATCTTGTGAAGCATGTCAGCGCAGCAAGATTTCAAGACACAATTCTACCCCTGCCGGTAATTTTGACACACCATCCGGTCGTTTCATGCATGTCCATATCGACATCATTGGTCCATTGCCCGTCTGTGACAAATACCGTTATTGTCTGACTGCAATAGACAGAGTGTCCAGATGGCCCGAGGTTTGGCCCATGCGATCCATTACCGCGGAGGAGGTAGCCGAGACTTTTACCAAAGAATGGGTATCCCGCTTTGGTGTACCGTCGGTTATTACTACAGATCAGGGTTCTCAATTTGAATCTGGTCTGTTTCAACGACTACTGCAACAATTCGGTACCAAGCGCATCAGAACCACCTCATACCACCCCTGCGCAAACGGGATGATTGAACGAGTTCATCGGCAACTTAAAGCGGCGTTAATGTGCCATAATGATTCGTGGACGAAGTCCCTTCCGATGGTTCTGCTAGGAATGCGTTCGGCGTATAAAGAAGATCTCGAAGCCACGGCAGTAGAATTACTTTACGGAGAGCCTCTCAGACTCCCTGGAGAATTTTTGGTTCCACCTTTAGCATCACGAAGATTAGAAAACCCAAGTGATTGCGTTGTACAGCTGCGACGCAAAATGTCAATGGTACGACCACTGCCAGCTAGTAGACATGGTGAACCATCTTCATTTATATTTAAGGATATGTCAACTGCGACTCATGTATACCTCAGAGACGATAGCATCAGAAGAGCGTTGCAGCCACCCTATACGGGTCCATACAAAATCCTAGAGCGCTCGCGTGATGGGAAAACATTCACCGTAATGGTGAAAGGCAACAAGGTCGTCGTTAGCGTCGATAGAATCAAACCGGCCTTCTTTGATCATTCCGATCAGCAAACTACCCACACTACGCAAGTGCCCGTCCCGGCTGATCCGTCTCCACGGCAAACCGTAAGAGATAAGTCGCCCGAGCCGTCAATCCCGCAACAGTCAGTACAGGTGCATTTGCCAGTAAAGAAGCCCTATACCACACGCTCGGGTAGGCGCGTTAAATTTAAGGATTTTGATTGATTTCTTGTTTTAATTGTTGTTGTTGTTGTTTTAATTGTTGTTGTGCTTATATTTAAAGTTATTTTAGTCTTGTTTTTGTCTCCGTGGGGGGGTGGTGTGGCGATAACACATCGTCCACCAAAAATGACCATGTAACATCACTAGGATAGTTACACATCACTACCGACCCTTGACAGAAACGGCAAGAGATTGTTTTTCCATATTTTTGTTAATTTCCACAATAAAAGCTGTTTAATCCAGAATCTAAGTGATTTAGTTTGATTAATATATTCGGTAGCAGCTATCTCCCGCATATGGATGAAATGGCCGCAGTACACGAGAACAATCTGCGACTCCCGGATGTCCCTTAAACTTACGGGGAAAGATTTATAAAACAATGGTTAGACCTGCTGTCATTTGTATGGGTCTGAATTTTGGGCCACAGAAGGGATGAATGAAGGAAGGAAGTGTGGTGTAACGCGAATGGATAAAATAAAAAAAGAGTACATATATAAAAGGAACAGTAAATTTGAAAGTGACACCGGTGACTGATAAGTTCACTGGAAATCGGTGGTCATGGTATGGGCATGTGATGCGGAGAAATGAGCCAAATGTCGTAAGGAAAATTTAAGTATGAATTTGGATGGCTAAACAAGTAGGGGAAGATCGAAGAATCGATAGATGGATTGTGTGAAAGATGATATTGCTAGAAAAGGAGTGACTACAGAGATAACGACTAATAGAGAAGTAGGGAAGAAAAAAACATGATGCGCCCATCCCAAATAAAAGGATAAGGGCAGGTGAATAATAATGACTAATGGTCCCATTGCCTATCAATAAAAATATATAAAAACATACGAAAGAAACTATCATGTATTAAATTAAACAATGCCCACCTTTGGCTAGATTTGAAAGTTCTGTGGTTTTAGAACTATAAAATCGACTAAAGTCTATCTCTAGCAAAAACCGTACTCTTCTGTCAAACTTGTCAAAGTTTAATAAACAAAGCAAAGAACATCACTAAAAACGTATCTCGAAGAGTTGTTTTGATTGTATTTTATTATATTTTTAAGTAAAAATGACAGAAAACAAGAGCTTTAGTCTTAATAATATGAAGAATACGTGTCGGGCCTGCCTCCAGGCAGCCGAAAACTTATATCCAATGACCACTATGGAAATAAACGCTTATCAAAATCTTACCGAAAAGGTTATATTTTTTTGAGTTATTGTTCTATTATTCGTAGCGTTTATTCAATCGTGTGTAAATAATTGTTTTGCTTTGGACTTACATATAAGTATTTATCTTAACTTGAGTTCCCCATGTTTAAAGGCAATAGACTCGTCCCCATTGCATACTGGGACTTAAACATAACTGGCGTAAGGTGTAGTATGCATTACTGCTTACACCCTTCGAGGTAGATAAGCGTGATGTTATCAATGTTCAAGTTCTCGATTAAAAATACACTCTACAAGTCCCTATGTAATGTCCATTAAATAATAATAAACTTCCCGCACCAACAAAAAAGGAAGAGAAAATTTACATATTACTTATTTACCACTTAGACAATTTTTGCTAAATAAAAGTTACTACTCGATAAACGAATGTCTAAAGGTCATAATTTAAGTACTCAAGACTTTAAATTTTATTTGATTTATTTATTATTATTACGTGTCTCAATAGATACCTGTTTATATTGTATATTAAAGCTATTAGCTTATCTCAAAAAATACCTACATCATTATTTTAACATAGTAGTTTGCTAAATAATTTTATAAACTTTTGTACAAACCTACTTACAGAAATAGACTCATTTATCATTTAACAAATGCTTCCTCTCTCCTAACTCACTTATTCTGCTGTGACCGACAGGGTCCATTGATCTAATTATAAGTTTACCACCTAAGAATACCTACATGTGGAATGCAATAAAAGTATTGAATATGTTAAAATTTTAAAAGGTCTCATAATATAACATCAGGCCTGTAACCCCCGAAGATTTAGGCAGAAAAATCTTTTCATGTGCCCTTAATGGGGGCTATCGTTTTTTTGCTCACCAATTGGCACCACTGTCGAGTACGGTCCTGTTGCAGTACTTTTATTTGATGTTTTGGATGTGTTTTAGTACCCTTATATTCATAGTATGTTTATTTTATTACATTTTAAAACTTCAAATGAATATTTAGATTATAATATTCCTAAATATTCCTAATTATATATTGGCAAGCATGAAGCAGAAAAATCTTATTCTTCCTTCAAGTGTTACCAAATTAGATCCTAACTTTTTACTTAAAGGCTTAAGCCATTATTAATCAAGAATGGCACAACCATTACAGCTATTATGAATCATTCAATAAAAACTGTGTTAAAAAATCCCGCAAACAGTGAACATTCAGTACGTATTTTGACATCTAGAGACCTTACTCTACACTAGCGCCTCTAGCGGCGAACTCAAGCGCGGTAGCCCTCATTGCACCAGAACCCAAACCTCTTCAAGCTCTCACTCAGGATTGGCACAAGAAATAGGACCAGTGGGTCGTCTTAGGTAAAAAAGTAATTTCATTCTGAAAATCACTTTTCCAGGTGACCAGCGAGGCTAGCAACATGAATCTTTGTTTACTATGTACATGGACATTAAAGAAATGTATAAAGTTTTCACAACAGTGTCTGAAAGCTAACGAAATATTGAATCGGACTGTGGAAAGGGTATGTATCGACTTACAAAAAAAAAACACTAATAGTACACTACAGATTACCATACTTATAAATAGTGCCAGCCTGTTAGGTGCTGTCCCACTGCAGGGCAAAGCCTCCTGGAGGAAGCTTAGCGCGTGAGGGAGAGGCAATCGTTGCGCCCTCACGCCCCTAATCGTCGCAGGAGACGCCCTGGGCGTCGAGAATTCCCGGCCACCACAGGCGCGGGCTTGCGGACGGCGAGCGAAGGGTAGCTTGCCGTCCGGTAAGGACCAGGCCCGGGTCTCCGGCGCGTTGTGTTCCACGCGCTCCTCAAAGAGATGTCAGCACTAATTGACGGTCCACTAGGGCCGATACCTGCCAGGGTTGCGGATTGTTCGGAAGAGTTACCGTGGGCCTAGCACAGGCAAGTGAAGGAACACGGGTGGGATTTAGTCAGTAAAAGTCTGACACGCCCTCCCGCTCAGTCCAGAGCAGGAGAAGTTATGTGATGATTTCTGAAGAAAGAATTATATAAAACTAGCGTTTGCCCGCGGCTTCGCTCGCGTTAATTTAGACTTTGACTATCAATTCGGGTTATAATTCAATCGTGATTCGAAAGACACGTGGCGCCATCTATTATCATAAGAACGTTATTATTGTTTTCCTCGGGAACAGTATTTTTTTGCGGGATGAAAGGTACTCTATGTCCGTTTCTGTATACCTGACGACGTATATGCAAAATTTCAGGATGATCCGTTCAGTGGTTTAGGCGTGAAAAGGTAACAAACAAACTTACTTTCGCATTTATAATATTAGTTAGGAAGTTAGGATTAGGATAGTTAGGACTAGCTTCTGCCCATGACTGCGTCCACGTGAAAGTTATTGTGTCTCCATCCCACCATGTTGCATCACATCACCCTCTCGTGCTGTTACTTCGTTTTGGCTTAGCGTTCTTTCTGACTTTTTCTTTCTGCTCGGCTCCTAAGGGTCGTAGTGCGATGTTAAATAACCTTCGTCAAGAATTGGGCTGTGAAAAGCAGTCCACTGCTGGACATAGGCCTCTCCCATGCTGCGTCACAACACCCTGTCCTCCGCCTTCCGCATCCAGTCTGTCCCAGCCACTTTTTTGAAGTCGTTCGTCTATCTAGCTGGGGGGCGTCCCACACTACGCTTGCCGATACGCGTACGCCACTCCAGGACTCGTCTGCTCCACCGGCCATCGGTCCTCCGACAAACATGGCCAGCCCACTGCCACTTTAGCTTGCTAACTCTGCAAGCTATGTCGGTAACTCCGGCTCTTTTCCGGATAACTTCGTTTCTGATTTTATCATATTATTCAAAGAAACCCCGAGCATAGCCCGCTCCATAGCGCGCTGAGCGACCTTAAATTTGTGGACCAGCCCGACTGTCAGACGTGTCCACGTTACCCCTTACTTACAAGCAATCAAATTTTTTTTATACATTTTTATAATATTAGTATAGAGAAATGAGCCGTGTTATAATTTAGTAAACTATAAAGTATATCCTAGCCTAGAACAAAACATTCAAAGACATGACATCCACCAACACTCTGGACCTGCATGTTGGATACAGGTCACCCTCTCTTAGAGAGACTAGGCCTGAGTCCCAGCAGTGGGAACATTATAGACTGATTATGCTAAAGCATAGGCAAGCATGTACTAATCTATCTTTTTAAACTCAAACTCAAATCATTTATTTCAAATAAACCAATTACAGGCACTTTTGAATTGTCAAGGGGTCGGTCAGTCAGAAAGATGAAGTTAGTTGCCCATTGCAAAGGGTAGTAGGTACCAATGGAGAGGAACAGGCTTGAAACTTCACCGACACCCTTTTAAAACAAAATATTGGTTACATCATTCATGTTGATTTTATGCAAGTGTGAACGATGCAGAACGTTAAAAGCGTCCATATTAAAAAGACAAAAAACTAACATAAATAAATAAAATTAAAATAAGCCGTGGCAGCTAAGAGATGACCGGTCCTTACTGACGGCGCCCGTTCATCCGTTCGTTTATTAACTTTGTGTAGTATTTAGGTCACCAAGATACAGGCTGTGCCTTGTTTGACCTATTGGGACCTGCTGTTTAATCTGTCTAAGTCTTCAGTCAGCTGTCCTCCCATACCTATTAACGCTGTAATTTGAAATCTTAGTAGAAGCCAATTATTTTTAAAAGAGTAACCGTGGAGTTTCTTGCCGGCTCTTCTCCATAGGAAACAACCAATTGGAACCGTGCACCTAGCTTCTGACGTTTCATAAGTGTCCATGTAGGTATGAGTGAAATACTTTTTTTTTTGAGTTAGTTTAAGGGCTTCTCTTCTCCGTTTCTACTATACTCAAACTCAAAGCATTTATTTCAATTAAACCATTTACAGGCACTTTTGAATTTTCAAAGAGTCTGTCAGTTAGTCAGAAAGTTGAAGCTAGTTGCCCATTCCAAAATGTAGATCTCTGTGGAGAAGAACGGGCAAGAAACTCCAAGGACACTCTTTTTAAATCAAGATATTACAAAATCCTGGGTACATTATTCTTGTTGCTTCTTTATGTGAGAAAAATGTAAAAAAATATTATGAAATAATTCAAAATATAAGATTAAAAATAAAAATAAGCCATGGCAGTTAAGATATGACCAGTCCCAACCGACGCGGCGACGGCGCCCGTTCACGAACATGACGCGTGGCTCTGCACCATCCAGCTCAACCATTTTGTAGGGAACCGAATGATCCAACACACGCGCCACCATCAGTCAGACATTTAAGTAAGCATGACATAGTCTCAACTGCTATGGTTTCAAGTCAACAACAACATCCTATTTAATATTATAAATGTGAAAGTTTGTGAGGATGGATGGATGGATGGATGGATGGACGGATGGGTGGATGGATGGATGGATGTTTGTTACTCTTTCACGCAAAAACTACTGATTTGGATGGAATTTGGAACAAAGATTGTTTATAACCTGGATTAACATGTAGGATACTTTTTATCCCGGTAGTACGTTCCCGTTGGATAATTTCCGACATCGACGCGGGCGAAGCCGCGGGCAAAAGCTAGTACATAATAAAATGCATGGTAGTCAGCATACTAATAAAGCATTCCCTTTTTAGGACACAAAATCCAGGCTCTCCTTCCAGCAAACGTCCATGTACGACTTAAGAAGATGTAGTCTAGAAGTTCATTACTTGGGCCCTGTAAACATGACAGAATTAAACGGAGAAGAAAAGGAAGAACTAATGCCTCTAGAAGATGATGCTGGAGAAGATGATGGCGATGATGAAATACCTCTGGTGATGCTGCAGACTGAATGTAAGAATAAAAGGAGGGCGTCTGATAGTTATGAGGTAAACATTTTGTTTTAAATCCATGCTGCCGCCCCTCTGGCCATTTTTAATTCATACCCCCAACAGCCTAAACTTATTGAGGAATACAAGCATGATGTTATAATTCTGTGTTCGTTGAGCTCCTTAAGTTCTGAGTTGAGCTGCACGATTACTGACAAATGCGTGCACTGACTGGACATGTCCACTTAATCTGCATGGTTCTTTCTTCAAAAGACCATTTCAGACACCAATCTACATGGTCTTCACATGATCTGACCAAGATTATGTCTGGACTTTAAAAGAGACTGTGACCTCTGAGTTTGTTTTGGCCTTTCTTCTCAGAGTAGTCAGATAGGACTCGCCGACCTCATCTAGTTTAAAAAATATGATTGACGTAAAAAAGTGTTTGTACAAACCTACGTACAGAAATAAAATCATTTATCAAAGGGTACCAACGGGACCCTATTATTAAGCCGTCACTGTCCGTCCGTCCGTCCGTCCGTCCGTCCGTCCGTCCGTCCGTCCGTCCGTCCGTCTGTCTGTCAGCTGGCTCATGAACCGTAATAAGTAGACAGTTGAAATTTTCTCAGTGTGTAATTCTATTTCCGCTATTACAACACAATACAAATAAAATAAATAAAAATATTAAAGGGGGTAGGTCACCATAAAAGAAACGTGTTTTTTTTCGGCGTTTTTTGCCTTGTGGTACGGAACTAGGGCATTCAAAAACCGGGTTGTAAAAAAACCTTTTTTATTCGGGTTTTTTGTTTACAAAACCGGTGAAACCGGTTAAATCGGTTTTTTCGGGATTTTTTCCATTTTTATTAAAGAAATGAGAAATATGTGTGTAACGAAATGAAAATTCTGAAGTCTAATCAAAATATGTAATTTTTTACGTTTATATCACTTATTTTTATAATAATGAGCATTTGTTTGGACTGAAATAAGCTACAACTACTAAGTAACAATACAAAAAGTTTATTTTCTTTATACATAAAAAAAAAAAAATATTATTAGAAATAAAGATTAGAATAAAGATTATTATTTAGGAAAATAACATATTCTTTAAAACTTAACATACTAAATTAGGAACATTTGGTAGGCACATAAAGGTCTAAAGTTACAGAACATTAAATAACAATTTAACTGTCATAAAATACAAACAGGCAAAATCAACAGTGTGTAAAATGCGATCAAAATAATTATTTTGAATATCGCATGAAAAAGAAGTCTTATTTCTAATTTACCAACACAAAATCATAATAAATCGGTCATTCTTATAGATATAAATTCAAAATTCAAAATTAAAGTTACACAGGTAAACCAAATTAATATGTAATTTTGTTTTTTTGGCTTTGAAGGATCTGTTTGTGTATCTTGACTATCTTTGAAAACATATGGGTCAACTGCACTTATGCTTGGTGTTGGTTCTGTTGTAGATTTGGCATTTTCTTTTAAATCTATTGAGTGTTTACTGCGCAAGTGGTTTCGTAAGCTTGATGTAGAACTGCCTGCGGCTTTTAATATTCTATTGCATTCTTTGCATTTGGCAGTGCTTCCGTCCGTGGCACGCAAAAAATAAAACCATACTGATGATTTATCATAAGCAGATTTTTTATTTTCCACATATTTAGCCTTTGCTGTATTGGCATCATCTACATCGCCAGCCCTCTTCATGATTTTTCTTTCTGTAAATATTAAGTTCCATTGTAGCAAACGTTCATGATCATAATCTTGAAAATAATAACGGACAACGTGAAGGAAGTTTTAGGCGATGTAGTCTAGTTAAATGCACACTCTTTGTAAGACTACTTAGCTATGTATTAATATACAAAACTACTTTATTACTTAAATATGCAAAAATCCCTGCTGTGATTACATTTCAGTATTTGGTCATACACTTCATGTAATATTAGCAATGCATAATATACGGGCGATATAAAATAATGTGATCAAACTTACCTTGATTAAAATAATATGTGTAATGTAACACTAACCACCAACAAACACAACACGTGCACTCGTCTCACTAACTCATGTCACTAAGTTATATGCTCTTTACTAGAGCTAGGTTCATCATCATGAGAATGTAACATTGTATTATGCCTTTTTTTGCAATATTTGCAGTGACCAAGTGGGCAAGTAGTCTCCAAATGACCTGGTCGTAAACAATTCAAACAAAGTTTAAATTCTTTCACTTTAGATAAGCGTGCAGCGACTGTAAGCGCCTTAAATTGATCACAACTGAATATGTAGTGACTTTGTTTGCATAGAGGACCCGAAATATTAAATTTTCCTTTACTTGTTAGTATAGAGAAGCTTTTGGGCTTACTGTACGATGACTCTGGCTTCAACTTTAAACTCTTAGCCTCCTCAAGCGTTTCCAAAAGATTGCAACGGTTAGAAATAAATTTTGTGAACATGTCTAAGGATGGATACTCAGTTAGAGTGTTCCTATGTTCTTCCCACTGTCTGCTAGTAACCGGGTCTAACTTTGATGCCATTAAATGTATAACCATTTCACCCCAATGCTGTACGAACAGCCCTAGCGTTGCCAGAGACCGCAGGTTCTTACTGGTTACATCAACAATATCGCGTAAACCCTGACTACTCTCCTTTTGAAGTGATTCCACATTAAATAAAGCTTGAATGTGATTATTTATTAATAATTGCTTGTTATCGTACCTTTCACACAACAATTGCCATGCATTGTCGTAGTTGTCCCCTCTGAAATCTAAACTTTTAGTAACTAGTGCTGCGCTGCCATTAAGTGACGAACGTAGGTAGTGAAATTTGTTGATATTTTCTATACCTTTCTCCTCATGTATCAACGAAATATAAATATCTTTAAACTCCAACCAATCCTTATAACCGCCGCTAAAGTGAGGTAAATTTATTTTAGGAAGTCTAACATTGTTATGTCTAGTAACCACTGAAAGTTGTTCATTGGAGCTTACCTTAGACGCCAGTTGAGCGCGATGCAGTGAAAGAAGCGCGCGAGCACATGCTAGCTGCCTGTAGTAGTTGCTCTCGAATTGCTCACGTTCAGAAAATTGCTCGTCGGGCTTGGCAGACAGGTACTCCAATTGACCCTGAAACTGATCATAGGTGGCATATAAGGTAACCATTTTTTCAATTCTTAACTCTAACTCGACGAGTTGTTCCTCACTAAGCTGTTCGCAAGACTTAGTGGTGGATAAAAAGGTTGTGAATTGAGTAAGCTGTGATTTTACTGAAGCACGCTTTTTCGTAAGCTCTTTAATCTTCATTTCTTCAGCCATGGCTAAATAGGAAGGTAGCTGTAAGCATTAAAAGAAACGCAAGTAGGCAAGAAAAAGACTGATTAAAAGAATTAATGCTAAAAGCACTGAAATATACTCTTATAAGGCGCCTGTATTACAACAAAGAGCAAACAGCAGATCGATGAAGCGTAACTATTCAAAACCGGTAGGCGGTTAGAAAAAATAAATTCAAAAATTCAAACTGTGAAGAAAAAATAAAACGTTTACTTATGGCACTATATTACAATTAATGTTATAACTAGATTAATAAGCACTTATTACTAATTATTAATGGGTAGGATTCTACTTTAATGGGACAAAATCTACTTGAATGGTTTGAAAGTTGACGGTAAACAATAATGAAAAGGACAATACGGACTAAAAGTGTATGATTGATTCTACTGGATAAACAAGCTAGTAACTAATGTTATGCGATGGGTGTATCTACTAATGTATGATTCACTGGTCTAATGCACTATCTAATACTCTTGTGGAATGAGAGTTAGTATATGAATTATGTACAAATGTTAGTAAGATTATGGAAAGATCTCACAAAATCCGTCGACTGCGAGTCCAAACTGAACGTCTTCTTGCTTCAAATGGATTGCAATGTTCTTGGGCACTGCTTGGGCTGCTACGCTGCGATGACCCAGCTACGATGACCACTGAAGAACTCCTCTCTCCAACAAATATGACTCTTCACAAAGGCGCCGAAGATGATGACCGAAGACTGGAACCTGATTCACACGAAGGGCGAGAAGTCGTCTTGCAGTTTTCTAACGGCCGTTTTCATATTTTGAAAAACTGCTTGAGACTCCGGCTCCGGCTCGAAGGACCATAAAGAAGAATGGATAATATCCTCCAGGTGGTACGAGGACTAAAACACGGTAACTTGATTATAAGGTGGACTGTATTACATATATGCACAAGGGAAAGACAAACGGCTAACAAGATTTGAAATATTAAGTGAATAAGCAATCGCTCAGTAGCGCGGACGATGACGCAGTGTCGGTGGCGACCGGTGCGCGCGCGCTGCTCGAGCGCCCCCTCCGCGACCGCAGCTCCCGCCCGCTGTCGCCAGGCGCGTCGTGATATTCTCGACATACCCTATAGACTAACCCAGGTCATGGTCTATTTCGTGTGCCAATCCATCCAAATCGGCTCAGTCATTAACGGGTGAAAATTTTATAGACAGACAGCGTTACTTTCGCGTTTAGTTTAAATTTATCTAGTTTATAATTTAACCTAATCTTATGTGTTACTACTAGTATTCACCGATGACTTGAATGTGCAAACTTTAAATATAAGTTGGTTATTATTAAATAAATATTTTTTTATATTTATATATATATATATATTTTTTTTTTATTCATATAAAGTACTTAATAATATAGAAGTATGGGTTTTGCGTTATCCATTGGAAAAATAGGGCAGTATTATTTTTAAAGCATAATATCTAACATCAGTTAAAACTCGGGACTAATTATTTTTTAATTAATATTTTTTAATTACAGTACCATAACCCGAATAGAACATAATAAACACTATTTAACAGTGGACATAATTTCAGCTGGAATGACGAAAATAATAAATTTTGGTGAACGAGCATTGTGCTTTGAAACTAATATACCAAAAACAACCAGCATACAGGATACATTTTTAGCCAGTGCGCAAACTGTAATCATGAACTCAGCACATGATTCTAGACCCTCTAGCGCAGAAATTTCTCGAAAGTTATCAAAAATAAAAATCTGCTGTTTCATAGAAAAGTGCAATACCTACACGGTCAAAACGTATGAAACGACGTATCAACTAATGAAAAAATATATGTAACAAACGAAAAATTTCTATGCTGGGGGGTATAGAATATACACTCACACTCAGACTTTTTATTTGTTTGTTTTATTTTTCTTTTTTACTTGTTGTGTTGTGTGCTTTGTAGTCTGTGCTAAATAAACATATTTTCTTTCTTTTCTTTATATGCTGAATTCACGGTTACATTTTGCGCACTGGTTAAAAATGGATCCTGTATAATACATACGAGTATTGTCCTTCCCAAATATCGTCGGCCATAATATAATTTCGTATAATATATCCATCGTAATATTATTATGTGTATGCTTCAACGGTCTATTGAGGGTGCGGTATCTCGGTGGAATTCCCTGAATTTGAATACACTCAAGTCGAATTATTGTGGCTCTCACATTTGGGTGAAGGAGCTCATAAGATATATTATGTAATATTATTTTAGTCGTACATTGTTAAATATTATCTTACGAACACATTAGGTGCTTATAAACATTAGAATTAATAGGTAAAGAATTTGGAAGTATGTACAAATTTTAAGCGCATGGCATTTGAAACCTGCAAAGGGAAAAGTAAATCCTAATAATTTGAAATGGAAAGCACAGAGACATTTGGGAACTGCAGAAAAAAAAGATCTTAACATACTGGTCATAGAGAACTTGTTAGGTTTCATAGATTTCAAAATAGCCAGCTAAATTTATTATTTTCTCATAATTTAATTTTATAATTAAATTGAAAAAAGATATATAAAGTATAAGGCCGCGTCCTAACCGAAAGCGATCGCGAGTACGTGATCGTCACGCTTTTTTAAAAGAATATGGTCGCGCGATCAATTAAGTCAACATAATTGATACAAACGATGGCTTCGATCGCGTAATCGCGCGACGGCTGCTTTTGGTTAGGACACGGGGTTATGAGTCCTTAAGCTGCACCACCTTCCAAAATTTTGATTCATTACAGGTAATTGTCAGTTCTCGACACTGTCTAAACTACAGCACTATTTACAAACAACAAATCAAACACACCTCAGCTTCACCTTTATTCAACACAGGTTCATGCGGTACAGTTAAATAATTTTCATGTTTCCACAAACTATTTTAAACGCCAAGAACCTGCACACAGTAAAGATAAACAAACGAATTCAGAGGTTAGCAAAAACATGTAGATAAGTAAACTGAATTGAAATTACTGCAAGTTGTGCGGACTGTACTGCAAATGTTTGAGTTAGCATCTACTTTAAGATAAATGGAGCCAGCACCTTTTGGAGTTGGTAGAGCAAAGATTTTGCCATATTGCATAAGTTTTTGGTTCAATTTAGTGCATTAAGTTTGAGTTTCCAAGTAGCTAGTTAGCTTTAAGCACTTGAATTTGTTTTCATATGCTTAGTTAATAAGCGTCTAAGTTAAGAAGTTATTTATTAAAGAGAATAAGTAATAACCTAACCTAACTAAAACTATTAGCAAGCTAAAATATCGCATCCAAAAATTGCTCCCCACCGCTGTCAACTGGTCATGTACCCAAATGACTGGCGGCATTGCTACGTTGTATGGCAATGCTTAGCGTCTATTAGCCAGGGTAAAATCAAGCCCTAGGGTCATGAGAAGGGTTAACCAGCCATTTGGAGATTTCGTTGAATAAACCATGAGCACGCGAACACTGCGGCCCGAGGGTTTCAACCCCTAACGGCTCAAAAATATAAAACAATCTTGCTACCGCAGCAACAGCGCCGGTACATCACGCCGAGCTAGGAAGATGGGATGGCGCAAGAGTATCGACACATGTTGCGTCCCACACTAAAGGCCTACCCACCTTCCAAGGAAACAAAGACATGCCGTCCGGTCTCTTGCCATCGTCGCGTGCCAAGCCGTTTGGTTCTAATACAGCTGGAACGCCGACCGTGACAAGAGCTCGTCAGGTGATGTAATTGATGTCGTCGATGCCATGGTGTCCGAGGTCCGTATTGACAAGTTTGCCACAGTGACAGCGCTGAGGAGAACAAAAAGGATCTCCTAGTCACAGGAAAGCAGCGAGGCGGAAAATAGTGTCGTCTAACAAAGTGCCTATGTTCGACGACGGTAGTGCATGAAGCCAAAGACCCGACTCCCACTTAACCACAGCCAGCAGGCCCGCGCGCTCCGTAGTAGTAGCAGACTTGTGAAGTAAATTATTCTGCACTACTCTGCAGAGTGGCTCATCCCACCGTCTTTGGGAAAATAGATTGTCGGGCTGATCTGAATTCGGGCAAGCGAGTATCCAGGCCAGGCAGTCTCAGTGAAGCACGGCAAATCAAAATTAATCAATGTTGAGGCTAGGATTTTCCAAATTTCCAAATTCTCAGTGCGGTAGACCGGGGATACGAAAGCCGGTAAACTAATACTAGAAATTTTGCGCCGAGGCCTCCCATACGAATGGGAAGAGTATCTTGTGTCCAAACTCGGACGTCCATAGTCACATTTAAAATCGAAATTAATATATGCCGCCAGATAATTTGGTCCATTTTGCCTATTAGGCAATTGTGCTTCCATAAATGGGAAGTGCAAAGGAAATATGTTAATTTAGGACCGAAACAGCAGTAATGAATTAAGGCCGAATGTATGTTAATTTGGAACCGTCATTCTGAAACGTCATTAAAATTTTGTATTTGATTAGGGCGGTCCGGGAAAGAAAGGCCATCTGCTGAGGGAGGGTGTTTTCTTTCCAGAGCTGTGAGTGTTTCTGGAGAACACAGCGCTACCACATCCCTACTAAAAATAATCTTGCCTGCTCCGCTAATGGCACTTTCCTCTAACTTAGATTCTAGCAGATGATATATACCTCTTGAATTTATCTCTGTGTCCGTAATTTTGAATCTAAATTATGAACCGAAATATTACAGTTTTCTTTCATTTGTGCAGTTAATGCGTTTTTGGTCGCCAAATTCTTTTATACATGTAGAATTCTGTAAGGGAAGGTGAGCAGCTGTTCCCAAGCACTTTGCGAGTTTTCTCGAGCGGCAAGACGAACGCAACCTGCTAGGTGTTGTGCCACTAGAGGCTTAGCACAGCGGGGAACTCGCTTCAAAACAGGAACAGATTTTTTTAATATTGAAATGTTTTCCAAAATGGGTCAAAAGTATAGGGATGTAGCTAGCTGTGTGTTGGTGTAGATTTTGAGACAGGGTCAGAGATAAATAAGTTAAATAGATAAGAAATGAAATAGTTATTTGAACCCGAATCCGAATAAAATTAAATAATACCTACTATAATATTATGAGAGGATTTGGCTTAATAATCATACATTTTAACCGATCTATTATTACATGTGAACTGGGCTGGCTTATGCAATACATATTGTAGGCAATGTCGGCCTGAATTGGAGCTATAATGAAATAATAATGAATTTACTTCAATTTACGTTCTAGTCTATTAAGAATTGACTCGCTATAGAATTAATTGTATTTATAGTAGCCGTAGTAGGAACTTACAACAGTCGCCGTTCGTAGTTTTATATATAACATTCCTTTCTATCGATATCGTATTACCTATGTCCAAACAATAAAAGATTTAGTAGTTCTGTCATAAGTAAAGAAGCAACAATAACTAATCAACGCAAATTACTAAAAAAACTTTTTTAGTGAAAAATAACTTTAAGTAATTTCGGAAGACGAAGTCTATGGTTTTGTATTTTCGTTTACGGCCACCGACTTCCGAAATGACTTAAAGTTATTTTTCACTACGTAGTGTTTTTTTTTTTTAAGTCGCTTAGCTTTTTTTGTAAAAAAAAATGTATTTTTCACTTTTTAGTGTTGTGGTACCTATTCCACACAAATTCGTATACCACTACTTGCTATATAAATAACAGTGACAGAAAGTTATTATAACATCATTAATATACATTAAGTGAAATAAATACGTATTTTTGAAGCTAACTGAAAGATTACCGAAGCAAAGTTAATAAAATGTATATGGGACCACCCCTGAGGCATACCCTATTTATAAAAAAAAAAAATCGACATCGATCCACAATTGCCGTAGATATAGTGTAACAAACATACAAAAATAAAAACATACAGACGAATTGAGAACGTCCTCCTTTTTGAAGTCGGTTAAAAAGTCGAAGTAGCGAGCGTGAGATCGAAAGTGGAAGATTGGGAACCTTCTTGTTTTGGGTGTCGGTTAAGTGTCCAGTCACTGGTAGACGCACGTATTCTACGTGCTCATGGCGTGCAACTTCTTAGCACTATTCCTTTTGTTAAGGTCGGTACTGTGTATACACACAAGAGCCAGAGAAGCACATCATCAACTGTATAATAATTATGTTAAAATATCATCGCACCCAACCAGAGTGTCCATGGAGGTTCTTGTCCGTTCTTCTCTATAGGGAACCTATTACGCTTTGGAATGGGCAGCTAGCTTCATTTTTCTTACCAACCGACTCCTTGACAATTCAAAAGTGCCTGTAAATGGTTTAATTGAAATAAATGCTTTGAGTTTGACCTAAAACCACGAAAAAGAAATACGAAAACCATCTTCCTCCCAAAAAGCAAAATAAGAAATTCAAATTTATTTACCGCCATCTGTGCTCCAAACTTCCGAGTTTACTTCACATGTTGAATAAGAGATGGCGTTACAAATTCATAAGCTCCTCTCATGTTTTATTCAAAAATAAATAAGTAGATAAAGTTTATTTAAACTCATCCGGCGTTTAAACGACGGAGACGGCAGTTAAGTATGCGAAACTGAGACAAAACTATTCGTTTATCAGCCCACAACTTGGTTGGGCTGAATGTTTAAGGTTTGAGTTATGAACTTCCGGACAATTTTTCATTTGTGAGGGTTTCAAGTGTTATGACTTTTTCATCTTACAAGTACTTACATATTTGAGGTAGTTTATCCCGAATCAACAAATCAATCTCAACTTGCCATCCTGTGAGCATAGCATAACCCCAACATGAACTTTGAAATTATGACTAAGTGCAAATAATGAATAAAATTCATTTAGACGCGCAAAATATTCTCAAGACAAAATAAAAAGAAAGAGACCAAAAAATATAAAAAAATCTGTGACGAAGCTGTGTCTTGTTATGCGCAGCTGCATAAGGGGAATCGCCAACTCAGCATTCAATACTTTTAATTATAGAAACATACGCTGCAAAATCGAACGACGGAAATAGTGAGCAGAGATAGCATTTCGTGACGCACGAACCTGAGTTACCCAATTATTGTGCTTCGAATATGCATTTGGACTTATAGAGGTATGAGTCGGGGTGGCGCTGCGTCATGTTCCAGTGAGTCGGATGTGGTACGACGCCGGGTTGAGGCTGACTGCTGGCGTCGACCAGGAGAGGGATTAAGAGCTCTTCTTGTTGACCGGCCGAAAGTGCAGTGTGCTGTGCCAAGGTTGCTTGATGAGGCTGAGGGTGATGACCAGGTATTCGCGGTCGTTGCACGCTGGTGGTCACGATACCCGTGGAAGCCATAGGTGCTGGTTGGCTGTGTGACTCGCCGCTCGAAAGCATGAAGGAAATGATGATGACGTCACGCTGATGTACTTGCCTTGCACGAAGGCTGCGCTAACGTTCATATTCGGGGTCACCAGTATAGAGGTATGAGGAACAGGGTGTAAAGCTCACTCATACTCTATGGAAAAGGGACGATCCTCCGTCCAGACGGGTGTTGTGTCTGGTGGGCGACTGCCCGACGTTTGATGTCGGGACGTTGTATATATGCTAGTCGCGCGGTAAACCTTGCTTGCGCGATGCAGGATTTTGCGTGACGTCAATGTGACGTGTAGCTCGTAAATTTTGGCAATGTAGATACCGCTATAGACTAATTTAATTAATAATATTAATGTAACTCCTTTATTTTAAATAAATGAAGTAACATCATATTTGTTTTTTTTTTTAATCCTCCGTGTGCAGCTAACGTATTTTGGGCCGTGGGTATATTTACAAGAAACGTCTCATTTTATTACCTCAGGAAATCAAATCAAACAGACACCGTGCCTTACATTTTGGTTTCCTATAAAGCGGTGCACGGTCACACAATAACGGCGGCGCAAATACAGAGCGTTTTTGACACCTTAAAGGTTCAGACAGCCGCAACGCGACGGTGCTGGTAGAACAATTTCCAAGAAGTTTTCATATAAATTGTTCTACTAGAATCGTGTCACGCTGCCGCGTCGTACCTGTCTGCGGGAGCCTTAAGAGCGGGTAGTAACCAAAATTGCCTATCTTCAATTTAATTTTTCATGAAATTCATAAGACTTAGGTATAAAATAAAAATAGTATGAGTAACTACATGATATTTTGAAACTTTTTGTGGAACAGAAACACAATACGTTAAAATTTTCTCGATAAAATATCATCACGAAGTTACCCCTAATTTTTACGTTTTTTCAATTTGTACTTAACATGCTAATGACTAATAGGATAATTTTTTGATGATTATCTGTATTAAGACAAGGCGAAAAAAATTGTGCAGGCATTTTTTGAAATTCCTTTTATTTTTGGTATTATTACGACTAGAAGCTTTAAGCACTTACGACGTTTTTAGTTCGTGGAAGAAGTCATCTTCCGTCGCACGTTGCGGGAACTTCAAGCATATTTTTGTTTCACAAATCAGTCGCCGTCGCTCTGTTGAGACGAGAGGACTGCGCTTGAATTTTCTGCTGCTCTGCGATTTAATTTATTTGCGTAAATAATATTTTCGTAATTTATCACATTGTTGGAATGAAACTGTGAAATACAAAACATGAAAAAATCACTAAAACCACTTCCGAAACGATTATTAAAATCGTTAAGAATTGATAAACTAAATAAATACCGCGGCTAAACTATAAAATAAATATATTATAATAATTCAATGTTGATATTTGAAAACTCAAGATGACATACAATTATTTGACAGATTTTTGACTGGTATAGTACAACTAGCGCCATTGTTCTCCACTTCAGTCATTTTCTTGCGGAGAAAATTTACAACATAGAGTTCGTGCTGGAGATTTTAGATCTTATTACTATTAAATAAAGAACCAAATTCGTTTACTCCCACTTTCGTTGACAAACTTCGTGTAAGGGTAACCTTAGACGACCCATTTCGAGCGACTTGACCAAAACCCCCGAATCAAGTTGAAACTCAAAATTTAACATATGGGTAGGTTATTGGTGTAATAATATTATTGGAGTTTACAAAATAAATAAATCGGCAAACTAAAATAGGGTTTATTGCGAACACAAGTACGAAACGGTGTGCACGGGACATGACAGTTTTCATACGGATAGTGTTCTCCTGACTAGATCCCTTCTTATGGTGGGGATGAGTAAAGATTATGATGGAACACATTGTTTGTGACTGCCAGCTTGCTTTTCAAAGCTAAAGTTTCAACAGTTACAAAAGAGGAACCTAATAAACTTTCGACTTTCTTTGGCACCCATATAAATAGATGCCAATTATTTTGTCGGTAAAGCCGAATAATGTACCCTAGTTATAAAAATTGGCCTGTTTTTCACAAATGTTTTCGGCGAGGACTTTTTTCTACTCGTGATCCGCGCAGGATAGGTTTTCATGACACATGCCATTTGACTTTGCACAATACAGTGCAAAATCCACCATACCAATATAATTTTTTACTTGGTAACACTGTTGCTAATTGAATTTGCACGATCCTGCAATGCAATTTCCACGATATACCATTATATTTTTATACTTGGTTAACACTGGTTTTCACGAAGACGTCGTGATGTCCAACTTGTACAAGGCCCTAAATAAAATTTGGTTACATTGGAATTTGAACTTTGTCACGCCAGCATTGAGTTTCTAGTTCCAAAACATGACTAGGATCTAAGATTATGAATTCAAGCTTAGCGTATAGTATAGGCAAAATAAACAGATGTTTTACCTACTGAAGAATTTCATTGAAAATAAAGGGCGTGGACAATGGTCATACTTCGTTTAAATATTTTAATTGAAAAACCAGTCGAGGTACCAATTTGTGCTGTGAGACCTTGCTTCTTGCCAAAAAATCATGATTCTAGGTCAACGGGATGTATCATATGGATTTTAATTTATTTGCGAATGTTTATTTTCTTATTTTATTGACATTTTTGTTCAATTGATTTCATTTTCTCAAAGTAAAAAAGCGGAAGGTAAGTGATGCGATTATAATTATACGCTTTTATAACGTCAAAAAAGCAATTTTATCGAAATTGTTTTCACCATCATGTAGGTAGTATCATGAGTATGTAGTATTATAGTACTTTGATGGAAGTGCTTTGCTTTTTAGAGTTCGGTACCTCAAAAGAAAAAATCGAAACCCTTATGGGATCACTTTGTTATCCATCTATCTGACCGCTTATCCCAGGAATGCGTGGGGGTATCAAGTTGAAATTGATATCAAATACTTAGATAAACGGTCCTTTGGAGCTGTAAAAAAAACGAACTTCTAAAACGTTGACTTAGTATCTTGGCATAAATTGCCATTCATTTCGCATATCTTGCCACTCGCAAATAAATTAAAACCCATAAGATACATGTCGTTGACCTAGAATCATGAAATTTGACAAGAAGTAAGGTACAGGAATAGGTACAGGAAAGTATCTGAAAATTGTTCAATTGTAGTTATGTTACATAAAGTATAGAACAATATTTTTTCAACTACAACGTTAGGTTTGTCTTTCAATTCGGAATCGAAAATTTATAGGCCGTATCTTGAAGTAACATTTAGTCTTTATTTCATTTAAGTCAGTCTAATCTCCAATCTAACATCCCACCAGCATCGGTAACAGATTCACGGACATACAATATTATTTAATAATATACCTACTTGTACCTACACATAGGTAAATTGAATAAAACAGTTTCATCTGATTATTTTGCGTATACACACTACACACAAAATTCAAATTCAATGCCTAAATATGCGCCGGGCGAAAAGTTTCTGCTGGCGGGAAGGGATTGTGTTTTGTTTTTGTCGTGTTTGATGAGAGGGGTAGGGAAAGAGGCGCGGGTGAAACTTGATTTTTTTCTGTCTTACTGCGCCCTCTTAATGTCAGAATATACTGATGAAAATGATAGATTTTCATGATAGCCGTTATAATATATGACGTGTACCGCTTTTCTAGGAAAACGTTGATTTATCTAGTACTTACAAAAAAAAGGCTGTATAGCAATCCTTTAGGAAATGGATTGGTTATGACAGTATGTTGTTAACTATTACTAACTTCTTTCTGCCCCCCTTGATATACTTTTAATTTTCTGATACCATAGCGTGCTAAAACAGCTTATGCCTTACGCCACATCCACAGCAGTATTTTAAGCAGCAACTTGGTTAGTTTACCCGCTTGATGGAAGTAGAATGAAGTGCATCAGTGTTTACAAAAGAGGCTTAAAACTTTATTTCATTAAAATGTTTCTGATAGCTTGAAGTTTCAGGGCTTTTTCTTGGTGGGAAATTTTGCAATCTGGTGGGAAGTCTTCGGGAGAATCAGATTTTTAATTTTGAGACTGGTATTTGCATTTCACTATGGGTATTTAACTCGTTGTGTTATGATTGGTGCAGTGACTGAGCTTTCTGCGTTATGGATCACGGTTACGATCCCTGCATGGATCATTTTATAATTATGTATGGTCTACAAATGATAACTTGAAGATTGGGATGTGTCCCTGCACCCGGCGGCTCCCGAGAAATAACAGAACGTGGTTGGTTCCAGGGATTAGTTCGCTGGTTCGGTGTTTCAGTGGCATCACAGCGAGCTCTATCAGCATACCAGCACTGTGGTTTTTTTTTTATATCGTAGCATTATGCTGAGATAGGGTAGGATATGCCTTTTTGACCTCGCACAGGTCTTTAATAGATACTCGTTTATTGTTGTTTTTATGTTTGTTTTGTTAGTTTTAAATGCTCCTTTTTTATATATTTTTTTAAAATATCTTTTTATTTTTTTGTTTGGATTTCCTATGCGTGTCCCAAATAAAATATTTTTCTTTATTTTATTCCTTTCTGGCTGGAGATCGACTTCATAAGTATTTACTGCAAGAAGAGACGCAGAACAAATTCAATTTCAGGTGAGAACCCATGGAACAAAAATAGAACTAATCCCTGGGACCACTCGCGCTCTGTTATTGCTCGGGGACCGCTGGGAGTAGGGACACGATTGGAACTGCCCCAAAAAAGAAATGAGAGCTTGGAGACACCTAGATTCAGTGACCTGTTACGTTTCATTGACTTATGTTTATACTTTAATTAAAATACTATTTTTTTATCTAACTTTACATACCTATGCCAAAGAAATATGAAAACTGAAACTCCTGTCCCATTGAAGACCATAGCAAGTCTTACCACATACAATGCTATCGACGAGGTTTCCAACCATAATAATAAATTAAGAACCATCGATACGACGATGAACCACTTTTTAACCGACCTTAAAAAAGGAGGAGGTTCTCAATTCGACTGTATTTTTTTTTCTTTTTATGTAAGTTAGCTCAGAACTTTTTTCTGGGTGAACCAATTTGGATGATTCTTTTTTTATTTGAAAGCTGATGCTTTAGTCTCATTTAAATTTGATCAAGTTCTGACCAGTAGTTTTTGAGTTATCCGTATTACTGCGTATTTTTTCTAGGTACTTAGTTTATATTGATGATGTTTTAATAATTTCCTGTCACGGTTATTTACGTATCAAGTAGTGGCGAAAGTGTGTGGGATAAGGTACCACAAGTAAAAAGTGAAAAATAAAAACTTTTACAACATCATTCATCATTGGAATAGCAAAAAATCAACCAACTTCAAAAAAAAAACACTAAAAAACGTGAAAAATAACTTTAATTTCGGAAGTTGGTGGCCAAAAACGAAAATATACAACCAAAGACCGACTTCCGAAATCAAAACAATTTTTCACGTTTTTTAGTGTTTTTTTTTTGAAGTCGGTTGTTTTTTGTGATGAAAGTAAAATAACAATGATGAAACAAAAAAGAATGATGAAAGTAAAATACCAAGTGCAAACTTGCGATTACTTAATAAAACAAGTTTTATAAGAGTAGCTCTTAGCTGATTATATTATCTTCCTCTACAACTCGGGAATCGCTGAGACAATAATTAAGTTTGAAAACTAAAAGTCTCTCACGGAAAATAAACTTTTGTATGGACTATCTGTATTTCTGTAGTTAGGTAGGTAAGGAAAACTTTATTGAATACTTTTACTGGAGTATAAAGTATAGTAGATACTAACCTAATTCAAGGCACACACAACAGAAAAATCTACTGCGCACCAAGTCTCATGCAAATTCGCTCAGCTATTTTAATATTATCCCTGCAGAATTTGCATCTCCTGACTGCAATTAACAAGAAAATGCGATCTCTTATAATAAACTAAGAGAGAAATACGTTATTTTGCTTTTCTGAGATCACAGAATGCAGAGATTTACCTACTTTAGCTGCGGGTACAGCAAGTCCTCAATCTGCCTAGCCTTGTCCCAACTATTTGGGGTTGGCTTCCAGTCTATCCGGGTGCAGCTGAATACCAGTATTTTACCTGGAGCGACTGCCTATCTGACCTCCACGACCCAGTGACTGAGTAACTTAATACCCCTTGATAAAAGATTTTATTTCTGTAAGTAGGTTTTTACAAACACTTTTACACGTCAATCATATTTTAAAAACTAGATGAGGTCGGTGTTTCCTATCTGACAACTCCGAGAAGAAAGGCCGAAACAAACTCAGAAGTCACGGTATGATTGGGTGTCATTCTTTCGGGCTTCTGACTACCCGTAACGACTGTCAAAGATCTACGAATGACGGCCGGGGCCAACGGCTTAAAGTGTTTTTCGAGACACAGAGGGGTTTCGATACGTAATGGATGGTTACCCATCTACGAACTGACCGCTGCAAGCGTATCTTAACCCTCGATTGACCCATGCGACAGTTATTATATAGCCACGAGCCCCTCATCAAGGGTGCACAGCAAGTTTTAAATAACATTATTATGCTAACTAGCTTTCCAACAAGAATTAGCACAACATGCTGCTATCATAGTTAGGTACATAGGTCATCTCGTAGCTTCTAGCAAAATTTATCGCAAGAATTGATCGAAACGTTTTCAAATAACTGAATTATTCATGAATGGTGGTGGTTAATTTTCGTCAGAGTTTGTAACTAGCATGCTCTTGGGATCTATCGTTGGGCATTTGGTACTTAAACTGTAATCTGATTTTCTAGTGACGCCTTCTGCTTGTTTTCTGAGAGATGGGTTAAAGTACTAATGTGTAGAATACTTAGAACTTAATATTAGAACTATATTTCCCTACGGAGTGGGCAGAGGTCAATAGGGGGGAGCGGGGTGGATAGTACAGTCGGTCTTGTAAATGCTTTACTACTTTTTTGTTAAAGTTGTTTGTTATGATGAGTACAATCATGTGTTTAAGTATCGGTCACTAATTACCAGTCACCCTATATATACTACTACTGTGAATTTTCCACATAATTCCAAAAAGAGAAAAGGGGGAGGGGTACACTTAACTCTAACAAAAATTGGCACTTTAAAGCTTCATATTTCACTAACGGATCCCTGAATCGAAAAATTGTTTTCACCAACCCGCAGTATCTTTGAAAGACCTATCTAACAACAATCCATACTATGGGAAAGACGAAAAAAAAACACCTCATTTTACGTGCAGAGGTTTAAAAACAAAAACAAAATACCACTTTGTCGGCGTGACTAATATGTATGTATATCCGTGCCAAATTATAGCTTTCTAGTATTAAGAGTCTCTGAGCTAAGCTGCGGACAGACGGACGGACATGGCGAAACTATAAGGGTTCCTTGTTGACCACGAAACCCCAAAAAAAAAACAAAAAAGCTGGGGTTCGAGCTCACACGTTACAGGTCTCGTGTTCAACCATCACGCTTGCAAAGACCTGACCAATGAGGCAGGCAAAGGATAAATTAATAATCACCTCTATCAAGCCCATTTTGAATATCCTAACTTCCTAACTTCCTTATCCTAATCCTAATCCTAACTATCCTAACTATATTATATATTATATTATATATTATATTTATATTTTATATTTATATTTTTTATATATATATATATTATAAATGCGAAAGTAAGTTTGTTTGTTTGTTTGTTACCTTTTCACGCCTAAACCACTGAACCGATCATCCTGAAATTTTGCATATACGTTTTCAGGTGTACAGAAACGGACATAGGGTACCTTCCATCCCGCAAAAAAGTACTGTTCCCGAGGAAATCAACAATAACGTTCTTATGATAATAGATGGCGCCACGAGTCTTTCGAACCATGATTCAATTATAACCCGAATTGATAGTCAAAATCTAAATTAACGCGGGCGAAGCCGCGGACAAAAGTTAGTTTTCTATAGTTACCATCTTTAAAAGTACTTATTAAATACTGCTCAGATTTGTAGCCAAATATGATCATCACTTACTATAACTATTATTGAAAAGCACGTACTTTCAACAAACTGTGCGACTGAAGTTTTAGCCTTAATTGGTCTCACATTGCACACATGCATACGAAAGTACTAATTGTAACGGCGGTAATGCGAACTAACTTTGAAGACGTGGAGTTTCTTAGTAAAAAGATTATACTTCTTAATAAATTTATAATCAAGAATATGTTTTACCCAACTTGTGAAAATGGCTTGTTTTGTGAAAATGGATTTGTTTTGTATGTCCAATAATGCGCGGAAATTCAAACTAAGTAAATTAATTATAAATTCCAGAATCAATGACGAACAATGATAACTTTTCTGGCGCCAATATGTTCATTTGTTTCTTTTTCACTTTAAACAGCTCTATTAACTAAGCCAGTTCGAGATTTAAGTAAAATTTTTGATAAATTATCTCCTTGGTTGCCGTGGGTCGAAGTAAAAAGTTCGTTCCAATTTTAAATTACACGACAGATATGAGTTTTTATAGTAATCTATTCGGCCGTTAAACACGACAGTTATGAATTTTCACGTTAACACTGCTGGCAGCTAAACACGACAGATATGGATTTTCATACTAACATTGCCGGCCGCTGCTCTCATTTATTTGACCAGTACAGCGTTTTCAATTTATCTCGAAGAAGGTTGTCAAAATAATACTCGAATTTCAAAGCATGTTTGAGAAAATGTAATTTGTCTAACCAAAGGACCTAGACAAGTGGCAATCGCTGTCAAAACGTTTCATATTTCTAAAACTACTTTCAACAGGATCGACATAAGATTTTCGGTACCAAAAGTCAATCCCATTTGACTTTCCCAACATCGTTATCGCTGATGAAATTTCACTTTGTCCAGGCACTTTGGTGGTTCCCATTTTAGGCCAGGTTAAAACTATGTATATGTCAAAAACTCACAAATGTTGAGACAATGTATTTTCTTCATACCAAAGGTTAAGAGTATGAACACCAAAGTGCACATCTGTAGTCAATCCTAGATATCTTACATCATTATAAACTCCGCCGAAAAACAAAAAACAAAAGCGGTAATGTGTTGTACTAACGTCTTTTTTAAGCGCTGAAAGCGATGTACGGTCAGCATCGTTAGTACCGCCCGCAAAAAATATATTTTTAAGCTTCATACAATTTTGTTGAATCGCTCTGGGAATTAAGAATTGTAGATTGTTACTGGTCAGTGCTTGCGATTAAGCTTTCCTGCATCCTCTAGGGTATCATTAGTGGTCATTACGGTATAATACTTGGAAAAGGGAGAATTTGTAAAAAAAAACCTTTTATGCACCAGACGGTAAGAATGAGATTGCATTAAGTTGAATTGTTATTTTTTGTCTCTGCGGTACTTTAGTTTCGTCACAAAAGTTAGTTTTGGCCCTTTGGTTCGGAGAGTGTGATCTTAAGATTTATTTAAAATCTTAGAGAGGTCAACATTTAAATTGTTTAACGTATTAAATTGAAGTAACATAAGTCTAATTTTGGTTTCTATTTGAAATGATTACCTACTGTCCAGCATTGTTTTCAGGCAAATTGATAAAATAATGTTAATTAATTATTAAAGAAGTAACACGTGCTGTGACTTTTGAGCCTGTTTATAGAGCTCTTTGTACAGCAAAAAAAAAAAAAAATATGTCGTGGATAATTCGACGAACAGGCCAGAACGCCACGGTATGCGCAAAATATAAATAAAATAAAAAAAATAACAACAACGGAAAAAACTCGAACGGTATTCAATTACACAAACATTTTCCGTGCCATTTACTTCGTCGGATATATGAGAGCAAAAAACGGTCAAGCGCGAGTCGAGCACGAACAAAGCGGGGATATGGTGTGCATCGAGAGTTCTTTTTTTGTACCTAACTGGCAAGCGACACTTCATGTGACGTAACGCTTGAGCCGCTTCATTAGGTTTGAAAATGGAATAGGTTGAGATGAGGAAAGCATGCTTTAATCGACACATGGAAATAATCACGTAGATGAAATGATGAGAAAATATCGCAAAGAACTCGAAAGCGTTATTAAAGGGCGTGTGTGTACGTGTTGACTTGTAATTGTAACGCCATGATATGATTTGCTAGTATCGCATATTGGATTTTTATTAATAAAAGTTAAAAAAGATTAAACAGGATTTACTTTTAGGCTCTCGAAACGAAATAGATTATAACGTGCCTGAGTCATGAGTTGACTGATTTCTGCTTAAATATATATAAATAATTACCGATTGCTAGTTGCCACCAGGCATTATTATCAATCAGTTCACATAACGAAGCTATAGACTACTAAGTAGATATGGAAACCCCCAATATCTCAAGTTTTCTTCTTCTTCACTCTTACTTCTTACTGAAAACATTCTTATAAAAACCTAAACACACAATCACACACCCACACACTCACACACCCACATATTCACCCAAACTACACATCTACTAACATTCGTCCCGCATACTTAACCTAGATATTAATCAAAATAAATAAAACTACACAATGTCGTACGATACCTTTCTACATTCTGCCAGCGTGCTTAGTACATAATTTATAAAATGAAAATGTAAAGAGGTGGGATCCTGGTGTCCTGAAACACAGGCCACGAGCCTAGCTTAAGCACCAGTCTCCCACAGTATACCTGAATTATGTATCATTGTCGAATATGATCAATTTGAAATAATGTATGTATATTGTGGTGAGAAAAAAATAAAGTTATTATTATTATTACTTCGCACGTACAGAAGTGATAGCTCACTGAAATAAGCAACACAGATGTAACGTCAAATATGTAATATGACACGTAATAAATTGGCTAAAAGTATTGTGTATCCCGACAGCCTTTGGCATGTTGTATAATGAGTAGTGGTACTTCAATGAGAAATGTTTATCCAGGATTTTTGTTGCAACCACCTTGGTCGTCTTAGTCCTTCGAGCCGGATAGTAAGCACCACACTTTATAGCCCACATTTTTGCTTATAGTAATTTAAGGTGTCACCTTGTTCAAAAAAAAATAATTTTGCTGTGACAACCCCAAAATTATTTCACCCAGATTCCCGCCCCACATTTTTATAGCATCCCTACTCTAGGACATATTTTGAGCGCTTTTGTCCCGTGATAAATCTGGCACATGTCGTCGCTGGCCGCTCGAAAATAACACACTATAAAACATTAATGCTCCGATGCCACTACAGAACCTAGACTATGGAGGAAATTCACGGATTTTCGACGTGAATAAAAGCGTGACGCGTACAGTGGTTTTAATTTAATTTTGTTTAATGTTATAAAATATTTTTGTTGGGTTTTATTTTTGCTTTTTTTGGAAAGATATTTGGGCAATATAGACCTAAAAGTATGTGGTAGGGATGTGGGTGTGGGTATATGGTTACTGAATTTGTCTCTCTAGAGGCCTACACACCGGTGGCTTGTACCCTGGCCTTGATGCTAGCGGGTAGATTTTTGGAACGAAATTCTTTAACGCAGCTTGCGGTAGGAGTAAAATTGTAGGAAATTATAGAAATCGTCAAGTAACGAAAAAACCTTATGCCCCTTGTATTCGATCTTTTATTACATATAATAGAAAGAGACACAGAGAGAGATAGTTTCCATGGTTTTCGAGGGTGCTGAAGCTGATAGTGAGATCAAAATGAAAATTCAAGACGGCGGCTGTGAAAATTTCAAATTTTTCATCATATAATCAAAATCTCCATAACGAATTACTTTCGGAGTTGATGAAAAAGTGTAAGGAACTTCGTAACTGACAGGGTTCCCCCGACCCCACACGTTTTTTTTCGCTATTTAACATGTACCACCATTGATTGAATCTGAGGACTATGGGGGTATTCTTTTTTATTTATTTATTTTTATTATTTTCTGGCATTTACAGTACTTTATGCGGCCTAGCTGAATGTCCTTTCCCTTCTTTGGTATTGTTCATCGAATCGTTGAGCTCTTAACGTCCTACGTGTTCAATACAACAACGCGTTTAGAGTGCTGCTGGGGCTGTCACGTTTCTGCAGTGCTTCGACTATGTTCGCAGAAACGCACACGGATGGGTTTCATGCACTTATAAGGAAGCAGTGTGCGTCGCTGCTGAGTCGTGTTAGGTCCAGTAGCAACAGTTTGATAAGCGTGTTCGCGGACAGGTGGGACTCTCCACTGCTGCGCCACTGGATACGTTTGCACACTGCACAGTGAGCAGTGGAAAGTTCCTCCCGGTCCTTATGTGTGTAACTGTCCTTAAGTGCTTTTATTTTGTGTGTGTTGTTTTGTTTTGTATTATTTTTGATGTGAATTAGTTGTTTTTAAAATGTGTGTTAAAATATGGATTTTTCTGAAATAAATGTTTATTATTATTATTATTAAAGTTCTGATTTTAACTACATGATTACTGAAAAATGCGCGCACTGACTGGACAGGCCCACTCAAATCGTTGTGGTTCTTTCCTCAAAAGACCATCTCAAACTCTAACCTACATGGTGCTCATATGGCCTGGCCAAGATTATGTCTGGACTTTAAAAAAGACTGTGACCTCCGAGTTTGTTTCGGTATTTCTTCTCACAGTAGTCGGATAGGAAACACCGAACTCATCTAGTTTTAAAACATAATTTATATTGGACGTGTAAAAGTGTTTTTTTTTAAACAATTTACTTAGATTTTATATACCATAGCTATCGGGGGGAGCGATCATAAATTGAACTACACGATGAAACAAATGCATTTGGCGTTTGTTTGGTAGTTTTTGTGGGACTAGAACTGAATTTCAACAGTTATGTAGGTCTATATGAATTTATTGCGGTTGGTTATTTATTTGATGGCCGAATAAAAGTGCCTTTGATTTTAGTATCAGCAAACATAACTACAAGTACATTGATCAAAAAATAAACAATAGTATGATTTTGATTTTCATTAATCTAAAACCAACAATGTCAGTAAATGATAAATGATTTTATTTCTGTCTGTAAGTAGGTTTGTAAAAACAGTTTTACATGTCAATCATATTATTTAAACTAGATGAGGTCGGCGTTTCCTATCTGACTACTCTGAGAAGAAATACCGATACAAACTCAGAGGTCATAGTGTCTTTTAAAGTCCAGAAATAATCCTGGTCAGATTATGGGAAGACCATGTAGATTGGTGTCTGAAATGCTCTTTTGAGGACGAACCACACAGATTGAACGGATCTGTCCAGTCAGTGCATGCATTTGTCAGTAATCGTGCAGCTGAACTCAGAACTTAAAGAGCTCAACGATTCGACGAACAATACCAAAGAAAGGACATTTGGGTACGCCGCATAAATTACTCAAACTGCCAGATCACGATTATAACTAACTGAGAAAAAAAAAGCAATAACCCCCATAGTCCTCACATAAACAATATAATACTTTTTATAGTAAATATTCATGTCATTGTATATGTAAAAACGTATATAGGTAAAGAAAAAGAGTTAGAAAGTTAGCAACAAAAATAAAAAATCAACATTCACTGTGTTTTATTCGAGCATCTCAATCCCAAGACTTTTTGTCTTCAATATAGTTTTTGACAGTATAATAGGCTTTCTGGCATAGTGTCTGCTTTATAAAAGATACTTTCGGGTCTGAAGTTCCACGAAATCCATGAAACGTATCAATGCGTTTATTTACAAGCGAGCTTGTAGGTAATACATTTTTACTGTGATTGGAAATTATAAAACCATACGAAATATGCATTTTTTTTTACTCTACGTAATATAATATCACGCCATCTTTCTTCAAAGGGTTAGGCAGAGGTGTATGTATAATACACCCAGATTTCGCCAGTTATGTTTAAGTTCCATTTATCATAGGGGCGAGTCTATTAATTATATTTTCAACAAAATTCTAAACTCTACTGTGAAGTAGCAGAACAAATAATCTAAAATTCAAAATACAATACATAGGCAACTGTAAACTGTAGCATAATTATGAGACATACATACAGAAGTTTAACACAAACAAACCAAGAAATTTGTTTGAACACACCTGCTTCCCATTTCCGTTAACATCTGTAGTGATGCAATAATATTCTGTGGTTTTGCTTACGTTTGGCGCTTTTAAAATTTCGTAGGAAAATCTCCTTTTTCTTTGAAAATCTGGTATTTTTAAAGGGGTTTTATAATATAGGGGGATAAAACTACAAGCCGTGTGCCATGATGAACTTTCATACAAACTTTTAATCCCCTAGAAGGAATGAATTTTCAAAAAGCCTTCCTTAGTGCTCACTTTCAGTACCTAAGGAACTCTTGTGCGTAAACTAAAAAACTGAAACTAAACTAAACTAACTAAACTTTAACTAACTAACTAACTCTTCCAAAATCTATGGAGCCTGAGCCAGGTCCTTGTACTCTATACTGAAAAATAGGGAAACAGTTCTTAACTGTCCAATTACTTTAAAATGGCTTGTTTTGCTGGTAAAGCACACGAAATTACACTTGAAATTGCTACACACAACAAAAACCCGTCATGGCGGTAAGCTGTCATTTTGATTGATTAATGTCGTTTGACATGTTTATTGACACTGTTGTGACAGCTGACAGTTCTCTTTCTGTGTTCAATAGTAGATCTATGGTTTACTGACATTGTTTTTAAGCACAGGGTAACCAAATCGGTGAGACGCTATGTTGAAAGTCGATAAAAAATAATTGATAATCATCAATTAAGTACTACAACAGTATACATTTAAATGAATTATCTGTATTTTTCCCGAAGTCTACGGATATTTCTCTTTATATTGAGGTAGTGTACATAGACCAGACCCATTTTTAAACATCTCCTTTCAAGCTTCTAGACCCAGCGGTGTAGGGTGTGCGTTATCTGTCAATTTATTACAGCAACAACGTGAGGGGACAGCAATAGCATTGTAGATACGTTACATATACATACATAAACTCACGCCCTTTTTCCCATGGGGGTAGGCAGAAACTACAGAACGCGACCTGCTACGATCCTTACATACTCCTTTTGCTTCGTTTACGTTCATACATCCTGGTCATACACAACGCGCACGCCAGTTGCGAGTACTAAATGATAATGATAAATGATTTTATTTCTGTAAGTAGGTTTGTACAAACACTTTTACACGTCAATCATATTTTTTTAACTAGATGAGGTCGGCGTTTCCTATATGACTTTTCTGAAGACTACGCACCTGACGTTTCAGGAGAACATCACCAATAAGGTCACAATTATGTTTAGATAAGTCATTCAATGTTTAAGACAGAGTATATTTATTTTTTTATTTTTATATAACTGGCGAAATGTGGGTGTACTATAGGTACACCACTGCCTAACCCTTCGGGGAATACAGGTGTGATGTTATGTTATGTGTGTGTGCGTGTGTGTTATATTTTCACCTCATACAATCTAAACAGACAATGTAGAATAAAGAGATATCGTTTTTCGTTTACAATCCTTTGCCATAGTTCGTCATTATTCAAAATGGAGGACGCTAGACGTCGCAATGTTCATTCTTTTCAGTTTATTAGTTCCATTATCTCTTTTTTTGTTTTTTTTTTTATTCCTTCCTCAAAGAACTGTAAGTCATAAATTGTAGCATTATTTTATAACAGTGGAGGTTTTCTTTTGTACACTTTAGAATTGTAATATGAATGCCCAGTCTTGAAATGGGTTGTTTTTTGTTGAATTTTTATTTTTATCTTTTAGCCGGGTTACACCTAGTTATATAAGCATGCTGTGATCTCCTGTAATTAAACGGACACACGTAAAATAATCATTTGTATTATTGTGATTTCTATTATATCTGTGTACTCTTTGTTGGAGATCCCAAAATAAAAACACACAAAAAAAGAGTAGTGGTGGCCCAGTGGTATCTTCCCCGACCTTCGAGTTGTAGGTCGTAGGTTCGAACCCAGGCAGGCGCTTTACTTTGTGTAAATAATTTCATCACCACTGCTCTCAAAACGGTGAAGGAAAACATCGTGAGGAAACCGGCATGGCCTAGAACCAAAAATTCGAAGACATGTGACATCTACCAACCCGCACTGAGCCCATGTGGTAGATTACAGCCCATTCCCTCTCAAAGAGAGGAGGCCTGTGTCCCAGCAGTGGGAACATTATAGGCTGATTATGCATTATGCAAAAAAAATAACACGATGAAAACATGAATGCAACGGATGCGGTGATCAGGTGAAATTACCTATATACAGTTTGTAACCTTACCTTGCAGTAGGTAGGTATTACATTTTCATTGGTGGATTAAACCAAACCTCTTTTCGTAAATTAATAGCCTTTTCATCAATTAATAATTTAGGGTGAATACTTTCATCAATTATAATTAGAGAAACCCTATGTTTTTTTTATTTTTATATATTCATTTATAATTAGAATTATATGTTTTTTATGTTATATTATAAATGTGTATTTTATTAATCAACTATTTATTAATAATATAAGCTATGGGTTCATTAACAACTGATTTTATTTGTAAGCTAATGAAAGATTTTCTTCTGTTGTGTGGATATTCTTATGATCTTTTATAATTTGTGAATTATATGAATAAATAATAATAAAATAAAATTCCATTTCAGCCTATAATAGGTAGGTCCCAAAACGCGTTGCACGGAAATCTTAAACAATGCGAGATCAGCTTAAACTGGAAATATATAGCTTGGTATGTAGTCTCATTGCGTCTTTGGAATTCAGACGAAAAGGGTTTCCCTAAATTATTTATTTCACTTAGAAAATGTTATTCCTGTCTGTGCTATAAAATTTCATTTTCACAATAATTGCTTAAGGCCTGCGGACACCCGTCGCGTGTCTACGCGCGTGGACACACTAGTGGCGTTCGTGGGAAGAATAAAGAAAGACAAGGTGGTGGGAATATTATTATTATTATTAAGGCCCCGTGCGTGCCCCAGAAATGGATTTCATCACACGGAGTCGGGCCCTGTTGCGCTGGCGTGGGGTCTGCCTCCCCGCGACATACGCCCGCGCGGTTCCCCGCGACTGAGCACTTTTGTATGGAACCGCGCGGGCGTCCGCTTAACACAGTTTTAGGCCTAAAGCCGCTACCGAGCGCATGAAAAACTTGGTCTTTAGACCCCAAGAACAAAAGACTTAGAACTGTAATCGTACCTGCAATACCACCCCTCCATTCTCAAGTCCATTACACATAATAGCTAGAAATCAGTTTCTATACTTAACCAATGTATTCTACCACAGAACCTCTTTTATCAATTCTGTGTATTCTACAAACTCATAGCCTTCTCAATTCAAAATACGCCTCAATGACAGACGGAATAATTTGACGTATTTCTTGTTAAAAACTTCGTACGTAACAGTAGCCGACATTGTAAGCCGTTTATGTCAGAAACAAACTCCCGCCCACAGGCTTTACTTGACATATTTATTATTTACGAACTCGGTAGTTTCGTAGTGTATTTCTATTTGATCAGGGAAGGAAATGTACTGTAAGTAGTTATTTGACAAAGTCTGTTTTACTGTGTATCTGGGAAATGTATTTTATAGTATTAGGTACCTACCTACCTTTACCTACCTATCTATACAGAATGTGTCTCCATCGACACGCAAATTGTTACCTTTAAGTACATGATTCTAGACCCATCAGCGTTGATTTTCGTCGGTTATTATAAGTAAATAATATACATAGGACTTAAACATAACTGGCGAAATGTGGGTGAACTACAGGTACACCTCTGCCCACCGTTTCGTGAAAACAAATAATGGTATTATGAGTTATGTTTATAAAAAACCGGACAAGTGCGAGTTGAACTCGCGTGGAGAGGGTTCCATACGATGAAATGTTACCCGCCAAAAAGATTTCATGTAAAGTAGGTTGCCAAGACTTACATAACGCTTTCACTATTAAGTTACAAAGTTATGAGTGAGGAGCCAGTCAGTGACGATATTCGACGTATTTTAGGTATTAATAAAATCCAAAGTATAAAAGCTTGACAAAGGAAACTGTATTTTATAAGTCTGCTAACTACATTTTATCCTGAGAATTTGAGCTTTCTAGCATTATCCAGGCCGAAGCTTTGAGGGTTTAAAAATACGACGAAACGCTTCGAGAAAAGTTAGGTAGTGACCCTGTTTTCTGTTCTTGGCTCGTCTTGTAGGCAGTACTACCGTGCCCTCAGATCCCAAGAACAAACTCGACATTGTAGTTAAAAAACATTTTCTCCCATACATTCTTCATACATACAATCTTTAAAGATTCACCATGTTATTTTAAAACTATAGACTTCTTAAATTAGATTTTCCTGTAGGTAATCTGTAAGCAAAGAACTATTTTCTGTATTTCTTTAAAACAAAATTGGCTCAGTAGTTTTGGAGATAAGGGTCCAATGGTCAATTTTCATATATTTTCTTAAATAACTTCAAAACTGTTTATTTTAAAATTATACAAAAACTATGTTTGAGATCTTACAACAAGCCCTTTTATTGGGTATGTCACACGGTACAGTTTACAAAACTTTGCTTTTTAATTATCTAGTTTGCCCCCCAAAAGTTACACGTCCGCTTTAGAGTCACAGAAATTCATATTACCATATGAATTTCTGTGACTCTAAAGCGGACGTGTAACTTTTGGCTGTGACAGATGGACGGAGAGACGGACGGACGGGTGATCCTATAAGGGTTCCATTTTTTCCATTCCGAAGATTATGCCCTCCATATAAACTCACATATTTTATCTCTTTATGATATTATTATAGATTGATTGCCTGTTGATCCAATAGAGTGTAATGACACCAAAAGTTTGATATAAATAAGCAAGTAGGTAACCACAAAACTAGCAACAACAAGACCATAAATAAATATCTAATACAAAAGTACGTTTATTAGACGACTTGTTTCGTTAACACAAACTTGTATCTTCACAATAATGTCTAATTACTTTCTAAAATAAACTCGACGGAAAAGGAAAAGAGGGGCCGTAAATAAACTAATTTGTATTTTTTCTAATTTTCTTAATTTCGTCGTTTTATTCATTAACTTTGCTTCTTAGGGATGGATTCTGAATGAATACTTTTACAATGGTTGAAGTATACGGCCTCTGGTTTTCAAAAGTTTTTTTTTTTTATCCTTTGTCAAATTTTGGCTCGTGGCTAAATAAGGAGAGTCTTTTCAAAAGGACTTGTTTCTCATTTTTTAAGTTATTTTTAAAGTCACAATCTTTTTTCCCAATGTTTGTCAATGATATCTTGGTCCTAAACAGCTTATTTCCTGTAGAAAATCAACCTCAAAAAGAGCTTTTCGTGTCAAACAGACTTATATCAATGCCATTTTATCCCTTTAAATCCATAATCCATACTCGCATCAAAACAGCTTCATTCTGTTCAAAATTCATAATGTTTCGTTCTAATATTTACGGAACAAAAGAAGTTATATTTTTAATGTACACCTATATACATTGTATGATAAATATACTGTATGCAGATGTGAGTGGAAACGCCGGGAGGGGACGCCCTAGGAAGACATATAGTGACCTTATTGGTGATGTTCTTCAGAAAGGTCAAGTGCGTAGTACTCGCAAACGGCGTGCGTATATGACCAGATGTATGAACGTAAACGAGGCGAAAGGAGTATGTAAGGATCGTAGCAGGTGGCGTTCTGTAGTTTCTGCCTACCCCCATGGGAAGAAGGCGTGAGTTGATGTATGTTAAAAATATAATACTATTCACCCACCCCTGTCACCTTTGATGCTTTTTTTTACCTATTTTAGTTTTTGAACGGGTACTTTACATTTGACTGTATGTCTTGTGAGACCCGTGGCTAAGTTACTGAAAAAAGAAAAATTGACAAATGTCAGCAGTGGGAATATTTTTGAAAGTTGTTTTGCTGTCATTATTTTTTTAACCACAATAATTCGACACGTTTCGTTTAGATAATTTGTTTCAAACCCATTGAAACGGTGTTTTAACTTGAAAATCAACATGAGTCTTTGTGTAATTGTCTTAATGATCATGTAGGGGAATTTCTTGTTTAGGTTAAAATAAATAACATTAAGTATTTTGGTTTCTGTGAGACATAACAAAAACGAATAAATTCATAACATAAAAATATTTTATTTCTTTAATTTTCAAAACCGCTTTTTTCCAAAAAAGTTTTAAACGAAATGGCTTATTTCCAACAGGTAGGTACTAAACAAAATGGCTTAAGTCTAAAAAGTTTGCTCAAAAGTGTTTATTTCTTAAATATAGATTTGAATATATATTTTATAGGGAGGGGGGGGGTGGTAAAAAATTACAGTGCTATAACAATGATATCAACTTTATGTAAACATAATATAAAGATGCAAACTGCATTTTAATCTTTAAACAATATTTTGGTGTTTTTTAATTTTCTGAAAAATATTATGTTAGTGACGAAAAAAGGCTTTTTGAAAAGACACTCCTCAAATGATAACAGCCGCATGGGTCGATCGAAGCTTCAGCAACAGTTGCCCCGGTCTGTTCGTGGATAGCTGACCATCCATCACAGATCGAGACCTTCTCCGTGCCACGGTAAGCACGCTAAGCGGTTGGTCCCGGTTGTCTCACCCAGTCTTACCAAAGGGTATCGTAGTACCCAGTTACTGGATTGTTAAGGTCAGATAGGCAGTTGGTCAATATAAAGTACTGATATTCAGCTGCATCCAGTAAGACTGGAAGCCTACCCTGACATAGTAGGGAAAAGGCTAGACAGATTAATTGTCAAACCTTCTGTTCACTCGTACGATTGCTTGTTGTTACTTAGGTCAACCAACCACGACAGCTAACATGAGAGAACAGATTTACTGATTAAAATACTTACTTTATAAGCTCCAGGGGAACTCTTCACCTCTTCTTCTTCTTCTCTTCATGCTGTGGCATAACTTTGAAGAGAACTAACTGTGTCTGCTAAATATTTTTTAAGATCTATAATTAGCAGGGTAACAAGTGAGTGAGTTTAGTTTTAAGAGCACTGTTTCATAATTGAAACATCAGTAGTTCAAAACTTATGGTGACTTATTTCTTTTTATATGAGTGTTTGGTAAAAACCAATGTTGATAGAATGCGGGGAAGTCATGGTTAGATAGGTAATTTAAGACATGCAGGGTACATGCGTAACACACAGTAGGAACGGTTTTCATTTTGACAGTTCAACAACATTCATTGCGTTACTTACGTTGCTGAGCAGACGAATTTTTCGAACATATGAAGCGATGGATTAGCAATATCCTTCAAAATAATTCAAATTGTTATTGAGGCTAGGGTTAGGGTACTGGCTAATTATGCTGATAAAAATTTATAATATAAGGTGTCGGTCCACCTATATTTTAACTTTTTATCAGCAAATCAATTTCTGTACCAAAGTCAAAGTCAAATTCAAATCATATATTTCAAATAGTCACATAAAAGGCACTTTTGAACGTCAAAATTAAAAAAAAAAAAAAAAATATTCTAGTTGCCCCTTCCAAAAGGTAGTTTCGAATGAAGAAGAATGGGCAAGAAACTCCACCGTTATTCTTTTTACCCAAAAACACACAGTTCAAAGCAAACTAACCATGTACTTTATATTGTAATTATAACAACTAATACTACTAACCCACAAGATAAACTCGTACCACCTCGGTCGTCTGTACTGAAACTCTCACGAAGATGGGACGGTAATTATGTACCGCTTGTTGTGCCATACAAGTTTCAGACAAAGGGCTGTTTCAGTACACCTGAACTTAGTCAGTCAACTCTCACCAGCTAACCTATGTAGTGCTTTTGTTATTCAGGTAAGTTATCTATACTAATCTGTACTTCCATACTTAATTTTATTAAGGGGTGGGTGATAGAAATGGAACGCACTCTAATTACTTTAAGTTTTATCCGCTTACTTGTGTGGCGCTAGGTGTGTTCTTGTTATGTAAATAAAAACATACTTAAGGGGGAAGCGCAAGGGTAGCCCGTGAAATTCAAATTTTCTTACGTTTTTTGCTATTTGAAGGTCAATGTCAGGTTGTATCTTGATTAAAATATGATTCGCGACCGTAACAAACATGGCTTTACAGAATTATAATCATTAGAGTCAGCAATACAACTCCTTAAGTTAGAATTGGCGTCAAATGTCATGATTTCATGAAATAGTCATTCAATACAGTAATATGAAATTAGAGAGATGTATATTCTGTAAAGCCATATTTGTTACGGTCGCGAATCACATTTTAATCAAAATGCAACCCGACAGTGACCTGCAAATTGCAAAAAACGTAAATAAAAATTAATTTCGCGAGCTACCCTGAAGGTCCCGCCTTAATATTGAATTACTAATTTATTATTTGCTAAAAAACCTTCATGTTTCGCAACATCAACCACCCTTTCATAAAGACAAAGAGAAAAGAAAAAAAAATGTGGAAAGTGAAGAAGTGAAAATGTGTATTTTAGTTTAAAATAACTTAGCAAACGATTTAAAATTATTACAGGGTATTTTTTCAAGATAAAATTGACAAAATGCCTTCTAAAGTGTATTGTTTTTATAATATTAAGGAATTTCTGGAACATCAAAATTTAAAATTTGTATAATTATAAGAATAATAACAATATAAATTAAATCAACCTCAGGAGGCTCTCATTGCGCAGCTGGGTCAAGGGCTTGATTCAGAGAGCAGTACTTCTGGACACGGCACGCATAGTGAGGAGGTTCCTCTCTCTAGAGCCCTGACCACCGGCAGCTTGGACCCTGTTTCTGATGCCAATGGGCCACAATTTTTTATATTTTTAATTATTTTTGTATGTTTTTTGTCAAAAAAATATTTAAAAATGTATTTAATATGTAATAAGATAAATAAACCAAATATAAATTTCAAAAATTACATTGTGAATAATCGCATGGTAATAGTTTAAAATAATAATAATGAGTAATATAATAAGAATGTACGAAAAGTTAATAAAAATTTGCACGCTTGCTTGTAGGCAGAATCCAGTGACACTTAGGTTATAATATCTCACCTTTACCAAAACAATGTAATTCCAGCAAATACCTAAACGTTTAATTAAAATAAATAAATTATTAAATAAAATTTATTGAAGTATAAAATAAAATTATGATTTACATTAATTACAATAGAGGAAAATTTTAATTCTAAATGTAATGTAGACCTGCCTGATCTAGATTTATAAAACCTGTGTTTCAGGCCATCAATTTATATCAAGCATTTAGAAAGATGACAACAATAAATTTATTAGAAGCTTAATTGAAAGTAGACTTAATATTTTCAACGACTTAAAGAGTAACTAATTGATTTGGTTCTTAATGTAATAAATTCGAAAGTAATTTTCACGCCTTAAGGCACACTGGCGCGGCGCGACAGCGTAACACAAAGGCACCGCGCGTCGCGCGATGAGCGGTGCCTTTGTGCCGCGCTGTCGCGTCGCACCTGTTTGTGGGAGCCTTTAACCTCTGACCGGATAATGATGAACTTTATCACAGAGACCAGAGTTAAGACATAAGATACGTTTTATCCCGGAGGTATGTTTTCGTGAAATAATTGGCTACCACCACGCGAGCGAAGCCGCGGGCTTAAGCTAGTCATAAAATAACGTAACAAAACATCACCTATGTAATCCCCGGAGGGGTAGGCAGGAGTGTATAGTGCAACCTCATTTCGCCAGTTATTTTTAATTCTATGACATTAACCATACATCCAGATTCGCGAGCTGTTACGCAGAAATTCTTGATGGAAAAATGTACCCAATAACAGGTCACCCAACTCTGTCCCAGTTATGAGATCTACATGATTTGATATATATGATTATTTATATTATATATATGATTGACGTGTAAAAGTGTGTGTACAAACCTACTTACAGAAATAAAATTATTTATCATTTACATTTTGTTTTATATTAGAGGCCATTGATTTTAAATGTCCACCAATTCACACGCCGATCTACTACTGATAGCTTCCTAATCCGTGGAAAAATCCCCAACCAGGAGATCGGACCCAGGACCCAATGGTCAGCATACGCGCTTAGGACCGCTAGACCGAAGAACCAGTCCATGCATGAAATATGTTTCGGATTAGACTTAAACAGCTTTAAATAAATAATATCTGATTGTCAGTTTGTTAATAACCTGCTATAAAAAATAATAATAAATTAATGTTTTAAATGCTCCTTTTTTATGTTTTTTTATTTTTAATGTTTATATTTCCTGTGCGTGTCCCAAATCATATATTTTTCTTTCTTTCTTTCTATTTTCCGGCCACCGAGTGAATGCGTTTCTGACACCTGTCAGTTGGACACGATTAGGAACTAATCAAGTTTTAATTCGTAAAACACATACTCTTTTGTACTCAGCATTTGCAGTCCTGTTGACAGTTGGTTAACTCTGATTTTGAACCATAGTGATCTTTGTTATCGCTGCTATAAGATTGCTGACCTATGTAAAATATCTTTTAAAGGAATGTGCCCTCTGTTGGAGGTGTTCTTACTGCTATTTTTAATTTCAATTCTAGAATTTTTTTAAGTTCTAAACTAGATTTTTCGGGATTTGGAAATTCAATTCTACGATCTGTAAAATCCTTTGCAAAGATAGGTTTGTTTTAATTTTCATCCAGACACCTATCTTTTGTGCAGTCTTTTCACAATTCAATATGAGATAGTGCATTCCCGACACCTGTCAGAAATGCATTAAAAAACCAAAAATAAATATTTTATTCGGTAAAGTGAACACACCCTCACACACCCACATATACACCCAGACTCCACATCCACACACTACTTTCACACTACATTTTCAATACCCTAAAGTACTATTGTAATTTCTGCATGCAAAAAATTATCATGTTCATTAAAAATCTTAATTGGTATAAAAAATATAATGTAATGAATTGGAAAAAGGCGCTGAAATCTCATATACAGGTTTTTACCTAGTTTGGGTTTCAGAGGCTTCATAGGTTTTTGTAACTTTTACCTTTTACCTTTCTCAATAAAGTTTTTTTATTTTATGTTACCTGTCTCGGGGTCATAGGATCCCGGTCCTATCGGAGGCGTTCGAGGGTCCGAAGCCAACTCGCAGAGGCCCCTTAGATAATTTTAAATGGAATGAGGCACCAACCGACGATTATCCCTGTATACAGTGTGCAAGTGCACCCAAGGACAATCCCCGGTTGGTGTTGGACTATTGCAGGATATGGAAACAAAAATAATTATTGAACTATAGGTTTCCGTGGCTAAGATGGACTGGTTACCAAGAACTATGGAACGGCTATGGCCCCTGCCTGGCCAATGTTATATATATAAAATACACGGATAAAATGGCAGGGGGTGACTTGCACACTCAATAATGGGCCCCCGAAAACGGTCGTTAGCACATATTGTTGTAGCGACAAAGGGGCAACGCGTCCTAAGGTGCTTATGAGAAGTGGAGAGGTATCCCACGGCTATCAGGACAATCCCGAAAGTACGGTCAAGATCCTTACCAGCATCTTACTGGAATACTTCCTTCCTCCGGGCAAATTTGCTCTTGCGAATCTCCACTCAAGCCAGCCAATAAAGGCAAGAAAGAGGTGGGAGCTCTATTCCTCGTCATTGTTCACTCCAGCCGGCCAATAAAGGCAAGCCAAAGGTGAGGAACAAGACTTTTCCCAGGAGATAGTGTCAGTGGGGTCGCTACGGCTCAGCAGCTTGCCACATGCTGCCCTGCGGGTTCTTGTATCTCTTTTGGTCTGGCTCCTCACCCTAGACCTGTTTCAGCAAAGTAAACTCTACCGGTACAGACTTAGAGTTCAGGAGCGCGCAAGCCCCACCACGACGTCAACGTAGAGACACGGCGGTGGGGTTATTATTATTATGATTGTCCCATCGGAAGACGTGTAATATACACATTAGTTAAACTATTTGAATTTTTCATGATGTAAAAAAGTTTTTATTAATGAGATAGTAGTTCTCACATCGGAAGGCGTGTAATACACACATTAATGCAAATCATTATGTAGAACTCTGGAAGGTTAAAGCGATAAAGTTCTAATACAGAATCCTGGCACCATAAGCCCGACATGCAATTTAAGACCAGCTTTTCTTGTTTCGAACTATATTCGTCAGAGAAAGTCGTCAGCGTTATACGACCGTCTGAAATTCGATCCCATTGAAAACAGGAAACCGTATAAAGACTCGCGAAGGCCGACGAGTCGTAGAAATTTAATTTGGGCTTGGAATGGAAATGGTAATTTTATAACATTTTCCCTGGAGTTTTATAAATCAGATGATACTTCATCTTTAAGGAAATCGAGTGACAATAAGCATTTTCATATAAATCCAGAAAAATCGATTTCCCTGGAGTGTTGTTAATAGAATGGGGAACAAGCTAAAATAAAAACTATTATGAATTAATTTAATAGACTCCGTTAAATGGCCTCGTGGCTAACATCCACACGAGTCGATGGAATGGGTATCGTGTTTAAACTGGGTTGTGGAGGTCAGATAGGCAGTCGCGCAATGTAGTATTGATATGGTATTCAGCTGCATCCGTTTAGATTGGAAGCCGGCCCCAACATTGTTGGGAAAAGTCTATGTAGGCAGATGATGCTGACGAGAACTCCGTTAAATGGTGATTGTAATGTAAATTTTAATAGATGGATGCTTTGTGAGAAGACCCCTACATAAAAACGAGTGATGGACACGAAGTTTTTTACAGAAAAATTGATAAATAGAATACTCTTTATTAAGTACACCACCATCACCACCACTATCTTACTGATTTTTTCGGGCTCTTGAGGAGACTCAAGGCATCTTTCCTGACTCGTTTATGTGCATGTACTCGTACTAATGAAATGGTGTCTGTAATGTTTCGTTGTGTGTACTTGGTAAGACGTATGTAATTGTCTTTTAATTTTAATTTAATTTAATGTAATTTAATTTAATTTATTTTTTGTTCTATTACTACGGGTTAAAACCTGAAATAAATGATAATAAATTACTCATCGCTGAAAGTCATCTTTTAAAGACAACCAAAAATCAACTGATTTATTTGGACTCTGAAGGCGCATATATACCTAACCATCCCTATAAATGTAATCCATAAATCCCACTCAAAATTATAGTTTTTCTTAATAAACTACGCATCATCACTACGAAGCAAAAATAAAAATTCTTACCTATACCAACCAAACAGTCATCTTTTTTATCACTCAAAGTTGAACCTAACACGGTATTGTAATTTCCCAAGGGATCCTCTCGTTATGATGACGTCAGTAATGGCCCAGCCTCATGATTTAAGTAATTTATAGCTCAAGGGTATTGATGCTGAGTAAATAAGGATATTATGACGGTAGTCCAATTTTCGCAATTTTCTTTAATTGGGAAATTATGTATTTTTTTTATGTACTTTTTCCTCGTCTCTTATGAAAAAAGTTTGTTGCAAGTTTTTGTTTTACAATGGTTGTTTCCTTATGTTTTTCTTGACAATTGTTATTATAAAAATAAAAAAACACGTGTGGCACTCGGGCACTGCCGCGGTAAAGCTATTGCATAGCATTTTTTATCAACTTATGCAATTATAATTATTTATTTATTTTTTATTTATGCAGTATTTTTTTTTCTTTGATATTAATTCAAGTACAGTCGTACCATATACATACACGTTAAGCGAACGCTCGGCCGAGCTACATGGTAGGCGGAGTAGGGGGTGTTAGGTTTTATTTTCGTTACGGAATTTCTTGATTCGGTCGCCGCGCTCGAAGCCCGCGATAAAAGTTATGCAATAGCTTAATAAAGCCTCTTTATTTCAAAAACATAATTTTAACAAAAATAACTAATAAATAGATGATGTTACTGTGTAAGTAATGAGTATAACCTCTTGTAGCGGCATCTACAACGCCACATGCGAGCTACGCGTCACACTGACGTCACGGAAAATCCTGCATCGCGTAAGCAGAGTTTACCGCGCAACTAGCATAAATACAACGTCCCGACATCATCCGTCGGGCAGTTGGCCACTAGACACGACACATCCTCCCTTTTTTATTGAGGTATGACTAACTTTTACTTCCTGTTCCCCATACCTCTACACTGATGACCCCGGATATGAACGTCAGCGCAGCCTTCGTGCAAGTACATCAGCGTGACAATATCATCACTTCCTTCAAGCTTTCGAGCGGTGAGTTATACAGCCAGCCAGCACCCACAGCTTCAACGGATATCCTGACCATCAGCATGCAGCACGAGCACATACCTGGTCATCACCCTCAGCCTCATCAGCAACCTTGGCACAGCACACTGCACTCTCGATTGGTCCACAAGCAGAACCTTTAAACCCTCTCCTGGTCGACGCCAGCAGTCAGCCTCAACCCGGCGCTGTACCACATCCGACGCACTGGAGCATAACGCAGCGCCACCCTGACTCACTGGGCAATATTTGCAGACAGGTCCGACCCACCGTGAACTATGCGACACCCGGTTCCGACTCATTGGAACCTCAACTGACCCTGACAAGCATCATCTGATACACGACTCAGCCCACTATTGACCTCCGATATCCACGGGGGAGAGATGTAGCAGCGTCTACAACGCCACATGCGAGCTACGCGTCACACTGACGTCACGCAAAATAATGCATCGCGCAAGCAGAGTTTACCGCGCAATTAGCATATATACAACGTCCCAACGCCAACCGTCAGGCAATCGCCCACCAGACACGACACCCGTCTGGTCGGAGGATCCTCCCTTTTCTATGGAGGTATGAGTGAACTTTACACCCTGTTCCTCTATACCCTCTTGGTTATGGGCCTCCTCCATTTGTTTCCATTTGTCTGTTTTCCTATTTTTATAGCATCATGTTAAAAACGGACATTTCACGGGCCTTTAAAATACCTTTGACAAATTTGATAGAGTACCTTATTCAGGGATATGTTGGCAAAACAGAAAAAACTGCCCATCACGTGATTATGGCCACCAAATGGTAACTACTTACGCGTATAGGCACCTGTAATAAACATTGTCCCGTCAAACGCAAGGGATTCGCCGATGCATTGCTTACTAATGAAATTTCAATGTCTCATTTGACTTTAATTTGGCCAGCACCCGTTCCTCACAGCAATATATCGGCAGAAATCAATCAACTCAGCTTATTGCAGTCCACTGCTGGACATAGGCCTCACCCAGGCTGCGCCACAACACCCTGTCTTCCACCTTCCGCATCCAGTCTGTCCCATCCACTTACTAACTTTGTATATGACGACAGAAATACATGTTAATTATATTTAACCAAACAATCCCCTCACAAAAAAACTAATTCAAAGGCGTGCCGTAGAAAAGACTACCTTCATTCATCCAAAATCTAAAAGCTTGCCAGTGTTTCCCTGAAAATCTCTATATCTATTATCTGCGTCCCAAACAGCAAAATATTTGGAGTAAGCTGTACCATTGAACAGGACAATCCTGCCCCATTCCAATGATAATTGCACTTTTTGCTCCCAAACCCAATTGTAGAGTCTGAAAACATATTCCCCTGAAAATGCAAAGCACTGAAATAGCATGAATAAAATTTGCTCCAATTGTAAGTTTATACTCGAAAAATGAGGCTTAAAAAGGAAAAACGATTTCGGAATGGAGATTACAATGTAAGAAGTTATTTGTGTTGGGCTCTGAAATAAGCGGGTGATTTGACGTGATTTAATTCGTTTATTTCCCTGCTGAGTTTTTACTTTCGTGTCGACCCAAGCTATACAATAAAGCCATTATTTTACAGCTTGGGCCGACAAAACATGGCAGACAAATATAATTTACCAAGATTGGTCTAGCTGACAGTCTAAGGCATAGGTTCTCAACCTTTTATAGACTACCGCCCCCTTTACAATAAAAAAAAAACCATCGCCCTCCTTTACATAATAGTTAATTATACCATTTTTTATGTCTGTCTATTATCTATTAATAATAATCACAAATTAAAAATTTATTCTGTCTCTCTCTCTACCTACCGCCCCCACGAAAAGCTCCAGCGCCGCCGTCGGTACCGCCCCCGTGGGGAAGCTATGGTCTAAGGTGTACCTAATCGACCACGTTATTATTTTCCACCGTAAGGCGTTTGTCCACCGCCACGTCAACGGGACGTTAACGAGAACGAGATGACGGCGCCGAAGTAGCGATACATACATTTACTATGGCCGAGTATCCACCGCACGTCTGAACAAGGTGACCGGACGTCGCGTTCGGTTCGAATAATCACGTTTCTCGTTGACGACCCGTTGACGGTGGCGGTGGACAAACACTGTAAGGTTGATGTCACTTAGACGTCATAAATCGTTAAGGTCTATTTTTTGTTTTGTGACAGACAGTTACAACCCTAGTGAAGTTTCAACTAGTTGGAAGTTTTTGTGAAACGTAATATACCAATCAGGAGGCCGACTATACGTTGGACAACTTACGTAAGAATCGTGACTTCAAAAAGGCACCGGTAAAGCAATTAGCAGGGTAAAAGACGCTATTAATCGAATCGCTGAATTCAAAATGAATAAAAAAGGTGTTTGGATCTTAGTACGGGTTCCTACCGACTAATAACCGTTTTCTACCAACTACTTTACTCTGAGGAGGGTGGGGGGCACACTTATATACATTATAAGCGAAGAAGTGTGTAGGTAAATCGAGCTATTTTTGACCGCTACCTGTGGAGAAAGTACTGTAGAGGTTATCTGCATGTGTCAACCTTATGTTGACTGGCTGCTAATATATTACACAGGTCTGCAATGGTTTTCCTCTTTGAAATCTGAGTAACGTTTTCTATAGTTTCAGATGTGCTGATTACGAGAAAAATTATAAAAAAAATCCATCACGTCAGGATTTTTTGATATTGAATATTTAAGATTTTGCTGAAAAATGTCGGAGTGCCTACATTTAAAAATTTATAAAACGTCATTAAATTACTTCAGCTTAATTTGTATTGCATTTAATTAGTGTAAGGGGACATAGAAATTAATCGAAATCAGTAATTTGTTAATTACTAGATAATGAGTATAAGTAATTCGCATTAACCATGTCGAAACCGGTTCATTTTGGCTTAATTTAGTAATAAGCTTATTAATACATAATGATTAAGTATTATTACCTAATAGTTATGAATATTTAGAAAAGGGTGTAATAAAGATATACCAAAGGGTTTTTATATAAGTACCCGCACTGATTTAGAAAATTAACAGTTGAAGTGCGCATCTTGCAACATAAACTTTAAAATGTCATCGCGAAGTTGTTTAAATTCTCCGAATTGTTTTTGTTATATTTGCGGGAAATTTATGGTTATAAAACAACGAAACAGCATTACAGACTTTGTGAAAAATATTTACAAAAGTTATTTTGGATACGATTTAAGTAACCAAGACAAAACTTGGACACCTCATAAAATTTGTACGACTTGTTTATTAGAACTTCGCAAGTGGTCAAAAAGACAGAAAAATAGCTTCAAAATCGTTTCGCCTACGCTATGGAGAGAGCCTAAAGACCATGTTAAAGATTGCTACTTTTGTTGTTGTGACATAACTGGATACAATTCTAAAAATAAAAGGGACATAAACTATCCAAACGTGTCATCAATTACGCCTGCAATTTTCGGCGATTTAAACATGGTGCAGCCCCCGTTTTCAGCTACACAAATTGAAGATTCTGACTGTGATATAGATGAACAGGATGTATACCAATCTGATCCTGAATTTCACGTAGATTCTAACGTATGTAAGCTCTTTTCACAGGCACATTTAAACGACTTGACAAGAGATTAATGATATCGAGTTGCAAGCATGGCAGTCATTTAAGGAAGTGGTGAAAAACTTTTTGGGGAACAATAAAAGCTCCGACTATAAAGAAATAGTGGCCAAAATGATTACACATTTTGGTGTAATGGGTTATAATGGGGTGTAAAAATATGAGCATTAAACTTCATTTCTTAAATTCGCACATTGATTACTTCCCAGAAAATCTAGGAGCCGTTAGCGAAGAACAAGGCGAAAGATTTCACCAAGATTTGAAAAAGCTTGAAGTCCGGTATCAAGGAAGATGGAATACTAGCATGATGGCGGACTATTGTTGGTTATTGAAGTGCGACGATCCAAACCAAAAATTTAAGCGGAAATCGCACAACCGAAGCTTCCAGAAAAAAAGGAGCAGGTTCCACAAATAAAATTTACATGTAATTTAGACTAGTAATTGGTTGTTATTATATATTAGTAGCTTTTTAAGTTAAAAGTAATGTACTTTTTTAAATATATTTTTTTTAATGTGACAACTTGTGTTTTTTTTTCCTATTTTCTATCTGTACCTTTTTTGAAAAATCTGGAGGTGATGGAGAAAAACTAAGTACATATTCGTAATCAACGCACCAAAATACCCTAGAATCAGCTATCAAATTCCCGAGAGGAAGTTATGACCCTCATTTTGCAGGCCTGTGTTATCGATGGTTACTCTCTAACAGTCAAGCAAGTTTGAAATAAGGAAGGAAAAGTGATAGTAGTTTGTTTAGAAAGGAGATAGGCAGGGCTAGGGCCTGTCAATGTAATTAGGAAAATTCCTTGATAAAATATAATAATTTAGTTAAACATTAAATAAAGTTTCCTTTCTCATACGCCCCCACTTTCATATATTGAGAAAGGTATAACAGTACCTATATAAGATAGTGTTATCCCTACCCAACACACGTACTATTGCATAGAATTAAGTTCTTCTAAGTTAACAGACAGCTGTGCTGCTGAGGAGTTTGTTGCATCACTTCTCCCCAGCTAAAGCACTAGGAAGTGATAAAGGGCGGGCGTTTTGAGGGACTGTCTTATGTTATTTTTACGTTCAAAAAGTGCTGATTCTCACCGTAATTTGAATAAATTACATTTTTATTTTGATTCTGGTATTGCCCGCTAATTTCCTAGCCACCTCTATGCAAAACAAGTATGATTTTATCTCGTATATATATGAACTGGCACATTGCCCGGTGTTGTGGGGCTGCTGCATCACAGCCTGTGCTATACATTACAAGTATCATGTATAATAAGCACGTTACGGGTATTCCGGGGAGATTGAAAGTGAGAGAGTGGGACGAAAATTGGTGTAACTAAGATAACAGATCTGTGGGTTAGATTTATCGGGAAGTGGATAAGTGGTCAAGAGTATATAAATACTAGAAACAAAGATTTACTTATTGTGCCCACGACTAGGCTCCAAAAAAATTGTAATTCATTTAAGTGCCAAAGTGTACGTTTTTACAACAAACCCCCGAGTTTTGTTAAAGAACTGAGCCTCAATAAATTTCAATCATTTATTAAACAGAAACTCTGTCAAAAAGGATTCTATAAATTTAAAGATTACTTGCATGACAAAAAGGCTTGGGATTAAGACGCTGACAACAGCTATTGAATTCCGATGTTTCGGTATTTTTAGCCACGCCCACTATTTCTCCGATATCCTAGCGCCATTCTTAAAGTGTGGTAGTACAGCGAACTACCAAGTAAGAAACAAAGTGACGCGGTCAATAATTAACAATGAATCAATAGATGGCGCTCTTGCGTATTTATTGTTCTGTAAGAAGAGCTCGTAATAATATAGACATGGCGATTAAAAAAACGAGGATATGTTTTTAACTTTGTATTTTTAATTATTTTAAGAGACTTTATTTACAATGAATTTAAAAACAATATAAACGTAAGGAAAATAAAAATTCAATCGATATTAAAGCAATTTTTTTGTTATTATCACATAATTGTATTCTTTATTTCCTTTTTTTATTTACTTATATAAATTAATAGTAATGCAATAATAATATGTACCAAAATTGTTGACTCTATATCCCACATGCTGGTGACCTCTTGAGCTAGATCAATATATATTATCAGACTTTAAAATAAGGAGGTTTTCCCCCGTATGAAAATTAGTATTTGTATCTATGTATGTTCGCGTATTTCTACACAATTTTAATTTTAAAATTAATTAATATGACTCAAATTACAACCCAAAGGTCCGTGCCCAGAAATTTTGTAAACGTTTTAAAAAAAATGCAATAGGCTTATAATTCGTCGTCCGATGTGGATTTCTTGTTCTGGAGGGTGACTCGTAGCAATCTAAAAAAAAATACTTAAAAGTTAACCTATGCTTTAGTAACTCAATACCAACTGCTATATTTTATCCTCGACAGCCAATACCTGGCCAAGTACATAATAATTTAATATTTACCTCAAGTTCAGGAAGATCATTGGTGGATTGAACCTGTCTCAGATAGATTTGATTCTTGATCAATAATATTTCTTAACACCTTGCATGATTCCCTTGCTGATTCCTCAAACCTGTGATGGAAAAAAGTATGACTCACAATAACATAAGTATAAGAACGATGAGGAGAAAGTTTCATATCACTTGGCCAAATTGTACACATCTCATTTTGGGTACTTACCATTAACATTTTCAGGGATAACTATAATATCACTTTCTGATGTAACTGCAACAGGCACATTTTCTAATCTACAAAAAATAAAAAACATTTAGACTTGCAAGAACTTTCTTCAGCACTAAACTTACCTATTATGATGATTTATATAGAGTGGACAAGAAACAATGGACAAAAGCTACGAGTATTTTTCTATAAGTCCAGTTCTAAGATAGGCATAGATCTATGCAAATGTGATAGTTTATTACTGGACTTATTTGTGACTTTCTGTCTAAAACTAAAGGGGATCTTTGATCCTCCTCGCGGGCGAGGACCGAGTTACCTATATGGCCGGTCTATATGTGGCGACGGAAACATCGTATTTTTTTTTAATGATCTAAATAATAAATTATTATTTATATTAGTATGAACTTAAAAATTACAAACTTACTGGTGAAAATCAATTTCTGAAGCTTCACCTGCTTCAGAACTGTTCGCCAAACGTCTCTTTTTACTGAAAAGAAAATTAATAATTATTTTAAACATTTAAAAAAGAAAACAATTTAAATTCACTAGGTCGCGACTTAGTTCCGAACTCGAAAATCGATTGTCTAAATCTATACAGATACCACTAGACCAACCGAGCGTTACTAGTGAAGATGAATTTACGTTATGACTTGTACAAAATAGCCTGTAGTACCTATTTGGTTATAATTTCATGTCTATTCGTGTACCTGTTTTGTGAATATTATAATATTTAAAAAAAAATGTACTTACTTTACTATTTCCATGAGATGTTTTTGTTTGTTACTAATTATAGAAACGTTTTTTTGCCGGCCTCCGTCATTTTTGTTTATTTCCTATTTTTCACAGCAAATATTTTCACAACTTAGAACTATGTTTTAGTCAGATAGGAAACGCCAACCTCATCTAGTTTAAAAAAATATGATTGACGTGTAAGTGTTTGTACAAACCTACTTACAGATATAAAATCATTTATCATTTATATTTATACAACTTATATCCTATACGAATGTCTTTACGTACCAATATTTTTACAAATTATAGGAACAAAAAAAAAATGTAGGTACATATATTTAAAATTGTCAAACAAAAAATATGAAATGAACGGATAGCGGGGCAAAGCGACATACGTCCGTCTAGCTGCGCGTCTATGCGATCACTGTCGTATTGCATACAAAAGAAAGAGAAGCGCGATGACGCGACGCTCGTAACTTATTACAAACCTTGTAAGAATTAATTACTTAAATATAAGTTGAGTAGTCCAAAATAAAAAACAACCAAGTTCTGTATTTAAATATGATACGATAATGTTATTAATTTTATCAACGTACGTTGATAAATAATACAGATATTTTTGTTGGAAGATCATTTTAACACGTTAGTTTAATATTTTTTTGCATCGAGAAAAATATTAAAAAACGTGTTTTGAATACAACAGGGTTCTCAGAAATATGTTCAAGATTAACATATATTTTTTCCGCCGTCACAAACTGTATAGAGTTGGCTAAAAAATTGTTGGAAACAAGCCTATTTGTCTCTTGTCAGCGCCTTAATTAAGCTACTTCAATGTACCCCCAAGCAACAATCCATTTTATACTGTGAATAAGTGTTTCAGAATTAATAATGTAATTTTTATTGATCGGCATGACATAACTTATGATATTTTTGATGACATTAAAAACGAAACTGGCTGTGAATGTGAGTAGCATGCAGGCTAGATTTAATACATGATTATTATTTTAATATTGTGAAAGTGAAGACTATGTGGTTCATTTTTGCTTTTATTTTCTCCTTCTCAGTTAATTTTAATCATGGTCTGGCAGTTTGAGTAATTTTTGTGGCCTACCAAAATGTCCTTTCTCTGGTATTGTTCGTCGAATCGTTGAGCTCCTAAAGTTCTGAGTTGAGCTGCACGATTACTGACAAATGCGTGCATTGACTGGACAGGTCCACTCAATCTGTGTGGTTTTCCTCAAAATACCATTTCAGACACAAATCTACATGGTTTTCACAAGATCTGACCAAGATTATATCTGGACTTAAAAAGTGACCTCTGAGTTTTTTTCGCGTCTGAAACGCCGGCCTCATCTAGTTTTTAAAATATGTTTGACGTGTAAAAATGTTTGTACAAACCTACTTACAGAAATAAAATCATTTATCATAAGAACCAAAAGCAAAAAAAACCGACGACAATATTAGTAACAAGTACTGGTTTACTTTTGTAGACTTCGTTCGTTTTGGGAACTACACAGTTAATTATCAGATTTAAAAAAATTAAGATATTAGTAAACCGAGTGATACAGGTAATTATCTCCAAGATGGCCCGTCTCTTATACGTGAAGATGGCAATCAAGATGGCTGCATAGTGTTGGGAATTGTACCCATCACAACACTTGCTCGCGGTTTGCAAGCGTAGACAGCGTGATCAGCGCCTCACTGATCAGCTGAGGTGCGGCGCGGCGGCGACACGACCCGACACATCGCTTCTTCGGACTCCACCGCGACGGACGATACGCCTCTCTTAATTTTAAACCATCATTCTTAATTGTTTGTCTGGAAAGTTAAATATTTGTAACTGTAAAACGGCATTAAACCATTGCCTATTTATATAGTCCACTTTAATTGCTCCCCGCGCTAACACATAGCCTGCGATGCCTCTGGTATCTAGACTAATAATTATAAAGAGGTAAAATTTGTGACTGCGGTTTAAAAGAAGATGCAATGACAAAATTTAAAAAGGGTATGCTTAGATGGTTTGGTCGTGTTGAGAGAATGAATGAAAGGCGACTAACAAAACGTATTTACAAGGCAGATGTGAGTGAAAACGCCGAGAGGGGACATCTCAGGAGGACATATAGTGACCTTATTTGTGATGTTCTTTAGAAAGGTCAGGTGCGTAGTACACGCAGCCGGCGTACGTGTATGACCAGATGTATGAACGTAAACGAGGCCAACGGAATATGTAAGGATCGTAGCAGGTGGCGTTCTGTAGTTTCTGCCTACCCCCGTGGGAAGCAGGCGTGAGTTTATGTATGTGTAAATTTGTAAGTTTGTATGTAGGGGGTAATCTTTGGAACTACTGACCTGATTTTGAAAATTCATTCACTAATGGGAAGCTACAGTATAGTATCTTAGGATAGATTTTATGTTAAAACAAGAAATTTCTCGCGGACAGAAGCCAGTTAAAGATGAGTGTCGGTGACTACTGACCATAAGGTTAGCTGCCTATTTGCAGCCCCCTCCACCCAGAACCATTTAAAAAGAAGAAAATGAAACAGCGCTTTTGTCAGATATTATTTTTAGAACTCATGTATATTCCGACAAGTCTAAGACAACAAACTTTGCCCCCTATTATATTCAAAACACCGATGGAATACTTTCGCCAACTTACATCACATAAGCCGGCTTGATCTCCAAGTTTCTACGTAATTATATTAACCGGATTCCGCCGGTTTTCAGCGGTTCTCACTGGTAATCTCCGGTTTATACAGTCTCTAGAGTTTTGTGGCTATATTTGTTTTAATTTTATGACTAACTCAAGGTTGACGAGAAGCCCGTTTTTACGTGTTTTGTAGAAAATGTCGAAGTAGTTATGGAACCTTTACTTCCATCTATATTTATATGCATACTACAAATTAAAGTCAGTTTTCGTGTCCGTGTGACCGCGTTGTTCTTCTAAACTACGCAACGGATCTTGATGCGATTTTCACCATCATTTAGTGAATTAATTTTGGAAGGTTTATGTGTATAATATGTAATTATTAAACACACATGTAATAAAGAAATCTCGATGTTTTGTCAAGTCGTAAAAATGAAACAAGTAAGAGCGGGTCGCTAGTTACAATAAATGTCTGTTTAGCCGCAGGGCTAGGCAAAGGTTTGTCTCAATTTGTGCGAGCTCCAATAAAAGGGCTCCCACACAAAACTGCGAATTCGCATCGCATTGCAAAAATCTGCGAACTCGCAGAACGCAGCTTCAGGACGATTCCTGCGATGCGGCGTCGTAACGAATCGCAGTTTTATGTTGGAGCCGTAAAACAAGCATTCCCACGAAAAGCAATACAAATATTTCAATTCAATTTATATTTCAAATAAATTATAATTATTTATTATTAATATAAAGATTACGGACATTTGATATGTTTATTGCGTGGCAGAATTAATATCTAGGTATCTACTAAGCAACGTGAACTCATTCTATTTCCATCGAAACTTGAATATATTAGTGACGTGATAGGCCATTTTTAACTCCCGACGGAAAAGAGGGGTGTTATAAGTTTAACGTGTGTGTCAGTGTGTCTGTGTGCGGCATCGTAGCTCCCAAACGGGTGTACAATTTTTTTTTTTTTTTGTTTTGTTTGAAAGAGCGTGAGTGTACTTAAAAAAAAAGAAGAAGAAAATCTGTTTACACGTTCTTAGAGGTTTTTTTTTTTTTTGTTCTTTTAATTTTAAATTTAACTTTTAGCTTTAGAAACGTTAATTTATTTTCATTTATTATACAAAGGTGTTGCCCGATGGGATTTCCCACCGGCAAAATTGACGAACTTCAATACAAACTTTCGTCCCCTATTTATAGCCCTCCAGACCGTATTTCAGCAATAGCGTTGAATATCAAAAGAGACTAGCCTTCGGCGCAGGAGATATTATAGTGCACAAGTATGTACCCAGACACAGGTGCACTCTCTCTTCCCACACGTTCATAGTCCGATGGGACGACAATCCGCCACGACCGCAGAGAGATCAGTAACGTGCTTTCTGAGGCACTGGGGTATCACACCACCAACTTCCAAACTCCGGGCTGTTACTAAGAAATTCCTAATGGAAAAACCCAAAAACACTTTGCCCGCCTTTTTTTTTTGGTTTGGAATTCATCAAATGGCCTCTCCCGTTCTGGGCGGAGCGGAAAGGCGTGTCAGACTGTTACTGACTAAAACCCACCCGTGTTCCTTCAGTTGCCTGTGCGCTAGGGCCACAGTAACTCTTTCGAACAATCCACGACCCCGGCAGGCATCGGCCCTATTGCACCCCATCAATTATGCTGACATCTCATTGAAGCACGCATGGAACACGACGCGCCATCGACCCTGGCCTTGTTCTTACCGGACGGCGAGCTGCCCATTGCTCGCCGTCCGCAAGCCCGCGCCTACGGTGGCCGGGAGTCGGCAATCGACTCCCGACGCCCAGGGTGTCTCCTCCTGCAGCGACTAGGGGCGTGAGGACGCAACGATTGCCTCTCACTCACGCGCTCCGCCTCCTCCTTCGCGAGCATTTCTGCTTCGCAGAAGGAGGTGACGGCTTCCCATTCCCTCTAGCTCCATACCAAGGCCAGAACCAGGGCCAAGCGCGAGAGATCGCCGCCGCCGATCGCCGCCACGAGGACACAGCGGTGCTCCGCCCAAGCCGGGCAGACCTCCAACGTATGCTCCACCGTGTCCTCCGGTCGATCCATTCAATGATAACACCCAGGCGTTTCCTCCCGTCTTATCCGAAACAGGAACCTCCCGAAACAGCCACGTCCGGTGACGACCTGCGTCAGGCGGAAGGTGAGGACGCCGTGGCGCCTCTGAAGCCACTCCTTAAAGAGGGGACTTACCGCCGCAATTGGCGTGCCCTGCGGTGGGTTACGACAGTCGCACTCTCCATGCCGCCACGAGATCCCGCCGGAGCTCTGTCCGCTGTGCCGCGATTTCTCGCGGTAGCGGAGTTACGCCCCGGAGTTTTGCCTCCTCGCGCCTCTCCCAAATGTGCGCGAGAAGCTTTGCCTCCAGATCCCATGGCGGCAATCCGCCAAGGAGGCTGCTGAAACAATTTTTACTTTAGAATCTACTAGCGAAGATAGCAATTCCAAAATGAAAAGTAATTTATTCAAATTAGGCTGAGAATCAGCACTTTTCGAAGGTCAAAATGACATAAGACAGTCCCCCAAAAACGCCTGCCCTTCACCACTTCCAAGTACTTTAACTGGGGAGAAGAAGTAGCGCAACATACTCCCCAGCAGCACGGCTGTTTGTTCTGCAGCTGTACAATAGTAAGTACGCAAAGTAATTAACGTTACGAGACACAGAACATTAAATTAAATTATATGTCAGCTAGCCACGCCAATATAGCTGACTATAACTATTTTGATAGCTTTAAAACGTTGCCGTCTCTTTCATCCTCTACATGAAAGAGAAAGCAAACACTCTTACTTTTAGCTTAGTATGCCATTTTTCTATCCATTATAATAATTATCGCAAGTTTCCAGTTCAGCGCTGACTAACTAACCATTTAGATTCTGCACCCGGGCACCCCTGGATAATATTAAGTCTCTACGTAGTTTTATTACTACTTCTAGCTTTTGCCCGCGGCTTCGCCTGCGTGGATGTCGGAAATTATCCCACGGGGACGTACTACCGGAATAAAAAGTATCCTATGTCCTAACCCAGGTCGTGGTCGCCCTTGTGCCAAATAACATGAAAATCCGTTCAGCCGTTTTAGCGTGTAAGCGTAACAAACAAACAAGCTCACTTTCGCATTTATAATATTTGTAGTTAGAATTTAGGATAGCACTGGCTAGATAGTGATCCTAAATAAACGGTTTATGATGCAACATAAACATTTAAAAGCTTTTGGACACTTCTAAAAATAAAATAAAACGCACTCATACTTTTTTTACTCACATAGGATTTTAGGCTCTACACAGAATCATTCAAGTTTATTTTATTATCAACCACAAAATATAAAAAAAAATAAACAACGACTCAATTCAAAATCTGAATTATTACACAATGATTTAAATTACAATTCATTTCTATTAAAATGATAATGTGCATATCATATACCTACCTAACTCAAAGATTGACTTAGAATAAGTGGAAGGAGGGAATCCCGAGCAGTGTTGCATTTGGGCTCTTAGACCATTATTGTCTTTGGCAAAAATGGTCTATAAAAAGATACTTTTTGCCCAAAATTATACTACGTTTTCTTTTTATATCGATTTTATTACAATTGTTTCCACTGACGCTTGCCGCTGAGGTTTTGCTGCAAAACGCGGTAGTATTTCAAAAAATTTGATTAGTTTTTGCCATGTTTTCGCTTACGGCGGCAACAAAATTCAAAGTTTGCTCCGCTGAAATGATTAGGTACCAGATTATTGAAATCGTTTTTTCTAGATTTTGGGTTCAGAGTCATTGAGCTTTATATTTTTTGTTCTGATTTGACGTTGCTAACGTAAATAAACTGCTTAGATTTGGGTAAGACTTCACATAAGATATTATAAGTAAAATTATAGTATTTTCGTGTACAATCCTGGCATCGCGATAGGTACTACTCGTATATATTACACATCATGAAAATATGGTACAAATAGTATAATAATTATTCTACGAAATTCATCGCTGATCTCGAGGCCTTTGCCAAGTGGGACAAAAACGGCTGATAAATAATAATATATACCTACCTAATATTTCTTGAAACAAACTACGCCAAACTAAGCTAACTGCTAGTACCTGTTTGCACCATGTTGTCTCAATAAACTAGAGTAGACAAATGTACGTGTATTATCCGGATACTGTCGGATACAGGATATTACCGGATTTCAGTCTGTATATGAAGACGGCACTGATTTATTCTGCAACACTAGCTTTCGACACGGGTTTGTTTGTTGCAGAAATTGCTCTCACTGTGACGTAACGACAGATCTAGTCGTCCTGTGCAATGTGACGTCGTCGTGGCTTGTACGATATTTATATAAACGAAGCTGTTCAGGTACAGTACGTGAATTAACGAAGTTTTAATCATGGTCTGGCAGTTTGACTAATTTATGCGGCCTACCCAAATGTCCTTTCTTTGGTATTGTTCGTCGAATCGTTGAGCTCCTTAAGTTTTGAGTTGAGCTGCACGATTACTGACAAATGCGTGCACTGACTGGACAGGTCCACTCATTCAGAGTGGTTTTTCCTCAAAAGACCATTTCAAACACAAATCTACATGGTCTTCACATGATCTGACCAAGATTATGTCTGAAGTTTAAAAGAGACTGTGACCTCTGAGTTTGTTTCGGCCTTTCTTCTCAGAGAAGTCAGATAGGAAACGCCGACCTCATCTACTTTTAAAATATGATTGACGTGTAAAAGTGGTTGTACAAACCTACTTACAGAAATAAAATCATTTATTATTTATCATTGATGGCCGTTCCCTAACCGGTAATAATATAGCGTCTATGATACATAACAAACAAATAGATTTTTTTTCTTTTTTTGAAAATTTATGAACGCTACCGATAGTTACCGGACTATCGCCATGCCTACATTGGGTACGTATTAAGGCTCCCGCAGAAAGGCGCAACGCGACGGTGAAACGCGATTCTGGTAGAAAATTTTCCATGAAGTTTTCATAGAAAATGTTCTACTAGAGTCGCGTCGCGCCTGGCTGCGGGGAGCCTTTACCGGTTAAAGGAAACTCCCTTCATAAATTAACTTATTCTATACAGTGGTTTTCTTTTAAACTGGGACATTATGAGGAAATCGTGATACTTAGGAGACACGAGGAAATGTCTTACAAGTAATTCGTTCAATATAAATAGTGTTCAAACATTCCGTAAGTAAAAAAGAGGGCGAATTTTGTGAGTTTGTGTACATATGGAGAGTAAACTTTGGAACAACTGCTCCTATTTGAAAAATTCTCTTACTAGTTGAAAGGTACATTATTGCGGACGCAACATACATTACATCGGTATCATCATTCGGTACATTATTGCAGGTGGACATAGGCAATATATTATTAAAATATATACAAAAACAGGTACTTAATAATACTAATGAAATACTATAATAATTCATAAAATGCCTGATAACATGACTCGGGTTCAATTGCTTTTAAAAATATAATATGGATAGCGTTGTAATCATTTTCATTAGGGAAAATGATAATAATGGACTATATTGTATTAGTCATTACATAAGCTTAAGTGGCTGTTACGTTGATTAAATTTATAATGTGCGTGACGTAAAGCCAGTTGGATAGAGGTGGACAAATGATACTAAAGTATAGCTATCGAAGATTGTAATAGGTAAAATCATCTGGGTCAGTCGTCTATTAATAACAGGTATGAACGAAAATTTGTAGGAAAATATTATTATTTACAGAGATAATTGATACATCATCATCCTAAGCCTTTTTGTGTGCTGGGTAGTTTGCTGCATCACTTTTTCTTTCCAATAGGAAGTGGTGAAGGGCGGGCGTTTTGGGGGACTTTCTTATGCAATTTAGACGTTCAGAAAGTGCAGATTCTCAGCCTAATTTGAATACATGATTTTTGCTTTAATTTGATTTTCTGCCCACTTCATTGCTGCGCCTCCTTTGACGTCACTTTTTTCTACTTTGCGTCATTCTTCTCCTAATGATCCATAATTAAAGATTAATACTTGCTTGTTTTTTGTAAATAAAAGTTACATAACGAAAATATTGATATTAATATCAGTAATCCACAAAGTAAGCATAGCTTCTTGACGTCAAATTATGGACATTGGCATCTATTCCTAAATTAAAATAATACACGAACACTTATATCTATCCTGAATGGACAGCCAAGTAATTGGTAATATTTGTGCAGTATTATTCGAACCTTTGAACAAAACGGTACCAACAACGTAGAACAAACGAACGAAATTAAATGAACAAAACAACTTATTGAACGACTTTAAGTAATCAAGCTTATAGTTCAAAGTGCTGACAATATTGACTCTTTAACTGTAAAATTAATTTCACTAACAGTCTAGACGTCAGTTAACGTTGACCTATTCAAAAGAGACAATACTATGAAAATTAAAGTCAATAGTAAAAAGACGAAGGATACCTTCTATACTTTGGTGCCTCTAAATTGGCTGTTGCGGGTTTTCAATTTATCATGTATCTACCGCAAAGACAGTCAGCTAAAAGTATCATGGTCGCTGACGAGGAGTATCATCTACGTTTTGATTTTCGGATTTGTGAATTTCTTCTTCTTACTCAAAAAGATTGATAGGTTGGATATCATCAGAAACAATACGAATTTTACGTTTTCTGATACCATTCAAATGTCCTATTTGATTGGATATTTTGAATACACTATCGACTTGTTCTATGTTTACAAATATGGAAGAGATCTCTTCTTGAAGTATTTCAAATGCTTCGAACATGTCGACCAGATTTTGGGCATGGATTACTATGGTGAAATACGGAGGATTATCTTAAGAACCGTTGGATGTTGTACGATTATTTTTACTGTGACTTCTATTATTGACTATGCCAGCTGGATCGAAGGCTTCGGCTGGTTTGTTCCGACTTTGTACTCTTTGGATTATTTGTATTTCTTTCTGAATATGTTAACGGTTCTTGACGGTTTGTCTCATGTTATACAACTAGAATATCGTCTAAAATTGATGAAAGATCTTCTTCAGGTAAGTACATTTATGTACTTAAGTTTTTATCGTTGCTCACCAATATTTATTTAACCCCCTTTCCTAATCACTTCTAGAGCGAAAGTTTTTAAATCATCTATTACCGATCATAATACTATTCGATTGTATGTCACAGCATAAATGTTCGGTATGTACAAGTGGGTATTCCCTTCTCCGTATTTCTATATTTTTATTAACAATGATCTTATGTCTGAAGATAAAACCGTATCTAAAGCAGAACTGTCGAAAAACTTCTATTAAAAAATCTTTATTTTCAACAGGGCTACTACACCTCACCCAATAGTACGATATCCATTTATGACGACTATAACAAAACCTGGGCTTTGAGAACAGAGACTGGAAACATCCGTTTAGAATCTTTGAAAACCCTCAGCCATGGCCGGTTCATCGAAGTCATTGGATTTAATCGATGTTACCTTCTGCTGCTTGAGCAAACCGATTACATTAACTCCAAGTTTGGCTTTCGGGTGCGCAACTTTAATTTGTGTCACTGATTCAGATTTGGTTTAAACTCATAACAGGTTACACCGCAAGAATAGCAAATATTTTATGCACAGTTTTATAGCCTAGATTTAATAATATCTTAAAAGTCTCAACAATACTCGTTCTTATTTTGCAGGTTTTAATATATTGCATAAATCTTCTCATTAATATGATCAACTTGTTGAACGTGGCCATCAGATTTTTCACTGGATCAATGGTAAGATTTTATAATTCAAAAAAGATTACCCTCTTTATGAGCTAAAAAATGGCTAGAATGCGCATTATTCAATAGGAAGCCTCTAAAACCTTTCTCAGTTTCCAAGTATTAATGCTGTATACCTACTCCTGCAGGTATCACCTAACGGCGTGTGCCGCTTACCATCAATATCCACCTTCATCAGATTGATGAACTGGGCAATGGTAGCTGTCATCATGGTGTATCGGTGTGAGAGGACTTACAGGCAGAGTGAGAGAATTCTGGAGATCATTGATCTTTTGCTTGTTACTAAGAATAATTGTGAGTATTTTTATATTGGTAACTATGGTGAAATATACAATTGCTTTACAATTACAATAATATTTTCGTTCGTCTAATGATCTTAGCAAAAAGCGCTTTGTTTACTATATCTTTTTGATCTGCCTCATTTCTTTTTTCTCGCAGATGTCAAGTGGTTGTAATTGTTTTCATTGTATTATTAAATATTTTCCATTCTCCCCTGTCAGCTTTCACATTAATGATGCACACAATTAACCCATCTTTCCTATGGTTTCCATCCCTCAACACAGCATATTCATCACCCACCACTCTCTTATTAATTTCTTCAATCAACAAATAAACGATTAAAAAAGACACTTGATCAAGAATAATCTTTATCTTGTTCACAGCTGCCAACCTGACGACGACGCTGGTTAACTTTCGCAACCTGCTGATCACCAGACCTATCAAGTTTCACGCCATTCATTTCTTTACTGTTGAATATACCTTCCTGGTTTCTCTAGCCTCTGCTGTGGTCACTTATACAATTATTTTGCTACAGAGCATGAAATGATGATGGTTGTTAAAAACTATATGTTTCTGGTATGATTGGACTATACAGCACAAACTCGCATTTTTTGGAACGAAGTTCCTTATCGCACGGTATACTCTCCACGCTTAGCGAAGGAGTGCTAGACCAAAAAAAGAGTAACATTTTGACCATCACAAAACTTTTGCTATAGTAGTTTACAAGCAGCTCAGAGGAAAAGAATAAAACTGGTTATGCCCTTGAAAAAACATACAGTAATTTAAAAAAAACTATTATTTTTATACCCAACGCTTTACTACCACGTACCTAATTTGAAATAAATGGAAAGCAACTGTCAATTATAATGGTATCATAATAATCATGCACCCAAAAACGTAAATAGCTGTTGGAAATAACCAGTTTTGTTACCAAGCACTAAATATATCTGAGTATCTATTTAAAATTAGATAAAAACAACGGGCTCTTTACAAAAAATCGTATGAGCGGCCATTACTGTTTTGTTTCAAAAGGAGCACTCCTATTGGTTTAAATTGAACATCGCCAACTTTGATACTTAATTCAAAGGGGCGAAACCAAGTTGGACTCTAAAACAATTTTTTTTATTTTAAATAGCTAGCAACTGAGCCATGTTTGATGCTAAATGGTTTTTTGAGGTATAATGTAGTCCCTCAATTATTTTCTTTTTAAAACACGTTTTTGAAAATTTGTGGACACAACTAGTATTTATATTTTCGAAGTAGCTATGTTTGTAAAGCAAAATCCAAATCGTTTTGAACGTCTAGCTGATGTATTCCCAAGAAATTGGCGTGACAATAGTAAATTATGACAATTACCGTGTCAAACTACATTGGTGCGCAAAAGTGTCTACTGTATGGCACCAATTATTTACAATAAATTACCAAGTGGTTGGAAAGACTCGACAACAGTGATGTTTAAGAATAGACTAAGTAAATTTTTAAAGATGATATTGATATTCCTTATTAACATTTTTATTAAATTTATTATTGTATAAGACATGGTGACTGTATACTACCTATTTGTTTATTTGCCGTCTTCATTTTTTGACATTTTATTATTAATGTTTGGAATGAAATTGTGACATGTAAATGTGACATTTGATTAATCTACTTAAATAATTTTGTATGCGTTCTGGCGGGACACAATATGGACCGACATTTATTTGTAAAACATCTGTATAAATTACCCTATGTTCACAAAATTAATAAATGAATTGAACTAAATTGATTCTATACCCCTGATGTATATGTGTATAATTGTAGTATAGACGTGCGGGATGCGCGACAGCAGATTTTTTTTTTTGATTTAGATACTCTTAAACGTTGTTAATTTATTTAATTGCACCTTCTATTTAATACATATGTAATCTAATTTTATATAAATAAGATTCGAGACAACTATAATCAAATGGTTTAATATTTATTTTACAATATTGATAGGTACAAGAAAATAACTATCAATGACACTAAGTACTCGTATGATGATAGTGAACTATCCAAAATCCGAAACCCAAGAGGCCGCCCCGCTTGTGCTTCGCCGTTATAAAGCCTCTGGTGCCCCCACTCCAGGAATCTCAGCAATATGAAACTGTCTTCGTTGATGTCAGTTTCTTCGCTGTCGTTCACAGATGGGGCTCCAGATGCAATGTGGCCAACACATAATATACAGGGAAGGGAACTTCGTTCCAACCGGGTGTCCCACGATCTCTCTCGACTTTTTTTCTATGAGTGAGTACTGTGTATACATCACAGTAGCTTTTTGCATCATACACTTGAATCGTTTTGCGTAAACGATTCAAGTGTATGATGCAAAAAGCTACTGTGATGTATACACAGTACTCACTCATAGAAAAAAAGTCGAGAGAGAAAAAATGAGAGCTAAAATGATCTTTTTCTTTAAAAACAAACTACCTGCTAGATTTTGTATGGCTGTACTGTACTGTATTCATACTAAATACTTCTTTTCAGTGTGTTATTAAATACTAGCTTCGCTCGCGTTAATTAAGACTTTGACTATCAATTCGGGTTATAATTCAACTCGATTCTCGGATTCTCGGACAAGCGTTTCTGGGTATCCACCTTAGGGTGGATACCCAGAAACGCATGTCCGAGAATCCACCCTAGACCTAGTTGGATAAACGGAATTTATAGGCTTAGGTTGGATTCTCGGACATGCGTTTCAGCGGATCTGCGATTTGTGGGGTGTATAAACGGAATATCCGGAAAGGTATAAGTGTAGGTATCATAAATTAATATTGAACTATCATACATAATAGAAATGTCGTTGTTTAGTCAAGTCGTAACAACTGTGCGCAGCAGGGATGGGTCTCTTGGTTGTAATAGGTAGGTATTCCACTTATTCTGCGTACACAAATATTTCTATCGTTATTTGCCTGAGCAAAGTACCATAGAAATAGCTGTTATACACAGTAATTCGAGTTTTACACAGGTGACTATAGCCGCACGATTTTCGCCGCACGGCGATAGTCGCGATAATCAACTGTCTTAATGGCAATTCGGCTAGGTCGCAAGTGGCTAAAATCGCAAGTTCCAAAGTAGAGTAGGTTTTGACTTTTGTCGTGCGGCGACAGGTCGCATGTGCGGCGGATGACTAGAATCGACCGCGAAAATGCTCAGTCGCAGTCGATCGCCCGCCGCATGAAGGTCGACATTTTGATACAAAAAGTCACCTGCGATTTTATCGACCTATAAATTGGGTGGCGATTTGGCTTGTGAGGTGATTTGGTAAGCGACCAGCAGCACGCCGCCCGTGCGCACGGCGTAAATCGACCTAGTATAAATCCCCCATTACGCCTGACTTTTGATTCTGTTGTCATAATAATAGGTCGGCCTACAAAATCGGCTAATTTACTACAAAATATTAAAATTTCAGAGATAGTTCTTCGCCCCGTATGGAGACCCCGGCCGAAAACACGGCACATCGAATCTTTGAAGGACTGATATTCCATTTAAGTACGCACGGATAAAAAAAAAACGAACGAATAAATATTGGTTTATTTACACGTGCATAAAAAAGACTTCTTCGCATACCAACGCTCTGCCTTTGTGGCAATGCTTGTAAATGTAAAAGATTTCCCTGATTAAATACACATTATAAAATATTATAAATATAAAAGTGTTGTTGGAATGCTTTGACTCTCAAAGCATCCGTGGTTGGTTAAATATTTTAAAGGATTGAGTTTGTGACAAAATTATCATATTGTAAGGAATCAGAAGTGAAATAAGTAAAAAAAAATAAACAATCTTTAATTCCTCAAAATTACACTTTACAAAACAGATAAAAATATTAAAAGAAACACTGCAAATATTAATCAAATAGAAATAACACAAGCCAACATGAATAATCAGTACATGACCAATAACATAACCTAAAAATAATCAAGCACACGATAATGATCAGGTAGCATGTCCGTTTCGAGTGCCGTCCAAGCAAAAAGAGACCGTTACCGCACCGCGCGCCTCCTTTTATAACCTCTTATCGGTTGACAGCTGATCGCGTGATGTCACCTCGTCATCAGTTACCAACACGGCCTCTCCTGATGCTCTGACGTCCTCGTCAGGTTCAGAAGAGGGTCCCGCCTGATCTGTAGCAATGCCTTCAAATAAGACGCTTGAGTATTCGCAGTCTCCTGTAATCTGATAGTTACATAGCATAAAAGAAAACAGATGTAGAAGCAAAAACATCTCAGATACATAAGAGGTAATGCGCATTACACGTAAAACATCATGACATCAGAATCTTAGGTAAGATTAACAAACCAAATAAGTAATTTGGTCACACTGCAGACAGAGGCACCTAGTTAGCGTGTCTCACAGTGGCTGTCGGCATAGGCACCTAGTTAGCATACCGCCCAGACTTCAAACACTGTAGGCATAGGCTCTCAGTTTGCATACCTCCCAGTGGCTGTCGGCATAGGCACCTAGTTAGCATACCGCCCAGACTTCAAACACTGTAGGCATAGGCTCTCAGTTTGCATACCTCCCAGTGGCTGTTGACATAGGCACGTTGTTAGCATATCACCCAGACTTCAAAACAATACTTGCCTCCAAAGAATGCAACACATCTGCACACGTCTCAGGACTCCACTCACCCTGCCAGGGTACCATGAACTGTGCAGTAGCACATGTGGTAATTCCATAGGCACCAGCCAAAAGTTGCAGCTCATAGCGGCCATGGTCCAGGACTCCAACTACGCGGTAATGCCCACGCATACCAGGATCAAGCTTTTCCGTGGACTGGGAATACTTGACAACGAAGACTAGGTCGTCTTTGCTGTAGGCACGTAAAAGTTGACGGTCTTCATTAACACGCTTGTCTTGATTGGCTTGATATTTGCACAACCGTTCGGCCGTCCTTGATCTCCTCATCTCAACCTGTCAACCTCGTTAAACCACTGATCAACACCATGCACACTAGTGTCAAAATTAGCAATATAAAAATGTAGGGTGCTTACTGATTTTAACAACTGTATTGCCTGCACTATTTTCTCCGTGGTTGCAGTCGAAACATCAGTACCTGTACCTGTAGTTTCCAGCGTAGCTAGTAATAGCTACGGATAACCGTGAACGATCGTCTAATGCGTTCAATCGCGAGACAATCGTGTCAAGCAATTGTCGGTAAAGCAGTGACACAGGGCTTCGTATCCTCAGGCAGCTTCCATGACGGCCTCGTTCTTACCTGGAACGGCAATCGCAATCCCGAGACTTGCTACGTGACCTGCTCCGCTTATGGCGGCTACAAGATCGATTAGAACGCAGGGCATTATTTTTTTTAAACGCGAACAACTCGATGTATCCATTACTAACTACTACCTGCTTTAATCTAAAATTGAAAAACCGAAAACTAATTTTAACTTGTGGGCGAATGAATCTTTATCCCACTTCTGATGTAAGGAATCAGAAGTGAAATAAGTAAAAAAAAATAAACAATCTTTAATTCCTCAAAATTACACTTTACAAAACAGATAAAAATATTAAAAGAAACACTGCAAATATTAATCAAATAGAAATAACACAAGCCAACATGAATAATCAGTACATGACCAATAACATAACCTAAAAATAATCAAGCACACGATAATGATCAGGTAGCATGTCCGTTTCGAGTGCCGTCCAAGCAAAAAGAGACCGTTACCGCACCGCGCGCCTCCTTTTATAACCTCTTATCGGTTGACAGCTGATCGCGTGATGTCACCTCGTCATCAGTTACCAACAATATTATTAAAATCATAATATTTTTCGATATTATATTTGATTTTGTAAAATCGTGGTAGTTTTTTGACAAATAGGGTAGCTGTGTTAAAGAATATTATAATATTTTACTCTCTGTTGAGTTAATTAACTAAAGGTAAACAAATCGTAAAAAGGGCTTTTTACAGATGATACTTTCTTGTTTATAAATACTTTGTAACCAAATTCAACATATTTTAGATTTTCCGATATATTTCACTTTTATTAGAATAGAATAGAATAGAATACTCTTTATTATGTACACCATAAAAAATAACAGATATAAATGTAGACATTTTACACAGGGTGACACAATGGGCGGTCTTATCGCTAAAAGCGATCTTTTACAGACAACCTTTGGATGGATTCAAGGGAGAAGGAGAGACAATAATGCAGGTAGTCAGTGGTGTACCATTTACATATACAACAAATACATACATACATAAAACATATACTTATCTACATATAATATATACAATAATAAACATGAAACAAGAGCAAGGAAACTAAATGTAATGATGATGTTTAAGGAGAGAGGAAGTGTTTTTTAACCATAATTTTAAAAGTGGACAAAGATTGAGCACGCCTTATCGACTCGGGCAAGGCATTCCATAACCGTACTGCTTGAACTGTAAAAGACTTGTCATAAAAGCTGGTGGAATGCATCGGCATCTCTAGTCTTAAGTTTTCCGATGACCTAAGATATCTATTATGTGTGTCATGAAGGAACTTGAAACGTTCTTTAAGATAAGAGGGGGTTTTAGGGTTGAATAGAATACTGTAGAACTGAAACAAGATATGTGAATTCCGGCGAAGACGTATGGGAAGCCAATTGAGCTAAATAAAAATATAAATACAAAAACAACAACAACAAATACAACACAACAATACACACAACACACAATACAATACATTACATACAATATATATATTAATTTATGTTAAACTGTATCATTTATTCATATACCACTCTTCATAGATGTAACTGCTTGAGCACAATTCTTTAGTTAGATTTATAATAATAATATAATATTTTGTAATTTGTCTATTGTAAAGAGTTCAAAAAGACAGGGTTTCTAAACCTTTAAACAAATACAATGAATTAGAAGACGTTGCTAAATTGAAGAGTACAACTGTGATGTAGTATGGCAACTGAAGTGACAGGTAGAACGTTTAGGCCCGAGTTCACCAACTACAACATAATCATTGATTAAGTAACCGTTCTGTTAGCATTTGACAGTTGTTTAAACAAACGACGTTTTTTTCGAGTTCACCATTTATTTCTAACCAACGGTTAAATAACCAAACGTTTTTGAATGAGTGAGTCGAAAATGACCGAATATAACATTATTTTGTGAATGCTGAATGTTGACGTCAATCAATTTTCATTGTCAAACTCTATGATCAAACTCAATTCATAATTTTTTCGTCTCTTCGTGTTAGTTTTCTTTTGAATATAATCAGTGAATATGGAAGATAAACGCAAACGAACTGTAAATTTCACGAGAAAAGCTGTTTTATTTGTAATTTTTCTAAACTTAGAATAAAGAAAAAAAACAAAAAACTTGTTGTTATCATCTAGGTTGTTATGAATGTGTTTTAAAATTGTTATTATTTAGTTTTATCTTACCTTGTTCTATTATAGATTCCGTAGGAGCAGGTAGTTCCAAATTAGGGTCATCAAGAGAGCATTCTTCTCGCTTTGTTTGAAGGATATTGTGAAAGACAGTAGTGGCAACGATTATTGGAAGACAGTTTTTTAAATGCACATCCATTCTTTGCGTGCGTAATTCCAAAGCACTACGTTTGTATAAACAAAATCTTGTACCAAATACTTTCTCATTATATTCCTCTAAATAATTGTGCCGTGTTTGGAATATACAGTGCACAAAATTATTTCTATACATATCTTCAAAATCATCTAACACATTATCCTGTTCAAAGATATACGTAATTCAAAGCGACTTGAATATTTATTTTGTAAATAAAAGTGATGCATAATGTAAAACTTCACGTCAAGAAGCATAAACCAATGGTTAAACTGGCTTGGCTAGTTCGTTTAAGTTAATCAGTCGATTACAGTGTTTAATGAATGGTTGCTGCGTGGTGAACAGCAAAATATTGTTAAACACCCGTTTATGGTTTAAACAGCTGTTTAAAATTTAACCATGTGTTGCTGAACTCGGGTCTAAGGGCCCGTTGTTTGATACATAGTTAAACATGACCAATAGTCAATTTAACAATTAGTCACTTGACAATAGTCAATAGCTGTCAAAGTTTAACTACTCTGTCTGCGCATGGTTAATTTTTATAGCAAATTGGCAAGTTTTTTAACTATAGTTAGCTTAACCATTTGTCAAACAACATACTTATGTCATTTTTAACAAATTGTTAGTTTAACTAACGCATTTTAACTATTAGTATGTTTGACTACTGATCAAACAACGGGCCCTTAGTCGGTTAACCAGACGCCTTTGACAGTGCTCTCGTCACTTGCGCGTGTTTCGATTTTGTTGAATTGTTATATTATAGCTTGTTTTTTTGTTTTGTTTTTATTATTTAGTTATTGTAAGTTTTCGTTTTTTATCGTTATTGGTTTTTAAATTGGTATTGTTGAGTCAACCCGACCCTGGTACTAGCCGTACCAGCAGCTCAGCTCCGTACTTTCATTTCCAATACTTAAGAAAAAACGCTCCAAAATAGGACCTCTTTCAAGATATTGATAAATGTGTTTAAATAATTATATAGAAGAAATATGGCCCAAAGAGTGTTATGCGTTCAAAAAAGACATAATAGAAAAATCTGCGGAAATGTTGGGTATGTCTGTACCAACTGTATAGTGTTATTAAGGAGTACAAAAAATTGCATAGAGATCAGTCTCCTCCTCTAACGGCGACGAAACCAACCAAAATTGATAGTTTCGATGATATAGATTTAGCCGCAATGAGGAGAAAAGTACACGTTTTTTAAATGATAAAATGATGAAATGCCAACCATTGATAAAGTTTTGGAACGTGTCAATAATGATGACAGTCTGTCTATTTAAATGTGATTACTCAGGAGCCGGATGTCGACATATTTATGTATAGCAGTAAATCTATGTTTAATGTTTGAATGAAGTTTTTTAGTTAAATGTTTTGTGTTGGCTCGCTGCGCGCTTTGGTATTTACTGTAAGTGCAGCAAGCAATTGTTATATAAAAAAACACGTGTGGCACTCGGGGACTGCCGCGGTAAAGCTATTGCATAGCATTTTTTATCAACTTATGCAATTATAATTATCTATTTATTTTTTATTTATGCAGTATTTTTTTTCTTTGATATTAATTCAAGTAGAGTCGTACCATATACATACACGTTAAGCGAACGCTCGGCCGAGCTACATGGTAGGCGGAGTGGGGGGTGTTAGGTTTTATTTTCGTTACGGAATTTCTTGATTCGGTCGCCGCGCTCAAAGCCCGCGATAAAAGCTATGCAATAGCTTAAAAAATAAATATGGAAGAGAGGGAAAGATAATACATTACTTGGATGAAACATGAGTCAATAAAGGTATTGTTACAAATAGAAACACAGATTGATTTTTTTAAAAAGATTTTAATGGCCCTCGGCCAAACAAATTACAATATTTGAAATAACGATAATCACAAGGTATTCGGACAGAGCTTCCCTACGTGACGACCGATGGGCAAAATGAACGAGTGCCGCCAGGCGCCTTCCTTATATAGCCCGTCGCGGTGTTGCCATTTTCTTTATTAATTTTCTTCTAATACGGCTTCTCCTGACGGGGCTGCGTGCTCGAAGCCTTCAGCAGGAACTCGTGGATGGGCCAGCAACAACCTCCGCGTCCGACGGCTGTTCTGCGTCATCATCCTCGATCTCTGTGAAGATACACACATTCTGAGAAACATACTTATTTACATCGTTTATCAACAGTTGGTCTAAATTCATATAGGGCATAGAGGTGTCAGACTATGTACCAATTAGCCAAACAAGTCAACATGAGCAGTAATCAACGCTACACACAAGCGTTTCAAGTCACATAGGTTTTACACAGGTCTGTTCCCACGCAACCGAATACCCCGCACATATTCGCGTGCGCAAACAGGATTTACATCAGTCTCTAGTAGGTCACCCCAGATACCTAATAAGGGCTGGATTTACACAGGTCTGTTGTCGGCTGCGCCACCGACTCACCCCGGAAACTTCCAGTGTCAGGGTCAACCAAATACCACGCGCACAGGATTTACACTGGTCTCTTCCACTGAACACAACACATAACGTGGCCAAAATCAATAAACACAGGTTTGTTTAGTACATAGCCTAACTGAAGAATAGGGAAAAATCTATTAGGAATGTAAGCGGACAAAGCAAACATAACAGCAATCGTACAAACAAGTACCTTCAAAAAAGGCAGCACAAGTTTCAGGTGTCCATTCACCCTTCCATAACACCATGTATGGAGCAGCTGCTTGACTAGTCTTTCCATAGGCACCGGCTAGCAATTGGACCTCATATCTATCGTTAGGGAGGAGCTTAGTAACTTTATAAGGGCCTCTCATACCGCTATCGAGTTTTCCGGTACTTTGAGAGTTCTTAATCACATAGACTAAATCATTAACTTTAAACTTTTTAGGCGGTTTCCTATTTGTGTTAACATAAGAGTCTTGTTTCTCTTTGTTTTCACGAATAAGTTCTTCTGCACGCTGCCGTCTTAACTCACGAATTGCATCGCGATTTGGATTTGAACCTTCGCAAGTTATATCTTTGATCAAAGCGTTTATTAAAGGTGTAGTGGAATCAGTGCCAATAAGAAGATTTAATGCCGAATATTGAGTAGTCTTATGTTTAGTAACGTTAAGAACCAATTGAAGTTTCCACAATATTTTTGACCAATCATTTTCGTTATAGTTTACTTCAACTCTTAACATGTTTAAAACAGTACGGCAATAACGTTCGACTTGTCCGTTTTCCTGATGCATTTCAGGAGTAATGAAATGCACTTCGACTCCATAATTTGAAATCCAATTAAGAAACCCATGGTTATCGAACATACGACTTCTATCGCACACAAGTCTTTTAAAAGTACCAAACAGAGAAATTATTTGGGTCATTACGCGCTTCAACTCGCTATAATCTTGTCTTGGTAAGGCATAGAGCAAACAGTACTTAGTATACGCGTCTACTATAATAAGTACATGTTTATGACCATCACTTTCTCTGTGGTCCGAGTACATCCACGTGTATTGTAGCAAATGGTACTGGAGCCTTTTGCCACGAGGATATTGGTTGCAAAGGTGCGCGAGGAACTTGCTTATGCGAAATGCACACTACGCAGTGCGCGACGTATTTTGCGACAAAGTGTTGCAGGATCAGATTACTAGTTTTGTCTACACCAATGTGTTCATGCTCGTCATGGAAAACGCGTAATAAACTTAATCGAAATGCCCTTGGTACATAACATAAGAATCGCGCTTGCTCACCCTTGACGTCATACTTATAGTGCAAGAGGTCATTACGTTTCACGTAACGCGTGTTATCTAATTTACCGTTATCTAATTTTTCAAGTAACGTTAATGTCTCCTCGTCACCTGCCTGTGCCACTTGAGCCCAATTTTGTGGTTTTTGAACAACATTAATAATATTGACCGGATTCCTACTCAAGTAGTCTACGTGCGACATAAGAGCGCCTTTACGATATTCTAGCGAGAAATCGAAATCTTGCATATATATCCACCATCTTGCAACTCTGGGTTGGAGATCCTTCTTACGTTGTGTCATTTTTAATGCATTACAGTCGGTGATTATCTTAAAAGATTTACCAATTAAATATTGCCTAAAATGTTGTAATGATTTTACCACCGCGAGGGTCTCCAGCTCATAGCTGTGGTATTTGGATTCCGCGCCAGCAGTCAACTTGCTAAAATAAGCAACTACCCGTCTACGGCCGTCCTTGCACACTTGCATAAGGATTCCGCCGTAACCAATAGAACTGGCATCCGTATGCAGCTCGGTTGTCAATTCAGGATCGAATATTGCCAAAATTGGTTCATTAGTTAAATAAGAAATTATATTTTGACGTGCGTTTTCGTGTTCATCGCTCCAATTGAAGATTACTCCTTTTCTAGTTAGAGCGGCGATTTGCGCCGTCTTAATCGCGTAATTAGGTATGTATCTTCGAAAGTATCCTGCGAGGCCAAGAAATTGGCGAACCTGTTTGACGTTACTCGGTCGCGGTGATTTAACTAATGCATCAATTTTGTAATTGCTCGGTCTAACCTGACCATCTTTTATAATTCTACCCAAGTATTCTATTTCCTTAGTAAGAAAAGTACATTTCTTCAAATTAATCGAAAAACCTGCTTGAGTTAGCGTTTTTATAACCGAATCTAATAAAACGAGATTTTCGTCAATCCCTTCCGTCAATATTAATACGTCATCAATGTAGACCATGACCTTTCCAGCATCAATGAAAGATTTAAGCGTTTTAGAGATAGTTTTCTGATAAAAAACCGGCGCGTTCGCTAAACCGTAGGGTACCTTGCAATATTCATACTGGGCCTCTGGTGTAACGAATGCGGTCTTATGGATAGACTCTTCAGCAACCCTCAGTTGATGGAAGCCGGAAACCATGTCAAGGGAGCTGAACCAGCGAGCATTACCTAACCTGTCTATATAGTCGTTGATCAAGGGGAGAGGATGTCTAGTTTTGACAGTTATTCGGTTCAGTGCACGGTAGTCCACGACCATTCTATCAGAACCATCCTTCTTTTTTACTAATAGGATTGGACTAGCATATTCTGAATCGGACTCGCGAATAATTCCTTTATCAAGCAAATCCTTCACTATAGTGCGTACTTTTAATTTTTCGTCATGCGATAATTTGTAGGGTCTATAGTACACGGGCACATCGGTTGTTAACTTAATATGCATCTCGCTATCTTTCACTGTTGTGGTAGCGGTACCGCTTAAAAAGAATTCACAATACTTGGTAAGGATTTCCAGTAACCGTTCCCTATAATTTCCAGACACTGACGTAATAACTTGATCGGACAAGGAAATCGAATTTACTTGCATAACATCGTTTGCGGTCACCTTATTACGAACTAAACGTTGGCAGTTACCGGTCCTAACATAAGTAATACCTTTCCTGTTCAGTACGTCTGTACCGATTATGACTGGTACACTCAAATTATTGCCATCTACAATACAAAAATCTATTTCTATTGTTATATCGCTAAACTCAACGGGTAACGTTACAAATGACTCCGATCTAATTTCCGTACCACCCAGGCCGCGTAATAACTGGTTAGTAGGTTTTAATTGACACGGGAAATGTTTAGCAACAGTTTTTGACATTAAGGAAACACATGATCCACTATCGATTAGTACGTCTAACGGTATTCCTAATATGACAGCAGTCGTCACATCACGATTTTTATAACTACCCGCAATTTCGCGACAAAAATTGACACCGTTATTATTTCGTGAGTTTGTGCGTTCTTTGGCAAAACAAGTAACCTCAGAATGACCTACTTTTTTGCAAAACGTACACTTCAACGGTTCGCCTCGAGATGTCGCCGGTAACGCGATTGTTTTGTCGTCGTTGTTACTCGGGGTTGTATTGGACCGTTTGTTACAGTTAACACTCTTATGACCAAATTGATTACACTGATAGGGTTAGGGGTCATTCGGCCCACTATGGAACTGGGCCCGCGGACCAGTTACCCCTTTTAAAATTTGATAATGGTAAACTGGGCCCACATCATTGTCATTATTTTTATACAGATATTTTTACATATTGTGTTGCTAACAGGCACCGAGCCTTTGTTTCGGCGAGGCCTCCTATTTCTGAATGGCGATAGTAACGATAAGGCGTAGTCGACGGAGCCCCGCTTAGCGGGGCTCCTACTTCTGGGTGGTTTGAAAAAAAATAACCACGAAGGGGATGGCGGGGTCTTTCAGACCCCGCCATCCCCTTCTAACCTAACCTGTCCGAGTCGGGGTGCCCCGAGTCCCGAGCTCGCTTATGTGGGCCCAGTTTACCATTATCAAATTTTAAAAGGGGTAACTGGTCCGCGAGCCCAGTTCCATAGTGGGCCGAATGACCCCTAACCGCACTGATAACACTTAATTGATTTTAAATCTTTCCAATCATATTGACGTTTTAACGGTTTGCGATTTGAGTTACTACTATTGGAAGACCTATCAGACCGATTAGGACCATTAGGAAACACTTTCTTATTATAATTGCTAGAAGGTTTAACAAAGCTCGATAAAAACTCCACTATAGAATCAGGCGATAATTTAGCGTTAGTAGCCATAGCACGAATTTGTGGATCTGCAATTCCACGAATAATAATAGCGGTAAGCAGCTCGTTACTTAGACCTTTAACTATGCGTAATCTTAAAAGCGATTTACGAGCATACTCAGCGTATGTAGAGTATTTATCAGACTCTGTCGTCTGCATTACATCATAAAGAATGTTCGCGACATCGACAGAACGTGGGCATAAAGCTTTTAGTTCTAGTTTGAAACTGGACCACGTGCGAATATTGCTTGTCCATTGGCTAAGCCAGGTGCGAGATTCGCCCTTTAGACAATGTCCGACGCGAGCAAGGCATTCTCTGTCGTCCCAATAGTTCGAAATGCGTGCTCTTTCTACTTCATCGCACCACGTGTCGAAGTCATGAACACTCGGATCAAAATCAGAGACAAAATATCGGTTGGATCTGACCTGAGCACAGCTGATAGCGGTCAAAAGACGCTCTGCAGCGTTCGTCACCACGTCTTCAGACTGCGTTGATTCCATGATGCTAGTGTGCGGCGGCGTTCCCACGTGCGCGGACACAAGCTCGCGTGGCGGTGTAGGCGCCCCGAGCACCGATGCCGATGGTGTAGTGTTTGGCAGCTCGACTGCGCTGCTAGGGCCAGCGCTGGTCGTAGCAATGGCTTGCGTCTCCACTGACGCGCGCGACTGGTCCTCCAACACGCGTAGCCTCCTCAGGATTTCCTCCATAGGATTGGGCGAAGGAGTTCGCCCACGGCGTTTTCGTTTGTTGCGTTGATCGTTGGCAGGCATCGCACAGACGAAAACTCCGTCCGAATTTTAAATGACCAAACCACGTGGAGGAATACTAAGTTTTCCTTTATAAAACCAGAAATGCGTCTCAACGGCTTTTCAGCCTTCGAATCCCACTTCTGATGTTACAAATAGAAACACAGATTGATTTTTTTAAAAAGATTTTAATGGCCCTCGGCCAAACAAATTACAATATTTGAAATAACGATAATCACAAGGTATTCGGACAGAGCTTCCGCACTACGTGACGACCGATGGGCAAAATGAACGAGTGCCGCCAGGCGCCTTCCTTATATAGCCCGTCGCGGTGTTGCCATTTTCTTTATTAATTTTCTTCTAATAGTATAATAACAACATTAATATGTTTTGAAAATAAATATTGTACACTGTTACCATTGATTTTTGCGGAACATACCAAATCTTCAACATGGCAAGATACCACAATAATATCCTGCAAAGAAGCCCACAGGCAGGGTTTGTCTATAGGGTTGAAGAATCCGAGCGGGAAAGGAAAACGCCTTATTTAGGGTCACATTGCATTGGTAAGAAAATAACTTATAACCTAGAAAAGCCCAGATGATAATTTTATTTTATTAACTTGTGATGTCTTGACTGGTCCTGGCCGCGATGTGTCTCTTGTAAACAAAGTATGTCACATTTGGTAGTGCGAGAAAGCTCTGAAAGAATTTGTGCCTTTTCCTTCGAAAATCCTTCGATATTGATTGAAATAACACAAAGAGCTGGAGTAGTTAAGTTCCGGGGTTTGGCTCTTGAAAGAGCCTGTTGGGATGAGTCTTGAGAAAGACCGGTTCGTGCCATCGCGGTGAAAGGATTAGTCACCTAGACTGCGTTACCGAGTGCTAGGTGTCCAGGGTACGCCAAACGTGGGGTGCAAGAAAGGAGCCTTCCCGAGCGACGTTAGAAATCGGTACCCAATCCCCCAAACTTGTGATTAGCATCATGTATAATAAATTAACATTTAAGTCAAAGCACCTACATGTGATACGCTCACATTATAACAAAATATGATCAATAGTCGGAGACAGCTGTTGAGTTTTATTTAAAACAATTTTTCAAGTTCATCAAGTGGTGGTCGTTGAAGGAGGAAAACTTATATTTCAAGCAATTAGAGCACTGGTGATTACCACTCAGAAATTAATGCACTTAATTTTGAAAAATGGAACACAACTATTAAAAAAAACTGGAAAAATACTCAATTCTGGTGATGGATAATGCACCCTGTATAATAAAAAATAAGCAAAAGCGCCAACAACCGCATCAAGAAAAGCTGATATTCAGAAATGGACAAAAGAAAAAAAAATATGCTTTAGAAGAAGATGAATTAAAAGCACAACTATTACAAAAAGTAAAATGTGAAAACCACAAATATCAATCCAATGTTGTGGATGAATTAGACATGTAATTAAAGAGAAACAGATTTTTTTTCAATTAGAACAAATAAATAATTAATGATACCACTGTACACTTTATTATTAATGTAACAGATAGTTCATATCGGTCAGATTCAGAATAGAGCCTATTCACAAAAGCATTGTCGAAATACGACACAATACTCAATACTCAATTTAACTCAGTACTTTATTGCGTACCTTAATGTTAGGTATTACATAAAATATATATATAATAATTAATAAATTAAAGCTTTTTATTGATTCCTTCCAATTATTACAATGCATGGATTATTAATGTACTAAAAAATACATTTCAATTTAATTAAAATAAAATTCATTATGGTTACATAATAGTATTAATTAATTATTTCATTATAAGGAACGCCTAGTGCGGTAAAAGCCTCCTCCATCTGTCTCCATCTTGTTCTGTCTCTAGCTAGTCTGCTCCATGTTTTTCCTATTAAGCCTGATATGTCGTCTTGTTGGGTAAAATATATAGTAAATATCGATTATGGACCTTGTTGGGCACAGCATAGTTAGTTTGTAGGAGAGAGGAGGAAGACCGCATAAATATATGAGACGCGATAAAATATAATTGTTAGTATAGAATTGCAGTTAGTAAGTATAAATTCACTCAAAACGTTGCCGTTTATCATGTGAAACTTTTGACGTTTTCATATAAATTGCTTTATTATATTATAACATAAAATAACTTCGTTAAAAGTCTGTGTGAATAAGCTTTGGTAAGATTTCGGTATTTATATATGCTTGTAGCCCTGTACAATAAATAAAATTATTTTAAAATTTGTAATAAAAGGTTTAGCACCCATGAATCACGTGTTATTTTTTTTTGTTTACCTTTAGTTAACTACCTGAACCAACGGAGTATAGTTATTCAATACTCAATAGTTTATTGCATTCCACAATGTGCTAAGGTGGTAAGTAAACATTAGTTGTACCAATCATGGACCCTGTCCGGCACAGCAAAATAAAAATTTTAAGGAAGAGGACTTATTTACACTAGCAACAAAAAAAATACTTATTCTAAGTAAAATTAAAGGTAACATTTTGTTAATTATTAATTAGATAAAGATAAAGATAAAGATATTTTATTTTGCAAATACGGGTACAAGTCAAGGTGTTACAAAATATAAATACAGGAACAGCCATATTTTGCCAATTAAAAGGCATGCAAAAGTATTGAGTTTAGGTACAATTGAAATTCAAATTTACTAATAATTCATAATAACATTCTAATTCATAATTCATTAATAAAAATAATCAGTCAATAATAAAATTAATGTCACAATTTCTAATAGTTATTTAAATACAATATACAAAATAGTCAAACAACTTCTTTCTCCAATAAAAAATCTTCAACCCTATAATAAACTTTGTCTACTAAAAAAATTCTAAGCCTTTTTTTAAATAATGTCAAATTATAGTCCTTCCAACAACTTGGTATTTTGTTATATATCACCGGTGCCATGCAGCAGACACTCTTGCGCATCAGAGTTGTTCTAGCACTAGGGATACACAGACAACTATTGTCACGCCTATTCCGTGGAAATACGTCAGCCATTCGTGCGAAACGATCCTGGTTTAATTTTACGAAAACTGCCATTTCTAAAATATACAAACATGGTAGGGTTAATAATTTATATTGTTTAAAATATGGTACGCAGCTAACAGTACTTTGCAAATTAAAAATAGACCGTATGCATCTTTTTTGGGCCTTAAATGCAGTCTCTTTTTCTGTTGAGTTGCCCCAAAAGATAACTCCGTATCGCAGATGGCATTCAACTATACCATAGTACGCAGTAAGGCATGCATCCAGATTAAATTAATTAAATCTACATATTTATTATTCATTTATATTATTGTGCCAGTTCTATGGATTTTTCAATTAAATATTCATATATACTGTAATAACATTTATTTAGTAATATTTTACTACGCATTGCGTGAAGAACAATTTTAACATTATATAAAATTAAGGGTAACTAATTCCCAATATCTAGATAATACTAAATTTAATCTAAAAACTATACCCAAACATCCATTTCACCAATGACGTTACAAAGCTCCGATCGTTAGTAACAAACATTAATTACTTTCGCAATAAAGGAACTAATTTAAAGGAAATTAACGAGACTTTGTACAAATAACAATTAATATTATGTGCAAGGATAGCAATCACCTGACAATGCGTGCTATGGCGTTATTAATGACTTGCCACACATTATTGTAGTGGACGCGACACAAGATAGAGGTTACGTTCATAACAACTTATAACGGTCAAACTTAACTTTTAACGATGTTTCTTAGTTTATAGGTTTACGTATTCTACTAATCTGTACAGATCTTCAAGCCTGACTTTATGGGCATACCTAGCTTTTACAAAATAACAAACTAATACATAATAAAACTAAAGTGGTGTTAATAAATATTGCTTACAACTATGTTAGTAGCACTTCACTTAACTAGCTAATTATCCTTGTGCTATCCTGTGGTATTTGCCTGCGGATGCGATGGAACACCACGCCCTGTGGCCAAAGGTATTTTTCCAAGACGACGGACAAGTAACAATTCGGTACACGCACAACGAACGCCTTGAAATTGACGTTGCAGTGCGACTCCAGTAACCACCAGGCACCATCGGCGTGTACCTCGTCTTCTGGCGCACGTACTTCACGATGTCCTCCGCCGTAGTGCTGTAGTGTAGGCGAAAGATGTACACCGGCGTGTTCGGCCTTGCGGCACGCAGGCTCACTCCGGAATCCGTAGGAGCTTTGCCGCAGCGGTTCTTATTCACTCGCGATCGGCGCTTCTTCCTTTGCACTGTCATGAAACCCTCATCATCAGCCCTATTCGGCGCCTTTTCTGGCGTTAGCTTCATACATGGAGCGCCTGGGGCACTCGCGGTGACGCTAGCGAAATCCTTTTGTAAGGGTCTTATGCCGTGTCCCTCGCGCTTGTTTTACCCTGGCCTACACACTACACGAAGACAGTTACATGAAAATTAGGTGTATGTAGTGTGTAGGGGAAACACCCGCAGGCATACGTAGGCATACATGATCGGGGGGCAGGTGACCCCTTGCCCCCCCCCCCCTACTCGGTACGCCCATGCCTGACTTGGTTTCCGTACATCGTTTTCGGGTGATAAAATTAATCAGCGCTGTGCTATGAGTCCCTCATAGCACAGAATCATGCTGAGTGGAAGCCTTCTTGTCACAGTCACGATTTGCAGCTGACAACTATTTCTATTGTGAATACTCGTGATTACAGATGTTTTGTTTTCGTTTTTCTTCGAAATAACTTAATGGTTTTTTTTTATATACACGTGTCTGTGACAAATAAACCTATTTTTCTTTGTTTCTTTCTTTTCTTGAATCTTGTGTGGTTTATAAACACAAAATTAAATGCCACCAACAAATTCATCTGTCTAATATCTAATCTTTTTGCTTACTCATTTTTCGACTGCTGAGTAAGGGCCCGTTGTTTCATACATAGTTAACAATAACCATTAGTCAATTTAACAATTAGGCACTTGACAATAGTCAATAGCTGTCAAAGTTTAACTACTCTGTCTGCGCATGGTTAACTTTTATAGCAAATTGTATTTTTTTTTACTGTAGTTAGCTTAACCATTTCAATCAAACAACATACTTCTGTCATTTTTAACTTTTACTATGTTTGACTACTAATGCACCACCAATCACTAAACACGTTTAGCGCTAAACGAGACACATTTAAACATCATCCTCTCTCTGTCATCTTCAAACATTTAACAGGAACCGAATTATGCTTTAAACTCGTTTATAGCTAAACGTGTTTAGTGATTGACGGGGCAATTGGGCCTAAAAGTCTAATCTTAAATAAGTATCTGCATTTAGACCATAATTATGTGATTTGTTCCGTGCAAAGATCAACCACGCGACCAACCAATTGATCAGCCACTGCTCCGACGTTAAAAGGTTTCCACGGAAAATTATAAGTAGGTAAGTGCTTGTGGAAAAAGGTTATTATATTATTTAGCAACGTAATATTTAGCAGCAGGCATTATTATTATATTCTGAAACATTTATATTTTTATTACAAACACATCGTTACGTCAAACCAGTATGGAGTTTCTTGCCCTTTCTTCTCCATAGGTACCTACTACGCTTTGGAATGGGCAACCAGCTTCATCTTTCTGACTGACCGACCCCTTGACAATTCAAAAGTGCCTGTAATTGGTTTATTTGAAACTAGATTTTGCCCGCGGCTTCGCTCGCGTTAATTTAGACTTTGACTAACAATTCGGGTTATAATTTAATCATGATTCGAAAGACACGTGGCGCCATCTATTATCATAAGAACGTTTTTGTTGTTTTCCTCGGGAACAGTACTTTTTTGCGTAATGAAATATGTCCGTTTCTGTATCCGTGACAACGTATATGCAAAATTTCAGGATGATCGGTTCAGTGGTTTAGGCGTGAAAAGGTAACAAACAAACAAACAAACTTACTTTCGCATTTATAATATTAGTTAGGATTAGGAAGTTAGGATTAGGAAGTTAGGATAAATGCTTATAGTTTTTAGTTTTTTGAGTTTTCAGTACCTATTTTAAATAAGTAAACGCTACGAAACAAAATTCCGATGTAACCTCCATATTCCGTATTACCCGTTATTCTAACCCTCATTTGGCTGGTGCATCGTCACCGCCATACAGAGTGCAATACTCATTAATATTGCATTAGTAGATACGTTGCACAATGCCGGATCATCACCGTATACCTTGGGGGATCTCTTTGTATATATGTATCTGTTATTTAAGCTCGTTATTTGGCATAACTTCACTTTTTGTGATAGGTACATTATTGATCAAAAAATCGCTTCGATAAGAATGTAGATTGATTTCTTATGAAGTTGATGACATTGGTCAATTTTACTTTAACCTGGGGTCAATCTCGACTGTTGGTCTAGGTCTGGGTTCAATCCCCAGGTCAGGTGTAGTGTTATTGGGTTTTTCCAATAGAAATTGTTCACTAGGTACCGTCAAACAGGATGAATAGACACATAGGGGTAAATCGGAACGAAGCTTTAAAAGGAATTTTAACATTTAAATAATATAGTGTGTTGACAAAAAAGATTATAATGTGTTTACTGTATTATAATTAACGATTAAGTGCCCTTGTTGGCAACAAATTATATTATTTCAATGTTAAAATCCTTTTTAAAGTTTCGTTCCGATTCACCCCTTTTTTTTTTGGATGGGAAATCATCAAATGATCTCTCCCGCTCTGGGCGGAGCGGAAAGGCGTGTCAGACTCTTACTGACTAAAACCCACCCGTGTTCCTACAGTTGCCTGTGCGCCAGGGCCCCGGTAACTCTTTCGAACAATCCGCGACCCCGGCAGGCATCGGCCCTTTAGGACCCCGTCAACGATGCTGACATCTCTTTGAGGCGCGCGTGGTACACGACGCACCGGCGACCCGGGCCTGGTCCTTACCGGACGGCGAGCTGCCCATTGCTCGCCGTCCGCATGCCCGCGGCTGCGGTGGCCGGGAGTCGGCAATTGACTCCCGACGCCCAGGGTGTCTCTTCCTGCGGCGACTGGGGGCATGAGGGCGCTACAATTGACTCGTTTGACGGTACCTAATAGCAGCCCGGAGTCTAGATTTGTACCCAGTTCATAAACTAAAATTTTATTATAACTGCACCTCTATCTAAACCTTCGGGAAATACTAACGTGATGTTATAATAACTTCTATTCCCATTGGTACGAACGAATGGATGTCATGTCATCATCATTTCCTTCATGTCAAATTGAACTTAAGGTCTTAACTTCATTTTGCATTAGTTTTTTTTTTTAAACCAATCGATGGTGACGCTGTAACAATGTACGTTAAGAATTGATTGTTCGTAAATGATAAATGATTTTATTTCTGTAAGTAGGTTTGTACAAACACTTTTACACGCCAATCATATTTTAAAACTAGATGAGGTCAGCGTTTCCTATCTGACCTGCGTAGTGACCAACGGCCCAGTGAAAGGAAAAGCACTAAGTACGAGGTACATTGAATACAATACTCAATTCTTTATTGCATTCCATATGTATTACATAGATGGTCTAACAAGGTAAAAGATCAATATGGACCCTGTCGGGCACAGCAAAATTAGGAGAGAGGAATAGGGCTAAGCAGCAATTCAAGCAATTAAATATTATTAAAATCTATTGGATGAGTTTAATTGCGTGTATAATTATGTATATATATATATTATATATTATCTGGTTTATGTATAGTATATTAGTTATTTTTATTTTATATATTGCACAAGAATAACCAATAGGAATGCCTTGATCACCACATTTAGCAAGCTTTTTGTTCACAGTTTTAGCAGATGGCTGCTACATTATTGTTAGGTCGGGGAAAAACTTCTTTCGTGTTTTATATATAAATTTAAGACTAAGAGCTCGTGTGGCACCCTAATATCGAGCTTTTTTGTATATCCAGACTTTTTGAAATGGATCAAAACTGTTTTGTGGTCAACCCCTAACTCTTCAGCTATGTCGTAACTACTAATATGCCGATCTTGCTCCATTTTTTTAAAAATGACTTCGTTTTTATCCGTAACAGAGCGACCAGATCGAGCTGCATCTTTGACATCAAAATTCCCGAACTGGAAACGCTTGAACCAACTCTGTGCTACTCTTACTGACACTGCGTTAAGTTAATAAACGTCACATATTTTTCGCGGCTTGTGTCGCATTTTTCCCTTTTTTGTAATAAAACTTCGAAATTTATCTAATTTCGTCGTCAGATTCACTCATTTTGGCGGACAGAATAACAATTGCAAAATGGCGGGAAATCATTTCTACTTTTTTTTTTATGTCATCTATAGCCAATCAAAACCAGCCAGATACAAACAATACAGCCAAAGAGATTTTACTACAACTTTATACCTATACAATACGAAAAACCTTTTTCCCCGAACTATTATTTTGCAGTAGAATACCTTTACTTTGGATATTAAACTCTACTTAGTAACGCAGCGATGGCTATCATGAAAATATTAGCAGCGGGTTTTGACTATACGGTGTCAAGAAACGCTGTTCGCTCTCTAGGGAAACACACCAACTAATTTATTTTTATTAAAATTATATAAAAATAACACGATGAGGGTTCGCTAACATACTTATATGTTTAAGAATGATAAAAATATGTTTTAAACATTATGATGCATTTATGAAAATCGAGTGAGTTTGTGGCAATGGGTTTTTACTAATCAAGTCTTTTTATTGGTTCAATACTTGCAAGGCAAAGTTGGATTGTAGCAGTATGGCTTTAAAAACTAACATTTAAACAGTTTTACTTAATTTCTTATTACAATTACTACTACTACTACTACAGTTATTAAAAAATTTACTAATCTGAGTTGTAATGTAGGACTTATTGTCACTTGACCGTGTAAGAATAAAATGATTTACATTTTAAAATAAATAAAAACTTTTTTACAAAAAACAACCGACTTCAGAAAAAAGTTTCTTTTTTCACTTTTTAGTTGTGTTACCTACCCCACACAAATTCTTATACCACTACTTGATATGTAAATAACAGTGACAGGAAATTATTATAACATCATCAATATAAATTAAGTGGAAAAAATACGCAGTATTAAGAATAACTCAAAAAATATAGGTCAGAACCTGATGAAATTTAAATGGGACTACATGTGAAGCTCCAGCTTTCAAATAAAAAAACAATCATCCAAATCGGTCTACCCAGAAAAAAGTTCTGAGATAATACACATAAAAAAATTTAAAATATTAAAAAAACAGTCGAATTGAGAGCCTCCTCCTTTTTTTGAAGTCGGTTAAAAAATAAATAAATTCTTTATTTCACCAAAAAAGTCATCACGTTACAGTATCTAAAGACTAAGAGCATATAAGGCTTATAACTAGGTCAGAATTTCATGACGTTTCAGTGACGTCATTCGACGGTAAATTATAGACGCTATATGGTGTTCACCGTTCTTCTAGGAAACCTTAGCTTAAGTAGGTAATTTTACATATTTTTTTGTAATATCAAAAAAGAAAAATAATAAGGTAATTTTTAAAATTAATTAACAATCTTTCTAAGAATAGATTTGCTCATTTAACAATAAATATTGTACAAATGTATTCTAGAATGAAATTCGTAGATTAGAGTGGACTTTGCCCTTTATCCTTCGGGTTTCATTTCCAGGAAGGCCATACTGTTGCCCTTGTTCAGTAGTTTCATTCCCTAAAGGAATAAGAAACATGAATGTTGTTCCTGTTTCTACTTTATTTAGTTCTTTTTCTAAATAAGAACAAAATTTAATATTAAACAGGCAAAATGTTATAAGTAGGTACCGTCAAATGGGTTGAATAGGGATGCAGGGGTGAATCAGAACGAAACTTTAAAAGGGATGTTAACATTGAAATAATATAGTTTGTTGTCAAAAAAGATTTTAATATGTTTACTGTATTATAATTAACAATTAAGTGCCCTTGTTGGCAACAAGCTATATTATTTCAACGTTATAATACATTTTAAAGTTTTGTTCCGATTCACCTACATCCCTATTCACCACGTTTAACGGTATTTAGATTTCTACCCTTTCGGGAAAACAGTTGATCTTATGTTAACAAAGTGCTATTTATAGAGAATAACTTTTTTGAGGTTTTTAAGTACTATGTCCTAATCGTGAATGTCGTAAATTGTGACCAGAACTTCTTCAAAATAAATACGGTGAGTGTAGCATAGCAACATAATAAACTAGCGCAGCGGCGCACGCCCGTATAGTGGTCACTTGCTTGCTGGCGCCCGGACGATGCGGACGTGGGACTTCGGCTGTTGTACAGTGAATTGTTGTTTAATTTACCTACTCGAATACTTTCTGTTACATGGTGAACACCAAAGTGAGTAAAAGTTACGTCAAGAGGTATATTATGAATATCTATCTGCTAAAAAAACAAACTGAAATCACCAATATTTTTGCCTAACGTGTTATTTTATTGTACGCACCTAACGGTCATTTCGAGGTTCATATAATTACATGTTTAATCTGTTTAATTTATTATAGAGATGAGGGCTGATAGCCACGTATTGTAGAAAACGACGTACCAACTGCACTAAACTGGGATAAGGACGGATGATGAGATAGGCCTTTCTTTTGGGTTGGAAATCATCAAATAACTTCTCTAGCTCTGACCCGTGTTCCTTCAGTTGCCTGTGCGCCAGGGCCACGGTAACTCTTTCGAACAATCCGTGACCTTGGCAGGCATCGCCCCTATCAGACCCCGTCAATTGGTGCTGACATCTCTTTGAGGCGCGCGTGGAACACGACGCGCCGTCGACCCGGGCCTGGTCCTTACCGGACGGCGAGCTACCCATTGCTCGCCGTCCGCAAGCCCGCGCCTACGGTGGCCGGGAATCGGCTATCCACTCCCGACGCCCGCGGTGTCTCCTCCTGCGGCGACTAGGGGCGTGAATGATAAGCCTGAGGTGGTGTATTGTCTTATTTTTTTGCACGTAATTTGGTCCCCTTTCATCCTCATTGGCTATATTTTACTAAAAGTGCCGTGAGTATTGCTCATTAAATCGGCAAACAGACAATATATGCTCAAATAAGAGCAGAATTTCGTGCAAATAAGATAATATCAACACGAGAACGAACAGCGATCGAGCGCCGCGTGATATAACCAGTGATTTTGTTTGATGACGCTCAGAACATGGTAACTATTTTATTTATTTGGGACAAAAAACAGTTATAAATTAAAGCATTTACAAAAAGTAAAAAGTTATATTAAAGTCGAAAAAACGTATAAACCCACACAATTGTCCACGAAGTGACATCGGAGTACAAAAACGAACGCATGGTAAACGAAAAAAAAAAAGAGTGAGAAAAGTACGTACTGTATTTGTCATTTATACTATACTTGAAATTACCGTTAATAGGCTCAAAAATAATGAACAGTGTAAGTATAAAATTACTGTACAGTATGTCGCCTCCACTAGTGAAAGCAAGTTATTATAAATTAGGTATTTGTCGAATATAGTGTCGAAGGTAATCATAATAAATAAGTATTTGAGCTGAAAGACTATAATTATTTTTGAAAATAGAATCCAATGTTAGCTCACAGAGTTAAAAAAAGTTTCGAAAAAAAATCACACAAACTAAAATATTAGACAGCAATTTATATAGGGACATTATGTTTTAATCAGCCTATTATTTTCCCACTGCTGGGACACAGGCCTCCTTTCGGTAAGAGGGAGTGGGCTATAATCCACCCCGCGGGCACAGTGCGTGTTGTTTGCGATAAACTAGCACTTCACTTAATTAAACGATAAATTCATATTAGGATTTCACTTTCGGCAGATACTTTACCACGTTATCTTCAACAGCAAGCGCGATCGCGTTGGTCGCGGAAATCGATTTAAAAATGGGATTTCCAAAGTTTATACACGCTCATACATAGGTGGACAACACTAGCTCATACATGCATAGGTACCTAGGAATTGGCTCTTAATGACGTTGAGTTGAATTTGAAGTACTATTTTAACTCCTCTTGCTCAAAAAGTCCGTCACTATAGCGTACCAGAGCGGGGAGAAAATAGCATATTTTTCTATTGGGGAAAAAGTTTATTTTTTATTTTTGTCTGTTACCAACGAGCCTATAAAAGCTAAAGTCTTTATTCATAAGTAGAATAATCATAAATAAAGACTCGACTTATTACTGTTTCATAAAAAAGAATAAAATTTGATTTTTGAAAATGGAACCAAGAGCGGCGATCTCTTTGGTAGAATCCGTGCATTGCGTTGCGGCTACAGAAAAAATAAAAAAAGGCATTGGCGCGAAAGCTATAGAATATTTCTAAAATTAAAAATTGAATTGGTGACCGTAACTTATTTTTAATATTGTATTAGATTATTTTAATTTATCGCAATCGTAGTGAAAAGTAGAGTGTAACACATGGCGCTAAGAATCAATTATAACTCGGTTTCTATTTACTCCCTCGTATATAATCTACTATTTGACTTCTGTAGTCACAGTATAAATAAATGTGTAGGTAGGTACAGAGAACAATATAGGTAACTACGTACATACGTTTGGGGAGAAACCGATAATTAGAGCTGTTGACCATTTTTTCTTAGCTTTTGCAAAAAATATAATTGGCAAAAAATTTTAGGAGCCAGTTTGACCCAGGCTGAACCAGTTGATCTGAAATCTTAGACTTAGCCGAAGACACAACTAATTTACATATAGTCAGGGAGATTAATTGATAAGAAAATTGACACCCTACGTCAATTTGCCGGGTTATTAAACTGATACTTCTTCTTAGCGTGTCGATGGCAATCTAAATGGACTCGGACCAGAAATCGGCTACGTGTTTGGCGCCATCACAAACGTCCATCAGTCCACTAATAGGTAATTTTATACAACTGTCAAAAAATAACAGTTGTTATTTGAATACACAGACAATTTAAGTGGATGGTCAATTTGTAAAACATGTATTATTAATTTCCCAACAATCCCCACAACAACTAAAATATTCAACATTTCCCATTATTAATTTTTAAACATGTATTTTTCATTTTTAGTTGTTCAATTCCATTTCCTTGTAAATTTTGACGTTCAAAAGTGCCTTTTATGTGCCTATTTGAAATAGGTGATTTGACTTTGATTTGTCCCTGACTTTACTTGAAAATCGAAATTAGCCAGTGACCTAATAGGTAGGTATAACCCAAAATAAACCATACTATTACTAGTAACAAAATATTCTCAATATAATCCTCGCATGCAGTGCCTATAATATTCTACCCCATATTGTTTGGACGAAGTAATTCTATAAAAGCCTCTTTCCCTAATATTACGTAAAAAAAACAAAGTTCCTTCTTCGGGGCTCGGCGTCAAATGTCAATTCTGTTTGAATTAGGATTTAGGACAGTGGTCAGTTTGTATTGTTTTCGTTTAAGTAAGGCTGATTAAAAGCTTCCATGTTTTTGTAATTAGAGCTTCAGCGAGTGGCGTTATGTAAAGTCAGGGAAATTAATCGTAACGAAATTGATAACATACGTCAATATAACCTGTGTTATAACCATATCATAGAGCTGTCAAAAAATGACAGTTGTGAATTGAACATACGGACAATTTAAGTTGGTAGTCAATTTATTTAACAATTAATTTCGTTGGTTGTACATTAAATATGTATGTAAGGCTGGCACAGCCTGGCCAATAAGCCCTGCTACCACCTTTGTTAACTGGCTCATCTTAACCATGAGTCTAAAGAAAGAAAAATATTTTATTTGGGACACGCACAGGAAATACAAAGAGTAAAAAATAAAAAAAGGAGGATTTAAAACTAACAAAATTAACAATAAAAAAGAAAAAAATAAAACAACAATAAACAAGTAAAAAACCTGTGCGAGGCCAAAAAGGCTCCTATCTCAGCATAATGCTACGATATTTAAAAAATAAATACCGCAGCGCTGGTATTCTGATAGGGCCCGCTGTGATGCCACGGACACACCTACGACTCTACTGACGAATGTGCTGATACAGAAATAAAGAAGTTTTGATAATAACAAGACAGAATTACAAATGGAACAACTTTGACGTCTCTCCCTCTCTGTAACATTTTTTTTGAGATAAAAGGTTTAATTGTCAAAAGACATGTTGTGAAATCCCAAATTAAAAAAAGAATTACAGTGAGATCAGCTTTGAAGAACGAAAATGGAAGACCTCAATAGTCACCATCATCCTCAAAAAAGGTGACATTTCAAAATTAACCAACTGTCGTCCCATTCGCCTCCTCTCTCAGATATACAAGCTATTCGCTAAAATCCTCACTAATCGGCTTACCCGTGAGCTTGATGAAGTCTAGCCTATGGAGCAGGCCGGCTTCCGCAGCGGGTATTCCACCATCGACCAAATCCACACGGTAAAGCAAGTGATGGAGAAGTGTCATTAGTATAACCGGCCCCTGTGCATGGCTTTCGTCGATTACGATAGGGCCTTCGACAGTGTCGAACATTGGGTCATGTTTCACGCTCGCCGTGGCTGCCAAATCGTTTCCCGCTTCGTGGATGTGCTCCGGGAACTATACCTACACCTCGGCGACTCTGCAGGTCCGCATGCATACCCTTTTTAAAACCCGTACTGATCAAGCGGGGAGTGAGACAGGGCGACACCATTTCACTTAAAATTACCACAGCAGTCCTAGCAGACGTCGCGAAAAGTTTAGATTGCCACTATTGCGGTGTTAACATCAATGGTGTCTACCTGTCCCACTTAAGCTTTGCAGATGACCTTGTGATTTTCGCAGAAAATTTCGATGATCTCCAGAAAATGCTTCAACACCTTTATGATGCTTTTAAGGTAAGACTTAGGATGAATATGATCAAGATGAAGATTATGGCAAACATCTTCAGCAATTAGAATCCTTCTGTTAAAGTCGGAAATGAAATGTTGGAGTTGGTTGACCAGTATATCTACCTTGGCCATATTCCTTCATTTGGCAAAGAGCATCAACAAACAGAGATATCGAGAAGAATACAGCTTGGGTAAATCGCACTTATCAAATTCGACGATATTCTGAAATCAGCCAAAATTCCACAATGTCTGAATTCCCGCCTCTATAACCAGTGTGTTCTGTCTACCGTGACGTACAGTGCTGAGACGTGGACGCTCATGCAGAAGGCTGTGTACAAGGTGAGAGTGGCACAGCTTATAGATCGAATCCACAAACGTCGAGACTTCAGACGTACGAAGGTTTTCGATTTTGGAAAACGAGTTATGGAACTCAAATGGAGTTGGGCTGGAGACCTGGCAAGGCGCAGTGATGACAGGTGGAGTAAGGCAGTGACCGAGTAGCGTCCAAGAACTGGGAGAAGATGTGTAGGTCGTCCAGAGGCGAGATGGCCGGACGACATTGTTACCAACGCGGGTAGAATCTGGATGAGGCTGGCACAAGAGCGTGGGGATTGGCACATGAAAAGAGAGGCCTATGCCCAGCAGTGGGTGAAGTCGGGCTGTGGATAATGATGATGTCAGCTTTTTCCATTATTCCTAAAATACTTGTCCTTTTTCTAACTCCATACTTACGTAAATAGGTTTAACTAAATAAAAATCAGACACCAAGAAACCTCATTATAAAAAAATCGTAAGTCGTCAGTGGTCACAAAATTCTCTAAACTAGACTAAAAATCACCAACATTTTGTTTATTCCTGTCAAGTGACGTTTCTCATTCTGAAATTGATTAAAGTGACACAACTTAACTATAATATAGTTTGACAGCACTAAGGTCATTTATGTAGTCAATTTAGTGAAAATGACAATTTTGCTATTTTGAATTTGCCGTTTTTCACCAAAAATTTTGATTATCAAACTAAATTAGACTATGTTTAATCGTGATTAAAAAGGAGTAACTAAATTAGTTGTAATAAACTAAAATTTACAAAGCACTTTTCTCTACTAGTTCTTGAAAATTTGAAAGTTTGTGAGTTTGGAAATCAATATGGAAGCTTATGTGATTGCAGCTGTCGTCGAATCACGACATAACAAACAGAAAGACTCAGACAAATTCAAGATGTCCTTGATAGGGCTTGCCTACGCCGCGGCGACGAGAATACCGGAGATTTTCAACTTACTGAACGAAAAACCGGATTATCTTTTCTCGAGATCACATTTTTGTTTGTAAACTAGCTTTTTCCCGCGGCTTTGCCCGCGTGGAGGTCGAAAAAGTCTTGTAAATCTTTCTCCATCAAAAATACATAAATATAGGTACTTACCTATGTGCCAACTTCCGTGGTGTTTGGCCAAACGGTGTTCGAGTTCACTCTAGTCTCACAAAACGTATTACTTATTTTTTTTATACTCTTCACGCACTACGAGTACTACACTTTGTAATAATATAATTAAATCATGATTCTAAAGACACGTAGCGCCATCTAGCGTCCTAAACAATTGTGACCGTCGCCAGTTATTGTCCTTTCCCTCGGGAACAGTAGGTACTTGTTTTCTGGAATAAAGGTACCCTATGTCCTTTTCTATAACTCAGGGGTACAGGAAAGGACGTATATGCAAAATTTCATGATGATCGGTCCAGTGGTTTAGGCGTGAAAAATTTACAAACAAACAAACATACTTTCGCATTTATTATATTAGTTAGGTGGTTAGATTAGGATTAGCTTTATTACGCTGAAATAAAAAGCAAATTAATCATTCTAGCTGAATTAATTTTTGTATGCTGCATGTTGTCGATTTTAATCAAATTAAAGAATTTTTCTTACTGAAAACCGAAAAAATATCGGCGAATTACATTACAAATACTTTACCGAATACAGGTCATTGCATCTTAATTTATTATAATATAAATATTAAAAATAGTTTTACGTCGTCAATATGCTCCCTGTATTTCATTTCATTAATTATTTGATTTTACTCAGGTTTTTTTCGCACTTTGGATCATTTCGTTCACTAATAATTATTTATTTTAATTTCCGACAAATCTTAGTCTATAGTCTAGTTAGCTTAGCGATTGTCAAACTCGATTTTACATGTGTCAAAATTGTTTTTAATTTTAGAGAATCTTGTTTGCGAGAATCCCAAAAATAAGAAATTTTTGTGATAGTTTAGTTTAGTTAGGTTTACAAGAGCATCGGCACTAGTGTACCTGTACCTAAAACCGTTTCATTTGATACTATACCACTACATAGGCTTCATCCTATGTCCAGCAGAGCGTTCACAAAACCGTTCCTAGTCTCACAAAGAGGGTGTGATTTCACAAACGCCGAGGGATTTACTGATTCTGTACATCTGTCCAATCGAGATGCTGGAGTAGCGAGCTTTGAAAAAGTATAGGAGCAAATTCTAGGCCAAAAAGGAATTTTGATTGAAATAGTGCTAGATTAATAGGGAATATTTACTAGCTTTTGCCCGCAGTTTCGACCGCGTGGAGGGCGTAAATGATTGATCCCACTTACGTATTACCGGTATGAAAAGTACCCTATGTCCTATACCAGGTCATGATCTAAATACCTGTGTGCTCAGTTTCTTCGAAATCGGTTCACAGGTTAGGTATCGCGTGAAAGGGTAACAGACAGACAGACCAACAGAGTTTCATTCGCATTTATGTATAAATTGATGTCTGCGGGGTAATTACGTAACACACCAACAGTAGGAATGGGTTTCATTTTGACAGTTCAACAACATCCATTGCGTTATTTACGTTGTTGAGCAGACAAATTTTTCAAACATACGAAGCAATGGATTAGCAATAGGCTTCAAAATGATTCAGATTGTGATAGATAGTGTGTTACGTAATTAGGTTGCTGGTCGGTGTTGTATCAGAGCATGTGTGTATTCTACTGTTAAATCTGGATTCAAAGAACGGAATGAACTTTTGTGATCCAACTTATTCCTAGAATGAGTTTTCTTCTTCCATTTGATAGCTCAATGAATAACTGTCGTGTAATTGTCGTATTCCATAGCAAGGTGCACTTCTACGACTCTGTAGTACCTATAGTCAGACTTTTGATTAGCTGCAGTAAAATGAGAAACCATGGTGCCAATTCTCTTGTACACCGAACTAAACTAAACTATCACTAAAATTTCAAATTTTTGGTTAAGAGAATCTTAAAAGCTATTCTGCAAACAAGGTTCTCTAAACTAAAAAAACAATTTTGACCCAATTAAAATCGAGTTTGATAATCACTGAGTTGCGTAAACCATATAGGTACCAAGATTTGTCGGAAATTGAAATAAAGAGTGAACGAAATGTTCCGAAGTGCAAAAAAATCCTGATTAATTTCAAATAATTATCAAATAATATTAAAAATTTCAAATATTATTAAATAATTATCTTTTAAATGAAAGACGGGGCATAAAATAGTCTGATTTTGTTTCAAAATCTAAATTTTAGGTGAAAAACGTCAAATTCAGAACAGCAAAATTGACATTTTCACTCAATTGAATAACTAAAATGACATTAATGCTGTCAAACTATAATAAGTTAAGTTGTGTCACTTTATAATTTCAGAATGGGAAACGTAGTTTGACAGAATAAACTAAATGTTGGTGATTTTTAGTCTAGTTTAGATAATTTTGTGGCAAGAGAATCGGCACCAATAACTGTCACTTTGATATAATCTGAACCAGTTCCAAACGTTAACTAATTACATAAGCTGTAATTTTACTGCAACTAATTTAAAGTCCGTTTTTAGGTATAACTACCGACATAGTTTGTACCTACAAACAGCCATTCAAAAGTCAACAGCTCACAAAAAAATAAAAACAAAGCCTTTATTTCGCATTATTTATTTCCAAACAACTGAAAGTTCAGCTTAAGTTCATAAAGAACCAATATCTTTTATCTTCCGTACAATCGAATTAAGTCCTACTAAGAACAATAGAGGAATCAAAACAAAGTACAATAATTCATTCTGTTGTTTGTCTTAACAAAAACTAGGACGCAGATATCAAGTACAGTGACTGTAGTTCAATATTTTGTTAGGATTCTTTCTTGGTTTCAGCTTTTACATGGAATATGACTGGCTGTAAGCCAAGAAAGGGATAAGATTTTACTAAGAAAAGATTTTCAGAAGACATTGATTGCTGCTAAATTCATGGCTGGTAAAAAGGAGACAGAAGATATATAGGTAGATAGAATATGCTTTATAGTACACCAAAATTTTACCAAGCAGAAACTATAGAAAATAAATTAATATTAACTTGAACTCAGAATTGTGTCCAATGAATGACAGCCCATAGTAGATACCTAGGCTGAGTTAACCCAATTCCTACCAAACGCTATGCCTGCCTAACGCCAGCTTTGTTTTTAAATAATTCATTTTATTTTCCAAAAGACGAAAAATTCTAGCTAAGTAGGTATTGGTAGCGAATATTACATATTTTTAATTCGGAGGATGCTGGCTAAAATATCAAAATCTGCCTGTAGCGAGTTCTTATCACACTGTAGCAAATTATTATCACGCTGTAGCAAATTCTTATGTGTGTTGTGTGTGTTCTCTGTGTGGCTTTTCAATTAATCTTGTTTTATTTAAGCATTGAGGTGGTTTACTATAAAAGCTTTATACCTTAATTTTATACCCATACTTACTCTTTTTTATGTTCTGAAAGTGAATTATATCCTTCTAACTAATGAAAGATCTTTTACCAGATTTCACCTATAACTAAATACCTCTCACCTTTACAAATTCACAACCACCCTACAAATTTTACCTGTTTACTCATTCATAAAATAATTCTATTGAGAGTCCACAAACTTCACTAATTAATTATATTTTATGGCGTTGCTAACGGCACTTTAATTAGGTCGCCACTGCGTTGGTGAGTCCGTGAAAAATTGCACGCCACACCTCAAGTGATGCTTGTATTCGTTTGGCTGGAGTTTTGATAAATTAACTTTGTTAATATCTGTGATTTGGATCTAGGGATTTTCTTATTAGGGCGTGACAGTACAATGATGCGATATTTAATTAATTGGGGACTTATATCGACTTAATTGACTGTACATCATTATCATTCTTTGTCTTCTGAAGATGATATCAGAAAGGCCGCAGTCTGTAGTGCTGGGGAGGCTTATTCAGCTTCACGTGTTTTTATCTATATTATTTTTGAAATTAATTGAATTTTATTTTATGTTTTTATGTGATTTTATTCGAGAATGTTACAATACTAACATTCTTTTTAAGACCTTTGTTACTAACATTAAATGGACAATTTTTTATTGTCAAATGTTTATTTTTTGTCCCAGACAATTACTGCCGCGGCAGAAAGCATAGGCCGTTTGCTGTACCCCCATGTCACACCGTAGCGCGTGCTAAGCCCCTAGTGATCTTTTGGATTCTACTCCAACAAACGATCCGTGTGCGGGCATGTCAGAAGTACTATGAGAGGGATTCATGAAAGTTTAATTATTTGTTTGTTTTAACCCGAACTTTATAATTTTATATTTTCTTTTTGATGTGTGTCTCTGTCTTTAATTACTCTAAGTAATTAACTGGTTCTTAGTCGTGTTAATTAAAGTGAATAAATAAATATTTTTTTGCAGATGTGCCTATTAGATGCCACTTCAAAGCCAACACAGAAGATTAAGCTCATAATGCATGCCAAGACAAAAGATCGAGCTTTATTACTGGATTTTAGTTTTATGAAGAAGTTAGACTAGGTAACTAAAAACTCCAGTTTTATTGGAACGCAGTTCCTTAACCCGTTACTGTGACTGCTAGAAATGGTCACGTAAAGAAAAAGCGTTTTTGCTCCATGGGACTTTCTCTCTCTCTCTCTCTCTCTGTCTCTTTCTATTAAATATGAGTGTGTGTGTGTGCGTGCGAGTATCGCGTAAGGAATTTCGTTCTTGATGGGGGTCCCCCGACCACACAAGTTTTTTTTTTCTTCTAAATAGTGAACTCGTTTCTCCTTTTACCATTTGCATTTTGCATCTCATAATTACTTCTCTATTGACTTCGCATATCTCCAAAATCCACTCCGCAAAAAAGTACCCAACGATCAGTCTGAACACATCAGTTTATCACATTTGTACCCACAGTTGGTACACAAAGAGAATCAACATTAATACACTAAAGCGTTTCCTCTACAAACGATAAACCTTTTCTGTAATGACTGAAACAACTTACTTGGAAAGATTCATGACATACGGAAAAAGAGTAGCCCGAACATAACACACGTTTGTATGAAACACGCACAAAAAATAACTAGCTTAGTGCTATTATCACTAATCACCTTTTCTGGTGTAAGACTTTACTGGAATCCTTTACATACCCACTAGTTTCTGAATACTTTCCTAGTTTTTTTGTCAATTATTATTGGTTGATAACATTGAATCAATCGACCACAAATGTGTTCAGCGCAAAAGGAGATGCTTCTAAATGGGCCAAGTCTATGTACACTACCTCAAAATAAAGAAAAATATCCGTGGAATACGTGAAAAATACAGATAATTCATTTAATTATTTATTTATTTGTTCATTTAATTGATAATATTATCAATTATTTTTATCGACATTCAACATGGCGTCTCACCGATTTAGTTACTCTGTGCTTGATAACAATGACTGTAAACCATAGATCACAGAAACAGAACTGTCAGCTGTCACAACAGTGTCAATAAACATGTCATACGTCATTAATCGATCAAAATGACAGCTTACCGCCATGACGGGTTTTTGTTGTGTGTTGCAATTTCAAGCGTAATTTAAAAGCCAGTTTAAAGTAATAGGACATTTGAAAACTTACTGTTGTAAATGTGTTTCTCTATTTTAACCAACTTCAAAAAGGAGGAGGTTAACAATTCGGATGTTTATATTTTTTTCGGGCATACATAGACGGCTACGGCTCTGTCATACATATTTGGAAAATTCTATTTTGTTCGAAAGGTGTTTCCCGAAATGGTCCCATTTAGATTTCATACAGATCTGATGATAAGTTGCGGACACAGACAACAGAACTCTTCAAAAAATCACAGCAAATCATCCGCGATTGCTGCTATCGCATAAATATGCATTGTTTACGCAATCACACAACATAATAATAATTGCCATAATTGTTTGTTTATGTGGTTGCTTTCTATTCTTAGTGCTTACTGTTTGTTTTATTTTATTTTGTTACATATACTACCAATCATTACACCTGACTTGGTTTCCGTACGTCCTTTTTGGGCAACCACTGAAAATCAGCGCTGTGCTGTGGGTCCCCCATAGTACAGCATCATGCTGAGTGGAAGCCTTCTTGTCACAGTCATGACGTGCAGCTGTCGACTATTTCTATTGTGTGCTCGTGATTATAGATCTATTTTGTTATTTTTTTTTATTTTACTTTGTTACCAGAGCGCAGAGATCTTTTATGTATGCACGTGTTTCTGTGACAAATAAAACATTTTTTTTTAAATATAATATCACGCCTGTACACTTGAAAGTGTTACGCAAATGTATTCAGTATATCAGGGTACATCCGCATTTTCTATCAAAGTTAGTAGTAGTTGCATAGTTTTTCGCGGTTGGAAGCTAGTTGTAGCACATAGTATTCAAATTTGATTTACACAAAAAATTATTTATTGATCAGCTGATTGATTTTGAGAATACACCAAAGATGGTGAAATAAGTCCACGCAATTTCTGCCAAAGCAAAACAAACAGACCATTACCCTGAATTTTGCCCGTAAACGTCCCGGGCTACCAAGGCTAGGCACACAAAATTACCTGAACAACAAAATTTTGCTGTAATGGCCACATTTTTTTCACAACTATTTTATCGTAATAAAACTGATTCTAAACCTATGACACACATATATATTCGTAAAGCTTGATTAATGAGGATTTTTATGATTTATAACACTAATACACTGGGTTATTAAATTAATTGCACTTTTTTATTAAACACAGAGCTCTCATCAAGCGGAACGGAAATGTCAAATAACGTCGCGACGATGACTTTAAAAAAAAATATCTATGTTCTTCCACAAAGTATTGCCTACGTAAAACTCGGATTTTAATACAGACCCATCTGTTGAATTTTTTTTAAAGCTGTTCAGCGCGATCAGGATACAAAATCGACCAAGCTACCATGGTAGCATAGGCGTTTGTCCGGTTTTTCTTTTAAGCTGCCGCGTGTTATCATTGTGTGAATCGACCGAAGGACACGGTTGAGCATACGGTGGAGGTCTGACCGGCTTGGGCGGAGCACCGCCGTGTCGTCGTGGCGGCAATCGGCGGCGGCGACCTCTCGCGTCCGGCCCTGGTTCAGGCCATGGTACGGAGCGAAAGGGAATTGGAAGCCGTCACCTCCTTCTGCGAAACAGTAAAGCTCGCGAAGGAGGAGGCGGAGCGCGAGAGGGAGAGGCAATCACTGCGCCCTCGCGCCCCTAGTCGCCGCAGGAGGAGACACCCTGGGCGTCGGGAGTCGATTGCCGACTCCCGGCCGCCGTAGGCGCGGGCTTGCGGACGGCGAGCAATGGGCAGCTCGCCGTCCGGTAAGGACCAGGCCCGGGTCGACGGCGCGTCGTGTTCTACGCGCGCCTCAAAGAGATGTCAGCACAATTGACGGGGTCCGATAGGACCGATGCCTGCCGGGGCTGCGGATTGTTCGAAAGAGTTACCGTGGCCCTGGGGCACAGGCAACTGAAGGAATACGGGTAGGTTTTAGTCAGTAAGAGTCTGACACGCCCTTCCGCTCCGCCCAGAGCGGGAGAGGTCATTTGATGATTTCCCAACCAAAAAAAAAAAATATAATAATAAATGTTAGCATAGATGTTCAAGCGGTTTAAGCTGTGATAAAGTTCTTATATAATCGTATCATAGGTCTTATTAACGTGAAAAATAATAATTATTAACTAAAAAGTGTCAAATAAAAAATGTTAATTAAAAAATTCAAAAAACCCGACTGCGTAAAAAGTGAACTTTATTATTTTCTTATTACTGTACACCCAAGGGGTATGTTTCAGCGTCGCTTTTTAAATGACCAACTTTTTTTGTAAATGTCTAAAGCAACAATAAATCATTTTCTACTTACTCTATTTTTTGTCTTTGAATTTGTCCTTATAATGGACTAATATTCTGCAAATACCTGCTATTCTCCTATTTACCAAAGACAACAGACTGTGATATCTTCTATTATAACGATGCAAACCGTTTCAGTAATCCTTTATGATATCAAAACAAGTTTTTCCTTATTATTTCAGACTTTTCTTCCACTCGACCGCTTCCAGCGCGGGAGCTGGATTCACAAAGTAATTAATTTATATTTTTGCTGTTTTATCAAAGCGAGGTATTAAAACTGACTTCAATTAGTTTTATTAATGTTGTGGGTTATCTGGTGGTTATGGAACAAGAAAGTCTCTATAATAACAGACAGATCTTTCTAGATAGGTACATGTATTTAATCTTAACTTTGAAAATATTTGAATAGAAGTAATAATAATTAATGAGAAGTTTTAAGCCTGATTTACACGGTGCAATTTAATTGTCTGTGGCAAAAGTCGAAGCAACAATAAAAGTTGCACTATTTAGACAGTGTTTAGAGGATGCAAGTAATTTATTGTATCAATTTTATTTATATTTTAAGCACGAAACTTCGTGTATCGGGCCTTTAGACTGACGTCAGAGAAGTCGTGAGTTCGAGCTATTTTGGTATTAAACCATCACATACCTACTATTAATTGCACACAAGTATTTTAACCCTGCGTCCTAACCTAAAGCGACTGTCACACGAATACGCGATTACGCGTTTGTTTACCTGAATAATGACGTACCGACGCGACTTGATTGATCGCGCGTGTATGTCATAATCATATAGGTAAAATAGTGCGACAGTTGCAAACTCGCGCGACGATCGTTTTTGGTTAGAACACGGCTTAGCTTATTTAAGTAGAGATCGTCCAATTTAAAATTGCACGCCCCTACACTGCCTGTTGCATACACAATTCAAATGTGCGTATAGATTTTTTTAAAGGGCGTGTCATTTTAACTTAGAGAATATTGTAGTTAGAATAGTTTTCCTCGCATCCACACTCCTGGCACACCGCTACCTCATCTCATCATAGACCATCCCTAATTGATTCTAGTCAGCCCTTCATAATTCATCTTATAACAAATAGTATTGCCTCGAAAGGTCAGTCCCTTACGATTCTCTGCCCTAAGAGATATGTTAACGTCACTGTTTTACGAGTTTTTATTGTTATTTTTATGATGATACTATTTTATTTTTATTAAATATTATATTTTTGAATAAGTCTTTTCTTTGAACATTTGATAATCCTACTATCCTACTAATCCTACTATCCTACTATAATATATAATATCCTACTAATATTATAAATGTGAAAGTGTGGATGTTTGGATGTTTGTTACTCAATCACGCTAAAACGGCTGAACGGATTTGGATAAAATTTGGTACAAGGGTAGACTATGACCTAGATTAGGACACTTTTTATGCCGATATTCCCAAGGGATCGAGATTTCTGCGGGTGAAACCGCGGGGCACAGCTAGTATACAAATAAATTATCTGGCTTGTAATATTATGTTGCAATACCGTGCGGCAAAAAACGGAGCTTTTTATGGTGTCCTATGTTTGGGCAGTGCAAGTCATTTTTTGTGTCAACTTTATTGCATGTTACAAGCACGAAATATCGTGTAAACGAGCCTTTAGACTGGCATCAGAAAAGTCGAGAGTTGAAGAAGTTTTGATATGAAACAACTATTATTTACAAGTATTTTTAGCTCGTATCTAAACTGCCGGTCCACAGCTATCTCATCGTCATCATAGACCATCCCTAATTGATTCCAGTCAGCCCTACGTAATTCATCTTATAATAAATTGTATTGCCTCGAAGGGTCAGTCCCTTACTATTTCTACCCTAAGACATACGTTATGGTCATTATATTACTACCAATTGAGCTGAAGGAATCAAGTAACGTTCTGGGTTTAATTTTATGAGAAAATATTTATAGTAATTTGATTTGTAAGGGATGTTTCAATATTTTTATTGCTAACCTTTTCTTCCATAAGCCGTTGTGGCCTGGAGGTACTGGGGCTCCCAATTTGCGAATCTGCAAAGAGGCATATATAAGGAAATTATTTGTATTGAATTTCATACGGTTTGATATTTTAGACACATTGTTAATATCAAAGGCAGATCACATCTGATTAATGATGAACGAAATCTTTAAGAAACTGTACTATTTTACTGAAACCCTCAGCAAGCAGTGACCACGCGTGCTGAGCATTCGTTCCTTTGTCCATTTCCAGCTCTATTCAGGTTGACAATTCCAACATTTGATTAGAAAAACCAATGAACCAGTATCTTTTTATTGAATAACCCAGGAAAATTATTATTCTAAGAATTACAATCATTTTACTTATTAGATCTTCGCATCTAATTTTGGCAGTCCAGATCACTACCTTTTCAATATCAAACTTGACGGTGAAACTGTGCAACTCTGCCGGTCTATACTGTTGAAATCTCACCGTGAAAACTTACGTGAAGTGAGCTAAAGGTGAATCCTTAGTTGTATTGTAGCCCGGCAATTTTTTTTTATTTTGTTTTTTTTGCTAATTTCAGCTCTGTTTTAGGGTGCGTCTCATATCTTATAAAGTTATCGGGTATATTTTCATTTCACTAACGTTCACAAGATACAACAAACGATTTTATATCCAATGTATGTTATGCTTATAAATATTAGATATTTAAAAATTATATAAATTGTTTATTATTATTAACTGAACATAATAAACAATTTATATAATTTTTAAATATCTAATATTTATAAGCATAACATACATTGAATATAAAATAATAATACAATAATAATAATATTATAATTATTAACTGAACATTATATCAAATAAAATTGTAGATTCAGTTGTTATATCTTGTAAATATTAAAGATTTTGTAATTATATCATACATTACTAACCCTCTGTTTTACGTCGTATGTTGATTAAAATGACGACGTAAAACAGAGCTGCAATTTCTAAAAAAACAAAATTTGAATTTGGCGGGTTACAGCTGAGGATTCACAGTGATCTGTAATTTCACGTGGAGCTAGGGATTGACACTACTGACAGATCACTTCACCTATGTTTACACGGTGAGATTTTAACAGGATAGACCGGCTGATCCCCAAGATATATTAAACGTCTTGTTTGGGGATCACCGTCCAATCCGATATTGTGTACTTTTATAGAGGTATGAGAAACAGGGTGTAAAGTTCATTCACACCTCCATAGAAAAGGGAGGATCCTCCGACCAGACGGGTGTTGTGTCTGGTGGGCAACTGCCCGATGATTGATGTCGGGATGTTGTACCTATAATTATGCTAGTTGCGCGGTAAACTCTGTTTGCGCGACGCAGGATTTTGCGTGACGTCAGTGTAACGCGTAGCTCGCATGTGGCGTTGTAGATGCCGGGTACACTTTACTTGATTATTAATAATAAATAAATTTGAAACAAGAGGTCGAAAACTCGACCATCATCAGTCTCATCTGGCAACCTGTTACGGTTTTCAAGATACAGCCCGCTGATAGACAGACAAACAGACGACGTAGGCTTAGTAATAGGGTCTTGTCACGTTGACATCCCTTGGGTAGAAACTTCTAAGTTTCCTGTCTTTAGCGCGGTATCAGTCACATCTTTCAATATTGGATATGAACATAAATACCCTCTTATACCCAGCTTTACTCCCTAATGCAATTTTCTCGAATACACCTCATTACCTTTCACAAATACTGCCGCAGAATAAGTAGAAAAACATACAATTTAACAGACGCCATTATGGGAATCCCCGTCCAATTATAGTAATTATCATAATCCACAAAGTGAGCTTTTCTTTTAATATTGGACGAAATAATCGCTTATCACATTTTTCCTCGTCATTTTTGCATTAAGGATTCATCCGCATTGGTAAAATTGGTTTATTTTTTGTTTTGGTGGCTCTGTAGGCTTTTTTGTTCAGTTTTCAGTTATAGCGTAATTTGCTGTCATTGCTTGCTCCTGGAATGTTAATTGAAATTGATAGTCTTGATTAATAAAACTGGAAAAGTTGGAAATTCAATTATGCTGAAGATAGATTGTTCAACAAGGCTTTACTGCGTGACAATAAAAGTCGCTTAACGAAGCCGAACATCACTTGTTCAAATGTTCACTTAGTATTCCCATCCATCATTGTGATTTTTGGACTTAATAGGATCACGAATCTAGAGGAGATATTTAAGGTCAAAGTTCCCCTTTTTTCCGTTTTGAAAAGACATAAAATACAACCTTATTTCCTGCATACACATACCAAAATTTATAAAACTCTTACCAACCGGCCTCCTCATAAAATATCAATGCTCCAGCCTCCAACCAGTATAAGCGCAGCCTTAGGACACGTACGTACTACTCATAATGAAGACGCTTGGAATCAATTAGTGAGGCCGTTGAGATAAGTGTCGGTAGCCACGTTACATAGGTATGTGTGAGGTGCATGTGGGAATGGGTATCTGTTTTGTGAAGATGTTTGACTTTGGAGGTGAATGGGGACTTAAAAATGAACACTATATTAGGTTTTGTTACTGAAGTGACTGTTATTTTAGGGTAAACCAGCCTATAATAATATTATAACTAGGATTTACCAAATTCAGAACAGAAGCAGAGTCAGCGATTGTGATCGGTCGCTGGAACACTAATTCAAATTCAAAGCATTTATTTTAATTCCACCATTTACAGGCAATTTTGAATTGTCGAGAAGTTGGTTAGACAGGAAAACGAAAGTAGTTGCCCATTCCAAAGCGTAGTACGTTCCTATGGAGAAGAACGGACAGGAAACTCTATGGACACTCATTCGCTCTCGCTCGTTGTATCAAGCAGTGCGTGAGGGAAGGCTAGCATTCTAAGACTTTCAGTTGATTGGCTGGTAAAATTAATATCATGGTATGAAAAAAAATCACTGTTCATTGTTATCAATTCTCTACAGTCCATGGTAACCAACAGCCTCTTTAAGTAGTAGCAGTAAGGGCGATTTACGTAATTCAATTGTTTATATCGTAGGTAAGTATCTCAAATCAATCTGCCTAGCCTTTACCCAACTGAGTTGGGGTCGGCTTCTAGTCTAACCGGATGCAGCTTAATACCAGTTTGTATTTGTCATTGAGCAGTGGTGGCCCAATGGTAACAGCCGGGACTTACGAGTTGTAGGTCGTAGGTTCGAACCCAGGCAGGCGCTTTCATCATCATTTCAGCCGAAAGACTTCCACAGCTGGGTATAGACCTCCCCCAAGCACCGCCACTTCGACCGGTTCTTTGCTCCCCACAGGCGGTTTACTTTGTGTAAATTATTTTATCACCACTGCCCTCAACAAGGGAAACACCGTGAGGAAACCTGCATGTCCTAGAACCAAAAATTTGAAAACATTTGACATCTACCAATCCGCTCTTGGCCTGCATGTTGGATTACGGCCCACTCCCTCTATCAGAGAGGAGGTCTGTGTCCCATTAGTGGGAACATTATAGGTTGATAATTATTAGATGGAGCGACTGCCTATCTGACCTCCTCAACCCAGTTACTGGGTAACACGATGCCCTTGACAAGACTGGTTGACAGACTTTCGGACTTCTGACTACCCGTCACGACTGTAAAAAATCTACGAATGACAGCCGGGACCAACTGCTTAACGTGCTTTCCGAGGCCAAGTATTGTAAAGGCTGTAACCTGACATGGTTGTGACATCCAACCTCCGTGAGTCCGTTATCAATAAGTGGATGGCACAATTATTATTGTAGGTACTACATTGTAAAATGCTTAGTTTTTCTTGAAGTAAAGGTATTGATGTTAAATTACAAGACAAACATTGATTTGTAGTAAGAATAGAAGAAAAAACAGTAGGAGTCAGTCTAGCTGACAAGGGATGTGATGAAAGGAGTTCAACAAAGCCCATACAACTTTGCCCAAACATGTACCTCGAGGAACACGTCCACCAAATCGTTGAGAAAAAATAGAAGAATTCGAAAATAATTGTATTTTATCCTTATACAATTTAAAACTACTTTAAATATATTATATTTTATGCATGTACCATGGTATAATAATATACTTCGCCAGGTATAGCATTCCGAGACACAGTGGTCACGTGGGTGACACAACCCTACGTCATCACCGCTGTGTTACCAGTAGTGTGTCATAATAACTCCCCAACCGCCTTTATTACCGGAGCGAATCCGATAAATCAATGAGGTTTTAACTAACAATTACGTCGGTATAAGTTTAAATTGAATTGTTTCGTTTGATTAGAAAATCAAAACGACAATTTAAATGCTTGATATATATTTTCTAACAGAATGGTGACTGAAAATGTTTCCATACTTCTTGTTTTGTTGCAATAAAGTGGCAACTGGATAGTGACGTAAGCTTGTGTCACTCTCGGAGTGCCAGACCTTGTTTTTTTAGAACATGGCATGTACAATTGCGTTACTTTTGTTTGAAACTAGGGTTGACATTATTTTGTAAATGTCATTCACACGTCATTCCGTTCGTTCGTGAAACAACAGTGGCTGAAGCCGACAACGGTGTCAACTTGACAGTATTTTTTTTTAAATAAGTAAGGTTTTTGTGCTTGTGTCGATGATAGAGTGCCAAAATGGCTGGTTTTTATCGTGTTAAGTTATTTTATTCTTGCCTCTGGATAACCATTAGAAAAATATAAATGCAATAAGTATTGTTCAGTGCAATCTATTGTATTTTATGCCACTAAGTGTACCTCGGTACTTTACAATTGCAGATTTTGGTGACATCCTTAAATAAAAGTGAACCGTTTATAGAAATAGTTATCAAAAATATTCGACAAACTTTCGTTTAATTTATTCATCCTAGTACGTTGAGCTCGTAGAGAGCTCACAATATCTACATAACTGAAATGCGTTTGACTGTAGGTACCTATCTAAACCTTTACAGGAACCTGCTTACCAGTGACTAGAACCCTCAAAAAGCCAGAAGGTAACTCTTTTTCGTACTAACCGAACTTCGTGAAAATGCTTGATTACAAAACACCAATTTCGTCAAGTCCTCTAATGTCTTTATCTGAATGTAGGTATGTTCCAGCATCTCGCAAATACCTCTAAATAGACTCTGTTCAAATTTTAATATTAGATATTCCTTATAAGTCTGGTCAGTCTTTAGGCTATAAACTATCACGCTATTTGCTATGGAGGATGAGCAATATTGCATTAAGTAGGTATGTTCGTTTTCTTCTCCGCAAATTGTAAAATAAAGGCGCCATAAGGTTAGGATATTGCAGATAGTTACCTACCGATTTAACTTTTTAAATGACTACCATCACGCTATAGCTTTATGGAGCTAAACAGTTAATCTTGACAGATACAGGTGGATTTTTGAGATGCAAATGCAATAAAGGCAGGTGACTTAACCATTGTCGCTTCAAGAAAACGGTCTTACGAGATTGTCCTTAAATTTTTGAAATATTTTTATCAGCATTCACAAGTTTTGAAAAAAAATTGGTATAGGTAGGCACAGTCGGCAAGAAAATGGCCAATTTAAAAAAATACTTTTTTTTATTTTAATGTTTTTTATATATTATGATAAAAAAGGAGAAAAATATTGTAGAAACCTTGGAAGTTACAATAGATAGATCCTTATCCTATTGTAGAATTCCTACACCAACCGGGCGTGCACTTGCACAGTGCGTACTGGGATAATCGTATTGGTGTCCCATTTCATTTAAAGCGTCTAACGGGCCTCTGCGAGTTGGCTTCTGCCCCTCGGACGCCTTCCTAAGGTCCGGCATCCTGATTACGTAACCAATTTTGTTTCTTAATGCGATTCCGAAATTAAGCAAACTCCGATCGGATTCGGTTCCCATATTTGGAATTGCGTAACAAAATTCAATCAAATTCTGCTCAATTTGATAGAGCGGCGACGAATTCTTGCCCGCTATTGGCGAACCTATACGTTTTATTTCATCATAAAAGAATTATTCGCTTCCGAATAATTTTGCTGTAATATAATTTTGTTTCATTCACAACAGACTGATGGTCTACTACTGCTTATAAATAAAAATGTACAATGATTGCCTAAAAATGAAAAACCAATTTATAAAACACTTTCTACCAAAAGCTACCATAATTGAAATACGCAACAAAACGTTTTTATTTTCACCTTTTTGTTATCTGTGGCCAATGAAATAGTCGTAGAAAAGCAGTGTTGTCAACTTAGTGGAATTTCCACTAAACCTAGGGGTTAAGACCCCTCCGGGCAGACAAAATTTTGCTTTTAGTGGCAGGTAGTTTTGTCCAGTGGTTAGTCTAATTCAATTTGTAGAAAATACTACCACCAATTACCAAAATTGTGACTCGAAAAAATATAATAACACGATAATGGCATGTTTTATTGTTTGTCTAAAACATTTGTCAGTAATTTTACGATTGATTTATTTCAAATGCCGAAACCACTCCGGATTCGAACGCTGAATTTTTAAGACCGTTCAGCATGGCGAATAATATTGTAAGTAGTGAAGTTACACAGAGACTGCGCCCATGTGGAGATCGAAAAACAACGTCATTTCGAAAAAATATTCGACGGGAACATACTTCTGGGATAAAAAATTCCACCGTTAGACCATTATTGTGTATTTAGCAAACATCCAAACATCTTCACTAATTTTTCAAGTATCTACATAATTATTTTGTGATACACGGTACACCGCTAGTAGTGGACTCGGGGAAAAAGTTGGCAACACTTGGGTAAATGTTATTATGAATGTTTTTGTTTACATTTAGTTATTTTATATTTTGCAACATACAAACCCAAGATGACCCACTGACCAAAATTATATTTACTATTCCCATACTGATGCAGAAACATGGGACTATGTTGCAGATTTGGAACATTTTTCTTGTGGCTTGCTGAAGACGTTTGGCAATAGTGAAACTACAAGTAAGTAAGCCAATATATATAGGAATTACATGTGTAGGAGTGTACCTTCGTATCTCATTAGATTATTGTGGCTGTAGGTACATTATTGGTCAGTCTACATACGGACTATCATTCCTTTTTATTTGTGTAGACTCTCAAACAACTTACGTGAGGTTAGATGTTTATTGCAGCCAAAATAATGATTGTAGTTAGTCATGGTATACTGGTATGGTATACTTCGCTTTGTTTTTTTAGACCATGGTAGTTAGTATATGTCTGTCAAGCTCACCTTCTAACAATTGAAATTGTTAATTAATATTTTTGTCGGTACCTATGTAGACGCTGAAACAGACTAACTACACCTAATAACCACTAATGAAATAACAACTAACTACAAAATATTAATCATAATATTTTCGCAGACGGTGATAGAGCTGAATGGAACACTACCCTACCAACATCAATCTAGTTGACATAGGGGGATTTGCTGTGGCAAGGTTGGGCATGGGAAACCAATATTCTGTATTAATTATTGAAGGTAAACTTTTGACACATACTTAAGAATCAAGCAGCAACTCACATAATTATGAATATATTCCTTGAGTGAACTTTCTACCTACATAGTCACATACATAATAATATTTTATGTACACCTAACTAATGTTTACAATTCTAATTTAGTGCTATGCTTGATAAAAATATCTGGAGATTGAAAAATCAGCCCTAAATAAAGAAGAAATTAAACTACCTGCAGCAATGAGTAGGATGATGGCTCTTGTCCAGCCATGGGCTGATGAAGGTCTAGTTGATATGCCTAGTTTGCTGCATAATATTTATGTACTTTATTTGAGCAGAAAATAATTTTGATTTTCTTTTCAAATTGTAGCTGAGATTCTGGGGCATTTCACCTACGAAGCCATGAAGGCAGCATGAATGATGTTGCCCCATTGCTGTTCACTTCGGCCACTGCTGCTATTTACTTATGACATTACATTGCTACTGCGGCTCTGCAACTACTTCAGTTTTCAAGCTTCTCAAGTACAAAAGTAGAAACTGAAGATTGTTCATAAAAGCTAATACATTTTATTTTAGAAAACTGCTGATTATAGTCTTGCATAACAGCAATATAAACATATGTACCTATTGTGTTAAATGATAACTGTGTAAACTTTAATATAGAGTGCTTTAATTATGAACTAAAGGTACAAATAAAAATAACTTGGTATGAAATATTTATAAATTGAATACTTAGTAAGCTTTTTTTAATATTGAGAAGTGTTTACTATTATAGTGAAACTAATTAGAAAATAGTGGTGTTTAGCTAAATTAACTGTCATTCATTAGGTACAAGTAAATAGAAACATAAATTATGGTAAACAAAGAAAAACTGTTTTATTTATATCATTACAATCTTAACTGACAATAGCATTTATTCACATTTAACATGAAATATTTGGATATGGGGTAAAATTAAATAGAACAAATATATTGTATGGATTGGTGGAATTTGGCATTCAATGTCTTCCCAACATCATGGATAATTTATATACCTACCTACTGCTTGCTGTGAGCGCATGAGATAAAGTTTAAATATTTCCTGAATAATTTAGTTGAGCCTGACACCTGAAACCCAAACCCTAATCTATTTACTTCATAGAACAGCAATATTCTGATGTAGACAACAATTAGGTGCCTACAATTCTATTGATAGATGGGTTGCTAAGCTTGTGGCTTATGATAAGTTTGTTACATACGGTACGAGGTACGAATTTGTCTTTCATTAAAATGCCAACAAAATACCTCGATTCTGAAATATTATAAATTGAAGGTATCTTTAGTTTAGGTTTTAAGCACTTGTAAGTTGTAACAGATGAAGACTTTTACAATTATTTTAAGAAATTCACCACCCTGCCTCGATTTTTAAAATATAATTGATATTGATTTATCATTGAGGTTTTTTCACAATTTATCAGGAAGACTACCACTCACATTTTTTCGAAATAATTATGGAGATTATATGTATAAATCCTAAATTAAGTGGAATAGAAAACCATTGCGAGCAGAAGGTTGCCTTCGGTTTCAATGCGACTAGCCGTTAGCTTCATGTGAACGATTTAAGCAAATTCTCGCTTGTCATTTGAGTTACGTAATTCGAAAAATAGACGTACCTATGCCCAATTTTTCCTGGCAATTTTGGCATATAGTTCACTCTTTAGCGTCTCAAACAGACTGCAGTTGGTTTCGCATGATAGTGGAGTTACGCAATACGAAATTCGTAAAATTAAGCAAACTGCGATAGAAACGAAGCAAACTAGTCTTAATCGTTTGGCGAAAATGTGTTACGTAATTAGGGTGCGGGACCCCAGGGTTCCGAGATATGTCAAAGACACAATAATAATAATCCATTTATAGACACAGGCCCTTAGATAAATACCTTAACCTAAACATAAATAATATTTTTATCATAAACAAAAACTTATGTTAAAAGAGACTTGAGACCGTTAGTAGCGCTTCACTTTGCACTAGCTTGACTTTGTGCTGTCCTGCGGTACTTGTCCGCGGAAGCGACGGAACACCACGTCCTGCTGCCAAGTCTTCTTCCACGACGAGGGGCAGATAATACGTCGGCACTATCGATAACATGATGTTAATGTACCTACCTACTTATATTTTTTTTCAATTAATGGCTTCGCACGATTAGTGCATTTAATGCAAACAATCGAAAAGATAATGACATTATCATATTATTATTATATGATATTATTTATTATTATTATGATCGTTCTTTACGGTGAAACCAAAGAAGGTTCATGTACGTACCTATATGTCGCAGACGGATTGTCAAAATCGCTGTTTTACATAACCGTTAGCCCTTTTACAAAACAGCTCCGTTATGTAAAACAGCTGCAGCCTCATTTATCATTCTCAAAATAATTATGAGATAGAAACAGTCTGAACTGAGTTTCCGAAAATATAATAAATAAAAGGGAAAATTGTAAATTTGTTTAAAAACGAAAATATGTTTCGATTATTTGGTAAACGAATGTCTTAATTGTCCTGTAAAAACTTTTTTAACATGATTGAATTCACGTGTATGATTCGCCAGCATTATCCAACCATAGACACCTTTAAATAAAACTAATAATCGATCAATGTTTTATTAATAGAATAACATATAAAACAAAATTGCAAAGTACTTCTAAGGAAAGCTACGCTAAATACGACATACTTAAATACAATAAATTAGGTATTTTTGGAGGAAATAAAAATCGTTAAACGTTGTTTGTAGTTCTATATCTATTTCAGTTCCTTTAAAAATTAAGTAAGGTTATTCAATTTATACACATCTGCTTCAAATCAGGAGTAATGAAGACACTGCAATCTACATCGATAATCAAAGTTGACGCAGCTAGCGAGCACATCACTATTTGTCTCGTACTCATGCGCATCACACGCGCACTGGTTTAATTTATTTTTGGTCTCGCTTCAATCACCACATTGCTAATCTAAATGCCAGTATAATTATACAAAATCTAGGTATGGTGAGGATTGATAAGTATGAAAGACAAGGGAGTGACTTATAGCGAGACAGTTGACAGAAGAGAATGGAAGATGAAAAGTGTGTGAAAGGAGGGGGACAAGGGCAGAAAGATGATGATAGAGCTAAATAGAAACAACAGTAGAAAAATTCATAATCTTTATTGAGGGCTTAGAATCAATCATAGAACTCAAACGCTCTTTTGCACCGTATTACAAAAAGAAACATAATTCCGTCACAATAATGACTAAGTAAAAATCTAAAATGTCACGTAACTCTAATGAACAGAATTTGGTTACGTAAGAATTACATTCGTTCTACTTAATAAAAATCTTACAATTCATTCCATTCATTCACTGAGTAAGTGTCCGTGGAGTTTCTTGTCCCTTTTTCTCCATAGGTATTCTACCTACTACGCTTTGTAATGGTCAACTAGCTTCGTCTTTCTGGCTGACCGAACCCTTGACAATTCAAGTGGTTGTAATTGGTTCATTTGAAATAAGAAGTATACAATTTTGCACAGTTCTTTTTATAACGAAGGTGAGCACTAAGAATGGATTTTCAAAAAATCGTCCCCTAAAGGGGGAATGTAAGTTAGCATAGAAGTTCGTCATTTCTGCCAATGGGATATCCCATTGGGCGCACGGCTTATTTCTTAGATAACTTTGGTGTGACTAATTCGTATTTATTTAGTTGACCAGGGATTTAAGACAGCTCCTAACCCTTGAATTTTTTACGATTTGAATACCGCTTCTATTACTAAACACCTAGACATGATACTACCGAGCTAGCCTTCAAAGTGAGCCTTGAGAGAAAAAAAAAACACGTGTGGGACTCGGGGACTGCCGCGGTAAAGCTATTGCATAGCACTTTTTATCAACTTATGCAATTACAATTATTTATTTATTTTTTATTTATGCAGTATTTTTTTTCTTTGATATTAATTCAAGTACAGTCGTACCATATACATACGAGGTGCATTCAATAAGTACCTAGCCTCATCGCCAGAGGGCGCTGTAGTTTCAAAAGAGTTTTACCACAGTGTAGCACATTCTTTTTTAATTCTTTTTTCAAATTTTCATTCCAATCCCTTCATTTGTTTTAATTTGACAACTTATGGAAGCGAACGTGTCGATCGGTTTTACAAAAATGGAAAAAGAGCAATATCGTTCGGTGATTCGATTCCTATTTTTGGAAGGGAAAACGCGCATCGAAATCAAAGAGCGCTTGGATGCTGTGTACGGTGACTCTTCTCCATCGATGGCCACCGTCAAGAATTGGTTCAACGAGTTTGCACGTGGCCGTACGTCGGTTTTTGATGAACCACGTCCAGGTGCACCGAAAACAGCTGCTACGGAGGAAAACATTAAAAAAATCCATGATCTCGTATTGGCAGATCGCCGATTGAAGGTTCGGGAGCTAGCTGAGACTGTAGGCATTTCAGAAGGAACAGTGCATCATATTCTTCACGAGGAACTCGACATGACAAAGCTGTCGGCGCGATGGCTGCCGCGTTTACTCACACCAGAAAACAAGCGCAACCGTGAGACCACATCGGAGACGTGTTTGGCGCTGTTTAAGATGAATCCAGCGGAGTTTTTGCGTCGTTTTGTGACCGTCGATGAAACCTGGATCCACTGGTACACACCAGAGACCAAGGAGCAATCAAAACAATGGATCCAGACCGGGGAACGTGCTCCAAAGAAGGCGAAAACTGTAAAATCGGCCGGAAAAGTTATGGCCACCGTTTTCTGGGATTCACAAGGTGTGATCTACATCGATTACCTCGAGAAGGGTAAAACAATTACAGGGCTTTACTATGCCGATTTATTAGGCCGATTCGACGCCGAATTAAAGAAAAAACGACCCCATCTGGCGAAGAAAAAAGTGCTGTTTCACCACGACAACGCACCGGTTCACACGTCTGCCGTTGCCATGGCCAAATTGGTCGAATTACGCTACGAATTGCTGCCCCATCCACCGTATTCTCCAGATTTGGCCCCTTGTGACTTCTTTCTGTTTCCTAATCTGAAAAAATCACTCGCCGGGAATAGATATGGATCGAATGAGGAGGTCATCGCCGCCACGGAGGCCTATTTTGCAGAGTTTGACAAAAACTATTTTTCGGACGGGTTAAAAAAGTTGGAGCATCGCTGGGCTAAGTGTATCGAACTAAAAGGAGACTATGTTGAAAAATAAATTGCCACTTTTCCAAAATTTTCGTTTACTTTTTGTAGGCTAAGTATTTATTGAATGACCCTCGTACACGTTAAGCGAACACTCGGCCGAGCTACATGGTAGGCGGAGTGGGGGTGTTAGGTTTTATTTTCGTTACGGACTTTCTTGATTCGGTCGCCGCGCTCAAAACCCGCGATAAAAGCTATGCAATAGTTTAAAAACATTAGAATTACTCCATTTGAAATTCTAACTCTTTTTTTATTTATTTACGTGGTGGACAGCCCTTAAACACAGCTTTATGAACGCATCACGTCTTAACTTAGACCAAAGTCTGATCACCAAAAAAGTTACGTGACAACTTTATCGATACTAGAAATAAGTGGAGAAAATAATGAGTAAATAACAACTTAATATATAATTATTACATAAAATATAAACTACTCTTGCAGAATAAAATTACACATTAATACATTATTTCGTTCAATTTGTTGTTTTATTTACTCTACTCCAGGGTCGATATTTGTTTCAAAGTGACAACAGCGATGCAGTTCGCTAAGTCTGGCGCTGGCCTTAGAAAAAAAATGTACTGGACGTTCTGTATTAATTCATATTCTTAAAGCTGTTCTTGCCCCGCATAAGATAATGGGGTGCACTTATGACAAGGAGTGCATCAATTATAAAATAATCAATTAATCTTCGAAGGGCTAAAAAGATAAAATATACCTATTTACTTTAATACAAACGAATACTAATTTCCATGTCCATCAATTATTATTAGATTTATCGTGTATAATAATTTGAATTCAGAACTAAGTACTTTAATTGTTGTTACGTCAAAACTAAACAACAATAAAGTACTTAGTTCTGAATTCAAATGATTACACACGATAAATCGAATAATTGATGGACATGGAAATTAGCATTCGTTTGTATTCGGAAATGCGATGATTCCCGAGGGACATTAAGAAAATAGTTGTACTGTAATAATATACAAAGTATCTAAGTATCTATAGAGGTATGAGGAACAGGGTGTAAAGTTCACTCATACTCTATGGAAAAGGGAGGATCCTCCGACCAGACGGGTGTTGTGTGGTGGGCAACTGCCCAACGGTTGATGTCGGGATGTTGTATATATGCTAGTTGCGCGGTAAACTCTGCTTGCGCGATGCAGGATTTTGCGTGACGTCAGTATGACGCGTAGCTCGCATGTGGCGTTTTGTAGATGCCGCTACATATCTAATATATTTTGAACTTTATTAAGTTTAACTATTAGACTGACCCTCGACAAATCCTGCTGTATTGACTAAACTTTGATTAGCATAAGAAAAGATGGAAGAAAATTGCTGTCAATGTTTATGTTCTTTCTCCAGAATTAGCTTACCTACTGACATATTCATATCGACAGTGGAAAGGTAAAACGGCTCAAGCGCCAAAACCTGAAATCTCGAGAATGAACTTTAAAGTAATAACTTTCAAATTTGTTCTTGAGATTTCAGGTTTTGGCGCTTTAGTCATTTTACCTTTCCACTGTCGATATAATTGTTTGTTTTATTTGACTGTACAAGACAATTTAGTTTAATTTTATTTTCATTTATTATTGACATAATCTATTAATTACAATGTTTTTTTAATGAGTTGTATTGCAATATGTGGTTAGCTAGCGACCTCGACAATTTATTGATCATATTATCCGTGCCTGAGCAACCAGCAGCAATTTCGTCATGCTCCCTTAGTGCTTAAACACACGAGCGACACGCGTTAACTGCAGAGGCAACTGCAGCTGTCGACCAGGGTTGACGGCATTTTGGGGGATTGTCTTAGGTAATTTTGACGTTCAAAAAGAGCTGATTCTCAGCCTAGTTTGAATAAATGACTTTTGATGTTCAATGAAATCAATATTTTGTTAGACATGCATGTTTTTGAGTGTCGCTTACGACTTTTATTGTATTCAAATTTTACAGAGGGCCAAGAAAATAATGCTCTTAGTTTTCCGTTCTACGCATCAAGTCTCCTACAGCAAAAATAAAATCAACTTTATGTACAGAAGAATATAGTTGACAGTAAAAAAGGAGGTTTAAACATGTATAGCGATAAAAAAAAACGCACTAAGGATTACGGCCTTTTTGCCGTTCACGGTCTCGAGCGATGCGAAGTGCGTCAAGCGACACACGCGCGGAAAAGAAATATTTTGTAAAAGGTATTTTGTAAAAAGAAATATTTTGTTCCGAACAATAGGTTTTTTTTATTCGTGTTAAATTTTTTTTTTATAAATTTCTTGCCTCTTGTTGGGAAACAAGAGGCAAGAAATTTATAAAAAAAAAAAAACACGTGTGACACTTGGGGACTGCCGCGGTAAAGCTATTGCATAGCATTTTTTATCAACTTACGCAATTATAATTATTTATTTATTTTTTATTTATGCAGTATTTTTTTTTTCTTTGATATTCATTCAAGTACAGTCGTACCATATACATACACGTTAAGCGAACGCTCGGCCGAGCTACATGGTAGGCGGAGTGGGGGGTGTTAGGTTTTATTTTCGTTACGGAATTTCTTGATTCGGTCGCCGCGCTCAAAACCCGCGATAAAAGCTATGCAATAGCTTAAAAATTAGCGGAGCAACGGACGGGAGTCCGTCGCTCCACAAGTCGCGTTGCGGTGACTCGTGGTAAGCTCTAAACCATTTTATTCAATTGTTTTTGCCGCAGTCGCACGACGCGTGTCGCTTGAGCGTGTAGCTCGTTGTCACGGAGTAAGCGGAAGATTCGATGTTCAGCCAGTACAGCATTCATAGTTATGAAGGCAGTTTTTTACACAATATTCTTTACTTACAATAGATACTCTGTAAGGCAAGAGGTCTTTGTCCTTCAATAGGACAGTTACAGACATAATTATTGCTTAAATACGCGTATTTTAGAGAAATGTTTGCATTGACTCGACTAATAAAATTTGTTTATAGTATATTATTGACTATTCCACTTGTTTCTAGCACCAGGCCTATGTCACAATGTATGCGCTTGAGAAATTACATATTTTTACTAATTTGTTCTTCATTATTATGATATAAATGCGTTTAACTTACAATACAGTTTTGCAGGGAAAGGGCTTATTAGCTTCATTCGTTTACACTTTAAAATGAACCTTCATGTTTGATTTTGCCAAGCTTTACATAAGATATTCAAATGTAATGCTGTCTCGCTCACACAGTCACGAACAATGTTCATGTGCGAGCGAGATACGAATATTTTAGTACGTTTCTTTGACAAAAAAATATGTAATTTCGCAAACGCCATGTCTTTTAAACCAATGTATATTCGCAATAGAACTAATCAACTAACTATAGCTAAAATGTGTTGTGTTTAAAGTTCGTATTTGTTCTTCAGGTCAGCTATGACGTTATCAGAGCAGTTCTCAGCCGCCCGGCAGTGGTCGAGCAGCTTCGTTAACACTGGAAACGAGAAAGATTTACAATAAATAGTTGTTTTGTATTTTCTTCAAAAGAATCATCACCTGCCTAGCCATTTCCTAACTATATTGGGGGCAGCTTCAGTCTAACCGGATGCAGGTTAATACCAGTATTTTACATGGAGTGACTGCCGATAACCCTTGATAAGACTGGTTGTCAGACTTTTGGGCTTCTGACGACCCATAACGACTGCCAAAGATCCACGAATGACAGCCGGGACCAACGGCTTAACGTGCTATCCGAGGCACGGAGAGGTCTAGGTCGGAGGTCTCGTCTCATCCACGGACCAACCGCGGCAAGCGTAGCTTAACTTGATCGATCGACCCGTGCGGCTGTTATTACTTAGCCACAAGCCCTTCTTCAAAACAATACACAGGGTCAAATTAAATTAGCTAGCGAAATTCGGTACACATGATGGGTATCGATATCTAAATATGATAAAATGAAAGAAATATGATTGATGATTTTTTGGGGTCAACGACCGCACCCAGTTTAGTAGCACAGTCTACAATACATCATACAGTCGTCCGACGAAGACGTCTAGACAGGGCAATCGTGCGGGGCGTGAAGGTCGAGACGGGGTAAATGCGCTGCCGAACTGCTTACGCTACCGTGTTAGTAGTTTGGGAGATAACTGTCAGGAGTATCGTGTTCCGCAGGAGACGCCCAGGGCGTCGGGAATCGATAGGCGATTCCCGGCCAACGTAGGCACGCGCGCCTCAGAAGAGATGTCAGCACCATTGACGGGGTCTGATAGGGCCGATGCCTGCCGGGGTCGCGGATTGTTCGAAAGAGTTACCGTGGCCCTGGCGCACAGGCAACTGAAGGAACACGGGTGGGTTTTCGTCAGTAAGAGTCTGACACGTCCTCCCGCTCCGCCCAGAGCGGGAGAAGTCATTTGATGATTTCCCACGCAAAAAAAAGGGGGGCTATCGTGTTGAATTTATTATTATTTTAATTTATGTATAATAATTAAAATGGTGCATACGACGTGTGTTGTGAAAGATTGCAAGTCGTCATCTTACATTAATAAAGAACTGCGATTTCATCAATTTCCGCGCACGGGTGAAAGGTAAAGAAATAAATATTGTTTATATAAATAGGGAAGGTGCGTATTTACGCGGCTAGGTTTTTCCATTTTTATATCAGGTTTTTACTCGCAAGTACGCCGTCCAAGTGCCGACCCGAGTACTCGCAAGACTTCTTCAAAGTATTTTACTATTTTACCCGACTAAGTACTCACTCCGTCGACGCTCGACGCAATTCTGCTCCTTATTTATATTTAGTTAGGGATCAAGTTCTGTGCAAGTAATTTGTCTTCCAACGAGGCTTGGAAACTTCATCAAAGTATTTTACCCGGCTACTCGCTCCAGCGGCGCTCGACGCGATTCTGCTCCTTATTTATATTTAGTTAGGGATCAATGTTCTATGCAGGTATTTTTTTTTCAACAAGGCTTGGAATTTGGAAGTATCCTTGTTTACATACGCGATTGTAGGTGGTCCTTATTCGTATGAAATTGCGGATCAATTTCCGATGCAGAAATTGATCGTGAAAAATATATTTTACTTAAAATATTGTTTACTTGGGACAACCCTAGCTGTAGCGACAATGCCTACACGTTGTCGGCATTTATCACGAGATCAAAGGCGTTGTCCCACTGAATCTTTTTATACTGTGGTAGTAGTACTTAAACTATGATTTGAGTAGTGGTGGCCTAGTGGTAACGGCCCCGCTTTACGAGTTGTAGGTGGTGAGTTCGAACCTGGGCAGGCGCTTCACTTTGTATAATTTATTTCATCATCACTGCTCTCAAAAGGGTGAAGGAAAACATCGTGAGGAAACCGGCATGTCCTAGAACCAAAAATCTGAAGACGTGTGACATCTACCAACCCGCACTGGGCCTGCGTGGTGGATTCTGTCACACTCCCTCTCACGAAGTCGAGGCTAGTGTCCCAGACGTGGGAACATTATAGACTGATTATGCTACCATCACGTACCTACATAAAGGTAACAAAAAAAAAAAAACTTATCTTACAAGTAATTATATTAAGTGCGGTAGTTGACTTATAAAAAACCATCAATTTTATTTTTCGTTTAAATTATCATGTTTACACATCGATACCCAACACGTCTGTGGAGTTTCGCTAGCTAGTTTAATTTGACCCTGTATAAAATTATGTTAAAATAAAGTGTAATGTTAAAGAGATGTTTGTCTTTTTAACTCATCAAGCATCGTTAATGAGACACAATTGATTATCTATTGTTCCGGCCCTCTAGCGGGCCACCTCGGGCCTGACTAAATTGACTGCATTATTTTGAGTTGATACAAACATAAAATTCACAGTTTTACAAAGCTGGTAAAGTGTTTATAGCACTACAAAAACCGCCTTTCTTGCCACGACATAAAGGCGCTATCGCTGCTAAATTGTTACCTTGAACGCGCGGTCGACCGTACAGTGATTTTAAAAGCCTTTCAAGCGATTGAAATTCCTTTCTTAAAGGCATCCCGCTTGAAAGGCGAATACGTCAGCCCGCGAAATTCAAATTTACTTAGGTTTTTTTGCAATTTGCAAGTCAGTGTCGGGTTGTATATTGAAAAAAGTATGATTTGCGACCGTAACAACACATATCAATTACGAGTGATGCTATGGTATCACAGACAACTTAGCCCCGTAGACACCGCATAGGAGGGCAACCGCGCTCGCCAAGCATTAGCTCTACGGCCTCATATGTGATGGCCACGCCCCCAACTCGTCTAGGAAGCGCCAGTCAGTCCGTTACTGAATGTTGACGTGTTTTAGTTATTGTTCTGAGGTTTTAAAAATCGAAAAGAATATTCAAAATGCCATATTGTGCAGTGAATTGGTGCGGAAAATGTAGCAGAACTTCGAGGTTACACAAAGACGGCATTACATTTCACCGATAAGTTATCTAGAAGCATAAAATAATTAAAAAAAATAATTTAACGACATTATTTGAATACGAAACAAATGCAAAGGTACAGTAGCGCTCGTTGATGTCTTTTGAAAAATCTCTTTCTTTCACGTTTTAATTTATATATGACTATCTCGCTCTATCATCGGTAACAGTTTACTAGTGATGATGAATCGATAACAAATCTACAAATAAAATATCGATATGTTACCACAAACATAAAATAAATAATCATTATTTTATTTTAAAGGTTTCCTAAATGCCTAGAATTAAAGAAAATTTGTATAAGCGCTACAAAACGAGATGAAAATTGGTGTCCCACTACAAATCTATACTAATAATAAAGCTGAAGAGTTTGTTTGTTTGTTTGTTTGTTTGCTTGAACGCGCTAATCTCAGGAACTGCTGGTCCGATTTGAAAAATTCTTTCAGTGTTAGATAGCTCATTTATCGAGGAAGGCTATATGCTATATATCATCACGCTAAGACCAATAGGGACGGAGCACCAATGAGCAATGTTTCAAAATCGTAGGTTTTTTTTTTCCTTTTGAGAGCTTCCGCTGCGTGCGCTGCGTAAACGGTTAAAGTTTCACAAAAATCATGTATTACAGAATTGTTCCCCTTTAAAAGTTCTAAAAAAAAGTCTGCGACAGCTTATGTCTATCTTTTAAGGTTGGCTCACTATGAACTTTTTTATGCTAACCAAATTTGTTCTAAAATAATGCATTATTTTCGAAGGTGTTTTTATAAACATGATATTAATCCTTATCCAAATAAATACGTTATTCATCACAAGTATTTAATTTAAAACAAAATTGCCCTTTACATCATTTGATTTCAATTAATATCTTAGGAGATATCGCAGTATTAAAATAACATCGCAGCATAATAATAGTGCAAGGCCGGCGACGGGTGGTCATGACGGGGAAGGGCGGTGGACCCAGTTATCTCTGCGAGATACCAAAAATGACGTTCAGTACCCCAGTAAAAATTGAATCGGTAACCCAGTAAAATTTCTAAAACCTTAAAAAAAAAATTGTCCTAGAATTTGTATTGGGTAACCCGGTAAATTTTCTTGGGTTTGCGCATATTATGGTCCCGCGTTACTGCAGAGCCCCAGTAAAAATTCATAAACTCCCCAGAAATATTTTAAGATATTATTTCTCCGTGTACTGATAAAAGCGTGATGTAGGTACCTAAAACAGCTCCTTAACGTACGTATTATTTTAAAATATTTCCACCCTCTACGTAAACGAAGTCGCGGGTTAAAGTTAGCGTTAGCCCACTATTCCACGCGGACGAAGTCGCGGGCAGAAGCTAGTAGTGTTATATGTTCCCGTCATTTTACTACGGATTGCCTTGAACTCAAAAAGAAACGACAAATTTTATTTATTACTGTTGTACCAACGCTTTTGTTACCAACTTTGGTGGGTCACTTGTCAATATTGTCAGATATTATCGACTTCTGTTTTCTAATTCCCGCAGTATTTTGGCACTAATTAATACACTCAGTACATGGAATTTGGCGCAAACGTGGCACGTGCTTCTCCAAAACTATTTTCTGTTTGATGCAAAAATATTTCCTGAATTAAGTATACCTAGATGTAAGTACTAGGTATAACGAATTACGGTACGGTATACTCTGTGCTATAATGTGAGATTAGTATTTGATCAGTGTACCTTTTTCAATAGATAAATAAATCTAAGTACTTACAAATGTTGCTTATCGATAAAAATATCGAGTCTCATACCAACCCTAAGCCGTCCTATGAGTCATTTGACGTATGACATGTGACATTGAAATAGCCAATCACAGCTCTCTTTGCACCTCGGCCCCCGCTGACTTTTGACGATAGTATATTCGAACAAAATGTTCTTAACGAGGTGTCTACGGGGCTAAGTTGTCTGTATATGGTATTTATCTTGTATGACATTGAGTTTGTGGTTTATTTGAATTCAGAACCTGTGATTCTGAATTCAAATAAATTGCAACAGTCCATTCAGTTATTTTACCTCTGAGTTAGCATCACTGTCAAAATCACAGTGGTCTTTATTGCCGTTACAATATGGTTGCTATTGAGTTGCTGCTGTCAGAGATAAAAATAACTGAACGGACTGTGCAAGGATCTTTTGGCGCTCGAATGACGTTGACAGTGGCGCTGTTGGTAAACATTTGTGAAATGTATTGAAAAAACAAGATGGCGGCGTTAGTTCCGACTTTGGCCACGCGCCAAAAGATCCTTGTGCAGCTGTATGAATAAATCATTGCATTTTGTACTTACTCTCCTTATCAGTGTGTGAGAGGAACATGGCAAGCGCAGAGAATCTCTGCACCTTGCTGATAGCGGTGAGGTATGGAGCGACGGTACCCGTGAACTTATCGGTGTTGTCGTGTAGGATGCGGATCACGTCCGAGACCACGTGACTTTCGAGAGCGTTCGCAAAGATGGAGGGAATCTTTGATGGTTCTATTATCTGGTTAATATAAGATAAATATAATTAGTAACATAAAAAATATACAGTGCAAAAAAATTTATATGTGAAAATTCTGTGATCTTAGGTAACCAATGAATCAATTTATGATTGATTTTTATCAGCAGAGTTAGTCTTGACTGCCGAGTAAGCTTGACTACACTATAAACATAAAAATATGCTACATTTTCATGTTCTTGGGTGGATAACAAGGCTCCGGGCCCACCAATGGTAAGTGGTCACCGTGTCTCAAGACTTCTGTAATACCAGAGGCATCACAGCTGAAATAGATTTGGTATGTATTTAATCAAATAATATCATTTTAGCATACTCACCCTCCAATATTCAGACTTAGCATCCCACTGCCCCTTCAAATACTTCCACTCCGCCATAAATTGAACACTATTGACCGGTGGAACAAAACTCTTGACTTCTTTCTCAGTAATAATTGCATCAGAGATCAACTTCACAGATTCTGGACTAGCTAGCACTTTATCTCCTTCTCCCTTTACTTCTTCTATTTCTGAAGTAATCTCATCTATTTTATTAGAATCATTGTTGTTGCTGTCGCCTTGAGATAGGTCGTCTTCAATTTCAATGATTTTGAGACGAGTCGGCGGTTTTTCTGGTGTGGTGTCGCCGAGTAAGACTTCTTGGATTGGTATGGATTTTAGTGGTCTCTGTAAATAAAGAGATGATTTTTTAGCATCAATTATATTTTTTTTTTCAATTAGCATGAATTTTTTTTTGCAAACGAAGTTTAATCTCCCTTTTGACCTGCATCTTAATTACGTAACACGCGATCAATCACAATCTGAATCATTTTGAAGCCTATTGCTAATCCACTGCTTCATATGATCGAAATGTTTGTCTGCTCAACAACGTAAATAACGCAATTAATGTTGTGGAACTGTCAAAATGAAACCCATTCCGACTGTTAGTATGTTACGTAATTACCCCGCTGCTCAGGGGCAAGATTAAAAAATCTTTTCAAAATGCGCCTGTTCATGCTTTAAGTAAGGTTTTAATATTCAATACTCAATTCTTTATTACATTCCATATGTATTACATAAATGGTCTAACAAAGTAAAACATCAATATTGACCCTGTCGGGCACAGAAAAATTAGGAGAGAGGAAGAGGGCTAAAACAGCAATTCAAGCAATTCAATATTATTAAAAATTATTAGATGAGTTTAATTGGGTGTAATATTATGATAACGTAATTATCTTCGAAGCATTTCGAGAACCTTAATGTATTCTTATACAAGGTGGGTAGTACATGTTTTGAACCTCCCCGAGCTGAAATATTTGGTCAGTTATTAAAAAAAAAATCTGTTCCATACATTTTACTGCGTAGGTATATTGCACTTTTCTATGAAACAAGTATTTTTTTTTTTTTTTGATATCCTACGGAATAGTTCTACGGTCTAGAATCATGTGCTGAATTCATTGTTACAGTTTGCGAGTCGAAGTCCCTGCCACCTTGTATTATGTTGTGGAAACATAATATAGGAATACATTACGGCTCTATGTTGTTGTTTCATAGCAGAACTGCTTCTTCTTCTCGCAAATTAGAATGATATAAATAAGTATAGCTTATGCTGTAGCAAACTCTCACCTTAGATCTCAAATGCGGTGGTTTCTTCACAGGTTTGATGACCATAACATTCTCTCCAACACCGTTTCTCCAGTTGTCCGAAGCAACTTCATTGACTGCGGGCTCTGGTGGTAGTTCCACTATCTTTGGCTGTACTTTGGGTTTCACTATCGGTTTGCTTTCGACTGTTGGTGTTGTAGACGGTGAGGATTTTGATTTCGCCTGGAATGGTAACAAGAATATTATTTAAATAAAGAATTCATAAGTGTTTGTGAATTTTGGAACCTATAGTTAACTTATTATGCAGGAGAACAAAATGAAAAGCTGAATATAAAGATATAGTGGTATATAAAGGTGATAGTGAACAAGCCTGATTGCTCGTTCCAGGGGCACTGGACCCTTATGCACAGCTGCAGGTCTGGTGATGGTCATCATTGTCGTGGTGGAATTAGTTTTATTCTGTTTTAGTTTTATTTTATTCATTTTAATGTGAAATGTTACTAACATAGTTTTAAAAGTGTTACTAACAACAATATGAATAATTCGTGTTCGAGTTAAATAAATAATAATAAATCTTAAGAAGTTTTTTTTTTTTCTTTAAATATTCCCATTAAAAAACGAACTCAAGTGACAATTTTAGAGGCTAAACACAAAGTAGTGCTTATGATCATAATTCAGAAAAAGCCAGATATAATTTACTAGAAAAAAAAAAACCGGCCACGCGTGTCTTACCACGGACAGTGGTGGGTTCTGTAGTCGGGATGAATATATACGCACGCACAGTATTGATTTTATCGACGGCTAAATAAGTTTTCTTTTTATTTCTCGAAGACTAAATCCGAAAATATCACAAAGTTACTTAGAAACATCACAATATTTTTAATTACAGGTAATTTTTATTGTTTGTGATTGACTTACCCCTTTAGTTCCCATCCTAGCTTTAATAGCATCCAACTGTTTCCTAGCTGCAGTGTTATGCGGTTCTAGCTTGAGCACTTCATTGAGATCATGGGATGCTGCCCGGAGTGAACCAAGTCGTTCCCTGGCAGTGGCCCTACGTTGTAATGCTTTCACGTAGGTTGGGTCGAGGCGGAGGGCTTCTGTGCAGTCAGATTCAGCTTGGTGGAGGCTGGAAGATAGAAAAATAAAAGATATCAAAAAAGTAAATTAAAAAAACACACATAAACCAACATGGGCACTTATGAAATGTCAGAAGCTAGATGCACGGTTCCAATTGGTTGTTTCCTATGGAGAAGAGCCGGCAAGAAACTCCACAGTCACTCTTTTAAAAATAAGGGGCTTTTACAATGTTTCAAATTACAGTGTTGATAATATGAGGACAGTGTAGGCCTGCCAACCTATATATAAAAAGGTAATCTACAGTCTACAAGTTAGGCCTACAATGTTCTCACATTCATAAAATATAGAAGAATCTATATAAAAATAAAAGTAATAGTAGTAATAGTTACCAGATGCTACCCATTTTCAATGCACATTTTTAAAGATGACAAAGGCTTACGCCTGAAGGATGTAAGTATAAGTATATTCTCTCATTACTTATGAGGATGCTATTATTACTGCAAAAGTGTAAACTGTGATCACTTAACTGAGGTGATTATAGTGGTTCACCTTTGACCTCATTGCAATTAGATAGCAGAAGATAGTTAAGGGTTGTCTAGGACAATATTTTTTTTTAAATTTCAGACCTTAATTTTGGTAGAACAATCCATCTTGTATAACACAAAGTTGTGTTTCGAATTAATTTCTGGTTTGCAATTTAAAGTCGAAGCCAAATTATTTGTTTATATATGTACACACAACGACAATATCAAGCTATATATTTACAGTTTCAGCTGACCTCGCATAGTACAGGCTTTTCGTACAATGAGAAGTCAGTCTTGACAATTATGTTGTTGTTCGTACATAATCCTTAAGGATTAAATAAATATAAATAAAATAAATATGGAAATATTGTAAAGACTGACAAAATGGCTTTAAAGCCATTTTGTCAGTCTTTACAATATTTTTAATTGAGTCATTAAATCAAATACATTACATAAACATTAAATGCACTTTGTCTCTGGCATCTCTGATCTAGACTACAGTCAAGAGCGAAAACACCTAAAAAAAAAAATTAAAAAAAAATGCAAACCAGAAAGAATTATCCTTCCCATCAAGTTTATATGACATCTTTATCCTTCGGGAAAGTAGTAAATGATAAATGATTTTATTTCTGTAAGTAGGTTTGAGCAAACCCTTTTACACGTCAATCATATTTTAAAAACTAGATGAGGTCGGCGTTTCCTATCTGACTACTCTGAGAAGAAAGGCCCAAACAAACTCAGAGGTCACAGTCTCTTTTAAAGTCCAGACATAATCTTGGTCAGATCATGTGAAGAACATGTAGATTAGTGTCTGAAATGGTATTTTGAGGAAAAAACACACAGATTGAGTGGACCCGTCCAGTCTGTGCAGGCATTTGTCAGTAATCGTGCAGCTCAACTCAGAACTTAAGGAGCTCAACTATTCAACGAATAATACCAAAGAAAGGACATTTGGGTAGGTCACAAAAATTACTCAGTAATCAGTATCAAACAGTTTCATTACTAACCTGTCTTTCTTGAGATAGCACAGTCCTCTATTAGCAAAGTAAATAGCATCATCCTTCACCAAGTCTATAGCTCTGTTGTAACATGATATTGCCTCGTCCCATTTCTCCTGTTTCACGAATGTGTTGCCCTGGTAACCAAGATAATGTATGATCAATATTCAAGTTGTTATCATGTTCCAATGGATACAAAATGCAGTTTACGGTTCGAAGATAAATCAAAAAGTTTTATCAAAAGTAAAAACAAAACCAGATGATCCCCTACAGACGGGATCATCTGGTTTTGTTTTGTTCAATATTCTTTTGGTTTACAGAAACCAAAAGAATATTTGTAACAATAAAAAGGTCATAAACCTCCTGTTTTGTAGGTTTTGTTTCATAAGACAGATAATTTTCCTAACATCGTGGTAACCTTCATAGACAAGGATCACTCCTGGGCAAATGCCCATATCTTTATGATTATAATAATTTTATTGTAATTTAGTCAATAAAATATGCTGTTTTATTTACCAATTATTGGTACTCAACAAACAAACAAATAATAATAGAAACAATTAACTAATCTTACCCTCTCCTTCTCATACTGGGCTTCTTCCTTTAGTTTCTCCAGCTTGATTTGCTGACTTTTCTTGCCGTCCAATGAAGTAGGTCCTACGTCTGCCATGTCTACGTCTTCACAGGCCCTGTCCTAGAATTTACGATGTGAAATTTAAAATAACAAATTGAGTAAAAAAAAATCAAGGGAAAGGAATCGAGAAATTAAATTAAGGTTTTAATTGCAAAAGATAAAAAATTATAGGATCATGATTACAAGGAATCATTTTGGGTTAAGTTTTTAAAGCTATAAATGTAAATTGCAATTAGTTTGACACCAAAACAAGGAACCCAGTGATTATTTTAAGTAAATGTGGGTTTACAAGTAGAATGTTTGTGGTACCTTTTGTCTGGTAAAATAATTGTTTGGAATGACAGAATACATTGGTGAGTAAAGAAAATACTATAACCTGCTGCTTATGCAAAGTTCTTGCAATTTTCTATGAGCTTCATTGTCATATAAAGGACTGATAATATATTCAAAAGCATTTACAAAAGTTAATTATTTCTGCTTAGGGGGTAAGAATAAGATGACAAACTAAACGGTACTCACAACATCATACTTGTCCCATGCTCTATAATCAGATCCGCGGATCTTTTTCTCCGGTTTCTTTTTCAATACCACTGGCTTCTCCTTCTTTATCTTGCTGCGAACTGGGGGCAAGTCCTAACCTCGAAAATAAACAAACACAAATATGAAACTGCTCAAACTTGATTGTGGATTCCTTATTTACAAGCAATCGTGATAATGCGAACCTACACTGCGCGTGTGACTAATACTGTACAAGAATCATACTTTTTTACTTTCTTTGTGATCGGAAAAGCGTACATAACCTAACTAATTACATGACATCTTTCACACAACATTTTTCAACTTTATCACTACGGTACGTACACAAATTGTAGTTATTCATCAAACATACAGTCTAAGTACAACATAAAAACGGTAATAGGTCTAAACCTGTTCGAATTCACCGTTCAAAGCAGCCTCTTTTCGTTTCATCTCGGCTTCCCAATTCTGCAAGTCTGTCATGTAAGTTTGTAACTCTTTAACATTGTCTCGAGCTTGTTTCTGTATTTCAAAAGCTTTTTCCATGATTCTAATCTGGTTTAGCACATTAAATCGTTAACGTTACCTGTTAGATCAATAATTTATTTTCGGTTGCACTCAACGTAAACTTGTCAAACAAATTTTGATTGTCATGGCAATTGGCAATTCGGTTCGGATTTCAGAATGGCGGGCCGTGAGTTGCGTTCGGAAATGTTTAATCGATAAGTTTTGCCAAGTTATATATCTTTTTTTGTTTTTGCTGGCCTTTATTTTAAAATAGTTCATCGACTTGTACATAAATAAAAACATTAATAAGTATAACAAAACTATTATTCTTACAAAATTACCTCATAGCATGATAAAACTCGATTAGGTTTTGTGTTGAGTAACAAAGCATATTCATGTCTCGTTGTAGGTACATAATAATTGTAATTTATTATGTTATTAGTATTGCAATAAATTCTCTTCATAATACTCTGTTAGTGAGCGAAATAATCACTGTAAATAAAAGGCATGTAGGTACCCATCATAATAATCATAACTTCTACATTCAAATAATTTCATACCATTCCATGCCGGCAGATAATCTGACAGTCTCCACCTTCTGAAGAAGCAACACGAATATTTAAATATTTTGAACACAGCAATAAACTAATTTCTATAATTACATCTGTAACAAATTAAGAGGCAAAAAAAGAATGGCCTTGTAATAATGTAACTCCGATCTACCATTTGTAATCCCTGCGTCAATCAATGTCGCGTTGACGTGCCTCACACTGTCCGCGCACGAATAGAAAGTTAAGAAACTGTAAAAGGGTAGGTAGGTACAGTCGCCAGCAGATCAAGCTACACGAAACTGTCAAATTTCTCCAAACGATTTCAAACTTTAAAATGTTGGAATTTAAGTTCAAAATCGAATGTGAAAATCTGACAGTTTGCGGTAACTTGATCTGCTGGCGACTGTACTAGGTATTTATGGAGGGTTCATAAAATTGTCTACCTAGGTATTATTATATAAATATCCTACTTATCTAGTACTTAGCTTAAACTATTATTTAACGTGGGTACCAAACCAACCAGGTAAGAGTTACTTCTAGCATTGACCAACACGGAAAGTACCTACGTAAGCGAGGAGTTCACAGCTTTGTGGCCTACTTAAAATAAAAGTTAAAAATGTTCGAAAAGTTTACATTGACTATGTAAACTTTTTGGACGAAAAGTTACCAACACAAATATTGGCCGATTTTGATGAAAAACTTTGAGTAAAAGCCATTTTGCACAGAAAAATAAAAACGTAATAAAAATAAAAGTTTTATGGCATTTCTAAATTTGTTGGCGCTTAAAAGCCAGCATCCTAGTAAATTGTTACATAATCATGGAAAAAAGGTTGGTTTTAAATTGAAAAAAACATTCGATTCATTCGATTCATTCGATATTTTTATGTCATGTTCCCCGATTACACGAAGACGACTGGACCGAATTGAAAAATTCTTTTTTAGTTTGATAGCGTATACTTTCTAGGTGGTCCCAATGTTATCAAGTCAAGTTCTGATGATGGGATCCTGGAGAAATCGAAGCAACTCTTCAAATAGGTATTATAGAATAGAATATATAGATTACTCTTTATTATGTACTTACACCCTAAAAAATAACAGATAGGTACACCGACAGGGACACCTACAGTGATTTAGGTATTTTTTGTAGTAACTCGTGCATTTGCTCTTGAAAAGTACCATTTGATGAAGTGGAACTGTTGATGTAAACCGCAGACGATGAAGCTAGGGAATGCAATCTCGTACGAGATTTCCGCCTAGCGAGATCTCGCGAGACTCAAAACCCAGTCTCGCGCGATCTCGCAAATTACGGGATCTCGCGAGATTGGGAGAATCGCAATTAAAACATATGCAAATGCTCGTTTTAAGAACTAGTAATTGACATGATATGTAATTAAATAGAAACTGCGTTGCTTAGTTATAAAAATAATATAAGTTTGCATCTCAACCTCAACACTTTTTTTAGTATCTATCTGATGTATAGACTTCAAGTGTGTATGTAAGCCTTTTGTAGAATGGTCTTTAGTTTTCAAAATCTTCGCACACAGTTTGCACTTTGCAGTGAGTCCATCTTGATCGCGTAAACAATGTTTCCATACTTCTAAAGAACTTTTATATTCACTGTACACTTTTGACATGGTTGGTAGTTAGTTGTATTGTAATTGTAGTGTAATATTTCTGCGAAACTAATTAAAACACAAAACTGTCTCCAAAACAAATTATTTCGTTGCAATTGTAAACAAACGCACGCGCGCCGCCTTGCAAAATGAGCCGGACCTCGTCCCCCGCAAGCCCGCCTACCCCTCTTGTCCTGTGCCCGCGCCAGGCGCGGCCGCACGGCCGGCCAGGATTCAGGTCGCGCGCAGCCGCGCTATGAAATACACGTCGTCACGCTGCATTTGTCGATCTCGTTATCTCGCGAGATCTCGTACGAAATTTGACGAGATACAATCTCGTAAAATATGGCCGGGATCTCGCGAGATCGGGATCTCGGCGAGACGAGATTGCATTCCCTAGATGAAGCCAACGGAACTGCTCAATTAAAGTATTTCACGGGTTGCGATTTAATTACTTTAATATGGTTAGTAAGCAATTTATGCTTGTCACAATGCATATGGTTAAGTGGAGCTGATTGTGAAGTACCAGGAGAAGTCCTCAACAATTAACGTCCGTCCAACTGCATCCGGAAAAGCAATATTTTGTAAAAGGTGATGAGCAGTTGACATTAGGCTATTGTTACCTACATATATAAATTATAAACCAAACCACAAAAAAACGAGAAACATTAAAATTAAATTTGATTACATAGCAAGTAGTATAAGTGTAATTAATTTGTACCACAACTACAAAGTGAAAAATGAAAACCATTTCCCAAAAAAAAAAAAAACAACTGACTTCCAAATACTTAAACACTACAAAGTGAATAATAACTTTAATTTCGGAAGTCGATGGCAAAAAACGAAAATACACAACCAAAGACTTCCGAAATTAAAGTAATTTTTCACTTTGTAGTATTTTTTTGAAAGTCGGTTGTTTTTCTTAAAAATATTACCTATTCATTCACGATTTATACATATCTACCTAGTCCGTACCTAAGGTTGCTCTTATGCCACTGCAATAAATGGGTAGATAAGTACCTGCTTACCTATGTAGGTAGCTAGGTAGTTAGGTAGGTACTTTATTTCCAACTAGCTGCTGCCCACGACTTCGCTCGCGTGGATGTCGGAAATTATCCAGCGGGACCGTGCTGCCGGTACAAAAGTAGCCTATGTTACTTCTTATAACATCAGCTATATGCCAGTGAAAGTCACGTCAAAATCGGTCCAGCCGTTTCGGAGATTACCCGGAACAAACAGACAGATAAAAATTAAAAACATTGGTATTTTGTTATAAGTCCCGTATATACTTCCATATGCATTTAGTAAAAAGCTGTTATTTTGACATTACAAACAGACACTTCAATTTTATTTATTTGTATGTATGTACAGTCACCAAAAGTGATAAGTAACCAGGGTCGTCGATATAGTTGAAGTTTAGTAAGAAACCGATGAATGTTTTCAAATAAAATTTAATATAATTAATAGAAAATAAACAGGTAATTTATCAAATTAAGTTTCATTCGGAAACGTCCATCGGTTTCTTACTAAACTTCAACTATATCCGGCGACCCTGGTTACTTATCTCTTTTGTTGACTGTACGTTTAGAAGATGTATAGATGTATAGATATTAAATTAATTCTAAACCCATCACAGGGTAACACAGTATACCAAAACCAATCATATCAAAATTTTATAATGAATGCATGCTTTCGATAAATAATGACTTCATTCGGTTCACGATGTCAAGGCTATTTTCATGACGATATTCTGTGATAAGTCGTGATTATGTAGGTACAACCCTTTCACATTTATTTTACCTCTGGCAGCAGCATACAAACATCAACCTTATTTTATCGAAACTAAAGATCACTGTCACTTTGACAGGCTTGTCAGTGGCAGCAACCCAAAAGCAAACTTATTACCAGGAGAATAAAGATCACTCTGATATTGACAGTGATGCAAAATCAGAGGTTAGATAACTGTGAACGGGCTGTACTACGTACATCAATTTTTCTCATGATGACATAGTAAATTTATGATAAGCTTGAGCATCAGGCCTCATTGGTCGAGGTCCTGGGTTCGATTTCTCAGTACCTAGCAGCCCGGAGTCTGGATTTGTGCCTAGTTTATGGCAATAGGCTCGCCCCCTATTGATTGGAACTTGAACATAACTGGCGAAATTTGGGTGTTACTATAGGTACACGTCTGCCTAACCCTTCAGGGATTTCGGGCGTGCGGTTATGTGTGTTGAGTTTTATGGCAAAGGATTACTGACAAATGGTTCTTTCCTCAAAAGACCATTTCAGATACCAATCTGCATGGTCTTCACATGCTCTGACCAAAATTATGTCTGGACTTTAAAAGAGACTGTGACCTCTGAGTTTGTTTCGGTCTTTCTTCTCAGAGTAGTCAGATAGGAAACGCCGACCTCATCTAGTTTTAAAATATGATTGACGTGTAAAAGTGTTTGTACAAACCTACTTACAGATATAAAATCATTTATCATTTATGGTAAAAAGACCACTCATTAAGCTAGACTTAGGTAGGTAAGTACAGTCGATCCTTCTCTTACAAGCCGCAGTCTATTAGAAGTTACTTAGGAGGTATAGATTTCTATATCGGTAGGTATGTGCAGAATAAGATGCTTATAGAAAAAGTATGGTTTTGGTATCAATTTCATCATCATTTCAGCCCGGAATCAAAAAGGACTTAGGTCACCATTCTTTTCTTCCATACGTACTTACTAGTTCCGTGCGTCCCTGGTGTTTCCCGCGACTTTTATGACAGCTCTGGTTTGGTTTATAGATAAAATAAATTAAAATATTTTAATTCGATATCATGGTCATGGTTTATGTACCTATCTAATTACAATTTTCAATTCTTTATTGCATTCAATAATGTATTACATTGCATTACTTATTTAGTAGGTATTTGGATTTGGGATTCAAGCTCTATCCAATAATGCCACGTCAAAGGATCTTCTTTAAAGTCGGCACCTACGTCTACGTGTCGTGTACATATACCTATATTGGTTAGTCAGCGAGGTTGGTAGTGGGGTTGACTGGTCAAACTGGCCTTGCCATGATGCCATTCTTCTACAGCACTTCGTAAATAGATCGTACCTACTGTCTAGAAAAGTTAAAAAAGAAAGAAGAAAGAAAATAAGTACGTTTATTTGCGGTAAACATGACGCAAAGAAAAAACACACAAACACAAAAAGAACGTGTTGGGGGAAAACATGCGTCACATTCACGCAAAACGACAATCGCTCAGCATAAAGGCTCGTATACACTGGCGCGACGCGACGCCCGACACAAAGGCACCGCGTGTCGCGCGACGAGCGGTAGGTACCTTTGTGTCGGGCTGTCGCGTCGCGCCTGTTTGCGGGAGCCTTAATGCTACGACCCTATGCGAGACAGAGCCCCAGCGCTGTTACCTACCTTCTCTATTTAATGTGGGAAGGCCCAAATTCTATTTTGCTTAGATTTTTTTCAACATTTTGTTAGACATTGTCACAAAAATCGAAAAAAGATGAAGACCTTTACAACAAAATAATAATAGTGATTAGGTTCTCTTTTTTGTCTAAAAATCTATAGTTCCAATCAATTACACGGATGTTATGACAGATAGTTTAATTTATCATTATTGTTGAATAAAAACACATTCTTGCTAACAAGGCAATTATTAACGTGTTTGAGCCGCGCTTGGTGTTTTCAAGCCAATATAATCACAGAAACGAAAAAAGGTCCCGTATGTTTTAACAGTAGGTAGATAGTGGGTACCTACCTACGTACCTACATATTTTCCAACTAGTAGGAGGTCCCTAGGAAGTTTAAGTACCTAATCGTAATCAAACTCAAAACATTTATTTCAGTTAAATCATTTACTTACATGGCACTTTTGAATTGTCTAGGAGTTGGTCAGTCAGTCAGAAAGTTGAAGCCATAGTTTATTCGCGTTAAGAAAATGGTGAGTCATCCTTGTCACTTACTAAGCCACGCCCCTTGACAAATTAGATCATAGCATGGTCTAAAAAAACAAGGTCTGGCATTCCGAGAGTGACACAAGCATACGTCACTATCCAGTTGCCACTTTATTACAAAAAACAAGAAATATGGAAACATTTTCAGTCACCATTCTGTTAAAAATTATATGTAAAGCATTTGAATTGTCGTTTCATTTTTCTAATCAAACGAAACAGTTCAATTTAAACTTATACCAACGTAATTGTTAGTTAAAACCTCATTGATTTATCTTTTTCGCACAGGTAATAAAGGTAGTTGGGGAGTTATTATTACACACTACTGGTAACACAGCGGTGATGACGTAGGCTTGTGTCGCTCACGTGACCACTGTGTCTCGGAATGCTATACCTGGCGAAGTATATTATTATACCATGGATCATAGTAAATTAGAAACCCGTGTTCACATTAACCAGTTGAGGTAAGCCCTTCAGACAGTACGGGCATAGTAGTAGAGATTATAGTAATATTTTTCAGTTGCACTATTTTCTTAACGCGAATAGACTATAGTTGTCCATTCCTAATACATAGTTAGCACGTCTAAAGAAGTGCAACCAGCGACCATATTCCTGCTGGAGCATTCACTATATTGTCCCGTTTGAAAAGTAGGTATTGGGTGACATGGGAACAAGACATTTCAACTTTGACAGCAATCACATTAACGTTGCAGGGTTTTAGGTACCTATTAACTACAGGCAGCGGTAGGTAGGTAACCACTTTCCGTGTTGTAGGCCATCTTTATTTGCCAACTTACAACCCATAAATAAAAGCTGAACAAGTTCATCACGATTTTATTAAAATATTAATTGATTAGGTAATTAAAAACTAACAAATTGAAGCTGCTGTGCAATACCATGTCAAAACGTGACTTCTAAAGTAAGAGGCATAGAACATACTTTTTTCTAGCCAAAAATTACATAACCTATTTCTGTTCTTATTGGGTTTTTTTTTACTGCTCCGTTTGGTCTCATGGTCGCAAGCGCGATTGCTGAGCGTGGGGTCCTGGGTTCGATTCCCGGATCGGTCAAAGTATTATTGGGTTTTTCCATTAGGAATTTCTCAGTAACAGCCCAGAGTTTGGAATTTTGGTGGTGTGATACCCCCGTGCGGAAAGCACGTACAGCCGTTGGCCATGCACCTGATCTCTCTCCGGTCGTGTCGGATTGCCGCCCCGTCGGACTGTGAGAGTGAGGGAAGAGAGAGTGCACCTGTGTCTTTGCGCACACACTTGTGCATTATAATATCTCTTGCGCCGAAGGCTGGTCTCCGCTGAGATTGGTCGCCATGGTCGAAATTCGGTCTGGAAGACTATTATTACGTTATTTTAAGTTGTTATTTATCTTAAAACAATTAATTAATTACATACCTTATTGCATATTATTATTATTAGTGATTGCATTATAATTAGTTACACGTTTTTCGATCTTGAACTTTTCTTAATAAATCTAATAAATATAAGGCCAGATCATTAATTAGTCTGTGGTCTAGCTTATACTGAGCAGAAATTAAATCTGCTGAGATTTATAGTTTGTTTAAAAATAAATTATTTAGTGAATTAATACAACACTGATCTAATTATGTAGGTAATTACAATGAAAATACAAAAGTTTGTGATTATTCATAGGTACCTACTTTTATAGATCAATTCGATTTTTTAAGGATTTAGGGATCAATGTTTAGCCTATGCTTTAAAGACATAATAATTACATCATATTTAGTATGCTTCCATGCGTACATAATATTATTCTTATAATATTACCAATCACGGTATCTAAAAAGAAAGAGACTCGGTGTGGACCTGGAACACTGGATTTTGAGAGCAAGGCTTTAACTCTTTTCCTAAGGAACCCCAAACGTTTATATCCTGATCCTCTAATTGGCAGTTATCACTCTAATACTATTATATTACGAGTGATATAACAAAAAAATCTATATTCGTACTAAAGTCAGTCTCAGCATCCTTGATAATATTAATAGTATAAAAAAAACTTAACCGGAATCGCCTAGAACTGCTCAAAAGCTGTCATGTAGCGAATAGGCTCTGAAACTGCAAACATATTGAACGATGGGTAGAACAGTGGAAGGCTAGAACTAGCCTTCAATAATGATTGTATGCAAAACTGCAGACTGACCATTGAACGTAGCACGAACGAAGCGAAGTAAACGTAACATAATTGAAAATACTTACCTATCCTATAGCATTTTGGTTTAAAATGCGACCAGCTCAATAATCACCCCATAGTTGAATAAAATGTGCGAAACGAGTATATCCAATTCCAAAATCGTTCAAATGAACGTTACTTTTACTTCGCGCGTTCGTGCTAGGCCCACAACATCCTCGCGTTGAGATTGACGAGAGCTGCTGCTGCTAATGACAAGTTAAACTCAAACTCAAAGCGTTTATTTCAAATAAACCAATTACTGGCACTTTTGATTTGTCAAGGGTTCGGCCAGTCAGAAAGATCAAGCTATAGTTGCTCATTCCAAAGCGTAGTAGGTACCTATGGAGAAGAACAGGCAAGAAACTCCACGGCCACTCTTTTAAATCAACATATATGTAGTAACAAAAAAATTGGTTATATCAAAAATATCAACATGTAGCTAATATCGGTAGTGTGAATGACTGCATGGTCAGGCTACGCCGTAGTAGATATGAATGATTTTGGTAAAAATATTTTGTACAACGGAAGAAAAATTTTATAAAAAATTGTGTGGATACGAGTATTGATTGTCATGGTATGATAAATGATAAATGATTTTATTTCTGTAAGTAGGTTTGAACAAACACTTTTACACGTCAATCATATTTTAAAAACTAGATGAGGTCAGCGTTTCCTATCTGACTACTCTGAGAAGAAAGGCCGAAGCAAACTCAGAGGTCACAGTCCCTTATAAAGTCCAGATATAATCTTGGTCAGATGATGTGAAGACCTTGTAGATTTATGTCTGAAATGGTCTTTTAAGGAAAAACCACACAGATTGAGTGGACCTGTCCAGTCAGTGTACGCATTTGTCAGTAATCGTGCTGCTCAACTCAGAACTTAAGGAGCTTAACGATTCGACGAACAATACCAAAGAAAGGACATTTGGGTAGGCCACAAAAATGACTCAAACTTCCAGACTATGATTATAATAAACTGAGAAGATAGAAAAAAAGCAACAATGACCCACATACGAGGGTCATTCAATAAATACTTAGCCTACAAAAAGTAAACGAAAATTTTGGAAAAGTGGCAATTTATTTTTCAACATAGTCTCCTTTTAGTTCGATACACTTAGCCCAGCGATGCTCCAACTTTTTTAACCCGTCCGAAAAATAGTTTTTGTCAAACTCTGCAAAATAGGCCTCCGTGGCGGCGATGACCTCCTCATTCGATCCATATCTATTCCCGGCGAGTGATTTTTTCAGATTAGGAAACAGAAAGAAGTCACAAGGGGCCAAATCTGGAGAATACGGTGGATGGGGCAGCAATTCGTAGCGTAATTCGACCAATTTGGCCATGGCAACGGCAGACGTGTGAACCGGTGCGTTGTCGTGGTGAAACAGCACTTTTTTCTTCGCCAGATGGGGTCGTTTTTTCTTTAATTCGGCGTCGAATCGGCCTAATAAATCGGCATAGTAAAGCCCTGTAATTGTTTTACCCTTCTCGAGGTAATCGATGTAGATCACACCTTGTGAATCCCAGAAAACGGTGGCCATAACTTTTCCGGCCGATTTTACAGTTTTCGCCTTCTTTGGAGCACGTTCCCCGGTCTGGATCCATTGTTTTGATTGCTCCTTGGTCTCTGGTGTGTACCAGTGGATCCAGGTTTCATCGACGGTCACAAAACGACGCAAAAACTCCGCTGGATTCATCTTAAACAGCGCCAAACACGTCTCCGATGTGGTCTCACGGTTGCGCTTGTTTTCTGGTGTGAGTAAACGCGGCACCCATCGCGCCGACAGCTTTCTCATGCCGAGTTCCTCGTGAAGAATATGATGCACTGTTCCTTCTGAAATGCCTACAGTCTCAGCTAGCTCCCGAACCTTCAATCGGCGATCTGCCAATACGAGATCATGGATTTTTTTAATGTTTTCCTCCGTAGCAGCTGTTTTCGGTGCACCTGGACGTGGTTCATCAAAAACCGACGTACGGCCACGTGCAAACTCGTTGAACCAATTCTTGACGGTGGCCATCGATGGAGAAGAGTCACCGTACACAGCATCCAAGCGCTCTTTGATTTCGATGCGCGTTTTCCCTTCCAAAAATAGGAATCGAATCACCGAACGATATTGCTCTTTTTCCATTTTTGTAAAACCGATCGACACGTTCGCTTCCATAAGTTGTCAAATTAAAACAAATGAAGGGATTGGAATGAAAATTTGAAAAAAGAATTAAAAAAGAATGTGCTACACTGTGGTAAAACTCTTTTGAAACTACAGCGCCCTCTGGCGATGAGGCTAGGTACTTATTGAACGCCCCTCGTAGTCTTCACATTTACACATATGGACTTGTAATGCGGAGGAGTGATGAAAATGTTGTGAGAAAAGTTATGAATATGATTGTTAAGAGTAGGACAAGACCAAAGACACGATGGATGTACTGTGTGAACGATGATATGACTAAAGAGGGGTGACTGCCGAGATGACGACTAATAGAGAAGTATGGAATTTAAAAATAAATAAATTAGAATGAATGATGTGTGCATAGAGTTGACTCTGACACGACACTTAATAACACCAATAAAGGTCTCAATTCACCCTTTAAACAATTAGATCGTATATATATAAAACTGAGCAAGAAAAACGTTCCCACGATTAAAATTTGCATACATAAACAATATTTACTTTAATTCGTAATGAGCGGAGGACGTGATTCCAATCTCATTGCAAACTGAGATGGTTGTGCCATTGCCTTATGTACTTGATGTTTACTAGAAGTTATGTAGGTAGTACTTGGTGTAACATGAGGATTGAAGGTCGAGGGTTTTGTGAAAGTCAGTATTTTTGCCGTAAAATCGATTTTATTCGCCAGAAGGGTGATACAATAAGCTGGACCCTAATTGCCAATTGACCATAATTGCGGAACACACTATCAATCACAATTTGAATAATTTTGAAGGATATTGCGAATCCACTGCTTCATACGTTCGGAAAATTTGTCTGCTCAACAACGTAAATAACGCAATGAATGTTGTTGAGCTGTCAAAATGGAATCCATTCCTAGTGTTAGTGTGTTACGCAATTACCCCGCTGGCCTGCGGTGCCTGGGTTCAATTTGCACCGGTCTGGTAAGTGTCACCCTCTGGGTTTGTTCAGTAAGAAATTCGGAGTACGGATAGCGGCAATAGGCTAGCCTCTTGTTACAAGGAGTGTATTTCATGCCTGGCGAAATGTAGGTGTGTAGTCAAGCGCGCATTAATGGTAACACTTACTGTACTTAAATCTCCCATATTGAGCCGCTAAAGGCGTTTTTAATGTCAAACTTCTTACGACTGATTCTCCTGACAGTTATTAAAAACCATTCGGAACTTTCTTACGACCCCAAAGCAAACTCCGTTATGAGAAGAACCACCGATGTCTGCACGACAAATAGATATAAATTCAGTCTGGCACATAATTTTTACGGTCTCCTGGGTTCGTATTTATATAATAATATGAACTAGCAGCTGTTAATATATCTTCTTTCTGGGGCAGAGTCAAAGAACTAAGTCTGTTTGTGGCTTCAGGTATTGATTACAATGCAGCAGAACGTTTATTAAAATCGTTAAGGTAACGTTTACTGTCGCGGATTGTTCGAAAGAGTTACCCTGGCGCACAGGTAACTGAAGGAACACGGATGGGTTTTAGTCAGTAAGAGTCTGACACGCCCTACCGCTCCGCCCAAAGCGGGAGAGGTCATTTGATGATTTCACACCAAAAAAAAAGGTAACGTTTACTGGCTTATAATGACATACAATTAACACACATGTACCAATCACACCAAACACACACACACACACACACTCTCTCTCTCATCGACACACATATTCACTCTCAAATCAATAATAAGCCACTTTTGCCATCAAAATTGTTTTACTTTAGTTTTTAATTTTCCGTTCCACTTTATTTAACTTTTGTTATTATTAATTTGTAATAGTGTTTTATTAGGTAGGTACAACCTGTATGTTCATTTAAAAAAGTCATAGGTCCTCTCATAAGTGAGATATCCGATGGAGGGTAAGCCTGGTGATCTGTACCTAATAGAAAGAAAATAAAGAAAGAAAATACGTTTATTTGCGGCAAACTTGTACCTACATTCAAGTGTTACCTGACTTTTTATTTTTATTTTTTTTTTCTATAAAAAAACGTTGCCCCACACTAGGAATTTCTCCTGTATTGTGGGTGCGTTTACAAACATTTAAAACTCACATACACAAACAGCCAGACCCGGAACAACTACTTGTAGGTCATACAAATATTTGTTCCGTGCGGGAATCGAACCCGCGACACGCAGCGCAGCAGTCAATCGCTTAACCACTGCGCCAACCGTGCCGTCTTTGTACCGTGTTTGTGATTATGAGCGAACAATAAAGAATATTATTATTATTATATTTTACTGATGTGCGGCTGATTGTACCTGTTTTAACCTTCACCCTTCAACACTGGCTTCCCCATCTTTATACATAGTTGACGCATTGTCGATCATGGTCATCAACCTAGCCTTCATGCCTAATTGGAAGACTAGTCATGCTAGTACTTACCCACCCTCTTGGCACAATCTTCATTGCCGCACCCATGGGTTTACGCAACTTGTTAAGGTAAAAAAAAACAATCCTACTATGTAGATGAACGATGATAAAAAGTCGATTAGATCATTATGGTCAAAAATCCGGTAATATTCCGGTATTATATCCACTTCATTTTTAGAGGTTTCTTCATATTTAAAATGACTAGGTATTCTTCAAGGACTGCCTCATTGGTCTAGTAATCACTAGCGCTACTTCTGAGCATGAGGTCCTGGGTTCGATTCCCGGGTCGTGCAACGTGTTATTGGGATTTTCATGTGGAATTTTTCAGTAGCAGCCCGGAGTCTGGATTTGTGCGCGGTTGATGGCAATAGGCTCGCCCCCTATTACATGGGACTTGAAACAAAACTAGGGAAATGCGTGTGTGCCCATAAAGGTACACCTCTGCCTCACCCTTCGGCGGATATAGGCGTTATGTTATGTTATTTTCCAAGGTATACCCATTACTAACCGTTCTAGTGCCTTACTCGATGCTTAATCTCTAGTTCTCATCTAATTTAAGGCTGAAGTTTTGCCATTTGTGGCATGTTTATAGCTTCCGCCCAAAAGGTTGCATTAAATGGCACTCAATTCATGTCTCCACAGAAATTCCTTTGACATTCTTTATCCTTAGTCGACGTTGCCCATTCTTTTTTTTACAATGTTCAACGCGAAAAGTAAAGTTATTAATAAATATCTCGTCTCGCCACTTTATCCTGCGGGGTAATTGCGTAACACACTAAGAGTAGGAATGGTTTTAATTTTGACAGTTCAACAACATTAATTGCGTTATTTACGTTGTTGAGCAGACAAATTTTCCGAACATATGAAAAAATGGATTAGCAATATCTTTCAAAATGATTCAGATTTGATTGACAGTGCGTTTAAGCAATGAGGGTGCGTTTCCACCAGAGATGAGCGAGAATACGTAGCGAGGAATGTGCGTACAACTAACCAATAACAGCGCTAGCTTAGCTCAAGCTATGAAAATGAAGCGATGTTATTGGATAGACACACTTCCTTCGCTACGCATCCTCGCTCTTCTCTGGTGGAAACGTATCCTTAGGGTGCTGGTCAGCAGGAGGAGGAGACACCCTGGGCGTCGGGAGTCGATTGCCGACTCCCGGCCACCGTAGGCGCGGGCTTGCGGACGGCGAGCAATGGGCAGCTCGCCGTCCGGTAAGGACCAGGCCCGGGTCGACGGCGCGTCGTGTTCCACGCGCGCCTCAAAGAGATGTCAGCACCATTGACGAGGTCCGATAGGACCGATGCCTGCCGGGGTCGCGGATTGTTCGAAAGAGTTACCGTGGCCCTGGCGCACAGGCAACTGAAGGAACACGGGTGGGTTTTAGTCAGTAAGAGTCTGACACGCCCTTCCGCTCCGCCCAGAGCGGGAGAGGTCATTTGATGATTTCCCACCCAAAAAAAAAAAAAAAAAAGGGTGCTGGTCCGGCTTCGGTGGCGCCGCCGCCAGCCATCCCACCCAGTAAGAGTACAAAAAGGCAGTGTCGACTAATAACAAAAATATTATTAGATCTACAAAAGCTGGAAAACCCAGCACGAGTTAATCGCGATAATCCTGCGATCACGGAAAACACCGAAAAAATAAATCCATAAATCTATTAATATTGTATTATCGGCTCAAAATACGTACCTACAATAAGTATGAAGTGTTTACCATACATTACGGAAGTTCGCTGAGTCAAGGTGATGTCAGTGACCCTTGACCCCGCAACGTAACCGCTGGTACACACGGCTATATATCAAGCTACACATTTCCAGTATAAGCTGACCTCTCATTGTACGGAAATCCCCTACAATGAGGGATCAGCTTATACTGGAATTGTGTGTACCAACTATACATTATCTAGTGGCTTACTTTACTTGAAAGAGTTATGTACTTACACTACTTTTGCTCTCGTTGGTATTTTACTGTTGACAATTACGACGTCTTCATTTTCTATGGGTTTTATTATTCTATTTTCTTTAATCTCGTTGGTCTTGATGGTCGCAAGCGCGAATGCTGGTGGTCCTGCGTTTGATTCCCAGGTCGGGCAAAGACAGATGTTTTTTGGGTTTTTGTTTTAGCAATTTCTCAGTTACATGCCGGAGTCTGGATTAGAGCCTCGGTTAATGGCAATAGGCTCACCCCTTATTACATGGGAATCAAACTTAACTGAAACGAAAATGTGGTTGGTACTATGCAGGAACTCCTCTACTTGAAGCTTTGGGAAATACCGGCGTAATGACGTGGACACGGTGGAGCATACGGTGGAGGTCTGCCCGGCTTGGGCGGAGCACCGCCGTGTCCTCTCGAAGGCGATCGGCGGCGGCGATCTCTCGCGTCCAGCCCTGGTTCAGGTCATGGTACGGAGCGAGAGGGCATGGGAAGCCGTCACTTCCTTCTGCGAAGCAGTAATGCTCGCGAAGGGGGAGGCGGAGCGCGTGAGGGAGAGGCAATCGTTACGCCCTCACGCCCCTAATCGCCACAGGAGGAGACGCCCTGGGTGTCGGGAGTCGATAGCCGATTCCCGGCCACTGTAGGCGCGGGCTTGCGGACGGCGAGCAAAGGGTAGCTCGCCGTCCGGTAAGGACCAGGCCCAGATCGACGACGCGTTGTGTTCTACGCGCGCCTCAGATGTCAGCACGATGTATGCCAGGGTCGCGGATTGTTCGAAAGAGTTTCTGTGGCCCTGGCGCACAGGCAACTGAAGGAACACGGGTAGATTTTAGTCAGTAAAAGTCTGACACTCCCTCCCGCTCCGCCCAGAGCATCAGAAGTTATTTGATAATTTCAAAACAAAAAAAAATGTTAGTACACTTGCACAAAACTTACATAAAGTTAGCACCTCTACTTAAAGTCAAGCCTACATTTAAAGCTAATTTAATGTTCATAACTCCGTACGAATTCTGGTACACGACTGACATCAAACTGTCACCTAGCGAAGCGCCAAACACGTAAGATAAGTCGCCGTCGTTAATAAAGTTGTTAAAATAACTAACTGCTTCGGTACCTATTTGTTAGAATAATTTAGTACTAGCTCGTAAAGTGGTTAACTGGTGCTCTAGTTACAAGCGCACGAAGTTCAAGCACTTATTCTGGGAATCGCGATTTAATTTTAATGCTCTACCTAATTATAATAAAAATAAAGAAAAATTGTTATACTGTCACAGAAACTTGATGACTGTAGGTGCCTCACCTGCTATTGTTTCATTCCGCAGTTGCAGGTTGCAAGATCAGTTTGGCAGAGCAGCTCCAACGAAATCAGTCCTAATGAAGCTGGTTAACAGAGAAGCCAGAAGGTCGATACATATTTGCAAAAAAAAAAGAAACCTCTCATTGCGTAAGTATATTGGACGCTTTCCTCGTACACTTTCTTCGGAACTTTTCCTCACACTCGGGCATTTTATCAAAAAAAATTGTATCGCAGTACCGCGCTCAGGGGCGGATCCAGGATTTCATTTTGGAGGGGGCCATTCTGACTAGATTCGGAATTAGAGTTAAAATCACAAGTAAACAAAAAATGTAGTTTTTATTAACTTGAATTTTTACAAAATAAAGTTAACGCGCCTTGTGTCGCTTTTGGCAAACCTATTTATAATTTGATCGACATCAACTGGAACATCCCTGTGGATGTGTAGGAGTGCAAGTCCGCAAAGCCGCTCCTCTCCTGTCCGCGTACTCGCCCATGTTTTTAATCGGCGTAGAGTGGAGAATGACACGAACACACACAAACACAATGACAGGGTCCGTATTAATCTTTTAATTTGTTAGAACATCTATGTAATACATATGGAATGCAATAAAGAATTGAGTGTTGAGTACCTTTCGGCTGAATTGAATCGAAAAGTTGAGTCAAAAGTATGTAAGTATTCCTGGGTTTTTTGGGGGGGCCCATGGCCCTATGCCCACACCTGTATCCGCCAATGGTACCGCTTTCCTGTGTCTTCGGCATAGAAACATTGGGGCATTGACTCTTATACAAAACAAGAGTATGTCTTTAATAAAAATAACAACTAGTTATGTATTTATCAATTTGACATTATCTTTAAGTCCCGTTATATTAAACAGCACTTTTCTGCCCACTACCCATTAATTAACGCAACTTGAAAATTGATACCTGACAGCATGATAAACATCTCTATAATTTGTTGATTAAGTCCAACCTCTTTTGTTTTTAACTACAGGTGTGATCGCTGTACTGACAAAAAAGTAACAAGTAGTTATTACGAATAGCTAAATATTAAATTGGTCTAGGCTTCAAAAAAGTAACGTTACTTCTTCCTGTCAACGTCCATCGCGTAATTCAAAGACGCACGGGTCTTTGACGTTCGGAAAAGAGTAAGGCACTTATTTAAGAGATGAGCAGGACACCTGGCAAGGCGTTGTGAGGGAAGGTGCGCTAAGCTTGTGAGCGATTGGAGTCCAAGGACTGGATATAGGAGTGTTCATCGTTTCGTAGCGAGATGGGCAGACGACATTGCGGCCATCGGTCGTTGAACTGGGATAACATTGACCCAGGAACATGGGAATTAGCATAAGTATGCCCGTCAGCGGATGAAGTCCGGCTGTGATATGAATGCTGATGACTCGTTCCTGTCAGCATAGAGAAAAACTGCATGAGGAAAGCTAAACACCCAGAAGACAAGCGTGCGAAAGATGAGGCTACACGCAGAATTGGCTAAACAAAGTCTTATAGATGCACGGACGGAGGTAACTTATCTCTATCATAATGTTGATGATTTCTATCAACAGCCTACTTAAATCCTGCTAAATAAAGTCACGGAAATTAATTGTTTAGCATGTTGACTACTAGCTTAAATTGTCCGTATACTATTCAAATTACTACTGTCATTTTCTGTCAGTAGTATGAACCGGCTGTAACACGGCAAATTGGCGAAGAGTGTCAATTTGCTTAACAATTGATTTCCCTGACTGTACGACTGTCCCTATAGGTACGATTTGGGATTCTTTTTTCAACTTGGTTAAAAGTAGAAATGGTTTTCATTTGGTTTTTATGCCCAAAATTTATGTTGAGGTTAACAGACAGCATTGATGCCGGAGGTGACCCAAGGAAACATAAGATTGTAACATTTGCACATGACGCATGACGTCACCTCACATGTTGCCTGTCATTCAACATCAGTGTATGTAAAAACTTGACATAAATGTTTATTATTCCGCTTATCAGTGAGTTTTCAAGGCGCTGTTTTATTTAATTTCCGTAATCTACCACAAATTGAAGAAAACAACTCAGAATAGGGCCGCAGCCGCTGCCGCGAAACATGTTTTCGATCTGCACTATTTTAGTTGAACTTTGACTGGCTAATCTATGCCTGTTGAGGATACGCCGATGACATCACTCAATGAAATTACTGATATTAAGGTCTTGGCGTTTCCGCGTGCTGGGAAGATGGTTTGGTAGATTTTCTGTGGTAAAATTATTAGCTATGCTAAAGTGTGTTGACACATACGACTACGTAGAATTAAATTAAAAATAATATACATATTATTATTATAATTTTTTAATTTCTTTTTTATTGTTACTTTAAAAAAAAAAAAACATTAAATGGCATCACAGCGGGCCCATCACAATACCAACTTTGCGGTATTTATTTATTTTTTTAAATAGCGCAGCATTATGCTGAGCTGGGAGCCTTTTTGGCCTCGCACAGGTCTTTTAATTTTATTGTTATGTTGTATGTTTTATTGTTAGTTAATATGCTCCTTTTTATATTTTTTAATATAAATTTTATTTTATTTTTTGTTTGGATTTCCTGTGCGTGTCCCAACTAAAATAATTTTCTTTCGTTCTTTCTTTCTAAACTATTGATTAGTGAATGATAAAAATCAATCTGCCTGCCTTTTCCCAACTTTGTTGGGATCGGCTTCCAGTCTAACCAGATGAAGCTGAATACCTGTATTTTACACGGAGCAACTGCCTATCTGACCTCCACAACCCACTTAATGGGTACCATGGCACAGAAAGAAAAAAAAATTCTGGGACACGCACATGAAATCCAAACAATAAAAAAAAAAAGGAACATTTAAAACTAACATAAAAACAACAACAAAAATCAAGTAAAAATAAAAGACCTGTGCGAGGCCAAAAAGGCTCCTAGCTAAGCATAATGCTGCGCTATTTAAAAAAATAAATACCGCAGCGCTGGTATTCTGATAGGGCCCGCTGTGATGCCACGGACACGCCTACGGACATCCACAAAAAAGCAAAACATCCATCAATCGGTAAAATCCTTATTACACTATGCAATATTCAGGGGCTCTTTCCCTAAATCTGGATGGTGTAATAAGAGTAAAGGAGCAATAGTCCCTAAAAAAATCACATCACCTATGAATATCGGGACCTAAATATAGTGGGGTAAATAAATAGGGGTTTAAGACTGGTTGTCAGACTTTTGGGCTTCTGACTACCGGTAACGACTGTCAAAGATCCACGAATGACAGCCGGGACCAACGGCTTAACGTGCTTTCCGAGGCACAGCGAAGTCTCGATATCTAATAGATGGTTACCCATCCACGAACTGACCGCGGCAAGCGTACCTTAACCTGCGATCGACTCGTGCAGCTCTTATCACTTAGCCACGAACCTATTGATTAGTGAATGCTAATCAAACATTTTTTTTTCTATGTTCATTCAAAACTTTTGTAGTGGTACCAGTCTACAGGGTGGCAGGGACATCGACGCACAACCAACCAGTTACCATAGATTCAGTACAAGATTCTCAACCCCCTGCGTTGAAAATTTTCGTCGGTTATTTAAAAAAAAACAGCTGTTCCACACATTTTGCCCGCGAAGGTATTGTACTTTTGTATGAAACAACAGTTTATTTTTTGATAACCGACTAAATTTTTTTACGCTTGAGGTCCAGACTCATGTGCTGAATTCATGGTTAGAGTTTGCGCGTCGACATCGTTTGGTTTGACATCTTAGCAGCTAATGACCTAAGTGAGAAAAGGACAAAAAACTTGACTAATTTTTCAGTCAAGGTTGGGGTTTAATGAAAGCAATCATAATTATTATCTTCATTGTTTTCTTTTAAATCTTAAAGCGTACTTTAAATAATATAGTTATAATGATCTGCAGTATTACGAAATAAATGCTCGGATTCAAAATGCAAGTATTCAGTGCATCTTTTTATGTCTGAAGATCTATTTTAAAAACAAAAGAGCGTGACTGCCCAAAGTGCCCAAGGTCTGGGTTCTGAATACACTAATTGCCAAAACAACAGTAGCAAAAACAATGCCAACAATGTATATTTCATTGCCCAAAGCCATTAATCAGGTGCCACCAAGTTTTATTTTCCAATCAGCTGTATCAATCAATCATTAGGATGATGTTTCGTTGAACGTTCATACAAAACATTATGTAAAGACATTTTTTTTTTATGAAAGCCAAATTTACGTACAAAGAGATGTTGTGATTCCACAATTAATCTTCTTGAAATTCGTAACACACAAATTTGAATTACGCTCACAATTCGTCTGAATCTAAGGCAACGTTTGGGGGAATCTTTATTCAGCAGAGGACGTCTTTTAGCTGTTAGGTAATTATGTTGGTAATTATCACATGTTTAGCCTTTTGCCAGCTTTGTTGGGATCGGCTATTTTAGATGGAGCTAATGACTATCTAACCTCTACAACACAGTTACTGGGTTAAACGATACCCCTTGGTAAAACAAGTTATCAATCCTTCGGGCTTTTGACTACCTGTGACAACTGCCAAAGATCTACACAACGGTGGTGATGATTCCATTCTTCTTTGAAGAAAATAGTTAAATTGTGAATTTTTCTTTCTAAAATAAAGTGTGTAAGATTTGACAGACATCACTTTGTATGAAACAACTAACAAGAATATTTGAATCTCTTAAAGCTGATGAGAACAATTTTTTTCTCATGATAACTGCTTGATTCTTATTGTGATGAATGGAAGAATCGTACTGATTAATGGCCGATTGATTTGCATTGATTAATGGCATTGTTAGTTACATTAAATGATGCGTAGGTCAAGTTGTGCGTTATTGTGGTGTCAGTGTCAATGAAGTTAAATGTAGGACTAATCAAAGTTATGATTATGCAATTGATTCCACTTTTTATAGCCTAGAAAAACGGTATGTAAATTTTATAAGCTCAAAACAAAATATTATAATTAATATTATAGATGCATATTTGTTAGAGTTTCTGCCATTTTTTAAAGAATTTATAGCTGCAATATATTTGCAATTCTTTTTATGTATTTTTCCTTTTGTTACTGTTCAAAGTCAAAGTTCAAATAAAGGGCAAAGAAATTAACACTCTATAAATAATTCTATCTTTTTTTATAAAACTATTTATTAATAATAAATGTTTATTCTATGTTACTATTATAAAGTAGTATTATTAAAGTGTCCGCCTAAGAAACCACAGTACACGCCTTCTTTTATTAATGTTTTGACTACTTGGTGGTTTCTTTTTGCATGATATACAAATCGTTATCAAGGAAGTTAAATTGATCTTGAAATATACTAATGATTGAATGAACTCAATCATTTTACAATTATTATCAGTTTTGTTGTTAATGTTTTAATAAGTAGATACAAGCTCCCTAATAGAGTTTTTTTTGTAATCTACTAAAGTTTGTAAAGCATCATTGTCAGAGCTGCCAAATCTGGAAATCATGCCCTGAACCTCATGATTGAGAGTCGTGCTTTGCTTCTAAGTCTTTCCTTGTTACCGCTCTTACTAATATCTCAAACTCAACTCAAAGCATTTATTTCAAATAAACCAATTACAGGCACTTTTGAATTGTCAAGGGCCGACCCCTTGAGAATTCAATCATTCATTCAATCAGTCAAAAAGATGAAGCTAGTTGCCCATTCTAAAGCGTAGTAGGTACCTATAGAGAAGAACGGGCAAGAAACTCCATGGACACTCATTTAAATCAAAATATGGTTACAAAATATTGATTACATCATTCATGTTGAAATTATGCATGTGAGAACGATGCAGAACGTTAAAAGCGTCCGTAATAAAGAGACAAAAACAATACAAAATTAAATTAAATTAAAATAAGCGGTGACAGCTAAGCGATGACCAGTCCCTACTGACGGCGCCCGTTCACGAACATGACGTCTGACATGACATGACGGTAGTTGCGTAATACAACCGCAAGCCTAATGCTAGTCAAATTGACAATTAAACGACATTCATTGCGTTTTAAACGTTGTCGAGCAGACGACTTTTTAAACTTATAAAGCAATGGATTAGGAATTTTCTTCTAAATACTTCGCCTTGTTATAGACAATGTGTTACGCTATTGGGGTACAGGTCAATTGCTACCAACAAACATATTGGCAACCCAAAAAAAAAGTCGGAAAATAACTCCTCCTATCCGAATCAGTGCTATCTACTCAAGTCCGAACCAAATTCCGTAGACTTATGTACCTTTTTACATAATTTATTCTTAAATAAACTAATGTTTATTTAAGAAAAAATTACAAACTTCATTTTACCAACATCATGAACCTTATCACTTCTACAGAGCTTCGACTTTTGTTCAGCACCTGATCACTTTCTTAAAATCAAATGTGCAATGCGCCCGAGCAGCCTTCCCTGTCAATAAAATCACGATATCTCTTTCAAATAGACTAAGGAGGTGTTGTGTGTTAGTTATAAAAGAAAATAAAGCACATACCTGAGGCAGGGTTGTGAAATAAATAGTTTAATTGAATGAAGACATTTCAATAATCTAGGCCACAATTATAGATAACTAGCTTTTGCCCGCGGCTTCGTTCGCCTTAATTTAGACTTTGACTATCAATTCGGGTTATAATTGCATCATGATTCGAAAGACACGTGGCGCCATCTATTATCATAAGAACATTATTGTTGTTTTCCTCGAGAACAGTACTTTTTTGCGGGATGAAAGGTACCCTATGTCCGTTTCTGTACACCTGACAACTTATATGCAAAATTTCAGGATGTTCGGTCCAGTGGTTTAGGCGTGAAAAGGTAACAAACAAACAAACATACTTTCGCATTTATAATATTAGTTAGGATTTGAGTTTTGTGACTACAATATGATATGCAATGGCAGATTTCAATTAAAGAGCGTTTGCTTGTCAAGTAACAGCAGCACGGGTCGATCTAAGGTTAAGCTACGCTTGCCGCGGTCGATTCGTGGATGGGTGGCCATCTATTACGTATCGAGACGTATCGAGACCGTGACTCGGAAAGCTGGTTAAGCCATTAGTCCCGGCTGTCATTCCGAAATCTTTGACAGTCGTTCCGGGTAGTCAGAAGCTCGAAAGTCTGACAACCAGTCTTACCAAGGGTATTGTGTTACCCAGTAACTGAGTTGTGGAGGTCGATAGGCAGTCAAATCAGTGAAATACTAGTATTCAGCTGCCTCCGGTTAGACTGGAATCTGACCTAAAAATACGTAGTTGGGAAAAAGCAGGCAGGTTGATTGGTTGTCAAGCTAAAAAACAATAAACATACCAGTGCAGCAGAGGTTCTGTAGATTAGACAGGGCTTGTTAGGTAGGTTTCAGACACACTGGAAACCGACTAGCAAGAAGAAAAGAGAAGACCAACTTCTGAAACATGTACCTACTACACTTATATAGGTTTTTTATTAATTAATAACCAACTTATATTTACAGTTTGCACCACACATACAAGTTATTGGTCAGGTTAAATTAGTTACATAAAACTAGACAACATTTTATGAAATTAAAACAAAATTTAGATAAAAATTAGATAAAAAGTAGATAATATTAGGTAAAATTAGATAAAATTAGATATCCATAGTTAATTTTAGAAAAAAAATAATAGAATAGTGATAAAATTTGAATAAAATTAAATAACAAGATACAATTTAATTTATTTACTCCAAGGAGATTGTACTGAATATAGCAATGGACTCCAGGTATCGGGCAGCAGTGTTCAGTACTCGCGAAAACACCAGAGGATTAGCAAAATGTTGTTAATACGGGTGAGGGTTGGGTACAATGGACTGGTCTTAGGAATTATGGTCTCGGTTTGAGGTATTGAGAATAGAAGACTTTGGCGAAGGCGAAGTGTGGGTTTAACGGGTGGTGGGATGTTAAAAAAGATGTACTGTAGTAAAGAGGAATTGAGGTGGGTACCACGAATCAGGCGGATGAAATATTTTACCAAACTAAGATTTCTCCTTACTTCTAAACTTTGGTACCCCACCATACCTAGCTTAAATGGTGTTGGATACATGTACTAGTAATCACCATAAAGTTTTAAGTAGAGGTAGTGGACAAAAGACTTCTGATCCTTTTCTATGACCAGTATATACACTTTTTCATGGGGGTTCCAGATCGCAAAGCAAACTGCGGATGAAGGAGTTGTACAGCATGGTTATGGCTTGACGATTAGTGAAAATTTTGGCCTGATGCAAGACAAAACCTAAGTTTTTTAGGGATTTGTTGCAGGACTGTATTATGAGCTGGTTAAATGTAAGGTGTGGATCAAAGTGAGCACCCAGATCGCGTACGGCTAAAACGCGTTTCAGGGGCTCATTGTTCATAGTGTAAATGTTGTGTGGCTTTTGAGTAGGACATGACCGCACATTTACTAATATTTAGATTGATGTTGTCTATAGTGCTCCAAGTGTGAATGTCGTCAATGGCGAGTATAAGTGTGGCCCTATCACTAGAGTTAGCTACTGGAAGAGCAACTTTGACATCATCAGCATACATTAAGGCTGCGGAGTGTTCTAGATATGTGGGAAGATTGTTAATTACTATTAGAAAAAGAAGGGGCCCGAGGTTGTTGCCCTGCCCTATGCCACAGATGACCGAGTGGCGCTCCGATTTGGCATTTTTGTTTATTCAAAATTGCTTGCGGTCGTGCAGATAGTTCGCGCAGCATTTTAGCGATGTCACAGAGAAACCTGCCAATGCCATTTCATGAACGATCCTTGAATATTCTTCTTCATCCCAAGTTGTTTTTAGCTAAATTGATCCTGGAAATGGGTATAGTAAAACTGTTTATTCATTAGCGTAGTAGATTTGGACTGATACTTAGTTTTGCAATTTACATTTTTATATGGTTTTTCTCTCTCTTGTATTATACGGTCAAAAACTTTGTCACCAAGTTAATAATTCATTCAATACATTAGAATCACCCACCTGTATCAACTCGTAATTAATGGCCTAAAATGTAGCGGTTCACATCCATTACTCGCTTAGTATTCAAAATGGCGATAAAGCTTGATGCAAAAGAAGCAATGGAAAATCATCAAAGGTGTACCGACCGGGCAAAGCTAAGATCGTTTAGTGATCAAAGAGCCTTAATGATGACGTGACGAACCATTAAAGTAAGACTTAGAAAAATATAAATCATGACTTTATTTATTTTTGTGATGAATTTTCTAACGCATCGTGTGTGCAAGGGTCGCGTGATGTTTTTAATTTAGCTTGTTTAATAAAGGCTCCTCTATACAGTGTGTATCAGAAAGTTGTGGTCGAATTTAAGGGTGTGGTATTCACCCTAAATGCATAGGACGGCTGATATTTTTTTCGCGATTACGTAGTTGGTCCCACGGAGAAAGTTGCTCAATTTGTTGGTCTGTACCTCACCTTTAAATATGACCACACCTTTCTGGTAGGTAAACACTATATACAGGGTGTAAAAAGATCCATCACATAGCCGTCAACTACGCATTCTGTACATCAAACTAATTAACATTGCACAAAAATTATTGCTGGGAAACGACTTTTTACGCAAAAAATGGTGCTTATGAAGAGCTTATATAGAATTATAATCATAAAAATCATCAATACATCCCTCAAGTTCATATTACCCTATTGAATTACTATTTCATGAAATCATGACATTTGAGGCTAAGTCTAACTTAAGGAGTTGCACTGCTGATTCTAATCATTATAATTCTGTAAATTTGTTACAATAGCGAATCATATTCTAATCAACATACAACCTGACAGTGACCTGCAAATTGCAAACAACGTATTTTTGAATTGTACGGGCTACCTGAGCGCTTCCCCTTAAATATAATCTTAATGACATCGCATGATAGATTGTAAATGTTTAAATCTGTAGCTAAAAGTAACATTAGAAAGAAATAATGAAAACTAGTTTTACGCCAAAGTACATAGCTACCTAATTGGATAATCTTTAAATCAAGCGACACGTCACAAATATAACAGTTGAAGAAATATTTCTATGAATATTTATCTAAAGACTGGTTCGATTAATGGTGAGGTGAGGTTAACGACCGTGAAATGATTCAAGCAGATTCTCACTGGTTCAGCGAAAAATATAACTGGGTATTTTTGGTATTGTAAAATAAATAACAAAGGAGATGTTTCATTTTTGGCTAGCACTTGTACATTATATAAAAAAAAAAACGGGGAAAATACACTGAATTTAGGAAAAATATAAATCCGTGAATTTGAGAATATTATCTTTGTTGTACACAAAAATTTAAGTATTTCAATTATTGCCATGGTTGTCGTTATGGCCACTATGGCAACGTTCTGACAACATGCGTTCTAAAAACAGAATGGATCTGAAATTATTGTGAAACCGTAAATACAAAAATATTAAATATAATTATAAAAAGGTATTTCTGTATTAATAATTAATTTATTACACCTGTTTTTAATGTGTTATTAATGGAAGCATGTAATAATGTCCTAGTTCGATTAAAAAAATCTACTTGGCCATTGTACTTCCGATTTCCGGACGTTTTATTTTGATATACGCTGTTGGGAGTGTCCTTGTCAATCATAAAATTGATACCATTAATAACATTGTCATTATGTCTCTATTTTTCTCACAAAGAAAGTCAAACATTTTCAATTTTATTTTTGTTCGTCTACAATACAAATTAATTCTATAAATCATTGCCTGCTACATATTTATAGATACATTTTACAGATTTTCTGGAATGTACACGTCCTAGCCAAAGTTCCATACAAAAATGAAACGTCTCCTTTAATATTGACTCAGGATCGAGTTGAGTGGAAAAAGGAAAGGGAGACCTTTGCCCTGCATTGGGACAATACAGGCTGATTTTTATTATTATTATTACATGTGGCTTCCCTGGTACCTCATTAACGGCATCACTATGTAAATGTCTATTAGCTGCTTCCAAATTACGAAATTTATTTAAAAAAAATGTATTTTTTTGTTTTTTACATCCTTCTTTGACATAATCTTCTAATTATTTGACATTATATACCTCCAATTCTTATTTCAACTCTTTACTAATGGCTTTTGTAGACATATGATTTTAATTCAGATTAGTTACAGTTGTAATGGCAATCATGTCATTTGGTTTAAATAGGCTTTTATTTTAATTATTTTTTATATTAGATTCTTCTATATTTTGTGAACGTGGGAACGTTGTAAGCCTTACTTGTAGACTGTAGATTTTTTGATCTTTTCCTAGTTTGTTGAGTACCTGTTACTTGTTGACAGGCCTACACTATCCTCCCATACCTATAAACACTGTAATTTGAAAACATTGTAAAAGCCACTTATTTTTAAAAGAGTAACCGTGGAGTTTCTTGCCGGCTCTTCTCCATAGGAAACGGCCAACTGGAACCGTGCACCTAGCTTCTGTCGTTTTATAAGTGCCCAAGTAGGTTTATGTGAAATTAAATATTTTGATTTTGATTAAGATAAATATGATCTATTTAGATTTTTCTATTTTTCCCAGAATTTTGATCTAAAGGAGAAAAATATATAGGTACTTTAATGTATTGTAAATTAATAAAATAAATGGATTATTATTTATTTGCAGATATATGTTGAAACGAGTTTTAACGAGTTTTTTTTTACAAACTGCCATACAAAAACTGTAATAGAAGAAGAACGACAAGAAATACAAGACAAAATATGAATAGGACTAAATACACTAGGACCTAGTGTATTTAGTCCTATCCATATTTTGTCTTAGTCAATCTTCTTTAGAAGCAACAGCAGTACAATATTTTGAAAATATGTAAGGAATGTAGTAATGTATAAGCTTATACACACAAAATAATAAGGATATACAAAAATCTCAGACAAGAACGACATAATTGAGACAGATTTGGAACTTAGTTAGATGAAATGGTAGGTATCTAATTATTAGGTCTTTACCTATGAAATTGCCGTTCTGCAGTACTGGCCATTTCAAATCAAAATAATTTTTGTTTGGCTATGAATTCTAATTTCAAATTAATTTTATTTTAAAAACATGGATTTTTTTTTCTAAAAGTAGTCATTTCTTTATTGATTAGTGTTACATTTTCATCGCATTTCAATCTTTTTCGTCATCATGGATACGTTAAAAATTCGAGTAATTATGGAATATGAGTACCGTCGTGGCAGCAACGCGGCACAAGCGGCACGCAACATCAACGACGTTTACGGAGCTAACTCTACAAACCAACGCACCACCTGTTATTGGTTTGCTCGCTTCCGTTCTGGAAATTTCGACCTGAAAAATGAACCTCGCGGTCGTCCGAAGACTTTGGTCGACAATGACGAATTAAAGGCGATTGTGGAAGCTGATGATACACAATCTACGGCTGAATTAGCAGCAGCTTTCGACGTTAGCGTCAAAACAATATTGGTCCATTTGCGTCAAATTGGCAAGGTAAAAAAGCTTGACAAATGGGTGCCCCACGAACTCAATGATCGCCAGCGCGAAGTACGCGTCGAGACGTGCCTTGCACTGCTCAACAGACACACAAATGAAGGAATTTTGAACCGCATTGTTACCTGCGATGAAAAATGGATTCTGTTTGATAACCGTAAGCGCTCAGCAAGTTGGTTGGATCCTGGTTCAGCACCTAAACAATGCCCTAAACGAAAACTTACCCCTAGAAAAGTGATGGTCACTGTTTGGTGGTCTAGCGCCGGTGTGATTCATCACAGCTTCTTACCAAACGGGGTGAGCATTACTGCAGATGTGTACTGTGAAGAACTGAACACAATGATGGAGAAGCTGGTGCATCTCCAACCAGCATTGGTCAATCGCTCGTCTCCGCTGCTCCTGCACGACAACGCGCGACCTCATACTGCACAGCAGACGGTCTCCAAGTTGCAAGAACTGGGGTTGGAAGCTCTCCGTCATCCGCCCTACTCACCAGACCTTGCGCCTACAGACTACTACTTTTTCCAGAATTTGGATAACTTCTTGGCGGGAAAAAAATTTAATACCCGAGAGGCAGTACAAAATGCCTTTGAAGAATTTGTTGCCTCCCGTCCAGCTGATTTCTTTAAGAAGGGCATCAATAAACTGCCACTGCGATGGCAAAGATGCATTGATTGCATGGGTGATTACTTCGATTAATACAAATAAAAAATTCATGAAAAAAATTCGTTTAAATTTTTTCATACAAAACGGCAATTTCATAGGTAAAGACCTATTATAATTATGTTGACGAATATGAGACCAGTTTCTATATTCACAATAGAGTTTATCGCGTTCCGGAGAGCGTCTGATTGCTTAATCAGACGCTCTCCGGAGCATTAATTTAATAAAATGTTATTGTAAATTATAGTTTAACCTGTCTTATCCCTACAGTTTTATGGACTGTGAGTAATAAATTACTTGGGTTCTAATAGCGAGAATAAGACTACAAAACATATACTGTAAATAATTGTATCAGATAACTGAAAAGCTGATGGCAGACCATGCGTAGAACAATACGGAACGCGCTGCGAATACTCTAGTCATAAAGTTTGCTCCAGTTGTTTATTTAATTATCTTACTGCTTTAATAGACTCATATTGGAAAGTCAAGTGCCTAAAATCTAAACTAACGCAGAGCTAACACAACCATATATAACGTTTAGCCTCTCAAAGGCGCAAAAAGCAAATTAAGTGACTAAAGGAAAAGTTGTTAAAAGTGCTTACCATTGTGACTCAAACGCGTATGCAACGGATACTCGCGGTTAAGTAGCGCTGCGTAAGAGCGGTAACGGCGTGCATTAGTTGTGCAAAGTGCTATCGTCAGTGCTACCAACACCCAGTGGAGAATTACGTTCCAGTTACCGGAACTATAATAATAAGTTTCTGAGCATTCTATATTGTAAATGATAAATGATAAATGATTTTATTTCTGTAAATAGGTTTGTACAAACACTTTTACACGTCATTCATATTTTAAAACTAGATGAGGTCGGCATTTCCTATCTGACTACTCTGAGAAGAAAGGCCGAAACAAACTCAGAGGTCACAGTCTCTTTTAAAGTCCAGACATAATCTTGGTCAGATCATTTGAAGACCATGTAGATTAGAGTCTGAAATGGTCTTTTGAGGAAAAACCACACAGAATGACTGGACCTGTCCAGTCAGTGCACGCATTTGTCAGTAATCGTGCAGCTCAACTCAAAACTTAAGGAGCTCAACGATTGTTATTGTAAACAAAGTACATCTGGGGATATTTTAGTGAATATAAGTGCCTAACATGCAACGTACTCCACCTAATTCTCCGAAGACCCCCAGACCAGGTCAGTCACAATCTGTTCCTGATATTGCTTCAGCTCTCAGTTGCGATGACGCCAATACGAATGTCACCGTTGGGGCCAGGCGGCAGCGTATTGATGACTCACCGTACAACCCGGTCTTGCTTTCTCCTTGTACCTGCGGTGAGTTGAAGAGTGAACTCAAGGAAACGATGACAACGTGGACAAGCGAGTATGACCTTAGACTGTCTGCATGGAAGGCCGAGCATGACGCAGTACTATCCGGCCTGATTCAGGATGTATCCGAAATCAAAAACCATTGTGCTGTCATTCTCAAAACTACTTATGAACCCGAAATCAGCGTATCCCACGCTAACTGGGACCATCTCAGAACAAAGGGAAATAATCTGGAGAAACAACATAAGAGTTTTCAAGACCCGCAGCTCCAGTCACGTCCGGTAACCGTTCAGCTACCTATCGTTTTATCGAATGATAGCGAGACAGTAATCGATCCCACTGAAGTAATGTCGGAGGGAAGAAACGTGGACGATCAGAGTACTTGCGAAATGATCGTGTCGGATATATGCTCCTCAGGCGAACAGGCTACATCATTATCTACCCGCCGAGCTCCCGAACCCCGTGTCTTTGTGCCGGTTCCTTCTCCTGTTACGGATGTTGCAATGGATGATACGGTCAGAGATGGACTAGTTAAAGAAGGTTGGACGGAAGTTCGTCGCAGGCGCTCCCGACGTTCGCTGGGCAATGTTTTCCGGAGGGCAGTGGTGCCTCGCGCTACCAGCTTAAAGGCATCAGAGAAGTGGAGATACCTGCATTTCTTCATAGTAAAGCAGGGCACTACTGACTACCAGGTACGTGAGCACTTAATTACTCTTTGCGGAACTGATGTTTGCATGGTAAAAGCTCTGAAACAACGTGCCAAATACGCATCTTTCAAGTTAGGGGTGCCCTTGAAACTAGCCGAACAAGTTATGGCAGCTCAAAATTGGGCGGAGGATATAATGCGTCAAACCTTGGCATCGCACCTTTCGTGGTCGAAGCGAGGCGGCCCAGTAAACCACCTGATATTCTGGCAGCTGCCGCTTCTACTAAACGCAATGTTCAACTTTGTTTACTGTACCAAAACTTGCGTGGCCTCAATACCAAGCTGCCTTCTTGGAGACCAAGCTTGTTGCTTTCAAAACATGACTTGATAGCCGTAACTGAAACGAATTAAGACGATTCTTTAGAGGACTCAGAACTATCAAGCGGAGATTGGCAAACTCTACGCAGGAACCGAATGAATCCGGGCGGTGGGGTACTGTTTGCTGCGCGCTCTGCTGCAGCCATGAAGTGGCATCACGAGCTTGAGACGGACTCTGGTGAAGACTTATGGGCCACGGTCACAATTTCTGGGCTTAATATATCTGTTTGTGTTGTCTACATGAAGCCAACTGCGATCGACAACGATTACCTGACTTGGTTTAGCAAGGTTGAGAGCATCGTGTCCAATTTGACTGGAACTATATTGATTTTAGGTGACCTTAACTTAAAAAGTGCATCTGTAAATGTTAATAATTATTACTGTTATTTCTTAAGCTTTTGTGATCTGGCAGACGTGAATGAAGTGATGAGTATGCGTGGGAGTAAGTTAGATGTGGAGTTGGCCCGGGTAGGTATCGGAGTAACCTGCGAGCAAGTTGAAGGAATGGAGCTGGTTCCAAACGATTTGTATCACCCTCCTTTAGATATTGTGGTAACAATCGCAACGCTAAAGATTAATGAAACATTAAACCCCTGTAACATTGATCCAAGTTGCGATTGGAACTTTGCCAAAGGAGACTATACACTTTTAAGGGACCAAATTTTCTCTACTCCATGGCTAGAAGTTCTTCATTGCATTGATGCACGCCCCACTGCGGGTAAGTTTTACAAACAAAAAAAAATACTGTATAGTTTATTTGACTCTTCTATTAAAAAAAAAAGAGAATGAACACTGGTAATAGGCGGTATAAAGTCTAGTTTTCTACTAATATTGTTATAGACGCTAAGCGTAAAAATAAACTCCATCATATGTGGAAAATTTCATGATGTGATCTAAAATATGCGGAGTTTAGAGGTTTGCGATCGGACCAAAAAGTAAGAACCCAGGGCCAGCAGTCTCGACATAGATAGCGACAAGAATCGGTCGTGTCTAACCGAAGTCAAATTTCTTTAATAGATTTTCAACCTTATGCTTTGAAAATAAATTCGAAAATCTATTAAAGGAATTTGACATCGATACGACTTAGCGACAGATTTTTGTCGCTATTCATGTCGAGACTGCAGGGCCAGGAAGCCTACAGATTGTTCTGTAATAATACCGAAAATAATCTACGTAAGAATCCGAGACAGTTCTGGCAGCATGTTTCTAGCCTCAGATCAAAGGGTGGTTTCGAACCAATTGTCGTACACAATGGGGAGACTAGTTCTGGTGATAAAGCGGCCGAGGCATTCGCTCACTACTTCGCTAGCGTGTCTCTGCCTTTTTTTTTTCTTCCTGACACACCCAAGTTGGACCCATCGCACCTAAAAGTAAGGAATGAGAGAGAGAGAATATACCTCTTCCTATCCTAACCCTTCAGGATGTAATTAAGGCCATAACCAGACTTAAATCCAGTAGCTCGATCGGCCCTGATAATGTTCCTGCCTCTATGCTTAAGCAGAGGAGCCGCCAAGATATTTAACTTGGCTCTCCAGTCCAGTGTATACACTGAGCAGTGGAAAATCTCGCGAGTCATCCCCAACCCCTAAAACAAGTGACAAAAAGCTGTAGAGGAACACAGACCTATCGCTATCCTACCTACCGTTGCCAAGACTTTTGAGCATATGCTCCACGCACTTACAGTCTGTACTCGTACATAGTACTCACACATGTGATTCTTCTTTTCTGAAATTCTTCTGAAATCATTATTATCTATTATCTTTTACAGCCTTATCCAATCACTACTAAGTATCTAATAAGCTTCAGTGTTCTTCACCAATGCGATGGCCACAAGTTCAGGGAAATCTCCTGGAAAGTTTTGGCATTTTTCGCATTGTAATCACAGTCCGAAAAATATTTTTCTGGTAACATTTTTATTCGCTGTTTTTGGCTCAAAAAGCTGACTACATAGTTTGTCGGTAGAAATTCGTTAACGTCGTTTTATATTTATTTGGAACCTAGTTAGAGGAAATGGTAGGTATTTAATTATATGCTAACGAGTATTAGACCAGTTTTTAAATTCACAATAGAGTTTATGGCGTTCCGGAGAGCGTCTGATTGCTTAGCAGATTCATTTAATAAAAAATTGCTGTAAATTATATTTCAACTCCTGTCATATCCCTACAGTTTTATGGTCTGTGAGTAATAAATCACTTGGGTTCTAATAGCGAGAATAAGCCTACAAAAAATATATTGCAAATAATTTTATCAGGGAACTGAAAAGCTGATGGCAGACCATGCGTTATTAGCAAACATGGTTCAATTTGATCACCTATAGACCAAACATGGCATATTTTTTCAACTAAAGAGCTTTGAAAGAAATAAAGAAAAATAGGTTTACTTGTCACAGAAACACGTGCATACAAAAATATAATTAGCTCTGATAATAATTAAAATAAAAAGAAACAAAATAGATCTACAATCACGAGCACAAAACAGAAATAGTCGACAGCTGCACGTCATGACTGTGACAAGAAGGCTTCCACTCAGCATGATGCTGTACTATGGGGGACCCACAGCACAGCGCTGATTTTCAGTGGTTACCCAAAACTTGAAAACTTGTTACTCTGATCTAATACCTAACCATTTTGTTTTGTCTGTGTCACCAACACCTTATTTGGATTCCAGTCAATCTAAGACATGCATACACCTTTTCTGACATGAGACATTCATGCTTTCATGAATGTCTAAAGATAAAGATAAAGATAATTTTATTTGTCAAAACATGCGTATACATGCTAATTAAGCATGCAGGGTGTGTCAATATTAATATATGGTACGTACTTGTTTCACCTGTAAGGCGTAAAAATTTATAAAATTTACAACAAAAAAAAAAAACATAACTAAATTACAAAATAAAACTAAATTACTGAAGGCACTTCAATAATAATCATACATAATACACATTGATAAGTCAGTAAAATAAATTAATCATAAAATGTCACAAAAATTAAGAAATAATAAAAAATAAAACGCGTGTGGCACTCGGGGACTGCCGCGGCATAGCATTTTTTATCAACTTATGCAATTATAATTATTTTTTTTATTTTTATTTATGCAGTATTTTTTTTTCTTTGATATTAATTCAAGTACAGTCGTATCATATACATACACGTTAAGCGAACGCTCGGCCGAGCTACATGGTAGGCGGAGTTCTTAGGTTTTATTTTCGTTACGGAATTTCTTGATTCGGTCGCCGCGCTCAAAGCCCGCGATAAATGCTATGCAATAGCTTAAAATGTCAGATAATGTCATTCAAAAAGTCATTTATACTCGTACTAAAATAACACTTGGGGGGCCCAATTCAAGAAATCACTAAGTCCTAAAAGTGACATTTGAGATATTTATAATTTTATGTTATAAATGTCAGCTGAAATAACATGCGTTGGTTAAAAAAAACAATTTAAATACATATTATAGCGCAAACTTAGTAGTTTTATTTATTGAAATAATCAAAACGATATACGTAACAGGAGTCTCTTTATAAAATAACAAAAAAATTGGACTTATTTCTAATCCCTGGACTTAGGTATATTAAAGTGATAAATGGTGGACTTAGATATATTATTGCAGTACCCAGAACAAATTTTAAACAAAAACAGCTTATCATTCCACTTCTTCTTCAGAATCGAATTCTGCAGTTACGGGGTTCCGAGTTCCATTAAATAAATCCTCATAAAAATACCTTTCCAATTCAGGAACAGATTCTAGCAAGCGCTTTACATCTTGCAATTTAGCAGCCTTTATAGTTAAGGGTGCGTCGTAGCAGTCATCGGGCGTTTCATTGATTAATCTGCTGTAACCGACTTTATATAATGAAAACGGCTTAAAATCTTCACCTTTCATAGACACAGCGAACTCTGGTTTACCACTTCTTTTAAAAATAACTCTTCGGCATTTGGATATTCCAGGCAGACTCGCTTTTATGCGTTCATCGTACAGTTTTTTATAGTCTTTTACTTTCAGAACATCGTGAGGGCTACTTTCCTTCATCAAACTTTTCTCTAAGAAGACTATTTCAAATTTGTTTGTATTTTTACTATTTTTTATGAGCTGAACATAATATTCTGGTGTATATATTTTGTCATACTTCTTCCTTTTTCTTTCGATAAGAGCAAAATCACGATCGATGGGCATCATTGAATGTCCTGGTATCGGGTATGAGACTGTTATTTTCTCAAAAACTCCTTTGGCGCACAGTTGATCCAAAAAGGTGAATAAATATCTATTCTTGTTTTGACTATAGCAGTTGTCACAGTAAAGATCTAACTGGTGTTGACCCTGCGTTTTTTCTTTGGTAACATAATATTCCAGTGCAGTTATTACCTCATTGGGTCCTTTGTGTGCGTAATTTTCAGTAAACAGAAACATTGCTGCAGTATTCTGACACAAATTATGCACTCCAAAATTATGCAGCCATAACTGTCTTAAATAGTATTCGTCTGTGATATTAGTTACCGGGAGAGGCAGATTTTTTTTCTTTATTTGTATCTTTCGCGAATTCGGCAGAGGTAATGTCAGCTTTAAATTTTTCGCATGTCGTACATATATCTTTTCTAGGTTGACCAAAAGATATATTAAAATCTTGGTTAAATATGCATCGAAACTTTTCATAAAGCACAATGCATTCAGGATATTCAAGACTGAATCTTCGATGCAATTCAGCAATGCTTAAGTGCGAATCTAAGAACTTTCTATGCTTACTAGATGCACGAGAGTAATGTGATTGTCGGGCTGGTAAATTCTCAATGAATTTGTGAACTTTATTCACAGATTCTACATCAATCTTGGGATTGCTTTGGCGCCCTCTACCATCAGAAATTTCTTTTTCTTGATGTTGGACTTTACATACCAACCTTTCTCGCTTAATCCCGTGTATAGCCAGAAACGCTTTTTGACAGACTTTAACGGACTTCTTTGGTAAATTAATAACATATTCGAACACTCTTCTTGCCCTAGACGTCGATTCACTCCCCTTACTCCGTGGACGAAATCTTTTAGGATTTACTTCCTCTAAACATCCTTGCAGATAAATATTTTGTTCCGTGTGACTTGCAAGATTAATAAATTTATTAAATGTTGTTTCAACCTGCTTTTTACTCAATTTATCTTTACATTTGCAGCGGCAATCCGGAAGATCCTTCAAAGAATGTTTTTTAAGATTTCTTTTGACTTTTTTGGTCCTTTCCCATTGGTCTTGTCTAGAAATTCTCTTTTTGCCAATTTGAGTTAAACTTGTACTTTTTACAGTTTCAGTTTCTACAGGTTCAAACAAACCAGACTCAGGGTTTAATATGAAATTTTCGGTATCATCTAGTTCTGAATTTGATTCGGACTCAAATAACCCACTTGTCTCATTTAGCTTCTTGCGTTTTGGTGTAATGCCAGGAAATGGGGGTAGTTGTGTAGAATCTATTGGTGGTGAAGTATCAACTGGTGAAGATGGATGTTCGTTGTTCAAATTTGCGGTTACATTATTCTCGAAAGCACGATTACTTTGCCGTAATTGAAAACTATAAAAAGAAAACAATAAGGATTACGGCAACATAATATGTAGATATCGTAAAATTAACTGTTGATTGTCATTTGAAAAGATTTAATTTTATTTGTCTCATGCACTACGAGTACGTATGGTAGAAGAATTTTTAAGGTAGATAAATACCTTTTAAAGAAAGCGGGTAGGTGTACATCAGCCAAAATAGTAATAGACGATTTTCGGCTTGAATCATCTGTTGTCCGTTTGTCCTCAGATGAATCAGAATAATCGATAATATCATCGCCATTATCTGCCTCATTCTGCTTCATGCGTTTTGAAGTAATGCCAGAAAATGAGGGTAGTTGTGGAGAATCTATTGGTGCTAACGTATCAACTGAAGAAGGCGGCTGTTCGCTGTTCAAATTTGCGGTTACATTATTTTCGATAGCACGATTACTTTGCGGTAACTGAAATCTATAAAAAACAATAAGACCTACATTACGACAACAAAATATGTAGATATCGTAAAATTTACTGTTGATTGTCATTTGAAAAGGTATAATTTTATTTGTCTCATGCACTACGAATACGTATGGTAGAAGAAAATTTAAGATAGGTACCTGTTAGAGAAAGCGGGTAGGTGTAAATCAGCCAAAATAGTAATGGACGATTTTCGTCTTGAATCATCTGATGACCATTTGTCCACAGATGAATCACAATAATCGCCAATACCATAGCTATTATCTGTCTCATTCTGCTTCATGCGTTTTGGTGTAATGCCAGAAAATGAGGGTAGTTGTGGAGATTTTATTGGCAGTGGCTGTTCGTTATTAAAAGCGGGTACATTATTTTTGAAAGCACGAGTTCTTTTGGGTGTCCATTCGTCCTCAGATGAAGCAGAATAATCCCCAATATCACTGGTGGTACTTTCCCCAGAGTCAAAGAGACCGCTTTGTTGCATTATTCTGTAATAATGTAATAAACCTAACGAAAAAAACAATTTCGCAATCGGTACCTAACTGTCTTAGCCAAATTACCCTTTTGAAAATACATCTAGTTAGTAAAACAGAACACTCACCTCTTCAGTTTGTCATCAGGATTCATTTTAACTTAACTACGCACGTACACTTAATTATTTTAAACAAAATCGCAAGAAAACCTTCTCGGTGACAATTTATAAAAACCGTTATGAAAAAATTCTGTCATGTAATTTGACGTAATGATGTGGGTTGCCATTAGGACTTAAACAAAAATCAATGGACTTAGCAATTTCTTTCAAAAAAACTTAAGACTTAGTGATTTCTTGGACATAGGGATTTTATGAATGGAAGATCCGTCTTTTTTGTTTTTTTATACTTTCGGAAATGGCACTTAGAGATTTTTCCCAAGAACCTTGAATAGACCATTCGAAAGGGAATGAAAAACTTAACAAGCCAGTGTTGCTAACTCAAAAACGTTAAAAATGGACTTAGTCATTTTATGAATTGGATCACCCACTTAGAAAAAATACTTTTGTTTTTTTTCTCTTTGACACGGTACCCTAAAGCATTGAAAGTCTATCTTGTTGTCCTGAGCTATTTATAAGTTTCAAAGTAAGAAATAAGTTCCTGCAGTCCTTGAGTCAACGCCTGTCACTATTTATTTATGCATATACTCGTCATATTATTTTAAACCCAAATATTTCTGGTATCGAGTTTGTTGACCGTGTTGTACCGTGTTAATTAACTATAAATAAATAATAATAATAATAAAAAAAACGTGAGTAGACACAAGAAATAAGAACTTCTGAACTGGAACTTAAAAACCCCAAAGCTTTACGGCAAAATATGGCTGACTTCAAATCTGTATAACTTGTAAGTTTTTGAATTAATTATTCCCAATTTTAAAATTAGCTGTAGTTTTGTTAATATTAAATTAACTCAAGTAGCTTAGATTTAGAGCTGCTGGGAAGTACCCGTTCAAAACTTATAATTATTATTTTTATAGTATTTATTTCAGGCTACGCCCATAGTGTTAGTAACAATGGTCTTACAAACTAGTGTTAGTAGACATATAAGTTTCATTTAGTGTGGAGTTACATCCATTGTCGCAGCATTGGAGACTCCCATCTATCTGTGAATAAATTCAAGATACTGTTATTTATAATACCTATGCTTCTATTAGTCAAAAACGTTCTGTCAATTCAAATTACAATCGATGCAGCACAAACCTTTGATTCAGAAACAGGACGCGGTTGACTCCACAATGAAATTCATTTCTAGCATATACACAAATCTAGACATTGTCTCAGAATTCTGGGAACCTAGTATCATAGTCAATGATTGATGCAACCATTATAAACGTCTGAAAGATATTTATAGTACATTTCGTCATGTCGTATTGTCTTGCGAGTCCTTTTGACACAACGTATAACGGTGAATTGACACGAAAAACAAGAAGAACAAGAATCCAACTAAGAGGATATCGATAAAATTGTTTAAATTATACATTATACACGTCATAATTTAAATATCGAGTCTGATGTAAATACTATAGAGCTATTCAATTTCAAACTGGCAGTGCAAAATTAATTGACGAATGAACATCATTCTTAATCTATCATCAATAAACGATCAGTTATTTTTTTGGTTGTACAATTTAAACCTCGAATTTAGTAAATTATTTCCGTTTTCCCAAATAGAATCAGACTTCTCAGAAATTCACACCAATTAAGATTCTTGGGTACTCTACTGAATCAAAAGCTTCTGAAGAATCCTGACAATTGAAAACGGACATAAAAAATCAAAATAATACTGTCCCTGAACACTACCCAATAATAATGAAGTCAGAGGTCAGTTTCAAAACCAAAGTCATCTAAATCCCTATAAATACTATGAAGTGATTTAAGAAATACAGCAAATGGCTGCATACAATATTGTTAATGATCTGTAAGAAATTAAAACAATAACTTAAGCGCGTAAACCACATATTCGTTGCCACTTGAACTTGGAACCTAGCGCATCTTCACAACTTGACCCTTACCGATCTCAGAATTACTATCAAAGAAGTTTCAACTCTATGACGTTGGCAGAAGAGTTGCACGAATCTAAGTAAGTATTAGGGAGTGGCAAAGATATCTCGGCAGAATCATATAAGCACGTTTTTTAGAAGACTTTTCAAACGCTATAAAAAGCAAAAGTTGCTTCATTGTGCCACCAGTTTAAGTGGGTTCTGCTGCGCATACACATCCCTCAGAGGGATATAGGACGATGATTTTGGTAATACTTTCTTTTGTGTCATTGTGGTGTGAATAAGTGTTTTATTGTCTAGTTGCGCAAGAGTAATTAGAAATTGGATTTCGAATTACAAAATTTTTGGCGGTTGTTTTTGGTGGTGACATTTTGACAGCCCTATTGTGTCATCTGTCTCATTTTATTGACGTTTTATTTTTATTTTCAAATCAGCAAACTAACGTTTTTCTATACTAGATGTATATTTAAAAAAAAATCTGCGCATTATCTAGGATGTTTATTCATAATTCAAAATGAGCTGAAAAAGTAACATTTGACCAGACTGAAAATAAAAGCTTAGACTTTAATGACAAACAATAATTATCTACAGACATTAGTTTATAAAATCTGAATAGTAAACAAAATAAAACTAACCAAGCCCGCTAAATCTTAGATTACACTAACAAATCAAGCCGTTACGTTTGAATCGTCTTAAACCCAATCACATTGATCTCGTTTTGTAACTTATTTTATTTCTTACTTACTAGTTTCTCGGGTTGGAAAGCATCCCTTTGGATTCCAAGTTTCTTCTTAATCGGCGTTATTCAACATGGAACTCAACTGACCATCAATAATTATTCATTTTTTCTTAGTAGTGTAGTTTTATTAGCAAAACTAGTCAGTACCAACGCATCAGTTACTGGAACTCTCGGAATTATCTGCTTTCAATATTTTAACATACCAGACAATATTGCATTTTAATTAAATCGGCTAAATATTGTGTTTAATTCCTTACAGTGATATTAATTTGCATGCTTATTATAATTTTTTTATATCTGCTGCTAATTAAAACATGTTATTGAAACAGATTTCTTCCAAAAAACACGTTCAGATTTCAATGATAATATTAAAAATATCAGTATAACCTACTGCTGTTCCGTGGTCGTTCGTAAATAACGAACAAGTTTTATCCGCAAAAAATATCTGAGGTTTGCGTGTTCATAATAATAGACTGCAGTTAATGAACATTACTATAAAGAAAGCAGTGAAAACTTGTATGATTCGATTTGTTGATTTTACAAAATGGCGGAGCGAATTCGGTAACAAATTCGAATTTAGAAAGAAGACATTTGGGTTCAAAGACCTCCGTAATATCAATTTCAAAAATACTATTAGATTCTCATAATGTAAAGAAAGACAATTTGTACCTAATAAAATATTTGAAAATCATTAACACGTTACTCCAAATGTTAGAGACACCTCCTAATCAAATTATAATCTAGTTTTTATATAGGTAGAGTTATTTTTTGTTTTGTTCACAAGATTAGTTACCGAAAAAATCCATTATTTTCACATCTGATATATTGTGCGGTTAAAACCATGACTAGATACATTAATTAAGGATACAAAGCTTGATACCGCCTTCTTCTATATTGACAAATATCTAAGTTATAAAAAAGTGGCAAAACAGGACTGTTTTTTAACTCATTTACATTTTATTACAAGACGCTAACATGTGAACTTTTGACCTCTAAGTTTTAAGCAGATTTTTTCTTGTTGTGCGCATCCTGTCTTTAAGATAGTTAATCTCCAAAACTGGACACCTCGAGGTTGACTTGAAACCCGTTTTATAATGTCTAGATTTTTACTCAAGACTACAGAAATGTTGGATTTATTTCTTGTTGTCTGATGCTATCAAGTAAACTCATATGCGGTAGGATCTGACTCATGTTATCCTTGGAAACATCCTAATCCTCCAACAGAATCTTTTCAACTTGTTTGAACTGTAATCAACTAATTCAAATTACGTCTTCTTTTACAGGTTATATTAACCGCTTTAGCAGCGGTGTGTGGAGCAGCAAAGCTCGACAAGACCTACCCGCTGCCAATATCAGCCAGAACAGCTGGAGGTAGTGCTGGTGCCTTATTAGCTCCTTTAGATGGATCTAACCAAGGCTTGCCCACTGGCAGCTTCACAAATGACGTCCAAGGAGTGGTTGTGGACGCAGTAAACCCTGGAACTAGGACGTCTGACCATGAGCCAACTGGTTTGGGAGGACCAAGGACCTCATACGGTTCAACAAATTCCAAAGTTGGAGATGCCGCTTTCAGCGGTTCTGGCTTGGGAAGCCTAGGACCTAATACTAGGATAGCACCTGGATTCGGTTCCTTCGTAGGATCAGATGATGCTCAAGCGCATAAAGCTAGTGGGAATAACTTAAAGTTCACCAGTGATGTAGGATTAGAGAACTACAGTTACGGATTTGAGACTGATAATGGAATATCCGTTGGTGAAAATGGTGAAGCCGCGGATGGTGTGAAAGCTCAGGGTGGATATTCCTACAAAGGAGATGATGGGAAGACGTACAGTGTGTCGTATACTGCAGATGAAGGAGGATACAAACCGCAAGGACAGCACCTGCCGACGCCGCCACCTATTCCCAGTGAGATCTTGATATCTTTGGAGAAGAATGCTAAGGAAGAAGCTGCGGGCCATGTCGATGACGGTAAGTGTTTATTTAGTATTAATATTTAGTTTTTAAGATGAAAGCCCAAAGGTGAGGCTTTTTTTTAAAAAAAAAAAGATTGAAAGAACAGAAAGAATATTTGAGCTGGCATTCGATGCAAAATTATTGTTGACGATTGGTTATATTATAACCCAAAATTCAATCCTCTTACATAATTATTGTTTCGAACGCGGATGGCAACGCAAAGAGGAATTAAATTTATTAGCTTTTACATAAATATATAAAAATAACACCACCGGATTGATTTTGGATCCATCCAAATAATACATCAAAACATACAGATAGTGCTGCAATTTTAATTTAGGCCCTTAGGTCTGAACAGATTTTAATTTTTATGTTTAGTTACACCCGTTTAAAGAATCGTCCTAAAACTAAAAAGATTTTTCACGTTTGAATTTTGCGTAAGCTTGGAAATTACTACTTATTTAGATAACAAAATCGAAGCATTTATTTTGAATAAGCACATAAAATGCACTTTTGGCGTCAACATTTGCGTTAGTAAAAACTTTATACAAAAAAGAAAACACAACTGACTTCCAAAAAAATCTCTACAAAGTGACAATTAACTTTAATTTCGGAAGCGGTGTCTTTGGTTTCGTTGTTTCGTTTTTTGCCACCGACTTCCGAAATTAAAGTTATTTTTCACTTTGTAGTGTTTTTTTGGAAGTCGTTTGTTTATTTTCACTTTTTGGTAGTGGTATACCCCACACAAATTCCTATGCCACTACTTGCTATGTAATAAAATGTAATAAAAAAAATATTTCTCGCTTTTTTGTGGGTCGGTTTGTAAATTATCTAAGTTAGAATAGCCTAATGTCAACTGCTCATCACCTTTAACAAAATAGGTATTGCTTTTCCAAGTGCAGGGACGTTAATTGTTGAGGAGTTCTCCTGGTACTTCACCATCAGCTCCACTTTACCATATGAATTATGAAGAGCATAAATTGCTTAGCAAACATAAAAGTAATTGAATCGCAACCCGTGAAATACTTATTATTGAGTAGTTCCGGTGGCTTCATCATCAGTTTCACTTCACCAAATAGTGGTTTCCAAGAGAAAATTTACGAGTTACTATAAAAAATACCCCAATCACTATAGGTGTGCCTATAATATTTGTTGAGATCCTGAAAATCTGAACTGATGACAATAGGACCACCTGGGAAGTATAACCTTTGAAACAAAAAAAGAATTTTCCAAATCGGTTCAGGCGTCTTCGAGTAATCGGTGAACATACATAAAAAAAGATTCCGAAGAATTGAGAACCTCCTCCTTTTTTGAAGTCGGTTAAAAATAGAACTGAATCTAGTCACCCCTTCCAAAAGGTAGTTTCGTATTGAGAAGAATGGTCAAGAAACTACACAGTTACTCTTTTAAAATGTTTTACAATATTTTGTATACATTAATTATATGGGAAGACCATGCATCTAGAATAAAATTACTATACCACAATAGGTAAAAATAATTAAAAATGAAGCAATGACAGATAAGCTCATCATTATCATCTTCCTTCCCATGTTCCATGTTACTTGGCGTCGGCACAACACGTTTTCTTTTTCGATTTTCCCCTAGTAGGGTCATGGTTGACCATCACGATTTCATCCACTCCCTTTTCTTTCAAATCATTCCTCACACAATCCATCCATGTTTTCTTAGGCCTTCCTCTCCATCTCCATCCATCAAAAATTTATATTCATCACTATTTTGGTCACATGCCCATACCAAGCTAAACGATGGAACGAACGCTTGCGCCACTTTCAAACTTCCCCTTATGTCCTCAATTATTAATTATAATTATTAAGTCGTTCTATCCCAAAGCCGCAAATTTTCCAAAAATGTATCGAATAAGTGCTGACGATAACAGTTAACTTAAAATGTGTGATAATAAAAATAATATTCTCAATTTTTATTTGCTAAAAATCGTGACTTGCCAATGAAAGTCCGGTCTAGACTATTACATCTTTAGCTACACGATACCTTGCATAACAGTTCGATTTTGTATAAGCGTTAATCTTATTCAAAAAATGTTTAACTATTAAAATGATTTATTTTGTTGGGAAAATTTTGTTTTGCTTTAAATTAAAATATGACAACCACTACTTGTATGTACAGACATCTTAGTAAGTAGTTTTGGTTCCGATTTCATAGATACTGAATCAAATTTTGCCCCTTGAAAACCCATTTTCAAATAAATATAATAATATTAAAATTTTCATTTATTCTCTAAAATCATGAAAATTCTGATAACATTTCGGCAGAGTTTATTTAGACTGCTGGTGGGTCTGACTATCGACGTTGTCTATAGGTCAATAAAACTGTTTAACAATACATTTTATTCTAAATTGCAACTGCATAAAATGGAACTTCCTGTACGGAAATCACTGCGGAAGAATACTAAAATAGAATTTTATCTTAAACTGGCATTTTATATCAATTTGATTCACATAATTGCATAGTAGTTGGTGCGTAATGTTTGCCTCACCGCATCATTTAATATTAATCAAAATAGAGGTTTACGATTATTGCAATTTGTATGGATGTTGTCCTGATGCAGATCGAGTGTCAGCATTAACATTGCTATTAATAAATTTTGACAAACGATCTTACATTTGTAATGTTGTTTTTTTTGTCCTAGTTTATTTTTCTCTTAAGATGTTTAATAGTACTGTCCAGTACCCATAGACAACGTTACGTCTTTAAAACGCAATAACGTGTGTCAAAATATGTCCTCAAAAAGTTCACTTCAAATGTTAAAGAGACTATCAATCAAATTGTCAATGCAGATGCTCACCAAAAAGCATTTCATTCACAAATTCGGTAACATCTCATTCAAATCTTATAAGCTTTTGTATGCCTTGACAAATGTACCTTTAACACAGGTATCAGTCATTGACAAATTGCTTACAACTTTCATTTTTATTAACAGGCTCATACGACGCGCAGAAATACAATGATGGAGGTGATTACTCGAGCAATGGCGGGGGCAATAACAATGGCAGACCGACAATAGGCGGCGGAGTTGCAACGTCTGGTGGATCTTACGTGAGTCAAAGCAGCCACAGACCTGCTTCAGGAGTTCTCGATGGAACTTACAACCCAGGTTCAGTTACAAGCCATTCTTCACAAGAACACAGTGCTCAAGGCTTTAGTCAAGGTTCTGGTAACAAGCAATCTGGAGGTAGCTCTACTATTGGAGGACAATTTGGACAGGCTGGTTCAAAGAATAGCAATTCTTTAAGTCATGGTAGTAGTTCTCAAGGTGCTCAATCAGGTTTTTCTTCGCATTCAACCGAGAATAGATTCGGCGTTCAATCTACTAAGTCTGAGGGCAATCACGCTCATTCCCAGGCGTCAGTAGGCGGCTCTCCGGTCAGATCACCAAGCTTCCATAACGGTGCTTCTGCCTACAGTTCAGCAATTACATCAGGATCTGGTAGTGCCAGCGCTTTCGCATCCAGTGGTCCCTTAAGTTCTGGATTTAAGAATGATAACGTACCGCCATTGAACTCTTTCGGATCAGCTGGTCAGCACACACATGGTTCAAAATACGGATCAGATTCATCAGATGCTGCATCGATCCCTGCTCCATCTACAGCTACGGCATCAGCTTCTGTCTCAGGAAGTCACAGTCCTGGCTCCCAAGCACACAGTCACTCACCAAACTTGCCATCAAGTGCCTCTGCGTCCGCTTCCGTATCTGAAAACCAACAAAGTTATGGGCACTCAAATCAGCAAGTCCCAAGCAGATTTGGACAAGGTCAGGAAGCTGAAAATTTCGCTACAAATGGCGAGTACCTTCCACCTGTAAATAAAATTGAATCAATAGGCAAACCTTACGGTTTCGATTCATCAGCTGCATCTACTGCTAATGTCCAACCTTTGAGTCAGCACAGTTCACAGTCTCAGTTCGTTAACTACCAGTCGTCAAACCAGGCTTCACATTCTTTTGGATCTTCACCAACTCCAGCAACTCCCGTCCTATCCACTCACACCGCAGCCGTTGATGCAACTTATGCGTCCAGCACTCAAAAGCCTTTAATTAGTCAAGAGCAGGGCATTGACGACTCATACTTTTACAAACATCCATCCAAGCCTTTTGTTACCCCATCTTTAAGCTCCAGTAGCCATTACACTAACAACCACAAGCCAAACTTCCCAGTTAGTTCTATATCTCAACAGGGATCGAAATACCCCAACACTCCCTCTACATCAGCCACTGAACAGTATCAAGGCACCAGCTCTTCATCTTATAACGGTATTACCCAAGCTGCCATTTCTCCGTTCACATCCTCGTCATCTTCTACACAATTTGCTTCCCAATCTAGTCAATTTGGTTCAAAACCGTCAACTCAGATTGGCCAATTTGGCCAGCAAACTTCTACTCAATTTGGATCTACTGAAACTCATTCTGGTCATAAACCAACTGTCCAGGGTCAGACACAGTTTGGCCAATCTGGTCAGCATTTAACTTCTACTCAATTCGGAACAACTGAAACTCATTCTGGTCATAAACCAACTGTCCAGGGTCAGACACAGTTTGGCCAATCTGGTCAGCAAACTACTGCTCAATTTGGATCTACTGAAACCCATTCTAGCCATAAACCAATTGTCCAGGGTCAGACACAGTTTGGCCAATCTGGTCAGCAAACTTCTACTCAATTTGGATCGACTGAATCTCATTCTGGCCATAAACCAATTGTCCAGAGCCAGACACAGTTTGGCCAGTCATCGACCAGCCAAACCTCTGATAGCTCTCAGTCACCAACCCAACAATACCAGGGCACAATTTACCAGTACAACAAGCCGGCTACGACTCTGCCTGCACAAGAGCATAAAGATCCTTCGTCCAGCTTTGCCCAAGCGACATTTTCGCAAACGAATTCGCAAGCTAAGCCAGGTCAGACTGTTACCGATTCCAGGTTTGGAACCCAGCAAGGTTCGTCTCAATTTGGCAGTCAGTCTACCTTCCAGCAGACTCAAACAGGTTCTAATACGCAAACGTCTCAATTTGGTCAGAAACCTATCGTTAGCTCTCAAGTAACTGGTTCAAATTATCAGTTTGGTAGTTCTGGATCGCAATTTGGCCAAAAGCCACTAACCACCCAAGGTTCAATTGTTTCTTCGAATACAAATACTCAGGGTCAAACTTCACTTGGGCAGAAACCGTTCGGTAGCTCACAGACGACAACACAATTTGGATCGACTGGTTCACAGTTCGGTGCAAAACCACAAACTCAAGGTTCCAGTTTCACTTACTCTCAAAGCCAAACATCTCAATTTGGAAAGAAACCTGTTAGCACAACTCAAACTGGCGTAACATCACAACAGACTCAATTTGGATCAACTGGTTCCCAGTTTGGTCAAAATTCTCAATCTGCTGTTGGTTCAGTTTCGACAACCGCTAAACCATCATACGGCCAGAAACCTTTTGGTTCTTCGTATCAACAGACACAGTTTGGGTCATCAAGTTCTCAGTTTGGTTCAAAGCCACAAGCAACTCAAGGGTCCGGTTTTGCTAACACTCAAAGCCAAACTTCCCAGTTTGAAAAGAAACCCGTTACCACTCAAACTGGTGTAACATCACAACAGACTCAATTTGGATCAACTGGCTTTCAGTTCGGTCAGAATTCTCAATTTACTCAAGGTTCAGGTTCGGTGTCAACAACTACTAAACCATCATACGGTCAAAAACCTTTAGGTTCCACATATCAACAAACTCAGTTTGGATCTGCTGGTTCTCAGTTTGGGTCAAAACCAACTCAAGCAACTCAAGGATCTAGTTTTACGTACTCTCAAGCCACAAGTCAGACATCCCAGTTTGGCAAAAAACCTGTTAGCACAACGAACACCGGCGCAACATCACAACAAACTCAATTTGGATCAATTGGTAACCAATTTGCTCAGAATTCCCAGTCAACCCAAGGTTCTGGATTGGCGTTAACCACTCCTAAACCATTATTTGGGCAAAAACCTTTCGGTTCGGCACAGTTTGGATCAACTGGCTTCCAGTATGGTCAGAATTCTCAGTCTACTCAAGGTTCAAGTACGGTTTTGACTACTACTAAACCATCATACAGCCAAAAACCATTTGGTTCTTCATATCAACAAACACAGTTTGGTTCGACTGGATCCCAGTATGGTTCAAAGCCACAAAACTCTCAAGGATCTGGTTTTACTTACTCTCAAGCCTCAAGCCAAACATCTCAGTTTGGAAAGAAACCTGTTAGCACAACTCAAACTGGCGTAACATCACAACAGACTCAATTTGGATCATTAGGTTCCCAATTCGGTCAAAATTCTCAGTCAACTTTTGGTTCTAGTTCAGTTTCGACTACCACTAAGCCATTATTCAGCCAAAAACCATTCGGTTCCTCAAACCAACAAACGCAGTATGGTTCATCTGGATCTCAGTTTGGCCAGAATGCTCAGTCTTCTTTGGGCGCTGGTTCAGTTTCAACTACAGCTAAACCATCATTCGGTTCCTCATATCAACAAACACAGTTTGGTGCAAAGCCACAAACAAATCAGGGCTCTAGTTTCACTTACTCTCAAAGTCAAACTTCGCAGTCCGGAAAGAAACCCGTTATTAGCACAACTCAAACTGGCATACAACAAACTCAATTTGGATCAACTGGTACCCAGTTTGGATCAACTGGCACCCAGTTTGGTCAGAATTCCCAGTCAAATCAAGGTTCTGGTTTGGCTTTAACTACCTCTAAACCATCTTTCGGCCAAAAACCTTTCGGATCTTCGTATCAACAGACACAATTTGGATCAACTGGCTCTGGGTCCCAATTCGGTCAGAACTCCCAGTCAATCCAAGGTGTGGGATCTACATCCACTTCATCTCAAACATCATTTGGCATAAAACCTGTTTACCAGCAGGCACAGTTAGGATCAACTGGTTCTCAGTACTCTCAGGGCCAAACATCTCAGTTTGGAAAGAAACCTGTTAGCACAACTCAAACTGTAGTAACAGCACAACAGACTCAATTTGGATCGTCTGGTACCCAGATCGGTCAGAATTCTCAATTTGGTTCATCTGGTTCTCAGTTTAGTCAAAATTCTCAGTCATCCCAAGGTTTGGGTTCGGTTTCAACTACATCAAAACCAGCATTTGGTCAGACATCTTTCGGGTCCTCTTCTCAACAAACACAGTTTGGTTCTCAATTCGGTCAAAAGCCACAATCGACTCAGGGTTCTAGTTTAACTTCAAACACTTACTCTCAAAGCCTAACATCCCAGTTTGGTAAAAAACCTGAAACTTCACAATCTGGTTCAGCATTCCAACAGACTCAATTTGGATCAACTGGCACCCATTTCGGTCAAAAACCGCTAACAACTACAGATACTGGTGTAACTTCGACTGCTGGTCAAGCCTCGTTTGGTCAAAAGCCTTCTAGTACGGCACAAGGTGGTTCCTTCTACCAACAGTCACAATTTGGATCTACTGGTTCTCAGTTCGGTCAAACACCACAGACAGCAACACAAGGTTCTTCTTACGCATCACACACAGGATCAAAAGGACAAGTCGCGCAAACATCACAATTTGGGGTAACGGGTTCGTCCCAGAATGTAGGATCTAGCTCTCAGAGTACGCAATTCGGTTCCGCATTTGGTTCTGGCAACAAACTCTCTGGCTCATCATCAGCTTCAGGATCTAACTTCCAGCAAACTCAGTTTTCCGGCTCTTCTGGATCCCAGTTTGGCCAGACCACCCAGGGTACCCAAGGAATTAATTCTCAAGCCCAACCGCTACAGACTACCCAATATGGTATTAAACCTTTTGGCAGTTCGCAAAACACGCAAGGATCACAATTTGGTTCAACTCCGTCTCGGTTTGGCTCGTCTCAAACGACTGTTCCTACTATAACCACAATTTCGCAAACTGCACAACCTACACAGTTTGGTCAAAAACCTTTCCAAACCCAATTCGGTTCTACGGCTGGACACTTTGGAAAAATGCCACAGGCACAAGCAAGTGCATTTGCTTCCAGCTCGGGCTCTAATGTAGCGCCATTTGGTAGTACGCAAACAGTTTCTAAATATCAGCACAATTCTCAATTCGGTTCCCAAAACCAAGGTATTGTTACATCTACGCAAAAACCATTAGGAAGTTCGCTGTCACAGACTAACTACCAACAGTTCCAATACACACAAACTGCCGACAAGTTTGGAAATCAGCCACAATCCAATGTAGGCACTGGACAGATTGGTCAGACTACATTTGGTGCACAGTCACAAAAACCTTTTGGCTCTCAATCAACTCAAACTGCTTACCAACAGACGCAGTTTACTCAGGGTCAAAAGCCTTTCGGTAGTTCCCAAGGTTCTGGTATTCAGATTGGTCAATCAACTGGGGACCAACCTACCCAAGGCACCGTTCAAACAACAAGTATTGCTGGCTACAACTATCAGAAACCGCAATCAGTTGTCACCACACAATATGGAGGCCAAGGAAATGGTCCCCAGGACCAAAAGGTACAGCAAACTCAATCAAACTTTAACTCTGCAGTATACACCTCGCAAACACCGATCAACGGCCAACCCCTCAAGCCTTTCGGGATCTCATCAGCTCAGGGTACTCTCCAACAGTTCCAATCTACTGTGAGTTCATCTCAGTTTGGTGAGCAATCAGCTAAACCAACCGAATTCAGCGGTCCAGTTATTCAGACATCTTATAATCAGTTCAGTGGGAAGCCCTTCCAACCTGCAAGTACTGCATCCACGCATGGATCTAATGTCCAGAGCCAGGCTTCAGCGGTCTCAACTTCTCAGTTCGGTCTCCAACCGACTCAGCCAGCTGTAATACCACATTTCAGTGGACAGCCGTTCGGGTCGTCATCAACGCATGGATCTGGCTTTGGAAGCCAAACTGTGGTTGGTTCTACACCGGAATATAGTGTCCACCCTTCGCATGGCGCTGTCTTATCCACTCAGAAACCTAGTCACTTTAGTGTTGAGCCCTACAATCCGAGTATTTTCAGCAGTACCCAAGCTTCTAGCGTCTCTTCAAGCGCAGGTTCTAATGAAGGCCTTGTCGTATCTACGGATCAGGCGCCAATCGTTCCTGTTCCTGGCTACGAAATAGTTACTTCCAATGATGGAGCTGCTAATGGATTCGTAGGACTAGGAGAAGAATTCGGAGGTCCCAGGGATCCTCCTAGGTTCGATGACAAAACTGGATATCATTATTGAACAGTGCCATATAGACTGGATAATAATAATGTAAAATGATATGTGAAGACATGGATGTGAAAAATGTGAATGAACTGCAAGAAACTGGCATAACTATTTTATTCATAAAAGAAAAAAAGAATGACTGCTATAAAATGCTGACATACAGAGACTTTTACAAGGTTTGCAAAATATTTTGACAGTTTTTAGCAGTTTACAGCTTAGTTTTAAAAAAACTAGTATTTTTTGTAAAATGTAGTGATACATGGTAATAAAATGAATTAAGAAGTCCGCATTTTAAATGTGAAAGACATGTTTTAATAAATTATTAAATTGTAAATAATAAAAATATTTGTGTGGTTTCATTTTTATAAAAACCTTATAATCTTAGATTATAAGATCTATTTATCACGAAATTTTTATACATTTCGTAATACAAACACACAATTTCACAGTCAGCAGGCACAGACGGCAGGAGCAAAAAAATAGGCGACAGTAATTCAACCCTTATAATAAACGCATTGAATAAACCTTAAAGGTAGAGAGAGAGGTAGAGGTTTTGATGAAATTAAATCCAACTGGTGATACAGTACAGCCGGGCGGCGAAATCGAATATATATTTTTCATTTCTCATACACGGAAAGTAGTGTTTGTTTGATCCGAGTAGCGGGTGGAAGACGCTGCTCCCCGTCTTAGGGCGGGAAAAACTCAAAGTAATTGCTTCCCTCTCTAGGGCGGGAATGAATTTAAAAAATAGAACAAAATTTGGTTAGGTAGTCGGCTGCGAAAGTTTTTACATAATTAAATAAAATATCGATTAAAAGAAATGCCGGGGGCTTTAAGAATGTATAAACAGCCAGTGTGAATTAAAAAAATACCTATTAAGGGGGATGCGCTAAGGTAGTCCGCGAAATTCAAATTTACTTAAGTTTTTTGCAATTTGCAGTGACCAAAAACATAACTGACACAGAGCTGCAATTTGCAAAAAACCAAAGAATATTTGAATTTGGCGGGCTACAACTGTGGATCCACCTTAAGCGGGACTGCTCACGCCCTTGACGCGATGTGTTCCATACGAGTATTTAAAATTTTAAAAAGAGTATATATTTTGGCGGGATACTAACTCTGTATGCTTTCCTAACTTTGTTCTCTTCGTACTAAATAAACTAAACGTGACATTGACTGAATGCACAGAGTGCGAAACACAAGAAAAAAAAAACTGTATGCTGTACCGAAATTCAAAATATCAGTTTTAGAGACTAATATTTGATTAAAAATGAGTCTCATGCATTAATTATTAATAGACATTTTAGAAAAACTACTGTTTATACTTTCCTTAAATTCGAAATGAAAAGTAGAGTGTTTAACAAGGGTGGAAGTCATCAATTTCTACTCGGACTAAAGCCGCACTCGCTGCGCTCGGGCGTCTAAATACCTCGTATGGGAATTGACTCCTTTCGACCCTTGTATAACAATCTACTATTCCCACCCGGCCATGCCGAATCGTACCGAGTCAAACAGACCCGAAAGAGTTTGCAGCAAGTAACGTGGACGAGAATAATTTCATAATTCGTACAAACAAGGTAGTGTCATCATCCTTTCTCCTATAGAAGACATAAAGAGATCGAAGTATATTGCTATCACTTTTATTTATAATGTTACTAGCTTCTGCCTGCGGCTTCGCCCGCTTAGATGCCGGGAATTATCCCACGGGAACGTGACACCGGAACAATAAGTAGCCTATGTCCTTCCCCATGATGCCATCTATCTCCTTGCCACATTGTGTAGAAATCCAATACTCAATTCTTTATTGCATTCCATATGTATTACATAAATGGTCTAACAAGGTAAAAGATCAATATGAACCCTGTCGGGCACAGCAAAATTAGGAGAGAGGAAGAGGGCTAAGCAGCAATTCAAGCAATTAAATATTATTAAAATTTATTAGATGAGTTTAATTGGTTGGGATCAGGTTTATGTATAATATATTAGTTATTTTTATTTTATGTATTGCACAAGAATAATGTAGGTAATTATTATGAAATTCTTAGAAGTATTTTTATTATTATTAAATTATGCTATTATTTATGTATTCATATTTTCATATTTATATTTGATTTTATATATTCATATTATATTATATTATATATATTTCATAATGTCTGGTGATTATGAGGGAATAATTTTATTTTGCAATAGAATTGTCATCTACAAAACTCCTTTACTGAGTAGTATGACTTCGATTCCAGAAATTGTTTCAATTTATTAATAAATATATTTGTTTTGGTTTTAATCCGGTAAGTGGTTTAGGCGTCAAAAGTTAACATACAGACAGAGTTACTTTCGAATTTATAATAGAAGTATGGATTTAAAATCTTGCATAATAATATTATTTTCCATAGAGAATTATAGAAAATTAATAATTTCTTAACAAATAAGATTAGATATCTAAGAGTAAATTTGTTGTAGGTAAACAACCAACTGGTCCGATTTTAAACACAAACCCGGAATACATAAATTAAGTAAATTATTAATTTAAATGTGGTTGACGTGAACTTTATAAAGTAGACTAGACTAACAAGAACATTATGCCTATTCACACAAAAGTGAAATATGATAGGTATGATGACACCTGGATTGATTTGATTAATTTTTATTGATCGCTCAGAATTTTATGGGTAGTATTTAAAAGCAAATTAAGAAAAAATACTTTTTATGTCCAAAAATAATCCGAATTCCAATCAAAATTACTGATTGCACAGCAAAATACTCAACTCAAAATATAACTAAATAAGTAACAATTTATATTCGTAGCGCACCGCTATCTGCTAGGCGAGGCCTCCAATTTCTGAATGGCAATAATAATAAGACTTAGTCGACGGAGCCCCGCTCAGCGGGGCTTCTACTTCTAGGTGGTTCAGAAAAAAATAACCACGAAGGGTCTTCCGGGGACGGGGACTTCCAGACCCCGCCAACCTAATCTCTAACCTAAGCTGAGTCTGGGTGCCCGAAGTCCCTAGCTCGCTCCGCTCGCTCTTGCATCCTGAATTCTCCTAGTACAGTAATATTGCATTTTGTACCGATCCCTTCGACATAATTTTTACGACAAACGGCTGATCGGAGACAAATACATAATACTCACACGCTGTGAGTGTGAGTATTATGTATTTACGCTCTGGTTAATTTGCTGTGCAGTCAGTATCTAAATGATGGAAATAAATTGATAGGTGATTATTTATTTGATGTGCAATTAATAATATCCCGAATTTTGTTACATTCCATAACCAACAGGCTAAGTAGTTCTGGACTCAATCCCCGGGTCGGTAACAATGTTCCTGGGGTTTTCCTTTGCAAAATTTTCAATAGGCTCGAACCTATTGTAATATTAATGTGTGTATCTATTTATAGGTATACAACTGCTAATCTTTTGAGGGCGGCTCGTGGCTAAATGATAACAGCTGCACAGGTCGATCGAAGGTTCAGCTACATTTGCCGCGGTCGGTTCGTGGATGGGTGATCATCCATTACGTATTGAGACCCCTCCGTGCCTCGGAAGGCACGTTACCTACGCCCCGTTGGTCCCGGCTGTCATTCATAGATCTTTGACAGCCGTTTTGGAATGAAATGTTTATTTCTGTAGGTAGATCTTTTACACGTCAATATTTTGTTGGTCAATATTTTAAAACTAGATGGCGCTGGAATTTCCTAGCTGACTGATTCCTGGCAAAAAATGCCGAAACAACTTCAGAGGTCATGGTCTTTTTTAAAGTCCAAACATTACATTATTAGGATTCTATGCGAGTCTAACAATGCAGGGTCATGTCTGGAAGGGCCTTTTGAAGAAAGAGCCATTGCAGCTTTAAGCTGACTTGTCCCAACAGACGGAATGCATGCATCAGTCATCGTGTAGCTCAACCCTATTTTAGGACGCTCCACGACCCGTCACACGATGCTACTAGATCTGCAGGACTTTTGCGTAGGCCATATACAAAATACTCAAAACCGCCAGACAGTTATAAAGTCAGGTATTCATCTAGGCTGCATGGTACTCACAACCACGGTCAGTTTTATCTTTAAATCTCATCAAAATATTATAAATTAGAATACTTTTTAGTTTTTTATCCTTTATCAAAAAGAACCACGTTCTTAATAATTAATTACCATCTAGCCTATGAGACTAATAAGCAATTTTAATCTAACTTAATGTTTTACGTGATAATTATTTTAAAACTTAGAATAGTGTTCGTTGTACTTTACAAGTCCGTTCCACTTTCTTAGAGTCTGATATAATGATATAAAACTTTGTTCATGTGTTATTATGTGCGTCATTGTCACTATTATTTCTACACTCTTTACACTACACTAACTCAAAAGGTTCAAAAATATAATAAGTTATGTCACGTAAATCAATAAAAAGAAAATTACAATAATTAATTCTAAAACACTTAGTATAAAATTGTTTGTTGCTTGTGGTACATTGGAGTAGCTTAATTAAATTAATCCCAAGCCTCTTTGGCATCCAAGTAATCTTTAACTTTATAAAAACTTTTTTGACACAGTTTATGTTTAATAAATAATTTAAACTTATTGAGGCTCAGTTCTTTAACATGGCTTGGGAGTTTGTTGTAAAAACGTATACTTTGGCACTTATAAATTAATTACAAATTTTTTAGAGCCTGGACTGGGACTACGTGGGTTACGTGTGATAGAAGCCCAAAAAGTCTGACAAGAAGAAAAAAAAGAAAAACCCTTGGTCAGCACCAAGGGGTTTTTTTTTGGGTGGGAAATCATCAAATGACCTCTCCCGCTCTGAGCGGAGCGGAAGGGCGTGTCAGACTCTTACTGACTAAAACCCACCCGTGTTCCTTCACTTGCCTGTGCGCCAGGGCCACGGTAACTCTTTCGAACAACCCCGTCAATTATGCTGACATCTCTTTGAGGCACGCGTGGAACACAACGCGCCGTCGTCGCCCCAGGCCTCTTCCTTACCGGACAGCGAGCTGCCCATTGCTCGCCGTCCGCAAGCCCGCGCCTACGGTGGCCGGGCCACGGGGAGTAACTGGGTTGTGGAGGTCAGATAGTCAGTCGCTCCATCTAAAATACTGGTCTTCAGCTGCATCTGGTTAGAATGGTTGCCAACCCCAACATAGTTGGGAAAAGTGATAAATGATAAATGATTTTATTTCTGTAAGTAGGTTTGAACAAACACTTTTACACGTCAATCATATTTTAAAAACTAGATGAGGTCGGCGTTTCCTATCTGACTACTCTGAGAATAAAGGCCGAAACAAACTCAGAGGTCACAGTTTCTTTTAAAGTCCAGACATAATCTTGGTCAGGTCATGTGAAGACCATGTAGATTTGTGTCTGAAATGGTTTTTTGAGGAAAAACCACACAGATTGAGTGGAGCTGTCCAGTCAGTGCACGCATTTTTCAGTAATCGTTCAGCTCAACTTAAAACTTATGCCGATTGATATTTGATTCTCGTTTATTCCGAACCATCAATGGATCATTGAATCAACACAATACAGGGTAACATGAATCAACGCACAATCTGTTACCATGGATTCCGTACGCAGGTAGGTAGGTAGTAAACTTTTCTATGAAACAGCTGTTTTTTGTTATGATAACGAATGAAAAATTTCTAAGCTAGGGGGTCTAGAATCATGTGCTGAATTCATGGTTGCAGTTTGCGCGACGATGTCTCTGTTACCCTGTATAAATACGCATATTTCACGCGTCTTACGGAGTAGCGGTATGGGCATGTAAGGTCACCAAAAGTGATAAGTAATCAGGGTCGTCGATATAGTTGAAGTTTAGTAAGTAACCGATGAACGTTTTGGAATAAAATAAAATTAAATAAATAGAAAAGAAACAAGCCATTTATCAAATTAAATTTCATTCGAAAACATCCATCGGTTTCTTACTAAACTTCAACTATATCCGACGACCCTTTTGGTGACCGTACCTACCTACATAGGCGTGCTAATACATAAAAGTAGACAATGTAAAACAAAGTCTCCCTGCCGCGTCTGTCTGTCTGAACGCGAGATACCAAAAACTACAGAACGGATTTTCATACGGTTTTCAGCAATAGACGGAGCAATTCATGAGAAAGGTTGAGGTATATAATTCTTTAAGGTATTGTGTGAATTAGCTGAAATATGACGGTGATTGTTGAAGATGTCGGAAAAAGTCATGCCGACTGGGAGCTTTACTGGCGTGCGCCTACGCAGCACACGCTACTTTTTACCAATAGAGTTATATGAAAATAATGTATAAATGGGATATTTTACGACACCCACGTGGGTGAAGCCGCAAGCTAGCTTATACATAACTAGTGGCTCTGTGAGCTGTAGACGTCGTGAGTCTGTCTTTGCATAGCTTAAAACTGAATAAATGTTCACCGCGCACCTTAAAACAAAATACTTAAAACAAAAAGCGCACTCAAAGATCGCGAAATGACTGAAATATGTTTTTAACGTTTTCAATCTCCATATCACCGCCATTTTGAAAAAATTCGAAAAACTAAACCAACAAAAAAAGTTCTATATAATTATGGAACCTGCTCACAAAATTTCACGAGAATCGGTTGAGGAATGCGAACTGTAGAGGAGATCAGCCGGACATTTTTGCCCAAGCTGGAACGGAGACGCTTTGCTCGCGTTTCGCGCTCGCTTGGTTAATGAAGATCACATCCAAAGTTTAAATAATATTAATATGTTTCCCGAGGTTAATAACATCATGTCTTTATTACATTAAGATACTATCGGCAGGTGATCGATCAGAGCAAGCTTGGTCAGATAAATTATTACATCTCGATAACATCTTAAATTACTATAAATACGTTTTGGATTAACTAGATAGGTATTCATCACTGGATTGAGATAAAAAATAATAGTTAATTGGACTGTGATCTAAACTTGAGCTTTAGGTACTTGGAACGTTGGCCGCGTTGAAATAATCAGTCTAAATATAACTTAGTGATTTTTTTAAACCGGACTTGGAGAAGATTTTGGTCAATATATAGATTTTGAAAAAGAAAACAGAAATTTCTGTAATTTTTTTGTTTTATTTCTTAAATCAATTACTTAATGGTTGCCGTTTGAAGTACTTATTTTGCGAATCCATAACGATGCTGACAGCCTGTAAAAAAGTTTTACTTGAATCTCTTTTTGACTTCGAAGTTCGCATAAGTTTTTGGTTTAGAAGATAGTGTAATAGACTCCTTATCCATCTTGAATATTAACAATACAGCGCGCGAGTAGTCGTTGAGGCGCTGCTGTAGGTAGATCCAAACAATGGACGTCATTCAGTTGATGATTTTCAATGGCATTCCATAAATATAGTCAACAAATCAACTGTAACAAAAATATCAGAACGCTCATCACAAGATCACAACGGATTGCTTCACAATTACCGTCTCACGTCGCATGCGCATGGCCCTTAATTAACTTCACTTAATCTTACGACTTCGTTTCGTAAATATTCATGATGTGAATTTGTTTTAATTTAAGTATTTTTGAGCAGTTTTGTTGTAGTAAAACTTAATAGTAAAATGATTAAATTGGTGTTTTCTAGTGTATTAATTGAAAATTTATAGCCACATAGAAATTAAATAGTTAAACATGTTATTATAATTTATCTTGTAGTTATAATAACATATTCGAATCGCACAAAAATACATCCGTGAAAATGTTAGTCATATTTCTTTTTTTAGTTCAGGTTCTATGATATCATCAAATACTTTTCTAACAGATTGGATTTACCTCTAGCATAATATAAGTTGTAGTTAATATTTCGATCGAAGCGTCGCTTCGTTACGTCGTGGGGCGGCTAATGAAAATAAAAAGTTAGCAGTAGTTATCCTTTTAATGTGTATTAAACCTGTTGTGTATTAGAACTATTAGAAGCAAAAAAGACCCAACGGGGGTATTAATGTGGTATCCAAGCCATTATATTGTGTAATTGATACGGTCCTGTTGACCGATATAAACGTGTACCATTTACCATTTTCATCATTACCATTACCATTCATCATTACCATTACCTTTCTACACTTAATTGTTGTTGGGTAGGGTATAAGCCTCGTCTGTTTAGCGTTTTCATTAGCCGTCCCCCGACGCGACAATGCTAGGATCAAAATATTACCTACAACTTATATTAAACTTAAAGGGCCAATAGTTTCTTTTTTTTTTTACTTTTTAGAAGATTTTGTTTGTGTCAGAGATTTTTAATATTTTATTTTATTTCCGACTTTTTGATCTTTATATAGGGTGTTTGGTAGCTGGGTGCAAAGCCTTAAGGGGGTGAAAGTTGACACCATTTAAAGCATTTTGAGCCATACATTTCTTAGACGAAGTCGATTTTATTTTTTATTTTTTGGCTGCTATTTCTAGGTTTTTTTAGGTAAAGGTATCGCAGTTAAAAATAAAAAAAACAAACTTCGTCTTAGACATGTATGGCTCAAAATTCTCTAAATGGTGTCAACTATCACCCCCTTAAGGCTTTGCACCTAACTACCAAACACCCTGTATATTACTAATACAGATGCCAAAATCGACTCGTGCCTCGTCAAAATCTGCGTAGCTGTAAGTATTTTTCCCACAGAAAGAAAAGAAAATACGTTTATTTGCGATAAACATGACGCAGAGAAAAATACACAAACACAAAAAAGAACAAGTTGGGGGAAAATATGCGTCACATCCACGCAAAACGGCAATCAGCATAATGCTACGACCCTATGCAAGACAGGGCCCCAGCGCTGGTTTTCAGCGACAGCCGGCGTTGACTTGGTGACTTCAACCAGTTCAGCATACGAAAATATAAAATAAAAAAAGTAAGGAATAAAATAAAAACACAATACCTAGTTCTAAATATGAATATAAACATAACATTTATAAAATGGTAACATTCAGAGCACGACTCACACACAGTGAAGCTAGCTACTAATTTATTCTCATTTCACTTTCCTACTCCATCATCAGACCCTGATCACCATCTATCCGAAACCTATTCATTGAGACCATTCCAATGAGCCCAAACACAACGTCTCTGCAGTGCAAGGTGTTCTTCTAATATCATTGAAGTAACAGAATACCAAATTTTGACACGATCAGACCTGTGGAAGATGCTCACATCCATTCATCAACTAGAAAAGAGCTGATAATCTTCAAACTGCTGAACAGATTTTCTTGAATCGTTGATTAAAACACTCTCGATCAAGTCACCTTTCAACCAAAAATAAAACAAAATCGGTTCATCCGCTTGGGAGTTACGATGCCGCAGACAGACACACATTAAACCCATAACACCCCACAGTTTCCGTGAGGGGTTAAAATAAATCTTGTTAGCAGGTTTTTATAAGCCATTTATTTATTTTGCTGTTTCATATTACGCTAAAATATATCTTCAATACATGGTTGTACATGATCAATAATCTTGTCTCAAATTACATAGAAGACCCAAAGTGGATCTATTTATCTTTTACAAAAGTATTAACTTTATTTTACATCTTTCTTTTTGTAAATCAGATGCATGATAAACAGAACAGGTAAAAAAAAAACAATCACAGATCATAAATTAAACAGAGTCGTAAATCTATAAATACCATTTTACCAAATTAAGAATTATTACAAGACAAACGCGATCCCACAGAGGTCAAACTATCATCAATGTGTATATAACGTGTCTGTATGTGTGCAGTGTTGATATCGTGGACTATTATTAAACTTTGGATATTAATTGGTCACCTTTTTCCAAATCAAACTCAAACTCAAAGCATTTATTTCAATTAAACTATTTACAGGCACTTTTGAATTGTTAAAGAGTCGGTCAGTTAGTCAGAAAGTTGAAGCTAGTTGCCCAATCCAAAACGTAGATCTCTATGGAGAAGAACGGGCAAGAAACTCCAAGGACTCTCTTTTTAAATCAAGATATTAAAAAATCCTGGGTACATTATTCTTGTTGCTTCTATATGCGAGAACAATGAAAAAAAAAATATAAAGAAACAATTCAAAATATAAGATTAATAATAAAAATAAGCCGCGGCAGTTAAGAGATGACCAGTCTCAACTGACGGCGCCCGTTCACGAACATGACGCGTGGATCAGCACCATCCAGCTCAACCATTTTGTAGGGAACCGAATGATCCAACACACGCGCCACCAACAGTGAGACATTTAAGTGAACACATCAACAATCAACACATATCTACCCACAACATAGTAATTTTTTGCTAATTTCGTTTAGATTTGACTGTTTTCAGCGTGGTTAGTTCACGGGTCGATCTGGCTTAGAAAGAAAATGAAAGATTATTGAAGTCATACGGCGTTCTGAATTTGGAGTCCAGGCAGCTGCTTCTAGATGTAATGACTGCACGGCTTATGTTACAACAGATTCGACTGCATTGAGCTACAGTATTTTTATGACACGAAGCGACGCGTGGTTTACTTGTGGTTATCAAGTGTACAAATATGCTGTGAATGTGTGTAAGCGCAGAAGCTTTCGGTACCGTCCGAGACAATAGAGAAGTCGGAAGTTTGTGTGTGTTATGTGCTGATGCTACTCATCAACAAGTATACAAACACGCTGTGAATGTGTGCATGTAGATGCAGACATTCACAGCATGTTTGTACACTTGGTTACCACAAGTAAAGCGCGCCTTGCTTCGTGAGATAAAATACTGTAAAAAATAAATTATGGCACCGAATGCCTAGAACAGGGCCCAAATTCTGTATGGTAATTATTACTCCCCGCGTAATCTTACCACGTCAAAATCGTGTCTTGTAGAAACGGTTTCGTTTATTGTATCATAGAGAATATGTTATTAGCAGATATCGTGGTTATATAAGGAATTGACGTGGTTTCGAAGTAAGGAACCGTTAAGTGGTCACAGTGAATTAGGGTCCTGTTATCTAACGGGGGTACGCGTGCGTCGACTGTTCCACACGGACAATAATGTGCAAGACTAACGCTGGGGAACGCGACTTGTTGAGACATAAAACACTGATTTTATGGAACTTGACATTACTATGTCAAAGCATTTATTCAAGAAAAAGGCAAGATATATGGCTTATATAAATTAAGTTAGTTAAATTAAGTTAAGGTATCATAGAAAGTTAACCGTTGTATACTCAAATCACAGTCCTTCACTTATTAATACGTGGGTAATGGTGTGGGTTACATATTCGTTGCCTTAGTTTAAGGAGTTTCTGTATTTTCTCCCTAATGAACAAAATAGAAATAAATAAGATACCCTATTGCTTATTGTAGGTACGAGTACATAGTGCCTACTGTATGTTTGCTTACTTTTTCTTGTTTTCTAAGTGCTGTTGACATTTAATAATAAAAATTGTATCTAGCTGTATATTTCTAAATTAATTAACCCAGTTTTTAGAAGCACTATCAAAGGTTAAAATCATTGGATGTTTTATAAATAAACATGTTTTAGAACGTACCATATGGCGGAAATAAAAAAAACAAAACAGAATCTGCAATCAAATAATAATGCAAGAACCTGCAATCAAATAATAATGCAGACTACCAATGAGCCAAGTTTAGATGCGAAACCAGTCACATAATGATCCAATTCAGTAGGAATATACACGGAGCTCTATGATGTATACAACATCATTTTTAGGGTTCCGTACCCAAAGGGTGAAACGGGACCCTATTACTAAGACTCCGCTATCCGTCTGTTACCAGGCTGTATCTCATGAACCATGATAGTAAGACAGTTGAAATTTTCACAAATGATGTATTTCTGTTGCTGCTATAAGAACAAGTACTAAAAAACGGAATAAAATAAAATATTTAAGGGGGCTCCCATACAACAGACAAGATTTTTTTGCCGTTTTTATAGATAATGGTATGGAACCCTTCGTGTGCGAGTCCGACTTGCACTTGGCCGGTTTTTTAAGATAACACGGATTTGATTTTAAAGTTAATTAACCCAGACGGGATTGGCGATAAATAAAGATGAGGAAAAAACCGTAAGAGCCCCTCAAGAACGTTGCCCATCTAGACCATATTAAATTGTATTAAAGACCGTTTAAGGCCTAGGTATTTGCTTTATTCCTGGGTTTTAAATAACGACGGACAATTAAAACATTTTTTTTGCCACTTCTGGGAACAGGTCGCCTCTATACTGTTCCAATTCACTTTATCTTTCGCCTTCCCCAGCCAATCGGACAGGCTCGAGTCCGAAATAAAAACAATAATAATTCATTTTATTTTAGACAAAGTCTATTACATTATATTAAAAATGATATTAATAACATAAAATTGGTACAAAAACCAAGCATATAGAATAAAATAATACTTAACATTTAAATTAAATTAAATTGAAATACACACTGTTATTCAAATCAAATAAAATATAAAATACATGCAAATGTAATTCAAAACAAATAAAATTAAAATACATACGCAAATGTCATCCAAAACTAATAAAATAAAATACATAACACAAAAATAATAATACGAGTGCAGACGCTACTATGAAGCTGCATCCACTTTTGCAACAGAGGCAGATCACACCGATCGGACAATACCTTTAGGACGCTGTTCGAGCTGTTTTGTAGGCGACTTAGTAGAGAAGCGCTTCGTTTCCTTATGATAACGAAAAAACTATGAGTCCGCACTTCAGTAAACCTAGTCGAGGCATTGTAACACCGCGGAAAACCCAACAGCTTCTTGTAAGTATTGTTGCACTGCACGCGCAGTGCGCTGTACGCTCGCTGCAAAAGTTGGTTTACAGGCTGCACGTGTAAAGCGACTGACAATAAAGTAACCTTTACTGGTCTAGTACATCGTGCGAACCTGCGAGCCAACATATTACACCAGACAGTCAGCACCCCGCACTTTCTTTCAATATCCTGATTGTCACACAGGTCGTTGGAGACCCAGTGGCCCTGGTACCCCTGCGGGGTAGTTACGTAATACACTAACAGTAGGCATGGGTTTTATTTTGACAGTTCGACAACATTCATTGCATTATTTAGGTTGTTGAGCAGACAAATTTTTCGAACATATGAAGCAATGGATTAGCAATAGGCTTCAAAATGATTCAGATTGTGATGGATAGTGTGTTACGGAATTAGGGTGCAGGACCCAGTGGTAGTTGGATTGCTTCATCCTGTTTAAATGTATACCGCAAAGAGTGACGGTACCGGCTTTTAAAATCATATATTCTCTATTTTAACATGGTACTTGAGCCCATGGGCATATGAATCACACCCACATAGCTGATACAGACCCTTTAGTAGTTTATACAATACAATAGCAAAAATTCACGTCCCAAAAATGATAAATGATGAAGTAAATATTATTCAAATAATAATATTATTATGATATATATTTCTGCGTAGTCTTGGGGTGTGGCTCATATAAATTGGTAAATGAAAAAAAAAAGCAATATCTAATTAGCATTATCAGTCATGTCCTTTATGTTTTTTCTAGGGCGTTACTTGGATGGAGTATTAGCGGCATTAACGGTTGAGAACTTTGTAATAAAACCAGTTCGAGAATGAACCCGGTACTGTAGTAGATGAGGTTAAATTTGAATCTCAAGTCATAGATCATAGACAAAACGAAGATTTCATGGATACTGCTTGTGATCATCATCAGCCTACAGCAGTCCACTGCTAGACATAGGCCTCTCCAATCGCCATTCAGCTCGATTCTCGGCAACTCTCATCCAGCTGCTACCAGCCACCCTGCGAAGATCGTCGCTCCACCTAGCCTGAGGGCGTCCTACCTTACGTTTGTCGATTCGCGGTGTCCACTCATACATCTCAACGGCCATCGATTCTACGACTAACATGGCCGGTCCATTATCACTTCAGCTTGCTTATTTATGGACACCGTGAAATGTTTTTGTATCGCCAACCTGCTCATCCATAGATTGACAAGGACAGGGGATAATAACTGATGGAAAAAGGTTTCCTCCATAGTCCAAATTCTCACTACATGATGACTTTTATGACCAACAAGTTATAAAGAAAAATACACATTGATATCCCGATTCTAAGTGGAAAATATTTATTCAAATATGCATTTTTTATTTCATAACCGAAGGGAACCACAAAAATACGTTACGTTATCAAGGAAGTTGGCTGGAATAATGACTTGTTATACCGTTACAAATACATTCACTTTTTACGACACCTCATGTAGGGAAGCTTGAAAGGATTGCACGATTTCTCTATTTATACTATTTGTCAACTGTGTGCACACACTTAAAAGAGGATGGGTATGCAGTTTTTGTAGGTAATTACACAATTAAACAATCAGATAGATAGATATGAAAGAAAAAGAAAGAACGAAAAATGCGTTTATTGGCATTGCAACAACAAAAATACACCTTAAAACTAAAAAATACGGAAAACAATGATTATAATGCCAATGGGGCCTCAGCTCAGCATAATGTCAGATAACAACACAAGGTGTACCACCTGACGCTGATTTTCAGCTGCAACCCACGAGTGCCATACGCTAGAATAATAAAAAAAGAATAGGGAAGTGTGTGTCATATGTGTTGTGACATGGGCAATAATAATAATATAATAATACCAGCCTATTATTGTCCCACTGCTGAGCAAAGGCCTCTTCTAATACAGGGAAGGCACCAGCATTGATCACCAGTCAGTCCAGGTTTCCTCACGATGGTTTTCTTTCACTGATGTAGTGATGGCCAAGATAAAATCAAATGTCTCACAAAAATTATGGGGACCATATTACAAATAGAATACGAGTATATTACAAAACAATATTCTATAAACTTACGTAATATAATTTATAGCTTTTACACTCATTAGGTTTCGACAGTAAAGTATTTAGCATTAGTATACGAATTTGTGAAAAGTCGCGAAAGGCCATTAGAATATATTAATAAAGATTTAAAAAAAAAACAAGTTTTTTACAAATTTTTGTGCAGCCTTGAACTTGAACATTAAAAGAATATAAAGGTGCGTACTGATAGTGGCTTATTTATTTTAACCGACTTGTACTCAGCATAATAAGATAGTGTTTTGTCTCTCTGTAAAACTAAAATTATATTTTGGAACGTCCTAAATAGTTCGGAATGCCATTTCATGTTAGGAAGGTACAGTCACCAAAGGAGATAAGTAACCAAGGTCGTCGGATATAGTTGAAGTTTAGTAAGAAACCGCTGGATGTTTTCGAATGAAATTTAGTTTCATAGATGAACTGTTTGTTTTCTATTAATTAAATTAAATTTTATTCGAAAATATCCATCGGTTTCTTTCTAAACTTCAACTATATCCAACAAACCTGGTTACTTATCACTTTTGGTGACCGTACATGAAAATCCAGATCCCAAACCAGATGAGTTTAATCAAATATTTAAAATTGAATAACTGTCATTTTTTATCTCCGCGATCTCAATTACCTACTGTAGAAACTCATAATACTGAAGTTATATCCACTTCCAATTAGCCAACATACAGAATGACTATTAAAGGTAAAGTCTGACCGCTTAACTGCGACCGTTCCTGAGGTAACTGCGCGGTGCGGGAGGGGTGACAGTTGTCCCAAGTTGACGTATCAGTGAGCTCTCGCGGCGCGTCACCACACCCCTCCCGCACTGCTCAGCTACCTCAGGAACAGTCTCAGATAAGTGATCGGGCTATAATAGAACAGACATATTATCTCCAGAATTAGTAAGTTGGTAATGCTCTAATCATGTTCTTTATTTAAACATTGAGACTTATACGTGCATTGAAGAGCAAAATAAACTGTTTATTATAGCAGTCCGAAATACTGATAAGTGAACTACATTACTGGTTATCAGATCCACAAAAATGTGACCCAATCAATCATCTTCCCCCATCGTCTTGTGTAACTAAAATATAAATGTAATGGAGATTCTTGTTAAACCTACTGATAACAACATCGTTAAAGGAAAATGAGATGTTCCAAAATGTATGGAGCCTGGGCCAGATCCTTGTATACTGTACTTAAAAATAGGAAAACACATTTAAAACAGTTCTCAACTGTCCAATGACTTTAAAATGGCTTTGTTTGCTGGTAAACCACAAGAAATTACATTTGAATTTGCAACACACAACAAAAACCCGTCATGGCGGTAAACTGTCATTTTGATTGATTAATGACGTTTGACATATTTACTGACACTATTGTGACAGCTGATAGTTCTCTTTCTATGATCAATGTTCGACCTATGGTTTACTGTCATTGTTTTTAAGCACAGAGTAACTAAATCAGTGTGACGCCATGTTGAAAGTCGATAAAAATAATTTATAAATATCCATTAACCACCACAACAGTATGCATTTAAATAAATTTTCTGTATTTTTCCCGAATTCTATGGATTTCTTTCTTTTTTTTTTGAAGTAGTGTACATAGACCTGGCTCATTTTGAAACATCTCCTTTCTAGCTTGATGACTAAACATAATTTTATGAACTTAACTAAATACGTAGTGGATTATTACTAATTTGAACTTTCACAGTTACAAACTTCCGACTCAATTGTATAAACGAAGTTAAAATTAAAAAGCTTATTAAAACGGAGCGCACTGTGAGTACACCTTTACAATGACCCTGAACTTGCTTGAACTATACACAACACAATTTGTTGATATTTTTGTTTTAAAATATTTCATAACTTTATGCAAAGCCCAAATTTCCAATTTATTTGTAGAAAAAATATTGTTCTGAATAATTATGATTCAGAAAAATATTTTTCTTCTTAGGTCACGTTTTGAAAACTAATTTTAAGTTTAAATTAAACACCAAAATCCCAGATTCCAGATTTTTTTTTGACGCACATCTGCTATTCAGTAATTCATAGTATGAAGTAAATCATACTTGGTGTTTAATTTAAACTTAAAATTAGTTTTCAAAACGTGACCTAAGGAGAAAAAATATTATTCTGAATCATATTCAGAATAATATATTTTTTATTAAAAAATTGCGTGAAATCCCTGTTTTTTTTAAGGTTAAAGCTATTTGGGCTGTATTAACATGCCTTCCCGAAATATTTTTGAAGCGTATGCCTATCACAGGCTCTAAAATTATATAAATTACTAGCTGCCCGCCCCGGCTTCGCACGGGTTGCGGTACTTATCTACGGCGTACCCTACCTACCTACCCTACCTACCCTACCTACCTACCTACCCTACCTACCTACCCTACCTACCTACCCTACCTACCTACCCTACCTACCTACCCTACCTACCTACCCTACCTACCTACCTACCCTACCTACCTACCCTACCTACCTACCCTACCTACCTACCCTACCTACCTACCCTACCTACCTACCCTACCTACCTACCTACCCTACCTACCTACCTACCCACCTACCCTACCTACCTACCTACCCTACCTACCTACCAAAAAAAAAAAAAAAAAAAATAGATGTTGGCCGATTCTCATAGATACCGGATAAGCACAAAAAATTTCATCAAAATCGGTTAAGCCGTTTCGGAGGAGTATGGCAACGAAAACTGTGACACGAGAATTTTATATATTAGAAGATGTTTTGATATTTTGGTTGACAAACGAGACATTAACAATAGGTATTGACAACAAATGATCATAACTTAGTTCCTCTAGAAGAGGGAGTGTCGCGTAGATCTATCACACATTGTAATAATCAACCATTTTGAAATCGGTCTGCATTGTAATGTTTCGTACTTTCATAATCTAGGTTAGGAACATTATTAGATACATTACTGTATCAAATAGTTTTGATAATGATTATCGTCTCCAGAATTTAGTAACATTAGCTATGTTTACAAACGGTTCTTTCTCTATAATAATTTGTTGGTGAAATAAATTACAGACATCTAAAACACAGTTTTTATAGCGGTTGCATTAGAAGTTAGCATAATTATCGATGTAAACATCTACAAAATATCAATATCTTGTAAGAAACTATTGCTATCGGACCAGCACAATCTAATTAAGGGGCAGTACTTAATTTTTCAATTATATTAATGAAGATAATAATCAATAATTATCGATATTACCATTCCGCATGACGAGAACCTCGTGAAAGCTGAGAAAGAGAAACAAATTAAATATCTCGACTTAGCACACGAGGTTGTTGACATGTAGAATGTGAGCTCGGCTGTCATTGTGCCGATTGTCGTATCGGCCAATGGCCTGATGGCGCAAAGCCTCGATCAACATCTCTCGAGGTTCTCATTAGGCGGTTGGATCAAGGGCCTGATTCAGAAAGCAGTACTCCTTGATACGGCTCGTATCGTGAGGAGGTTCCTGTCTCTGCAGACCTAACCACCGGTAGCTTGGACCCTGCTCCCGATACCGGCGGACCGCAATTTTTTTATTTTTAAATGTTTTTATAAAAATATTTAAAAATGTATTCAATAAGTAATAGTCATAAACCTTGATACCTTGGTGTGCATGGGGTCCTGCAATGCTTCGATCCCCAGGTAGTACAGGTATTTTTATTTTTATTTTTTATTGTGTATTTCCATTACTCAGTAACAGCTCGGAATCTAGATTTGTGCCCGGTTAATGGCATACGGAGAGGGAGCAGTGGTGGCCCAGTGGTACTAGCCCCGACTTATAAGTTGTATATCCTGGGTTCCAACCCAGGCAGGCGCTTTACTTTGTGTAATTCTTCATCACCACTGCTCTCGAAACGGTGAAGGAAAACATCGTGAGGAAACCGGCATGCCCTAGAACTAGAAATTCGAAAACATGTGACATCTACCAACCCGCACTGGGCCCGCTTGGTAGATTACAGCCCACTCCCTCTCACAGAGAGGAGGTCTGTGTCCCAGCAGTGGGAACGTTATAGGCTGATATTTGTAAAGCTAAAATGGGAATATTAACGAGGTGTCGGTTGTCCAGCGGCGAGATGGTCAGACGATATTGTTATCATGGCGGGTAGAACCTGGACGAGGCTGGCACTGGAGCTTAGGGATTGGCTTTTCACAAGAAAAGAGAGGCCTTTAATGTCCAAAAGTGGGTGAAGTCGGGCTGCGGAAGATGATGATTATAATGGCAATATTGTGTATTGTGAATATAATTAAACACCTCTGTCAACCCCTTTGAGGGGTACACGGTACAGCCATGATGTTTATACTATACTATATTCCTCTGACATCTAGTCTTGTGGGTGTACTATAGGTACACCACTGCCTAACCCTTCGGGGATTTGAAGCGTGATGTTACAATCTGGACTTAGACCAACGATGACAGAGCTTTCCAAGAGGCACAAGGGCGTCTTTGTTAGGAGACCTTTCCACAGACTGATCGACTCAAGCGCAGCTTTTTAGCTCAAACAGATCGATCCTTACAGCAACAAGCCACAAGCCCATCTGCCTATCACTCACAAGATGGATTACTTATATTACCAAAAGCGCCATAATTATAATGGATAGATTTTTAATTAATATTTTAGCGTCTTTTTTGCATCACGAAAATAAGTGCTGATGAAACTGTTTCACACATTTGAGTCAAGGATGATACGTACATGACATGTATTAGATACCTGGTGTAATTGACTGATGGAAGGTTAACTTAATATTTGCATTAAATATTATCTAAAGTATACATACTATAGATAATATTTAATACAAATATTAAGTTAATTAAGTTGTATATACTAGTTTTAAGCGCGGTTTCTGTTGCATTCATTTTTATTTTTTGAAATGTCAAGATGTTTGTTCACAGGCACTTGTTGCCAGCCCTACACTGTCCTCCCACTATGAACACTGTAATTTGAAACATTGTAAAAGCCCCTTATTTTTAAAAGAGTAACCGTGGAGTTTCTTGCCGGCTCTTCTCCATAGGAAACAACCAATTGGAACCGTGCACCTAGCTTCTGACGTTTCATAAGTGCCCATGTTGGTTTATGTGAAATGAAATATTTTGATTTAGATTTTTTGTTTGAAAATGCGTGGGCGTAGTTAAAGTGGTCAATCTTTTGAGCTCTAGATCGCCTGTTATATTTTTAGATCATAATAGAATGATGCATAATTTAAAAGATCAAGCTATGATAGCTTGACCTTTTGGATTGCGACTAGGATATCAACATATGATGCCGACGTAGAAAAATTTATGGCAGCCCTTCACTAGGAATTCTCATGGATCACATAAGAAATTCTAGAGATAATTTGGAAATAGGCTAACATTCGATCTTTACCTGTACCCCGGGCGCGTCCTAACTAAAATATAATCGTCGCGGGAGTGATCGATCTATGCGATCGTTTGTATGAATTTGTACGTACAGATGAGACTTGATTGATTGCGCGTATATGTCTTATTTATATTAAAGAGCTCGACGAGGGTTTTTGGTTAGGACGCGGTCCATTTTGTTCGGCGGACCTGAACGCGTGGTCACGTCGAAAGAGGGGGCATTCCGGTTTACCGAATAAATGAATGACATAATGAAAGCGCCGATCGCGTATTTACGCGTACGATCTTGGTAGTCAAAAGCCTAAAAGTCTGACAACCACTCCTAATAAGTGGTATCGTATTACCCAGTAACTGGGTTGTGGAGGTCAGATAGGCAGTCGTTCCATGTAAAATATTTGTATTCAGCTGCGACCGGTTAGACTAGAAGCCGATCAAACGTAGTAAAAAAGAAAGAAAGAAAATACGTTTATTTGCAGTAAACATGACGCAGAGAAAAACACCAAATACAAAAAAGAGCGAGTTGGGGGAAAATATGCATCACATCCACGCAAAACAGCAATCGCTCAGCATAATGCTACGACCCTATGCGAGACAGAGCCCCAGCGCTGGTTTCCAGCGACAGCCGGCGTTGACGTGATAACGTCAACCAGTGCAGCATACGAAAATCTAAAAGTAACAAAAAAAAAATACACTTCATCTAGTTCTAAATGTCGTCGTATGCTGTCGTTAAATGTATGTGTCGTCGGTATAAGACTATGCCAATTGATGATCTGGCAATAAAATTTGACTAGTCTACCTTTCACATAGTCTTTTGTGTTTTATCTTTTGCTTTTAGTTTATTCCGATTCAATGTTTGTTGTCCTCCAATGTAAGTCTTTAAATAAAGTGACTACAACCAACAATGCAGTATGTTGCATCAGGAAATCTGTCACAATGAGGTCAAGGCACCCCCATCTAATAGTTCTTGCATGATATTCTATTAAATTAATAAACATTATTACAAATTATATAATTTTTAAGACAATATCTACAATTCTTATATTGTTATAAATATTTATCGACATTCTTGTGAAAACGATTGGGTGTAACAATAGCGAAAGTAATCGGTTTTATAATAAAAATTGTGAAAATATACACAATGTTGATATACATACCGTAAACATATGTTCGTATACATACCGTATACATACCTACTTGATTTCATGATAATCAATCAATTTGCCTAGCATTTTCCTCAACTACACTCGAGAGCAATGAATCCGGGTCACTTAAAGAATCCTAAAAATCTCGGAAGCTAAAAATGCTAGGTTAATGCAATAAATTGTATTTAATAGACAATGTAATACTCCTTAAATGAAGGTATTAAAACTTCTTAGTTATTGTAAAGTTATATCATAAAAAAATCAAATTTGAAAAAGGGCCACTTTCGAAGATGGAACTACGAAATTACAGCATTTGGTTTTGCTTTTGTTTGTAATCTGTCATTTATGTGGGTACATAAACCATGTTGATAGTGCTCTATATTCATTATTCAAGCTGAAATTATGTCGCTTACGCCTGAAGAATGCACCAGAATACTTACAATGCTGGAAACCGGCCGGAGTCAGCGCGATACAGCCAGGACTGTCGGTGTGTCGCTGTCAACAGTACAAAGAGTTCTCCGACGTTACGAAGAAACTGGTTCTAACCTACGCAGACCAGGAACGGGCAGAACCAGGTGTACCACAGCACGAGAAGACCGATACTTGGTGAACACCATGCTTCGAAATCGCTTTCTCACAGGAACTGAACTCACAAATCAGTTTCGACGCCTCGGAGGAAGTAACCCAAGTGCATGGACAGTAAGACGTCGGCTTGCTGAATCTAACTTAAAACCCCTTAGACCTGCAAACGGCCCTAAACTGGAGCGTGGGCATCGTATTTCAAGACTAAGATATGCCCAGAGCCACGTAAATTGGAGTATTGAAGATTGGTCAAAAGTTATGTTCTCCGACGAATCAAAATTTATGCTCTACAAGCACGATGGAAGACACAGAGTGTATCGAAGACCAGGGGAAAGATTCAAGCAAGCATGCATCGAAGAAAAAGTAGCCTACGGTGGTGGGTCTGTACTTGTGTGGGCCGGAATTTCTTCTGAAAGTCGCACAGAGCTGGTGATCATAGAAAACGGCTCTTTAACTAGCGTAAGATATGTGGAAGAAATCCTCAATGATCACGTTGGTCCATTTATGGTCAATTTAGGTGAGGATGCTATATTTATGCATGACAATGCCCGACCTCATACAGGTAGGATTGTGAATGACTACCTTCAAGAGATGAACATTACTCGTATGGAGTGGCCAGCGCGCAGCCCGGATATCAACCCGATCGAGCATGCTTGGGACGAGCTAGGCAGATGCGTAAAACAACGAAACCCTCCCCCAATCACGCTTCGTGAGCTCAAAATTGCTCTCACAGAGGAATGGGAGAATATTCCCCAAAATCGTATAAGGAACTTGGTGTACAGCATGCCAAACCGCGTAAACGCAGTAATGGAAGCACGAGGAGGCAATACGAAGTATTAAAATTCAAGAAAATCGTAATAAAGTTCAAAAATTTCATGTTTCCTATTTTTGTTTTAAGGAGAGATCAGCAGTTTTTTTCTTTATGTAATTTTGTGTTAATAAAATGTATGGTGACTCATATTTTTTTTACTTTCATTTAAGGAGTATTACATTGTCTATTAAATACAATTTATTGCATTAACCTATCATTTTTAGTTTCCGAGATTTTTAACATTCTTTAAGTGACCCGGATTCATTGCTCTCGAGTGTATGTTGGGGTCGGCTAACTGGACATAAAGAAAGAAAGAAAAATGCGTTTATTAGCGTTACAGCAACAAAAATACACCTTAAAACTAAAAAAAGGAAAACAATTATTAGAATTCTAAAGGGGCCTGAGCTCAGCATACTTTCAGATGACAAGGTCTACCACCTGACGCTGGTTTTCAGCTGCAACTCATGAGTGTCATACGCTAGAATAATAAACAAATAGGGAAGTGTGTGTAATAATTATGTTGCTAGGAATGACTGAACTTTCATGATAAATAAGAGACAAGGTGAGTAGTCCGTAAATAATCAGCAAATAAGATTCATTAATAAATTATAAATGTACGCACAGACAGATCGCACGCATTCTTATTAAACATGCAAAAATTTCAGATATATAAATTTTATAATTTACGAGAATTATGTTAAATATTCGTATATTTATTACTACTACACGACTTAATAATAGTTCAGTAATAAATATTTACGACTGACGTTTTCATTTAATAAAGCAGGACACTTCATGATTTACAATATTTTATTCCTTTATTACGCATAATGGCATCAATTGAAATGGATTCGTAGAAGTTCATAATATCAATTATTAAATGATCAATTTTAGAATAGTTCATTTAAAAATTTAATCAATTCCAAAGCTTTAATGTAGTGTTTCAAGAGTGGTTAATTTTTTTGTAGTTTGTAATTTAGATAGAAGATTTCCGTTCAGTATTCGGTAAAGCGACTCATTACTCGTAGTTTTGTTAGGTTTTCGTCAAGAACATGGGCGGAAATGTCCTTTTGTCTGCTGAAAATAACAAAGTGAGATTATCGAGCCTGTAAAACCAGTCAGGGATACCTACCTAGGGAACCTAGGCAACTGAGCATTTCCGAGTTGTAAACATTTTTTCTTTCGCCGGGGTCATTCAAAGCCTATCAATTTTTCTAATTTTCCCTTTGACCAGTCATAGTGACAGCTTTTAAGAGCTCCATATTATACACAGGACTTTTAAAATTGTCTACTAATTATTTTTAAAAGAACTTTATGAAGAAGGTATTCAATTTTATTTACCTACTTTTCTTTGTATTAAGACCTTGGTTGACGGCTATTCCGTTGCATCATCGATCATTGATCACGGTAACCGGTAACACGGTAACGGTTTGAAACGTGAGCATCTTTCTTTTGATCGCAATCAAATCAGCCAAATGCTAGGACCAGATGGTTTTGGTAGATAGCTTATTTTAAAATGACCTCGGTATTTTGACATCATTTTGTTGGTAAAAGCTTTTATTTTTGACTTCATTGAAATGAATGACGTGAATCACATTTCAATATTCAAACTCACGTTTGAAAAAATGCGGTCATCTTTGATCAGTTTCAAAACTTATTACAATCCTTACTAATATCATAAATGCGAAATTAAGTTTGTTTGTTTATTTGTTTGTTACGTTTTCACGTTAAAACGATTGAATGGATTTGGATGATAAAATTTGGCACACAGATAGACCATGATCTGGCTAAGGACATAGGCTTCTTTTTATCCTGGATCGCAGACCAAGTCGCGGGCAACAGCTAATAAATAATATTATTAAAGATAATTCTGAATTTCTGAAGACAGTGCAATGCATTCGGCACGTTTAATTCATTAATGTTCGGAACGTCAACACTAAAGACAGCCCGAAATATCGCCTTTGATTTTAATTACTGATAACGATTTTACATGCTTACATGAATAACCTTGCAATGCCCGGTAAGTAACTAAAACTCGCAGGAACCAAAAACCAAAAATTAACGCCGGCAAAACCATTGCTGGGGCTCTGTCTCGCATAGGGTCGTAGCATTATGCTGAGCGATTGCCGTTTTGCATGGATGTGACGCATATTTTCCCCCAACTTGTTCTTTTTTGTATTTGTGTGTTTTTCTCTGCGTCATGTTTACCGCAAAATAACGTATTTTCTTTATTTTCTCCCCTTTTTTCAAGTATTATTTAAAAAGCCAAGAAGATTAAGTAAAGGTGGGTACTGAAGTAAATAAATAACTTCTGAACCTAGTCACAGATTTCAAAATTCTATTTACTTAAGGTACTGACTCACTGACCATTCAAGCAAATAGAACCTGCAATTATATTTTCAACACAATGAAACGGTAAGACAATCTCAATCACTTATCTAACCAAAGCTTACGAATAGTACCTACAGTAGGTACCTAACCAAATAATCAGTACAATGTAATAGATTGTCAGTCAAACTGATGGATAGCTGGCGTTCCATTTGTCCATGTCATATTGATAGACTTGACTAATGAGAGCAGAGGTACGTGATGACAACTTGATGACGTCACAAAGAATAATAGTCTAATACGTACGTCACCACCCGAAGCTTCTGTTCACATTCCCGGATCACACATACCTACAATTGCCGACGGAAATCCAGCACTAACTATGCACCTGCCGGGGTCGCGGATTGTTCGAAAGAGTTACCGTGGCCCTGACGCACAGGCAACTGAAAGAACACGGGTGGGTTTTGGTCAGTAAGAGTCTGACACGCCCTTCCGCTCCGCTCAGAGCGAGAGAGGTCATTTGATGATTCCCACCCAAAAAAAAAAGTACTGACTATGCATCCAGAATGTGTAAAAATACACTTCACTAAAGGATGATTTTAAGAGCTTAAATAGCTGATACTTTTTATCTGTTTACAACAATATACTTTCTAAGACTACCAATTTCACTGCCAAGCCTGGTGATACAGTTTGTTTTTATTGGCAGACGAAAGGACGAAGCTCAAAGTCTGGACGGTGTCCGTTCGCCTTTTACAATCTATGTGTTTGTGGTATACGCAATCTCATCAATGGTTACCTGAATAACTAGTATTGAAGCATTTGGTTTGCTGAAACTTATCCTTACAATTTTCATCTATTCGACTATTACTTATAGTCTCACTAATTCCATCCAATCCGGACTACAACCCGAAACTACGTGGCAGCTGAAATAGATTCGATGACAGTATTCTTTCAAAAGCTGCCCTTACTACGTACCTACTGCTAAACAATACAACAATTATAACCTTCTAAAAGTAATTAAATCGGATCATAATCAAGCGACAGGATGCTATAAACATAATCAGGGTTTTGATAACCAAAGTAAAAAATCTACATGCTCACGACGCATCGTGGTCGTGGTGCAAATGACCTGGACTGCCGTGTCGACCAACTTATTGATTTTGACCAAGTACTCGTCACGCGTCGAGTACGAACTAAGATAGTTTGGTTCCGTAGGTAATAAATTTAATATTAAGAAGTTAAGTTACGGTTAAGGCATCGTCTTGGGTACGCTCATTACATAATCAAAATTAAAATCACAATATTTTATTTCACATAAACCTACTCGGAAATGGGTACTTATGAGACATCAGAAGCTACATAGTTGCACGGTTCCAATTGGTTGTTTCCTGTGGAGAAGAGCCGGCAATAAACTCCACGGTTACTCTTTTAAAATTAATTGGCTTTTACAATGTTTTCAAATTACAGTGTTGATAGGTATGGGAGGATATTGTAAGCCTCATCCAATGCTTTCAATTTACTACAAAAAATTGTATAGTCTGCCTACTTAGAAAGATGTAGTAAGTACTTCTTGCTGCTAACAGAATAACCCGAGTTCTATATACCTAGTTCTGTTTTTCATGATCAAAGATTCTGTACTTTCCTTACTTTACCTTTTCAGGAAATAACGCAACGGTTTGAATGCTATTATGACCGATTGACCGCCCTTAATTTGTTAAATTACATAAACCATCACTTTCTGACATTCTCTTGGGTTTTAGACTTAATCTTCGCAAAAGTTGACCTTTTCTGTACTCTTCAGCCAATAACATTATCCAATAAGTACCCAAATCCTACTGAGTCATAATTTAGAGGTAAGTACAATTTCTCATGATCCTCTCGATTACACGTAGGCAACCCACAAAAACTAGATAAATGGCGGAAATGTCTCAATGCAGCAAATTGTACATGTTGAGTAATAATAAGATATACCATAATTTGCGTTTCGATAGGCTCATGTGCTTTGTAAGTATTTTATAAGCATCGTTAGTTGGAATAGCTGTTATTGGACGGATGTGAACATGATCAGAGTTTAAACTAAGTTCATGGTATTTTTGGGTTTTATGGAACATAAGTCGGCAAAATGAATGCTTAAATTGTGTTTTTCTTTACTTGTCATTTGGTGAACAAACATGGTGTATTAAGATTTCAAATTTGACAAAATTAAAGCAGTTTTTGAAGTAAAACCAAAAGTTTCAAATTGTGTCTTGATGTGTTGATTTTGTTTCTAAAATAAGTCAAATATTGAAAATACACTGTAATAGTTACTGTGATTAAAAATGACGTCCTAATTATTTATTAATTTTGCAATACTTAATAAGGTAAGAATTGCAAAAACATAACTACATTTGTAAGGCTTGAAGTTTTGACAGAAACAGGTAGTCGTACCTTTTCGAGTAAGACTAATAGCGATGAGTTGTAGACGTCAATGATGGATAGGTCCTTCAAAGGAATGTGGAATCATAGGTAATCTTTGTCAATACATACATATTTATTAATTATTTATTAATAATTTCTTAAATAACACCATTCAAGCTCTATTGTACCACTATTTAAATACTAAAAGCAGCTGCTAACAAGAACCAAAGAATTTCTTCTTTTTAAACGACTTCAAAAAAAGGAGGAGGTTCTCAATTCGACTGTGTTTTTTTTTAATGTGTGTTAGCTCAGAACTTTTTTCTAGGTGAACCAATTTGGATGATTCTTTTTTTATTTGAAAGCAGGTGCTTTAGATGTGGTCCCATATAAATTTGATCAAGTTCTGAGCCGGAGTTTTGGAGTTATCTTTAATACTGCGTATTTTTTCCACTTAGTTTATATTGATGATGTTTTAATAATATTCCTATCACTGTTATTTACATATCAAGTAGTGGTATACGAATTTCTGTGGGGTAGATACCACAACTAAAAAGTGAAAAAATAAAAACTTTTTTACAAAAAAGTCAACCGACTTCCAAAAAAAAATACAAACATGTGAAAAATAACTTTAATTTCGGAAGTCGTTGGCAAAAAACGACAATACAAAACCAAAGACACCGACTTTCGAAATTTAAGTTATTTTTCACATTTTTGTGTTTTTTGGAAGTCGGTTGATTTTTTTGTAAAAAAGTTTTTCAATGCACTGTATATATCAACACATATGGAAGTTTCTTTGTTGGTCTGTTTGATTCGTTTTAAGGGCTAAACCACTGCACGGGTTTAGGTGAAATTCTGTTCAAAGTTAATCCCTGAAGTTCCAGTTTGTTTAACAAAATGCGAAATCCATAGGACATATCTTGCATAATATTTCAAGTAGTTGGTCAAATTATTGCGAACATATTCAGAGTTTAAAGGCTCGCAAACAGACGCGACGCGATAGTGCGACGCGACTCTAGTAGAACATATGAAAACTTAATGGAAACTATTCTACAAAAATCACGTTAATTTTAGATGTTACGATTGAAAGTAAAATGAAATTCGATGGTATATGTCATGGCATAGCTAGAGTCTTAGCAGTTAAAGGCAACCTTCATCCATGAGAAAGACGAAGTGGTCAAATTCTTGATTAAGGTATTTTAATGATTGCTTTCCAACATGGACACGGAATGCTAGATGCACTTGGGACTGGTACGAATTTGGCTAATGTCCTTTTACATATAGCTAATTATGTAATCAGGAGGCGCGGTATACAAATCATTAAATGGTGAAGATTCTTAATTACTTAAATACAGCCAGCAGTGAGAACAGCCTTTTTTTGTGTAAGATATAAAGATTAGCTTGTAACTGAGTGACAGGCTGATTTAATGCCATACGGCCCTACTTCCGGCCCTTGAAAAATACACTACAAATTAATTAATTAAAGCATAGGAGGCAGACCATCTTATATTTTATCCATATCCATATCGATACTAATATAAATCCGAAAGTAATAATAATAATAATAATCCAGTCTCTTGAGTACATAACCAGTTGATAGCGATGCGGAGGAATTTTTCGACGTCATATTTTAATTTGTTCATAGTTTTAGTCAGGTTAGGTTATTATATTTTAATTGTATATACTGTAATTTAATATTTTTATTTACCCCAAATAAAAATATTAAATGCGAAAGTAACACTGTCTGTCTGTCATATTTTCACGGCTAAATCACTAAACCAATCGTTATGATATTTAACAGATAGGTAGCTTCGGATCTGGAGAAGCATGGGCTACTTTTCATCTGGGTTATTTGTATTAAACACGATGAAACACAAAATACACGCAAACGAATTTGCGGACAACAGCTCGTAGACCTATGTATATATCCTATGTCCTATATAGAGTGGAAGGGACATATTATATTGACCCACAAACTGTTACCATGGATTCATTTCATGATTCTGAACGCCCTTGCGTTGAAATTTCTCAAACGTTATTTAATAAAAAAAAATTGCTGTTCCATAAATTTTGATCGTGTGGGTATGATGGCACTTTTCTATGAAATGGAAGTTTTTCTTTTTTGATGACTGACTAAATTTTCTACGCTAGGGGTCTAGAACCATGTGCTGAATCCATGGGAACCGTTTGTGTGTCATTGTCCCTGCCAGCCTGTATGTTCATTGTCCCTGCCAGCCTGTATGTTCATTGTCCCTGCCAGCCTGTATGTTCATTAAATTCTGCTGACACCTATCCCAAGGAAGAATGCAAGGATGACCGTGATCCTTCGTGTATTGAACCCGGACACTCATAAGAAACTAATAATCACGCAATTCTAAAAATACATTAAAAATAAACAACGTAGATAAGTAAATTGGTACTACAAATACCACCGCATGAAGTACCTACAGCGATTATAAAAATCTGTATGTTAAATGTTATTAAATTGTTTTTTATTGTACGTAATTATATTTAAATACATGACGTGTATATTATTTTTATAAATTCGTCGGTCGAGGCATATTTTATTTTAATTAATTAAATTATAAGGTCCATGAAATAATTGAAAGGTACGTATTACAAGTTTATAATAGACCTTAAATTTTATATTGATTACAGGGTTCTTCATTGTGACAACATTAAGAATTGTTGTTAAATAGTTACTAAAAGCCGCATAATTAGTTTTTCAGTATGTGGGTGTACTAATATAGGTACAACTCTATCTAACCCTTCAGGAAAAATAAGCGTGAAGGTTTTGGCAAGCATTTATCTACTACAGGCTAAACGGCGCATTTCACCAGACATCTCGGAGCCCACTATTATGTACTTAGTACAGAGTTAGTACGCTAAACTTGTGGTTTTAGCTACACAGCAAACCGTGCCTTTGGCTATATAGGTAACATAAGAAAAATAAGAGTTATAAAAAGATAATTTTGCACCAAATTTCAATGTACACAATACCAGCCAAATACAAGTCAATTTCACAAAAAATATCTTTTGTCAATTCCTATATCCGTATGATATTCCGTCATACAAGAACATCAGTTAACCAAAATAAATGTAGTTCCGTTCACACTAGTACCAACTTCTACAAAAACCTCCACGGATCTCCAATTTATAATAAACAAAGTAAATCCCACCATACATGGGTCCACTCACACAGACACACACGCTCACAATAATTAGAGTATCAGTAATATTGATCGAGTTATTGAGTAAGAACCCACACATACACACAGACACTGTGGAATCTTCACTATTAGTACTGTCAAAGGTTAGCTCCGTGCACACAATTTTGAGTAACCTAGCATGGTGAACGAATTAACTTCATATAAATAGGATGCAGTTACTCGGTTATGCACATTCGGTGATCATCCCGTGGTAGATCAACAGCTTAGAAATGAAGCTGGTAATACATTCAATAAATAAATAATAATTAATACAAAATATTTCATTAATATATTTTCTTTTATAAAAAAATAATAATTTCGAAATTTTAAAATAACGGTTGATTTTTGTGTTTTAATAATTCGGAATTCAAAAAAGGTTTTTACATAAAAATGGATTGCAGTGAAAGTTTTAAATTTACGAATTTAAGAGTGTGACGGTTGATTGATTAGTTAATTTTCCAAAATTCTAACTAATGATAATAATAATAATGGTTAATTTTCTGTAAACTTGATGACATGTACCCAATCAAGGGCTTCCCTTTCTAACTGTGACTCAACTTAGATTTATGACAAATCAGTGCCTTCAAATTATCGTAGTTCGTAACCTTCCATTATTTCCATTAAGTCAAATTATTTTAATTTTTTTCAGCTCATCATCTTAACAGTAGTAGCGTGCAGCTATGCTGACAAGCTGGACAGGACGTACTTGCCTCCTGCAAGTGCTGGAACTGCCGGAGGAAGCCCAGGATCTTTGACTGCACCTGGAGACGAGCCTGGCTTTGACCTACCCAAAGGTCCTTCTTCATTTGGCCAGCCTTCAGGTCCAACTGGTTCTATTGGATTTGGTCAGCCCTCGACACCTGGTCAGACTGGATTTGACCAGCCTGCTTCTCAATACGGTGCTCCTACTGGTGGCGTTGGAAGCCCAGCACCTGGTCAGAGTCCTACTGGATTCGGTCAGCCTACTTCTCAATACGGTGCTCCTGCTAACGGTGCTGTTTTAGCTACTGGTCAAAGCCCCAATGGATTCAGTCAACCTGCCTCTCAATATGGTGCACCTACTGGTGGAGTTGGAAGCCCAGCTCCCAGCCAGGGTCCTACTGGATTTGGCCAGACACCTTTCGGAGGGCAAGGACCACAAGACGCATCCGCTTACTCTGGTCAGCCCCAACCTGAACGCGAACGTGCCTCCATCGACAAGAACGCCGAAATCCTAAGATACGAGAACCAGAACGATGGCGAAACCTTTTCGTACAGCTTCGAGACTTCCAACGGAATTTCTGCTGAAGAATCTGGTGTAGCTACGAACGGTGTGCAAGCTCAGGGTGGTTTCTCTTACACTGGTGATGATGGCCAGCAATACAGCGTGACTTATACTGCTGATGAGAATGGTTATCAGCCCCAGGGCGACCATTTGCCGACTCCTCCTCCCATTCCTGAAGAGATCCTGAAGTCTTTGGAAGACAACGCGAGGGCTGCTGCTGCTGGTACACAAGAAGGTACGGCTATTAACTATTATCATTATTATTATAATTATGATGAACAATGTGCAATTCCTTTGTCGCATTCGTGGGAATTTGTCAGTGTTGTCCTAACAAGCGATGAAGTGATAATTTAAAGTGGTCAGATCATAGAACCGATCTAGTTTTTGTTATAAAAATGTTGTCATACTTACATTTTGCAACGTGGGTGCGTGCAAAAATCGTGTTAATTGTATTTATAACTCAGACCGGAAACATCTATCTGTACGCCATACAAATTCTTGTTACATGCGGGAATCGAACCACTGACCCGCTGAAACACTGCACTAGTTTTTGTTCTGCAAAAGTGTTAAACTTGATATGTTCTAGGTCTTAATACGTATTTTACATAAGTGACTGACAAATACTAAGCCTGAAAAATGGCAAAACTAGTGTTTTTCCTTACAAATTCAGTTTGACGTAATTACTATAATTTGCTTCTTAAATATTACTTTAACGTCAGTTACTTCAGATACAGATATTAAAGCAGTGAGTTATAATTGCTCAGCATAAGGTCCTGGGTCCAATTCCCAGGTCGGCTAAAGTGTTATTGGGTTGTTCCACTACGAATTTCTCAATAGCAGCCCGGAGTCTTTATTTGGACCCGGTTGATGGCAATATGGTCGCCCTCAATTACATGGGACTTAAACATAACTGGCGAAATGTGGGTGTACTATTAAGTCACCTCTGCCTAACCCTTTTGGCAGAGCAGGCGTGATGTAATGTTATGCATGAGTGAAATTTCATCAGTTTATTTAGATACCCATGTAGAAGAAGACATTGACTGACATTGACTACTGACACCGATTTAAAATCTTTACGTTAAGTAACGAATTTAATTACTACCATTAACATTTTAATAGCGGTAAATCACCTTTGAACTAATATGTTTTTACTAAATTACTATTACTCTTGTATTTGCACGATATTTTGGAGAATAGCGTATGGTGTAATGATTGAGTAAGTTTGCAAGGTCAGCAGTGTGGCAGCTAAGGGTGCGTCCTATGTATGTTCTCTATAAAAGATTGTTTGCCATTGTTAGATAAAACTGGCCGGCTAGCTTTCTTAACAAAACTTTATGCCTTCAGTTTTTTGTAAAATTTACAGTATTTTTGATGCCTTATTTATTTATTGGACGATTTCAGATACAAAGCTTAAGGCGTCTTTTTCAAACTGAATCCATGTTTTTTTTGTAAATCTTACTTACCATAATCTAATCATTCCAAAAATACTGTTTCAGGTGCCTACAACCCCGATGAAGACTCCAGTCCGATTCCCCAGCAGTACTACGGTGCAGCTTCCCCATCTTACCAGCCCCAGGGTCAACCAGGACAGTCTCCCAGTTCCTACCAGGCTGGCCAGGGTCCTGCTTATCAATACGGTGCTCCTGCTCAATCTGGACCTGAGGTATCTGGATCTCAAGGCTTCCCTGGTCAACGTGGTCAATCACCTGCGTCTCAGTACGGCTCTCCAGCTCAATCGGGACCTACCGGATCTTCAGGCTCTCAAGGATTCCCTGCCCAACGTGGTCAAGGACCTGCCTCACAGTACGGCTCCCCTGCTCAAACTGGACCTGTATCTTCAGGAGCTCAAGGCTTCCCAGCCCAACGTGGTCAAGGACCTGCCTCACAGTACGGATCCCCTGCTCAAACTGGACCTTTATCTTCGGAACCTCAAGGCTTCCCAGCCCAACGTGGTCAATCACCTGCTTCTCAATACGGCTCTCCAGCTCAATCGGGACCTACCGGATCTTCAGGCTCTCAAGGATTCCCTGCCCAACGTGGTCAAGGACCTGCCTCACAGTACGGATCCCCTGCTCAAACTGGACCTGTATCTTCAGGTCCTCAAGGCTTCCCAGCCCAACGTGGTCAATCACCTGCTTCTCAATACGGCTCTCCAGCTCAATCCGGTCCTTCTGGCACAAGCGGTCTTACAGGGTCTGGTTTCCCTGAGCAACGTGGTCAATCTCCTGCTTCTCAATTTGGTGCCCCTACCTCATCTGGATCTCAGGGTTCTCAAAATGGTGCGCCTGCATCATCTGCTTTTAGTTCATCTAGGACAACTGGCTCTCAGGGTGGTCGTGACTCTGGTTATCAGTACAATGCTCCTGGTGCGGCTCCATCTGGATCTCAAGCCTTCCTTACTCAAGGTAGTCAGACCCCTGGTAACCAGTACGGTGTCCCTACTTCCTCTGGATCTGCCCGCGCATCTGGACCTCAAGGTTTTCCGTCTCAGGGTAGCCAGCCAGCATCTCAATATGGATCTCCTGCTGGTTCGAGCCCGTCAGGACCCCAAGGTAACCAAGGCCCATCCAACCAATACGGTGCCGCTACTTCCTCTGGACCTTCCAGGCCATCAGGACCTCAAGGCTTCCCATCTCAGGGTAGACAATCCCCAGCTAACCAATACGGTGCTCCTACATCCTCCGGATCACCCAGGCCATCCGGAACTCAAGGTTTCCCTTCTCCGAGTAGTCTATCTCCTACCTCTCAATATGGTGCTCCTGGTACTTCTACTTCTGGGTCGGTCAGACCTTCCAGTCCTCAAGGTTTCCCATCTCAACCTTCTGGCATAAACAAGGGTTCTCCGTTTGCCCCTGCTGGACCTTCTGGAAACAATGGACCTGCTCGCTCTGGACCTCAGGGACAGGCAGCGGGACAAGATGATGGATATCAGTACGATAGACCTCAGGGTCAGTTTGGCAGACCAAACCAACCTGGACAGTTCGGTCAGCAACCACAAACGCAAGGACCTGCTTTCCCCAGACCCACCGCACAAGGTTTTGCACCATCAGGCCCCGCTGGTTCATCAGGACCGAGTGGCTCCACTGTCTCTACCAGCCAAGAACCCGTCTTCGGTAAAGGTCCCGCCGGTCCCACTTCTGGACCTTCCTCCGGTCCTCAAGCAGCTAGATTCCCCGTATCATCTATTGATCAAGGATACCCTAGAGGCCCCACAGGTTCGCTCCCTGGCAATGGCCCAAGTGGATCAGCAAAGGGTCCCATTGGTCAGGGCTCTCCATTCAGGCCAAGTGGCTCAGCTGAACAGTACACACCATCAGGGCCATCTGGTTCCTCTGGCCCCACCGTCACTGGTTTCCCCAGGCCTGGTGGCTCTGCTGGGCTTACTTCAGGACCTGCTCAGGGACCTTTCGGACGTCAGCCCTCCGGACCCAGCTCTGGCATGTCTGACTCTGGTTATGAATACAACCGCCCTGGATCTCAGAGCCCTCAGTCTGGACCTGCTCAGGACTCTGGTTTCGGTCCCTCTGGTCTGAACAGGCCGGGACAAACCGGCGCCCAGTCTGGCTTTGGACCCGTAGGTCAAGACAGGCCTGGTCAGCAAGGCCCTCAGTCTGGTTTCGGTCCTGCAGGACAAGACAAACCCAGCGAGAACTTCGGTGGACCCCGCCAGCCCCCGAGCTTCAGCCCCGAAGAAGGATACAAATACTAAACCAAGGATAGATTAATTTATTTATAATTAAGTTTCAAGCAAATAGATAAAATGTAAAAAAAAACACGCATACGCTTATAAAAGTATTTTGTACATATAATACGAAATGTATAGAATATAATGTGGAGTCACTATGTGATTGAAATGTTAATGTAACTTAAATAAATGATGCAAAGCTATATAGCTTTTATGATGTTTAAGAAACAACGTGTTTCAATTAAGAAATCCCTATTTTAGACAAACAATTTTTATTATTAAAAATATTTCAATATTTTTAAATCATGTGTTTTCGATGCTGGTAATTAATTTCAATACTGTTTTTGATAGCCGTATCATATTATTATCTATCAAAGTAATATCCAACGATTTGATAAAGTTGTTAAGAAACCAATTAAGCTTTATTGAGCCGATTATTACAGTAACTTTTGATGAAGTAAACATTACAAGGAAACCAGAAGTAAGCGGGACTGAAATCAGTAATACCCCATAACGCCACTGATCTTTAGATCAGTGGCGATCGAGGGAAGAGTGAGAATCGTAGTGTGATAATTCACACTGCGATTCTCACTCTTCCCTGAGCCTATTCTGAAATTAAATATTTTTGTAAGATGTATTAATTTAAAAATTGACACCAAAAAAATAATTCTCTTCGAAGCTGTTCAGAACTCTATTCAGACCTAGTATTCTGGACTGGTTCCTCTATTAAAAGTTAATACCACAGAATATAGGCCTCACAATAATTATTAACGTTGAAATCGAAAAACACACACACACGCACACAGACTTGGTAGGCAAAGGTATTTTCTGACAGATATTAGAACAGTCCTGTTTATAATGCAAAACTAAGATTTTATCCTGTTTCTTGAATAAGGTTTTAACATAGAGGGAGGGAGAATAATTTTGAATCCTCCACTTCTTTTAGTTTAACTATTTTATTAACACGTGGACTATGGTGTGGGTTACATGTTTGTTGTTGTAGTTCATGAATTTTCTATATTTTTTTAGCGGGTAACAGACAGTTCTTCATTTTACAATAAAAACAAGACAAATAATCTCCCAGTCACAGAAAACCAAACCCATAGAATGGCTGGTATATAGAAAATTTTAAGTCCAGCACGTAGATTTCTCACCCGCGATTTCGACATATCGTTGGCACTGAAGCCAAAACCATTTATCTATACACGAACTATTTACAAACTAACAATAACTACACTACTATTATAACTTTGACTTACTGCTGCTGTAATAATCGTCCGGTATGTAAAGTAATCTCGATTCTACCACAGTGAAGGTATCAACTGCAACGAGTTGCTATTTTGCCGAATATTTTTAAAAAAATTTATTCAGCAACAAAGCATCTCGGTGCAGTTGGTATTTTACTGTAAATTCAGTTTAATAAAATCAAAACTTAAAAAAAAATACGTTTTTATTTTTCTCTTGTTTGTTGTACCCACCCCACACAAATTCATATCTACTTGCTATGTAAATAACAGTGACAGGAAGTTATTATAACATCATCAATATACAATAAGTGGGAAAAAATACGTATTATTGAAGCTAACTGAAAAACCACCCAAGCAAGGTTCATAAAATTTACACGGGACGATTCATGAGTAATAACCTGCATATTAAAAAAAAAAAAACTTAACCTATCCACAATTACCGGAGATATCCCGTAACATACATACAAAAAGAAATATACAGACGAACAGAGAACCTCCTACTTTTTGAAGTCGGTAAAAATGTACAGAAAGGACAGTGGACTCTCTCTGACATTTATAAAACTAAAGTAAGGAATACCTATGCTGATTCTATGCTATCAACTCTGAATCACACTAACTGCTTTTGTAGTCTATACATAAAAAAGACATAACTTACGATTTTATCATTGCTTCTATTTCAATATCATTTCAAAAACCATAACTTCAAATATTCCCATAAACAACTAAAATAGAGGTAATAAAAGGTTCTAAATTATTCAAAATTGTTGATTGTATTTCCAAACTAGCTTCTGCCCGCGGCTTCGCCCGCGTGGATGTCGGAAATTATCCCACGGGAACGTGCTACCGGGACAAAAAGTAGCCTATGTCCTTCCCCAGGATACCAAATATCTCCTAGCCAAATGTTATCAAAATCCGTCCAGTAGTTTACGCGTGAAAAGGTAACATGCAGACAGAGTTACTTTGGAATTTATAATATTAGTAAGGATAGAATCATGTTTAAAACCCATTGACCATTTAAAAAACACAAAACCCATAACATCAAAACAGTTACAAATAAACTATATATAACGTTAGAAAAACGATAACCAGCCTCAATAATTGATAGTAAAGTAAATTAAAGTAAAATAATGTGTGAACCGAACATAAACGAGTTACGTTACTGTTGCGTCATTAGTACCGAAAAGTCGTGTGAAGATGTTGCACTGTAGTGCGGACAGCGAGGCGTGGCGTGTGATTAATATTTTATTTATGAGTTTTAAATGGAAGATGTATAGGTTGTGGATTTAGATGAAGTAAGTTGTAATTGGATTGATATTTATGAAGGTTTCGATCATTTGATTTATGGGTAGGTCGTGGTGGGCCGGATTTTAAGCCTACCAACTGTTTTACCAACATTATATAATAATGAAATAAAGAGTTGAGAATTGAATTGAATTGAAAACAAATAATTAATTACAATGTGTGTACGTACATATATTTTACATAGCCTTAGCTTAAATAGCTGACTTGTAGTTTCTTATCTGTTCTATTCCATAGAGATCTACGTTTTGAACTTTTGGTCTAACTGATAATTCAAAAGTGCCTGTAAATGAATTAAAAATGCGTGGAGTTTGAGTTTGTGAAGGATAACATCCTAAGAAAAGTAGTTCAAGGTCGTTGACGACTTCTCAGTGAAATTCTACAAGTTTTTCTCAGTGAAAATCAACATTATAGTGACGCGAATACTTTCTATCTATGTTTTTTAATCTATCCTATATCTATAGACACAATTTTTTCTGTAATATTAAATTTATAACAGATCAGAATTTATTGGCGCGTAAATGACAAAAAAAGCAAGAAACAGGCCAATATACGGAGTCAAGACTGTATAGTTAGAACTTAAAAGGTAATTGTGCAAAGGCGTTCTAATAACAGTGATCACGCTATCGAGTGTGACGTTGATTGCACAGATATGAGCTTAGTACCTCAATACACGATCCAACATTTTTGGATTTAACTTTATCAAATAAAGTTCGTATAAAAAAGTCACCTTAACATTGACTATTTTGTGGTGATTAATAAAAGTTCAAGAGATTAGATTATACCGCCTGTTTGAGAATTATAAAATAAGTTTTTTTGTCAACCTACACAGGGTGGCAGGGAAATCGACGCGCAGCCTGTTAACATGGATTCAGTACATGATTCTGGACGCGAGGGCACAGGCGTTGAAATTTTTCATCGGTTATTAAAAAAAAAAAGATTTTCTCATACATTTTGACCGCGTAGGTAAAATATACCATTAACCTTGACGTGGCCAATTCGCAATTTATTTTCAATTTCGTACGCATAGTCATTACATTTTAAGACTTCACAAGGAAGAGCGCAATATAAGGCCTCTCGACGCATGTCACATATTTTAATATTAGTTTGATGGCATTTTAGGATGATGAAGGAAGTATCGTTAACTTTATTGTTAAGAAATACAAAATAATATCTTTTTACAAAAATACAAAATAATTTATTGTGACCAATAGAAAATTACATTACATTTAAACGTGTTTGGAGCCTCCCTTTAGGCAAACAATGCCTGTATTAGAAGGCTCTATTAGAATTTTTACTTTAATATAAGTCCATCATCCAATACTGAAACTTATAATCTCTTGGAATTATTTAGGTACTCTCACCGCGCTAAATGAAATCTAAAGTGAGCATTTAAAATAAGTTTTTAAGTTGGTTATGATTTCGCTAACACACACACACACACACACTCACATGAGCTGACCAACACTATTTTCGGACTTTTACAGTTTGTTTCGCCGTTTCCTCTCAGGGATAGTTATATCGGAAATGTCGACTCCGTAAAGTATTTTTCTTTTATGTGACGTGTAAAAGTACGAGACGAAAAAGAATGAGACGTAAAAAAAAAACAAACAAAAATAGTTGTTGTATTGGCTCGTGTACCGACACACTTAAAAACTAACCCGTACATCACACGTTGTTCTCCAAATGATGATAATAATACAATCATGAACATAAACTTGTGCTTTATGTTCTGAACATGGTATTGTGAAGCTTTTAATAGTGTTAATAATGTGTGTGTGTGTGTGGCGTGATACATTCAATTAGGGTCTTCGTAGGATTGAACATTATAGTGAAATAATTTATAGGATTTGTACATCAGGCGTTGTCAAAGAGGGAAAGCATGTTTTAAAATATCTTCTATAGCGTTAAGAATACTCTGCTTTTGAAAATATGGCGCACTGACTTTTTTATGACGGCGAAAATGCTGGGCGACTGAAGGGCGTGAAAAGTCGTTAAAAAAAACTACAGCACCGCAGACTGCTGATAGTGCAATTCAAGGTACCTAGATGATTATTATTTTACGTAATATAATTCGTTTATTCAGCGGGAAAAATAACTAATAGACTAGAGAGATTAGAGACTAGATATTTTCCACCATATCCAGAATTGTTATCTGTGAATGCTTTCCAAGTAAAATCCTATCCTAATGATGATCCTGTCTTTGGGATTTATGGATGTCCGTAGGTGTGTCCCACGGACACACCTACGCACATCCATAAATCCCAAAGAATACCAGCGTTGCGGTATTTTTAATTTTTAATATCGCAGCATTATGCTGAGATAGGAGCCTTTTTGGCCTCGCACAGGTCTTTTACTTTTACTTTTTATTTTATTGTTATGTTGTATGTTTTATTGGTCGTTTTTTTTTAAATGCTTCTTTTCATATTTTTTTATAATTATTATTTTTTTGTTTGGATTTCCTGTACGTGTCCGAAATAAAATATTTGTCTTCTTCTTCTTTCTTCTTCTATCCTAACAAAATTAAAAAGTGCTAAAAATAACAAAGTAATAACCACCATTATCTGAATATTGTCTTACAAACGTTTTACGACTGACACGTTTCATGTCAGTGTGATGTCTATTTATCTAGCGAGATGAAGTCATAAGCGGCCATTAGAAACCGATGCCCTCTGGGCGGAGGCAGCCGTCACTCATGCTGCAATGTAGACCTCGATACTATATTTTCTACTTAAGAGTCTGACAACAGCTAAAGCGCGGTCAATGTCGGACTGCATAGAAAAGAAAGAGAAGCGCGATGACATAACGCTGGTAATTTATTGTAAAATATGAAGCAATTACCTATTTACAAAAAATCTATTGATTGGACTAAAAAATTAAAACACTGTTACTTTAATAATTATGTTGCTTGTAGAATAATCTGACAAAAACTCTGAATGATTGCATGTATATGAGTATGGTTTTTAATCGTTAAATGTGTAATTTTTTTCTATAGTACCAAATTAGTTGTATTATGTTTTCAACATACTATCTAACTAGCATATATCTTGAAGAATATCATATATTTTTCTGATTTTCTTTACTGCAGTGGATCATATACACTTTCGGACATTATAATACTTGCTTTTAAGTCCTGTAGTCCCCTTAATAAAAATCTTAAATTCATTCACTGACATACAACACACTGCTTAAACTGCTGGGTCTAGGAGCATGAAATTTTGCGCAAGAGTTCCATATACAAAGAAGATGAGTACCAAGGAAGGATTTTTGAAAATTCATCCCCTAAGAGGGCTAAATAGGGGATAAAAGTTTGTATGGAATTAGTTCTTCACTTTTGTAGATGTGAAATCCCATCGTGTGCACGGCTTGTTGTATGATAGAAATGGTACAAAACACCAGCATTCCATAAAGAGTAAGTCAGAGGAGTAATAGAGTACACCCACATTTCACCAGAGTAATTGAGGGCGAGCATATGGCTATTTACCGAGCAGAAATCCAGCCACCGCCCCGGGCAGAAGTTCCAATTGACAAATGCAATTACACTTTGCCTGACCTGGTAGTTGAATCCAGTCGATAACCGATTCCCGGCCACCGAACTTGCGGACGACGAGCAATGGATAGCTCGCCGTCAAGTAAGGACCAGGCCCAGGTCGACGGCGCGTTGTATTCCACACGCGCGCTTCAAAGAGATGTCAGCACTAACTGACGGGATTCGATAGGGCCGATGCCTGCCAGGGTCGCGGATTGTTCGAAAGAGTTACTGTGGCCCTGGCAACTGAAGGAACACGGGTAGGTTTTAGTCAGTAAAAGTCTGACACGCCCTCCCGCTCCGCCCAGAGCGGCAGAAGTTATTTGAAGACTTCCCAATAAAAAAAAAAGGTCCTAACGCTCAACGATCGGGCTTACCACCTCTGGAACAATAATGCAGAAAATAAAGATAAATTTTATCTGATGATTGATGAATAAATGAAATTAATGTTTGACAGATTTTGTATAGAAAATATGTCCAACCATAATAAAAGATCTTAAAGAAGAAAAGACCTGTCGATTAAAAATTGTTCCGTAAAATCTTACAAACGTTCTAAAACTGGCACGTTTCATCGCAGTGTGATGTCTATTTATCTAGTAAGATGAAGCCATAACGTTGCCCCCTGGGCGTTGAACCATCCGTCACTCATGCTGCTGATGCTGCAATATGGACCTATCACGTTTAGCCGTGGGGGTTCGCTGTGACTCAGTTAGCTTCTGCTTTTGATAAGTCTAAAGTTATAATTACTATAAAGTGAAAAGTTTTGTTTTGATGTATGTATGTTTGTTTCTTACGCTTTCACACTAAAATTTCTGAACGGATATGGATGAAATTTGGTACACGGGTAGGCCATGATCTGGATTAGGACATCAGATACTTTTTATCCTGATATTCTCACGGGATCCAGACTTTTGCGGGTGAAACCGCGGGGTGCAGTTAGTATGGAAATAAATTTACAAATATAAATGTAACTAGGTCAAAAAGGGTCTGCACATAAAATAATGTTGATTTGAAAGGTATTGGGTCTAGGTCATTTCGTGTTGTCCGGAGGCTTTTAGATTTACTCTATTCAACAAATCGTGCCACTCGTCTGCGTAGTTTTTTCTTATCTACGCTATCTGTGGCTAAATCACTCATTGAAAGAAAGACAGAAAAATATTTTATTTGGGACACGCCCAGGAAATCCAAACAAAAAAACAAAATCATAAAAAAATATATAAAAAAGAAGCATTTAAAACTAACAAAAGTAACATAAAACATTGATAAAATTGATAAAATTGTAGGATTGCTCATTTGGCTCCTTATTAAGGAGTCACTTTCACCCTATATTCCTTGTAAATGTGTCTCATTTTCTCAAAATCTAGAGAACATCCCTCGAATATGCCTCAGTCTCTCCAACAGTACCTATTCCAAGTTTACTGTGTTTGTTTGATATATACAAATACCAGAATTGCAAAAATCGGTCAACAGTAGTAGCATTATCAGCCTATAATGTTCCCACTGCTGGGACACAGGCCTCCTCTCTGTGAGAGGGAATGTGCTGTAATTCACCACGCGGGCCCAGTGCGGGTTGATGGATGTCACAAGTCTTCGAATTTTTGGTTCTAGGACATGCCGGTTTTCCTCACGATTTTTTCCTTCACCATTTTTGAGAGCTGTGGTGATGAAATAATTTACACAAAGTAAAACGCCTGTCAGGGTTCGAACCTACGACCTACAACTCGTAAGTCGCGGCCGTTACCAATGGCCCACCACTACTCAAGTACACACAACAGGTTTAAAAGTTTCTTAGAAATTGATCATAAATGATAAAAAACTTCTCATTCCGTTATTTAACTCGATTATAAAGTCTAAGATTTTTCATTCTAATCTCAACTTGAATCCAATTTGAAATCTATCAAAATCAAAAATCAAAATATTTTATTTCACGTAAACCAAGATGGGCACTTATGAAACGTCAGAAGCTAGGTGCACGGTTCCAATTGGTTGTTTCCTATGGAGAAGAGCCGGCAAGAAACTCCACGATTACTCTTTAAAAATAAGGAGTTTTCAATGTTTCAAATTACAGTGTTGATAGGTATGGGAGGACAGTGTAGGCCTGTCAATAAGTAACAGGCACTTAACAAAATATTTAAAAAATGTAAAAAGGTCTACAAATCTACAGTCTACAAGTCAGGCCTACAACGTTATCACATTCACAAAATATAGAAGAATCTATATAAAAATATAAGCCTATTTAAACCAAATGTCATGATTGCCATTACAACTGTAACAAATCTGAATTAAAATCCTGTTTACAAAAGTACCGTCTAAAATACGAACCTGAGACGAATAACATTATACGTTTTGAATCCTTTGTATTCTGAATGTCATTATTAACAGGCATCAACAATGTCACAGCCAATAAGGGCATACAGATTTATGTCGCGATGCAGGAATTGAAACTGAGACCATGATCTCTGGAAACGGATATAGTGAAGTTTATATTGAGGTCGACGCGCGTTTGATTTGAATTTGATACTCGTAATACTTAAATATTTTGTTCTTTGTACCTGGATAAGGGATTTTTATTAATAATAATTTAAGTTGATACCTACAAAAACGAATAAGGTATCCTTTCTTTCAGTTATAGGTACGTTCATATTCGTTTCGGCACGATGTATTTATTTTGTACGTGTGTATTTTATTACAATACATAACTGACTAATATTAATATCATAATAATATTATTATAAATGCTATATTAATAATAATAATATTATTATAAATGATATATTAATAATAATAATATTATTATAAATAATATATTAATAATAATATAATATTTAGAATAATATTATTATTATAATACTAACTGTTACATTACGAGAGAGGCGGGGGAGCGCTGCTTTGCACGGTTTTTACAACTTAACAAAACATCGAGATTTCAATACTATTATTATACACATAATCCTTCCGGAATAAATTATTTAAATGATGGTGAAAAACCGCGGTTAAAAGAACAACGCGGTCACATAGACATGCTCAAAAAGCGACATTATGAAGACATAGATTATACTGAGGTGTATTCTTCACCAAGTCTGTCCAGTAGAGGGCTGATTGCAAATGTAGGGCCGGTTGTATGTTACGTGTAGGTTTAATTTAATTCAATATCTTTATTGTGGAAGGTCATAAATAGTTAAATTGTGATCAGCTACGTCCCGCCCTTAGGGCATACAATAGTTATATAGAAATTAAATTTACAATTATTGTTACAAATTATTAAGATTTCACATAAAATATAAAAAAGATAAAAATAAAACGGAACGAATTAAGGTAGGCACACATCAGTGGGCCACTGAGCGCATCATGGCTGAGGGTGACTATATTGGAGCAGTGATTTGTTTGAGAGGAAGTCTTTTCATGATTTCATGGAGATTCTTAAAAAAAAAAATCATTTCCGTATTTATTATAATAGACCCCGGAATATTATTAAAGATGCATGAAGCTTTACAAAAGATACTTTCATGCATTAGATGAGTCCGTTATATCTGCTCATTGAAATATGTGATTACTGAATCACGAAAAGATTCATAATATTGCAAAAAATTACCTACCTGGACATGAGTTACTTTTGCTTACGTGGAAGTCCTTAAATAGACTCCGGACCCAGGTTGGCCGAAACAAGGAAAACCCGCACCCTAATTACGTAACGCACTATCTATTACAATCTGAATTATTTTGAAGACTATTACTAATCCATTGCTTCATATGTTCGAAAAATGTATCTGCTCAACAACGTAAATAACGCAATGAATGTTGTTGAACTGTCAAAATGAAACCCATTCCTACTGTTAGTGTGTGTGTAGTTATGTAATTACCCCGCTGTTCAGGTGGAGAATCACAGACGACTCCGCCTTGGAGTGTAAATGTGGTGATATTCCACAAATAATACGACACTTTACATCATGTCCAGCGTGTCCTGTTGCCAGCATATTACAGGAACTCATGGACGCTACTGAAGGTGCCAAACATGTACAGAGCCCAATTTATTCTGGGCCGCCTCTATTAAGATTGCCATCGAAACGCTAACAAGAAGATAAGACATTGCACAACCTGTACTTAAAACTACGCCCAGTATGCAAGCAATTACGAATGATCTACCCCTTACAAGATTGCATCTCTAAAACAACTTCACTAATGAATTTGATTGAATTCTCCGCAAAAGTTGAACTAAATTAACCTTTAAGAGCACTTGATCCAAAAATCTAAATATTTCGTAAAAGCCAATTATACTTTGTACGGGTTCACTTGTATCATGATCATGACGTATTTAAATATTGCTTTGAAACGATATTAGTTTATTATTTAGTGGATAATATTTGGCAAAAGTTAATTAATCACGATTTGGACCACTATCGCCGTGATCATCGGAAGCCGATTCATATTGTAAGGTCATACCGGTGTAGGGTGCCCATGCGCATGCTACTTAACTTATTTGAAAGTTAAAGTTAGTGTGAGTCATAAGTAAAACTAAGTAAGAAGGTTATGAATTTTAAAGAGATAGCACATCGTGTATAGAATTCAGAGTTGATTGAATTCCGAATCTGAGACAAGTTTTGAACAATAAACTCAATGTCAAACAAAACAAAGTTCAAATTCCATTACAGTAAAAAACATTGGTCCTTTTTATTACAAAGATAAAATTAGAATACACAGTCCTGAAGTAGGCAGTTGAGTAAGTGGAGATGGAATGTAAATACTCTAAGATTATGAAGTCAAGTGTAAGGTCAAATTCGATAAAAGTTTACGCATCAAACCCAATGCTAACAGATTAATGTTAGCCATTGTAATTCGATTAATAACACAGAAATGTAAATAAATCAAAATTATTTATTATTTTATTATTCAATAATAAACAGTCATAATTAAACAATTAACATTCTTGTATATTGTTATGTAATCACGACGTAATTATAGTACATACCAGATGTTTAAAAAAATAATTTATTCCATTATTTCCATTCAAACCTGCCCCATATTTGTAATAACAATTAATATTGCCCTCTAACACAAAATAATAATTGTGGTGTCAAGTATCATGAATTATCTTAACAATTCTTTAATAACAATAAAACCTTTAAGAGACCCATTATATTATTATAGTCAAATAATGATCGAACTTGAATTCATTTAGTGTTTTCAAGTTCATACATTAATTTATTCAAAATTATTTGCTTATCAAAGCTTGTCATAAAATCACAATATGGACAGAATAGTTCACTGATTCTATAAACTGAAATGTAATACTTGCTATACTAGGTAGGTACCTTAAGAAATCTTTTATTATTTAGGGCAGGGTGCTTGAAAAAAGGCTACATAATGTGGTCCTTTCATCTAAAAGGACAAAATTTTGTATTGCATAAAACAAAAGCATTAATTATTATGTATAAAACAAAAGGTAGCAGTACACTTGCTCGAAGGACAGTTCCGCGAAAGACACTTGCGCGAAACTACGTGCGCGAAAAGGCATTTCCGCTAATGGACATTTGCGTTAAGGACACTTGTGCGAATCCAGTTGCACGAAAGATACTTTCGCGAATCCACTTGCGCGAAAGATCCGTTACGCGAAAAAGTTGTGGAAATAAGATTCCTTCATAACGCCTTTCGGCATCAGACTCATTCCCCTCATAGCAATCACTATTTTTTTTTAAATATTCATTATACAGTTTTGACTTAGTTACTATTTTATTATATGAATAGACTTAAAAAAAAAACAATTTTTCACGGCCCTGTCAATTTAAACTAGACAGTCGATCCAGTCTTAAAGCTTGGTCACCCTACAAGAGAAGCTTGCATTGGAATTTGTAAGCGGGCAAGGTCGAAAATTGATGCGCGATCGAGACTAAGTGTCCGTTTGTACGGTAATACGACCATTCAAATAGGATTTGTATGTCAAGTGTGGTATGTGAGAAGGGACCAAGATATGTTTTGAATTCCACGAAATTGGGAAACAACAATTGATTGATACATTGGATATATTGCCGTCTTTTCTTAAAATTTAGATGGCATGCGAGATCTATATTTATGAGAAAGATTGTGGGTTAATACTGTGTCCCGTATTTAATTGGTAAACCTTTATATAAATAAATCATAGGAGTAAGAAAAGCTTGCTTAACATTTATGAAAATATTTCATAATAAAAAAAGCTTTGACTATAATGAAATGAGAACAACTTTCGGAAATTCAAAGATCCAGCGAAAAATAATACAAACCAAAGTTTTAAAAATAAATCTTGTGGCAAAACAAACTAATAGAAAAGATGCGAGCTCAAAATAAAAGTAAAAGTAGCTCCTGAAGCAGTGTTTTTTTTTTGTCTATGTCCATGCTTCAAAAGTTTATTTTTCTACCTCTTTGTCGTGAAATAAAAACTAATCTGATTTTCTCAAGCAAATAAAATCGAAAGCATATTGCTGTCTTAACGAGACGCCTCACATAAAGTCGTCCACGACAATTAGACGCGTCCATCTTCGGGCACAACATAATATCGTGATTATGAAACATCGGCCACGACTTGAGATGAAGTAGATCGACCTACACCCAACTATATATACTGTACTGATATTGTAAGGTTATCAGTTGCATCCACAGCTTCTGGGTCGCAAGTTCATTCTAACAATACAATAAAAATAATAAACATGAAATTGGTAAGGTTTGATGAGACCATAAAAAAAAAACATATTTGACTTTAGCTATTACTCCTTCAAGATGTACTCTAATATCTTGCTCTAATTTCAAAATCAATTCTACAGACTGATCACATTAAATTCGCAGATGAAGAAATATAGAGCGCTGTCAAGGAATGCTCTTAAAAAGTCCTAAATTAATTGTCACAATTCCACTTTTCAGTTCATCATCCTAGCTGCCGTCACCCTGGCTCAGGCCGCCAAACTGGATAGGATCTACCTCCCACCCAACGCTCTTGTCTTCTGCAGGATCCAATTTCCTTGAGACTCCTCGCCAGTCCAACGGATTCCAAGACCAGACCGGCGCTTTCTCCAACAATGGATTCTCCAACCCCAATGCTTACAATCAGAATGATGCTTACTCAGGCTTCGAAGCTCGTCCCGAGCGCGCTCAGGCCGCCTTCGAGAGGAACGCTGCCATCCTTCGTCAGGACAACTCCAATGATGGAGAGTCATACGCGTATGCTTATGAGACTGAAAACGGTATCTACGGCGAGGAGAACGGAGTGGCGACCAATGGAGTCCAGGCTCAGGGCGGGTATTCCTACACTGGTGATGATGGCAAGGTCTACTCTGTGAGGTAAGAGACTATTTTTATAAATAATGATTCCGCTTATAACTTGACATCATGTCAGAACAATAATGATTTTATGTTATTTTTATTTTCAGGTACACCGCTGATGAGAACGGATTCCAGCCCCAAGGTGATCACCTCCCCACTCCTCCCCCCGTCCCCGAAGAGATCCTGAGGGCTCTGGAGCAGAACGCTCGCGACGAAGCCGCTGGAATTTTTGATGATGGTAAGCATTCAGAGTTTATTCAAGTTATCTGACATTCATGTCAAGTTTAATGAATTATTTATTTGACTAGACATTGTTATAACTGCTAAATAATTTTAATTTCATTCTTCAGGTTCATACAGCGAAGGTAAATACGACAGCAACAGCCAGCAACAGTACTACAACAACAACGCTCAATCCAACAACTACAACGCTCAATCTAACTACAACAACGCTGACTCCGTGGTCACCAACAACGCTCTTCTCCGCAACGATGCTGCTGGAAGCGGTAGCTCAGTCGCTGGAGTGCAGAAAGCGTACCTCCCTCCCGTTGCTCAGAGGAGACAACCTTCCTTCAACGCTAGAAACGGCTACCAATATTAGAGACTGTTGATTATTCTTGTTAAACGACTTATTAAATAATGTATTTATAACCAAAATTACTTTCTTTGTTTTACTTGTTGGTGTTATTTCAAGATGTTATTTATGAGTTCATGCCAAAAGATAAACACCAACTTGCTATATTTGTGCAGCAGAATTGAATTAACCAGTAGTAATAACTAGAACAGAGAAAACTGAAACGTTAAGTTAAGTAAGATAAGTTTGTGGCGGTGACGTGGCGGCCGACCGCAGGAGATGGAACCGCCACTCCCCGCGTGTGGGGAAAATAATCCACTTAATGACAAACAAGGACAGGACACAGGACTTAATGACAAACAAGGGATAACCCTTGTTTGTCATTAAGTCCTGTGTCATAAGGCCACGAAGTAAATAAACCATACTTCGAGGTTATGACCGTGGCTATAAGCGATCATGTTAAATTAACAGATCCATGATAAAATTTACCGGATCTCCGCTTGAAATGATAGACGCTGATATTGGTTTTGACGAATTTCCTCATAGAAATATAGCGATATAAAAATCTTATAATAAGTTCCTATTTACTGCGTACTGCTCTACTCTCTACTGCTTACTGATGACAAAAATATCTTAGTAAACAAAAAAAAAAACATCCGTAAAAGATTTGAAATTGAGGTCTGTACTTGATTGGGGGTATGTTTGTTTTTACGGAGAATATGAATCTTTGAGTGTATATTGAGTATAGCTGGTTTTTTATGAGAAATCCCGGGAAAGCTGCTGAAGCTAAAAAAAATAGATTGTTTAATTTAAACGACTGTTCTTTCTTTGAAATTCTCTAACGATATTAAAATCATTCCAAACCTAATCCTATTACAATGTATGGTAAATACATACATAAAATCATGCCCTCTTTACATGGGGGTGGACAGAAACTACAGAACGGAATCTATAGTAAATCTGAAGCTATATTACTGATTTGAATTTTCACTCTGCGTTTGCAAATACGGACATAAGAGAGTTATCTTAATCACAAGATTCAAAAATTTACTAAGTACCTAAAGCAGGAATAACTGCTTCGCTATAGCTGCATTGTTCTATTTTCACGTTGAGCGAAGAAACTTTTGGCATTTCAGTTTTATAAAAACAAAATATTTTAACTTATATAAACCTACATGGGTACTTATGAAACGTCAGAAGCTAGGTGCACGGTTCCAATTGGCCGTTTCCTATGGAGAAGAGCCGGGAATAAACTCCACGGTTACTCTTTTAAAAATAAGTGTTATTTACAATGTTTTCAAATTACAGTCTTAATAGGTATGGGAGGACAGTGTAGGCCTGTCAACAAGTAACAGGTACTCAACCAAATAGAAGAAAATAAGTGTGGAATTGTACCCGGAGGACGCGTCCTAATTGACAGCGGTTGTCGCGCGACTACACGATCGTTGCCTACGTTTATATGAATAAGATATACTGGCGCTATCAATTCAGTCGCGTATATACGTAATTTTTCAGGTAAACGATCGCGTAATCGCTTTCGACAAGAACGCAGGAGGAGGCAATATAAAATGATGGCAATGATGATGGTGTGTAAAATGATTTGAATTGGTTTTCCAATTTACTGTTGCTGTTGTGGGTGATCTAAATACATCCAAATGTTCTTTCTTTGGTATTGTTCGTCGAATCGTTGAGCTCCTTAAGTTCTGAGTTGAGTTGCACGATTATTGACTAATGCGTGCACTACCTGGACAGGTCCACTCAATCTTCAATGTCAATCTTTTGAGGAAAAACCACACAATCTGTGTGGTTTTTCCTCAAAAGACCATTTCAGACACAAATCTACATGGTCTTCACATGATCTGACCAAGATTATGTCTGGACTTTAAAAGAGACTGTGACCTCTGAGTTTGTTTCGGTCTTTCTTCTCAGAGTAGTCAGATAGGAAACGCCGACCTCATCTAGTTTTTGAAATATGATTGACGTGTAAAACTGTTTGTTCAAACCTACTTACAGAAACAAAATCATTTTATCATTTATCATTACATCTGCCTAGATTCTGAAAATAAAATCAGGATGACTGACTCAGTGTTGATTTTTTTTTGTATTTCTGCCAGCCCAATGACGATTACATAGCACTTATCGTTATCATAAAGAACTTTAGTTTATAGATTATTACGATGTCGAATGCTACAGTAGCGGCACACTAGGGATTCGACATACTATCGACATAACAATTTTAGGAATAAAAAAACATAGCAACCGTTATAGATGACCCTGCCAATTTATAGGTAACATTGTTGTACCTCCTATAGTCTGTTCCAAAATTATCTGATGAAAGTGTAAACATACTCATTAAAGGGAATTTGTAACATATTTAACTATATTTAGAAGGTTTCTGTATTAAATTGTAATTGAAAAATTTTCGACGAAAATTGAGGTTATAAAATTAACCTCAATTGTGTAATTAAAATCATCTCTCAGGTGATTTAAAATTAGAATTTCGGATATAAGTATTCAAATAATCAAATCAAAGCACTCAATTTGTAAATTGCACTACAAATGGCATTTACAGGTACGTTTTCTGGTCCATTTGCTATCGTTTATTTATCTAACTATGCATAAATAAGAACGTATATCTAATAAATAAATAAATAAATAAAATCCATTTGTTTACATTTTCATCACATACTTTTAGAACAGACCACTCATCTGTCTGATAACTGGTCAAGGTAAACTAACGTTTCCGGCATTTGCGTTCCAGTTATTGACCCATATGCTTTTTGCGCATCTCACGAAGTTGTAATTAAATAACGTTAGGCAAGGTTGAGTTTATATATTGTTTTACTTCGTTCTTTCTTGAGAGTACTTTTTCATAGCATTTGTCTGGAGCTTATAACATAAAATTGGCCCTGTATCTGAAGGGGAAGTCAGAGGTGTAATAGTAGAAACACTCACATTTCGCTAGTCATGTTTAAGTCCTATGTAATTAGGGCGAGTATAATTATCAGGTATTAACAATCACCTAGTAAACCCCGAGCTGCCACTAAGACTTTCCTAATGAAAAAAGAGCCATTATCACCTTGGCGAACCCGGGAAACCTAAGGCCCCCCAGTTCAGCAGTCACACTTGAAGGCACTAGTCCAATGAGGAAGTCGGTTTTGGGTTCATATTTCATAAGTTTCAAAAATATGATTTTAATTAGTAAATAATTATTACAAAGTTATAAATAGCACAAACAAAATAGAGAATATACCATCATATCTTTACCTCAAAGTTACTTAGTTTTTTCCGCTATTGATATCATATGGCTTGTTCTTCCTTTTACATCCATCCCTCTTGAAGAGATTTGTACCTTGAGCTGCACGATTACTGACAAATGCGTGCACTGATTGGGCAGGTCCACTCAATCTGTGTGGTTCTTACCTCAAAAGACCATTTCAGATAACAATCTACATGGTCTTCACATGATCTGACCAAGATTATGTATGGACTTTAAAAGAGACTGTGACCTCTGAGTCTGTTTCGGCCTTTCTTCTCAGAGTAATCAGATAGGAAACGCCGACCTCATCTAGTTGAAAAAATACGATTGAAGTGTAAAAGTGTTGGTACAAACCTACTTACAGAAATAAAATCATTTATCATGTATCATTTACTCCTGCATTTTCCAAATGAATTTTCAATACCAACTGTATCTCATTACATCTTCCTAACACCAAAGCTTTCTTACTACCAATCTCAACAAAGGTCATCTACAATTAAACAAGTCAATCCTCGGGCGTAACATCATATCGTCATTAAGAAATATTGAGCACTACTTACGTTATAATTGATCGATCTGCACCTCACTATAAATACTGTGATAACATTGTGAGGTTATCAGTTGCATCCACAGCTTTTGGCTAGCAAGTTCAATCTGTCCATAAATTATAAGAAACAAAAATGAAATTGGTAAGTTTAAAAAGTGCGTCTTGAATGCTTCATTGTTTTGGATAATTTGCTTTTTGAATGACAGTTCATTGTTCCGAATGAGTACAACAAAATGTTTAAATAGTTTAAGGAAAAATGTTCCGTTGAATATATTTCTACTATTTCTAAATATTTTTTAAAAGACGAACACTACAGGTGGTTTAGCAAAATAAAAGTAGTCAACCAACTGCAGTCATAAATTCATACTTATTTCCATTTTCAGTTCATCATCTTAGCCACTGCTGCTTTGGCTCAAGCCGACAAATTGGAAAGGACCTACCCCCCGGTAGGTCCTTTCCAATTACGAGCAAAGTAGTTCATTTATTCCTGAATTTATCTATTAAATAATTTTTCCCCTGACCTATTATTCTGCTATGAATAATTTTGAACATGACGAACACTGCAAGTTTTAGCGGAACAATAAAGTTGTCAACCAACGACAGTCATAATTTATGACTGACATTAATAATATCACAAATTTCCCATTTTCAGTTCATCATTTTAGCAGCTGTAGCTTTGGCTCAGGCCGCCAAACTGGACAGGACCTACCTCCCACCCAACGCTCAAGACTCTGCAGGATCTTCTTTCCTTGAGACTCCTCGCGAATCCAACGGTTTCAAAGATCAAACCGGAGCCTTCTCCAATGGATTCTCCAGCCAAAACGCTTATGCCCAGAATGGAGCTTACTCAGGCTTCGAAGCTCGTCCTGAGCGCGCTCAGGCTGCCTTCGAGAGGAACGCTGCCATCCTTCGTCAGGATAACTCCAATGATGGAGAGACTTACGCGTATGCTTATGAGACTGAGAACGGTATCTACGGCGAGGAGAACGGAGTGGCGACCAATGGAGTCCAGGCTCAGGGCGGGTATTCCTACACTGGTGATGATGGCAAGGTCTACTCTGTGAGGTAAAAGACTAAAATTATGATTCCCCTTATAACTTGACATCATGTCGGAACAATAATGATTTTATGTTATTTTATTTTCAGGTACACAGCTGATGAGAACGGATTCCAGCCTCAAGGTGACCACCTCCCCACGTCTCCCCCCATCCCCGAAGAGATCCTGAAGGCTCTGGAGCAGAACGCTCGCGATGAGGCTGCTGGCATCTTTGATGATGGTAAGCAAAAATTACAACTTTTGATCGAAATAATGAAGATGAAGGCGTTGGCGTTGGCGTTTCTACATTTATATCTGTAATTTTTATGTTGTACATAATTACAAATTCTATTCTATTCTATATGTCACCCATAATACTTAACTTAATTTTTCTGTTCTGTAGGATTTTACAACGAAGGCAAATACGACAGCAACAGCCAACAACAGTTCTACAACAACGGTCAGGGCAATAACTACAACAACGCTGACTCTGTTGTTACCAACAACGGTTTCTCCCGCAACGACGCTGCTGGAAGTGGTAGCTCTGTGTCTGGAGTCCAGAAAGCGTATCTCCCTCCTGTCGTCGCTCAACGCAATGACGCTTCTGGAAGTAGCAGCTCTATCGCTGGGGTCCAGAAAGCGTACCTCCCACCTTTTGCTCAGCGCACCAACCAGAGGAGCGCAGTGAGACAACCCGCCGCCAACGACAACGCTCTTCCCCGCAACGACGCTATTGGAAGCGGCAGCTCCGTCGCTGGAGTGCAGAAAGCGTACCTCCCTCCCGTCGCTCAGAGGAGACAACCCTCTTTCAACGCTAGGAACGGCTATCAATATTAGAGACTGTTGAGAATTTTTGTTAAAACGACTTATTAAATAAAATATTTATAACCAAAATTAACATGTTCTTTGTTTTATTTGGTGATTGATTCGATTTTGCCATATAACTTACTATTTCTAACAACATTTATTAAACCAGGCAAACAATAAAAAAAAAAAAAATTGTGATAAAGAATTCCAATAATACACTTGAACAGGGCGAACCGATTACTAAAAAAGAAAAGATAAAGATTTGCGACCCGGAAAATTAAATAGACGTAACAATCTATTTGTCGGAAATAACCCCCATTTGTTTCCTAGAATATCGAATATTATATATCGACTAAAATTCGTGTTCAGCCAGCTAAAACATTGCGACTGTACATATGTAAGTGAAGTGCTACTAACATAGTTGTAAGCAATATTTATTAACACAACTTTTAGATTTATTATGTATTAGTTTGTTATTTTGTAATTTGTGTATTTTATCTATGGGTCTCAGTTGCCTGACAATAAATAAATTATTATTATTATGTAATTTATTTATTTACATACTTATTAAATACATTTTTATAAAAACATTAAAAAAAAGACATTTAAAAATATAAAAAATAGTGGTCCGCCGGTATCGGGAGCAGGGTCCAAGCTACCGGTGGTTAGGAATCCAGAGATAGGAACCTCCTCACAATGCGAGCCGTATCGAGGAGTACTGCCTTCTGGATCAGGCTCTTGATCCTCTTCTTTATTATTATTATAAGCGTTATATGCAGAACGCCAATTATTTATAATAATATCCCTGACCTAGTGTTAAAAAAGTAAATACAGACCAGTTTAAGAAAACATAAAAAAAATACTGACAAAAAGCCTATTTTATTGTTAATGAATTTTTAAATGATAAATCACTCTTAAGCTCTTTTTATATACACATTGACATTGATGAATTTTATATATATAATGACATGAGTATTTACTTGTAAAGTATTATGTTATTTTAATTATTATGAATGTGAGGACTATGTGGGTCATTGCTTTTTTTTTCCTCTGTTAATTTTAATCTTGATTGATGATGATACTAGTAAACTGACTGAAACCCTGTATGAGGAACGGTAGAAATATAAATTCGTTACAAATACTTACGCTAGCGGTATTGAGTTGAAACTGAATAATGAAAATAATGAAGCTGTTAAAATGATTAGTATGAATTGTGGATTTCTCATAATATTAGTAAATACTCAGTTTTCCAGACTACACACCGGGCCAGCGTAATATTTTGCAGAAAACGAATTCTTGAGTTGTTGGAGTTTGGTTATCGTCGGATTATGTAACGGGATGAAATCATTCAAGCAAAATTTATAGCAATCAAAGAAATTTCCTGTAACCATCTCTGGAGAGGCTGTTTTATTTTATTGAATGTTCTTTCTTCGTATACTTCAAAATGTTATCCTTTGACGAGGCAAAAAGCAGGCTGTATTAGTAGCGATAATTTTGGATCGTGTGTTTAATTAACTTTGAAAATGTTATGATATAACTTACCTACCTTAAGTCCACCTTTCTCCATCACGAATGTTATGGGATGTTGCCGAAAGTTATATGGTATATAATAAGTTATAAACAATGTGCCGAGCCAACCATGATTAGGTAGATACCGAATGAAGTTTGCCGATTAGCAAGAGCCGAATGAAAGTCGAATATGTTTAGTAGTTGCTTCGGACCGGCTTTTCTGTTGAACAAATACTGCCGAATCGAATGTGCCAGTCCGAATTGGTGCGTAGCACCCCTTACAAAAGTAAAATACTTGAACCTGTGATAACAGTTGGTCAAGGTAAACTGACGTTTCTGGCAACTGCGTTCCAGCTATTGACCCATCTGCTTTTTGCGCATCTCACGGAATGGTAATGAACTAATATTGGTCATGGTTGATTTTATGTTGTTTTACTTTGTTGATATATTTTCTTCTTGAGAGGGCTTCTTCATAAAATATATCCACTGAAGTAGTATGCGCTCACATTTTACTAGATATATACATACATAGTTAATTACTCATAAGGAATCATTTGGTTGGAAATGACCTCCCCTACATCCCCTTAATGGATTACCGACATATTACCAATAACCCTGTATAAGTTTCATGTAATTGTGCCAACCCAAGATCCGTAAAATCAGCAGTCACGCTTAAAAACACTAAAGACCAATGAGGTAGACATTCTTTGGTTTCGTATTTCCTGAATGATTCAAAGTAAAATAATATCCGTATCTTTAAGAAGTTGAAAAGAGCGTAGTATTCTAAGCTCTTTTTAATTTTTCCTCTATTTTGTAGCACTCTTGTCAGAGGGGTCGTGGTCTTCATGTTGTTACTTGTCCAGGAGCTGATGTGATTCGCCTCTCGATTTCTCGCCATCTACTCCGATTTTTGGTATTTGATTTTTGGTCTTTTCAACTTATGACATAGGTAGGTAATTATACATACATACATGCATAAACTCACGCCTTCTTCCCATGGGGGTAGGCAGAAACTACAGTACGCCACCTGCTACGATCCTTACTACGCACTTGACCTTTGTGAAGAACATCACCAATAAGGTCACTATATGTCCTCTTAGGGCGTACCCTCCCGGCGTTTCCACTCACATCTGCCTTATAAATTTATACCTTTATATTTATACCTTTTGTTGGTCGCCGTTCATTCATGCTCTCACCATGACCAAACCATCAAAGCATACTGTTTCCAATTTTAGTCACTACATCTTCTTTAAAACCGCACCGTTGCCTTATCACATCATTCCTCAGCCTATCATTCATAGTCACACCACACATGCTTCGCAAGGAACGCATTTCCATAGCGTTTATTCTACTTTCATGCTTCTTTTGCCATACCCAACACTTACTTCCATACATAAGCGTGCACCAGCACACTAGTACAGTAGGTAATTATACATAACCTAAATAAAATTGAAAACATTGCATGACCTCAAGTTAGATACAACATACCTTTACCTTACTTACTTTACTTTCCACTGTTGAAATCATACAGTTTGACCTTACTTTTAGATTCATCCCTCTAGAAGTGTCCTGCGCCTTCATTTCAAGCTTCAATCAAAACTGCTGTCATACCTCCTCCATCCCGTGCCGTGTGTTTTGTCTGTGCTATCCTGTGCTGTGTCTGTGCTGTGCTGTGTGTGTGCTGTGCTGTGTGTGTGCTGTGTTGTATGTGTGCACTTTTGCACTATTGGCACTTTTGATCTTGTGCCCCCTTAAGGTGGCACAAGATGTTCAGTACTGTATAACTGTATCTCATTAAACCTTCATAATACCAACACTTTCATACCGCACAGTCTCATCAAAGGTCATCTACAATTAAACAAGTCAATCCTCGGGCGTAACATCATAAAGTCATTAAGAAATATTGAGCACTACTTATGATATAATTGATCGATCTGCACCTCACTATAAATACTGTGATAACATTGTGAGGTTATCAGTTGCATCCACAGATTTTGGCTATCAAGTTCATCTGTTCATAAAATAGAAGAAACGAAAATGAAATTGGTAAGTTTAAAAAGTGCTTTTTGAATTTAACATTTCTTTCGTGACAAAATATTTAAATAATTAAAAGACAAATTGGAGAAAAGTGGATCACTTATACCTGAATATCAATACTGCTTATAATTTCTCAAATGACGAAGACTTCAGCAGTATTATCAGAACAACACTAATTTCCGATTTCAGTTCATCGTCTTAGCTGCCGTCACTCTGGCTCAGGCCGCCAAACTGGACAGGACCTACCTCCCACCCAATGCTCAAGACTCTGCAGGATCATCTTTTCTCGATACTCCTCGCGAATCGAACGGATTCAAGGATCAAACCGGTGCTTTCTCCAATGGATTCTCCAGCCAAAACGCTTATGACCAGAACGGAGCTTACTCAGGTTTCGAAGCTCGTCCCGAGCGCGCTCAGGCTGCCCTAGAGAGGAACGCTGCCATCCTTCGTCAGGACAACTCCAATGATGGAGAGACTTACGCGTATGCTTATGAGACTGAAAACGGTATCTACGGCGAGGAGAACGGAGTGGCGACCAATGGAGTCCAGGCTCAAGGCGGGTATTCCTACACTGGTGATGATGGCAAGGTCTACTCTGTGAGGTAAGAGACTATTTTATAAGCAATGATTCCACTTTTAACTTAATATCATTCAGAACAATAAAGATCTTTTATTTTCATTTACAGGTACACAGCTGATGAGAACGGTTTCCAGCCTCAAGGTGACCACCTTCCCACTCCTCCCCCCGTCCCCGAAGTGATCCTGAAGTCTCTGGAGCAGAACGCTCGTGATGAGGCTGCTGGTATCTTTGATGATGGTGAGTAGTTAAAGTTGGTTGTTAAATAAAATTGTTTTCAGAATATTGTTATTAAATATGCTTCCATGTCCGGATCAGCTGTATTTTAAATAATAATTATGGCTACAGTTATTTCAATCAAATTACATCATTTATTTTTGTTTATCAGGATCTTACAACGACGCCAAATACGACAACAATGCTCAACAACAGCAGCAGTACTACAATAACAACGCTTACTCCCGCAACGACGCTGCTGGAAGCGGCAGCTCCGTCGCTGGTGTCCAGAAATCATACCTTCCTCCTGTCGCTCAGAAACAACCCAACTTCAAAACCAATGATCTTCCCCCCAATGACGCTGCTGTAAGTGGCAGTTCCATCGCTGGTGTCCAGAAAGCGTACCTCCCTCCCGTCGCTCAGAGGAGACAACCATCCTTCAACGCTAGAAATGGCTACCAATATTAGAGACTGTTGATAATTTTTGTTAAAACGACTTATTAAATACTGTTTTTATAACCATAAATAATTGCTTTGTTTACTTGTTAATATTACCAACTTAATTTTAAGATATAGGTACAATATATAGGTATAATATATAATACAGATCACTTCTTCAATTAATGGATTAAGCTTCCGCCTGACGAATGACAGTCATTTACATATTATAAATTGATATCGATGACAAGCGCGAAAGAAAAAATCTTACAGTTATAGTACTAAAAAGAATCTTTCTAATTTCATTTCTTGAAATCAGTTTGATGATGAAGGGATGAATGAGGACATGACGGCATTGAAATAACCTATTAAAATATACCATACATACCTTCATAAACCCATGCCTTGTTCCCATGGGGGTAAGCAGAAACCACAGAACGCTGTTACAATATGTAAACGTATTACTATCTTTGAACATATAATTCTTCTGTACGTCTGTATGTCACTGAACTCCTCCTAAACGGCTTGACCAATTTTGATGAAATTTTTTGTGTGTATTTGAGGGGGTCACTGGATGGTTTAGATTCACAATTGGCCCCGGTAGGTGGCGCTGCGATCGAGTTCTAGGATACAGGACAACGTCTGTCCAGTCAGCTAGCAATGTATCATATTGATTCAGGGTACTCGGTGCCAATGTTTTGTAGTTTTTTTGGAGAAAACGAATCCTTCAAATGAGTTTGGGTATAAGAAGCCAGTGCGCCAGCACTGGCTGCTTAGGTGCCAACCTAATCAAAGGACTTCGTTATGATGACCAATTCGGGAGAAACTCTTGTTCAGTTCAGAAAAGGGTTACAAATACACTGTTCTTTTTAATTTATTTTAAAGAATACTCGTAGCATCATTATAAAATATTATGTGCTGTAGGTACCAAAAAATACGACGTACTTTAACATGTTGAATAATCCTACTAATATTATAAATGTAAAAGTTTGTGAGGATGGATGGATGGATGGATGGATGGATGGATCTTTGTTACTCTTTCACGCAAAAACTACTGAACGGATTTGGATGGAATTTGGAACACAAATAGTTTATAACCTGTATTAACACGTAGGCTACTTTTTATCGCGGTAGTACGTTCCCGTGGGATAATTTCCGACCTCCACGCGGGCGAAGCCGCGAGCAAAAGCTAGTATGTTATACAAGTACCTAAATTCATGATGAATCTACTAAATAAACACAACCTAGATACTGTGTAAGATTTTAGGAATAAGTGGTTGTTGTTAGGCAATATTTTAATGGCCGCCATTGAGCCAGGACTTCTTTCCTGCTTCAATTGAAATGAGATTATTAAAACAACAGCGTTTGGTAAACTGCTGGATGATTGCTAGCGTTTGGTAAAATCCATGTCAGACAAACAATTTAGGATTTTTCGTCATTTCACTGAATTCACCTCCGCAAAAGAAGTGTGGAATTGTGCATCCCTTATTAACGTGGTCATTTATTTATTTTTATTTATTTATTTGGTACACCAACAGCAGTACATACAAAAAAATAAAACAGAATAATAACATAATTAAAGTACTGGTATGTAAGCCTATTATAGGTATACACAGCATTCACCACAGAACAACATCGTAATTAACTAAACGGAAAAAAAATATAAAACTTATAAAAACATAAATTGCAATTAGAAATTAAAATTAAAAATGAGTGACATACAAAATGCCACCACAAGAGGTGGGAGGTGAAAGGGTATGAGTGTGAGTGATATCCAAGAATATTCATCGTATGCACTCCCGTACCTCACAGACTGATCTTCTAAACTTATTAAGTGACACACCGTGTAAGTCGGTTTCTGATGATTTACAAAAACTGTTGAAATTTCTGCACATTCGGAGCAAGGGAGCGTTGAGACCAAGATAGGATTTGCGGAAAGGGATATGAAACAGCCTGGTGATGGGATGTCTGGGAGGTTTTGAAGGGACGGAATATTGGATACGCTCAACAAGATCGCTACATTTTACAAATCCGTTTGCAACTTTGTAGAGCAAAATTAAATCACGCGAACGGCGACGGTCTCGCAGTGTCTTTATATCGAAAAAGTGTAAGCGCTGCTCATACGGACAGCGATGGCTAATTTTATCTGGATATAAAGGCTAGATGTTTAGTAAATGCTCTTTGTATTCTCTCTACTCTTAGAGAGAATACAAAGAGCATTTATTGCTTTTAAGGTTTGCTTATTAATATACACTTTTGGAGATTTCTTTATTTTTTTAATACATATATTATTACGAAATCGAAGGGTAGTGCAACCTACAGAAGCATTAAACTTGGGATTCGCCATAATATCCATTCGAGGTTTAAAAGCATACCATCCTTTAAAAATGACCCTGCCAATCAGGGGTGCTGCAAACATGTTCGGCCCGGCATGATTCGACACAGCGGGGCGGCAAAATCGAATATATGTTCTGGAAAAAGCAGCTCGACGTAGTTCGTGCCGAGCCGAGCCGACCACCAAACTAGGGTAAAAAAAAAAATCGTTAATTCTGCACAAACAAAACGCACCTAACAAATGAATGACATTAATTTACAGACATACAAAATAGCCAAAAGCCTCCTATTCATGTTACAAAAGTTTCATAATTTACATACATACATACGAAACATACACGGTACATGCCGAACGAAATTTACCGATCGGTCCAAGCCGATTGAAAGCCGAATATGTGTTGTAATTGCTTCGGATCGCCTTTTTATTAAACAAATACTGCCGAATCAAATGTGCCAACCCGAAGTTGTGGGCAGCACAAGGTAAAATACTTTGTACCTCTGATAACAGCTAGTCAAGGTGAACTGACGTTTCCGGTGTTCTGTTCCAGTTATTGACCCATCAACTTTTTGCGCATCTCACGAAATAATATTGGTGAAGGTTGAGTTTTTATTGTTTTATTTGTTGACCTATTTTCTTTCCGGAGAGGGCTTTTTCAGAGAATGTACCTGAGATTCATTATATAAAATTGGCCCTGTGGTAGGCAGAGGTTCACAGTACACATTTCGCTGGTTATGTCTAATTTCTTATGTATCTAATAAGAGGGAGCCTATTACCGAGCAAGTCTGGGTTGCGACTAAGATTTTCCTAATGAAAAAAAAAAACCGACTGCCGCTTTACTCAACCCGGGGAACTCAATACTCCTAAATTTTGCAGTCATGCTTGAAATCACTGGACTAATGAGGTCGACGGTCTTTGGTTTCATATTTCCTTATAGATTCAAAAGGTGTGTGGTAGTGAATGGTATTCTTAGTTATTATGAGCATAGTTCATAAAAACTTATTATACAGAACTTATGAATTACCAAAAGAAAATGGAAAATATTACAACAAAGGCATGTTGGTATATTTTATATTTTCTTCTTAACTCAAAGTGACTTTAAGTTAGTTTACTTTCCGCTGATAAAATTTTTGAGCGTTGATCTTACTTTTAGATTTATCTAGAGTATTATATTTAGTTTCTCTCAGAGACCTTCAATTCTGCATTGTAAAATTACACTGTAATCAAATGTACTGTCTGATCTCTGCTACCTAAGGGGTGGAATTTCAATACCAATTTTATTTCATTATATCTTCTTAACACCAATACTTTTTTACCAACTAATCTCATCAAAGGTCACCTATAATTAAGCAAGTCATACCTCGAGCGTACCATCACATCGTCGTTAAGAAACATTGAGCACTACTTACGATATAATTGATCGATCTGCACCACACTATAAATACTGTGATAACACTCTGAGGTTATCAGTTGGATCCACACTTTCTGGGTAGCAAGTTCAATCTGATCATAACATACAAGAAACGAAAATGAAACTGGTATGTTTAAAGTGCTTCTTGAATTTTAACACTTCTTTGTTCTGAGTGACTGAAACAAAAACTTTTTATACCAGCAAAGTGGGTCACTTATCCTAGAATTTATCTATTAAAATTCTTTTCCCCCGACCTATTTTTTGCCCTGAATAGTTTTGAACATGACGAATAAGTACTGCTAGTTTTATCAGAACAATAAATTGTCAACCAACGACGGTCATAATTTATGACTGACATTAATAATATCACAAATTTACCTTTTCAGTTCATCATTTTAGCAGCTGTAGCTTTGGCTCAGGGCGCCAAACTGGACAGGACCTACCTCCCACCCAATGCTCAAGACTCAGCAGGATCTTCGCTTCTCGAGACTCCTCGCGAATCCAACGGATTCAAGGATCAAACAGGAGCCTTCTCCAATGGATTCTCCAGCCAAAACGCTTATGCCCAGAATGGAGCTTACTCAGGCTTTGAAGCTCGTCCCGAGCGCGCTCAGGCTGCCCTCGAGAGGAACGCTGCCATCCTTCGTCAGGACAACTCCAATGATGGAGAGACTTACGCGTATGCTTATGAGACTGAGAACGGTATCTTCGGCGAGGAGAACGGAGTGGCGACCAATGGAGTCCAGGCTCAGGGCGGATATTCCTACACTGGTGATGATGGCAAGGTCTACTCTGTGAGGTAAAAGACTAAAATTATGATTCCCCTTATAACTTGACATCATGTCAGAACAATAATGATTTTATGTTATTTTATTTTCAGGTACACAGCTGATGAGAACGGATTCCAGCCCCAAGGTGACCACCTACCCACGTCTCCCCCCATCCCCGAAGAGATCTTGAAGGCTCTGGAGCAGAACGCGCGTGATGAGGCTTCTGGCATCTTTGATGATGGTAAGCATTTGGAGTTTGGTACAAAAAAATGTTTTAACGGTTTTATTTTTGGGGTGCTAGTTTAACATTATTATTTTAAAAACTCAGAATCATTATAGTGCAAACAATACAACTTTTGACCCAGAAGATGTTGATGAAGGCCGTGGTAGAAACTGGTTACTAGTCACAATTCATAGTTAATATATTGTTTCTGTTCTGCAGGATCTTACAACGAAGGCAACGCCCAGCAACAGTCCTACAAAAACAACGCTCAATCCAACAACTACAACAACGGTTTCTCCCGCAACGACGCTGCTGGAAGCGGTAGCTCTGTGGCTGGAGTCCAGAAAGCGTACCTCCCTCCCGTCTCCGCTCAACGCAACGACGCTATTGAAAGCGGCAGCTCTATTGCTGGAGTCCAGAAAGCGTACCTCCCTCCCGTTGCTCAGAGGAGACAATCCTCCTTCAACGCTAGAGACGGCTACCGTTATTAGAGACTGATTTAAGAAGAGTGAATTTTATTGAATAAATTATTTAATTGAACACAACACAAAATATCTCTTTTTGATTTTAAAAGTATAGGGTCTTAATCAGGCTATACGATTAAAATAATAGTGTAGTAATAGTTCACTGATGGTGAAATATGCGTTAAGTGACCCAACTGTTCCATTAATCCTATTCTGTTATGTAGTCGGATAATCATCTCAAGAATTGTTTCAAGGCATGTTAGTAATGTCCAAAACAAATTGATCTTATAAATCACGGTGTTTGACATTGTATCTTGAATGCGAAATATGATGAATCATTACGAAAGAAATACTGCTAGTTTGTTTTATAATATAGAGAAATAATCATATAGTTGGATCTCATTTATAAAAAGATGATTGAATAAAAAACTGAAAGAGAATGTAGGTATTGCTAACATGTGGCTTACTGATATATTAGGCGATCCTCTGCTTGTAACAGTATCAATACCTCGTTAGTCAGGTTACCGAGGACAGTGTCTTACTTGACGTCGAATCGCGCAAATCCCAGAGACGAAATTGAGAATTTTTAGTGGCTTGTAACTTTGTTAAAAAAAAAATTACTGCCTGCTTTAACACTTCATCACTTTTAGACTTAGTCATATACAACTTGGTTCCTTGTGCATGATGAAGTGGCCTTTATTACATGTATATCAGTTTATTCCGACGTATCTTTATTTTTAACTGCGAAAAATAAAGAAGGTTCTCAAGTCAACATACATGTATATATATTTTATGTTGACCACGCATAACTTCTTCCAGAGTATTCCGATTTTGACGATTCATTTTTTACTCCGAACGTTCTAAGATATATGGTCAAGGAGTTCATAGGTCTACTGTACCTAATGCTGCCAAGAGGTCGAAGGTGATAATCTTTTCCTAAATGAACTGTTTCATAAGCAGCTTTACTTTGCAAATTACTTTTAGATAAGATTGGTGCGATACGTCTAGTGTAGCAATTTAAGTTACGTCTAAAAAATTAAATTGAATTTTAAGATGGCTCTATTGCATAAAGTGATGAGTAGCCTACTGTCTAGATCAGTCTTTTTCTGTTCACTTGTGTAATATTCGTATGTAGATCATGTCACTGGACTTATCTATGTGAGGGTAGATTTACATTAGTAATATTATAGAAAACAGTCCATGGATAACTCTTGTTCTATTCTATTCTATTTTTCTCTATGGCAATGGTACCGATATCGACAATTTTGCCAATGTCAGATGTGTTACGAGAAAACGTGCAAAATATAGAGCAAAAAAAAAAAGAAAAAAAAAATATAGTCGAGTTACGTTTATGTCATTTTGAAACGTTCAAAAGTCACTGTCAAATCGTTTTAACATTAAAAGTGAATTGTCAGTTTAACACGTTGCCGACATGAGTCAGTCCATGGTATAATAATATACTTCGAGTCAGTCTTGAACGAGGCACCGGAGCGACAAGTTTTAAGGACAGTAAAATAATGTAAAAATGTACTAGAAACTGTTAAATAATTTATAATAAATATAATTATTGCGTTGATTTGTTTGTTATTTAAATTCAATGGCTCCCTTCTGAGGTAGGTTTACAATTACATCTTACATCATTTTTGGGGTCCTTTTTTGGTATTTCCTAACAAACAGAAATCATAATTATGAAATCATTGGTTACGAGGAAATTGGTCCCCATAACCAATGATTTGGAGTACACGATAAAAAAAAAATTTTTTTGGGCTTTTTTGACAACATATTTGTAACGGCAATAATATTAGCTGAAGTCAAATAATAAAGGCGCGGCCTGCTAAATAATATCAAGTGAAGGTTGCTAGTTTGATCTTCAATTAATCATATTATTGTTGAGAACCCACTGCTAGCTCGAGCCTTAGTAGAAAGGGTTACCAGAGGGCCTAGACAAAGTGATTTTGTATCAGCGAAAACGAACCCGGATAAGTCAAAAACGTATTGCATTGAGATCAGTGGAGGCCCAGTGGTAACTGTCGCGACTTACGAGTTGTAGGTCGTAGGTTCGAACCTGGACAGGCGCTTTACTTTGTGAAGGTAAATTATTTCATCACCACTCAAAACGGTGGAGGAGAAAATCGTGTGGAAACCGGCATGTCCTAGAACTAATAATTCGAAGACATGTGACATCTACTAACCCACACTGGGCCTGGGTGATGGATTATGGCTCACTCCCTCTCACAGAAAGGAGGCCTGTGTCCCAGCAGTGGGAAAATTATAGGTTGATTATGTTATGTATTGGATTGATATAAGGTACCGAAAAGCTTATATCAATGCTACTGAAAGTCGCTGTAGAAATACGAAACCCTTTGAAAGTGATTGCAATTTGTCTAAGCCCTCTGTATAGGCTAATAATACCTATAATACGATCACATCTGCGGGGAGAAGCCCGACCCAATGCCTTTCTTTCCCTTTCCTTGTCTTTCTTAAAGAATTCATAAGATTTGTGATGAAAACAGCAACAATGGCTGCCGTAGAATTAAAAGGCGTTACCGCATTGGTTGTTACACCAAATCTTTACATCAAACATCATCATTCCTCATTTCCTTCAAATGGCTCAATATATTTAAGAATCCAATTAATAACGAACAATTCGTATTTATTTATCCCACGATAAGCGTGGGATGGGAATGATTACAATTTTCTATAAACTTTATCTGATGCACTTTCAGATCTTTAAGGTATTTACTGCTTGATAAGTATTACTACTTTTTGATAAAATATTTAATTTGTTCATGTTGACAGCTTGGGTTGCGCGTACTTTTTGTATTGCGCGTAATAGCAGTCGCGATAACTTTCAGTTAAAATTAAGCTGAATCTTATCGTTCTTTTTAAACAATTGATGGATGGAAATGACGAAAAAAGCAATGGACGATGTAGGTACATAGGCTTGCTAGTTTTATAAACTTAGGCCTTCATTTCGAGAGTAAAGATTGATAGATTTAAAAAAACCAGCCGAGTGCGAGTCCGACTCGCGAACCATGGATTTCGTACCATCGAATAATATTTAATACTACATATTAAAAAAAAATGTTTCTTGTGATGGGACCCCCTTTAATTTTTTATTTAATTTTATATTTATTATTTGTTGTTATAGCGTAGCAATAAACACTCTGTGAAAATATCAACTGTCTACCTATTAAGATTCATGAGATATAGCTCGCTTACAGACAGACGGACGGATGGGCAGCGGAGGCTCAGTAATAGGGTTCCGTTGGTACCTTTTGCGTACAGAACCCTAATTATACTTACAAAGTAAATTAGCGAATTTTCCCTAATTTGATAAATGCAAATGAAAAATTAGGTGGTTATAAATATATTTATTTACAATTATATTAACATTCCACAGTCTCTAATAGCGGTAGCCGTCCCTTGCGTTGAAAGAGGGTTGGCTCCTCTGAGCGACGGGAGGGACGTACGCTTTCTGGACTCCAGCGACGGAGCTACCGCTTCCAGTAGCGTCGTTGCGGGCGAAAGCGTTGTTGTTGAAGGTGGGTCGCTTGGCAACGCCCTGGTTGTTGCGCTGAGCGAAGGGAGGTAGGTACGCTTTCTGGATTTCAGCGATGGAGCTACCACTTTGAGCGTTGTTGTTGTAGTACTGTTGTTGGTTGTTAGCGGCTTCACGGTAGGTTCCTAGATAAAAACAAATTATGTTTCGTAAAATGTTGGTAAAAACTTAGAATTTAGATAAGTGATGGATTACTCTTCATTGGAATTCAATATTAATTAATTTGATTATAGTATAGAGAGTGATAAGTGGATTCACTCATTAATATTTGATTGAAAATAACTAACGCTATAAAATATTAGTCTTGCATATTGGCTAACGGCATACATATTTATTTAAGTTCAGATCAGTCTTCATACATATCTTTAATTGAAATTACTTAAGTGGTTTCACAATATGACAATCTCAAATGTTGAATTATGCTTACCATCATCAAAGATACCAGCAGCTTCGTCACGCGCATTCTGCTCGAGAGCCTTCAGGATCTCTTCGGGGACGGGGGGAGGTGTGGGAAGATGGTCGCCTTGGGGCTGGAAACCGTTCTCGTCAGCTGTGTACCTGTTAATAAAAAACAAGATGCTATGAGTACCTGACTCCAAGAGTAACAATAATTGAAAGTATAAGGTAAGTATGATTATGCGAATTAAAATAGACTCTCACCTCACTGAGTAGATCTTGCCATCATCACCAGTGTAGGAATACCCGCCCTGAGCCTGGACTCCATTGGTCGCCACTCCGTTCTCCTCGCCGTAGATACCGTTCTCAGTCTCATAAGCATACGCGTAAGTCTCTCCATCATTGGAGTTGTCCTGACGAAGGATGGCAGCGTTCCTCTCGGAGGCGGCCTGGGCGCGCTCGGGATGCGCTTCCAAGCTTGAGTAAGCTCCGTTCTGGGCATAAGCGTTTTGACTGGAGAATCCACTGTTGGAGTAAGCACTGGTTTGATCGTTGAATCCATTGGACTGGCGAGGAGTCTGGAGGAAGCTAGATCCTGAAGAGGATTGAGCGTTGGGTGGCAGGTAGGTCCTGTCAAGTTTCCCGGCCTGGGCCAAAGTGACGGCTGCTAAGATGATGAACTGAAAAATAGAAATACATTAAAGTTTAACAAAGTATTTTTTTTTTGTCTGAAAAATAATACTTATTAGTTACTTTGCTGGGTCAAATAACTTAGACTCAATGAATTAATGAGCGCTTTTTTTTCGTTGATACATTTGTATAATTTGAGGAGATTTCACTATTTCCTTTATTTAATTTGCCTCTGCTAGGCAAAGGACCATAAGTATTTCCAGACACTTTTTATTTGGTTTTATTTATATATTATTTTATTACTGTCAACCAAAGCTGTCAATAAATCCCAGTAGCTTACCAATTTCATTTTTGTTTGTTGAATTGAACTTGCTACCCAGAAGCTGTGGATGCAACTGATAACGTTACCGTATCGGTACAGTATATATACTTAGGTGTAGGTCGATCTGTTTCATTGTAAGTAGCAGTCAATATTTCGTCATGAACATACGGGGATGGACTAGTCTAATTGTAGATGACCTTAGTGAAGTTGGTTGAGATAGTTTTGATAGTATGAGGCGTAATGATGACATTAAACTGTATTAATCTATGTAGTTTCCTTGTAGGTTACGGAGGTCAGAATACGTCAAAAGATAATTAAAAGCGTTATTCATGATGAACTGGGCGCGCCACTCACTATTATTATACACTATTTAAAATCAATAAATTAGCTTTTGAACTCTGAATTATGTACTGTTCAAGAATCTGAAAAGTTTGGAAATCATAGTAATTATAAGGGTCAGCGCATCCGATGGTGTGGCGGCAAAGCAACAACTTCTATAACAACTGAAAGTCGATTTTATTTACTACTAGCTGCCCGCCCCGGCTTCGCACGGGTTGCGGTACTTATCTACGGCGTACCCTACCTACCTACCTTACCTACCTACCCTACCTACCTACCCTACCTACCTACCTACCCTACCTACCTACCCTACCTACCTACCCTACCTACCTACCTACCCTACCTACCCTACCTACCTACCCTACCTACCTACTCTACCTACCTACCTACCCTACCTACCTACCTACCCTACCTACCCTACCTACCTACCTACCCTACCTACCTACCTACCTCCCTAACTCCCTACCCTACCTACCAAAAAAAAAAAAAAAAATAGATGTTGGCCGATTCTCATAGATACCGGATAAGCACAAAAAAATTCATCAAAATCGGTTAAGCCGTTTCGGAGGAGTATGGCAACGAAAACTGTGACACGAGAATTTTATATATTAGATGTACCAGACGCTGTTCATTTATCCCTTAACCTCTTGAATCCGGCGTAATGAAACACAATTATTATCTATGCTGTCTCGCTCGATATCGCGACCTTGGGATTCATAGAGTTAATCATGTACAGACAATTTATAATTTTAAGTATCTTTCAGTAATATTCAAATTAGATTTTTGATAAAAGTCTAGAGTTAATCAATTTTGTCATTTAATAAAAATAAACATTGTTAGTGATTGTGATTGCTTTTCTTGTTTAATGGCGACGATAGATGAAAGATTACAGTTCATTCCGTTCATTCGGCCGATGTGATCAGATGAGTGGTAGGTTTACCTTATTTTGAGGTAGACGAGATTATCAGGGAGACCAGCATAATTATTGGACAATACTTATGAATTAAACTGAATGAATGAATATTCTCGACTGCCATTTGAAAACACTGATTGCAGGTTTGTCACGCTCATCACCATAGAAACTTACTGTTGCGTTCAAACGTTGTGCACTGGGCGTGTGTGATTGACCGTTTGTTAAATTTTTATTTATATAAATCACCGGTATATATTTTGCACACTTTAGCTCGATATAAATATTCATATTTTGGTTTTCCTACTGGACTTACGATACCTATCTATACGTATTAATTTATCGGTAAAATGTAACTGTGATAATGTTACGGTGCTGAGATGATTGAAATCATTCGTCAATGTTGCGTTGCATCAACTGTGTTTCGCGCGTGCAACGTACATATTTAGAGACATGCAGCCGGCGAACAGTCCTTGCAACTGCAAGGCATCTTGATGGAGAACGACACAAACGACGTGTTTGATCAGTCGGTTCCAATGTGCTTCTCTTCTAAGTGGTGCTGATCCACGCATGATGTTCGTGCACCAGTGCCGCCCACCGTAAGTTTGCCTTTGTCATCTCTTCACTGCTGTGGCTTATTTTTATTTAATTATTTTTAAATTGCTTTAGAATAAATGCTTTGAGTTTAAGTGGAATTCAAAGTCAAAGACATATCATATATTTCAACTAAGCACATAAAAGGCACTTTTGAACGTCAAAATTTACAAAAAATAATAGAATTGATTCTAGTTGCCCCTTCCAAAAGGTAGTTTCGTATGGAGAAGAATGGGCAAGAATCTCCACCGTTACTCTTTTAAATTGTTTGACAATATTATGTAGGTTCACACGTGAAGACGATGCACCTAGAATAAAATTACTATACCACAATAGGTAAAAAGAATTAAATATAATGCAAAGACAGGTAAATTAATTATGTGATAGATACATGGTGCTCACATATTTACAAATATTGAAAAGTAGATGATGTTTCCAAAATTTTAGCAAGTATTAATTCAGTGTGTGAGTTAAAGTAACTACTTTAACTCACACACTTAACTAAGTACATAATGTAACAATCAATGTCATAAAAATTATAAATTATACAATTAAATTAGCAACCACTTTGATTTTGTCTACACCATAGATTGTCCTATGGAGCAGGACCAGCATGTTTCCAAGCATTCTTATCTAGGATGTAATATTCTAATTTTTAATATGCTTGTTTACAAAGTGTACTTTTTATATGAGTTTTAAATATTCTTTCATTTAATTGCAATATATTTTGAGTATATTACAATTTTCAATATATTACAAGGTATTTTGTTGTAACATTTAACACAGTACCCCATAAAAGATGTATGTACTTTAGATAATCTAAAAAATGCTTGATCTATTTTATCTTTATTTCTAGTATTAACATTATGTCTATCACTTATTTCATTAAAAAGATGTAGATTTTTTCTTACATACATAATATTTTCATAAATTAATTGGCAAGGTACCGTCATAATATTATTCTTTTTAAATAGTTCCCTAAGAGATTCGCGACGACATAGATTGTTAATGGCCCTGACAGCTCTTTTTTGCAAAATGAAAATGGATTCAATGTCAGCAGCCCGACCCCACAGTAAAATGCCATATGACAATGCTGTGGAAGTAGCTAAAATAGACCAAACGCGCGGTTTCTACATCTGTTAACTGTCTTATCTTCCTAACAGCATAAGCGGCCGAGCTTAACCGCCCCGCAAGAGATATTATATTGGGTCCCCATTATAATTTCTCGTCTAGCGTGATTCCCAGGAAAACCATCTGATTAATAAATTCTAGTTTTTCTCCATTCAATAAGATGTCAGATTCGTAACTTCTAACATTAGGTAATTTAAATCTAATGCATTTGGTTTGAGTTCTATGTTCTATATTACAGAATGTGGTTTCCATATCTAGTCCTTCAGGTGGACCATTTTGTGTGGGCCATGGTGGCCGTCGGTAGTTATTCCAACCAGCCCACCTCCCTTCAGAAGTTGACTATATCTCATGGTCTGTTAAGTGCATCTATGTAAGATATGGTTGCCCCGTGAGTTTCTGTCCTAATCTGGGTGACGCCTGTGCATTCAAAGAGCACATGCCCAACAGTTTCCTCAGTCTCCATGTAAGCCCTGTGTAGAAGGCTGTCCGTTATGCCTATTGTGTGGAAGTGATTGCTAAGCGAGCAGAGTCCCGTGATGGTCCTTGTCACCAGGCGCCGGCCGTTCCTGTCCAGGCGTAAAAAACGTCTGGTTACAGTATACAGTATACAGTTAAGGACGGCATGGCTTCCCAGGGCTGCCTGTAGCCCGGTGTCGAAGTCCACCAGCTCTCCGTTTGAGTGTGGGTGAACTCCTGTAGCCACCTGGGTAACTGGTTTAAGGCTGGTTGTTGGAGTTGAGTTTGAAAATATAAAAGAAAATAAGAGGGTGCGTTGTTTGTAAGTGATTTGTTTTATTTTCTTTACACTTATTATAAACATCTGCAGGTAGGCCTACCCCAAATGGTTATTACTATCCTAAGGCAGCGTTTCCACTACAGGATGTGTATGATCTCAGACAATAGGAGCGTTTGATTTTCATAGCGTATTTTGGCTCAATTCTGCTGGAAAAGGTGTAAATAAAGCTAAGCGTTTTACATAACATGCGCGGAAAGCGCATTTTCATGGTATACCGGACCTGCTCCGCATAACATCGCACTGATGGAAATAGATACTTAGTTCCGTAGCTTAGCAATTAATAGTTTTTTGACAGTAATGACCTTTGTTACCGGAAAAGTAAAAAACTGCTACTTTAAATAAAAAATGGGGAGTAAATACAAAATCTAGGTCAATGCGCTTTCAAATGCACCACTGCAACTGAGAAGCTTTGTACATAATTGGTATGGTCAGGGTATGCCGATATAGGCCACTGGTCATCGTCCTTTGTTTTACGTCATAAAAACACACAAAGCGGCGTGAAGCGTCGTCAATCAGTAGCTAATCAGAAATGTTACTATGTTTTGATAAAATATTCAATTTGTTCACGTTGACAGCTTGCGTTGCGCGTATGTTTTTTAGGAAAGTGGGTTCAGTGGCTATAACTTTTCAGTTACAATTTGATTTGAGAAGCTACAGCAAAACGACATTAACGGATTGATGGCAAAAGTAATGTGCGATGCACATAGTCGTGCTAATATTATTTTATTAGATTCGGTCTATAATTCAGCATGCTAAATTGGGGAATTTACTATTAATTTACGGTAGCTAAGTTATAGAAGTTTTATTTATAGAGGTTATAAATAGATTTATTAATGTATCGAAGATTAAAACGAAAACATTGGTGGTTAGAAATATATTATTTACAATTCAATTAACATTCAACAGTCTCTAATAACGGTAGCCATCCCTCGCGTTGAAGGAGGGTTGTCTCCTCTGAGCGACGGGAGGGACGTATGCTTTCTGGACACCAGATACTGAGCTACCGCTTCCAGAAGCGTCATTGCGGGCGAAAGCGTTGTTGGAGGTGGCTTGTTTGGCAACAGCCTGGTTGTTGCGCTGAGCGAAGGGAAGGAGGTACGCTTTCTGCACCCCAACGACGGAGCTACCGCTTCCAGAAGCGTCGTTGCGGGCGACAGCATTGTTGTTGAAGGTGGGTCGTTTAGCAACACCTTGGTTGTTGCGCTGAGCGAAGGGAGGGAGGTACGCTTTCTGGACACCAGCGGCAGAGCTTTGAGCGTTGTTATTGTGGTACTGTTGTTGGATGTAAGCGGCTTCACGGTAGATACCTGGATAAAAACAAATACCTAGTTAAGCGAAAGATTGCTAAAGTCTTAGAATTTAAATAACTCATGGTAATCCGTTCATTGTGATTCGAAATTGATTAATTTGATTATAGTGTGGGGAGTGATAAGTGGTCCCACTAATAAATTATTGATTGAAAATTAGCAACGCTTTAAAATATTCGTTTTACGTATTGGCTGACGGTGCATTATACTTATCTAACTTCAGACCAGTCTTCATACATATGCTTATTAGAAATTGCTTCTTTAATAATATTTTATAATGTTGGCTGATTCTCACCATCATCTGAGATGCCAGCAGCCTCATCACGAGCGTTCTGTTCCAGAGACTTAAGGATCTCTTCGGGGATGGGAGGAGGAGTAGGGAGGTGGTCGCCTTGGGGCTGGAAACCGTTTTCGTCAGCTGTGTACCTGAAATTTAATGACAGAAATTAAGTATTGTAATAAAGTAGGTATGATGAGATACCAATGTCATCAGTGTTAATAAAAACAAATTCTTACCTCACAGAGTAGACCTTGCCATCATCACCAGTGTAGGAATACCCGCCCTGAGCCTGGACTCCATTGGTCACCACTCCGTTCTCCTCGCCGTAAATACCATTCTCAGTCTCATAAGCATACGCGTAAGTCTCTCCATCATTGGAGTTGTCCTGACGAAGGATGGCAGCGTTCCTCTCGAAGGCAGCCTGAGCGCGCTCGGGACGAGCTTCGAAGTCTGAGTAAGCTCCGTTCTGGGCATAAGCGTTTTGGCTGGAGAATCCATTGGAGAAAGCACCGGTTTGATCCTCGAATCCGTTGGAATGGCGGGGAGTCTGAAGGAAGGCTGATCCTGCAGCGCCTTGGGCATTGGGTGGGAGGTAGGTCCTGTCAAGTTTCCCGGCCTGAGCCAAGGTGACGGCAGCTAAGACGATGAACTGGAAAACGTAAGCGATTATTAATATATTCGAAAAGTCTAAATGTTACTTGATAACCGCCCCTCCCCCTTTTAGGTAATTTTTCGGTCAATAAGGTAATAGCCATGATTGAATGAATCACGTCTTCCAATTTGACTTGTATGAGTTGCGAGGTATTTTTTTCTTTTAATACTTTCCCGCTGCTAGGCAAAGGTTTTCCCCTAAATTCTTCCGTATAATTTTTTCCTTTTTTATAATATATTTTTGTAACTTGTATGTCAATGTTGTTATTTATTTAAATCTCAGTAGCTTACCAATTTCATTTCTGTTTGTTGAATTGAACTTGCTACCCAGAAGCTGTGGATGCAACTGATAACGTTACCGTATCGGTACAGTATATATACTTAGGTGTAGGTTGAACTGTTTCATTGTAAGTAGCAGTCAATATTTCATAATCAACATTCGGGGATGGACTAGTCTAATTGTAGATGACCTTAGTGAAGTTAGTTGAGATAGTTTTGATATTAAGAGGCGTAATGATGACATTAAACTGCATTAATCTATAAATACAAATACAATTTATTCAATTATAAAATAAAATTATGATTTACATTATTTACAATCAAAGAAACATTTAATACTAACTGTATTGTAGACCTGCCTGATCTAGGTTTATAAAAATATGTGTTTCAGGCCATCAATTTACATCAAACATTTAAAAGGAAGACAACAATAGATTTATTAATTAGAAGCTAAATTAAAAAGAAGATACAATATTATCAATAACTTCAAGAGTAACTATTTGATTATATTATTATAAAACTAGATTATATAAGATAAATGATGTTTTAATAAATTAATGAATAATATTAAATTAGATACAGTGGAGACTATTATTTATTAAGTAAAGGATGAGACTTATGTTAGAGTAGATAGATAGAATTTTTATTTTAAAATCTCTAGTAGTTTTTCCGTATCTGCATAATTGAGATTTGCCAAATATTCCTGTACTAGTAAATTACACCTATTATAACTTAAACTATAAATCTTTAGCACTCTGTTAAACTGGTTATACAAGTAGGGTCCTAAAAATAAGTAAAATCGACTAGCAAAAGCATGTTTAGTGTGAGAGTTAGCCCAAACCAAATCTTTTCTTCTCCTGTCTGAAGGTACTGGATTAAAACAAAGTCCAGTGTGTTGGAATAAAACTACATTCAAAATGTAATGTAATTGTATGTAGCTTCCTTGTAGGTTACGGAGGTCAGGATACGTCAAAAGATAATTAAAAGCGTCATTTATGATGAAATGCGGGCGCCCTCTCACTATTATTATACACTATCTAGAATCAATAACTAAAACAGACTTCTTGAATGAATGAATTCAAAAATCAGAAATGTTTAGAAATCATAGTAACCAACATAATTATTATCAGATGAATGAATATTCTTGATTATATACTCTCGAATACCATTTCAAAACACTGATTGCAGGGTTGTCACGCTCATTCACTCGTCACCATAGAAACCTACTGTTGCGTTCAAACGTTGTGCGCTGGGCATGTGTGATTGATTTTTGGTTGAGTTAGTGTTTATAGCACTTAGCAGTACCTATTTTCCCCATTTTAGCTCGATATACAAAATTATTCATATTTTGGTTTTCCTACTGGCCTTACGATATCTACGTATCAGTTTATCGGTAAAATTTAACTGAGATGTTGCGTTGCATCAACTGTGTTTTGCGCGTGCAACGTACATATTTAGAGACATGCAGCCAGCGATCAGCCCTTGCACCTGCAAGGCATTTTGATGGAGAACGACACAAACGACGTGTTTGATCAGTCGGTTCCAATGCGCTTCACTTCCAAGCAGTGCTGATCCACGCACGATGTTGGTGTACGGTAAGTTTGACCTGGTCATCTCTTCACTACTATGGCTTATTTTTATTTAATCTTTTCGAATTGCTTTGGAATACATTCTTTGAGTTTGAGTTGAATTCTATATTAGAGAGTTTGGTTTCCATACTTAGTCCTTCAGGCGGACCATTGTGCGTGGGCCATGGTGGCAGTCAGTGGTAATTGAATAACACAATGATAATAACTTATGGTATTTTTTATGACTTTTAAAGAGAAAACTGTCTGTGAATGTGAGTAGCATTCAGGCTACATTGAATATATGATTATTATTTTAATATTGTGAATGTGAATACTATGTGGGTCATTGTTGCTTTTTTTTCTCCTCAGTTAATTTTAATCATGGTCTGGCAGTTTGAGTAATTTTTGTGGCATACCCAAATGGTATTCTTCGTCGAATCGTTGAGCACCTTAAGTTCTGAGTTGAGCTGCACGATTACTGACAAATGCGTGCACTGACTGGACAGGTCCACTCAATCTGTGAGGTTTTTCCTCAAAAGACCATTTCAGATACAAATCCACATGTTCTTCACATGATCTGACCAAGATTATGTCTGGACTTTAAAGGAGACTGTGACTCCTGAGTTTGTTTCGGCCTTTCTTCTCAGAGTAGTCAGATAGGAAACGCCGACCTCATCTAGTTTTTAAAATATGATTGACGTGTAAAAGTGTTTGTTCAAACCTACTTACAGAAATAAAATCATTTATCATTTATCATTTAATTCCAACCAGCCCACCTCCCTCCAGAAGTTGATTATATCTCCTGGTCCGTTAAGAGCATCTTTGTAATATCTGGGTGCCCCGAGGGTTCCTGTCCTAATCTGGGTGACGGCTGTGCATTCAAAAAGCACATGCGCAACGGTTTCCTCAGCCTCTGTGCGAGCCCTGCATAGAGGACTGTCCGTTATGCCTATTGAGTGGAAGTGTTTGTTTAGCGAGCAGTGTCCTGTGATGGTTCCCGTCACCAGGCGCAGGCCGTTCCTTGCCAGGTGTAATAAACGTCTGGTTAACCTGCCATCTAAGGATGGCATAGCTTCCCTGGACTACCTGCAGCCCGGTGTCGAGTTCTACTGGCTCTCCACGTGTGTGTGGGTGAACACCTATAGCCACCTGCGTAACTGGTTTAAGTCTGGTTGTTGGAGTTGAGTTTGAAAATATTAAAGAAAATAGGAGGGTGCGTTGTTTGTAAGTGATTTGTTTTATTTTCCTTACACTTATTATAAACATCTGCAGGTAGGCCTACCCCAAATGGCTATTACTATCCTAAGGCAGCGTTTCCACTACAGGATGTGTATGATATCAGACAATAGGTTCGTTTGATTTTCATAGCGTATTTTGGCTAAATTCTGCTTGAAAAGGTTTAAATAAAGCTAAGCGTTTTATATTACATACGCGCAAAGCGCATTTTCATAGTATACCGTACCTGCTCCGCTTTCCCATTTAGCACTGATGGAAATAGATACTTAGTTCCGTAGCTTAGCAATGAATAGTTTATTGACAGTGATGAGCTTTGTTATAGAAAAGTAAGTTTTTTAAAATTCTTGAATATACGAAAAAACTGCTGCTTTAAACAAACAAATGGGAATAAATACAAAATCCGGGTAAAATGCGCTTTCAAATGCACCACTGTGAAGCTTTGTACATAATCGGTATGGTAAGGGTATGTCAATATAAGCCAATGGTCATCGTCCTTTGTTTTACGCAATAAAAACATACAACGCAGCGTAAAGCGTCGTCGGTCGGTAGCTAATCAGAAATGTTACTATGTTTTGATAAAATATTCAAATTGTTCATGTTGACAGCTTGTGTTGCGCATATGTATTTTAGGAAAGTGGATTCAGTGGCAATAACTTTTCAGTTACAATTTGATTTGAGAAGCTACAGCAAAACGACACTAACGGATTGATGGCAAAAGTAATGTGCGATGCACATAGTCTTGCTAATATTATTTTATTGGATTCGGTCTACAATTCAGCACGGTAAATTGGGGAATTTACTATTAATTTACGGTAGCTAAGTTATAGAAGTTTTATTTATAGAGGTTATAAATGGATTTATTAATCTATCGAAGATTAAAACGAAAACATTGGTGGTTAGAAATATATTATTTACAATTCAATTAACATTCAACAGTCTCTAATAACGGTAGCCATCCCTCGCGTTGAAGGAGGGTTGTCTCCTCTGAGCGACGGGAGGGACGTATGCTTTCTGGACACCAGATACTGAGCTACCGCTTCCAGAAGCGTCATTGCGGGCGAAAGCGTTGTTGGAGGTGGCTTGTTTGGCAACAGCCTGGTTGTTGCGCTGAGCGAAAGGAGGGAGGTACGCTTTCTGGACTCCAGCGACAGAGCTTTGAGCGTTGTTGTTGTGGTACTGTTGTTGGTTGTAAGCGGCTTCACGGTAGATACCTGGATAAAAATAAATACCAAGTTAAGCGAAAGATTCGTAAATTATTTGAATTTAAAAAACTAATGGATTACCGTTCATTCGAATACAAAATTGATTATTTTGATTATAGTGTGGGGAGTGATAAGTGGTCTGACTAATTGATTATTGATTGAAAATTAGCAACGCTTTAAAATATTCGCCTTACGTATTGGCTAAAGGTGCATTATATTTATCTAACTTCTTCATACATATCCGTATTAGAAATTGCTTGTTTAATAATATTTTTTAATGTTAGCTGATTCTCACCATCATCTGAGATGCCAGCAGCCTCATCACGAGCGTTCTGTTCCAGAGACTTCAGGATCTCTTCGGGGATGGGAGGAGGAGTGGGGAGGTGGTCGCCTTGTGGCTGGAAACCATTTTCGTCAGCTGTGTACCTGAAATTTAATGACAGAAATGAAGTATTGTAATAAAGTAGATATGGTGAGATACCAATGTCATCGTTGTTAATAAAAACAAATTCATACCTCACAGAGTAGACCTTGCCATCATCACCAGTGTAGGAATACCCGCCCTGAGCCTGGACTCCATTGGTCGCCACTCCGTTCTCCTCGCCGTAGATACCATTCTCAGTCTCATAAGCATACGCGTAAGTCTCTCCATCATTGGAGTTGTCCTGACGAAGGATGGCAGCGTTCTTCTCGAAGGCAGCCTGAGCGCGCTCGGGACGAGCTTCCAAGCCTGAGTAAGCTCCGTTCTGAGCATAACCGTTTTGATTGGAGAAACCATTGGAGAAAGCACCGGTTTGATCCTTGAATCCATTGGAATGACGAGGAGTCTGCAGGAAGGTTGATCCTGCAGCGCCGTGGGCATTGGGTGGGAGGTAGGTCCTGTCAAGTTTCCCGGCCTGAGCCAAGGTGACGGCTGCTAAGACGATGAACTGGAAAACAAAAATGATTATTAAGATATTCGAAAAGTCAAAATGTTACTTGATAACCTTAACCCTTTTAGGTAATTTTCTGGGTCAATAAGGTAACAGCCGTGAGTGAATGAATTTTCACATCTTCCAATTTGACTTGTATGAGTTGCGAGGTTTTTTTTTTCTTTTAATATAGTCCCGCTGCTAGGCAAAGGTTTTCCCCTAAATTCTTCCGTATACTCTTTTCTTTTTTTATAATATATTGTCTATCAATGTTGTTATTTAAATCCCAGTAGCTTACCAATTTCATTTCTGTTTGTTGAATTGAACTTGCTACCCAGAAGCTGTGGATGCAACTGATAACGTTACCGTATCGGTACAGTATATATACTTAGGTGTAGGTCGATCTGTTTCATAGTAAGTAGCAGTCAATATTTCGTCATGAACATTCGGGGATGGACTAGTCTCATTGTAGATGACCTTAGTGAAGTTAGTTAAATGGATAAATAGTTTTGATATTATGAGGCGTAATGATGACATTAAACTGTATTAATCTGTGTAGCTTCCTTGTAGGTTACGGAGGTCAGAATACGTCAAAAGATAATAAAAAGCGTCATTTATGATGAACTGCGGGCGCCCTCTCAATATTATTATACACTATCTAAAATCAATAAAATAGTTCTTGAACTCTAAATTATGTACTATTAAAAAATCTGAAAAGTTTAGAAATCATAGTAGACAAAATAATTATTATCAGAGAAGATAGATGGACAATACTTATGAATTAAACTGAATGAATGAATATTCTCGATTACATACTTTCGAATGTCAATGTTAATGTTATTAAATTAAATTAAATTAAATTCATTTATTTCAGATAACATAATCCATAATAAGACAATTAAAACTTCCGAAAATAAAAATAAAATAAAGCCATTAAAACAATTCAAAATAAATTTAAAATTAAAACATTCAAAAATAAAATAAGTTACAATTTAAAATAAAATAATATAAAATCAATTCAAAATTTAAAGATAAAAAAGAAACAACAACACAACAACAAACATTCAAATTAAAATTAAAATAGTGAAAATTTAACAATCAAATTACCCGCCTGATAAACGAGACCCAAATCGGAGACGAGATCCTATCAGCTACAGTCTTCAGAATTCCGTTGCAGCTGCCACGCATTCTGTAGATCAGGGAGACAGTTTTCGTTTAGTTATACTTTTGAATACAAAATTATTCATATTTTGGTTTTCCTACTGGACTTACGATATCTACGTATCAGTTTATCGGTAAAATGTAACTGAGATTATGTTGCGTTGCATCAACTATGTTTTGCGCGTGCAACGTACATATTTAGAGACATGCAGTCAGCAAACAGTCCTTGCAAATGCGTGGCATCTTGCTGGAGAGCGACACAAATAATGTGTTTGATCAGTCGGTTCTAATGCGCTTCTCTTCTAAGTAGTGCTGATCCTCGCATAATGTTCGCGCACGAGTGCCGCCTGCCGTAAGTTCGCCTTTGTCATCTCTTCACTGCTGTGGCTTATTTTATTTAATCTTTTTAAATTGCTTTGGAATAAATGCTTTGAGTTTAAGTTGAATTTTATGTTCTATATTACAGAATGTGGTTTCCATATTTAGTCCTTCAGGTGGACCATTTTGTGTGGGCCATGGTAGCCGTCGGTAGTTATTCCAACCAGCCCACCTCCCTTCAGAAGTTGACTATATCTCCTAGTCTGTTAAGTGCATCTATGTAAGATCTGGTTGCCCCGTGAGTTTCTGTCCTAATGTGGGTGACGCCTGTGCATTGAAAGAGCACATGCCCAATAGTTTCCTCAGTCTCCATGTAAGCCCTGTGTAGAAGGCTGTCCGTTATGCCTATTGTGTGGAAGTGATTGCTAAGCGAGCAGAGTCCCGTGATGGTCTTTGTCACCAGGCGCCGGCCGTTCCTGTCCAGGCTTAATAAACGTCTGGTTACAGTATACAGTATACAGCTAAGGACGGCATAGCTTCCCAGGACTGCCTGCAGCCCGGTGTCGAGGTCTACTAGCTCCTCTTGTGGGTGAACACCTGTAGCCACCTAGGTAACTGGTTTAAGGCTGGTTTTTGGCGTTGAGTTTGAAAATATAAAAGAAAATATGAGGGTGCGTTGTTTGTAAGTGATTTGTTTTATTTTCATTACGCTTATTATAAACATCTGCAGGTAGGCCTACTCCAAATGGCTATTACTATTCTAAGGCGGCGTTTCCACTGCAGGATGTGTATGATCTCAGAAAATATGTTCGTTTGATTTTCATAGCGTATTTTGGCTCAATTCTGCTTGAAAATGTGCGGAAAGTGCATTTTCATAGTGTACCATACCTGCTCCCCTATCCCACTTAGCACTGATGGAAATATACAGCTTTGTTATAGGAAAAGTAGTTTGTTTAATCTTGAATATACGAAAAAACTACTGCTTTAAATTAAAATGGGGAATAAATATAAAGTCTAGGTCAAATGCGCTTTCAAATGCAACACTGAACCTGTGAAGCTTATCGTTTTGGTAAGGGCATGCTGATTTAGGCCACTGGTCATCGTCCTTTGTTTTACGTAATAAACACACAAAGTGGGCGGCGTGAAGCGTCGTCTATCGGTGGCTAATCAGAAATGTTACTATGTTTTGATAAAATATTCAAATTGTTCATGTTGACAGCTTGTGTTGCGCGTATGTTTTTTAGGAAAGTGGGCTCAGTGGCAATAACTTTCAGTTACAATTTGATTTGAGAAGCTACAGTAAAACGACATTAACGGATTGATGGCAAAAGTAATGTGCGGTGCACATAGTCTTGCTACCATTATTTTATTGGCTTCGGTCATTCATTCAGCATGGTAAATTGGGTAATTTTCTGTAAAATTACGGTAGCTAAGTTAGAGAAGTTTTATTTGTAGAGGTTATAAAAAGATTTATTAATCTATCAAAGATTAAAACGAAAACATTGGTGGTTAGAAATATATTATTTAAAATTCAATTAACAATTAACAGTCTCTAATAACGGTAGCCATCTCTTGCGTTGAAGGAGGGTTGTCTCCTCTGAGCGACGGGTGGGAGGTACGCTTTTTGTACACCAGATACTGATCTACCGCTTCCAGAAGCGTCATTGCGGGTGAAAGCGTTGTTGAAGGTAGGTTGTTTGGCAACACCCTTGTTGTTGCGCTGAGCGAAAGGAGGAAGGTATGCTTTCTGGACTCCAGCGACCGAGCTACCGCTTCCAGAAGCGTCGTTGCGGGCGAAAGCATTGTTGTTGAAGGCGGGTCGTTTGGCAACACCTTGGTTGTTGCGCTGAGCGAGGGGAGGGAGGTACGCTTTCTGGACACCAGCGACAGAGCTTTGAGCGTTCTTGTTGTAGTACTGTTCTTGGTTGTAAGCAGCTCCACGGTAGATACCTGGATAAAAATAAATACCTAGTTAAGCAAAATATTGGTAAAATTTTAGAATTTAAATAACTAATGGGTTACCGTTCATTGGAATTCAAAATTGATTAATTTCATTATAGTATGGGGAGTGATAAGTGGTCTGACTAATTAATTATTGATTGAAAATTAGCAACGCTTTTAAATATTCGCCTTACGTATTGGCTAAAGGTGCATTATATTTATCTAACTTCTTCATACATATCCTTATTAGAAATTGCTTGTTTAATAATATTTTTTAATGTTGGCCGATTCTCACCATCATCTGAGATGCCAGCAGCCTCATCACGAGCGTTCTGTTCCAGAGACTTCAGGATCTCTTCGGGGATCGGAGGAGGAGTGGGGAGGTGGTCGCCTTGGGGCTGGAAACCGTTTTCGTCAGCTGTGTACCTGCAATTCAGTGACAGAAATTAAGTATTGTATTAAAGTAGGTATGGTGAGATACCAATGTCATCAGTGTTAATAAAAACAAATTCTTACCTCACAGAGTAGACCTTGCCATCATCACCAGTGTAGGAATACCCGCCCTGAGCCTGGACTCCGTTGGTCGCCACTCCGTTCTCCTCGCCGTAGATACCATTCTCAGTCTCATAAGCATACGCGTAAGTCTCTCCATCATTGGAGTTGTCCTGACGAAGGATGGCAGCGTTCCTCTCGAAGGCAGCCTGAGCGCGGTCGGGACGAGCTTCCAAGCCTGAGTAAGCTCCATTTTGGTTAGAGAAACCATTGGAGAAAGCACTGGTTTGATCGTTAAATCCGTTGGAATGGCGGGGAGTCTGAAGGAAGGCTGATCCTGCAGCGCCTTGGGCATTGGGTGGAAGGTAGGTCCTGTCAAGTTTCCCGGCCTGAGCCAAGGTCACGGCTGCTAAGACGATGAACTGGAAAACAAAAGTAATTATTAAGGTATTCGAAAAGTAAAAATGTTACTTGATAACCTTAACCCTTTTAGGTAATTTTCTGGGTCAATAAGGTAACAGCCGTGAGTGAATGAATTTTCCCGTCTTCCAATTCGACTTCTATGAGTTGCGAGGTTTATTTTTTCTTTTAATATTGTCTCACTGCTAGGCAAAGGTTTTCCCCTAAATTCTTCCGTATACTCTTTTCTTTTTTTATAATATATTGTCTACCAATGTTGTTATATAAATCCCAGTAGCTTACCAATTTCATTTTTGTTTGTTGAATTGAACTTGCTACCCAGAAGCTGTGGATGCAACTGATAACGTTACCGTATCGGTACAGTATATATACTTAGGTGTAGGTCAATCTGTTTCATTGTAAGTAGCAGTCAATATTTCGTCATGAACATACGGGGATGGACTAGTCTAATTGTAGATGACCTTAGTGAAGTTAGTTAGATGGATAGATAGTTTTGATATTATGAGGCGTAATGATGACATTAAACTGTATTAATCTGTGTAGCTTCCTTGTAGGTTACGGAGGTCAGAATACGTCGAAAGATAATTAAAAGCGTCATTTATGATGAACTGCGGGCGCCCTCTCACTATTATTATACACTATCTAAAATCAATAAAATAGTTTTTGAACTCTGAATTATGTACTGTTCAAGAATCTGAAAAGTTCAGAAATCATAGTAACCAGCATAATTATTATAAGATGAATGAATATTCTCGATTATATACTCTCGAATGCCATTTGAAAACACTGATTGCAGGGTTGTCACGCTCATTCACTCGTCATCATATAAACCTACTGTTGCGTTCAACGTTGTGCGCCGGGCGTGTGTGATTGATGTTTTGTTGTTAGTGTTTATATCACCTTGCGGTACCTATTTTTCACATTTTAGCTCGATATACAAAATTATTCGTATTTTGATTTTCCTACTGGACTTACGATATCTACGTATCAGTTTATCAGTAGAATTTAACTGAGATAATGTTGCGTTGCATCAACTGTGTTTTGCACGTGCAACGTATATATTTAGAGACATGCAGCCGGCGAACAGTCCTTGCAGCTGCAAAGCATCTTGATGGAGAACGACACAAACGACGCGTTTGATCAGTCGGTTCCAATACGCTTCACTTCTAAGCAGTGCTGATCCACGCACGATGTTCGTGCACGGGTGCCACCCACCGTAAGTTTGACTTGGTCATCTCTTCACTACTAAGGCTTTTTTTTTATTTAACCTTTTTGAATTGCTTAGGAATACATTCTTTGAGTTTGAGTTGAGTTCTATGTTAGACAGTTTGGTTTCTATACTTAGTCCTTCAGGCGGACCATTGTGCGTGGGCCATGGTTATTTCAACCAGCCCACCTGCCTCCAGAAGTTCATCACATGTCCTGGTCTGATAAGAGCATCTGTGCAAGATCTGGGTTCCCTAAGGTTTTCTGTCCTAATCTGAGTGACGCCTGTGCATTCAAAGAGCACATGCACAACGGTTTCCTCAGACTTCATGCAAGCCCTGTATAGAGGACTGTCCGTTATGGCTATTGTGTGGAAGTGTTATTTTAGCGAGCAGTGTCCCGTGGTGGTTCCCGTCACCAAGCGTAGGCCATCTAAGGATGTCGTACCTTCTCTGGACTGCCTGCAGCCCGGTGTCGACGTCCACCAGCTCTCCGCTTTTATTTGGGTGAACTCCTGTAGCAGGCTGGTTGTTTGAGTTGAGTTTAAAATATAAAAGAAAATAGGAAGGTGCGATGTTTGTGAGTGATTTATTTTATTTTCTTTACACTTATTATAAAAATCTGCAGGTAGGCCTACCCTAAATGGCTATTACTATCCTAAGGCAGCGTTTCCACTACAGTATTTGTATGATATCATCAAATAGGTTCGTTTGTTTTTCGTAGCGTAGTTTGGCTAAAGTCTGTTCAAAAACGTTTAAAAAAAGCTAAACGTTTTATATAACATGCGCGGAAAGCGCATTTTCATAGCACACACAACTAACACACTACGCAAAAAGTAGTTTTTTAATTCATGAATATACAAAAAATCTGCTGCTTAACATTAAAAACATTTTTCCAAAAAAAAAAAAGAACCGACTTAATAAAAAAAACAACACTGAGAAAGTGAAAAATAACTTTAATTTCGGAAGTCGGTGTCTTTGGTTTTTATTTTTTCGTTTTTTGCAACCGACTTCCGAAATTAAAGTAATTTTTTACATTTTTGTGTTTTTTTTGTTAAGTCGGTTCTTTTTTTTGTATAAATGTTTTTATTTTTCACTTTTTATTTGTGGTACCTACTCCACACAAATTCGTATACCACTACTTGATATGTAAATAACATTGACAGGTCATTATACACACATCATCAATATAACCTAAGTCGAAAAATACGCAGTATTAAAGATAACTCAAAAACAACTGCGCAGAACTTGATCAAATTTATATAGGACCACATGAGAACTACCACCTTTCAAATAAAAAAAATAATCTTTGAAATCAGTTCAACTAGAACAAAGTTCTGAGATAACACACTTTAAAAAGAAAAACATACAGTCGAATTGAGAACCTCCTCCTTTTTTTGTAGTCGGTTATTAAACGGGGAATAAATTCAAAATCTAGGTCAAATGCGCTTTAAAATGCACTACTGTGCAGCTTTTTACATAATCGTTTTGGTTAAATAAATAAATAAATAAAAATCTTTATTCAATCTTTGAATTGCTTAAGACTACGATATATAACTTATTTAAGTAAAGGCCATACGGATAAGGTAAACCCTGACTCCTAAACTAGGTAATCCTGTGACTTAGGAGTCAGTGTTTTGCTGTCACTGTGATACAAAAACGTTATAAGTTGTGTTCTAACGTTACAAACCAGTCATAGATATTGCAGGTTACAGAGTATATATATTAAAATTAAAAACAAGGATTATTAAGTGGTATTGGAAACGATTTTTAAGGTGTATATGAGTGTGTATATTAGAATGATGGTATGTATGTGGGGATGTGTGTGAAAAAGCGTGTAGTAGTGTTTCATGGCTGCGTGAGGGTGTGTTGGTGTGTTTGAGATTATGTTGTATATGTGCTGCTCATATGATCCAATTACAGTGAAAAATTGCAAACAACAGCAGAATAGGTTTACATATTTATACGCCTACTGCTGATGATGGAGTAGTTCTTCTGTACGAGCGTAGCCTTCGTTAGGGTATGCAAATATAGGCCACTGGTCATCGTCCTTTGTTTAACGTAATAAACACACAAAGTGGGCGGCGTGAAGCGTCGTCCATCGGTGGCTAATCAGAAATGTTACTATGTTTTGATAAAATATTCAAATTTTTCATGATGACGGCTTATGTTGCGCGTAAATTTTTATAGGAAGGTGGGCTTAGTGGCAATAACTTTCAGCTACAATTTGATTTGGTAAGCTACAGTAAAACGACATTAACGGATTGATGGTTATAGTAATGTGCGATGCACATAGTCTTGCTAACATTATTTTATTGGATTTAGCCACTCATTCAGCTGTGTAAATTGGGGAATTTATTCTGAATTTATACTAGTTAATTTATAGAAGCTTTATTTGTAGAGGTTATAGATAGAGTTATTAATCTATCGAAGATTAAAACGAAAAAATAGGTGGTTAGAAATATATTATTTACAATTCAATTAACATTCAACAGTCTCTAATAACGGTAGCCATCCCTTGCGTTGAAGGAGGGTTGTCTCCTCTGAGCGACGGGAGGGAGGTATGCTTTCTGGACACCAGATACTGAGCTACCGCTTCCAGAAGCGTCATTGCGGGCGAAAGTGTTGTTGAAGGTGGGTTGTCTAGCAACAGCCTGGTTGTTGCGCTGAGCGAAAGGAGGGAGGTACGCTTTCTGGACTCCAGCGACCGAGCTACCGCTTCCAGAAGCGTCGTTGCGGGCGAAAGCATTGTTGTTGAAGGCGGGTCGTTTGGCAACACCTTGGTTGTTGCGCTGAGCGAGGGGAGGGAGGTACGCTTTCTGGACACCAGCGACAGAGCTTTGAGCGTTGTTGTTGTAGTACTGTTCTTGGTTGTAATCGGTTTCACGGTAGATACCTGGATAAAAATAAATACCTAGTTAAGCAAAAGATTGGTAAAATTTTAGAATTTAAATAACTAATGGGTTACCGTTCATTGGAATTCAAAATTGATTAATTTGATTATAGTGTGGGGAGTGATAAATGGTCTGACTAATTAATTATTGATTGAAAATTAGCAACGCTTTTAAATGTTCGCCTTACGTATTGGCTAAAGGTGCATTATATTTATCTAACTTCTTCATACATATCCTTATTAGAAATTGCTTGTTTAATAATATTTTTTAATGTTGGCCGATTCTCACCATCATCTGAGATGCCAGCAGCCTCATCACGAGCGTTCTGTTCCAGAGACTTCAGGATCTCTTCGGGGATGGGAGGAGGAGTGGGGAGGTGGTCGCCTTGGGGCTGGAAACCGTTTTCGTCAGCTGTGTACCTGCAATTTAGTGACAGAAATTAAGTATTGTATTAAAGTAGGTATGGTGAGATACCGATGTCATCAGTGTTAATAAAAACAAATTCTTACCTCACAGAGTAGACCTTGCCATCATCACCAGTGTAGGAATACCCGCCCTGAGCCTGGACTCCATTGGTCGCCACTCCGTTCTCCTCGCCGTAGATACCGTTCTCAGTCTCATAAGCATACGCGTAAGTCTCTCCATCATTGGAGTTGTCCTGACGAAGGATGGCAGCGTTCCTCTCGAAGGCAGCCTGAGCGCGCTCGGGACGAGCTTCCAAGCCTGAGTAAGCTCCATTTTGGTTAGAGAAACCATTGGAGAAAGCACCGGTTTGATCCTTGAATCCGTTGGAATGGCGGGGAGTCTGAAGGAAGGCTGATCCTGCAGCGCCTTGGGCATTGGGTGGGAGGTAGGTCCTGTCAAGTTTCCCGGCCTGAGCCAAGGTGACGGCTGCTAAGACGATGAACTGGAAAATGAAATTGATTATTAAGGTATTCGAAAAGTCAAAATGTTAATTGATAACCTTAACCCTTTTAGGTAATTTTCTGGGTCAATAAGGTAACAGCCTTGAGTGAATGAATTTTCACGTCTTCCAATTTGACTTGTATGAGTTGCGAGGTTTTTTTTTTTCTTTTAATATAGTCCCTCTGCTGGGCAAATGTTTCCCCCAAAATTCTCCCGTATACTCTTTTCCTTTTTGTAATATATTTTTCTATATTGTCTATCAATGTTGTTATTTAAATCCCAGTAGCTTACCAATTTCATTTTTGTTTGTTGAATTGAACTTGCTACCCAGAAGCTGTGGATGCAACTGATAACGTTACCGTATCGGTACAGTATATATACTTAGATGTAGATTGAACATTTTCATTGTAAGTAGCAGTCAACATTTCATAATCAACATTCGGGGATGGACTAGTCTAATTGTAGATGACCTTAGTGAAGTTAGTTGAGATAGTTTTGATATTAAGAGGCGTAATTATGACATTAAACTGTATAATAATCTAGTTTCCTAGCAGGTTACAGAGGTCAGAAGTAAGATACGTCAAAAGATAATTAAAAGCATCATTCGTGATGAACTGGCGCGCCCTCTCACTATTTAAAATCGGTAAAATAGCTATTGAACTCCGATCAAAATTAGTATTCAAGAATCTGAAGTCTTGAAATCATAACATGTAGTTATTTCTCTATGTATCTACGTTGTGAAATTGAATGTTCCTCAATTGCATATAGCCTAGATTTCTTATGATAATGATCTTATAATAATTTTTCTATGAAACAGGTTCAATGAAAGCCCGTAAAGAAATCAACAATTTGATGCCATTTTGTAGGCATAATAAATCAATATATGATGAAGATTACCGTTTGGTCATGTTGTGAGGATGAATGAAAGGTGACTAACAAAAGGTATGTATAAGGCAGATGTGAGTGGAAACGCCGGGAGGGGCCGCCCTAGGAAGACATATAGTGACCTTATTGGTGATGTTCTTCAGAAAGGTCAGGTGCGTAGTACTCGCAACCGGCGTGCATATATGACCAGATGTATGAATGTAAACGAGGCAAAAGGAGTATGTAAGGATCGTAGCAGGTGGCGTTCTGTAGTTTCTGCCTACCCCCATCGGAAGAAGGCGTGAGTTTATGTATGTATGTATGTATGTATATTACCGACAAGTCAAAAACAAGGAAGTAGTGAAAAACATACTTAGTCCAAATCCATAAATCAAAAACAAAAACACTTGACACGTGAACAACCCGTATCATAAGTAAATTATGATAAGGTTTGTTTATTTTTAAATTATAAATCGCAATGTTAACGAGTAGTTTGTTTACAATGTCACATTTGAAGTGATCATCAAGGATACTTTACAGATCTATAAAGACAGATCCTGAACCCATTTCAGTTTCATCAACCACAAGTATATCTATCTTTCTAAGCCTAATATTAACCTAAATACACAATTATTATATGAGCATTACTTTTACTGAAACTATTGAAGTATTGCACCATTGATCTTTTGAGAGCATTCGTAATCATTATAATAGCGGTATCATCACGCATATATTGAGGTAGGCAGAGTAAGGCAACGGGTGAAGGTCGTTTGTAAGTGTTCAGTTAGTTCCTAAATGGTTTGATAGATGGCGTAAGCTATCGATGTGGTTAAAGCTTTTGTGGAGCTTTATTATGTTTTCTTTTGTAGCCTAAAGCTTTTCTAAAGCTGGGAAAAGGCCTAGCCTTGCTTATAATGTCGGTAGTACTGGCAACAAGACCGTAGGCTTTGCTGTGCGTTTCCTAGGCTTTGCTGTGCTTAGACCTAGATGAAGTTTGTTGTGTTACTAAACACGAGGGGAGAGGTGATCCGGCAGCTCACAGAAGCAAGCTGAACTGGCAATGGGTCGGTAATATTAGCTGTAGAACCGATGAGCGTTGGGGTAGGCATGTTCTTGAGTGGAGACCGCGAATCTGCAAACGTAAGGTAGGACGCCCTTAGACTAGGTGGAGCAACGTTTTTCGTAGGGTGGCTGGTAGCAGCTGGATGAGAGTTGCCGAGAATCAAGCTGAATAGCGTGCAATTGGAGAGGCCTATGTCGAGCAGTGGACAGCTGTTGGCTGATGATCACGCTAAATACTAGTAAGGAGCACACTTTTGATTTCTGCGAAGATGTGTGTCTCTATCCAGGTTTAGTGATCTTAACTAATCTATAAAAATAAAAATAAATTGCCAAAAATGTTTGTCCACCTATTTGCCTAATTCTTTTTTTTGTTATATTTGTAATTGTCAGGACAACGTTTGTAAGAAAGAAATATTTGCAAAATCGTACTTAAGGAAAAGTGAAAGTTTGTATGGAAATTCGTCATCTTTGCCGATGGGAACCCATGCACAGGGCGTACGGCTTGTATTATAAAAAGTCAAATTATGTGCTTGATTGAACGAGGTAATCTCTGAAATTACTGATCCGATTACAAAAATATATTTCTGAAAGAAAGTCACTATAATTGACGAATGCCAGAGGGCATGTTTTATCATATATGATATACTTAGTTCACTTCAACGCAGACGAGAGTCACGAGTAGAAGCTAGTATGTACGAAAACAAGCGCACCTGCTTCAGATTATAGATAATCCAAAGGACGAGCGCTTGTTTTCGTGGTTGGCAGAAAGAATGCATATGAATAAAAAATATTCCTGCAGGTTAATGAGTAGGTACTATTTTATCTATGCAGTTTCTACGATGGAGCTGTAGGTGAAAAAATTATGTTGAATATTAGGTATAAGTTCTTAGGACAATATAAATAATGTTAAATTATTCGACCTTCTCAAATCTCTAATTTAGAAACAACAACCTAGTTCAGATAAAAATCATTGAAGCTTCATTCACAATCCTTTTATTACTCATCTAATCTGATATAAAAAATTACATTATCGATCAATCTGATTGTGAAATCGATGCATCTTTGCAACATCCTTTTATATGACTATACATTCGGACCAATAGTGAGTAACTGAAACGATTTGTATCGATATTAAAGGCCTTGATATATTTGCACGAAGCTGTCAATAAAGTATTGATGGCTGACAATATTGTATGACCGGAAAACGATATTTTTGCGACATCATCAAATGACTTCTCCCGCTCTGGGCGGAGCGGAAGGGCGTGTTAGATTCTTACTGACTAAAACCCACCCCTGTTCCTTCAGTGGCCTGTGCGCCAGGGCCACGGTAACTCTTTCGAACAATCCGCGACCCCGGCAGGCATCGGCCCTATCGGATCCCGTCAATGTTGCAACACATCTCTTTGAGGCGCGCGTGGAACAAAACGCGCAATCGACCCGGGCCTGGTCCTTACCGGACGGGGCGAGCTGCCAATTGCTCTCCGTCCGCAAGCCCGCGCCTACGGTGGCCGGAAGTCGGCTATCGACTCCCGACGCCTTGTCTAAAAGCGTATGGTTACACCAAAATTTTATAGTACATTACTGCAACGGCCGACAACAAAGGCATTGATGGACGAACGTGAAAATGTGGGCCGAGGCAAAGCTAAGGCACACATACGTGAGTCCATCAATGCCTGGTCGCGACCAAGGCTTATATAGTACTTTTTTCAAATAATGCGCGGAAATTCAATATCTAGAATCAATGACGAACAAAGATAACTTTTCTCGCGACAATAATATGTTCATTTATTTCTTTTTCATTTTAAACAGCTCTATTTGCTAAGCCACTTCGAGATTTAAATAAAATCTTTGATACGTTACCTCCTTGGTTGCTAGGGGCCGAAGTAAAAAGTTCGTTCCATTTTTAAATTACACGACAAATATGAGTTTTCATAGTAATTTATTCGGCCGCTAAACACGACAGATATGGATTTTCATACTACATTGCCGGCCGCTGTTCGCATGTATTTGACCAGTAAAGCATTTTCTATTTATCTTGAAGAAGGTTGTCAAAATAATACTCGAATTTCCAAGCATGTTTGAGAAAACTAAATTTAATTAATTGCTTTTGAGTAAGAAAATTATTGCGGCAAAATGATAGTCAGTGTGTGATTTTTTTAGGTGAAACAATTCCTTTTGTTCTAAATTCACAGTCAGACAGTCAGCAGTAAAAACGTATAGCATAGCGTCCACCTCTAGCCGTTGAAAAGTCATTGAAAGATGACACCCAGAGTATGGGCAGCGCTGATCTACAGCCAATTTGATGTGTTGCAGCCATTGCCACTGATAATGTTTATCCATCGGACTTTAATAGGCTGAAAACAAAGCTGAAAGTCACAGTAAACCCACAGATACATAATAATGTGCGTAGTCCCTTAATTGAATACATTTTCGCTCATCGCTGCATTATGACATCGGTCGGTATTCGATCCGAATGAGCCGTTTCGTCAGTGACCGCACAGTTTTATAACAGACGGCTCATTCGTGGAGTTAAGGTCAAGATTCGTTAAAGAAATGGATGGATTTTATATTTAAGTTTCCCAGCATCACGAGTTTATTGAAAATAAGTATATCTTTGAGTTCTGTTTTCAATTTCGTAATATTTTATTGGAATACTGCAGTGTAATAGCGATAAGAGTAACACAAAGAAACAAGGAAACACAAAGCTATGCTTTTAATATATAAAATTATATACAGTCAAAGCATAAAACAAATAAATATAAATTTAAAAGTAAACTAAAATATAAATTTAAGATAATTACAATTAAGCATTTTAGTTACATAATTTAAAAGCTATTACAGTCTTAAAATAATAATAATAATATGTGCAAGTATATAAAAAGGGGAGGGGAAAGAATCATAGGGCATCAAAAAATTCGTCTGCATCGTTGTCAACAGGAAAAGTGCCCAAAAGGTTGGCAGCATTGCCACGTTGTATGGCAATTCTGATTTTTTGGCCAAAATATAGGGCAGCCCTCTGGTCATGTGAAGAGCCGACCCACCGCTTGGCAATGTCTCGAAAAACTAAGTGGACACTTGGACCCCATGGCCCTAGAATTTCAACCCCAATCGGCTCGTAAATATAAGTTCCAATAAGATTGGAGTATTTGCGCCGGTTGAGGTTTTCGGCACCTGCAGCAGCCGCCCCAGCACAGCCTTCCGTGCTAGGAAGATGGGATGGCGCAAGTGTGTCGACACATATTGCATCCCATACGAAAGGCCGACCTAATTCCCAAGGCATTATGGTAATTCCGTCTGGTCTCTTCCCATCGTCGCGTGCCAAGCCATTGGGTTCTAGAACATCTGGCACCCCGGCGGTGACAAGAGCACGATGTATGATGTCAATGATGCTGGCGCACCGCGCTATCCGGCCTGCGTTCTTACTGCAGGATAGGCCATGGTGTCCGAGGCAGTCGACACCTTCACCGCATTGGCAGCGATGCAGAGCCACGCGAGGAGTGCCTAGGACGCAGACAAGTTTTCAATTTGTCATTGCACTAGGATTAATTTAGAATCAAATAAAATGTGATTTTTTATTTAGAGGCTGTTGAGAACTTGATTTTAATGAGTGTTTCATACTTGTGCATTATTAATATACTTCTCAGATTGTATCCGTTAAAACTTTGAAAGGTAAAATTGTTTACCCCCCCACATTGAATTCTAAAATAATTTACATAAAAGCTAAAGTACCATTACACCTAAATACTTCCATAATTGTGACCCTACAGCAATTATCGATTATTAAACTAAAAATAAGCCTTAAAGCAAGTTCGCAGTTCACGGCCGAGCAAGTAATTATAAAACACAATAACGATTATCTTACGAACGTCCGATCGTGTGTCCGACGACCTTTCACTCACTGTGTTTGTCTTTTAGGCCGACCGTTGACACGACCGAAGCGTGACGTGCGATTGGTCAGACACAACACGATGCAATGTTTAAGGTTTCTGACAAAATTGATGTTTTACTCAAAAATCGAGTAATTAAGAAAATGCATTCTTAGACTAGTTCAGGTTACGAAAAAGCTATACAGTGTGGCTAGTCCATCGACTCGCAACCTGTTTCCATGGATTCCGTACATGATTCTGAAACCCCCCTGCGTTGAAATTTTATGTACTTAGGTTTTTTTTTTTAATTATCTCTTCCTTACGTTTTGATAACCGATGAAAAATGTTTACGCTAGTTAGGTCTAGAATCATGTGCTGATTTCATGGTTCAGTTTGCGCGCGAGAAGGAATTATGAATAACGGCTCAATATGGACCCTCGGTAAGTGTATCTAGAATTTTCTAATACTTTTTATAAAGTTTCATATTGAGACACGAAGCAACAAAATTCGATCTATAGAAAAGCGGCCACATTCCTCTAGATCGTATTTTGTTGCTTCGTGTCTCTATATGAAAGTTTATAAAAGGTACTAGAAAATTTTAGACACTCTTACCGAGGGTGTTTACAGGCCGTTATTCATAATTCCTTCTCAGTCACGAGATATTTTTTTTTAAGGAGTGGCGCTAGTGTACCGTTGTACACTTTCTATAAGCTGTCCTGACGGCCTGTTAGCCAATTTTATTAAAAAATAATCAGAATAATTTTATTAATAACCCATAAAAAATGTGATCATCAAGTGACTGTTCCCGTCTTGCCTTATAAGTGATGTTAATGGGATCCCTTCTTTTCGCATAATGTTCTTTGTCCTAATATACTTCGGCATAACGATTTTGGCACAATTTGTTTTGGCATAATAATACTTCGGCATAATTTTTTTAGGCATACATTTTATGTTGGCATAATCATCTTAAAGACTAATTTGTTTTGGCATAAATTTGATTCGCATAACGTTAGTAGGCCTAATGACTATTAGCATAACGTTAGTAGGCCTAATGACTATTTTAGTGACAGAACCGAATTGCTGCAAAACCGTCTCAACGTAGTCTTGTTTGTCCTACCCCTAGAGTGTAATTTAAAATCGCGTAGGCGCGTAGGGGCGAGGCGGCCCGCGGCCTGAGGAGCAGGCGGCTGCGAGCGAACCGCCGCGGCTGAGGCTGGCCGGCTAAGCCGGCCAACAAGCCGAAGCTGCGGTGGTGAGCGAAAGCCGTCTGCGACGATTAGCACGCGTGGGGCCGCCGGAGGCCCGCAGCACCGGAGCCGTGACTGAAACCCTGCCTGCTGCATGCTGCATGCTTGCTTGCATGCTTGCTTGCATGCTGTATGCTTGCTTGCATGCTGTATGCTTTAGGATATTATGCTTAAAAAAGTTATGCTTTAGAACTTTATGCTTAATAAATTTATGCTTTAGAATATTATGCTTAATCATTATTATGGTTAGAGAAATTATGCTTAAAAAAATTATGCGTAAGCTGTTATGCGTAATTATATTATGCGAAAATATAATTATGCCAAACAAAATTATGCTAAGTTATATTAGGTCTTAAAATTTTATGCAAATGGATAGGGAACCGATGTTAATGACTTGAGTAATCATTAGCATATTCATATACCTACCATCATAATTACACTCTGTTAGTATTTCAATTCTTAGCCTGAGATTAGTCCACCAGACCAGTGTCAGTCTATTGAACTATGATATATCACTATTTACCTCAAACTCAAACTCAAACTCAAAGCATTTATTTCAATTAAACCATTTACAGGCACTTTTGAATTGTCAAAGAGTCGGTCAGTTAGTCAGAAAGTTGAAGCTAGTTGCCCATTCCAAAACGTAGATCTCTATGGAGAAGAACGGGCAAGAAACTCCAAGGACACTCTTTTTAAATCAAGATATTACAAAATCCTGGGTACATTATTCGTGTTGCTTCTATATGCGAGAACAATGAAAAAAAAATATATAAAAAAACAATTCAAAATATAAGATTAATAATAAAAATAAGCCGTGGCAGTTAAGAGATGACCAGTCTCAACTGACGGCGCCCGTTCACGAACATGACGCGTGGATCAGCACCATCCAGCTCAACCATTTTGTAGGGAACCGAATGATCCAACACACGCGCCACCAACAGTGAGACATTTAAGTGAGCATGACATAGTCTCTACTGCCATGCTGTCAAGTCAACATAATTATATAATAAACGAATCCATTGTACTCACATTTACAAAATTGCAATATTCTTCTAAATTATACAAAACTATAGTTTGCTATGTATTTGAGCAATGAATAAAATTTTACTACATAAAAGAAAATAATCATTAAAATATCTATTGAGTTATTCAATAATAATACCTTACTAACCTTTCAAACAATGGCTAATTATAGAGATACATATGATTAATTAAATGTGTTATATGTTTGTACTAATGATTTGTTCTGTCATAATGGCGAGATTCCTATCAATCTATTTATTAATCTAGGAGTTATAAATATATGATGAAACATCATCATAGAAATGATAAGACTCTGATTGAAAAGCAAAGTACTAGGTTACGACGAATTGAGCAGTTTCCAACTATCATGATTTCAGGAGATTACCCACTGTTAGACTGAAAACTGTTTATAACAAAAAAAAGATGGATGACATACAGAGTGGCAGGGACATCGACGTGCATACTGAAACCATGAATTCAGCACACGATTTTAGACACCCTCGCGTAAAAAAAATTGTTTCATATCAAAAATCTACTGTTTTATAGAAAAGTGCAATACCTATGCAGTCAAAATGTATAGAAAAGCAATTTTTTTTTTAAGCTATTGCATAGCTTTTATCGCGGGCTTTGAGCGCGGCGACCGAACCAAGAAATTCCGTAACGAAAATAAAACCTAACACCCCCCACTCCACCTACCATGTAGCTCGGCCGAGCGTTCGCTTAACGTGTATATATATGGTACGACTGTACTTGAATTAATATCAAAGAAAAACAAAATACTGCATAAATAAAAAATAAATAAATAATTATAATTGCATAAGTTGATAAAAAATGCTATGCAATAGCTTTACCGCGGCAGTCCCCGAGTGCGACACGTGTTTTTTTATAACCTACAGTAAATTTCAACGCAGGGGGTTAAGAAACATGTACTAAATCCATGGTAACAGGTTGAGCGTCTATGTCCGTCCCACCTCAGCCAATACCAGGGGCATTGCAGGTGCGCTTTCATACCAGAGACTAATCGGAAATGGAATACAGAATTAAACCGGCACCATTCCTTTTAAACCCGAACATAGCGCTGTTTAGCAACCGATAAAGGTATGACAGATCTGTCAAATAAGGTTGATATCCGTTGAACTAATTTAGTTCTTAGGCTAGCAACAAAAAGGCTTGTCATTTGAAAGCTATATCAAACACATTATGTCACTTTCAAAACGTGGGCAAGCGTTTGTCACCAACAAATTACAGTGCTGGCCATAAAAATGCCAAGGCCCTGCAATTTTACCATGTGATGTAATAATAAAATAAATACGCTTAATACGTTGTGTAGTGACAGCAACAATTAGGGGATTGTCACGCTGTCCGTCTGTCACGTACCCACGAACATCTAAATGGTCATTATGGGTTTATGGGTGGTATAAATATCATTTGTTTTTTTGGGATTATCACACATCTCAAGTGAGTCCTGGTGAGGATACAACAGCAGAGATGAAGTGGTTCTTGGTAGGTATTCAATCATATTATATTTTATATAAAAAACAAAAATATAATTAACACAATCAATACAAATTACTTTTGATTTCTGACAAAGCAAACGATTATTTTAAGTCTCTAAAAATAACAGCCTTCATAAAAGTATTATTTTAAACTTAATTCTTACAATTATTCGTTGTTGGTTATCATGTTTTCTTAGGACTCTTGAAACGTTTTCAGTAAAATGTACAAAAACTAAAACATTATTTTAATATTTTGATGGTATACTTTCAATGTCCCGCACTGTACCTACACTGTAATCAGACGGTAAGCGAAAGTGCTCTAACTCTGCCGGTGACAATATGCACCGACAATGAGCTCTCATTAAAGATTTATCCAGTAATGTACTTCTATTGTGTTTCTGACTAACACAATAGGGTACATTTGAGTACTTTATTAGTAGGTATAAAATGGGTTCTATTGAGCTTGGCTTATTGGTGATTGAGGTTAATTTCCAGGTCGAGTTGTATGTTACAACTAGATATAAGTTATACATCAGCTGTGGGTGTAAAATTTTATGAAGTATTTTTTTTGTAAAATCTTAACACTTAGGTTCATCGTATCAAGCATTATTTTGTAATTTAATATTAAATGTTTGACATCATTTTGTTTTCAGATTTCCCTGGCCATAGGCCTAGCAGCTTCTGATAAACTGGACCGCACCTACCTTCCGCCACCAGGTGCCCAACTTTCTGGAGGGATCCTTGGTAGTCATGACGCTCCCTTGGAACCTCCGCTTCACACACCTTCAGGACCAGGACCCGTGATTGGAGGACAAGGATCTCAACCCGACTTTGGAATAAATGGAGAACCTGTGAACTTCGGTGATAAAATACTTAAGGTTCCAGTTACGACCACTTCTTATGCATTTTCTCAGACAACGACTTATCCACCTGGAGAAGGCTTCGAAACTACTGCATTACCAATAAATCCTGTTACTGGACTGCCAATTGGATTGGAGCAAGGAAACTTCCCTTATGGACTGTCGCAAGGCCAAGCACCAAACTTTGGAACTACTATTCAACCTGGATTTGTTCCTCAAGACCCAACATCAGCACCTGTCACTAATGGCAGCCCAGGTTATGACCAATTTGCAAACCAGCCACTGAGCCAATATCCAGGACAAAATGTGATTACACCTGGAGGTGCTCCTCAAATCCCTGGATCAGTATACCCAGATCAAAATCAGGGTCAGTTACAGTATCCTAGTGGGCAGGTTAATACAGAACAGCAAGGATTCTTACCTACTGTCCCTGACAATCAGCGTTTGGATCAATATCCAGGACAAAATGTGGTTAATCCCGGAGGTGTTGTTCGAATTCCTGGTAGTAATCAAGGCTTAGTACAGTATCCTGGTGGTCAGAAAGCAATAGGGCAGCAAGGTTTCGTGCCCTCAACTGAATCTTCAATAAATCTTCAACCAAGTGGTAATCAACAAGGCGTCAACTATGATGGCTCTCAAGGACCAAATTTTCAAGGCACTTACGCGGGGCAGCCGATCGATGTCCAAAACCTAGGTGGAACTCAACCAACCCAAACTTCCTACCAAAACCAGGAATCTATTAAAATTGGAGGAATTCCATCGCAAGATCCTAATGGGAACCAAAACAACGGGCCATCTGTACCTACTGGATCTGAAAACGACTACCAACCTGGGTCTACACCTACCATTCCTTCATCATACAACAATGGTGTCTCTAGTACAACTTCTATTACTGGAGTGCCATCCTCTACTTCAGCATACTCCTCAGTTGCACCAGTTTATCGACCAGAAAGGCCTCAAGCCACAGCTGACAGAAACGCTGTTATCCTCAACTATGAGAACATTCGAACTCCAAACGGCTACTCATATAGTTTTGATACTTCAAATGGAATTCATGCCGATGAAAGTGGTATTGTTGATAATGGAACTAAAGCTCAAGGATCCTATTCTTACATTGGTGATGATGGAAAGTTCTATAGTGTTATTTACACTGCTGATGAGAACGGTTTTCAACCTCGTGGTGATCACTTGCCTACTCCTCCGCCTATACCTGAGGCTATCCAGAGGGTTATTGAGCAAGCTGCTAGAGATAAAGCCGCTGGAATTGTACACGATGGTAAGTTTACAACGTATTACGTTAGCTTAGTTTAACTTTTACTTAGCTTACGAAACACTTATTTTTTCTCGTGAGAATTTAGAATGCAATTAAAGAAATGTTACAATAATTTTACTGTAGATCTTATATAGGGTAAATTATTCAATTATTCAATCATACTAATGCATTATTTCCAGCCGTACAATTACATTTCATGTTAGTACTTAAGATGATTATCTCATCCTGTAAGAGTAGCAATAGCTAAGTCTGTTATAGTTATTGTTAGATTCATTCTTTTTAACAAATTAATTTAAATTTAAAATAATAATAATTTTTGTTACAGGTTCATATGACGAAGCTAAATATGGTGATCACCAATACCAAGGAACTAAAAACCATCGTCGGCCACAAAATCAAGACACTAATCAATTTGGTAATAGCCAATTCAATGGAGCAAAAGATGATCTAATAAAACCTATTGTTGGAATTAAAGACGAAGAATATGATGTAGATACAGCAAAGGATCAGTTTAACAATAATCTTCCAATTACTGGTAAAAGGAAAGATTTAAACGAAAAAATACCATCGAGACGCCCATCAAATCAGAAAAATGGTGAAAATAATGACCAAGATATTACTGTAGGAAACGGAAGAGTTTCAGGGGACTTTGATTCACCAAAAGAAGATTTTGATGGAAAGAGTATGCCAGTAATAGAAGGACTCAATCAGCTAGACAATTATGGCACAAAGGAAAGAGGACCTAGTGGACGCCGCCCAGTGTTAAACGGAAATAATCGACCTCTCGATGAAGCTAAAGATTCCAATAAATATAATCAATCTGGATTGAAAAACCGGGGGCCTTCCACACGCCGCCCAATATCTGGTAATGTAAAAGATGTAACGGAAACCAAGTATCCTGGGTCTAACGTAGATGTTGGCGCTGCTGACTATTCTGGAGGAGATGGATTTAATCATAACGAAAGTCAAGATAATATTGGTTCTGGTAGTCCAAACGTACCCAGCAGATCAGAAGAAAATATTAACACTAACTTTAATAAAGTTACAGGTGCTCCTATTATTGGAAACAAACAACCAATATTGAGACAAAGAGTTAAAGAAAATAGAACACCTGGCTCAACAGGCAATACATACACCGAAAATAAAAATGGCAGGCCTCGAGGTGAATCTTTCACTCAAGAAAGTACCGAGACGCCTTTGTTTTCAGATTATATAAAAAATGCTATCGCAAACCAACAAGATACTACACAAGATGACACTGGGTACCAGTACCAGCAACCAAATACCAAGTTTGAACAGAATACATTTCCAACTCGATTCAGTCCTCAAGAAGCACATTCAACCCAACCTGATCAACGCAGAACCGAATACGTAGAAGGCACGACACGAAAGCCTTTTATGACTCCTAACATTTACAATCAAAATAATAAGAACAAACAATCAACTCCTAACACATACAGACAAAATAATATAAACGGCCAATCAACCACCAGAAGACCTTTTACGACTATCGGTGTCACATCACCTACAGATAACTCTTACACTGATTATGATGACGGTGATAATTATGCAACCAATCAAAATATTGGTGACCTTAGCATCGGATCCACCAAAAAACCTGCAGACAAACGTGTTACGTCTCGACCTTATCAATCAACACAGACTACATCAAGACCTCAAAATGTTTCAGGAGGTCAGAAAGTCCGTGTTAACCAAAAAGGAACTGTAGCTCCAGGACGTGGAACCGAAAATTCAGGAACCGTATCGCCGGGATATACTTATGGGCCAACTACACTGATGCCATACCAGAATTCCCGATTCGGAAATACTGAAACTCCCCATCGAATGAAACCACAACAGCGTAGACCATCAAACACTCGCCCTGATTTTACTACTGCTGTTGGTAGACCTGTTACAACTCAGTCTCCCTCAGGAACTGGACAGTCGAACTATAAATATCAGACTACGAGACCCGTTTCTAGATATACTGATACAAATGTAGGGTCTGGTTATCCAACCACTGATTCTTACCCTGGTCTAGGCTCGATGTCTACCACTCCAGAAATATCAACTCCTCAGGACTATTATACTTCTACCTACGGACCTTCTCAGGGTTACTCTAGTACAACGGCTATACCTCCAACATCTGCATACACACAACGTTTGGGCGCTCAAGTTCCATCACCTACCCATGGATCATTACAATCTTCACAGGACCAAACTTTCCATACTGGATATCATTATGGACCTCCAAAGTCTGATTCTATAAATCTTGATGGTTCTGGTTTTTTCACACCCACTGGAAACTCTGGAGTTTTTCCAACATCGCCAACTGGTACTTATCAAACAACTTTTCAACAAGGCTCCGGTGGCTTCCCGTTTACCACTTTAGGCCCTATGACGCCTGGAAGACAAGGCATTTTTATTCCATCCCAACCAGGAACCTATGCTCCAGAGACTTTACCAACTGGTACTTATCAAGGAAATTATCAAAATGGACCTTCTACGCCTAATTATGCTACTACTATTAGATCTTCAACTCCGGGTGGTAAACCTGTGTTTACATATCCAGGATCATCAGGAGTTCAGGACACTACTGGATACGAACGCGGACCTTCAAGACCTACTTACTCAACTACTGACTCACCTTCAACTATTGGAACAACTCCTGGTTCGTTCATACCATCTGGAACCACTGGTCCATCTCAGGACTATTCCACCACTCGTTCTGGTCTGCAGAATACTAAGGATACGTTTGGAGTAGGACCTGTTGATGGTTTTGGAAGACCAATCACAATTGAAAAGGGTGGTTCACATTCTGGATTTGGACAAGGAACAACAGGACTAGGAATCAATATAGGACCAAACTTTGGTATTACTGATCAGTCTACCACATATCCTGGTGGTTTTGATCAGACCAGGGTTATTGGTGAGGACTTTAGTGGACCCAAACAGCCTCAAAGATATGACCCTATAACCGGTTACCATTATAAATAATTGATGTACCTACTCTGAAGATATTATTTCTGATAATTTATTGAGAATTAATAAAAAGTTTAATACTTAGGATTTTGTTTTTATTATTCTATTCTGGCATTTTAAAAGTTACTTTTTTAGGCATTAAAAATTACTTTGTTTGTCTAACAATGTCTATTAATAGCTACTGTTGAACATACCTAGGTATCATATCATTTCCTAAATCGATCCCTAAATGCCTACTTCCCAAATTATATTTTACTTTGTCTATCAAAATACATAGTACAGACATACGAGTATTGATCCAAAATTTACCCTTATTACATTTAAATATTGTCATCAATCATACAAGAGGGTCTTTTCAAAGGAAGCGACATCCAGTTTCCTATATTATTACGATTACTTCACACATACGTGATAATTACTGCCATGTAGGTACCTAAATGTCAAGATCAAAATATCTGGATCAATTTTTTACCCACGCATATTCTAATCAAATACACAAGACGATCAAACTGCATACATTAAAAGCGAATTTAATTTACATAAAATCTAAATTATAATTACATAATTTATTATTTTTAATATACAAGCTAGTCACGTTTGATGATTAAAATAATGATCTAAAATCAAATTAAAAACATTCATTACCTAGCTTAAAGCTGTGATATAAGGACTGCTTGTCCATCAAATGAACTGTCAACATGCAGACTTATTTAATTTCACCGGTCAGATAGTCTTACGTCCCTTACCTACCTTGATTATACCTACACGTATAATTATAACAAAAGCTAGGAGGTCTGCTTCCTTTACTAATTTTCAATAGCGTGATGATAAAACAATGAGGTACAGCTCCATCTACACTCAAACAATGAAAATTGGCCAATGATCTAGGAGACCTATGTTCATACGCATCGCACGCACACATGCAAATTATCTTCGAGTTTTAGACAACATAATATAGATGGCGCGATTATAAATGTTGTAGATGTTTTAAAAATTGGGCACTACATCACGATATATTCCCCTATGCGTTAGAAAGAGGTCTTTAGTGCACTTATATATCCCCGGTTGTTTGAGTCCTATGTAATAGGGGAATAACCTTTTCTTGATGAAAAAAACTCAAACTAACTGACACAAAAATGTATAATCGGTTCCCGAATTTAGAATCATAAAGTGCCTCTGGACAAAATACTTTTATTATTAATTGATTGAATTTATGACTTTGATAGCAAAATAATATCATGTATTTCTTACTATATCTTCTTTCTTTCTCTTAGAAAACTGAATGGATTATAATATGGTGTGAGATGTGATATGAATTGCATGGTTCGTTTTTACTAAAGAATTATTGCCTATACGGCAAAAAACTTGTACTTAACTGTACATTTTCACACAAACATAATCCAAGTTAACTCAAACTCAAACTCAAAACATTTATTTTAATTAAACCATTTACAGGCACTTTTGAATTGTCAAAGAGTCTGTCAGTTAGTCAGAAAGTTGAAGCTAGTTGCCCATTCCAAAACGTAGATCTCTATGGAGAAGAACGGGCAAGAAACTCCAAGGACACTCTTTTTAAATCAAGATATTACAACATGGGCCACAAAACCAAAGCCTACCTTAAAGATTTATCAATAAAAAACACCTCGCCAGAGAATTACATAGATTACTACAAAACGACACACACACCATAATTTATATTAGGCAACAAAACGATTGTTCTAAATAATCTGCACAATAAATTGATCATCAGCAATAATGTGATATCGTGAGAAAACCTACACGTTTATAATAAATGGCTATCGTGTGTGAGAGTGACGCCAGCGCCACCTATGAGACTGGGTGTTACTTACCGGCGCCGCCATAGCTTGGGATCGTTTGAAGTGTTGCTGTAATGCTGTACCACGTCTGGGTAGCCTTTCACCGCTATCGTTCCTTTGATTGCGTGTTTGTGTATCTTCAAAGGCTTTGTGGTAATCCGAGCAACAGATAAGTCTAGGAAGATTCAAATCTCTAACTGACATGATTTGCGTATATACTTGCACAGAATTTTTTTAAAGCTACTTTGGTGGTAATTTGCAATAATTGTAGTGATAAAAAAGAAAAATAGATCAGTAGCTTTTAGGTGTGCCATCCTATCACAAAGGAAAGCAAAATGATCTACTAGGTTCTTAGCAACAGAGCTTACGGTACGATTTTCTTATGTAACAAGTATTTGTATTGCCTAGAGGTGATTTCTGGGTCTGGTTGTTCGTGCATGTGGAATTGGTATCTGTAACTGCATGTACGATTTAGGATAAACATAGTATTTATCTGCAAATGTGAATTGAATACTATAGCCCGCGATTTCTTCTGCGTGAAATTTCTTGTTTAACATAAAATTTATGACAGTCGCTAATACTGTAGCTTCACATTAGTGAAAGAATTTTCGGAATCAGAACAGTAATTCCGAAAATTACCCCCTTCACGCAAACTCTCAAAGTTTATCTCTTTCTAATATTAGTATAGAATATGACTTACCCTGCATTAAGCAACGAATGATAGGAATACCGCAAGGTAATAATAAGAGCATAAACATTATTACCAAACCAGATTCCAAAGAAGAAGAAGATGTTCCTAATCATAATAATAAAGATTTAAGAACCGATAAAGTAATAGAAGCCTATTAAAATAATGATTACCTAATAACGTAATAACGTTCAAATTACATTATTTAACGAGCACGCATCTTTTAATTTGAACAAATCATAGTTTACAATTGTACGTTATATATCTTTTTGTTCGTCTGAGTTTTTGTTGGATGTTAATGGCTTCGGGTCAGTTTAGATCCGGTTCCTTTTCATTTTGGGCTCAAGGCCGTTAGTTTTCTTGTAGTTTTTCTAAAAGGGCTTAAAGATTTTTTTTAGGAGTGCAAAAGGCATTACTGATGATAGTTTTTGTCAAGAAGCGAAGAGGCGGTTTTATTCTATGAGTTACATTGTTCTTTTTATTTTGATGTAAAAAGTAGTTCTTCGCTGTATAAGTCAAGATTTGCCGGATTTTAAGGTGACTGATTCGATGGCAATTTATTATAGACATAATACATTGTTAGGTGATTGAACACTCATTTTGTTAGAGCTTTTAAATAATAAGTGGAACAAAGCGGTAGCTAAAAGACTCATTCAGAATGACTAAAGGACGTGCCTTTAGTCATTCTAAATTAAACTCTGAGCTACCGCTTTGTCTATAGTCAAAAGAATAATGAACAAGCACTAAACTACGTTCTAAATACACAATCTACTATTCTTGAACCAATTAGTCACAAATAAAGCAACAAAATATATTAATAATAATGAGCACAAAGGTCACAAAAGCAATGACAGGTTAGTAACTAAACGCCCACGTACTCAATTAGTGCACACTTCGCATTGCGTGGGTTAAGAAGAGGATGTAACTAATAAATAATAGATTTCTGAATAATTCTCGTCGTAAACCTATCCTGAATAAACTTCGTTATTATAATAATCGTAATAATAGTTGCAGACTTTATTATGACCGAGTGTATTAATTTTAGAATGGAAGTACAGTCAGATGGTAAAAGAGTAATCGTGGAGTTTCTTCTTGCGAGCTCTTCTCTATAGGAAACGACCAATTGGAACCGTGCACCTAGCTTCTGACGTCTCATAAGTGCTCCTATGTGCTTCTTTTGCCCGCCGCTTCGCCCGCATGGAGATCGGAAATTATCCCACGGGAACGTACTACCGGGATAAAAAGTATCTTACATGTTAATCCAGGTTATAAACTATGTCTGTTCAAAATTCCATCCAAATCCGTTCAGTAGTTTTTGCGTGAAAAAGTAACAAACATACATCCATCCATCCTCACAAACTGTCACATTTATAATATTAGTAGGATAATAATATTAGTAGGATGTGAAATAAAATATTTTGATTTTGAAAATATACAGGGTGGCAGAGACATCGACATGCAAACTGTAACCATGAATTAAGCACATGATTCTAGAACCCCTAGCGTAGAAATTGATCGTCAGTTATCAAAAAAGAAATCACCTGTTTTATAGAAAAGTGCAATACCTACTCGGTCAATGTATAGAAGGGCAAAATCAATCAATCAATCTTTCAATCTCAATCTTTGTCCACTTTTAAAATTATGGTTAAAAAACACTTCCTCTCTCCTTAAACATTATCATTACATTTAGTTTTCTTGCTCTTGTTTCATGTTTATTATTGTATATATTATATGTAGATAAGTATATGTTTTATGTATGTATGTATTTGTTGTATATGTAAATGGTACACCACTGACTACCTGCATTATTGTCTCTCCTTCTCCCTTGAATCCATCCAAAGGTTGTCTGTAAAAGATCGCTTTTAGCGATAAGACCGCCCATTGTGTCACCCTGTGTAAAATGTCTACATTTATATCTGTTATTTTTTATGGTGTACATAATAAAGAGTATTCTATTCTATTCTATTCTACCAATGAAAAATTTCAACGCAGGGAGGTTCAGAACCATGTACTGAATCCATGGTAACAAGTTGTGCGTCGATATTCCTGCCACACTGTATTTTTTTAAACTGTATTAGGTAGATTTAGTCGCGTTTGACCATTATGTCACCTGCATCCTAATTACGTAACACATTAATTATCACAATCTGAATCATTTTGAACCCTATTGCCAATCCATTGCTTCATATGTTCGAAAAAGTTGTCTGTTCAACAACGTAAATAGCGCAATGAATGTTGTTGAACTGTCAAAATGAAAGCAATTCCTACTGTTAGTGTGTTACGTAATTACTCCGCTGGTGGTAAGTGATAATGATAATTATGGTGGGGGATGGTGTACGAAGCTTGAAGACTTCTCTCACAGAATCTAGCAAAAGATTTACTCTTTCGCAATTGGTGCATATTAAAAGTCAAAGTAATTAATTTGCTGTAAATGCGGTAGGACATAAAAGGTAGTATAAAAAATATTCTTGTGCTATGACGTATTTAGCCATATTTTGACATACAAATATCAATATATTAGTAAGTAAGATGCTAATTTAAGTAAACAATTATTTATACAATAGAAGATAATTGCTAAACAATAAATTATTTAAAATTGGTACATAAATCTTCAATGTAATTAAGAGACAACACCATAACAACATATACTCGTATTAAGATATTGATAAAAAGACATATTTCACAAAACATAAAAATCAAAATAATAAAGTAGATACAGTGTTGATGTGAAAATTTTGAGATTTAAAATCCAGAAATTTTATAAACTACAGGTATTGCAGTTTTCTATAAACTACCTAAAACACTGTGTATGTCGTCATTCACGAAATCATGAGCCAATTTGGAATCTTTTATCAAACTATTTGTCATGCTGACAGTACCTACTAAAGTAATAATATCAGTAAAGGGAGCATTCACGATCACCATATATTAATGTTTAACCTCCATATTTTAACGACAAATGGTAGGCCATACTCATCTTGCCATGGATCTCGTAATTTTACGAGATTTTTTTAAGAGGACGGACTACGGCTAAGACTGCCCTGAAGTTAGCTATCCTTATGTATCTACTAGGAACATAATAATGTTTAGCCAATAAACTTGAAACATCTAGCATGGCCACTTCTTCAACGAGGTTACGATTATTTCCGATGTCCACCACATGTTTGGCCACCACTGGGGGACAGGGAAACAAGTTTTAAAAATTATTCTCGTTGACCTTCACTGGGGGACACTTCATGGTTTGAATAGGTTGAATCTGTTCCAAAACCGAATCAGGTCTCCCCCGACTTCACGTAGTCTTCTGGCTGCTATCTCTAGAGTGTTTATAAAAACCGGAGGCGGGAAGGGAAAGCAACCCTCGCCCGCTGTAACAAAGCATAGGCACCCGTGCGGGCCTTAGCTGCTGAGGTGAGCATGGGGGTCTGTCCTTTGTTACGTAAGGGCGAAGGGGCTGCACTTTCCGGAGCGCCGGCGACGATGAAGAAGTAATTAAGTGTTTTGAGGTTAGATTACAATAATTTGTCCCCCAGTGGTGGACAACGAGAAGGATTTTCAAAATTTGTTTCGCTGTTCCCAAGTGGTGGCCAAACAAGTGCTGGACATCGGGAATAATCGATGCGGTTACAGCTCAGTAGTCCATCGGTTGCAAGCGCAGTTATTGAGACAGGTCATGACTTCGTTTACCCGGTGGGCCAAGCATTATATGGTTCAAACTCTAACTCTGCTGGGACTCAAAGAATTTATTTAAATTAAACCATTTAAGGAACTTTTGAATTGACAAGGAGTCGGTCAGAAAGATGAAACTAGTTGCTTATTCCAAAGGTTCCTATGGAGAAGAACGGGCAAGAAAGTCCATGGACACTCTTTTGATGAATCAAAATATTGGTTACATCATTCATGTTGAAATTGTACAAGTATGTGAGAAAGATGTAGAACGACGCGGAGTGCACATTAAAAGCGCACGCAACAATAAGTAAAAAAAAATGTTATTCAAATAAGCCGTGGCAGCTAAGACGCGTGGCGTTTATAATCGTTATTAATATTATTTGTCAGAAATTCCCGGTGGCTGCCTGAAGCTTCTAAATGTTGTACAGTAACTCTCCTAACTCTTTCAAGAAACACAGACTTTTTTAACAACAAAAAAATACTCACAATAACTGTTGATTGACACAATCTTCTCAAAATCTAAAGAAGCTACGCGGCACGATGTGCCAATCTTTAAGGCCCAACATATATTTATATCATCAAAATAATAGAGCCATGTCAATGTGAAGAGTGCTTCAATATAGGGTGCGGCTACACGATACGGAATCAAATCTTGTACATCACGCTCCCAGCACGTGACATGCGTCAGCTGAGATGAAAGGGCCGCCAAGGTGAGGGCAGAGATTCTAAAATAGTGCATCGTATTTAGCTTTAAATTTATGTGTAGCTAGCCCTAAGCGTAATTATTTGGCAACTACGGAATGTTCGCTATTTGAATCTTCATTCGGCACGAGGTGTATTGGTGCGAAAATACCTCAAGTCAGGAATTGTGAAATGATTAGCCAGTTGCTAAGCTTGATAGACTGTCATCATGTTGTGTAGGCAGTAATTCGTGGTTAGGGCATAGGATATCCGTGACCGTGAAGTATTCATGATAACGCAGTCGTAAAAAATAAGCAGTATCAGCGGTTTGATACAGGAATTTTTTGGACATGGCGCGTTCCTCTCTCCGGAATCTTGACCTTCATCTGGTAGCTTTAAAGCTGCTCATAGTGCTCACTATACCAGTAACCAATAATACTCCGAATGAATTCGGAGAATGGCAACAATGCACAAATTATGAATTTACGATCTTCATGTTCGTATTTTTTTGTTAATCATCGATGAAGTCTTGACCAATTCAAATTACAAACACATGTCTTGTAAAGATGGCAATCATTTTAAAACTACAAGTGTGCGGCAACATGACTAAGGAATCTAGTTTTGAGCAAGACGTTCTTTTAGAGACGTGCCTAGCATTAGATACAGTTTAGAAATCTAGACGAAAGGGCCGCCAAGGTGAGGGTAGCTCCTAAAATAGAATGTTATTAAGCATGTACGTGACTGTACGTTGCGATGTCTAGCGGTTATGTTCAGATTTAGAAAAATTATGTACGGGAATAGCTGAGTAACGATAAGCTGACTGTTTATCGCTGAAAAGTACGTAAATAACTAAAATTACCTATATGCTTTCTATTGATCTGCAAGATTAAAACAGAATGATTAATTCGCCCACAAAAGCATTTAGATGATTTTAATGGTTCCTTATTTCATAGAGGATCATTTGTTGTGATTGATCGTAATTTCAATTAACTATTCATATTCTATTATGGATGCAGAAGGCGGACGACAGGGTGTTGTAGTGCAGCATGGGAGAGGTCTATGTCCAGCAGTGGACTGCGATCGGCTGAGTCGATCCATGCCTGTGTTTACTAACCTCGTCAGTAGAAGAAGGAAATATTAACCAAGCATTTCTACAATAATTGTGAGAACCTATGATTCGTTTAATTCTTCCACAAACCAAAAAGATACCTGCCAATACCTGTCAAATCTTCATACATACTTTAAAAAAATGTCAAGGTTGCCACAACAAAAGACTTTGCGCAATCAGCGCACATTGTGGCGAGTTCATTTCGTTGGGACTTGACCCCAGAGTGGCAACCTTAGACTGAATGAATGGATGTAGATCGAATACCCGTCTGCTCAATCCGATGGCTGTATTGGTAACGAAATCACGATTCTTAAAGCGATTGTTTTTCTGAACAATAGATACGCTTTTGTTTTTAAAGTTTATACCTTCTTTGTGTTGTTTATACTAAGTAATGTTTAATGGGGTTTTTATGTCTTAATTTAGGGTACGTATTTGAATATCGAAGATTAAAATACCTACGCTTAAAATACCAATGTTCAAAACATCGAAAATTTAAATATCGATTATATCAAAATGTCGAAAATTGTTATACCTAAGCTTAAAACGTCGAAGATTGAAATGCCGAGTGATTAAAATTTCGAATGATTCAAAATATCGAATGACATTATGCCTAAGTTCAAAATATCAACATTTAATCGCAACATTTAAATTAAATCCTGGGGATATTGCGAAAACACGGATAATTAGCCAATGGTAAAAACATTTCTGCGAGCAACTTGGAAGTAGCGCTCGCCGGCCGCTGCCGCGGCACCGCTCGCTACGCTCGCTCGGCTCGCGCGCGGTTGGTCACAGTTTTAACCTAACCTAACCTATTTCACCCAATTCAAAATTACGAATCATACAATCTGCCACAGAAATGTTTTTACCATTGGCTAATTATCCACTCGCAGGCAAATTGTATGATTCGTCATTTTGAATTGAGTGAAATAGGTTAGGTTAGGTTAAAACTGTGACCAACCGCGCGCGAGCCGAGCGAGCGTAGCGAGCGGTGCCGCGGCAGCGGCCGGCGAGCGCTACTTCCAAGTTGCTCGCAGAAATGTTTTCACCATTGTCTAATTATCCGTTAAATTTAATAAACTGTAGGCGAGTCGTCCATTAGGTATTTCATACCTACATAGTTGAAATATCAAATATCTTAAAAAATCATTAGATAATTTAATTTACTACTAGGACATTCGATAATCTGTATTTCGATATTTGGATCTTTCGATGTAACTTTTGTAGATATTTAGATTTTAGATATATTGGACGTAGGATATTTAACCATTCGATACTATAAACTTTCGTTATTTTAATTTTCGGTTTTATGGTCGTTCGATTTTTCCATTTTCGATGTTATGAACATCGATATTTTAACAGTAGGTATTTTAATCTTCGATATTCAAATACGTACCCCTTAATTTAACGTACGTGCATCAGGATATTATTATTGTTTGATGAACTATCGATATCATCAAATGCTTACAGACAAAAGAAGATGCACATTGTATAATACTTATGTATCTAATGTCTTTGAAACAATGGACTGTGTCTGAGGGTTAAATGAAATTAAAATAGGTCGGGGAAAAAGTTTTTTCGTATTTTATAGCTATAAAGTTGTAGTAAAATCTCTTTGGCTGTACTGTTTGTATCTGGCTGGTTTTGATACCATAACATAGATGACATTTTAAAAAGAAAAGTATAAATGATTTTCCGCCATTTTTACATAGTTTTTCTGTCCGTCAAAATGAGTTAATCTAACGAAGAAATTCGATACATTTTGAAGTTTTATTACAAAAAATGCGGCACAAGCTGCGAATAAAGTATGTGACGTTTATAGACTTGACGCAGTGTAAGTAAAATTAGCACAAAGTTGGTTCAAGCGTTTTCAGGCTAGGAATTTTGATGTCAAAGATGCAGCTCGCTCTGGTTGCTCTATTACGGATAATGTCGATACAATTATTGAAAAAGTGGAGCAAAGTCCGCATATTATTAGTTACAGCATAGCTGAAGAGTTAGGAATTGACCACAAAACAGTTTTGACCCATTTGAAAAAGTCTGGGTATACAAAAAAGCTCTATATTAGGGTGCCACAGGAGCTTTAGTCTTGAATTTGTATATAAAATATGAAAGAACTTTTCCCCGACTTAATAAAATAGAATACTCTTTGTTATGTACATCATATAAATTACAGATATAAATGTAGAAATTTTATATATGGTGTCACGATGGGCGGTCTTATAGCTAAAAGCGATCTTATACAGACAACCTTATCTAGAGTATCTTATCACTTTTAACACTCTCACTGACGTCACGGCCAGAAGCGTATTTCTTTTTTGTTTGATATGACGCTACGGCCACAGGCGTCTTTTCGTGTTTGATATGACACTACGCCCACAGGCAGTTAATTATACCAAGTCTAAACAGACAAACCGCCTGTAGCCGTGTAAATTTGCGTACATTACTAAAAAGCTATGTGATCCTGTGTCGTATTGCACTCACAATTCTTTTTCTAGTGTCATATTACATGTACCTTGATTTGTTTTTTACGGCAGTCCGGCTATGGGTGTGGTATTATTTTGTATGAAAATTTTTAGTGTCGTTTTCTGAATGTCAACTTCATCTCATTGTCCGTGAAAGTGTTAATAAATAAACTGTCACGTGACTGTGCCTAGAAGCCTCCCAAACACACTAAAACAATAAAATAAAATAATATAATAAAATAAAATAAGTCGGTCAGAAAGTTTTGTAGCAAAAATGATAAACCAGGGAACGTCTGATATGAAAACAAGTATCGTCAGTCGTCGAGACCACCTTGATGCAACGTCTAAAAACTTCGTAAAAAGACATAGATTCAAACCCATCCATCAAAAACAGTGTTGCCAACATTCCGAGCAACACCTACTACCAATCAAGGTACTTGCCGACTTATAATGAAGCACAAAACAACGATGATCTACATCGCATGTCGCAACTTCACTAAAGATCCCTCGATCCAGTAATCGGTTCGATAACTTTGTAGACGAGCGACTTATTGGCTGTTAAAGGAAATTTTACAAGCATACTAATAAAAAATGCCCATGAATGTTAAGCTCTAATAATATGATTCTGTAAAGTTTATTTCTAACCTCACTCAAGTGACCGCACACAATTCAAAAGAGAATATAATTGACATCACAATAACATTCGAATTTTGAAGTGATGTCTCAAAAGACCATTTCATACACCAATCTACATGGTCTTCAAACATTATTACCGAATTTATTGACATTGATAAATTTTATATATATAATGATATGAGTATTTACTTGTTATGTATTATGTTATTTTAATTTTTGTGAATGTGAGGACTATGTGGGTAATTGCTTTTTTATTTTTTTTTCTCATTTAATTTTAATTATGATCTGGCAGTTTGAGTAATTTATGCGGCCTACCCAAATGTCCTTTCTTTGGTATTGTTCGTCGAATCGTTGAGCTCCTTAAGTCCTGACTTCCTGAGTCGAGCTGCACGATTACTGACAAATGCGTTCACTGACTGGACAGGTCCACTCAATCTGTGTGGTTCTTTCCTCAAAAGACCATTTCAGATACCAATCTGCATGGTCTTCGCATAACCTGACCAAGATTATTTGATGTATTTGTTTCGGCCTTTCTTCTCAGAGTAGTCAGATAGGAAACGCCGACCTCATCTAGTTTAAAAAACATGATTGACGTGTAAAAGTGCTTGTACAAACCTACTTATAGAAATAAAATCATTTATCATTTATCATTTGATGTTTGAGATAAATATGAGACACTTTTTACAACAAGAATTACTGAAACTTCAGCTTCTGCATTGCGTTCAATAAATCACAGGTTCGATTCGTGCACTGAACACAAAATAGTTGTCTGAATGGCTTATATGTAGATAGATTTGTATCTGTAAACACACGAAACAGATTTTTTTCGATAAAGTTTTAGCGAGTTTTTTTTCTGCTTTCATGAACTATGTGATTTTTAATTAATAATTATAAAAATATAGGACTATTTTGTGACTAAAGTTCCGTCTAAGAAAGTTCAATTGCTTATGATGCCGTTTGGACATCAAGATAACCAAAGCCAATATGTAATGGGTTACTTGCAATTTGTCTTTCGTAAGAAGGACGGTTATGGATGGAATCCCAAGCATTTATTACGATGCCATCTTATTTTACGTTATCTCACTAATGTAATAAATGCGGTAGTTAACTGATTGGACACTTTGATCTTTGTCGATATCATTGAATCGATGTTGCTGTCGACTGAATTGATTTGGATGGAATTTGGTACAAAGGTGGTACCCGGATTTTGGAAGCCTTTTAAAAGGTGACGATGATTCGATATTAAACTTTATAAATTAATGTAAAAAAGCAGTTCTATTTGTTTTTATTTCACCCCAAATGTTTCTGGTAATGCTGAATACCAGAGGAATCGTTTAATTTTTATGTAATCAATGTTTCTATAAATGGTCTATATTTTTTCAGCCACACTTTCTTCTATATACCTTATATTATTGTCAAGTGTTAAACTTTTTATTTTATACATAATAAAACTTTATTGAATTCAAACTCAAACTCAAAGTATTTATTTTAAATAAATCAATTACGGGCACTTATGAATGGTCAAGGGGTTGGTCAGTCAGAAAGATGAAGCTAGTTGCGCATTCTAAAGCGTAGTACTCGTAGGTACCTACCTTTATAATTTAAATCTAAGTTAAAATTTAAAACTAAGCTCATGTCTCTGTAAGAACAACTCCTACTTATGTCTATGGTCCGTTGGTCGCCTGATTATACAAAGCCAATAAGTCAACACTAGATTAGCATATAAGTTACCTTTACTTTAATTTCTCATGAATAAGATCAACCAGTTTAGGTGCAACCACGGGCACAGCTAGTTGATTATGTATCGACATAGTAATTTACGCTTCTGCCATTTGTCAGCGCGCTATCGATTTGTTGCTTAAAGTTTGTATGTCTATTTTATCAATTACTTACCGATTTATACGGAATGTATAAATAATATCCTACTAGGCGCTCCTAAATTATATCCAACTGCATAATTTATATAAAGCGATACAATAAAGTTATTACTACTATATCATTTTACCTAATCCATTGTTTTGTTTCGAGTAAATGGTCTATATTTTTTTACAGACTGGTTACTTTAGAATGGATGCTGCTACCCTTCTTAAATTTTCTTGAAAATGGTTGCTTTAAAATAGTAGGTAGTTTCATTTCTTAATGGTCATTATCATTCTATATTGGCTGACCTGACCAACTCACTATACCTATACTTATGACTATGCGATATGGCCCTCTGCCTAGTACCGCCACAACACACAGTTCTCCACTTTCCGCATCCAGTCTGTCCCAGCCACCTTTATAAGGTCGTCGGCCCATCTACTGGGCATCCCACGCTACTCTTGCCAATACGTAGCCTCTAGCCCCGCGATTAATAGACGACGATTTTTATTACTAACCTAACAAACAAATAACAAAGAAAGTAGCATCACAAGTCGCCCGTCTACTCAGATCAACGCATGCGCACAACCGCAGGCTAAACGCCGCAGCACGAACTATTACGTTGTACGATACACACCACATTAAGAGTTGCAGCAACTGACCGAATGTAGGGCTGCAGAGCTTTGACCTTTGAATTAAAAAGTCTTTGGTAAATATGTATATGATTTTTATTTTGCCAAAGAAAAAATTAAAATAAAACTGTGCGTTGAAGTCTTTTTGTTGCGCTTTGATTATCGCTACAAAAGACTTCAACGAACAACTTTTCTGTAACAAATCGAACAATAGTAATAATTACAATAATGTGTGCATTTCAAAGATGGTGGCTCTGTTGTAATGGCCCTGAATTACGAGTCGTAGGTTATGGGTTCGAACTCAGGAGGTGTGCTCTTTACTATGTGCAATTTATTTTCATCATCGTTACTCTCAAAACAAAGTTTTACACAAGTTCAACAGTTTGGTTTTATAAGGGATCGTTCCCTCTCACAGAGAACAGAGATGAGACTCCAACAGTGAGAATATTATAGGCAAGCTATGCTGCCTTTTTGCAGGTCCGCCCAAGATTTGACTAAGGTCCTTTGTATATGGCACGGTTTTTTACGGTACCGGCGCGGCGTGTTTAAATCGCGCCGTACAAAAATCGTGTGACCTTGTATATGGTATGGTTCTATGCTATACGATGACGGCGGCGGCGCCGTGTCTTTGTGCCGCCGTGTCTTCAACAGAGTTCACACACGACGAATAAACCTTAGTTTTTCACAGCAAGAAAAACTAAACTAAGTATATTTTCATATTATCTGTTTTTTTATGTATTTTATTTTCTCTTTTACTCTTACAAACGCTGTCTACATCTCTTTATCTACTCTCCTATCGCAGGTATGCTGGAAGAGATTTCTTTAGAAATAAGCATCACCTTTGTACCTATTTTCCTGTTATTTTCTTCACGCCTGTCTGTCTGTACATAGAATAGAATAGAATACTCTTTATTATGTACACCATAAAAATTACAGATATAAATGTAGAAATTTTACTCAGGGTGACACAATCGCGCGTTCTTATCGCTAAAAGCGATCTTTTAAAGACAACCTTTGGATGGATACAAGAACGTACATAAACAAATAAAACACATAGACAAATGGTACATAAATGGTTAAGTAAATAAATAAATAAGAAAACGTTTCTTCTACGGCGCGATTTATTCGCCGTATGTAGGTACGGTTATCAGTGTTGTAGGGATCACCACGGCAGCTTGTTGAAAGACACGTTTTTTCTACGGTGCGCTTTATATTACTAGAAAGAAACTGTGCTGTGTACAAAGGGCATAATTCATCCATGAGGCATGCTCAGCATGGAAAGTCTGCTTGCAACTTATCGAATTGTTTGCTGCAATTATATCTAATGTAACTAACCTATTACTAACGTAAATTTTGTTGAAAATGCGCCCGTAGAGAGGAACTCACTATGTGCAAGTTAGTGATTTAAACATTTTCAAAATCGATTCGATCGATTTCTCTTTTTTTTAGAGCAAGTACATCTGCTCTTTATTACCTCAAATCCGGTTCTGTAGGTGAAGGATAATAGCCAGAGGGTGCTCTCAGTAATTACTAATTGCGGTTCATGCCCATCGGTGCCATCAGCCTGCGTCATGTCATGTCAGACCCATGGTCATGCTCTGACAGGTTGGCTTAATTGTGTCTATTTTGGTTTTATTTTGAAATGCAGTGTGGTTATTTTTCTTTGGTCTAGTATAGAAATTACATTAGCCTTTATAAGCTTTTTATTTTTTGTTCCGAAAACAGTCCCATAGATTGGTGGATAACGACAAAGTGGGTACAATAAAAATGTTAGTAGTGGTCTGAAAATTATACACATATTTTTTTAAGATTAGATTCCTCCTTATTGCGTCAGTACAAATGAATAGTCATTTATGATACTAGTGCTGTAAGTTGGATTTTACGAACGAGTAGACGAATGTAAGCCCGAGACGAAGTCGAGCGCTTACCATAGTCACGAGTTTGTAAATACCAATTTCCGCACGTGTGTCATACAACGTTTTTCAACACATTTGCGAGAAAATAGTACAATATTAATAGTTTAATATCGAATTCCTCGCTTGAACTCATTTATTATTACTTTTTTTATAAATATCAGTTGGAAAGTCGCAACAGTCGTTGACGTTTATAATATGATAATGGCGCGAATTGTAAATGGTACCACGTGCGCGTGGTGAAAATTAGAACTACATCTTTCGTCTCATTTTCTCTTTAGTATTAAATTGAGACAAGCGTATTGATTCAAAGCGCTTCCAAGGAGGTTCGATTATTCAGCTTATTTATTCTCGTAATGTGAAACTCCTTGGTCGAATTCTTATATATTTTTTATGGAAATTAAAAATAAACCGTAAAGGATACGCTCGGCGCTATACAACCGAGTATGCAGTAAAACAGGTACTTAGGTGTGAGTACCTATTTTACCGCACGTTCCGTTGTATGGTGCGTAATTTTTAACTTTCGAACAATGTATACAGGCATCGTAAATGCATGTTTTGAGCAAATGTGTTGACAAAATAATATTGTACACCATAACAAACAAATAAGAACTTTAGGTTTTTTTGTAGATCCCTACCTGTCTACGAAAACGAAAATAAATTAGCACTCGTCCATTAATCTAGAACGCTTTAGAAAACTAACACAACTTGACCTGCTAGGTCAACTTACAAGGTGGATTTTTTACAATTCCCTTCGAAGGAGATGTCTCCATTAGAATGTAAGTATTACAGACATCTTGTGGCCCAATTGTATATGATTAGCACTGAATGGGTAAGGCCCAATAATTCACACAGTCACACCGTATAAGATCGTCTAGTAAGGTCAGACAAATGGTCTCATCTTACTAATTAGGATTATGATTAATAGGTGTACAGGTGTATCTTAGTATTAAATGAGATTTGGGCAAAAGCTTGAAAATGTTTGAAAAAATATTCATTACTTTTTAATTACATGATTACTAGCTGTTGCTTGCAATTTCGACTGCGTGTATTTCATCATTTTTTCAAGCAAATGTTCAGGATCAAAGGCAGCCTTTGTCCAAGTACAGGTCCCAAGCTGCCTATATGTCAAATTTCATAACGATCGGTTCGGTAGTTTAGGCGTGAAAATGTAACAGATAGACAGACATTAGTATAAGCATGGATTGAGCTATACATAAACTCAGAGCATGATCACCGGTTTAAAAATATTTGTCATATTTAAAGAAACTAGCAACTACAAAAGGGGATTTTCCGTGCACCTGTTATGAGAATACTTTCTGTTTTTTACTTCTTATTTTCTAAACGAAGCTATGGCGATCGGAAATGACTTCCTTTTATCCTGCTTCTGAATATAGTAACTCTTTTTGGTTTTCATTATTTACGATTAATCATTTAATATTCGATTTCCTTCTATGACCTATAGGTGTGTCTAACGAGTGCAGGCCATTTTGTTTTAAGCCACCGCCTGTCGCGCGATTAGTGGTGCCTTTGTGTCGCGCTGTCGCGTCGCGCCTGTTTGTGGGAGCCTTTATGCCATCGCTGACGTTAATGGTATTATGGCACACAGTGTGGACGTGAAACTATTTATTGATATTTAATTGGCCTTATGTTTCGAATTAAGTTGTATAAATTATTCAAGTTTGAAAAAAATATTTGCTCTTAGTAATAATTACATTATTTGTGGTTGAAATCGTTTTCTGTTTGGAACCAGTAATTATTCTTCTTTGTGTTTTATTGTAATATTACTTATGATTTTTAGGCGTGCCTCGGAAAACACGTTAAGCCGTAGGTCTCGGCTGTCATTCGTAGATCTTTGACAATCGTTACGGGTAGTTTGAAGCCCAAAAGTCCGACAACCAGTCAAGTTAAGGGGTATCTATGTTACCCAGTAACTGGGTTGTGGGAGTCAGATAGACAGTCGCTCTATGTGAAAATCTGGTATTCAGCTGCACCCGGTTAGACTGATCATAGTTGGGAAATGGCAGATTGATTGACTTATGACTTTTTGGGGCGCATGTGTGTTCATTACTGAAGTTTGATGGTTAAATAGCTGAACAAGGCTTGGCACTCTTGGCAGAAAAGTTGTTCATGGCTCATGGCAGTTTTAATAATTGCATAAACGAACCGCTAGCCATGGCAGATGAAGGATAGCTTATGCACTACTGGCACATGAAATATCTGCAAATTCTGTTTTTTGATATTTTCACATAAATAATAAACAACTTTAATCCAAGTTTCTATCATAATATTTCGGCATAACTAACAAACTTCAATTATTTAGCAGAAGCACCGTCGTAAATCTTAGCGCATTTGCCATAACTTAGTGTCCAAACTGAATACCGTCAAAATAGTTCAAGTATTATAATTGTAGACTAAATTTAGTTTTAGTGAGAACGTGCAAACGAAACGTGTGGGAGCGGTTAGTCGCTTATGTTTTGTGGAATCTATAGGGATGGGACATTAGACAATTATCATCCTGTTTTCTTTCCTAAATATGTATGTTGGAATCGGCTTCCACTCTAACCATGGATGCAGCTGAATACCAGTATTTTACATGGAGCGACTGCCTATCTGACATCCACAACCCAGTTACTGGGTAACACGATAACCCGTGATAAGACTGGTTGATCTGTTGATCTAATATTAAAATGTGGAATAAATATTTCATTGTTTGTTTTGCACGGTTGTTGAGCAGGTAAATGGTCCTATTTTCGGGGAAACGAAGGTATATCGATATCAGTCAACGCGATAGAGAAGAAGATTGAAAAATTGTTTTTTCTCATAATTTCGGGGAAACGTTTTAATAATCAAGTAGGTTTCTGTAATGAGTACGATTAAAAGCATAAAGAAAATCACAATATTTTATTCCTTACGGGATATAACAGCAGCACACCACCGTATTTTGATTTCAAGGTTCAGTAAAACAAATCTTTATTATTGTCAGTAACGTTCTTTGCTACAGTAATGTAGGTACTTAATCAGCCTATAATGTTCCCACTGCTGGGACACAGGCCTCCTCTCGGTGAGAGGGAGTGGGCCTTAATCCACCACGCGGGTCCAGTGCGGGTTGGTACAACAGTGTCAATTTCATATTTTTGATATTTGCTCAAATTACATGACGGCCAATAGCATCAAGTATCCAAATATTTAACCAAAATATTATTTGAGCCACACAATATTTCACAATTCTAAGCAGATCACAATACATTGAAGAATCGCTCGCAGCATTGAGAGTTGAAATTTCAACCGTTTGTACTTGACAGATAAAATGACGTAAAATTGAATTATTGTCTTCCTAATACTGTGTATTAAACTAAAAATTTGTACATACATTGCTAAACTGCCTCTGGGTATAGAATTAATAGCTATTATTTTATATTTCGAACTATAATAGAACAATTGTTTCGGTATTTCTTGCCTAAAGCGATAGAAGTATTCTCATTGTTAACTTCGATTGCGAAGATTTTCGGATTTATTTAGGTATATTCACGCTTTGGTTCGTAAAAGGGTGAGAAGAACACGAGGCGTGTTTAAATAGAGGAGCCACAAAAGGGGGTAATAAATTGGATGTAAAGGTTATTGGGTCGTTTTCATGTTTCAGATTAGGTAGGTAAATTATTTGGTGTAGAGAGATGAAAGCCATATTTGGAACATAAAAGTTACCAAAGTATACAAATTTAACGCACACTATGATTTTAATTTATAAGGAAATATTGTAAAAGGTGGTTCGGCACCGGAAAGTTGCATATCGTGACTAAATGAGTTGTAATTTTTTCTTTTTACTTACCACGTTTTTATTATTTTACTAGTTATTATTCAAATCTTGTTTCCGGTATCCGTATAAAAAGTAAATTCTGATTAATCTGAGTAATTTTTAATAATTTTAAAACAATTTAATTCGTCTAAACACTAAGAAAAGGAGAAACTGAGGCCTTTGCCCTGCAGTGGAAAAACAGGCCAAAAATAAAATTAAAATAAACACTAAGAAGTCACATCACTATTTCAGCCTACACTCAATAACAGAAACACGAACAGTTATTGCGACACTAGTGTTGTCAATCATCCGGCTTCGTCCCGAATTATCACAACTATTTCAAAACGATGGATTGTTTGAATTTATAGAATTGTGTTGTAGCTTCGCGAGGAATTCGATGGTAATTACTATAGAACACAAAATATTAATTGGAAGTGTTAACTGTAAGATGTTGTAAGTAGTTGCATTTAAGCTTAGTACATTTATTAGGTAGTTACCTACCTGTTTTGGTTGTTGACTGTTTTGCTGTCACCTTTCGCTGTTAGTGTCACATTGTTATGTAATGTCTATGTCATAGACCAAAAACATGTATTGTCTATGGTTTTTGCTTAGTAACCAGAGAGTAACTTACCCGCAGCAACAATCCTTCTCTTCTTCTCTTTTTTTGCGTTTAATATTTAATGATTTCTTTTTTTTTTACTTTTGGTCGCTCATAAATGATCTGCGCCTGATGTTGTTGTTGTTGTCGGTGTTGTGCCGTCAGTGACCGAACGGTGATTTTTCTAAGAGAACTTTGATGCAAGAGCGAGCGAAGCGAGCTCGAAAATTTTAGCACCTCGGATGGGTTAGGTTTCTTACCTGACATCAATCAGTAGACAATTTTATAGCTTTGTGATATATAAATAGATAATAATGCATGAAAAACATAACTTTGTTTTTGCTGACGCATAGTCGGGTAAAAACAAACTAAAATTTCAGAAATGATCTACATAGAGAAGTGGAATGAAAGAAAGTGACAAAAGTTAGTACGGGAAGTGAAATAATATCGTGTCCCGGTGCCAATCAATAGAATTTGTATAGTAATTTTAGTGTTAATAGGTAATGTCCAATGTCTTAGACATAAAAAAGAAAATTAGAATAGAAGACAGTATAAAACTAATTAATTTTTAAATCGTGCCAATCTAAGAATATCAAAGAAGTACCTTCGAATTAATGATAATTATTAGGTGGAGCAACCCTGAAATATCGATAATTGTACCAATCAGTAAGAAGGTCCATACACATCAGAGGATATTAACAAGTCTAATACACATAAGTACCATAATAAAGACGATTACTCTAAATAAAGTGACCTTGTCAGTGAATTCAAACATAAATAATGCTACACATCAATTACATTTCAATACATAACATAAAGTTCATTTCAAACTCATATTGAGTATTTTAATCAGTGTATTTGATAATGTATATGTGTTTAATAAAAAAATAAAAAGTGAAATGCAGAAGTTCAGTTTTGTACAAAAAGCTATTGGAAATAAAATTAAAGACGAATAAACTCAAACTTAAATTCAATCTCAAAGCATTCTTCTTAGCATGTCGATGACAACCTCAGGGTGTTTTTTATGCATCTACAAAAGGTAGTTTTTTCTGAGACACCCTGTGTTATAATCAACCCAGAATTTGGCTACGAAGTTGACACCTTCAATGGCGTCCATCTACTCCTGTAGCGTGCATACAAAAGGACAAACTGGACACGAAATTTAGTGCCCCATTGTTTGTGGGACAGCACCACATTTACCCTCCAGAGCGGAGTCATCTTTGAATCTCCACCTGAGCAGTTTTTCTTTACTTGGGCCTACCTGAATCCGAAGTATTTTTAAAGACTTTCAGGTAAGTCTAGGCAACTCATATCCAGATACGATATTTTCAGGAACAAATGGATTTGGTAGGGAAGCACTATCTTAGCCTTTCCTTAGATCGTTCGCCAGTGAGTTCCGGGAGGACAAATTTCAAAAAGCTGTTGCGGCTTTTCAGCCTTTGTGACGCGAGGATTATATCGCGCAAAGGTTGTCGTGTGTCGAAAACCATCTTGGCTCTTTCACTTGAGCTTGCCACCGCTCTGCGAACTTCTGATGGCGCTATTCTAGCTAGTGGATACAGCATTTGCAAAGGGGTCGATTTGAGGCAGCTAGTGATGATCTGGCACGTTTTATTCAGAACTGTATCCACTAACTTTGCATGGGCTGAACGACTCCACACGGAGCACGCAAATTCACCTGCAGAAAAAGATAGCACCAGCCCAGTAGTCCCTATAACGCCAGGCGAAACACCCCACTTTGATGAGACTAGTAGTTGTAGGAGACTGTTGCGAGTGAGCACCTTAAACATAACTCTTGATTTTGATTTTCTTGCAGTTTTTGCAAAATGTTAGTGACCTGCCCAGAGTATCACCAAGATATTTCGAGAAGTTGTGTTCAATAGGCACCCTACCCCAAACGATGTTAAGTTTGCGGCTCGCTTCTCTGTTACGAAGATGGAATATGCAAGACTGCGTTTTGCTCGGTTTGGGTTTGAGTGAGTTAGCGAGGTAGTACGTGGTTAAGTCACCAAGAGCTTCTGATAAATGGACCTCGACGTCTTTAAAGGTGGTGGCTTGTGACGTGAGAACAAGATCGTCTGTATAGAGGAAGCGGGACGTGTTTGGGCTGGTTGGTTGGTCGTTGGTATAGATATTGAAGAGGAGCGGTGCCAAGACACTTAAACTTAAAGCATTTGTTTCAAATAAACCTATTACAGGCACTTTTGAATTGTCAAGGAGTCGGTCAGTCAGAAAGATGAAGCCAGTTGCCCATTCCAAAGCGTAGTAGGTTCCTATGAAGAAGAATGGGAAAGAAACTCCACGGACACAACGGACACAATAAGTTGATATCGTACGATAAAGAGGCAATAGAAATTGTAAAACTTAGCAATCGAGGAATTGTTGTAGAAGACCAGTGACAATAGTACTTGAACAAAAAAAAAAAACATTTACTTACGTTACACAAAGGGGTAAGCTCTCAGGGTCTCACCTGCCAAATAGGTATAGGCTCGTGTTTTAGAGCGTTAGCGTTAGAGCTTGCTACGTAGGTAAGGCCACTAGGAGCCAGTTTCTCGAATTAAAATTATCGCCAAATTAATGTGTCAAGCTGCGCGTGAACTGTTGTGATTGGTTAGACGATTTATAAACAGTCAATCACAGCAGTTTACGGGCGCTTGGCAATTTCGCGATAATTTTCGCTCTTAAGGGTGACAGAATGAGCAGCTAATATGGGCGGTTTTCTATTGTAAAAGCTTATACGAGTATAACAATTGAACCTTCTGCAAGTATGTTTGTTGTGGCTAAACTAAGAGAATTGACCTTAATCAACAAGTGCAGAAAGGTAATAAATTTCTTTGATCGTGCATGTTACGAATCTGGTTTGTACGTAGCTTAGATTGTAAAAACGTGGATATGTTACTGGTTCTTGATTAGTTTGAACTGTTATTATATCAATAATTTGGCTGGTTATCCTCCAGTTTGGACAATAAAGGCTTCAGAATCAAAAAGGCTCTCACAATTTTAATGCAAGTTATTTCCATTTATAAGTTCTACTGAAAATCAAGTTGTCATAGGAAAGAGGCAGGACGAAACGGACGAACGGTGTACGGACAGCCTAAAAATAAATAAATACTAGTTTCTGTAAAATTATCTATGGCTACCTCCTAAACTACAAACTGCGTTAAGTTATTTCAGCATCATCATTAGACATTCTAAAAAAAAACTAACTCACTCACCTATATCTGATTACCCTTTCCAATGATTAGTTATTCCAATTGATGTAGTATCACATCTGCCGCCAGAGGTCACAGGTGCGATTCCGTAGACAGCCTTGTGTCTGTTCTGTTTCACTGTATCTGTAACACGACAAACTATGGAGGTCGCATCACCTTCCAAAATGTGTGGGCGAAAATGTGTTAGCGAAATTATAGGTTGCGCGATAATTGCGGTGTTTCTGCTCATTTATTGTAGGCTAATTTATTTATTGAAAATGAAAATAATTTTGGTCGGTAAAATATTAATGATCATCCCACTTATGTCACAATTTCAGTAGGTGGTTAATATTCTACGGAAGTTGTTAATATTTAAATTAATGAAGTTAATTTTAGGGAAGCGCGTTTTATCTTGAACATCTTCGTGTGCCATAATTATGTTAGCGAAACTCTTTATACCTATAATTATGCTAAACTACAGCCAATTTCAGAAAAAAATAACATGAGGCTGGAGATAATGAGGAAATTAAAAATATAAATTGAAAACCAAAAGAAGACACATTGTTACAAAAGAAACACAAAGGAGTAGAAATATATTACATTAATATGGATATAAATAAGATATATTATATTTATTATAAAAATAAAAACATAATACGCAGAAGAAGAAAAAGAACACAAAAAATGTGCCACCAACATTCGTATTATTCCATCCGTCAAAACATAATATCATCGCTCACAAACTCAACAAGCTTGAACGACCTTTTTTTTGTTCCTGTTTTGAAAATCCTCATGGATTTCCTCCGCCCGCGCCAGGGTGGATCTTACTGCCTTCGCGCCCTCTGCGGTTTTCGCATTATTGCCGTGCTGCCGACGTCAGGTCAGAAGCCCACACAGGGCCACGGATCGCATGATCCCCAAGTACAACCGAATACAGGTGGTGCTCGCGCTCCCTAGATTGGGAAGCAGCGTTGCGAGCGCGCCACCGCGCCCATCAACTTGGGCTTCAGCCGCCGAAAGTGGGGGCTGAAGTCCCACCGGCTGTCGAGCGACAGTCCCAGGTACTTCATGGTGGACTCGACAGCAATTCGGGGCCCCCTGATCACGATGTGTGATCTCGGCGTTGGCGCCCAAGCTTGACCGACTTCACCCGACCTAAGTCACTTCTACCTCGAGTCAAACAGCTGATCAAGTCACTTGATTAATTATAGCATATCAAGTCAATCTGTCACCGACGCGCGACGACTCATCGCCCCGCACTTGAATATGGTCTGATTTCTTGTATTTAGATCAATTTCGATTTAGTATCCATTGAAACTATGCAGTGGTTGAGTTTATTTTATGTAGAGTTGCAAATGGAGATATTTTTATCGGATTAGAATTAAGGACTATAAAGTCTACATAATGAAGTTAATTATTTTTAATTTGCAAATATGATACTTTATTCAAAAAAATACCTTTATGGCATATTCCGTAGAAGTATAGGTAGAAACCCCCATTAAGAGCTTTCACCAAGTTTGTGAATCGGTCATCATAATTCTCCTGGGCTTATCCCAATTTATTTGAGGTCGGTGCAACATGTAAGAAAGAAAGAATTAATGAAATAAAGAAAGAAAGACAATACATTTATTTAGCGCAGACTACAAAGCACACAACACAACCTAAACAAGTATTTCAATGTTGTTTGTCTTTCATGTCTTTTTCATCCATACTTCTCTATTAGTCACCATCTCGGTAGTCACCCTCCTTCCAACCATATCATCTTTCAAACAGTCCATCCATCGTTTCTTTGGTCTTCCCCTACCCTTATAGCCATCAACACTTTCATGCTCTAAACTTTCCTGACGAAATTTTCCTCATTCATCCGCATCACATGCCCATACCATCACAACCCATTTCCACACAAGTTTGTGACCCGGTGAGAGCAGAAAATAACATTGGTTATTGCTATTTTATTTTAAATTCACCAATAATTTCTGAACGTTTAAAAATAAAGGAGTTAGGAAAGAAAAATCTAAGTTGTTAACATACAAAATTAAAAAGTCTGACTCGTGACTAGTAAACTTGTTAGCACTTTCAAATTAGGTTGTCTTATAAAATTAAGTTGGTTATTTTATAATTATTTCTAATAACATCATCGTCGCGACGATTTATTAACACATTCATTACACCCTGACCGACGCGTCGGTCAGGATGTAATGTTGATGTTTAATGATGTTAACTATGTACACTTTACGATGTAATTATTTAATCACGATGTATTACAATATTATTTCTACCGATCTTCACACTTTAGTACCGTGATGAAATTTTAAATAAAATAATTAGTTACACGGCAACCGTATGTGGCTGTGATTTAAAAATGTAAATAGTTGGCGTATCAACACACAGATTCGTAACTTAGTTTAAAAACCCATGCTAATTTATTTGGAGGTTCTATGAAGGATGAAATCCAGAATGACATGATCCGGAAAATAACTAGAATCGCCGAAATACCTTGCAGAATTAGCAAGCTGAAGTGGCAGTGGAATGATCATGTTTGCCGAAGGACCAATAGCTCTGCTGCTCTGCTCTTAAAACGCTGAAGGAAAACTTCGTGAGGACACCGGAATGTCGTAGAACCGAAAATTCTAAGACATCTGACATCTGCCAGCCCGCACTGGGCCCGTGAGGTGAATTAATGCTGGGTCAAACTGGATGCGGAAAGTAAAATCCCGGGCGTTGTAGCGCATAGCATTACTTTGTTTTTGTTTAAAAACTATACCTGCATGGATAGTAAGAAAGAAAATTTGTCCCAGACGAAAAAAAAAATAAGAATAAGAAACAAAAAAAGCTTAATTATAATAATAATATTGTGTGACATGGCTATGCAATCATAATTATGCAAATTACACTTTTGATTTTTGTATTTAAGCCCCTCGCATCGGCTAACACCTTGATGATAGGTACAGGTTAGCTATAAGAAACTTGGTTGCAAACCTATTGCACAAGAGGTAAGCCAGACTCCTTGATTTTTCGATAATTGATTATTGCCAGTCTAGAATTGCACTGTGAAAGTCTAATCAGATTGCACCGTATTGGGATCTTGCCACCTAATTATTCACTCACGATATATTGCATTTTTTTTCTCTGATCTCTACCGGTAAGTAACCATGTCGAAATTTTGTGCAATTTAATATTTCTCAATACTTTCAAAAACTTGACCATCTCACGACCTGTGTACCCGTACTTTATTATATATTAGTTATGTAATAGTCTGGTAATCGCAAGTAAAATTTAAGCTATTGCAATGCTGTTAGTTTTTGCCCAACGGTATTTTTAAAGCCTAAAGTGAACTCTAAAGATGGTGCAGACCTTAGCAGAGTGTTTCAATGTTCTCAGAAATAATGTGTAAGTTGTTTCAATGGCATAAATCATTCTTTAAGAAAAACTTTTAAAGTGTCACGCAACTCTTACGTATCTTTCGGTATCAGAATTTTAGATTTGTAATACATGTCCTTGTCAGTCAAATTTATTTTCAGTCTGTAGTTATTTGAAAAAGTAGCCAAGAATAGCACTTATTAATAAAAAATACGAGCTATATCAGTTACCAACTTACCAGTGACACTAGATAGCACTAAAACTTATTAAATTACAAACGTAGGCGTGAAATAAATAACAATAATTACTACACAGTGCACTTAACTTCTTATAGAAATACTTAATTACTCCCATTGCTTAATTAAGTCCACTTAAGTTTATATATAAACTGTATATTATAAACTAATGACCATAGCAATAAATAGTATTATTTGTTCGCATACCTCGCTGGTCCAGTGGTTGAGCGTAGGGTTAGACGGTTCGATCCTCAGATTTGGAAAAGGAATTTCCCATAGGAGTTTGGTTGCGTGCCCAGTAAGTAGCAATACAATTTCCCATAGGAGTTTGGCTGCCTCTCCAGTAAATAGCAATAAAATTTTCCATAGGAGTTTGGATGCGTGCCCAGTAAGTAGCAATAAAATTTCCCATAGGAGTTTGGCTGCATCCCCAGTAAATAGCAATAGAATTCCCCATTGGAGTTTGGTTGCGTGCCCAGTAAATAGCAGTAGGTTTGTTCACCATATTTACAGGGAACTTAAACCTATCAAAACTGTCTTATTGGTCTAGTGGGCGCAAGCGCTACTGCTGAGCATGAGGTCCTGGGTTCGATTCCCGGGTCGGGCAAAGTGTTATTGGGTTTTTCCATCTGGAATTTCTCAGTAGTAGCCTGGTGTCCGAATTCGCAGCCAGTTGATGGCAATAGGTTACATGGGACTTAAACATACCTGGCGAAATGTGGGTGTACTATAGGCCACCCACATTTCGTTTTGTGGGTATACATATAGTACGCTTGTATTAAGGGGGAAGCGCAAGCGCAAATTCAAATTTTCTTACGTTTTTTGCAACTTGAAGGTCAATGTCAGGTTGTATTTTGATTAAAATATGATTCGCGACCGTAACAAATATGGCTTTACAAAATTATAATCATCAGAATCAGCAATACAACTCCTTAAGTTAGAATTGGCGTCAAATGTCATGATTTCATGAAATAGTCATTCAATACAGTAATATGAACTTAGAGAGATGTATTGCTGATTCTAATGATTATAATTCTGTAAAGCCATATTGTTTACGGTCGCGAATCATGTGTTAATCAAAATACAACCTGACAGTGAAAAATTGAAAAATTGCAAAGAGACAGAGAAATTGCAAAAAACGTAAGAAAATTTGAATTTCGCGGGCTACCCTGAAGGTTCCGCCTTAAATGAAGGGTTTTGTTTTCAGCCAGTATTGGCAAATCCTCATGGACGCCCAGACTGCTTCACTTACGAGCCAGTCTGGACAGTGCTGGACTCTAAAACCCACTCCTCCCTTGCATGTCTCCTCTGACGTTAGCAGAGCGTTTGGTTCTGCGTAATATGGTAATTACTTAAATACAAAAATAAATGGCTAGTTTTGTAAAAACAAAATAATTACCCGATTGTGACCAACAAAGAAAGAAAGTGAGGTAAAGGTAAAGGTGAGTGAAGGTGGCAGAGGTGTACCTACTCTGCCTAACCCTTCTAGGAATGCAGGCGTGATTTTATGTTATGTAAGTTTAAATATGACATGGGAAATGTGGATGTAGTTTTCTTCTATATTTTGTGAATGTGAGAACGTTGTAGGTTTAACTCGTAGACTGTAGATTTGTAGACCTTTCTCTATTTTGTTGAGTACCTGTTACTTGTTGACAGGCCTACACTGTCCTCCCATACCTATTAACACTGTAATTTGAACACATTGTAAAAGCCCCTTATTTTTAAAAGAGTAACCGTGGAGTTTCTTGCCGGCTCTTCTCCATAGGAAACAACTAATTGGAACCATGCACCTAGTTTCCGACGTTTCATAAGTGCCTATGTAGGTTTATGTGAAATAAAATATTTTGATTTTGATTGAGGTATTAAACCTCTGTCTACCTCTTATATCAAAACTGGCGTGATATTAAGTTTATAATAAACTGTATTTCTATAAACTAATGAGGACCATTATTTGTACTACCCATATTAATATGGTAATTCCATTGCAAGTTACGTAAACAGCTTTAATATCTCTATTTACCAATTTACCATGACAATGGTAACTCATCTTGGCACTTCGAAGCCTAAATGGTAATATCTTTATTTGAATGTATGTCATTTTAATGGTTATTACCTTATCAGGATGAGGCTTAGTCTGTTAGTGGTCTATTCACTCGTAAATGAAGACTTCTATTCCAATGCTTTTAGATTTGTTTTTTTTTTATCGTAATGAAACAGATAAACAACATTCAGATCTCATTCTAAAAGCATTAAACATTATGCTTGGGTGTTTTGTGCAGACTATGGCGCCTATATAAAACATTTATGAATACATACATTATGTAATGTATAAAACTTCTTAGCGTTTCTTTCTTAATGTAAGTAATTCAAATCAAATCAAATAAAATCATTTATTTGCGTATAAATAATAATAATTATAATAATTAGTAATATTTGTATGCAAATTATTTTTATTTTTATTCATAAGAATCAGAGGTATCATGATATCAGAAATCATGATATCAGATATCATGAATCAGAGGTAATTTACATTGCATTACATTGTATACATATTGTACTGTACAGCGCAATGATTGGACACAAACGCACTTTATAACACTTATTAAACTATTTTAGAAAAGATTGTTACAAATAACATTGATAAAATAAAAATAAAAATTACTTTGACACAGCTTTTACATTTGAAAAACTTGAAACCTTCAGTAAATTGGGGTAGCCGTTTCCTTGGCTGATATTTATTATGCCGTCTGAAACTCCTGGCTGGCCTTATTTTACTAAGGCATCCGCAGGATAGCCCGGTTAGCAACCAACTACGCCATAGGTTGAGATACGGGATGCAAAAAAAGGGCTAATATAATTTTCTTCACTATTATTTGGTAATCAACCTTTTACCGTTTATAAAGTGAACAGTTTTTTTTTTGTTAGTATTTGGCAAAAAAATCTTATCTTATCTTATCTTTCAAAAAGTTATGGGGTGGGTTGTAGATATTTTTCAGCGAACATATTTTAGACACATACTAATTTCTAAAAGATGATTTTTCTTATTTTCCTTTTCTTTTATGATATCTTTAACCTCCTGCGTGAAGAAAGCAGTATATTTTAAAAATTGCTGGTGCAGCATTCAGGACAAAACTTAAATTTATATTTATTTATAAACATAACATCACGCCCTTATGCTCTGAAGGGTTAGGCAGAAATGTACCTATATTACACCCACATTTCGCCAGTTATTTTGAAGTGCCACGTAATAGGGTGCGAGCCTATGGTCATCAACCAGGCACAAATCCAGACTCCGGGCTGCTACTGAGAAATTCCACGTGGAAAAACTCAATAACACTTTGCCCGACCCGGGAATCGAACCCAGGACCCCATGCTCACCAGTTGCGCTTGCAAACCACCAGACCAACGAGGCAGTATTACATTTATTTATTCTAATAATTCTTATCATTAATTATTTTATTCTAATAATCTAACATTTATTTATTCCGTGTCTAAACAAAAAAGCTCGATAAATAATATTAATTTACACACCAAAGTCATAATTTTCTTAAGCTCTTTAAAAACCCCGAGGCTACAAACTTATAAATAAAATAAATGTAGCAAGCCCGAAGATCCGCTTAAAGCAACAATATTAATATTATGAGTGTGATCGCACGCAGCTGATGTGTTCCGGCAATATGCTTCAAGGCCACGACGATCACCTGTAACGAGTGATTCAAGATGGCGCTGTAGTAACTGCGATGCGATATAAATCTAAACTAATATTATGAAGAGAAAAGATTTGATTTTTGTATGCTTATATGTTTGTTTGTTACGCTTTCACGTTAAAACAGCTCAACGGATTTGAATGAAATTTGGCACATGTGTAGACCATGACCAGGATTAGGACATAGGATACTTTTTATCCCGATATTCCTACGGGATCGAGACTTATAAGGGTGAAATCGCGGGGTGCGGCTAGTGTATTATAAAGAGGTAAAGTTTGTGAGTTTGTATGTAGGGGGTAATCATCGAAACTACTGTTTCACATCCGAAAATTCTTTCACTAATGGGAAGCTACATTATTCCTGAATGTCAAAGATTAAATTTAAAAAAAAATGTATGAGAAAGTCTGCTTTACACGCGGGCGAAGCGCTAGTAGTTAGCAGACATTTTAAATGAACTATTAACTATTACTTTTGGAAAGTTAACATTGAGTGTAAATAGTAACTGATAGTCGGTTGCTGTTTGTAATTTTGTCCAGCAGTGGGATGAAAACCATCCCACTGCTGGGCAAAGACGTCCCGTTACTCTCAGTTGCTACAGTCTAGCTTAACTAATAAAGGATTATTGATTGTTGGTTTTGCACGTTCACTTTGAAGAGTGTTCGATATTATTTAGATACAAGATTCGTCCTTTTATTTTTTATTGAGTCCAGATAAATACCTATGATTGTCTAATCTAAAGTTGTCTTATGAATTCCTTAAATTCTTAATCTACAAGTTACGGAATGCTCCAAAGAAGACCAAAGTATTGATGTACAATAAGATTAACAATCCTTTTCAGTTTTTTTTTTCTAAAGTTGTCGTTCGTTTGCTACGCCTATTTCTAGCTTAGTTTCCTGATTTAACTGATTATATTGTTGTTCGCTTCGCTTTGCTCGCTTAGCTTGCTCTGCGCCACCACGCTGCGTATGGCGGTGAGCGGTCACATTATGAGCTATTAACAGGCCGCTCTTGATCCAGCGCGATGTTATTAACTGATTCTATTGCATGATCCACTAGGATGTTCTTATTAGATCCTTGTGCATACCACACTTGTTATTTGTTTTCGTCTGTAAAAGATAAGTACCTACTAGTTTACAGTTCAAAGCTGTTATTTTAGTTTTACATTCTGAAAAAGCTCTTGCATTGCTTGAAATGGCTTTCTAATCATTATGACTCATTGTTCATTGGTTATTTCGATCATCGTTGTGTTGTAATCGGTATTTTATTATATATTCAAAAGATAGTAACATAGTTACTGCTTGTTTACATCATGTAGTATCACTGTTTGGATTCTCATTGATATCTCATAATTTTGGGTTTAGGCCGGTATAGAACTGCCGGGGTCGCGGATTGTTCGAAAGAGTTACCGTGGCCCTAGCGCACAGGCAACTGAAGGAACACGGGTGGGTTTTAGTCAGCAAGAGTGACACGCCCTTCCGCTCCGCCCAGAGCGGGAGAAGTCATTTGATGATTTCCCAACCAAAAAACAAAAAACAGTTCGGCATGGAAAATATCTTGTGCAATAGGCTTCTATTTAACAAAACCGGCCAAGTGCGAGTCGGTCTTGCACATGAAGGCTTCCGTACCACGAGGAAAAAAACGCAAAAATATACGTTTCTTGTATGGCGAACCTAAAATTTTAAATTTTAGTTTATTTTATTATTTGTTATTATAGCAGCAACAGAAATACATACTCTGTGAAAATATAAACTGTCTACCTATTACGGTTCATGAAATACAGCCCACTGACAGACAGACAGACGGACAGCGGGGGCTTAGTAATAGGGTTCCGTTGGCACTCTTTAGGTACAGAACCCCCACCCCAACCCCTTTAGGCTAAAAAGAGATATCTTGTGGAGCTCATAAAAAGATTAAACGTGAGAAAGCTCTAAACCGTTCGGTTACAAACGTCTAAAAGGTTTCTAACACAAGCTATCTTAATTGCTAAATAACCACATAAGCAAGTCAGTTCAGCAGTCAATATTGGGCACGGCCATTTACTGCAACTAATTACTCCACTCGATTCAAAGAGATTGTCGCCGAGCAATTAAAATACGACTTGCGGCTTACTAGCAAAGAGTAATCTATGACATAGAAGAAATAAACATTTGATTAACTTCTCCATCTACATAACACACATGAACTCACGCCTTCTACCCCATGGGGGTAGGCAGAAACTACATAAAGCCACCTGCTACGAGCCTTATACACTTCGCCATTTTTTTCTTATAAAACAGCTAGGATTAACTTTTGAACCTAATTAACATGAAATAATTAAAGCAAAGTTAATTAAATACATTATGTCGGTAATTGGAGACGTTACTAAATAACGGTTAAACGCATATATATTAATTTTAAATCGTTACAATTAACTAGTTATTTTCGATGTAATTATCATGCGTATTGCGTTTATTGAAGAATCTTGTTCAGGTTGTTGTTATTATTAATTATTATTAATAATAATAATAATTGTTATTATTAATCTTGTTCCTCTTTGACCTATGTGGTTTTATTTTTAGAATCTGGGAAAATCTTATCGTTTAGTCACTTGACCAAATTTGTTGCTCTGGGTAAATTTAGCATTTTACATATACCCTTAGCAAAGATTTCTTACTGCTGTCAGGAAAACCACTTGTGAAAGAGAACTTATTTTCGTGGCAAAACTAATTAAACAATTATTTGTAGGCATTTGGTATTGGGTTTTATTAATCAATATTTTTTATGAAAGGTAAAGGTAAACGTAGCATCACTTCTGTTTTCCCTGGATGGGTAAGCAGGGACGTATTTATCTTTTTGTAGATTGTATGTTGCTGAAAACTATTTTTGTGTTCTCTTTTTATCTGTAATTGGTTATCTAGCCATAATCAGATGGGGTCTTCGTGTAACATTGTTTTTGTGATGTTCCATTGGACATTCATATTATGTGTTGCAGTACTTAGTCTGAAAACGAATGCACTTTTATTTAGATCCGAGATTTAATTAATTAAATAAATTTCGAGGAATTTTTCGACGCCATATTTTAGTTTTTTAATAGTATTAGTTGTGTTAGGTTATTATGTTTTTATTTTAATAGTTTGTTAGTTAATTAATCAGATGTAAGTTACATATCACTGTAATTGTAATTTTAATGAATAATTAGATAAAAAATATATTTAATTTCATGGGTCATATTATTTACAATTACCTGTTAAACTTACTTAATGATGCTCAAGCCATTAGACCGTATTTGAAAAGTAAACTAATTAATCTATTTTACAAGGATTTCTTAACATCAATTGAATTGCAAGTAATCGTAAGTAATTATAATAATAAATTGATGCTCTTTATAAATTATTTTAGTTTAGCACCCACGGTTATAAATGTTATAATTCATGATCGGCTAAATGTCATGAGCGGGTTTTGAAGTAACATTAATTTTACTTATTTGGCTTATAAATATTTAAAGATGTGTAATTAGCGAAATAAGATCATAAAATAGTTGCTTATTTAATTTATTAGGTCACTTGTATGTACTTGTAATTATGTCAGGTTGACATTTGCCTGTGGCACTGGCTATTTGGAGAATGACTTTGGACTGAAAATATAAGTATCCTACTTATCTAAGATTAGTATTAATCTTATCTTATTACTTAAACGTAGTTTGAAGTCCTTTTATTTTTTGGAAATCATTAAATAACTTCTCTCGCTCTGGGCGGAGAGGGAGGGCGTGTCAGACTTATTCTGACTAAAACCCACCCATGTTCTTCCAGTTGCCTGTGCGCCAGGGCCACGGTAACTCTTTCAAATAATTCGCACACCTGGCAGGCATCGGCCCTTGCGGACCCCGTTATTTAGTGCTGACATATCTTTGAAACTAAAAATTTTAAATTTCCCATGCTTGGCAAAGTAATTATTGGTAATGTGTGGCAGAACTATGACTATTATTAAACATATGAATTCAAATTCATGAAACATATCAATAAATTAACCTGTTACCGAGTTTACTCCCAGAAAAATCCTAGTAGGAAGGATTTTGATTAATTCGTCTATAATTTCGCTTATATCTTCAAAATGGTTGAGCTGAATGGTGCTGATCCATACGTCATGTTTGTGAACGGGCGCCGTCAGTGGGGTCTGGTCATCTCTTAGCTGCCACGACTTATTTAAATTTCTGAATTGTTATTTTTGTTTTTATCTTTTTTATTACGGACGCTTTTACCATGCACGTCTTTCTACATCGTTCTCACATGTATAATTTTAACATGAAAATATAACCAATTTTTTGTAACAATATTTTTATTTAAAAGAGTGTCCGTGGAGTTTCTTGCCCGTTCTTCTCCATAGGGTACCTACTACGCTTTGGAATGCGCAACTAGCTTCATCTTTCCGATTGACCAACTTTTTGACAATTCAAAAGTGCCTGTAATTGGTTTATTTGAAATAAATGCTTATATGTTTTTTTGGTCTTCTTATCTGACCACTAAAATTTTCCTTTATAAACAGGAAGCAAATTCCCTAAGCAACATGAAACCAGTCCATCACTACACACAACCGGATAAACAAACTATTTATCATAACATACCAACATAGATGTATCAACCAGTAATATTAATTGCTCCATCTTAACATACACTAGTTTGCCGTCGATAATAATTAGTGTGAATTGAAATTCTGTGCGGTAGCCAATATCCTTGAGTTGAGAACTCCCTTCTTATTTAGGATAAAGGTTAGTGCGTTTTAATGATTTTGTTATGTTACTGCTGGGTAAGCAGGATTCAATATTATTTTTATTTTTTTATTGGACTTTTATCGAGTAGATGATAAGTATGCCAGGCCTATTGTAACGAAATTAAAGGTACATAAGTACTACCAAATGCAACTTACTTTAACTTAATAATTAGGTGTGTCATTGTTTACATAATATAATCATAAACTTGTTCAGCTATTCGACTAAGCAAATATAGTGCGAAGACTAAAACGAACAAAACATTTTGAGTTAGTGTAGTGTAAAAAGTGTAGAAATAATAGTGATAATGACACACATAATAAATCATGAACAAAGTGTTTATATCATTATATCAGACTCTAAGAAAGTGGAACTTGTAAAGTACAATGAACAATATTCTAAGTTTTAAAATAATTATCACGTAAAAAATTTATTTAGATTAAAATTGCTTATTAGTCTCATAGGCTAGATTGTAATTAATTATTAAGAACGTGGTTCTTTTTAATAAAGGATGAAAAAATAAGCTTTTTAAGCTTCCTACGACGAGTCTTTGTACGCTCTTGTTAACATTTTGGAAGGCATATACAGGGTGGCAAGGACATCGACGCGAAAAACGAAAACCATGAATTCAGTACATGACCCCCAAGCGTAGAATTTTTTCGTCAGTTATCAAAAATATTATCTGCTGTTTTATAGAAAAGTGCAACAGTACTCGGTCAAAATGTATAGTAGAGCAATTTTTCTTTTAATAACCGACGAGAAAAATTTCAATACAGAGTGGTTAAGAACGACTGAATCCATGGTAATATGTTACGCGACGATATCCCTGCCACCCTTCTTTTTTTTTTTTTTTGGTTGGGAAATCATCAAATGACCTCTCCCGCTCTGGGCGGAGCGGAAGGGCGTGTCAGACTCTTACTGACTAAAACCCACCCGTGTTCCTTCAGTTGCCTGTGCGCCAGGGCAACTCTTTCGAACAATCCGCAGATCCCTGCCACCCTGTATCGATATGAATATGAGTTGGGAGCAGATAAGATGCTTTAAAATAGACCAATGTTTTGTCTTTCTATATTTTGTGTGGTCCTTGGAAATATATAGGAAACTCCTTTTTTGTCCGTGGCTGTCGTAAAAGGCGTCAACAGGATGGGCAATTGGCGCTGGTTTGAACAACTACCCACCTTCTCGCTCAGCCAAGCTTGGTGATAGTGGAAAATTCTATTAATCAATGACTTGAGCAGAGTTTCACGGGGCTTATACAATATAGGTTCAAAACTTTTGCGAAAATTACGAAAATCGTGGTTTCACGTTACATTAGAAAGAAGAATGAATAACATAATATCCTTCTCAGGGGTAGACAGATTTCGGTCCTGGGGCCGCATCTGTGGGACATCGGGTACGACTGGGTGCTGCGCGCCGACCTCCCTAGCGGCGTCAGCGTGGTGTGCTACGCTGACGACACGCTGGTCCTGGCGCAGGGGAGGTCGCACCAGGCGGCGGCCGAACTGATGACACGCGGGGTTGCGACAGTTGTCGAGAGGATCCGGCAATTGGGACTCGAGGTGGCCTTGCACAAGTCCGAGGCCATGTGTTTTCATGGTCCTCGGAACGCGCCACTGTCGGGTTCCCAAATAACGGTAGGAGGGGTTCACATCGGCGTCGAGTCGACGATGAAGTACCTGGGACTCGTCCTCGACAGCCGGTGGAACTTCGTCGAGCATTTCCGACGTTTGGCTCCCAGACTGCAGCGGGCCGGGGCTGCTTTGAAGCGGCTCTTGCCCAATTTGGGAGGGCCAAACGCCTCCTGCCGGAGGCTCTACGCGGGGCTCGTGCGGTCCATGGCCCTTTACGGGGCACCGGTGTGGGCGCGTTCATTGAGGCTCCGGCCAGCCCGCCGGTTGAACGCGTCCCAAAGGGTCATGGCCATCCGGATGGTACGGGGATACCGCACGATCTCCTGCGAGGCGGCGAGCCTCCTTGCCGGATTGCCGCCGTGGGATCTGGAGGCAAAAGTCCTCGCGCACGTTTGGGAGTGGCGCGAGGAGGCGAAACGCCGGGGCGTAACTTCGCTGCCGCGAGAAATTGCGGCACAGCGGACAGAGCTCCGGCGGGATCTCATGGCGGCATGGAGAGTGCGACTGTCGCAACCCAGCGCAGGACACGTCACAACACACGCCACGCACGTCCTCACCGGACATGGCTGTTTCGGGAGGTTCCTGTTTCGGATAAGGCGGGAGGAAACGCCCAGGTGTTATCATTGTGTGGATCGACCGGAGGACATGGCGGAGCATACGGTGGAGGTCTGCCCGGCTTGGGTGGAGCACCGCCGTGTCCTCGTGGCGGCGATCGGTGGCGGCGACCTCTCGCGTCCGGCCCTGGTTCAGGCCATGGTACGGAGCGAGAGGGAATGGGAAGCCGTCACCTCCTTTTGCGAAGCAGTAATACTCGCAAAGGAGGAGGCGGAGCGCGAGAGGGAGAGGCAATCACTGCGCCCTCGCGCCCCTAGTCGCCGCAGAAGGAGACACCCTGGGCGTCGGGAGTCGATAGCCGACTCCCGGCCACCGTAGGCGCGGGCTTGCGGACGGCGAGCAATGGGCAGCTCGCCGTCCGGTAAGGACCAGGCCCGGGTCGACGGCGCGTCGTGTTCCACGCACGCCTCAAAGAGATGTCAGCAAAATTGACGGGGTCAGAGACGACCGATGCCTGCCGGGGCTGCGGATTGTTCGAAAGAGTTACCGTGGCCCTGGCGCACAGGCAACTGAAGGAACACGGGTGGGTTTTAGTCAGTAAGAGTCTGACACGCCCTTCCGCTCCGCCCAGAGCGGGAGAGGTCATTTGATGATTTCCCAACCAAAAAAAAAAAAAAATGGTAGACAGATTGCCAGGGGTCGCGGATTGTTCGAAAGAGTTACCGTGGCCCTGGCGCACAGGCAACTGAAGGAACACGGGTGGGTTTTATTCAGTAAGAGTCTGACACGCCCTCCCGCTACACCAGAGCGGGAGAAGCTATTGGACGATATAACACCAAAAAAATGGGATAGTCCGATGGGAAATTAATGTCAACTCCATCTAGCTTTTTTTAAACATGGCGTGTAAAAGTGATTCCGATATCTTATGTACAGAATATATCATTGAATTTCATAATTTATTGTTAGTTGTAAGGTAGTCGGCATAATTATAATGTGAATACTACTAACCATTTTACAAAAACAATTTTATTTACCTCAATGTCTTGTTGTTATGGCAACACTAGAAGTCGTGCCCATCCTACACCAGAAAAGCCTTGGCAACATCAATAGCTACACGAACACACATCATACAGATGAGTCTAAAGCCATAGGAGAATGCTAATCATAACGTACCTACCCAGTTCACATTATAATACCTACTTAACGAATATTGCTCCAGGCAATTTAAGGATAGAATGTATAATAATGATGATTAAATATCATGCATCTTTGAAAAATTTCATAGGAGAACAGCTGTAGGCTATGAACGGTTTGTGTAATCGCAATATTATGTGTTGATTTGCCGTTCATTTGGGGTTAGAGATCAAGGAAAAAATTTGTGATCGATATGTTTTGTGACGCAATTTTTGTGAGTGATCTTTCATTTGGGGAGGAGTAGCTTAACGATTCTTATTTTTTTTTTGTCTAATAGTGTACAACAAGTCATCTTCAATTTATAAGTTTAAGTCAACATACATCTGACCGTAAGTCAAGCAGAGAAAAAGACTTGAGACTGTTTAACTTTTTACCTACGGTCTGCCAAACCCTTAAAACCGAGTTGCAGTTAATATAACATAGGTTGCAGTAAAGCGTTGGCATGTTTAACAATCTAACATAGAAACAGATAATTCTGACGATAAGAAAAGCCTCTTAAAACTGCTTGCCCTCATTTTGGACTACTACAGAAAGATGGTATACCTCTTCTAAAACCTCTGATAATCCATTACTAATCCTAACTTCCTAACTAATATTATAAATGCGAAAATAAGTTTGTTTGTTTGTTTGTTACCTTTTCTCGCCTAAACCACTGAACCGATCATCCTGAAATTTTGCATATACGTTGTCAGGGGTACAGAAACGGACATGGTAGTACCTTTCATCCCGCAAAAACGTACTGTTCCCGAGGAAAACAACAATAACGTCCTTATGATAATAGATGGCGCCACGTGTCTTTCGAATCATGACTGAATTATAACCCGAATTGATAGTCAAAGTCTAAATTAACGCAACCGAAGCCGCGGGCAACAGCTAGTTTTATAAATAAATTCGAAAGTAACTCTTTCTGTATGTTACCTTTTCACGCCTTAACCACTGAGCAGATTTCGATAAAATTTGGTAAGGAGATAGGTAGGATCCTGGGGTAGGACATAGGCTACTTTTTGTGCGGGTAGTCCGCTCCCCGTGGGATAATTTCCGAAATCCACGCGGGCGAAGCCACGAGCAGAAGCTAGTAGGTAATAAAACACCAAAAACCATAACTGAAAATAAAGAAGCGCTACCAGAGAACCTCCATTCAAACGTCAATAAAATTATGATCAAAGGCGATACACACCTTAGTAGATAGTTGATATACTCGTAATCACTACCCGGTAATGTTATAATTAATTATTAATTAATGATGGCATTCCGTACATTACGTTTGTCAGTATCGCGTGACTGGGAGATGAGCAAATCAATCTTTGTTTGTATGAACTACGTTTATTAATATTAGCTTTATTTAATTTGAGTATTTTATAGCCTTAAGGTATCGTTCTGAATTTTATTATTCTGTAAATAAATAATAAATCTGCTATCGTAAAGAGGTCAATCATTAGTTGATATTCTAATCTAAGTGCCAGAATGAACGAATGGTCGACTTATGCAAAAGGATGTTTTCACCAATAAGGATAGTTGCAATGATAAATGATTTTATTTCTGTAAGTAGGTTTGTACAAACACTTTTACACGTCATTCATGTTTTTTTAACTAGATGAGGTCGGCGTTTCCTATCTGACTACTCTGAGAAGAAAGGCCGAAACAAACACAGAGGTCACAGTCTCTTTTAAAGGCCAGACAAAATCTTGATCAGATCATGTGTGAAGACCATGTAGATTGATATCTGAAATGGTCTTTTGAGGAAAGAACCACACAGATTGAGTGAACCTGTCCAGTCAGTGCACGCATTTGTTAGTAATCATGCAGCTCAACTCAGGAAGTCAGGACTTAAGGAGCTCAACGATTCGACGAACAATACCAAAGAAAGGACATTTGGGTAGGTCGCATAAATTACTCAAACTCCCAGATCATGATTCAAATTAACTGAGAAAAAAAAAAGTAATGAATGATAAAATGATAAATGATAAATGATAAATGATTTTATTTCTGTAAGTAGGTTTGTACAAACACTTTTACACGTCAATCATGTTTTTTAAACTAGATGAGGTCGGCGTTTCCTATCTGACTACTCTGAGAAGAAAGGCCGAAACAAACTCAGAGGTCACAGTCTCTTTTAAAGTCCAGACATAATCTTGGTCAGGTCATGCGAAGACCATGCAGATTGGTATCTGAAATGGTCTTTTGAGGAAAGAACCACACAGTTTGAGTGGACCTGTCCAGTCAGTGCACGCATTTGTCAGTAATCGTGCAGCTCGACTCAGGAAGTCAGGACTTAAGGAGCTCAACGATTCGACGAACAATACCAAAGAAAGGACACTTGGGTAGGCCGCATAAATTACTCAAACTGCCAGATCATAATTAAAATTAAATTAGAAAAAAAAAAAAAAGCAATTACCCACATAGTCTTCACATTCACAAAATTAAAATAATATAATACTTTACAAGTAAATACTCATGTCATTGTATATATAAAATTTATCAATGTCAATGTGTATATATAAATTCGGCAATAATGTTTGAAGATCATGTAGATCGGTGTCTGAAATGGTCTTTTGAGGAAAGAACCACACAGATTAAGTCGACCTGTCCAGTCAGTGCACGCATTTGTCAGAAATGGATTTGAATGGATAGCAATGTCCGGATTTTTTTATTTACTGGGAAATATATGCCGTTCTAATTTTTCGGCCACTGCAACTAGAAAAATTGGTTCGAGACAACGAAGCTGGGAAACCCTGGAAAATTATGTTCCATAATAATAATTCCAGCCTGTTACTATCCCCGACAAAAGCCTCTTCTCGGACAGAAAAGGCGTTAGTGAAATTGATCACAATGCTTGATCAAGGCAGATTGGCGATTTCAGGTTTTCTCACTTCACTTCAGTGAAGGAAAACATCTTGAGAAATCTGGGATATCACTGACTTCAGTCAGTGATATCCCAGATAAACTTAGAAAGTACATTATTAATTTAAAAAAACACATTGGCCCGGATTTGAACACACAACCTCGTGCGTAGGAGGCGAGGCCTTTAACCACTAGGCCATCACGACACTATTACCAACAAAATGATGTTCTACTGCGTTAGAAACCCGACTAAAAATAGCCAGAAAAAAAATTGGAAACAACAGTCCACATTTCTGTCCTGAGGGCCTAGAGAAAACGACATTTTATCAGCGATAATGATTATGAAAAAACTTCCGAAATTAAAGTAATTTTCTGGTTTTTTAGTGTTTTTTTGGAAGTCGGTTGTTTTTTTGTAAAAGAAATCTTTTTTTACTTTTTAGTTGTGGTACCTACCTCACACACATTCGTATACCACTACTTGATATGTAAATAACCGTGACAGGAAATTATTAAAACATCATCAATATAAACGAAGTGGAAAAATACGCAGTATTAAGGATAACTCAAAAAGTACTGGTCAAAACTTGATCAAATTTAAATGGGACCACATGTGAAGCACCAGCTCTCAAATAAAGAATAATCATCTAAATTAGTTCACCCAGAAAAAAGTTATGAGCTAACACACATAAAAAAAAGGCGAATTGAGAACCTCCTCCGTTTTTTGAAGTTGGTTAAAGAAGTAAAAAAATGAATGCGACTGGAAAAAGCTCCGAAAAACTTATGCCAATCCTGTTGAAAGTCGTTGTAGAAAAACGAAGCGCATTGAAAGCGATTGTCAGCTGTCTAGGCCCTAAGGTACAGTCGCCGGCACATCAAGTTACCACAAACTGTCAGATTTTCTTTTTCGATTTTGAACTTAACCATCCACATTTTGAGGTTTCAAAGTCAAAGTCAAAGTCAAATCATTTATTTCAAATAGGCACATAAAAGGCACCTTTGAACGTCAAAATTTACAAAATAAATAGAATTGATTCTAGTTGCCCCTTCCAAAAGGTAGTTTCGTATGGAGAAGAATGGGCAAGAAACTCCACCGTTACTCTTTTAAAATGTTTTACAATATTATGTAGGTTCACATTAATTATGTAATTATATGTGAAGACGATGCACCTAGAATAAAATTACTATACCACAATAGGTAAAAAGAATTAAATATAATGCAAAGACAGGTAAATTAATTACATGATAGATACATGGTGCTCACATATTTACAAATATTGAAAAGTAGATGATGTTTCCAAAATTTTAACAAGTATTAATTTAGTGTGTGAGTTAAAGTAGTTAAGTACATAATGTAAAAATCGTCTAAAATCGTTTGGAGAAATTTGACAGTTTCGTGTAGCTTGACCTGCTGTCGACTGCACCTACCCATATGTCTGAATATGAATTCAAAGAAGCATGTTTCACATCATAAACTATAAAAGATTAATAAAAATCGATTTACTTGAATGAATGATTACAATTCTCATGAATTATAAACTTACAAGTCATGATTATGCGTTTCTTTGTTTCCTTCTACGGTCTAACACAATTGAATCACGCAATTTGCTCTTTAGGCTAAATTCATTGTTATATAAAGTACTGGGTTAAAGGTTGCTAAAGAAGTAGATTTGGCAATCTTTTATCCTAAAATTATTTACTGTTGGCATGATGCCGTATGGTTGGATAGAAATGATTGCTGATTTTGTGTAAATAAAGGTCGAACCCCAATCCGACACCGACATTCGGCATCCGGCATTCCGTCCACAATCGAGGCAGCTACCCATAGTCGCTACGGTGAAATACCTATTTATTTGCCAAACAAGCTAGCCGTGCAAGCTGTGTGCCCGATAAGATCATCCATTAGCAACTTCTCAAGTCCCTTAGAGGATGAGTTTTCAAAAACGGTGACACACCTGACTTTTACTTATAAACCGATAAATGATAAATTATTTATTTCTGTAAGTAGGTTTGTACAAACACTTTTACACGTCAATCATATTTTAAAACTAGATAACTTCGGTGTTTCCTATCTGCCTACCTACTCGGAGAAGAAAGGCCGAAACAAACTCAGAGGTCACAGACTCTTTTAAAGTCCAGACATAATCTTGATCATATCATGTGAAGAGCATGTAGATTTGTGTCTGAAATGGTCTTTTGAAGAAGTCTTACACCCACATTCTAAGTCGTAACCTCAAAAGCTACTCGACTCACAACTCTGTTGAGGAGACCTCAAGCCGTGCCTCGGAAGACCCTCAAAAACGGTATTCATAGTCGTCAAATTAAGAAAATTATGAGGTTCCTCGAATGAGTGTGAGTCGAGGTGATACGTCACGAATGCGTTATTATTTGGAAGCACCTAAAAGGAAGAAATTAATAAAATCGTAAAGCGGCTTACACTTGGATTGGTGGGATTGGCAATCCACGTCTGTTACCACTAAAATTTTGAAACAATACGTTGGCAAGAAACTCATCACAATTTCTTTAACAAAATCGAAGTTTAAATTCTTCTTCATCATAAAACTCAATTGGATTTTCTGCATCTCATAAATAGCGCCGCGATGTGTAATCGTAAGGATTATCGTATAAATATTCAATAAACTCTCCAAAAGACAATATGAAAATCGGATAAAAATGCGTGTTTTGGTTAATAGTTCCTTGTTAACTACCTCAAAGAAGCCTCAAGGTAGATGCCGACGTACCTTATATTTGACAGTTGGTTCCTCAACTCAAACTCACCTCGACTGAGGAAATTGTTTCAGATGCGGAGTAACATTACAACTATGATTATCAAACCACTCAAGTGAAATTGAGTCAAGTCGAGGAAATCATAAGGTTTTGACTTTGAATATGGGTGTAAGTACGAGTACCAACTTCTACGTTTCTAACTTTACAAAATGTAAACTTCCATACAAAGTATTATCATTTTCATTTCATCGAATTCTTCAAATATTTCCTTAGTGCTCATCTTCATTATTTATGGAACTCTTGTGCGAAAGTTTCAAAGCCTGAAAGATCCAGCAATTTAGGCTATGCGTTATCTGCGAGTAATTTTAGAAGTTTATGAAGTAGAATGGTATGCATACCATGAGGATAGTAAAAAAGTAGGCATAATTATCATAATCGTTATAGTTCTTCAGAAAGGTTAGAACCGTAGTACTCGCAACCGGCATACGTGTATGACCAGCACCCTAATTACGTAACACACTATCTATCACAATCTGAATCATTTTGAAGCCTATTGTTAATCCATTGCTTCATATGTTCGAAAAAATTGTCTGCTCAACAACGTAAATAACGCAATGAATGTTGTTGAACTGTCAAAATGAAAGCTATTCGTACTGTTAGTGTGTTACGCAACTATCCCGCGGACATATGAACATAAACGAGGCCAAAGGAGTATGTAAGGATCGTAGCAGGTGGTGTTCTGTAGTTTCTGCCTACCCCCATGGGAAGAAGTCGTGACTTTATGTATGTATGCTATGGTTCAAGGAACTATTTCGAATCAAGTTTTCCCACAAACCCTTTAAACCGTGCAAATATGTTGTATGTGCGGAAATCGCGACCATCGACAAATGGCTGGCAAGGAATGCAATTACCCAGATACTGCACTAATCGAAGTAAAAGCATTTATTTTAATTACTCCGTTTACTGACTTTGAATCGAACCGTCATCAGCTGTTTTTATCATTCTTTTACCGTTAGAACCTTATTTTAATTAAATATAAATACTAATTGTGTAAGTTATCGTATCAGGTATTACTTTGCTGAAATCCATGAGTAAAAAGTTATGCAAAAATATTTTGGTACCGACAATTGTGGCCATCTTTACTTTCCAAGAACAACTTAACCCATTACTACTGTTCTTAAATATCTCAATTAAATCGATTATAAAAATCTGTTACAAAAATAGTAGATTTTTATACATTTCCCAACAAACATTTTAGAGCTTACGGCAGCCTTTTTTAGAGCTCTTAGTATTATATATGGTATATAAGAACTCCGATAGAAACATTCGACTCTATAGTAGGGTTAGTTATAAATAATTAAACCTTCGAGAGGAATAACAGTAATAAATAAAAAATATATAAATCAAGACGGTAGCATGGAGTTTATCGAAACCATTGTATAACTTATTCTTATAGCTTTAAGATGCACAAACCTATAAAAGCAATTGTAAGGTGTCTACTAACACTTACTAACGGCTGATATTCGACTACTGAGGTAGTAAAAGGTCTTGTAACACCTTAAGACTTACTCTAATAGCTTCAAGATGTATTAAACGCTGTGAGTGATGCTCAGGTGTGTACTTACACTTACTATCAACTGGTATTCTTAAAAAGAGTTAGACAAATACTTTATACCATCTAACAAGTTTTGTCGAGCCTAAAGAGCAAGAGATAGAATCCACCTAAATCATTGCAGGCAACATAATGCAGTTTATCGGTTAACCATAAGTAATATCGTGGTTTTTATAAAAACTTGTATATAGCAGCAAATATTATGTGCAAATTTTATAACTCTTCATTATCACTTTCAGTTGAGTAAAATAGGATTTAATTCACTTAACCTAACCTAAACTCAAAAACTATAGTTAGTTACGTTTTCAATGCGGCGTTTATTTGGAAATATTGAATTGTTTCAAAATGAAACCATGGCTAATTAAAAAACAAACGGGTGGAGTCAAAAGAAAGGCATTGAGAGAATATGAAAATATCATTAGATTATCGCAAATTCAATGCGACGAGCCTAAATCAGATGAGAAAAAAAAAAATGATACTGTGACTAGAGAAGCATTGCATATAGTGGAAAAACAGTATTTCCTAAATCAAAATCCAGAAAAAGATTTTGATGTTATCCCAGGCAATAGTTCTGATATCAATAGAAGTACAAAATACAAATCCAGTGAACTCGATAACGATTCATATCAAGAGCGATCAACTAAAATACAACAGGGTTCCGTACAACAGCAAATTATCTCCGATGTTGAATATCCTCTAATCTGTGACGATCTGTTACGTCTCAGTAGTTCAAACAACTCGTCTGACGAACAAGAAAGTGAATATATGAAAAATATAAATTTTAAAAATGATTTACGAACATGGGCTCTACAAAAAAATATAAGCCAAGCCGCTTTAGAAGATTTGCTTTTAATTTTAAATAAGAGATTCACGGATATTTTACCATCCGATCCTCGAACGATTTTACAAACGCCAACAGCAATTTGTCTTAAAACCATCGAAGGTGGTGAATATTGGTATCATGGGATTATTATGCCTTTATCAAATATACTTGGAAATTGTGTACCACTGCCAAACAACATTCTTCTGAATATAAATTTTGATGGCTTACCTATATTTAAAAGCTCTAAATATGAATTCTGGCCTATATTGGCTAACATTTATCAAGGTGACACTAATGATCCATTCATTTTTGGCATTTATTATGGGAAAGGTAAACCAAAAAACCTAACTTCATTCCTAGAAGATTTTGTGAACGAAATGAGCATCGTTTTGGAGCAAGGAGTTCGTGTTAAGGATTCCAATGTGAACGTCAAAATTAGATGTTTTATTTGCGATTCCCCGGCACGTGCATATGTCAAAGGTTAGTTTATACACACACCCTCACATTTACACTTTCTTCCACTCTTCTCTTAATCTTGTGTGTCGATTATGAAATAGTAATTCATAACAATATTTTACTACATTTTCAGGTGTTTGCAATTTTAACGGGAAAAATGGGTGTTTAAAATGCACAACTGTAGGGGACTACTCATACACAACGCATACTGTTGTATTTTCAACAAAAAGGTCTTCTGCAAGAACCCACGAAAACTTTAGAAGAAAGATGTATGGAAGCCATCATAAAACGGATTCACCCTTATTAAAACTACCTATCGACATGGTAGAACAATTTCCCGTTTCAGATTCGTTGCACTTGATTCATTTGGGAATTATGAAAAGGTTACTAATAGGATAGAGGGACGGAAATTTTGGGAGACTTAAGACTAAGTGGTGTGCACTAAATATCGAACATGTAAATGTATTTTTAAATCAATGCAAACTTCCATCTGAAATTCACAGATTAGTAAGAGGTCTAGATTGTGTTGCTCACTGGAAAGCAAGTCAATTTGGAAGTTTCTTACATTACTTAAGTATAATTATATTGCCAGATGTCCTTGAGCCGAAAGCTTATAGTCATTTTTTAACTCTATTTTGCGGTGTTACAATATGCTCCTCTCAAAATTACAATCAATTACTGCGACCTGCGAGGAAAATGTTTGATTATTTTGTGGATAAATTATAAACAATTGTATGGCGCAGATTATATCAATGTGATAAAAAATATGCTGAGGCAGGGAAACAAACCACTTTCCCAGATAGCCAAAAGATTATCTGAACAAAACAAAAATTTTACATCTTTGGCAAAAAAAAAAAGTTTGATAAACCTTTTTTAACCAAGCAAAAGAATGATACAGTACTTCACTTCGAGCACTTTGTCTTATCGTGCAAATTTAAAAATAAATATTTTATTTCACTGGCCGGTGATATCATTAAAATTAAATATATCACAGTTGAAGAAAGACAAATAAATATTCACGGCAAACAAATAACAGAAAAAATTATAGTATTTGAGAAACCAATCAGGTCATCGTTCTTCAATATTTATAAATTCTGTGAAAGTAGCATATTACCATCGGCATCAAATGAAATTATATTATATCCTAAAGATATAAAAAGTAAATTAGTTTGTATTAAAAAAAGTAGTTTTCTGTACTTCTTACCTCTTTTACACACAGTTTGAAAATAAAAGATTGTTATTTCAAGGAATCGTGTTTTATTTAAGATATTTTTCATTAATCATTTGACATATCTACTAGTAATATAATCAGTCAAAGAGTTATTTAATCAGTCAGTGGATGATTTCCAACACTTTCAGACCAGGGCCGGCAGTCTCGACATTAGATAGCGACAAAAATCTGTCGCTAAGTCGTATCAATGTCAAATTCCTTTAATAGATTTTCAACTTTATTTCCAAAGCATAAGGTACTCGGCTCATTACTTTTATCTTTGTTTTTTGGTTCTTTTAATGTATTTTCTTTATTTTTTTCTGAGCTAGTCACTTCCATTGTATCTATTGTCATTTTGTTATCATCATTTTGTTCTCTTTCTATTTCTTTGATTGCTGCATTGTCTTCTTCATTTTCTTTTGAATCTATTTAAATTTTCTCATTATTGTCTTCTTTGTTGGTTTCATTAGGCTCAAAAGAATTGTTTGATTCTATGACACAATATTCATTACCTTTATGGTCGTATTCGATGTTTTAATCTGTTTTTAAGTTTTCTTCATTCATGTCGCTTTCTTCATCATTGGAAGAATTGTTTGAGTGTGCTTTATTTTCTTCGTCAATGTCTCTTTCTTTCTTCGCTTCTTGATATTTTTCTTGTATTTCTTAATCTCTCTATCTTTTAACTGGATTTTCTTTATTAATGGTATCGTCGTTAGTCTCATTAGACGCATCTTCATCACTTGTTTCGTAATAGTTTGCATTTGCCGCTTTTAAAAGTTTTGAATGTTTTCTTGACGTCGAAGCTCGTTGATTCTTTGCCATTTTTCTCTTTTTTGAGTTCTTTAGGATGTTCTTGAAAAAACTTTCATTCTCATTAATTGTATACGTTTTATCCCAATAATGAACCATCTCCCAAAAAAAAGACAGGATGTTTTTGAAACTTTTCCAGGCAATTTTAGTGTCACTTCCACGACTACCTCCACTCCAAGTACATTGGCATAGAAAGTCTCGCGAAAATAAGATGTCTGACAATGTATAAGCGCAATCAATACCTTTACCTCCGTTGCATAACACCGAATACGTGTTTTTAATTTTTTGTCTTACGCTACTCTCCGATAACTGCTGTTCTAATTCATGTAACTGCTGGATATTATCAACAGGTTTGACATAAAAAGCTGTATTACTTGATGTAGATCTGGATTCATTCAAGTTAGTGACCTGGAAATTGCTATCAGTTGCTTGAGTTATTCGAGAAATTGCATCGCCCAACTGTATTGAAAATAACGCAATTTTCTGAGTGAGAATGTTCTGCACGGTATTGATACTTTTAAGCTCATTCAAGATCTGTGTTTGATTAGATAATAAAACATTTTGAATTTCCAAATTTTGTCCAAGTATACTGTAACACTTTTTTTTTTTTTTTTTGGGTGGGAAATCATCAAATGACCTCTCCCGCTCTGGGCGGAGCGGAAGGGCGTGTCAGACTCTTACTGACTAAAACCCACCCATGTTCCTTCAGTTGCCTGTGCGCCAGGGCCACGGTAACTCTTTCGAACAATCCGCAGCCCCGGCAGGTATCGGTCCTATGGGACCCCTCAATTTTGCTGACATCTCTTTGAGGCGCGCGTGAAACACGACGCGCCGTCGACCCGGGCCTGGTCCTTACCGGATGGCGAGCTGCCTATTGCTCGCCGTCCGCAAGCCCGCGCCTACGGTGGCCGGGAGTCGGCAATCGACTGTAACACTGGTGTTGATTTGTTGTGCTTTGATTGTCCTGGACAATGTGATATTCATAGACGTTGTCCATTCCAACAGAGGGTGCAGCTGGCATTTCGGAAGTAATATTCAGATTCTAATGCAGCGGGCATTTCAACAAGAATATTATTGCATCCTGATGCAGCGGGATACACCTGTAAAAAATGTTTCAAAATATCATATCGCCCGTATTGCTGTGTTAATATGAAATGTCAAATATGTATCAACAACTTACAATATTGCCTTTTTTTGCGACTTATTTACTGAAATAACAGGGGAAGTTTTTTTAATAATTAAAGAAATCGTAAAATTCATTAACTTAATAAATAAAAGGTAAATAAGTAGTTATAAGTGCAAAGTATAAGAACTTTTTTCATATAAATAGGTAACAATACGTACTATTATTTCAACATTAAAAAGAAACTACTTTCTTATGTCATTCTTTGTATGTGCAATTTGATTTTCAACTTTTTTGTATTTAGAAAATATGTTGACAGCTAATATTATTATTACAAAATTAAACATAATTCTTGGATTTTATTGTACTTTCAGTCAGGCGTGAGATATATAAAGGGTTTTCTTCAAATGATAATAGAACCCTAAAAATTATCAGCTTACAGCTCCGCGTAGAACTATTAAACAAGTTAAACCTATAAACTCTATGTTTTTTCACTTTTATTAACATGTTTTAGAACTTCTAGTGCCATGCAAGTGCTTAGTTTCAGTATTTAATCAATACGGGAGGAATAACAGAGTTATCAGGATCCTTAAGTAATTAGAACTAAGACGCCATTTAATAAAGATATCCTATAAAAAATTGTGAAAGAAAAAACTTATTGAAATGTTCCTAGTCCAATTATTTACTTACATTGTTCATAATTTTCAGTTAAAATGTGTTAAGGAGATACCAGGAATTGATAAAAAAGATAAATAAAGAAAAGAAAAAAATCAGGCAGTATTTTTTACATCATTTTATCATCAAAAGTAGTTTATTTTTAAGGCGTTTCAAAAATTAGATGAAAACTAGTATATATTGTTACCGTAAACTTACCGCCGCATGTGATTTAATTCCTATAACACCCAGTAATCTTAAACACTTCACTTACCTTTATTATTTTATTAAAACACCATGACATGAATGCGTGCTAGAAAATATTATCACTATTGACTTTAACAAGAACGTAAAACTGTGCGAAAACAGTTTAAATATTTTGCGCTTTCGGTGATATTTATTGCTACTAAATAAGTCCGGTATATTCTTAAGTTATATATTGGTTACAAGAAGTAACCATGTGTAACCAAAAAAGTCATTAAAGTGGTTTCCATAACTTGTTTACTACTTTAGCTTGTAGTTATACCCTGTGTATAGCTTATACAACACTTGAAGTGGTAATCACTGCTACAATAGCACTGTTCTAACTCTTAATAATCACTCATTTATCACTCTCTATAACCATTAAGTCACTTCAAGCTCTAACATGAACAGGCCCAAACCAGGGTTATTAGAGAGATACAGAACGCTTTATCACCGAATTGTTACTGCCTTTACAGAACCTTGGGTTCTTAAAATTCTCTTAAGCAGCTCATGTAGCACTTATTCTTATAACCAAAATGTTAGTTGGGTTGTATCGCTTTGATATCAAATGGTGGCAACAGATTTTTAGTAATCGAGAGATATTTAAGTCTTTTACTCATGGGTAAAGTTGCTCATGGAAAGTAAAGATGCCACAGTCGACTGGTATGCAAAATAACTAGGCATGTATTAAAATGCTAGTATAAAATATATAAGACATCTGGCTATTTACACCAGGTAATAAATTAAATGACTCAATAACTATACAAATAAATACCAAAACAAAAGGACGCTTAAGCGTCGAAGTACTCGTCCGCATCGCTGCCATCCGGAAACGTGCCCAAAAATATTTAGTATTCATTCCGCAAAAATTTGAGCGCTTGAATGTAAGATCCCGCCGTACAGTCTGCAAACATGCAACCCAAACCCTAAATGTTTTTGCATAGGTAACGTTTTACTAATTGTGTAACTATTAATAGGAATTTATTGGGTTCTAAACCACACAACACCGAATCACCATCACAACAGGAACTTGCAACATCGAATCTGCCAACACTATCTTTTGACCCTACCACCTTTATGGTAACAGGAATTCAAAATTAACAGCTCCGCATAAAATTATACGGTCCAATATCTTTGGTATACGTTGCATGTCTGTACTAACCTGTGCATACACTGTTAAAGCCTTTACAAGTCCATCATAGTTAGTCAAGCTTGATCATTAAGCTTTTGTTACATGAGTAAATATACAACAGAGACCGCACTTGATCGAAATCGACGGCGGCGATCTGTTTTTCATCAGGACGTGATTTTTCAGTGTACATGGGAGGGTCTTAGCGATTAGTTTCATCATAAAATATGTTGATGCCAAACACGGTGGTTTCAACTGTTAAAAGTCCTAAAGGTATCCTTGCCTTTCCCAGGCGAGCTCCATTAGAATTTGCGCCTTCAAACAGCACCCTAATTACGTAAAACACTATCTATCACAATCTGAATCATTTTGAAGCCTATTGCTAATCCATTGCTTATTATGTTCGAAAAATATGTCTGTTCAACAACGTAAATAACGCAATGAATGTTGTTGAACTGTCAAAATGAAACCCGTTCCTACTGTTAGTATGTCACTTAATTACCCCGCAGGTTACTCTAACTTAGATTAGCGTCGCTGGCGTGCAGTCGGTATGAGGCTTAGTCTCTGTTGATTATCTACTCCGTGCTTTTGTGCTCTGAGTACATTGTCTGGATTCCTAATGTTTATCGTATCGGATTGGTATGGAAGTTACGTTATAAATTCTATTGAGTTCATTACTTCACCGGCTAATAAGATTAAAATTCTGTTTTTTTTTATCCTTATTATTTTATACAAAAAACAAGTCATAGTAACTAAGTAAAATTTTTCAGTTCTTTGGTTTTTACTATTTATAATCATGGGCTATTCTTGTATAGCTCGTACCAATACGAGAAAAGCAAATATGAAGAGTACATTATGTCTAACCATGAGAGCTAATCAGGATCGTCAACATATTTTTTTTTGTAGGTAGGACTCTTTGGTATTCATTATAGAAATATAACCACCACTAAACGTCTTCCTGTCATAATTTGTTCGCCCCTCTTACACCACATTTGAACTCATTGGTAGCAACTAACCACAGGTCACAGCTTCTCGTAAATTCCGATCCCAATCTCAATAAATCAATTAATAAACGTAAACCAATAAAGTAACATCATCATAATATTAATTTACGTTTACTTAATTAGTCTAGGAGTTATGTTTGCAAGACTTTTTGGTTTTTACTGGTCACTCGTGCAACCCGTTCTCATTTGTCGGGTGTCGGATCAGTTTATTAATCGGATGTCTCCGCCTTAAAATTAAATGTAGATAATTCAGTTTTAACTTTATTACAAGTAATTATGTTCCTTAGCCTAACGCCTGAAATGAGCATAATCGTAACATTAAAATCACTGTCTTGTAGACGCTTATTGATTTATTTATTTATTTAAACTTCTCGCACACAATAACATACAAAAGCGGACTTAATGCCTTAGGCATTCTCTACCAGTCAACCAAGGGTGGTGTAGAGATAAGATGGCAGGTGCTCTGCTTAACAGGCGTTAATAATAATAAAAAATATTAAAAAGATAACATAATTAATTATACATGAAATAGGTATACAAGTACCTAAATAGGTTATAAACTTATATTACACATACATACATATTTAATATAATATATACCTATTATTACCTACCTATTGATTTTGATTTTATTTTACAATTCTATTGGAGAAGTTGTCGGGCCCGACATCCGACAAAATGTGAACAGCAACAAATGTGTTCTTCCACTAGAGCATCCAACACTTGTCAGATCCGATATCCTACAAGTGGGAACTAGTCGTTGAGACCTTTGACATTTTCTTTAGGAAGTGATTTTGTTTAGTGGCCTTCGGCCTTCATTCGATGGAAAGGTGTTGTGAGATCCGTGTGTATTCCGGACCTTTGCGGATTGTGGATAAAGGAGGCTGTTTTTATGAAGATGAGTGGCAGGTGCAGTTAGTAAAGATGACATGCAGATTGAAGTGGATGGTTTTTGTGGAGTTCTTATTTGCCGAGGCTTATCTGTGAATTCTGATGTTAGTCGTAAAGATGATTTGGTTGCAAAAGACTCAGAAAAAACCTAGCTATATTGTCCGATTCCTATTAATTAATTAATATTGACGTGTCCTCGCAAATAATCTTCGTACTTAAATAAAAATGCTGTTTAAGTGTAAAATAATATTTTTATTGAATTAGTTAAAGAGGAGCATAATGTGCTCGTTCAAAATAGAAAAACAAGAAGAAGAAATAAGATAAAAAAGATTCCACCATAGACAAACAGAATCAGGTAGTCCTCTATTCATATTAATTAGGTAAATGTTCAAGGTTTTATTGAACAATTGTAGTTATTAGAAAAGACTGTATTCACGAATATGAAGCCTTAACAGAAAAAAATATCTTCAGAGCTATTTCCAAGGATCCGTTACACATTTCTAAATGCGCATTCTGACCCAGTTTTGTACACAAAAAGCCAGCATGACCTGAAATACCGATTAGTACTTCAGGTGATAAGGTTGCTGAGGTCAGGAGCTAATCGTTTTGTGTCAAATTAGCTAGACAAGAAGCCGACAAAGTACGTACAGATCCGTGTCTGATTAAACGTTGATATGCACCTTGCTCGCAAAGCTATAAATTATTATAATTCTAACTTTAACACCCACATGACGTCTAAACGCCTATTAAAGGGCTGCTCACACGCATCTTGATGAGTAATGTTGACTGTTTCAACTTATAATTGATTTTAATAATTATGTTATAACTTACTCACTACAGAGGCTTGCCTGGAGGTCACGTACTAGAGATGTGATTATAAAATGATTGCCTACATCCGTATCCGGTAAGATTGAAATCCGTCTTCAACGTAGTTGAGAAAAATATGTCTGGTTATAATTTATGAGGTCACGGGTAGGTTATAATTACGGGAAACTTGTAAACACATGACAGAAATGTATACAAAAGCTCAGAATTTCGTTTCCTTTAGAAGTAAGACTTACGAGTTTTATTTAGGTATCTACAAAAATTAACCTAATTCAGAAAAGAGGCCGGGTTTTTAAAATCCGGGCCCGAATATGATATACAAATTATGAAAATTATTTCACCCCTATTTCACTGGTCTGCCATACATCCATCCTTCGCTTCGATCTGCTAACTATATTAGTAAATTTTTCGTAGCTTCGAAAATTACCTATTATTATAGTTAGCAGACCGGAGTTTAAAATCGGGTCAGAATCCCAAATTATGTAAATAATTTCACCTCAATTTCAATGGTCTACATACATCAAGCCTTCACAAAATGAGTACAAATAACATGTTGCTCTAAGCAAACTTATAATCTAACCTCTTACAACACAACTCATACAATTAGGCTTTATTCAAACTGCGCAAGACGAGATAATCTTTCTAGTACATGCCCATAACAAATGTAGTCTGCTTGCCATATAAGTGACTATCTGAAGAAGTGTTTTTCTGCGATAAATCTGCCTCAAATATGGTAATATGGTATGCATAGTAGAATGATGGCTGTTTGACATTATTTTACTGTAGCGGTGTAGATAGTGAAGGTGACATGGACGCACAAAGAACTTTGTGCGGTTTAGGGCGCGTCTGTATAGGGCGGGTGGAACGCTGTCTTTTGAATGTATTTTTTTATATAAAATACTAGCTATTTTTTTTATTAATCTTTTATTTTGAATTGTTTCTTAATATATATTTACTTTCATTGTTTTCGCATATAGAAGCAACAAGAATAATGTACCCAGGATTTTGTAATATCTTGATTTAAAAAGAGTATCCTTGGAGTTTCTTGCCCGTTCTTCTCCATAGAGATCTACGTTTTGGAATGGGCAGCTTGCTTCAACTTTTTGACTAAGTGACCGACTCTTTGACAGTTCAAAAGTGCCTGTAAATTAATGCTTTGAGTTTGAGTTTGAGTTTAGCATTTGCCAGCGGCTTCGCCCGCTTGGAGGTCTGGAGTTATCTCACGGAATCTCTACTGGGATTAAAAGTACCGTATGTTCCACTGTACAGTGGAAGGAAATGGGGGCGGTCTACGCTAAAGAGGCGACTACTGCTTAGAGGCGTGATATTATACACTATTATTATAATATAATAGATGTAAAAATTGTAAAAGTAGTAGAGTAAAGGCTTTTTTATTTATTATTTTGTATTATTATGTATTAACCATCTGTGTGCCAAATTTCATCCAAATCCGTTCAGCTGTTTTTGTGCCAATCTGGAACTTACCTACCGCTAGACAAACAGACAATATTTTTTCGTTATTATTTATTATATTTTATATTTATATAAAATATTTTTAATATTTACATAAATATAACGTTTGCCCGCGACTGCGCCCGCTTGGAGGTCGGGAATTTTGTCACTGGAACGTACTACTGGGATAAAAAGTATCCTGTATGTTTTTCATCCAAATTCATTAAGCCATTAAGGCGTGAAAAGGTAACAGATAACACAAATAAAAATTCAAATAAGTTTTTTTTAAATAAATAAATGATATATTAAACAGGTTTAAATAAATGACTAACTTAAAAGTAATAATTATTCATTTTAATATTTTCACTATTCATTTGAAGTACTGTAACGCCTACACTATGACCACAAAATACCTACATGTTAGCCAAGTTATTTTGAGGCTTTAAATTGTAATAATCGATTTTAATTAAATAATGACAAAATTTTATCCCAATACACGGACTAATTTTCAATCCCTTAAATCTCTTAAAAAAGAATATATGAAATATGTGTTAATTTGAAAATTATCCCTTTTCTACCCCCTTGGGGGATTATGTTGCAAATACGTAATTCTTTATTTCTTACCAAAAGCATAAATTTTAATTAACATCCTTAACATAAGAAATGCTAGGTTTCCCAAACAAATTTTCATCCCCTATTTCATCCCCCTTTTAGGATATTTTTTCAAACAAAAAGTAGCCTATGTCCTTTCCGAGGATGCTATCTATCTCCTCGCCAAATTTTATCGAAATCCGTTTTGTGGTTTAGGCGTGAAAAGGTAACTGACAGACAGAGTTACTTTAAAATAAGACAGTTGTATTTATAGCGAGGCCAAAATTATCTTGTTAAGGCTAATTAACCTTTATTATTCGACATAATTAGGTGAGGCCCAAGTTGTTGGGCTAAAAAATATTACTATAGCTAATTAGATGCATTACGCAAAATTATTAAGTTTTTTTGTTTTTCTTATTTTAAACAGGAAAGTAGGTTCTTATGTTATTTATCAAACGGAGCAAACCAAAATTAAATTTAAATTAAAAATCATTTATTAAGTCCAAAATAGGTTGAACAAGGAAACTGTCTTGAAGAAACTGTTATGACTACAATAATAATACTGCTTTGAACTGCTTAATATTGTGTTGAATCTTAGTTCAAGGTCGTGGGTTTGTCCGAAATGGTTACTATAGCCTGGCACACAGGCAACTGAAGGAACACGGGTGGGTTTTAGTCAGTATAAGTCTGACATTCTGCTCCGCCCAGAGAGGGAGTTTTTAGAAACGAAACTTCATCATTTTATTGGTAAGAAATCCAATCTAAGCTTGAAAAAGTAGGCAAGTACCCATCCAATTAAACCATAAATCCTAGTCTACACGCTTTTAAATTATAACCTTAGGTATTTATGTAACACAGAAGCTGCAGTACATAAGTAATAGGTCTCCGGTCTATAACCTATAGGTACAGTCACGAGCATAAATATGTATACACTTGGCTGAATTCAAAAGCGATTTACTCCTTAAGTTTTTAATGAAATTACGAATATAGTATTTTCGAACCCATAGGTTTATCTAATATGTCACATTACAACGTTGCATTCGTTATTTCACGAAAAAATCGCAATTGAAAGTTGCCAAGTGTTGACATATTAATGCTCGTGACTGTACATATCGTAACGACCCGTTTTACTTACCTCCGTGAAACGTTAAGTAACTGATAAGTTTAAAACGCTTTATATATAAATAAGTAATAATAGTACAGTAGGTAGTGTAGTAGTAGTAGTAATGTCTACATTTATATCTGAGGAGCTAGCGAACAGAACCTGAGTAGTCCACTATAAATTTAAAAGCATTTTTTTTTTCGAATCGTGATGTCCAAGACCCGTTGTTTCGATCCCTGTTATATTTTCAATCAAAACTGGCTCCTAGTTGGCCAAAAAAGGTTTTAAAAAGTGCATTTTCAAACGACACCGGATCAGTCCAATATCCAACTTAAAGATTAAAAAAAAATCATCTATTTTCATTCAGAAGCGGACAACCGGATAAGTCCACCTTTTTCAAACAAAACCGGATTCTAGAATATAAAAGTTTACAAAATAATTATTACTCATGCAACAATAAATCTAATCCACTTACCTATAATAATGCATTGTTATGTCATTAATCACCTCCATATGTTGATATTAGTTTTTTAGCCAGTGTGTAAAATTTATTTTTGCGGACTAATCCGGTTCTGTTCGCCAGCTCCTCATCTGTATTTTTTATGGTGTACATAATAAAGAGTATTCTATTCTATTCTATTCTAAGTGCAGAATTAAATTATTGTTATTTGTTTAAAAAAATAGGTATTTCGTTGTTATCGCTCTAAAATATAAAACGAGACTATCTATTCATAGAGGTACAATGCAAAAATATTTTCAAATCAAAAGTCATTTATTAAAATTTGGCTGAGATCAGCACTTTTTAAACGTCAAAATTACATAAGACAGTCCGCCAAAACTTCCGCCCTTCGCCAGTTCCTAGTGCTTTAGCTGAGGAGAAGTTTTGTTTAACTCACATTTAATTAAAAGTGTTTTGTTTACCGCTGATAAAATAGTATGTTCTCAAATACCTTTAGTTGAATTTTAAAAGTTAAAAAAAAGAATATAATGCTGAAAACCCTAAACCGCTAAACCCTGTCTACTTTCTCAAATATTTTTGTTTTAGTTTATATGCTCTCTTCTATCTGTGTAAACTTTCAATTGGCTTTTTTTTTGTTACTCTTATTCGTCTGAAAATATTGAACTGTAGGTTTTCCTAAAACTGTAAAATAAAATAAATAAATAAATAAAACAACACCAAAAAGAAAAACCTTAAAAAATAGGCTCGCCCCGTAATTCATGGGACTTAAACATAACTGGCGAAATTTAAATACACCATTTACTATAGGTACACCTGTGTCTAACACTTCAGGAAAACAAGACTTCATGAAATGTTACTTTAAAAAATAAATCCAGCCAAATGCATCCCACGCCTATTGAGAATGCATAAGAAAATTCCTCGAACAATTAATGGCGACAACGCGATGGTACAAACATAAAGGCTCCTACAGATAGGCACGACGCGACAGCGCTACACAAAGGCGCCGCTGGTCGCGCGACGCGCGGTGCCTTTGTGTCGGGCGTCGCGTCGCGCCAGAGTGTATGAGCCTTCATACACTGTCCAAGTTTTATTGCTCTATCAACTGATATCACTATCAATATCTAATAACTAAAAAACCATGATTTTACAGAAGGCGAAAAAAACGTTTAATTTCTACAGTTTTTAACATTTTAATCAAAAAGATACTAACATTTAAAAAAAAAATGTATGAAACGCTTGTTATGGTGATAATGATTTCAGACCTTATGTCTTTGCAAATACGTGGTCTTTCATATTTTACCTACAAATATACAATATATTGAAAATCGTAAAAATGTTAGTTATTAGATATTGATACTTCATCGTCAATATGTCTATTAATTGATACGCCTATTATTAATATTGCCAGAATTAATAGTTCAGCCAAATCGATATTCTCTTCAATCGATTCAATTTTACTGTAGAATTTCATATCTTGATTAAATATCTTTCATTACGAGTATGTTGAAGTAAAAGCTTTAACTATTTTGAGTTTTATGATTGTCACGCCTTATGTACACAGTTGAGTAACAAATATAATTATTAAGAGTTCTTAAAGAAGAGAGACAAAGAGACGCCAAGAATTCCGGTTCAATATAGCAGGTTAAAAAAGAAAATGGTCGGAGTCTTCACTTATTATATAAAAGGGCTGTAGATATTCCTGCGTAACGTGAGCGACGAAAATAAAAGGATTACTCAAAACTCAAAGCATTTATTTCAAATATACTAATTACAGATACTTTTTAATTGCCCAGGGGTACTATAGAGAACAGCAGTTGAAAATTAAACAAATGTATAACTCATAATCAATGTCCACTGCTGGAAATGAGGCTCCTACTGAAAATTACCACAATTACTGGCAGGGAGAAAGAAGAAAAACATAGGTTAATTTGTCACAGAAACACGTGTATACAAAAAGATAAGTTATTTCGAATAATAAAGAAAACTAAAAAAAAAAGTAAATATATAATCTCGAACACAGAACAGAAATAGTCGGCAGCTGCACGTCATGACTGTGACAAGAAGGGTTCCGCTCAGCATGATGAAAATTCCCGGATCTAGTAGGTACCGTCTACCTTTACTACGTAATCAGTTCGTAGGTTACAGACTGCCGTGGCCCTGGCGCACAGGCAACTGAAAGAACACGGGTGGGTTTTAGTCAGTAAGAGTCTGACACGCCCTTCCGCTCCGCCCAGAGCGGGAGATGTCATTTTATGATTTCCCAACCAAAAAAGAAAAATGGTAATAGACTGCGAACTCAAGTCGGCCGTAGCAAAGAGAATCTCCACAGATGGGGGTTTTAGACGACTCGGACCTCAAGTGTATATGCGGCATCTCTCCGTACACAATGGCCCACCTTCCATCTTGCGTCGCATGTGCTGTTACCTGTGACTTGAGGATCTTATGACTGCGTCAGCGAACGGAGTTCGCGTGGCTGACTTTTAGGCGAAACAAAATATGAATGTCCATTACATATTTCTTATTTGCCATCGATACGCTAAGAAAATTAAATTGTAATTAATACAGAACGGAGTCTCATCAACTCGTTGGGCTAATTAAAAAGTCTATTTAGCAGGCTAGACGTAACGAAGGCACATACCTACTTGAACCGATTGCGAAAATATTAGAAGACGAAGTGATTGTCAAAGGTCGACCACTTACAATTATTAGTTCATATTTACAACTTTAATCGTAATAATATTAACGGTACTATTTCATCATGATTAATAATAACTGCTCTATGTTATTGTACTTTTGTAGTTGCCATTTAGACTTTTTTATTCTTTTGAGAAACCCAGGCTTCATAATTGTGCGTCATTGCGTTTTGGTACCCTAGCAGCCAGCAGTATCATCGAGGACGAATGTTTCGAAATTGGTTATTGGGTCCAACATTACTTAGTCAGAAGTCGCTTGGTCATCGTTGCTATGGCAAGCACCCGAGTAGGATCGGATGCGAAGCTACAGCTCTCACTATGGGACTGTTATGAATGTTGATTTCTTCGTAGAATTGTTTGATTAATTAATTAAGTCTCAACTGCTATTGCAAAGCGTGGGTCCTGAGTTCGTTCCCCAGGTTGGAAAAAGTGTTATTGATTTTTCCATACATGAAACATTGTAATTGCAAGCCTGGAGTCTTTTTTTTTTGGGTGGGATATCATCAAATAAGTTCTCCCGCTCTGGGCGGAGCGGGAGGGCGTGTCAGACATTTACTGACTAAAACCCACCCGTGTGCCTTCAGTTGCCTGTGTGCCAGGGCCACGGTAACTCTTTCGAACAATCCGCGACCCTGGCAGGCGTCGGCCCTAGCGGACCCCGTCATTTGGTGCTGACATCTCTTTGAGGCACGCGTGGAACACAACCCGCCGTCGACCCGAGCCTGGTCCTTACCGGACGACAAGCTACTCATTGTTCGCCGTTCGTAAGCCCGTGCCTATGGTGGTCGGGAATCAGCTATCAACTCTCGAAACCCAGGGTGTCTCCTCCTGCGGCGACTAGGGGCGTGAGGGCGCAACGATTGCCTCACCCTCACGCGCTCCGCCTGCTCCTTCGCGAGCTTTACTGTTTCCTGTCCTGTTCCTGTCTGGATTCCTTTTTAGTGTATGTCAAAAGGCTTCATTCTCTATTACATACGACTTATAACATAACCGGCGAAACACGGGTTTATTATACACCTGTGCCTAACCCTGTGGGGATTTTAGGCGTGATGTTATGTTATATAACTGGCAAAATGTGGGAGCTTACACAACCTATCTTTTCTTGAAATACAGGCGTGATATTCTATGATGAAAATATACTAATTTAGCAACTTGATTGAACCCATCAATCCATCAACTAGGTATATGCTCATAATTTAATTAAGGGGCATCTCATGTCGACATTACATTACAGTAGATGCTGTTGAAATATAAATTAAATAATTGCCACGTATGCAGCCATTAAGTAAGAAGCTACAACTTTCCTAATTACTTAATTACAGTAATATAGAAAATGTGTTGATTGTCAGTTTGTTAATTCCATTCATACTAGGTATGAAAATCTCCTTGTCTGACTTACTCTCCTTTTAGACCAGGATGACTAAATTATTACAAAAAATCAGCTAAAAAAAAAGCCGATGCAATCAAAATTAACGACATTTTTCATTTGATGACAAAATTCTTCATGCTGCGAAATATTCACGACGATTGATATAAATACTAGAACCCCGTCTCCGTGGTTATTTAGACCAGCGGGGTAATTACGTAACACATTAACAGTAGGAATGGGTTTCATTTTGACAGTTCAACAACATTCATTGCGTTATTTACGTTGTTGAGCAGACAAATTTTTCGAACATATGAAGCAATGGATTAGCAATAGGCTTCAAAATGATTCAGATTGTCATAGAAAGTGTGTTACGTAATTAGGGTGCAGGAATTTCTAGCCAACATGAAGTTAGGTGATATGAACTACTAATACTACTAATATTCAAGAAACTACGTGACAGAAGGTGGTACAATAATATATAGACGATGAACTACCAATAACCTTCTGACTACCTGTTTTTAGTTATGAATGCCGATCGACGTAAAATGCTTTTTCGCGTGTACTGGCAAAACCTCCTAACACGATATTTGACTATTTATCCCATTAAGCACTAATATAAATAACTTCTAAATTATAATAATTCATTTTATTTCAAACAAAGTCTATTAAAAACATAAATTATAAATAAAGTAAAATTATTAGTACTAATAATATTATTAAAATATATTATAATTTATAATATTCATAAGAATTTATGAATAACTAGCTTTTGCCCGCGGCTTCACTCGCGTTAATTTAGAATTTGACAATCAATTCGGTTTTTTCGGGGATTTATAGTTAGGAGGATGAAAAACCGGTCTATCAACACTCTAGACTCACAAAATGAATTAGGTTCTTAAATAAAAAATAAAAAGGCTCCTAACACACCACTAAAGTTTCTATAATAATATAATTCAATCATGATTCGAAAGACATGTGACGCCATCTATTATCATAAGAACGTTATTGTTGTTTTCCTCGGGAACAGTACTTTTTTTCGGGATAAAAGGTATCCTATGTCCGTTTCTATAGACCTAACAACGTAGATGCAAAATTTCAGGATGATCGGTTCAGTGGTTTAGGCGTGAAAAGGTAACAAACAAACAAACAAACTTCCTTCCGCATTTATAATATTAGTTAAGAATTTAGGATTAGGATTAGTTAGGAAGTTAGGATATAAATTATGAGACGCTAATTTTGCTGCGAATGCCTCCTAACTTTAAGTAGAAATAACTACTCTGTAATGTGTCGAAATTTTATAAAAATTGATAGAAAAATTAATAGTTCGTCGTCGATATCTAATATTCGTATGTGTGTCTTCCCAACGCAGGCACCCAACTGCGCTAAAACCATGACTTAATCTCGAGCACAGCCGCAAGCAGACACTAGTTCAATCAACTAAGTTCAATAGGTTAGTTCACCATTTCACTATCATTAGACATTTTAAGTGGTCGTAAATTTTGTAATCTTGGCCAACGATGCACGTTTCAATACCAGTAATAATATTTCGGACTGCATCTTGTACATTCACCTTAGCTAATTAATTCATTGTCTTTTCAACTTAATTGTCTACTATGCAGTACTGTTGTTTAAGTATAACTATTGCAGGAATGTATGTTTTATTACGAGTATTCTATTTGTTTTTGTAGAAGTGCCGAACGAATGAAAGTACATGGCAAAAAGTTAACAGTAAGAGTTAGAAAGAGAGAGAGTTTATTTTTATTTATGTTAATAATTCCCTAGTGGGATATAAAGTTGTCTGCAGGTGTGTCCGTGGCATCACAGCGGGCCCTATCAGAATACCAGCGCTGCGGTATTTATTTTTTAAATATCGCAGTATTATGCTGAGATAGGAGCCTTTTTGGCCTCGCACAGGTATTTTACTTGTTTATTTTTATTGTTAATTTTGTTAGTTTTAAATGCTCCTTTTTTATTTTTACTCTTTGTATTTCCTGTGCGTGTCCCAAATAAAATATTTTTCTTTCTTCCTTTCTTTCTTTAACTACTCATGCTGGTTAGAGGAACACGACACGCCCATATTCTTTTACAGCTCATCTTTTGTGACCAATTAATTTACTATCGTGATTCTGACCAATCTATCTTGACCACATTCACTAACGTTTCCTACGCCTGTTCCGTGTTAAACCAATTTTTTCTTCTTTTTGACGGCAACCACTGCATGACAACATTGCCCCGTTCCATCCCAACGTAATTTACAAAATGTACAAATCATAAGTAATTATTGGATTTAAGCATAATTAAGAATTTATTAAAATTATGGGCAAGGGAGTGGGACGAATTGCCAATTAAGTTCCCTCCTCGATTACGTAATTAAAATTCAATGGAACTAATTTAATTATAGCTTAACAAAGTCAAGTCATCGGTGTATTTGTTGCTGACATAGTAATGTAGTTAAGTGGTTAATAATATCCGATAATGTATTTATAGGGATAGGCACTATCCATTATCCAGCCAAGGCCTCTGTTAACCCGTAATGTCGTAGTGGGTCATTGGGGAAACAACCTGTTAAACTAGTGAAAAACTCATCTCATTTATTTGCACCATATTGGGACAGTGCGGTCCACTGGAGATCCCGGAACCCCACCGCGTGTACTGTCAGGGAAATTATTTGTTTTTCAAGCAAATTGAGATCCATACGTCAATTTTCCGTGTTAGGTATAGCCATTTTATACAACTGTCAAAGCATCCAATCCTGTTCGAGTCCCAATATATACTTTTTCTTTCTTCCTTCCTTTTTTTCTTTTATGACTGTTGTGATTTGAATATATGGATAATTCAAGTAGGTAGTCAATTTGCTTACAACTAATTTCCCTGACTTTATCTACTGGAGGATAAACACCGAGGAAGTCTTATCTGCAAAAAAATCGAGAATCTTCTGCCAAAAAAAATAATCATTAACCGAACTCAAAAAATAACCGGGACAGCACACAACGGGTCAGTTAATGTGCTGTCCCTTATTTGGTATGGTATTTGCCGGGTATTTGAAAATTTTGTTACCTACATGGCATTTCCTTGCCTTTACTAAGCCGAGCTTGGGTCAACACCCAAGCTCAGCTAAAGGCATAGCAATTCCATGTAATAAAATTTTCAATGGGGTTAAAAACTGAAAGCTCATCATAGGTGGCAGCACTGTTCAACGTCTACAAATCGCCATTGTTTTGTTCATGTTTACTGTTGTGTCGATCACAAATTAAAAGAAAACTAAATGTATATGTATGAGATTTGGAGTGTAGCATTATTAAAAGACAAGTTAAAGAAAAGGTAAGCGTTTACCAATAGTAACAATGCAGCTTTAGTGGAAAGGACAATAAATTATAAACATTTTATAATTTATTTATAGGTTATCTTGTGTTTGTTAACTTGAAGTTCATTTTTTGGTGAAGACTGAAGGCGTACGACAGGAATAACCTGATCGGAGTTGAAAAATAACTCGATGATAATCTTCCTGACTGAAAAACTTCAGAGATGTTAATTCTATCACTGATCTAATATGATAATATAAACACACACTCACCTTTACTATAATTTACGTAATATCACACCACAAGTGCCTGTAGGTAATAAAAACGAACTTTGTTCTCTTGGGAGCATCACCATTATACGAATTTCTGCCATGAAAGTCTTCAGGTTTAAAAAGAAGCACATAGTCTCGACGAAATATCGGTTTTCCAATTTTTTTTCCGAGAGCTATTTCCCACAATTTTCGTCAAAATATAGAGTTATAAGGAACAGGGTGTAAAGTTCACTCAAACTTCCATAGACAAGGGAGGATCCTCCGACCAGACGGGTGTTGTGTCTGGTGGCAACTGCCCGACGTTTGATGTCGGGACGTTGTATATATGTTAGTTGGTAAACTCTGCTTGCGCGATGCAGGATTTTGCGTGACGTCAGATTAACGCGTAACTCACTCATGTGGCGATGTAGATACCGCTACAATAACATCTTTGGCAAATTCATGAGTCCCAGTAATTTTGCAGTCAACAGCTGCGCAACGGGAAATATTAATTAATTATGCGTAAAAGACGTCGCTTTTTTACAAAAAATGTATGGGCAGTGACAGCTAGCTGTCAAATTCAGGGACGTCGGACAGCAGCGACATCTAAAGTGAGCAAGTTGCAGTTTTGTCCCCATTATAAACATTCAACGTGTTACGAACTGTGATGTAGTATAGTTTAACGGGCTGTTGTCCGCAACTACACGTCCAAGCGCACGGGAGCTATTATGTAATAGCCATTTGGTGTAATTAATGGTCATTAAAACATGAAGTTACCATGTTTGATTAATTCAATAAAATGTCTTTAGACGAGGTGTTGATGACATCAACCTACTAAGTTTATTTTAGGATGTTTGAATTACAATTTACTTAAAGTTAGGCGCCACCTAGGTTAGGTAAGGTTCGAAGTGGTATGGGGAAAGAGTTCCTGGAAAGACTTGAGCAGGATTTTGGCCAGCACACAGCCCAGGCAGTACAGGCTAATGAAAAAAAAAGTTAGAAAGAAAAGAAAAATAGTTTATTCTACACAAACAAAACGCACCTAACAAATGAACGACATTAATTTAGAGACATACAAAATAGCCAAAAGCCTCGTATTCATGTTACAAAAGTTTCATAATTTTGTCTATTGCTTGATGCCAGGGACCAAAGACAATACACCATGCTCTGTGTTGCGACACTGGCAAATGACAACAAACAAACGATCAAAACAAAAACAAAATGCCGGCGAGTTGAGTTGAGGCGAATTGTTGACCAAATTACAAAAGTCATATTTTTTTTGTTTTTTAAAAAACTTTGCCCCACACTAGGAATTTCTCCTGTATTGTGGGTGCGTTTACAAACATTTAAACTCACATACACAAACAGCCAGACCCGGAACAATTACTTGTAGGTTATACAAATATTTGTTCCGCGCGGGAATCGAACCCGCGACACGCAGCGCAGCAGGCAATCGCTTAACCACTGCACCAACCGTGTCGGCAATATTATATTTCGTGTCGTCATAATTATATAGGCTGCAGTCAATTAAATTATTCACCGTTCGAATGCGTCGGCTTTTCACGAGGACCTGTGAAATTCATTTTTGTTCATGGTAATTATAATTGCTCCAGAAAGCATTAATTATTTCATGTCCCATGTTGGCGTACTGAAGCGAGCTATACCGCGTACATGTTGACGATGCTCAACACGCTCGTAGCGACCAAACCTTTTTTTTTTTTTTTGGTTGGGAAATCATCAAATGACCTCTCCCGCTCTGGGCGGAGCGGAAGGGCGTGTCAGACTCTTACTGACTAAAACCCACCCGTGTTCCTTCAGTTGCCTGTGCGCCAGGGCCACGGTAATTCTTTCGAACAATCCGCGACTAGCGACCAACCCTGGATTTTACTTGTTTGCTGATCAATGGGCGATGATAATGTTAATATGTTTGCACTTCTATTAGATGACAGAGTGAAGGGATTAACTTAATTTAGTATTTATGGCTGTTGTACTAAATAAATAAATCAAGGCGTGGCCCACAAGTGACTCTACATCAAAAGCTGAAATTCTATTAATTGGATCGAATATGTCTTTAATTATCAAAAATAATGCCAATAGCTTTATTATAGCTATGCAAACAAAAAACCTAGAAAACTAGAGCTTTCCTACCTCATGATTAATGCCAGCAAAAAGTTTGGTCCAGACAAACATTTGGCCAATCATTGGACCAATCATATGGCCAATCAATTGTACTACATTACCTACAATGGCTACTGAGCAGTCATTATTGAGAAGATGAGTATTAAAAGAATATTTCAAAATATTTCGTGCTCTCACGACAGTTGGAAACACACGGGAAGGTTTTGCATCGAGCTAAACGTTGCTTTTATGTTTAAGAACATTTAAAATTATTATCTTTTTAGATTTGGAGTTCAATGCTTTATGGGTGATGGAGGTTTTGACCCAGCAGTTGGAGGAGCTTACAAAAAATACAATTAATTAAAATTAGGCTGACAATCACTTTTTTAACGTCAAAATTACATAAGACAGTCCCCCAAAACGCCCGCCCTTAACCACTTCCTAGTGCTTTAGTTGGGGAGAAGAAGTGGTGTAACAAACTCCCCAGCAACACGTTGTCTGATAAGTTAAAAGAACTTTATTCTGTACACAAGTATACAAAGTACACTACAAAACAAAGAAACGAATTGACTTGAATACAATGATAGACATGGGCGTGACTTAAAATAACACTCCAATTATTCCGTCCTTTAAAAAAAAAACAATCTATTATGGAACATTTTGATGTACTAAGTGACGTCCAAATGTGTTCAAAAGTAAATAATAATAAATCAAAAGGAACCGACACGTTTCTTCAAACTTACTCTTAAAATATTGTAGTGTGGAAACACACTAACAGTAGGAATGGCTTTTATTTTGACAGTTCAAAAACATTCATTGCGTTTTTGACGTTGTTGAGCAGAGAAACTTTTGAACATTATGAAGCAATGGATTAGTATCATCCTTCAAAATAATTCAGATTCTGATTGATAGTGTGTTATGCAATTAGGATGCTGTACACATTCCAACAGTAATGATTATGTAACATTAACTGTTTCTCTTTATTAACAATAAACATTTAATTTAGTTCTCTGACACTAAGGTGTCCGAACTTAATTGAATGTTTATTGTAAATGTCAGGAAAGTTAATTATGTACTAAGTACATAAACTTTCTTGACATTTACAAAATAATCGGTAACTCTTGTTAGTATTTTACATTCTTCGTAAAACTGAATCGTAAAAGCTACAACAATTACAATACCAGGGCTAGCAGTCTCGACATTAGATAGCGACAAAAATCTGTCGTTAAGTCCAATCGTTGTCAAATTTCTGTAATAGATTTTCAACTTTATTTCCAAAGTATAAGGTTGAAAATCTATTAAAGAAATTTGACATCGGTTAGACTTAACGACCGATTTTTGTCGCTATCTAATGTCGAGACTGCAGGGCCAAGACACTCAATAGGGCTGTATCTACGCAGCAGCCATCTCTTCATCTATCTGCATAGCCTATTCTCAACTATGTAGTCGTCGGCTTCTGTCATCAGTCTAAACGGATGCAGCTGATCTACGAGTAGTTTACAAGGAGCAACAGCGAGCAGTAGCCACCTGCCGCCCTTTAAAGGGAAGAAAATCTTAATGACGAATAGAAATACTTTATTATTAATTAATAAAGAAGGGCTATGATCGTGAACGGATATCTTGAGATGAATAATGAGCTCATCTGAGATCATAGCAAATCTTATGATCTCATGCGAGGTCAACTGATCTTAATCTAGAAAAGTTAAAATTGTTGTTCCTTGGATATATAATGATGTTATTGTTGAGTGCTCTGAAAGCTTGTAGTTGATTGAAATGATGTAATATTAATGTTTAAGAGACATTGAAATGTAACGATGATTTACAAATCGAAGCATGTAGGCTGTCAATTGTGTTTCATGTCACTTTGTGCGAGCATGTATTTTTATATTGACAGAAGACGATCATTTTTAGAACGACCGTCATTTATTTTTTGGTTTGATAGGTGAATAAAAATTAAACTTTACGTTTTGCTAAACTTGAGCATGACTGGATATTTTTATGCTTTTATATCAAAATCAAGGTGAAAAAAAATATTTTAAAAAAAGGCTACATTTTTTGTCGTTATGTCAGACCAAAACAGACTCGGAAACCTCATTTATTAAGGACGAGAAGAAACTGCGGGGTAGTTACGTAACACACTAACAGTAGGAATGGGTTTGATTTTGACAGTTCAACAACATTCATTGCGTTATTTACGTTGTTGAGCCGACAAATTTGTCGAACATATGAAGCAATGGATTAGAAATAGGTTTCAAAATGATTCAGATTGTGATAGATAGTGTTTTACGTAATTAGGGTGCTGAAAAAATCGTTTCAAATATTCTTCTTTGGTATCTTAAGCTTATCATCTTAGCCAAAACACGTCCAGTGCTGGACATAGGTTTCCCCCAATCATTGACAAAGCGACTGTGCTTGCGCTTCCCGTGTATATGCTTCTCGGAATTTCCGCTGTACATAATACTAACCCGTATGTTACTTCTAAAAGCAAGCATAATTATAGTCGTCACAATAACTAAATAGATAACACAAGTTCGCGTCTGCGCAGTTTCCTAACGTGACTGTAATGGGCGCTTATTTATAGGGTTCCGTGCAACCGCCATCAAAACGCTCTAACTTTATCATAATTATGTAAAATAATTTTAAGTTATGAGTTGTCACTTTCAAAACCATTGTTATATTGTTACAAGTACATAAACAAATGAAATAACTTTAAATGTTTATTTCTAATTATATTCAATATTTCTAAGTTAATGATAAGCATCTCTGAATGACAGATTTAAGTATGCACCAAAGAATTGGTCTGTAAATGTTGTATACATAATAGATAGTTGTTCAAATAATGGTTGGAAGGAATTCATATTGAAAAGCACAGAATAAAAATAAAAAATGACCGAAAATAATAAAATGATAAATAAAAATATCGTATATATTATATATATTTTTATATAATAAATTGATTGAAAACTATATATTGTCATAATAAAAAACATTGAATTTAGAAACTACTACGAGGCTATGAAGCTTTTTTCTACTTTGTACGTGTGTATTGTATTTTTTTTTTGTGATGAGTGTTTTGTTTATGCAGAACAAAAAATTTTTCTTTCTTTTTTTCTTTCTTTTCTTTTTTACTTTTGATAGGCAATACGATAATTTGAAATGATACTTTAACAGAAATCGCCATAAAGCAGTGAGCAACATTGGTAAACGTTGCTTGGTTATGTATGAGAACTGGCATTTTCCTCAAAGTGGAGTAATTATAGACTAGTAAAACAAACTCATCATTCTAGTACGTAAAATACATACCTACATACAAATTATGCCAATCCCTCAAACGACTTTTAAATGCAAGGAGTTCCAAGAAGCATTCATGTTTCTTTATGAAGAAATAATTAAAGGGCCTATTAGCTTTTAGTCAATATTGATTCAAATCGACAATAGGGGCTTTTGCCGACCGGCCACTGAAAGGTCACAAGTACAAATCGAAGTAAGTTACATAACCTAACATTCCAACAACTTAGTAACTCATGTCGTGATCCCAATCTTAAGTTTAAATGTAAGTTTAACTAAGTATAAACAATTGTAAGATATTTAGAAAACAAGAGATTTATAGCACCTTCCATCTTGTTTACAAGATAATGCTAACAAGATTTATACCTACATGGCGCTAATAGCCTCTGCAAAATGAAATAACCACAAAATAATCACACTTCTCGCAGATTTTTTTGCCACAGCATAAACTATTCCTGCATAGCTTGTGCCGACGGAAGAAAAACTTGATTAAAATAGGAAAATATTTAATTGATCCTCTAAAAATGTATTGACCTCTAAATAATGTACGCTTTTTGGAATAAATGAGACTCTAAAAACTTGCCGTCGAGCGCTACTTCTAAGTTGGTCGCAGTTACTTGGCAATTAAGTATTTTTAGGACACCAAAATGGAAATTATTTGAAGCTCACAAAAATAAGCATATTTATTATATTAGAATGTCCATCAATAATTATGGGTAATCAAAATGGGAATTATTCGGGGTTCGATTAAATGCATGGCATAAAAAAATCCGATTTATGAATTATTATTATTATTGTTTTTTTTATGTTGTGCATAATAAAGAGTATTCTATTATACTCTAAACATATACGGGACCCGCCACGAACATTTAAAAGCACGCCGTAGCTCTTCTATAATCTGTCATAATAAGCAGTTTGCAGGATGATGGACGGTTGGCAAAAAATAGGCAATATTAAGCTGCAGGTCGGACTCGGCTACTGACCCACTGATTCAGATAACATGTGTTTGTAGGATTTTGTAACGTTTCATTTTATCGTAAGTTTATGTGGCAATGTAAAGTGGCTGTAGGATGAGAACAGGCTTTCCGTTTTGTTCCCATGGGTAATGTATAAGATACTCTTTTCAGGGTTAAGTTTAGGGCAAAATGGACCTTGGCATTTTATGTTGAAGGCGGAAATTAAGTACCCTCTGCAAAGCGACTGAGGTGCTGTGTTTTGAAGATTATTATTTTTATAAAGGTCAGCCTACGTGAACCAAGAAGAATCGAGTCATATAGAAACAATAATAATTTGGGCAAAATGGAGCAAATATTTGAATTTGGGAATGTTTCTATTTATAAAACGACTTTATTCATAGAATAGAATACTCTTTATTATGCACACCATATTATAAATTACAGATATGTAGCAATTTAACATAGAATGACACAATGGGTGGTCTTATTGCTAAAAGCGATCTTTTAAAGACAACCTTTGGATAGATTAAAAAGGGGAAGGAAAGACAACTTTAGGTATTCTGTGGTGTACCATTTACATATATAACCAATATATACATATAATAATCCTTTATAAATATTGTCTATATATATAATAAATAATATATAATAATATAATATTGTATATATTATATGTAGATAAGTATATGTTTTATGTATGTATGTATTTGTTGTATATGTAAATGTTACACCACTGACTACCTGCATTATTGTCTCTCCTTCTCCCTTGAATCCATCCAAAGGTTGTCTGTAAAATATCGCTTTTAGCGATAAGACCGCCCATTGTGTCACCCTGTGTAAAATGTCTACATTTATATCTGTTATTTTTTATGGTGTACATAATAAAGAGTATTCTATTCTATTCTATTCTATAATAATAATAATCATGAAACAGGAGCAAAGCAAATATAATGCTGATGTAAATGTACAAAGGAAGTGTTTACAATCATCTCTAATTAAATTGTAAATCGTGCATAATAAAATAAACAGCAATTAAAGGAGTTTTATAGAAACAGGGTGTTGATCTTTATAATCAAAAGAACATGCTAAGTACCCGCAAAAGTAAAAAGGTTACTCCATAAAGCCTAGATAACCATCCCTTAGTTTTCAGCGATCTAGTCTTAAAGCTTAACACATAATTCAATAGGAGCAGTGCAGTGGCGGAGAATGTTCGACTGTTATGCGCCCGCGCCGGATCGTGGGTCAAAGGCATTAGGATGATAGTCAATGTTTTGTTCAGGTTTTCTAGGAATGGTTTTAGAGACCGGTATGATACTTTTGACATTGTCGTTGTTCAGTGGTTATCTGTGCGACTGTTCAGTGTGGAGTCTTAGATTTGATCCCGATTGCAACGATGGTTAGTGGACGACGATTCTATTAATAGTTTGTTCCGATAAATGGCTTACCAAATTTTTGTAAATCAGCAAAAGAAGATTTTCCTCTTTTGAAAGCTTATTAAAATCACAATCATGATGTGTGGTTCGATTGCTAATTAAATCTGTTTAGTTTTGCACGACGAAATGCTAATATTGCCCGCTCGCCATACATTCTGTTGTATTTCAGAATAACCTCATTAATGATTATCACCACGAAGAAAATATACGGATTATCTCAAACTTCGCTAAAAACTTTACTGGATGCAATTACTCATGGTCACAAAAATACCAGACGTGTTAATAATAAACTGATCTTGGTCTAAGTTATTGCTATTTAATCCTCATGTATTTGTTTTTTAATAAGCGCTATGATTAATGACAGCACTAAACAGTCTGGACAGCGTTCTTCAAAAATATTGGACTTGATTTATGAGTGTTTGTGTATTATAGAGGTGTCTTGTAAAAATATTTGTTATTGTTGGATTCATTAATTAATAACGGATATTTTTCAGTCACAAATATATACCTGACGAAGAAGGTACGTCTCTCTCGTTATTATCAGCCATATTTTAACTACTGTGAGCATATTATGGGAAGTGTTGGTTATTGAGCAATATAAAAACCGTTTGAAGTTCAAATCAAATTATAATTTACGTACAAATGAATCATACTAGCGAATCACACACTGTAGGTACAAGACACAACTATACAGAACGCGCGACAGTTTCAAGACGTGTTCACTGCTTGACCGCCACTGACAAACTCTGCTTTAACTCTGGTCGAGCGTTATGTTGTAGACTCTATCGAGCGCCGCTTGGTGGCGCTGGCGCCCCAATTTTTCAAAGTCAGACGATTGATTTAACGTATTTCCGATATAAACTTATAAATATATTTTATGTGTATGGCATCTCGCAGGTCAACCTAGGAAGTTACAAGAGTTACCGTGGCCCTGGCGCACAGGCAACTGAAAGAACACGGGTGGGTTTTAGTCAGTAAGAGTCTGACACGCCCTTCCGCTCCTCCCAGAGCGGGAGAGGTCATTTGACGATTAAAAAAAAAGAAAGCCTAGGAGAGTGTCGGCTGCTTAACCGGGTATCCTTTGGATGCCCGGGTGCCTTAATAAATTAAGGCCTTCAGCCAGGGCATAAAACTTATAAACTAAGCGACTCAATTTACATTTAGTGGTAGATACATACGGCAACATATCAAGCTATTAATTTCCAGTATCAGCTGACCTCTTATTGTACAGAAATCCTATACAATGCGAAATCAGCTCATACTGGATATTTATAGCTTGACATGTAAAAAAAAAGAAAGAACAAACAAAGAACAAAGACAAAAACAACAACAAACAATCACAAAGAAAGAAAGGAAAATTGACGTATAGACGTTATAGTTCGTATTGTTACAATGACAAGGCTACAAGTTCAGAAAAACCATGCTTTATCGACATAACCATCAACTTTAGAATTGAAGGATTCTTAGCAAGTGATTGATTTTGACCTTATTGAATAATGGAACCGATTTCAATAGTGCCTTTATTACTCATACATTTCATTGTTTAATAAATAGAAAGAAGGAAATAAACCTGGGAAAATATTTTTTTGTGTAGATCTAATTTGGTCCTTATTGTAATAACCTCTAGACTGAAAATCAAACTCTTAAAGTTATCTAGAAAAGCAGCATGACTATTTGTCCTTAGATACAAATTAGGTAGATGGGTTCCTATAGGCCACGTCCTAACCAAAAGCGACCGTCGCGCCGTCATTTTATATGACACTAGATTCTGCCCACGACTTTGTCAGCGTGAAATTTATTGTTCCTCGACCCACCCCGTCGCATCGCATCGCATCGGCTGCCCGCGCTATTACTTAATTGTCGCTTAGCGTTCTTCTGGCTTTTTTACATTTTGCTCGGCTCCTTAGGGTCCTAGCGTGTCGTTAAATAGATTATAGCCTTCCTCAAGAATTTGGTTATCAAATGCAAAAATAATTTTATAAATCCGACTTGTAGTTCCAGAGATTACCTCCTAGGCCCCTACATACAGCTCGCCGTCCGGTAAGGACCAGGCACAGGTCTACGGCGCGTCGTGTTCCACGCGCGCCTCAAAGAGATGTCAGCACCATTGACGGAGTCCGATAGGGCCGATGCCTGCCGGGGTCGCGGATTGTTCGAAAGAGTTACCGTGGCCCTGGCGCACAGGCAACTGAAGGAACACGCGTGGGTTTTAGTCAGTAAGAGTCTGACACGCCCTTCCGCTCCGCCCAGAGCGGGAGAGGGCATTTGATGATTTCCCACCCAAAAAAAAAAGCTTCTACATACAAACATACAAATTTTACCTTTTTGTAATATTATAGTATAGATTATTATCAATAAGTTTCAAAACTATTTGAAGACGAATGTTTTTAATCCAACTGGTAGATCCAGAGATTAGCGCGTTCAAACAAACAAACGCTTCAGCTTTATTATTAGTATGTCAGAAGATAGATAGTCGCGCGATCAATCAAGTCGCATTTGTACGTCATAATTATTCATGCAAACAATCGCGTCGATATAATACTCGCGCGACGATTGCTTTTGGTTAGGACGCGGGGATAAATAGATAGGTAGGTTATAGCTATGGTAAATTATACTATAATATAAATTTAAAAGAATATAATAATAAAAAATAATGATATATTATTTTTATTGTTTGTTTTATTTTTATGTGGTACATAATAAAGAGTACATTATAAAAACACCCAATTTATTGGCAACTGTATGTCCTCTCCTTGCCAAGTAGGCTTTGGGCTTGGAAAAGATGGATGACCTTTTCTTTAAAATATTGTCGTCCCTTAAGTATCTAATCAACTCACTATAATATTGCCTGAAGCAAAATTACGCCATCTTGTTAAAATATTACTTCGAACTCTATTTAGCCTGACTGGAACAAAACGTGATCAGCCTTAGCTTCTAAATAGTCGTAATATTTTGCCAAGTATCTACGTCATATTTCGGGTACAAGTGAAATGGGTATGTATATGTAGGTACCTACTAGATTCTGACCATAGATATCCGTGATTCTGACCAAATTTAGTTTTCGGTTTTCGCCAATTTCCAACTGAAATATCCATTTTCGACAATTTTAGTTTGGAGCCAAAAAATAATTGGAATTAATACTTTCAATAATTCATGTATTTAAAGAAAATAGATGGGTAGTTACAACGACTAACTCCTGTTATCCAGATTTTTTTTCTGCATTTTTATTTTGTGAAAATACGTTTTCGCGCATCTAACAACAAATTTATTGATTTTAATCGATAATAATTATCTTTTTGAGAAAAGTTTTAAGTTTTGTGTTATATATGTTTGAACGGTTAAATATAATGATTGAAAGATTGGCACTGCGTTTATTTTACTTTTACAAAGAAAAACCTTTCAACAAATATTAAAAACAATAGCTTTTTATTTTCGGCTGAAACTACAAATAAGGCCGAGTTTCGTTTTCATGTTAGCCCAAGAAAAAAAAACAAATTGAATCAGACTTTAGTAGGTACCTATAAAAAATATTGAGTTTGCTAATACTAACAAATGTCAATTACCAATCTGTCAATCGTAGTGTTTACGGCAACATCAAATCAAAACAAATCAAATATTTTATTTCTCATAAACCCACATTGGCACTTATGAAACGTCAGAAGCTAGGTGCACGGTTCCAATTAGTCGTTTCCTATGGAGAAGAGCCGGCAAGAAACTCCACAGTTACTCTTTTAAAAATAAGTGGCTTGTACAATGTTTTCAAATTACAGTGTTAATAGGTATGGGAAGACAGTGTAGGCCTGTCAACAAGTAACAGGTACTCAACAAAATAGAAAAAGGTCTACAAATATTCAGTCTACAAGTTAGGCCTACAACATTCTCACATTCACAAAATATAGAAGAATCTATATAAAAGATAAATGAAATAATTAAAATAAAAGCCTAATTAAACCAAATGACATGACAACTGTAACAAATCTGAATTAAAATCATGTCTACAAAAGCCTTTAGTAAAGAATTGAAATAAGAATTGGAGGTATAATGCCAAATAATGAGAAGATTATGTCAAAGAAGAATGTAAATAAAAACAACAATTTTTATTTTATTTTATATAAACTTCGTAATTTGGGAGCAGTTAATAGACATGTACATAATGATGCCATTAATGACGTACATCAATAACTATCCAGTAGTAAATGAAACTATTAGATACGAATAATAAACATTATTAATTAAATATTATATGTAATAAATCATAGGTCGTCTCGGATGCATGAAAGTCGCCTACCTTTAGTTGTGATTTTACCTTTCGATTCATTAAAAGCGAAGTCAGTTAATAAATTAAAGTTTCCCATTTTAACATTTTTCTAGGTAAGAAAATACAAATCTCATAAAATACAGCATGAATACAGGCCCGGTGTCATCCTCAGTACACTAAGAAAATTCGGGAACTATTTTATTGAATGCACGTCTTTTTACTCTTGCAGTCTGTGGGCTCATTATACTCAAAAATCATACAGCGTGCTTCGCGTTCAATACTAACGCATTCAGGGTGCTGATGGGGTTGCTCCGATACTGCAGCGCATCAGGGATTTTTGCTGAAGCTTGCGTTGACTGCTTCTACACTGTAATGCAGAAGCGGTGCGCATCCCTGGTCAGTGGGGTGCGGGGCAGCACCAACAGCATCCTGTCTGTGGTAGCAAGCAGGCTAGATTGTGCGTTTGGCTGCAAGGTATCGGCTGGGCCAGTCACCTTGCAGCAGTGATGTCACAAATTGTTTCTGTGTTAAAGTTTTACTAACATAGTTTGTAAGTAAATTGTTACTAACACTATGAGTCTTGTTACTTGCATTAAATTATTATTATTATTAAAAACTTTTTGACCTTCTGAGATGTATATTTAATTTAATAAATATAAGCCACTTTTTAACATTCAGGGCTTTTCTCAAAGTTGGTCGCAGTCACTTAGCTAATACACCCTGACCAAATGGGTTAGGTTAGACCAGTGAACAACCGCTACATCCAAGTTGTTTGCAGTTACTTGGATATTTAGTATGATTAGGACAACAAATGACAAATGATTTTTATTCTGCCCGGCAATAATATTTAAAAAACTAGATTATGTCGGGAAATCAACAAAATGGGAATTATTTGAGGCTCACAAAAAGAGGCTCATGTATTGTATTAGAGTGTCCATTTATATATTTAGTAAATTCAAAAGAGAATTATTTGGGGTTCGATTAAATACGTGCCCTAAAATTCTGTGCGAGAATCAAACCTTACTCAAACAGTACACCAATACCTTCGGTAGCATTGTAGCAAACTAGCAGACTTTTATTTCTATTGGGTGTCTATGCCATTATAAATTAAACAGCTTTATGTTTATAAGCTGTATAAATGTCACACTTAAAGAATTAAGGCTCCCGCAGACAAGCGCGACGCTACAGCGCGACACGGCTCTAGTAGAAAAATTGGGAGCCTTTTAACGCTTCGCTACCGTTGAAATTACGATCTGGACTTTATTGCAAAAGGTTCTATATTGTGACTAATGTATTTTATTCTAGTCTTATAAAAGTATCAAGTTGCTGACTTTAAACTGCGAGAAAAGTACAAAATATCCTTTGCAGGAATATAAATAAATGATGCGATTCCACCAATAGCGAAAATAACACAGAAAAGCAACCAGTTTGCAATCAACCAGTCATGCATTGTAATAATAGCAACAGAAATTAGGTACACGTGAAACTAAGTTATTGCATAAAACACAATAATATAGGCCTCAAACTAGGTATTTTGGAGCGTCCATCGATTGAAACACAAGGCTCACTGTCTGTTGAAAAATCCAGTAATTTCTGATATCGACAAAAAATACTCTACGATAGAGTGTTTGAACGTTCCTAAGTTGGTCTAAGTGTGTCCTATTGATAAAAGAATCAAACAAAAATAGTATCGCAAACATTTAGCCATTATTATTCGCAAAACGCCTTTACCTATGGAATGCAGCGCCACCTATTCCTAATTAATAGGCCTAATTAATTAACTAAATGCCAAAATTCAACCCTTCAACCAACACGGATGTCGACACAATTTAAAAAAAATGTATATCGGCTCTCGATCACATTCTCTTAATATAGGAAGACCAACCTTCTTACGACGCTACAGCGGCCCTGATATCATTTTCAGAATGATTCTCACTCATCTAGAGAGGTATATATTGGTTGGAACGCTAGTGCACATCACAGTCAGCGCACCATCGCTCAAGACACAAGTCGTCTTCCTTAGAAATATTATATTTTAATATAAAATAATGAAATTGGTAAGTCGATTTCGTTTATCGGGAATAGTGGTGCAGTTTGGGGTTAAGACGGTACAAGCGTCCCTCACGCTTGACGGGCAAGATCGGTGACATGTCAGTCTGATTTGTCAGTCCCTGATAGCTATGTGACAGGTTGGCCTGATAAATAGTCTAACTGATCTTGGGATATCCTTAAACTTTTCAAGTTAAAGTTGTGATTTTTTCAAACACATTTTTCCCTTCCTAAATTTTACTTCTTCAGTGTAAAAAAATAATGTAACACATTATATTTCATTGTGATAGTTTATTTAAATATCTCATAACTTTAATTAACCGTAAAGCCATTAAATTAAAGCCATATAAACAACCATTACGAAAGCTCTTTCAGCGCTTCAGCGGCTAATTACTGGCACTAACTGAACTCTTAATAACTCAATATTTTCATGTTGTTTGCAGTCAACGTGGCAACCATAATCTCCTTCATAATATCATCATAAAAAATACCCCTTTAGTAATACAGTGATTAAAAAAAAAAAAAAACCACGCAGCTGCAAACCTAAACTCACATAGAAAAAGAATTGGCGACGCTCGAAATCCTCGCCGTGAATGTATCTATCATTTGCAACATGAAATCGACATTTCAATGTATAATTACCAACATACACATAAAATTAGGAGTGTAATTAAACAAAATGTCTATAATTAAAACATGCTCATCATTGATTTGAATTTCAATGAGGTAATGGCCATTTAAAGCAAAAAAAAACTGGGTTAAAGAGAATCAGGGCAGGGTTGAATAATAAAGTTTATTCCAATGCACTTGTTTGTTTATGCGGTGAATCTTGATATACCCTTAACAGGGAATCTTGACGTATTACAAGATTTACCGCCTTCATGTTTGTTGTAATCGTTATGTTTTGAATCATCCATCATCCTTTAAAGTGTTCTATCCTCTTTACAGCTCGTGGTAGCCGCTGTTCTCGGTGTCTGTTTAGCAGACCGCCTTGACAACAAATACCTCCCTCCCAGAGGAAACGCTGGCGCTGGTGGTTTCGGCCCTGGCTTCGGCGCTGGCGGTGCCCCAGGCTTCGGCGGTAAAGCCGGAGGTGGTTTTGGAGGAGCCGGTGGTGCGGGTGGATTCGGCGCTGGTGGTGCTGGCGGTTTCGGCGCTGGCGCTGGTGGCCGTGGAGCTGGAGGTTACGGAGGCGCAGGCTCCGGATTCGGTGGTGGTGCCGGATCTGGTTTCGGTGGTGGTGCCGCGTACTCTGGAAACGCATACAATGCTCCCGCCGGTGCCGGTGGAGCGTACAATGCTCGCGGTGGCAGTGCCTCCGCTGATGCCGGCGCAGAGATCCTCAAGCTGAACAGCGAAGTTACCGCTGAAGGATTCTCTTACGACTTCGAAACCTCGAACGGCATCCGCGCTGACGCTCAAGGCGTTGCCACCAACGGTGTGCAGTCTCAAGGAAGCTTCGCATACAAGGGTGATGATGGCCAGGACTACAGCATCACGTACACCGCTGACGAGAATGGCTATGTGCCCCAGGGTGCTCATCTGCCCACCCCTCCCCCGATCCCCGAAGAGATCTTGAAGTCTCTGGAGCAGAACGCCCGCGATGAAGCCGCTGGCATCGTTGATGATGGTGAGTGATACTTTTTTACTACCTTTACTCAAGTTACCAAGCTTTTTCGCATACGGAAAGTCTAAAGTTAGTAAGACACTAAAGACCTTTGTAAAACGTGCGGTTTCGATATATGCTCTAAACTTTTTACTCATAATCTAAAATAAACATTAATGCAGTCATTATTTTTAGTCTACTTGATAATTTGTTGACACAACTGATTGATAGATATATAGATAATTTAATTTACAATCTAAGGTCTATTTTTTACGCAAATTTGCGCAATAACCAAATTTTATTAAGTAGAAAAAATACGCTTATCGCAAAAACTCATCCTAATCGCGTTTAATAACCTCTGCGGTACAAAAAACATTAGTGTAGTCGTCAAAAAAGTTATAAAGGATTACGCAAAATTACAATCATTAGGATTAAAAATGACTGTACAAGAATTATAATGATTCTGTGGTAGTATGAAAAAAAATTGTGCTAATCTTTAAAGTGACCGCAAGTCTTAAAAGAGGGGGTGCAAATTAACATTGTTCATAATGTTTTAACTGAATAGACATCATTTAGGTTGCCTGAACATAAATAGTGACGCTTAGAAAAAAATTGCACAGAACTTCAAAAGTCAGAACTGGCCAATTCATCGATAACGGGTAATCTTAAACAGTCAATATGTAGATTCTGTCGACAAATGTAATACAGTGAACTATATTTTCATGGCATAAATGTCTCATCAACGTCTCATAAACTTAACGTAACATTAATTCTCCAACAGCTTTAGTATTAAATCAAAACATTTACTATTCACCTGTCAAACTTCGCCAATATTCGCATCAAAACATCTTCATAAATAACGTACCAAAAACTACTAGAACTAACCGCAATAACTAAGCCTTGCCATTAGAAAGCCTTCCATTTACAAATACATTACAATTTACTAACAAAACACTGAGCAACACTAGACTTGTACTTAATCTTGTCAAGTCCCAACATTACCTCAGTAACTTGAATCAGAGATAACTCACTACGCAAGCACTTGACTCCTTTCATAGTACGCCCTGCACACACCTACTAAATACATCTCAAAATCTGGCGAAGACACCGCGTGAAACCTCGGTTGCATCCTCGTCAAATTTTGTGTAAACGATTGTTGCTTATGTGTGCGTGCTTGGAGGTGAGAATATAAGGAGTCTTTGCATCTGTGTAGCATGTAATTTGTTCCCTGAGTACCCTAGTACTGATGAGTTACAAAATGACGTGGGATCGTTGCATCATGCATCGTGATCTAGCTTGAAGCAAAATAAGGCACTGCATAGGTCGGATTTTAATTGATTTCACAGCTATTCTGGGTTAACATTGCAGATGGACGGATAAGGGAAATAAATGGGCTTGGTTGTAAAAGTTTAGAAGCTTCAGTGTGAATGTATTCTTAATTTGAGCATATTTTTTGGTTTGACCAAGATTATGACCCACACAAAAGCTTAATTTTTGTGTATTTCAAGAATAAATGAATCATAAAAAGGTATATTGAGAAAGCTCAAAATCACAGCATACAAATATGTATTTCAGTGAAAATTTTAATAGCAAAAAAATTAAAGCTCCAAAAAAGGAGCGTCAATTCACGATCAACCATAAAAAAAATAAAAAAAATGCTCTCAATTACCATTACATAAAGCAAGAGCCTTGTCAATCCTATGAAGTCAAGATCCTACAAATTAAAAGCAGATGCACTAATTAAATCAAAGTATTTGCCTTTGATTGGCCATAAATAGAAATAGTGGCCTTAGTGGAAAATGTAAATTATCGGGTTAGAACGCAGACTTAAACTGTGCAGCCATATACGAAGGCGGGTCTTCTTAGCCTTGCGAAATGAGGATTCTTGGCTATCCCATATTGCATACTTTATTGAAATGGTCAGTTCAATAAATATTGATAGGATTTTCATTTATAATTCGGTAGTAAATCATTTATTATTTCCACAAGTTTTAGAATTTCAGAGAAATAAGAGTTACAAATCCGATGTTTTATCGTGGCGTGTGAATTCTCGGGGTAATTGGTTTTCTTAGGCGTGTGTTACCTTACCTAGTATCTGCAGATAAACTCGATCTTATAACGGAACGTTCTATTGTTTAATGTGTCTTCGAGTGATAGTAAGGGCCACAGACGAAGATCTAGACTGGTTTATTGCATCACTTGTACTTCCACTTCATTTGTTATTGACAGCTTTGTCACCATTGTGGTTTCTATCAAAGTTTATCGATGTTTAACGAGCGATCGAGTACTCGTTTGAAAGCAAATTGACCATGCTCCTAACGTCGATACTTAATTTGGTCATCCAGGCATCATCATCTATCTTGGGTAACCATTAATAAATTTTCAGTGTGGAATATTTCAAGACGGAAATTGCTCGATCATAATTGAGGGTATTTATGATTAATGACAGATTCATAGACATAATATAACATATCGCGTATCAAAGTCGTACAATTTTATTGTGAGAAATAATGTCCATGTGTAATCCATTTTCAACCTTCAACCGGTCACTTTGTCAATTATAAAACAAATTATTTCAACTAAGACTCTTTCCATTTATTTTAGATTTCCATGTGAATCGTCATGCTCTAGTAATCCTAATTATTTTAGGAATCAATTTAAGTCCTAACCTTTTACAGCCGTTTCACTGCTGATCATAGCCATTTCTAAAGACTACCGCAAGGTACTATTTTTGGGCCACTGTAATAATCCAAGTGTTTCCATTCCAAGTTACTATGCCAAAGCCAGGATGCTACCAGTCCCTTATAAATAATCCCTTCAAATCAAATTCCTCTCTTTCTATCCGACCTCTTTCATCAAAAATATACGAGAAGTAACCGACCGTTAATACAATTGAGTTCAAAACAAACGTCAAATTTTAAAGTTCTGAAACAAACGTCAAGATAATAACAATAGATTTATATATTATGTTACCAAAGCGACGAGTTTGGAGATTGATTAATGAACGCTCAGATGAATCTGATAATCTTGACGAGATGATTGCTTCTATGAATTGATTCATGCATTTGTGAATGGATCAACGCTTTTTCAGTGTTTGTATTATTTTTTGTTTCATTGTAATTTATTTATCTTTTCTTTTCCCATTTTGAAAGTTGCTTTATCTTATTTTATATATTTTTTTATTTTCAAATAATTTCCATGAGTGAAATGTAATGTGAAATCATTTTAAAGTTATTCTATGTCAGTTAGTTGTTTACCTTACCCAGTAAACTTCCTAAAATCTTAAAAGAACAATCATACAAAATACAAGGAACAATATCCAAGAAAATTGCATAATCAAAAACAAATATGTACCAAATGCATAAACTGTGGTACTCGAAATAATTCGAAACATCACATTACCCTCAAATCCATTGTAATTCACACCTAGCTAGTTCACAAAATGACCAATTTCTCAATAGCTCAGGACGATAATATTAATGCCTCGACTTACATGAACTGTAGTACTTCAAAGGTTATTCCACAATATTAACTTCTATTAACCCGGTTCACACTCGGTTTCTTCGCCGAATAACCGATTTCTTAATAATGTCATTACAGAGGCACATTAGGATCTTCTTATAACACTAAAATAACATAGTTTCCGGAGCGTCCTTTTAAATTCCAAATAAAAACTTTTATCCAGAAAAAATATAGAAATATAGTCCATTCATATCAGAATAAATCGATGCCAAAATATTATCAAAGTTATAAAATACTATCATGGAATAACCACAAAGCAAACTTATACATACAATTCAATTAACCAAAGCTTAAACAAAGAACAAATTACACCAGTTTGTACCAATTATCGCGATTCACACAGTTCTTAGAATGACCAATTTCTCAACAATATAGGACGATGCTAATGCTTCGCCTTCTTGCACTGGGTCACGACGTGACCGCACCACTCACTGTAAGGCGTGGAGCACATGATCCAGACTACAGATTTGAAAGGTCAAACATGTGCAGTCTGTCTATTGGGTGCAGAATGACATCTAGTATCCGTGATTTGTTGTAATAGAATTGGAGAGGGAACTGCATCTTTGTTGAATTTAATTTTGCTCGTTGTTCAAAATCTGTTGGGATATTTTTTATGATACTCAATGAATTTTACGCAAAGGTAATGGTCTATGATAAAATTATGATACCTTAACTCACTCTCGATTGAAATAAATATGAAACCATAAAACAATAGGGCGCCAGTCAAACCACAACAACAACAATTAAACTCAGTCCCCAACGTCGAAAACTAGACCTAACTTGTCTATAGAGACATCAATCGCTTAACCAACTCACCTAGTTACCAGAAAAACACTAACAAAAAACATTTTCCAGCAGTTGCATTACCGAATTACTCAAAAGCAAACGTACCATAATGAGTGTATTTACAAGAGATGGGCGGTAATCGCGAATATTAATGACTCCTGCTACAGTAATAAAGGCTTCATCTAGATAATGACGCGTTGCAACACCGATGTGCACTGAGCTTTACATTTTGTAACTTTTGCTAAGTTTAGCGAAAGTGTTGGTGGGATCTTTAAGTTAGACTGGGAATGAAAGTAATGTACAGAATATTTGTAACTATTTTACTTAATATCTTCTAAAACATCAGTTCCTACTTGCTTCATAATAAGATACAAGACAATTTGTAATATTTTTCAAAATTTTCATCTGAATTGAATCTTCATAAGTAGTCGTTCCATAGAATTACTATAATTATGCACAAATGTATCAGGTTCATAGCAGGGTATCATAAGTATCACACACAATATCTAGATTAACAATATACATAGAAAAACCGCTTCAAGCACATTTTGTCCCACTCTCAACAAAGGAGGTCTAAAGTTACAAGTATTAATATTATCAACACATATCAAAACGGAATAAAGAATATTTTCTTAGAACTTAACATGTATGTTAGCAGTTATGGTGCTTTGTTCGCCATTCACATGGTTACAAAATGTGGGAACATTAGATGCAAAGATATTTCGCACTATATTAAAATAATTACCTTAAAATTTACAACGTGTTGGGAAACTACAATAAAGTTAAATATTCGATCTAATATCGGTTAAAAGCGTGAAGATTTTGTTAAAGTGTTTGATTGTTATCTGATGCTTTATAATGATTCAATTTTGTTGCTTTACTTAGAAGATTAATTATTGTGTTGACTTCTGTTTTACAATCATTGATTCTTGAATTGTTATACTTTCTTCTTTTGTTGATTCATCAACTAGTTCATAAAGGTTTGTTTGAAGATATCCCAGTACAATGGTACACCTTATCTAGATCAATATTATTATAAAGTTACATTACACAATCGTCTTCAGCATAAAGATTGCCAATGACAGGAACGGGATATTCAAAAAAAAATTGTAAATCTAATAACCATTGCCCTGGATTATCAGATTTGTGTAATTTATCCCATCAAAATCGAGCACGTACATAATCACTATTACCTGTATTCATACATAAATAAACTCACACCTTCTTCCCATGGGGCTAGGCAGGTATTACAGAACCCCACCTACTACGATCCTTATATACTCCTTTTGCCTCGTTTACGTCCATAAATCTGGTCATACACGCACGCTGGTTGCGAATACTACGCACCTGTGTTACCATATCATATTACCTGTATCTGCATAATAATTTTCTAATCTTAGGCCCTACATTACATTTACGCAAAGAGTATGCGCACAAAAACGTTGTGTGACTATATATCTTTTCGTAACTTGTCAAACTGACAGACAGATTAGCGGTCTTACTAAAGTGCTTATATAACAGGTCAATGATGAGCTGGTTAGAAAATAGATAGTTACTGATAATGAAGTTAATGCGATTTCTGAGATGGACAGATTGTAATTACGTCATGGTAATGTAATTTTAATTGGAGATTTTGAGTTAGCGAGTTGCATCTCGTGGTAGGCTTTAGACGAATCTACTGAAATAGTAGTAATATGAATATTGATGATATAGTTTATTAAAATTAAGATATGAGTAGGACCGCGATAGTGAAAGTTTAAAAAAATACGGATACAAAAAATTGCAAACATTGTAGACGTATAGCCAAAGGATTCCTGTATCAAGATTTCTGAAATAAAATTTGAAAAACAACATCAGTCACAGCTTTTCAAACTCATACTAGGCATTCCAGTTCGTCCTTAGATACAGATGTATTAAAAGTCTCAGGTGTCTCCAATCAGTCATTAAATAAACTTGCGTTTAGCCTAGAACCAGCATACCCATGCAGTGCGGTCATCTTCGCATTCTAAATAACTCGATACCATTGAAATAATTCGAGCGAACGTTAACGAGAGCGTTCATTGCTAGCCTTGGAGCTTTCGATGAGTCGAGTGTGGCTAAGAAGTAAGCGAGTGAGTTAGCGAACTTTATAAAAATACTAAGAAGAGTTAACAAGAGTTTGTGGTTAGTAAGAATAATGATGGGTATTCATTGATAGATACTGAAGCATTTGAATTAGAAAAGTTTCGTGCTGTCGTAAATACTCTCATATTAAGCAAGAAAAAAATGCCAGTACCTGGATTGCAATTGTAAGGCAGCACAATTTGTAAACGATGAATTAAAAAGGCAGATGTCTCTCTCTCTACCTCGGCTTGGCTCTAGAATACCAATTTACAACGACTATGAGGAACATATTAAACAACAACGATTTAAAATAAACGTCCCCACAATTATAATATTTGCACGCAACGCTTACTTTACGGCCTCCTAAGTAAACAACACAGAAATATTATGTGCGTGATTGAAATTACAGAATTATTTCGTAATTGAACATGAACACAAATTATATGCCCCACTTGTTATTGTTACTATATTACAGAAGGTCATTTTAAATACACATAATTTTAATAATTATTTATTTAGACATAGCTTGCAGGATGATTTTTGTAATAAACCACTTTTCTGTGTACAAAATAATTGTTTTCTAAGACTCTGTAAGAGAGCAACAACATGCAATGAGACTTTTAATCATCATAAAAAACTGTCAAATTGAACGAAAAGTATGTACTAAACTTTCTTCCAAATTATTTTCAAAACTGTGGATAAATTAAAAGAATTGCAAGGGTAGTGTAGAAGTAAGATTACACTTTTGTTAACTCACACAGTTAATGAAGCATAAAGTCAGACCAATAATATTTGAATAACATTAACCTGCCTGCCCTTTACAAGGCCAACATTTGACCGCTCCCGGCCAACGCCAACATCCAATGCCCTGTTTCCAAAGAACTTGTTGCTTAGTGGAACGTTGGGATATTGGTCGATGTTGGTAACCAATCTGTTAGTCATTAGGTTTGCGAACCCGGTGCGTGAAATGCCCTGAGAACGACAGGTTGCGCATAAATTACGTTTTACCTGATGCTGATATATTGAGAGCTTTCACTGTAATGAGCAACACCTAATATTGTATAATATTACAACAGGATTTAGTGTTTTTTGCATGTTCGAGTTGAAAAAGTCTTTTCATAGAGACATAATTTATGCACCATACCAAAACAATCGTTGAGGTACTTGTTTCATGTCAAAGAAACTGGATACCCTGAAAGTCCATAGTCATAGCCATAAGATTTTAATGCCTTATCAATCTAGGGTCACCTGTGATTGAGCCTAAAAGACCCTAAGCTGATGAAAGTAGCGTTTTGCCTAATTTTATTGAAATTATTGTGTAATCGGCTTCCCTAAGCAAATCACATTTTTCTATGACCTCATAACTTTCAAATTTTCAGGAGATGATGATGATCACTTAATGACTTTAACTCAACCAATATTGTTTTTATTCCAGGTACCTACCGCGGTGAGGGCGCTGGCGCCGGCGGCAGTGGTTACGGATCTGGACCCGCTGGTGGAGCCGGTGGCTACTCCGGCGCCGGAGCAGGCGGTTTCGGCGGCTCTGGTGCCGGCGGTTTTGGCGGCTCTGGTGCCGGTGGTTTTGGCGGCGCTGGTGCCGGTGGCGCCGGATCCGGATTTGGCGGAGCTGGTGCTGGCCGTGGTGGTGCTGGCCGTGGTGGTGCCGGAGCTGGTGGCTTCGGAGGTGCCGCTTCCCGTCAGTACCTCGCCCCCAACGCCGGAGGCAGGGGATCCGGTTCAGGAAACTTCAACTCCCAGTCTGGATACCAGTACTAAGATGGATACTCTCGTGGTGATGCATGGAGGTGATGACTGTGCAAATGTAGAACAGAAATTAAGAAAAAATATCTAAGTATTTTGTGAAAAGGCCAAGTAAAAAAATTGCGTCACTGAAAAAATATAAAATAATTACGTTGATTTTTTATAAAAGTTAAAGTAACTGTTTTAATAATATTTTTTTCGTGACAAATACCTATCAACATGTTTTGATTTGCAGAGTCATTAATACAATTTTCGTTTAACTTTGTTATTGAACATCGTATTTATTACTTTCATTTTTTTCGCACTCTCTTTTATCGAACTACCCTCCGCCATCATTCACAAGTATGTGATGTGAAAATAACGAATATTTTGCTGTGAACCGATATATGTGATGATTATTTTTAATAATATTGTTATTATTTTTGTTTATATAGAATAATACTGTCTCTCTTTCTCTCTATGATGTGATCTCAAATCTTTGTATAAAACTCTTTTTTTTTTCTATTATGAAATTAAATTCTTCCTGTTAAAAATGATAGTTATAAGTTTTTAAACAGCAATGCAAGGACAGTATAGAGTAAGATGGAAAATGTATAAAAAAAGTTACATTTAGTATTTAAGAATTGTAAATATGAAATGAAACAACGAATATACGACTTAATGCAAAAATAATTATTTTATTTCGTTTTCTAAATCCTACCACCATTCTGTTTAACAATACACAAATATGTTTATCCAAATACATGAAAACCCTGTGTATTTATTACTGTCTCTAAATAAAATTATTACCTACTTGCTCGCACTGTTCAACAGTCAGCACTTTTAATCCACAAAGTATTACACAATTTTAGACTGAAAGATGAAAACTTCAAAAAAAAATACAAATAAATTGATGTAGGGAAAGGACAATCATCTCTATATGTAATACAATAATTAGTTATATTTATTACAGAAAGAAAGATCTGTATTATTCTCTTGCTTGAAAAAATAACCATGCAAGAGTATTTTTTGGCTGTTGATACTGAACTTGCATTTTTTTAACAATAAAAGTTCAATTTTCCACCATACAATCAATGCAATACAAATCATTGACTGTTTTTGTTCCCATTTTGTAACCAAGGACCAAAAAAAAACTTGGAAATTTAGTTTTTAAAATCTTATATTTAGCTTACATACTATTGAATATTAACCTGCTTCGTAAATAGTTCGTGGTTATTGTGATAGGTGGCGCTATATTTTTTTTTTTATATATCACTAGTATTTTCATCATGGAGTTTCACTGCAAATGGAAGCATGATAATTATCCTACAACTACACTGCTGGTTCCACCGTTATGTTTATCTTTCCTTGTAGACGCGAGTCAGCTTGGGTTATAGACTTTTAGGAAAACTCCATTTTACTATAATAAAAGAGTGAAATTGAGTTTCGAAGTCAGACGTCGTTCATGAGGGAAAGCTGGAACTACATACCAAATTAGATCAGTGGATCTAGCACGAACGCGCGAAGTAAACGGTACGTAAATTAGATCAATTTTTGAATTGCAAACACAACTTTAGTTTAAGCGAGAAACACAATAAGTAAAACTCGTAGTAGATATGAATAGAGTTTTGAAAATAAATAAATATAAGTGTGAAACTCAAATTCAACTCAAACTCAAAGCATTTATTTCAATTAAACCATTTACAGGCACTTTTGAATTGTCAAAGAGTCGGTCAGTTAGTCAGAAAGTTGAAGCTAGTTGCCCATTCCAAAACGTAGATCTCTATGGAGAAGAACGGGCAGGAAACTCCAAGGACACTCTTTTTAAATCAAGATATTACAAAATCCTGGGTACAGTAAGTATTCTCGTTGCTTCTATATGCGAGAACAATGCAAAAAAAAATTAAGAAACATTTCAAAATAAAAGATTAATAATAAAAATAAACCGTGGCAGTTAAAAGATGACCAGTCCTAACTGACGGCGCCCGTTCACGAACATGACGCGTGGATCAGCACCATCCAGCTCAACCATTTTGTAGGGAACCGAATGATCCAACACACGCGCCACCAACAGTGAGACATTTAAGTGAGCATGAGCGTGAAACGAGTTTATACTCGTAAGGATAAAAGCAGTTTATGTTTATCATTCCGTCTTCTAACTGCATGAAAAACTTCACGAAGACTTGACTATTGGTTAAGACGATGGTTTAGGGAAAACAGCACCCTTATTTCGTAACACACTTTCTATCAAAATCTGAATAATTTTTAAGCCTATTGCTAATCCATTGCTTCATATGTTCGAAAAATTTGTCTGCTCAACAACGTAAATAACGCAGTGAATGTTGTTGAACTGTCAAAATGAAAGCAATTCCTACTGTTAGTGTGTTACGCAATTACCCCACAGGACCAGAAAATTTATTCAAATCCACACTTTCACGTTTGTAATAAATCGGAACCTTTATTACACTCACTATTATCAGGCTACATGGTGAAAACAACGGTATTTAAACAAAAAATAAGGTCCTAGTTAGGACCATTCACTTCATGAATATTAACAGTAGCTCCTCGCCTTCAATCTATTGAATAAAATGGTACATATCAGACAACATCACAGACTTGAAAAGGCAAACACTAGATGTTAGATATTTAGTGAAAAAACTGGTCCTATCGCCAAGGCATCGACTCATCATGCCTATGTATGGGATGCACTCTTAGCCAAGTTTGAAGTACAAGATGATGGTAATATATTATAGGTAACTGAGGGAGTATACATTGGCGTGCAATAAAATCGACCCATCCCGAGCCCTTCGATTTGAAACAATATGATTCAATAAGGTTTACTAACAATAACCTAATATATTGTATACTAAAACCTTCCTGAAAGTATGTAGATTACGTTAGTTAAAGAATTATCAAAAGTGATATATAAGTTTATGAAAAAATCACGAACATACAAACATGGGGGTTCGAAGAACCTCCTTTTTTTAAGTCCGTTAAAAAATCAAGTTAAATTTCCATTAAACGAACAGAAATAAACAAAATTATTGTTTTGTCAATTTCATTGGCATAAAAATGTCACGCACTTTATCCGAGCAAAAGTGAGCGATGAGGACATCTGAAGAATTGAGTCGATCTTGTCAAGAATATTGATTTTATCCAAATATAGTGTATGTGCAAATAGACTGTACTTTACCTACTTTCAAACAATATAAATTAATAAATTATATTCATTAAGATTTTTGAGATATCGTCTCTCAAATTAAAAGCACGGGGTGGGCAGCGGGGTAATTACGTAACACTAACAGTAGGAATGGGTTTCATTTTGACAGTTCAACAACATTCATTGCGATATTTACGTTGTTGAGCAGACAAATTTTTCGAACATACGAAGCATTGGATTAGCAATAGGCTTCAAAATGATTCAGATTGTGATAGATAGTGTGTTACGTAATTGGGGTGCTGATTTTTTTGCACGCCAGTGTAGATTTGTCAACGGTGACTTACTTGGATTGAATGGTAACGGCATATCGCAATGTGTCCAAGCTCTGTGTTGGGACATTGTAAATCAATAGATATTTGATGATAATGTCAGAAATGTATTTAGTAGAATAATGGGATTAGGGTTCCATAAGGTTGCCCCATAGCATCCCGAAGCCCCAACATAATACATGTTCTAAAGACGGCCACGGTGTAAAAGAAAGAAAGAAAGAAAAAGTATTGTTCTTGTGTTTTTGTTTTTTTTCTGTTTTATGTTAGTTTTCTGTTTTATGTATTTTTTTAAATTTTATTTGCCAAATATCTGACATCAAACCCTCACTTATGTGGGATAATCATAGGGAGTCCCACTCGGGAAACAAAACATTGAATTGGTTAAGCAGCAATAGTTGCTGCTGATCTCCAGTCAGAAGAGCTACAAAGCTAAAAAAAGGCTTATGCCTTTGTAAATAAAAAGCTAGTCTTTGTGGTTGGTAAAGCAGGAACGCTGACTGACATGGTGCGCTTGATACGGTTCCATATTTTCCGGGTGCCGCGCTTAAAGTTATTTTCATCATGCAAGTGTCTTAATTGAAAATATGTAACTGAACATAACACATAACATCACGCCTTGTTACCCCGAACGGTTAAGCAGAGGTGTACCCACAGTAGACCCGCACCCACATTTCGCCAGTTATATTTAAGGCCCATGTAATAGGGGGCGCGCCTATTGCCATCAACCGGGCACAAATCCAGACTATATTCTGAAAAGGAGTCTTGGTACCCCTTTTCAGGTTCTCAGTTATTCTAATTACACCTTGTATTACAATATCAAATCATAATTGGTTCTAACGCCATCTATTGCTTAGAGGCTTAACTACAAACGCTACGAGCTTAGTAAGCTCGCAACACACTGCGTAAGCGCTGCTTAGATCGAGCATTTACTTTGATAGTTACAATTACTGCAATCTGTACTAATAGCGCAGTGGCGCTTTTGTCTGTCTAAATGATTTTTGTACAGTCGATTCTCGAAACTCTGTGAAAGGCGTTGCTGCAGAATTTATAATTTCTAGTCTTGCTGGACGGGTTACCATACTGATCGTCATTTTTCGTGATGTTTAGCTTTTTTTAAGGTTTGCAGATTCGTTGTAATTCAAGTTTACTTATGACCTCAGGCTGTTGACAAAATTAAACAGTATTACAACAATAATGTTAGTATACCCTCATATCCACGACATCTAAAAAAGAAAACCACTGTCTGTGGTTTGAGAGCAATGGCCCTTTAAGCTACGGTATCCTAGAAAAGCAGTGGCTTGTCCGATGAGGCCCCAGCCCGCGTCGTAGCTGAGCCTGTAGCCTTAAATTCCCCTAATAATAATCATAATATAAACATTTCGATCCAGCCTGTCCCCACTTGCTGCCCTCTCAATGACGCCCTAAACCGAGATCCGTACCCCACAGGGGGTGCCCTTAGCGTGCGGTCATTTAAATATAAGTTTAGTATTAAATTTCGCTCCTGGCTGGAGGCTTTTCGAGTAAATTCCTGGACAGTTCGGTTAAGTAGCCAAGAACTCAGTGGTCAAAATTACGAGCTGCAACACAAAAAAAAAAAAAAAAAAGCAGTGGCCGCCACATAGGGTCCCCGATTTCCTGCCGAATAACGTCAGTGAAACGTTATATAAGAAAGTAAGTTGGTTTGTTTTCTTAGAGAGCGTTTTTGACACCGTAAAATCAAACCTCGCTGCTATCATTTTCATAACAGCCCTTACTGCAACCGTTATTTGGCGGACACCGCCATTCTAGGACACAGTAGCTTTAGTCATGCGAGTAAACTTAGCCAATATAATTTTGCTAGCCTTTTTACAAATCTTCCAACATGACGTATTTAAATCAAACAGTGCGTACCTCACAAATATCGTGATCATAACCAAATTGCTCTGCATCTTTGTTACAAAGTAGGTCATCAACGAAGGTCTGTATCATATCAATTTGGCAAATGAGCAATATGTATCTGACTTCATTAGTTTTTATCAGATACACTCTGTTCACGATTTTGTAATCTGTCTATGTCCTGATCTCATTTGTTAGAACCAATTAGGTTATTTCTATTGGTGTAGTATCACGCTTTGACTTTCCGTAAGCTGGATCATTTAGATTTGGATAAATTATTTGGGACGTTTGTAAGGTCATTTTGGGTTTTTGGAAGTCATTTAAGTTGCTGAAGTAAATTAAGCTCAAGTGAAGTTTGAAACCAACGACTTTTCATATTTTTCTCCAACAATAAATTCATTTGTTTTTTTTTTGGAAGTCCTTGTTTATTACTGGGCAACCGCAATGGCCTTTTGTACAGATTGGCAGATGAACTGAAGATAGCTGAATAATTAAAGCGTAGAGTGGAGCATCGATTGTCGAGTAACGTAAACATAGGTACTATATTAGCGATACCTTTTGACTAGCAGACAACGAAGACGTGAATGGGGGCTATCATTTTTGTGCTCACCAGTTGGCGCCACTGGCGAGTAAGGTCCTGTCAGTACTTTTATTTTATGTTTTGGATATGTTTAAGTATCCCAAAATTTATAATATGTTCATTTTATTACATTTAAAAACTTCAAATGAATATTTAGATTATAATATTCCTAAAATTGCCAACCATGGAGCAGACAAATATTATTCTTCCTTCAAGTGTTACCAAATTAGATCCTAACTTTTTACTTAAAATCTTAAGCCTTAATTAATCAGGAATGACACAACTATTACGACAATTATGAATCATTAGTTAAAATCCGTGATAAAAAATCCCGGAAACAGTGAACGTTCAGTACATTTGACATCTAGAGACCTTACTCTACACTAGCGCCTCTAGCGGCCAACTCAAGCGCGATAGAAAGAAAAAGTAGTTATTAGATAGCCCTCATTGCGATATTTTGTAAGTGCCATAGTTACCAAGACCGAGTCCATCATCAGATAGCTATTATTAAAATGCATAATAAAAACAAATCTAGGTCAAATCCTATTATAATCTTATTTCACGAACAACGGACATCATTTATTTTATTCTGAATCAGATAAGAGTTAGTGCTCATCTCTTTATTGCTTATTAAATTTATCCTTTTATAGCGTCACGTCTACTGTCAAGGTTTGTGATGATCTATTTTAATATACTTTAGATTTGCACTTATATCTTATCTGCACGTAGCGAAGGCCTGGGAATTTTGGCAATTCGCGACATGTTCGGAATTCGGTTACATTTTGATTGCGTAGGGTGCGGTTGGCGCAATGGCTGCGTGATTATTGTTGGGTTAGAAAAATATCGTAAATAAACAGGAAATACGATCAAAGATCATGCCAAAATAATATAATGTAGGTACCAGTTAACCAATTTTTTTGTTTTTTTTTGCACCTGTTGAGTTCCGAGTTATAGGGAAACTTTAAAAACTTTTTTTTTTCTAAAGTAAAGAACGCAGCAATTAGCTAAGTAACATATTACCTTATCATTAATTAAACCTTTTCGTCCTCTCAAGCTTAAACACGGAATGTGTTTGAAAGGATAGTATCAATTTATTTTGATTCACCTTTACTATCAATCATTATTAGGTAATTAATCAAAGGATACAATTTTATGGGTTACCCATTTACCAAACTATAGGCCTCTGTAATTAACCGGTACTTACCAATAAAAGATGAAATGAACCGATTTGCCAATTTGCAATCAATCATAAAGCCAAACTATTATTAACAAGAGGCTCAATTTTATGGGTGGCTACGTTTCATTATTAGTATTTCAATAAAACCAGGCTTAGTTAAAATTAAGCCTGGCGGTTTAAACCGCAAAGGCAAAATACCGCGAATAAACGTATTTTCTTTCGTTAACTTACGGTAAGGTACGTGACATTTGACGCCATCAGTAACTAATCGCCTTATTTTTGGTAAACTTCATCAAATTGCATGGGCAAAAATACCGACTTTGTGGATCCCAACTGGCAACAACCGACTTCCAAGAAAACACTACAAAGTGTAGTGTTTTCTTGGAAGTCGGTTGTTGCCAGTTGCAAAAGTAACTTTAATTTCGGAACTCGGTGTCTTTGGTTTTGTATTTTGGTTTTTTGCCACCGACTCCCGAAATTAAAGTTATTTTTCACTTTGTAGTGTTTTCTTGGAAGTCGGTTGTTGCCAGTTGCAAAAGTAACTTTAATTTCGGAACTCGGTGTCTTTGGTTTTGTATTTTGGTTTTTTGCCACCGACTCCCGAAATTAAAGTTATTTTTCACTTTGTAGTGTTTTCTTGGAAGTCGGTTGTTGCCAGTTGCAAAAGTAACTTTAATTTCGGAACTCGGTGTCTTTGGTTTTGTATTTTGGTTTTTTGCCACCGACTCCCGAAATTAAAGTTATTTTTCACTTTGTAGTGTTTTCTTGGAAGTCGGTTGTTGCCAGTTGCAAAAGTAACTTTAATTTCGGAACTCGGTGTCTTTGGTTTTGTATTTTGGTTTTTTGCCACCGACTCCCGAAATTAAAGTTATTTTTCACTTTGTAGTGTTTTCTTGGAAGTCGGTTGTTGCCAGTTGCAAAAGTAACTTTAATTTCGGAACTCGGTGTCTTTGGTTTTGTATTTTGGTTTTTTGCCACCGACTCCCGAAATTAAAGTTATTTTTCACTTTGTAGTGTTTTCTTGGAAGTCGGTTGTTGCCAGTTGCAAAAGTAACTTTAATTTCGGAACTCGGTGTCTTTGGTTTTGTATTTTGGTTTTTTGCCACCGACTCCCGAAATTAAAGTTATTTTTCACTTTGTAGTCTTTAGTTCATTTAGTAAAAAAGTTTTTATTTTTTACTGTTTAGTTGTGATACCTACCACACACAAATTTGTATACCACTACTTTGTATGTAAATAACAGTGACAGGAAGTAATTATAACATCATCAATATACACCAAGTGGAAAAAATAAGAATTATTGAAGCTAACTGAAAAACTACCCAGGCACATTTAATAAAATTTATATGAAATCACCTCTGAGGCATAGCCTATCTACTAAAAAAAGAAGTTTTGGAATCGATCCAATATTGCCAGAAATATCGCATAATAAACATACAGACGAATTAAGAACCTCCTCCTTTTTGAAGTCGGTTAAAAAACGACAACGCGGCAGGCCTAGAAAGAGATGGCGGGATGTGCTACTGCTAGACTCCTTTTTATAGGACTGGCTCATAATAGCAATAGACCGGGAAATGTGGAAAGAGGGAAGGCAGGTGTTTGCCCCGTAGTGGCACAACATAGGCATCCTACTTCCTACTTAATATTATAAATGTGAAAGTGTGGATGTTTGGATGTTTGTTACTCATCACGCAAAAAAGGCTGAACGGATTTGGATGAAATTTGGCACATAGGTAGAGCATGACTTGGATTAAAACATAGGATTCTTACTATCCCGACATTTCATCGGGATCGAGACTTATGCGAGTGAAACTGCGGGGCGCAGCTAGTATAGTAATAAATAATTTATCACACTGTTAAAATCACGACATGTTACTGACAAAATATCAACTAATTGCGACTTAGTTCACATAAACCAAGAGTCTACAAATAATATTAATAGCATGTACAACTAAATAACAATAAATAAAAATAAAAAAAAGAAGGAAAAGAATCATAGGGTATCAAAAAATTCATCCGCATCGCTGTCGACAGGAAAAGTGCCCAAAAGGCTGGCAGCATTGCTACGTTGTATAGCGATGCTGATTCTTTGGCCAAAAAATAGGCCAGCCCTCTGGTCACGTGAAGAGTCGACCAACCACTTAGCGATGTCTCCAAAAACCAAGTGGGCACTTGGACCCCACGGCCCTAGTGTAAAATTAAAAATTAATTAATTTATTTAATCTGTGTTAAAACAAGTTATTATTTACCAGAGTCTACAACTATTAGCAAAAAAGTTCGAACTTAATTTTATTGCTGACTACGTTTATTCGTTTGTACTGGCGTGCAAACGTATCATTGGCCTTAGGTACAGGATCAGAACAATAAAGGCTCCCACAGACAGGCGCGACGCGACAGCGCTACACAAAGGCGCCGCTAGTCGCGCGATACGCAGTTCCTTTGTGTCGCGCGTCGCGTCGCGTCAGTGTGTACGAGCCTTAAGGCTTTAAAGACTTTAAAGCAGCATATGATAGTAGACTGCACCCCAACCCCCTTATTAATAAACTAGGAGAAAACTTACATTAGTATGAACATCGGTTTAACTAGATTTTTTTCAAGGTTTTACTTTACTTCGAGTTTATTATTAAGGGGCCAAAAGTAGGTAACCAGTCTTCGAAATTTTTCTTCGCATGTAATCGATCACTTTTTTTTAACTTATTGACAATGGCCGGTCGATTCTGTGAAAATCTCACCATGAAGACTTAAGTCAATCCAAACTCAATTCACCTAAGTTTTCACGGTAATATTTTTACAGAACAGATCCCTTGCAGAAAATAGTAGTGATGACCTATGAGGAACCAACCACAGTCAAAGTGATTCCAAAAACCAATGACCCATCATTTTATATACGAACAAGTTCCGTTTAGACTTCGGAGCCTTCAGATGTTCACGACATCGTCATAAACAACCGATCTTGAACCGATTGATCGATAAAAAATCATTAATTGATCCCATCAAGAGCTGTTAATTAAAGCGTGGGATCATTACGTACGCGGAAATCGATTCAATTTACGATATTTGATGAAGAATCAAATAAAAAATCGGTACTGTTGACAGAAGTGTTATAAAATAGAAGATGTTTCAATAATCATTTAAAAAAGTTCTATATAATTTTGCAACATCATAATGTATTTATTAGAGATATAATTAATCACGTAATTTTTCTCAATAAACTTTTTTGTTGAAATCGATTATCGATCATCGGTAATCGTAATATTTATAAATAGAACATTAGAAATCAAAATTTATAAGATGGCTGCTGTTCATTTTCTTCACATAATACCTTAAATACTACATGATATTAAGAGCCCGATATTTGGATATATTTTTTAATAGGTATCCTTCCTTACTTACTATTATTACACCATCCCGATTTAGGAAAAGCCTTATTACACTACGGGATATTTAGGGGAATATCGCATAGTGTAATAAAGCTTTTAACTAGCTTTAAATAAAGGCTATCTTTGAGGTGCTCCTCCCGAGATACAATAGGGCTTACATACCTGCAGTAATAATTCAATAATGATAAAGTAAAGCAACGGACCAGTAGACTATATAAAAAAATCATTTGGCAAGGCAAAATCTCGAAGGCCTTTTTGAAAAAGGACCACTTCTTAACAAACACCCCTCTTTCAAAAACTGGTGCTCTTGTCTCATAGTTCAAACCCGTTGCGATAAAGATTATTATAATATAAGTAGAAAAGAAATCAGAAAGACGTCGATGTTCCTATGGAACTGCTTTATTCCTTTGGTAAGACGGGCTGCTGTCCGCAACTCCACGTCGAAGCGCTTATTTCGCTTCATTCCTTTTTAATTATTATTAAAATATTGTTTGTTGCACCCTGTATAAACCTAGGAAACAGAAGTGTGAAAATAATATGCGTTACAAAACTAAACACAGAACTAATAGATCATACATAAAAACTAAGTATAAACGATGCAAGGAAAACATTATGTATTCATTTTAGTATGCATTTGAGTAAACAAAAGCTATATTATCATAATTTCCGTGTCACGCATTTGCAAAACTACTCGTACATATCTGCAGAAACATAAAAAAGCTAAATTTTATGAATCAGATTTTTGGTACTGCCATGGAATTGACCTGCGGTTCTGAATCTCTGAGTCGTCGAACGGAATTTACATAAGGCAAAACTAGTATTTATTACATAAAACATTGTAGCGGTTTTAAAAACTAAATATTGATGTTATAGCAATGCGGTGTACTTGTAGGTACATGAGACATTTCAGGTTTGTCTCTGGGAGATCTGCATTCTTAAGCTTAGCGCGTGCAACGTGCATTGTCAAACGGGGTTAATAGAGATGCAGGGCTGAATTGGACTGCCGGGGTCGCGGATTGTTCGAGAAAGTTACCGTGGCGCTGGCGCACAGGCAACTGAAGGAACACGGGTGGGTTTTAGTCAGTAAGAGTTTGACACGCCCTTCCGCTCCGCCCGGAGCGGGAGAGGTCATTTGATGATTTCCTAGCCAAAAAAAAAAACAAAGGGTTGAATCGGAACGAAACTTGAAAAGGGCCTTTAACATTGAAATAATATAGTTTGTTGCCAACAAAAGCTCTTATTCGTTAATTATAATACAGTAAACACATTAGAGTCTTTTTTGGCAAGAAACTATATTATTTCAATGTTAAAATCCCTTTTAAAGTTTCGTTCCGATTCATTCCTGCATCTTATTCACCCCGTTTGACGGTAATTTAGATAATCTGAAAAAATGGTTGATCTCTTTTATAGTATTAAAATTATGTCTATCAATTATTTTATTAAAAAGATGTAGATTTTTTCTTACATACCTACATAATATTTTCATAAATGAATTGACAAGGTACCTTCATAATATAAATCTTTTTAAATAGTTCCCTGAGAGATTAGTGGCAACGTAGATTGTAAATGGATATGACAACTCTCTTTTGCAAAATAAAAATGGATTCAATGTCAGCAGCCCGACCCTACAGTAAAATACCATAATATATATGACATAAAGCTGTGGAAGTAGCTAAAATAGACCAAACGCGCGGTTTCCACATCTGTTAACTGTCTTATCTTTCTAACAGCATAAGCGGCCGAGCTTTGCCGCCCCGCAAGAGATGTAACATGGCGTCCCCATTGTAATTTCTCGTCTAGCGTGATTCCTAGGAAACCCGTCTGATTAATAAATTCTAGTTTTTCTCCATTCAATATGATGTCACATTCACAACTTTTAATATTAGGTAATTTAAATCGAATGCATTTTATTTTTCATTTATTGTATGTCAACCAATCTTGGACCTGAAGAATAGAGTTATTCGCGTCATCGTCAAGATTTTGAGACACCACATTCAAAGTTACTTCTTTAAGTCGTGACCGGACACGGACAGCCTACTAATAAATTACTTATGGACTTACGAAATCTATTTTACATTAGCAGCATAGTGTAGGTACATAATTCGCAAAAAAATATTCATTAACCTTTGGTTGTCGGGCACAAGACGCGAGACAAAGATCACTGCCATCTTTAGTTTTTAAGATAGGTATGTAATTGAGACAAAAAAACGTTTACTTATAGTGCTGGGATATAACCAAATACTTTATGTAAAGTGTTAAACGATTTACGTGTTAAAAGTGTTAAGGTATACATATAGCAGACTTTCAGGGTTTGAAAGTGAGATAAAAGATGTTTCGCCACAAAGGACCATTTTTGAAACGATCCTTATACGAGTATTCCAGTTACCCATTAAGGGTAGTTAATCTTCTTCTTCACCTACTTATAATCATCTGCCTAACTTTTTTTCAACTACATAGGGGTCAGCTTCCAGTCTAAACGGATGCAGCTGAATACCAGTATTTTAGATGGAGTGAATGCCCATCTTAACCAGTTAATGGGCAACACGATACTCCTTGGTGGTCCTCCATACCAACATAGGTACATATATATTACTAGTATTCTTCACTACCTTTAAGACGGATAACGATCATGATCAATCTAAAATAATTTAAATAAAACCTTAACAATTCAGAGATGCTACAGGCTGCTACTGAAATAATTATAGGTATAAGTAAAGTATTAAATTAAGTGCTAGTGCTTTAAAAACTAGTGTTAAATTCGTGTCTAGTTAATCAATTCAAGTTTTTACATTTTTAACTACTAAGCTGTAATGATTTTTTACCGCCAAGGTGCCTTCTGCTTAGCAGCCTTAATGTTCTGTCAGTCACGAACTAGAATTAGGTTGAAATTAATAGGTCCCGGTTCTTTTAGGATTGTTTGTTTGATTAAAATTGATAGTCAACGTCATAATGGAAAATAGGCTACAGCTTACCTGGTTTAAAAGTTAACCAACTAAAATCGAATCATACCACCTATTTTTACATTTTCATTTTTAGTTATCATCATCATCATCATCAGCCTATATTCGTCCACTGCTGGACGTAGGCCTCTCCTAGTGAACGCTACTGAGACCGATCTTCGGCTCTCCTCATCCAGTCTCTGCCAGCCGCCTTTCGCAAGGTTTCGCTCCACCTGGCCGGCGGGCGTCACAGACTAAGTTAATTTTTTGTACAATTATTTTATTACTAGCTGACCCGACAGAAGTTGTCCTGACCAAATTTCAATAAATTTGTTTGTGAATTTGTGAAAAACTGTAGGAAAATGGTAAAAATGAGAAAAGAAAACGTATTTCTGAGTGATAATGTTTGAATTTTCGCCGGGAATCATCGAAAACAGGACTTTAACTTTTTCCTGAAATTCAAAATTTTCTGGGTTCTTTTTCTTTCCTTCAAAACCTAATTCGGACTATTACGAACATTATAAAATAAAAAATAGCCATTCGGTCCAGTTGTTCTCAAGTGATGCACTTATCAACGAACAGCAATTCATTTTTATTTACAAATATAGATAGTGTTGATTTTGAGATTGAAGTTCTACTCCTATTTCATTGTTTCTATAGTGGTATATCTAGAGCGGGTTGGGTTGGTCTTTGTCCGATAATATTGAAATAAATAGGTATAGAATTTCGACGAATATATAAAAAAGATGGAGGATGTTCCTAGCTATAATAATTGATTAGGGTTAAGAGATTTGCATGACCAACTCGTTAATTAAATTACGCTCAGAAATGGTCCAAAGACTCATAGTACTTCCTCACGATATCTACTCTAGTAGTTCTGGTTTTACAACTAGTACTAATGGCTCTAAGGACCAAGAAAAACGTGCCTAATCAGGAAAAGCTTATCAGTTAGTTCACGTTGTAGTGTTGTGTAAGTGTTACATAGTAAGAAGAAAATATACGAAGGAGTTGAAAATGTATCGAAAGTGAGCAAGTAAACTTTTCCGTTTGGGTCCGTAATATTGATGTAATTGGCAGAGGAGGCTTTAGTAATTCCTCATGTTTAAATTAATTACTGTATTCTACATGCTATAAATTAAATTGATAAAATATAGTTACATAATTTTATAAGCTATCAGTCTTAAAATAATAAGAATAATAATAAATATACACGTCGCTGAATTCTGGGCCAAGTCCATTTAGATTGCTATCGACACTCTAAGGAGAGAAGTTAATAAATATACATGTATAAGAAAGGCATCATCGGGCATCAAAAAAATGTATTAGTCCTCATCGTTGTCAATAGGAAAAGTGCCCAAAAGGCAAGCAAGCCACGTTTAATAACGCTGATTATTTGGCCATTTTTTTTTTCCGCTCCTACTTTTAATCCCAGAGAATTAAATACCTTAAGCTCAAGCAACAAGAAGCAAAAGCTAATAATTGCGTTCAAAAGGGCGCTAAAAACGGGTCCTTTAAATAGAACGGTAAAACCCAATAATTAAGATGAACAAACCAAAAGGTTAACAAAATGTTACTAGAAGCAACTTTCGACCAGGATCTCTACGTACTGAATTTTTCCACATTAATGCTGTAAAACACTCTAAAAATAGCTATAAAATTAAATTTAAAATATAACATAAAATAGCTAAAAAAAAACCTATCTATAAAATTAATCACATGTTGTATGAACTTTAACAACAATCAAATCAATCACCTAATCTAGATCATCTGTTCTGTATCTAGATCCATAGATACTCAAACAATATTTGAAAGTATCTAAGACCTGCGGGGTAATTACGTAACACACTGACAGTAGGAATAGCTTTCATTTTGACAGTCCAACAACATCCATTGCGTTATTTACGTTGTTGAGCAGACAAATTTTTCGAACATATGAAGAAATGGATTAGCAATATCCTTCAAAATTATTCAGATTCTTATCAATAGTGTGTTGTGCAATTAGGGTGCTGGTTCAGACAAAGCCGATGGGGGATTAATAAATATATTTAATATGTGTGCGTGTTTTTTTAATTTGTAATATTATTATATTTTTGTTTGATTTTCGCACCTTTTAAATTATTTATATTCATGTAGCATAAAAGCATAATCAGCCTATAATGTTCCCACTGCTGGGACACAGGCCTCCTCTCTTTGAGAGGGAATGAGCTGTAATCTACCACGCAGGCCCAGTTCGGGTTGGTAGATATCACATGTCTTCGAAGTTTTGGTTCTAGGACATGCCGGTTTCCTCACGATGTTTTCCTTCACCGTTTTGAGAGCAGTGGTGATGAAATAAATTATACAAAGTAAAGCGCCTGCCTGGGTTCGAGCTCACGACCTACAGCTTGTAAGTCGGGGCCACCACTGGGCCACCAATGCTCAATATTATCACTGCTTATATTCATGTAATTTTATATAATATAATTGTGTTTTTGTGTGTTGTGCTATTTCTTTTCTGTGCACTTTATAAAGGATTTATCTATGTTTATCTGTCTGTTTCATTTGTGTTTGGTCCTTATGGGGTGTGGAACATACAGGATATTCTGCTCGTCAATTTCACCTCCGCGATTAACCTAACCGATGGCCGGTGCAGCAGTGTGACTTTGACGATTGAAAAATGACTGCCTCTTCATTTAACCAACTAGGATAGACACACATACAGAAGATGCTATCCGTAACCCTGAAAAAACATTGTATTGATATTCTGTACATAGGTATAGTTGACATCTTAATTTCTTTACCACTTTTGACAAGATTTCCCAGTAAATTGTAACTTCACTAAGGTTGTATCGACATAGCTAGCAGAGTAAGCAAGATGAAGTGGCGTGGGCTGCCATGTTTCTTGGAGGACTGATGGACGGTGGAGCAGAGGAGTCCTGGAGTGGCGACCGCATATCGGCAAGCGTAGTGTGGGACGCCCGCCAGCTAAATGGACCGACGACCTTAAAAAGGTGGCTAGGACAGACTGGATGCGAATGGCGGGTGTTTTGGCGCAGCCTGGGAGAGACCTATGTCCAGCCGTGCTTGAGCACAATCCGGCTGAGTTGATTGACTAACGTTGAAACTATCTAAAATAGACAAATAGACCTTGTTGTTTTATGACGTACATGTGACATTTAACTTTAGGCTGGTAATACAATTATTGGGTTGACTATACAAGATATTATGAAGATGAGTATTAATTATGTTTTTGGCAAATTATATTGACCCGTAGAAGGGGTTCGTGGCTAAATGATACCAACGGGTCGATCGTAGGTTAAGCTACGCTTGCCGCGGTCGGCTCGCGGATGGGTGACCATCCATGAGACCTTTGACAGTCGTTACGGGTAGTTTGAAGCCCAGAAGTGTGTCAACCAATCTTACCAAGCGGTATCGTGATACCTAGTTACTGGGTGGTAGAGGTCAGATAGGCAGTCGCTCCATGTGAAATTCTCGTATTCAGCTGCATCCGGTTAGACTATAAGCCGACCCAACATTTGGGAATCATGAGTTGGGAAAAGTCTAGGCAGATTGTTTTAATTGGCCCGAAAAACGAGTTAAGAAATATCCAGCGAATATGTGGAAATTATTTAGTTCATTAATGCCTCGTCTTTACAAGATTTGGACATGGAAACTAATGTAGCAAGCAAGCCGACAAGCACGAAATAATAATGATATCGATTCACGCAATGCAATTAAACATTCAAGATCACGATCCAGACAGTGAACTGATATGAATCGATACTTTTGTTTGGAATCGATATGATGTGATGTTTCGAGTTTGTAAATGGCACAGTTTTACAGAGAATTATTAAGATGAATAACTATAACTTGATCACATAATGTCACGCCTGTAATCCCCGAAAGGTTAGCAGAGGTGTACCTATAGTACAGCCACATTTTGCGAATTATGTTTAAGTCCCATGTAACAGATAGCGAGCCGATTGCCATCAACTGGGTACAAATCCAGACCCCCGGCTGCTATTGAGAAATTCGTCTTGGAAAACAATAACACTTTGCCTAATCTAGGAATCGAACCCAGGACTTCATGCTCAGCGGTAGCGCTTGTGAATTTGATCATTTTTAATTTATGTTTACCTACAGTCTAATGATTGAGTTTGATGCAGTTATTCAAAAATTCATTTTTTAAACATTATTTTATGCATAAAAAAATAACCTATCTTTCCTGAAATCCATGGGAAGAAGAAGTAACGATATTTTGTATTTTAACATTAACACATACATTTTTTTTATTTAAACTTATTAAAGCAAATATATAACAATGCTGGTGCTATATTTCTAAACGTTCAACATATTTAAATACTTAGTTCCGTTTATAAATTTATTGATCTCCATGTTCTGCATTTAGTTGCAAAAACATGGTCACTAAATCATAAAGAAGTAATTGCATTGTATTGAATGTTTGTAAAAGCCGAAGTGCAAAATCTAAAAATAAATAAGTAGGTACACGAATCTGGCACCAAAAGATCAATGGTACTTTTCCCCATAGATACTAAGTTAATGGAATCCTTGAAAAAATACACCGAGACTTGACACGCGAGGTCGATCACGTTCGGTAGCTCAAAAAAGCTTCGAACTAATTACGTGATGTATCATAGCTTTGCTTCATTATCTTAGCTATAAAATGACGTCAGACGCGTGTGTTCAGGATCGACAGCAGATGGTATATAATGGGTCAGTCGACTCGCAGTATCACAGTTCAACTTGAGCTTCATCCACATTAGGTTTTGAGTGTTCCGACAACTACTACACAAAATGAAACTGGTAATTAATCATTGTGCAAAATATTTAGCATTGTTATATAAAAAGAGCTCAATTTTTTTTTTTTAATTATTGAATGTCCTTCAAGAGTATATAATAATTTTAATTGGAAAACCAACTTACAATACAAAACATAGATTTTTCAAAAATATACTTTTACAAATTTACTGACGTCGTGAAAACAGTGAAATTTATCTTTTATTTTAGAAGACATTCGAAAGTTTTTCAATACACTTAATATGCCGATTAGGATCTTAATACATCCGTCCATTACTGATTATCTTTCTCTCTCCACAGTTCGTGATCGCCGCACTCGTCGCCGTGGCCGCCGCAGGTCGTCTGGAACATTTGGAACGTTCCTACCTTCCTCCTGACAACTCCATTGGCGTTGCCAGGTCCTCCTTCGGATCCAACGGCGGCGTCGGCTCTCCCAGTTCCCACGGATCTTTCGGAGCTAACTCTGGTGCCTTCGGCGCTGCTGGAGCTGGTCTGCACGGTCACAACGCTGGTGCCACCTCCGACCAGTACCTGCCCCCTGATCACGGACCTTCTGCTTCCAACGGTGGTTCCCAGTTTGGCGGTTCTCTTCAGGGTAAGTCACACCAAAATTATACTGACAAACATACATAACCTTACGCTTGTAATCCTGAAGGGTTAAGCACAGGTGTAGCTATAGTACACTCACATTTCGCCAGGCTGCAAAATTCACCAAAATCATTTCAACCAAAAACTACTATATTCAAATAGTTTTATGAACATAAATCAAAATAAAATATACTACAAATTATTAAGTTAAGATGGCAATCAAACGATTGCATCGGAATGTCAATTATTGAAATAAAATATTGCGGTTTTAATTATGACTTCAAAATCAATATTGTGATGTTTTTATGGCTAATTGGTTTTAATATGATTAATGCGTTGTAAATCATGATACCTACGGGTTTTATCTTTTAAAAACCGCATTTTATTGAATGAACAGATTAAATTCAGATACCTACCTACTGTCATTGATAACACACTTAATGACTTCTAAATTTTTACAGCTGTAAGATAGTTTTCAAATCCCACAAGTTATAAGTAAAAGTTGTGCTGAACTAAAAGATTATTTCTTTCGTTATCCACAGGATTCGGTGGCCAGCAAAACTTCCGCAGCCAGCAGCACAGCGGTCACCAGGCTGCCCCTGCCCAGCAGTACGGTGCCCCCAGCTCTCAGTTCGGATCTCCTCAGGCTGGCAGCTCATTCGGCGCCCCCAGCTATCAACAGCAGTATTCCCAGCAGTCCGCTGCTGCCAGCCGTCAGTACCTGGCTCCCAAAACTGGCTCCTACCAGCAACCTCCGCAGCAAGCCTTCGATGAACAAACCGGATACCATTACTAAGTGCGTGGATAAAATGTAGTTGTCTTAGTCAATTGAACTGTTTGTTTGTATGTATAATAAATAGCTGTATATATTATTTTGGCTATTACTTTTCTTCCTATATTCACCTTAATCATATTGAAGTAAAGAATGCTTGTTTTCTTACGTTAAAATAATGGCCATAACGACTATACATCTAGACATGGCCTTTTATTAAAAGGGTAAATAAATTATGGCTGTTGCCTATGGTATAAATAGGAAAGAAAGAAAGAAAATACGTTTATTTGCGGTAAACATGACGCAAAAAAAACACACTAACATAAAAAAGAACGAGTTGGGGGAAAATATGCGTCACATTCACGCAAAACGGCAATCGCTCATTCGCTCGAGACAGAGCCACAGCGCTGGTTTTCAGCGATAGCCGGCGCTGACGTGATGACGTCAACCAGTGCAGCATACGAAAATTAAAAATAAACAAAAAAAATAAGAAATAAAATAAATACACTATACCTAGTTCAAAATTTATAAAAACATAGATAATATTTAAAAAGTGGTAACATTCCGGTAATAATTCACGTATCGTTTGATTTAGCAATGTTGAAATGGTGCTGTTTTCATTTAGTTTCGTATTTGTTGGTGTCTTTGCCAATTATATAACATTACATAAAATAACGCCTGTAATCCCCGAAGGATTAGGCAGAGATGTACCTGAGATATAGGTACCCATATTTCGCAAATACTTCGATATAATCAACTAATCATTGTCGAATATATATCTACCAACAGGGCCAGCAAATACTGCAATAAAAAATGAGCCTTAGAAAAATTACTTTTTTCGAGAAATGTTGAGCGTAAAATTAGTGAATTAGTGATCGCTAATTTGGCAAGGTCGAAGTTTAATCCAACTTTAACACTTCACAATACAAATGATCTATGTCATTAGGCTACTTTAACAAATGGACTATTATTATTCTCAGCGCTAATGGATTCTTGTTAACTACTTATAGATTAATTTTTGTCTAGCATTATTTAAAAAAAAAGTGTAACAAATTTAAATACCCCACAACTGATACAAAAGTATCAACAAAAACAAAAAAAAGACTTTTCAAAATCGGTCTAAATTTGATGAAAATGTCGATTAATATACATAAAAAAAATACACACGTTTATAACCTATTCCTTTTTATGAAATCGGTTAAAAATTCAATGGCAGATAGCAGAAGCATTGAAATTGTATCTGCAAAGAGTACGATTTCCTTTTCTGAATCTATAAGCATGGTGCCTAATGTGCTACAAATATAAAAACCCACAACTCTACTAATTTTCCGAAAATTGAAAATGGCAGAAGAATTGAAATTATATTGTAAAGCACAATTTACATTTCTGAATCGACTAGCACACTGTCTAAGCTTTCTTCGGTGATTGTAAAAAAAAATCATGACTACAACTAGGAGTCCGGATAATTTCATTTAAAATTTAATTGTTAAGAACTGTACAAAGAAAATACCATGAATGCAGGTAAATTTTAAAACACAGACGTACAGTTACCAACTACAAAAAGATTAAAATAATTAATTTAAATTGCACTCAATGTAATGTTCAAAAGAATCGGATATTTTATTCCTATAAAAGACAAATTAAATAAAACAAGCTCTGTGTAAAATTTCAACTATGAGGAAATCGTTAGTAAAAGAAAAACAAACACTAAAACTAGAATGTCTATAAAAATCAACAAAAGCGATGGTAGTTCGACAATCTTCTCACAACTCGTGTCAACTACCCACAACTATAGGTTTGGTAAATGTCGTTTTATTTTCCGCTATAAATTAAGTAAAACAGGTAATATCTAATATATAAAATTCTCGTGTCACAGTTTTCGTTGCCATACTCCTCCGAAACGGCTTAACCGATTTTGATGAAATTTTTTGTGCTTATCCGGTATCTATGAGAATCGGCCAACATCTTTTTTTTTTTTTTTTTTTTTTGGTAGGTAGGGTAGGGAGTTAGGGAGGTAGGTAGGTAGGTAGGGTAGGTAGGTAGGTAGGGTAGGTAGGTAGGGTAGGTAGGTAGGTAGGGTAGGTAGGTAGGGTAGGTAGGTAGGGCACGCCGTAGATAAGTACCGCAACCCGTGCGAAGCCGGGGCGGGCAGCTAGTAGATTATAATTGTGTAATGTATTTGAACTGATAATTACTCCTATTCATTATTTTTCTTGCTGATGTCAATTACAACCTACGTCATCAGATGCCAACAGAAGATGTGTAGTAATGTAGTCCATTCATTACTAACTGAGACCACGTCATCTAAAGCCATTATTAAACATAGCAACAGACTGATAAAACTTAAAAAAAGAAAACAAAAAATGTATATTAAAGGGCCTATTCATCATGGCAAACGTATCTACAGTCATATTGGGTATATCCATACAACCCATCTAATTGTGATGGAGGGAAAGCAGAATAATAATGAAAAAGCAGTATTGTAAAAGATTAAGACGTCACAAATCGAAACTCAGCTGAGAAAAAAACCAATAAACCTGACTCGGGAATCAAACCCAAGACCGTAAACCAGACAGTGGTTCTTGCAACCACTAATCACATGACCAGCGATACAGTCGAAAGAAGCCCACAAGATTACACAATATATTGCCAAACGATATATAATCGATTTCATTGAATGGAAAGCATTCAAGAGTTCAGTGTCTGGGTCGTGATCTTGAAAACTGTAATTACCTACGATGCGTCACTAATGATACCAAGCTGTGTTGTATATAACCGTATGATTTATTAATTAAGACAAATATCTCATTTTAATTGAAAGCCCGCTCAATGAATGATTGCTCAATGAGAGTCGAAATACATATTTAGTATATAGTAAGGAATACAAGGTTGGGAAAGGAATGCAAAATATTGAATGGCGTTTTATAAACCACCGCGTTTTTTTAACCTGTGGGTCAGCTGTACTCAGCGGGCACTCAATGCCCTTCGTGTTCAATATAATAACTCCTTCAGGATGCTGTTGGGGCTATCGAGATGCTGTAGTGCGTGTGGCATGTTTATGGAGGCTAAGATTGATGGCTTTCATGCCATCATGAGAAAGAGAGCGGCCTCCATATTGCACCGTATCCGAGCAAGCTCCAACAGCATTCTAAAAGTAATAGCGGGCCGTCTAGACAGTCCTTTTCTTGGGCACTGGATTGCACTCCATGTGTCCAACTAAATATGATTTTGATTGATGTTTATAATTTTATTTTTTGTGTTTTACTAACATAGCTCTTAAGCATTTACTAACACAATTATGGATGCCTTGTCTGAAATAAACTGATTATATATATATAATCTAAACTGATTTGTTTCTATATGAGTTAAACAGAGTACGGTAAAATAGATATCATTAATTTGAAAATACCAAGAAAGTTAAAGTTTTACGCACTAATACCGTTATGTTCTATGGTTTACGACAAAGCTCTTAGACTTTAAAGGCTTTCGAAGTTTTTATTAACGTGTGCTTCTTTGTTTAAATCCAAAATATTTTATTCGTGTTGATCGGCAAAAAAATAAAAATCCGTTTGACGCACAGTTATCACGTTTTTTAAACCACGATTTTTACGATTTTGTCAGTTCCTAGAACACGTGCCAGATCGATTATAAAATCATTAATATCTTCATGACTGTTATCAAATCAACTAGATTTTTGCTCGCATTTGAGCTAGCTCAAGAAGATTAAACCTCTTCTCATTTGTTTGTTAAAACATTATGATTATCAATTTGATGTTTTGTAATATCAAAACACCAAATGGATAATCATCATGTTGTCGATTTCAGTAAAATTCAAGAATAATATCATACACATCTATTTTTATTAGTTATACATACAAATAATTATTCAATTGACTAAATCGGTTAAATTTAGAACTACAACTGCTACCATTTAGTATTGGTATCCGGTCTGTTCATCGAAGGCTTGCTGAGGAGGTTGCTGGTATGAGCCGGTTTTGGGAGCCAGGTACTGACGGCTGGCAGCCGCGGACTGTTGGGGGTACTGCTGGTAGCTGGAGGTGTCGAACGAGCTGCCAGCCTGAGGAGATCCGAATTGGGAGCTTGGGGCAGCGTACTGCTGGGCAGGGGCAGCCTGGTGACCGCTGTGCTGCTGGCTGTGGAAGTTCTGCTGGGCGGCGAATCCTGAGAGAAACGAGAATTTTTAGTTTTGGAATACTGTTTAGTAATCGCAGTGAGCTAGTGCCAGTATTGATATAGTAGGACAGCTTATTCATTTAATTAAAACTGGACAGATGACTGTTTAAATATTTTTAACATGCCAAATAGCTTCTTTCTTACCTTGAAAGGCGCCAGCAAATTGGGGCGCACCGTTGGAAGCAGAAGGTCCGTGGTCAGGAGGCAGGTATTGGTTGGAGGTGGCTCCAGCGAAGTTACCGCCAGCGTTGTGACCGTGCAGACTGGCTCCAGCAGCGCCGAAAGCATCAGAGTTGGCACCGAAGGATCCGTGGGAGCTGGGAGAACCGAAACCACCGTTTGAACCGTGGGGAGGAAGGTAAGAGCGTTCCAGGTGTTCCAGACGACCTGCGGCGGCCACGGCAACAAGGGCAGCGATCACGAACTATAAACACAAAATATGGTCTTAAATACACTTTTCCTTTGGAATAAATTAATGACGGAGAGGGTTAATTTACAACGCCGATTATTTAAATATTGCTAAAATGAAATTCTAAACTCAACAAAAAACACTGATTGCGAATAGCATGGTCAATGGTCAATGGTTTGATAGGAGCTAGAGATCATAATTAGCACACTCGAGATCAAATTACACTTTTCTTCAGACATATTTTTTGAATGGAAAGAGTGTGGTTTGACGGCTCAAAATTTTTAAACACCAATATAAAATTCAATATTTCAACTGCAATTGAAAAGATTTTCAGCCAAACAAAGATCAATTAATTACCAGTTTCATTTTGTGTAGTAGTTGTCGCAACACTCAAAACCTAATGTGGATGAAGCTCAAGTTGAACTGTGATGCTGCGAGTCGACTGACCTATTATATACCATCTGCTGTCGATCCTGAACACACGCGTCTGACGTCATTTTATACCTTAAATAATAAAATAAAGTTATAGGCGAAGTAACTAGTTCGAGTTTTTTAAGCTACTGAACGTGATTGACCTCGTCTGCCAAATTTCTCTGTAATTTTCAAGGATATTAGTCAGAATTCTATGGACAAAGGAGTAGAATACGACGTGGTATTTTAGTACCTAGTAACTAGATTTTACAAGTGATTATAAAAGTACTCTTGTTATACATTATTTTAATTAAATAAACGCCAATTTTCTTTCTACGACGTCTTGGCTGAATTAAAAATTGCCTTAATACCTATGACGATGTAAATGACCTCTACAAAGTATTACATTACTCTGGACCTCCAAGTTTCTTTATTAAAAGTGAACTTTTACGGGAAAGCTCGAAAAGCCAATGAATTTTTTTGATATTTGATCTCGGTCTCGATTACATGGGATTTAAACAAAACTGGTGAATTCTGGGTACACAAGTATAGGTCCACGCGAGGTATGTGTGATGTAATCAATACTTAATTTATTATTGCAATAATCTAGATCATCGTGCCACAGAAGCCATCACGTTTAAAGGAAAAGATCTAATACAGACTAAAGTATTGCAAGTAATTGATCCGTATCAGTAATCAACTCACTGTCTGGGTCGCGAACTATAGATTACAATGCTTGTGAAAACATCGTGTAAATGGCATATTGCTAAATAGATTATTATTGTTTTCGGTAAACAAAAAAAAAAACAAGAAAGAAATTTGACAACTGAGTCACAGCAGATGTTTAGGGTTCCATACCCCCAAAGGGTGCCCTATTACTAAGCCTCCACTGTCTGTCCGTCCGTCCTTCCGTCTGTCTGTCAGCGGGCTGTATCTCATTAACCATTCTAGTTACACAGTTAACATTTCAGAGTGTGTATTTCTATTGCCGCTATAACAACAAATAATAAAAGTAAAATAAAGTTAAAAATTAAAGGTGGTCTCTATACACGAAACGCGTTTTTTTCAGCGTCGTTTGTCGTGTGGTATGGAAGCCTTAGTGTGCGAGTCGGACTCGCACTTAGCCGGTTTTTAATGATATTGTTCGTATACTTACTTTTCATATTCAAAATTATTAAAAGTCGAAATCTTAATGAAACAGAACTTGAATGTTTCATGTCCACTCTTAAGCCAAGTATTAATACGTCTTCGTATTAAGTATTAATTCATATAACTTTTTGAGAGTTTTAAATCTCTGAAAAGATGAAGTCTTAATAAGGCTTAAGCCCTGTATGTGTAATTTTGAGAAACATTTGCAAAAAAAAAAAACATTGGTTTGTTTGTTGTTAGTTTCACTGAAGATTTTATAGTGCACAATAGAATTATAAAATAGTACATGTTATAATAATCACATAAGCCAGTGAGGCTGAACAGTTCTGGAGTAGCGACTGCGAAACGGAAGGCGCAGCTAGGGTAGACGTATGTACAAGGTTGGTCGATGACATGATGAAGGTCGCAGATGTCCCCTGAAAGTAATTAGCACAGGAACACAGGCTTAGGGCGAATAACTCGGTGGCCTTGCACAAGTCCGAGGCCATGTGTTTTCATGGTCCTCGGAACGCGCCACTGTCGGGTTCCCAAATAACGGTAGGAGGGGTTCACATCGGCGTCGAGTCGACGATGAAGTACCTGGGACTCGTTCTCGACAGCCGGTGGAACTTCGTCGAGCATTTCCGACGTTTGGCTCCCAGACTGCAGCGGGCCGGGGCTGCCTTGAAGCGGCTCTTGCCCAATCTAGGGGGACCAAACGCCTCCTGCCGGAGGCTCTACGTGGGGGTCGTGCGGTCCATGGCCCTTTACGGGGCACCGGTGTGGGCGCGTTCATTGAGGCTCCGGCCAGCCCGCCGGTTGAACGCGTCCCAAAGGGTCATGGCCATCCGGATGGTTCGGGGATACCGCACGGTCTCCTGCGAGGCGGCGAGCCTCCTAGCCGGATTGCCGCCGTGGGGTCTGGAGGCAAAAGTCCTCGCGCACGTTTGGGAGTGGCGCGAGGAGGCGAAACGCCGGGGCATAACTCCGCTACCGCGAGAAATCGCGGCACAGCGGACAGAGCTCCGGCGGGATCTCATGGCGGCATGGAGAGTGCGACTGTCGCAACCCAGCGCAGGGCACGCCACAATTGCGGCGGTAAGACCCCTCTTTGAGGAGTGGCTTGAGAGGCGCCACGGCGTCCTCACCTTCCACCTGACGCAGGTCCTCACCGGACATGGCTGTTTCGGGAGGTTCCTGTTTCGGATAAGGCGGGAGGAAACGCCCGGGTGTTATCATTGTGTGGATCGACCGGAGGACACGGTGGAGCATACGGTGGAGGTCTGCCCGACTTGGGCGGAGCACCGCCGTGTCCTCGTGGGGGCGATCGGCGGCGGCGACCTCTCGCGTCCGGCCCTGGTTCAGGCCATGGTACAGAGCGAGAGGGAATGGGAAGCCGTCACCTCCTTCTGCGAAGCAGTAATTCTCGCGAAGGAGGAGGCGGAGCGCGAAAGGAAGAAGCATTCTCTGCGCCCTCGCGCCCCTAGCCGCCGCAGGAGGAGGAGACACCCTGGGCGTCGGGAGTCGATTGCCGACTCCCGGCCACCGTAGGCGCGGGCTTGCGGACGGCGAGCAATGGGCAGCTCGCCGTCCGGTAAGGACCAGGCCCGGGTCGACGGCGCGTCGTTTCCACGCGCGCCTCAAAGAGATGTCAGCACCATTGACGGTGTCCGATAGGACCGATGCCTGCCGGGGTCGCGGATTGTTCGAAAGAGTTACCGTGGTCCTGGCGCACAGGCAACTGAAGGAACACGGGTGGGTTTTAGTCAGTAAGAGTCTGACACGTCCTTCCGCTCCGCCCAGAGCGGGAGAGGTCATTTGATGATTTACCAACCAAAAAAAAAAAAAAAAACTTTTTACTGGTGCTGGACACTGTAGTTCGCCAGGTATAATTGACATTAGACACTTGAATCTCAAAGACATGTATTGATTATGACTAAATACCCATCCTTTTTTTATATTATCTACATCTACATTATCTATAAGCGACATTATAGTATCTTGCATGATTAAGCTTCATATGCCATACTAAGGCTAAATAGAATATAAGACCAAATAATTTAACATGTGGAACCACCGATTGTACTTACTCTATTTAAATGTGAATAAATGAATATGAATATGAATTAGACCGAAGAGTCTTGTTTCGGTATTAGTTTGACTCTGTGCATCGAACCATATTTCAGGAATACGACGGAGACTGGTTGGAAAGACAGCTAAAACAGGCAGCCTGGAAGAATACACTAGACTAGGTCAAGATCTATCCGCTAATTTAGCTTTGATGATGATGAGTTTAGGATAGTCCTTTTTTTTATAATTTTTTCTTCTTTCTATTCTTCTTTTTGTCCACTGCTTATGGCCAAAAATAACAACACAGTGAGTCCCACACAGCACGCTAATTGCGTAACGCACTATTGATAAGAATCTGAATAATTTTGAAGGATATTGCTAATCCATTACTTCATATGTTCGAAAAATGTGTCTGCTCAACAACAGAAATAACGCAATGGATGTTGCTGGACCGTCAAAATGAAAGCCGTTCCTACTGAACAAGTGTGTTACGCAATTACCCCGCAGGAGCAAAAGGCAATGCGGCAGGCCCAGGTGGAGACGGCGGGACTAGCTCGACTTTGTCCATAAGGATTGGCAACAAACAGCAGTAGATAGGGATAAGTGGAGGGAAGAGAGGCCTTTGCCCTGCTGTGGGACACAAACGGCTGATATTGCATGTATTAATTGTCCATTGATATCATCAAAATAATGATTTTATTTGCGTAAGAATAAGGGTCGCATTAGCTTACTTTTCTCATCAATGTATAGTCAAAATGCGCTCTATGAATCTAACCCATGGTTTCTACCAACCTAACGAAGAAAGTCAAAAAGCAGGTTAACGTAATATCTATATCATTTTGTATTCTGTTTCTCTGTTAGATAGATAGAAGGTTAGCTGTATGTACACCAAGATTGTAACAAAACTTAATAAGCTTTGTATGTATACAAAAGTTAAAGTTAAAATTCAAAACTTCCCCGACATAAACAAAATCCTTTGAAAACGGCTGAACAGACTTTCTACTTTGTTTTTTTAGCTAAGAACACTCTATCAAGTCACCTTTTAAACAAAACAAAATCGGTTCAGCCGATTGGGAGGTACGATGCCACAGACAGACACAGATACTCACGTTAAACTTATAATATCCCTTTTTATCCATCGGGGGTTAAAAATCCACAACATACATATGAATAACCAGGATTAGTCGGCAATTCACAGCAAACGATAAACGAAATCACAATCGGAATTGCGTGCATCATCATCACTTTTTGCACACAATTTAATTTTAGACTAATGTGATACGTAGTATTTGTAAACTGAATGGGTGTCTGATCAGTGCCTTTCTATTCCGTCAAAATCTCACCGTGAAAACTTAGGTGAAGTGAGCTTGATGTGAACTGTCAATAATGTCAAACCCTAGCCTCAGGTGGACAGCCAGCTCACTTCTAGCTCACCTCACTTATGTTTTCACGGTAAGAATTTTTCGGAATAGACACAGATGTATCAAAGTTGACGGAGCAAAAGGAGCATGTCCTATCCATTCGAAAAAGGTGTGAGTTTTGTTAATATTTTGATAATTTTAAATTAATTATAATAATTCTAATAATTCATATACTATGTTAAATATTATAATTATTAATTATTATAATATTCATAATTCTAATTATAATTTTTTTTTAGTCAATTTCAGTAAAATTCAAGAATAATGTTATACACAACTATTTTTATTAGTTATACATACAAATAATTATTCAATTGACTAAATCGGTTACTTTTAAAACTACAACTGCAACCACTTAGTATTGGTATCCGGATTGTTCATCGAAGGCTTGCTGAGGAGGTTGCTGGTAGGAGCCGGTTTTGGGAGCCAGGTACTGACGGCTGGCGGCCGCGGACTGTTGGGGGTACTGCTGGTAGCTGCGGGCGCCGAACGAGCTCCCAGCCTGAGGAGATCTGGATTGGGAGCTTGGGGCAGCGTACTGCTGGGCAGGGGCAGCCTGGTGACCGCTGTACTGCTGGCTGCGGAAGTTCTGCTGGGCGCCGAATCCTGATAGAAACGAGAATTTTTAGTTTTGGAATATTGTTTAGTAATCACAGTGAACTAGTGCCAGTATTGATATAGTAGAAGAGCTTTTTCATTTAATTATAACTGGGCAGATGACTGTTTAAATATGTTTACGATGCCAAATAGCTTCTTTCTTACCTTGAAGGGAACCAGCAAACTGGGGCGCGGCGTTGGAAGCAGAAGGTCCGTGGTCAGGAGGCAGGTATTGGTTGGAGGTGGCTCCAGCGAAGTTACCTCCAGCGTCGTGACCGCGCAGACTAGCTCCAGCAGCGCCGAAAGCACCAGAGTTGGCACCGAAGGATCCGTGGGAGCTGGGAGAACCGAAACCACCGTTTGAACCGTGGGGAGGAAGGTAAGAGCGTTCCAGGTGTTCCAGACGACCTGCGGTGGCCACGGCAACAAGGGTAGCGATCACGAACTGTAAAAACAAAATATGGTCTTAATTAATACACTTTTCCTTTGGAATCAATTAATGACGGAGAGGATTAAAACAACGCCGATTTTTTAATCAGTGCCAAAATCAAATTTTATGTCTCAAGTTTATCAAAAAACTGATTGTGAATAGTATGGTCAATGTCAATTTGATATGATAGGAGCTAGAGATCATAATTAGCACACTCGAGATCAAATTACACTTTTCTCCAGACATATTTTTTTAATAGAAAAAGTGTGGATTGACGGCTCAAATTTTTAAACACCAATATGAAATTCAATATTTAAACTGCAATAGAAAACAATGAAAAACATTGAAAAGATTTTGCGCCAAACAAAGATCAATTAATTACCAGTTTCATTTTGTATTGTAGTTGTCGGAACACTCAAAACCTAATGTGGATGAAGCTCACGTTGAACTGTGATGCTGCGAGTCGACTGACCTATTATATACCATTAGCTGCCGATCCTGAACACACGCGTCTGACGTCATTTTATACCTTAAATAAAAAACTTAAGTGATGATACGCGAAGTAATTAGTTCGAGTTTTTTGAAGCTACTGAACGTGATTGACCTCATGTGCCAAATTCCTCTGTAATTTTCAAGGATATTAATCAGAATTCAATGGACAAAAGACCAGAATACGACGTGGTCTTTTAGTTCCTAGTAACTAGATTTTGCGAGTGATTATAAAAATACTCTTGTTGTACATTATTTTCATTAAATAAACGCCAATTTTCCTTCTACGACGTCTTGGCTGAATTAAAAACTTCCTTTATACCTATGACGATATAAATGACCTCTGCAAAGTTTAACATTACTATGGACTGCTAAGTCTCTGTACTGAAATTGAACTTATTCGGGAAAGCTCGAAAAGCCAACGAATTTTTTTGATATTTGATCCCGGTTGAGGGTAATAGGCTCCTAGGATAGGACGCTGGAGGTATGGTAGGATGGGATTTAAACATAACTGGTGAATTGTGGTTACACAACTGTAGGTACACGCTAGGTATGTGTGATATTATTAATCCTCAATTCTTTATTGCATTAATCTAGATCATCGTGTCATGATCATCGTACAGACGAAAGTATTGCAAGTAATTGATCCGTATCAGTAATTGGATCACTGTCTGGGTCGCGATCTTGAATATTAGATTATAATGCGTGTAAAAACATCGTATACGTGGCATATTTGACAACTGAGTAACAGCAGTTTTTAGGGTTCCGTACCCAAAGGGTGCCAACGGAACCCTATTACTAAGCTTCCGCTGCCCGTCCGTCCGTTTGTCTGTCCGTCTGTCAGCGGGCTGTATGTCATAAACCATAATAGGTACACAGTTGAAATTTTCACAGAGTGTGTATTTTTGTTGCCACTATAAATAATAAAAATAAAATAAATTAAAAATTAAAGGGGTCTCCATACAGCAAACGTGTTTTTGGCAGCGGTTTTGTCTTGTCGTACAGAACCCTTTGTGTGCGAGTCCGACTCGCACATGCCCGGCTTTTAATGGTATTTTTCGTATACTTACTTTTCATATTCAAAATTATTAAAAGTCGAAAATCTTAATGAAGCAGAACTTGAGAGTTTCATGTCCACTCTTACGCCAGATATTAACACGTCTTCCAAATTCATATAACTTTTTGAGAGTTTTAAATCTCTCAAAAGATGTAGTCTTAATAAGGCTTAAGCCCTGTATGTGTAGTTCTGAGAAACATTTGCAAAAAAAGAAAAAATATTTCATTGGTTTGTTTGTTGTTAGTTTCACTGAAGATTGTATAGTGCACATTAGAATTATAAAAAAGTACATATAATAATAATCACATAAGCCAGTGGGGCTGAACAGTTCTGGAGTAGCGACGGCGAAACGAAAGGCGCAGCTAGGATAGGCGTATGTACAAGGTTGGTCGATGACCTGATGAAGGTCACAGAAGTCCCCTGAAAGTAATGGATATTGATAAATAAATATAAATATTTATATAAACTAATGCACAGGACCACCAAATGTTGTGGCGATTCTGGTGGCTTAGAGCGAATAACTCTAGAACACGACATCTACTCAATAGCAAACCAGAAGTTTGTCCAAGCCGAGGAACATCCACATAAATAAATAAGAGATATTAATTAGACCGAAGAGTCGTAGTTCAGTATAAGTTTGACTCTGTGCATCGAACCATATTTCAGGAATACGACGGAGACTGGTTGGAAAGACAGCTAAAACAGGCAGCCTGGAAGAATACACTAGACTAGGTCAAGATCTAACTGCTAATTTAGCTTTGATGATGATGATGTCATCTTATTTTTCTTATTTTTTTATTTTAATCCATTCTATGTTTATATTATTCTGACATTGTATACCGTTTTGTTATTATATTGAATTTTAATTGAAATTGATCGTGATTATAAAGTATGGATTTAATTTGTACGCTTCAATGCAAGGCATAGATGGACTCGCTATTTAATATTTACTTGGAACACCCCTGTACTACCTATGTCTACCAATAAAGATTTCATTTTCATTTTCATTTGATTTTAGGATAATCCTTTTCTTTTTTGTACGTTTTTCTTCGTTCTATTCTTTTTTATCCACTGCTTATGGCCAAAAATAACAACACAGTGGGTCCCACACAGCACACTAATTGCGTAACACACTATCAATCACAATCTGAATCATTTTGAAACCTATTGCTAATCCATTACTTCATATGTTCGAAAAATTTGTCTGCTCAAGAACGTAAAATATCGCAATGAATTTTGTTGAACTGTTAAAATGAAAGCCATTCCTACTGAACAAGTGTGTTACGCAATTACCCCGCAGGAGCAAACGGCAAAGCGGCAGGCCCAGGTGGAGACGGCGGGACTAGCTCGACTTTTTCCATAAGGATTGGCAACAAACAGCAGTAGATAGGGATAAGTGGAGGGAAGAGAGGCCTTCGACCTGCTGTGGGACACAAACGGCTGATATTGTAGGTATTAATTGTCCATTGATATCATCAAAATAATGATTTTATTTGCCTAAAAATAAGTTTCGCATTAGCTTACGTTTCTTATCAATGTATAGTCAAAGTGCGCTCTATGAATCACCAACCCATGGTTTCAATCAATCTAACAAAGAAAGTCAAAAAGCAGGTTGACGTAATATCTGAATTATGTTGTATTCTGTTTCTCTGTTAGATAGATAGAAGGTTAGCTGTATGTACACCAAGATTGTAACAAAACTTAATAAGCTTTGTATGTATATAAAAGTTAAAATTTATAAATCCTCCGACATAAACAAAATCTTTTAAAAACTGCTGAACAGATTGTCTACTTTGTTTTTTTAGCTAAGAACACTCTATCAAGTAACCTTTTAAACAAAACAAAATTGGTTCAGCCAATTGGGAGGTACGATGCCACAGACAGACACAGATACTCACGTTAAACGTATAATATCCCTTTTTATCCATCGGGGGTTAAAAATCCACAACATACATATGAATAACCAGGATTAGTCGGCAATTCACAGCAAACGATAAACGAAATCACAATCGGAATTGCGTGCATCATCATCACTTTTTGCACACAATTTAATTTTAGATTAATGTGATACGTAATGTTTGTAAACTGAATAGGTGTCTGATCAGTGCCTTTCTATTCTGTCAAAATCTCACCGTGAAAACTTAGGTGAAGTGAGCGTGATGTGAACTGTCAATAATGTCAAACCCTAGCCTCAGGTGGACAGCCAGCTCACTTCTAGCTCACCTCACTTATGTTTTCACGGTAAGAATTTTTCGGAATAGACGCAGATGTATCAAAGTTGACGGAGCATGTCCTATCCATTGGAACAAGGTGTGAGCTTTGGTGTTTTAAAAAAAATCAAAATAGGATTTTATCGGTAGCTGGAACACGTGCCTGAACGATTATAAAATCATTAATATCTTCATGACTGCTATCAAATCAACTAAATTTTCGCTCTTTTGAGCTAGCTCAAAGAAGATTAAACCCCTTCTAATTTGTTTGTTAAAGCATTATGATTATCAATTTGATGTTTTGATATTATTGTCGGTTTCAGTTAAATTCAAGAATAATATTATACACAGCTATTTTTATTAGTTATACATACAAATAATTATTCAATTGACTAAATCGGTTAAATTTAGAACAACAACTGCAACCACTTAGTATTGGTATCCGGATTGTTCATCGAAAGCTTGCTGAGGAGGTTGCTGGTAGGAGCCGGTTTTGGGAGCCAGGTACTGACGGCTGGCGGCCGCGGACTGTTGGGGATACTGCTGGTAGCTGGGGGCGCCAAACGAACTGCCAGCCTGAGGAGATCTGAATTGGGAGCTGGGTGCACCGTACTGCTGGGCAGGAGCAGCCTGGTGACCGCTGTACTGCTGGCTGCGGAAGTTCTGCTGGGCGGCGAATCCTGAGAGAAACGAGAATTTTTAGTTTTGGAATATTGTTTAGTAATCACAGTGAGCTCGTGCCAGTATTGATATCGTAGAAGAGCTTTTTCATTTAATTATAACTGGTCAGTTGACTGTTTAAATATTTTTAGGATGCCAAATAGCTTCTTTCTTACCTTGAAGGGAGCCAGCAAACTGGGGCGCACCGTTAGAAGCAGAAGGTCCGTGGTCAGGAGGCAGGTATTGGTTGGAGGTGGCTCCAGCGAAGTTACCGCCAGCGTCGTGACCGCGCAGACTAGCTCCAGCAGCGCCGAAAGCACCAGAGTTGGCACCGAAGGATCCGTGGGAGCTGGGAGAACCGAAACCACCGTTAGAACCGTGGGGAGGAAGGTAAGAGCGTTCCAGGTGTTCCAGACGACCTGCGGCGGCCACGGCAACAAGGGCAGCGATCACGAACTGTAAAAACAAAATATGGTCTTAATTAATACACTTTTCCTTTGTAATCAATTAATGACGGAGAGGATTAAAACAACGCCGATTTTTTTATCACTGCCAAAATCAAATTCTATATCTCAAGTTAATCAACAACACTGATTGTGAATAGCATGGTCAATGGTCAATTTGATATGATAGGAGCTAGAGATCATAATTAGCACACTCGAGATCAAATTACACTTTTCTTCAGACATATTTTTTTTAATAGAAAGAATGTGGGTTGACGGCTCAAATTTTTTTAAACACCAATATTAAATTCAATATTTCAACTGCAATAGAAAACACCCATTGAAAAGATTTTGCGCCAAACAAAGATCAATTAATTACCAGTTTCATTTTGTATAGTAGTTGTCGGAACACTCAAAACCTAATGTGGATGAAGCTCAAGTTGAACTGTGATGCTGCGAGTCGACTGACCTATTATATACCATCTGCTGCCGATCCTGAACACACTCATTTTTTACTTTAGATAATAGACTAAAGTTATGATACGCGAAGTAATTAGTTCGAATTTTTTGAAGCTACCGAACGTGATTGACCTCATGTGCCAAATTCCTCTGTAATTTTCAAGGATATTAGTCAGAATTCTATGGACAAAGGACCAGAATACGACGTGGTCTTTTGGTACCTAGTAACTTGATTTTGCGAGTAATTAAAAAAATAAACTTATTGTACATTATTTAAATTAAATAAAAGCCGATTTTCCTCTACGACGTCTTGGCTGATTTAAAAACTGCCTTAATACCTATGACGATGTAAATGACCTCTACAAAGTATTAGATTACTCTGGACCTTTAAGTCTCGGTACTAAAAGTTAACTTTTACGAGAAAGCTCGAAAAGCTAACAATTTTTTTTTATATTTGATCCCGGTTTATGGTAAAGGGCTCGTACCCTATTACATGGGATTTAAACAAAATTATCGAATTGTGGGTACACAACTATAGGTACACGCGAGGTATGTGCATTCAAGTAGATCATCGTGCCACAGAAGCCATCACGTTTAAAGAAAAAGATCTAATACAGACTAAAGTATTGCAAGTAATAGATCCGTATCAGTAATCAAATCACTGTCTGGATGGTGAACTATAGATTACAATGCGTGTGAACAAATCATTTAAGTGGCATATTGTTAAATAAATTATTATTGTTTTTGATAACAAAAAAAAAAAAACAAGAAATAAATTTGACAACTGAGTAACAGTAGATGTTTAGGGTTCCATACCCCCAAAGGGTGCCAGCGGAGCCCTATTACTAAGCCTTCGCTGTCCGTCCGTCTGTTCATCCGTCTGTCTGTCAGCGGGCTGTATCTCATGAACCATAATAGGTACACAGTTGAAATTTTCAGAGTGTGTATTTTTGTTGCCGCTTTAAATAATAAAAATAAAATAAAGTAAAAATTAAAAGGTCTCTCCATACAGGAAACGTGTTTTTTTCAGCGTTTTTGTCTTGTGGTACAGAACCCTTCGTGTGCAAGTCTGATTCGCACTCGGCCGGTTTTTAATGGTATTTTTCGCATACTTACTTTTCATATTCAAAATTATTGAAAGTCGAAAATCTTAATGAATCAGAACTTATTTATTTATTTATTTAAGGAAAAACAAACAGTAGCACAATAAAAAACAGTCACAATATCTTAAATATAACATTTTAAACAATTATGCTACCCACTACGTTTTTCACAGATTACAATATGAAGTATTTACAAAATAGCTAGTAACACAGATACAATAGATACAATACCTATACAAACGGCAATTAACCCGGAACTCATATCTGGATTTTTTAATTTATAAAAGAGAAAAAAAAAAAAAAAAAAAAAATATATTTAAGTAGGTTTGTGTGCGTACTAATAATATCAAACATTACGTCATTATACAGTACTTTGCTGATCCTTTAGGGTTGCTTGGATTTGCTTCTTAAACGCATTTTTACTAAGAAAAAGAATGTCGATTGAATTAAACTCACTGTTATATGTCTCAACTAAACGATGAAGTGGTGAAGGCGAGCCAGCGTTGGATTTACAAAGGCGGGTAGCAAATAGACGTCGAGAGCGTACCTCTCGTACATGAACTGTTCGAGGAACCAGGTAACACAGACTCCTAACTAAGTCCGGACAATCAAAATGATTGCGGCAAACATTGAACAATTGAACAGAGTCATGACTTCCAGAAGTTTCCGTCTTGATTTTAAGGTTAGAAGATCATACTTTTTAAGAAGTAAGTGGTATGACATTTTATTCCGATAACATCTAAAATTCATTGCACGAAGGTATTTACGTTGTACTAGTTCTAATTGTTCACTATATTTTACGTAAAAAGGGTTCCAAATAGGTACTGCAAACTCTAATTGTGTCCTAATTATTGATTTATATAAGTGTAAGAAGGTGGAAGGTCGACGAAAATCCCTGGAAGATCTCATGACAAAGCCAAACATTTGGTAGGCCTTGTTAACAATTTTATCCATATGAGCATCCAGATGGAGCTTCGAATCTAGCAGAACACCAAGATCACGGAGAAAACCTTGAGAGTTTCATGTCCACTCTTACGCCAAATATTAATTGGTCTTCCAAATTCATATAATTGTTTAAGAGGTTTAAGGGTAATATTAAAATAAATTGTACAGTCACCAAAAAGGTACGAAAATGAATTTCGTTACCAAAATGATAAGTGTTACAAAACGGAAACAAAAAGGAACTAATAGGGCTATTTCACACTATGAACAAAATAACATAGGTTTTTTTATTTATTATAATCAATCACATGATAACTGAACTATAGTTAGATACAACTTGGATAGGTTCATCTAAACTCTTAATAATACAAAAACAACTCTTGATAAAACTCTTTAATCACAAAACAGGTACACATGGCTACATATCAAGTTATAAATTTCCAGTATGAGCTGACCTCTCATTGTACGGAAATCCTATACAATGCGAGATCAGCTTATAATGGAAATGTATAGCTTGACATGTAGCCGTGTGTATAGTGTCACATTTTTAATGATTTCATATTTTTCTTATCCTAATTAATAATCGAGATCAGTTTAGTAGTCTCATAATTATGTTATTGGCCCAATATTGTATTCATAATAATTTCTTAAGTAATTAACTTTTTTTATATTAAGAACATTTTATAAGACATTAGTAATTTGATGTTAGGTAGGATTTTACTATTGTATTCATCCATTCTTTGCCTGACTAGTTTCAATCTCGTCCGGATCTTATTCATGAGCTCAAAACACAGTGGTGATGGCACGGCTGGTTGAAACTAGTTGGGCACACCCGAAATGTATACGCGAGTAAAACCATAAATAACATTATTAAATTAATACTTTCCCTTCATCTACTAGTATTTCTAATAGGTAAGGTGAAAGCATTGCTAGAATATTTTGTAACCAAAATAAACATGTGACGTATTTTTCAGCATTATAAAATCATCCTTACTTCCATTTTGTTAACCAATTTTTGTTACGTGACAAAAATTAGTAACAAATTGTAACGAAAAGGAATATAAAACACGTGTTGAATATAACCCCAAACGAAGTAAAATTCAATAAAGCTCTTAGTTGAAATTGTTGTTTACTTTTTATTTGGGCGAGAGTAATACAATATTTAAATGGTCAAATAGTAAATCAACAAATTATTGTTTGATAAACAGATCAGCGTACAAAAGGAACATTTTATTGTTGAATAAATTTACCACTGGCTTAAGTACACTGCATTCAGAAAAATGCACGTCGCAAAATGGCCGACTGCCACTATTTAGCGCTACCTGATTGGCTGCTAACAAAAAACCCACTGTTCCTAATTCATCATTTTAAAAACTACCAAATATTGGTGTTACAAAATATAATAACAAAAATGACGCAAATCGTGGACGCAGATTTGACATTAAGTAAATTATCAATTTCTTTATTATTGAAAAAAATAATGCGAAATCTAGACAGTCTTAATAATACCAAAAGTTTATTTTTAACTTGAATTTTTGAGATATTTAGCACGTAAAAAACTAGGGACTCTTTTGTAACGCACAAGTCTTCGAGGACATAATTATTTACATGGGAAAAAAATTATATATCCCAAAAAATGTGCATTTTAAAAACTATTTGCTTTATTTCGCTTTTTTTATTTTTTATTATTCATCCCTAATTATTTATGTCTACGTATCATAACTTGTTTTATAAAAGATATGCATTATTTCGATAGAACCTGGACATTTCAGCACGTTAAAATGTACAATTATTTTTAATATTACCCTTAAATCACTCAAAAGATGAAGTCTTAAGACTTAAGCCCTGTATGTGTAATTCTGAGAAACATTTGCAAAATAAAATATTTATTTTTCATTGGCTTGTTTGTTGTAAGTTTCACTGAAGATTTTATAGTGCACATTAGAATTATAAAAAAGTACATGTTATAATAATCACATAAGCCAGTGGGGCTGAACAGTTCTGGAGTAGCGACTGGGAAACGGAAGGCGCAGCTAGGATAGGCGTATGTACAAGGTAGGCCGATGACCTGGTGAAGGTCGCAGAAGTCCCCTGAAAATAATTAGCACAGGCCCACCAAATTTTGTAGCGATTCTGGTGGCTTAGGGCGAATAACTCTAGAACACGACGTCTACTCAATAGAAAACCAGAAGTTTGTCCAAGCCGAGGAACATCCACATAAATAAATAAGAGCTATCAATTAGACCGAAGAGTCCTGGATCGGTATCAGTTTGACTCTGTGCATCGAACCATATTTCAGGAGCACGATGGTGACTGGTTGGAAAGATAGCTAAAACAGTCAGCCTGGCCTGTCCACTCGACTAAGTCAAGATCCAACACCTAATTTACCTTTGATGATGATGATTTTAGGATAGTCCTCTTTTTGATAAATTTTGTCCACAGGTTGTGGCCAAAAATTACAACACAGTGGGTCCCAAACAGCACCCTAATTACGTAACCCACTAATTAATCATTAATTAAATTAAATTAATCATTAATATCTTCATGACTGCCATCAAATCAACTAGATTTTCGCTCGTTTCAGCCAGCTCAAAGAAGATTAAATCTCTTATAATTTGTTTGTTAAAACAGTATGATTATCAATTTGATGTTTTGATAATTTTAAATTAATAATAATTCTAATAATTCATATACTATTTTTAATATTATATTTATTAATTATTATAATATTCATTATTCTAATTATCATTGTTTTTGGTCGATTTCAGTAAAATTCAAGAATAATATTATACACAACAATTTTTATTAGTTATACATACAAATAATAATTCAATTGACTAAATCGGTTACGTTTAGAACTACAACTGCAACCACTTAGTATTGGTATCCGGTTTGTTCATCGAAGGCTTGCTGAGGAGGTTGCTGGTAGGAGCCGGTTTTGGGAGCCAGGTACTGACGGCTGGCGGCCGCAGACTGTTGGGGGTACTGCTGGTAGCTGGGGGCGCCGAACGAGCTGCCAGCCTGAGGAGATCTGAATTGGGAGCTTTGGGAAGCATACTGCTGGGCAGGGGCAACCTGGTGACCGCTGTACTGCTGGCTGCGGAAGTTCTGCTGGGCGGCGAATCCTGAGAGAAACGAGAATTTTTAGTTTTGGAATATTGTTTAGTAATCACAGTGAGCTCGTGCCAGTATTGATATAGTAGAAGAGCTTTTTCATTTAATTATAACTGGGCAGATGACTGTCTAAATATTTTTAGGATGCCAAATAGCTTCTTTCTTACCTTGAAGGGAGCCAGCAAACTGGGACGCACCGTTGGAAGCAGAAGATCCGTGGCCAGGAGGGAGGTATTGGTTGGAAGTGGCTCCAGCGAAGTTACCGCCAGCGTTGTGACCGTGTTGACCAGCTCCAGCACCGCCGAAAGCACCAGCGTTGGCACCGAAGGATCCGTGGGAGCTGGCACCGTTAGAACCGTGGGGAGGAAGGTATGAGCGTTCCAGGTGTTCCAGACGACCTGCGGCGGCCACGGCAACAAGGGCAGCGATCACGAACTGTAAAAACAAAATATGGTCTTAAATACACTTGTCCTTTGGAATAAATTAATGACGGAGAGGGTTAAAACAACGCCGATTTTTAAACACTGCTAAAATGAAATTCTATATTTCAAGTTTATCAAGAAACACTGATTGCGAATAGCATGGTCAATCGTCAGTTTGATATGATAGGAGCTAGAGATCATAATTAGAACACTCGAGATCAAATTACACCTTTATTCAGACATTATAAAAAAAAAAAGAAACGAAGAATGAAAAGAGTGTGAAAAATTACCAATCACCAAAATTAAATTCAATATTTCAATTGCAACTGAAAACAAAAGATTTTGAGCGAAATTATCAATTAATTACCAGTTTCATTTTGTATAGCAGTTTTCGGAACACTCAAACCCTAATGTGGATGAAGCTCAAGTTGAACTGTGATGCTGAGAGTCGACTGACCCATTATATACCATCTGCTGTCGATCCTGAACACACGCCTCTGACGTCATGTTATAGCTAAGATAATAAACTAAAGTTATGATAGGCCAAGTAATTAGTTCGAGTCTTTTTGAGCTACCGAACGTGATTGACCTCGTGTGTCAAATTTATCCGTAAGTTTCAAGGATATTAGTCTGAAATCTATGAACATAGCACCAGAAATGACGTGGTATTTTGGTATCTGTTACTACATTTTGCAAGTTATAATAAGATCACTTTGGTTTTACGTTATTTTAATTAATTAAAGGCAAATGTTCCTACCACGCCGTCTTGGCCAAATTAAAAACTACTTGATTACCTAATATGAGGTATGTTAATGACCTCAAAGCTTCACATTAATCTGGCCCTCTAGGTCTCGGTACTGAAAGCAAACTTTTACGTGAAAGCTCCAAAAGCCATTTTTTTTTAAATAAGCGTGCCCGGTTGTTAGCAATAGGCTCGCCCTCTATTTCAATGACATGGGATTTAAACATTACCGACGGCAAAATTTGGATGTATTATAGGATAGATACACCTCTATCTAATCCTTCGGAGTAAGAAGCCGTGATGTTATTTGTGATGTTATCAATACTGAATTCTTTATTGCATTCGCGTGGCAGATCATCGTGCACAGTATTCAATACATTAAAAGCAATAAGATCGATTTCAGACAAAAGTATTTCAAGTAATTGATCCGTATCAGTAATCAGATCACTGTCTGGGTCGCGATCTTGAATATTATATTACACTGCGTGAGACATCGTGTATATAAGTGGCCTATTTCACAACTGAGTAACAGCGGCCATATCATGATATCCTATTACATTATTCGCATACTTACTTACCTTATTTACTTTAAATACTCTAAATTCAAATCTTGATGCAACATGACTTGATCGAGAGTTTTACGCCCACACTTACGGCACGTATTGATAATAATCTAAACAAATTCATATTCATACTCGTTTATTTGCGTCCCACAAGATAAAAAGATGTTAACAAAAGGCTTAGAGCTAAGAGCCGTTGTAGACCCTGTTAAGGGGACTACAGGACCTAAATGTAAGGTTTATAATGCCTAAAAGTATATGATCCACTGCAGTAAACAAAATCAGAAAAATATATGATATTCTTCAGGATATTTGCTAATTAGATAGTGTGTTGAAAACATAATATAACTAATTTGATACGATAGAAAAAATCACGAAGATCCCTCTAAAAATTTCTTATAACGATTAAAAATCATACTACTACGAGTATGCATTAAATCATTCTGATTTTTTGTCAGATTATTCTACAAGCAACATACTAACGTAATAGTGTTTTAATTTTTTAGTCCAATCAATAGATTTTTCGTAAATTGATAATTGCTTCATATTTTGCAATAAATTACCAGCGTTGTGTCATCGCGCATCTCTTTCTTTTCTATGCAGTCCGACAGTGACTGCGCTTTAGCTCTTGTAAGCCTCTTAAGGCTCGTTCACACTGGCGCGACGCGACGCCCAACACAAAGGCACCGCGCGTCGCGTGACGAGCGGCGCCTTTGTGTAGCGCTCGCTGTCGCGTCGCGCCTGTCTGTGGGAGCCTTTAGGGCACAGCAGAAGGTATTTTTTGATACATAACTAACATTAATACAAATTGCTGATGTATGTAATAATATACATAGTCCTGAAAAACCATTTTCAGACGAAAATATTTTATTGGTTTGTTTGCGGTTAAAGACTTTGTTCCACTGAAGATTTTATAGTGTACATTATAATTATAAATAGGTAGCTACAAATTCAGAAGCCCGATGGGACTTAAAATTTCAGGAATAGCGACCGTGTAGGCGCAGCCGGGATAGGCGTATTTACAAGGTGAACAGGTGACCTGATTAAGGTCGTGGAAGTCCTCTGAAAGTATATATAATCCTCCAGACTGTATTTCGGCCATGGCGGCCAATCTCAACGGTGAATAGCCTTCGGCGCGGAAGATGTTGCAGTGCACAAGTGTGTGCGCAGACACAGGTGCACTCTCCCTTCCCTCACTCTCATAGTCCGATGGGACGGTAACCCGACACGACCGGAGAGATATCAGGCGCAGGACCAACGGCTTAACGTGCTTTCCGAGGCCACCGCCAACTTCCAAACTCCGGGCTGTTACTAAGAAATTCGTAAAGGAAAACACAATAACATTTTGTCTGACCTGGGAGTCGAACCCAGGACCCCATGCTCCAGTCGCGCTTGCCACCACGAGACCAACGGGGCAGTTTTACCGACTGAAACTAAGAAGCAACCGAACCAATCAAATTACTGTGGCGATTCTTGGGGGTAAAGCAGAAAAATTACAAAGCCAAGGTATTCTCATTCTCATGTATTCTCATAAATAAATAATATAATATCAAATAGACCCAACTGACTTGTCTCGGTATCACTATGACGCTATGGATCAAACAAGATTTTAGGAATATGGAGGTGACGGGTTGTAAAAACACAGTTAAGACAGGTCAGTCTGCAAAAATCACTCAATCAAGCCAAAACAACTTATTTTTGATATGTTTTCTTCATTAACATCATCAAATAATGCATAGGCATCGATATCGATCATCTTTTTTAGATTTATTGGCCAACTTCGTTTGTCATAATCTGACGAAGAAAGACTGACAAACCAGTTGGCATACATATTTTTCATATCTGTTCCGTGATATTTTTGCATACTGATACATAGATATTATTATTTTATTTTTGATTTTATTGAAAAGGAACAACAAACAGCTACAATATAAAACATGAAATATGAAATACACAAAACACATATACAATATTGCAGCCCACAACGCTGTTCACAGATTAACTATGAGATAAAAATAATAAAATAATAATCGCTAGGTTTACAAATATAGTTTTTTTTTAATTATGGAGAGAATATGCTTTATTTAAATCAAAATGATACCAAAGCTCATGTACATAACAATACACCTAATACATACAAATTACCCGGATTTGCGGGCAATTAACAGTACCTAAACGATAAACAAAATCGTTCATCATATATCTTTTTTGGTCATAATTTAATTATACGCATTTGCTTGAATCATTTTCTTGTGATAGTTATTGAACAAATTATTATTAAATGGAATTTTCGCACCATCTGCTCGAGAATGTCAAATAATGTCATGCAAACTTAACCTAAAGTAAGTCAATAAAGCCCTGAGGTCTAGCCGGGCGTTAATATTGTACTGAATTTAATTAGGACCCGCTGGTCATTAATGTGATTTGAATTTGGAATATTGGAACCTCAAGTAAAAATCGCATACAAACATTTTCCATAGTACATACTAATTTATGAATGATTTTATGATTGAGACCTGCGGGGTAATTACGTAACACACTAACAGTAGGATTGGCTTTCATTTTGACAGTTGAACAACATTAATTGCGTTATTTACGTTGTTGAGCAGACAAATTTTTCGAACATATGAAGCAATGGATTAGCAATTTCCTTCAAAATGATTCAGATTGTGATTGATAGTGTGTTACGCAATTAGGGTACCTCACTAAGATGGGGATTGTTCAAAAGAGTTACCGTGGCCCTGGCACACAGTTAACTGAAGGAACACCGGTGGGTTTTAGTCAGTAAGAGTTTGACATGCCCTCCCGCTCCGCCCAGAGCGGGAAAAGTCATTTGATGATTTAAAAAAAAAAAAATGGTACCTCACTAAAAAAAATTGTTCGGAAATCGAACTGGCCACCGAGAGCAGAATACAAGTAAAAAAATAGAACACAAGTAAAAAGGCGCGAATACTGCAAATCGCTTTGCTATTAAACTAAAAATTCTCACAAAATTACTATAATATATTAAATCCGAAGTCATTGGCATTGCCAACAAACAATGTACTCCCAGAAAAGACTATCTGAATCAGTGCTTTTAGTCTACTTCCAGCATTTATCATGTACAAAGAAGTCAAGTAGCCTATGGTGCATTTATTCGATGCTCAGGTCAACAATAAGTATTAAACATAATATTCCAATTAATATTACACTAAATTACTGGCATTTTTAAAAAGGAAATCCGAATGACGTCGTGCTACGAAATCAAAAGTTTTCACAGCTCAAAATGTGGAAACGTTTCTAAACGAAGCCTCTGACCACAGCAATCTTGCCACAAAAGTAAGTACCTACCTAATGATTGAATTTTTAGTACCTAACTAAAATAGCTACGTACTTACTTATACTTACTAGCGATCCGCTCATGCATCGATCGCTTTTGTGCGATCTACTGAAGCGTTGCGTAATATTTCGACAAGCCAAAATGTCGAGATTGTTGCGCTCTATCCAAGTTAAATATGATTGTAATCCTTCCGTTAAGTTTATGTGTCTATAATTACAATTATGTGTCAATTAAATCTAAGAAAGTGTATAATTAGAAATAAGTACATAAGAATTAATATATATTAATTTCGTAACTCACCTTCCTACTTACTAACCTACCTGTATATTTTTGTCACAGGTGGCCTTGATTTTTGTAGTAAATGGCGCTTGTCATGACGATGAACTCTTAAACATTAGAATCGAAGATATCGAAAAATATTTAGATTTGTTGCTGGTAAATTTGCCAGATATGAAATCAAAGAAAGAACGGTCATTGGTACTCCGTGGAGAATACGTAAGATTTGTCGAAAAGTACCAAGCTCTACGCCCCTCTAATATACACTTACAGATTTTTCGTAGCTTATAATAATGGCAAGTGCACCAGGCAAGTCATTGGCAAAAATAAAACCAGCACCATGCGGAAAGAAATTGCGAAATACATGAAATTCACAAATGCCGAGCCGAGAACATCGGCTACTATTGGCGGATTCAGAAACAGACATGGATTACAAGACATGGTGGATGGAAATCTGAGGTAGTAGCGGAGGGCTACATTGAAAATTCTATACAGAATAAGTATAAAAGAAGCTGTCGCATTGCTGAAAATATCAAACTAAAACACACCGTCGATATCCTTGGACACCTTTGTCACCATCCACGCCAAAACACTATTCATCTAGCCCGCTGCCTCAACACCACCTTCACCAACTTCCATGATCCAAAATGATCCTCAGCAGACCCAACTTTTTGAAACTTTACTCGACAGCAATACGCAAATAAACTCTACCTCCACTTCAATAAATGTAGCGAATAAAAAAATTGGCAAACAGTGTCTTTCCACAACTGGTTTAATGTAACAAACATTACCTTTAACTTTTAATTGTTTTAAATAGGTCTAATAATTGTAATTATTGTAATTTTAATAAATACTTATTTATTTATTTATTAATAGGTTATCCTACAATTGTTTACACATTTCATGACATTTAAAAGCACACGATATACATTTATAAGTGCAACAATTACTTACAGGCTAACACCGTATGCACTATATATTTAGATTTTTCATTTTTATTACTGCAATTACTTCGTTTCTAGTACCCCCTATTGCTTTTCATTGTCTCGAAGATGGTGTGAAAAGTAGAGTATCCTCCTCGGGGATAAACGTGCCTTCCTCTTGGGTGAACTTAAATCCCTCGCTACACTCTGGATTCTTGCTACTCAAAACTCCCTCGCTCCGCTCGAGATTTTACACTAGAATCCTTCGTTACGCTTAGGGCGTGCAAAGCCGGTTTTCCGGTTTTTAGCAAAACCGGAAACCGGACGAAATTTCGCAATTTTTGAAAACCGGGTTTGAAAGACAAACCCGGTTTTATCTCCGGTTTTTTCGTTATTGAATTATACATTTACCCAAGAGCCCATCAGCCCAAGAGCTCTGATACTATCCTCGGAGTTCTCTCCGAGCGGTATGTACCATCGTTATCGTTATCATCGGATGCTGAAGTTGTAGCTGATGAGCTAACTCTTCAAGAGCAGTTTAATAAAGAATTGGAAAAATGTAGGAAATCCCCCAAGAATCGGGCTAATTTCGACCTTGCAGGGTTTGTCAAAGTAGAGCAAGCCATGTATGAAAGCAGAGGGCAACGGGGTGTGTATCTCACCGAAGCGTACAACTATTTGAAGTGTGTACTACCAACAAGTGTTGAGAGTGAGAGGGCCTTTTCGAGTGCTGGGTACTTTTGCAATAAAATTAGAAGTACGCTATCTGACAAAATGTTAGATGCACTTCTATTCTTAAGAACTCATTACCAAGAACAGCGATCTCTTGGAAAAAAATGATTTTTGTTTATTGAAATAAATTAGTATAGGGTACACAGTACACACTTACACACTGTACACAGTTTAATTGATCTCGTTTTATAGTCAAATATGAATCCTTTTAATAATGTTGTTAACTTGTTAAATTATTAGTAGTTCGTAATTAAAAAGCTCAAGTTTCAAGAAATTGAGACATAGGTATTGTAATTGTGGTTGTGTGTTGTCATATTTTTTTTTTTTTTTTTTTGGATTGGAGATCATCAAATGACGTCTCCCGCTCTGGGCGGAGCGGAAGGGCGTGTCAGACTCTTAGTGACTAAAACCCACCCGTGTTCCTTCAGTTGCCTGTGCGCCAGGGCCACGGTAACTCTTTCGAACAATCCGCAGCCCCGGCAGGCATCGGTCCTATCGGACCCCGTCAGTAGTGCTGACAACTCTTTGAGGCGCGCGTGGAACACGACGCGCCGTCGACCCGGGCCTGGTCCTTACCGGACGGCGAGCTGCCCATTGCTCGCCGTCCGCAAGCCCGCGCCTACGGTGGCCGGGAGTCGGCAATCGACTCCCGACGCCCAGGGTGTCTCCTCCTCCTGCGGCGGCTAGGGGCGCGAGGGCGCAGAGAATGCCTGTCCCTTTCGCGCTCCGCCTCCTCCTTCGCGAGCATTACTGCTTCGCAGAAGGAGGTGACGGCTTCCCATTCCCTCTCGCTCCGTACCATGGCCTGAACCAGGGCCGGACGCGAGAGGTCGCCGCCGCCGATCGCCGCCACGAGGACACGGCGGTGCTCCGCCCAAGCCGGGCAGACCTCCACCGTATGCTCCACCGTGTCCTCCGGTCGATCCACGCAATGATAACACCCGGGCGTTTCCTCCCGCCTTATCCGAAACAGGAACCTCCCGAAACAGCCATGTCCGGTGAGGACCTGCGTCAGGCGGAAGGTGAGGACGCCGTGGCGCCTCTCAAGCCACTCCTCAAAGAGGGGTCTTACCGCCGCAATTGTGGCGTGCCCTTTTAGTGTCATATGATGATGATGGTGTGTTTTGTATGTTTAAAATATATTATTCATGATAACAGAATTGTTAGGTACCTAGTGTACCTACTAAATGTACCACAAACTGATTTGTTGTTGATTTGATCTCAGTTAGTTAATCTTCATATTATTTAAGTTCATGTTATCAAAACTATTAAGGTGGTCTATTTGGTATTGGTTGGCATAAATGGTTGATTATAAAGAGATTTATCGTACAAATCGTTTTATTTTTAGTATTTCTGAGTGTCCAAGAATTTGTGTTTTCTTGTTAAAATTCTACTATATAAACATTAGAAAATTGTTGCCAAAACCGGGGCTAACACCGGTTTCCGGTTTTGGGCACTCAAAACTGGATTTCAAAACCGGTTTTGAAGACTTTCCGGTTTTGCACGCCCTAGTTACGCTCGGGATTTAATACGTCGCCGCGACTTATGACACTGCTTTATCCCCTTGGTGCATAAGCTACTATTATGAGGCCGATTTATATGGAAATGCTCTGAAAGATTGCCTTAGAAGAACAACAGTGATTTAATTAGTGAAAACTTACAAAAGATGTCCTGCTGGTAATCTAGACAATATTTGTCTAAGTTATCAGCCGGTATAAGGCATGGTATAATAATATACTTTACCAGGTATAGCATTCCGAGACACAGTGGTCACGTGGGAGACACAAACCTACGTCATTACCACTGTGTTACCAGTAGTGTTTAATAATAACTCTCCAACCGCCTTTATTACCTTAGCGAATTGGATAAAACAATGAGGTTTTAACTAAAAATTAGGTTGGTATTATGTTTAAATTGAATTATTTCGTTTGATAAGAAAAACTTAAATGCTTTATATATATTTTTATAGAATGGTGACTGAAAATGTTTCCATAATTCGTGTTTTGTTGCAATAAAGTGGCAACTGGATAGTGACGTAAGCATGTGTCACTCCCGGAATGCCAGACCTGGTTTTTTTTAGACCATGGTGTAAGAGTATAACTTTTACCGGGCAGTCATCAAAAATATATGAATACCCGCACGCAGGACACTTTCTTTGGGTGGTTTAATAGGAGAATAATGAAAACAATTCAAATTATTGTTATGTACAGCAATTTATTACACAATACAGTTGACTAAAACAACTCCACGTTGTACTGAACACATTTAGTAATGGTATCCGGTTTGTTCATCGAAGGCTTGCTGAGGAGATTGCTGGTAAGAGCCAGTGTTGGGAGCAAGATATTGACGGCTGGTGGCCGCAGACTGCTGGGGGTACTGCTGGTAGCTAGGGGCACCGAAAGTGCTGCCAGCCTGAGGAGATCCGAACTTGGAGCTGGGGGAAGCGTACTGCTGGGCGGGGGCAGCGTATTGCTGGGCGGGGGCAGCGTACTGCTGGGCGGGGGCAGCATACTGCTGAGCGGGGGCAGCATACTGCTGGGCGGGGGCACCGTACTGCTGAGCAGGGGCAGCCTGGTGACCGCTGTACTGCTGGCTGCGGAAGTTTTGCTGGCCACCGAATCCTGAGGTAATGAAAAGTTTTTGGTAATATGCATCACAGGAGCGTATGCGTATTTGTCACAGGAGCTAGGAGTTTTCCTTCTGCATTTGAGAGGTACTAAAATAGATCATCTCATTAATCGTTGCAGATGAATACAATTAACAACTTCTGTCTTAATTAATAAATTAACTATAACAGATCGAGTACCTTTTTATTAATGATGTTTTATTACTAATTAGTCTAATGCTATGGCTATGCCATAACACGGTAATATTATTTGATCTGAAGCCAATTAAGTATTTTATATTTTAAAATATAGAGATCACCAAATAAATAATAACAATAAAAGTTTATTAGGAATAATTTGGATGTAACTTATCAAAAGACACGAAGACAGCTGCAAATTGACACTGTAAATGCAAATAATTAAAATAGTAATCACTTTATAAAACACTTCAATAAAATAAAATTTCTCACCTTGAAGGGATCCAGCGAATTGAGGCGCACCGTTGGAAGCAGAAGGTCCGTGGTTAGGAGGCAGGTACTGGTTGGAGGTGGCACCAGCAAAGTTACCGCCAGCGTTGTGACCGTGAAGACCAGCTCCAGCTGCGCCGGAGGCACCAGAGTTAGCTCCGAACGAACCGTGGGAGCTGGGAGAACCAAAGCCGCCGTTAGAACCGTGGGGAGGAAGGTATGAGCGTTCCAGGTGTTCCAGACGACCTGCGGCAGCCACGGCGACGAGGGCGGCGATCACAAACTGTAGAAACAAAATATAGTCATAAATACACTTTTCCTTTGAAAGAATTCAAGGATGAAGAGGGTTAGCACCAAACGTTTTTTGTACACCGTCAAAATTAAACTCAATATCTCAAGTACAACACAAAAAACTGATCGTAGAAGACTTTGCGCCTAACAAAGATCAATTAATTACCAGTTTCATTTTATGTAGTAGTTGTCGGAACACTCAAAACCTAATGTGGATGAAGCTCAAGTTGAACTGTGATGCTGCGAGTCGACTGACCCATTATATACCATCTACTGTTGATCCTGAACACACGCGTCTGACGTCATTTTATAGCTAAGATAATAAACCAGAGCTATCTTACCTCATGTAATTAGTTTGAGGCTTTTTAAGCTACCGAACGTGATTGACCTCGTGTGTCAAATTTCTCTGTAGTTTTCAAGGATTTCATTAAGTTTATATGTTTGGAGGCGGTAGTCGTGACCCTAAACTAGGTGGTAAGCCTATAATTATATACAGTGGCATCCGCTGTTTTAGTGATCAAAAAGCATATATGAATCAAGAAGATGGTATAATATACCTACGTAATCTCTACGCGCTTGGACTGTAATTAATTTATGTTAACTTAGTCTAGTCAATGATTAAAGAATTGTATGGGTTGGATGAAAATTATTTGTGCTTATTTTTTGTTGGGAAGGAAAAAATTAGGTCTACAGCTATTGGATTTAATAGGATAACAGTCGAGTGATAATACCCTTCCAGGATAATTTAAATAAATAATTGATTGAATTAATAATTGATAATTGAATTAAATTAAACCGTTGTTGCTACAACGGTTTACTTTTCTCTGCCATCTGGATTAAGATCAGCAAATATCTCATATTGATGGTGTTTCGAATCTTATGTAGAGAACCAATTATCTGTAACTGCCAACGTGCAACGGTTACTTAATTGGATAATTTAGACAGGGTGATTGACCTGTGATTAAAAAAACCTACTAACGATTATCCTATTCATTGATAATTATCAAAGTGTGCACATTTTTGGTTTAAACAAAGGGTATTTAGCTATGAGAGCTATTATGATTGTGCAAACTCTGTATGCTATTATAAATCTTTTTTTTTTACAAAACACATAGTTTCAAATTACAATGTATGTTATATAAGTTAAGTATGACTAACATTGATTATGTATGAATTAATCATTAAAGTTTAAATATCCAACCATTTATATATGTACAGCACATTGTTGAAATATGTCGCATTGGTTTAGAATTTCTTCTATTGATGACATTGTTGGACCGATTTGTCTTCCTTGGGGAACTCCAGCTTTTATTTTATTTTCGAAACACTTTGTTCTTGCCTTTCTTTCACAAAGCACAAGAATTAAACGTATTGTGATATTCAAGATGGAACCTCGAAAAGCTTGTTGTAATGATTCACTGGCTACTACTCGTATTTTTAAAAACTTCACACGCTTTACAAAGTCAAATGCCTGTGACTGAATGACATTTCAGCCGAAAGACGTCACCTGATGGACGTTGGCCTTCCCCAAGCGTCGCCACATCGACCGGTCCTGTGCTTTTCGCATGCACCGAATTCGCGAGAGTTGGGTTGTTGAAAAAAAATCCATGATCAGAGGAAGCAATACGATAACACACTCAAGAGGACAAAAAAAAAATAAAGGGCTCGTTATTTATTCACAAAATTATTTAGTAGATACACCTTACAAGAGTGTGTAGTGATAAGTAATCATTATGATGTGGGCACTTGGATGTATAACGTTTGATAGCTTTGATCTTAAAGCACCTTAAAAAAGCCATCGCTAATCGATTCTCATTCATCACAGTAATTATTGTTTAGAGACGGTTCGCATCAAACTAAAATAATCTGTTTTTATTGTAAGTTTTTTTAATAAATATACACCTGGCTTTTAATCGTTCGCCATCTTTTTTCAAGTTTTTTGTTTTAATTTGTATTCTTTATCAGTTTTGGCATTCTTTTTCTTCATTTAATTGATGTTGTAATCTTATTTTTAAATCTTTATTTTGATATGTACGCAAAATACGCGCTTTGACGTGGAGTTATGTAGCTACATCAGCCGGGATTACCAATTAGCGTATTACCTATCATTATTTTGACCATTGACGTGGTTTTATAATCAATGGTGTGACAAGACCTTTTTACGTTTATCTTCAAATAACAGTTATTGCAAAATTTTATTGAAATTATTGTTTTAATTATGTATACTTAAGATATACATAATTTTCTCATAACTATCAGATTGGTATTACGTAATGATCGAAGGCACATACGCACTGTGACATTACAACCAGATGATTAAATCTCTAATTCGTAATAAAACAGTCATTCTGCTTTGTTTCCATTAATTAAAGTTACATCTTTCCAATCCTTCTCCTTTCAGAAGGAGGTCGTTGGTTATAACATAATTAACATCACGTACTTATGTGGAACAAATAGTGACCTTCACGTGGTTGTAATAACCACAGTATAATAAAGTGGCAGTATTACGTCTTCATACAAATCGGCCGAAATGACGCCCATCGAAATCCTGGTATACACCAGTACTCAACAGTCTCGAGTGCACCGCAGTTACGTGCGGACGCAGACGGTGCGGGACATTCCCGCACATTTATTTACGTGAAATTTGGCACGAAGTTATCAACTGTATTGTTCAATGTATTGATGTTTAAATTCATCTATACCGAAACCAGAAATAAAGGCTCCCACAGACAGGCGCGACGCGATAGCGCGACACAAAGGCGCCGCTCCTCGCGCGACGAGCGGTGCCTTTCTGGCGCGTGCGATTCGCGTCGCGTGTCGCGCCTGTTTGCAGGAGCCTTAATTTTTTTTTAAATTACCTACTCAGTCGGCAAGGTAAGTTTATAAAATAAAATTCATTTTTATTTATTTCTGCGTTATGTGGTTATTAGTATATAATTTATTGAAGCGTAGCGACCATAATTACCTTGACAGCTACTTCGTAGGTGAGTATCTCTCTTTTTCCATGCAACCGATGCCCGAGTAAAGGAACAAAATATACCTATATTAGCTTGTGCTCGCGGCTTCGCCCACGTGGAATTCAGTCTGTCACAGAAAGTCTTTATCGTGCCTCCAGTAAACAATAACAAGTTCGTGAAAACTACATCCCATATTCATCCAAATGATGTGGTGTAAAATGCAATTTTATCTATATTAAATGTCCCATAGGGATTCAACATTACCTACTTAAATTACCTTAGACAAATTAAGATTTTTTTTATAGAACTTTGTCATATTTTATCAATTTGTAAATTACCCTGATCATGTCAGATATAACCTTTTCGCGGACTTTTTATAGGCCTTTTATGTAGCATTTCTTTAGAAATATTTTATTTTTGAACAGGAATAAATGGATAATACCTATTTTTATTTCAGACTATCCGAATGGCTTCGGCTGATGTGCCGAGGTGATTTAGTAAACAAACCTAACACCACAACCTACCGAATTTGTGAAAAACATTTGAATGTACAGGTCACACTACATACAACAAATCGCAAGGTTGAAATAAAAAATAATCCCCCATCATTATAGAATGATGGGACACTTTAGCCGGCCATATCCAATCGAAACCAGTCATACATCAAATGTAAGTTTATGTCATAAGCATCAATTTTCATATTGCTCAGAAAGCTGTGAAATACTGGGGTACAGAGATATCAGACCTGCAAATACCATGTAAATGTATTAATTTATGACTCTAACGTTCACTGCAGTCGTATACTAGTTATTGACTCATAGCAATATAATTGCTTTTCGTGATAAAATGTTTTGTTACAGTAATTGACGGTTATATGCAATAAGTTGACATGGATTAGAACTCAATTGTTGTAAGGCCAGGCTTCATAAAAATATGCCCATCATTCTTTGCAGGTCTTCTAAAATACAGTTACAAGAGACACAGTCAGTAGGCAACCGAAGTGCGTGTTTATCTTCTGAGTGGCCGTAGGTAATTATTTCAAAGACACTGCCGAGACGTAATACTGCTTACTTTATTATACTGTGACATAACAAGGATGTATCTATACAAATAAATAAAATTGAATTTTCTGTTTGTGATGTCAAAATAACAGCTTTTTACTAAATACATATGAAAGTATATACGGTACTTATAACAGAAAAATAATTTTTGGTTTTTGTTTCTGTCCGTCTGTTTATTCCGGCTAATCTCCAAAACGGCTGAACCGATTTTGACAGGACTTTCACTTAACTGATTTTATAAGGAGTGACGAAGGCTACTTTTTGTCCCGGTATCACGTTCCCGTGGGATAACCGACACCCACGCGAACGAAGCCGCGGGCAGCAGCTAATTAATTATAAAAATGTTAATTATTTTGAACCTTGCACCCTTACTGGCAGAGAAATTGTCTTGTTAGAAAAATCTTTTTATATGCACGTGTTTCTGTGACAACTGTGTTTTCTTCCTTTTCTATCAGTTTCTGGCCCGTTGTTCATAATAAAAATCAATTAGGAACTGGCTATTACTAACTTATACCACCAAAACAACATTACGTGCTGGCGTCGGGTGACTCGTTCATTCACTTACAAACAATGTACAGCCTAAACTCATGAGTCTAGAACAATGAAAGCACATGAGTGTATTATACAACGACAAGGACAGATTTTTTTAAATTCCATCCTCTACGGGGTTAAATAGGGAATTAAATTTTGTATGGAAGTTGATAATTTTTTGCCGGTGGGAAATTCCATCGGGCGCACGGCTTGAATTTAATAATTTTGTGACAAACTGAAAAAGTACTTTACAATTTTATTCTAAAATGATCTTAATGTGTTATAAAACTTGATTTTCGAATGTGTTCGGATGATTTCATATTTGTGTGATTTAAAATAATGTCTTAATCGTGGAAGTCATAAAACATTCTTTGAAATTTGCCGTGTCATAATTTGGTATGAAAGAAAATCTTTAGCATTTGCTTTAAAACGGATGATAAATACCAAATGATTGGAATCGTGATATCTAAGTATCGTTAATTATTATTTCTTTAATTTTAAACAGAGCAGGTTTAAAGTATTAATATGTGGTATGGTTTATGGATATTAAAATTAATATTGATGTAGACTTCAGAAGAATAATGACTTGAATATAGTTAGCAAATAGATTCATTCGATGCAATATTATGCATTTGCAAGAGTTTTCATCATTATTGTAAGTGCAACGTTCATTTTATTAGGATTTATATGGTGAGTACCATTTTAATAAACTTCTATGTATGTCATAGGGTCCATGTTTGTTTGTTACAAAAGTAGTCATTTTTCCACGCTGCAATCGGCATTTTGTTTTTGTTTTGAACGTTTGTTTGTTGTCATTTGCCAGTGTCGCAACACAGAGCAATGTGTACCTATTGTCTTTGGTCCCTGGCATCAAGCAATAGACAAAATTATGAAACTTTTTTAACATGAATACGAGGCTTTTGGCTATTTTGTATGTCTCTAAATTAATGTCGTTCATTTGTTAGGTGCGTTTTGTTTGTGCAGAATAAACTATTTTTCTTTTCTTTCTTTCTTTTCTTCTTCTAAAAACTTCAATAAGTATATACACATATATACATAAATAAACTCACGCCTTCTTCCCATGGGGAAGGCAGAAACTATAGCCACCTGCTACCATGCCACACCACCTGCTACGATCCTTACATACTCCTTTGGCCTCGTTTATGTTCATACATCTGGTCATACACCTTTCTGACTACCGACCACCGACCTTTCTGAAGAACATCACCAATAAGGGCACTATATCTTCCTAGGGCGTCCCCTCCCGGCGTTTCCAGTCACATCTGCCTTGTAAATACCTTTTGTTAGTCACCCTTCATTCATCCTCTCAACATGACCAAACCATCTAAGCATACCCTTTTCAATTTTTGTCACTACATCTTCTTTTAAACCGCACCGTTACCTAATCACATCATTCTTCAGCCTATCATTCATAGTCACACCACAAATGTTTCACAATGAACGCATTTCCACAGCATTTATTCTACTTTCATCCAAGTATATAATAAAGTAAAAATCAGATGCGCTAAAGTTAAAGTATTTAGAGCATATTTTGGTCCATGTCCTTCAAAAAGATCAAGATCACAATACAGTTCGTTTTCAGACCGAAATAGAAAGTACTCAAGTTTTTGATATTGTTTTGTCAAGTACAACTTAATAATTAAGCATTCAAGGCTCCCGGTACGCGGTGTCATCCAAGATTATCGTTTTAAAAATAAAATAAACGATTTTTGTCCACATATAAAAGAGGATGGAGATCTAGAAAACGATACAGTTCAAGTTTTGTAGTGAAAAGCTCAGGACAAATATACCAACAATGAATCTGGTAAGTACAAACCTAGGAAAAAAAACGGATTTAATTTTAAATACCTAGGATTGCGTTTGCTAGAGTCGTTTAAATAGTTTAGTTGAGTTTGGATACGAAAATACAATCCCATTTCTGCATTCTATGTACGAGTACCTACTTAGGATCTAACATAGAAAAATCAATTATTTGAAGAAGTGGACTCTTTTTGATTTCTTTAGCTATCCTCTGCTAGGATGCAATGAATCTAGATTTTTTAATTTTGACTTAATATTCTTTCTAGTTACCTCTTTAAATTTAAGAAACAAATTATGAAGCGCCTTGCTCTGCATTTTTTATTATTATGTACTTATTATTTAAATATGTATTAACTATTAACAATTTGGCTTTAAGATTACGAAATAATTGTATTGTTGTTATATATTGATCTTTTTAATTTTACCAAAACTGTATCTTTCATAAGCTAGTAACATGTGGAAACGTAGTAGATTGTATATTTACTTATATCATACTGTGTATCTAGATAAAATAAAATAACCTGTTTCAGTTAATCATCAGCGCAGTCTTTGCCGTAAGCGCAGCCCAAATCCCGTCTAGGAACTACATCCCCCAAAACCAAGGGGGTCAAGGGGGACAAGGTAGCTACCAGTCCTACCAGGGCTCCCAGTCCGCTTTTGGAGGAGGCGGAGATGGAAACAGACGTCCCCAACAGGATGCTGAGAAGAATGCTGCTACTTTGAAACAGGACCAGGGTGCTAGTGAAGATGGAAGTAAGTAGCATGAAGATGTAATTTTTCTTATAGCAGAACAATAGGGACTGGCTATATTATTAATTCGAGGTCAGTAGTGACTTAATAATTTAAAGCGTATATTCGCACATCTCATATTTGCTCCCTTTATCCTATTTGACTCCATTGCATTTGTTAGATACTCTCTCAGGCCTACACTTACAATGTGTTTGCGCAATATGATTTAATCAGCCCTTGCACTCAAACGATCCATTATTTTCACGCAATAACATTTACGGGCCAAAAGCTTCAATGTTTTCGCGTGAGTAAGACCTGCGCAATATTAATCTCACAAACTGCAATTAAAATTAAACTCGCTCAAACTTTTGTTCAATCACTGCGCAATCTTCAATATTAACCCTAAACGGTCATAACATTGCGCAATTCGTGATATTGTGCATTGTAATTAATCGTGTAACCCCACCTTAGGCATTAAACTTTCAACATTATGATCTGCTAATATAATAATAAATGCTTTTATCACCAAAGACTTTATCTAACTTAGAACATTTGGTATAGTTATACCAGCATCTAATTAATATTGATGTTGTTTATTATTTACAACCAACTAAAGATTTGTAAGATAACAAAGACTTTGAGCTGAACAAAGCTTTGTATTTCTTGAAACAATAATGAAAGTGCCCTTGTTTTACATTGGTAATGTCAAGGTTAATAATAAGTTTGAGTCCATCGCGTACGTGCTCTAATTTCGCCCATTCACATCTTTTCATGTAGATATTGTTATATCGTGATTGTAACAACTTTTTATATCACTATTACTCAGTGCTTCTGTTTTATTTGTATGTAGTTTAAGCGATTATTGTTAACAGCAGGCACAGCCCCTAATATCCTATCTAGTACCGCGAAAGGATTGTCCTAAACTATCCCATTCCTCTCGATCCGGTGCTAATGTTAAGCCTATTCAGAAAAAGTAATCTATTCGACTAAAAGACTAATATGTAAATGATTAGCATCATAAAACAGATATCGGTCTTTTAATCTAGTTATCAGTTTCAAACCGCTAATATGAGTAAGTTACTTGACATTGTTTGCGCTAAGGCTAACTGTCTTATTCAAACTCAAACTCAAAGCATTTATTTCAAACTAGATTTTGCCCGCGGCTTCGCTCGCGTTAATTTAGACTTTGACTTTCAATTCGGGTTATAATTGAATCATGATTCGAAAGACACGTGGCGCCATCTATTATCATAAGAACGTTATTTTTGTTTTCCTCGGGAACAGTACTTTTTTGCGGGATGAAAGGTACCCTATGTCCGTTTCTGTACACCTGACAACGTATATGCAAAATTTCAGGATGATCGGTTCAGTGGTTTAGGCGTGAAAAGGTAACAAACAAACAAACAAACTTACTTTCGCATTTATAATATTAGTTTAAGTTTATAATATTAGTTAGGAAGTTAGGATTAGGATAAACCAATTACAGGCATTTTTGAATTGTCAAGGAGTTGGTTAATCAGAAAAATGAAGCTAGTTGCCCATTCCAAAGCGTAGTAGGTACCTATGGAGAAGAATGGGCAAGAAACTCAACGGAATCGCCACGGAAATTTATCTGAATGCTGCTTTCAACCACTTGTTGTATCTACTGACCATTTTGTTGACTGCCTCATTGGTCTAGTGGTCGTATAGAGGTATGAGAAACAGGGTGTAAAGTTCACTCATACTCTATAGAAAAGGGAGGATCCTCCGACCAGACGGGTGTCGTGTCTGGTGGGCAACTGCCCAACGGTTGATGTCGGGATGTTGTATATATGCTAGTTGCGCGGTAAACTCTGCTTGCGCGATGCAGGATTTTGCGTGACGTCAGTATGACGCGTAGCTCGCATGTGGCGTTGTAGATGCCGCTACAGTCGCAAGCGCGACTGCTAAGCATAAGGTCCTGGGTTCGATTCCAGGGTCGGGCAGAGTGTTATTCGGTTTTTCTATCTGGAATATACAAGGTGGCAGGAGCATCGACGCGCAAACTATAACCGTGAATTCAGCACAGGATTCTAGACCCCCTAGCGTAGAAATTTTTTGTTATCAAAAAAAATATCAGCTGTTTCATAGGTAAGTGCAATATCTACGCGGTCAAAATGTATAGAAGAGCATTTTTTTTTAAATAACCGATGAAATTTCTCTACGCACTGGGGGTTCAGAATCATGTACGGAATCCATGGTAACAGGTTGCGCGTCGATATCCCGGCCACCCTGTATAGGTACACCTCTGCCCAACTGATCGGGAAATAAGGCGTGATGTTATGTTATATTGTATCTATATGGTATCTTATAGTAACCAAACAACCTCCAGGTTACCACTTTGGCTATGAAACTTCAAACGGCATCCGAGCCGAAGAAGCCGGTAACCCATCGCAGGCCCAGGGTGGATTCTCCTACAAAGGCGATGATGGCATCACATACACGATCACCTACACTTCAGGAGAAGGTGGCTTCAGGCCTCAGGGCGAACACCTGCCGGTTGCACCCCCCACTCCTGAAGCTATCCTGGAAGCGCTGAAGAAAAATGAGCAGGATGAGGCTGCTGGTATCTTTGACGATGGTAAGCAAAATAATTGAAAAATAAATAAAAAAAGAATCAAGACCATATTTAACCGCCACAAAAATAATCATTTGAATTATCACCTGGGTGATATCCAACCATGGGGGATACTCCAAGGCGTGAATATTCTCTTGAAAAGAGTGCCGGAAATACGTTGTGTTTTGACACATTAAAGGCACACCGTCATTGCGACCGCTATGTGGTGGCTACCGAGGAAATATAAGCTTACAGAGGCCAGCCCCTGCAGTCTCGACATTAGATAGCGACAAAAATCTGTGGCTAAGTCGTATCGATGTCAAATTCCTTCAATAGATTTTCAACTTTATGTCCAAAGCATAAGGTTGAAAATATATTAAAGAAATTTGACATCGATTGGACTTAACGACCGAATTTTTATCTCATACATGACATTATAATACTGTTTCCTAAACTAAACTTACTGCCTTCATCAGGTAAATACCACCCGGAACAGCACGGAGGTGGCCAAAACAGCGGCTTCGGATCTGCAAGTCACCAGGGAGGATTCAACTCCAAGAGCGGTTATCAGTACTGATTTTATACTCCTCAGAAATAATATTTGTCAATTTTAGGACGTTAGAAAAGTAGTTTGAAGTAAATGTTTGAATGTGAAAATGTTAGATAGATGTTGAGTGAAGGCTTTAGTAAAGTCTAGATGATTACATAAGAGAATAGTATGAGGAGGTCAGACTTGCAGTTCCAATATTGGCAAATGTTACCAATGTATTTTTTTATACAATACTGAAATATGACTGGATATTAGTTCATAAGGTTAGAAATAAGTACCTACCTAGTTATCCAATGTAATTATAGATAAAAAGTAAAAATGATTTAATAAAGAAGATCACAGCTATAACCCACTGAAAATTAGTAAATTTTGTTTTAAATACCCAGATCACAAGATACCAGCCAAACATAATTTTGTTACATACCTTAGAAACTTACAAAGATGTGCTTAAGCCAGCGTACACGCAAGGCTTACCAACGCCATCTATCTTGTAGACGACGAACTAACACAATTCATAGTCAGATAGTTTACAAAAACCCTACACATAAACTGATGCTACACGTATCATCATGAATCAACAAGTTTTACGCTTTCGTTATGTTTTAAGAGCTAATACATATTTTAAATCTATTGTTTCCCAAAGAAAGCCAAATTGCCAATTGTGAATTTGATATTTCATGAAACTAATAAGAATTAGGTATAAAAAAAATATAATATGAGTAACTACATGATATTTCGAAACTTTTTCTGGAATTGACATAAAATAATAAAATTTTCTCAGTAGGAAAACATCACAATTTTACCTCTAATTTCCACGCGTTTTTAACTTATAACTTATATTTACAGTTTGCACCACACATAAAAGTTATCGGTCAATACTAGTAATTAAACATATAATCATAATTTAAGGTTCAATTACATAAAACTGGACAGCATTTTATTAAATTAAATTAAATTAGATGGAATGAGATAAAATGAGATTAAACTAGAAAAAAGTAGATAAAATTAAGTAAAATTAGATACCATTAGATAAAATTGTATAATTAATTGTAGGTTAACACGTCTGCACATTTTTTTTCGTCATGTCTTAATAGACAAGACGAAAACAAATGTGCAGGCGTTTTTATAAAATTCCTTTTATTTTGGGGCGTACAACGTTAATACGCTTTCAGTACTTACTATGTTCTTATTCTGAGGTAAAAGTCGTCTTCCGCAGCATGTTGTGGGACTTATATCTACGCATATTTTTATCTCACAAATGGAGGGTGTGCAAGGGTGCGCGAGTGAGATTTTTTCTGTCTTCTTACGCGCCTTTAGAATACTATTTCATACCTGTTTTAATGCGTGCACTAACAGGACAGGTCCACTCAAAACTGTGTGGTTCTTTTCTCAAAAAACCATTTCAGACCCCAATCTACATGGTCCTCAAATGATCTGACCAAGATTGTTTTCGGATTTTTAGATACGCATTGACATTGAAAAATTGTATATAGTATACAATGAAATTAATATTTACTTTGTAAAGTATTACATTATTTTAATTATTGTGAATGTGAAGACTATGTGGTTCATTTCTTTTTATCTTTTTTCTCCGTGTATTTTTAATCATGGTCTGGCAGTTTGAGACCCGTATTACGGAACCTCACTCAAAACTCAAGAATTACTTAAAACTTTGTTTAAAGCCATTTGATTGGTTAAAACTAGTTTTATGTAATGCTTGAGTTTTGAGTAAGGTTCTGTAATACGGCCCTGAGTAAATTATGCGGCTTACCCAAATGTCCTTTCTTTGATAATGTTCATCATGGAGCTCCTTAAATTCTGCACTGATTGGACAGGTCCACTCAATTTGTGTGGTTCTTTCCTCAATGGACCAATCTACATAGTCTTCACATAATCTGACCAAGATTATGTTTGGACTTTAAAAGAGACTGTGACCCCTGAGTTTGTTTCGGTCTTTCTTCTTAAAGTTTCTTTCTTCAGTTTTAAAATATTATTGACGTGTACAAGTGTTTGTACAAACCTACTTATAGAAATAAAATCACTTATTGTTGTTTAGAATTGAACAGATTTATTGCAATAGAAATGGCTGTCTGAAAGAAAGGATCAGTGCCTAAGTGCTTTTGGCAATGAGACCACAAGAAAATGGACATCAGCAGCATTAATCTTGACATGCTTTTCTGATTTCCAGACTTCAATTTTGTGCTTAGAGTACCTACAAGATAAGTCTACGTGCGTGTTACACCATCAAGACTATATCCCTGCCAGCACTTTTAATCACTTTCGGGCTGTGACTGTACTATAATTGATTAAGGAATCAATTATTTTAGTAAAACTAAGTCGAAAATTTTCTTGCGGGGCAGACTGTCCTAACAGCCTTCCGCCTACATCGTCAGACCCTCGATAACAGTCATACCGCAGCTAGGTTTAAAGTTCTCATCAAGGTGAATGAAATAAGCCCAAACACGATGTAGCTGCTATAAACTGTTGAGGGAGTTCTCGCGACTGTCTTTCGTCTCCATCATGATTACATCTCCAAGTCTTTATTATGTGGTTTGGCATCAGAACTACATATGTATGCCAAATTTCAAAAGAATCGGTTCTTAGTTCAAAATTCAGTAGGTGAAAAATCAACAAAACCTCATTTTTCTACCATTAGGGATGGAATTTTATTTTAAATCTTACATGGGACCAGCTTCGAGGTATATATACCCTTCCCAATAAAATAAGAATCGTTAAAATCGGACTTTTCTTTAAGAAGTTATATATGGTCACACATTAAAGAAAATATATCATATAAGTATATAAGGTGACTGGTAATTAGTGACCGATACTTAAACACATGGTTGTACTCATTATAACAAAACAACTTTCCGAAAGAAACAATTTTCTTAATTTACCAAGCGCATGACTCCAATCACCCCAATAGAATATTGAGTACCGAACAAGAATAATACACCTTCAGCTGTAATTTAATTTAGTTACTAATCCCTTTTACAAACAGAATTATTCCACTTTTACCATGCATTTTTTTTTCATTCATGTAACATGAGACAGAATGGGGTCAAGCGACTAACAGCTGATAGCACGCGCGCGTTCCGTAAAGAATATTACAGCTGCAGGCGTAGCATGATGCTTTCTATTTCTTGGAAGAATAGACTTTTTCCATACAAAGTGACATTTCGTTTCTCCATTTTTGACATCGCACCGTAAAAATCCTTCTATAATCTGTCATTTTGTCTTTCATTCTACCGATCGTTGTCTAGGTTCTTTTTTATTTAGACTAATTCAGAAGAAAGTTTTCTATCCCAAACTGTCACAATCACACTGACAACTGAAAGTTGTCTATGGTAAGGAAGACAGTTTGATTTTGTGATCGCCGTGCTAAAGATAGTAGAAAACTTTTTACTCGACGGCCACAAAGTATAAAAATGGAATGGAAAAATAGATTTTTTCAATGTTTGAATGGAAAATGAGAAAAATTATTACCTACATGTTGAGTTTTAGGGGTTCGAGTGTTTCATAATTTTCATTAATTTCGCAATAGGACCCACCATTTTCGAGATATAAGCAAAATAAAAGAAAAACGTGAATAAACTACTGAATTTCGCAAAAAGTGCAGTTGACTCTTTCTACTTTGCTGCCGTCGTACTGTCTTCACGGACCTCGACAAAACGGTGCTCGTGCTAAGCCTGCTGATGGTGCATTATGCTTGTTAGGTACACAATATTCTATTGGGGTGGTTAAGGTCAAGCGCTTCGTAAATTAAAAACATCGTTTCTTTGGGAAAGTTGTATGATATGATGAGTACAATCATTGTGTTTAAGTATCAGTCACTAATTGCCAGTCGCGTATACGCGTCGACTTGAGAACCTCCTCCTTTTTTTTTCGTCGGTTAAAAAGTGATTCCGATATCCTATTTACCGAAAAAGTAAATCCGATATCCTGTTAATAGAAAAAGTGATTCCGATATTCCATTTGCAGAATAATCAGTTTTATTTAATATCAGTGTCCGCTGGACGTAACTATGTATTTTTTACTGTCGTCACTTGTGGAAGCTATTTTAATACACATACCTACTGCTAAGTTTAGGCATACTTACGCCATATATTCCACAAATAACCTCAACTATCACCAGCGGAGTAATTACGTAACACACTAACAGTAGGAATGGGTTTCATTTTGACAGTTCCACAACATTCATTGCGTTATTTACGTTCTTGAGCAGACGAATTTTTCGAACATATGAAGCAATGGATTTGCAATAGGCTTCAAAATGATTCAGATTGTGATAGATAGTGTGTTACGTCATTAGGGTGCTGCTTGTCATTAATTTAATTTATTGCATCAGTCAGATATTGTAACAATAAGATATTTCTAACAACGCAGACCACATCCTCATGTCAAGGTCGTAACATCTTGGCCAATGGTTGCAAAACTATCTCATTATAGTCAATGCGTGTTTTTATTTTTAGTTCATCTTCTTACTTTGATTACATTTCAGGTTTTCACATAATTAGGTAGGTATAGGGTATCCATGAGGATTTCACCACAGAAAAAAAGTTATAGAATTAAGTAAATATTTCTATGAATGTCAGTTTTCACCTATTTGATGATCATGATCTTTTGTTGGTACGTTATTGTTCCTTTTTCATACATTTTTGAGGATTTTCGCTTTATATCCTCGTTAAATTTGTATTTAATTAATGTGTGGCTGTAATTCTTAATTGTCATGACTCATATTATGACAAATAAAAAAATAAGTCGGCCATCTTGTAATAAATGCTTTTAACCACGCGACGCCTGTTATACAGCGCTTTAAATCTGTGTTTTAGCGTATATTATTTTGTGGTTTTTAGTTACTAGGAGTTGTAATAAAAATCAAAAGGTATATTGTAGAAAAAAGTATAAGATTTTATTCATAGAATAAATAATTGCATCCTTCACAACTTCTCACTGGTAACCATTATGACTATATCAGATTACACATACTCATCACGTTTTCATGTTATCATACTCCATTTTAATTGATAGCCTTTTAATTTTATTACTATCTGTAAACATATTTTGACGTACAAAAATATCAAGAGCCATTGGCGTAATACTCATTCTTGAATATTGTTTTCTTATTCAAATATCACAATTATAATTATGCCAAAATGTACTTACAGACGAGCCTCGTTATAAAAATGATGTAGAGCATATATTGTATCATCTCATTATGCACTTGTTCCATTTTCGAATTGCATCATCGTGTTACCAATGTGCGTAATTTATTTGTATTATATTCACCAATCAGATCGTTACTTTACATGTGTGTGTAATGCAAACGATACAAAAGATGCTCTACTTAATTTTTTTGTTTGTTTTATAAAATGATATATAGCTAAATACTGGTATGGTATTGTGATTTTTAGTATTTGTAGTTGGGTTGTCTGTAGCCAGCGGAAGCCTGTGCTCTTGCGAACTGGGGCTGTTGGCCGTAGGCAGCACCACCAGCGCTGGGGGCGTCTCCGTACTTGCCGGGGTTGTATTGACCTGGAAAATTAAGAAAAAATATATTAAAGCTTTTATAAATAAACCCCTACCATAATGCAAATTGTCCAAATGAAGATACAATTGTGAGAAACTCAGAGTAAAAAACTATTGAGTGAAAGTATTTAAAATAGTATACTTTAATGAAGGATGTCATTAATTTTGTGCACATTATGTCTTCACAGTTCTTACAAAGGTTACTTGAAAATATTACAAGAGTGCATCAAAAATGAATTATAAGATTTCGCTGTCTGATCGATCACCTGCACGGTAAATGTTAAAAGATTGCAACAAGTCTGTAATAACATTAAACGTCTTCTAAAATTATAGGATGCAGTACATTCTCTTGTAATTAGTTGACATTTAAAAACTATGGCGAAACATTTTGTAGAGAGCACTGAAGAGTAGTTATGGGTACTATAAACGTACAGACAACAATACGACGATAAAGGAAAATACTGGCAATACTAGTGCATAGGAGTATTTTGAAATTCAAATAAATCTTAACTTTGAATTAGAAATAAAAACGAAATAGTAGTGATGGGCTGACTATGGGCTTTGCTTATCAACCAAGTGGCTATAGTGACAAAATGATTGGAAATATTTGATTAAATTTTTGAATGCAAACATGAACCTCATTAGTAATAGAAGCTAAAGTTATTGTCGTATCGTCTTCTCCTCATTGTATGCTTTTAGCATGAAATTAAACGAGAATAGATCACGTTATGGTACAGAAATAATAAGCCTAATTGTTCCCATTGCTGGGACACAGGCCTCCTCTCTGTGAGAGTGCACCAGAATTCACCACGCGGACCCAGCGCGGGTTGATGAATGTCAATGTCTTCGAATTTTTGATTCTCGGACATGCCGGTTTCCTCACGGTTTTTCTTTTATCGTTTGGAGAGCAGTAATGATGAAATTATATAAATACAACTCATGTAAAGTGCCTGCCTGGGTTCGAACTCACGATCTACAACTTGTAAATCGGGGCCGGTACCACTGGGCCACCACTGCTCTATGCAATTATAGGATTATGGTACGGACACGTAATAATAGTTTTTCAGTAACTTTGCAAGTAGGACTGACTGTTCACGATACGTCATTTGACGAAACTCACTCTCAGTATCTAGAAATCTATTCATCTTGATAAAGATGATTGATGACCAATCAATCACATCAGCTGACTTGATGTTTCTGACATTAGGTTACCGATGAGAGACTTAATCAGAGTTAAAAAAGCCCTGAACTTAATGCAAATTACTGCTGAAATCAGAATAAAATCGTTCTGTCCTTCATGTACACATCTGGTCACAAAAACGAACACTGCTCGCCAACTTCAAAGTCCCGATCGCCGCAAATCTCTATATGACCTTAGAATCTCCGTGGGACATTCCCTTCACTGCACTGACCTATTGTTCAGTAAGACAGTACCTATTATCCTCCACAAACTTTAGTTCCCGTACATTATTATTTACAGCCTTATTCTAAGATATACACATGCAAAACTCAACCTTATTATTTAAGTCATATAGTCTTGCACAACTGTAATTTGAAATTGGCAGCTTCAAGAAGCGTATTAAGCTATTTGCCAAAGAACTTTGAACTTTAGTTTCTGAGAAATAAGGTGTAAATGCAGGGTGATTCTGAGCGGTCATAGTGAGGGGTCATTGGGTAATCTTGTAAAGGTCAGTGTACTAGTGCAAGTGCTGCAGGTGATTCCGTTAAGTTATATATAGATGTTTTGTTTTAGCCTTTGTTTTATTTTGAATTTTCATGCAATTTTTTGATTGGAGGTATGTAGAAAAGGGGTAGTGGGATGAATTTTGTAATTAATTAGGTAGATTAATTAATAAAAATAAATAAATAAAATTAATTTACGGCTAGATTCTGGAATTTATTTTTGATGCGCTCTAAATTAGTGTCCATTACACACTAGCTTACCAGGTTTTTTACAGGAAAACAGCAGATATTAATAAATTACAGAAGGGTTAATCATTCAATCAAATTTATAGTAACATTGGGGTAAACCCCAAGAATCACTATTAAAAGCGCTGTAAACCACGTAATTCCTTAGCTTCCACAAATCGTTACAAGATCTATCAAAACGGTTTCAATAACAATTCCCCTTAGTTAACAGAATAACCCTCTAAACTACAGACCAACAAAGTCATTTAGACGCGCCACCGAACGTGCAAAAAGAGTGACATTTCCCACAGATTACCACGCCCTATCTGATTACTAATAGTCATTATTAGTCTGTGTCTAATGCCATTCTAAAGCAATTTGCTTGTTAGTCTGCTATTTTAGCAGCCTTTGTTGTTTCCTAACAGAGAGGTGAGATGACAAAAGGATTTCTGAAAATGTATTTGCATCGCAGATTAATTTATGTCCACAATTGTGTTTAAGTTGAATATCATTTACATCAATTTTTGCTAGTAGTACTATTTAATACATGGACGTTATCCATTATGCCTATCTTTCATCCATATTAATGATTTTTGCAATTTTCTATGACCAGCCGTTACTATTAATTATTTCAAATATTTATTGAAAGAAATAATTTCAAACACATGAAAACGTTCTCTCAAATCTTTTGTCTCAATACCATTTAAAGTCAACTCAAAGTCATTACATGTGTCACATAATTTATTTCTTTATCCGTCAACTTGCTTTCCCAGATCTGTCTAGTTTAAGACAAGGCATGATTTATCACTACTTGCAACACCATATCAGCTGCCAGGACTTTACGACTTTAGGTGTGCCCATACTAATTTAATTAGAGACATCTTTAACGTATATCGGAATGTACTTGTAATAGGTGTGAAGTAACTTGTTATTGGTCGTTACTTGTAAATAGGAATTAATTACAAATTGACCATTTAATTTCGAATGCAGGTGTTTAGTGTGCAATTACTAACTTTAGGACGTGTAAGGAGATCCTAATGGCTAATAACAGAAAATTAAGCAATTGAATTAATAGACCTATCATCTGATATAGAAAATGAATTTTGATTATTTTTGAGAGAATCCCGACAGAATTATGCATGCAACCTGAACATCCAACTTCAAATTAAAGAGACAACTCCGAAGACAAGAGAGACACAAGTCCTAGGTTCAAAGAGTCGTCCTTTGAACCTAGGACTTGTCTGCCTTTCCCCAAAATTCCAACAGATTTCATCCCAATCAGCCCAAACCCATCTACTATATATGTTCCAGAAACTTCGACTCACCATCGTCGATGATGCCAGCGGCCTCATCACGAGCGTTCTGCTCCAAAGCCTTCAGGATCTCCTCTGGTACTGGGGGAGCGGTTGGGATGTGGGCACCTTGGGGCTGGAAACCACCCTGACCGGCTGCGTAGCTGATGGAGTAGACCTGGCCGTCGTCACCGGTGTACTGGAAGCCACCTTGAGCCTCGATGCCGTCAGCCTGGAATGTTGAAGGGGGTTTGTAAGTATGTGTTTTTTGGTTGTTTGTTAATGTGTTTGGATGTAAATATAAAAGTGATAGTATTGTTCAATTTATGGCAAAGTCTGCTCCAAAAATTATCATTACCTAATGCAGAGACCCATATATGAAACATAGGGATTGTTTTAATATTGTATATATTCTTGAGACAGTGAAAGTGTTAATGGTTAGCAAAAAGTCGCGAATGCCCAGGCAGACAAATAGTCTCCTAACACACTTAGCACAGAGGACAGCTATGAAAATTTTGGGATGCCTAAAACAGATTGCTGGAAATCTTAACCAACTCTTTGATTACTACCCGAATCCAACTGCTGTCATAAAAGTGACTTATTTTAAAAAGGATAGAACAACTATGGTTTTAGATCGAGATTTAAAACAAGTTTTGGAAAATACTTGGACAAGCTAAACTCGTAATTTTCCAGTTATTACGATGTTTCTTAGCGATACGAGTAGTTGATTCTAAGAACTTTATGGCCCATAAAAGCCTGACCTATGTCTTTCGTAACTCATCCAGAACATTAACATTTACAGTGAAGGATGTTACGAGCTGATAATATCTATGAGAACGAGATTATTTTTAGTCCTGGCATTTATGACCTTTTCAAGTTTTATATTTTGTTTATTTATGACTGCGGTAAAACCCAGAGTCCGACATACAGGAACTGAGTTACTGATGCAATTTATTGTTGATGAAACACTGTGTTATTTTCCGGCATAATAATCGAAACAAATCTCTAATTCCTGGAAGATTCAGCATCAGTCATCTCCATTGTTTTTTCTCTAAAATTAAGGTGCTAGCAACCACATTCTTTACATAGTCTTGTTATGCATCTCTGAGGCCTTTCCCTAATACATTATTTTTCATAATTATTAAAACACACACAATAAAATAATACGATAGTTCAATTATGAGTAATGATGTTCAGCATTATAAAGTATGATTGTTTTTACGCCGACCCTTGTTTATATCTCACATTTGTCTAAGAAAACGGATGGTCTAAATAGTTATTATCCAAATGTCAATGTAATAATGGATGCTCAGTAAGTTATTACATTACTATTACGTTCACTGAGGATCGAGGTTAATTGAATGAATTACAATTGTTGACTTTAGACCATGACATTTTGTGGTTTTTCGAGAAGGTCAATTTTTGACCTTTCATATAATAAATGATTACCTATGAGAACAACACTCAAAGTGACCGCAACCCTTTAAAAGCGCGCTAATCTATTCAGTAATGATGATAACTGATATTTATTTCTGTAAAGAATTGGTTTAAACAAAATACTATCACTCCTCAAAAATAAATTTTATATTGAATCTTGATGAGATCGGTGTTTTCTATCCGACTACTCTGAGAAGAAGGATCGAAACAAACTCAGAGGTCACAGTCGCTTTAAAATCCAGATAATTAATATTCGAATCAGAATTTACATTTAGATAATTTGGCAAATTTTATTCTTTACGTAACTACTACTCATCTTTATTTGAAAAAAAGAGCAATAGTTTTCTTTCCTAAATCTAGGAGTTTATTGACAAACTCTACTCAAGTAAATGCTAAACACGATAAAGTGTTAAAACAGCTGTAGTAATAAAATACAATAATGCAGCTATTTGTCACATTAACATCATAATTTTATGACTATTTATATCTTTATCTACTATCTGTTAATGATATTATATTTTATGTTCAACAATATAATCACACTATTAAATAGTTGTAAATAAATATTTGAATGTCTAATGACAGCACTAATCGTCTATAAAACGAATTCAAACATCTCAATCTGTTTGATCTAAACCTGTCAAAATATGTCAAGTTTTTGGTCTTATCTCTGAGATTTTGACAGTTTATTGCTCAAAGCAGTCCGTTAGCAGTCGATTTGCGAAGCGATACAGTTAATATATTTGTCGAAATAATGTGTCTAGTTTTTATAGTCTCATATTTTTGTCGCATTCCGAGGGAGCTATTGACTAAAATAACCATACAGTGAGTCACTAAAATATAAAACTGAAACGTAGCAGTCCGAAGAGGCGATAGCGGGACGAACTCGACTTGTTTCATAAGGATTGGCCCCAAATAGCAGAAGACAGGGATAAGTGGAAGGAGGAAGGGAGGCCTTTGCCCTGCAGTGGGACACAAATAGCTAATTAATAATAATAATAGTTTTTATTAATTGTCTAAAGACTGACCTTTTGACCGCGGATTAGTAAAAAATTTTTGACTTGTATTAATTATTATAACCTTTGCAAAATACATAAGAGGATGAATATGTAATTAATTATTTCGAAATAAACTTGACAGTACTCTTCAATCATAGTATGGAGACTGATTGACTAATGCTAAAATTTGGAAGTATGCACTTTCGATTTTATATAACTATGGCCTACAGGTTGGGTTTCAAAGCAAGTGGCATATTTCATGTAGGTGTAGCACATTGACATATCGTTAATCAAACAATTCACGATCATGTATATTTTTACGTAACTTTTTCTACATTAGATAATTTAATTGCGATATTTAAGTTCGCAATAATATAATGCAAACCACATACTAAGGAGATGAACAAATAAACATATAGATCTAATAACTTTGAAACCGCAACTATTTTGCATAATGCTGACCTTTCGTAACTGGTCAGTGCCCTTTCAGAATAACCCCACATGGGCGAGCCGTTGAGAAAAAGATTACTAGGTCATCTGCTGATGAATATTTTAGAAGGGACGGATACGACACGACAATTAGAACGTACGACTATTTCTATATTTATTACTTTTGTTACACAGTCATTTTTAACGCAAGAATCAAGGATTCAACCCACACTGGACTCGCGTGTTGGATTATGACACACTTTCAGTCTCAGAGAGGAGGCCTGTGTCCCAACAGTGGGAATGTTATAGGCTTATTATTAATAATCTGAAAGAAGATATTAAGAATCTAAAAATAGAAGCTAGTTGAACAATGGCAAAAATAACAAATGAAGATTATCGAAAATTATGAAAAACTTAGCAAAAACAAAATGAAAATTATGTTATTTATTGAATAAGCTAACAAAAGAACTCATGTTCAGAAATTATTATTTTTGAAGTAAATTGTCCCTTGATGACCTTTTGTACAAATAATCATGATTAATGGAAAACTCAAGCCGTAAAAGTTTAATTTATTACCGGCTAAGTGCCCAGTAATATAATGTAGTGTCCAAGTGAGACCACCCATGTTTTACGGGTGTCGTAAGCCACTAAGTGATGAAAATTGAAAGGATTGGCTACATTCACTTGTGTCCTAATAACATTACGTTTTTATCGCATAGGCCTAGCACGACATGTGTCAAATTTGTTTGAGAAAATTAGCAAATCTGTGACAAATCGTAGTCTTCGTCGAGTCGATGGCACGACAGTGAATTAGATTTTGTTGGCCCAAAACTTCGCCAAACTTCTGTGAAAAATGTTTTGGGAAGACAGATGTCTTTTGCATTTTATTAAACAACTAGTCGCCTCATTTAAATGTCTTTTGAATCATAATAATATGAGTGTTTTGAATGTACATTTTCTTAGTTTTTACATAACAATATTGGCGCGAGATGACAATGATTTAGGCAAGCTGCCGTATTATATCAAGTAATTAATTACAGAAATATTAATTTTGATTCTTTTGCCATTTTAGGTACTTTAAAATAATTTATATATGTCATTGATAGTCTGCCATACATAATTGTAAATTTTCATTCGCTCTTTACATTCATAAATAAACTTTTTTTAGACGAAATAATGATTATAATTATTTGAGCAGTTGCACTTTGATGTGGTTAACATGACCATTAGGAACAAGATTGCGTTATTTCCATTCATACCTCTTTAGTTGGACTTTTTTGTTAATCAAATTAAAATTATATCTTTACATTTAATCAGAATGTAGTACCATCCGCATCAAATGATGATGATGTCACAGCAAAACTTTCGCTGTAACATCATCATTTCCTTTTTTTTTATCGTATTGATTATGACTTGATGTCCTCAAAGCGTTTTTTTTGTGTTCCCTCGTTCAAGGAATAGCTAGATTCCCAGACGAGCTCAAATAAACTATCAAATAATGATCACTTACCTCACGACCCTGTTCCTCGGCCTTAATTCCGTTCTCAGTTTCGTAGTTGTATCTGAAGGAGTCTTCCTTGACATCAGAGTCCAGGGCTATGATCCTGGCGTTCTTCTCGAAGGAAGCCTGGGGGCGGTTGGACTGTTCGGGGTACGCTTGCGGGGCGTAAGCCGCGGCGGCCATGCCGAAGAGAGCGGAGATCAGGAGCTGGAGAAAAAATTTGAGTGTTAGATAAAAATTGAGGGGACAAAATCAAAAGTTGTTTACTTAAATTGGGCTGAAAATCAGAAATTATTGAACATCAAAATTACATTGTGTGAGTGGTGGTGGTGAGTGCGTTTTGGGGGTCAATACGCACTCACCACTTCCTAGTGCTTCAGCTGGGAAACAAAGATTGTTAAATCTGATGTATTGTATCGGAAATTAGATACGGTTTGAAGTAGAAGAAAAAATATTAATTACTTAATATAAACTTTTGAAGTCAAGTAGGTTATAAACTTATTCAATTTAATTTAATTTGTTGTCAATTTTCATGTGTAGTTATAAAATTGGTTGTTGGCATTTCGGCCAGACAATTTCTTACGAGAGTGCAATTTGTTTGTCGATAGATTTTTAAACTTTTAAAAATCATGAGTTACTTTGTTGTTGGTAATATAAATACGTACTTTAATGAATGGTATGGTTATTATCATACAAAAGAGAAATAAGGCATAAAAAAAATGATAATTTTTCAAAGAAAAAACCGGTATAACTATGTAACATTAACACCATTACAATACTTAGTGTTACAACCAGTTCTATCATAGTGAATAGAATACATAACAGTGTTCGAAACATTGTTAACATGTCAAACAATAGTCAAATTATATAATTTTAATTAGAATATACCTACTTCCCTTAGGCCATATAATTATTTAACTTTACGGCCTTTGGGTTCCGCGATAGTGGAAACCTCGATACATTGTTTTTATTTTTAGATCCTTTAATTTTTTATAATTTTTCCAGAATATTATTTAATATTTTTTGATACTATTTGTAGATAGGAATAACGATGTCAATATAAAAGTAAATGTTTTTTTTTTAACGCAGCAAATGACATTTTAGTTTTTTCTCTTTTTTTACAATACGTGAAACCAAGATTATGCACTGTTATTATATTTATTTTCCTTTTGATAAAACTTTTTTTATACGGAACCAGTATCTACCTCCTCTCAATTCGCCCCGAACTTTGATACATGACCGTTAACATTGCACAAGTGCGACTCATGCGCAAGTGTGCAATAGATCAGATATTATCGCCGTCCCACCTATTGTCTTACATTTAGACACCGCCTTCAAGTACGCGAACTATTCGAAACAAGTGTTTTAGCAAATCTACCGTGTTTTTCCATTTTGTTATTGGATGTTTGGGGATTTTTTAAATTGTTTTTGAAAAGTAGGTACATTTTTAAAAGTCTCACAGTATAAATACTGTTAACAATATTTCATAATTTACAAAATTTAAAAAAAGCAAGTGTTTTAAAAAACTGAATAATGCACTTGCTTCGTCTAAATATCATGACGTATGAATTAGTCGAGCACTAAAACTAAGGCAAGCTAAAAATTGTAGATAGGTATATAATTAGGTGTGAATTAAGCGCATGAATAGAAAATCCTAGTAATATTTTGGAGCTGCGCCCGTGCGAAATTTTGGCGCAATCATTTGCATAACCGCACCATAATTCTCTTGTTTGTAGAAATTGTTACAGTAATAAAAATAATTTAAATACGATGACCGAATTTGATAATAATAATTCGAAATTATTTATTTAGGGATATTTTTATTAGACTTGTGACCCGAAAACGTATTTAAAAAAAAAAAAATTATTTCACTGAACCGCACATTTTGGAAAATAATTAACTTAAACTGCAAATCACCGGAAAAGTAAATCCCTTTTATTACTACCAGTAAAACATATTTAAAAAAAAAACAAATCACTTCCACCGCACGATTATAAATCTTATAATTAAAAATCCCGAAATTCAATAAACACAACACGGTAACTCCTTAAATGGATTCCCGCCCACTCGATTAGATCGTCTAACGAATCGAATCGACTATCGCGACTTACCAGATTCATATTGTCAGGTCGGAGGTGAACACTTGAATGTACCAACGACGGCCCAGCCAGCATATATATACACATCCGATGATAGGGGAGTTACAAAATTCATTCTAGTTCATAATGATGCCACTTTTAACAAACATTGCTATGGATACATTTTTTTGCGTAAGTAATGACATTTTGGTGAAATGATTGGAAGATGAAATATGAGTGTTTTTGGATCATTGGTACAAGGTCATGCAGAAGACCAGTCTATATGCAAATACCTACAAATGTGACCATATTTGTAGGTATTTGATTCTAAAAAGACCACCAAGATGAACCCATCTTGGTGGTCTAGGTAGGTTTAGGATCAAAAGAACTTTGACTACTTTTAGCCAGAAAACCAGTACCTAGAGCATCAAAAAAATGCCAGGAATATGAAAATTATAAGTCTTTTTTTAATCGTCAGTATAATGCCATGCCAATAGCTAGCCATTAGTAAAATAAATGTGGTCCTTTTTGGTGGTCCTATAAGGCTGAAAATAATAAACTTTGATCCTTTTTAGCCAGTGTATCATTGCCACTTCGGAAAACGAAGGAAATTCGGAAGAAATATGGATCTTTGGTCCAAGGCCAATAAGTTAACTAGATTATCATTGCAAAAAAAAATACATGACGTGATCTTTCTTCCCTTTCTCCTTTGGATACTGGGTCATTATGAGTTTGAATTAACCCAGTTTTAGATAAAGTAAAAAATTATATAATATTCAAAGCCTTGGGTCAAATAATTATATCGTGTAAGTACATGATATAATTATTTGACCTCAGGCTTTAAAAAGGTCCATACAAAAAGAATTTAGATAAGTTTTGCAAGAAATATTGCAATGTACCTATCTAATATTTTTTTTTCTTTTTAATTAAACGTTAAAGGGTTTCGTAGCTACAATTTAACAGTCCAAGAGTAGGGTCTGCCTCATTGGTATAGTGGTCGAAATTACTGGACATGATTGTGGTCCTTGGTTCAATTCCCGGATTGGGCAAAGTGTCATTGGATTATTCCATCTGGAATTTCTCAGTAGCAGTCTGGATTTGTGCCCGGTTGATGGCAATAGGATCAGCCCCTATTACATGGGATTTAAACATAACTGGCGAAATGTTAATGTAAAGGTACACCTCAGCCTAACACTTTGGTGAATAGAGTCGTGATGATATGTTAGAATTGGGTAGAGAGGTAGAAGGAAGGTAAGGAAAATCTAAAGTATTTTTATGTTTAAAGGGTTTACAAAGCTGTGAATAATATAATACATAATAATATGTTCAATGATTGTATATTTTGTTGTACTAAAATACAGCAAAGGCTAGATGTTTTGCAAGACGGTAAAGTTTCAGCATTCCATAACGATTGATTTATCCGAAACATCATGACGTCAGTAGTACTCGCAACCGGCGTGCTGGTATGACCAGATGTATGAACGTAAACGAGGCAAAAGGAGTATGTAAGGATCGTAGCAGGTGGCGTTCGTAGTTTCTGCCTACCCCCATGGGAAGAAGGCGTGAGTTTATGTATGTATGTATCATCACGTCCTTTTTTTGGGAATGCTGTAACCAACCAATACTATTATTTAATGTTACGAATAAGTTATGTTGGTTTCATAGAAAATAGGTAACTTTTTCAAGTCGAGCTTTCGTTTTTGAGAACCCCTGAATGAATGCCATGAAACATTTGATTCAAAATAAAAAAATTACTTTGTGCTGTAAAATCCTATTGACTAATTAATATAAAGGCTGCATGGTTATCATAATTTTTGTGCCTGGTTTATTATTCTTTATTAAAGCGTATTTCTCGGCTACAGTCAATGTCATCTCTCTCATTATAAATATGGTTTGGTGCTTCAAGGAACTTATCATAATCAGAGGTATGACTACTACCTGCGCACTTGATACTTTTTGCTTCATTTTTCTTTTTACTTGTAAGTATATGTTGTGTTGTGTGCTTTGTAGTCGGTGCTAAATAAACCTATTTTCTTTCTTTTTCTTTTACTAAACAAATAGGTAACTCGAAAAAAATACGTATATTTTTTTTGCAAAATTTTTATTATTTTGTAGGGTAACATAACATTACGCCGATATTCCCCGAAGGGTTAGACAGAAGTGTACCTATAGTATTCCCACATTATGCCAGTTATGTTTAAGTCCCATGTAATAGGGGGCTTATTCGTCGATTCATACGAATTTACTTGCCCGAAACAGGCGAATCGACCCTTTTAAATGATATATTATTTTCTGTACAAAGTTAAATTATTTGCGGGCGAATCGACAACTCCAGAAATAAGTATTAGGCAATTGGCACATTTTGAATTTTTTGCAATGAACTTAAGGAAAAAAGTACACTAGCACACAGGTGATAAGAGTAAAATAGTTTGAAATAATAAGTACAAAAAATTAACAAAGTATTCTTTAGATTTTAATCTAAAGAATACTTACCTACCTTACCTTACTTTACCTTTAAGTAGGATAATTTACTTGAAATTGTGACAATAATTCATGTAAGTAATTATCGAGCCTATTGCCATCAACCGGGCACAAATCCAGACTCCGGGCTGTTACTCAGAAATTTCAGATATAAAAACCGAATAACAGTGTACCCGATCCAGGACCTCGTGCTGCATTTTGTAAGATAATTATTATTTATTAACACCATATCTGTACAAAGTTAATAAAACAAATCAACATAATTGAAACATCTTCAGAAATATAAATTCCATTTTGTAACATTACCTTAATAACTTAGATAATTATGTCATTACAGATTTATAAGTAGGTAAGTATTTATTGCGCTCATCAGCGATCGTATCAAAAACACATTACATAACCATCGTCATATCAACCAAGGGATATAATCTGTAGGACGTAGGAATCCCTTGTTAATTGAAACAAAATACTACATAATATAACGAGGAATTATCGTCCTATTGGCTTGAAAATGTTCGCTGCTAATTATGCTTTTTCAATCAGATTATGAGCGTTAGATACAATTACTTAAAACACCCTGCTCAGTGTCACTAGGCATCCTTCAGGACATTCGTGGGTTAGGAAGAAGTAATTGTTACATCTATTCTTTGCCAGAAACTAACGTTAACTCATGTTATATCTATCTTTTTTTCAATAGAAACATTTGTCAATATTTTGGGAATCAAACCTAGTTCCTCACTTCCTCAAATTCCGTACTCACCCAATCTGTCACTAAACAATTCTGACATGCATTTGTTTTCTCGTAGAACGTTACAAAGGGCATAGTCCAAAAAGTTATGAGTGTAATTAATTGTATTTTTTTTTTAATTCTCGCACTAATATTATAACGAGTCTGAGCTTATAAGATGGATTATATTACGACCCACTCCCATTAATATAATCATTTCCTTTTCACATAATTTTTAATGAGATTAATGACTAAAGTTATGTAATGAACCATTAATTGAGTTCGTTTGAGATTATTATAACTGGTTATGTGGTTATATGTAGTTCAATGTCACACTACATTAAACCGTTAGTCAATGTATGGAAAAATAATGAAGAAGCTTTTAAATTTCTGTCCACGATCACACACGTCCACGTTCTATGCACGTGTTTCATACAAATACTCGTATGGACCACGATATGGACGTCCACGATAATATCGTCACTTTAAAAAAGCGCACAATAGGATATGAATAGGTTATTAGTATTTATAAATAGGTTTCTATCTAATTAGAACCTCTAGAAAAATTAAGAAAAAAGAAATACCGAAGTAAATCGATTTGAAAGCAATATGTTTAACAAAATGCATGTTTAAGTATAGTCGGTTTTGTAATTGATTTATCACCATAAGGTTGGATGTCACTTGCACGTCAAAAAACGACAAGGTCGATTTGTCTATGTGACAGTTGATAGTTTCAACCTTAGTGAAGTTGCAATTCACTGGGAATTGTTGTCGTAAGTGACAAAATAATAACGAGGTCGACAACAATCAACAAAAATATAAAATAACAGAAGTGAAGAACGTGACAGAAGTGGTCTAATGGTCGCAGTCGCTAGTATGAGATCCTGGGATCGATTCCCTGCTCGAGAAAAGTGTTATTGGGTTTGCCATCAGGATTTTTTCAGTATCAGCCGCCGTTTCTTTGCCCAGTTGATAGCAATAGGCTTGCCTCCTGTAATATGGGACTTAGCGGATCACACACTAAAACACGCCACGCGATGGGGGGCGCAGATAACGTGCCCGTGCACGTGGCGCCAATATGGGTGTACTGCAGGCACACCTCTGCTTAACCCTTCCGAAAAAACAGCCGTGATGTTATGTAATAGAAGAACCTATAGGTAAGTATAATAGTAATTAAATATTCCTACCATTATCTTTAATTGCCAACAAACAAACGGTTCCATTTAGACAATTCTAACAATTGTAGAAGATAAGTACATAAGAGATCTCATTGATTCCCAGACGTTAGTATGGGTACACAAAACTGTTTCTAAAACAGAAGTATGTTATTATGTGGTTGTGGATTCTGAGAACGATGTTAATGATCATTATGTACTCTATGTACATAATATATAATATATCTATGTACATAATATATCTATGTGCGTACATGATATACATTTATTAGGATTGTTTCCTTTTACCAATATTGGTGCCGATTTTCTTGTACACCGAACTAAACTATGACTAAACTTTTGGCTATGAGAATCTAAAAGCTATTCTGCAAAAAAATATCTCTAAATTTAAAAATTATTTTGACGTAATTAAAATTTAATTTTTGACAACGCGCCTCCACACGGTACTTGTTTGCCCTACCCCGTGTTTTTTTTTTAGACGTTTTATATGGAATTTTTCACTTTTTGTATGGAAAATATGAAAAATTATAACCTACATGTAGAGTTTTAGGGGTTCAAGGTTTTAATAAAGGCGGTAAAAATTTTCATTATTTTTGCGATAAGGCACATCATTTTCGAATCGTTTGACAGGAATAAACTAAATTTTAATGATTTTCAGTCTAGTTTAGAGAATTTTGTGACAAGAGAATCGGCCCCATTGTCTACTTAACTATAACAAAAGGTAATTTTCAATTAGACTGGTATTAAAGGATATTTAGTTTTTGTTTTAGCCTCTGCTCTTCAACTTCTTCCATATTTCGCGGGCCCACGCGTCCTCCTTCCGGTTTTTGCGGAATCTGTCCAGTTCATTCCGCCATCTCCTACGTGGCCTGCGGCGACCCCGCCTCCCTGTCTTAAAGGATACCCTTTAAGACAAGAAGTTAAGGAGTTAATATATAAAGTTATATCATATATTAATATACCTACCTGTATAGGTAGAGGATATTCAGCAGTTCTAACTCCTTGACTTTTGTCGGCACGATTGGTGCATTTGGTTTGAGTTTGATTCCCAATAAAATTATTTGCTAATTATGTGCTTTCATAATAGGGCTCATAGAAATGGGGTGACCAACTGCAGGCAATATTTTACCCACATTCATAAAAGTCACCAACATCTTTTTACCGAAGTATTTGTAACGGGAAATCTGCTATATGATTCACTAAATTTATGTTTACAAACATTAGCAATTTGAACATTTTAAGCATAAAATAATAAAGCACGCCTTCTTCCCAAGGGGTTAGACAGAAACTACAGAACACCACCTGCTACGATAACTACATATAAAAAAAAACACTTAATTTGATTGGAAATACCAAACAATCTGACTCATATCTTCGTGTATTAGCTAAAAATGTGATTACCTTCGGTAGAGACAAAGCGATGAGGCGTGTAACAATAACGTTGCAAGTAATAGCTTGTGAAAGGTCACGTTCCTACACAACGTTAAGACAGACTCTTGGCTCACTTACTAATATTCTAGTGCGTTAGTCTGTCTGTATTAACCCGAGCGCGGAACGGTAAACGTAACGTTAATTCGAACGATTTTTGAATGGAAAATAATTAAGTGGCCCTCTAAAAATTTATTGACCTTCTAAAGATGGACACTTTTTTATAATTGAGCCTCTTTTTAACATTCTGGCCTTTTCACATATGGTCGCAGTAACTAAGCTAGGGTACCCCGACCAAACGGGTTAGGTTAGATTGGATTTAACCGGTCCAGGGGCGACGGACTCGGGGACATCCGTCGCTACCAACTCCGCAGGACTCGAAATCGCGGTGCGTAGTGTTCCACGCGCGCCTCTCTAAGACGTAAGGAGCCGCCAGTTGCCTGGTCTCTAAGACTAAGGGAGTTCATCACCTCACTCCCCCCTATTGAACGTGGCCCGTATAGCGCGAGCCATCACAAGTCCAGGGCAGCGGAAGTCACATCCCCACCTGCAGGCCCTGACGCAGGTGTACCTGGGAACACCGGGGTGGTTTGAGTCAGTAAGACTCTGACAGACCCCTCTGCCCACACTGATGCTCTCAACAGACCAGGAGACATCATCAACTTCTGGAGGGAGGTGGGCTGGTTGGAGTAACCACCGACGGCCGCCATGGCCCACGCACAATGGTCCACTTGAAGGACTAAGTGCGGAAACCAAAACCCCTAAAGAAGAAGAAGAAGAAGAAGACCCCTCTGCCCACCCGGGGCGGGGGACTTCCATGAGGATTTCCAACCCACAACAAAAAAAAGGTTGGAACTGCGTCCAACCACGCGCGAGCCGAATCGATCGCAGTAACTAAGCTGGGGCACCCTGGCCAAATGGGTTAGGTTAGTACTGTGATCAACCACGCGCGAGCCGAGCGAGCGCTACATCCAAGTTGGTCGCAGTTACTTGGCTATTTAATATTTGTAGGACCCCAAAATAGGAATTATTTACCGTTCACAAAAAGAGGATCAATCATCATAGTATAATGTTCAATAATATTTATAGGAGCGCAAAATGGGAATGAATAGTGGTTCGATTAAATTCATGTCTTTGTGAATCGAAAATATAAATAAATTCTTAATAAAAAGAAGTCAATATTGTGTACGAAACGAGTATTTTCAATTTAATAATCGTTCGAATTTACGTTACGTTTATTCCGGCTTGTACTTTGTCACCTATTCAGTGGCCATTTTGGAATGAATGATGCGTTTCTTAGTGCCTGCTTATGCCCTTGCGGCATGGTTCCCTGAACAGTGGTTTCCAAGCACCATGATTCTGTACTTTTAATTAAATTAAATTCTACCTAACAAGTTAATTATTAGAATCGATGGAACCTCCAAATAAATTTGAAACATAAAAAAAATGTTCTTTGACAAGTGATTTGTGGGCGGCATTGAGATCTAATATTATGTGCATACCATGGCTATGTCTCATCAATTTTGCGTTATGGCATTATAATATGGGGTAATTCTGTTAAATATAAATTATTCAATTATCTTTTAAGTAAATGATTTTCTGAATGAAAAGTTGACTTAAATATTAGGAAATAGTTATAATATTCTCTTCTTTGAGTAATTTAATCTGTTTTGACATTTGTATAACCAATATATGACTAATTTGTAATTTGAATGTTATCCTAATTCATTTAAGAGCGGGTAGTAACCAAAATTGCCTATCTTCAATTTAATTTTTCATGAAATTCATAAGACTTAGGTATAAAATAAAAATAATATGAGTAACTACATGATATTTAGAAACTTTTTGTGGAACAGAAACACAATACGTTAAAATTTTCTCGATAAAATATCATCACGAAGTTACCCCTAATTTTCACGTTTTTTCAATTTGTACTTAATATGCTAATGACTAATAGGATAATTTTTTAATGATTATCTGTATCAAGACAAGGCGAAAAAAATTGTGCAGGCATTTTTTGAAATTCCTTTTATTTTTGGTATTATTACGACTACAAGCTTTAAGCACTTACGACGTTTTTAGTTCGTGGAAGAAGTCATCTTCCGTCGCACGTTGCGGGAACTTCAAGCATATTTTTGTTTCACAAATCAGTCGCCGTCGCTCTGTTGAGACGAGAGGACTGCGCTTGAATTTTCTGCTGCTCTGCTATTTAATTTATTTGCGTAAATAATATTTTCGTAATTTATCACATTGTTGGAATGAAACTGTGAAATACAAAACATGAAAAAATCACTAAAACCACTTCCGAAACGATTATTAAAATCGTTAAGAATTGATAAACTAAATAAATACCACGGCTAAACTATAAAATAAAAATATTATAATAATTCAATGTTGATATTTGAAAACTCATGATGACATACAATTATTTGACAGATTTTTGACTGGTATAGTACAACTAGCGCCATTGATCTGCATTTCGGTAAATTTTCTTGCGGAGAAAATTTACAACATAGAGTTCGTGCTGGAGATTTTAGATCTTATTACTATTACATAAAGAACCAAATTCGTTTACTCCCACTTTCGTTGACAAACTTCGTGTAAGGGTAACCTTAGACGACCCATTTCGAGCGACTTTTGACCAAAACCCCCAAATCAAGTTGAAACTCAAAATTTAAGATATGGGTAGGTTATTGGTACAATAATATTATTGGAGTTTACAAAATAAATAAATCGGAAAACTAAAATAGGGTTTATTGCGGACACAAGTACGAAACGGTGTGCACGGGACATGACAGTTTTCATACGGATAGTGTTCTCGTGACTAGATCCCTTCTTATGGTGGGGATGAGTAAAGATTGTGACGGATCACAATGTTTGGGACTGTCGGCTTGCTTTTCAAAGCTAAAGTTTCAACAGTTACAAAAGAGGAACCTAATAAACTTTCGACTTTCTTTGGCACCCATATAAATAGATGCCAATTATTTTGTCGGTAAAGCCGAATAATGTACCCTAGTTATTTGTTCCGAAATTGGCCTGTTTTTCACAAATGTTTTCGGCGAGGACTTTTCTCTACTCGCGCTCCACGCAGGATAGGTTTTCATAACACATGCCATTTGACTGTGCACAATACAGTGCAAAATCCACCATACCAATATTATTTTTTAATTGGTAACACTGTTGCTAATTGAATTTGCACGATCCTGCAATGCAATATCCACGATATACCATTACATTTTTTTACTTGGTTAACACTGGTTTCCACGAAGACGTCGTGACGTCCAACTTGTACAAGGCCCTAAATAAAATTTGGTTACATTGGAATTTGAACTTTGTCACGCCAGCATTGAGTTTCTAGTTCCAAAACATGACTATGATCTAAGATTATGAATTCAAGCTTAGCGTATAGTATAGGCAAAATAAACAGATGTTTTACCCACTGAAGAATTTCATTGAAATTAAAGGGAGTGGACAATGGTCATACTTCGGTTAAATATTTTAATTGAAAAACCATTCGAGGTACCTATTTGTGCTGTGAGACCTTGCTTCTTGCCAAAAAATCATGATTCTAGGTCAACGGTATGGATTTTAATTTATTTGTGAATAATAATAATATAATATATTTATTTGCTTAAAACACGGTATAAAAAGGTCTTACATAAAAATGAGATCATACATGTTTAGCTTAAAAATAAAGCATGCAAAATTGTTAAGCACAAGCAAGTGCAAGATGCAAGTGTTGAATGTTGCTAATATTAGTGTTCTAGGAACTCCTTAATACTATAGAAATTATTTTCATTCAACCAATTGTACAATTTAAATTTAAATAGTCTACAATTTAATTCTTTCAGCGTCTTTGGTAACTTATTAAATACACGTACACATATAGCTACACAGTTTTTATTATATTTAGTACACCTAGGCAGTTCGTCAAGTACAAGTGTGTATTGGTCACGCCGACTTGTTATTTTCTTATTTTATTGCCACTTTTGTTTAATTGATTTCATTTTCTCAAAGTAAAAAAGCGGAAGGTAAGTGATGCTAATATAATTATACGCTTTTATAACGTCAAAAAAGCAATTTTATCGAAATTGTTTTCACCATCATATAGGTAGTATCATGAGTATGTAGTATTATAGTACTTTGATGGAAGTGCTTTGCTTTTTAGAGTTCGGTACCTCAAAAGAAAAAATCGAAACCCTTATGGGATCACTTTGTTATCCATCTATCTGACCGCTTATCTCAGGAATGCGTATCAAGTTGAAATTGATATCAAATACTTAGATAAACGGTCCCTTGGAGCTGTAAAAAAAACGAGCTTCTAAAACGTTGACTTAGTATCTTGGCATAAATTGCCATTCATTTCGCATATTTTGCCACTCGCAAATAAATTAAAACCCATACGATACATGTCGTTGACCTAGAATCATGAAATTTGACAACAAGCAAGGTACAGGAATAGGTACAGGAAAGTATCTGAAAATTGTTCAATTGTAGTTATGTTATATAATGTATGGAACAATATTTTTTTCAACTACAACGTTAGGTTTGTCTTTCAATTCGGAATCGAAAATTTATAGGCCGTATCTTGAAGTAACATTTAGTCTTTATTTCATTTAAGTCAGTCTAATCTCCAATCTAACATCCCACCAGCATCGGTAACAGATTCACGGGCATACAATATTATTTAATAATGTACCTACTTGTACACATAGGTAAATTGAATAAAACAGTTTCATCTGATTATTTTGCGTATACACACTACACACAAGATTCAAATTCAAATGCCTAAATATACACCGGGCGAAAAGTTTCTGCTGGCGGGAACGGATTGTGTTTTGTTTTTGTCGTGTTTGTTGAGAGGGGTAGGCAAAGAGGCGCGGGTGAAACTTGATTTTTTTCTGTCTTACTGCGCCCTCTTAAGAGGCTTACAACAGCTAAAGCGCGGTCACTGTCGGACTGCATAAAAAAGAAAGAGAAGTGCGATGACACAACTCTGGTAATTTATTGCAAAATATGAAGCAATTATCTCTTTACAAAAAATCTATTGATTGGATTAAAAAATTAAAACACTATTACGTTAGTATGTTGCTTGTAGAATAATCTGACAAAAAATCAGAATGATTTAATGCATAGTAATATGGTTTTTAATCGTTAAAAGAATTTTTTAGAGGCATCTTCGTGATTTTTTTCTATCATATCAAATTAGTTGTATTATGTTTCCAACACACTATCTAATTAGCAAATATCCTGAAGAATAACATATATTTTTCTGATTTTGTTTAGTGCAGTGGATCATATACTTTTAGGCATTATAAAACTTACGTTTAGGTCCTGTAGTCCCCTTAATTCAATGTTATATCTAAGAAACTAACCAAAACCCACAAAATTTATTTGTACGCCAGAAACGGCAGAATATTATGAAATAAAAGACTATGTTACATATCTGTAACAATATTCTGACAAATAAATTTAGGTAATGGACTATACTAAAATTAAAATTCCTACAATAGATCTCGAGAAAAATCACAAAAAAGTGATATTCTAAAGGTTCCTTTACGTCAGAACCGATTACACTAAAATAGTGAGCATTATTCATGGGACTTTAAATTAAAAAATCAAACCACAAAATAATCTTTTTTTTTGCACTGTAACGAGCAACATCGAATGCAAAACCTATGTCAGCAGTAAAATTTATTTAAGATGCTGGTCTTCATGTTAAAGGTCGCCTGAAGATCAAGGGCTTGAAGGGACCAAAGGTTAAACGTAAATGTATCAGGACTGAGAATCTGACATTATCATAGAATAAAATAAATAAATTGTATATAGAAGTACATACCGTAATTTGAAATTTTGCATGCCATGGTAGTACAGTTTTATGCTTATAACTAGCTAGCATGTGAAGGTAGGTAGGTTCTCTGTTGGTAGGATCTTTAATTTCATGCTACTAAAGGTAGCTCGGTTTATGGCCATCATCATTGAATTTCTTTTATTTTCTGGTCCGTTCTAGACGAGAAAAAAAAAGGTAAGCAATTCAAGAAAACAAACTAAAAGTGTGTTCTTTTATTGCTTACCTTTTATCTTCTATCGATCGAGTAATTGATTCGACATTCCTGGACCGATAAGTATACTATGTAGTCTCCTGTAGCGTGCTAGGAGAGGCTACATTGAGATCGCCCCTCGTGCAGTTGTGTCGAACAATGGGCACAACAGCAAGTGTGCCGTAGCAGTCATATGGGAGTCAGCAGTACTGAGCCCGGAGTCTGGATATGTGCCCGGTTGATAGCAATAGGCTCGCCCATGTTACATGGGACTTAACTAGCGAAATTTGGGTGTAGGTACAATTGATACAGCTCTGGCCAACCCTTCAGGGAAACAGGTGTGATGTTAGTTTTAATCGACTTCAAAAAAAGGAGGAGGTTCTCAATTCGACTGTATTAATTTTTATTTTTTTAGTTACCTCAGAACTTTTGTCTAGGTAAACCAATTTTGATGATTCTTTTTATTTGAAATTTGGTGCTTCTAATGTGGTTCCATAAAAATTTGATCAAGATTTGACTAGTAATTTTTGAGTTAACCTTAATAATGCGTACTTTTTCCACTTATATAGTATAATATTGGTGATGTTTTAATAATTTCCTGTCACTGTTATTTACATATCAAGTAGTGGTATATGAATTTATGCGAGGTACCTAGGTACTACAACTAAAAAGTGAAAAACAAAAACTTTTCACAAAAAAAAAAAAAACAACCGGCTTCCAAAAAAAACACTAAAAAGTGAAAAATAACCTAAATTTCGGAAGTCGGTGGCAAAAAACGAAAATACAATACCAAAGACACCGAGTTCCGAAATTAAAGTAATTTTTCACTTTTTAGTGTTTTTTTTGGAAGTCGGTTGTTTATTTTTTTTTTGTAAAATTGATTTTATTTATCTCGAGATGTCGACAACTATTCGAACTCTTAATTAGTTTGAGTAAAGCCTTACCTAATGAATAAAGAAGATTGTTAAGATTTACTGTGAGAACAGTATACAGCTTTATCTGAATAAAATAAGACAGTTTACTATAGTAAAATCGCTCTAACATTTCTCAAAATTCAGTTACTAGGTCGCAAGAGGCGTGCGAATTTGTTCACAATCTGTGCTGGAGATGATTAATGATAATTGCGGCTTTACCTCGCTTTATTTCGGCGCGGTCGGGCAAATATTTTGTAACAAATTGTTTGACGGCTTGTTCATAAGTGTTTAACGTGTTATGTAAAGTAATAGTGTATTTGAACTTGAATTGAATTTCGAATTCGTCAATGTTTTTTTATTTAATATGTTTTGAATATAAATTACACATTGACAATAGAAGTATGCAACCACTTCTACTGCTATTTAAAATGAAAAGGGAAAGAAGTAAAGTATGGGATCATTAAGCAAAGAGCTAGCAAGGAAGTGCTGCCAGAGCCATAGGCCTCTTCAATCGCAAGCACTTGAACTCGATCCATTACTCTTGATCTAGCTGCTTGCTACCAGCCACCCTGCGAATATCGTCGCTCTAAGTAGCCAGAGGGCGCTTTATCTCACGTTTGCCTATTCTTCTAAACATAACATAAGATTACGCCTGTAATCCCCGAAGAGATAGGCAGAGCTATAGTACACCCACATTTTACCAGTTATGTTTAAGTCCCATATAATACGGGAGAGCCTATTGCCATCAACCGGGCACAAATCCAGACTCCGGGCTGTTACTGAGAAATTCTAGATGGAAAAATCCAATAACACTTTGCTCGACCCGGGAATCGAACCCAGGACCCCATGCTCAGTGGTAGCGCTTGCGTTAACTGGACTAACGAGATTCTTCTGTAAACCATTATTTAATTATTATTTATTTCAAAACGTTTGTTAAGAGTCCTATGATAACAAGTAAGTTAAGAATATCTGCTGTTTCATTTTCATACCTTAATTCTGGCAAAGGTTTAACCAATATACATGTTAATATTGACATGAATATTTACTTTGTAAAATAGTATATTATTTTAATTATTGTGAATGTAAAGACTATGTAGATCATTGTTTTTTTTTTCTTTCTTAATTAGTTTTAATCATAGTCTGGCAGTTTGAGTAATTTATGCGGCCTACCCAAATGTCCTTTCTTTGGTATTGTTCGTCGAATCGTTGAGCTCCTTAAGTTTTGAGTTGAGCTGCACGATTACTGACAAATGCGTGTACTGACTGGACAGGTCCACTCATTCTGTGTGGTATTTTTTTCCCAAAGACCATTTCAAACTCAAATCTACATGGTCTTCACATGATCTGACCAAGATTATGTCTGGACTTTAAAAGAGACTGACCTCTGAGTTTGTTTCGGCCTTTCTTCTCAGAGTAATCAGATAGGAAACGCCGACCTCATCTAGTTTTAAAATATGATTGACGTGTAAAAGTGTTTGTACAAACCTACTTACAGAAATAAAATAATTTATCATTTATCAATAAATTGAGATAACTGAAAATATTTTTTCAGGGTGATTGGTGAAACTGTATCAATACTTTTAAAGAAAACGCAGGGAGCCAATGCCAAAACAATTTACCCGTACCGAAGCCTGCCTATTTTCATCATTCTTGCAATTTTTTGAAGGTGCGTACTGCTGCACCCATCCCTCAAAGCAACATTTCCGTTCAATTCACATTCCAAAAATCCCGAAGATAAGAATCCTATTACCTTCACCGACTAATACGACCTTTTCACCTGTCTCTCACCTTGTCATTCAAGACTAATACATTCCTTACAACAATAGATTGAATGACTAATTCATGATCTTCATATACCCACGGATAGATCCATTGCCTTGATCGAGTCATCGCTTTTGCTTATTCAATTATGTGATTCATTAAGTAAGTGACATAAGTTACTAACTGGTAGAAATAATTGGAAGCATAGGATACGTCAGAGCAGTGGTGGCCCAGTGGTAACGTGGCCGCGACTTACGAGTTGTAGGTCGTAGGTTCGAACCCAGTCAGGCGCTTTACTTTGTGTAAATTATTCCAGCACCACTGCTCTCAAAACGGTGAAGGAAAACATTGTGAGGAAACCGGCATGTCCTAGAACCAAAAATTCGGAGACATGTGGCCGGCGTGGTGGATTACGGCCCACTCCCTCTCACCGAGAGGAGGCCTGTGTCCCAACAGTGAGAACGTTATAGTCTGATTATGCTTATGCTATAGAATAGGTCGGACCAGTTTTCAGAAACTTTCAGGTGACTAATTGTCTTAAACGGTTGAAGGACACTGAAGGAGACACAATAGAAGTTTCATGTTTATTACATCTTGGGGGTTTAGTTTACCGCAAAGTGTTAAATATCTAGAAAACTGCGGGGTAATTGCGTAAAACACTAACAGTAGGAATGGCTTTCATTTTGACAGTTCAACAACATTCATTGCGTTATTTACGTTATTGAGCAGACAAAGTTTTCGAACTGATGAAGCAAGGGATTAGCAATACCCTTAAAATGTAATAAAAAATAGGGTGCTGGAGTGCATTAGGTTTGATATCTTGCTATCTAAGTAAATTATGGTCGCTGTTTGATCACCATCATCATTCCCCTGCCATTATTCCAATTTATTTGAGGGCAGTGCAGCGTATATTTTTCTTCCATAGTTCTCTATCAGTCGTCAACTCGGTATAGTCACCCCCTTTCTAGCCCTATCACCTTTTAAAGAGTCTATACATAAATATATCATACACGTTTCTTCGGTCATCCCCTACTCTTACAGGCATCTACTTTCCCTCTCAAAAACTTTCCTCACGACATTTTCCTCACTTTTCTTTTAGATCAACTACTTCTTGAAAAAAATGGTACAGCATGTATGTTTGCACCTTTTTTTTTTTTTGGGTGGGAAATCATCAAATGACCTCTCCCGCTCTGGGCGGAGCGGAAGGGCGTATCAGACTCTTACTGACTAAAACCCACCCGTTTTCCTTCAGTTGCCTGTTTGCACCTAACGTCGATTTATTCCACACAGCTTTTGCATCCGGAAATCGCAGCGCAACAGCTATCGCTGGAAATGAGCTAAAATCCGGGCTAGATGGATAATGACTGGCCTTGGTTTCAGCTACACGTAAAGCGACACAATCAGCAGAATTGCAAGTATACCAACCTCTGTTGTCTCACGGCAGGGCAAAGGCCTCTTCAAATACAAAGAAGGCATGAACATTGATCGATATACTTGCTCAAGGCGATTTGGCGACACCTGCGGGGTAATTACGTAACACACTAACAGTAGGAATGGGTTTAATTTTGACAGTTCAACAACATTCATTGCGTTATTTATGTCGTTGAGCAGACAATTTTTTCCACCAAATGAAGCAATGGATTAGCAATAGGCTTCAAAATGATTCAGATTGTGATAGATAATGTGTTATGTAATTAGGGTGCTGCTTTAAAAAACATGCGCTTTTCCACTTGTCTCTGTATTACCGCTCATCGATCAATACGATTAAGACTCGACGTATGAGTACCTCATAACAATAGATCGGTGACTAATCTGTAATCCACGTAGCTTCCAACATACCTAGCTCGTCTATAGTCTGAGGAACGTAATCGTGTCCTTGTGAAGCGTATCAATGAATTTATTCTGTTATGCACTCGGAGATTGGATGCTGTTTGGAAATTATACAACTTTGAAATGACGCAATGCATTCGACATTTTTTTTTAAAGTTTATTCGAATGAGGTTTTTTATTTATTACTTATGGAGAAATGGATTAGCCTGTGCTTAGAATACGTACTTAAATGGGTTTTAGTAGATCGTAGTACTTAGAGGTCTATGTGAAAATGATTGTCCAGGGTACTAGGCTTTCTGTGAGCCTTTTTTAGTAGCTAAACTTTCGTGGTCGACTATTATGAAAGGGTATCTCTAATTACCACATTTTATTTTTTTTCAGTTTTGTACTTAACTATATATTTTCATTAGGTCCCTTTTATATTACAAAAGTATTTACAATTAAAATATAATACCCTAACCTAACAATTTTTTTTTTATTTAAATAGTTTGTACAGATTCTACAAATAATATTAAATATAAAACGTACCATATTCAATACTATATTTCACCTAAAATCAATCCATCATACCAGAGTGACCTAGCACACCAACGCCCTCGTTACGACATTTATCTAAATAAAGCTACGAAAGAAAGGAGGCTCAATGGCGTAAATCATGGTTCAATAACACATTGTCACTGGGTATTATTGCATAATCTATTATACTAGTAGTGTAGTGGGCAATATAACCATCATTTAGCTGACTACTGAGATTTACGCAGCTCATTGTCCAATGAAAATAAATTTTCTATTTTATGGGTATGGAAGTTTATATTCTGATATAGTGGTCAAAGAAATTGTGCAAAGCTTTTAAGTAAATCATTCAGTAAATTGTATTGTTCGGTCAGTATTTATTCTACTTGGTAGTCAATTGTTTTTAAACAATGAACCATTCATGTGTCCATGAATAAAAAATACCTCGTTATATAAAGCCTGAATACCGAAAGATTACGCACAAAAAACCATAACATTTACGAAAACATAATCTTGTTAATCCATAACTTTAATACTCTGTCCAAGGCCAAATTTAAATACACTATTACGACTAAGTATTACCAAAGCTTAGCCAACTAGATATAAATCACTTCAGATCCACTCATTTTTCCGTAACGTTACCGATGGACCGCCCGAGGCCACAGTGTGAATGTCAGTAGGTCAAAGTGGAACAAACTTGTTGAGATGAAACAGGAATGTGTTACAATAGGAGACTCGTAGGCTGTAATTGTGCTTAATGGCATTAAGTAATGGTTTTATTGTTTTAGGTATGTTTCAGCTTGATAGGTTAAAGGATTTAATGTCCTACTGATTGGACAAAGGTAAATTCTGCGCGTTGCATGGACCGAATAAGCCGGTGTACAATATCATGAGGTACCTATAAAAATACTTATCATACCCTGATGATTGTAATCACAGACACTTCATTGGCCGTTTAAAATATATATGACAAGAAGCAGTTGTCCTATAATTTGCATTATTGTTATTTATCTTTGGCCTAAACTTAGTTTTTAGTTTCTGTTACAGCTATACTGGAATATTATGGCTACGTAAAGACAAGAAGCACCGAAATACGATCTAGAGGAATGTGGCCGCTTTTCTTTAGATCGAATTTTGTTGCTTCGTGTCTCAATATGAAACTTTATAAAAGGTATTAGAAAATTCAAGATACACGTACCGAGGGTGCTTACAAGCCGTTATTTATAATTCCTTCTCAGTCACGAGATAATATTTTTTTAAAGGAGTGGCGCTAGTGGACCGTTGTGCGCCCTCTGGTGAAATGTGGGTGCATCTCTGACTAACCTTTCGGGGAATACAAACGTGACTTTATGTTATGTATTATTTTTAGAAGAATCAAGCTGAAAGTGATTGTACCTACCTACCAAGTCTAATGTTACATCATGAGTTTCTGTTTTAAAGGATGCGTCTGATTAGTGACTGTGAGGTGCTAATTTTATTGGTTTTAGCAATGTTTGAATGTAATATTATGTAGTGTAGTGGTGTAACGGTATTCTCTCTGATTTCGAAGGTCAGGCACAGTTGGTATGGTTACTTTTGTTTTTAACCCCGACGCAAAAAGAGGGGTGTTAAAAGTTTGACCGCTGTGTGTGTCTGTGGCACCGTAGCTCTCAAATTGGTGAACCGCTTTGGATGCGGTTTGTTTTAATTTGAAAGCAGGTTTTCTAGCGATGGTTCTTAGACATGTTTTATCAAAATCGGTTCAGTTGTTTCAAGGTAATCAGCTCTTTTGTGTGTCGGGGGTTTTTTAATTTTACCTATTATTTTTGTATACAGCTTCTGTTCTATTTTCTGAATATGAGAGCGATACAGGCCTTGTCGACTCACAGATGTTTCGATTTGTTGACCTTTTTCCATTTTATTAAGACAACATTAATTTGAAAACTTTGGAAAAACCAAATATTGTTTAGAGTAACCGTGGAGTTTCTTGCCGGTTCTTCTCCATAGGAAATTACCGATTAGAACCGTGCACCTAGCTTCTGACATTTCATAAGTGCCCATTTAGGTTAAGGTTAATGTAAATTAAATTGAAATTCGTTAAGGCTTCCGCAGACAGGCGCGACGTGACAGCGCAACGCGACATTTGTAGAACAATTTTCATGAAGTTTCCATAGGAATTGTTCTACTAGAGCCGGGTCGTGCTGTCGCGTCGCGCCTGTTTGCTGGAGCCATTAGCCTTTGATTATAAGGATGCGTAACTTACGCTCTTTGTCAGCTTAGGCCAGTATACGGATAAAAATATTGTAACTTTTGTAAATTGTAACCATTGTAGGTCTGCCAAGCTTGTGATAAAGCTTGTGAAGCCATGTTCTAAAATGACGATATGATTGACGACATTATTTGGAGTGATCGATAAGTATTATGTTTATATAAACATTTAGAACTAGATATTGTGTATTTATTTTATTTCTTACTTTTGTTATTTTTATATTTTCGTATGCTGCACTGGTTGACGTCATCACGTCAACGCCGGCTGTTGCTGAAAACCAGCGCTGGGGCTCTATCTAGCATATTATGCCGAGCGATTGCCATTTTGCGTGGATGTGACGCATATTTTCCCCCAACTTGTCCTTTTTCGTGTTTGTGTGTTTTTCTTTGTGTCATGTTTGCGACACATAAACGTAGTTATTTTTTTCTTTCTTTCTTATAGAATATGCTTTATGTTATAGCTAAATTTAACGAACCAAATTGACATAACCCGTGATCTTCCCCTTTATTTATAAACGTTGCTTAAAAATAAGTAATGATTAACGACTGTTTAACCATACATTTTTGACGTTTAAACGTCTCTTAACTTTAATCATCGTTTATAAATAAACCCCTTAATCGCTAAAAGCGATATCTTCCAGGCAACCTATGTATGGACAGGGAGACAATAAGTTAAGTAATATAATTATAGTCTTTAGATGTTGATAGGTCCAATCTGCAAAATGTCGAACCCACTGCATTTGCAGTCAAACTTATCGACAGTGGTATTCAATCAAAAACGTTCAGTATCAATAAAAACATTTATTTCACAATTAAACAAAAACACAACAATATAATTTAGACCTGCGCCCTAATTACGTAACACACTATCTATCACAATCTGAATCATTTTGAAGCCTATTGCTAATACATTGCTTCATATGTTCGAAAAATTTGTTTGCTCAACAGCGTAAATAACGCAATGAATATTGTTGAACTGTCAAAATGAAACCCATTCCTACTGTTAGTGTGTTACGTAATTACCCCGCAATATTCCTAAAACCATCAAATTGACTAATAAACTAGGTTTTAAATATTAGTCACGGATTGATATGCCAGCCATTTTACTACAAAAAGTTCTAGCACTAATATTACAAATCCATTGACCAGGTTTTTGTGAAACAATTTTGTAATAGGTAGTTTAAGAATTCTATTAAAATGTTGTATAGGATCTATTTCTTCATGTGTATCAAAATAGCTTTCTTAGGCAGTAATAAAACCGTCGATGGATGATGAAGTATCAATTATGTAACGTGATCTCTTCATCGGTTTGACAGTTTGACATTGACGTGTGTCAAGCCGCCATTTTGGGAGTTTTGATTGACGTTTGATGAATTATTTACTTATAGAATCTTGATTATTACATTTGGCTGCTATTTGTAACGCAGTTTTTGTCAGTCATATTTACATTGCAGATAATCAAATAAACTACAATCAAAAGATTAACAGATTGTAGTAAAAAACTAACATTGTAGGTTGATGCATTGTGACATAACATAACGCCTGTACTTCCCGAAGTGTTAGGCAGAGGTGTACCCACGTTTCGCCAGTTATGTTGCATTTTGACATTTAGATTAATAATAGCTACTGTGATTTTTTATATTCACGTTCAATCAATCCATAAGGCTATCGTAGTATTGTATTACAATATTCATATAACCCCCGGTTAATAAACCGTTAGTTACACTTTTAGTTAATTAGTTATACACTTCACTGTTTAAAATGGTAATTTATTTTATTGCACTTAATTTATTATTCACTCACTCATTTGACTTTGCAACATTCATTTCACTAGTAATTTTCACTTGAACTTAATAATGACCATGGTACGCCAATTCAGGGCCAGAAGTATGGCCCGAGTGAGCAGAACCCGAATGAGCGTTGTGTGCTATTTGAGCTCCTGAAGAATGACTGGAAGGAACATGATACGCTAACTGGGCGTTAGAGGAATGACCCGATGGAACGTGATACGCTATTTGAGCAGTAGAACCATGGCCCGATGGAGCATGATACGCTAATTGGGCACTAGAACCATGTCCCGACGGAGCATGATATGCTAATTGGGCGCTAGAACCATGTCCCAAGGAGGCATGATACGCTGATTGGACGCCAGACGAATGACCTGAGATTCCTGAGAGAGCATTACCCGAATGAGCATGATACGCTAAATCTGCGCCAGAGGCTGAGGGCACATGATACGCCAAGTCGGCGCCAGAAGAATGACCTGACGGTACTTGGTAACCAACGGACTGGTAACTGGCATCGTACTGCTGGTAGCCATGAGCCATGCTTTGGCCTGATTGCTCTTTGTATTTACCTGGAAATAAGAGAAAAAATATCATAAGAAGCCTTCACTTTTTATGTAGATCGACCCGTAACTGTTTTTCAAACTAAGTACTTTCAAATCTTTAGAGCAAAGGACTTCAATTATTTTACAATGTTTTTGAGCACAAGGGAAGTACCCAAAAGTCGAAAGTTAAAGTAATTTATTTGTCAGAGAAAAGGTACATAGGACACATTACATAGGGTACATTTAAGAATATGTCTACATGTTAAAGCATAAATTTAAACAGCGGGGTAATTGGTAACACACTAACAGTAGGAATAGCTTTCATTTTGACAGTTCAACAACATTCATTGCGTTATTTAGTTATTGAGCAAACAAATTTTTCAAACATATGAAGCAATGGATTAGCAATATCCTTCAAAATTATTCATATTGTGATTGATCGTGTGTTGCGCAATTAGGGTGCTGGGCCACCACCTGATGAAAAATAGTAACCGCCTCCCATAGTAATCTGCATCACCAATCGTAGTCGATGTGTGGAAAATCTCTTAAACCTGTCCATCATTTCACCAGCACCCATTTAAATATATTATGATACCAGTATAATCAAACCACGCAGAACACAGTGCTGCCAAGTATCAGAAAATGGTATCAGCGGTACTACAAAAAATTATTTGTATATTGCACATAATAAATAACTTGTATCGCATAGTTAGAACAGAAGTTTGCTATTGACCTTACATTCAACGAACATTGTGTCGATAGTTCAGTCTGATTATCATAGATGGCGCTACTTCTGTGAATGATTTAAGTTTCTACAAAGTCAGCGAGTTAAATTATTTTTGTTGTTATCAGGTTTTTCCTGTAGGAAATATTAGCATAAAAAAATACTCAATAGATTGAGATGACTGGCGAGTCAGCAAGAACTGCAAAGCAACCTTTTCAAAGGGCACCGGACGAATCCGGACTAAAATTAGCTGACAAGATTAATTGGTTAGTCGACTGAAATAAAACAGCCAATCAAATCGTTTGACATCCAACATCCAGTCTTTCAGACACCGTTCTGAAAGGTTATGACAGATTGTCTTTGTAAGTAATTTTATTTATGTTGGTCTTATACTAACGAGTACAAGACGAAGATAAATAACCATTCTACGTAGCACGTGCTTTGGCTGAAAATTATTTCTGTCACAGTCGGATAGCTGCTAATAAGTACCTACAAGTGCAAGATAATATGGGAACATACTGTCAAACGGGGTGAATACGGATGCAGGGGTGAATCGGAACGAAACTTTAAAAGGGATTTTAACATTGAAAAAATATAATTTGTTGGCAACAACAGCACTTAATCGTTAATTATAATACACTAAACACATTAGAGTCCTTTTTGGGAACAAACTATATTATTTCAATGTTAAAATCTCTTTTAAAGTTTCGTCTCGATTCACCCCTGCATCCCTATTCACTCCGTTTGACGGTATCTAAGATTTGGCTTACATAAGTTCCCATATTTTATACCTTTTTTCTGTATATTCTCCATATTATTAATCTAGGCCTAAGTATTGTGAAGCTCTTGGAGGGTCGACCTTTTTTATAAAAGTAAACATTCAAAAACAACTCACCGTCATCAAAGATACCAGCAGCCTCATCCTTTGCGTTCTGCTCCAAACTCTTCGCGATTGCCTCAGGTACAGGCGGGGGGGTGGGGAGATGAGCACCCTGGGGGTGGAAGCCATGCTCATCGGCGGTGTAGGTCACGGTATAGGTCTGGCCATCATCACCCTTATAGGAGTAGGCGCCGTGGGTGACCGTGCCACCGTGTTCGGACGTCTGGCCTGCTTCCTCGGCTTTTATTCCTGGAAAGTGGGAAGAAGAGGTTTTAGATAAGAATGGTTGAAGTAAATTTTAAGTTTAAGGTTTACTTGTTGCTTAGTTATTATTGATTAATACACTGGCCTTCAATAAAATCGACCCACCCCGTGCTCTTCGATTTGAAACAATATAATTTAATAAGGTTTACTACCAATAACCTAATATACTCGTATTGTATACTAAAACCTCCCTGAAAATATGTAGATTACGTTAGTTAAAGAATTATCAAAACTGATTTGTAAGTTTATGAAAAACATGGGGGTTCGAATAAAGAACCTTCGTTTTTTTTAAGTCCGTTAAAAAATCAATTTAATTTTTCATTAAACGAACAGAAATAAACAAAATTATTTTTTTGTCAATTTCATTGACAAAAAAAAGTCACGCACTGTATCTGAGCGAAAGTGAGCGATGCTAGACATCTGACGAATTGAGTAGATCTTGTCAAGAATATTGCTTTTATCCAAATATAGTGTATGTGCAAATATACTGTATCTTACCTACCGTCACACAATATAAATTAATATATTAATTATGATTTTTGAGATATCGTGTCTCAAATTGAAAGCACGGGGTGGGCCATATTTTTGCACGCCAGTTTAGTTAAAAAGTAGTAAAATCTTGAGATTACAGATGTTACGGCAGTTTTTAAGCCATTTGTAAGTACTTGAAAAACAAAATTTGATCTAAATGTAATTTTAATTTTAAATAAAAAAAAAATTTTTGTTTGTGGCTATGGGAACCACGAAGGGCTAGTTTAATAAATATTTTCGCTTTTTTAGTCGATACTGAAGTTTGCCCCGATTACTATCCCGATATAAACATAACTGGCTAAACGATAGCGTTACTATAGGTGCACCTCTGCACAACCTTTCGGGGATACAGACGCCATGATAAGTAACATCACAATTGTTTTAAAATGGAGTCTTTAAATTGAAGTTATAGAACAAGGAAGAATAAGCAAATGGTTGGCTCCATCGTGGTTTATATACTCACCATTTTCAGTCTCATAAGAATACTGGTATTGATGTCCATTGTTCTCATTGTTGAAGGCCAGGATCCTTGCGATCTTCTCGCCAGATGGCCTGCTGTTATAAGTAACCTCATGTCCTACTGCCTCATGGCCCGAGAAGAGCTGGGGTGCTTGTGATTGCTCAGAATATAAGCCACGCTGTTGGTGTTCGAGCGCTGATTGGTACTGCTCGGCTGACTGCGCGTAGCCCTCCGCTGATTGGCTTGTGTAGATCTGGCCAGCTGATGCAGCGGCGATGAAGGCGGCAATTGGAGCGAGCTGCAAAATTACATTTTGGGTTCGTTAAGTTCAATTGGCTATAAGTTATTTTAAGGCTTGAAATAAGGAAAAACAATTAATTGCGCAGTGAAAGTAATGAATTGATATGTAAGCACCATATCAACCATATCATCATATCAAGTGCTACACTATCAGAATGCCCGTTCGGATTGTTGTTTTATCAACTTAACCTAAGGTGACAAACTTAACAAATGCCAAAAAAAAGGCTACCACCAAAGCTTTTTAAATTAGCCCCAAAAAGTTGTTCCTCAAACAATTTAACCCTGGATGGTACAGCTTCAACTTTCTCCCCAACTTAAACACCAAGGTTCTATTCCAAAAACTTTCACTGAAATCACTCCTAACTTAAAACCTAGACGAAAATCTAGACCTTTAATTATAAAATCTGAATCACAGATCTAATTAAATCTTAACTAATTACATATAAGTACTAACGTACCAGCTTCATGATGGTCAGTAGTAAGCACTTGAATGTAAGGCACTTGGGTGTAGAATGAGTTTGTAATTTCTTTCTTACGTTTATATAGCGAAAAATTTCCAAGCACGCTTAGATGTATGAACTCACACTTGGGATAGAAATGACTCTGTTGACTGTGGACTTGAACATGATTACAATTTGCACCACTTTGTACTCATAGGCCCATCGTCCAAGACGCTAGTCAAAAGTAACATGTTGCAAACTTTAATCTCCAATAAACAGGCTTGTAGTTTAAGTTTTCAATTCGATTTCACGAGTCATGATGTTTTGTAGGTAGGTAGGTACAATTTTTCGAGAAACAAGCCCCTTTTCTGTCATTTTTTGTAAATTAAACCGAGCTTTTTATAAACACGTATTTATGTTTTATCAATTCAAATAAAGCCCAAATCTGAAATTAACTTAATTCTTACAATAATACGTTACATTTACTGATTTTACAAACGCCTTTCTCAATATTTATAATTAAAATTAATTATATTTATTAACTAATACAACCAAAAAAAACATAATAACAACTTCCTTTTCCTCATTCCCATTCAGAATACTTGTTTCCTTTCTAACTTTTCTTTATTTTTGACTCACATACACACACACACACAACCCACCAATTTTGCATCTCCCCAGCAACAATTAAAAAGTGCCTAACTCCACAGCCACCGCGCTTACATCGGCATGTGATTCAAGTCCGAGATCATTGTTAGGTAACAGTAGTAACGAGATGCGCCCGCCGGCTGAACATTTGGAGCACTTATAGAGTTATGAGTGGATAGAGGTGACTGTGTCACGTGGTTTTGATAAACGTTCACGCTAGTTGTAGGTCGTGGGGTAAGCAAGATTGGCGAAATGATAAACTATGAATAATTTTGGAATCAATTTACCAAATTACTTTTTTAAATATAATTTTCCGTTTATCATTTTCTGATAGATAGTACAGAATTTCAATAGATTTATTGAATTTCACTTTTTTGACAGTTAAAAGAAACCGCGATAATTTATTTGGAACGCGTTTACCAACTGCAAAGTGGGTCGTGTATTTACTAAATGTACGGTCCTTTAAAATTCATGGCTCTTACTAGAAATAACGTTAAATTAGTTAAGGTTATGAGCTGTCACAACGGTGTAATCCTACTAATATTAAAAACGTGAAAGTTTGTGAAGATGGATGGACGGATGGATGTTTGTTACTCTTTCACGCAAAAACTACTGACCGGATTTGGATGGAATTTGGAACACAAATAGTTTATAACCTTGATTAACACGTAGGATACTTTTTATCCCGGTAGTACGTTCCCGTAGGATAATTTCCGACGTCCACGCGGGCGAAGCCGCGGGCAAAAGCTAGTATTCTATAAATCCGTTGTCTCCTGATGTGTAGATACGGTATGTTTTATAATGCAAATCATGACTGTCGTGATATCACTTGGATGCATGAATATTATTTAATGATTGATAAGAACAATTAATTTCATCACAAATTCTTTCAAAACGATGTAGGAAAACACCGTGAGGGCGTGATGTCTAAACTACTGGAACACAGTCCTCCTCTCTGCTAGAGGGGGGGTGGGCCGTAATCCACCACGCGGGCCTAGTGCGGTTTGGTAGATGCCACATGTCTTTGATTTTTTTTTGGTTCTAGGATATGCCGGTTTCCTCACGATGCCTTCACCGTTTTGAGAGCAGTGGTGACGAAATTAAATACACAAAGTAAAGTGCCTGCCTGGGATCAAACTCGCGGCTTCCAACTCGCAATTCGGTGCCGATACCACTGCGCCTCTACTGCTCTCTGATTACGCATAATGCTATAAAAAATGCTATCCCTTTTATGTGCGTACTATCTAAACATTCCCAACTCTATGCCCACTAAGGAACTAAATTACTCCGTGGCGCAGTGTCCAAACAGTCGATATTATTTGTATCGGCTAATAACTGATACACAATGGTTACCTTATGTAACTGTTACTATAACTTAACTGTAACATGTTCACACTTCGGGCGGTAATGATTGACAATTGGATCACTGGGTCAGTATATTTGGATGCCATTGGAAGCTCGGTCTGTTTCATTTGATATGATAACATGCTATTATTTTAAGTAGATACCTACAGCCACGCTATTGAAATGATACCTTTTTATTACGGCGCGTGCTGGAGTGAATTGATAGGTTGGTAGATCGTTTTTAGGGTTCTGTACCCAAAGGGTGCCAACCGGACCCTATTACTAAGCTTCCGCTGTCCGTTCGTCAGTCTGTCTGTCAGCGGGCTGTATCTCATGAACCGTAATAGGTAGACAGTTGAAATGTTCACAGAGTGTGTATTTGTATTGCCGGTATTACAACGAATAAAATAAAGTTAAAAATTAAAGCGGGTCCCCATACAAAACACGTGATTTTTTAAAATATGTAGTGTTATATTGTACGATGGTACGGAACCCTTCGTGTGCGAGTCCTACTCACACTTGGCCGTTTTTTTAGTTTCAATTTAGGCCAATTAGCCAACCAACCTCTTAATTAAGGACGTGTTCCTATTGCTTTGTTTCTAGACATATCGAGGTGGCTATTTTCAGATATTAATATCAGATAATGACCTGGCCAATACAATCGTTTTAATGAGATAGGTATTATAATTATATAATTTGTTTTGCAAACTTGCAACAAGTGCTAACACACTTCTACAAGTTAACTCACAAGAGTGGCTCATGTCTCGGGATGATTGACACATGAATAAGTCACACCCAATTATATATTATGTACCTACTTGTTTGTGTACCTACTTAACCATTTTCGACACTATATCGTCCACAATCGTTTTGATAATAGCCACGCAAAATTAGCTGTTATTACGCATCTCTAATTGGAAATGAGCAGGGTCCACTTTAATATAACTGTAAATGTGACATATTTGTCAAAAACTTATATAATTGTCCCATTTTCACGACAGCTGATGTTTAGTAAAACAGAAAATTGAGAAATACATACTTACAAAATTGTCAATTTGTCGCTTGACGGTTTTATTTAATAGGCCCAGAGTATTTAATGAAAAAACCCCCATCAAATTCCCTCTCACAGAGTGGAGACCTGTGTCCCAGCAGTGGGAATAAATTAAGCTGATTAATGCTTATGCCACATCAAACTAAATTAGTCAACGTACAGTAGCACATTCAGCGTATCCTGGACTCTGATGGTGAACCCTTTATCAATTGATCATTAGAAGCTGCTAAGCACTTTCTACTATCTCTCCAAGGCAGGCATCTTTCGATGATAAAATATTTTAAACGAAACCCAATTACGAATAGTTATGGTTCCATACCTACGAGTATTTACTACAATATTATTAATCTATTTATCAGTATCTATACTAATATTCTATAGAGGTTTTGTTTATTTGTTTGTAAGTTTGTATGTAGGGGGTAATCTCTTGAACTACCGGTGAGATTTGAAAAATATTTTTGCATTTGAAAGTCCAATTTTTGAAGAAGGCTTTAGGCTATTTAACATCACACTAAGACCTTCAGGAGCCGAGCAAAAACAAAAAAAAGCAAGAAAGAACGCTAAGCGAAAACGAAGTGATAGCGCGGGCAGGTGATGCGATGCGACGACGGGGTGGGTCGGGGGAACAAGAAATTTCAAACGGACGAAGTCGCAGGCAGAAGCTTGTTAGCTATTATAATGATACAATTGTAATATCTTATATAACAGTCTCATAGACATAATAATGGTGTAGGAATCAGTGTTGAGATTCGGTTTTTATGTAACGATTTGAATCGAATCGAGACAAGTGATTGATTGGATTATAACTTATCATTATTTATTTAAAGATGTTAAGCCAATAGGCAGATATAATTATCTACGGGATTGCAACACCTACCTCATTAATGGGAGTCTGAAAATGGGGCTATTTGGGGTTTTTAGTTTGGCGTAGTAGTAGTCGCAAATGGCGCGGCGTGCATGTTTGACCTGATGTATGAACGTAAACGAGGCAAAGGAGTATGTAAGGATCGTATCAGGTGGCATTCTGTAGTTTCTGCCTACCCCCATAGGAAGAAAGCGTGAGTTTATGTATGTGTGTGTATATACTTTTGATTTTTAGATTTTTCACGGAGGCATTTAGCCCTTTTGCAGGCTCACGCGCAGTTGTGCACTTGTTGTGTTTGCGATATTAGACAGGTTTAATAATGTATATGTAATGTCCAATAATGTATATGTGCGAAAACCAGTACCCAACTGGTTTTCGCACATATACATTATTTTCCTTCAAAATGTATATGTGCTATTGTTATTTTGTATAATATTTTGTTTATTTGTATTTATAATATTTAATGTGTTTAATATAAACACGAAAATTATATGACACACAAGAAATCGAAAAATGTTTAGAACTAGGACAAGTCTGTTTCTTACATCATTGGGGCTCCAATCTTCTGGTTAGCTTAGAAGACTGTCATGTTATATGTACAATCCAATAGGCCAGATCTAGCAGAATACCGTGTTAAAAGGATTTATTGGTGTTTCAATAACATTGACAGGGGGCGATGTTGGTAAATATTTGATACATTTTATTGAAAAAACAAGATGGCAGCGTTAGTTCCAATTTTGGCCACGCGCTAAAAGATCCCAATGATGGCACACAACAAAAACAGATGCCAAATCGTAACGAAACTACTTTAGTATCCAAGCCCACAGTTAGCAACTCTATAAATTCATACATATTCATCATTTACTTTTAAGTAATTTGGTGACTAAGCAATTAACAGCAGCATCCATCAAGAGGATCCATTTTATCTCGACAGACGTTCAGATTTCTTTGCTTGGTTGTTAGCATTGCCAGTTACTTTTTTCTTTTTATTGGTGCATATAAAGAGCATTTGCATCAATTTATTTCGCACTTTTCTTATAAAAGGTGCCGGATATTTTCAAAATATTATGTTCTTTTATACCGATAGGGTCAAAACGGACTACCTACTGCCAATTTATTTTTAGATTCAAACTCAAACTCAAAACTCAAAGCATTTATTTCAATTAAACCATTTACAGGCACTTTTGAATTGTCAAAGAGTCGGTCAGTTAGTCAGAAAGTCGAAGCTAGTTGCCCATTCCAAAACGTAGATCTCTATGGAGAAGAACGGGCAATAAACTCCAAGGAAACTCTTTTTAAATCAAGATATTACAAAATCCTGGGTACATTATTTTTGTTGCTTCTATATGTGAGAACAATGCAAAAAGAATATATTAAGAAACAATTCAAAATATAAGATTAATAATAAAAATAAGCCGTGGCAGTTAAGAGATGACCAGTCTCAACTGACGGCGCCCGTTCACGAACATGACAGATCTATATCTGTCTATATCTCTCTATAGATAGAGGTAGCTACCACCAACTGCTTAATCCGAACCCAAAAACAAAATCATAGAAATTCAACGAGAGGAAACTAAACTGTGTACTAAACCAAGGTAATATAAACGTAGGAGCCTTTTTGGCCTCGCACAGGTTTTTTACTTGTTTATTGTTGATTTTTTTTATTTTTTTATTGTTAATTTTGTTAGTTTTAAATGCCCTTTTTTATTTTTTTGATATTTCCTTTTTTATATTTCCTGTGCGTGTCCCAAATAAAATGTTTTTCTTTCTTTCTTTTACTTGTACACATCTACACAAAAAAAATCGGAAAAAAAGACAGCACAAGTAGCTCAATACAACAAATCGGTGCATAAAAATTCAAAATTATGAATCATAAGTAGTAAGTACACAGGGGCGCATAGACTAATTGATTAGCATTCGAAAATATTGTTGGAGCTACTGAAGATTGCAAAAACTATCTTTGCATTGTATAATTACATAGCACATGTAATGCAATACTCGTACGTACCTCCTATAAAGCTACCATTTACTGGGTTCGTCTTACATTGACTTGAATGTGCCCTGGCGGCTGAGAGTATGTCATGCTCAGTCAAATGTCTCGCTAGTGGTGGCATGTGTGTTGGATCATTAAGTTCCCTTCAAAATGGTTGAGCTGAATGGTGCTGATCCATACGTCATGTTCGTGAACAGGCGTCGTCAGTCAGTCTACTAGTCATCTCTTAGCTGCCACAGCGTATTTTAATTTCTGAATTGCTATTTTTATGGTTCTATATTTTTTTATTACGGACGCTTTTAACGTGCACGTCTTTCTACATCGTTGTCACGTGTATAATTTCATCATGAATGATATAACCAAGTTTCTGTAACAATATTTTGATTTAAAAGTGTTCGTGGAGTTTCTTGCCCGTTCTTCTCCAGAGTACCTACTACGCTTTGGAATGGGCAACTAGTTTCATCTTTTTGACTGACCGACCCCTTGACAATTCAAAAGTGCCTGTAATTGGTTTATTTGAAATAAATGCTTTGAGTTTGAGTAACTTTACGAACAATATTTTATCAATAGCTGAAAACATTTACGGAAACACAAATATGTCACTTCCTCTTGCCAAACAGGAGAAACAAAAATCTTATAATCAACATAAAGACAAAACTAGCCAACTACTCGAGGAGCGACTACTGCATAATTTTCATTGGTGAACAAGATTATCGAAGAACGAACTTTTTACTTGATTATATATATCAAGGAGGCATTATTGACTACAACATACCTACCAATGTAGTGATGTACTTACCGACTTTTATATTCAATGACTATTCTTTATGACCCGAGAATTGAAACTTTTAATAATTTGTTGTACCTCGACATTCATACTTAAATTATGCAATACTGTTTGACTCTAACCTAGACTTGACATATGACCGTACCATATTTAAATATAAAAGATAACTATAACTAGGGTAACTAAGGATAATTGTTACTCTGCAGATAATATAAGTAATTTAGAATCTAAGATTAAGACTGCCTTAAAAGCTATTGAAAACTGGTTTGGTACAAATAATTTAAAACTTAATGTAAATAAAACAAAATGTTTATTACGAGTATTCAAGTCAACGGTACGAAATAACGCTAGTCTTAAGGTTGTGTCTTGTGGTAACAATGTCGAAGAAGTAGATAATGTTAAAATCCTAGGTGTCTACATTGACGCATTATTAAACTGGAAGATTGAGACATTGTCTATAAATTGAACTCTGTTAGCTCTGCACGCTATGTAATCAGACGCCTGAGGGATGAACTCACTTTGGCCCAACATAGGATGGTATACTTTGCTATGGTTGAGTCAAGGCTCAAATATATAAGTTTTGAGGCAACAGCTACAAGTACACTGTCCACTCGGCATTTGTAATTCAAAAAAGAGCCTTATGGCCAATGCTCCACATGCAACAGGCAGAATCGTGCAGGAACAGACTTAACATTTTAACAGTGCCATGTTTCTATTTAATATTAGCAATGGACAAGCTAAAAAATTATAATTATGTAGGAATCGCAATATAACTAAGGCCACCAAGATCAGCCCGTTCGTACACTTGGATTTCCCCATATTTCTGTACGCAGCTGAAACGTGGACATTACGAGAACTGGAAAAGAAAAAGTAGATGCTCTAGAAATGTGGTGCTAGAGAAGAATGCTTTGGGATATTATGGACAGAATTCCGAACAAACGTCTCCATACTCCAAGAAATCGGCATCAAACAGCGTCTATCGGCATTAGGACAGTCTCGAATGCTGAAGATCTTTAGTCATGTCTCCAGGCGGAATAATGACACCGTAGAGCGTCTAGTGGTGCAAGGCAGAGTAAGAGGTCATAGGCCATGCGGGAGGTCACCGATGAGGTGGACCGATCAAATAAAATCCGCGGTTGGAGGCCCTATTAATGAATACGCCAGACTGTCATCTAACAGAACCAGACGGCGAGAGATCGTGAGGTGGGCAACGACTACACTTGCGATAGGACACAGTTCATCGTGACTACGACCGCTCTGTCAAGAGCGAAGCGAAGAAGAAGAAGATGTCTCTATATTCTCTGTAGTTCTGTGTGATTAACCAACTTTTTTAAGAATTTGCACGAGACCAATGAGGAAAGACAAACTAGAGACAGTACTCGTAGGAAAGACGTACCAGCCGGGATCGCGGATTGTTCGAAAGAGTTACCGTGGCCCTGGCGCACAAGCAACTGAAGGAACACGGGTGGGTTTTAGTCAGTAAGAGTCTTACTCGCCCTTCCGCTCCGCCCAGACTGGGAGACGTCATTTGATGATTACAAAATAAAAAATAAAAAAATGACGTAATTTCCACAATCCAACCGAAATTGAACGTGGTTCATCATAATCCCAGAGTTTAATCTGTCTTTTTATACAAGTTGCATATTATAATATAAACAGCATTAACTTATTTAAAAACAAATTGATCAACGACAGCTACAATTAAATGATTTGTGAATTATTATTTGTGTTCATTTGCTTTTTTTTTAGACTGTATAATGAATTTAATGTATTTTTAGTGAACTTTTGGGCTCATTGGAGATTAAAATTCCGACTCGGATTCCTAGGCATAACACATACAACTTATTTTACATCCCTGGCTCAAAAACGAACCTCGGTCATTACGTCGCTGTGCCAAGACTTTTTAGGCAATACCACGCGTTAGCTAAAACTACGAATCTAGACTTCTGCGAGTGTCTGTCTAAATATAAGAAGTGTATAATAGATTTAATTTAAGTACCTCTTAATGTTATATTTACCCCTTTTTTTTTCTTTGTTTGTATGTCCTTTAAATTTGATCAACTTTTTCAATATTTTACCTATTATTAATATTTTAACTTTGTTAGCTTAGTTGTTAACTTTATTGTGCATGCTGTGGTCTCCTATAAGTGAAGGAGTACACCTGCTTAGTACCTGATGTTGCCCTTTCTTTTTGTGTCGTGTATTGTGTACATCTTTTGTTGGAGATCCTAAATCAAGAAATAAATTAAAATTCGAAGTTGGTGATTATTAAATTTTTTGTTACTGAATTATTGATATATAATTATTTATTAGTGATATTGTTACATTTTAAATGCGTAATAAATTTTAAATATGAATGAACTTAATGTTCTTTTATATTTTTTTTATTATTATTTTATTTATCATCATTTCATAACAAAATATGTAGTGTTGAAAATATTACACTATTTTCAACACAACATATTTTGTTATGAAATAAATGACTTATGACCATCAATCGAGAAGTCGAGTAGGACCTAGACATTTTTCTTTAGTTAATAATAAAATTGGTATTTGCGGTTTTTTAAACGTATCGGCTTGGCCTTATTTACTTAAGCACCACAATGAAAAATGAGGAAAGATTTACCTTTGCCTAGCTTTAGGACATTAAACGTTCGTTATCATCTTTTACTAACACCTAAGTGGTGCACAACTCACCTTTTAAACTTTAATATCTATTTTAGATAATTGGTTCAAAACTGTAAAAGGAAAACATTAAAAATATTAATTTCAATAAATTTACATTTGATACAGTTTTTAAAATTCACAAAAAATCTCATAAATATCTAATAGCATCCTTGTTATTTAAATTTAACTACACTTTTAGGCAGAACCCCATTTAAAATGTCAGAACATATTGCTAGTATTGAGTTATAGTTTAGTTATTTGATGCTTCAAATTGTATTTTTTTATATCAAAATGTAGGTAGTGTTTATCATTTGAGAAAAAAGGTGTTACTACAATTTAAGTTACAAGCTAAGCTTTTAAAATTCACTTGATCACTTGTCGTTACTAAATTGAGATATTTCATTACTTTTATGTGAGTGTTAACCTAGATGAGTTTAAAAAAAAATCATGACGATATTGGCAAAGAGGTAATTGATATAGTGATATTACAAGCTCTCAGTATGACGGAGAAGGTATGTCTCTCGTTATTATCAGCCATATTTTAATTCCTGTGGGCATACTATGGGAAGTGTTGGTTATTGTGCAATAGAAAAACCGTTTGCAGTCCAAATAAAATTATAATATATGAACAAATTAATCACACTAGCGAATTACACACTGTAGGTATACGACACAACTATTTGGAACACGTGGCAGTTCCTAGAATGGAGGTACTGATCTCCTCGAAGGCAGAATGGTAAGAGTTCACTCGATCCATAGTATAATAATATACTTCGCCAGGTATAGCATTCCGAGACACAGTGGTCACGTGGGTGACACAAGCCTACGTCATCACTGCTGTGTTACCAGTAGTGTGTCATAATAACTCCCCAACCGCCTTTATTACCTGTGCGAATCCGATAAATCAATGAGACAATTACGTCGGTATAGTTTTAAATTGAATTGTTTCGTTTGATTAGAAAAACAAAACGACAATTTAAATGCTTGATATATTTTTTTTAACAGAATGGTGACTGAAAATGTTTCCATACTTCTTGTTTTGTTGCAATAAAGTGGCAACTGGATAGTGACGTAAGCTTGTGTCACTCTCGGAGTGCCAGACCTTGTTTTTTTAGACCATGACTCGATCCAGCGCTCCTCCATCAGCCATGCTCTGTCATAGCACGAAGTTAGCCGAGTATGCACGTCATCGCGACGGTGTTGCCACCTCCCAAAACTCGCACTGCGCTTCGTTTAATGTCCAAACTAATGACCGTCTCCGACAAATATATTATGTTGTTGGTTACAACTGCTATATCTTATTATGTAGGTAACACATTGCGGTAAACAATAACATTATGAATACTGCAAAATTATGATTCCCCAATAACTAGATGCACTTTAAATTCAGGAATCATAATTGTATACTTATCGTTAGCAATAACGTTAAACCAGCATAGCTTGTAATGGAAGCTCTACTTTATGGTCTGAACAGGTGTCCAAGGTCTCGAAAACGAAGACATATTACTGTCATGATTTACTGTTTCATTCTACATGTAGGTAGTACTTCATTCTACCTACCGACTTACAGCTTTTGGAGGATGCCTTCGAATTATTGTAATGAATAATGGATTTAAAGTTTAGATTCCGAGAATTTCAAATATTTGTAATGATGTCATAAAAAACACATTTTTGCATTTTTTTTTTTTTTTTTTTTTTTTTTTTACCTATGTTACGCAAATAAAATTGATTTTGATTTTGATTTTTGTGCGCTTACACTGGCTAAACCTTACGAGACAGATCAAAATAATATACTACGGAATTGTATATCTTAAAAAGGTCTTCAGAAAAGTCTACGCTGGCATATGTCTATCTCCTAAGGATAACCCACAGTAAATTTTTATCTTTTACATATGACTAAAAAGTTATGGGTGATTTACGAAGCTATTTTAACCAATACAGTAGTAATTCTTATGTAATGAAATACGTTAGATACGTTGCGCATTTAATGTAGATCAAAATTTCCCTTTATTTATTTATTTAAACTTCGTTAAACGTTAATAATAATAAAAAATATTAAAAAGATAACATAATTAATCATAAATAAAATAGGTATACAAGTACCTAAATAGGTTATAAACTTATAATACACATATATACATATTTAATATAATATTTATATATATATATACACAAAAAGGGAAAGAGGTAATTGAGATGACTCTACACTATTTATTTTGAAAATAACTCTGCAATTTTCGCTTAAATGCATACCGACTGGTGGCCGTCCTGATATCAAGATGAAGCGCATTCTAGAGGAGAATGGACTGACGAAAGGATAAATTAACAAAATCAGAAGTATATAGGGTAAAAATTATGATTTCTGATTTTCAAATTTCTGAAAGACTGTGCCACTGAGCAAAACAATGTTATAATATGATCCTTCGTGAAAGAGATTAGCCATTAGCCAATTAACAAAGATGGTAGCGGATGCCTACAATGCATCTGCATCATAATCTTTAACTATTAAATATTCTATTAGCAATGCAGTCACCAATAAATTAGGATTATCAAGCTATAATATGACATCCACATGATTAATGGCAACACCACCCAAGAACATACAAAGGTTCGTTGACCTATGACCCAAAACTGTTTCATTCCTTATACAAACACTACATCACAAAATCTTTTACATAACATACCATCACGCCAGTAATCCCTACAGGATTAGGCAGAGGTGCACCTATAGTACACCCACATTTCGCCTGTTATGTTTAAGTCCCATGTAATAGGGAGCGGGTGTATTGCCATCAACCGGGCACAAATCCAGACTCCGGGTTGCTAATGAGAGATTCCTGATGGAAAAACCCAGTAACACTTTGCCCGAGCCGGGAATCGAACCTAGGACCTCATGCTCAGCTGTAGCCTTTGCGACCACTACACCAACGGCAGTAGCATACTCAAAGATTCACTGACCTATATTCCAAATCTGCAACCTTTCATTTCCAATACAAACATAAAATCAAAATCCTTAAGTCCTTAAGAAAACCATCCGTGATCCATGATTTGTAAAGACCACCACTATGACATTATCAAAGCATGATTAATGTACTAAAGTGGACTGGATGGGGACAGATGCCAATAATAGCACATGATTACACAGACCAAGATGAATCGACGTTGATTAGTAGTGAATTAGATTTGATATTGAGGATATGTGATGAAATGACTCGACATTCCCCAAAGGTTACTAGGATACTAGGAATCGTAACATCTCGGACGAGTATTGGAATGATCATTGTGCTTGGATACTTACCCGTCTATCCTGAATGCAGTGTTAGGTTAGGTTAGGCTTGAACACTTGGAGGTAATTAATATGGGATTTGCAACTACTGTTTTGCTGTGTTTAAAGAAAGAAAAAAATACCTTTATTGATAAAAGATTTTATTTCTGTAAGTAGGTTTGTACAAACACTTTTACTTGTCAATTATATTTTTTAAACTAGATGAGGTCGGCGTTTCCTATCTGACAACTCTGAGAAGAAAGGCCGAAACCAACTCAGAGGTCACAGTCTCTTTTAAAGACCAGGCCATAGTCTTGGTCAGATCATGTGAAGACCATGTAGATTAGAGTCTGAAATGGTCCTTTGAAGAAAGAACCACACAGATTGAGTGGACCTGTCCAGTCAGTGCACACACGCTATTTGCAGTAAATATGACGCAGAGAAGGAACAAAATACAAATGAAGTCGGTTAAAAACAACAAGTTGTTTCTATTCAAAGTGTTATAGGTACTACACCCTAATTGCGTAACACACTATCAATCAGAATCTGAATCATTTTGACGAATATTGCTAATTCATTGCTTCATATATTCGAAAATTGTGTGTGCTCGACAACGGAAATAACGCAATGAATGTTGTTGAACTGTCAAAATGAAAGTCATTCCTACTGTTAGTGTGCTACGCAATTGCAAACCAGCGCTGGGGCTCTGTCTCGCATAGGGTCGTAGCATTATGCTGAGCGATTGCCGTTTTGCGTGAATATGACGCATATTTTCCCCTAACTCGTTATTTTTTGTGTTTGTGTGTTTTTTCTTTGCGTCATGTTTACCGCAAATAAATGTATTTTCTTTCTTTCTTCTTTCTTTTCAATTACCCCGGTAATGCTGGAAAATACCTGACAACTCGCAACCGCATTCAAATGAGACTTCATAAGGATTTTCAAATGATAGACTTCTGCAAGTAGGCAGGAAAAATGCCGCTTTCTTAATGGTCTATCGATAAATTGACTGATGTTGGTTTCAGATTAACTATGTTTCAGGGAGTTGTCGTTACTTCTTCTATTAACTCACTTACATCAGCTGGTAAAAGTACCCCTTTTTTATAAACGTTGCATAAAGCTGAGTATGAACGACCGAACTATGATGTATGAACATAAAGGAGGCAAAAGGAGTATGTAAGGAACGTAGCAGGTGGCGTTCTGTAGTTTCTGCCTACCCCCATGGGAAGAAGGTGTGAGGATATGTATATATGTATGCCAAGCTGAGTAATGGTTACCGACTGTTTAACAACACATTTTGGACGTTTCAACGTCTGTTAACTTTAAGCAACATTTATAAATAAACCGAATTGTTTTATACGTTTCTGGTCTCCAAATGGTTTTGAAGACGAGTTACAACGAAGACTTGTAAGTATGCGATATAATCCAAGGTTAATTACCTGACAAAATTAATGATAGCAACTAGATTTAATTACCATCAAATTAGATTTAACACGTTCAAATTATAGCGTACAATAATACATTGTAGTAACGGCACAACGGTGAGTTAGCCCATCTCGGTATAAAAACAGTAATAAAGTAAATTTTATAGCCGTGTTCAAATTGTATAAAAATTAAAGATGTCCATCAAATGTTATAGCTTTATTGCGCCAATAGGAGAATAGAATCTAGTTCTATGATTTGTTTCTTTGTATGCCTTAAATGGTTCTCTTGCAAAACGTAATGTCTTAGGGATAAATGTGATAGTTTTTCTTTTTAACCGGCTTTAAAAAGGAGGAGGTTCTCAATTCGTCTGTATGTTTTTTTTTGTATGTGTGTTACGCGACGTCTCCGGCAATTCTGGATTGATTTCGAAAAGTCTTGTTTTAATAGATATGGTATGTTTTAGGGATCGCCCCATATAAATTTTATTAAATTTGGTTGGGTAAGTTTTTCAGTTAGCTTCAATAGTACATATTTTTCCACTTAGTGTATATTGATGATGTTATAATAATTTCCTGTCACTGTTATTTACGTAGCAAGTAGTGGTATACGAATTTGTGTGGAGTAGGTACCACAACTAAAAACAAAATAATAAAAACTTTAACACAAAAAAAAAAGCTACTGACTTCTGTTGGTTTTTTTTTTTGTAATAAATTATTTTTAATTAGCTTCCGAAATGAACCCAAAGAAAAGCGAATATCATTCTGTTGTTAGGATCCTAAACCTGGCTGTAATGGATCTCCTGTGGCATCTTTTTTACTTTATTTGATAACTGCAATGAAATTTTTTTGAATTACTCTTTATTTGGTGAAGACGGAGAAGAATATTTGTATCCTACCAACTAATAATTTGCTTCTATGCCACGTTTTTGATGAAGAAAAATATTTGGAATCCTACCAAATGTTTGCCTATATACTACGCTTTTGACTTGTCCCGAAGGAAAAATAGCCATATTTTCAGCTTACAAGTAAATGTCCATCTTGAGGAACTCAACCATGAAGGTTACGAACTTTTTGAAATAAAACAATAATTAAAAATATTATTGCAACTTTATTGCTTCAATATACAAAATTACGTACAGAAGAGCCACTCCTTACAACATACGATGAGAAACTCACAAAGTGCACTCAAACAAACAACTGACCATCGTTTGACACTTCCGAAGCCAAAGTATTTGCGACTTTATCATCATGCGTTGTATATCGTTGATCTTTTATGCTTTTTCTTTTCATTGTAAATATAATCCTTAATGTCTAATATCAAATGGCACTGTACAATATCGCTGTCTTATCTCGGTGTGGTACTGTCTCAGTAGCGACGGTAGGGGTTGTAGGGGTTGTAGGGGTTGTATCTCGTGGGGTATTGGTTGCGGGCTAAGACTACACCCGGTGCATATTTGGCATCGTGGTAGCTTCCTGGAAAATAGAAAAACAATATATGAAAATTAAGATAACAGACAACCAGTTTTACCAACGGGTCTTGTGTCACCCAGTGCCTAGGATGTGGAGGTCAGATAGACAGTAGCTCAGCTCAGTAAGATTGGAAGTATGACCTCAATATAGTTGCGAAATAGATGATTACTTGTTTGAAAATTAAGATAGTGACGATTTGCTGGGACGTTACAAGATAAACATAAATTTTAGCTTACAGAGTAATGTTTGCTTAGTAGAATGGTTTCAATGGCGAATGCTTAGTTTATAGCCATAGTGTTCGGCGTGTAGGTACTAAGTTCTAAATCTATTTTTTCCGAGTATGTTGGGGTCAGCTTGCAGTCTAATTGAAAGCAGCTGAATAACAGTATTATACGTAGAGCGACTGAAAACACCTGTGTTCCTAACACTTTTTTTGCCATTGATAAAAAGTCTCACCCAATCGTCAACAGCAAAAAGAGATTTGAAGTAAAAACTCTGGGCTATCTTACCAATATGGATATATTTACTTCTTCACCTTAAAATTAATTAAGTGTCACTAATGATTGTAAAAGACATTAACACACTGTAAAATCCATATCATAACATGTGCAAAAGCTGTAATTATTCACTTAATAGTGATGGCTTATGGGCGTATTAGCCTAGCGCTATGGCGATAATTAGCGCGATAATTATCGCGTTATTAACAAGATATCTAGATTAATGATACGTATTACATTGGACACGATAAAATGTTGATTAACGTCCAACATGTGGATTGATATCACAATGTTGGTGATAATAGCAGATTTGTTGGAGCTGTCACGTAGGGACTATTAATTTTATGACGGTGGCTACAGTCGAAGTCTCAATTAGAAGGAATTTGTAACCCAATTAGAGCAATATGTAATTACGAGCCTAACGTTACTTTAGACAAAATTGTATGCGAATTTTCGATATAATTTTTGTGGTTACAAAGTTAAATACTTCCTGCATTGGCAATTCTTATACTGTGATCTGATTATTCGTATCCAATGGAAAGCAATATTTCTATAACAGATGGAAAGTGATGGCTTGGAGATGACATTCATTATCATTATCATCGTCCACAGCTCGACTTGTTCCACTGCTCGGCAAGCCCTCTTTGCTTTTGCCATTCCCAGATTTAAAATAATAAAGAGCAACCAGACTACCCGGTGTCAGAAATCCTATTCGGTGTTGGTCACCCAAACACAACAGCGAGATTTAGATCAGACTTCCAGAAATCAAAATGAGTCAAATACATAGTGCAATGATTCCTTACCGTCATCGAAAATTCCAGCAGCCTCATCCCTCGCGTTCTCTTGGAGCGACCTAGCGATGGCCTCAGGAATGGGGGGTGAGGTGGGCAGATGAGAACCCTGGGGCTGGAAGCCGTTGGCGTCAGCAGTGTAGGTTACGCTGTAGACCTGGCCGTCGTCTCCAGTGTAGGAGTAGCTACCCGCCGCCTGGATACCGTTGGCTTCGACGCCAGTTTCATCGGCGTGAATACCTGGAAAGATGGAAGAGGTAATGGGTTAGTAACATTTATAAATACTTAAGATATTATATCGACTGTGCCAGTAAAAAAGCATTCCGCAGAATGATGCAAAAGTATATTGCTGAAATCACTTTACTTGACGGAGAACGGAGTGGTGGTTGCAAAGCTTATTGTTATTAGTTGACAGGCAATGAATAAATAGTAAAACGCCAATTAATTTTCTGGACCATTTTTTCTAGGTCTTAGAACTAGATAAAATGGTCTAGCATTAAATTAAAGAAAATGAAGAACAATTAGGACACAACATATTTATCGCTAAAAGCAATGAAAAAAGTATGGCGGCATTAGTGTGTCACTTAGACCAGCGGGCTAATTACGTAACACACTAACAGTAGGAATGGGTTTTATTTTGACAGTTCAATAACATTCATCGCATTATTTACGTTGGTGAGCAGATAAATTTTTCGAACATATGAAGCAATGGATTAGCAATAGACTTCAAAATGATTTAGATTGTGATATATAGTGTGTTACGTATTTAGGGTACAGGTACCAAATGGGACATTGCTAGCCGCCGACTAAACAATATAAAAATGATGAATCATTTATTTGCACAAATTGGAGCCGAACCGTTACAAATTGTAACACAAACAAAATTTCAAATTGTAACACATGTTTGCCTAAACTCAAGCTCATTGTGAAAATGGCAAGTAATATGTGCTAGATAAGATCTACCCACTTAAGTACCGTCTGCAATTACATGCAACCAGCTAATATATGGATCGTTACTATAAATGTGTGCAATTCCATCTTATTTCTGAACTATTTTGTAATGCACAGACCCTTTTGACTTTTAATCAGGCTAAGTAGTTAAACCACAAAATTATAATTGTTTACTGTTTACTTTTACAATCACTCACTGTCTGAAATGTTATCTAAAGCAGAATCTAATGCATCTGAGTGTGCATTTGAATTAAATAGCACGATTTTCGCAGAGTATAATATGATGCCGTGAATTTCGGATAGATACAGACAGATCAAATTCAGCCTTATATATTATGACGTTGAGTCATGATTTACGTCAGTGTCAACACTATTTTTTTTATGTGTAGCTTGTCCAAACTTTACACAACGATCAAGGCTCCTACAAACAGGTGCGACACGCGACGCGAATCGTACGCGACAGGCGGTGCCTTTGTGTTGCATCGCGTGTCGCGCCTGTTTTGTAGGAGCCTTTATAACTAAGGGATTTTTTGCTATCCTTTGTTACTGGTTCTTGAAGTTTGTGCTTCGAATTTGTAAAATATCCAGGACACATAGAATCACCTAGCATAAATCAAAGATTTTTTGAAGAGCATTTTTTATAGTTTATGTCCTGATACTTCTCATAGATAGGTAATTCACAATGACTGTCAATAATACCAAGTCTCACTGTCCGTAATACCACATTCTCAGCCAAATTAAAAGAAAGTAAAGTCTAGCTATTTAGTTACGCGGTTAAAGCACTCGCTCTATCCTTATGATCTGCACCATACTAATACACTATAGATTTCAAATTAGGTCTTGTACGTAAAGTTGCGTAAAGTACGGTCGCACCCACAACCAGCTTGATTAGGTTAATAATGTGAATGCGTATCATCTCGCGTCTTAACATCTGCGGTAAGCAGATATTGATGTGTCACTGTTCATATTTATGTGGAACGTGTGATGAGAACGTTAAATGAGATACTGATTCTATCAAAAGGTTGGACTGAAAGCACCCGCATACAACTGTGTAAGTTTATAAGAAATGTACGGCTTTATCGTCGATCTTGTTTTCTGTTTCAAATTCAAAACATTTGGCTTGTAGTTTTTTTCGTAGATTCAAATTTAATGCCTTGAGTTTTCATAGCGGCAAATATGAAGAAAATTCAACTGCTGTATTATAAGTAGCGACATTTTCCGATATTATAATGGAACTGAGCTTTTTCATGTTAGACGAGTAAAACAAAAATAATTCATACGAGATTCATGAACAACCAGCAAGCTTCATGATGGGACTAAACTGGATGCTCCAGCCTTAATTAGGAAGATTTGAAACTAGGTTTTTGATAGACTATGGTAAATTGACATGCCACATAAGTAATTCACTGAGGCATAACAGCATTAATTTTCACACAAAGAAATCACTTGAAAAACTCACCATTCTCCGTATCAAAAGCATAACGGAATCCTTGCTCGTTGACCTCAGAATCGGACCTCAAGATGGCGGCGCTCCTGTCAAGTGAGGCCCTGGCTCGGGAGTCCTGGTAGTTGTAGGGGTAGCGGTACTGGGGGGCCACGTAGCCGGGGGGAGCGACGTAGCCAGGGAGGGCGGCGGCAGCGCAGGCGCCGATGATGCAAGCGAGGATGATCTGGAGGTGAGAAATGGGGTTGAAGATGGTGCAAGTTGGAGTGGAAGTTAAACATAACATCATGCTTGACTTCCCCGGAGGGATCGGAGCTTAGTAGACCACCTACTTTTCGCCAGTTATGTTTAAGTTCCATATCTTAAGTGGTAAGTGGTGGTGGTGGTGGTGGTAAGGGGTAGTGACTATTGCCATTAACCAGGTAAAAGTTCAAACTCAAGAACAAAAGAAAATTGTTCATTAAATTGCAAAAATATGAATAGGTTCTATTCTATTCTGCATGAAAAACTGAAGTGAAATCATTTTTTATGGCATTGACTTTTCTGTAAAATTATTTTAATACACAACAGAAAAGGGTTTTAGCAGTGGAATTTAAAATTCATGTAGAATTTTAAGAATTCTAGCCTGGCATTTTCACTACCGCTTTTTGCACTTCGCACTGTAGTGAATATTATTTATATTAATAGTGCAGGTACCGTTATTGTTTGATTTAATCTATGCGGGTACTTTCGTTAACCAATTAAACATTGTTTTGCAGTTACAACATAGAAACAAAAACCCATCAAACACTATAACAAAAACACTTCCCAAACTATTATGGTAATCGTTACCAAAATGTTATAACTGAATGTACTACAACAATAGTATCAAAGAAAACACAAAGGAACCCCATGACGAAACCGTTTCACAAATCACGAAAACTATAACCAAACATCACGATGAAAAAAAAAACAATTGGCACTACAAAGCATTATGAATTCGATAGCAAAATCTTTTGACACAAATTCTCGTGACTAAAATTTTTAGATTCGTCTAAAGCTTTTGATACACCTACCAACTTCATGTTGTTATCTGGTCTGAGGTTGGCAGAAGAATGCTGGTGTTGGTCCTCGTTCCACTATATATAGGTGTCGACCTGATATCCTGAGCCAAGGTCATGGTCAAGCAAAGTTGCATTAAAAGATCTGATTCACTATTACAGGCGGTTAATGATTTTAATTAGGTCTCTTCGGTATTTGAAAGGGGAATTCATACGTCAGTTGGATTATTGAATACTTTTGTACTTACACGTCTAATAAAGGTTACGAACCCAATAAAACTAATTATGATTTAATTTATTGTATTGAATAATCTAATATTCAATTTTGTTTTTTATTGGTTCAGCCAATATGTACGATAGTTTGCCTGTCAAATAATTCATTTAAATCAATTATTATTTAATTTTTAATATTGGACTTTTGTGTGATGAGATTAGAATTTAATCAATAACCAATCAAAAATAATTGAAAACGTAAAATTCAAAAGCTTTCAGTTTCTAATTATCAAGTTGTAAGTTTTAAAATTGCTTAGCTATAATTAAAATAGCAATTTATAGTTATTGTAATATACTTACGCTATCATTTAATTTGAGTTAGGGTGACTTTTCTTTCTTAGGGATTTTCCAGAAATCTATTAATCGCTTTATAACATTGACCTCTGACAGTTTTTCTACGGAACATTATTGTCAAACACTCAAAATGATTACTTAAAAAATCAGCCCTTAGTCTATATAATAAAAATTAAATGCTGTTCGTTGGTAAGCGCATCACTTGAGCATGGTTAGACGGATTTGGCTTAATTTTTTTAGTTTATTATGTTATGGAAAGAAAAATTCGAAAAGTTTCCCGGAAAAGCTTCAAATTCGTGAAAAACTGAACGTCTTTTTTGTATGAAAAGTGAAAATTTGGACAGGATGACTTCGGCCGGGTCAGCTAGTAGATTATAAAAATTAACCATTGGGTTAAAAGTAGGAGGAAGTTCACCAATAAACAAGCATATACCCTCTTAACTTTGCGTTCTGTAATATCAATCACAAAGTGAACTTACTGAGTATATTCAAAAGCCCAAATTGAAAATGGAACAATAACCATTTAAAATACATGTCCAACGACACGTTCTTTATAAATTGTAATTTAATCCGGTCTAAGATTACATTTAATCAGAGCATGATTAATGTCACCACTATAATAGTGTTAAATGAGCCTAAAATATTCACTGCGTACAGTGTAATAAAAACAATTTATTTCTGCGTCTGTCAACCGGTAGTCGTAAGGTATGACATCCTTGAACGTAATATTTATAGATCTAGTCATTAAAATTATTTTTAACGGTTTTGGGGATCACTTGTTTGATCAAAACGAGATGTTTGGAGGCACCATACACCTATTGTTCGAAAATTTGGTACTTTTTATTCAAAGTTTTTTTATTTTTTATATTAGGGGTTATAAAAAACCTGTAATGCGTGGCTATGCCCTACATAAAGTGATCCAGCGACTTGGTCAAGGTCGTGGGAATCTGATGGATAAGGCAAACACAGAACTGCAGGCAATATCCCGTAAGTAAAAATGTTTAAAATCTAGTCAAAATCTCATCTCAGTGAAAATCAATGTTAAAAACTTTCCAAAAATATAGGGAAGTTAGAGGTATTTTTGGTACAGATTGAGACTGAATTTGAATGCGAACGTTCTTAGAAATACGGGAATTGCTCCTCCGGTCATTGTTGCGATGTTTGGGGATGCAATGCCCAGCAGTGGACGTCTTTAGAATGATGAAACTACATAATTACTTATTAAACCCATTCTGATGTTTGCCTAACTGGAACCTTTCACACAGGATTTTCTCTTCCAATTAAATCTAATTATGAAATATTGGATTTCTAAGTTCAAAAGTTACTGCATTTCTTTTGAGGCCACCCAAAATTGCACTTGTGGCCTATATCTAACAAAGTTATGCTATAGGCTGTTATTATCAATGATAATGTCTTGCACTAATAACCTATGGTAATTACAGGTTGTGGGTAAGATTGCATTTGGATTGACATTTTAGACCTGCATAGATTAGTTGCACTTTTGAAGAGTGCACGATTCTTTGTGCCAAAACCGACTTTGCATATCTAAACACATCTTGGGTCACCTGTTTCTTATACATAACCAAATGTCAAATCATAAACCTTATCTAGTAATGAATATCTGCTTTAAAACCAATGTCATTAAATCATTGTCTGCCTTGTTGGTTTGGTAGTCGTAAGCGTGACTACTCTCTATTCGATCCTCAGGTTGGACAGTGTTTTGAATTTTATACATAAGAATTTCTTAGTCTTGTTTGGTAGCAGACCGGAGTCAAGACGTGTATCTGATAAGTTAGGCTCGCCCTTTCGTTAGGCGAAATGTGTGTGTATATCTCTACCAATCTCTTTGGAAAATACAAGCTTTGTTGTTATAATATCATCTTTATCTTCATCTTTTTCATAAATTCCTTCTTTAACTCAAGGGTCACCAGTATCTCAAAACTTAAATGTCAAAACGTGAAGCTTATAATGAAGATCAACTTTATAGTTAACCATTGTCATCAAAATTAACATCATTCAGATTAGATTTCGTCACGGTTCCAACATCCTGGTCTATTTGACTGATTGGCTGAGCAACACCCAACAAAATATTGTTTAAAAGTGAAGCTGTAGGATTCATTTATATTTCCATATCTTTTGATAGTATCTTTTTATGTACAAAAGATGTGTTTACGAGATTTTTATTGTCTTTAATTAGTTTTACACATCAGGCGAGCTTTGAACTCGTGTAATCTATCATTATTAATGTTTTATGGAGTTTAAACTAGTTTCATACTATGTCATAATAATATTATAGTGCGGTTGTTGTCTGTATGTATCTAGTCTAGATTTTTCTGGGTACACTTGCGTTTGCCCACTACCTTACTTTCAGAAGCGATGTGGTCGACAATGAGGCACGTTTTTCTAGAAAAATCATTTCCTAGTTGTTTTTGTTTTGTGGAATTGATATTTTTATTGTGTTATTCTTTGAAGAAGTCAACTGATAATGATCTTTGGAAGCTTGCTACTTGTTAAAGCATTTTACATCCTGTTGGTATATCTAAAAGATATGTTGCTTTAAAAATACTACACGCTTATGAATCATTTTTTGATTTATACGATTGATAGTGCTGTGAAGTGGACCAGCAGACCTATTCTGTAAAAATCTCACCGTGAAAACTTAAGTGAGGTGAGTTTGAAGTGAGAGCTGTCAATACTGTCAATCCCTAGCATCAGGGGTGGAATGACAGCTCACTTGAAGCTCACTTCACCCAAGTTTACACGGTGAGATTTTTACAGAATTGACCGGCTGATATTTTAAAATCAAGACTTTCTAGAAATAACTAATGAAATAACTATATGCAGGGTGGCAGGGACATCGACGCGCAAACTGTAATCAAAAATTCAGCAAATGATTTGAAACACCCTAGCGTAAAAAAAATTCGTAGGTTATCAAAAAAAAAACAGCTGTTTCATAGAAAAGTGAATACCTACGTGGTCAAAATGTATGGAGCAGCTTTTTTTTTTAAATAACCGGCGAAAAATTCCAACGGAAGGGGGATTCAGAATCATGTACTGTATCCATGGCAACAGGTTTCGCATCGATGTCCCTGCCACCCTGATAACTAGTATATTATAGTGATAGAAACGTGAGTTTATGAAAAATTAAAACAACGAGTCTAGGTTACCTCAAAGTTTTCTAGATAAACACAACAGTAGGCAGAGTCGTGGTAAAAACATTGTGGTACCTAACTATAAAATGTTCGTAAGCTTTTCCTTGAAAAGACCATAACTTCTTATTGTAAAACATTCGAAATTATTATAACAATGTCGATAATTTTATTCATAATGCTTTAAAGACTCCGATTATTACAACTGATTATTTTTAATATTTAATGTAATTTTCACATCACCTGCTCGATATCAAATTACATATCATGCAACGTAATCGTAACGTATCTAAATAAAGTAAGTCATTATAGCCCTAACATCAGCCGGGAAATACTATTCACATTATAACCCGCGGGTCAATAATGTAATTTGAGTTGGGAACCTCAACTAAAAATTCAAATGAAAACTTTAAATAAAAGCATTCGACTATTGAATTACTTTTTATTATCACGCAGAAGGTGTGAAAGGAGAGTATTCTCCTCGAGGATATAGGTGTCTTCGTCTTGGGCGAGCTTGAATCCCACGCTGCCCTCAAGATTCCAGTCTAGTCTTGGTTCTAAGCTCCTTGGCTGTGCTCGGGACTTAGCCCATAGAATCCTTCCCTACGCTCGGGATTCAATATAGCACCCGTCACATAATAAACTGCATTATCCCCTTGGTGAATAATCTACTATTATTTTTCCTAGCTAGCTTTTTAGTAGTATTTTTTTTTCGGTACTTTTCGTACGGTTTACTTATGTATTTATCTAAAAAAAAACTACTACTGAAAAGCTTTTTAATTGTTAGCACAACACTCCTTTTTTTACATAGCTTTTTTATAGTCATAAATGGTTTAAAGCCCTTATGGTTATCCTCTGCTTCAGATATGTAGCTTCTGCAGAAAAGCTAACTAACTTATTATAACTTGTAACGACTAATTTGGAGGATACTAATGCTTAGAGAATTAAAGAAACCATCGAAGAAACATTCGTTGTAACTGCTAAGTGGGAGGTCTACATAAGCCAACACTGAGCTTAAATGGATTGTTGACAATATTATGAACATCTGTCTTGCCACACTTGTTGCCAAGATCGGCATAAAACTCGAAAATCCGGTATCAAAACTAAAATAACCAAACAAATTATCATAAAAATGTGCGTAAATGTATAAGAAATACAACTTCTATAATAGTTCACGTATTACGTAATAATCGATAAAATGTATCGATATAAATCATCGAGATATGTTTCTAGTTTCGATCTACTCCGAATATGTCAAATTGAATCGTTTGCTATAATAAATGGGGCCAAGTTCCTCTTTACTACGCTTTACACAATACGAAGTTGAAATATCGTAGTATAGTAATAAGCTTTTATAGCAGTGTTTCGTGGAATAGTTGTTGAAATTTGAAACTAAAATAATGATTATTGTTTTGAACTTGGCATGCTTTATTTTATTGTTGTAACTTACAAATTTACACTACATAGTTTCCTTAGTTTTAAGCAACAATCAACGCGGCCTATAGCAGTCCTCTTCTGGATATAGGCCCAGCTCTCCACCTGCCGCGTCCAGCCTGTCCTAGCCACCATTTTGCAGTGGTCGCTCTATCTACCTTGGGGGCATCCACACTACGACAATTAGATTTGTACTCAAACCGGAATTAAGCCAGATTTTGTTTCAACTTTAAGTCCAGACATACTTACATTTAATCTAAAAGTCTTTCAGTAAAACTTAAGGAACCTTAAAGTATTATGAACAAAATCCGTCTCGAACCTTTTCTGTAACGTTTATGGTCAACGCCTTGCCAAAGATGTAAGCCCATCTTGATATAATAGCAAACTAATTTTTAATTACTACTAATGAGATTATTATTTAATATGGCATATCTAATCACATCAACGGTATTTGTAAAGGCAATTATTAAAGACTCTTATGGTGTTATCGGCAATAGGAGACATATCTTCGCAGATTCATTGACGATTACAATGCGTATGAGAAAATGCATCATTATCAGTAGTTCCAATTATTAACTATTAAAGTTCACTGCTGAAATAGATTCCCAATAAAAGTCAATTAAAGGTTGACATTTCAGTAACGGTTATGGCTTAAAGCCATATTATTTGGCTATTGAAAGAGCCTCTGCCTTTAGATTATGGCTCATTTACACGAGGAAGGTTTCTCGCCTTGAATAAAAAAATTAAAATAGATAAAAAGTTGGATCGTGTAAACCGTATATACCTATAATACTCGTGTGTAGACAGACGTGAATCTCCTCGACACGTATACTGAAAGAAAGAAAAATATTTTATTTCGGACACACACAGGAAATATAACAATAAAAAAACCGGACAAGTGCGAGTCGAACTCATGTGGAGAGGTTTCCGTACGATGATTATGTTACCCACCAATAACATTTAATGTAAAGTACGTTGCCAAGACTTACATAACGCTTTCACTGTTAAAAAGTTATTAGATCTAATGTAGAGCCAAGCCCCTAGCTCTAGAAGGCTCAACTCTACAAACCTTACATCTTGGTCAAAATATACGGCTTGGCCGTTTCGCGGCTGTCGCACAGACACTCCTATGGGCTTATGGTAAGAAATTAAGTCACTGATCTTTAATGTTGTGTCATGCCGGCCAAGCCATACATTTTGACCAAGATGTAAGGTTTGTAGAGTAAGGCCTTGTAGAGTTAGGGGCTTGGCTCTACGTTAGATCTGATAACTTTTTAACAGTAATAGCGTTCTGTAACTCGACAACCTACTTTACCACAACAAGCCCTTTCATTTGATATGTCACACGGTACAGTTTACAAATTCTTTGTTTTAAATTTTCTAGTTTGCCCCCAAAAGTGACCCCCATATTCAAAAATAATTCATTTACGTTACACGTCCATGTTAAGGTCACAGAAATTCATATGTGTACAAAATTTCAACTTAATCAGTTCAGTAGATTCAGAGCAAATTGCCTGTGACAGACGGACAAACAGACACACGACTGTAAGTGTTCCGTTTTTTTATTGGGACGTACGGAAACCTAACTACTTCTTCTTCTTCTTCGTACTTGCAACTAGCTTCAACTTTCTGACTAACTGACAGACACTTTGACAAATTCAAAAGTGCCTGTAAATGGTTTAATTGAGAGTAGAGTAGTCATATAGGAAACGCCGACCTCATCTAGTTTAAAAAACATGATTGACGTGTAAAAGTGTTTGTACAAACCTACTTACAGAAATAAAATCATTTATCATTTATCATTGCAATAAATGCTTTGAGTTGAGTTTGAGTTTGAGTTCTAATTAAAACTAACGAAACCGTAAAAAAAAGGAATTAAAATTTTGCTTTTGCTGAATCTTTATTTAATAAAGCTACCAACAAGCGTTCATAAAACCTTTTATCATAATGGGTTCTTTCGGGGTTTTAAAAAAAAATATCTTCGGTATGATTAAGGGTTACATAATTCGTACCACCTATAAACCTAAGTCTTCATACTTCAATACTTCTGGTCTTCAGGTCTCAGAAACGATACGTAAATCTAAATAATAATAAAACACGAAGACAATAGTAGAAATTAGAAACTACTTATAAATAGTTTCTTAAGAAATTCTTCTCTTTTTGGAGACATTAGAATAGTATATAAGCGGCCTATGACGATGAAGGTACTACATGATGTGAGTTTTATGAGAAGAAGAGTAGATATTGCTGTTCGACTTATGCGCTGGTGCGTCTAATGCAACCTGGCCCTACTATGGGTAATATCAAGTATTGTTTCTTGCTTGACCGTAATCACCATGAGCGCTGTCATGGCCTGGCGAGTCTCGCCTACGAGAATCGCTTGAACATACTCGCCTGTCGAAGGCACGAAGACAATTTATTACTCTAGTAGTGTAATCGAGCCTTTACTTGTAAAAGCTTATAGCTTTTCTTCCTTATAAGTGTGTCATTATCCTACGAGTATTTCCAATGTTTACTTAAAAATGCAGATTTTTCAAATTATATCTTTAATTAGGTATTTGTATGCAAATACGACATTAGAACGATGTTAATTGTTATTTATTGAAGGGAAGCGGATACTACTCGGTACGTGAGGTCACTAGAAATTGACTGCTTTGATATACTTTCATTACATACATCTAAATATGCATAGACAATTAATCATTTCAAACTACGCGCAGACATAAAGGTTTCAATGAATTTGATTTCATTTTTAACCGACTTCAAAAAGGAGGAGGTTCTCAATTCGTCGGAATCGAAGGTGGTCCCATTGTCATCAGGTCAGGATTTAACGATGAGATCCTGAACAAATTGAGGGAACTGTTCAAATATTATAGGCACACCTATAGCGATTTGGGTATTTTTTTGTCGTTGCAACACCTAAAAGGTGAAAAAGTAAAAAAATTTGACAAAAAAAAAACAACTGACTTAAAAACAACTTTTATTTCGGAAGTCAATGGCAAAAACCGAAAAGACAAAATCAAAGACACTGTCTTCCGAAATTAAAGTAATTTTCACTTTGTAGTGTTTTTTTGGAAGTCGGTAGACAGTGGTGGACAGCATAAATGTAGGGCATTATACAATCTGATGGATCCTCACCATGTTTGCTAGTATGCATGGAAAACTATGGCACTTTTGGTGGTATAGTGTTCGATTAATCCATATCATAAATTATTGGCTCCTGCAACACAGTTATAACTAGCGCAGGAGTCAGGGATTCCCATGATGTGTGTACATCTAGTTGTATGTCAATAAAATTAAAATATAATAAAATAACCTAATTAAAACTATTAACACACTAAAATATGTCGTCGAAAAATTCCTCCGCGTCGCTGGCGACTGGTAATGTACCCAAGAGACTGGCGGCATTACCACGTTGTATGGCAATGCTGCCAGTATAAATAAAATAGCCTAAAATAGCCTCTTGACAAAGTAAATAAAATAAATAATAAATAATTTTATCATTTATTATAATTATTATTTGATCCGCGTAAACAAAAATCGAACTACCTTCTGATTCGATTAACTTGCAATGAAGATGAACTTTAAGACTTCTGAAAACACCTAATTCATAGATCAACACATACTTACATAATGCTGTTGATATGTGTGTTTTTGTAATTCATTAAAAGTAAAGTGACGCAAAAATTACTGGTTTTAAATTAATATTAATTACTGTTTTATGATGAGCAGCAATTGTTTAATAATTATAGCACCGAACTGACTTTGTGCCATTTAATTATTGAAAAATTGAGGAAGAATTGAACATTAAAAAACAAATTGTAGGTAACCTTGTAACCTTAGTAGGTATAACTGAAAAAAGAACTTGGTAATGAAAATGAATAATAAGCAGAATCTTAATATTATAATATCTGTATCGTTAGAAGTTATGAAGCAATTTTCATAATAACTTCGTGCAAAATAAAATACTAATTATCATCAGATTATTTCTCAAAATACTGGTGTAATTAAAGTAAATATATAAATTTGTAGATATTTAAATGTTAATTAAGTAATTAACATTTTAATATCTACAAATTTACGTAAAATATGTAGGTAAGTACCAAAATATTTTACAGTTTATTGATTGCAGTCTATTTATATCTATAATGTTTTTATCCAGAAGCTTTTAACTCAAAATGTTAATTATCAGTAAGTCATAAACCTTCATTTAGACATAAAAAAAATACGCAGCTAGGTAGAAACTGTAAATCATTAAATGACTATTTTGTCACAGACTTCAGTCTTTTTTTTTATGTCTTCTCGCAGGTCTACTTAGCTAGAAGGTTGTCGGCTGCTTAACCGGTCATGCCTGTGGTTGCCCTAATAAATTAAAGCCTCCGGCCAGGTTTTAAAAAACTTACAAACTAGGCAATGACACGCTAAGGGCACCCCCTGCAGCCTCGGCTTAGGGCGTCGCTGCTGGGAGAGGGCAGCAAGGGACAGGCTGAATCGGAACTGAGTAACTTCAGTACCTAGAACTTATAAATTTTGAGTGCACTCAACTTGCGGTGATTCTGAGCTACAGGCTACTAATCATGTTATTTAAATAAAAATAAAATCGAAAAAAAAAGTTTTTATTTTTTGTAATATTTGGCGTCTTCAATCTTTTATATCGTCAGAAGCTAAACTCGGATAACATATAAGTTGGTCGAAAAAAGATAATGCACTTTCATCAAAGAGTATACACAAATAAACTCGACAGAGGTTTTTGACAAAACTCCACTGCAGTTCATTGGTATAGGCTAGCTCGTATTTACGTATTGTCAAAGTCAAATCATTTATTTCAAATAGCCACTTAGAAGGCACTTTTGAACGTCAACATTTACAAAAAATAGAGTTGATTCTAGTTTCCCCTTCCAAAAGTTAGTTTCGTATGTAGAAGAATGGGCAAGAAACTCCACCGTTACTCTTTTAAAATGTCTTAAAATATTTTGAGTACATTCATTATATAATTTAATGTGAAGAAGATGCACGTAGAATAAAATTACTATACTACAATAGGTTAAAAAAATAATATTATTAATTTTAATTATAATTAAAAATGACAGGTAAATTAATTACGTGATAATGCTCACATATTTACAAACACTGAAAAGTAGATGATTTTTCTAAAATTGTAGCAAGTAATAACAATTGATAACTATACCTATCCTATTCTAATAAAAACAAAAGTACATAAGGATTCTTCGCTTGAGACTTATATTATCTGACAGACACATTGAATAGGTATGTCAGTCAAAGTAACCAGGCATCTCATTTCAAAGCTATGCGCATTGCGTATGCTCTAGCGCATAGACAGACCAAAAAAATATATATTAAAGTCAAGGGCAGGAGGCTTGATTGAATTGTCTAATTCAAATAATAATATAAACTTTGGTTTGAGTTTAAGAATTTTATTTCATACGTTTTTCAGAAAACGTGGAGGTAAAGTCAACAATATTATTCGCAACGTTTTCAGATTCAAACGGAATATAGTTTGGCATCTAAAGAAGGATATACATCATTAATATTCCGTATATTGTATGATTAGATTATTTGACTTGAATCTGTTCCTTATCTAAGTTTAAAACAATCCCACACACACATGATTGGGAATATTTTAAACTCGTTGTTTTATTAGTTTTAGAAACGGAGACAGTCATCTCTCAAACCGCGATACGTGAGTTCGTGACTTCGATCCCGGACTTGAACCAATATGTTGCTTCAAACAAAGTTGTTGATATGCACATTTTTAGCTTTTCAATTTTCTTAACATCTTATTTAAACCATGATTGCGGAACACGCTTAATCAAGTTGGCCCGTTGTCTGTCCGTTTGTCAAAAAGTAATGGTGTCCCTTCATGAAGTTTGCCCTTCGACTGTATTTCAGAACATGGGATTCTCTTAACAGAAAGAGAATTAAAATAAGGCGTGCTTTCCTTTAACAACGGCAAAATGAATGAGCTGAAAAAATATCCAATTGTATACCTACCTACCTGTACAATTGGGTGGCTTGATGTGAATCTCCTGTTTATTAGAAAACTAAAGGTTTGTCATATACAATGTGAGTAGGTCGATGTTTTATCATTTAATAATAATTAGGTTGTGGGTACTCAATAAAAATCAGCCTTAGTCAACCCGTCTTTCATTTACAACATGGCGACAGCGGTTCTGAGTAATTAATTGAAATTAATACCCAATAATACTGAACAAACTGAACTGAACTTCCCACTAAATACAACGTTACGCCCTTCTAAACAAGTCAGCCAATTCCCATACACCTATCAGACGAGGAAACAATAAAACGTTCTACCAAAACAGCGGTACTTAATAACATCGAAACATCAGTTAAATAAAGCTATTTACATACTAATACACGTGTCTGATTGTTTGCCAGTGAATCATGGCACCTTGACACGTGCGTGGGAGTCACAATGGGTGGAACGCGCGAATCGAAGCCTGGGAGAAGGATTTTTGGGTTTGTGGGTAGGTAGAGTTTGTGGTGTATATTGTTTATGAGGTTTTGGGATGTAGCTTCCGGTTTAGAATTATGCTACGTGTTAGGCAACTATATGTATTTATAGTTGCCTAACCTACATTACAATAAAAAGCATGATTAAAATGTTACCAACGCGCAGTTAATCAAATCTTAATAAATAGTAACGATTTGTAATGCCACTCTTAAAAAGAAAAACAAGTACCTACAACGAAATATTTTTATTTTGGATTTCTTCGAACCTCGATAAATGGTGTTGGCGTTGAAATAAATAGTGCTACTCGTTCAAGACACTATATACTGCTATTGGAATTTCCTGTTTACTTGGTATTAGCCAATAGATGGCGCTGTTTTAATGGATATTTTTTTCGCTAGCGTTGGGATGACAACTATATTAAAAAATAGGGATGACAACTATAATATTTTTGTCATGTCGCCACATCAGTACATTACACCCATGCAAAAGAGGGGCAGGGGAGTCGCTAATTTCCTGATAAAAAAATGAGGTATGACAACATTGACACGCAAAATATTAAGGCACAGTATAAAACCTTAGTCATTATAATAATTCATATTGTTACATCAATTTTACCAGCAATTAACTCACTAACAAGCTACCCACCGTAACGACTTTCCAAAATGTTCACTTTCATCTTCATAATACTTTGACTATTGTAATTAATATAAACTCTAAGTAAATACGGTGTGCGTGGGCGCAACATCGTGTAACACCTTCCTGTCTTGATGTTCAGATTACCAAGTCTTCAGAACAATGGAGGACGATTTTTGAAGGATATTATATTAATAAGAAATGAGTATATAAGAAAAAGTCTGAAAGTTACAGCGGTGACTAAAAAGTTGTATGGAAATCTGTTATCATGGTATGTGATGCGGAGGACTAAGGAAAATGTTGTGAGGAAAGTTTTGAGTTTAAATGTGGCTTTAAGGGTAAAAAAATACCAAAGAAACGTTGGATAGATTGTGTGAGATGATATGGCTAGAAATGGGGTGACTAGTGCGGTGTCAACAAATAGAGAAGTATAGCGGCATCTACAACGCCACTTGCGAGCTACGCGTCACAATAACATCACGCAAAATCCTGCATCGCGCAAGCAGAGTTTACCGCGCAACTAGCATAAATACAACGTCCCGACATCAATCGTCGGGCAGTTGCCCACCAGATACAACACCCGTCTGGTCGGAGGATCCTCCCATTTCTATGGAGGTATGAGTGAGCTTTACACTATGTTCCTCATACCTCTATAGAAGTATGGAAAAAGAAGATATGTTGCGTTGGCCCTAAATTGGGATAAGGGCAAGCGAATGATAAAGTGATCAAAATTAGCGCAACATTTCATATTAATGGTAACGTTATCTCAGTGAGATAACGTTACCGTTACTTTCATGATGTAGGCAAAATAAAAAGTGGTTGAATATTGAAGCTATGGGTGTAAGTTATCTTTTTCTAATCTGACCCATCTAACAGTAATCTAAATCTAATAGTAATCTAATCACTGAAGTGGCAATAGGCTGGTCACATCTCTCGCAGAACCGACAATCATTTGGCAAAACGAGTTCTAGAGCGGAGACCGCGTTTAGGAAAACGTAGTGTGGGACGCCCGCCGGCCAGGTGGAGTGACGACTTGCAAAAAGGCAGCTGGCAGAGACTGGATAAGAAGAGCCGAAGATCGGGCTCAGTAGCGTTCACTGGGAGAGGCCTACGTCCAGCAGTGGATGAATATAGGCCGATGATGATGATGACTATCATTCAACCGTGCACTGCTGGACTTAGGCCGTCCCAAGGAACCACAGAATCGATCATTGCAGTGATGCAATGATCGATTCTGTGGTTCCCGCATCCAATGGATTCCAGCAACCTAACAAGCAAACGCAAAATACATGAATATTATTCTTCAGTTAATTAGGCCAACAGTTTTTATGGAAGGTAAACTTTAATAACCGTATGTATGTATTTCACAACCCGCAAGCCTATAATAATTATCCTATAATTATCACAAAAGTTCACAAGTCCTCGGACACTCAGGCCGACCAGATTACAAATTGCAGAAAATCCTCCAAACCATTAACTCTTGGTCACAACTCCCATAATGTACAAAACAGACAGACAGACAAATCGCATCTGTATCTCATTGTGATTGATACTGTGATTAAACTGTCTTATCTTACAATATAAACGATAATTAATTCAATATTGTACGCATTTTCCATGTTCCTATGAGTCTATGGTGGATGAAGTCACTGTTTTGTAATGCATTCTTCGTGGATGCGCTTGCGTTGGTGGAAATAGTACGAGTCAGGTTAAATGAGCTATTTTGAAACAGGTACATACACACATTATCCCTATTAAGCACTGTGATTGGCTTTGAATTTGTTATTGCATTACTTATGTTGCCTCAGGTCTAGCAAAGTCATAGAAGGAAGATACTGAAGATGTTGAAGAAATTGAACACATTGGTTAATTGTTCCTACTAGTGTTTATAATTTCGATGCAGATTTTCAAGATGGTTGAAGTTCTGACCTTTTTGGAAGGTGAATTGTTTGCTTGTTTGACGGCAAACTGCATTGTCTCTACGCTTTCCAGGTTGGTCGCCTCCTTAGATTCAATTGTACTATATAGTACAGACTAATTCCTTAATTCAGGCTTGCAAAGATTGTAAATGATGATGTGAAGGTGTGATTTGTGTGATTGTGTTGATTGTGATTGATTGGTTGTGAATTGTGATTGATGGTGTTGTTGATTGTGTCTCAAAAAAAGCAATAGTAGCGTTGTTTAGTAGAAAGATACTAGCATTCTGGAAGATATTAGGTAATATGTAGTATATCTTTAACAAAAATCTGAAAATTTTCGAAGAGAGATAGTTTATCTGGGTTTCAGTTCATACACATAAACTCACGCCTTCTTCCCATGGGGGTAGGCAGAAACTACAGAAAGCCACCCTCTACGATTCTTACATACTCCTTTTGCCTCGTCGTCTGGTCTGGTCTGGTGCAAATGCTTTATCCGCTAACTAGGTTAGCGCCACCAGAAATACGCAGAGCGGTGGCAAGCTCAAGTGAAAGAGCCAAGATGGTTTCCGACACACGACACCCTTTGCATGATAACAACCTCGCGTCTCAAAGGCTGAAAAGCCGCAACAGCTTTTTGAAATGTGTCCTCCCACACACTGGCGAACAGTCTAAGGAAAGGCTAAAGCTGTGGGGAGATAGTGCTTCTCTACCAAACCCATCCGTTCCACCTGCTGAAAATTTCGCACCGGGACATGAGTTGCCTAGACTTACCTGGAAGTCTTTAAATAGACTTCGGACTCAGGTAGGCCGAAGCAAAGAAAACCTGCTCAGGTGGAGATTCACAGATGACTCCGCCCTAGAATGTAAATGTGGTGCTGTCCCACTAACAATGGAGCACTTAATATCGTGTCCAGCGTGCCCTGCTGTCTGCACGCTACAGAAGGTGCCAAGCTCGTAGCCAAATTCTGGGCTGACTGTATATAGATTGTCATTGACACACTAAGAAGAAACATTACTATGTAAAATTCTCACAAAATCTCGAAAAATTCTACATGAACGTAGTTAAGTTCAGCGCATCCTGTCTGAGTTTACTTAAACTAATGTTATAAGTGTTTTGTAGGTCATTACGAACATAACTATTACATAGCGTTTAATTAAAGATACTTAGTAATGGGTAATCCCATACCAATGCCACCTGATTATCATGTGAAAGACATAAAAATATATTATGTGATTCCATAAATTCTACAAAGTGATTTCTATGTAAATATATAAACGGACGTTGTATCCCGGATCTACTCGTGAGTACAGCACCCTAATTACGTAACAAACTATCTATAATAATCTGAATCATTTTGAAGCTAATCCATTGCTTCATATGTTCGAAAAATTTGTCTGCTCAACAACGTAAATAACGCAATGAATGTTGTTGAACTGTCAAAATGAAACCCATTTCTACTGTTAGTGTGTTACGTAATTACCCCGCTGTTCTGAGTAATCCAGGATAAAAACTACCTACGGCTTGAGAAAGATACAGATCTTTCTCAAGCCACCAAGCTGCTTCATCATCTATCTCACCTTTTCCCATGTTGGGGTCAGATTCCAGTCTAACCGGATGCAGCTGAATACTAGTATTTTACATGATGTGACTGCCTATCTGACCTTCTTCTTCTTCTTCTCTAGGGTTTTGGTTTCCGCACTTAGTCCTTCAAGTAGACCATTGTGCGTGGGCCATGGCGGCCGTCGGTGGTTATTCCAACCAGCCCACCTCCCTCCAGAAGTTGATGATGTCTCCTGGTCTGTTGAGAGCATCTGTGTAGGATCTGGGTGCCCCGAGGGTTTGTGACCTAATCTGGGTGACGCCTGTGCATTCGAAGAGCACATGCGCTACGGTTTCCTCAGCCTCCATGCAAGCCCTGCACAGAGGACTATCCGTTATGCCTATTGTGTGAAAGTGTTTGTTTAGCGAGCAGTGTCCCGTGATGGTCCCCGTCACCAGGCGCAGGCCGTTCCTGTCCAGACGTAATAAGCGTCTGCTTAACTTGCCATCCGAGGATGGCATGGCATTCTTGGACTGCATGCAGGCTGTTGTCGAGGTCCACCAGGTCTCCGCTTGTGTGTGGGTGGTACTCCTGTAACCATCTTCGTAGCTGGTTGAAGGGGATGGGCACGATGGGTTCGGGTCCACAGACTGACGCGCTGGATGCTCTTCTGGCCAGCTCGTCAGCTCCGTCGTTAGCCAGTGATCCACTGTGTCCTTTAATCCATTGCAGTGTCACTGTGTTACGATAAGATACCGCTACACGTTCTACAGCATTGTGACATTCAAATGTTATACTTGACGTAATATACTTTCTCCTCAGGGATTGGAGGACTGAGGCGCTGTCGGAGAGTATACGTATGGGTACGTGAGTATACGTATATGTATGGGTGTCCGTGACTCTCCTGGCCTCTATGGCGTGCAACGCTTTTATGATGCCCACACACTCCGCCTGGTAGACGGTGTTGAACTTTCCTAGCGGGCTGGATATATTTATGTTAAGGTCGTGCGAGAAAACTCCGACTCCGGTTCCGGAGTCGGTCTTAGATCCGTCGGCGTATACTCTCAGCTCTTTCGGGCCTGAGTGGTCACCACGTTCTTCTGTAAGTGTTATGTTGTAATGCCTTTGAAAGTAGTGTAGTTTCGGGGCTTTGTCGCAGGGTGAAGCCATCATCGGTCGTCGTTTGATCGCAGTTTCCTTGATGCGTATGTGCTTGACTGTACAGTCTTTGCTTAGGGTCCCTGATATATGCAGCCTAAAGGTAGCCAGGGCGGCCTCCTCTTGCACGATGAGGTGCAGAGGTGGTAGTCCAAGCATCGCCTGTAGGGCCGCAGTGGGTGTGGTTCTCATGCAGCCAGTGATTGCTACACCAAACCGTTGTAGTTTTTCAAGGTCTCTCTGGGCTGTGCTCAAATCTGTCCTGGGCCACCAGACTAGTGAGCCGTATGTGATAAGCCTATCTGACCTTTTACAACCCAGTTACTGGGTAACATGATACCCCTTGGTAAGACTGGTTGTCAGACTTTCGGGCTGTTGACTACCCCGTGAGGAACCCGTTACGACTTTCAAAGATAACCGAATGACAGCTGGGACCATCTGCTTAACGTTCTATCCGAGGCACGGAGGGATATCGGTATGTTATGGGTGGTCACATAACCACGCACCAACATTGGCAAGCTTTGCTTAACTTTAAGGTCGACCCGTGCGGCTGTTAGCCGGGAGCCCCTCTTAGCATATAGATTTTGGTGAAAATTGGCAGATCGGTAGCTACTTGCTTTTGTTTATTTTTTTTGTTTTTATGAATGTGTTTACTTTAGTTTGTGATAATCCTGTGCGAGTCCCAATAAATACTTTTTCTTTTTTTCTTTCTACTGTAAAGGTTGTCTGCAAAAGTCAACCTTATGCTGCGCAGGCTGGAAGTATAATAACTATAGTTATATTCGAACAGTCAAGCGAGTTTGGAATGAGCTTTCAAATGATTTTAATTAGTTTTTTGTTTACAAAAACGAGTGAAAAGACAGTCGCGTTGATGTAAACACGAACGCTCAGAATAAACTAAATAATTAATTTAATAACGTGTTTTCCCTCTGCTACGTCCCCACTCATCATTATCCTACCTATCTACTAAATTTTACCAAAATCTGTACAACAGTTTAGTAGAAACAACGCAACAAACTCACAGACAGTAAGATAAACTTTCGGATTACAATCTTAGGAGGAATAACATTGATGCAGGTTACAATAGGAGCTGATTAGCATCTGGTATTAATAATATTGTGTGCTGCGAATGTTAGTAAAATACTATTAGTGTAATATCATTAATTTGTCTCAGCCTACATGGTGACCTAAGACTGTGTGTCTACTGATGAGTGGTTTGTAGGCGAAGAAGGAACTTTAATAGAATACGACAAGCAATGACTAATGAACTTGATGAAAAATTGTGAAATAGTTTTCAGAGTACGCACGGCGACATCAAACTATACATTTCAAGTATAAGTTGACTTTTCATTGTCCGAAAAGCCTATACAATGCGAGGTCAGCTAAAATTGGAAATGTATAGCTTGATATGTCGCCGTGTGTAGAAAATTACAAGAATCCTAAAGCTTTTAGTAGGTTTTCTAGGTATGCCTAGAAGCTATTTTTTTTTATTATATTCAAATCAATTCAACATATTTTTTTTTCACATAAACCTACATGGACACTTATGAAACGTCAGAAGCTAGGTACACGGTTCCAATTGATCGTTTCCGATGGAGAAGAGCCGGCAAGAAACTCCACTCACACGCAAATGTTAATGTGAACCTACTTAAGGAATCTTTTAGGATTGACGCAACAGATCATATACGATAACTTTCTTTTAATCATAGTAATAAAAGTAGGTAAGGTATTGTGTTGTTCAATTATTGAAAGGCAGCTGTTTATTTTGTGTTCCAGTAGTTTCAATCCACGCAAATAAAAATTGGGACGAATAAGGAACGAAATGTGGGACGAATCAGGAATATCAAATGTGGGGCGAATTTTGTGGGGCGAATGCGGAACAAATTGTCTATAACAAGTACACATTTTTCTTCTGTAGCAACAAATTTTCCAGCGCTTAACTAGCATTGTATTCCAACTGTAACTGTAAAAATAAATATTGATACAAGTGCCTAATGGTATCACCATCACAAAATTAAAATCTACGGGCCTTTACCGAGCGCAAACGCATACAACCAAATTATAATAGGTAGTTATAATTTAATATAACATTTAACTCTTACAATTGTTACACAACCGTCACGCTAGGCCTATTTGAGGCTGAGTAGAAAGCCAGCATTGTTTAAATAAAGTAATTATGGTGAATGTAGATTTTTATAATTACATTTTGCATTGGGGTCCAGAACAATAATTGTAGATTAGGTAAAAATTACTGCCTAGTTATTAGCAATAAATAATAAATAAAATAATTAATAAACCAACCAACAAGTGCCTATTATGATTTTAAATTTATTATCTTATCTATTATGACTTTATTTTGATAAAACTTTTATTAACCGGCTTCAAAAAGGAGGAAGTTCTCAATCCATGTGCATTTCTCTTTGTATTTTTTTACGCGATATCTCCAGCAATTATGGATTTATTTAAAAATATATTTTTTTAGTGGTTTGATTGTAGTTTTTTTAGAGTGGTTTTAGTGGACTCAGGGGTGGTCCCACATAAATTTTGTTAACTTTGCTTGGGTAGTTATTCAGTTAGCTTCGATAGTACGTATCTTTTCCACTTAGTGTATAATGATGATGTTATAATAACTTCCTGTCACTGTTATTTACATAGCAAGTAGTGGTATACGAATATGTGTGGGGTAGGTACCACAAATAAACAGTGAAAAATAAAAACCTTTTTACACAAAAAAGCAACTGACTTCCAAAAATAACACTAGAAAGTGAAAAGTCGCTGGCAAAAAACGAAAATATAAAACCAAAGACACCGACTTCCGAAATTAAAATTATTTTTCACTTTCTAGTGTTTTTCTTGGAAGTCGGTTGTTTTTTTGTTAATTCTTTTATTTTTATTTTATCTGTGTTCGTTTACAATACAATGCAAATAAAAATAAAGATTACCTATATTATTATATCTGTATTGAGAGGAGTGTCTTAATAGTCAGTGTTATATTGAAAAAAAAAGAAACAAAAGACTATTTCTGATCAGCTATATGAAATTTTAAAATAGAGGATAACCGTTTCCGGATATAAATATGCTAAAACCGATGTACGATAGACGATTCTGTTATAATTGAAATTGGAAAACTGCAAGAATTCCCTTGCGATTTCAACCCAGCCTATTGCTGTCTAATGCTGGACACAGGCCTCTCCCAGGCTGCACCACAACACTCCGTCTCCCGCCTTCGGCTTCCAGTCAGTCCCAGCTACCTTTTTAAGATCGTTGGTCCAGCTAGCTGGGGGCCTCCCCGGCTACGCTTGCCGATACGCGATCTCCACTCCAGGACTCTTCTGCTCCGCTGGCCATCGGTCCTTCGACAAATAGGGCCAGCCCACTGCCACTTACGATTTGCTCTTCTGACATTTATCCTTGCGTGATACACAGCATCTCGAATATCTTCAGAAAATCTAGACCTCCAACGCTAGACACAAACTACATACAAAGGAAACCTAAGAAAATTAAAGGCAGTCATTACTAACCATACAATTACATCAACCTTAGCATGAATCCTAAAATAGTCAGCTAATTGATTAAACTAAAGCCTACCGAGGTCGCATCAGATTCATTAAAGTAATTTAATTTGTGCTCACAAGCGTCCTTCAGGTCCCAAAATGGAGGGACTGTCAGAGTTTTTAAAATATCTGACCTTGAAAATCAAGATAGATAAGCGAAATTTTAATTTGGATAAATGCCTTATTAACATTGAATTTTCATATTAAAAGTAATTGGATCTTTTAGATGCGGAAGATCTCATCAGAGGCATCATAAAAACTACATAATAATTGCAAAATAAAAAGGATATCCATAATTGGAATAACACACAAAAACTATTTTTAAAAGCGTCTCTATTCTATTTTACAGAATCATTGGGACGAATGAAATACTTGGCAACAAAAGTACTAAATACTTCTGTTGTTGTACATGTTCTTTTGAGTTTTTAACGTTCAGAAGATGATTTAGAGAGATTTAGAGAATCAACTCTATGGTGAGGAGTTTTCCGTCTCCTTAACAGCCTGTAACTTAGACCGTTGTTACTGAAGTAAGTAGATCACTATTTTGAATATATTTTCAGTTTCCATTTTGTATTCCAAATAGTTTGAGAGCCACTGCGAGTGCAGCAGGTGTTCAAAATGCGCCATTTTTGTGCACGCGCTTCTTCCTACGTATGTGTATTGTTTACCAATACATTGTTTTATCTCGAAGGTTTTGTTTTTGTTTCCTAATTATGAGAAGATCGTGAGTAATAAGCCTAAAATGGCTCGCGTAATTAATGTTTTGTTGATTGCTAATTAATTAATTAATTTATCTTGATGCTCATATTCTTTTGTGTAAAGCATATTTTGTTGCTTACAAAACGTATTATTTTTATATTTGCCTACAAGAATCCCTTTCTCTTTCATTATGACATTTTACCAAAGTTTAGTGCACAGCATCTTTGAAATTTATTGTTTGAACGCCAATCAAATTAGACACAGATGATTTGCACACATTAATCATTTTCTAAATAATCCTTTTAAAGTCATACTTATTACCTGCGACAGGCGTAGTAACAGACTACCATCTTCAATATCCCACACCCTTAATGAGGAACCCATACATACTCATATTTATTTTAAATCCTTCCCATAATCTAATCACAAAAGGCAATGATGATTAATATCATCATAACACTCAAACTTAATTTAATGCCACTTCATACATAACATTAATGAATAATTCACCATGAAATCAAATCGCTTAGAATTCGTTCAAAGGGCTTGCCTATATTAATGCGAGTTACCAAACAGTTAATGCCAGTAATATATGGCGATGCAAAGGAAGCGATGGCTCAAATAATTTATGATATCTAATGTGAGATCAAAGATCTATGCAACCTGTTTGGTCAGCTTAACTTTGTAAAGCTTATGGGAAGTAAAGGTTCTGTCCTATTTGGGCTTGGATTTACGGTGGCGTTGTAATTGGTTCTAATTGTTTTATGTGGCTACTGGTAGTAGTAATTTTTGTTAACAATCATCACTAATAGCTATAAAATAGTTACTGCTGAACAAATGCCCCATGACCGCAGAAATGATTGGTCAAAAAGTATAATCGCGTAGCCGGTTTGTTTTGATGGACTGCAGTTTGTTGTTTCAAGCATTTAAATTTGTCCTGTCTCAGTAAAAGCAACAGATACGTTTAATGCTATTATGCGCATAATCTTTTAGTCGCCTTTCACGATCCCCACACACCCAGGGTCTGTGAGAAGGGCAGATCTGTGCTTTTCAAATAATTTTGTTTGTGTAAGCAGCAAAAAATGCTTGAATCGAGATCAGCCCACAAATTCTAAGGTTCTAGTGCTGTACATGAAATAAAACCGAATGCATTGATTTAAATTAAATCATTAAGCACTTTTGAACTGTCAAGGAGTCGGTCAATTAGTCAGAAAGTTAAAATTAGTCCCCCGTTCCAAGACGTAGATGTCTACGGAGAAGAACGGGCAAGAAACTCAATGGACACTCTTTTAGCTGTCCAGAATGAAGTTATCATAATATTCTATGCAGTGTCATCTCCATATCTTCCCATACCTTCTCAACCAGTGATAAATCGTTCACATAACGACGTTCGACAAAAACATCAGTAGCACACAGCTCATAAGTTAATGATGTCACATAAATCTTTTCTTTACAAACTATGACACATTATAAATGATTCTACTTAATATATCAGGCGCTTGGTATTGAGTCAAGACGTCTTAGTTTCCCTGTCTTGTCGCAGTATTCTGATTTACAGTTATTATTTTGTCGACCTATACAATTCTGATAAGAAGTAGAATTTCTTGCTAGAGTCTGTATTTCCCGACAACTAGAGCTTGGAAGTCTTCAAGTCGTGGGTGAACAGGTTGCTTCTATCGCCCATCAAAAAAACCAACAAAACTCAAAGGTCTTCGATATGGGAAAATGTATTATGGAACTTAAATGGAGCTGGGCAGAACAACTGACAAGGCGAGGTGATGACAGGTGGAGTAAGGCTGTAACCGAGTGGCGTTAAATGACTGGAAGTCGAGGAGTCGGTCGTTTGGCGGCAATATGGGCGGACGACATTTTTGCACTTGGAAGAGGCTGGCACAGGAGATTTGGGATTGGCACAAGAAAAGAGAGGCCTATGCCCAGCAGTGGGCGGAGTCGGGCTGTGGATGATGATCGTCCATCATCGTTTTCTGAAACTGGTCAGTCGAGAGAAGTCTACATATTTTAAAACTAGTGAAATAAGTTTAAAAGGGACGAATAGAGAGAGCAAAATTTTGGATATGTACAAATATTTTCAGAAAAGCTCATACACAGATAGATATCAAGCCAAGTTACTTGATTTCTTTGACTAACTGTTATGACACATCAGTGCAATAAATTTCGAAAGGCCTTAAATAACCAAAGCTCACTATGGCAACACAGATTACAACAAACTAATCCAATTTATAGGTAAATCGAGCGTCCACTAATGTGATTGGATGCACGCTCCGTTTGTCATCAACGCCGGCTCAAGTAAAGCCACATATCCATTAGGGAAACATGTTGCTGGCAGCATGGAATGTTACAGTGTTGCTGAGAACATGTTCCGCATTCATGGTAAACAAAGGACTCACAACATTGTTGCCAACAAGGGATGCTACACATTTTTGGGTCAGTATGATTCGGTAAAGCTGGGCGGCAAAATTTTATATTATGTAGATATAATATGGTCTGGAAAAAGCCTCACGGCTTTACTCGAATTATGCTGAGCCGACCCGAACATGATTAAGTAACGGTAGATGCCGAACAAAGTCCACAGATCAGCATGAGCCGAATGAAAGCCGAATATTTGTAGGTTGGTAGGTAATTGCTTCGAATCGGCTTTGTTGTTCAAAAAATTCTGCTGAATCGAATGGCCCGAACATGCAAAAGGCGTCCCTTTTTTTTTTTTTTGGTTGGGAAATCGTCAAATGACCTCTCCTGCTCTGGACGGAGCGGAACGACGTGTCAGACTCTTACTGACTAAAACCACCCGTGTTCCTTCAGTTGCCTGTGCGCCAGGGCCACGGTAACTCTTTCGAACAATCCGCAGCCCCGGCAGGCATCGGTCCTATCGGACCCCGTCAATGGTGCTGACATCTCTTTGAGGCGCGCGTGGAACACGACGCGCCGTCGACCCGGGCCTGGTCCTTACCGGACGGCGAGCTGCCCATTGCTCGCCGTCCGCAAGCCCGCGCCTACGGTGGCCGGGAGTCGGCAATCGACTCCCGACGCCCAGGGTGTCACCTCCTCCTGCGGCGGCTGGGGGCGCGAGGGCGCAGAGATTGCCTCTCCCTTTCGCGCTCCGCCTCCTCCTTCGCGAGCATTACTGCTTCGCAGAAGGAGGTGACGGCTTCCCATTCCCTCTCGCTCCGTACCATGGCCTGAACCAGGGCCGGACGCGAGAGGTCGCCGCCGCCGGAAAAGGCATCCCTAACATTTAGTTACGGAAAAACATGTGACGCAATTATTGCTCAATATTGTTCCCAATGAAAACGGGGCTTTATCTTTCTCAAATATTATGCTTTAGCTAATCTCTGGCTAAAATTAACGGTACCTAATTGTAATGCATAAGATACAAACTTGATCCATATTTCAGAGTTACTTCTCACAAATATCTTCAAAATTACTGGTTTGAAGTTCCATCATAACATAGAAGGTAAGATATGACCGGTCAAAACTATATGAAAAGGGTTGTCCAACCATATTTTACGGATTAATGCCTACGGCTTGAGTTACAGATAGATTTTGCTTCTAAAGTTTGCAGATGAAATTGTGGTCACCCTTGATTCCTCATTGCTAAAGATGGCTCGTGGCTAAATGATAATAGCCACACGGGTAGATCGAAGGTTAAGCTACGCTCGCCGCGGTCGGTTCGTGGATGGGTGACCATCAATTACATATCGAGACCCCCCGTGCCTCGGAAAGCACGTGAAGTCATTGATCCCGGCTGTCATTCGTAGATCTTTGACAGTCGTTACGGGTAGTCAGAAACCCAAAGTTGTTGCCAAGGGGAATCCAGTAACTGGGTTGTGGAGGTCAGATAGGCAGTCGCTCCATGTAAAATACTGGTATTCAGCTGCATTCGGTTAGACTGGAAGCCGACTCCAACATGGTTGGGAAAACGCTAGGCAGATTGATTGCTCACGTGCTGCCGCGCATAGCGAGGCTCAGGGGAGGCCCCTTTGGACCAGGCCCGGGTCGACGGCGCGTCGTGTTCCACGCGCGCCTCAAAGAGATGTTAGCACCATTGACGGGGTCCGATAGGACCGATGCCTGCCGGGGTCGCGGATTGTTCGAAAGAGTTACCGTGGCCCTGGCGCACAGGCAACTGAATGAACACGGGTGGGTTTTAGTCAGTAAGAGTCTGACATGCCCTTCCGCTCCGCCCAGAGCGGGAGAGGTCATTCGATGATTTCCAACCCAAAAAAAAAAAAATGGGTAGCGCCTTTACAGTCTCCCCAGGGATGTGCTTTACAGGCGTTGCAAAGGGGGGTTTCCGGAATTGGTCTTTTAAGAGGAACCGGGACCCCCTCTATGTGCTGATGGTGATCACCGGGGTGGTTTTAGTGAGGTAAAAATCCCACACTCCCCGACCTCCATCCCCAGAGGTCGGGTGCCTTTTGAAGCTTTCCCCCCGAAAACAAAAAAAAGAAAGAGAGATTGCTAAGGATGACTCGTAACAGATGATATCTGTGAAAGCACTATGAGCTGTGTTTGCTTGTTCTCCTAAACACACCAAGAAAAACCAAATCCGTAATGCTCTAGTGTCAATCATCTTGTTACAAAAAATCTTCTAAAAATGAACGTAACAAAATTCAATCTTGTCTACAACAAAAGTTTCTTACGGATCACAGAAACTAAACCGTCACAAACGTAACATATTCATATCGTCAGTCAAAAAGCAATAAAGATCATTCATATCATCTTGTAACCCATTCTACCATACGTTTCCTTGAACTTTCCATTTGGCTATGCGATTTCCAACCTTGTTACTTGGAAATAAGGATAATGAGATTGGAGGATTTAAAAACGAGGCTTTGTTTTGTTGTAAAATAAATATGGCATCCGTATTTGTTTGTGTTTGAAATGTATTATTATAATAAAACCATGAGGCTTAAGGCGGAATACGAGATAATCGGTTTAACTTCAAACTACAAAGGGATCAGTATGAACTGTATGAAGAACATAAAGTAATGGATTTTAAATAGGAAGTTGCAATTTAAATGTATTAGATTTGAAATCTTTTGATACTTACTATGCTACAAATAAAGGGCAATGCCCATCACCCATACAAAGAAATGCCTAAAATGAACAACAATGAAATAAAAGCTAAATTGCACTACCAATCGTAGGAAACCCAATACAATTTCAATAATTATCAAAAAACTAGGTAGAAGCCAGTTCCAAACATTTTTGTACAATATAGGCTAAATCAATGTCAAGGATTAATATGCAATAATTAAACAACAAAAAATCATTTAAATTATTCATTCATTATTTAAAAAAAAAATATCGTCAAGAAATGCAGGAGGATAGATATTGGATTAGTACTGGGCCCATGTTAAGTACCATACATAGCATGGGCGAAGATACCAAAGGTTCGCCGTTTAAATGATGACTACATATTTGTGAATTCTTTGGTAAATAATGATAATATAGTCCTTGAAGAGCCACACCTTTAATGAAAGAGGTACTACATGTCTGTCTCTCATATTACATCCTGGATAGAAACAATGACTTTCGAGTGTCGACTGCTCTTCCATAATTAGGTAACACGGTGATGGATCTCATTTGAGGAATCTCTATACTTACAGCTTGTGGTGTTATCCATGCCTGTATTAAATAACGTACTTCATCATTTTGCACTGATAATATAATACGTCTCATCCTTGCAATATCGAGCTAGCAATTAAGACAGTATAGGTTTCTATCCATTTGTTTAAATTACACTGGGCACAAGTCCAAAATAACAGCAGCGTTGTATATAAAGCAGGTTCAGGTCCGTCGTCAAAAAGCCAAGTCGTCATTTAGGCGGATCCAATGTAAGTCCATGTTCAAAAATGGGTATCGTGTGCAGAAGTATAATCAAAATCCTTAATGAATAGCCACAGTCGTGAAATATCATAAAAAGCAATCCGTAATTCCGCAAAAACATGAATCAAGTAATATAAAAGGTACTCTGTGTCAACTATACAAACGAAAAAATGAAAACCAGTAATGTCAAACTGTCAGTAAGGCAAAAGACACGTGATTCATACAGCCTACGATACTTTTTCTATTTTGAAAATAATTTGATTTTTAATTAATATTGACATGTATAAATATTATTTTAATTAGATTTAGGGTACATATAGGTCGAGTTATATTAAATTAATGATAACTGTGCACTAATTCTATAAAATAGTTCGTTAAGGATTATTTGACGATTCCTGTTTGCCTGAATGTCAGTTACCCATGTCAAATAAACACTAACCTCCAATAAAAAAATAAGAATGAACTATACGGATATCAAGTTAAATATTTAAAAAATCATTATATTTTTACCCTAGATAAACAAACTTGAGAATTATTTCATTATACATTATAAATTCTAAATAGAATTATGGACTATTAGTAGTTTCTGTCCATTTCAGGCATTTTTCGGGCGTTCCCCTTTGGATCTTTTAACGTCCTATTCGCTCTAAAGATTAGACCAGCAATTCTACGAAAATAACTCGAATAATATAAACTTTCACGTTTCTTTTGAAGTCGGTTAAAATCTAATTGACCGAACGAGCGCGAAGCTTCTCCGTTTCAGCTTGGCCAAAAATGTTTTCGTATATCCGGATGGCTGTTCTTCTCTACAGGTCGAACTTCTCAACCGATTCTCGTGCAATTTTGTGAGCAGGTGCGATAATTATATGGATTCTTTTAGTCGATTCAGTTTTTTTAAAGTTTAAAAAAAGGAGAAGTTTAAAAAAATAAGAACATTCTTTCGCCATTTCGCCTCTTTTTGTTTTAAGGATATCGTTTTAAGGTGCGCGGTGAACATTTATTCAGTTTTAAGCTATGCAAAGACAGACTCGCGAGGTCTACAGCTCACAGAGCCACTCGTATAACTATTAAGTTTGAACTGACTTCCAGAGAAACCTCACCGATAGAACTATCGGTATAGTTTTGTTGGGCGTGTGATCACTTCGATGTATTATCATAAAGCCGCGTAGGTGCATTTATCAAGGTTTGTAGGTAATCTACTACTTTTAAACTATAGCTTTATGTATATAAAAATTACGTGTCACGTTGTTTGTCCGCGATGGACTCCTAAACTACTGAACTGATTTTAAATTTGATTTGCACGCCGTGTGCAATTTGATCCAACTTGAAAGATAGGATAGCTTACTTATAGCCGCAATATTATTTTATTGCAAATTATTTGTCTATTATTTGACAGTCACAATTGTCTGTTAGCTCTAAACGATTCTAACAGATGGCGATAACTGTTGACTGGATTGAGTAAGTATTCAATAGATGGCTCTATGTTAAAAATACAAACGTTTCATATAAGCTACAATTTAATAGCATAACCACCACGTGTTGCTGAGGCTAAGGTATAACCTAAATTTATTTTGTAATAAACGAAATACAGTGAAATAATATTATAAAGAGAAAAGATATGATTGTTTGTTTGTATTGAATAGGCTCCGAAACTACAGAACCGATTTCAAAAATTCTTTTACTATTGGCAAGCTACACTATCTCCGGGTGACATAGGCTATATTATATTATGCTTTGCTACCCGGGCGAAGCCGGGGCGGGTCGCTAGTAATATTACATATACAGAGTGACTTATAATTTGACGTATTCCTTCCATTACGTCAAAATACAAGTCACCCTGTATAATCAGCCTGTATTGTCTCACTGCAGGGCAAAGGCCTCCCTTTCCGTTTCTCCACTCAACTCGATCCTGAACCAATATGGCCCAAGCCATTCTATAAGGGTCAAGTTCGTCCCGTCATCTACGCCTGGATCGTCCGCGTTGCCGTTGGACGTTTTCAGGAACCGGTGCTATGGTCTTAGCTTACAATGCATCCGACATGCGGCAAACGAGTCCCGCCTGGTCCCATTTGAACTTGTCTACTTTTTGGGAGACGTCTTCGAAAACTATAAGTTAGTATATAATACATAATTATGTGCTAAGAACAACACGGATCTTATTCCCGGTATATGTATCGCAATAAATTCTCTACACAATTCCGACATAAAAATGTAATCATTTATTCCTAACCATACGATAAATCTAGAACAACACATCAAAAAAACACCAGTTAATAACTATATTAATACAAAGCAATTACCATTGTATACAATAACATATTTCTATGAATTAAAAAAAATGCAATAATGTCACAAACAATTATAACGCAGCTGCATTAAAATTCTTAACATATTAATTGATCGAAATTCTTCAGATATTCCTGTTTTCATGTTCAATGATTTATGTGACATTTAAATAGTAATGACAGACGTCTTGTCAGTCATAAGGAATTAGCTGCGAGGCTGTGACATTTACATGGGCTTCAAATGATCTAGTTGTTTTTGATGAAGAGGGGTACAGAACATGGTGATAAGCAGAGCGGTATTTGTCAGCAACCTCCAACCTGACCAAAACTGAGATTCGATGACTATAGCATCAGCCTTCTATGCTTCTGTACCCTAATTACGTAACACACTATCTATCACAATCTGAATCATTTTGAAGCCTATTGCTAATCCATTGCTTCATATGTTCGAAAAATGTATCTGCTCAACAACGTAAATAATGCAATGAATGTTATTGAACTGTCAAAATTAAACCCATTCCTACTGTTAGTGTGTTACGTCATTACCCCGCTGGTCTTGCGAAATCAGGCGATCCCATTAATTTAATCAAGAGGATCGGCTTCAAGTCTACTAACACGAGTAACAATATTATTAAGACGTATCTACAAGGATGGTGATTATCACAATATCTATGTCTCCTAGGACTGTTTATTGAGAACGATTACAATATGCTGAATGAAGGCGTTACCCCAAGTAGATAACTGTTGTGTGAATAAATCTTTTTTCCAAGAAAAAAAACAACCGACTTTAAAAAAAAACACTACAATGTGAAAAATTACTTTAATTTCGGAAGTCGGTGTCTTTGGTTTTGTATTTTCGTTTTTTGCCACCGACCTCCGCAAGTCCTCCAAAAAAAAATATTTTTAATTTTTTTGTTGGGGTACCTACCCCACACAAATTCGTATACCACTATTTCATATTATGTAAATAACAGTGACAGGAATTTATTAAATCATCATCAATATAATTATGCTAAGTGGAAAAAATACGCACTATTACGGATAACTCAAAAACTCCTGGTTAGATCTTGATCAAATTTATATAGGACCACATGAGAAGTACCAGCTTTCAAATAAAAAAAGAATTTTGCAAATCCGTCTATATATGACTGTGGGATTAGCTCTATTCAAGTTAAATTAAACCACTGATTACTTATTTTAATTTTATTTTCGTCTTCACAATCGTCTTACGTCTTTCACCATTTTCTTCCTAATCTCCGTTCTTTTTTTTTACTAATTCTACTTTTAAAACATTCATTCACTATCTCTTTCAATCCTGGACTATTTCGTACATTCATCTCTGTCACTCGTTTATGCTTCATATCTGTAATACATCTTCGGATCTCCTTTCACTGTCATGACACGCTCTGTTCCTATATGTCGGAGTTATGCCCGAACTCACATTAAAGAAACAAAAAAAATTAACATCCGAATTGATAACCTCCCCCTTTTTGAAGTCAGTTAAAAATTTGTAAGCTGCTAATCGGCTGCATGATCCATCCAACACCCCAGCAATGTGATCACCTATGTCATGTGGTATTTTTGAATAGCTGATGCCGAGTGCAGTACAGTGATGAAAACGCTTATTGCAGGAAACGCTTCACCACTACATCACAATTTAAATCGCTTCCCGCTCCACCTATCACTAACCGCAACAAATCAGCACCTACAATCAAGCCCGGGGCATCCATAATTTCAATAATTTAATTAAATTACGTAGAATCGCAATTATAGTGTAATTATTATTCTAAAGTTATTATAGAGAGGTCGACAAGTCTCAATGCGTCTTCAATCCGGAACTAATGGTCTTCAATAGATTATAAACAAGATCATATTGTGGTTGTAATGAATTGATGTCTATAGATCCTGATATTAATTGGTTTTTAATGCAATTATGGTATAAAGCCTATTTATTTATAGTAATGATGATAACCACGGTGATGATGCAGTGTTTTGCAGACTACAGTAGCAGATATCAGACCTTTGAACATTTGTTCATTTTTGTCTTTTATTTGGCATCACAAAATGAATTCATAGGTGAACCAATCAAACGATGTTTAATTTCGCCGACTCGAAATCTTTTACTCGAATACAGAATGATCGATAAATTAAATGAAAGGAGCAGGTGAACGTTTATTTCTGTGTAATTTTTTCAGTGTCGTGTGAACGTGGAATGAATCAAAATATGGACATTCACTAGATTGAACCATGCACTTGAGTAAGACATCTGATATCAGCTCTACTGGTTACCAGCAATGTTTTAATGTCAACACAATAATGAACATTTGCAGTCAATTAAAGACATAACAAACAGTGATGGAAAACTTTTTAATTGAAACCGTCGAAAAGCCATGAGCAAGAGTGATGTCTACTCTTTTGTCCCTATGAGAAGAGCATTCAATGCAGTGCAATGAGATATTTCCAGAAGAGATTACAATAGGTAAGCAGTTGCTAGATATGATTGCATAGATAGTCTATGCATAGAATTAATTCTTCTATTATCTAGGGCTTACTTAGGCCCGTATTACAGAACCTCACTCAAAGACCAAGCATTACTTAAAACTAGTTTCAACCAATTAGTATTGAGTGACGTTGTGTAATACGGGACTACAGCAAAATTAAACTAATCCAAATTCAAACCTAAAATGGCCTGTTTTTAAACACCATCTTATTACTTAACATAAACGTATAAAAAGTATACAAAAACTAGACTAATAGGTATTCATGAACTCTTTAAAAATCTTGAGTAATTTCATCAAGCAATTAATTCTTCATTCTAAGATGATTTGTGTGACTTCTGATCTTCTTTAAGTTTAAATTTTGAAGCAGTAATGACCTTGTGTTTGTGCACTTGACAAGTTTTCTTATGCCAGTAGACGGCGGGCGCCTTGGTGTGTAAATGTGGCGCTGTTCCACAAACGATGAGACATTTAATATCATGTCCTGCGTCCTGTCAGCTGCACGTTACAGGACGCTAGTGATGGCGCCAAACAGGTAGTAGTCTGGGCCGAGTCCATTTAGAATGCCATTGACATACAAGGAGAAGTAGATCTCGCAATGACAGGCGACAGGCGACGATCTAAAAACTCGCCAATATCACAAAGCTGTTGTAAAAATGTATATATATTTTTTTTTACAGATATATTTCATTGTCAGTTATCTTAAATGAGCCCCAAGAAAGAAGCACTTTACTTATTTCTGCCTACAAATATTACTGCTCTGTGCCGACTTGAAGATTCTGAGTGCCAGCCAGGGTAAATAACGGTATGCGAAACTAAACTTGGTCTCTGATAACTACAATGTCTTCTAGAATCTAAAACAACATCTGCAACATGAAGAGTCTAGATGTTGCAGATGTTGGGGCTGTGTTTATTACTCAGCGTTCCTTGCTGACCTGAAACGATAAAAAATTGACTATTAGATCGGGTCACAAAAAGTTTTGTGAGCAAAAGACATAAACGCGCACATACAGAAGGAATATTAATTTAAGTAAAAAACTTTGATTATCACTACCTCAAAATTAAGAAATACTTAGAAACAGATTTCACGAACTATCCACATAATTACCGCCTTACAACGCAAGGCTATTGTCATAACAAACTCGGTTCAAACCCCAATACATAAATATCAAACAATGTCTTAACATCTCAATTGTTTTCTGATCATAACATTTCCCTGGTTACTGAGATGGTATCGGCAGACATATTGCGGGTGACCTCACAAAGATGAATAGGTGGCCTTCACCCTGGCAAAGAGTAACCATTTTTGAGCAGATGTGACTTTTTTTTCGTAAAATATGTTTTGTGCCTATTTGTCCACCTGCCCTTTTTTTGATAACTTCTAAAAATGGTAGTTCCGTATTTGTTTCATCTGATTCCACAAACCACGATTTTCCTAAAAACGAATAATCACTATTTTTTTTATTTCCCTACACTGTCTCCTGCTATGCAAAGGCCTTCCCCAAATTCTTCTTGGAATCCTTTTCCAGAGCCGCTAAATAATAACGATGTTTTTATCAAGTTTAGCGTTTTACAAAAAAATCGACGAGAAAAGATAAGAAAATAATGTGGGCAAAACATTTTGTCAACTTATTCACCAACTCTATGTAAATTAAGTTAAACAGCAAAATACTCTATACCAAGTGAGATGAGCAAATAATCTAAAAAAAACTCATACTTGACATTTCATTACCAACTAAAAAACTTCTATTATATTATTATATAGTTGACCATAACAATTTGATAGACAGAAACCTCTAAAGTGACACTAACGAAAGCACAGTTCATTAAAGATTCCGTGTTTCCATAATGTACTCATAATGACTAGACATGACATGGAATGACTAGACAACAAACTGACATTATTTTGATTAGATTAATCGAGATCCACATTGATTGATCGAACGAAAGGTGATGCGGTGACATTTTGTTATTAGTATTTTAGAATATTTCTTAACTTACAATACCTTGGCGTAAGACGTAGGCACAAAAAACTTGAGAGTGTACCTAATTTGTATATACGCAGTAAATATAAAGTATCTACTTAATGTGTGCTGTATCTATACTAAAAAAATATAATAAAGCTGAAGAGTTTGTATGTTTGAATGCGCTAATTTCTGGAACTACCAGTCGCATTTGATAGCCCAATTCTTGAGGAAGGTTATAGGCTATTTATCACGCTACGATCCGTAGGAGTCGAGTAAAAAGAAAAAAAAGTCAGAAAGAACACTAAGCGAAACGAAGTAAGAGCGCGGGCGGCCGATGCGATGCGACGCGGTAGATGGTGGGTCAGGGGGAGTTTTATAAAATTGGGGCTGTTATTTTATATATATATAAAAATTACGTGTCACGTTGTTTGTCCGCGATGGACTCCTAAACTACTGAACTGATTTTTTATTTGATTTGCACACCGTGTGCAATTTGATCCAACTTGAAAGATAGGATACCTTACATCTCAATTTATAGTCGCAATATTATTTTCTTGCAAATTATTTGTCTATTATTTGACAGTCACAATTATCTGTTAGCTCTAAACGATTCTAACAGATGGCGATATCTGTTGACTGGATTGAGTAAGTATTCAATAGATGGCGCTATGTTAAAAATACAAACGTTTCATATAAGCTACAATTTAATAGCATAACCACCACGTGTTGCTGAGGCTAAGGTATAACCTAAATATATTTTGTAATAAACGAAATACAGTGAAATAATATTATAAACAGAAAAGATATGATTGTTTGTTTGTATTGAATAGGCTCCGAAACTACTGAACCGATTTCAAAAATTCTTTCACTGTTGGGAAGCTACACTATCTCCGGGTGACATAGGCTATATTATATTATGCTTTGCTACCCGGGCGAAGCTGAGGCGGGTCGCTACTTTTATATATATTGTGTATATTATGACTTATACGCAAACTAAGTCGCGAACAGAACCTAGCTATTTACACATTACACAAATAGCATTTGTTATTTTACAGTATTAAGTTAAGTATCCCTTGCTATGCCATAATGGATTATAAAGTTTTGTTCAAACTTAGTTTTTGCTTATCCTAATGGGACTTTTACTTTTATTACGGGACCAACCCTAAAATCATAAAAAGAAATTGACGCTTCCCTACATTTTGTCAATTTATGTGAACGCAAAGGAATGAAACTAAGCTTGCATAAGAAATTTATTTTTATTTGCAGGCCAAATTAGTGTACAACGCACATTAAATCTTAATCGTGAATCCCTTTTCTTTTAAATGCTTTGACTTTAATTTGCCTCTCAGAGTCAACCCTACCGTAGGCACTTAACCCCCAAAATTTTACTTTCCCTCTCACACCACTTAATCTTTGCTCCTCATAACCAAAAACACGCCAAGAGTATAATAGTCGGTCTGTAACAAGTTACAACATGGCACAACAATGCAGATTTTAGAGTACCCTCGTGAGATCTGCAGCTAGATGCATGTGTGTACGTCCCACGCTTGTTTCGGATGTCAGCAGAGTTCCAGGTAAGTGTTTTGTGGTGAATCATGGTTCAGGAAGTGAATGGGTATTGTGATATTGTCTTAATTAGGTTTTGTCTGGTGTTAGATGAAGTTGTATGACTAAAAAAAATGTATAGTCTAGCGTTGATATTCATGAGTTATGAATATATGAAATAAATGATATAAATAAGTCTGAATGCATAAAGTGTACTGAACATATTGAAGTATTATTTTTATTCGAAAGAGTTTCTATAATGTATTTTAAAGTATATTGTTAAGACTTTGTTTATGCAATTGTACTGCAACATATCTTTAGGCCGCAAAAAAAAAAGTTGCAGGAACCACCAGGCTTTTTTTTTTGGATTTTGATACCGTCGAATGACTTCTCCCGCTCTGGGCAGAGCAGAATGGCGTGTCAGACTCTTACCGACTAAAACCCACCCGTGTACCTTCAATTGCCTGTGCGCCAGGGCCACGGTAACTCTTTCGAATAATCCGCGACCCCGGCAGAGGAACCACCTGGATGAGGGACGCTCGGAACCGAGAAGTATGGCCCAAAGGAAAATTAAGGAGGTGTATTTATCCAGCAGTGGGTGATTCCTGAAACAATGATGATGACTGCAACATATTATATGGGAGTAAAACTTAAGTGAGATCTTCAGTCCAAATAACTTATTGCTTTAGAATTTTTTTTTTAGAAACACTTGTATTTTTACAGTAGACCAGCACCCTAATTACGTAATACACTATCTGAATCATTTTGAAGCCTATTGCTAATCCATTGCTTCATATGTTCGAAAAATATGTCTGCTCAACCACGTAAATAACGCGATGAATGTTGTCAAAATGAAACCCATTCCTACTGTTAGTGTGTTACGTAATTACCCCGCAGAGTTGCAGTCGTTTAATTTTGTCCGTTTGAAGAAGTTAACCTCTTCAACTTTTGATGGCACCTACCGGAAATGAGAAAATAATTACGTTTCGTAAATAGCTCGTAACGGTGATAAATAAATCCAACATTGATATCAGACAAATTAGAACATTAAAATTAATGACTGATTTCTTGATTAATTTCAATTAAAATACTACGAGTAATCGATTTCCCATACGTTATTGAAGTGTTGAATAATTCACAATTATTGATTTCGTCAATCAATTGAGTAGATACATAAATCGATTGATTTATTAATTGTAGGGTTTCCAACACATCTAAGAGTTAGGTATGGGTAATTTACTCATTATAGATACTTTCAAGACGAGTTACACATGAAAAGAAGAAAAGAAGAAGTTAAATGCAAAGGGTGTAGAGGAGAACGCACGAAATATTTTGCATTGGAACACGGCACTATTTTCTCTTGGCGCAGGAAACGGGGGGGTGCTATCCACCAGAGACCTGAAAACTCATAATTACATAATTTGACCACAATTTAGTTTGAATTATTTGTAGGAAACGGCTATAACTCCTCGCATTCCCTACAAAGAAAACATATACGAGGATTTGCACACTGATAAATCATGAGTGTAAAAATTTGAAAGGGTAGGTAAGTATATACGAGTATTACCGATAAAGGCATATGAGATGAGACTTTTCAAATTCTGTCTTTTAGATCACATCGGTAATCCTTATCTGTAGATGTTTATAAATATGCCCCCTTTATTTATAAATGTTGCTTATAGTAGAGTCATTTAAAGGTCAAAAAATATGGTTAAGCAGAAGTTGATCAGGAACGTTTCTAAAAAAACCTTTTTTACAAAAAAGACCGACTTCTAAAAACTCTAAGAAACGTGAAAAATTACTTTTATTTCGGAAGTCGGTGGCCAAAAACGAAAATAAAAAACCAAAGACATCGACACCTTTCACTTTTTAGTTGTGGTACCTACCCCACACAAATTCTTATACCACTACTTGATATGTAAATAACAGTGACAGGAAATTGTTAAAACATCAGCGATATCTAAGTGGAAAAAATACGCAGTATTAAGGATAACTCAAAAACTACTGGTCAGAACTTGATCAAATTTAAATGGGACCACATGAGAAAAGAATCGTCCAAATCGGTTCACCCAGAAAAAAGTTCTGAGCTAACACACATACAAAATAAAAATAAACATACAGTCGAATTGAGAACCTCCTCCTTTTTTTGAAGTCGTTATTTCCTTATTTTATTGGAATGTTAGTAACTGGATGTAACTATTCAGCAGTGGATTTTTTCAGGTCTTACCTACAAAGTATTGAACTAGACATAAGACGGAAATGCTTGAATGGTTTAGAAACATTTTCTTAAAAGTTCATCCTATATTACCTGGAAGCATTCTTGTTTGGTGTACTAATAAATAAATAAAATAAAACAAAAATCCTTTATTGCTGTTCTTATTTTTACCTGCTATATTGATGACGAACAAACAACATCTTCTTTGTATGTTAGAACATTTTAATACAATAACATAGTACTTATTTCTACTTAAAGTTAGGAGGTATTCGCAGTAAAATTAGCGTCTCATAATTTATAAGTTATTTCTATTAGTGTTTAATAGGATAAATAGTCAAATATCGCGATAGGACGTTTTGCCAGTACACGCGAAATAGCATTTTACGTCGATTGGGCACTAAAAACTAAAAATCGGAAACAAAATTAGTTAGGAGGTATTGGTAGTTCATCGTCGATATGCTATTTGACGTACTAATTAAGACTTATTATGTACTTATACTAATAGATCATGTTTATTTGCAACAATTCGTGTAAATGATGCAGGTATCGTAAAATAATAAATCAAGTTTTGAATTAGGCTTTACGACTGGGTGTGGTTAAATTCTAATGCTCAAGGAGTAACATGATGCGGATCAAATTATTCTGATTATGCAAACGTTCTAAAAGTCAAGTGAATACATCAGGTTCCTTGATTATGCTCGTCCTTTCTAAAGCACTCCTTAATTCTAATTAACTTCGCGTAGATAATTAAATAACTTGCATTTTATAACAAACTAGCTTCGGCCTGTAACTTCGTCCGCGTGAAGTTTCTGGCTCCCCCGACCCACCCCGTCGCATCGCATCGGTTGTCCGCGTTATTACTTCGTTTTCGGTTAGCGTTCTTTCTGACTTTTATTTTTGCTTGGCTCCTAAGGGTCCTAACGTGATATAAAGTAGCCAATAGCCTTCCTCAAGAATTCAGTTATCAAATGCAAAAATATTTTTTCAAATCCAACTGGTAGTTCCAGAAATTAGCGCGTTCAAACAAACAAACTCTTCAGCTTTATTATTAGTACAGTATGGGTAGGTACGTGCTCTAGCGATTTGAACACCAATTCCTATAAGCAATATTTCATAGTCGCCTGTTACAACACACAAAAGCTATTACGTGCAAAAAGCTTTTGCTTTAGTGATCAGCAGATAATAGGTTATTTAAAGTCAAAGTCAAAACATTTATTTTAAATATGCACATAAAAGGTATTTTTGAACGTGAACATCATCATAATCAGCCTACAGCAGTCCATTGCTGGACATAGACCTCTCCAATTGCACACCATTTAGCTCCATTCTCGGCAACTCTCATCCAGCTGCTACCAGCCACCCTGCGAAGATCGTCCCTCACCTAGCCTGAGGGCGTCCTACCTTGCATTTGCCGATTCGCGGTCTCCACTCAAGAACACCCCAACGGTCATCGGTTCTCCGGCGAACGTCAACATTTACATTAAAATAGAATTGATTCTATTCGCCCCTTCAAAAAGGTAGTTTCGTATTAAGGAGAATGGCCAAGAAACTCCACCGTTACTCTTTTAAAATGTTTTACAATATTTTGTATACATTAATAATAATTATACAGCTATTATATTGTCGAGCGTCTGTCAAATAGTCACTAGGGCAATATGGCCTATAATAGTTGAATGTTTCATGGATCGTAGCAATGATTGGACACGGCCATTTTTCACGGACCTTATACAAACATACATATTTTTTTTTATCCAAAGACCAAATAACCTGCTCCATCTATTCGTGATCGATGTAACTAAGGAGCCCTCCGACAAAATTTCAGCCACTCACTCAGCAAAGTCTACATTCTTTGATAGACTTTACAAAATACAACTAAACGCTTTAAATACCTACGCAAGTAACGTGAGGATGGACAGCGCCATCTAACGAGCGCATAGCGAATTATCAGATCTACAATCTATATGAATCGACACTGTAATACATTCTAATATTATTCAGTGTATAGAGCCTTCAGGCTGTGCTCGATCAGATCATTTAAACTTAGTTGAGGTTTCCTTTCAAGTTTCTAGAGGGCGTTGTTGCTAGTATGGTAGGTGAGTAAGATATTCAGTTCAGTTTGAGCTTAGATATTTGTTTACTTAGCTACTTCGCATAGATGATTATCATCATAACTACGATTTTTTTAAGCATAAGTTTAAAGAAATTGATCTAAACATTCTTGATTTTTGGTAACTCGTCTTATTATAAAACAAACCTATTCCTCGCGATTCTTTCCTTCCGAAGCATGTGTAGTGTGACTATGTATGATAGGCTAAAGAATTATGTGATAAGGCAACGGTGCGGTTTAAAAGAAGATGTAGCGACAAAACTTGAAAAAAGTATGCTTAGATGGTTTGGTCATGTTGAGAGGATGAATGAAGGGCGACTAACAAAAGGTATTTACAAGGCCGATGTGAGTGGAAACGGAGGGGTCGCCCTAAGAGGACATATAGTAACCTTAATGGTGATGTTCTTCAGAAAGGTCAGGTGCGTAGTACCTACTCGCAACCGGCGTGCGTGTATGATCAGATGTATGAACGTAAACGAGGCAAAAGGAGTATGTAAGGATCGTATCAGGTCGCGTTCTGTAGTTTCTGCTAACCCCCATGGGAAGAAGGCATGAGTTTAATGAAGGTAGTCGCCCTTCAGTCATCCTCCAAACATGATCAAACCATCTAAGCATAGTCTTTTCAACTTTTGTCAATACATCTTCTTTTAAACCGCTACGCGTTCTTTTATTCTACTTTCATGCTTCTTTTACCACACCCAACACTCACTTCCAAACATAAGCGTATGCACCAGCACACCATTGTGAACAGCCAGTCGTGCTTTTTTGGACATCAACTGGTTGATCAGAACTGTCTACCGAAAAAACCCAATAACACTAACTGAGCCAGGGATGGAACCCAGAACTCCTCAGTTGCTCAACTTTTAGGCCATGTCTGCCAGTAATTTTCAAAAAAAATATCTCCTTTTAGAGACATGAAATACATCCTCTCTATTTGCCAAACCAATTCGCACGATATTAAATCTTATGTAACGACCCGTGATAACAAGTTACACAATGATTGTCATCACTCGAGTACAGTCGGGTCATTGTCATACATCATTGTGCTAATGACCTGTCACTATTTCAATTGTCATCGGTCGATCGATGCTTCAGACAAATCATTCTACTTGTTGATTTATTGACTTGAGTCACATAAAATACTAGCCTAATATTGTCTCATTGCATGGCAAAAGCCTCTTCTCATACAGAGAGTTGTTATCAGGAATACTAGGAAATAAATTCGTGACCTACATTTCAAATCAAATCAAATCATTTATTTTTTGCCAACATGGGTAGGGGTACAGTTGTTATACCTATTTTGATAATGTTTTCCATGCTCTGCCGTCACTTGGGTATGCAAAATTTTACACATAAATTAACAATCTACTATCAAAATATTACAAAATAATTAAATTGGAAAATCATTTTAACCAGTTTACTTTTCAATGTCAAGAAGTATCTAGTAGTCAATAATTAAATAAATGCCATAGTAAATAGTGAATAAATAAATAAAAGACCTAAATAAATAATAATTGTGAGTTTACACAATATGTAATTTCTATTATTGAATATCTGATAAATATTATTGGCCATAAGGATTCCCTTCTAAATACTCCTTAACACTGTAATACACTTTATCAGTTACAAATTCCTTTAGCTTCCGCTTAAATATGTGCAAGTAGTCAGTGTCTGTAATATAACATGGCAATTTATTATAAATCTTGGATGTCATGCAATATACACTGGAATAAATTAAATAAGTCTAATTTCAAGTAAAGTTATTTTCAACTCAAGGTGTTGTTGCAGTTAATGTGCTTTAAGAGTACCTACCTAATTAGAATTACAATTTGATGCTATGTATTCAATTCTATTGCTGTACTTTTAAATGTTATTGGGTGGGTTTCACTGTTAGGAATTTCTCAGTAGCAGCCCAGAGTCTGGATTTGTAATAGGGTCCTTTTATATGGGACTTAAACATAACTGGCGAAATGTATGTGTACTATAGCTACACCTCTGCCTGACCCTGTGGGGATTCAAGGCGTGATGTTATGTTTATGCGTGTATTTAATGTTCTAGATGACTTTATATCTAACTAGCTTTTGCCCGCGGCTTCGCTCGCGTTAATTTAGACTGACTATCAATTCGGGTTATAATTCAATCATGATTCGAAAGACACATGGCGCCATCTATTATTATAAGAACGTTATTGTTGTTTTCCTCGGGAACAGTACTTTTTTGCGGGATGAAAGATACCCTATGTCCGTTTCTGTACCCCTGAAAACGTATATGCTAAATTTCATGATGATCGGTTCAGTGGTTTAGGCGTGAAAAGGTAACAAACAAACAAACAAACTTACTTTCACATTTATAATATTAGTTAGGATTGACGAAACCTGCGGGGTAATTACGTAACACACTAAAGTAAGAATGGCTTTCATTTTGACAGTTCAACAACATTTATTGCGTTATTTACGTTGTTGAGCAGACAAATTTTTCGAACATATGAAGCAATGGATTAGCAATAGGCTTCAAAATGATTCAGATTATGATAGATAGTGTGTTACGTAATTAGGGTGCTGGTTTAAATCAATCCATAGGTTTATCAAAAATGTATCGTTCCTTTTGAATATTAAATAAAGGTTTACCCCCATTTCTTAAGATAATGGAGAAATTAAAACAACATTGCAACCTGCAATTTATCAGCAAACCGTGATGATCTTCGACCTTGTAGCATAATCAGTCTATAATATTCCCACTGCTGGGACTCGGCCCTCTTCTCTTCGAGAGAGAGTGGTCTGTATTCTACCACGCGGGCTCAGTGCGGGTTGGTAGATGTCGCATATCTTCGAATTTTCAGTTCTAGCACATGCCGGTTTCCTCACGATGTTTTCCTTCACCGTTTTGTGAGCAGTGGTGATGAAATAATTTATACAAAGTAAAGTGCCTGCTTGGGTTTGAACCCACGGCCTATAAACTTGTAAGTCGCGGCCGACCTACGGGGCCGTGGTGTGGTGGCCCCGCACCAAGCTGGTTACAGCCTCCAACAAACTACAACGCATGCAAAGACTAGCCTGCATGGCCACCACGGGTTGCATGAGGACTACCCCGACTGCAGCAATCGAAGCCATGCTGGCACTACCACCGCTCCACCTGTTCATACAGCAGGAAGCGACGATGGCGGCGGCACGTCTAAATGCAATAGATCTCTGGGGTAAGAGTGACATACCACACACCGCGCTGCTAGAGGGACTCAATAAGGAGTTCCCCATTACGAAAGCCATTAATGACCGGGTACCCAAACAATTTATCTTTGATAAAAAATACAAAATCCAACTGTACGAGGATCGCCGTTGCGAGGGCTTGTGCCCTGCAGAGCTGCGCATCTTCACGGATGGATCTAAAACAGGTAGTGGCACAGGTGCTGGGATCTTCTCGGAGGACCTCAACATACACATAGCCACACCATTGGGGGTCCATAACACAGTGTTCCAGGCCGAGTGCATGGGTATTTCTCTAGCCGCTTCGGCCATCATGACCAGGGAAGTTAAGGACCACTCAATCCGCATACTCTCAGACAGCATGGCTGTTCTACAAGCGCTAAACAGTCACACAGTTGATTCTGGGCTAATATACGAGTGCCACCAGCGCCTCAACCAGGTGGGTAGCCTCAATAACATAACCATTCAATGGATCAAGGGACACAGCGGTTCGCTAGGTAATGACGCAGCTGACGAACTTGCCAGAAGGGGGTCGAGCGTGGCACCAGTGGGACCTGAACCCATCGTGCCACTCCCCTTCGGGTACTTACGCACTCTGGTAAGGAAACGCACCAGGGACCAACATTACAAACTGTGGGGGGACCAAGGTGAGTGCAGGCAGGCTAAGGAAGCCCTCCCTACAATTGATGGCCGCCTTGCGAAACAGGTTCTCCGACTAACTAAACAACAGTTGCGCACAGTTACAGCAGCTTTAACTGGCCACGGGTCATTTAATAAACACCTCTTTGTCATAGGAGTCACAGACAGTCCGCTGTGCAGGGCCTGCATGGAGGACGACGAAACAGCAGCTCATGTGCTTCTAAACTGCCCGGTGGTCGCCACGTACAGGGCAAAGTACTTCGGTAACCCAGGTACCCTACGTGAGATTGTCAGCAACACCAAGGCGTTGCTGGCCTTCTTCGAGGAGCTGGGATGGATCGAATGATCGATTTTCCCACCCGTACGCAAAATACGCGCATTGACGTGGAGTTGCGGACACCAGCCCGTATTACCTATTACCTATTACCTAAGTCGCGGCCGTTACTACAGGGCTACCATTGCTCCACAGTTCGACCTTTTAATCCCTTATAATTACTTACTATCTACACACAAATCATCAGTAACAACTTCATCAGCCAATTGCCTAATTGTTGATTAACTTTCTGCGCAAGCGCCAATCAAAACGATTATGATAACATTCGACATTGACGATCGATGGATCGATGCGATCTAGATCGACGCGTGATCCTCAGTCGTGATCTACGGACACGTCTCCGGTTGCGACTGCGCACCGCATTCCGAGCTTATCGATGTGATACAAGGTGTTCCGAAAATGTCATCGGAATTCTTGTATAGGTTAGTGCCTCGCGATGTAAGTGCGTAAGTAACCAGCGGTAAGTCCATAGACCAATCTTGATACACGTAATTAAATGTCTTTATAGTTGACGATGACGATAGGAGTGAGAGATCATTACAGGATGGCGATGGCAAATTTCACTATGAAACTCATATCAGGGAGCCTACACCCTTAGCATGTAGTCCGTAGTTTTGGCCGAAGTTACGGACGTATCCTACTCATTATCACTTACGGACATAAGATTAGCCCGGGGCCCACACTAAAAATTAATGACAACACGATTTGATAGTTTTCCTTACCCCCGACATGTTTCTGTCCGTCCGAAAAAGATAACTAATCGGGAGTAGGGTTCACTTCTAAATATCGGGCTACTTTCGGACAGGCCCATATTTTCGTTGACGGACTAAGAGAGTAGGCCAACAGATTAGTTTAAAAAAAATCCTAAACAACAATATACAGACTATTTCGATTAACGTATGAAAAGTTTTTTTTTAGAATTGGATTTTAGTTTCATACCGAAACTTGTTTATTATGACGGGTAGAATCACCCCCTCGACGGGTGCAGGTGCCTAAATCGCCACACTGTTTATGAGTGATGATTCACCACACGTCTTACACACCCTGGGTAGCATCCAGCCGTCTTTCCTGACTGGCTAATCATTACGTTACCTACAGCAGTATTTTCTTTTAAAAAAAATAACATTCTGAAAGACTTGATCAGAAATGACTCAAAAACATGCAGAAGAACTCGCTCTCATTTTACCACACCATGTATTACCCACAAAATAATTGATTCTGTTCGCATACAATCAAGAATCAATAGCACTTAACATCGGCCTCATAGGAACATAACTTTTACAACTTAATCCATGCTTATATTAAATAGTTCAAGTACGCATAATTTGATGGCTTCATCTTCACGAGCAGTAAATTGAACTACTGTTTGAAACACACTTAATTTTAATGATAGAGTGGATTTAAATGTTTTAAATTAGTGTCTATAAACAATGATGACCTTGTAGAAAGAGGACAACAATAAAGTAGGTGCATACTTTGTATTTACTGGGAAAAGCTTTCATTTCATTTCATTTATTCACATTAAGCTAAAACATATTAAAAGCTTTTAAAGTATTCTTGTGCGGAAATAATAACTTAAGCAAAGAATAAGTATAATTTACTAGCTTTTGCCCGCGGCTTCGCTCGCGTTTATTTAGAATTTGACAATCAATTCGGGTTGTTCAGGGAATTATAGTTAGGAGGATGAAAAACCGGTCTATCGACACTCTAGACTTACAAACTCTTAACACACTACTAAATTTTCTACAATAATATAATTAAATCGTGATTCGAAAGACACGTGGCGCCATCTATTATCATAAGAACGCTATTGTTGTTTTGCTCGGGAACAGTACTTTTTTTCGGGATAAAAGGTACCCTATGTCCGTTTCTGTACACCTGACAACGTATATGCAAAATTTCAGGATGATCGGTTCAGTGGTTTAGGCGTGAAAATGTAACAAACAAACTTACTTTCGCATTTATAATATTAGTTAGTATTTGTTAAAAAATATATAAAGAACAATGTAATAGCATACTATTACATTGTTTTTTATATTTTTTTAATGGTTATACACTATTTATAACACTTGTTTCTATGAACAGATTTTGATCATATTATGTGTTTGCACTACACTGGACCGCAAAAAAAGCGGGTCGGTTATAAAAAATGTGATAACTTTTAAAATATTTGTGCAGTCCTTTTAAAATAAAAACTAAATTAAAGTTTATATCATTACAAATATAGGAAGAAGTAAATCCTTTTCATTACTTTTTGGTGATTGTATTTAAAAAAAATATTAAAAAAATAAAGGCGATTTTTTTAAATTTGAACAGCTTTGTAACCATTTGTTTTACTTATGATTCTGTTCATAATATAAAATATAATAAATTCAAAATTCTGATCAAATAATAAAATATCTGTATTTTAGACATCAGCTTTCTTCCCTTGTTGTAGGAGACACTTAGAAATTAACTTTGTATGACCTATCTATACATCTGTAAACACATAATTTAATCAAAGAGGAAGAATAAAATAATATTAATAAAAAAATAACACGTGTGGCACTCGGGGACTGCCGCGGCAAAGCTATTACATAGCATTTTTTATCAACTTATGCAATTATAATTATTGATTTATTATTTATGCAGTATTTCTTTTTCTTTGATATTAATTCAAGTACAGTCGTACCATAAACATACATGTTAAGCGAACGCTCGGCCGAGCTACATGGTAGGCGGAGTTGGGGTGTTAGGTTTTATTTTCGTTACGGAATTTCTTGATTCGGTCGCCGCGCTCAAAGCCCGCGATAAAAGCTATGCAATAATTTAAAAAGAAGTGACAAAATGTAGGACAATAATCTTAAATATGTTGTGTAGTGATGGCTTCGGTGAGTAGAATATAAATAAGTGGATGTGTGTAGGAAGGTGAGTATTATAAGCTTCTTTATTATTATATACCACAGGTTTTCGGTCGTATTGTAATTTAGCTTGCGAATGTAGTCTAGTACGGTAGAATATGAATGGGTGGAAGTGACCTGAGTTGATGGCTGTCATTAAATAGATAGACGGTCAAGGCTCTCATTTAAAAACCACAAACTATTTTGCCTCTGATGTTAGCCCTGTTTAACTCTAAGGTCTGGTTTGGTCTAGACTCTGAAGCCTGGTCTGTTGTCTGGTCTGAGGTCTGGTCTGTGTTCTAGTCTGAGGTATGTCTAATTTCTACGAAGAAAATTGAGCTTTATTATATCACTACATCTATAAGTTGTGTTGCTACACAAAAAAAATTGAAGTCTCTGCAATTGACCTTTCACTAATCTTAGTCCGCATTACTAAGATAATTTCGCAACTAAAGGCTATTCACAAAAAAATGTTGTCAAGTGCCTACTTATCACGCAAGAAAAAATACTCAAAGCTGTATAAATTGACATTGCTTATGTATTGCAACATTACATGGCTTAAATGATTACGTGGGTCATTTCTGTGTGATATCATGCTTCATTAATATCTAACCAATTAAGTTGTGAGTAAGCAATGTCGATGGACATTATTTTACAGAGAGATAACATAACATAACATCACGTCAACATCACAAATAAAATGTAGCCTATGTTACTTGGATACAATAAGGAATTAATTGTCACCTCATTCATCAAAATCGGATAATTAGCTTAGGCGCTAAGGTGGAGCATACGTAAATACTAACATACGTACTTAAATTAATAGACTGCTGAAAACATAACCCTTCCTTTTGGCAAAGTCATAGTTGGGTAATAAAATAAAAATCTATAATAACTGAATATATACATATTTTCTCGTTTTTCCGCTGGGCTGTCTGTCTTTTTTTGTCCGTTCGTCAAATTTCTTTTCCCTTTTATCTTTAGGAGCTGCATGTTGTGATAAGGTTTCGACCTTGTTTACATAAAAATCACGCTTGTATTCCCCGAAGGGTTAGGCAGAGGTGTACCTATAGTTCACCCACATTTCGCCAGTTATGTTTAAGTCCCAAGTAATAGGGGACGAGCCTCTTGCCATCAACCGGGCACTAATCCAGACTCGGGGCTTTACAGACAGATGACCTGGTCAAGGTCGCGAGTAACCACTGGATGAAACAACATCACACTTGCAATCCCTGAAGGGTCAGGCAGAGATGTATCTATAGTACACCTACATTTCACCAGTTATTTTGAAGTCCCATGTAATAGGGGGTGAGCCAATTGCCGTCAACCGGGCACAAATCCGGACTCCGCACTGCTACTGAGAAGTTCCCGATGGAAAAACTCAATAATATTAGACCCACTGGATATGTCCGATAATTGCAAATACCGTCAGTTTAATATAACTCTCGCGAAATTGTAAACTGGCGAAAGGCGAACACACCATTTCGTCGTAAAAAAAACTCATAAAATTATATAGTTTATAATTGTTTCGTGTCTGGCGAAAAATTGTAAATAGGTTACAATTTTTCGCCAGTTTACAATCTCGCGATATTTACGTATTATTAATTGACGGTGATTGCAATTATTCGGTGACAGATATAAGGAGCCCGGAACGGTATAATAAAATTATTCAGTATTTATGTTCTATGAAGGAGCCATTTGGCCAGTCCGGTCGTAATAAAATAATGAGCGCCAGCGTGCAAATATTGCGTGTTCAAATAATAGGGCATAAAAATCGACAGCTAAGCTATTAATCGTTTTTTAAATGTGTTGAACAAAAGGAATAACTAGTCTAAGGCCCAAAAATAAGAACTACAGGAATTTAGCCTTTAAATATTGGCCTTCACCTTAGATTCCGGAAGAGTCGGCCTATTTCTAAAGAGTTTAGCCCACAACAGCTTTGACGTGATAATGATTGACACCTGAACGAAGAATATCTTATCTTGATCGATGTTTAAAAATGTGCTTTACCTAAACCTTGAGTTACGTCATTTTATTCTGACACAACCAAAGTATTTTATCGGGTCAGTCATCAAGCCTTAAGGCATTGTCTGACGAACTTTTAAATACCAAAAATGTCTACCAACACACCTTCGTAGACGTGCCAAGACTATTGATTCATAACTATTACAAAATTTCTGAAAATAATAGAAAGAACTAGGTTTGTTATACGAGTGATGACCCAGGTAAGGAGTCGTAGTGTTCAGCAGGTGGTTTTAATTAACTGACATGTTATATTATTCGAATAAGTGTGGTCCAAGTTTAACGCTCAATTAATTTTGTTTGCTGCATTCTGCATCCGAGCAATTTTATGACTTCTGTTGAATTGTTTTGACGATCAAAGATGTAAATGGTTACCGCCACCTATTAACATAAATGGCTTACGTTACCAAAAGAGTTATCACAAGACAGGTGCTTTTTTTCCATTTCAGAGACTAAGCCGAAATGTGTCAGGATTACTTTTTGCATTCTAAAGAATTTGCGTCTGGATGCTTTCGTAAGATGGTTGATCCCATTTCCGTAGATTTAGGACACAGAGTTTTAATATCCATTTTCTATCTAACCAATATCCGGAATTACGGAATAATCTTATTAATACGTCAACCAATACTGCTGAGCGTGCCGTCCGCCTTCTGGCTGTGGGTGAGTGAGCGTCGGCTTCAGGCGTTACCGTCACCCAACTTAGGGTGGGTGACACCACCTTCCGGGTCGCTACTTGTCTGCATCTGGACGATCCTTGAGTGGCTCTGCATTGCTGCCAATGCGGTGAAGGTGTCGACTGCCTCGGACACCATGGCCTATCCTGCAGTAGGAGCGCAGGCCGGATAGCACGGCGCGCCAGCATCAATGACATCATTCGTCATGCTCTTGTCACCGCCGGGGTGCCAGCTGTTCTAGAACGTAACTGCTTGGCACGCGACAATTCAATTCAATTCAATTTTATTCAGGAACAATTTACATTGTGTTTGAAATCATAAACAATAAAATATAAAAAAACACGATAATCAAAAATACAAGAAAAAAATAAAACACGATAATCAAAAATATAAAACCAACACATTAACAAAACAATAATTATAGAAAATAGAACATTAAAATTCAATACAATTAAAAAATCCAATACACAACAAGCTACTACATACCTACTAATAATACCCAGTCCCACATTAGGTAATAAAAAATAAAAATAAATAATTAAAATGTGGATATGTCATCGTCTATCGAATAGAGACATTTCTCCAATAGGAACGCCTTGAGTCTTGACTTAAATGAGCTCTTGTATATTATAGTTTTTAAGTCCAATGGCAACCTGTTAAAAATCCGCACTGCTTGATATTGAGGACTATGTTGAACAATCTTAAGTTGGGGTATTATTTTGCTTTTAAAATCTTTCCTGCGCGTACTTTCCCTCAACTGTCTCTCCTCATCTGTTTCATAGTGAAACAGATATTTTTTAAAATTCACCAACAATACTAAAACATAGAGGCTGGGCACAGTAAGAATCTTTAAATTTATAAAGTGTGGCCGACAGCTCTCTATTTGTGATATACGGACCATGGTTCGTATGGCTCTCTTTTGGAGTACAAAGGCTCTCTGGCAGTTATATTTAAAACTATTCCCCCAGAACTGAACACTATATCTCAACCTTGATTCTATTAGAGCATAGTATACCATTTTAACATGTTTTATGTCTATTTCATCCCTAAGACTGCGTAAGGCATAACACGCTGAGGAAATATACGAATCAATGGCTTGCAATTCCCTTTTCCAATTTAAATATTTGTCAATGTATACCCCTAGAAACTTTACCTCATTAACTATGTCAATTTTAACTTCATTAAGTGCGATCGTCATTTTATCTTTATTACGAGCTGTTGTACTAAATAACATTACTTTGGTTTTTTCCGTGTTAATTATGAGCTTGTTACTTTCAAACCAAGAATTAAAAACTGTCAGCACTGCATTAACCTTAGCGGAAAGCTCCTGTATATCGTTAGCTTCAACTATTGCGTTGGTGTCATCTGCAAAGACTGTCAGCTGTGTGTCGGGAAATATTGAATTAATGTAATTTATCAAGTCATTTGTAAATAATATAAACAAAATAGGCCCTAAAATCGATCCCTGGGGTACGCCCGCTACTATGTCTCGCATAGAAGATTTATTGCAATTGCTGTTACCATTAGCTTGCAAATTACTAATATCAACATACATTTTCCTGTTTTTTAAATATGATGAGAAAAGTTGCAAAGTTTTGCCTCTCACACCATAATGCTCCAATTTTGCAATGAGTAATTTGTGGTCAATTGTATCAAAGGCTGAGCTTAAATCAAGGAAGATACCAGCTACCCTCTTTCTCTTATTCAATTTACTAATAATATCTTCCACTAATGTATACATAGCGTCCCCTGTTCCGACATTTTTTTGGTATCCAAATTGTCTCACGTGCAAAACCTTGTTTATATTTAGATGAACCACAAGTCTACTCTTAATAATATTTTCAAAAATTTTGGAAAGAATAGGGAGCAAAGAGATAGGTCTATAGTTTTTTGGATTTGTTTTAGACCCCTTTTTGTGGAGTGGGATAACTTTTGCTATTTTTAACTGTTCCGGAAAGATACCCTCTAAAATGCATTTATTGTAAAATATTGTCAAAGGTTCAACTAATATATCTAAATTTTCTTTAATAACTGCTATTGGAATGTCGTCATAGCCACATGATTTCTTATTTTCCATACCATTAACTATTTTTACTATCTCGTTTGGAGTAACAGGCGCAATAACCATGTCATTTTGAACTCGTTTTGTGCTTTGTTCAAGAAAAATATGGGGATCTGGATTCTTAATATTACTCAAAAAACATTTGTTGCTAAATTGATTTATTAATACGTTTGCAACATCCAAGGGATTTTCTAGAATTTTACCGTCACATTTAAGCAAGAGAATTTCAGAATGCGGTGCTTTTATTTTATTCGTGCTTTTATTTATAACTCTCCAAACCTCTTTACTTAAATTACAAGAATTGTTAATAGTTTCTGCTATTGTTATTTTTTTGGACTTAGATAGTACCCTTCTGTATATTCTTACATAATTATTTTTATAATTCTGAACACTGTCTTCCAGCTTATTAATACTACCAGCACACAACAAACGTTTCATTTGGCTTGATGTTTTAATGCCTTTTGTAATCCACTTTAATTTGAAACCATTTTTTATTTTAATTTTTTGTTCTCTCTTTCTGTAACATTTTCTGAAAATTGTAATAAATGTCTTCAAGAACGTGTTCATTGCCATACCACTCCAGTCAATTTCAAGAATTCTTTGTCTAAAAGCTAGGTGATTTTTAGTGTTAAAAACTCTTTTATTTACAATTATATATTTATTTTTATTTGAATTATCAATTACATTATCTAATAAAAAGTCTCCCAATAGCGCACCGTGTCCATCTGCCAAGCCATTGTGGTCTACTTCACATTGTTCCACATAATCATCTGGCAGATTAGTTATAACGTTATCTATGCAAGATGCGCAATTGTTGCGAATAAACGTAGGTGTATCAATAAGCAGTCGGAAATTATAACATGCCAGTAAACTTATGAATTCAGTCCGGGTTCTGCTGTCTACCATTAAGTCCACATTAAAATCACCACAAACAATGCTTTTCCTATTGAACAAATATTCCAATAACTTCTCCATATTTATCATGAAATGCTCGAAATTCTTATCATTAGGAGTGCGGTAACAGCAACACAAGTATAGACCAGTACTAGTATCCTTAATACAACATACTTCAAAGACTTCGATCCTATATAATTTGTTTATAAAATCTATATTTTCCACTTTTCTGTCTATGTGCCCCAAGATTAGACTCCCCCCTCTAATTTTTTGTTTTTTCCTGGTATTGTATGAGACTAAGTTGTAATTTTCAAAATTAAATACATGAACCGATTTATCATTTAAAAAATGTTCACTTATACATATAAAGTCCACTCTCTTAGCTAGCGAATTAATGTAAAGCTCTAGTTCACTTTTCTTGTTACTGATACCACATACATTTTGATGACATATGAACACATTTGTTTGAACTGGGGAAAACTTTGAATCACGTTTGTAGCAAGAATTGAAAGTTGTATACAAATCATTCACGAAAAAAGTCTGACTCCTGTATAAGGTTGTCAGTTTGTGTCATTGAGTCAACACACTCTGTATGCAATTGTTCGCAACTTACATTTAACGAGAAATCTGTTTGGATACCAACGCTGTTGAAATATACAGGCTTCATCTGTTTGCAATTTGCTAGTGATTCCTTATAATGTCGATAGTTGTTCATGTATTTCACCCTCAGGACATGTCTAAGAACTAGTCTGCATGCATGTAACTTGTTTATACGTCTTACTGACTTACCGAAATTGGAATCCAGCTGAATAAAAGTTGAGTTATCACAATTACAACACACAAAATTAAGAAGGCTGTTCAACATTTTTACATTTATAAAATTATTGCAATAAATATTTCCTATAATAACATTAGTATTACTCAGTTGACACAACGTATAATGTAAATGCGATTTCACCACCATCGGACTCTTATCGTTAGAGCCCGCCATTATCAATACAAAATCTGATTTAGTAAAGTCTCTACACATAGACACACAAGACTTCAGTACTTCATCTATGGCTGCGTAGGGTTTTATTACAGAGGTCACAGAGAAATCACTTCCCAGGTAATCTTGCAGAATTTGTCGCACACCGCATCCAGTTTGATCTGCAAAAATCATGAGTCTATTTGTCTTCATCTGGCTGGACTCATCGCTTACTTGCAGCTTCCTTTCGTCTATGCAATTTGTTAATTGTTCCTGCTGACCTACATGTTCGTCGTCGTTCGGTATTTCGTTAAGTTGCGGCGAGACCTCCCTTTCCTCAGTTTCTAAGGTGATTTCGTGAATTTGCGGTGAAATTTCCCTTGTGCTTTGTATGTTTTTGTCATGTTCACAAGATTCATTATCTAGTGACACACGCAAGCTATCTGTGACGGAGCGTCTACTGCGTTTCCTAGCTGAGAGTAATTGTATTCTGTGTGATTTCAAGGGACTACCACAGATCTCCTTAAGTGCATTTATTTGTTTCTGCTGTCGCGATACGGTTTCTCTTAATTCATTATTGTCAAGAATTACATTTTCTAACTCATTACGTGTGCTATCCAGTTCCATCCTTAATTGGGAGATTTCATTCTTCCATACATCATCCGAGTTATTATTTGCATTGGGCAGTTCGAAACTTCGTATATTTATGTCAAGGTCTGAGTTACTTAATGATGAGTCAAAGTTAACAGACTCGACAGATTTTGATTTATATAACTGCTTACGCCTTAATGTAACATTATTTTCTAGTGACATTGCGGTTTCTTTACTAAAAGTCTGTGGTATAAATTGTAATTTTATTATCTTACAAAAAGAATCTTCAATTGTGGGATTCGAACTCGCGCTGCGGTATTAGCGCTCGAGTATACCGCCTGTTAAACCAACGACGCCGAACGTACGTTACCCAAAGCGGCGAAAATGTGAATCTTAATCTTGTTAATAATTTTTTTGAATAATGACTGGCCGTTATAGATGATTCATGCCAATAGAATTTTTAACACACTCTTTGTTCTTTTTGTTTTGCAAATCGTCACTTTTTAACTTAAAAATCTCCTTTTTAGCACTGATTTAGTACACTTATCGTCACTGTAATTATATAATGAGTTATTTGTGGCTTTATTTCTAGCGTTTAGCGTAGTTATTTAACAATGTTTATTGGATTTTTGTACCGTTTTAACGTATTGTTTAATTTATTTTAAGAAACATCTCACTTTTATTTTGTTAAATACTAATAGTTATGTTGTGATTCACTTCAATCTTCACTTATTTATCACTTATAGTCACCGAGAATATTTTCTCGTATTACTGTATTGATTTTTGTCATGTAGAAATAAAAACCAGTTCCTTTATCACCAGTTACGTACACACACATACTGATACAAATAATATTACAAAAAAAAACTATTTTTATAATTTTAAACCAAATAAAACATGACAGTTTACGAGAATCGAACTTACGCCTCGGAGCGTGCCGCGAGAAGTGAAGATACTAGACGGAATGACCATTCAGCGGTATCTACATCGCCACATGCGAGCTACACTCAGCTACAGTCACACTGACGTCAGGCAAAATCCTGCATCGCGCAAGCAGAGTTTACCGCGCAACTAGCATATATATGTACAACGTCCCGGCATCAAACGTCGGGCAGTTGCCCACCAGACACGATACCTTTCTGGTCAGAGGATCCTCCCTTTTCTATGGAGGTATGAGTGAACTTTACAACCTGTACCTCATACCTCTATAACCATAATGCCTTAAAAGTTACGTCAACCTTTTGTAGACACACTTGTGCCATCTCATCTTCCTAGCACGGAAGGCTGTGTTGGAGCGGCTGCTGCAGATGTCGAAAACCTCTATCAGCGCAAATATTCCAATCTTATTGGAACTTATATGTTCGAGCCGTTTGGGGTTGAAACCATAGGGTCCGAGTGCCCACTTAGTTTTTAGAGACATTGTCAAATGGTTGGTCGGCTCTTCACGTGACCAGAGGGTTGGCCTATTTTTTGGCCAAAGAATCAGCATTGAATAGAATACAATATAATAGAATACTCTTTATTACGTACACCATATAAATTACAGATATATAAATGAAGCATTTTTTAAAGGGTGATATTGGGCAACTACCATATAACGTGCTAATGCTGCCAGCATTTTGGGCACTTTTCCTGTTGACCACGATGCCGACGAATTTTTTAATGCCCTATGATTCTTTCCTCCCACTTTTTATACGCTTGTACATATTATTAATATTTTAAAACTGCTTTCAGCTTTAAAATTAAAATAAAAAATATAACGCATATATACAAAACAAAAAGGATTGGAGCAATATCCTGTGCTTTTATGCCAACGAAATCTCATACTGAGATTTTTTTATGTTATATCTGCGTCGCATATGACTTGGACCAACCCAAAGTTCAAATTTAAACCGTGAATACCCTACAATTAACAGGTTGTTCTAATCTCAATAACATTTGGCAACTTTAATAGCATCACTTGATGTGCATACCATATTAGTTTTTACTTTTACCATGAGCGCAATAGGTTAAGCGAACGTTACGGCAACCATGATGGTTCATGTAATGGGGCAAGCTTGTCAAACATAAATTTAAATTAGCGAACTTGTGATTGATTACTAGGATAATTTCTTAATTTTTGTTTCAGATAATTTTGTTTAGAAGTAAAAACTCTTCTCGGAAAAACTTTTATGTTTTTTTTTATTGTAAGATTTTTCTTTTCTCATTGCAAGTGGCCCAAAATGTAACATATTAAATTCTGTAAGGTATAAGTTCTAAAATTCAGCTAATTAATCAAGAGGATTAGAAAAGTGTTTTTTTTTCTCTGATAGTGACTAAAGACTGCGTTCACCAATTCGTCTGCAAAAATTCGTGATCAGCAACGCCATATTCTTTCGTTGAAGCCGGCCATTGAAAGCCCAATTTTGGCAGTGAACGTTTGGTACCGTTGGCCCGATGGCAACAGGTATACGGTCATTATTTTATCCCTATCACTCACACTAAAGCCTTTCTCAAGAAGCACCTTTAATCATCGAGCAAGATCATACAAATACCGCAGTCGAACAAAATATCATTTAATTCCAAGGTTTAATAAAGTTTTCAACGGGTAGAACGTGGCGTTCCGGACCAACCTTAGAATAGCATGTGCTCTATATCCTATCTAAAGTTCATCTTCTTAATACACAATCAAATACCAACCTTCACAAAGTAGCTATAAAATCTATTTTCCCATTTCCTTCGATCTCTTCATCACCTACTGATTTTAAGAACTTAATCACAGGGTGTTTTAGACTTTAAGGCGAAGCAGTAAAGGTTCAATTTTAATTGCACTTTTGCTGGTAAAAGGGTTTACCGCGTGCAGTAATTGTTTAACTGCAAAACGTGAGCTTTTTGCCACCGAAGTTGTAATATATGATTGTGCGGTGACATTTTTGATCGTAGGAAAGCATATCAAGGTAGTTTGTCTATGAGAAGTGGCTGTTCATTTTCTTTAGACCTTATGGCTGAAGAAAATGAGAAACAGCTGTTTTTGCACGACTGTGGACGTAAAGTCTTAAGGCGAAAGCGCCAAGCTATCAGTATCAAGTTGTATGTTGATCAAAATATGATTAACGACAGTAAGTAATATGTGTTTACAGAAATATAATAATTAAAAATCATCAATACGGGCAATAGGGTTGAAAATGGGTGAAATGGATGAGAATGGTGAATTATGGGTGAGTTGTGGGTGGGGGGTGGATATGACGCATATTTTCCCCCAACTCGTTCATTCTTGTATTTGAGTGTTTTTCTCTGCGTCATGTTTGCCGCAAATAAACGTATTCTCTTTCCTTTTTTTTGTCTATCTATTTTTCGGCAAAGACCCCACGGTAACTTGGTAAGCGGAAAGTCTTGTTAATATATTTGGCAAGACTATTATGTGTCAATTAATGTAATAACCAATATGTGATATGATCAAATAATGACTAGGCTAAAACTGGTGTATGTATTTATAGTAGAAAATAAAGGGCTTATTTATTTTTAAATTCATTTATTACATGTCATTCAGTTGATTGGTCTCAGAACTTGAATTGAAAGTGAACCTGCATGCTGTAGGATGGCAACCAATACTTATAGCCCTAAATAATGCTTTCAACACTCCTCGTTTCACGTTTGGAGCTCTGCCCACGCCAAACGAGCGTGAAGATTATTATGATAATACTACGAAATACCTTAGCCAACAATACCCACCAAATGATTTATCTTATTTATTTAACTTATGTCACCTTTCACATATCACGGCGGTTGCAAATTCGGCTCTCGATGCGTCTGTCAAGAATATGTTACTCATTGGAATCAACGGTTTAGGAATATTCAATTAGATGTGACATCAATTTAAGGTTATATGTGCTTAATGGATATAAAAGAAGATATTGTCGTAATTTAAACATATCATGTGCTATTAATAGTTTTCTGAAACCCATACCACCGTTCGGTACGTTTTATTATATAAAAATGCTGGTATAGGGTATTTTGGGGTAAATTCGGCGCTGGGATAAGACCGTATGCAATAAATTCCCGGCTAATGTGGCCATATTTTTTAATGGTGACAACATAGTGTGCTGCGCCATTTTATTCTGCACCGACCTCCAGTTACCTACAGCTTATATAAATATTGCCTAATTTTTGCATTGCAATTGCCGGGAGTGTTTTACGTACGGTCTTAGCCCAGCGCCGAACTTACCCCAACATCTTTAGCACTGCTAAAAAATCATAGAAAAAACAGCAGCAGTCATTTAATTATGTATTCTGAAACGTTCAGCGTCAGGGTAAAGAAAAACCCCAATTTATGTGGTCTGCGCCCCCATGTTCAAAATATTTTATTTCACATAAGCCAACATGGGCACTTATGAAACGTCAGAAGGTAGGTGCACGGTTCCAATTGGTCGTTTCCTATGGAGAAGAGCCGGCAAGATCAACGGTTTCTCTTTTAAAAAGGTGGCAATTATACTTAGCTTCGAGGCCAACATCTTTAATAGCCAAAAGCATAAATGCCATGTAAGGTAAACTTTCAACTTAACCATGCGGAAATTCGTAGTTTGCTACTAATATGTACAGCATAAGTAATTACAGAAACATTGCAATTAGGGTATTATAAAACGTATAATTAAGTTTATAATAAAGTAGTCAATTAGTACATGCCAATAAGTTTTGATTTAAACCTCACTGTGACCTTACATATGACCTCTAATGATGATTTCGTTAATAATATTACATCATGATATGAGTAGTGATAGGTCTCCTTGTAACAGTGAGTTCGTTAAAGAAAGTACATATTTACTATCACTATATCTTTGTGTACCTCCAGAAAAGCAAAACCGCAGTGTTTCTGTAAAAAATATATCAAGTTGACACTTTTAACAGTCGCGTACTTTTATGGCAGAAAAGTGTCCGTTGGCCCTTTGGTATTGACTATGTTCATAGACCATACACTTTTCATAAGACGGAGTCTTGGTCAGATTGCCAAAGTTGAAAGCAAATATAATAGGTAAAGAAGTCATGCAGTGCTCTACATTCTTCATTATGAAGAGCTTAGCCCTTGTCAAAATGCCCTGGTTCAGGCCATAATACGGAGCGAGAGGGAATGGGAAGCCGTCACCTCCTTCTGCGAAGCAGTAATGCTCGCGAAGGAGGAGGCGGAGCGCGAGAGGGAGAGGCAATCACTGCGCCCTCGCGCCCCTAGCCGCCGCAGGAGGAGGAGACACTCTGGGCGTCGGGAGTCGATTGCCGACTCCCGGCCACCGTAGGCGCGGGCTTGCGGACGGCGAGCAATGGGCAGCTCGTCGTCCGGTAAGGACCAGGCCCGGGTCGACGGCGCGTCGTGTTCCACGCGCGCCTCAAAGAGATGTCAGCAAAATTGACGGGGTCCGATAGGACCGATGCCTGCCGGGGCTGCGGATTGTTCGAAAGAGTTACCGTGGCCCTGGCGCACAGGCAACTGAAGGAACACGGGTGGGTTTTAGTCAGTAAGAGTCTGACACGCCCTTCCGCTCCGCCCAGAGCGGGAGACGTCATTTGATGATTTCCCACCCAAAAAAAAAAAAAAAAAAAAAAGCCCTTGTCAAAATGCATCTTCAATGCGTTCACTTACCAAAACATAGCATGTCCTTACTCAATAATGTCACTCATCCACTATTTCGATGACCTCACCCAAAAAGCACAAACTAAATTAAATAAAACACACAGCTATTTACAAAGAAAACACATGTGATTCTCATGCATGTATCACACAACACGTACATCAGTAACAAATTAAGATTAATGCTACCATCTCGATGTGGTCCGAGGCCAAACATTTATTTGACTTGGAGAATTTCTGAAATAATTGTTTTTACAACAAATTGGTTCAAAGTTGCAAGGTTCATAAAAACGTAATGAAATCTCGTATGAAGTATGTGCTTTTGTGATTGTCTTTCCCAATTTTTATTAAGGAATCAAAAAAGTGAGTAAATTCTAAATTGCATACTCATGATGACTGAACCAGATGTATGACATGTTTCTTAACATTGCATGGTTGTGTTAACAACACAACCATGCAAATTAAAAGGTTTCTTATGAAATCAGGGTCTTAAAACCTCCTTAATGGCTTTCTTTCATTCTTTCTTTCTTTTCTTTAAAAATCTAAATCATAATATTCTAAACTCAAATCTTATGACTGCCTCCTTGGTCTAGCGGTCGCAAGCACTACTGCTAAGCATGAGGTCCCCAGATCGGGAAAAGTGTTATTGGGTTTTTCTATCACGAATTTCTCAGTACCTGCCCGGAGTCTAGATTTATGCCCGGTTGATGACAATAGGCTCGCCCCTATTACATGGGACTTAAAAACATAATTGGTAAAATTTGGGTGTACTATAGGTACACCTCTGCCAAAGCCTTCGGGAAAACAAGGCGTGTTGCGTGTTATGTTAAGCTCATGAATTTTTTATCTACATATAAGTAGGTAATCTAAATATTCAAAATGTAGAATATATGAGTTGATTATAACAAATCCTTCAGAAGGACTGAGATTTTAATCTCTAATATTTATGTAGTTAGCATTATAAAGAAATGAATAAGAAGAAATATGTTATTTTAATACAGAATCTTACTATCCTATAAATCATTGGACCAGATCACTCCTCTCACCCTGACCTCGTGACCCTTATCCCTTTAATGAAATTAGAAAGTAATCAATCTTGAATTACCAAACATTGTTTAAGACAATGATATATCAGCTCATAGGTAATAATTTATCAGCTACTGGGTACTTACAGTCGGCAACATAAGTCGCTAGACTTCATTAATATAAAAAACAAAACACAATTTCATTGCGATTTTGTCTGAGGATCAAATATTTGGTCAAACATTTGTTCCCACTGCTGGGTCGAAGGCCTCCTCTCTTTGAGAGCGGCCAAAATTCCCCAAGCGGGCCCAATGAGGGTTGGTGACATGACCAGAAATAAAGGTAATAACAAACATTGATAAAATTATAAACACAAGTACAGGCCTACTGAATTAAAATCTTGTCATCAGATCGTAAGATTTAGGTATAATTTTCATGAATATTCATGTTATGAAATACTTTTACAAATAAAATGTTTCTTTCTAGGGACATCGTACATTTTGGATACGTACCGACTGATGTTCGGATGTACCGTCAGTCGGTGTCCATGGAGTTTCTTGCCCGTTCTTCTCCATAGGTATCTACTACGCTTTGGAATGAGCAACTAGCTTCATCTCTCTGACTGACCGACCCCTTGACAATTCAAAAGTGCCTGTAATTGATTTATTTGAAATAAATGCTTTGAGTTTGAGTTCTTTCGATTAGTAAAGTCTCTTTTGCTGACGACTGTTCTATGTAAATTTACATAATGTGAAATCTTACGTCACATAATCAAATACTTATTGTAATGATTGATAGTTTTATTAAGTATGTAATTGTTAGCTAATTATTTAGATCATGATGAATTGTATTCATGATAGATGAGAGATCACGAGAATTTGATGAAAGCACTGTTAAATGAACGATATGAACTTGTGGGCTTCTTAAAAGTAATCAAAAAAACCTAACTTCAATCCTTGACCTTTTAATTCCTTCTTCTTTTCTTTGCAAAGGTAGAACTTCAGGGTGACATCGCCCCTGCCGGGGTCGCGGATTGTTCGAAAGAGTTACCGTGGCCCTGGCGCACAGGCAACTGAAGGAACACGGGTGGGTTTTAGTCAGTAAGAGTCTGACACGCCCTTCCGCTCCGCCCAGAGCGGGAGAGGTCATTTGATGATTTCCCACCCAAAAAAAAAAAAAAAGGGTGACATCGCCAATATATTGCGATGCAATGTTACATAGCTTTTATTTGTGTCGGCCCTTCATCATCAGCCTAGTCATTTTCCAAGTATGTTGAGGTTGGCTTCCAGTCTTACCAGATGCAGATGAGTACCAGTATTTTACAAGAAGCGTCTCCTTATCTGACCTCCACAACCCATTTACTGGGTAACAGAATACTACTTTATAAGACTAGTCGGCCCTTATTCTTGCAAAAACTTGCGTATGTAAGTTTATTCCGTTAACCATGAACATGTTAACTATCTAGGTCATCTTAGTACCTAATTATGTTAACAATGTCATATTTATGTCTAATTACGAATTTACAGTCTTGCGATAAGATTTAATTAATTACACTTGGATCGTGTGTTATTACTTAGCGACGAGAATACGGGCTTGTGGCTAAGTAAAAAAAGCCACTAGGGTCGATTGATCAGGTTAAGCTACGCTTGCCGCGGTTGGTCCGTGGATGGGTGACCATTTTTACATACCAAGACCTCTCCATGCCTCGGAAAGCACGTTAAGCCGTTGGTCTCGGCTGTCATTCCTGGATCCTTGACAGTCGTTACGGGTTGTCAGAAGCCCGAAAGTATGACAACCAGTCTTACCAAGGGGTATCGTATTACCCAGTAACTGGGTTGTGGAGGTCAGATAGGCAGTCGCTCCATGTAAAATACTTGTATCCAGCTGCATGCGGTTAGACTGGAAGCCGACCCCAACATGGAAAAAGACTGGGCAGATTACTTGAGTTGGAATTATTTAAACTTCTATAGTTATCGACTTAGTATAAGTTGTTGAATTACCGTCAAACGGGGTGAATAGGAATGCAGGGGTGAATCGAGACCGCAGGAGGAGGAGACACCCTGGGCGTCGGGAGTCGATTGCCGACTCGCGGCCACCGTAGGCGCGGGCTTGCGGACGGCGAGCAATGGGCAGCTCGCCGTCCGGTAAGGACCAGGCCCGGGTCGACGGCGCGTCGTGTTCCACGCGCGCCTCAAATAGATGTCAGCACCATTGACGGGGTCCGATAGGACCGATGCCTGCCGGGGTCGCGGATTGTTCGAAAGAGTTACCGTGGCCCTGGCGCACAGGCAACTGAAGGAACACGGGTGGGGTTTAGTCAGTAAGAGTCTGACACGCCCTTCTGTCCGCCCAGAGCGGGAGAGGTCATTTGATAATTTCCCACCCAAAAAAAAAGGTGTGAATCCAGACAAACTTTAAAAGGGATTTTAATATTGAAATAATATAGTTTGTTGCCAAAAAGTGCACTTAATCTTTAATTATAATACAGTAAACACATTAGAGTTCTTTTTGGCAACAAACTATATTTTATTTAAATGTTAAAATCTCTTTTAAAGTTTCGTCTCGATTCACCCCTGCATTTCTATTTACCCCGTTTGACGGTACCTATAGTTTTTGACACTGACAACTTTTTCAATGTAAGAGGTGCAATTGCACTTCGTAACAAAATAATAATAGATACAAGCTTGTTAGTGTTCCTCAAAGAAAATATGTCTAAAAGCACTATCAAAATTAAAGTAACTTTCCAATTTTTTTTTGGTATGCTTCCCTCTAAGTAATTTGGTAGTCAAAAGTGGTATTTTAAATCAAGCACACCAACTCTAATTTCACGACCATAACATGTTGTATTGAAATTAACTATACAATTTTCCTTAATAATAATACGGTCGTCCTTCATTACATGCATTTTAATATAATCACAGATTGAGACTCGTAATCACTTCTATTTCAGACCGCGTATAATAATAGAGTGATGTCATGTTATTAACATTTCTGTTAAAATTACACAGTAGATTGATGACGGGTCATTTAAACTCCTTTATCAAAAATAAACTTTTACAGTGCGCTTGTTAACCTTGCAATCAATACTAATGAATTGCGCATAAATAGTTGCTAATTAAAGTGCCGGAATATGAGTATACTTATATGATAATAATGTTAGTCTGTGTGTCTGATGAAGGCATACTATTGTATAGAATCAAATTCTTCTAACTGAACAGATAGTTGTGCTGCTGAGGAGTTTGTCGCGCCATTTCTTCTCCCCAGCTAAAGCACTAGGAAGTGGTGAAAACGGGCGTTTTGGGGGTCTGTCTCATGTAACTTTGACGTTCCAAAATTGCGGATTCTCAGCCTGGTCTGAATAAATGACTTTTGATACCTACCGTAAGTATAAGGTTTTACAAAATTTAAATTTTTAGTGACCTTCAAATGACAGATTTTTAATCTAAGTAACTAAATCTTCGAATAGCTATATAATTAATTGAAATATTGATGGTGTAGTTACTTACACCTTCAATTGCCTATAAAACTGTAAGTAGGTACTGAAATATCAGACATGTCGGTGAAGTACTTAGGAGCATAAAGTTTCTTGTATTTTTTTAAATACCCATGAGGTGCCTGCCTTGTGGGTCTAGTGCACGCGCACACTACTGCTGGGCATGAGGTCCTGGGTTCAATCCCTAGGTCGGGCAATGTGTTATGAGGTTTTTACATCAAGATTTTCTCTTTAACAGCTTGTAGACTGGATTTGTGCCCGGTTGATGGTAATAGGCTCGCCCCCTATTACATGGGACTTAAAACATTACTGTCGAAATGCGGGTGTAATATTAGGTACACCTCTGCCTAACCTATCGGTTAAAACAGGTGTGATGTTTATGTAAATGTAAGGTCGAAACCTTATCACAACATGCAAAAAGGGAAAAGAAATTTGACGGACGGAAAAGAAAAGACAGACAGCCCAGCGGAAAAATGAGAAAATATGTATATATTTAGTTATTATAGATTTTTATTTTTTACCTAACTATGACTATGCCAAAAGGAAGGGTTATGTTTTCAGCAGTCTATTAATTTAAGTATGTATATTTGTATTTACGTATGCTCCACCGTAGCGCCTAAGCTACTTATCCGATTTTGATGAATGAGGTGACAATTAATTCCTTATTGTATCCAAGTGACATAGGCTACATTTTATTTTATTAAACAAGATACTTAAAACTAAAATCCAACTACAACAAAAAGGTATAGAAAATACATTGACGTTTTTTTTTTCCGGATGTCGTAACGCTGGATTCTATCATTTTTTGTTTTTAATTTGTCGTATGTGCCTCTAAAATTGACAAAGGTGCTTCGTAAAAGCACCACCAAATTTTATTTTTACAAACAAAACCGCAGGCTTCCCTAAGCATTTACAACTATATTATGGCAAGTAATAACATCAATTTACATTGATACTTAATCAAATAAAAAACAAATATTGAAACTAACGGAAGCCTAGTAATAAATATAAATTGATGCACATAAAATTTGTATCAAAATGTCAAGTTCACCATATATTGCTGTATGTAATTGAGTTTTTTATTAGAGAACGAATCGATTTGAGAGAATGTGTGTAGTCGGCGCTAACTAGAGTGGTGGCGGTGATACGTTTTTGTTTTTTTTTCTCTAAGGCTTGCTACACACTTTTTCGGGTTGGCATGATTCGGCATAGCAGGACTGCAAAATAAAAAATAGAGCAGTGCTAGCTCAGTGGTAATGAAAGGGCTAAACGAGTTGTAGGTCGTAGATTAGAACCCTGACAGGCGCTTTACTTAGTGTAAATTATTTCATCACAACTGCTCTCAAAAAGGTGAAAGAAAACATCGTGAGAAAACCGGCATGTCCTACTACCAAACATTTTAAGACATGTGACGTCTTCCAACCCGCACTTGACCCGCGTGGTGGATTATGGGCCACTGCCTCTCACAGAGAGGAGGCCTGTGTCCAAGCAGTGGAAATATTATGCGCTGCAAAATCGAATATATATTTTGTCGCCCGGTTGTGCCGAATCATGCCAAATGTACAATTGTACATGTTTGTGTGTTAGTGTGTGTCATGTGTATGTGTGTGTGTGTGTACAAATGTATAGCACCCCAAACAAGAAAAATACCCAAAACATGATGTGGTGCCAAACTGACAATAATAGCACATAAATATATAAAAGGAATTACATAATAACTTCCGGGCATAATATTCTTTTGTGATTTCTTTGGCTCCCATTTACCTCATGATCATTCTCCTACCCTTATCCCAATTTGTTTGTGGTCAGGGCAATATGTATTTTTTTCCATACTTCTCTATCAGTCGTCATCTTGGTAGTCACCCCCTTTCTAACCATATCATCATTCACACAGTCCATCCGTCGTTTGTTTGGTCTTCCCCTACCCTTATAGCCATCGACATTCATACTTAAAACTTTCCTCACAACATTTTCCGCATTCCTCCGCATCACATGCCCATACCATGACAATCGATTTCCACACAACTTTTCAATTACCGGTGCCACTTTCTGACTTCCTCTTATCCCTCTTAGCATCCACCACACATCTCTCTTAGCATTCTCATCTCAGCAGCATGCAATTGCCTTTCATTCATCCTTTTTGTGGCCAAACATTCTGATCCATACAAGACACCCCCTAACTTACCTGAAAATAACTAATCTAGTTCCGTGTGGTTTGCTGCCATTCTCAATTTTACGTCGTCATCATCAACCATAACGTTTTTCGTTACACTGCAGGGTTTATGCTCTGCAGTTTAGACTCTGCAGTGAGGGCTACCATACACTTCTGGTCAATATTAAGCAAAAAGTGCAGTATCATCCGAGATGTCTTATGCAATTTTGTACCAACTGGTAACCTTTAGTAACCCCTAGTCCAACAAATGACTATGGTAGGGCCCCCAGCTTATACTTCCTCCCTTCTCCGCAATTCTACCTTGAGATTTGTACCCACGACGACATTTCAAGTTATATATTTCCAATTTTAGCTGACCTCGCATTCTATAGGCTTTTCGTAGAATGACAAGTCAGCTTATACGGGAAATCTCTAACTTGATATGTCGTTGTGCGTACAAGGAATCACTAAAATATATTTTTTATTACTTAATAGGACTGGTTTTGATCTCAATCTCATCTGATGAAAAGAAATGGATGAGGTCTACGATGGAACGAGCGTGCCCAGAAGATGCCTGTTCACTCTTACTGGGAAGCCTGACGGGTTGCAGACTAGTTATCAAATTATAATAACTACATATTAGGTATTTGGATTTAACGTATTTGATACTTAATTAAGTCGTGATGTCCGTAACAGCTACTAAACTATTACCTAACGTAATTTATATATGAAATCTAAAGCTTTAAAATGATTTATGATAACTTGCAGTAAATGGACTTATTAGTCGATTAAATTAAATATTGGTCTAAGAAATGTGTTTATGAAGGTCAAGTTGAAGTTTAACTAAAAGTTTCTGACATATCTCATAAGGATGACCCAATTTTCTAAATGCTGCAGCAGCTGCAAATGTTGGAGCAAGGGTTTTATTTTGTCATTGTGGTCACTGTATGATTGCGCCTCTGATTCGTGTCTCTGACTCGTGCTAGGCCTACAGGACAGTTTGCATACAAAAAAGAATCAAGTAGTAATAACCACGCCTCGTTCACTGCAAGTTAACAGGATAATCTAACCAAGGTTTCGTAATATATCCTGCAGCGTCTTTCCATTCTGTACAAGGCCAGAATGCAAAGGTGTGAAACTAATTGCGTATTGATTGGACATCACTTTTTTTACTAAGGTCTTCCTATCTATACAAAAGTTGTATGCAAATACTCGCGTATACTTCATAGTGACTTAATTAACTACCTTATTCCATAATATACAGTGCCAGTACGTATACGGACTAATCGACTTAATAAAAAGGCAACGACAACTTAGGATGCATGAGCGAGCGAAGCGAGCTCGGGACTTGGGGCACCCCGACTCTCACAGGCTAGGTTCGAAGTACGTGGTTATTTTTTTATAAATCATTTCAAAGCCGCCACCACCACGCGACGCCACGCGGGGATCCGTCGACTATGTCTTACTACATATAGTAAAAAAATATATAATTTAAAAGCCACTGTTATTTATTGAATCCTACACTAATAAAGTATAAATATATTAATCAATGATTTTTATATTACACTATATCTTTAAAACTCTTGTGATGGATTTAGTATAGTTTGTAACGTGGACGCACGCGTTCATGTTACGAACTATACACGAGCAGTATGCAAAATTCGTGTATACATTGTAATCATAGATTTAAAAATAGTATTATAGTGTATACGCGAGCAGTTTCCTATGGCTGCGTTTTGGACTTGTATAAATTGGAAAGACACCATCCTGCACGGCAAGTTGAATTGGAAAGTACAAACGACAGAGATTCAGGAGAAAAAACGTAATATTACTTAACATCACGGCTGTATTTTCCCGAAGGGTTAGGCAGAGGTGTACCTATGGTATACTCACATTTCGCCAGTTATGTTTTAGTACCTTGTAATCGGGGGCAAGCCTGTGTTGCCGGGCACAAATCCAGACTCCGGACTGCTACTGAGAAAATGCAGACGGAAAACCCCAATAACACTTTGTCCGACCCGGGAATCGAACCCAGGAGTCCCAGGACCTCATGCTCAGCAATAGCGCTTGCGACCGCTAAACCAAAGAGGCACAAAAAAAAACTAAGTTTCCACGTTTTCACCTTGCTTTTTCAGTTTCATACGTAAGCCTATAGACCTCTTGAGAATGTAATCAAAAGCGTTTTGGTGATAGTAAATCTTTCAATTCATTGCCAGTTAAATCGTGATAAGAATTGCGAAAAAACAAAGATCTTCAAAGAGATTTAATATCGTTATCGATGTTCAAATCTGCGTACAGAAATCTTTCCGACGTTTTTTTAATCGTCATAACATCTTGTATCATCTTTTAAAGAATTCTATTGCATAAGCTGTTCATAGGTCTTCCCAAATAGGATACTCTTAGCTAACGAATAAAGGACACAGACCATACATGACGTAAATCTAAAATGCTTTAGAAAAAAGAAAATATTTAATATATTGTTTTTCTGTCAGATATTTCTCACTAGCAGGCCGGAATCTGCATTTGTGCCTGGTTGATGGCAATAGGCTTGCCCCCTATTACATGGAGCTCAAATATAACTTTCAAAATATAGGTATTCTGTAATTACACCTCTGCCTAACCTTTCAGGGATAACAGGTGTGATGTTATGTTATGCTTTTTTAATCGAATCTACGTTGATTGCTCAACAACATCAGCTTATATATTTTTCTCCTTTATTTACAGACGTAAACATTACAACGTTCAAACACCCAGAATCCAAAAAAATAACACGTGTGGCACTCGGGGACTGCCGCGGTAAAGCTATTGCATAGCATTTTTTATCAACTTATGCAATTATAATTTTTTATTTATGCAGTATTTTTTTTTCTTTGATATTAATTCAAGTACAGTCGTACCATATACATACACGTTAAGCGAACGCTCGGCCGAGCAACATGGTAGGCGGAGTGGGGGGTGTTAGGTTTTATTTTCGTTACGGAATTTCTTGATTCGGTCGCCGCGCTCAAATCCCGCGATAAAAGCTATGCAATAGCTTAAAAATATTCTTTAGAAATATTAAAATATTTGTTCCTAACTGCAACCAAGATCCGTAACACTGAAATCTATACACCATCTAACCAACCGTGCCGTCATCATGTTTAATTAAGTTAACAACTCACCATTTAAATCCGTATCCTCACAAACACTCTATTACCTAAATAACTGCACAAATATACCGGTACAGGTACTAAATACTTATCGAGTTAAATGTTAGCGAACGCTATTTAGAGGCCCTATTTCTATTAGGCGACATTTGTGAGACCTAATGCATAAACATGAGACTTGAATATAGAATCACTGTCATTTGAAGTTGGAATCCTGGTTGGAACAACGATATGTTTATAAGTTTTCACAGGTATTTTAGAAGTAATTTGGTATGGATAGTAAATTGTATGACTTGTTATGATATTAAGGAGAATTTGATATACTTCTTTTACTTCCTTGCTTAATTAAACATTTACAGCTTTAAGCTGTTAGAGGTGTGTTTAAGAAGCTGTCTTTGACCACCTTCTTTGGATTTTATAAAATCGTTTCGCATTGTGTAGCCACATTTAGATACTTGAGCTACCAATCTCGCGGTATTCACATCCATTAAAGTGTTCCTGAGAGCTCCCGATGACTTTCATTATGATTTTTCTTACCCAGACATCAAAGATGAGATGAAAGAGGTGCAAGGAAAGAAGGGATGGGCGTCAAGAAAATGTAAACTACCTATCGATCAAGTATGGGATTAGCAAATACGTATAAATCAAATCAAATCAAAATATTTTATTACACATAAACCTACATGTGCACTTATGAAACGTCAGAAGCTAAGTGCACGGTTCCAATTGGTCGTTTTCTATGGAGAAGAGCCGGCAAGAAACTCTACGGTTACTCTTTTAAAAATAATTGGCTTTTACAATGTTTTCAAATTACAGTGTTAATAGGTATGAGAGGACAGTGTAGGCCTGTCAACAAGTAACAGGTACTCAACAGAATAGAAAATGGTCTACAAATCTACAGTCTCCAAGTTAGGCCTACAACGTTCTCACATTCACAATATATAAAACAATCTATATAAAAGATAAATAAAATAATACAAATAAAAGTCTATTTAAACCAAATGACATGATTGCCATTACAACTGTAACAAACTGAATTAATATCCTGTCTACAAAACCCATTAGTAAAGAGTTTAAATTAGAATTGTACGTATATAATGTCAAGTAAAAAAATATTATTTTTCGTAATTTTGGGGCAAAGGTTACTTACATTGCACCTGTTACATTTAAAGATAGATAACTCGCCGAAACTTTTTATAGATGAAGTTCAAGACCACAGCCCATGATTTACATAAGTGTTCCGATCTAAGAATCTTTTCTAAAAGCTTTACCGATGCTATTATTTTCAAATACTTCCTCGCAATTATGGTAATTTTTTCTACAACGTGCCTACATTATTATAGTGTTTATGTATTTCCAATAAATTATCTAGCAGATAACCTTTACCTTTACAAAAACATAATGACACCATTTACAACAAAATTATATTCATTGTTGAACTCAGGTACAGTTATGCTAAAATGTTTAGGTGCCAGTGAAATAGAATGTCTAAAAAAATATCTAGACAATTCAAAGGCTAATAAGGAGACCCGTATACATTTCAAAATTACATCTCCATTTGTCAAAACATAATTTTAGGACAACCTCAAGGTCATTTTTAAATACGTGTACATACCTATAAGTGATTCTATTAATAAAATAAATAATTTACTGGTCCTTGCGGATGAAACAGAAATCTGAAAACTACACAACGAAAATCGAACTCTATCAAAGCCACATAAAGTTAAAAATTGTATGAGAGCAGCAGCTTTAAAGAGTTTATCTGCGAATGTAAGACTGAATGTATATCACTCAAAATATTGAGCATAGTAAGCTCAAGTATAAAATACGGCAGATTCACTTTGCAGTCACATTTCACTGGCATCTTCCCTAGAGGACACACAGCAATGAAATTCGTTAGTATTTGTGCAAATATTTGTATATGTTTTAAGCAATTGTAATAGTGCAAACCTTTCTAATACAAGTGCCATCTTCGAGTGAGTGTTAAGAAATCGTTATCAGTGATTTTGAAATTCGTGGTTTTCGGGTGTTTTGTGCAATGGGACTGTTCGAAGTATAATTATTTAGAATTATTTGGTTCATTTTTTTAGTTGAAGGACGGGAGTTTTATTTGGAATTGAGGGTTTTGCGTCAAATAATTGGCTTTTTAAATTTCGGTTTACCCATCCAACTTTAACTGAATGAACTTCTGAGCAAAATATTGTTCCATTTTTCCCTAAACCGATCACCTGTTTTTCAGGAGTGCGTAACTCAAATTAATAAGCTATGTATGTCCGACGAAGCTTTCTGCTGGCTGGATGAAACGCATCAAAAATATCATCATGAAATTCGATCAAATAATTTAATTTTACTCCATTTTCGGCAATATCATATCAGCCTAGTTGTTTCTATTTACTGTTAAACAATTTCGGGGATTAAGTCCAAAAACACACATTTTGGCACCTACTCTACTTAGCTGCTTCTACTATTGTAACCCTGCAATTCTTCAAACCAAGTCAAATCGTTTCCAAATCTCCTTTTTAATACTTATGTTTAACATCTATTGAAAGTTTATACTGAAAAAGAATTGTCTGATACTTTTTACACGACTGCGCCAGTAACATTGTTATCATTACAACTTGCCGCTCTATTTGGCATCGATTGCAGACGTTTGCATACATCTTTATTTATGTCATACTTAACAAGTTCCACTTTTCTTATTACTTCACATTCTAATACGATGTCTTTACCAAATTGGCATTTACATCAGTATCTATTATCTTCATAAGAAGAGAAACAATCACAAATTATCTGCGGAAGTTCAATGCTTGTCTAATCTGAAATTAATTGGCAGGCAAGCATTAAGTCACTTAACTTTTAACCTCAATTTAATTTGGGACTACTTAAATGACTTAACTTTTACGATACGATTTCCCAGTTCCGTACTCAATCAAAGTTAGTTCCTAATTGAAGTACCATCAAACGGGGTGATTAGGAATGTAAGGGTGAATCGGAACGAAACTTTAAAAGGGATGTTAATATTTAAATATTATAGTTTGTTGCTAAAAATGACTCTAATGTGTTTACTGTATTATAATTTACGATTAAGCGCCGTTGTTGGCAATAAATTAAATTATTTCAACGTTAAAATCCATTTTAAAGTTTCGTTATGATTCACCCTTGCATTCCTATTCATCCCGTTTGACGGTACTTAATTTCTCAAAAGTCACACACCAGAGCAACTAGATTGAAAAAAAAAATTAAGAATTTTATTAGTAGATATTTTGACTTGCTCTTCTTCTTAGCATGTTGATGTCAATCTAAATAGATTAGCCAAGAATTCGGCTACGAGATTAGCACTTTCAATAGCGTTCATCAGCTCCTGTAGCGTGCAGATAACAGGACACGCAGGACACGGTATTAACTATCGCATTGTTTGTGGGACAGAATAGAATATAATTCTTTTTATTATGTACAACATAAAAATTACAGATATAAATGTAGAAATTTCCAGCAGACAGCATCACATTTTACACTCTAGTATTCGAGTCCTCTTTGAATCTCCACTTGAGCAAGTTTGCCTTGTTTAGCCTGCCTACCTTGCTAATAGTTATACAACATTGAATTTCAGTTTTGGCAAGATTCATTGTTATGTAACCAAGGAATTACAATAAAATGATTGTCAATTGGTTTTCAAAGTTATCTTGTTTCTCAGTGTGCCTCTAATTTGTTATCCAACCTTCCGCTGTGATTAGAGCTATTGTACTTATTATTATAAGCCTTGTTTGGCCTTATTCTACACTTGTTGGTCTTACTGCATTATCATCAGCCTATATTCGTCCACTGCTGGACGTAGGCCTCTCCTAGTGAACGCCATTGAGCTCGATCTTCGGCTCTCCTCATTTGGTCTCTGCCAGCCGCCTTTTGCAAGTCGTCGCTCCACCTGGCCGGCGGGCGTCGCACACTACGTTTGTTTGGTCTTACTGCATAATCACGTCCAATGGGAACAGGAGTTATGAAGTCTAATGACTGTCCAGAGCATAATTATCACGCATTCACTTCAGATGCCTTGAGTCATTTGGTTTATTTAAGAATCCAGAACTGAAACTGTAAACATTCCAAGTTTTTTTGCTGTTCTAGGAGCACTGGAATTGTTATAATAGCATAGTATAATCAGCGTATAATGTTCCCACTGCTAGGACACAGGCCTCCTTGTTTCAAAAGGGAGTGGGCTGTAATCTACCACGCGGGCCCAGTGCGGGATGGTAAATTTCACTTGTCTTCGAATGTTTGGTTCTAGGACATGCCAGTTTCCTCACGATGATTTCCTTCACCGTTTTGAGAGCAGTGGTGATTAAATTATTTACACAAACTAAAGCGCCTGCCTCTGTAGGTTCGAACCCACGACCTAGTCGGGGCCGTTACTGCCGCTGGGGCACCACTGTTTCTTGCTTGTTATAATATTGTGACGTAATGACAAGCTAACGTGCTCTACGTAAATATTAAACCTCTTATGACTTTCAACTCGAAGCTATGTTGTATTATAAAACATCTTCATCAAAATTCACCATGTTACAATGTAAAATGTTATTGACATAGTGCCTACCTTTTTAATTAGTTTATTCTGTCCCACTGCTAGGCAAAGACCTTCCCAAGTCCTTTAAGGACCTCTTTTCCTACGCCACCTCAAACCAGCTCTCGTCGTCGTCTCGTAGAAAGACCTAGACTTGTACATGTCTAGGTCTTTCTAGGTATATTATCTAACTTTATTTGCAATTTGATTTGCAGTTTATTTGCTACTATCTGTTGCCCGCGATTTCGTTCACGGTCCAGGTTGAAAATTTGCCTATGTCCTTACCCTTATGGTCTATCTGTGTGCTAAATTTCATCCAAATCCGTTTAGCCATTTTGGCGTGAAAGCGTAACAAACAAACAAACTTACTTTGGCATTTATAATATTAGTTAGCATTAGGATTTACAAACAGTGTTCACTGAAAGGAATTTCACACTCATCGTAACGTATTTCTATCGTACTTAAATAGTTAAGGTTTGGCGATATTACCAGTTTATAAAAATTCTTATGGTGTTAGTCAAAGAGAGAGCCATTGCTAATATTTTTTGTTTAATCAAGAACTTTTCCAAAAAAAAATATAACTTTCCTATAAAAAAAATCAAAAAACCCTCATCTCATTCCTAATTCGTCACATTAAAAAATGACAGAGTAGTTTAAAACCAGAGACCACAAGTTCTTTTCAGTCCTAATTCCCCAAAATGTCACAACACCCCAAGCTTCCTTATCAAAGCTTTTAACTTCACAACCGCACTAGCGAGTACCGCCAACCACCACAATATTGCTGGTGTGACAGTAATGTCATTGGTAACGTTATGACATCTGTGAAATAACCACAGGCAACACCGCGAGACGGAAGACTAGTGGCACCCGAAAATTGAGTAATCGGACAATTCAAATTTCGTGAGATTTTTGGGTTACAAGAGTAGCCAAGTGGTAAGGTCCGCGACTTCCGTAGTTGTAGGGCGTGAGATAGTTATGTTAGGTTCTTAAGTGATTGAGGCTTTTAATTGCAGCAAATGTTAATGCTACGTATTTCAATTATGTCACGAGTTGTTGCTTTACTTTATGATTTTGTTCTTTCAATATTATTACTACTGTACTTAGTTAAACATTCATAAGAAGCTGCTCATCCTTTTAATTCTTATTCAACAATTTTTAGTTCAATTCATTTCCAACATGGCGCCTGAAATCAAAATCACAAATGGCAATAGAATGGTAAACGTGTCCCTTTCATACATAAACTTACATCCAATTGACAACATTTCAGGATTTTGAAGCCGCTAAAACACAAAATACCATTTCTTGATTATTCTATCGTGAGTTCGTTACAACTTTTTTATTTTTTGTACTGCTTAGTTTCGGGATTAAATAATAAAACCGAAAAACGAGTGATGACGACACTGAAATGGCTTATAAGATATTAACATAGACTCTCACGCCATAGTAATAAGGTATATAATCGGAATGACTGACGCCAATTATACAGTTTCATTAATTTTGGTGTTTCGTCTATCTAGACTGGAACGAATTTAAAATGTGTTTTTTTGACACAAAACAATAAAATTTGTAAAAAATACGAATGTCTTATATTTAATTTAATGTATGATAAAGATATAAGCATCTTGAAAATATGAAATTCAAATTCCAAGCATTTATTCCAATTAAACCATTCACAGGCACTTCCGAATTGCCAAAGAGTCGGTCAGTTAGTCAGAAACTTGAAGCTAGTTGCCCATTCCAAAACGAAGATCTCTATGGAGAATAACGGGCAGGAAACTCCAAGGACACTCTTTTAAATCAAGATGTTACAAAATCCTGGGTACATTATTCTTGCTGCTTCTATATGTGAGAAGAATGTAAAAAAATGATTAAGAAACAATTCAAAATTTAATATTAAAAATAAAAATAAGCCGTGGCAGTTAAGAGATGAACAGTCTCAACCGACGGCGGTGCCCGTTCACGAACAAGACGTGTGGAAGAAATGTTATCAATTTCGAATTGAGAGATATAACATTAATAATCAGTTTTATGTCAACAATGAGTTTTATGTCAATAATCAGTTTTATGTCAATAATCAGTTTTATTTCAACATTCAGTTTTATGTCAACAATCAGTTTTATTTCAACAGTCAGTTTTATGTCAACAATCAGTTTTATGTCAACAATCAGTTTTACGTCAACAGTCAGTTTTATGTCAACAGTCAGTTTTATGTCAATAATCAGTTTCATGTTATTAGAAAGATGCCTTTCCTACAATAACTTTTGATATTAAGTGTACAATTTTAATTGACATATTTGCCAGTATTAGTAATTTATTCGTTGTGTTGGCTGATTAGTTTGCAAAGTTAACTGGGTCAAAGTTCTAAACTGTTTAATGCCTAGTTTATTATGCTGGCTGTACTAAATCCTTTCCCTGCAAGATGTTAGTACTAAAATAGTTACACAATATTAGAACTTAAGTAAATGTACTAGTTGGGATGACCTTAAACAGGGTAACAGCCACATCGACGCTCAACCTGTTACCATGGATTTAGTACATCTTTCTGAAACGCCCGACGTTAACATTTTTCGACGGATATTAAAATAAAAATAGCTATTCCATACATTTTGACCGTGTAGGTATTGCACTTTTCTATGAAACAGCAGATTTTCGGTTTTATTACCAACGATAAATGTCTACGCTAGGGGGTCTAGAATCCTGCCGGGATCGCGGATTGTTCGAAAGAGTTACCGTGGCCCTGGCGCACAGGCAACTGAAGGAACACGGGTGGGTTTTAGTCAGTAAGAGTCTGACACGCCCTTCCGCTCCGCCCAGAGCGGGAGAGGCCATTTGATGATGTCCCACACAAAAATAAAAAAGGGGGTCTAGAATCATGTGCTAAATTCATGGTTACAGTTTGCGCGTCCGTGTCCCTGCTACCCTATATTTTATTGAGTTTTCCAGGATCTACTAATTAGTTCACACTTTTCAGAAAGTTCTTCTAAGTACTTATAATTATCTTGTTGAAGTCTCTTGCAAAACATGAAACTATAAGATCTAGACTGAGGTAGTCTCTTTAGAGAATGAAAGGACTCAAGAGCAATTTTTTTTTTCTATTCGTAAAATTTCAAAAGAAATTTCTTTTAATGGATGTTTTATAACAAAACTGTCAGGAGTCTCACAGCAATAGATAACATTTTTTATTGTCTCCCATTAATCGACACTTGAGTTAATTAGATACTCCAACAGGTTTAAAAAAAATACTTTTCTCAGTCGATATTTTTTCCTTCTGTGTCCTGGGAAATACCTCTCCAAGAAGCCAGCTTTACTTTCCCAATACGTCCTTAGAAGGCTTCCATATTATTGTGATCGTGACCGAAGTTCTATGGGGTCACATTCAGAACCTTAGCCTTTCCCATCGCGGCGTTGCCTTCACCTCAATCAGCAGCACTCATTTAGGTTTGCCATAAATCTTTGTTACTTTGGACTGTACGGGTTACTTTTGGACCAAAATCTGCAAACTTTGTTTATGGATAACATATAAAAGACTTAATGTATTGTGTAAAATACTTCGTAAATTTCAACTAAATAAGTACTTTTGAAGGGTTTTGCATCAACAAATGGGTCGGATGAAATGTATTTCAAACCGATTGTTAATAGAACCATTGCACATTTCTACCGAATTTAGTTTTCACATTGACTGACGAGTGGCTACATGTACCTATTGTGTTTAAAAAATATTCGCAAACTCCAATTAAGTAATCGCTGATAACGATACTACGCTCTTTGATAAGTAGGAACAAGACAAGCCTCCATTTGACAAAGATCATTGTTGATAGCAGACTGTCTGTCTCATCCTTATGTGTCTGCACTAGAGACTCTTGTAAAGCACTCAATGAAGTTATCAATCTAAAATTTCTATGACACACCTCCAAAAAATTCCCAACTACTAATACTCCCAATTTTGAATTCCAGTTCATCGTACTAGCCTTGGTATCGGCAGCGTCCTCCGCTCGCCTAGAGAACTCCATCTACCTTCCTCCCAACGCCAGAACTTCAAGTGGAGCCAACGCTGGACTCGAAGCACCTTTAGGAGGCCAAGACCATGCAGCTTACAATGCTGGAGGCCAGGGAAGGCAGTCTCCGGGCAGCCAAGCCGAGATCTTAAAGTATGAGAATGAGATTAATGAGGAGGGATACCATTATGCTTATGAGACAAGTGATGGAACTAAGGTCCAACAGGAAGGTGGGTGTTGACAATTTATTGATTGTAAAGGAACGTTTCCTTATAGTTAAGAATAAAGATCATAGCACACATATCAACTCGGAAAGGGGTCGTCTCGGTATCGCCTTTCGCCTCGCCGTCAAACAGGCGTCAAGCTAACGTAAGCACGTAACTAAAGCGGATCAGCAGCTTCGATACGTCGACTATGCTACGGCTAGGTGACGCCGCGCTTACGGCTCGCCGATCGCTGGTTTTTATTTGAATGTTTTTATTATTTCGTATTTTTTTGTTTGAAATCTAACCTACAAATTCAATATAACACGCGCGCAACACGTCTGGAAGTTGCCTTGTGAATGACAGCACGTGTGGCAATAGTAGTGTGCTGCAGGCAGGCCGCGGGAGGGGTGAGAGGGACAAGGTTGAACGAAGAGACGTAAGCTCGGGTACGAAGAGACGTAAGCGCCGGGACGACGAGCCGTAAGCGCGGGAACTGCAAATTGACCACGCACCGCACCATGGTTCGTGAGCTTGTCCCGAGGCGAGGCGATTATATGTATTACGATTCCGATTAGTGTGCGTTGCAGTAGGGAGTTAAGTACAAAGAATACTGAATGGCTCGAGTTGATACGGTGTCGATCCTTTTCCGATTTGATATGTCATTGTGTGCTATTTCCTTAATACTCCTTGAGAGAATCCACACATTGACTTTCAGTTCATCTCTTACCCTTATCCTAATTTATTTGAGGACGTCACGCCATGTCCTTTTTCTTCCTTAATTGTTTGTTTATTAATCATAATCTCGGTAGTCCCCCATATCTAGCCATATAATTTTTCCCACAGTCCATCCATCATTGATACTCATTTATCATTTTAAAATGATCATACATAAAAGCTTTTACTTGTTATTAAAAAAACACTTTTCGTTTCATAATGTGATATTGTAAAATTATTATGATCAATCTTCAGCTTCAGTCTTCGTTGCATGATCTCATTTTCTATGACCACTACGATATTTATTTTTTTGTTTCCATCAATCAATTTTTTATGTTAAGGCCTTATTGCCCTTCAAGGTTTAATACCTTCAAAATTAGTCGCACTAAATAAAATCCTAATCTGTAATCGTGCTCCAAACATTGAAAATAAACGAACTTTATTTGTACAAAGCTATTACTTCATAACTTTAGCCATAGCATTTGAGTTAACTAGCATACATGCAATGAGTGTTATAACATACTGGCATGTTAAATGTTAATGACCGTTAGTAACTGACTCTAAAGTATTAGATGCATGTATTGTTTCGTCATGAGCATTGTTTTAATAAATGACTTGTTGTTACAACAAATATATATTTTTTATAATTTCTCTACTCTTTACAACGTTAGGATCATCATTAGGCTATTTCATTTTGGCAAATGATTCAGTGTTTATCAGCGGTGTGAATTATTTAGGTAATTTGTATTATTTTGAAAAAAATCAATAATAATATAAATTCCTAAAATAATTTGGATTTTAGCAAAGATTTGAAAGCGTTTTCACAGGTCCTTTAGATGGAATACCAACAAAATCAACCCGAATAGTATAAGTATTAAACTATTTAAATTAAAAAAAAAACGGTTTAAAAAAACTTTACCTAATCATTATTTTACTAGCACCTCTCAAAACAAGATTTTTTGCCGTTTAATTTCAGTCTGTGTAATGTTTAATTTGTTTTCACCGTAAATTCTTACACAACATTTACACTGCACCAAATTTATCGTATATCATTTTAGTATTTAAACTTAGCAATAGAAGAAAGATCCGCAATTTTTTTTATCTTTCTTCATTATAATTTTTTTTTTTATTCCAGGCCGCGTGATCCCCGGTGCGCAACCCGAAGAAGGTTCCCTCTCAGTCTCAGGCTCCTACTCCTACATCGGTGATGATGGCCAGACCTACACCGTCACCTACACAGCTGATGAAAACGGCTATCACGCCGAGGGTGCTCATCTACCCACCCCCCCTCCCATTCCCGAGGCGATCCTGAAGAGTTTGCAGCTCACAGATACGAGTCGGTCTCAAGGTATGTAGGCATTTATTATAAAAGATATATCATCAACATCTCTTTCATTTGAAGAATATGCAGAGATGTACAGAAAAGACACAAAAATTAAGATATTTTGAGTTCTTAGTAATGAGGGCGAACTTATTGCCATCAACCAGGAATAAATCCAGACTCCAGGCTGCCATTGAGATATTCCTAATGGAAAAATCCAATAACACTGGCCGACCTGGGAATATAACCCAGAACTCCAAGCTCAGCAGTCGCACATGTTGCGAAGGAGGAGGCGGAGCGCGTGAGGGTGAGGCAATCGCTGCACCCTCACGCCCCTAGTCACCGCAGGAGGAGACGCCCAGGGCGTCGGGAATCGATAGGCGATTCTCGGCCACCACAGGCGCGGGCTTGCGGACGGCGAGCAATGGGTAGCTCGCCGTCCAGTAAGGACCAGGCCCGGGTCGACGGCGCGTTGTGTTCCTCGCGCGCCTCAAAGAGATGTCAGCAACATTGACGGGGTCCGATAGGACCGATGCCTGCCGGGGTCGCGGATTGTTCGAAAGAGTTACCGTGGCCCTGGCGCACAGGCAACTGAAGGAACACGGGTGGGTTTTAGTCAGTAAAAGTCTAACACGCCCTCCCGCTCCGCCCAGAGCGGGAGAAGTTATTTGATGATTTCCCACACAAAAAAAAAAGCTGTCGCGCATGCGAGCAAAGATGAGATGCGGGGATTCATCGTGTTTGATAACTTGTATATCAATAGTTATCAATTCGCAGTATGTATGCGTAGTATAATTTAGGTTACATAAGTCAGTTGAGATAATGTAATCAATTTGTTTGCAGGCACCTACGACAGCAGAAAAAGCAGCTACGATGCCGATGCGGGCTACTAAAATAAAGACAAAATATCTACTAACAATCTAAAACTAAAAAATTAGAATAACGACTAAGTCGTTGACTGTACAAGCCATAATACAGTCGGGCACAAAATTTAAAGTATAAGTTATTATTTAGTCTCTCAGTGATCGATTGGACGAAGTGGCCAGTACCTGTGTTCTGTAGTCGTTAATGTTATTATTTTATAATAAAACTCTTAGTAAATAGTTTTGCCTTTGATTTTTTCCTCAAACTCAAACTCAAAGCATTTATTTCAAATAAACCAATTACAGGCAATTTTGAATTGTGAAGGGGCCAGTCAGCCAGAAAAATGAAGATAGTTGCCCATTCCAAAGCGTAGTAGGTACCTATGGAGAAGAACGGGCAAGAAACTCCGTGGACACTCTTTTAAATGAACATAACGTTACAAAAAAAAATTGGTTACAGCAGTCATGCTAAAATTATACATGTGACAACGGTGTGAAAAGACGTGCACGTTAAAAGCGTCCGTAATAAAAACGATAAAAACAAAAAACAATTCAATTCGACGGCGCCCGTTCACGACCATGACGTATGGATCAGCACCATTCAGCTCAACCATTTTGAAGGGAACTTAATGATCCAACACACACGCCACCACCAAACATTTGAGTGAGCATGACATTTGAGCAGCCGCCAGGGCACATTCAAGTCAATGAAAGCCGATCCTAGTAAATGGTAGCTTTATAGTGGTTCCCTATCCATTTGCATAAAATTTTAAGACCTAATATAACTTAGCATAATTTTGTTTGGCATAATTATATTTTCGCATAATATAATTACGCATAACAGCTTACGCATAATTTTTTTAAGCATAATTTCTGTAACCATAATAATGATTAAGCATAATATTCTAAAGCATAAATTTATTAAGCATAAAGTTCTAAAGCATAATTTTTTTATGAACATTTTGTGGGTTTTTTTTTCGCTGTAGGAAGCATGAAGCAAGCAAGCATACAGCATGCAGGCAAGCATACAGCATGCAAGCAAGCATGCAAGCAAGCATGCAAGTAAGCATGCAGCATGCAGCAGGCAGGGTTTCTGTCACGGCTCCGGCGCTGTGGGCCGCCGAGGCCCCACGCGCCTACGCGATTTTAAATTACACTCTAGGGGTAGGACAAACAAGATTACGTGGAGTCGGTTTTGCAGCAATTCGGTTCTGTCACTAACTTTTGTTACACAGCATATTAAAATTTTAACCAACAATATTATGCTAATTGTCATTAGGCCTACTAACGTTATGCGAATCAAATTTATGCCAAAACAAATTAGTCTTTAAGATGATTATGCCAACATAAAATGTATGCCTAAAAAAATTATGCCGAAGTATTATTATGCCAAAACAAATTGTGCCAAAATCGTTATGCCGAAGTATGTTAGGACAAAGAACATTATTCGAAAAGAAGGGATCCCCTTTATAGTAGATACATAGTGCTCACACATGTGCTATGCAATTATACATTACAAAGAGATTTAATTTATACAATGCAAAGATAGCTTTTACAATCTTCAGCAGCTCCAACAATATTTTCGAATGCTAATCAATTAATTTATGCGCCCACGTGGAGCAGGACCAGCGTTTAGCCAAGCATCTTTGTCAGCGATATAATCCCCCAGCTTATAATATGCATGGCCGCTTAGTGTATCCTGTGCTGATCACTCAAGATGCTATGGATGTAATTTTCAATATCTATCTATTTAAACAGAGTGGCAGAGACATCGACGCGCAATCTGTTACCATGGATTCAGCATGATTTTGAAATCCCCTGTGTTGCAATTATTCGTCGGTTATTTAAAAAAATATTGCTCTTCCATACATGGTTGCACTTTTCTATGAAACAGCATTTTTTTTTTTGGCACTTCATACTTATATAAGTAATAAGTACACAATCCACGGGAATGAAGTCGTGGGCGAAGTGCTGAGTGACTGACAAAGCAGAAATTTTGCACAAGGGTTCCTTTAATAATGAAGGCGAGCACTATGAAGAGATTTTTAGTAATACTACTTTTAAGGGGGTGAAAAGATGGGATTTCGTTTGTATAAAAAATCTTATTTCTTGAGTAAGTAAACGGGAAAATTTTCCATAAAACTATAAGTACTTAATAATTTTTAAAAAATGCTCGCAGTCATTAATTTTAGAAAACTACCTTTTAAACGGAGTGGAGAGGGTGTTGAACTTTGTAAGATAAAATACGAAATCCACGCGCACGAATTCGCGGGTGAAGTACTAGTCAGTCTAATTAGCTTTGCCTTATGAATTAAGCATGATCCCTAAATGCATCGAAGGATTATTTTTAAAACTACGTGTTACTTACTGCATTAATTAACTTATATATATGTGGAAGCTTGTAATTAGCAATTGTCCGTTATTTACTACTTCGTTAACATTTACATGTATTAGTCTGTAAGCTTTCTAAAAATTGTAAAAATAAATAAAAATAAAACTAATAAACAATTGTCTTTAGTAACAAGAGTTTGTTTTTTTATTATTTAAAGATTGATATTGTTTAAACGCCTGCCAGTTTTGCGTTAGCAAGATCAATATTGTAACAATGCGCTAACTTAATCAATCAGGCGTTCAGATGGGTCTACAACAAATTATAAAAGCATAATCTTATTGCGTTATTATTCAATTCCATAAGTACCTATTATTACTCCCAAAAACGGATTGAACAGACTTCATTCAAGCCTCTAAAAGCAATATTCTGTATCTATGTGTAATTATCACTAGATGGCGTTAGTAGTATTTTAGTAGTAAACCATTGATTTCAGCATTAATAATTATTAATCATTTATTAATGGATGCTACCGTATTACGAATAGTATAATTCGATATGGTTGGAATCACTTTGGAGTTCCCAAAAGAAGCATTTTGGGGCTGTACTAGGTACCTACTCAAGCAAAATCACTGTCACTTTTGCACTCCCGGACTTTTAAATCCTCTTTCTAAATACCCCTTAATTTAAGAGTCCGATAGTGTATTTCAAGTAGATATTAAGACTTATTAAATAGTTATGGAGCAGTTGTTTCCAAGTGGTATCGACCCCGACTTACGAATTGTAAGTCATGGGTTCGAACCTAGGCAGGTGCTTTACTTTCTGAAAATAATTTCATCACCACTGCTCCTAAAACGTTTAAGGAAAACATCGTGAGGAAACCGGTATGTCTTAGAACCAAAAATTCGAAGACATGTGATATCTACCAACCCACCCTGAGCCCGATTGGTAGATTACAGCCAATTCCCTCTCGAAGGGAGGAGGCCTGTGTCCAAGCAGTGGGAACATTATATGCTGAATATGCTACATAGTTACGTTAAAGTTTAAAAGCTTTCATTAAAATTACCTACTCCGTTAACCAGTAACCCAGATTCCGATAACCATCGACCGACAACTACGTAACCCATTTGTCATGATTCATGATTCATGATCTCACCGAAGGGTACAGTTGACCTTCTAAATAACAGTTATTTAAACATCGCAATTCGTCACGAATCATCTAATGGAGCACTGACTGCCTAGAAGTGAAGGAAGCTCTATGTGACCATAATGTGTAACTTGCGTTGGCGATTGTTAAGCGATTGCTGAGCGACTACTGCTCGTTTAGATGTTTAATTAGTTGATAGCAATACCAAAATGCGTTGACTGTTAATTTTGCTCTAGTTTGTTAATGCACACCCCTACTTCCCCCTATCCCTTTGTAATTTTCTTATGGTCTGCTAAAACAGAGAAACTGGCCTACACTGTAGCCTCTGAGTAAGATTTTGACAGCTGATAGGTATCATAAAAGTAAAGCTATTGACGCCTGGAACTCATGATGTTCTGGATGTTCTCAGAAGTTTCCAGCATGTCTGAAGTAGTGCAGGCAAATTAGGAGGTAACTGTACTACATCCCTTGCTGAATATGATTATTTCCTAGCATGTGCCCTATTATGACTCGCCAGACCGAATTTTGTTTTAAATACCCACTCACAACTAATACAATGGAGTTGACCGGTAAGTAACAAACACAGCATTCAAACCTCATCAACCAGTAAAAACTACAACTAGTTTGGTTGCTTAAGACATAAAAACATGCGATCAAACACTAATCAGTAACTAAACTAAAATTACAACTGGTTGCTACAAACGTTTACGTCATAAAGCCTCGACCGGTAATTTCCCATTTACACGGTTCGCAAATGTAACTCCTCTGATCATGCGTACAGAGATGGACAAACATAACCGTAATTTGCTCTATTATTAACAGTGACTAAGAATTCGCGGTAATTTCTCATTTATCTGCAATATTGGTTGATAGATTCGAATAGGTATGCTCGACCTGGTAATTGCTTTATGTCTTTTGACAAAAACTCTCAGTAAGAAATTTAAACCTAACCAAGGTTGAAACTATCTAACTATCACATTGGTCTTAGACATGGCGCAAACTATGTGACAGCTCGGCGACTAAACGCAACGACAGGCTGCGGCCGACAATTTTCATATACTTTGTTCAATGTGCCGCAATTGTCGTCGAATTTTAGAGTAGCAACGACAGGCTAAGGGAGTCGCACGCTCTCGCAAGTTATCGCAGTGTCTAGACAAACGGTGCACGCGCACACCAAAATCGTATAGGGAACTACCAATCAATCGATTTAAAGCGGCGTTATTCAAATGGCTTATAGAAAAACCATTCTGTTCTGTCAGTGAGTATTTAGACTTCAAAGATTTACACTGAAATTGACATCTTACTGGCATAATTTGACAAATACTTGACATTTTAAATTGAATAACTATGATTTATGTACCAATTTTATTAGCTTCATTTATTTAATTAATGTAACAATAATTTTGCATGCTAGTTCTAGCGAATTGTTTTAGAAACTGTTTAAAAAAAACCCGACCATCTGTATGTACTACAATTCTTGCAAATAAATTTCATTTCATTTCATTTAATTTCACCGGTGACCGATGACAGTCGCATGCGATTGGTCAGCGTCTTATCGTCAAGCTGTCTGTTGTTGATTTCACATAGGGTACGAGGTGGTTTGGAGCCAAAATAGATAGACGTGCAATTGACATTCAACAATAGGGTGGTACAACAATGAGGGCTATCGCGCTTGAGTTCGCCGCTAGAGGCGCTAGTGTAGAGTAAGGTCTCTAGATGTCAAAATATGTACTAAACGTTCACAGTTTGCGGGATTTTTTATCTCGGATTTTAACGAATGATTCATAATAGCTGTAATGGTTGTGCCATTCTTGATTAATTAATGCTGGCCTAAGATTTTAAGTAAAAAGGTATGATCTAATTTGGCAGTACTTGAAGGAAGAATAAGATTTGTATGCTTCATGCTTGCCAATTTTAGGAACATTGTAATCTAAATATTCATTTGAAGTTTTAAAATGTAATAAAATAAACATACTATTAATATAAGGGTACTTAAACATATCCAAAACATCAAATAAAAGTACTGCAATAGGACCTTATTCGACAGTGGCGCCAACTGGTGAGCACAAAAACGATAGCTCCTATTAAGAGGCAGACTATACCTACCAACATGGAATGACAAAATTGTTTGCTGTGACACGAAACACTGTTACTTTAGTCATAAGTTTTTGTAGTATGATACCCTCACCATCAGTGTATTGCATATTAATAGCAAAATTAGAAAAGTAATTTTACATACTCATATCGTGAAATTCGAACTATAAACTTAAAATCGTTATTAAGTTTATAAAGTATGTCAATATAAACTCGTGCTTTTATTGACACGCTTCATAAACACAATACCGAAATTTAAAAATAGAATCATATCATAATAATAAAATTAATGCCACTACACTGACGTAACGATTATTATTTCGAACAATATTAATTCCCCGTATCCATTATTCTCGTAAAATTATGTCATACTCGCAAATGACATACGGTTAGGTACAGCCAACAACATAGATAAGTATCCAGGGTCGCCGGATATAGTTGAAGTTTAGTAAGAAACCGATGAATATTTTCGAATGAAAGTTTATTTGATAAATGACCAGTTTGTTTTCTATTATTTAATTATTTTTTATTCAAACACATTAATCGGTTTCTTACTAAAATTCAACTATATCCGGCGACCCTGGATACTTATCTCTTTTGCTGACTGTACCAACGTAAAGTTTATTCACAACCTAAGTACTTACATACTGACTTTAGTTATTCATTCAAAAACTTACTTGCTAGTTATCTTTGTAATTTTCGAATTGACTAAATATACTTCTAGAAACCGCATGCATCACCATCATTAGCCTACTTACATCACATGACACACATACACACACACACACCCCCACACACATACGCGCACGCACACCCCCTACACACACACACACACACCCTCGCACATTATCACAGATGTTTCTACTTTTATTCCTGTAATTTTTAAGCTGTACATAATAAAGAGTATTCTATTATATCCTACAGCAGTCCACAGCTGGACATAGTCCTCTTCAGTCGCATGTCATTCAACTCGATCCTCGGCTACTCCTGCATCCTGCTGCTTAAGCCACCCTGCAAAGAACGTCCAATATTTACAAAAAAATAATCGATGGATATTTTTAAAGTTTTTAAGTAAGACTACTTAAGTAAGTAAAAAGAAAGTCCTCTTTACATAATTTAAAGTCGTTGGTAACTAAAAATACCTACAGAAGTAAATATATTCTTTCATATCTCTCTCTCTATCTTTCTTTCTTTCTTTCTTTTTCTTTCTTTCTTTCTTTCTTTTCTTTCAGTATTTTTTATTGATTTTTCCTACCACAGTTTATTATTAGAATATATTTCCAAGAAAAGAGTACAATGCATGATGCATAGTTTATGTTGTGGTAAAGAAGAGTTAAGAATTTCAAATAACCCTTTCAAGGAAAATATTATATGTTTTTAATCGTAGAATGTCTTTGTTTTGCTTAACTCACTAGGTAGGTACTTTGATTTAAATTCACTTTTGACTATTATTTTACTAAATCTCCCAGCTTTTTTCAGCTACCTTAATAATAAATTCCATACAAAAGATCTGTTTTTAGGGGATTAATTAAATATTTTCCATACTGAAATTAGTATCTATTTAAAATACTTCGCATTTTAAACCTAACTTTGCCAAAATATTAATCCATAGATAAGACATGTTCCAGGAAATTAATTTATCATTTTCGACCAAAACATTGGGTTTTTTTTTTATAAATGTAATCATAACGGTAGGTACCCAGACAGGCAGCCGAAAGCGCTGAAAAGATAAGCATGTTGATAGAGTTCAAAATGGATTGTTATGAAAATCCGTGATATTTGAGACTTGAGAGCCAACATTCTAAATGCTTAGATTTTTTTTATATTCATACATAAACTCACACCTTCTTCCCATGGGGGTAGGCAGTAACTATCGTCACCTGCTACAATCCTCGCATACTCCTTTTGCTTCGTTTATGTTCATACATCTGGTCATACCCGCATGCCGGTTGCGAGTACTACGCTCCTCACCTTTCTGAAAACATCACCAATAAGGTCACATTTTTTTTTAATAATAGATTAGACTAGGCACAGCCTATATCTTGTTGACCCAAATTCTACACTAAGTTTATAATTTAACGTGTTCTGCTACCGCAATATTGAAATTCATTACATAAATTAACAAAAAAAAAAAACAGTACAAAACAGTTAAGGTGAGTGAGTGTGGAGTGTGAGTGTGTGAGTGGGGGTATTTATTGAATCAGAGAGTGTGCAGGTATTAGCTTGTGCTACAAAGTAAACCCATACCAACCATAACCAAGTTTCAATTTACTGGGACTTCTTGTTAAAAGTCGTAGACCAATTATGGGGACAATAAGCCAGCCAGCAAGAATAAGAATAAGTAGAATAAGAATCAAGGTGGTAGCTCACTACCTACGGTGCACCGCATCGCATCGCATTGCTTACCCTTCAATGGGGCATTACAACCTGGTAGCAATTTTATGTTAAGAAGTTGGTCGGGTAAGTTATAACAGTTGTACGGGTCAGTAGCTAAGCGCTGGTTTAGCGCTTGCCAAGGTTGGTCCGTGGATGGATGACCTTCTTTAAATATCGAGACCCTCCGTGCCTCGGATAACACATTAAGATGTTGGCCCCGACTGTCATTACTGGGTCTTTGACAGTCGTTACAGGTCGTTAGAAGCCCGGAAGCCCCAGTATTACCAAAGGATGATGGTGGAGGATGCTACCCAGTAACTGGGTTGTGGAGGTCAGATAGGCAGTCGCTCTGTGTAAAATACTGGTATTCAGCTACATCCGGTTAGGCTGAAAGCCGACCCGAAAATAGAAAAAGGCTAGGCGGACTATATTGAGTCGGGCACATATATATAGGTTATTGGGGATCGTTAGAACACACACAATCTATCGTACGCAATAATATCCATTATATTTCAATATTTATGTATTTTAATCAATCGCCTTTCACATTAATGTCTTATGCTTCGTTAATGCTTGTTAATTATATCGAAACTATCTATTTCTCTACAATAATTAACTGTATTTGATATGTAGGAATTATTACTGAATATAAAGGCACGATTAGATATTGGATTTTCTCTTTATGCGTTTTACCTATATTTGCTTTCATATATTTATAATAATAAAATTCTCTAATTACATTAGTATATTATAAGTAAGTTTAGCAATCAGAGAATACTTGAATATTTTCATTAAATCCTACCAAAAGTTTGGGCGATGAACAAAATATCGAAATATTATCATAAGCTGATGTTGTCCGAAACAAAACAATAGCCTCAATCCCCATCTCTCTCTCTATATGTAAGGCATAATCTGGGATAAAGTCAAACACTTTGAACAGACAGATTGGCAGTGATGCCAGTACAGTAGTGCAAGACAAAAAGTTTACCCATTCCTTATCTTCTTTATAGGGTACTTGAACAATAGCACCAGGATATAGGAGGTTACATTATTCACATCTTGTCTTTGAACGTTTCCTGCCCAATATTCGTAGCACACTACTTCCTCGCTACGCACTCTTGTATCACGCAGTTTCCTCGTACAGCTTTGGTGGAAAGTGTCACACCGTTTCACAGCTCCGCTACGACTCCTCGCATCTCTGGTGGAAACGCACCCTTATGATCCCATTCCCTCGACATAGGACAGGGGCATTCCTTGTTCACTGCTTGGTCAACCATCCAGAGATGAGGAATAACGAATCTGTAGCCCACTGCGGCTAAGGTGCTCGGATAGATATCGGAGTATAAGGATCACGAAGATGTAAAGTGCTTATAGAGTAAACTGTTCTTAGAATTGTTCAGTCACAATTTCCCCTAAAACGAACTTATGCAATAGACCAAGCTACCAGAAGAAGCCGAAGTTAGCAATTATTCTGGTTCTATAGTCAGCATCCGCAGCAGTATCCTACGTCAGCAGTATGCATAAAAGATGATAAAAGGTTTCGGAATATTAAGTCCCATAATGCTCCGAGTATATTTTGGACACATCTTTCTGAGTTTACCTTGGACATTACTGATATTGGTGAAGGAAAAACATCGTGAGGAAATCTGCGGGGTAATTACGTAACACACTAACAGTAGGAATGGGTTTCATTTTGACAGTTCCACAACATTAATTGCGTTATTTACGTTGTTGAGCAGACAAATTTTTCGAACATATGAAGCAATGGATTTGCAATAGGCTTCAAAATAATTCAGATTGTGATTGATAGTGTGTTATGTAATTAGGATGCTGGACTTATTCACATTCATTTATATCTGTAATTTTAATGGTGTACATAATAAAGAGTATTCTATTCTATTCTATTCTATTCCTATAGTTATAGACTATAGTTAACATAAGTCTGAAATCGCCAACCCGTCTTGAGAAAGCGTGATGGTCAATGCTCGTGCCTGCTCTATAGGATAAGAGGCTTTTGCCCTGCAGTGGGACAATAATAGCCTGGTATTAGTATATGGTCCGAGAGTGGATCGAGTATCAATGTGCAACCTAGTATATATCAATATCTAGCAGTGGGTAAATTGATTGAAATCAATAAACTCTCAACACTGGATACTATAAGATAGACTACACTAGACTAGATCGCTTTTAGCGATAAGACCGCCCATTGTGTCACCCTGTGTAAAATGTCTACATTTATATCTGTAATTTTTATGGTCTACATAATAAAGAGTATTCTATTCTATTCTATAATAAAAGAAGAAAAAGTACAGGCTACACAGGCACAAGGTACAGGCTATCCTGTATAAGATTGATCTGCCTTCTGTTTATTCAAACCTATTAATCACTAATCAGATTTAAAGGTCACGTTTATGTAAAATGATGACAATGCCAACTCAATGTTTCCTTGAACCCTTTAGTCATCAATTCCCTTAACTATTTGACCGTCATATACACCGTCATCATCCCTTCAGAAATCTACTGTAGTTCACGACACATCACGCATATTGGTGACTGCATGCCTACTCGTCTCGTACTGGTAAAGATGCTGTCACCCACTAGGTACCTACCATTATTGACTGGCAAATTAAAAAAAAGAAAGAAATACATTAAACAGTTCATAAAACACGCGGGGGTATCGTGATCGTGTTACACAGTAACTGGGTTGTGGAGGACAGATAGGCAGTCGCTCTAAGCGAAATACTGGTATTTAGCTGCATCAGATTAGACTGGAAGCTGACAACTTGAGAAAAAGCTAGGCAGATGAGTTTATGAAACATGCGCGGTACACCAACATAAATATACAAAAATGGAATGCTTTCATAGTGCCTCAAAGCTGCGTACAAAAGGTTCATTTCAGGGGTAATGCCAGGCAGATGCTGTCTGTCTGTTTTCTAAGGAACATTTAGTGACTAGTGACGGATGTGTAAGCATGTACACACATCAAAAGTGTCTAGGGATCAAAGTATTCAAAAATATATTTTATTGCCCTATTGAAATAAAATAAAAATGTCTATTTAGATTGATTACATAAAATATTTTCGTATGTGTAGATTGACGGAGTACTCTCTGCTTTTTCATTAATACAGACTTTTCAGGATTTTTGCTTATGCTGGATTTTTCATCTTAGTTAATCCTGACATTAAAATGTGATAAAAAAAAAAAGTTTTTAAGGTTTTATTGTGTAAAATAAACAATTAGTAGTCTGTATTTCCGTAACACAATGGCAGCGATTCGGCCATACTCGGATATCTATGGGCCATACTTTAATATGAGTTCATCCAAATCACGTTACGGAATGGCCGCCCATGTACGTCCGTTGTAACAGGTGAAAAAGATTTCCTGGTGTGCGCACAGCATCCATATTTAGCAAATCTCTTCTTTGAAGCATATCCCATTCGTGCTCCATGGGATTCAAGTCTGGCGATTGAGCAGTCCATGGTAGGACGTTGATTTTAGCTGAGCCAAGTGTGTTTGCAACGACTTTGGCAGTGTGTGGACGTGCATTATCATGCATAACCATAAATGAAGCACCAAATTGGGTCCGCAAAGGAATGACAACATCTGATACAATCGTTTCAGTGTGAATCTGTGCATTGGGATTGCCTCTGATCCAAATCAGTTCGGTTCTTCCGCTGATCCAAATACCCGCCCATATCATGATTGTTCCACCACTGTATGCATGGACATGGCATGATTTTAAACGTTCTTGGCGTCCAGGGGTCCTCCAATACCATGTATGTCTAGTATCTGGCCTCATACCAAAGCGAGATTCATCAGAAAAAAACACAAAACGCCACTCTTCTTCTCTCCAATTTCTGTGTCCACGAGCCCATTGTAAACGGGCTCTGGAATTTCGGGGCTCAATAGGTGGAACACGTAGCGGCCTTCAGGAACGAAGATTGACTTCATGCAAGCGATTTCTTATGGTTTGATCGCTTATTAACATCCCTGAAGAGCTATGAACCACAGAATACAATAGAATACTCTTTATTATGCACACCATCAAAATTACAGATATAAATGTAGAAATTTTACATAGGGTGACACAATGGGCGGCCTTATCGCTAAAAGCGATCTTTTACAGACAACCTTTGGATGTATTAAAGGGAGAAGGAGAGATATTAATGCAGGTAGTCAGTGGTGTACCATTTACATATACAATAAATAAATATATACATACATACATAAAACATAATTATACTTATCTACATATAATATATAGGTACAATAATAAACATGAAACAAGAGCAAGGAAACTTAATGTAATGATGATGTTTAAGGAGAGAGGAAGTGTTTTTAACCATCAATTTAAAAGTGGACAAATATTGAGCACGCCTTATCGACACGGGCAAGGCATTCCGTAGCCGTACGGCTTGAACTGTAAAAGACTTGTAATAAAAACTGGTGGAATGCATCGGCATCTCACAGCCACAGCACGTTGCCGACAGCCAGCTTCCAACATTCCCACGGCTCTGACCATTTCTTCTTGGCAAAAATGACGTCTTCTCTCCATAATAACATACTTTTGTATAGATTCCACTCAGAAGTATGACAGAAATTTTAATGACTCGGCCTCAAACCTGCACCCTAATTACGTAACACACTATCTATCACAATCTGAATCATTTTGAAGCCTACTGCTAATCCATTGCTTCATATGTTCGAAAAATTTGTCTGCTCAACAACGTACATAACGCAATGAATGTTTTGAACTGTCAAAATGAAACCCATTCCTACTGTTAGTGTGTTACGTAATTACCCTGCTGTTGCAGGATTATATAGGAATACGATTTGACAGAAGATCTTTATCTTTTGACCGAAATTCAAAAACTATTCACTTTTCAAATGACGAAATTTACTAAAAAATATCCATATGACATAAAAATATAATTAAAAACTAGATTTTTAGTAACAGCAAAAACTTGCTTGATCCCCAGACACTTTTGGTGTGTGGATGTATAATAATTATGGTAAAATCAGCTCTAGATGGCGTAAATGTAATCATTTCCTAAGTAAAATTTGCGATAAACCATATTGTAAGACTTAATTGTTAGTTTCATGTAGCTACCGATAATTACTTAGTAATAATACATAATACTGTTATATGGCCGACATACATGGTACACAGTACAGGAAAACGCAGAAGTTTAATTTGAATTGAGCTTTGAAAATAAAACGTTAAAAACTGTCATATTAATTTTATTATTTGTGCATAATTTATCATCTTTTTTTTCAGCCGCTTGTCCAATGAATAATTTCTTATTCTAGAAAGATATAGAAAACAATTTTTTGACCTAGACTAAATTTTAAGAAAGAAAGAGTTTATTTTTAGTTTGAATTGTAATGAAAAGGTATATTCTCATAGAAATGATATGACTTAGACAGTTGCAACCTTTCATTTCTTAGACAACGGATTAATTATTCACTCATTCAAGATATATCCGACCGTTTACTGCAGTATTCAACAATATCAAGTTCCTTACTTGTTTATAATTATCTAGCTGTTCGTGATATCCACCACAATACATACCTTTTTATAGTTTTTATGCATCCAGCCTACCCTAGATAGTTACATAATTTTACCCGTCAAGCCATCTAGCAGCTTAATTGCGTGCACAATTAGAATTTCAATGTCTTTCATTTTGACAATTTTATATAAAATATTCATTGCGTTATTTATGTTGCTAAGCAAGTGAGCGGACGAAATTTTGAAACATATTAATTAAGCAATAGATTATGAATTTCCTTGAAAATCTATCGGACTGTGATTGCAAGTGTGTAACTCATAATCATTGTCACTAAAACCCTACCCTGCTGGTTTTCTCTTTAGAAATGGACCTTAAAGGGAAAATCAACATAAACTCAGAAGTATTTATACATAAATTCTCATTTGTAGTAAAAATATTATTATTAATATTTTCTCCTGTCTCTTTCAAATGGGCCCATTGAGTTATCTGTCATGTGTAATATGGTCGGCTAGGACATGCTGCAAAGCTTAGTGTAGCTTAGGCATTCTGGCCTTACGGTTCTCAATATTCACAATGAGGTGTTATGTGTTTTTAATTGTGATCGCCATTTTGGATGGCAGTGTATGTAAATTGGTAAGTTTTTGTAATGTTGATTTTTGAGTTTTTGTAAACTTTTTTTTTTTTTTTTGAAAGAAGTAAGGACAGAAAATACTTTTATTTGCGGTAAAACATGTTTTTTTTTATTGATTTCCGTTAAAAAATCAATTAACATTGTTAATAATATGCTTCTTCATATAAGTACAAAATGCATTTGTTCAAAAAAGATAAAAAACTTGTTGTTGCCCGCGATTTCATCTGCGATCCAGGATGAAAAGTAGCCTAATGTCTTTACCCAGGTCATGGTCTATCTGTTAGCCAAATTTCATCCAAATCCGTACAGCCGTTTTGGAGTGACAGCATAACAAACAAATAAACTTACTTTCGCATTTATAATATTAGATATGATTCCTGTATATAAAAAAAAAACCTTGGTATACAATGTTTCGACCATTTACAACCCAAATCTCTCTTGTAAAACCTCCAGACCCGGAATAACACCTATCTGTAATTCATACAAATATTAGTTTCATTAGAGCATCAAACCCGTGAACGGTATTGGACATCGCACACCCACTGCGACATTTCAATCTTATTTCCCACGATTGCACGACTTATTGGGCTGTTCTAAAAATCCACAGCATGTATCAGAAATGTGTCCTCATATTTGGTCCTCATAAGGGTGTGGTACAAACCATCAAACTGAACAACTATCCCCGTGGGACCGACATCGTAATCGCGAAAAAATTGTCAACTTCAATACCTACTCGACCCAAATATTTATATTTGGTATGGATTAGGGTCGAGAGATTATTTTTTCGCGATTACAATGTTGGTCACACGGAGAAAGATGTACAGTTTGTTTATCAACATTGTAATCGCGAAAAATTTACCAACATTAATACCTACTCGACCCAAATGTTTATATTTGGTATACATTAGGGTCGAGATATTTTTTTTTCGCGATTACAATGATAGTCCTACGGAGAAAGTTGTTCAGTTTGATGGTCTGTACACACGGCTACTCATCAAGCTACAATTTCCAGTATAAGTTGACCTCTCATTGTACGGAAATACTATACAATGCGAGATCAGCTTATACTGGAAATGTATAGCTTGATTACCACCGCCGTAGCCGTAGTTACCACAACCTTAAATATGACCACACATTTCTAACATATGCTGTGGATTTTTAGGGGTGTACAGGCCATCAAACTTAACTACTTTATTTTAGTTTGATGGTCTGAACACCCTTAAATTGACGGCTGACACCCTTAAATTTGACCACACCGTTTTGAGACATGCTGTAGATATACGTGTTTTGTTTTTTTCTTTTATAGAACATTTGGCATGTTTTCTAAATACACTTTTATCTGACCATTCCACTTCTTAGGAGTGCATTTCAAAAATTATTTTCATTTGAAACATTCTATAAAGTTCAGGCTCCAACCTTCCAATCTTCATTTTCCTGTTAGATATTGTTTTTTTTTTCGGTCAGTCAATGATGGAATTACTAAAAATAGCTTAATACCTGCTATTAAATTGGTGACCTAATTAATACTGCAATTTCCCTGTTTTGTAATACGTACTTCGATTACTAAATATACCTAGAAATCTAAATTTCTGCTGTGCCTTCGAGATGTTCGCGCAGGCTCATACTGACGATTTTCATGCCGTCATTCGGAAAAATGTCGTGTCACTTATGAGGAGGGTGCGCGGGAGTCACAACAGCATCCTGAAAACTCTAGCTCAAGATGTACGTGCTCCTGTGTTGAGGCATTTTGTTTGTCTGGTGATCCCTATTGGTTATCTTGACGGGGCGGGGTGTCTCAGCACAGGGGCATTTCGTGTATAAAATTAGATGCATTGATGAGTGTGGTCGTTTGTAATTGTATTTAAGTTCTAACATCAGTTTCTAAGTTTTTGTATACTAACCTTTGGATCTAGTTGTCCCAAAATAAATAATTTTGAATTTGGATTTGAATTTTGAAATTGAGCATCATTAAGTTATTAGCAGTGATCGGAAAAAGGTGAGATAAAATACCTAAAGTTCGAAAAAGAACAGAGACAAAGAGGAGACGCCTTACGACAAAATATTTTTTCGGGACTTATGTCCCAGATTTCAGAACATTATTTAAGTACAACATCAATTAATAAAGTAAAACCACTACTTATCTAATTAATTTCCTGTTTCGGTTTAAAAAAAAAGAGTATGCACGACATTTATTGTTTTAAAAAAATAAAGGTAATCTCCTTATCTTCGTTTGAACGATGTTAGTAAGCGCCGAAGCTAATGTAATTTACTTACCAGATTAAATAATTATGTAACTAACAAGGTAAGGGTAAAAAAAAAAACAAATATAGCTTTCATACCATTTATTCATTTTGTCGTAAGGAAGTCTCTACTTTTTTTGTCTCTGTTCTTTGAACTTTAGCTATATTAGCTCTACCTATTCCAATCACTGGTTATTAGGGAAAAACTTCAATACCTATATCGCTATAATTGATAGCTACTTAAACCGAAAACAATAGCAGCTAATGACGCACACTTATTTAAACCTCGATTTACAATCTACATAAAAGATTACGTAAGTACGTATGTACCTATAGTTACTTCGTCATCAGTATCTTAGCTAATTTCTGTAGCTCTTCCTCTAGCTTCAACTTTCTGACTAACTGCTTGACGATTCAAAAGTGCCTGTAAATGATTAAGTTCGGTTGGTTTTTGGTGTAAATGGTTTAATTTATCCGTACCTACATATGTTACTCGGAGCAGCTAGATACTAGAACTCAGAATAGGTTCGATGAGAGAAAAAGAGAAAGGAATTCAAAAACTACTGAAGTTTTAAACGGTTTTTCTAACTAGTTTTACCTGAAAGTCTAGCTTTTCCTAGCTAGTCCAGCTTTTTTGTTTAAGTTAGCCGATACTGTACACACGGCTACATAATATCAAGCTATACATTTCCCGTATAAGCTGACCTCTCATTTTACGGAAATCCTATACAACGCGAGATCAGCTTATACTGGAAATGTATAGCTTGATATGTAAGTCAAAGTCAAAGTCAAAGATTTATTTGCAGATAAATATGGTTACAAAAGTTCTTATAATGGTAGCTTAACATATTTAATCATAACATAATGACATGCAAATTTTTGGTACTTATACAATTAGATAATTTTTATTTAAATTGAAGGAATTCTTTTATTGTATAGAAGGAATTCTCAATTAACCAGCTGCGTAAAGCCCTTCTGAAGCGGACCATTGGAAGTTCATTAATTTGGTTAGGAATCTTATTATAAATCTGAATACACATAGGATAGCAACTTCTGTAGCTATGTGTACTACTGCTGGGCAAAGCCCTCCCCCAAATACTTCCAAGTATTATTTTCCTGAGCCACCTCAAACTCTGCTTACCATTCAATTATTTATTGATTTAAGATTTACATACATGCACAACAGATTTAAATAATTCTAAGGCATTGACAAAACAAGAAACAAAGTAATGATAAAAATGCAATCAAGAGAAAAGTACAATTATTTACTTATCTATATTTCAATCCATCATCTCACAGAATCTTAAACATTATGATATCAACAACAACATACCATCACGCCGTATATCCCTGAAGGGTTAGGGTAAGAGTTTTCCAACGGGAATTTTTCAGTAGCAGCCCGGAATCTGGATTTTTGCTCGGTTAGTGACAATAAGCCCGCCCCCTATTACACGAGATATAAACATAACTGGCGAAATGTGGATGATTGTGCACCAAAAACAATCACATTTTCCATGCAAATCTATTTACAAAAAGCCTTGATCCTCAAAGTTGCAAATGAATACAAACAATAAACTGACCGATTACGTAAGAGTCTCCATTCTGAAAGGTCCCGGGTTCAAAGCTTGGCTCGTTAACGGTAATATTTGTTTTACATGCCACTTCGTTCCTGAATAACCGTGTCATTAGCAAATCAGTGTTTCTGAGAAATGTTTTATGATATTTGTTAATATTTTAAGCTTCTCAGCGTTGTTTTGAACAGGTTTTTATTGTTATTTGGTTCCGCTTGCTAATAATGTTCTTAAATTTTACGTTAAATTTTCGTGTCCGATAAAATATTTGCTATAGTTCAATAATTGTCAGCAATACCCAAATGTCCTTTCTTTGGTATTGTTCGTCGAATCGTTGAGCTCCTTAAGTCCTGACTTCCTGAGTCGAGCTGCACTATTACTGACAAATGCGTGGACTGACTGGACAGGTCCACTCAATCTGTGTGGTTCTTTCCTCAAAAGACCATTTCAAATACCAACCTACATGGTCTACACATGATCTGACCAAGATTATGTCTGGACTTTAAAAGAGACTGTGACCTCTGAGTTTGTTTCGGCCTTTTTTCTCAGAGTAGTCAGATAGGAAACGCCGACCTCATCTAGTTTGAAAAATATGATTGACGTGTAAAAGTGTTTGTACAAACCTACTTACAGAAATAAAATCATTTATCATTTATCAATAAGGTTGTTTTATTTTCAACCTTATAACCTGTCCTTACTGCGAACATTCTACAGATGCCCTACAAGAGCATTAATTAGACAATATATTTTCCCAATAAAAGGTTTCCGAAATCTATCATGGAAGTAACTGTTTCCCTTTATTTTCCCTAAACAGCTTTATCAAATGGGTTTTTACATGTTCTATAAACTGTGTCATAAAAACAATTTATTTTTTCATATCATAGATTTCGACTATTACCTTCATTGCTGTGAAGTGTCTTGTCTGACGTGAAGTGCTTGTCTGACGCAATTTAATATCCATTTCTCGGGAATGCAAATTGACTTCGCAGACGTATAAAAAAGTGTGCATTGCGATCTGTCCAATGTATTTTAGCATTTATAAGACTAGACTTATTGTCATTAATTAAAGCATCTAGGGTTTTGTTGGTGTTTTATAGCTGCATCATAAAAACAATTTCTTTTTGCTCATCATAAATTTCGACAATGAATAATTGTCATTACTGTGAAGGACTTTGTCCGCACGAGGCAATTTAATGTCCATTTCTCGGGAGTGCAAATTGACTTCACAGACATTATATCAAAAAAGTATGCAATGCCGTCTGTCTAATGTCTTTTAGCATTTAGAATACTTGACTTATTGTCACTAATTAAAGCTTCAAGGGTAATCAACGATGCAAAAACCAAACATGTTTCTATGTCTTGGCATTTGTCTTTATAAACTAGCATTAGTTAAATTATTTTGAATTTGAATCATATTACTTACTCAGCCCTCTCACTGAGATGAGGCCTGTGTCCCAGTAGTGGGAACGTTATAGGCTGATTATGCTTAATGCTAATTACTCAGCGATCATTTTGGCCAGATCCAGATTAAATATAATATCAACCTGTAAAGCGGAATGGAGAACTATTGTGAACTGATCCGAAGGAAGTAATAAGTTAATAAGGATAAATGCTTTGATTTTGAAAGTATCAATATTATGAAATCCGACAGCAATCCTTGGGAATCATGTAATAAAACATTAATGTAACTTGATAGGTACTTTTAAACATTTAACATCTTCAATTTATGAGGATTTTTAATGGTTAGTACACCTTCCGTTCACTAGTCAGTTCTAAACGTGGGCTGTACATAACTTCGGCAGTTAATTTACGTTTCCTGAGACTCTCGGACTTGGACCATTGTGTAACAGCTCGTTCAGGAAATTGGTATTGGCACACCCTTACCACACGATCCTATGACACCATAGCGATGGCTTTAAATCTAAAGCTTATAAGCTTTATATTTAAAGCTTATAATACTTTTCGAATATTAGATGTCAATACCAATTTCCAATTTTCAATTAGATACACAAAAAGAAAATTGCATTCATGATACAAGAATGACTAACATTTTCTCCGTTCAATTCCAGAACAAACACACAAAGAGCCAACAGAAGGACCTCTCAATCAAATACTACACGAAACAGACGGACATTACAATCCCAGTCATGATGCACCTAGACAAAGCACTAACAAGGATACTATCCAAAGAAGCAAAACGCAAAATAAGAGAGAAATTCAAACTACTAGCAAAGGATATATTAAAAGATGTAGAGGACCTCTTCACTCATCCAAATCTACAGCAGAAAGTGAAGCTAGAACTCCTGGATGTGAAGATATTAACGAATACGACGAAAAAGGTGGTGATGAATGAGAATGTTTCGAAGTATTTGAAGAGTTACTGCCAATGGCAGGGGGAGAAGAAGATTGCTAAAAACAGATGGTTCTACTCTGTTTTGTTCACGGGACTTGATTTGTTCTATTTGGATCGGTTTGGGTCTGAAGTTAGAAGTAGTACTGGTAAGTTTTAAAATGTAAAAAATATAAGATTTCTGATTTTAAATTATGATTGCTGTAAGCGTTGGAACAGGCGACTGAATATGGCCTAAACAGACTTAGACCATAATCAATCGCCTGTTACTTCAACTTTCTACTACTAAGTAGGCCAAATAATTAAAACAACCAGGACAATTACAAGATTCACTTCCCGTTGTTGTTCTTCATAGAAGAGGTTTATTGGGAATTCAATTTTAATATGGACTTTAACTTTGTTTGTGAACATCTTCCCTATTCTTTTTGCATAACGATAAATATCCATTTCTAAAAAGACCTAAGCTTACTGCCCATCTGTAGTCCATGCATCAGTTACCTACTCAAATACTTAAACCCTGCTTATTTAGAAATTTAATAAACCGTACATAATATAACCTGTTTCCATATCCTCCCTGCAGTAAAAGTCCGAACCAATTATGGAAATAAGCCTGCAAAGCGTTTAAACGACAGGAAACGCAGAAATCTTGCGCAAACCATCAGATATAATCTTAAAAGTCTTTATTTTATTTGAATTTATAATATTATAGTGAACATAAAATGTATTTTGTAAGTTTTAACATAATATTTGCAAAGGGGTCTCTCTTCAGGATCAAAATTTGAATCCGGGGTTAACTTTGTATAATATACATTGCTCAAAGTTTTCATAATATGTGAATTATCTCACTTAAACCCCTCCCCCCAAGAAACGACCTCAGGGTGACGTAATTTCGTCCGGCCCTGGTCCAGGCCATGGTATGGAGCGAGAGGGCATGGGAAGGCGTCACCTCCTTCTGCGAAGCATTATTGCTCGCGAAGGAGGAGGCGGAGCGCGTTAGGGCGAGGTAATCGTTGCGCCCTCACGCCCCTTGTCACCTCAGGAAGAGACACCCTGGGCGTCGGGAGTCAATAGCCGACTCCCAGCCATCGTAGGCGCAGGCTTGCAGACAGCGAGCAATGGGTAGCTCGCCGTCCGGTAAGGACCAGACCCGGGTCGACGGCGCGTTGTGTACCACGCGCGCCTCAAAGAGATGTCAGCACTAATTGACGGGGTCCGATAGGGCCGATGCCTGCCAAGGTCGCGGATTGTTCGAAAGAGTTACCGTGGCCCTGGCCCACAGGCAACTGAAGGAACACGGGTGGGTTTTAGTCAGTAAGAGTCTGACACGCCCTTCCGCTCCGCCCAGAGCGGAAGAGGTCATTGATATGCCAGCCAAAAAAAAAGGGTGATTTAGTGTGAGAAAATGATTAAAATCAAAATCTTTATATTCCAGGTCGAGGCTACTTGAAAGGGATGTGCAGCAACAAAAACAGCTGTACTCTCCTCGAGTGGCATCCAGAGAACATTGCCTATATCCTGACTCACGAAATAGCACACAGGTAAAGTACATATTATTAGGTTCTTCTTTACGACAATGGCGACCGTTGAGGGGTTAATGGCTCCATCCGCGAGTGGCTATACTTAAACGTTCGTCAGGCGCACCCTGGGCAATCACCTTTGCCCACACCTTGCTGACTGGTTAAATCTATGGATATTTACACAGTATGAACCTGTGTATTTACTTCATGATATGCACTAATATCATGATACGTTTGAAGATGGATCGCTTCCTTTTAACTCGAGAGTTTCTAAATGAGAGAGCACTGCAAATATATATACTTTTTTATGATGTGCTACAGCCAATTTACATACGTACACTAAGTTGTGACTTGTAAGCCCGATGCCGAAGTAATTAGGCTTACTCGTAGTTGAAGTGTGTTTAGCTACCGACTAAAACTTATTTTCTACTAGAATAATTCTTTAAGATTGAAACAAAAGCAAGGAGCAATACAGGAGAATAAAATAAATAGAAAATGCATGGACAGGGTCTCTCTGAATATAAAGCGTTAACTAAGGAAAGGATTAAATAACAGAGACTAGAAACTAATATACTTAAAGTGAATAATGGAGAGCATTTACTAAAAGTTAATAGCTTTAAGTTTATTTACACGCACTATTTACAGTCTATGAACGAAAGGAAATCATTAATATGAGACTGAATAGAATTAATTGAAGTAGAACATTAAGTTTATAGCCAATGCATATGAATACAGCCGCTATTGATAGTGAGCTTAGACTGGCGTCTGTAGCAGATTAAATAACTACAGGGACTTTGAACACCCAACAAGTAATAGAGGTCATGATTTATTAGTGATTATCATTGATCTGCTGCCAGAAAAATATTTTTGAGTGGAGTTGAAGAAAAAACTCGAAATCAAAGAGTTGATGATTTGATTTGTTAGTACAGTGTAGACACAATGGTTAACAATTATTTTATTTTTTTTATTTTTTATTTAATGTTATTATAATACAGAGGTGTTACTTAATTCTAAACTCGCCAAACTTTTACGTTTGATGGCGATTTTTTTGATCTGTTTAAGGTTGTTTTAAAATTTAATATAGGGTATAAGTTTAGTAGTTACTTACCTTTTACTTTTCTAGATTTCTTAAATAATTTGTCTGGCCCTTTTAGCAATTCTGTCTGATCTGTGATGATTGTTTCCAGTTCTTTTCTTATCATGGCTTCCATGTCGTCAGGCAGTCTATCAACTGCATTCATTCCAAATTATATCGTCCCTCCGTCTGTCAACTGTTTTGCTAATGAATCGTTTATAAACATTATTACTTGATAAAACCTGAAGTTTCAAAGTCAAAGTCAAATTCAAATCATTATTTCAAAAAAGCACTTTTGAACGTCAAAATTTACAAAAAAATAGAATTGATTCTAGTTACCCCTTCCAAAAGGTAGTTTCGTATGGAGAAGAATGGGCAAGAAACTCCACCGTTACTCTTTTAAAATGTTTTACAATATTATATAGGTAGGTACATATTAATTATATAGTTATATGTGAAGACAATGCACCTAGAATAAAATTACTATACCACAATAGTTAAAAATAATTAAATATAATGCAATGACAGGTAAATTAATTATGTGATAGATACAATGGTGCTCACATATTTACAAATATTGAAAAGTAGATGATTTTTCCAAAATTTTAAAAAGTAATTATTTAGTGTGTGAGTTAAAGTAGTTAAGTAAATAATGTAAAAATCAATGTCATACAAATTCTACAATTAAATTAGCAACCAGTTTGATTTTGTCCAGATTTTTGATTTTTCTAATAACATTCGTCTGTTTGTCATCTTCTCCACACATTGTATCAAGTTGCCTGGGTAGGTCGATAAAATTGAGAGTAACCTAAATTTTAGCACAAGTCAATTGCAAAAAGTGTAGACAATATTATTCCCAATTGCCGTTTATAGGACACAAGCCGTGTTCTCTCGTGTCAATCAAAGCGATACTCATTTATTTAGGCTAATAATAGCGACGACGTGTGACTAGATTTAGCTGCTAATTAGGTTCTCAGAATCCTAGCGAATAAGTGCGAAATTATTTGGTAAGTGCGAATATAAGATGGTTTGCTACAATGAATTTGTCTGCATAAACCATAGGTTCTCAACCTTATTTTGCCTACCGCCCACTTTGAGGATGTTTTTTTTCTAGAGTCCCCTAATTGTTTTTACTTACAATCTGTCGCAAATTTGAAACAGCTATTGCCATGTGGTATTGCAACGTGTAATATTATATAGTCATAAGATCTATTCTATATTCGCTATTTCTCTGGGTTTTCTACTGCCCCCTGAAAGTCTCAAACGCCCACGAGGGGGCGTAATCGCCCACGTTGAGAACCTGTGGCATAAACGAATACCAATAAATTCCTGAATTCGCTGGTAGACTAGACAGTGCTAATTTTAGTTGATTGAAGCGGATTTTTTTATGATTAGACATCTGAAGACGATAATTATGGTGATCGAAATATTCATCACAATGACCTTAAGTTACCTCTTATAACCGCTATTGAGGCCTATTTTTAAATTAATGCCTGGCCCTGCAGTCTCGACATTAGATAGCGACAAAAATCTGTCGCTAAGTCGTATCGATGTCAAATTCCTTTAATAGATTTTCAACCTTATGCTTTCGATGACATAAGGTTGAAAATCTATTAAAGAAATTTGACATCGATTGGACTTAAAGACCGATTTTTGTCGGTATCTACATCGAGACTGCAGGGCGTGGCCTGTTCCATTTACTCGCAATAAGTAGTAGTAGGTACCAGTCATCCCAACCCTAGCGAACAAATAACCATCCATTTTTTTTTTTAGCATATTTCAGTTGCATGTTACCATATTTGTATGTCTTAAGACAAAACATAGCGTGCTATTCTATATGTATGACCTTATTGTATACCTATGTTTCACAAATAAACTTTTATAATTATGATTTATTAAGATTTGATTAACTGCGCGTTAGGCAAGTGGAGCAAGGTAGTGACAGAATGGTATCCAAGGGACGGCAAAAGAAATAGGGGAAGGCAGCCCACCCGCTGGGAGGAAGAAATTAAGCAGCAGGTCCAAACTGGAGGAGAGTACCTCACGACAGACGTCAATTGAAATTGTTGGAGGAGGCCTATGCCACGAGGCACACCGAAATTCGAGACATCTTGTGATTTCTGTTTGGACCGTTATTGTTAATTTAATTGTCTGGTTTCGGAATACAAGGCTTTATTATTATTATAACTGCGCGTTGGTATCATTTTAATCATGCTTTTTATTGTAATGCAGGTATTAATTGTACAGGCGCGCCGTACGTAGAGCAGTCTCACTTTTGCTTGTTTTTATCTATTTATACATATTTATTTACTTAGAAAATATGATATTTATGTACAATCATAATTGTAATGTGCTCGTCAAGACTTTTCCTTTGATACCAAACACGTCATGATGAACTTATTTTTTTTTTCTGTGTCACAAATTTACGTGTTAAGAGCGGCCAACCCGTCATACTTTTCATACAAACTGTCGTACGTGATTATGGCGTTGTAACACATCTTTTATTGAAATTTCCTAATTAATAGGTGTCTTGTGTACTTTTATCTAGGTTTCTATGCAAGCAAAAATTCAAAATTTGGAGAAACAAATTCAGTATAAGCCTCCAAAAATCTGCTTTTTGCACAAATTTTACCTGAACTTTGGCCGTTCATAATGTACTCATAAATTATAAACATAAAGAAAACATCATCATAGAAACCTCGCACATGTAATGGAGATTCTAAATGACATACATATTTTCCAAAAAATTGTAAGGCTTTTTCAAAAACACGTATTTCCTGCAACAAGTTTTGTGAAATCTCCGCGCGCCAATTTTCGTTCTATGTTATCGCGTTCTCACTCTTGCTTCTTGTTTCAAACATTGCGTTGGATGAAACAAAAAGCTTTTCAATCATGCTCGCGTTGACGATAGATGGACCGGGAAGGCCCCTCCTAAGTCCACCATATTCAATTTACGGAAAATTCATATAGCCTATGTCAACTGGACTATTATCGCGAATCTATTTATACCTGATTTATTAAAATCGGTTCAGAAGTTTAGGCGCTACGGTGGAACACGTAAATACAAACATACTTTTACATACCTACATACATATGTAGGTATGTAAAAGTATGTTTGTATTTAAAGAAAGAGTTATGATTTTAGCAGTCTATGTATGTCATAGACTGCTAAAATCATAACTCTTCCTTTTGGCTATACCGTAGTCGGGTAAAAATAGTACAAAATTACTATAAAAAGTCGCATTTGCAACCAGTCCATTACCCAGTTTCAGTAAGCATTTTGCAAATATTTTTTTTAGGTACAATATTTTTTTATTGAATTTATAAATTATAATTTCAGTCTCGGCATGTCCCACGACGGTCCACCGCACAACGAGTGTCGAGGACAGAGGTACATCATGGACGCTAAGTACAACCCCAGAAACCCTGCCAAGACCTGGTCACCTTGCAACAGGAGAGATCTCAATCATTATTTGAAGTAAGTACATAGTAATACACTAACTACAGTAACGCATCAGAAATAAAAATCTCTACCAAATCGTGCTCTAAACAAAACTTAGAAATATAATGCCATGTCATCATTTTACGACCAAAAGTATGTGTAAGTAATATTTTGTGATGATAAATTAATGTACTACGTTAACTATTTAATTTTGTACAGTGTACAAAAAGTTTTTGTATAAGTTTTATTTTTATACAATGATTTAATAAGTTTTGTTTGTCGTAAATCGTAGATTTATATGGATATTCTTTTTGATTTCAGAAGCAAACAGGCGTGGTGCTTAAGACGGGACCCGAGCACTATATAATTATAAGCCATAGTTTAATTAGATGCTAATATACTTAATTCATTAATAAAGAATCTGATAAGCTGGAACGGGCGCACGACGCCTGTAAAAGTTATTTGAGCAACGCTTTTACTGTATTGGTGCTATTAAAAACTGTTAGGCGCTATGAGTCAATTAAAAGTAAGCAGATTGAAGCTTCTCTATTTGTTACAAGAAGTTAGATTAAGCAGAAAAAAGTTGACTGAAAGGATCTAGCCAAATAAACTTATACTAAAACTGATCATTTGATTTTGACTTGATTAGTATGATACGATATTGATTAGTACGTAACTGAGGAAAGTGCTTCAAACGTAGGTATAAAAAATCGTAAGATCACAGCACTTTTAAGAACGCTGTAGATTGACCTAAGCCTTTCCCATCTCTCTCTCGCTCACGCCTTCTTCCCATGGGGATAGGCAGAAACTACAAAACGCCACCTGCTACGTACACCTCTTGCTTCGTTTACATTCATACATCTGGTCATACACGCACGCCGGTCGCGAGTACTGAGCACCTACCAGTATAAGATAATCTTAGGTATAATAAATAAGTAATTTATTATTGCACGTTAAGAGCGGGTAGTAACCAAAATTGCCTATCTTCAATTAAATTTTTCATGAAATTCATAAGACGTAGGTGTAAAATAAACATAATATGAGTAACTACATGATATTTTCAAACTTTTTGTGCAACAGAAACACAAAATATAAAAAAAAAAATGCCGTTCGTCCTGCGCCTGATCTCTCTCCGGTCGTGTCGTATTGCCGGCCCTTCGGACTTTGAGAGAGAGGGAAGAGTGAGTGCACCTGTGTCTGCGCACACACTTGTGCACTATAATATCTCCAGCGTAGATGGCTAGTCTCCACTGCGATTGGCCGCCAAGGCCGAAATTCGGTCTGGAGGACTATTATTAATTTATTTATTAAATGCGTAATAGTCGCTTACAGCTACAGCACAGTTTTATTGAACTTGGTACATAACCGTGCTTTTAACGATTTTGACATAAAAAGTACCGATCAATCTCTGTGTACATTTTCACCGTTACTCGCCATTAGCTGAGATTAGATCACACAATCTTAGTAAAGATAACATTGGCACATATTAAGTAGGTACACTTTCTCTAAGATTTAATGCCTTTTTGTTCAAATAATGCAGCTTAATAGATTAATAGATAACTTTGTTAGACTCTGAATCAATATACTTTTTTATTAAGTACTTATTAGTGGCTTAGTTAGTACCAAAGTTATTCATTAATCATTAAGGCTCAAGGCACCGCTCGTCGCACGACGGGCGATGCCTTTGTATCGCGTGCGATTCGCGTCTCGTGTCGCGCCTCTTTGAAGGAGCCTTTAACCAATTGTATAGCCAAACTACCACCGATTTAAGGCACCAATTTTCTGTCTGTATATTTCATTTATTTCACTTTTAAGATTTTTTATTACAATGTGTTTCCGATCTACTTGAGTTGGCATATTGAAAAACTATTTTTTAAATAACATTGTTCATGAGTGGATGTTTTTCATAGGAAAATACTACATAGTACACGATCGGAACAGTGTCCCTGACACCTCTGTAAATTATCTAAATTATCGCACTACAATAAATAATCAAAAGCGGTTTGATAATTTAAAAAATTATCCGGACAACATGTAAAAAGTTATGTTCTACACATTACAGGCATCTTAGCCAGCAGCGGGGTAATTGCGTAACACACTAACAGTAGGAATGGCTTTCATGTTGACAGCTCACCAACATTCATTGCGTTATTTACGTTGTTGAGCAGACAAATCTTTGGAACATATGAAACAATGGATTAGCAATAGGCTTCAAAATTATTCAGATTGTGATTGAAAGTGTGTTACGCAATAAGGGTGCAGTTCTTTACCAGCCGAAACTGCAGCATAGAAACAGCCTTTCCTAATTAAAAACAAAAGGCAATCGATAGTATTCAAAGCTTCGATTATGTAGTGAGAGATTTGTAGAAATCTTTAGCCTACGCAGAATAACAAGCAGCTTATAATGCTGACATACAAATTTTATGGTACAATCCTTCTTTGCATGATTCTGTCTCATTTGGCTCCCTCTATACATGAAGAATGCGTATATTTGAATCATTATTATTATATTATACGGCTTTGACGATTTCATCGGCAATTTTGATAGACAACCTAGAAAACTGGGAACCAACCAGCATTCAGTCCGCGTATGGTGGATTACGGCACGGCCCACTCCTTCTCACGGAGAGGAGGCCTGTGTCCCGGTAACGGGCACGTTATAGGATTATGTCTTGGAAAAGTCATAGAAACTCTAGTGAGGATTCGGTAAGAAATTATCAAAAAATTTTTGTAATGGTGGCCGATTATATGCAAACACGAGGAAGATGTGCAAAACACAGTTTGTGCGTGAACATGTGGACACCGAACTAAAGGTAGTAAAAACGGTTTGCTAGAACCAGTTGCTGTTTTCAACACCTACCTAATGAACGTCCTCTAAATCTCTGGTGGAACACACGTGTCTTTAGTTTTTAGTCTGTTCAAAACGGACATACCCCATCACTTCCCTCAGACGAAAGTCCGTGTAAAACGACGAGTAAAAATCAAACAAAAATTTCAAAATTTAATCAGTTCTATTTTTAAAAATTGAACTGATTAAATTTTGAAATTTTATTTTTTTGGTGGACATTACTGTTGCTGGATGTAATCCAGCAACAGTAATGTCCACCTCACAGTTAATATCCGGTAAGTTACATAAAATTTAAGCAACGCGTTGGCCTAGTGCAAGTTATGAACTTATTTTTTATCTAAACGCGACCAGTGGAATGCAATGCTCCCATTGCGCTGTGCTACAGTTCTCACGCACGCCCCGAAAACTGGAGCGGGGTAGGGTTGCCAACATTAATAATATTTTAGAAGTAAGAAATAGTTTAATCGTAACATCATAATTATTGTCCTAACCTACGCTCTACGCAACGCTATAATACACCGTAAATATAAATATACCTTATTCAGGAGAGTTTTCTTTTTTCTAAATGGCCTCTCGCAGGTCAAGCAAGGAGGTTGTCGGCTACTTAACCGGGCTTGCCTGTGGTTGACTTAATAAATGAAGGCCTCCAGCCAGGGTTTATACAAATTATAAATAAGGCGACTACACGCTAAGGGCACCCCCTGCGGGGTACGAATACCTAATACCACAAAAATAATTATTTATTTAAATGACGTATAAATCTATGTACGATGAGCACGGTGAGCGCTTTCACCAAGATATTGCTTCAATAGAAAAGCGTTATCAGGGGAAATGGACCCCTGTAATGCTTGCAGACTAGTGTTGGTTTTTGATTAGAGAAACACCAACATCTTCTTAAAACAGGCAGGCCAAAATAACAAAATCAAGTTTATTTTTTATGTCTAAATAATTTATTTACGTTAAAATCTTTATATATATAAAAATTACGTGTCCATTGTTTGTCCGCGATGGACTCCTAAACTACTGAACCGATTTTAAATTTGATTTGCGCACCGTGTGCAATTTGATCCAACTTGAAAGATAGGATAAGATAAGATAAGATAAGATAAGATTTATTTATTTGCATAGAATGTAGGTAACGAATACATTTAGGTGTTACAATATTTTGAGATCCTTATACATTCTGCCTCATGGCATGCAAAAATTTTATTGCTTAAGTATATAAATTAATTATTAACTTTTACAGTTTCTTATACAATATATTATTTACTATTTTTATTATTTAATTTATTTAGAGGTACTTATTTGTTTAATACATGTACATAGTTATTAAAAAGACTTGTCATTTAAGAAATCTGGTATAGAGTAATAGCATTTTTTTACTAGTAATATTTTCAAGTACTTTTTAAATATTCTTAGAGGTTGGATAGGATAGGATAAGGATAGCTTACATCTCAATTTATAGCCGCAATATTATTTTATTGCAAATTATTTGTCTATTATTTGACAGTCACAATTATCTGTTAGCTCTAAACGATTCTAACAGATGGCGATATCTGTTGACTGGATTGAGTAAGTATTCAATAGACGGCGCTATGTTAAAAAGACAAACGTTTCATATAACCTAAATTTATTTTGTAATAAACGAAACAAAGTGAAATAATATTATAAAGAGAAAAGATATGATTGTTTGTTTGTATTGAATAGGCTCCGAAACTACTGAACCAATTTCAAAAATTCTTTCACTGTTGGGAAGCTACACTATTTCCGGGTGACATAGGCTATATTATATTATGCTTTGCTACCCGGGCGAAGCCGGGGTGAGTCGCTAGTTTAAAAAAAAATCTCTAAAAAACTATACGTGACTGAGATGTTTTATTGACTGTTCTACGTTCTCTGTAGAATGGCGATCCCGAATCACACAATCAGAAATCTGGGGAAAAAAAAATTGTTGCTTAGTGCAATTAGCCTTTAACTTCTAATCTATCTAAAAATAATGGACTGAGGCTTAGACCACTCTTTAAATGAAATAAAAAAAAAACACTTACTTTATTTATTTACAGTAGGTAAGCGTGATATAAAACAGAGTTAATTCTTTTATAAGATGCATAGTTAATTCTAGACTATTACCAGTTAACATGACGATGATACCACTAAGCAGACGGACAGGTGACTTAAAAATGACATTATAAACCCTGAGAAAGTAGCTAGTATATTATAAACCTAGCATATCAAATTAGTCCAAACCGAGATGGGAGAAGACGCTAAATAATATGTCAAAGAAAAATTACTCTACGTAAACTTTTTAATAAATTACACATAAAATTATATACCTACATACGGGTTGAGTTTTTTTTAATGAAACGTAAAGGCTCCTGCAAACAGAGACACAAAGGCACCGCTGGTCGCGGCGACAGGCGGTGCTTTTGTGTCGCGTCGCGTGTCGCGCCTGTTTGTAGGAACCTTAAGGCGTTATACGAAACTAGATTATCGTGAGAAGTAGAGCCAAAATGGAGCTGTATGTTGGAAAAACTTAAGTAGCAATTTAAGCTTTTGAAAAAGCAAACCCATTCTTTGTTTAGTCAAAAACGTAACAAGATCTTTTACAAAAAAAAAAAAAAAAAAAACTAACTTAAATTTTGGCACTGAAAGAAAGTGTTGCTAAAATACTCGTAATATCGCTTTATTAATTAACTAAAAACACTTTTTAATTTTCTCTGAAATCGATCAAACCATTTCGATTTTATTCAATCATTCTACATAAAAAACACTAATAGTTCCTAACTACCTGCTCACTCCACCACTTTCCCTATTGATCATATAATTTTCTCTCAAAACAGCAACCTGTATAAAACATGCAAGCATATAAAATGACGGCTTATGTTCAAAACAATAGCGGCACTTGACCTGAATAAGGCGATAGCTTCTCTTTTTACTCGCCGTCAATAAAATTACATTATTATGAGAGTAATTTGCAAGAGTTTGCACTTTCTCCTGAATATTATGCGGATGTGAGATGCTCGCATTTTCGTTTCAATTGTGACTTGACCGTGAATTTGTTTACGAAGATGGTTTCTTTTTTATCTTCAGATATTTTAATTTAATCAGTTGATATCTTTACCTACAATTCAAATAATTATTATTTTTAAAGTTCTGTAAAAGTATAATCTTAATACGCGAAGAGCAACTTTGTTTATTCCTCTCCAACATATTTTTGCAAACCCGCAAACTATCGAACTAGCAAAGTTGGCTTTTCATTAACAATCAGCTTGGTACCAGTCTAAACGGGTATTTTTTTAAACCTCGTAACATAGAAGTTTATAGGTTGCACAGCCACAAGCACATTTTATTAATGGTTCTCGTATCAAAGGACCACACTTAAAATATTTCGGTCCTCTTCCTAAAATAAACTAAACAGACAACTCTGTTGTGAGCAGCGGTGGCTCAATGGTATCGGCCCCGACTTACGAGTTGTAGGTCGTGGGTTCGAACTCAGACGAGCGCTTAACTTTTTGTAAATAATTTCATCACCACTGCTCTCAAAACGGTAAAGGAAAACATCGCGAGGACATGTCCTAGAACCAAAAATTCGAAGACATTTGACATCTACCAACCCGCACTGGGCTCGCGTGGTAGATTACAGCCCACTCCCTCTCGAAGAGAGGAGGCCTGTGTCCCAGCAGTGGGAACATTATAGGCTGATGATGCAGAAAACTCTGTTAAAAAACTCCTAGTACTGACATGTTTTCAATTTTATTACAATTGTCGATGGATACAAATTCAGGGCACGTCCGTTTGTACACACCGATCTCGAAAACGCAATATTAGTATTCTTCGTATACACGAAACTGAAAGTTACACTTTTGAGCGAAAGTAAGAGAGCTCGAGTGAAATTGTACATCGATATAAAGTTACATTTTATTTATCGATAAAACGTGTTAACTCGATTACTGCACGACTTTGTAATCTTGCGCGATCGATCGATTCATTAAAGCTTCTGTCGCTTGAAGATAAATAAATAAACGTGTAAAAATAACGTAGTTGGCGGCGCACGATTATTCTTCAGTTTTAATTTTGAATGGGAATAATATTAATGAAGTTTAGTATTCAAAGAGAAGGTAACGATACAATTTAGCCAAATTCGGTGAGCCACAAACTAAGCATCGCTTGTGTCTTGTGGCTCAGGAGTACGATTTTTACAAGGTCATGGTTACCAAAGAATGAGTTCAGGTCTTGATTAGATAAGTAGTAAAGTGAATTAAGTTCATAGTCTACCGCTTTATCATTAAACAAGGAAGAAAATGAATTATTACCACATTTAAAAAAAACTTGATGTTATTTAAATTTTTTTGGAACTTTGTAACTTTGTAGCTAAAAGCAGCGCCACTACTTGCCAAATCACAAAGCGATATGGCAACTATGCCATATCGCTTTGTGATTAGGCCTTTTACTTTTTGTGTGTGCCCTGTGAGTTTAACTAATTATAGTTAAACTCACAGGACACACACAAAAAGTAAAACTAAACCTGCACACACCAGCACCCTAATTACGTAACACACTATCAATCACAATCTGAATCATTTTGAAGAATATTGCTAAAACATTGCTTTATATGTTCGAAAAATTTGTCTGCTCAACAACGTAAATAACGCAATGATTTTTTTATTTTTTATTATTATAAAAACGTTGCCCCACACTAGGAATTTCTCCTGTATTGTGGGTGCGTTTACAAACATTCAAACTCACATACACAAACAGTCAGACCCGGAACAACTACTTGTAGGTAATACAAATATTTGTTCCGTGCTGGAATCGAACCCACGACACGCAGCGCAGCAGTCAATTACTTAACCACTGCGTCAAGCGTGTCGTCAAATGTTGTTGAACTGTCAAAATGAAAGCCATTCCTACTGTTAGTGTGCTACGCTATTACCCCGGTGTTCACATAATCAATAACTATTACATCAAAGCCAAAAGGTATCATTGAACTCTAACTGATGAAATAATGATCCTAATGACGCCACGACCACTCGTTATCTGATGATTCATATGCTATTACGTATGCAAAACATGTTTCAAGCTTATGCTGTCAATAACATTACTTAATGGTCATTATCATAGAGGATTGAGCGCAGGAGATAGTGAACCGACTTCATTCAGATTAGCAAGTTTAAACATAACATATCATCATGCCTTGTTTCCCCGAAGGGTCAGGCAGAAGTATACCTATAGTACTATCAGTACTCTGCATTACCTGACCCATAGATATCCGAACCTGACCCCTCTTACAAAAGGGTCTCGAAGGGTCGGGCAGAAGTGTACCTATAGTACTGTTAGTACTCTGCATTACCTGACCCATAGATATCCGAACCTGACCCCTCTTACAAAAGGGTCTCGAAGGGTCTCGAAGGGTCAGGCAGAAGTGTACCTATAGTACTGTTAGTACTCTGCATTACCTGACCCATAGATATCCGAACCTGACCCCTCTTACAAAAGGGTCTCGAAGGGTCTCGAAGGGTCAGGCAGAAGTGTACCTATAGTACTGTCAGTACTCTGAATTAGCTGACCCATAGATATCCGAACCTGACCCCTCTTACAAAAGGGTCTCGAAGGGTCTCGAAGGGTCAGGCAGAAGTGTACCTATAGTACTGTTAGTACTCTGCATTACCTGACCCATAGATATCCGAACCTGACCCCTCTTACAAAAGGGTCTCGAAGGGTCGGGCAGAAGTGTACCTATAGTACTGACAGTACTCTGCATTACCTGACCCATAGATATCCGAACCTGACCCCTCTTACAAAAGGGTCTCGAAGGGTCTCGAAGGGTCGGGCAGAAGTGTACCTATAGTACTGTTAGTACTCTGCATTACCTGACCCATAGATATCCGAACCTGACCCCTCTTACAAAAGGGTCTCGAAGGGTCGGGCAGAAGTGTACCTATAGTACTGACAGTACTCTGCATTACCTGACCCATAGATATCCGAACCTGACCCCTCTTACAAAAGGGTCTCGAAGGGTCTCGAAGGGTCGGGCAGAAGTGTACCTATAGTACTGTCAGTACTCTGCATTACCTGACCCATAGATATCCGAACCTGACCCCTCTTAGAAAAGGGTCTCGAAGGGTCTCGAAGGGTCTCGAAGGGTCGGGCAGAAGTGTACCTATAGTATTGTCAGTATTCTGCATTACCTGACCCATAGATATCCGAACCTGACCCCTCTTACAAAAGGGTCTCGAAGGGTCTCGAAGGATCTCGAAGGGTCGGGCAGAAGTGTACCTATAGTACTGTCAGTACTCTGCATTACCTGACCCATAGATATCCGAACCTGACCCCTCTTACAAAAGGGTCTCGAAGGGTCTCGAAGGGTCGGGCAGAAGTGTACCTATAGTACTGTTAGTACTCTGCATTACCTGACCCATAGATATCCGAACCTGACCCCTCTTACAAAAGGGTCTCGAAGGGTCGGGCAGAAGTGTACCTATAGTACTGACAGTACTCTGCATTACTTGACCCATAGATATCCGAACCTGACCCCTCTTACAAAAGGGCTCGAAAGGTCTCGAAGGGTCGGGCAGAAGTGTACCTATAGTACTGTCAGTACTCTGCATTACCTGACCCATAGATATCCGAACCTGACCCCTCTTACAAAAGGGTCTCGAAGGGTCTCGAAGGGTCGGCCAGAAGTGTACCTATAGTACTGTCAGTATTCTGCATTACCTGACCCATAGATATCCGTACCTGACCCCTCTTACAAAGAAGAAGAGAGAAGAGCGGTCGGGTTATGCAGGTCACCGACTGTACATATACCCACATTTCGTTTTTTTTTTTTTAAGTTCCTTATAATAGGGGGCGAGCCTATTGCCATCAACCGGGCAAAAATCGAGACTCCGGGCTGCTACTAAGAAATTCCTGATCCAATAACACTTTGCCCGACCTGGGAATCGAACTCAGGACCTCATTCTCAGCAGAAGGCTGGCAACCGCTAGACCAACGTCGAGGTAGTCATGTGACAAGATTAATACTAGACAGAGTTCACATCAAAATTTGTAATTTTCTTTACACATATTTTCAAAAGAAAAGTTTCCCCACGAGTTGCAGTTTTTGAAGGCGACTGAAGTCGTTTTCTAAGTTTTCTTCGTCTACTAAGTACATATTACATTATTATCCAGATAGGTTATTAATTATCTCCTACATTTCTTTTGTTAAATCTTTTATTTTCACGACAACTAAGTCCAAAGAAAGAGTTTAAGAGTATCCGAAGACCTATTGACCAGAAACTAAATGAACAATGGAACAACAAATTACCCTAAACTGGCCCTAAAAACCGAATTACACTAAATATTATCCAACACCTTTGTTCCCACTGCTCCACTGACATACAGACTCACAGAACAGTTATTTTTACTCATTAATTCATTACCATGTGCCTTTGAGTCGGATAGCCAGAGACAAAAGACCAACGGTAGGTGGACACGCTTCGGTAGTAACTTGATACAGTCTTCGTAATATTTTAGAAAGAGGAAGCAACAGTTTTTCCGACTACAAAAAAATAACTTTAATTATTGTTAAGGTTACCGTACCCAAGGGGTGAAAACGGTACTTTTTATTTAAGGCGAAAGAGTGAGGGTAGCCCGCGAAATTATTTTTTTTGCAATTTGCAGGACTGTATCAGGTTATATGTTGATCTAAATATGATTCGCGGCCGTATCTAATATTTATTTATAGAATTATAATCACAAAAATCATCAATACAACTCTCTTATTTCATATTACCCTATTGAATGACTATTTCATGAAATCATGACATTTGAGGCCAATTCTAACTTAGGGTGTTGTATTGCTGATTATAATGATTATAACTCCGTGAAGCCATATTTCTTACGGTCGCAAATAATATTTTAATCAACATACAACCTGACACTTACCTGCAAATTACAGAAAACGTAAGAAAATTTTAATTTCGCAGGCTACCTTAGCGCAACCCCCGCGCCGCGCCGCCGTCTCTGTCTGTCAGGGCTGTATCATTGAAATCGTATCTAATAGGTAGCCCTAGCCAAATTGTTATTTTATACAAAGGTCACTTTTAAGTAAAATACAATAATTGGGGAGTTCGAATTTGTTCCAGGTTAATGACAATACGCTCGCCCCCTATTACATGGGACTTAAAAATAACTAGCAAAATGTGGGTATACCTACAGTACTATAAGTACACCACTGCCATACCCTCCAAACAAATACTGGCGTGATGTTACGTTATATTGGCAGCATTTCAATACTTCACACGAATTCTGCAACACAAGCAATTTATTCAAGCAATTTCCTAACGGAATCCCGTCAAAACCTCCCGACGGCAGCAGAGCCATAAACCAATCCTTTCTCTTTTAGTTTCCGTGGTACACAATGGTATTGCAGACGTGTGGCTGTGCGGAGAAAGCACGCAACAATAGCGTGTGAGGTGACATATCGAAACCAATCTGTAACATGGGTTGGGAGATGGGGTGGAGTCGGTGTTTGTTCAAAAATATTTAACTAAATATAGGACATACCTACCTAGATTTGTAATGGCCAGTATGTGGATGACAGTTGAGTCACTTTCATGTATGCCCACATAATTCGAATCAAAAATGTGTTAGATCATAAATCAGCAAGCAGTATGAAGATCTCCTGAAAACGCGACCCGCAGCGCAAAATCCCATATTTCATTCAGTTTTAGGACAATAGTAGTTCTATTGGAACAGTACCATTATCTAATGGGAATCAGAAAATATATGAAATCAGTCTTATCTCGACCATGCGCAAGCAGATTGCAGCTCTGTGTAAAACCGTGTGATGACGTGAAAAACTAAGAGTGTGGACGTCCATGGCTTAGAATACATATACGTGCATTTATATTAGTTTCAATTACGAGTCAAACATTATTTATTTATTTGGGATCACCAACTAAGGATACACATATACAATATAAATTAAAATAACAAAACTGAAAAAAAAAAACAAAAATCAAAAACCGAAACAAAAAACAAATCGAAACAAAATAAATCGAATCAATAACCTAGAAGTCTTTATAATTCAACAAAAAACATACAAAAAATATAACTTTATTTGAATAGTGCAACAACTCTATGCCACTAATGTCCATCTGTTCCGATCTACACAGAGCGGCGCGAACCGAAGCGGAACTGTTGCCTCATAGCGACCATTTTCACTATTCCGCTATTGCTGTTATTTATTATTATAAATCAGTAAAAGGACTGTTGTTCGTATTTCGTAGGCTTCTTACCTAGGTTAGAGGCCTATAAAATACAAACAACAACAACAATTCTTTATTATTATCCTGTGTTATTTTATACTATTATTATTCTCGTGGCTATTTTTAAACTGATTTCTTTCTTATTCAGTTATTTCCATTCAAAATATGGCAATGACGCTGTCAGAAAAATAATAAGGTACAAGTAAAAATCAACCATAAGGTACTTAATATTTATTCCTTGACTGTACAAACAGACCGATCTATAAAGATAAACCGTGCAGCTTTTCGGATGGATGACCGATCGATTCACGTAGAAAACTCTGTTTATCTGGGAGTGTTCAGAGTTAAAAAACAAGCTAGAATATGTGGGAAAACATGAGAACTGCTACCACTACAGCAGTCCCTAAGTACTGATTTTTTTAATTTTGTGGAGCAAGCAGCCGGTCCACCTAATTGTAAGTGGCTTTCATCGCCTTTGGACGTCTCCACGTACTTTATCATCCTAAAAATAAACTCAGCGTGATCAGGACAAGTCCAAATTGTTAAGATTACATAGGATCATTGTGTTTAGCATAATCAGCCCATAATGTTGCCACTGCGGGGACGCAGGCCTCCTCTCGGTGAGAGGGAATGGGCCGTCCGTAATCCACCACGCGGGCCCATTGCGAGTTGATAGATGTCACATGTCTTCGAATTTCTGGTTCTAGGACATGCCGGTTGTTCACGATGTTTTTCTTGACTTCAGTGGTGATGAAATAATTCACACAAAGTAAAGCAGTTGACTGGCTTCGAACCTTCAACCCACAAATAGTAAGTCGCGGCCGTAACTACTGGGCCACCATTGCTCCATATTTATGTTTGGTCATCATTAAATAAACCAGTTTTCGACCTGATACCTACATTTTTAGAGACATTCCAGATTGAATTAAACAACCTGTTCTATAAATGTCCAATTGGTCGTCTAGCCTAAGCTTCAAAATAGGCCTTCTGCTGTTACACCTACGCTGATGACCGCATTTAAAAACAATTCGATAGGAGATGAGTCTTTCCATCTATAGAAAAGCTAAAATTTTTTTTTTCTGAACACTTTGAAACAGAAAAACACCTTATTTGAACCTGCAACTTAAATCAAGTTACTAGTCAATGTGACCTTGAATGTGGACTGAAAGAAAACTCGAGCACCTGAAGTTTGTTTTACTGATAATACTGCAAACTTAATTTTTGCCTTCAGGCCCTGCTGCTAAAGGTTGCCAGAATAAATAAATCTAATAATATACTACTATCCATAGTTTTCGAGTTATCTTCAGCTGTGATTTTTTGTTCTTGTGTGTTGAAAAAGTCAGATTATTTTTATTAAAGATTCCAACTCTCCTGACTTTTCATTTCGGAGTGTAATCATGACAATAAATTGCTACCTAAAAATCCTAAAAGTATACCCTATATCCTGCAGACTCAAAATAAAATAACCAGGAAACACAAGGACGAAACTCTCACTCCAAATCATAGACACAACAAATCTATTACAATTACAACAGGCAGACTACAAAATAGTTACACTAAAAACAGCATCGCAGGATACATGTGCCCGATCCCACGACACCAAACAACGCGAGTACATATAGATAGTTTTTATTTAGTATGACATTAACATTTTAATTGAAATGAAAGTAAAATCCGCGGCTAAAACAAACAGCTGACACAGTTTGGGAAAATAGTTTTTACAATTCCGAATTGCAATAGACTAGTGAGGGGATGTTGTCGATAGAATGTTTGTTAGTTTAGTTATAATAATGTTGGATAAATAATTTCATTCTTATGATTTTAAATCTGTCCGAAGATGTTTTTTACGAAAGATTTATTTTGGCCATTAGAAGCACACATAAAATGTAGAATATTCACGCACAAAAAAATATTATAAGAGTGAGAGATTAACAAAAAAGAGTCCTACTTCCCTTCATGCCCAAAAGCCCTTTCAATGATTGCGTCATTCGATTTTTTTTAAATAAAATAAACTCATGGCGTATGTTCTAATTTTACAAAAAAAAAACAAAAAACCATTTAATAAAAAATATACAACTATCGATAGAATCGCAACACTATCTAACACTTTGTTCTGTATCTGTTGCACTAATCCGCGCAGTCGCATGCCGCGAAACCACGCGAACTGCCGCTTGCAACCACGCGGTAACTACCGTAAATAAATACGATACAACTTTTAAAATTCAAATAAAACTCCTCAACAAATAGGCCGTAAGCATGTAATTTCCTTTGCCTAAAAATCCTAATTTATGGTAGCTGTCACTGACGCGCGGAAAATTTAAGAAAATGGCGGACTTTTTGAAAACATTTATTGTTGTTTGTATTTTAAAGTTCTATAAAATGTGAAGTTATTTTAGTTGTTAGTTAGTGCATTTATGTAAATATGGTGATGTACTGGAGGAAAGTGATACTGGCTGCTGCCTTGTTGTCTGTTTTGGATGTCAGCAGCGAACAATTTGGGAATGATGTAAGTTTTTAATATTTTTTTTTATTCTTAACAAAAAACCTTATAAATGTTTAATTGGGTTAACTTTGTTTTACATATTTAAATAAACAGTTGCTGAGCTAATAACTCAAAGGTTATAGTTAGGTAATGGTATTTTTTTACAAGGAAATTGATATTTTATCAAAATAAACAAACAACTCGCTGCAATTTGTATCATAAACACATTGACGTAAACATTATAAAATCCAGTCCACATTTAGCATCATTGACTTGATTTTCTTTTATTCTACTATTTTGTTTGTTTACTTTTTGCAATAACCTGTTTGACTGCGTAGGACATTATGTGTTAATATCAGTTAATATCAGAAGCTAACAATAATAATATTGAATATAATTATAATATCGGCCTTTTAAACATTTTCACAAACGACGTAAAACCTATTACCATGGATTCAGTATATGATTCTGGACCTCACCGCTGAAATTAGTCATCGGTTATTAAAAAAAATATAGCTGTTCCGTACATTTTGACCGCGTAGGTATTGCACTTTTGTAGGAAACAACAGTTTTTTTTTTTAAATAACCGTTGATTAATTTTAACGCTGGGGAGTCCAGAATACTGCATCCATGGTAACAGATTGTGCGTCAATGTCCCTGCCACCTTATATAGATCTGTAACAAGTATTGATCATCACGAAATCGCCAAATAGCAGTGACCAAACGGACACATAAGATCAGAATTTCCCACGACATTTTTCTTCACCGTAGGTCAGTAACATCTTACATAAACTAGAATCTAGCATCCTGACCCTCCTGTCCTTATCCCGATTTATTTTACACCTGTGCAAGTATGATTTTTTCTTTCATATATTTCTATCAACGTCATGGCAATGATTATTTTCTGGCATCTCATCTCTTGCACCCATATTTTTTTTTCGGCCTGCATTTTTCTTATAGTTTTTCGTTTTTCTTTTGTGAGTTTGAATGTTTGTAAACGCACCCACAATACAGGAAAAATTACTAGGGAGAGCAAAGTTTAAAAAATAAAAACCTCTTTTTCGTCACAGATGGCGACGATCAGACAATTTTATCTAAAATAAAAACTTCACGGTAGATATAAGGTACAACTGTATATCATAATAAACCATTAGGTATAATTCCAGCTACCGGAATAGCCCATAAACTCGCGTAATTACAATTTGGTTTTATCTTATGTAATCTAGTTTTTGTGTACTGGATGTTACTTGTTTTTCGCCTGTCTGTTTGTCAGTCTATTACCTTGCCATTATCCTTGTTTTGAAATATGATTTTTTACCTAACATTAGCTAATGTATCGTGAGATGAAACATACTGCGGCTTTTTCTAGGTATCTTAGGCTTTATCGTGCGTGTTTCCAATTGTCAAATTATGAAGACAGATTAGTGGTCATCTTATCTCATCTCTTCGCAGCCTATTTTTTTTTTCGAATTATGTGTCGTCACTGTTCCAATAATATTAAAGTCTCTTCGGATGTTGTTTTGACCTATTATCTTCAGTAGGAAAACTAAGAAAAATATGTCATGAACTTCGAATACAAAAATCGGTAAAACGTAACGAAGTCAATTTTTTCACAACACACTACTTAAAAATTCAGGTAGCACCGCGAAAAACAGAAGAAATCCTGTTTTATAAGACCAAAGGCCTGACTCCAAAATTAGTATTCTATTACCATCTCCGAGTACAATCGTAAAATCTATCAGATAAAGTTCGCAGTACATTTAAATTCAACAATCGTAAAGCGCGGTTGTAAAATTGTAGAGCATTTTATTTCAAGTCTACATACATACATACGAAAGTTGCTAAAAAGGAAGCTTCAGAAATCTTTTATGGTATCGTCATGTCTGTCTTTAAATGTCTCGTGTTCAGCGGTTGCCCGATACAAGAGCAAGCATTTAGACCTGTCAAGTAACCCTATATGAAATAGATCCTATAGAATTACACTTTGATAAAGATCAAGAACGGTAACGGGAAAAGACTGGATACGAGTATCTAATAAAGAGTTTTGTAGGTAACTTGTTATTTTAGTTAATACTTATGCTTTTAATTGTCCCAATAACCGACAAATTCCATCTTCTAATGTAGCGAACAGTCATGAAAATGTCGTGATCGCCCACGGCCTTGTGTCTCATGCACGAGGTTCTGAGATGAAATCCGAGCAAGTACCAATGTGACTTTTTAATTTCATAATATGTACTTTCTGAGTTTATCTTGGGCATTACTGACATTGGTGAAGGCAAACATCGTGAGAAAACCTGCACCCTAATTACGTAACACGCTATCTATCGCAATCTGAACCATTTTGAAGGATATTGCTGATCCATTGCTTCATATGTTCGAAAAATGTGTCTGCTCAGCAACGTAAATAACGCAATGGATGTTGTTGAACTGTCAAAATGAAACCCATTCCTACTGTTAGTGTGTTACGTAATTAGCCCGCTGGACTTATAGTCAATATAAATCTGATATCGCCAACCCGTCTTGAGCAAGCGAAGCAAACGAAATTCCCAACATAAGTACGCTTGGTAATCAATGCTCATGCTTTCTCTGTATGAGAAGAGGCCTTTGCCCTGCAGTGGAACAATAGTAGGCTGGTATTATTAATTTAGAAAACAAATGACCATTGGACACCAAGCGTACGCATATTCGGAATTTCAGATCAGAAAACCCGAGTTTTCTCGCGAAGTTTTGTTTTTAAATGAGATGCATAAGTGGATACTAATCATGCACGTTAACTTTACATGTAAGGTTTATAACACGCAACCAGCTACTGAAAAAATCTGGTTCACTAAGCATAAACCAACATGACATGACAGAACCTGCAAAAAAGAATCAGTATTGCTTCTAAAGTTGTTGTAACTTATGAGTAAACATTGTTATTATATCCTAAGCACGTCCTAACTTAATCCATGGAGGCACGCATATTATTGTCAGAATAACACTGTCCGATCCCGGACTTTCTCGTAATATGGCAGACTTTCATTATTAAGCCCAGTCACGTCCTATGAGAATTACATAATATCGTTTATAGAGGTTCCTTTACCTTACCTATTATAAGTACTTCGTGATAGAGCTTTATTGGCAAAGTTGTGCTACATTTAAAAGCTTTATTGAAAGTGGAGAATTGATTGAAAACAAAAAAAACTAGATACCTAATGCCATTTCTGAAATCTTCAGCTACAGTGTGGACTCGGATATCTATGGTGTGGACCGTGACGACATCGCCAGAGGCATAAAATTTAAAAGAAATACCTTCAAATATGGCGGTGTTTTCATCGGTAACTAATACTATGATGTATTGCTTAAAATAATTCATGAGATTGATTTCACAAACAGGAACACACATCTTGATCGATCACCAAAACAAGAAATTCGCGTGAATTTCCATTTCGATCGAGGTTTAGCATTGGCGACATAACTCACAGGGACGCCACAAGCGAAAAGTTTCCAAATTACCTTAGCAACAAATCAAACCAATTTACCAACCTCGTTCATGTCAAGAACCTCATGTGGGCAGCGCTTAGATACTCGTAAAACATCCTGACGTAATCCTGTTACTGTACAGGATTATCCTTAATAGCATGTAGGCAGGAATTAAGGCTAAAATCACGACCGGTAGCTGTAAACTAGCCTTTTCGCTAATCTAGCCCAATCCGGGGTCACGGTCATTGATACAATGACAGGAATTTGTTGAGAATTTCGTCGGTGGCAACCTTGACATGAGTTCAGTTGGTGACATTCTGGTACGCAGTCTATATTGCCGTCGAGTTTTAGTACTAGTTAGCTTTACTTGGTCAAATGATGAGTTGTTAAAGACTGGTTTGACTTATTGAGATGGAGTGAGTTTTCCCTAAGGTACTATTTTGTAAGTTTTTTTTTTAAATTACTGTCTCACGGTCTCGTCTACCTATATAAAGCCTGTAAAGTATAATGATAGATCGGTCTCAAGTTATGTCTTAGGTATTTTTGAATTATTGGAATCCATCTTTTTTTTTTTGAGATGTGTTTGCTCTTAACTCTAGTCTAGGTCAGAGATGACAGAGACAAAGTCGACGATAGAGTGAGCTTACCCAGAAGAAGCATGTTCACTCTCACTTTAAAGAGATTTGGGTTGTATGCGTTCAGAAATACAGACGCAGGTAGAGAGTTCCACTCTTTTGCTGAAAAAACACAAATCTCCCTAAAGAAAAACCAAGCCAAATCTGGGACAGCATTTTTTACAAAATTGATTAAATCAATTAGTCCCAGTTAGATTTCTTTACCATGAGAAGCTAGTCTTCCGTATAGAAATGTCAAAGCATTGCTAACTTTTGCAAGGCCAATTACCAATTCCACTGTTTTGTCAGCAATATTATGGACACCGTCTTGACGTTGGTCAAAAGGTTGCACATTCAGTCGGAAGTTTTGAGGAGACGAAAACACTTCATGTTTGGCTAAATTACGTAACTTGGGTTTAAATCTTAGGACATGAAATCCATTGGTTGGATTGAGATAAAGCTACTTGATTATTGTGGTCCAAATTAAATCTTACTTCTTTTGCTTTCTCTATTCCTATACTTCCTGTGGTCAGGTGTGATCTGACCAAGATTATCTCTGGACTTTAAAAGAGACTGTGACCTCTGAGTTTGTTTCGGACTTTCTTCTCAGAGTAGTCATATAGAAAACGCCGACCTCATCTAGTTTGAAAAATATGATTGACGTGTAAAAGTGTTTGTACAAACCTACTTACAGAAATAATTTATCATTTGTCAGATCAATAATACCTGTATGTTGTTTGTCTTCCAATTTCCTCTCTCAGCCGACGCCATTGTACTGACAATGGCGTCATGCTTTCCTCTCACATGAAAAGTATATGCAATTTATTTCCATTGATTTAAAAACCAAATAGTCCCAGGATTTTCAGTTGTGTACAAGTAATTAGTATTTTATTACAGTAGATTACTGTTATTATGTCCCAGTCATTTTTCACAAGCGATTGCATTAGTTATGTGAAACTATTCATTCATTATGTTGAGTTATTTCTAGGCTAAATGATAATCTACGTAAAAATCTGTGCGGTGCCGTAAAAATGGTCTTAAGTTGAATTAAATTGTGGTTAAACAATATCTTTCTTGTCTTTGTTTAGATTTTTAGAATGGATTTTTGGATCGAAGTTCCTTATCGCACGGTACGGACTTGGCGGATCGGGGCTAGGCGAAAAAAGTGTAAGTATTTTTCGTCACGAGTTTCCGTCTAACCCTTTCTTTATTTGTTTGTTTTGGTTGAACGCGCTAATCTCAGGAATTACTGGTAGGAATTGAAAAAATCTTCTTGTGTTGGATAGTCTATTTATCGAAGAAGGCTTTAGGCTATATAACATCACGCTTCGACCAATAGGAACGGAGCATAAATGAAAAAAGTTTTGAAAAAACGGGAATTAATTATTCCTTTTGAGAGCTTTTATTGTGTACGCTGCGTAAACGGTTAAAGTTACGCAAAAATTATGTATGACGGAATTGTTCCCCTTTAAAAGTTCAAGAAAAAAGTCGACGACGGCATATGTATATCCTTTAAGGTTGACTCAATATAATCCTTTTTATGGTTATCTAATTTTTTCTATGGATGTTCTAAATATATACCAAAGGAACTTCGTTCCAACCGAGTGTTCTACGACACTCACGCATTTTATATTATCTTAAGCACTCGCCATTCGCAAAATAAAAAAATAAAAAAATTGTCGAACTATTGTAAGCTTAAAAGTAAGAATCTGATAAAGTACAATGGTTCAATAAGTCTATTTACCTAATAATTGTATACGAACATATAAGGACATAAGAAAATATTGCCTTAAAGTTTTGTTATAAAGGGTCGCAAAGCAAAATAGCAGAAAACAGAAGAATTCATTCTCTTCTTCAAAGTCCTAAGTTGAATAGGTATTTACTATTTATAGCATAATTCGTAATGGATATCAAACTAATGCGTATAACCCGATAATTGAAGGCTATCTTGTAAATCTGCATGAAAAGTTATATCATTTTAATAATCCATGGCCGATCCATGAGAAATACTATTTGAAGATATTATTTAATATTGAATCCATTTAGTTAGTCATTAAAACCGCGGGGTATAACTGTGTAATATACTAACAGTAGGAATGGCTTTAATTTTGACAGTTCAACAACATTCATTGCGTTATTTACGTTGCTGAGCAGACAAATTTTTCGAACATATGAAGCAAGGGATTAGCAATAGGCTCAAAAAGATTCAGATTGTGATTGATAGTGTGTTACGCACTTAGGGTCCCGGAATATGGGCACGCCACAATTGCGGCGGTAAGTTCCCTCTTTGAGGAATGGCTTGAGAGGCGCCACGGAGTCCTCACCTTCCGCCTGACGCAGGTCCTCACCAGACATGACTGTTTTGGGAGGTTCCTGTTTCGAATAAGGCGGGAGGAAACTCCCGGGTGTTACCATTGTGTGGATCGACCGGAGGACACGGTGGAGCATACGGTGGAGGTCTGCCCGGCTTGGGCGGGGCACCGCCGTGTCCTCGTGGCGGCGATCTCTCGCGTCCAGCCCTGGTCCGGCCATGGTACGGAGCGAGAGGGAATGACAAGCCGTCACCTTCTTCTGCGAAGCAGTAATGCTCGCGAAGAAGGAGGCGGAGCGCGTGAGGGAGAAGCAATCGTTGCGCCTTCACGCCCCTAGCCGCCGCAGGAGGTTACACCCTGGGCGTCGGGAGTCAATAGCCGACTCCCAGCCACCGTAGGCGCAGGCTTGCGGACGGCGAGCAATGGGCAGCTCGCCGTACGTTAAGGACCAGGCCCGGGTCGACGGCGCGTCGTGTTCCACGCGCGCTTTAAAGAGATGTTAGCAACATTGACGGGTCCGATGGGGCCGATGCCTGCCGGGGTCGCGGATTGTTCGAAAGAGTTACCGTGGCCCTGGCGCACAGGCAACTGAAGGAACACGGATGGATTTTAGTTAGTAAGAGTCTGACACGCCCTTCCGCTCCACCCAGAGCGGGAGAAGTCATTTAAAGATTACCCACCAAAAAAAAAGCGTTACCGTGCTGGGATAAATATCATCTTCAGTCACCTACAAGTGCTAAACATCAACCTCTTTGTTATACGAGTACCTAGGTAGGTAAATTGCCACAAGAATATTTTGGCACCTGAATTATTGTCGGTAAACATTTGTGAAATTGACACAAAACTTGTATTGAAAAAATAAGATGGCGGCATAAGTTATTGGCCCCGCGACAAATGATCCTTGTACTTCTCTACAGTCCATTTACAGTTATTTTACATTACATTTACATGTGACAGCAGCAACCCAATAGCAAATTGTATCGAATAAAAAGATCATTGTTAATTTGACAGACTTGTCAATGGCAGCAACCCAACAGCAACTTTATTACAACGGCAATAAAGATCACAGTGATTTTGACAGTGATGCATACTCAGAACTACATACAGTCCGTATGTGGTTAAAATTCGTACCAAACATAGTAATTTCTCTTTAAAAAATTGTGTCAAAGGTGTGGCGGCATCTACAACGCCACATGCGAACTACGCAAAATACTGACGTCACGTAAAATCCTGCATCGCGCAAGCAGAGTTTACTGCACAACTAGCATATAGCGCAACACCTCGACATCAATCGTCGGGCAGTTGCCCACAAGACACGACACCCTTGTGGTCGGAGAATTCTTCCTTTTCTATAGAAAATGAGTGAACTTTATACCCTCTTCCTCATACCTCTTAAAGGTATTTATTTAAATAAATCAAATAGGATTTACCTATTACAGGAACGATCACCAATCATAGTAACATTTATCATTTAACTGCCCACTCTAAATAGTCGTTATAATTATAATTTATCGGTAATGGTAAACTCCTTGGAGTGTTATAGCAAAGTTGAAGGTCGCATGGTCTTAGGCCGCTTACATTTACAAATTACTATGCACTGTGTCCATTTCTAGGGTCTCTAGACTGTATCTATATGGTAGGACTTTTTGTGTGTCTACCTCAATATATTTTGTAGCCTCAGCATTAACAGAGTACCGTAATTAATCCATAAGGCTGTTGACAACGATAATGTCATCCTATCAAAGGCACTGATTACACTTTGCACTTGGAAAGCTGCAGTGTCAATAATAATCTTTTGTCCATTTGCCATGCATGGTGATTAAGCAATTTTTTAAGAGCAAACCAAACCCAAATAATAAAAAAAAATCTCAAGAAAAATTTCTCAATGAAATCCAGTAAATAAAATAACGATCTATTGCTGAATATGAAGTCAAAGTCAGCACTTTTGAACGTCAAAATTTACAAAAAAAATTGATTGATTCTAGTTGGCCCTTCCAAAAGGTAGTTTCGTATGCAGAAGAATGGGCAAGAACCGCCACAGTTACTCTTTTTAAATGTTTTACAATTTTTTATATACAAAATATAAACTTTAGCAAAACCATTTTTTTTGTGTAATAGTCATAATAAGACGATGATCACGAATTTACATTTACAGGTAGTCGTAACCTTACCAATAAAATAACCATTTCCATCCATTAAAATAACAATATGGGCAGTTTGCTTCACAAAATAACAGTGTTTTCCTGTTGCTTAACTTCAAAACAGACTTCTGCTGACGTCTGGACAAGCCAACAGAATTCTAAAGATAGAATTGTTATTCCCAACCACCATTCTCGATGCTTTATCAGCTGAAATTGCAATTTAGTAGTCTGCAGATCGGCGATAATCTGAATATTTTAACCAGAAATACAGTCCATTTGATACATTCGTGGCTATGATGTTTTTGTAAGATAAATACTTAGTGTCAAGTCAAAATGAATGAAAATTTGCCAAAAATCATCACCAATCGACAATCTTTGAATTCGGTTATACGAGATTTTGCATCGTACACCCCATAGATATCCGTGGTACACCCAGTACAACTACCAATATGGTAACAATTTTAAGCAGCCAAAACGATTCAAAAATGGCAGTCAGCATTAATAAAGAAAGAAAATACATTTATTTGCGGTAAACATGACGCAAAGAAAAAACACACAAATACAAAAAATAACGAGTTGGGGAAAAATATGCGTCACATTCACGCAAAACGGCAATCGCTCAGCATAATGCTACGACCCTATGCGAGACAGAGCCCCAGCGCTGGTTTTCAGCGATAGCCGGCGCTGACGTGATGACGTCAACCAGTGCAGCATACGAAAATTAAAAATTAACATTAAAAATAAGAAATAAAATAAATACACTATAACCTAGTTCAAAAAGTATATAAACATAATATTTATAACGTGGTAACATTCCGGGGAAACGACTCATACGCCGCCGGGCTTTAATGATCTGTGCGCGCAGCTGTCATAAAACTGTAGGTTTGACATTTTGACTTATTGATTAAACAATAAATATTATAAAACATGGCGCATTATGTAATGAATGTTATGTTAATACAAATACTTGCACAACATTTCCACAAATCCAACACAAATCACAAGATCTTGACAATAATCATAAGAAAGAAACAGTACTTAACATTGAAATACATGCAGTAGAAATACATAATATAGAAGAATCTAAGCGTGCAGACGATGTCGCGAGTAAAAGTTAGTGGCCAGTGCTGTGAACGTGCGAAGCGTTCACGGTCTCAACCCAGCAGCTTTATGGTTATTTTATTCCAATTATTTTACTAAAGTCACGTCTGGATTGTTTTGATAAACATTTATCGGTGGATAGTATTAGAAGCCTATGAATCTTCGAAAGAGATTTCCATGTGTCTGCAGTTTTTATTTCAATTCGAGAAGTTAGCTTCTGGTTTCTACGTCTTTATACATTTCTTCTTATTTTCGAGGTTCAATTGGAGATTCTTTGGTGGTAGCAAGAGAACCGTCTTCGAAATATTTTACATATTACGTACATTAATAATCTCTAAAAATCTCTAAAATTGGAAAAGAAAAGTAGGTACATAAATTAATACAATGTTTTTTTTCTGGGGAATGGGCCATTAAAATGCAAAATGATACCTACCTGTACTACTTTATAATCCCTTATATGACACTTACGCGAAAAAAATGGCCCTAAAAAAACATAACTTAAGCTACTTGAATATATTATGTCCATGCACAGTGCACACATGGGTGTGCACTGTGCATTATAAACTATTTTATGTAAACAAGCCTTAGCAATTCGCGTTTATTTACTGACAGCTAAATAAATGTGGCGTCAAATTCTTTAAATGAGTTTTAATGCTAATTTGGTTGTAGTTAATGCGTAATTTAGCGTTTTTGAGCAACATAGCAACGCGCTTCTCCTTAATATGTAATTAGAAAGAGCCATATATCAGTCACGGTTTGAACCCTTAAGAAAGTTAACTGTTAATTCGAAATCAAAATAAACTTTACCTACAATTACGCAGAATTGTGCAGACAATTACTGCAAATCTCTGTCATGCTTAAGCCAATATTTGACAACCCTATCTAATTTTCGTTAACTCAAAAACAGCACTGTAACGCAACAATAATTTCACAAAACGTTTTAAATTTGTGTCGTTGCACTCAAAAATCGTTGCTGAGGTTCAAATTAATTACCATGTTCATCGTTCTGTCACGAGCATGTCAGCAAACTGGCTTCAAATGGCTCAAAATTGCGAAGTTATCACGACATGCCCTAGAGAATCACGATAATAATTCTTTGTCAACTTATGAATAAGTGCTCAGGTAGACGAGTTACTTCGGAAGCAGAGCGCACCATGGTGAGAAAATAAGTAAGCCAAGTCGAGAACCTATTCGTCTGTAGGTTTATAAATCAACGCATTTTAATCAAACTTGCAACGTTTTCTATAATAAACAGTTACAAAGATTTAGACAAAATCGTGAGTACAACACTCCCATATTAATCATATTTACTAGTTAAAACGTAGGAAGTACATCAATATAATAAGTATGTATTGTTGGTATCTACAGGTCACGTTCAAATTGATAGATTTAAATTAAATCCTTAAGCCCATAAATTCAACCAAAGCATTAATTAAATTCATCATTTACTACTGCATCGGGCGATTAATTTCAAGGTATCGAATCAAAGCATATTGTGTGTGATTTTACTACCGCGTTTACTTAAAAAATACGACAATATGTGGTTGTAATTATGTTGGTAAACTACCAACATAATTCGAATTAACCATACATAATTAGTTAGATAATCTGAGAAAAAATATGAATAAGATATTTATCGTCACGCGAGGCATGAAGGGTCATATGAAGGAAGCAAACAATTTAAAAATTGAATTCAAATAATTTTATGTTAATTATACAAGCTAAAGTATGAGACATTGTGAAGATACATGACTGCAGTAAATTCTATAATCTCTTCATATTTTTCGAATGAAAAGGACCACTTTGCAAACTAGACTCTACGCTTCAACCAGCTAACACCGAAGCGTGCATCACAAATGAAAATATCGAAGCATTCCGTGCATCGCCGCGCTAACATCTCACACTTAAGGCCATTTAAACCTTAGAGAGAAACCCACATGACAACCGAAGCATTGAGCTCGTGAAATTATCACGCAAACAATGGTAGTTGACTGATATTGTCCATGGCTGCTAAACTAGGCTCTGGTTAAAATGTGGAGCGTTTCACAGATTGATAATAATATAATGTGTGTCATTTTAATGTGAGAATTTTGGTTGTTTGTGGTCGTTTCGTTGATGGGTGACGCGTCGTTTTAATGCGAGAATTTTGTTCGTTTGTGGTCGTTTCGTGGATGGGTTGACCATCTTTGCATACCAATTCCCTCCCGTGCCTCGGAAAGCAGTTGGTCCCGGCTGTCATTCGTAGATCTTTGACAGTCGGATCGTCAGAAGCCCGAAAGCCTGCCAACCAGTCTTACCAAGGGGTATCCAGTAACTGGGTTGTGGACGTCAAATACGCAGTCGTTCCATGTAAAATAGTATTGTTTAGCTACATCCGGTTAGACTAGGAGCCGATCCAACATATCTGAGAAAAGACTTGGCAGATGGTGTGATAAACCGTGTTAGGTTGGTCCTCAGAAGGTGGAAAAAAATCGATAATATGGTGAGAATGACGTGCTTGCAAACACTAGAGAGCAAATTTCGTTGATCAACAATGTTTTAAACAGATAATACATACTTAGGTAAGTATATTTATTTTTTAAAGTTCTTGTCGTAGGCATTATACCTACATGCCATTTTTTTTTTTTGAAAATAAAGCAATGATTATGGATTCATGTGTTATCAAAGAAAAAGCTCTACATGCCTAAAGCACGTGAGTCTTTAGATTTAAAGGCATCCTATTCAAAAGCTATACTTTCTCAGTATTTTCATATGCCAAATTATCATCATCGCCATCTTCCTGCCCTTGTCCCATTTTACTTGGTGTCTGTGCAACAAGTTTTCTTCCTTTTATTCTATTCCTGTCAACCGTCACGCTATCATTCACTCCCTTATCCTTCATATCATTCGTCACACGATCCATCCATCTTTTGTTTTGTCTGCCCTCTCCATCCATCAACATGTACATTTTTTTTTCACTTTCTTATGCTAAAACATCTCTTCTTAATTCTCCATCCAGATAATTTTAAATAAATTCGTTCTAACAATACTTTTGAGTACCAGATTGCAATCATAATGATTGCACTTTCGAACTTTGCCCGTTGCTTTGGAACTTGAAGTCACGACTCACGGCCATTGATCGAAAGTTAGAGAGTTTAGATACCTATTTACCTACCTCAAAATTTTTCAAACGAATTAACAAATTATTAATTTAATTATAAAACGGAAATTATGTCGGAAATTATCCCACGGGAATGTGCTACCCGGACAAAAAGTAGCCTATATCCTTCCCCAGGATGCCATCTATCTCCTCCTCCAAATTTTATCGAAATCCTTTCAGTGGTTTAGGCGCGAAAAGACAGAGTTACTTTAGAATTTATAATGTTAGTATGGATTGAGTAAGGTTAGCACCTTACTGAAATTGGTTTCTATTATATCCCAATCTATATAGATAGTTGGTCTTATTGTATAAAACTGTAAAGCATATTTTGTCACGAATCTTTCAGTCGGTTTTAAGTAACTAAAATTCTTTGTGCAATGGTAATTTGTAATCGTTGGATGTTAGTTCATTTCAGAGATGACAAAATGCTGTTATAAAAGCCAAGTAATTGTCTGGTGCTGTAAGAATAAATTGTCGACCTAACTTTGTTGACGACGCTATATTATGAGCTAAGCAAGCCTATTTACAGCGTTAGGACTTGGGCTTTCCCTATGTTGTGCCACAAGTCACAAAACTCGGATTTTATATTTCCCAGCCCTGACCGCTAACAGCGGGGCATAATACAGGAAAAAAAAAATACCAGTGCGCAAACTGTCACCATGAATTCAGCATATAATTCTAGACCCCCTAACGTAGAAGTTTTACGTCGGTTATTAGAAAAAAAATTGTTGTTCCATACATTTGAAAGAAAAGAAAGATAAATATTTTATTTGGGACACAGGAAATCCAAACATTAAATATAAAAGAGGAGCATTTTGACCGCGTAGGTATTGCACTTTCTGGGTCGCGGATTCTTCGAAAGAGTTACCGTGGCCCTGGCGCACAGGCAACTGAAGGAACACGGGTGGGTTTTAGTCAGTAAGAGTCTGACACGCCCTTCCGCTCCGCCCAGAGCGGGAGAGGTCATTTGATGATTTCCCACCCAAAAAAGGTATTGCACTTTTCTATAAAACAGCGGAAAGTCAATTTTTCATAACCGACGAAACATTTCTATGCTAGGGGGTCTAGAATCATATCTTGAATTCATGGTTACAGTTTGCGCACTGGTATTTTTTTTTACTGTGACCTATTTACTGCCGAAAGATACCTACTATTAGATATTGAGTATCATAAATAAAGTTGATTGCAAGATTTTAAACCCATCAACAAACATTATTTATCACTTACCTAGTACGCGTAACTCAATGATTTATTGTATTTTCCCATTAAAAGGTGTTAACTAGTTTTTTTACAAAAAAATATATTTTTGGACATAAAATATTGCGAATTCGACCTATTTGACCATGATAAGGTCATGTTTGTTTACACAACATAATGTCAGGGTGACACTTTTGTTATCCAGGTTTCTATAGATAGATAATTTATTAATCTTTTTTCAATAGCCACCTACCTACTCTCAAGCATTTCTTTGAATATTTAAATTAAAATAAATCGTAAGAAAAACAATCCTAACATCTTGTATTAACCTTGTTGGTGTCATGTCGATGGAAAAGGCATACTTAATAGGATTTTAATATATGTATATATTTTTTTGTACCTAATCGTGATTTAGGGAAGGTCACCTAACAAATGTTATCCTACATAAAGCTCATTTCAATAACGATTTACAATATTGACACTAATTTATAAAGGCAATACCTAAAACCTAGGTAAGTATTGGTGAGGTTCTTCAGAAAGGTCAGGTGCGTAGTATTCGCAACCAGCGCGCGTGTATGACTAGATGTATGAACGTAAATGAAGCAAGAGGAGTATGTAAGGATCGTAGCAGGTGGCGTTCTCTAGTTTCTGCCTACCCCCATGGGAAGAAGGCGTGAGTTTATGTATGTCATACCTTTTTTTTTTGGTGGGACACATCAAATAACTTCGCCCACTCTGGGCGGGGCGGGAGGGCGTGTCAGACTTTTACTGACTAAAACCCACCCGTGTTCCTTCAGTTACCTGTGTGCCAGGGACACGGTAACTCTTTCGGATAAACCCGCGACCATCTAGCGGACCTCTTCATGTATGTCATACCTAAAACCGAATAATATGTGTCATGGTAAATAAAACAAAATTTATAAACATTTTGGTACAACCAAGTTACATTTAACAGGTTAGTTAGGTACACAGTTTTTGCCCCTACCAATCAACAGTGATGGAAATAGTAACATGAAAATCCATATACCATTTCATTCTATAACCCGTTCAACGTAAATTGTGACTGACAGGTTTCTATGTGGCAATAACATGTATTTGACAGCTTACCTACGTTTTATCGCCTAAGGTACTTTCGTAAAATGGTCAGTACGACCGCAACGATCTTGGACGAAGGACGAAGTTCTCTGGAAAACGAATCAACAAGAAACTCAAGTGCACAGAGCTATTTTTATAAAACGGTAAATTATCAATAGGATTTAAGAAACTCGTTTACCGCTAGAAGGACACATTGTTAGGCGAAGAAGTGAGGGATAAAAGATTCACTTTATTTGAGCTTAACGTAGAGTCTTTACCTGAGCAGCATCTTGTGCAAGTTGACCTCTCCGCACAGTGGATCGAACAGCTAGTCTGGCACAAGTCACACGAGTTTACACGAGATTCTTACACTCAGACCAAAACGTGTCGCTCCAGATGGCACCAGCTCTAATTGCGCACGCTTCACGCTCAATGTCAACGCACGCCTGCAAACCTGTGACTAATTGTCAAACGGTGCGGGCAAAGGGGCCGGCGCGGGCGGTGATTGTAGCGCAAAACAGTGATAGTGGGTAGGTTAATTGTGTAGCCAGGTTAATTTGCTAGCATGGTGTGTGATGGCAAGGTTGGTGTTGCTGCATTAAGTCTGAAAGTTTAATATTATGATGACACAAATATGAAAGGTAACATTCCGATAAAAACTTGATGGTCTGCTTATCAGTTTCACATTTTTTGTTCAAAGTAATATAGGTCTGTCTTTTAGTTACCTACTACAGATACACAATGAATTCAGTCTATAGACTAACACTACACTAAAGACTAGTAACGAGATCCTTAAGGCAATTTCATTCGATAGAGCACAATCCATTGTATATAACAACAATGTAAATTCAGTTATCTACAGTCACATTATTTTATTGCCCACGATAGCACCTTTGGAACACGCAAATAACTTAAAACACTACACGCATAGTAAAAGCTAACTAAGAACTCCAAGTAATGAAACTGCGATGCTCATAAATGATGCGAATCTATAATTCGTATCAAAATTCAGTCTTATCGATGAATATGATACGTACATTCTACCACACCTTTAGAAGGGAAAGTAATTACGCCCTCGGTTTCGCTCATGTTGATATGAAAATCTAAGCTATTTTGAGGATAAAATCTATCCTATATCTTTAATATAGTCGTGGTCGTCTCTGGGGCAATTCCGAATCGAAGCTCTCCTTGGAAAACAAAGTTATTTTTCGAGAGAAAATAAGTAATAGTAGTATATCCTTCTTTGGGTCATATTAAAGCTCTGTGGAAAGTTAAGTTGAAATCTGTTCAATAATTGAGGCGTCAAGTAGTAACAAAAAAATATACTTTCAGATTTGTAAAGAGTGTAAGGACAGACAATTTCTTACAAGATCTAAGAACACAGAAAAAGCAAGATGAGAAAATGCGCTTACGCCACTTTCGTCGATACGCAACGCTTGGTAACACTGATGAGATGCGGTGATAACGTTCATTTACTTCCCTCTGCATGTCATGCGTTGATTGTAGAAAGTCGGTACATACTCATCCAATAGTGATATCACTTCATTTGCAGCTGATTTTATCGTTATTCATGGGTTAATTTATATGGTAATTAGGTATTGTTAGGTTTATATAAGTGACGCAGTTATCTGCCATGGTATGCGTCTTAAGGCTCCTACAAACAGGCGCGACATGCGAAGCAAATCGCACGCAACACAAAGGCACCGCTCCTCGTGCGACAGGCTGTGCCTATGTGTCGCGTCGCGTGTTGCGCCTGTTTGAAGGAGCTTTTACTCTTCACCGTGTCTTTCTAGGTAGTTAAAGGTATATTTCAGAAGAAGTGTGTTTCATAGAGCTTGCATATGGCTAGCAAGAGCCTTTATTAAACCTCTGACCTTTGGGTCTTTTTAATCAGAGACCTAAAAATAATTATCAAAATCGGTCCACAACTATTGAAAATACCAATGGATGTACATAAAAAAATACATTGAGATGAACATAGAGCCTCCTCCTTTTTTGAAGTCGGTTAAACATCGAACACTCCTACTTCTTCAAAATCTTTGGTTGAAATCAAGGCAGACCAGCCCCGAATCTAGATTTTTTTCGGGGCGGGGCAAAAACTGCCGTCTGCCGCCCCCGCCCCGCCAACCCTTTAACCTTTTACATAAACCTTATTTTTTTTAAATATACATGGAAATGTCGAACATTTGTTTTAATTAGGATAGTACAGGATAGAGTTTGAAATAAATCGTGAGATTATAGCATAATACCTTATGTCCGCGACTTCATCCGCGTGAAATTTTGACCCACGACCCACCGCATCGCTGCGTATCGCTCGCCCGCGCTTTTACTTCATATTCGCTTAGCGTACTTTCAAACATTTTTTCTTTGTTTCTAAGGGTCGTAACGCGATGTTAAATAACCTATAACCTTCCTCAAAATTTGGGCTATCAAATGCAAAAAAAAATATTTCAAATCCGAATGCTAATTCCAAAGATTAGCGTCTTCAAACAAAAAAACAAACAAACTCTTCAGCTTTTTTAGTTTATATTAGAATTAAAATAAATTAGAAACAAATTTTACTCTTTGAGTCTTTTGTTCTGGTAAAAAATACATGGCCTTGTCATAATTAATCTGATTGTTTTGTCATGATTTTCGATTGCTTAGATCGCTAAGACAATCTAGAATGCATAAGCGAGCGAAGCGAGCGCGAAAATTTTAACACCCTGCCTCAGACAAATTAGATTTTTTAAGTCATTAAAAAAGGATTTAAGAGTCGATGGGCTGCCAGACCAAGCGAAGCGAGTTCGAATATTTTTCTGCCCTCTGAAAATGGCGCCCGGGGCACGGGCCCCCAGTTTGCCCGCCTCCCGCTAGTTCCGGGGCTGAGGAAATCAGAGACTACTTTCCAGCCCAGATAAATACTTATTTGCTTTTAAAGACTTGCGCCGGCTGCAGTGTTGCCGGCGTAACTGTTTTAGGAGACCTTTAAAATCGATCCTATAGAATACGCAGGTATAAAATCATTAGTTCATTACCCTATTCACCTTATGTAACTATCACAACCAAAAAAGATAATTAGTTTAATGGTTTCATATGGGCAAATGACCTGCAATTATTTTCCTACACAAAATAGTCATCATTAAACTGATTTTGGACAGATTCGACCGGAACGGATTGACTCAGTGTCAAAAATGGATAGAGGCAGATATTTAATGTACTTTTGTGGGTTTTGTGAGTGGGATTTGTGGGTTTTTGTGGACTGTTAATGGTAATTAGATTATATCCATAGAGTTCCTTTCTTCTCCATAGGAATTGGAACCTGTGTACGAAATTTTAACACTTTGGAAGCGACTACATGCATTTTCCTTTAAGTCATATTTGTTTCATTGTTGTTTCTTGTTTTGTTGTTATTTAGAGAATAAGTATGCGAACGCCAAACTTAAAAATTAACTTTTAAACTTCGTAACCGTCCAATGGCTACATTAACAGATTTTACGCATCTTTAAAAATATCTAACATTGCCACAGAAACTAAACCATGGAAATTGACAGCAACACTACTTAACCCTATAAAAAACCGTGAAGTAACCAACGATTACATAAAAATGACGCGTGTTTGCAATAATGATCTGATTCTATTTAAGAGAAATTTCTTTTTTTTTCGCCAAACGAACGCAGTTGACCGACTCCGAAGCTATTATCAAGTTTTTGTGATGGAACTATTGAACCAGTAAGTAACTGTTACACAACACTATTTGCTGTGTTTATAGCTTATCAGTTATAGTTAAGTAGGTATATATGATGTCTTGTTGTTGTGGGTCGAAGTTTTAGGAAACTGGTTTTTACCACCTTGGTGGGTCCAAAGCTTGCAATCATTTTTTTCCGTATATTTTTTTGTTTTAAGGTGTATTTTTGTTGCTGCAATGCCAATAAATGGATTTTTCTTTCTTTCTTTTCTTTTTGCAGAGAGTCGGGAAAATGTTATTATGGGATTTGGGATAGGTACGTTTACCATCAGTGTCTTATTGCCTACACAATACTTGTACCGCACTGCCCCGTAGTAAAAGCGTAGATTTACCAATGTCCGAAAATTTTATTGCTCCTTCTAGATATTTCATCTGTGCTACCCCGGTCCTATGCACCCTGCCATCAGAATCCAATTTGTTTCTATCAGTAAACAGAGATTTGCTTATTACAGATCAATTTAAAAAAATACGAGTGAACATTCAGTATTTAGGTATATGGTCATAGGACAATATTGAAGCCTGGCAATGTTTTCACGGCTCTTATATAAATTACTTAATAAATATTATAAATTACATTCCAAACTAAAAACAAATCAACTTTTCATCAATCCATCCCTTTCCCCTCGACACCGAAGTACATAAAACATTGATTTACATAACCACTTACATAAAGGGCGAGCAAGTTCCCAGCTGTTGGACACTAGATATCTTGGTTCAATGTCCTGATGCACTAGCACCCACACATTGTTATTACCTTTATTATAATGTATACAATGTTCCTTATAGAATGGGAATGCAGTTTGGAAGAGTCTATAAGGATATTTTGATCGAAGTGTGGGTGAAAACGAGTTTCGTTGATGCGTCATTTTTACTTTAAAATACGGCATAGAGAAAGAAGAGTAATTACTCGTAATCTCACAGTTTGTGTTTATGTTAGATAGTTCAATAACGTGTACAGGCTAATTTTAATTGATTTAAGAAATGTCGTGTCGTGGAGTTTGATGTTTTTCCGTAGCCAGTTTGAGATTATTGTCTCTTGTATTTTTAGCTTTTGTTTGAAGTATTTACCTGCTTACAAAAGTTAGTTCGACCGATATAATATTTTTTTGCAGCCCAAGTTATGATGCGAAATCACTGCTTTAAAACTATGTCGCTACTGTGTGCTGTCCAAAATGTAGATAAGCAAATACAATACTCAACCAAAACTGGTTCAAACAAGGGTCAAGTTCACCCATTACTTGTCAAGCTATTGTTTCACGACACTAAAGTTTCGCAATCTTGCTTGAAGCCAGGTCAGTGGATTCTCTGCATAGAATGGTGTGTGAGGCAAGAACATAGAGATTGTTTAAGGGCAAAATAGTACAGTGAGCTTTTATGGTGGAGAATTTGATAATTGTTGTATAGGGCAAATGAGAGATACCCAAAAGCTACATAGGAACGTAACTTTGACTAATATCAACGAACAAAAGTTTATGACTATACTTTTCTCTCAATAATATACAACAAATAAAAATAGAATAGAATAGAATACTCTTTATTATGTAGGTACACCATAAAAATTACAGACATAAATGTAGACATTTTAAACAGGGTGACACAATGGGCGGTCTTATCGCTAAAAGCGATCTTTTATAGAAGCGACAGCGATTTTTTTTTTTTTCAATATCTATGTTAATCATGAGGAAAACTACCTGGGTCAAGCAGTGGCGAAAGATCGATAACAAGCGTAGATGTATATCCACACATTTTAGGATTGACTAATATAAATTTCACACTTCACTTCTAGTTCCTAGAAAGATTCACCAAGGTCAATGAAAGTCACCACTACCCCTTGTGCATATCTTTCAGTTCAGTGTCCGTGCTCAGCAGAGCATTGTCTGCATCACAGCGGAATGCTGAGCGTCGCGTTTTCTTGCTCATCCTCGCAGATAGCCGATTCGCGTCGCGGAACAACGGAATACTTGCGACTACGTGCGCACACGCAACCCTCTCATATAGCAAATAGATGCAGAATATAAACTTATGTCAATGCTGTAAAAAGCAGTTGCTATAGTACTAATGCTAAAACCTGGCATTGACTCACCCTATGTAAAATTTCTAAAATATCTGTCATTCATATGTCGTGCATATTAAAGAGTATTCTATTCTATTCATGAAGTTAAAAAGAGGAAGGTACTTGTTTTAGGAATTGGAACAATTTACTTTTTGTTGAATTTAATGTTACTAATATTTCTTTCGGGATCGCCAAGTGAACTTTCCAGAATTATTCATATTGCAGTCTAGCTGCGCGATTTTCCCTTGAATAACGGACTGTTAGAATTCGATACTACTTAGTCCAGTAATTCGAAAAACAACACATTGAGTAACACCAAAGAAATGTGTCACTAAAGTTTTTCTTCATTTCTTTCGTTCAGATTAGCCTTCTGTTCATATCACTCTGCGATGGCTGTGACATTTTATTGGGGAAATGGATTTGTGGTGGTTAATTATAAGGATAAATTGCGACATTTTTCCGGTAAACAAGAAAGTGCGAAAGTGGTTAAGAATCAGTGGAGTATGAATAGAATTGAATAGCAAGATGATTGAATTTGATGTAAGAAATGTATAGTGTTAATTAAATCAGTGTACTGAATATCAGAAGTTCAGTATTTCAAGTCTATCATATAACCTGGTTGTACGAAATTAACCTTTGTCTGCCCCTTTCTAGGACTGAGGTCGAGAGTTCGTGACCGATGAAGTAAGATAGTATAACTTTGTGTATGGATAATTAATTTCAATACCACGCCAAACGGGATGTTTAGTTTCAATAATCAATTTCATTTTGTCTTAAGGTTCCTGAAACGCTTGCATAATGCACAATCAGCCTATAATGTTCCCACTGCAGGGACACAGGCCATCTTTCTTCGAGAGGGAGTGGGCTGTAATCTACCACGCGGGCCCAGTGCGGGTTGGTAGATGTCACGTCTTCGGATTTTTTGTTCTAGGACATGATGGTTTCCTTACGATGTTTTCCTTCACCGTTTTGAGAGCAGTGGTGATGAAATTATTTATACAAAGTAAAGCGCCTGCCTGGGTTCGAACCCACGACTCGTAAGTCGGGGCCGATATCACTAGGCCACCACTGTTCCAACCGAACGCTTAATAGGCATCAAATTGCCCTATTTGAACGTTTTTAAGACGATTAAGGAAGACGTCACAGAGAAACCTGGCATTAATAAGCTAACATCAAAATGCAGTGATCAAGGTTAGTGAATTTGTGATCAAATCATTTTCTTTCTTGAAGAGAATTGCTTGTCCTGCATATAAAGACTGATATTTTTGTTCTAATTAAGTATTAATTATCAATAAGCAATCAAGAATTGCCAAACTTAAGTGGCAGTGGACAGGGCGGTGCTTGGGGGAGGCCTATGTCCAGTAGTGGACGTCTTTCGGCTGAAATGATGAAGCAATACAACAACAATACTGCTCTATTACCAATCTAGAGTCAAATTAGGCTTCTATTCAGCACACCCATTACAATACAATTAGACAGCTTGAACTTTTCAAATCAAATTCAAAATGGCGGCGATCTACAGACATTGAGACACACAGACACACCTATTATGCATAACAATGAAAATAACTAATAGTTCAATAATACTGGTACAAAAATATTGGTGTCGTAATTCAGATCAAGTCGTGACTGGTTCTTAAATTATTATTATGGTATGTGATCAAGGATCTATGCAGGTTTGTTGTAGTGTCTTCTTTGTGCTGTACTGATGGTTGACTTTTTTGTTCAAGTATCAGCTCAACACTACCCCAGAAAGCCACAAAACAGACCCCGAAGGGTATGAACCTCTTTAGGTGCTAGCATAAAGAAGCTGAGGTAGGTAAAGACAAGTCGTTACGGATCGGTGTGGGTGAAAAAGTACCGTAGTGTTAACTTATGCGCTCACTCATAAACAAACAGCTAAAACATCGTTTCCTTACAAAGATCAACTTGCAGCAATCAAGAGCTCGAAATTCGTAGTTTCGGTCGAAGTTACGGGCGTTTCCTACACCGTATCACCTACGAATGAAGATTAGTTTAAGCTCCGTACTAAGAATGATAGACAACACGATTTGACAATTATCCTTACTTCCGAAGTGTTTTTGCCCATCCGAAAAAGTTAATTATTCGAGGGTAGGGTTCACTCCGGAATATCTAATTAATTTCGGACGGGCCCGTATCTTCGTTGACGGACTAGAGAGTAGACCCCCTGTACCGGGAATCGGGCCCAAAAACCCGCTTCTTTAATATACAAGTACAGTAAACAGACGCCCCCCAAATTCGCAAAGCTTTTTCTGCAATTCGAGCTTGAATTGCAGAAAAAGCTTTGCGAATTTGGGGGGCGTCTGTTTACTGCTAATTACTTATCGTCATTATCGATAGGTACGTGTCGTGTCTTTCCTCGTGAATATCATACTTATATGCAGTCACGCTCACCATAGCTGTTAATATTTTAATTATGGCTTTATTTACCAACAACAGAGAAGAAGCGAAATGTTGAATGGCCTACGATGCGTAATGTTTTAACTCCTATCAACACTAGCATCTAGGTTCTACATGACATACTTCGCATTTGCATGCACGGCACAGCGAAAGATCATAAGGAAATATTACCACGCTTGCCAAACTCAATCTATTGTTTAAAGATTTTATTACCTTTTTACATAACCTGAAAGGAAGGAAGCACGATCAATTAATAATATATTTTCATACACCGTTATTTCACAAACGCCAGTTTACAATAAAAACTGCTTTAATTTAGCAATCGTGCTTGAAATAATTATATATTAGGTATATTGTGTATGCAATTTATTTGCAAGAAACTGAGGTGCGGAACGATATTCGAGTTAATCGAAGATAAAGTAGCTTTTAGTTTCGTGCCTAGTTAAGGACGTCTCGCGTACTTGTTGACAGGTCTACACTGTCCTCCCATACCTGTAATTTAAAAACATTGTTAAAACCAATTATTTTTAAAAGAGTAACCGTGGAGTTTCTTGCCGGCTCTTCTTCATAGGAAACGACCAATTGGAAGCGTGCAACTAGCTTCTGACGTCTCATAAGTGCCTATGTAGGTTTATGTGAAATAAAATATTTTGATTTTATCAAGTTGCTAGAATAACCCTCGGTTTTTGAAAGCCCATTGAGCCAAATCTTTTTTCAAATATTATTATTGGCTCTTAATATAATATCTGGAAAAAAATCATAACAGTTAACATTAGATTAGCGAAAGGGCTTTATCAACATTTGAGAAACCAAGGCATGCTGTATTTGCGATAATGGTTTTCTCATCGGGAACCCTACATGTCCCTTAAATGTCAGGTAATCTTCTAACCAGTTTGCCAGATAATCTATTTATGCCCGTTTTCTCTTACACACCTAAATGTAATGACAAAACTTTATTCCATGTTGAATTTCAGCTGTCGGCGCTGAGCCAGCTGTTGAAAATGTAACAATACGGTTTTGTTTAGGCATTACATTTAGGTGTTGCCCGATGTTAGTGAAAATGGGTATTAGTCTTAGGTTAGGTATAACTTAATAAGTCGTTGCAACTTACGGACATAGTTGATCTTAGTTGGATAGACGCCACCGGGCACGCGCTGCGTGCTTCACGCGTGCTTCGGTGAGTACCTGAACAAAATTGGGCGAGAGGTCACGGTAAATTGCCACCATTGCGGCGGCAGGTTGGATTCTGCACAGCACACGCTCGAGGAGTGCCTCCGTGGGCTTCTGAACGACGGGTTCTGGTCGCCAGGATCGAGCGAGACCTGTCTCTACTAGCAGTAGTTGCGTCTATGCTGGCGGAATCAGAAAACTGGAAGGAAATAGCCTCCTTCTGTGAGACCGTGATGGTCCAGAAGGAGGCTGCCGAGTGAGATCGTGAGAGGGCTGATCCTACTCGGAGGAAAAGGTATCGGGGACGCAACGGCCTCGACGCTTAACACGCTGAAATTCCACCTGCACCACTTAAGACCGGTGGGAATTTGGGGTCGCGGGCGCTTAGAGTGGGGACTCTGTTCGCCCACCGAGTGATCTCAGGAAAGACAGCGCACAGTAGTCACGTGCTGCCTTGCACTTTTTCACAGTTAGGTAGTTAGGTTTTGGGGAGACCCCTTTACAGTCTCCCCAGGGATGCCCTAACAGGCGTTGCACAGAGGGGGTTTCGGATTAGTCTTTTGAGAGGTAACGGTGCCCCCTTCCATGGTCAGATGGTGACCACCGTGGTGGTTTTAGTGAGGTCAAAATCCCAAATTCCCCGGTCGCCTTTTGAAGGTTTTGTCCCGAAAACAAAAATAAAATTCAAACAGCGTTTGGTAAAAGTTTTTTATTCAAACGTGCATAAAAATTTTAAGTAAAAAGTAAGGTAACCTTTTGTTTAATAGAGCTTGTCAGTGGATAAGTAACCGTTTATTTTGTGGTCTTAATTTCACACTCAATTAATTATTAATTAAGGCTGTGAATCAGGGCTGGTTACCCGACATTTCCGTTTTATGTCATGATTTTCAGGAATTTTAAAATGCTGCAAGAAAGAAAGTTGCGTTGTGAGTTGTTGTTGAAAGAGTTAAGTTGCGGTCTCCTGGTCCAATAAAACAGTTTTACTACTATATTTACAAATAAAGATTGTTTCAAAAGTACCTATGTAGAATTTGACTTTGCACCCCAAACCATCAGAACATATAATGCGACAGGTTCGGGCTGCCCCTGCAAGAAAGTTTTTTGAACAAAAAGTTTATCATGCTGAATGATTCTGGACGATTTATGAAATAAACTACGAAAAGTTTGTTACGAAAATCCAGATTAATCTAACAACAATCTTAACACACGTTTGCAACATTTATTTGAACACGGCAAAGTAAACAGCAATTATTTAGAAGGTACTGGGCAATTTAAAGTTATTTTAATTGCAACAGTACCATCGCGATTCAAGTTGAATGGAAATCATGTCTGTTTTGTAACACTTGTAACTTGTAAGTATTGTAACTGAGGTTTCTACATACAGCGAAGCAGACCGAGGGAGGAGATAGGTAATTCGAGCTTCGCTTCGCTTAATTTCCAATTTAGAGCCATTTCCACCGTCCGTCCGTCTATTGAATAATGAATTTCAGCAACTTATAATAGATACGTTGGATTAACAATCGTAGTGAATTATCGGCAATAATAGTAGCAATCAGTATTTTTCATAGCTTAGTTTAGGATAGGTACTTTAACAACACGAAAAGAAAAGCTTAACACCTTTGGGCGAGGCCTTTGGAGCAAGGCAAGTGAAGTTAACAGGAAAAATTATTTCAGTCTTTAAAAAACTGATTATTGACTGTATTAGATAGCAAAACAATGCTGGAACCTTCCTATGATCTGAAACTGAAACCAAGCATGATTTTATGCTAGTCAGCAAGGCTGGCTGCCCAGGGTTCGTTATCGCCCCCCAATTGGTTATTTTCATAAAACCAAAGGGCATAGATAAGGCTAACATTACAAAAGAGTTACAGCTACTCGAAAACTAAATCCTTACGTAAGAGAGAGTAATGTAAGGCGTCGTTAACACAAACAATGGTTTTGGAATTCGCAATAAACAGATTATTTGATTATTTAACAAAGAAAGGGATATGTATTGTCTGTTGAGGTAATTTTCTACTCATCGTTAACGCTTGCTTAACTTTCTTGGTTTACCGAATTTATATAGGATAATGAACCAGTATTAAACCATTCGTTTTCATAAATAATGGGCCCCACAGGGGTCCCATCTTGATCTTGGTTTTCCCATCCGTAATTTTTACTTATTGAAATAATTATGGGCAAATCGTTCTATAACTTTAACATAACATCACACCTATAATCCCCAAAAAGGTTAGGCAGAGGTGTACCAGTACACCCACATTTCGCCAGTTAAGTTTAAGTAGCATGTAATAGGGGGCCAGCCCATTACCACCAACCGGGCACAAATCCAGACACCGGGCTGCTACTGAGAAATTCCTGATGGAAAAACCTAATAACACTTTACCCGACCCGGAAATAGAACCCAAGACCTCAAGCTTAGCGGTAGTGCTTGCGACATAAACACCAATGAGGTAGTCTATAAAGTTATCTGCTTTTAATCTCGTTTCTAGTTTTATGATTGTTCCATATTATTGTACTTTTAACTAACACACGAGATTTCCCAATTTCCTAGTGTGCTAAGATGTGTGTGGGGGTTGCAGCTGAAAATTTGCGTCAGGTGGTACACCTTGTGTTGTCATCTGACATTATGCTGAGCTGAGGCCCTATTGGCATTATAATCATTTTTTCCGTATTTTTTAGTTTTAAGGTGTATTTTTGTTGCTGCAATGCCAATAAACGCATTTTTCTTTCTTTTCTTTTCATCCTTTTTTAGACCACCTTTACAGTTATATAATATTTTTCGTGTCTTTTTATTTTCACTTTCATTCTTCGCTCCTCTAACTGTGCAACCACGTCTCAACGTGGTATCACGTTTTTAATTATCATGCAGTTAATTACACATTACAATTGATATGTTCAAAATGCGGCTAATAAGACCTCGGCTGTAAGGTCAAAGGTACTAAGAATATGGTCGTTGTGTTATAATTTACTGTTGTGATGCGTTCGTTGTATATTCTGAATGATAGTCTAGTGAGACAAAGGGGAAGGTCGTGGAATAGTTCTTTGTTGGCGAATTAAATGTCAGTGTTGGTCTTATTTAATGTTAGATATTTAGAAACTATTTTTTGGCTACTAACTTCTAAATTATGAATATTTCAGTCTAAGTTTTCTAGCAGCACTCTCATTTTGAATTGTTCAAAATTGGTCATCAGAACTTATTTACTCAACCCAATTTGAAAATTTAAGTTTCTATGATCCTTACTTTTTAGACGGCTAGCCGCCCGCCATGAAAATCATGGCGGGCAGTTTTCTTTTAGAAAATCAAAAAATAAATTAGAAATATCTAATTTACTTTCTGCTCTTCCAAAATAAGTACTTTCCCTTCTTATAACCCATGACCAAGCCATGATTTTACAAAGAATGAGACAGAAAAGAGTATAGAGTAAGTTAGTCTGTAAAAGGGTCGTGACTCCAAAAATCTTCTCGTATTCTAGTCTAACTCCAATTTATCAAACCTTGACATATTACTCTGACTAACACACCCGTACCATTTAAACGGTAACACACATTATTGTACTTACCAGTAGCATTTTACATAAATATGTAACATCAATCATTACAACTATCTGCGGCCTTCAACTGGTCACGGTTAATTTTAGCTAGCCGGACAACTAAATTGTGGTATGCTGTGTTTCCGCCACCCGTGTGTGGACTTAAGGATGGCAAACATAAGTACGAGTATATTACTGCCCGCACCTGCTTCGCACGGTTTCAACAACTTGACAAAAGATCGAGACTTTTTAATTACAATGTAAGTTTAATATGAATCCTAACAATCCTAACTTTTTTTTTTTTTTTTTTTAATATTATAAATGCGAAAGTAAGTTTGTTTGTTTGTTTGTTACCTTTTCACGCCTAAACCACTGAACCGATGATCCTGAAATTTTGCATATACGTTGTCCGGTCTACAGAAACGGACATAGAGTACATTTCATCCCGAAAAAAAGCACTGTTCCCGAGGAAAACAACAATAACGTTCTTATGATAATAGATGGCGCCACGTGTCTTTCGAATCATGATCATCATCACACTACTAAAGTTTCTATAATAATATAATTCATTCACCCTACCACCTGTATCATCCTTGTTTATTATAAACGTAAACCTTGCGGAATAAATTTTCTAAATGATAGTGAGAACCGAATCAAAATCCGTTGTGTTATTTAGAGGAACAACGCGGTCATACAGACAGACACAAAAGCGACTTTAATTTAATATAGATTCATTGAAATCGAATTTACTCAAAAATAAGAGAGTCCCTAGAAAAAGAAAGTCACGGATGTTACCCAGTACACTGCGAATGATGACTGAGCCGGACATGTGAGATGAGCTGTGTGTTAAAAGAATCACCAAGTGAGTCTCCATGAAAGCTTGGAGACCGGGGCAGCCCAAGCTGACGATGGAGGGACTTGAATCCTACCAAAAGTACCGACCCGTATTTAGCAACGAACAGAATTGTGTGGGGAAGGGAGAGTGTTGACGACGCATAACATACTTCTTTCGATAGTTTTTAGAGTTCCGACCCAAACGGTAAAACGGGACCCTACTACTAAGACTCCGCTGTCCGTCTATCTGTCTGTCCGTCTGTCACCAGGCTGTATCTCATGAACCATGATAGTTAGACCGTTGAAATTTTCACAGATGATGTATTTCTGTTGCCGCTATAATAAAAAATACAAAAAAAACAGAATAAAACAAATATTTAAGGGGACTCACATACAACAGACGTGTTATTTTTTTTTTTTTGCCGTTTTTATAGATAATCGTACGAAACCCTTCGTGCGCGAGTCCGACTCGCACTGGGCCGGTTTTTACTATATTATTTTACTGTCGTTGACAACTCTATAGTATAAGTCTGCCCTAAACATTTGTGAATAAAGGCTCGTACACACTGGCGCGACGCGACACTCGACACAAAGGCACCACATGTCGCGCGACGAGCGGCGCCTTTGTGTAGCGCTGTCGCGTCGCGCCTGTCTGTGGGAGCCGTAATACGGCCCTTTTATTCGGTAGCTCATAGCATTTCCACAATCCACAGAGAGGGAGACCTTGGAGTGCAAAGGCCTCCCTCTCTGTGGATTGTGCCAGTATCGTTCCACTGCAGCAAAGATAGGCATGGAAAAACGAAGGCTTATCTCGAATCGTCATTAAATGATGTTTGGTAACCCTAAACAATGCTTAAGCACTCAGACAATGACTTATAACTGTCCTTTAAAATTACCAAAATATCTACGCTTTATGCGTAACAAACTACTGCCATGTTTTGATTGTTATCTTAGCATGTTTTTTAAAGTTTACTATGCCCAAGTAACTTTTTCTATATATTTATTTTGCATATATCTACTTGGTTCCTGTGATTTGCTTTTATTTGTTACTTTAATTACGTAAGTATTACCATCAGCCAGCTTGGTTTGGTTTGGTATCGTATTAACCAGTGACTGGGTTGTGGAGGTCAGATAGGCAGTCGCCCCATGTAAATAGTGGTATTCAGCTGCATTTGGTTAGAGTTGGAGCCGACCACTACATATTGTTAGAAAAAGACAAAGCAGATGATCACCTCATTTCACTGATTTTGGAAGAAAACCGACCATTCTTTAGTAGGTTTAATTTCATTACACCGACAAAACACAATCAACCACCATGAGCGTGGTGGAAAGTGTGGCAACATTACGGAACATTGTTAATATTCATGATGTTGCTAATGTAAGCCCAGTTTTGCCAGTGTAACGTTTTGTGCGGCTAAACGTGAGATTGGAAGAGATTAGCCGTTACATAGCATGGTCTAGACAGTGAATAACAGAGTAATTTTGTAAATGAAGAGATACCGCAAATAACACGTCTGTTTTGACCGCTTTATTATTGCGAAGTGTTATGGGATTACTCAACATGGACAGAGTAGTCTTTATTGCTTAGCTTAAAAGATGCTTTAGAAAGAAAATAAAAAAAATACGTTTATTTGCGGTAAACATGACGCAAAGAAAAAACACACAAATACAAAAAAAGAACGAGTTGGGGGAAACATGCGTCAGATCCACGCAAAACGGCAATCGCAACCGCGCAATCTTTCAACATCAAGAAACGTTTTCATGGACGAATTGTTTTCATGGACGAATTTTCTGCAGAACCTTTGCAAAGGATCAATCAATCTGCCCAGCCTTTTCCCAACTATGTTGGAGTCGGCTTCCAGTCTAACCGGATGCAGCTGAATATCAGTATTCTGCATGGAGCGTCTGCCTATCTGACCAAAGGATCATTCAGTTTTTAATGAACTCAATTATCGTAGTCCATTGCTGGACTCTCTCCCAAGTTGCTCTACAAAATCACGTTCTCCACCTACAACTAGAATACCTTCGCCGCCATTTTTTCTTTAGTTCGGCATAAACCAAATGATTGACCACGTTATACTGTTTTATTTAAATTCAATTTCTTGTTAATGACTCAGTAGACAAGTTGTTTATTAAATTGATATCGAATGATTGATTTGAAAACCAATACAAGCTACAAATTAAATTGAAAACTCATTGTCATAACACTACGCAAGTTTGACCGACATTTTTAATTGGCTGTGCAATGCATAGGAAGGCTAATTGAAGAAAGTATTGCGTTGTATAGCATTCGCCCAATTACATGTGGTTATCAAACCATAGCGGTGTGCAATTGCTAATGGTTATCGGAACGTGGTAGGCAAGGTTAATTTGGGTTGAAGAACTTTTGTGGCGTCATAGGGTTTTTAGATAAGCTCTGGGCAAAATGAAGCGAATCGTTTGAAGCGAGGTTCGTGTCAATGTGGTCCGAGCTTAACCTAAGGGTTTAGAGAGATTGGAACGGTGGTGTTTTGACGCAATTTTGTGTGACTTGATTTAGTGCATTATACAAAATTTTATCTGCTTAGGAATTATTTTTTATTGGTGGTACTCTTTTCTTACAAGAAAGGATAATTGCTTTCATATTTAGACCAACCCCGGAATGTGTTGAACCCACCGTTACCTTTGTCCTTTTGTATATCCCGCTATCGCTTTTGCCCCATCGTCTGCTGGTTTTGTAAACACAGGTTACAAAAGACAACATTTTGGAAGCATAATACTTATATGAAGAAAATAATCAAGAAATGATAGGGTAAAGAGAACCGTGCGCGAATATCCAATAAAATTCTATTACAATAACAATATTGTTTACTAATCAATAATTCTCAGCTAGCCCGAAGCTTAATGTAGAAGCAATGCCTTTTCAATAATTTATAGCAATTTGTCGGTAGGTGTGGTCCCTCACCAACGTTTTATTAAGGCTGTTTCAGATTGATCGCGCAATCGTTACCGCTGCAGGCTAGAGGTATAAGTGGCCAGATGTTTGTAGGTAACTAGGTAAATCAAGGGTTTGACATGATTCATTTTTAGTTAGGTAAGAGTTCTGGCTAGGTAAGGTAATTTTTTTTTTTTAGTACAGCTGTTGACAACGGTATAATATTAAAAGAAACCTGCAAGGTTACTTAAACAAATTACACGTAGGTGACAACCAGTGGTCACTCAGTTGTTCTTGATTTTGAATGGCTCCCAATCTATTATATTTGGTTGGGAGCCATCGAATCCGACAAACCTGCGTAACCAAACAAGGACTAATCTTCTTCTGAGCGCATTGATGGCAAATAAGAAATTTGTTGTGATAATTCAAATATTGTGTTTAGCCCAAAATTTAACCACGCGAACTCCGATCGCTGAGGCAGTCTTAAGGAGCAATATATTAAGGTTAGAAAACTCTTCAATATGGTTCTTTCTTGGCTTGCCATCAGACAGTTATAAAATAGTTAGCGACATTTTACTTTGTGTTTAGTTGGAAAACCAATTTGTGCTGGTCACGACAAACGTCTCTCTAAGTTCTAAACTTGCGCCCTAATAGATACGTTCAATATATAATTATCTGCAGTATTGATGTATTACTTGTAATAATATAGAAGCTTTTACTTCTAACTGGTTTGTTCTCGCTACAGCATTATTGCTTACGATATTTTCCAACTTTTCACTTTAAGAAGGTATTAATTAAATAAATAGCAGTTAATTTATTTACATATAAGTAAACAGCATTTTCATGATTAAGTTACAACGGTTATCAATGAATGAATAGGTCAAATAGGGTTGGCCCATAGATATCCGAGGTTGGCCCAAGAATACTACCTTGTGGCACGCCGTAACTAGTGATAAAGTGTCATGAATATGCTCTTCTATTTGGTTTGGTGTGGTTAGTAAGTTTATTGAGGTATGAGGAATATGGTGTAAAGTTCACTCATTCTCTATGGAAAAGCGAGGATCCTCCGACCAGACGGGTATCGCGTCTGGTGGGCAACTGCTCAACGATTGATGTCGGGACGTTATATATATGCTAGTTGCGCGGTAAACTCTGCTTGCGCGATGCAGGATTTTGCGTGATGTCAGTGTGACGCATACCTCGCATGTGGCATTGTAGATGCCGCTATAAGTTAACGTTGAAGTAGAACCTTTTTATGAGTTTTGATAAACAGATGGGGATGGATTAGTTATACAATAATGAGGTCACTAACACCTACTAATCATCAAACACCACCAATCACCCGTTTGCGTGCTAAACCTGGTGATCACGAACTAATGTTGGTACCTTTAAGATCATGTTCAGCAGTGGACATTAGTCATAATTATGATTTTAGATACCCATTAAAAAGTAGTAATATCTCTTACATGTCATAAGACCAGTAATTACAAATGCACACATCTAATAATTATGTCGTAGAACAATACGTGATATAATGGCGTTTCTTGTCCCATATGTTTAATTGAGCTTAACATACAACCCCTAATTAGAAGGGTAATCTTGTAGATCGTATCAGTTTTAATGGAATAGAGTAATAGATTTAATTGCAAGCTTGCAAGAGCCTTAAAGAGTGACGATAGCTAGGTACTTAGGGTTAAAGATATTTATTCTCAAAAAAGACACGAAGTCACTTACATGAGAACAATGCTTAAAATAATTTATATAAATATAAAGTTCGTCACAGACGTCACGGTAGCAATTATGATACAGTCATAGATAAAAGAAAGAAGAACACAGTGCATCCAATGCATTCAACTTTTAGGGAGGGTGTTATTTGTGATTAAATTCGCAGCCAATTGAGTTTTGTATGCATTGAATGAGCGCAACCCTTTTATACATGAGGGTATTTTGTTATATAATTGTGCTCCTTCAAAAGTAATTTCATTTTTGCCAAACTTGGTTCTCATCTTCGGTAAAATCAGAAAACTAGCTCGGCGACTGCTACGCTTGGTTACTTGTTTTACTTTAGTAAACGATAAATTAGTCTGTATACTTTTGTCCAGTGCCCTACGAATGAGAATACATATATTGTAAATATATAACTGTCTAATGTTCATTGTTTTTGTTTCTTCATAAATTTTGCATGTTGATGTTAAATATGGGTAGCCAAAAATCATTTTTACCATCTTGTTTTGTGCAACTTGGAGACTTGCTAGCATCATCTTAGCCGCACTGCCCCAAATTTCAACCTATAACTTAAGTAAGTTACCCTGTTGGTCTCGTAGTTGCAAGCACGACTGCTGAGCGTGGGGGGTCCTAGGTTCGATTCCTAGGTCGGGCAGTGTTATTGGGTATTCCCATTATAAACTCAGTAACAGCAGGGAAGTTAGGAAGTTGGTGTTGTGACACACCCGCGCCTCGAAAAGCACACCAAGCCGTTGACCCTGCGCCTGATCTGTCCCCGGTCGTGTCGGATAGCCGTTTCATCAGACTATGAGGGTAAGGGAAGAGAGAGTTCACCTGTGTCTGCGTGCGCACACACTTGTGTACTATAATATCTCCCGCGTCGATGGCTAGTCTCTGTTGTGATTTTGGCCGCCATGGCCGAAATTCGGTCTGAATACAGCTTCACTTCCAACCTTAAGAGATGCTAACAGGAGAGAAGAATAAAGGTGTAAGAAAAAAAACTAAATGACTTTTGGAGTTTTGGAAACTTAAACAGGCATTTACTTTTAAAAAACCTGGGACGCAGACGTTTCCAGATCCTAGGCCACAAGAACCCATGAAAATTGGCAAACCTGACTGAAAAATATCCTTCAATTCAAATACAGGCTGTTCCTATCCTGAAACAAAGAAAACATAATGTTCATCTGTAGCTTCTAAAAATTGATATTAGGTATTCAAAGTGCAAGAGAAGAAACCGCTCACTTTCTTAGTAAAAGTGACTTTACTTTTCAGACTATTTCTCGAAACCCAGACGCGCATTGTTTTGTTAATTAATTAAAACTATTTTGTTAAGATTTAATCCTAAGATAACTCGCTATCTTCTGATCGCTAAAGTGTCTTAAGATTGATGATGACAGTACAGTTATGCAAAATAACAAATGATCTGACAAATTATCTTGTATAAATTATTTTGGTCGGTAATTAAATGGTTATGTAATGCCCGATAACTAATTACCGAATGATACAAAATACAAATAGTTTATTTTTCTTATAAAGTTTGTACTACATAGCTTTGTGATAGAAGTGTCCTTTTAAACAAGTAAATGCCTGTATTAGGACACTCCACTCTTAAGCAACTTAAATGTACGCAATGTACATTCACATTAAAAAATGATGCCAGTATTTACTATTTATATAATTTTGAGAAAGTAAAATAAAATAAAATTAACACAAAAAAGAATTACAGAAAACTAATACTTTATATCAGCTTATTCAAATAAGTGTGTGTGTGTGTGTTATGATATTTATCAAAACTGCAATATTCATAAATCATTGCCCGGTATTGACAACGATATTTTCTATTAATTCCGTGTCAAATAAATGTTTTATATTTCAATAATTTACGATCGGTAATAAAGAAATAATTATTCAGAAAAGTCATAGCATAGGAGACAGTATCATCTTTTAGTAGAGTATAAAGTTGCCATCTAATTATTAGTTTTAAAGGAAAACATCCTATTACAAAGTAGAGGATAGGTACTTTTAACTACAAGGGGGGCATCGACGCGCAAACTGTAACCATGAATTCAGCACATAATTTTAGACCCCCTAGCGTAGAAACATTTAGCGTTTCATAGAAAAGTGCAAAAAATACGCGGTCAAAATGTATGGAACATCATTTTTTTTTAATGTAGTTTACGAAAAATTTCAACGTAGGGAGTTTCAGAATCACGTATTGAATCCATGGCAACAGGTTGCGCATCGATGTCCCTGCCACCCTGTATAATCCTTACATGCCTAGCTACCTTTTGAGTACTGACCCAAAAGATTGAGACGAAATCGTGATTCTATTTATTAAACTACACACTAACACTAATACATACATTTAAATACCAATTATTCGACCCGCGGGACCAATTAAGTTAATTTATTGTCTTGCTACCGTTCAATATGAAACATACGCACATAATATTTGTACCTAAATCGAGGTTAAACTAAGACCACTTGTTAAATTCAAGTCAAGTACTGCGTATCCAGTTGCTTATAATGTGTAATAAGTGGTTTGGGAGAGGTGGAGCAAATTTAGAGCTTTGGGGCACTAGATAGACAGGCGTACAGAAGGACCACGTTTGGTTCTACGCAAAGAATAATAATACACTGAATCTCTCTAATTACGGTTTACTATTTAAAAACAAAGCAGCAGAATCCTGCTGGTCGCACTTACATCGAAATCATCTTGAAATAAACAAACCCAAGGAACAAAAAACCATCGCTGATTCAGCTTCTCTAATATGGGAGACTGACCATAAGAATTAAAATTCTATATACTGAGAACAAATAAGATTAAGATCTAATCTGGCAAACAGACGTTAAACAAAAAATAGAGGGAAAGTACATGCAATCTGCACATGATAGAGCGAGCTTTTATAACGGCTCAGCATTGTCTGCAGCATAATCAGCCTATAATGTTCCCACTGCTGGGACACAGGCCTCCTCTCGGTGACAGGGAGTGGGCCGTAATCCACCACGCCGGCCCAGTGCAGGTTGGTAGATGTGACATGTCTTCGAATTTTTGTTTCAAGGACATGCCGGCTTACTCTCGATGTTTTCCTTCACCGTTTTGAGACTAGGAGGCCTAGGCAAAATCCCTTTTCTGTAAGCGTTAACGCCAACGGAAAAATCAAATTATATGGAGTTGACATTTGCTTACCACGTGACATTACGTATCTTTTCCGCAGGTAATGTCATTGCCATACATTTTGACGTTAGCGTCTGGCGTTAACGCTATCAGAAAAGTTTTTGTCTAGGCCTACTGTGGTGATGTAATAATTTACACAAAGTAAAGCGGTTGTCTGAGTTCGAACCTACGACCTACAACTCTGAAGTCGCGGACGTTACCACACTCACTCTTTCTTATCAGCAGAGCTTAGCATTAAATGCTCTCATTTATAAGAAACCCGTATACCTGTAAGTGAAATTACTGTTGTTTCCCAAAGGGCCAATTAAATAAACAATAATAAATGCAACATTTCCGGGAACCGGAGGTAATAAAGCGCCCGACATGCAACCATTAGCCCATACGTTTGTTCCGACTAGGATTTCTGTACAATTTAAGTAACTGTCCCTTTTAGCTTTACACAAGCAAAGGTTACGCAAGCCGAATTCTTGAAGTAATCTAGTCGCACTACGGGTTTAAGGTATCTACCTACGTACCTGCGTTTATTGTCAAAATCTAACCTAGATTCAGTAAATAATAATACCGTTAGTGGGAGTTATGGTTATAACTTTACAGCAGGCGAATATTTTAGGAGATTCGGAACTAAGGATTTGAATATTCTAACGGATAACGGAAGCTAGTTCTGAGATAGTTTGGCAATATTGAACAATTTGGAAATTCTGATTCTGAGATGTAATCAAGTAACTGTAGGTGGTCGATACGACTCAAAGAACCCTTATACAAGCAATTAGGAAAATTCTGATAAAAAAATAAGAAAGATAGGTAGTCTAAGAACAAACAAACATGAAAAGTGAATCCCATAGATACGCCTTAGCATATTATATTTATCTGTCTACACGTAGGTCTGTACTTCATTCGATATTTGCCCAGACTGCTGACTCCAAAAGCATGCCTGTCGTAATTTATCTCTCAAATTCATAGCAAACTATAGTTTTTTTTTTTACAATTTAGAAGAATTTTTCAATTTTGTAAATGTGCGTACCATGAATTCGTTTATGTCATTATTATGTACTAGCTTTTACCCGCGGCTCCGCTCGCGTTCATTTAGAATTTGACAATCAATTCAGGTTGTTCGGGGAATTATAGTTATGAGGATGAAAAACCGGTCTATCGACACTCTAGACTCACAAAATGTATTAGGCACTTAAATAAAAAAAATACCGTAAACACACTACTAAAGTCTCTATAATAATACAATTCAATCATGATACGAAAGACACGTGGCGCCGTCTATTATCATAAGAACGTTATTGTTGTTTTCCTCAGGAACAGTACTTTTTTTCGGAATGAAAGGTACCCTATATCCGTTTCTGTACACCTGACAACGTATATGTAAAATTTCAGGATGATCGGTTCAGTGGTTTAAGCGTGAAAAGGTAACAAACAAACAAACTTACTTTCGCATTTATAATATTAGTTAGGACTAGTTAGGATTAGGATAGTTAGGATTAGGATTAGTTAGGAAGTTAGGATGTTGACTTGAAAGTACGGCAGTTAAGAGTATGTTATGCTCACACAAATGTCTCACTGTTGGTGGCGCGTGTGGTGGATCATTCGGTTCCCTACAAAATGGTTGAGCTGGATGGTGCTGATCCACGCGTCATGTTCGTGAACTGGCGCCGTCGGTTGAGACGGGTCATCTCTTAACTGCAACGGCTTATTTTTATTTTTAATCTTATATTTTGAATTGTTTCTTTATATTTTTATTTCATTGTTCTCGCATATAGAAGCAACAAGAATAATGTACCCAGGATTTTGTAATATCTTGATTTAAAAGAGTATCCTTGGAGTTTCTTGCCCGTTCTTCTCCATAGAGATTACGTTTTGGGATGGGCAACTAGCTTCAACTTTCTGACAACTAACCGACTCTTTGAAAATTCAAAAATGCCTGTAAATAGATTAACTGAAATAATCGCTTTCAGTTTGAGTTTGAGTGAACAATAGGATTGGTGATCCAAAGTGTTGGTATTTCATTACTGATGCAACTCTATTTCACTACAACAAGTTTCTTTAGCTGTCGGAAAACCAACGAAAAAGAAACATGTCGTATAAGTACCTACCACAAACTCTGGGTCTACCACCATTTTTTTTGCCAGACCTACCAAACCATACAATAAGCACTGATTTCAATCACAACTTAAAACATATTCATACTCCGCTAAGTAAAAATTCATGTTTCTTAAACAATTAGCCTTATCAAATCTTCGTGTGTAACTGCAGTTACATCTATGAATCTAAGAAAAACCTAAGGTTACGTGCAATTTAACAAATCTTATGTCATTACTACTGTTACATAATCACTGTAATTCATGTAATTGCGCGTCGCATCATGAAAACTGATCGTTTTGACGTCGCATGCGCATCTGTCAGCGGTTGCACTGAAGTATGTAACTATTATGATTTATGACAGTTTAATTTTAAGCTTTAACAGTGTGATGTTCAATGTCTCATTTGTCTCGTTAATACATATATTTGGAGTAAATTAAAAGAACCTACTTCAATGACTACTTAGGTAGGTACGGCCAGGGAAATCAATTGTAGAGCAAATTGACACCCTACATAAATTTGCCCTGTTATAGCCATCTCATACCACAGTAAAAGAATGTCAGTTGTAATTTGAATATATGGACAATTTAAGTTTGCAAGTAAGTAGTCACAAAATTCCAGACTTCACATCGGGTACATATTATGTGGTCAGCCCCGCTAACAGTCTTGATAACGGCCTAATCTTTGTACACGTTATTATTAATTGTTAAGTAGTTAATTGAAAGAAAAGACACATTACAACCCCTCTCCCCCCCTTTTAAAACGTCCTATGGAGAAGGACGGCAGCAGTTTTATAATTACTCTTTACCAGCAAGCACTTTGCAGATCAATCTACGTGGCAAGCAACTACTAAGCCGCAACACCCCCACCGACCATAATCTTTTGTTTCTTTTTATGTTTTTTTAAAACTTTGCCCCACACTAGGAATTTCTCCTGTATTGTGGTTGCGTTTACTAACATTCAAACTCACATACACAAACAGCCAAACCCGGAACAACTACTTGTAGGTCATACAAATATTTGTTCCGTGCGGGAATCTTCTTCTTCTTCTTCTTCGTCGTGTCGCTGGGACGCCTTTTCTCATATTTTGTTGGCCCAAAACTTCGCCACTTCCACGGCGTCATCGGTGGCAGCGCAGAGAAAAAAGAACAAATAACCGTTGCAAACTATGGCAAGACACTATTCCCCCTCCCACTTACTATCTACCACCAAAGGAGCATCTTCCTGCAGGGTGTAACCTTTCGTGGTCCACTTGGAAGTCCCTGAACCGTCTTCGGACACAAGTGGGAAGATGTAACTCCAACCTGGTAAAGTGGGGCTACCTTGATGGAACGGCAGCTGGATGTGGATGTGGAGCTATGTCGCAAACTATGCTCCACCTTCTATCTTGCCCTCTGTGTCCCAAAACTTGCAGTCAAAGTGCGCGAATTGAACCCGCGACACGCAGCGCAGCAGTCAATCGCTTAACCACTGCGCCAACCGTGCCCTCAATAATAATAATCTATCCGGATACTCCAACTTATTTTCATATTAGCCCACATTACACCATACACAGTACGTACTAACCAATTCCGAATCAAAACGCCACAATACAGACTTCCATTTAGATTAGGAAGCTTCAAAATACCTTGATGAGCAGCTTCCTACAAATTATTCTGCAAGAATCAACATTCAACCTTAGTACAGAGGTCGTCAACATAAACAATTATATTAATGTGTTATATGAAATAGCCAGCGCTTATGTGCAGCCGTGCATTGAAGTTTTAGCAAGAAGTAGTTTTAATACAATTGTTTGGGATGATTTTTATCACGCTGCTTATTATATTGTTATGATTGGATCTTCGTTTTTTTCTCGTAAAGGGTCAATCTAGATTAAAGCAATGCAAAAGCAATGCATGTTTATAATTGAAGTCAGTTATCATTGTATTAAAGCTTGAAGCAACTACAGTGATATTCTGCGATCTTGACATACCTGAACGCAGAAAAGCTTAGCATGAAAATTCAGGTTTTTCTATATGATCTTCATCTGTCCCAAAAAGTTGGAATCATATTTGTATAGCTGGTTTTTGGCACTTATATGATATTCCAAGGGCAGGCCCGTAATCTTAAATTTATATCATCCATCTTCCGGGGTTCAAAATCCTAAAGTTTTTCTCGTATTTTTTCGTACCTGAATGTATAAACACGCAAACAGGTAATGTTTTGATTATAATATATTCAGCCTTGCAATTATATTACTTCCCCTAATTTGAAAAAGATTTTCCTACATAGATTAGGACGGTCAACTGTTTTTAAAGAAATAAATTAACAAACACATATGTATTTTTCTTATTTTGACCGATATGAATAAAAGAAACAACCTTATTATTTTTATAATTGCATGAAGATCTCAAAACCAAGCTGGGCGCGCCATCGCATCGGCCCAAAATACTTATTAACACAAAAAGCTTCGTGAAAAGCTCGATTTAGCCTTTATGAAAATAACTTATGCCTTAGTAAAAATATTACCCAGTCAGCAAAGCTGATAGCAGGACTAATTATATATTTACATCCTAAAGTATCAAACTCAAAAACTCATTGGACTAAATTCAAAAGTGCTAATAAAATCGAAAAGGGAAAATAGTATAGTAGTGAAGTAGTATTTATCTATACACTTCCAGTATAAGTTGACTTCTCACAGTACGAAAAGCCTATACATTGCGAGGTCAGCTAAAACTACAAATGTATAGCTTGATATGTAGCCGTGTGTACAATCGTAGTAATTGCAAAGTTCGCAAAGAATCGCAAGGCTGTTAGAGATATTATCCGGCTAATATCACCGACAAATTGCTACAGTCGCAGACGCAAGTGTTAATGATGTTTTATACTATACTAGAAAGGTGTAGGTAGTTAAATAAAAGTAAAAAGATTTTTTTATAGTTGACACTTTCTGGTGTAAAAATACGTTACAACAAAATTAAATTTATTTTCGATTTATACGATAGTTTTCTCTTTTATTAATGTATGTTAGACTTTATCATTTATTCGTAAACTACTCTTCGTAGGTGTAATTGCTTGAGCACAATTTTTTTGTTATATTTATAAAACAGTATAATATTTTGTAATCTGTCTATTGTAAAGAGCCCAAAAAGACAGGTTCCCTAAACCTTTTAGAAAATACAACGAATTAGATAACTTTGCTAAATTGAAGAGTACACCTGTGACGTAGGTAGTATGGCAACTGAAGTAGCAGGTATTACGTTTAGTCAGTTAACCAGGCGCTTTTTATATTGTGGATGAATTGAAAATGGAGTCACAGTACTGCGGCTGCCACTATACCACTGTGAGCATGAGCTCAGAACTTGAGCCCATATTAACTAATTTGGGTTGATCCAAATTAGTTAATATGGGCTCAAGTTAAGGGGTTTGTAGCCCAACAAAATAAAACTTTTAAAATGGGTGACCTAAAAATTCTTTTGCCAGAGGCTTTAGCCAATGCGATTGCTGAGAATTGGAAAAAATTCGAGGGTCATGTAATAAAAGAAGAACAGAAAATGTTTAATATGACAAAATAATTGATGATACCACTGAACGCTTTATTATTAATGTGACAGATACTCGTAATTCCTAAGATTCAGATTCAGAATAGAGCCTATTATTATATGACTAAAAATAATATGATTTTAAATTTGAAATAAAAAATGGTTTAGCATCTATGAGTCACGTGTTTTTTTTTTTACTGTTTACGTTTATTTAACTATCTAAACCTGTCTAGTATACGTTTATAATTTAACAACTTTTATAACAAGTTTATAAGTAACGAATAGAAAGAAAATGTTTTTATTGTCACAAAACACGTTAATTATAAAATATGTTACTTAATTCGAATTCCATAACAACAAAACAACAGCTATCAACAACAATTTGTTTAAACGCAGTGTCTACTGAGAGACATTGTTGTTGTTGATGAGTTTGAACCCTACCCGTTTTACTTTTTTGGCGTTCGTCAACATGTCTTTGATAAGCAGAAATATTCATGTCATACTCACTTAATATTTAAATTGTTTTTGTCTCTATATTACGGACGGTTTTAACGTTCTGCATCGTTCTCACATGCATAATTTCCACATGAATGGTGTAACCAATATTTTGTGTCCATGGAGTTTCTTGCCCGTTATTCTCCATAGGTACCTACTACGCTTTGGAATGGGCAACTAACTTCATCTTTCTGACTGACCAACCCCTTCACAATTCAAAAGTGCCTGTAATTAGTTTATTTGAAATAAATGCTTTCAGCTGAGTTGAGTTGATTAATTTTGGGTCAGAAATGGCCCAGAAACACCTGGCCACAAAAAACTTAAAGTACAAGACCTGGCCGAAATGCGCGCAGAACCGTAAAGACTGGTGGCAAGGAAAGGAGGGCTATACCCAGATGTGGGTAGTTCCAGGCTCAAAATGAAGATGATGGTAGGGTTGACAGAAGATGATGCAAGGCCCAAGTTGCTTCCACCTGCCACCTAATGCTAATATGTTATTCTTAACTCAAAATTATTCGATTGAGCTTTTTCAAGCTTCGATACATCGTGGGAATAAAGAAGTGGTCTTACCCTATCTTTATTATCATCTCAACACCACTCAACAATGATATATTTATCTTAAAAACTACCACATTATCATAAAAACCCGGAACTCCACTAACAGTTGTCTGTCCGTCTGTACGTCTTTGTTCCAAACATTATTGTGTGCGAAACGTTAACGTTTGCGGATTTTTCGTTTCGCTTCGTCTCTTTCGCCTTTTAATTGCAACTTTTGGTTAACAAAGGCGGTATGCTGTTATTTGAGTATTTTCGTAGTGGATTTCTTTCGGGTGCAGAGGAGTTAAATTAAAGCACCCCTAGAGTCAGATTTGGCTACCTGCATCAGAATTTAAGAATGATAAGAATAAAAGTATCTGCCTCGTTGGTCTAGTGGTCGCTATAACGCTACTTCTGAGCATGAGGTCCTGGGTTCCATTCCCGGGTCGGACAAAGTGTTGTTGGGTTTTTCCATCTGGAATTTCTCAGTAGCAGCCCGGAGTCTGGATTTGTGCTCGATTAGACATGGTATTTAAATATAACTGGCAAAATGTGGGTGTACTATTAGGTACACTTCTGTCTAACGTTTCTGAGAATACAGGCGTAATGTTATGGAACAATGATAGTGAGTTTTATTTTTAAGTCACTTTGACAGACGAACATGTGAAGGCCCAAGACCTACAAGATGTTTTAGATTAAGCTGAGCACCGCCGTTACCAACATCAACTTAATTAATCGCTACATCCCATGAACTTCGTTCAGTGGATGTGCGAGCGTTCAGCGGATGTTCGGTCCGAGCAGTAATTCTTAAAGTCTCCCTCAAACAGGCGCGACGCGACAGCGCGACACAAAGGCACCGCTCGTAGCGCGACACGCGGTGCCCTTGTGTTGCGCTGTCGCGTCGCGCCCGTGTGTACAAGCCTTAATGCGTAAGAGTGCCATATACTTTTAAGTCAATATAAATTACGAGTTAATAACACTATTGAACTTTTCTTGTTTTTTTTGCAAATTTTCTTACAGTTTTGACCATGATAATTGGTGTCATCAAAAAGCGTCGTGAGCTGAAACAGTCAAAAGATTAACGATTTATTGAAGACACTTCCTTGACTTTAAAAAGTTTTTTGATACAACAGACCAAATCGCAAGCGATAGCGATCGTCAAGCTTTTGCGCGAAAACTTTTGTTATCATAGCTGTGATCTCACAATTAATGCTTTACGTCCTTCATTCTACCACACAAGTGACAGTGATCAGTGACTAACTAGAAAAAAAAAAGAAAAGAAAGAAAGAAAAATTGTTTATTCTGCACAAACAAGATGCACATCCAAAGTGCTGCCGGGAATTATCATTCAATTATTTATATGAACTTCTCAAATCAAAGGCGTAGAGAAAAATTCGTTTTGTTTTGCGAGTGGCGATTTACCTAAATCCATAGTAGGTAGTACGGTCACCAAATGTGATAAGTAGGTAACCAGGGTCGTCGGATATAGTTGAAGTTTAGTAAAAAACACGTGTGGCACTCGGGGACTGCCGCGGTAAAGCTATTGCATAGCATTTTTATCAACTTATGCAATTATAATTATTTATTTATTTTTTATTTAAGTATGCAGTATTTTTCTTTCTTTGATATTAATTTAAGTACTGTCGTACCATATACATACACGTTAAGCGAACGCTCGGCCGAGCTACATGGTAGGCGGAGTGGGGGGTGTTAGGTTTTATTTTCGTTACGGAATTTCTTGATTCGGTCGCCGCGCTCAAAGCCCGCGATAAAAGCTATGCAATAGCTTAAAAAACTGATGGATGTTTCTGAATGAAATTTAACTGGATAAGTGACCTGTTTGTTTTCTATTAATTTAATTTTATTTTATTCGAAAACATTCATCCGTTTCTTACTAAACTTCAACTATATTGACCACCCTGGTTATTTCTCTCTTTTGGTGACTAATAGTAGACTATATAGTAGAGTAATTGCCGAAACAGATCATGCAAAACGCCAAATACAAAAAACCGCGAGCAACATACCCACGGCACGACGCAATCGTGCTGAAAATCGCAACCACGAAAGCCAGACCTTGTCTATCTCATTCCTGTCGTGCTAAACAAAAGTCGCCTACTACCTAGTTAAGGTGTGACAGATCGTGAATGGGCGTCATGCCTATATCCTTGGCAGACTGTCAAGGCGGTTAAACTAGGATCATGACCATATTAGCTTTCACTTGTACCTTTAATAAAGGGGACACGAATATCCGTGATCTGTGAAAGATTTCGGCTTCAGATAATCCTGAGTAAAGTCAACCCATTGAACGTATCCTAGAAAACCTTTTTCAAATCAAATCAAAATATTTTATTTCACATAAACCTACATGGGCACTTATGAAACTTAAGAGTTAATCAATTAAAACAATTAATCGTTTCTTATGGAGACGAGCCGGCAAGAAACTCCACAATCAACCAACCATTATTGACGTGTAAAAGTGTTTGTACAAATGTACTTACAGAAATAAATTCAAAATATTTAATTTTTGCATTGAAAGGTCATAGATTTGTTACTTCATGGATGAATACACTAAGTAAAAAGATCAAACGGCCAAGTAGAAGAAAACAAGCACTATTTTCTGTAGAGAAGAAGTAATATTCATAGCCATGCAAAATACAATTAAAAACTAACACAAAGTGTGTGTACTCACACGCTTCCCCTGTCGGCATTTAGAACTAGGTATTGTGTATTTATTTTATTTCTTATTTTGTTTTTTTTTATTGTATGCTGCATCGGTTATAGCGTCATCACATCAACGCTGGCTGTCGCTGAAAACCAGCGCTGTGGCTCTGACTCGGATAGGGTCGTAGCATTATGTTGAACGATAGCTGTTTTGCGTGGATGTGACGCATATTTTACCCCAACTTGTTCTTTTTTGGGTTTGTGTTCTTTCACTGCGTCATGTTTATAGCAAATAAACGAATTTTCTTTTTTTTTTTGTTTCGGTGTTACGTGCCTACATACCAAACAAAACAATCAACACTTAAATCCAAAACCACACTACTTAAACCACTTCGCAGACAAAATATTAAAAATAAAATATTACCATCAAATTATTTATTACGTAAAAAGAAACGCTACAACCAGCAAGATACCATGTCTGATGCTTTCATTGTACAGCTAACCGCAAATAAGTTTGGACATTCGAACTACTAAGAAATAAAGGCGCTACCGATGAAATTTTTGCATGGACGCACAGTTGACTGTACCTACGAGAAAAAAAAACAGACGCATCAAAACTAATTACACACTTTCGCGCTCAGAATTAACGAAACGGAAATTAGATGAAAAATTTGTTAATTACCAAGGAAAGTGAACGAAATTGTTTTAGATTATGCTCATAAAAGCTGAACGCAGTGAGCCGTCCTTAAGCCCGCTAATCTGTTGCAGGAGATAAGCGAATTTTCAACAGGAGTAGGTAAGGTTCGGAATCAAACGGGTTTTAAATAAGCCGAGGCCTGTATGACGCACGATTTAGGCACTGTATCATCAGATGAGATAAAGTTCAATCGACAGGACTAAAGTAGCGCAGGGCCTGCAGTCTCGACATTAGATAGCGATAAAAATCCGTCGCTAAGTCGTATCGTTGTCAAATTCCTTTAATAGATTTTCAACTTTATTTCCAAAGCATAAGGTTGAAAATCTATTAAAGAAATTTGACATCGATTGGACTTAACGACCGATTTTTGTCGCTATTCATGTCGAGACTGCAGGGCCTGGAATCCCAAAAATCAATCCTTAAACTGCGAATTTTTACTTCCACCCTGACCATTGTATCATAGTTTACCTTTTTGCTCGTTATCATCTGCCTAGAGTTTTCCCAAATTTATTGGGGTAGGCTGCTAGTCTAACCGCATGATTATGCTGTAGCTGAAAAAATGGGTGTACGATACACGTAAAGGCTCTTATAACACATAAAGTATTATAGATGCAATACTTGAGCCTCCATGCTGTGAAAGATGTGTGGGAATCGGTTGTCACGGTACGGGCATCTGATGCAGAGGAATGAGAAAAATGTCGTGAGGAAAGTTTTGAGTACCAACGTGGAAAAGAAGAGAAAAGTGGTGATTACAGAGATGACGACTAATAGAAAACTATGGAAGGAAAACACATGTTGACCTGATCCCAGATAAATTGAGATAACCACAAGAGAATGATGATTATGATGATCCTTCTACACGTGCAGCCTGTGGGTCAACTTCACTCAGCGGGCATACAGCGACCTACGTGTTCAATATAATAATGCACTGAGAGTGCTGCTGCGGCTGCCGTGGCGTTGTAGTGCGTCAGGGATGTTTGCGGATAATAATATTAATGGTTTTGCCGCCATTATTAGGAATAGATGTGCATCCCTGATGACACGTGTTCGCGGCAGCACCAACAGTATTCTCAGTGTATTCGCAGATCGGTGGGATTCCCCGATGTTGCGGAGGTGGATGCAGCTCCACGCAAATTTTTTGTTGTAGTATGTTGATTTGTGTCTGTAACCTACTAACATTCGAAGTTAAGTAAAATTGTTACTAACCCTATGGACTCATGTCCGAAATAAAAGTATTCTATTCTAATAAAAATGAGGCTCCACGTTCTAAAAAATATTGCATTGATATAGTAAAAGAATTCGCATCCTGATTCAAAAGAGTCAAAAGCCGAGGACGATCCCTCCCCATAAAAGTCAAGAACATCACAACGATGACATTTTAATATTTAACTACAACATTGCAACACACAATAATGATGCTAATGAAGTAGTAAAAAAGACATCTACCGAAGTGGCTGACCCATCGAAAGAAACAGTATCTAATCGCATAATAAACAATACTATTCAACGTCGGTCCAAGGCATAACCAGCAGCGATTGGAAAATATGTTTTACCATTGCCACCCGAAAAAGGGCATTTGATTCATCGGTAACAGTGAATAAAACTCTCTTTTAGTCACTGAGTTAATAAAAACATTTCGAATTTGGAACAAGCACGAATTATACGAATTATGTACAAAAAATAAATAAAAAGTGCTGAAAGTACCTACTGGCTGGCTAAATGGAGCTATTCAAAAATATCGTACTTAAATCGAAAACTATGCTAATTTCATTATAATTTTTTTATGTTTTTATTATTTTAATCCTTTGTTCTCTTATTACCGATTATATAATAAAATGTGATAAATATAAATACTATACTACTAAGTATTTATTTTCTCACAGTCAATGGTACAAAGTTGAGTACACAACTCGTGAAAAAAAAATCATCTCGGTACTTGTATCGCTCGACTTAAATTTCCTTTTTTTTTCACTTGTTGTATAATCTACTATTACAACTTTCACTCTTACTTTTAATGTGGATAAATGAGCCATAATTACTATTTTTAGAACAGTAAATAAGTAGAAATAAACTGAAAAGGTGATCGATTGATGATTGATTCATCGATTGATTGTTTGATGTCGTTTCTTTCTTTCTATTGATTAATGACTGCTGATCTAACTGTGGAACAGAAAGGTTATGAATCTCAATGATTGTAGAAATTCGTCATTACCGATTTTAAAGTCAAATCATAACATGTTAAGTCACAATATCTACTAATAAGCACTCCCAGAGATTACGCCAATTTTAAAGAAAAACTTTAAAATTAATTCTAGTATGGAAACCCATTTTTTATCTACTGATATATTTAGTTAAGATTCAATTTATGGAGATACTTGGGACATCAAATACAGAAGGTGGATTTGCCTTCATGCCTATCGTCAATGCATATTTAGCAGCTTATGTGTATGCCTTTTATTTTCCCACATTAAACTCTGAACTTTGTTCATCGTCCGCTAATACGATTTTAATGGACCGCCATCGCCATCGCCTTTCACTTAAACAGCAATTAAGTTCCGTTTAATCGCAAAACTTCGTGCGAAATGCATCTATTGTCAAAAATAACGTGTCGAGGCTGCGCATAACCATTGGCGGAGAGACAATAGCTTTAGCTAATAATATTTATAATGCAAGGCTGAACGGGAGTCGCGTGGAGAATTCACACTTCCTACCGCTTGTTTGTTTTGCTTTATACTTAATGTTTTCTCCTGTTGGGTTGGTCAACTTTCCTATCTACTAGATGTTGTTGTTTAAGTGCGAATAGCACATGTACAGACAAGTTTAATTTTGTTAGTTTGCCCTTTAACTTTGCATAATTACAAACTAGTACAGTTAACGACACAACTACACTATAGGTACATATCGTCGTCAGACGTAAACTTGATAAGTTGCATATGAAAAAAAAAATCTTTTACCTTCATTATTTGCTTAACCACAGTTCGCTTCTCTTGATTAATCATCCTTACATTGTTTGTTATGAGAAAAACTTTGACAATAATGATGTATACGTTCTAAATAAAAAAATAATAATAAAATGTTTTATTGACATAAAAAAGGTGTAACATTTTCATTTGAAAACCTGACTCCTGTGCTAGGTGGTACCTGTGTTACACGAGTCAGTGTCTTCACCCGTTTTTGAAACATTAACAATTTATGCAATAAAATTAAAATAACGTTAAACGAAGGGAATTTAGTGCATGCAAGCTCTTGAGTGGAGTGTGTGTGTGAAATCATAATCAGTCGCAATTCCTACTGCTGGGACTCAGGCTCCTTTTGGTACAAGGAGCTGGTGCACATCCACCACGCGGACCCAGACTTACTTGACGTGAGACGTCTATGGTTTTTGTTATTTTTCTTAACTATTGTTTAATCTTGTGAATCACAATTAAAAAAATTGCTCTAAACACACTTTTCTTTTGTTACAGGATCACTCAAAGCAGTTATTGGAACACTTAACAGAGTCTGAAAAAATATTCCTATTTGGTGCCAACCCTAACGGTGCGTACGAGTTGATTTAGTTAAATCTCTCACAATTACATTTAATTAATTTTAATGAAATGAGAGCCTATTATAGATAATAATCGAGTCAATAGTCTTATCTAATTAGTGCTTGTTGCAACATTGTTTTCAAGATCATGTATTTTTTGCTGAACTTGTATCATTTGTATGCAATTAATTTGTTATTTCACTGAGATAGTAAGATACCAGATGTATCACAAAACAGTCAAATAACCTATGTTTTATCGTGGTAATGATTTCATAGGAAATGTACGGCATTATTATATTATCGACACCTGCAAGGAATAACATTGTATCTATTATTTAGTAACTTTACAGGAGAGCGCGTCAAAGATTTAAAAAATTCTCCCAGATTTAAAAACACCTTGAAAATATGAGTCCAGCTATTCCCTCCTGGACTCATATTTTCAAGGATGGTTGGCATTAAGGCTTAACCGAAATCTGCGAGAATTTTTTTAAACTTTGACGCGCTCTCCTGTAAAGTTACTAAATATTAGATACAATGTTATTCCTTGCAGGTGCCGTTATTATTTTTAGACATTATTGTCCCACTACATTGCGAAGGCCTATTGTCCATCCTTCTTTCCATATCTGTTTAAATAATTCTGGCGCCATAAATAAAAAAGTTACTGCAGTTTTATAATTTATTCAACGCATTTTACACCTCATAAAGTTTTTATGTGGAATTACCGCTACATCATCATGAGTATTTATAGAGCCACTGCTGCTTCTCTAGTTCGACCAGATATCAAACCGCAATTACGAAGAAAGTAATTACTTATGCGTATGAGTAGAACACTAATGATCAAAGAAAAACAGAAAGTATGCTGCTTAGTATACCGCGAAAGCTGTTACAGCTCAAATAAGGTGAATTAAAGGTGTCGACAAGCCATGAGAGAAACCACTTTTTGATACACAAGCCGTATTTGTCAATCTAAACCTTAGGATTCACAAGTCACTCTAGACTTGAGAGGAGAAACTGTAGTCTTAACAAATCATTGATGCCCGGTTTCTGAGGTTCTCAGATTAACTGTGAAGCCATGGATTTGACAAAATTATCTATTTAAACTATTTTAAACGAAGTTTTACTCAAGAGAGGCCTCTGCCCTGCAGTGGAATCACACAGACTGATTTATTTATATATTACCCAAACTGCTTAGTTTTGGAGAGTTTAGAAACGTGTTATGGAAGGAATAGCACTATTAGTGTATATTAAATTGTCTGTCGACGATTCTAATTTGATACTTTTGCGAAACTTTTTACTTGAACCGAAATAGTGTGATTGCAACTGTTAAATAACACAATCATGTTTAGTAATCATTTTGGCGATTTGTTGATTTGTTAATCGCAATTTCTTGTAAGGTATTGGCTGACAAAAAAATCAGATGACCATACCTTTAATGATCCCATTCGTAAGCCACTTTAAATTCACACTAAAGGCTCATAATGAGCTATCCAATAAATGTACTCCCTTTCCAATTTCAGAAGCACAATTCGAAGTAGCACACCTCAAGCAGCCAAAACGTCGTAAACGCTCACTTCTCTACGACGATCAAGACCTAGTCGGGCTAAAGAAGCATCTAGACATAAAGCTTAGCCCCAGAAACAGTTTCCTAGACCCTCAGTTCCTGCTGATGAGAAGGTGGTCCAACAATACGGAGGCCGTGCTGGACCATACTGATGAGGAGGTGGATCTATGTTATTATAGGAGTGATAATGCAGCCCTCTATGTTTGTGATGATGTGGTAAGTCTAAAACTGCTAAAAACAAAACGGCGATAGAAAGAATGTGTGGAAACTATAGGCTACTTCAGAATTTCACTACCAGATTATTTTTTTAATACGAAACCAATTGGTAGTATCTCTTAAGAATGTTAATAAAGAAAACGTAATAAACTCCCCACACAATAAGCGGTAAAAGCTGTTATTACATACATCCGTTGTTTAACGTATACGTAGTCATCATTAGTGTCCGAGATATCTAGGCCAAAGAAATTTTAATACCCAACAATTAATTCTAGACACAATCATGAGAAATTTTAATTGCACTTTCATTTCATAACTTCTTCTTTTACAGAGGGGCTTAGTCAAATCTAATGACACTTACTACTTTATACATCCACTGCCAGAGAGATTTCACGATGACAATGCGAAAGCACATGTTATAGTCAAGAAACAAATAGATCAAGATAATGAAGATGACACATGCGTAGAAAGAGAAAACATAATTCCTAATGAACCACTACCAGCTAAAACATGGTCAAAACACAGAAGAAAACGAGAAGCACCAGTCAACGATGTAAATAATAATTTAGAAGGATTCAAAATTAATTTAGCACATAGAAATAAGACTTTAACAGACTTTATACAGAAACTATCGAATGGAGTTAACAGGCAACGAAGAGCAATACTACCAGCAGTGTTTGTGGAAACTGCAGTATTTGTAGATAGAGACTTATATAAACATATGACAGTCAATTTTCCTAAGGATACGGAGAGAGAATTAGTGAGATTCGTACTGGCAATGATCAACGCAGTACAGTTAATATACCACGATCCTTCGTTAGGAAGGCCTGTGAACTTTATACTGAAAAGACTGGAGATTTTGCACGAAGATCCCGCTAATCTGAAGCGGCCACATGACATAGATAGGTTTCTGAGTAACTTTTGTACATGGCAGAGACTGGAAAATCCTCCGGGCGACAATGATCCGTTGCACTGGGATCATGCACTGATTTTGACGGGATTGGATCTGTATGTCGTTAACAAGAATGGAAAAGTTAGCAGTCAAGTTGTGGGTAAGTAGATACTTCAATGATTTTTGTTTATACTAAGAGATATTTTCTCACGGTTAATTTCTTTCTGACTATACTAAAACTTCAAGATGATATTGTTTTGTAAAGTCAAAAGAGTACAGTCATGTGAGCGAAGCCGCGTACGCAGCTAATTTATAATAAAATAAATTTTAATCCTTTCCAAAATGATGAATGATATAAACTATAGGATGCACAAGTCTGCTAATCGTAGCTCTAATAAAAATTACTGTTATTTAACCTCATGAGGTTCCTAAATCTACTTAAACAGACACCCATATAAAAGGTAAATAAAACAGAAAATTGGTTAAATTAAGACGATTCGAACAGCAGTGAAAATGAAACGTCCGGGAAAGCAGTTGGTTGTGCATGGCATGGCGAATGGTGAAAACCGTATGAATATGAAGATAGCCTCTACTAAACAATTTAAACATTTTCTTACATAAGTAAAAGCTTTACATTACGGAAAGTAAAACCATGAGATAACGCTACTCATTATTGCAATGATAATATAATTTTAAGTAGTTTATAACGACTTAGTTTTACGCCTATAACTTTTGTTATTACGATTCGTGACGCTTTCATAAAGCATAATGCTCTATATCCAATTGATGTGGCAATGATGTATTACAGCATAATATTAGTATTTTTGGACCAATATTTTCTCGTCACGGAAAGTACTGAATGATTAAGCAATAGTACTGCAATTTATTGAGTACGAGAACGCAAAATATATGAAGAAATTATTGTATCACTGCTAGTTTATAAGGTATTTGGAAAATAATAACAATTATGGACAATATCACCGTAACCATAAAGTTTATTATTGGATCTTCTCCGTAGGAATTCGCTAAGCTGGCATGCGACTTGTCGAATGATTAAAATAACGTTTAAAACCAAATACCCGTGAGTTTTTAACCCTCCAAAGACACCAATAAAACATTTTATATCCATAGGCCTGGCGCCAGTAGCTGGAATGTGTACCGTCACTAGTAGCTGCACAGTCAACGAAGGGAGGCACTTCGAAAGCGTCTACGTGGTCGCCCACGAAATAGGACACAAGTAAGTTCTTTTAATCAACATTTTTCCTTCTTCTTTCCTATCATCATTGAGGCAACAGGGTGCCCTGCCTGAAAACATAAACGAAGAATACGGTTTCTAGCAAAAAAATCGAAGTAAACGCTGGTTAGAGTTTATTAACTCTGAAGCCTGCTCCCAATACAAAACACTAAATACGAGTACATTTGGCGGTAAACGAATATAAAAAATATTTCTATTTTTGTCAATCGTTTGAAGAAGATAGAGACAGATGTTTTAAAAATAATGTTTAGCACTAAACGCATTTAGTGGTTTCTGGTACAAGCCTTATAAGCTCTATTTTTATACTATCTATGAGTCAACATTATATAAAAATTCACATGTGTATCTTTTTATTCAATCATGCATGCTTCTCTTAAGAGGGCCCTTCCCGGTCCGTCTACCGACAACGCAAGCATGATTGAAAAGCTTGTTGTTTCATCCAACGCAATGTTTGAAAAAGAAGCAAGAGTGAGAACGCGATAACATCGAACGAAATTGGCTCGCGGAGATTTCACAAAACTTGTTCCAGGAAATACGTGTTTTTGAAAAAGCCGTACAATTTTTTGGAAAAAATGTTTGTCATTTAGAATTTCCATTACATGTACAAGGTTTCTATGAAGATGTTTTCTTTACTTTTACAATTTATGAGTTCATTATGAACGGCCAAAGTTCAGGTAAATTGGTGCAAAAAAGCAGATTTTTGGAGGCTTATACTGAATTTCTTTCTCCAAATTTAGATGTTTTGCTTGCATAGAAACATAGATAAAGTGCACAAGATACCTATTAGTTCAAAAATTTCAATGAAAGATGTGTTACAACGCCATAATCACGTACGAGCGTTTGTATGAAAAGTATGACGGGTTGGCCGCTCTTAATTGCATTTGCAAATGTTAGAAATATCAGTTCAGTCACAATGATGATCATAATGATTTACTTTACAGATAGAACTGTTTAAACTATTAACTGAATTATACTTAGGTGCGTAGATTTCTAAATTCAATCTGATTTCAGCAATCATTGTGGTTTCCAATAGATTGGTTTGCCATTGCTACATTTTTTTGGGTCTTTCGGCGCAATAGAAATTGCCATAATTATTTCTTAATAGTTCTCAACAGTATAAATCTAAGGTGCCAAGTCAGGCATGAACAGCTGTTTAAATCTAAATTACTCAGTTAATTTTATAACAACGATTAAGCTGCCGTCTGATCTTTGACCTTGCTAAGTAGCGTTAAGTTTAGATAACCCTCTTACCAGAAGCGACCGCGAAACTATGAAAAATTGTATATTTACAGTTATGTCACAAATAAGCTTAAATGCGTGACATGATGAATATTACAGATGACCTGCAGCTAAGTTATGTCAAGTTATTTAACTGAAAGAATCAACCGCAGTGATGATACAATTATTTGATTGTTATTTGGAATAATTTCGCTTCGGTTTCAGATCTACTTTCACAATTACGTTTAGATTTAAATGATTTCGTATTCTGTGATTTAGTTTAATCTTTTGGAAATAATACGCTTAACAAAGTGTAGAAGAGATAAAGTACTTTTTGCCAACAAATCAACACAAGTATAAATGTCTTCCACCATTTTAACTCAAATATCTCTTATTTCAGCTTAGGCATGCGACACGACGGACCCCTAGCAGATAACGGCTGTGACCCTAGCGCCTACATCATGAGCCCGACCCTCGGCAGCGGGAAGATCACGTGGTCGCAATGCAGCAAGAATTATCTGCAGAAGTTTCTGGAGTAAGACTTTTAATTCTTATGTAGATTTTCGGCGAGTTTCTGAAAATTCTACTAAAGAAACGAACTGTAGCGACACTTACACGGTGATATATAGGCCTCCAGACCGTATTTCGGCCATGGCGGCCAATTTCAACGGAAACTAGCCACCGACGCGGAAGATATTATAGTGCATAAGTTTGTGCGCAGACACTGGTGCACTCTCTTCCTGATACTCGACAGACGTCGACTCGACGACTCTCTTCTCACTCGGTCCGACGGGGCGGCAATCCGATAATCGCGGAACTCTATCAGGCACAGTACCAACGGGTTAACGTGCGCGCGAGACACGCGGGTATCACACCACCGACTTCCAAACTCCGGGCTGTTACCGACAAATTCCTAATAGAGAAACCCAATATTACTTTGCCCGACCTGGGAATCGAACCCAGGACCCCACGCTTAGCAGTCACCCTTGCAACTACGAGACCAAGGGATACCAACGTCGATATACGAACTACGTAGCGAACCGGCTAACTAAACTGCGCGCAAAATAAGTCTGCACGCGGCCGAAGGCGAAAATACCTAATCGTTTGCCGCCATCTTGACGTTTATATCAGGTGTCAAGAGTGTGCCGTGTTCCGTGTTTTTCAAAGTAAATAATCGCCATCATTATGCCGAAATTGATTAAAAGTGCTGGCAGGGATATAGTCTTGAAAGTCAAACACGCGCGCAGACTTTTCTTGAGCACACTCTACGAGTTGCATTTATACCAGACGTCACAAAAATCCTATAGCTCCCCAGACACAAGACCTATCTGGTCAGAGGATGCTCCCTTTTCAATGGCGAAACTTCACGCTTTGTTCCTCCATTCTCAAAGGAATATGGTAGAATTGATATTACCAATGTCGAACGTACAGTCACTGAAATTGTATTATTTTATATTATTATCTTCTTTCGTGAGCAAAATTCCTAAATGTAAAATGAAATTATTTTTACAGCACAGTACAATCTCGATGTCTACTTGACCATGGGAATTCAGCCGGTCAGTTGGATCACAGCGCTGAAGGCATTCTACCTGGAGAGAGATTCGATGCTGACCAACAATGTAAGTTCAACAAGTCGAAAAGACAAATTCTATAACTATTTGAAACTCAACTTTACCAACTACTGCATAGGGCTGAAATTGGTGTAGATTCATATATTTGTCTGAATTATTCAGATTTTATAACACATACCTACACAACAGTTCTTCATATTCCGTCTACTAAATTTGGCATGCAAATTTTGTAACAATAATAATGATTCTAATTTATTCAATTTAAACAAAATAATTAAATTCCAATGTCAAAAAAGAAAAGTACTAAATCAAGAATTGTCTAAATATCAAATTACAAATGTCAAAGAAAAATAATTAAATTACAAATTGTCTAAATATCAAATTTTAGACGACAACCATAGGAATTAAATTACAAATGTCAATAGCTTTAAATAAAATGTCAAATTTAATTTTCATGTCATACAACTTTCCCATTTATCCTACAATTTATAAATTCCTTAACAGTATTTTAAAGAAAAATCTACTGTTTCGTTGTAGCGTTTATATTCGCTTTGCCACTTCGATGTTCTGTGTGTGTGTTATTGAGATGAAAATATAAAATTCCTTATCATAAAACAACTAACATTTTATTCTTGTAATTTCAGGCATGTTAAAATACGGACGAGGCAGCCGTCACTCAGGAGCACAGAGTTTGGAAGACATCTGTAGAGACCTTCATTGCCAGCGAGAAAGATATACGTGGACCTCACATCCTGCTCTCGAAGGGACGAGGTGTGGTGAAGATATGGTAAGCTTCATCTACATGAAGTAGTTATTATACTGGTTACAAAAAAAGAAGCTTGGATCCAAACGAAAAATTTACCGCGTCGATAGGGTTGTGTTACAGTCGCGAATCTTTTTGAACTGGGATTATAGCCTATTTAATGTTGGTGCTTAAATGCAATCTTTATGAGTAGGTTGAAACGTAGATGGCTGAATTACGAAACAAACATTCATTTATGTTATAGAATAAGAAAAAAAGAGTAGGCCACAGATTTGGCCGAAGAGTATAATAATAATATGGGAGGATTTAACTGACCAGCCAAGACAGAACAAGAAAAAAAAGTAAATTGAATTACCTACCTACACGCAAAACGATCCCCTAATAATTATTTATTTTACTGAAAGATATTGTTTTATTGATGTACCTTTCCTACAGTACTTAGCTATCTCCAGATATTTAAAAAAAGGTAGTATTTAAACGCAAATAAAATAAATCTTTTTGTATCCAAAAATAATTCGAATTCCAATCGAAATTACTGATTGCACAGCAAAATACTTAACTCAAAATATAACTAAATAAGCAACAGTTTATACTCGTGGCGCAACGCTATTTACTAGACGAGGTCTCCTATTTCTGAATGGCAATAATAACGTGTAGTCGACGGAGCCCCGCTAGGCGGGGCTCCTACTTCTGGGTGGTTAAAAAAAAATAACTACGAAGGAACTACAACCCCTTCTAACCTAACCTGTCCGAGTCGAGGTGCCCCAAGTCCCGAGCTCGCTTCGCTCGCTCTTGCATCATATACTCTCCTAGTACAGTAATAATATTGCATTTTGTACCTATCCCGAGTGTGAGTATTATGTATGTACCGACGCGACGCTCTGTTTAATTTGCTGTGCATTGAGCATTTAAATGATGGAAATAAATTGATAGGTTATTTTATTTAAATAAAATAAATAATAATAAAAATGTTTATTTGCACCTTCAAAATTAACAGAGAGAAACAAGTTAAATAAAATAGGCCGAAAGGTAGTTACATTATCTTACAAGTTAGAGTTGCAACTAATACCTAAGCTAAGATAACTTAATATCTTGTAATATAGGTATCAGCGCCCACCCTTATTTGCATTCACATAATATTAATTATACATTAGAGCCAAAAAACTAAATATAGTTTTATACTTAATTTAAGAAATTAAATTCCCGTTTTAATATTTAACAAGATAAGGAGCATTCTAAGTACAAAATAAACCAGGTAAGTTTTTTTTTTTTTTTTTGATAAATAATTTAAAGTTAATAAATTTAAATTTGATGGACAATTAATAATATGCCGTTAAAAAAGCACAACAACAAAAACCTGTTTATATTCAAATGTCAGCAAGTCTGCTAGCCAATCTTATGTCAGAGGGTAAAATTGGTTACTGCTAGTTTTGTCGATGTCTGCAGATTTACCTTCTTCTTCTACAATAATCGGCACCAACTTTATGAGAATGGCACATGCAGATTTACTGATCACAGACTCAATGAGGCTTCCAAAAACCAGGAGGAAACTCACCTGCTTTAGATCTTACCAGTATTCATTCCGTCCGTCTTCATCTCCAACAGTACTGCCGCGGCGGTGAATGCGTAAAACGTGAAGGGTCTACCGTAGTGCGCGGCTCGTGGGGCCGCTGGTCGGGCTGGGCCGACTGCGCCTCCGCCTGCCTCCTCGACGATACGCATGCTCCGGCTGCGGCCGGGGTCGCTGTCGCTACCAGGAGGTGCAATAGACCGAGGTATGTGTAATCTTGAAATATTAATGTTCGCGAGATCTACAAAATCCTTAACTAAATTATATCTCAAACATACCAGGAACTGTAATGAAAACTTCAACTTTTTCAGACATGACAATGGCAAAAATTACTGCGTAGGACACGATAAGAAGTTTCAGTCGTGTCACGCTCAACAGGTAATTTTCAATCTTTACGCTCTTCATTTTTCTTGATCTCACCACGGTAAAAAATAATATTTTATCAATTGCAGTGCAGCAACGTACCAAGAATGACAGTAAGAGAGTTCGCTGATCAGATCTGTTTGAGAGCTCGAGATGTGGATCCTGATCTAATTGGTACTGGATTGCAGAGGATCGATTCTGATGGTAGGTTGAAGCGATACTTTGTCTTAAGTTACTATTTCGACTTCACAAGTTAGAAGACAAACCATGATCCATATTCACAAAAAATAATAGTCTGATGACATATAAGCTGGTTGTCAGATATCACCCCTCGACCGTCGCGACACCTGAATCAGATGCCTGTCAAAATAGCCGCATCTGTCGCGACACCTGCGCCCTAATTATGTAACACACTATCTGTCACGATCTGAATCATTTTGAAGCCTATTGCTAATCCATTGCTTCATATGTTCGAAAAATTTGTCTGCTCAACAACGTAAATAAAGCAATGAATGTTGTTGAACTGTCAAAATAAAACCCATTCCTACTGTTAGTGTGTTACGTAATTACCCCGCAGATTCAGGTGTCTGTGAAAACAGCCGCATCTGTCGCGACACCTGATTCAGGTGTCTGTCAAAATTGCCGCATCTGTCGCGACACCTGATTCAGGTGTCTATCAAAATTGCCGCATCTGTCGCGACACCTGATTCAGGTGTCTATCAAAATTGCCGCATCTGTCGCGACACCTGATTCAGGTGTCTATCAAAATTGCCGCATCTGTCGCGACACCTGATTCAGGTGTCGCGACAGACACCTGAATCAGGTGTCGCGACCGTGATGTACGTAAACGAGCGATAGTGAATTCCTAAAGTATATTTATACTGTTCTAACATGCACAACGTGTAAGGAATAAGACAAAGATGGCATAACATCACTCGTCAAATATCTAACACAAACCAACGCCGCCGGTTGTTTGATTTTAGCATGTGCTTTTGTGAGTTTGAAGTGGTTTATTTGCGGATTGTTGCTCTATTTTCGTAAAGTTAAACTGTACTAATTCGTCTTTAATTCGTTAGCTTATTTTATAACAATTCCAACGACATACATTTTATGTACAACTCCAATACAAAACTTGAGAAATATCGTCATTTTAATCACACGTGCCGATATAACCGGAAGTAAACCTGAAGTCAATCATAATCAAAATATTTTATTACACATAAACCTACATGGGCACTTATGAAACGTCAGAAGCTCAGTGCACGCTGCCAATTGGTCGTTTCCTATGGAGATGAGCCGGCAAGAAACTCCACGGTTACTCTTTTAAAGATAAGGGCCTACAATGTTTTCAAATTACAGTGTTAATAGGTATGGGAGGACTCAACAAGTAACAGGTATTCAATAAAATAGAAAAAGGTCTACAAATCAACAGTCTACAAGTTAGGCCTACAACGTTCTCGAAGTACCGCGAAATTTACGCTGATTCGTAGACATAGACAAGTGCAATTGTGCAATACTAAGCTATCATAGGTGCGGTGCGCAAATGAGTCACTTCAGCTTTGTCTCGAAGACAAACCTGAAACGACTCATGTGCCCATGCCCTTCAAACTGGACACACACAGCATCGCTTCTGATAATGTTATCACCTAATCTTATTGAGTTCATCTTCCCAAGCTTATTAAATCACTGTTATGTTTTAGATGTGAGCAGTGCGTGCGCAGTGTGGTGCGACACTCGCGGCGGCGGGTACAAGTCTCGCGGCTGGAGCTTACCTGATGGAACAGCCTGCTCTAATGTGTCACCTATGTTCTGCATCAGTGGGATCTGCCAGGTACCTTTCATTCTCGACTAGTTACAATCCACTGCTAGAAAGACTTCAATAGTGCTACAAGGAGCTAAGAGTCACAGGGTGTATCCATCGAATTCATTTTTACTCTGAAAAGCATGGGGCTTGCAAAACTCTGTGCATACTTACCAAATACTAAGACTTTGTGGTGGGTTTTTCGTCATAACCTAAGTGGAAAGTTCTGCTTCTATGAAGATTTGTGCTTGGATATTTCACCTACACGAGATTGCTTTTTTCCAGAAATTCACATGTTCATCAAATTCCGACACGGAGTTCTCTCTAAAGCCAAGCGACTGCGAGTGGGAAGCGCTAAGAACTGCCACGCCGCACACACCACCGTAAGTAATATAAAGTCAATTATTTATATACTTTAAGCTGAGTTCTGGGCATAAGTCTGGGTGTCATGAAAGGCGGCCACCGATAAAAGGATTTGTTAGCCTTTTTGCCCTGTCTTCTAGATATTTAAAGCAATGCTATAAGAAACCACAAAAATTAAAAGAACAAAAAATGCGACCAGTGTCTGCGAGATCAGTAAGCAAATTTGTTGACGCCAAAAATATAGCATTCAATCATATGACTCTTAAGTCTAAAAGGCCTTGTACGCAAAATCATTAATTTATAAAAAAAAATGTTATTATGATGACCTTTCCCTCACTTAATGATTGAGAGACAAGGGGACTTACTTCGGCCATCTCCGGCCAATGTCGGAAGCAGTTCTGTTCGCAATGCGCGATGGAGTCGATATATATTACGAAGGATACTTTGCATGATGACACCGCTGAAATCACATATTTATAATTACGTTCGCGCATGCACAATTTCTGTAACTTTTGTAACCGCCATAATATAGGTCTGCTAATACTGCAACCTATTAATTTTGAGTGAATATTATTCGTGAGTGAATTGTAGTGATCTGGTGTCGAAGAAAACACCGATTAATGAAGCCACGTGGTGCCAGCTATCTAAACAGCCCACAGCAGTATTCCAGGTCAGTCCTTACTCTCTTCGTCAGAGACGAATGCTCTCTTCGAACGCGTCACGTAATTAGTAATGAACCCGCGCACATTACCTAAAATACTAAATAATTAACCCTCCAAAATAATAGCTGTTAGGCTTCGCACAGTGATCGGGCAAAATCTTGATGGAAACGTGACCAAGACAATGGCTTGGGAATGTAAGAAGTTCTGCAGCAAACTGTGTTGGAAACGAATGGCTCTGGACCGACGCGACGTGAAACCTATCAGACTTATCAGTAGTTCCAGGAAGCTTTACTTATGTGATAAATCAGAATGTCTAAAAATATTTTGACTTGAGTATCTTTTTCCAGCGCGAAGAGCTCCGGCACGTGGCGGCGTGCAGTGGGCGGCCAGTGGCGCCCCGCGTCGGGCTGCCACTACCACTGCGTCGCGCCGGGCGCCGGCGTGCGCCTCGTGGCCGCCGCGCGCGCCGCGCGCCCGCACACCAGCATACAGCTGTGCCAGCCTGACAGTACACCCGACTCGGTGAGGATTGACTAAAAAATCGACTCGTGTCTTGCTACACACAAGATACTCTCTTAAAGGGTGACTGGGGCAAAAATTCTAAGCATAACTGACAGCACTGCTTGACGCGCGATTGGCACAACAGCTAAGGGGTTGGTAACAGTAGAATATGACTGCTCGACTGTTATATACATATAGGCTCGAAACTTCGTTGGTTTTTTAAATTTGTAGCTGAAAACTACACTTCATTTCTTCCTCATTTCGTCTATCGACACACTTTGCTCACCGCTTTTCTTAGGTTTCATTGCCAAAAACGGAACCCAAATAATTTCGTCACGGATAAAATAAAATAATTTTTTAAGTAATTTTTTTGAATCTTTGATGTTTGATATTTTAATACTTTGGTAGATAAATCATGGTATTGGTCACATATCATATCATTATATGTATATCATTGTTCCTTTCAGGGCTGTACTCAAAGGAAATCTCCATACCAGTACGCAACCATGGTCTGCACCAAATACAAAGATAGAGTGAGGAGATTATCCGGATTGGGGATGCAGATATCACCAGCTTTAGGTAAGAAAAGACTCCAATTAATACTATAAGCAGCTGACCAGAACTACAAAACAGTTAACATAAAAAAATATCGTTTCCCTTTGACGTTAAAGGATTTACATACAAACTGTAGTTTAAATACTGATAATATCTGTTTTGAAAGAATATGTGTTTGAACTGAAGCTTATGTGAAATAGCACGATATTGAACCAATGATAGACTGATAAATCTAACGAACATGCTAATTAGTGACTTCACTATTTTGGAGATCCGTCATACAGGTCCCGAACCCAGTATAAACTCCAGCTCTCACAAAGGTTTGAATCAGCCTGTAACTTCGATACTGTGTACCAAAATTGTACCTACCTAGATTTTTTTTTTTTTACATGGCCTTTGTATATCTCGGGTCCCTCGGGTCGCGGACCTTTGAAAGGCGTACGAGGGGTCAAAGCCAAGTCGCAGAGGCCCCTTTGACAATTTTAAATGATAAGGGAGCACCAACCGACGATTATCCTTGTGTGCACTGTGCAACTGTACCCAAGGACAACCCCCGGTTGGTGCAGGACTGTTGCAGAATATGGAAAAAAAAGTATATTGAACTATGGGTTTGGGTAGCTAAAGTGGATTGGTTACCTAGAACTGTGGAAAGACTATAGCCCCTGTCTGATCAAATTTTTATATACCAGACACAAATAAAATGGCAGGGGGTGACTTGCACACTTAATAATGGGCCCCGGGAACTGTCGCTATCCATAGTGATGTGGCGACAAAAAGGGCAACATGTCCTGAGGTGCTTGAGGAGTGGAAAGGTATTCCACGAGTATCAGTACAACCCCAGAGCCCGGGAGATGGTCAAGATCCCTACCAACACTTACTGGAATACTTCCTTTCTCCGAGCACGTTTGCTCTTGCAAATCTCCACTCAAGCCGAGGCAAGAAAGAGGTGGGAGCTCTGTTCCTCGTCAGTGTTGAATCCGGCCGGTCAATAAAGGCAAGCCAGAGATGTGGTACAAGACTTCTCCAGGGAGATGGATCAGTGGGGTCGCTCCTGCTCAACAGCTCGCCACATGCTGCCCCGCGGGTTTCTGTATCTTTCTTAGTCTGGCTCCTAAGCCTAGACCTGTTCCGGCAAAATAAACTCTACCGGCATAAACACAGAGTTTGGAACGCGCAAGCCCCACCACAACGTCATCGTAAAGATACGGCGGATTATTACTATTTCGCATGTTCGCTATTTCTAATGCAAATCAATTTTCACATCATTCTCTCCCCTTATATTACAGAGGACCCGGACCGCCCCTGTCGCATAGCCTGTCAAGATGAGCGAGTGTCTCACCGGTTCTACTTAGTCAACGGACACGAAGGCTGGTTCCCGCTAGGAACATCTTGCGGGAAGAGAAATGCTTCCTACTGCGTTAGCGGAAAATGCTTGGTAAGATACTAGCTTTTAGCTGACCTTATCGCATTGCCTGTCATGATGAGCGAGTGTCTGACCGGTTCTACTTAGTCAACGGACACGAAGTCCCGCTAGGAACATCTTGCGGGAAGAGAAATGCTTCCTACTTCGTTAGCAGAAAAAGCATGGTAAGATCTTTTAACTACTAACGCTTGTACAACTTTCCAGGACCTGTTTCCCAGAGTTCAGATAGGCACTGACTAAGTGTCTGTTCGAATAATTTTGAATCCCCGACGCAAAAAGAGGGGTGTTATAAATTTGACCGCTATGTGTGTGTGTGTCTGTCTGTGGCACCGTAACTCTTAAACGGGTGAACCGATTTGGATGCGGTTTTATTTTATTTGAAAGCAGGTTTACTAGCAGTAGTTCTTAGACATGTACTGTTCTTACAATGACATGAGTATTTACTTGTAAAGTATTAAATTATTTTAATTTTGTGAATGTGAAGACTATGTGGGTAATTGCTTTAATTTTTCTAATTTAATTTTAATTATGATCTGGCAGTTTGAGTAATTTATGCGGCCTACCCAAATGTCCTTTCGTTGGTATTGTTCGTCGAATCGTTGAGCTCCTTAAGTCCTGACTTCCTGAGTCGAGCTGCACTATTACTGACAATTGCGTGCACTGACTGGACAGGTCCGCTCAATCTGTGTGGTTCTTTCCTCAAAAGACCATTTCAGATACCAATCTGCATGGTCTTCGCATGACCTGACCAAGATTATGTCTGGACTTTAAAAGAGACTGTAACCTCTGAGTTTGTTTCGGCCTTTCTTCTCAGAGTAGTCAGATAGGAAACGCCGACCTCATCTAGATTAAAAAACATGATTGACGTGTAAAAGTGTTTGTACAAACCCACTTACAGATATAAAATCATTTATCATTTATGTTTTATCAAAATCGGTTCAGACGTTTCAAGGTCATCAGCTCTTTTTTGTGTCGGAGGTTTTTTAATTTTACCAGAATTGTTTTAGTTTAGTCTATACGCCAGAAAAAATTTACCGAACTTCAAAAAGTGATGAAAAGGTTCAGGAGCATCGTTTAACAATTGCTCAGTACTGCCAACAAAGCAAAGGTATTTTCAAACCTCAGAAGAACGAACTAGCATTGAATAAGTCGCTAGTTTATATCAGGTTCTCAAGCCCAACTCTGTTTTCCCCATATTTTTGTTTTCTATGGTCGTTCAATTATGAAACTAAAAACACTGCCACTGAAACTGTCTCTCAAACTCCCTAAAACAATTTTTTTCCCCCAGGAATTTGGCCCCGACAACACCCCCCTGTCCGAGATGGTGTTCACACTCCCGCTGCTGAACCGCAACAGTTACAGCAGTTATAACAACAACAGTACCAGCCGCGTCACCTGGCGCACCTCGCGACATCGACGCAGTCTGCGGACTGACAGGATTACTGTCAAGGCCACGCTCGACCAGAAGCATTTAGATGATATTATTGCGAGGCTGAATTTGACAAGTGAGTTCATATTTTACCTTTGGAACAAGATTGGGACCTCAATATTTTTTTAAATGAAACTTGATCGAAAGTTTTTACCTTTAAACTTCTCTGTACTCGGGTAAGACCCACAAGGAAGCGGAAAGCCAGAAGATATATTTTTAAATATTTTTGCAACAACTTGGACCAGGAACCCACTTAAACGAAAAAATTATACCAGAATTCTTCAGTTTCATCCTAGTCAGATCAAAATCATGCAGCAACGTGGATTTTCTCCAATTTGTGCCTAATAAAAAATGGTGTCGGCATTTTTTTTTATTGTCGATCCTACAATTCGTTTGTGAACATTGCATTTTTTATTTCATTATTTATCCGGAGTTTTCTTAAACAACCATTTGCAACAAAGCCGCTAAACCAATAAATCTTCTTTTCCAGACAATTTAACCGACCACATTACCTACTTCGACTCGATTCCAGAGCATATTGAGGTGGACTTCAACAACCCCATACACATCGCACCAGAAGACACGCTACTAAGGAAGGTACCGAGACCTACGTGGGACTGAAATAATGAAAATACTAGGTGAAAGTTAAAAGACAGCTGTTGAACATTAGAAATTGAGATCGCCCATAAATTGATAGATACTATCTTAGAAGGAGTAACCGTCTTGGTAAGACAAAATTTTGTTCAAGTTCGGGATTATTATTTGCATTAAGATTCTAGCTGATGAGACAGCTTCGGGAAGTCAGGATATTCTCTTATTTGTGAATCTGCAGGGTAATAGCGTAACGCAATGGCAACCGATTGCAATGCCTTACATTTTGACAGTTCAGCCACGTTCATTGCGCTATTTACGTTGCTGAGCAGACAAATTTTTCGAACATATGAAGCAATGGCTTAGAAATTCCCTTTAAAACCCTCGGATCGTGATTTAAAGTATGTTACGCAGCTAAAGTGCTGATACCTAGTCTCATGTTATCTGTTATTATGACTGGTTGATCAAAATAGCAACCGCCAACCATATCACTTAATATGATACTTGGAAACAGGTTTATTTCAAAGATTACTAAGCTAGAAACGACAAAATAATTTTTAATGGGCTGATTCTTAGCCTGAAATAACACTGCCTTATAATGTGGGACCTCCACGAAACTTTACGAGACTTGATTTATGTATACACATTTTTTTTTGTGTGTACACAGTATACAAATGTATACACATTGAATAGTACATTTTTGTTTTTCAGATAAATATTATATTTAAAAAAAAAAATATACGTAAATTATATTATTAGAAATATTCAGGGGCCTAATGAAGGGCCTGAAAATAAGCCAAATAATATGAAGAAAACTTGACTTTTCTACATAACAAAGCCGAAGGCATTATTTTATTATTCTTTCTATTGCATATTACAATACAATTTTGAATGAAATTTATACAAATGTATCTATAAATTTTGTTCCTTTTTTTTGTTGCAATTTTAGGAAAGGTCTCATAAAAATTTTAAGTTGTTAAAACAAATATAATTTTAAGTCATTGTACATATTTGAAGAATCATTGTGATCAATTGTAGTAATTTATTTATAGACATTTTTATACCCTTGTTATTAAGTAGGTTTAAGTAAATAAAATAAAGTTATTTTATACAATTGTACATGTTTTATTCAAAAGGCACTCATTTGTAACCGGGTTATCATACAAACTATTAGTAGCTTTAAATGTATACAGAATATTTTTATGTATAAAGAAGAATATAAAATTAAACTAGTTGTAAAAATTTAGTTTCGTTGCTTGAAAGTATCAAGAATATTATATAGTGCCGTAACATTAGTTTGGTGGTTAAATTTTGGTTGCATTCTGTATATATTTTAGTAGATAATACTTTAAGCACTGTTATTATATATTTTTCTTTTTTTTTTTTTTGTTCAACGTATCGTAATAAAATATAGTTAGGAACTTCGATCGGATCGGAAAAGTGCTTCCAATGCGACACCAACGCGTCGCAGCGAAATTATGTACCATTACATAACATACATAATTATCAATATACACCATCAGTTTGTGCAAGAAACAGCTCATATTTAAATACGATGTTACTTGTTTACTTGGATCCACTATGAATAAATCTTGCAGTTTGCGGTCTTCAAAGCGTGCAGAAGTCTGGCAGGATCAGTCAGGAACCACTGCCACAGCTTTCTGAGGAACTGCTTATCACCATTCTGAAAATAGTAATGGTTAGATTAGATAAGAAATCTAGGGGCACAAACAATTTAAAAGGCGGCGCTAAATTACGGCGTCGTACGTCAATCATATTTGACATTTGTGAACTTGACAGCTGCAGTATACAAACAGACAAGCAATGGAGCGCTATACTCCGCAAGAGCGTGGAATAATTATATCGATTTTTTTGGAAGCGTTTTCTGATCGCGTATTCTCCCATTTTGGCGATTTGGCATGGCGAGCGAGATCGCCCTATTTAACCATCCCAGACTTCTTTCTTTGAAGTCGCGGGTTTATGCCAACAAGCCTCAGACAATAGCAGCCTTTAAGAGCGGCCAACCCGTCATACTTTTCATACAATCGCTCGTACGTGATTATGGCGTTGTAACACATCTTTCATGGAAATTTTTGAACTAATAAGGTATCTTTTGCACTTTATCTAGGTTTCTATGCAAGTAAAAAATCAAAATTTGGAGAAACAAATTCAGTATAAGCCTACCAAAATCTCCTTTTTTGCACAAATTTTACCTGAATTTTGGCCGTTCATAATATACTCATAAATTGTAAAAGTAAAGAAAACATCTGCATTGAAACCTCGCGCATGTAATGGAGATTCTAAATGACAAACATTTTTTCCAAAAACTTGTACAGCTTTTTTCAAAAACACGTATTTCCTGGCACAAGTTTTGTGAAATCTTTGCGCGCCAATTTACGTTCGATGTTATCGCGTTCTCACTCTTGCTTCTTTTTAAAACATTGTGTTGGATGAAACAACAAGCTTTTCAATCATGCTCGCGTTGACGATAGACGGACCGGGAAGGGCCCTCTTAAGGAGAATATTCGACCGGAATGCGAACAGTTATCACCGGAAATCTTGCGGAACGTCATGGAAAATGCGATAAAACGGGCACAAATGAGTATCAACACTGGCGTCAGCCACTTGATGGATATCATCTTTTACACTTAACAGAAAAAATTGTAAAGGTCCAAATAAAGATTTCCATCACTCAAAATCATTTCTTTTTATTTTGTAAAAAAGTTAAACAAAAACAAAATTGGACGATTAATTTCGCGCCACTTTGTAGAATTGACTTCTAAGATTCAATTTCGAAGCCGACCGCAACCACGAGCCACAGCGGCAAAGCCGTCCAATTGCAATGTCAGACCGTAGCGACCCGACTGGTTTCTATGTAACTCTATGTCACCATCTACGGAAGCGTTTTCATAGAGACATAGAAAGCAGTGTTGTAGCAAAAACCAAAAATACAAAACTAAAGACACCGACTTCCGAAATTAAAGTTATTGTTCACTTTTTTTTGTTTATTTTTTGGAAGTCAGTTCTTATTTTGTAAAAACCCTTTAAAATCAAATCCGATTACTTCTTAGCGTGTCGATGGCAATCTAAATGAACTTGACCCGAAATTCGACTACGTGTTTGGCGCCATCACTAGCGTCCAGCAGTTCCTGTAACGTGCGGCTGACAGGACACGCAGAAAATGATATTAAGTATCTCATCGTTTGTTGAACAGCACGACATTTACACTCCAAAGCGGAGTCGTCTATGAACAAAGCCGGAGAAAAAGTAAAAAAAAAAAAAACCCGGTCTATCCGTGTGCCATTCATCCAAATGCGTTCAGCCGTTAAAGCGTGAAAAGGTAACAGACAGACGACATACAGAGGTTCTTGTTACCTGTTTTTCCTTTCCTTTTTTAAATTCCTGGGTGGTAATTTGGGATAGAATAGTTATCGTAATCATACCTTAACACTAGTGAAGAGGTGACTGGCGTCTAGAACCTTCTTGTCGACATTATCCATGTGTTGTCTGAGTGTGTGCGCAAGAGCAGCTACTGTGCGGTCCCAACTGTTCGGCTGGCGAGTGCAGCCGTCCCAGATGTAGGCGCGGAGGGATTGCGTTGATTGTTTACTGGAGAGTTCAGAAAAATTAATTCATATTGGACGTTTTAAGTGGAATGTTTAGAATCAGTCTACACATGTCCCGATCCAGGGCATAGGCACACAAAGTAGAAGGACCATTGGTCATCACGCGTGTTGGTGTTTACAGAACATGGTTTTATGGTATTTTTCTTCACCATACGACAAAGCAATTCAAAGAAGTTATACGAACCACATTTAATGGATCCGACATTTTAATTCACATCGTCATTTTATGCGTCGCTAGTTAAATCATTACAGAATAAAAAATTGTAAGGTAAATTCTATTCAAATCTATTTATAACTAGCTGACCCGACAAACGTAGTCCTGTCCTAATTTTAATTTTAAAAAAATTGTGATCGTCTTGAATTCATACAAAACAGCATTAGAAAAAAAACAGTTTAGTTTTCAGGAATTAAAAAAAATCCGGGTAACCTTCCCAATTTTTCTTTGCATAAAAATAGCCAAATCGGTCCATCCGATCTCCAATGATGTGCTGACCAACATACAGCATTAAATTTTTATTTATAGAGTTAAATTAAAATACTCACAACTCCGCCATCATATCCTCCTTCCGCCTATAGCCGTCGTGAACAGCATCCTTCAACTCCTTAACCTGATGCTGCATCTCATGGTACAACTTCACCAATAGACTGGGGTCACCCGACTGCGCACCAAGAATGTGCAGTAATGCTTGCACCAGTACGTCTGAGGATTGCAGCTTTTGTTCGCAGGAGTTCTGTTCTAAACATATCTCGTTCATTGAATTCTGGAAATGAAGATGGATTCATTTATTGCATGGATTGAGCATATTATTTTGAAACTAGCTTCTGACCGCAACTATGAGGGTGATGTACTAATGATGTGGGTAATTTGCCTAATTAATAAATTAATGATATTATCTAAGGGTATAAAGGTAAACTTTCATATAGTTGTGATCATTAGTTTGCTAGTTATCCTTAGTTAACGACAATTCGAATGACTAACGTGACAATGTTGAAGAAAATCGAGCACCGCGCTGTTATGCATCGCTAATGAGACATTAAGACGCATTACGTCCCCTTCGAAATAGTTGAGCTGAATGGTGCTGATCCATAGATCATGTTCGTGAACGGGTGCCTTCAGTAGGGACTGGTCATCTCTTAGCTGCCACGGCTTATTTTAATTTGATTTAATATTTGAATTGTTTTTGTCTCTTTATTACGGACGCTTTTAACGTTCTGCATCGTTCTCACATGCATAATTTCAACATGAATGATGGAACTAATATTTTGTAACCATATTTTGATTTAAAAGAGTATCCATGGAGTTTCTTGCCCGTTCTTCTCCATAGGTACCTACTACGCTTTGGAATTGGCAACTAGCTTCATCTTTCTGACGGACCGACCCCTTGGCAATTCAAAGGTGCCTGTAATTGGTTTATTTGAAATAAATGCTATGAGTTTGAGTTGAGACACAATTGATTTTCTATTGTTATGGCCCTCTAACGGGCTACCTGGGGCTTGACTAGATTCTTTACCAACTAAGAAAAAGGTCAAAAGTCAAAAAACTATTCACGAAGAAATGGTGGCTGTTTACCAAGATTATGCACCTTCGTTATCTACGGTTCAAAAGTTGTCAAGTGAATTTAAAAGGGGTAGAGAGAGTATTGAAGACGACACTCGCTCGGGCGGCCCGGTTACTGCCTCTGCGGAAGAAACCGTGAAAAAATTTGAGAAGCTTATACTGGAGGATGCCCGAATGAATAAGAAAATGATAGAGATGACCCACCTCTCCGTTGGTACCGTGCACACTATTCCTCACCTTCTTTACCTTTCAAAAGTTAGTGCAAGATGGGTGCCGCGAATGCTCACGGCGCCTCAAAAACAAGTGCGAATCGAGTGCTGTATGTAGAGAGTTTTTAGAGCTCTGTGGTGAAGTTCTATCAAGTATTTTCGATCGAATTGTTACTGGAGATGAAACATGGGTTAATCGTTATGACCCTGAAAGTAAGCAGGAGTCCATGCAGTGGCACAAGAAGGGTACTGCGCCCCCTAAGAAATTCAAAGTCCTTCCGTCTGCCGGAAAAAACATGGCCAGTGTTTTGGACCTCAAAGGGAATTTTGCTGATAGAGTACACAAAAAAAGGTGAAACCATAAACGCAGCATTCTACGCATCCACTTTACGAAATTTGTGGGGAGCAATTAAAGAAAAAAGACGGGGTAAACTGACCACCGGTGTGTTGCTTCTTCACGACCACGCCCCGGTCCACACGGCGCATGTTTCCAAGGCTGCTGTGCGAGATTGTGGTTTCGAAGAAATTAACCAGCCAACCTATAGCCCGGACCTAGCCCCAAGTGATTATTATTTGTTCCCTAATTTGAAAAAATACCTTTGAAAAATAATTTTAATTGAATTAACATTTTATTTTTCATACAGAGAATACAGACATTGAACGCATCTCGTACAATACAAAATTATTTGTTAGCTTTTAGGAATTCCAAAGGTAACAGCAAACAAGGGGCTTAATTAATACGATTTCAGTGGCTTTTATTATTCTCTTATAAAATATCACGCGATGCAATATTTTTTACAAGCTTTTATTTAACTTGCAATGCATGTATGTTTGTCCTGCTGGAATCTTGCAACTGAATTTTAAATCAGTTATCCTCAGCCGATTGAGCTGAAATTTAGTATACACGCTTATTTTGGATGACAATGCATGCTTAGCTATGTGACGTCATTCTAATTCCAATATGGCGGATCATGTAAGATGGCGGACTAGTTATTTTTTCTGCACTACCACAGTATGGCTATCAAATGAAAGGGCTTGCTGAGGAGAACACGAAAACTAATACAACGTCACATTAAATCCAAAATATGGGGGACCACTCAAGATGTATACTATAAATCCAATATGGCGGGACCTCCAAGATGGCGGAGGAAGTTTTCTGGTTATCTGAAGTCCTTAACAGGTGAATTTTAACAAAAGTATGCCTTGGTCGACTTCATATTTTGACTTGTGTAATTTGGCGAGATAGCCGTCAACAGCATTGGTTTGCAGTCTATCTAGGAGAAGGATACTCCAAAATCAAACCCGGAACTGTGTTTCGTTAGGCACAAGTAAGGTTTAAGCTGAAATAAGTGGCGCTACTACTAAATTTCCAAGTCTAGGTGAGGCCGTGCCGAGGACTGAGTGGCATCAGGGTGTAAGATGATGTCGTGAACGCACCACCTCAGGGCACCGGGGGGGGGGGGGGGGGGGGGGGGCTCTTACCCTTCTAAACGAAGCTCTGGGAGGGTCGACGAATATTTCTTCGGTAGTCGTGGGAACAAGATAGGAAAAACAGAAACAACAACACAAAGGAAGAGAAGGCTAGAGAAAAAAAGTTGAAACGGCAACAAAAACTTGCCATCGAACTCCTCGCTGCAGGCCAAGCATACGTGGCCTTAAGTAGGGTCAAATCGTTAGGTCTAATTATTGAAGAATTAGACTGTACTAAATTAACAGGCAAACGACCATGTAACAACGACGCATTAAATTAAATGCACAGACTTAGAAATATTCCCAATCATAACTAAAAAATAATTAATGGTAACAAAACTTTTTTAAAACAAGCTTTTATTTAATTGCCCTAAAAAGAAGAAAATAAACTTTAAATTAAATCAAACCAATCAATTTAGCACATGTATTACACATTTTTTTAAATGATTTAATAGCTTGTCGCGAGATTTACCTGTGTACTAACTAGTCTTGCTTGACATACTTATTATAAGTAATTCTATGAAAGAAAATGTTTGTTGTTGTTTGTTTGTTTGTTGTTGTTCGTTTGTTTGTTGTTGTTCGTTTGTTTGTTGTTGTTCGTTTGTTTGTTTTTTTGTTTTTTGTGTGTTTTGTTTGTGTCAACCTCGGCGTGCTGTCGTAAATGACCTGCTAAATGAAGGGACTCTTCGACTGAGCGCAGTTCTACTATACTCACTATATGCTATATTTATACTCACAATTATACTGATCACTGCACTAGCGTCAGCGGCTGCGAACTGTCGGAAGTGAGCCGCTAACTGTAAGAACTCTTGGACTGAGCGCAGGTCTACTATACTCACTATTCGCTACATACAATACTCACAATTCTACTGATCACGGCGCTAGCGTCAGCCGCGGCGTACTGTCGTAAGTGAGCCGCTAACTGTAGGAACTCTTGAACTGAGCACAGTTCGTGTCGTAGTGCGCTGTACACGATGCGGTCTAGGCTGAGCGCGCGGTTGGTCGTTTCCAGTAGGTGGGATAAATCGGCATGGATTTGTCTGTAAAACGAAGATACAATTAATATGTAAGTGAAAAATAACTCCATTATATCCTAGTGAATCTGCTACACGGAGACATAAAATGGAGAACAATGAAAATTTAAACATATTAAAGTATTCATAACATGGTACAATTGTCTGTTGATCAGGCTACGGAGAAATGAATAGATTTTTCTTTGCCACTAATAAGCTTTCAAATGTCAGAATTTCCGTTACGATAACCTAATTTAAGAGTCCCCAATTTTCAACATGGTAACTATAGCATAAGAATAATTCGCCTAAGATGTTCCATAATCAAATAATGGATTTGCAAATATGGTTGTGGTTACATAGATGTAATTATTATTATAAATAACGGTAACCAAATTGATATCACCATATTTAGACGTTACGCATGAGAATTACTGGTCAAATTTAAACCAAATTATCAAGAACAAAAATATGACGATTAGTACACAACATGCACATGAGAAATAAATCATAAAATTGAAATTTTTTCCACACCTTTTTAAATTTATTGGGACACAGTCCTGCGGGGTAATTGCGTACCACACCATCAGTAGTAATGGCTTTCATTTTGACATTTCAACAACACTCATTGCGTTATTTACGTTGTTGAGCAGACAAATTTTTAGAACATTATAATATAAAGCAATGGATTAGCAATCAATTGTGTGATACGTGGGACAGGCCCATGCTGGCTCACTGGATACGGCTACACGCGTAGGTTTCAGTCGTTTTAATTTTGTATATAGAGTGTGGTTTTTACTAACAACTTATGGATCTTGTAAATCTGATATAAAATATATATTATAATTATAATATCCTTCAAAATAATTCTGATTATGATTGATGGTGTGATACGCAATTAGGGTGCAGTTCTCCGTGAGAGGAACCATAGAACTGTTTTTTTTTTAATTCCAGTTTGTTTTCATCTGCAAAGAACGCTAATAGGCTTAGTTGATGGTGGTTTATATGAATCCAAGCGAATTACTAGACTGAACTATTAACAGATAGACGACAAGAAAAAATATCTTACTGCCTAACAGCCAGTGCACAACAAGCAGTGGTCTCTACAGCGAGTGTAGTTCTTGAGTCCACAAGTTGCCTCACTGCATTGTGTATTTGTTGGTATATGATGGACTCTTCTTGTTCCAGTAGATCCACTGCGGTTTTAGCTTCCATCAGACATGACCTGGGAAAGAATTGGGAAAAGTTATTCAGGTTTAAGTATAAAAATATTTATTATCAAAAAAGACAAAATCACTTACATGAGAACAATGCGTCACAGATATCATTGTAGCAATTATGATACACCTATCCAACTCATTTACTTTTTAGGAAGGGTGTTATTTGTGATTAAATATTCAACTAATGTCGTTTAGAATGCATTGAATGAGTGTAATTTTGTTATACGTGAGGGTTTGTTGTATAATTGTACTCCACCAAAAGTATTTTTATTTTGCCACACTTTTTAACTTAATTATCATATTCAACCCATGGTAAACGAGTCTGTTGGACTGACAACCCTTTTAGGTTTACTGACAGGAAAATTGTGTGTCATAAACTCATAACAGATAATAAATAAGCCTTTACTCAGCAATTGAACAAAATAAAAATAAGTTTGTTTGTTACAGAAACACGTGCATACAAAAAGATAATTAACTCGAGTAGGTAAACAGAAAAACAAAACAAAATAGATCTACATAATAATCACGAACACAAAACAGAAATAGTCTGCAGCTGCACGTCATGACTGTAACAAGAAGGCTTCTACTCAGCACGATGCTGTGCTATGGAGGACCCACAGCACAGCGCTGATTTTCAGTGGTCACCCGAAAAAGTAAGTAAGTATGTTGGTAAATACAGGTTAAGATGATGATTTTTCTCAACACCCTCTCCACACCCTTTTAAAGGTAGTTTTCAAAAATGAATGATTATACTATTATATTTATTTATATAAGTATTTGGGTCTATTTTCAAGTCTATTGATCAAAGGCAAAATAATTTTCTTAAAAATTGTATCCCCCTTTTCATCCCAATAGGGGTTGAGTTAAAAAAAAATCAAACACATGTTTCGTCATTCAATTTTTAGATTCTCCCATACAAACTTTAACACCCCCTTTTTTTTTTGGGTGGGAAATCATCAAATGACCTCTCCCGCTCTGGGCGGAGCGGAAGGGCGTGTCAGACTCTTACTGACTAAAACCCACCCGTGTTCCTTCAGTTGCCTGTGCGCCAGGGCCACGGTAACTCTTTCGAACAATCCGCAGCCCCGGCAGGCATCGGTCCTATCGGACCCCGTCAATTTTGCTGACATCTCTTTGAGGCGCGCGTGGAACACGACGCGCCGTCGACCCGGGCCTGGTCCTGACCGGACGGCGAGCTGCCCATTGCTCGCCGTCCGCAAGCCCGCGCCTACGGTGGCCGGGAGTCGACAATCGACTCCCGACGCCCAGGGTGTCTCCTCCTGCGGCGACTAAGGGCGCGAGGGCGCAGTGATTGCCTCTCCCTCTCGCGCTCCGCCTCCCCCTTCGCGAGCATTACTGCTTCGCAGAAGGAGGTGACGGCTTCCCATTCCCTCTCGCTCCGTACCATGGCCTGAACCAGGGCCGGACGCGAGAGGTCGCCGCCGCCGATCGCCGCCACGAGGACACGGCGGTGCTCCGCCCAAGCCGGGCAGACCTCCACCGTATGCTCCACCGTGTCCTCCGGTCGATCCACGCAATGATAACACCCGGGCGTTTCCTCCCGCCTTATCCGAAACAGGAACCTCCCGAAACAGCCATGTCCGGTGAGGACCTGCGTCAGGCGGAAGGTGAGGACGCCGTGGACTTTAACACCCCCTAAAATCCCTTTCAGGGGTAAATGAAGATCGAATGACCAAATTTATTAAGTACTAGCTGACCCATAGACGTTGTCCTGTTAGAAATTAAATATGGTCTTTAGTTCATACAGAATCCCATAGAAAAAAGGACGTTCAGTGTTTCCAGAATTTGAACATTTCCTGTTTTTTATTTTGTTTTTTGTTTCCATAATAACTAATTTCGGACTATTACAGACATTTTAAAACAAAACATTGCCAAATCGGTCCAGAAGTTCTAAAGTGATGTGCCTACCAACGAACAGATTTTATTTAAATAAATTTAATAACGTGGCAAGTTCTGAATGTCTTAATAACTCCGAGTTCTTGCATACTGCTGTACTGGAACACGTTGCATGTGGTAACGCCTTAGACCATTTGAATGTTACGCCAATGAAAATAGCGAGCAATAAATCCCATTTTACACAATAAAACAAAACAAACATGTAATATTGAATATTTAAGTACGTAGACCTACCTATTTTGAAATTTTTTATGTTTATAAAATTCATTGAAAACTACACCACGCGGTACACATGAGAGTATAAAATTATCCTGAACCATAAACTCATATGTAATACGTTGAGAACTATTGTATTCGCATTTACCTAGCGCCATAATTTTACTAACGTCACGCATACACATTGCTCGACTTGGCGGGGGCACTGCCGATGCCGTGCCCCTAGATAGTGGCGCATACGACACACTGGTGTGCGTGGCCCGTTATCGGTAGGTACTTTCAATAGTACCCACACCATACCCGAGTACAAAGTTTCTGTGGGCGCTGAACAGACAGTTAGCCAATCAACTTTTAACGTTTTGAATACAAGGCTTTTGGCTACTTTTTATTAGTGTATATATTTTGTCTAGTTTTTTTTCTAATGTGCGCGTCTTGTTTGTCCAGAATAAACAAATTTTCTTTATTTCTCTTTTTCTTTCAATCAGCTACCGTTCAACAAGATAAATCTTATCATCCTACCAAAAATTGCCGACGACGTACGTCGTGTACCGAATTTACAGATATTATACACGGCTCGGTACCGAAACCATAGCGACTACTATTTTTTCAACTAACGCCATCTATCGAGCTTGTGGACAAGTTTGCAATCTAATAGCTTCTGCCCGCGACTTCTTGAAAATTGAAATTTCTTGTTTTAACATAAAATACATCCTTTGAAACTCAGCAATATTGAATTTTTTTGTCATTCCGAAAATTACCCCCTTCATACAAACTCATAAATTTTACCTCTTTATAATATTATAGTATAGATAATAGGTCAATAGAACAGTTTATGCTTACGTTATTTGGCTTGGATGAACATCTTTGTAGTTTGCAACTAACGCCACCTTCGCTTGCTCTCCACATAGTTCAGCTTTTGATTCAATGTATGTGCACATTGCATCAGACAGTCTGTAATATGCAATAATAGGTAAAATTAAAAACCCCTGACACAAAAGAGCTGATGACCTTGAAACGGCTGAACCGATTTTGATAAAACATGTCTCTGAACCACTGCTAGAAAACTTGCTTTCAAATAAAAACAAACCGCATCCAAATCGGTTCACCCGTTTAAGAGCTACGGTGCCACAGACAGACACACACATAGCGGTCTAACTTATAACACCCCGCTTTTTGCGTTGGGGGTTAAAAAGGACAATTATAAGAATCAAGTACAGTAACGCACGGTACCACCAACATTTACCTGTCATAACATGATCAAAATACACAAATATTTCTTATTTTGATCACCAACTCAGTTGCATATTACAAAATTTTCCAGTATAGTTTACTCAACTCTCAACGTGCGCTTTTATCATTACTAACGCGACGATAATATCGTGGACGCCCACGTCCACAGCTCTGCATTACGATAACACAGGGAAGTAAAGTGTATGGAAATATGTGAAGACGCTTTTAAATTTACGTTCATGATAATATTATAAGGTGCACATATTTCCATACATTTTATGAATGTGGACGGATAATATTGTCACATTCTAAATTATAAAAGCACACAATGACATCAGATTTAAATAAGCCAAAGTAAAATGAATCTATACAACTCACCTTTCTTCCATACTCTTAGCCTCAGCAAGTGCAGACCTCAGTTCTTCATCAGATGAGGTGTCATTTACTCTCTTGGTAAACTTCTTGGATGTGTACAAGTCAAAGTGGGATCTAAATAATGCCTGCGATTGCCTGTATGTCTCGAAGGGGCCAAATGTGAAGAATTTCTTCGAATTTTCCTGAATTCAAGAGATTAAAACGATTTAAAAAGTTTTTCTCCGTGTTTTCTACACAAGATGGACAAACTCTATCTATATTAAATAAGTAAAAATTAAATGCTGTTAGTTGGCTAGCACATCGCCTGAGAACAGCTGGAGCAGTTTAGCTATTTTTGTTTTAAAATGTTCGTAATAAGCCGAATTTGAATTTTAGGGAAAAAAGAAATCGGGATAAACGGAGAGCTTTTTTTTTGATACAATTTTTGTATGGACAACGTCTGCCGAGTCTGCTGGTAATGAATAAATATTGTTCGGTATCATAGCGCCTTCTACTAATTTACAACAACAAGATAAACCAATTTTTCCAGAAAACATTTCTACATACCAAAGGCCGTGATCTGTGTCTTGTATAAGTAAATAATAAATAGTCAAGTATGATTTAACCACAAATGGATAATTGATGAAAAAAACAGTCAAGTTTTCAGCGCTGATAGATTATAATAGTTTTAAGAAAGAATGTCTTCTAGGACTATTATAAAATAATTAAACAATGCTACTGATAGTACTTCAAAGAAAGCACATTACTGGCTTTTATGTTAAGTCATTACGGGTAGTCAGAAACCCGAAAAGTCAGTTCAACATGCTCATGCTGCATCCGGTTAGATTGGAAGCCAACCCCAACATTGTTCGAAAACGCTAGGCAATTTGCTTATCAATGCAGGTGCATTCTAAAATGCAAGATTAGTACCTTATCACTATGACAACTACTGTAGACATCTAAAGTATCACCGATCACATCTATCACTTCATTGGTGATAATCTCTACTTCTTGAGCGAGAGCCAGGCAGTCCTCAGCAGCACTGCTCTCGTCATCCTTCCACTGCAGGTGCGAGGAGTTCAGCTTTGATATCTCTATGGATAATTCTTCTTTTGTTAATCTGTGGAAGGTAATATAATTTTTTATGAGACACAAGAGACGCGGGGCGGAGGCGGTTCGGATCCCTGGTTAGTAAGGTGCGGGGAGCACCATCAGCATCCTGTGTATGATAGTTCACAGGCTAGATAGTGCGTTTGTGAACCACTGCTGCAAGGTATCGGCTGGCAGCAGTGATGTCACAAATTGTTTCTGTATTAATGTTTTACTAACATAGTTTGTAAGTATATTGTTACTAACACTATGAGTCTTGTTACTGGAATTAAATGATTATTATTCAATGGAAAAGCATAAATAGTCAATCTATTTGAAGTGGAGTGTGAAATGCAATGTTAAAGTAATCATTAGTAATTCAAAATTGTGAATATACTTGTACAAGTAATTTTTCATTAAGACAGATGATTATTATTTTATTTTAAGCCTGTCTTGCCCCACAGCAGGACAGAGGACTGTGGCTTATGAAGAAAATATGTATTATACAGGGCCAGGCAAGAGCTATGAAATAATTGTAGCATTCTGTACTTTCTGTTGCAACCATAGGAAAAAGCAACAGTATTTGTTTGTAGGAATGATAAAACTCTACAAATATTATCTTGTTTTTACTTACTCATTCTGTCTCTTCAATTCACCAAGGAAGATCTCCTGTTTTTGCAACATATGAAGCCGTTCCTGAAGCATTTTGATGTCCATTTCAACATCCTCCTTTGCATCCTTATCTCCTGGTAGACAAATACCTTCATACTGCTCTTGTATGCTTGTTATAGAAGATTCTAGATCTTCTGGGGAGACAAGAAGACCTTTCTTCTCTAATTCTATGTATCTGTAAGAAGAATTGACAGTAATTGCTTAATTGTGTGTGGTAGGTAATTTTTTTTTGGAGTTGTTAGTGTTTATTCTTTTAAATTACTAGTTACAGCAATTAGTAAGTTTAATATAAGATCAGAGCTAAGCTTACCCAGGCCTAACACGATTCGTATTAGGCCAGGGATAACTAAGAAACACGAAAATTAAGAAATAGGAAAGAAACAATGAAGCAGAATCAAAGCCATTATTATTTTGATGTTGATGTCATAGTTATAGACAAAAGAATAGCTCTGTATTATAATAAACAAGTAATATTTGACTTACCGACATTCCTCGCGTGCACTCAACGCATTATTATGATCCAAATTATTGTGAAGCCAACGCAAAACGCCAGCAAAATCTCGGTCATTCAACATCCATTCAAACGACTTTTTATAAGTGTCCACACTCAAACTATGGAGGAATGGCACAAATTCTTCATCGCTCATGTCATCTAACGCATTCATTATAGAAAAATAAGATTAATTTTCACGTAAACGCACGTAAACTGATAAAATGCTTTAGGCCGTTACTGTTTTCCATTCGAAAAATCAAAACCACAACAAAACATTGATTTTTGACAATTATGATAGGGTTGCAAACTCGGGATCAAAAATGTACCATAGGAAGTCGTTATGTTGGTATAATTTCGGAAATCGTTGATAGAAACCAATAATAATTGGAAAATACTGGCATTAAATAGGAAATTTTGTTCATTTTTATCATCTAAAATGTCCCGTATTATTTCTTAGTTTTCTAAAACACAAAAACAGTAAAAACTTTACTACTGGTTTATTCTCTTGAAATTAACTGGCCACACTGAATAAGTGCGTTCACAAAGCTAGCTTCATATAAAAATCACGACATTCTCCTCCGAACGAGGGGGTAGGCAGAGTTGTGTAGTAACACATTAATTTCGCCAGCTATGTTAGTCGATTCTATTGCTAACAGAAATACATAATTAACTGGTGAAAGAATATTCTGCTGCTATTAAGCAATGAGGAAAACTAAATTAGAATTTCATAGAGATCGGCTGTTCTCTGTTCCTCCACTCTTTAGAGCCTCTCCACTCTCTCGAGATAATTATTATTAGTTTGTTTGTTTATTTTTGTTCATAACAGGCTGGTTAAATGTGTTTTGTTTTACCTGAATGTCACCTCCATTAAGGAATTACCTCACTAATAATTCAGAATACCTGTTGTCTAAACCAATGGAATGGAAACTAAGAACTTACGTAAAATCTGAAAATGACAATACTTACATTAAATAAATTATAATACATTGAGAAATAAATGCTGAAAACTTTGGCTGAGAATTTTTCTTCCACTGTAGAAGCACGACTCTGGATTTTCCATCGCTGACAACAAGCAGTAACCTAGAAACTCTGTCATCTACTGCTCTGCTTTCCCGTGCCAGACAAACAAACACGAAAAACCCAGACACCTACATTTAACCCCAGTTAATCCAGAACATACCACTCGACACTCTCCCGCGTCCTTTTGCCCCTGACCCTGAACTTGTATCCAACGTTCAAGTGCGAGGCTGCCGAAACAGAGGGTCCTGATTGGGTAACTACATGCCAAATTGTCACTTCCTTCGTTCTTTGTGTCACCGTGATAAAATGATTTATTGGCTGACGCAGTAATTTTTACCAGTTTCTTTGTTTGGATAACTTTTGTTTAAATCTCGTAAGCAGTGATCATTTGACTTTATGCCCATCGTGAAAAGGAATGGGATAATCAGTGTACGCTTTTATAAACTTATGCGGAAAATAGTAAATAAACTTGTAGGTACATTCTATTAAAAATGGCTTCAAAGGAAGGCGGGCTTTACCAGGAAGTTGGAAGAGGCCACACCCAAAATGGTGTTCCTAATCCCAAAGTGTTGTGTTTAATTTTGAATCATACTATAAGTATTTCCGTAAGTACTGATGTCATGTATTGTCGCCTACTCACCTAGTACTTATATTTAGGTATTGCATGCGGGCAAGTGACATAATCTTGATTCTTAACTAAACTTCTGTCTGTCCAGTGTCCAGTTTAAAGGCACCCTGTCCGCTAGTCGGTCTTTGTAAACATCAAGAGGAACTCCTATTGTGTTTAATTATGCGAAGTGTTCGTCACCGCTCGTGCGATGTTAAGAGTCGAGACTACTCGAGCAGTCGCCGTCGATGTGGACTCGCTTCCGTGTCCACTATATGTACAGCTTGTTGAGAGGTATTTTATGGATCGAAAAGATAACACGTATTTCATAATTGAAAGATATATTTCGTAATGTCAAGGCAGGAATGAAAAACAAATAGAATGTTATAAAAAGTAAAGATTTAGAGAAAACCTCCTTTAACATCCTCCCTTTTTCGACAATCTTTATCGTATAAGTCCCATCATTCCTGAAATTAGTTCCAGTCTAGGTTTATGCACAGGTTTAGTCAAAATATCAGCACATTGGTATTCTGTAGGAACATACTTCACTTGAAGTTCTTTTTCAGTAACTAATTCCCTAACATAAAAATGTCTAATGGAAATGTGCTTTGTTCGACGATGTAGCTCTGGGTTTTGTGAAAGCTTTATAGCAGCATCGTTATCGACTTGTAACGTAGGGACTTCTATCAAATTAGTAATTTCATTGAAAAGTCTCGTCAGCCAAACAATCTCACGAGCCGCTTCACTAGCCGCAACAAGTTCTGCTTCGGTACTTGAAATAGCTACAGAAGTCTGTTTACGACTTGCCCAAGAGATTACTCCTCCTGCATACATGCATAAGATTCCAGAAGTAGAGTGTCCTGTATCAAAATCTCCACCATGATCAGAATCACTAAAGCATTCTAAGATTCCAGTTTTGTATCCTTTTTTGTACACAATTGCTGTATCTAGGGTTCCCTGAATGTAGCGAAGTATGCGTTTAACCTTGTTAACATCTTCTAAAGAGGGATTTGTAATTTTTCTGGATACGACACTAATAGCGTATGATATGTCTGGTCGAGTACCTGTCATTAAATAAGCTAGCGCACCAACGGCTTCACGATAAGGAAATTTAATCTCATTCTCCTTTTCTGAGCATGGTTGTGCTTCTTTGATGATTGGAGTACTAACGGATTTACACTCACTCATTCCAAAGCGCTCCAGTATCCTTTTAGCATAGTGTTTCTGAGAGACTTTGATGGAACCATCGTTGTTGTTGAAGATTTCCAAACCCAGAAAGTAAGAGGCTGGTTTTGTGGTTATCTTGAACTTTCGTTTCAATTCTCCCAAAAACTTTTCAGATTCCTTTGGGTTCGTTGAAGCTATTAGACCGTCATCAACATAGAGTCCAAGAATTATTTTGTTGTTTAGTCGGTTTCTAATGAACAAACATGGATCTGTGTCACATTGTTTGAATCCTAAAACTTTCAAATAATCAACAATACATTTGTTCCAACATCTTGGAGCTTGTTTGAGACCATATAAACTTCTCTTCAACTTACATACTTTAGTCGTATTATCACTGTATCCTTCTGGTTGATTCATGTAGATATCTTCATCTAATGAACCATTCAAAAATGCAGTCGCTACATCAAATTGTCTGAGGATTAATCCTTCATTTGCAGCGATGCTAAGAATCGATCTTATTGTGGCCATTCTAGCAACAGGACTAAATGTGTCACTATAATCAACTCCTTTCTTTTGTGTGTAGCCTCTTGCTACTAATCTTGCCTTATATTTGTCAAGGCTTCCATCAGCATTGGTTTTCACTTTGAACACCCACTTACAAGAAATCAGTTTTCTGTCTTTAGGTTTATCCACCAAAATCCAAGTTTTATTCTCTTTTAGAGATTTTAGTTCGCTATCCATTGCTTTTAACCATTCCGCTTTCTGAGGACTTTTCATTGCTTCTTTGTATGATTTGGGTTCATCAAAATCACTAATAATAGTAGACATAATAAAATCTTCAAATCGTTGTGGTGGTCGCAATGCCGATCTATCTCTTAGTATCCTTGTCACAGAATTTTCTTGTTCATCATCATCACCATCATCTAAATCAACATCTGATGATTCAGGCGTAATATAGGACTCATTATATTCTTCTTCATTTCTACTAGGTTCATCCGATATTGTAGGCAAATTGGGAATTGTTTCTTCAAACCTCGCAGCATCATTCAATGTTTGAGGCACACCTGAAATAGTTGCGTCTGGTAAAATATCCTCCCTTGCATCTAACATTGGATGATTTTCTCTAGTTTTAGGAAAATGAACCTCCATCTCGACCATTGGACTTTTTTCTTTTGTTTCAGAGACATCTGACTCCAATCCAATAGATCTGATAACTGACTCGTTAAATATTACGTCTCTTGACCGTATCAATGTTGGATTCGATTTATTGTCTAAGCTCAGTAACCGATAACCATCATCACCATCATAACCAATGAGAATACATTTTTGAGCTTTTCTGGACATTTTCGTTCTCTTTTCTTTTGGAACATGAGCATAACATTCAGTGCCAATAATTCTCAAATGTTTGATTGAGGGCTTCTTTGTAAACCATAACTCAAATGGTGATTTTCCTTCTATAGAAGTCGGTCCAGTTCTGTTCAGAACATAAGCAGCGGTGTTGACAAGTTCAGACCAACAGGAGAGTGGAAGTACTTCGTGAGCGTGCATCAAAGTACGAGCAGCTTCTACCAAAGTTCTGTTTTCTCTCTCACTACACCCGTTTTGTTCCGGCGTATAAGGCATTGTTAAACGGTGTTGGATGCCATGATCAATGAGAATTTTCTTCACAGCATGATTTTGGAATTCTCCTCCGTTATCACTGAGAATTGTCTTTATAATATGACCAGTAGTCTTTGTCTCGTTTATCATTTCAACAAGTTTATCCTTCACTTCAGACTTGTGCTTGATGTAGTAAACATGACGATACTTACTGAAATCATCTTTAAATAATACAAAATAACGAAATTTTCTGAATGAATTGGGAAATGGACCACATACATCAGTGTGAATGATCTCTCCTGGTGCTTTAGCTCGCTCTCTTGTTCCAAATTTATGTCTATGTGTTTTACCAAATACACATCCTGTACATAATTCGGAATCGAGTTTTACTTTTATACCAAGTTCCTTTTCAATCAATTCTTTCACGTGTCTTTTATTCTGGTGAGCAAATCTTTCGTGATAGAGTTGTAAAATATTTTTTGTTGACAGTGAGTTCAATTCAGGAGATGAATTTATAATAGTCTTTACATTTAATTTGTAGAGTCCTCCATTCTTGACTCTTGTGCCAATTAAATTTATTTTTCCATCAACTGTCAATTGACAAAATTCTCTTTCAGACATGAAGACACTTTTCTCAAGTTTATCTTGAGCAGCAAGTACGGAAAATAAGTTTTTATTTATTGCTGGAACATACCATACATCACACAGTCTTATATTTTGTGTCTGACCTCGAACGTCAGCTATCAAATCAACTGTACCTTTACCAATAGCTTGAATTGTTGAGCCATTTGCTGTTGTTACTGTTTGATTATTGCTGAAATGTTGAAAGCTGGAAAATATGTCGTTTCGACAGGTGACATGACTTGTAGCACCATTATCAACAAACCAACTGTCAAGATCTTCTTCAATAATACTAGCAACCTCATTTGTATCAACTTCCATCAATGACAGGGTCAAATTGGTATTGTTAGCTTGACTTGTCGATGGTACATGTGTTTTAGGAGGTTTCCCGTCCGATATCCACTTGCGACATTTTTTAACTTTGTGTCCATAGAGTCCGCAATATCCACACTTGTTTTTGTTCTTAGACTTATTTTGTACGACTAGAGCTTGTGCATTAGTATTACCAGTATAATCTTCTTTGGTCAAAAGTGAACGCTCGTAAGCACATACTTGTGCTGTCAGATTGTCTATATTTCGATCTTTTCTTGACATCAACATCCAACTGGACTTGAAAGAGAAGTAGTTCTCGTCGGGTAAAGTTTCCAAGATCTTGCAGATTAATAATATCTCTGGAAGGTCATATTTCGTTTCACCTTTTTGAAGTTCCACTTTCAATTCATGCCATATATTTTTCAGTTTGGATATATGCATTGACATGTCGTGTGAGGGATCTTTTTTATAGCCAAAGAAACTGTAGCATAGTGAATAGCTTTTGTCTTCAGATGTTCCATTGAACAAAGTGTGCAATTCATCCCAAACCTGTTTGGCTGTTGAGAATCTCATGACCTTTTGTAAAGTGGCATCCGACATATTAGCCAACAAAATAAGCATCGCCGTACTATCTATCTTATGATATGATTCTAAAGTATTTACATAATTTGCTTTAACGTCTGCAGTTGCTGTAGTAGCTGGTTGTTTAGGTTCTATAAGTTTTCCATTTATAGCGTCCAACCCGCCAGGAGTACCCCTTAAAAGCAACAGTACTTTGCAGCGCCATGTTGACCAATTTTCTTTTCCTTCTAAACGACCGATATCAATTTTGCAACTCGTAGTCGAAGTCGACATTTTGACAGGCCTTCGTTAGAATTTATTTGAAAATTTAGTTTTATATTTTCTTGCAAATTATTTTTTTTAAAACTTACTTGCTTCGTTATTCAATCGTTTCCAATGTAATTAAACGCTCTGCTACCATGTTGAGAGGTATTTTATGGATCGAAAAGATAACACGTATTTCATAATTGAAAGATATATTTCGTAATGTCAAGGCAGGAATGAAAAACAAATAGAATGTTATAAAAAGTAAAGATTTAGAGAAAACCTCCTTTAACACAGCTTTCTAGTGAGTGTACATTGTTTTACGAGACGCGTATGTTGTTCGCTTAGCTGCTTGGCAAGCCTGCATAAGACTAGAATTCCTTTCTTTTTGGCTGGAGTACCTAAATCTGAAGCAGCCCCGAGCTGAGTGGAGCTTGAGTGAGGTTCAGTCAAGAAGTTGCGTTTCAGACCCACAGGCTCTACCAAAAAGGTTTAAAAAAAACACTGAGCAAGTAGAAATTGGTGATTCCAACGACACATGATATCCCGGTTATCCATATTACCCAGGAAAGTCATCGCGGCTGCTAACAGCATAAATTCGGGTAGGTTGGTGAGGTTGGTTACATGATTATCCTGTTATTGGTCTGGTCATCACTTTATCAGATCCTGTTTTGGTAACCCGCCAGGTGAAATACGGTCCTAGCATAACGTAAGAAGCCCCCTATTTGTTTAATGTAGAACTAGCTTCTGCCCGCAACATCGTCCGCGTGAAATTTCTTGTTCCCCCGACCCGTTCCCGGGGTCCTTTCAGACATTTTTTCTTTTTGCTCTGCTCCTATAGCTTTCCTCAAGAATTTGACTATAACGCAAAAAAAAAAATTTCAAATCCGACAGAGATTACCCCTACATCAAACTTACAAACAAACTTTTACGTCCTTATACGATTACTAATTAATTAATTAATACAGATTTGACGTGAAACAGTGGAGAAGCACACTTATTGCCTACATAGGAAATAGGCGACATGAAGCACTCTCAACATCTCAGCGTTGTCCTCACAAAGAAAAACAATGCAGTCAGCTTGTTCAGGCATACAAGTGATACTTTCAATCACCCTTCTTATATCCAACTTTATTTTAACGACATAAGGTTCAAATTCCTGTCGCTGTAGGTATAGGAGTAGTAGGTATTGAATGGGTGTCAAAAGTCCTTATTGTCGTGGAGGGCTCTAGACTTGCTCGTGCCTCATGAATGCCTGCTATTTTCTATTTAACTTGATTTTCGCTGGCTTCCTTAATGCAACCACCATGTCGAGGGATTTACATAAGCTATTTATTGGTTGGTACTCCTCTCATACCGATAAATAACTTACATACATACACACATTCTTTGACAATAATCCTCTTTCCTACTTATTGCATGAGCGTTTTGATCCTATACAGAATGACTGCTGTAATAAAATTAAGTACATAACTTGAGTTGTTTTTCAGGACACAAGTGCATTCATTTTCTTCTAGGCGCTTTATTATCAACCGGATCATCTTACTATCAATTATAGTTATTTATAATCTAGTTATAGATTTTTTATTAGACTATAATATAACCACAAAATGGAACACGAAACTATAGGAAACTTCCGTCTTCCTATTTCCGTCACGTCTATCCCTTGCTAGCTGGCACTTGCTTGGCACGTGATGAAACACACCTACTAATTATGTAACGAGTAGGAAGTATGGAAAGTATGTACTAAAAAGGTCGAGTGAACCTTCAGACTCTCTTAAACAAAGTGTTAAGGGCTTTTTAAAAGATTAAGAGTCAAATCTTGTGAGGGTCTTGCAAATAGTACGTAAGTGGGTGACACACGGTTTGCTCTTTAACTCTGGTAGGCGCTTTACATAGTAAACTGCGGTATGTACACTACTACTTTTCAATATTTGTAAATATGTGAGCACCATGTATCTATCGCATATCTAATTTACCTGTCTTTGCATTATATTTAATTATTTTTACCTATTGTCGTATAGTAATCTTATTCTAGGAGCATCGTCTTCACATATAATTACATAATTAATGTGAACCTACATAATATTGTAAAACATTTTAAAGGAGTAACGGTGGAGTTTCTTGCCCATTCTTCTCCATACGAAACTACCTTTTGGAAGGGGCAACTAGAATCAAATAATTTTTTTTGTAAATCTTGACGTTCAAAAGTGCCTTTTATGTGCATATTTGAAATAAATGATTTGACTTTGACTTACAAACAAAACCAGAAATAAAAATATTGCACAGAAAACGAAACGACTATAAATTGCGATGCATAATTGCATTACCTGATAAGGAACATATTATGACAAAATTAAAAACAAAAGTGTTGCAGTAGGTACGAGTACCTATTTTTTTTGCTTTTATGCATATTATGCCAAGCATACCTATTCATCTCTACACTCAGTAGTCTGAACTGAAAATAATTCTTCAGAGCACGAGCACGCTTTTACTATCCTTTCATGCCTAGATCACAAAGAACAGCACCCTCAACCACGTGCAACTTTTTTTAAAGCATGGGGTTCTTTACAAAAGAGCACCCTATACATAGGTACTGCCTATAGTATCTAAGGGGTTGTATGCAGGGCGTGTCTAATTAAGGGGGCTATAAAAAGGATCTATTTGTGTTTGTAGACTTTGTCTGTGTATGTCAGTTTGTTTGTTTGTCTAGGACGCGCCATCGAGCGTCTGTTCTTTCAAATATAGGTGGACAGGGAACGGAATGGAGTCGACTTAATGTGATTTCGTATTTATCAGACGCCCGTGTCCGAGGCTGGATAACATTAAGTTTTTATGGATTTGAAGAGGAAGAAAAAAGAAAGACGACACGGAATAAGTAACGCAATTATAAGCAGGTTACTTAAATTTACTATTAATAAATTACCTACTTTGACACAGAATAGTTGCTCTACTTAGATCAATAATTTCTTTTTGCTACGTTCATATTACGTAGGTAACAACTTGCGTTAAAAAATGAACATGGACTGTATCGTTTTTATTTATTGGTGATGTGTCGATTAGGGGTTTTGCCAATCAGCCCAATAGTCAAGCAATCCTCATTTTTTTTTTTCAGACTATAAATTTGCTCTTTGTGCTCCGAGTTGATAAAACTCTGAGCAGGGTCAGAGGCAACGAGGGCAGGGCAGGGTCTGGTGTCTCGTCAATCTTGTGTTAGTTATGGTTTTTATGAGCTTCCGATACGGAAGCTCAAAAAAAAACAAATGCACAGCTACTCCACACCTTACCTCAAACAACACAAACAAAGTCAAAGTCAGGATCATCTCGTTGGCGCCTGTACAAAAGGACCAGCCTATAAAGAAACGTAAATAACGTGTAAATAAATAGCACGAGCACGACTCGTGCCCGCTCCCTTGGCGGCCTAGTAGGTATAACAATAGAGGTGTAAAATAATTAGTAGTTTGTTGTATCTACCTGCCGATTTATTTTGTAAAAATCTCACCGTGATAAGATAACCCAAGTGAAGTGAGCTTGAAGTGAAGTGTCATTCCACTTGAAGCTAGGAATTGACACTATTGACAGCTCACTTCAAGGCTCCTCCAAATAGGCGCGACACGCGATGCGAAAATAAAGACTCCGTCAAACAGGCGCGACACGCGACGTGACACAAAGGCACCGTCTGCCGTGCGACGAGCGGTGCCTTTGAGTCGCGTGCGATTCGCGTGATTTGCGTCGTGTGTCGCGCCTGTTTGAAGGAGCCTTCAAGCTCACTTCACTTAAGTTTTCACGGTGAGATTGTTACTGAATAGGTCCGTTGTAGTTAGTTTTACGACCCATATATTGTATTTTGATCGTCTTCCCTAGACAATACTATAAATTAATCAAGTTTGGTTGGCGAGTACCTAACACAAAATAGTCCTTTGCGGGTGTACAGTAGCACCAAGAAACGAATTGTAAACTTCGCCACTGAGCAAATAAAACGGGGCTTTGAAGTTTGGATGCGACAATAGTTGCAGGGGCACTGGGCAGTAAAGTAGTAAATATAGGTTGGTATCTAGATAATGAATGGCTCCTTAAAACACTCTTGCTTAACTACATCAAATGACAATAAAATACCAATAAAAGAATCGGCCATAAAAATTCAACTAGCATCTAAAATTAACCGTTTTCAACATAGCTATAAATTGCTACAAAATAATCTATGTTTAGAGCCATCTATCAGTCCACACTTAAATTCATTAAGTGTTTAAATAACCTGTCAACGCTGAACACGGTTGATTTGACAGGTCGAAGCTATTTTCGGAACATAAGACCACTTTTTAAAAACGTGAATAGACCGTAGCCTGTAAAAGTTTGATGAAATTCCGCCTACATTTTAAAACTTTGTTTTTATTGCTTTTAAATTGTTTTGTCTTTTTTATAGTTTAATGTCGTAAACACCAACAAAATTTCGAGCTCTTAGGTACCTACTTCGTTAAACTTATTTTATACCAATACCTAGCGTTTTTTCAAAGTAATTCGTATGGCGCTAAAATCTCAACGTAGTGTAGATCAAACCATAAGATTGGATGTAGTTTAGATATCGATGCACCTTTGCACTATTTCAAATAGGTACCTAGTTAAATAATGCACATGAGCGGTACAGGCTAGTTCTTATGGAGTAGTAAAAGGAATAAGTGGGTATCTACCTATAGTTATAAAAAAGCAGTACCTATTGACTTTGAACGCACCATTTTTTTACAAAAACGGTTATTGAATAAAGTAGAAGCAACAATAACAAAATTATAGGTAAATAATTGATGTTGCTTGATATAAATACACAACCAGCCTTTATTTACGATTGTACGCCTATATTTAGCTTGCAATGCCCGCTGCATTGGATTACGGCTAATGCATATCTGACACGGGATTACGTTTAATTACTCACTAATAAAACATGGCCGTCGTCTGGTTATTTGATAGGTCTTTGAGACCGCATGTCGCAGTGACATGGTTAGAAGGTATGCTAAGCTGAATATTATGGTAAATTTTGCGGCCATTTTTTTTAAGCTGTGTATGTGGTAAACTTTGTGCCCATATTTTTTTTTGTAGGTATGCTGTGCTCTTGTTCAAAATAGGCCGTCTCTCATCATTTTGTGGATTGGTTCCCTCACGGAATTGAAAAAACAATTCCATAGGTTCCCTATACAACGCGTTTAACCCTATTTCATCTGATATGCCATGATGCTGTCTTCGATACTTGCCCAGATCTGCCATGTAACTAATCTGAAGGAGAAATATTTCAATAATTTTATTTGGCTCTACTCCTATTGCCATCTGTTGCATTCTTAAGATGTTTTATAGACCCAAATAATGTGTATTCACAAGTTTCTCAAATTAGTATCTGAGCTACCATCAGCTGCTAATCAATACAAAACATAATGATAATTCATTTCCTTCCGTTCGTAAACGTTCTGGCCAAAAGAAAGTTAAGTAGGTACATAACTTTGTATTTTGTAAGGTTTACCGTAAGACCAATTTGTAGGTGGATAACAGACTGAGAACACCGGATATCCTCATTGTCACTTACGACAGATATAGGGAAGAGTGAGGTGTTTATTATTTATGAAATAGCATCTACATGTTTTTTGAGATTGTGTGGAGCATCAATAAAGATAGCAAATATGGGAATTGCATTAAAAGCTATTAAGAGCGGCCAACCCGTCATATTTTTCATACAAACGCTCGTGATTATGGCGTTGCAACACATCTTTTATTGAAAATGTTGAACTAATAGGTATCTTGCACACTTTATCTAGGTTTCTATGCAAGTAAAAAATTAAAATTTTGAGAAACAAATTCAGTATAAGCCTACAAAAATCTGCTTTTTTGCACAAATTTTACCTGAACTTTGGGCGTTCATAATGTACTCAAAAATTGTAAAAGTAAAGAAAAAATCTTCATAGAAACTTCGCACATGTAATGGAGATTCTAAATAACAAATGTTTTTTCCAAAAACTTGTAAGGCTTTTTCAAAGTCACGTATTTCCTAGAACAAGTTTTGTGAAATCTTTGCGCGCCAATTTTCGTTCGGTGTTATTGCATTCTCACTCTTGCTTGTTTTTCAAACATTGCGTTGGATGAAATAACAAGCTTTTCAATCATGCTCGCGTTGACGATAGACTGACCGGGAAGGGCCCTCTTAACTCCACATTCAGCCGATGATTGGTCTCCTACATTGCAAATGTTTTATCATTAGCATCACCCGTATGTTCATCTAATTTAACCAAAGAATAGGTATTGTGAAGAAATCTCTGCCTAAAACTTCTTGATGAATGTGTAAACAAACCCTGTTCTGCGGGGTTATTGCGTAAAACACTAACAGTACGAATAGCTTTCATTTTGACAGTTCAACAACATTCATTGCGTTATTCACATTGATGAGCAGACAAATTTTTCAAACATATTAAGCAATGGATTAGCAATAGGCTTCAAAATGATTCAGATTGTGATAGATAAAAGGTGTTACGCAATTAGGGTGTTAGTTAAATTCATTTGTTTAGGTTTTCATTAAATATTTTTGGAACAGAGTACTTATAGGTTCCAGCACCACAAGATTGGGAAGATAGATCATTGGCTACAACTCGTTAGGTTCCAATAGTTATTGTCTTGTCTTTCCAGCTAATTAAACTGTATTAGGTACCCTGTACACGTACCAGTAGTACCTATGTACCTAATTACTATTATCATCTCTTAACAAGGACAGTATGACAACCAAAACAATGAAATGATTGGACATTATAATTTTAGAAATGATCTACATTATTAGTCTAGGAAATCGCAAGTAAAATGATAACATATTCGCGTGAAGTGGCGAATGAAACAGATGTTTACCCCAGTTCATTGACACTATTGTGTCCAAAGAAATCCTGCTAAAATAATTATCATCAACGGAGTTAATTATTGTGGTAATTGAGATCGTAACACACAGTGGGGAATGAAATTGAAATGGTTGTGCGGCCTGCCAATTAAATGGACTGCTATTCGATTTTGTTATGGGTTTTCTTCTTCTTTTTGTCATTTTTATATAGTAGCTAGAAATTTAGTACTTAGTCTAAGACGAGTTAAGGTGACTCCTCAGCTGTAGGCCGCCAAAATCAAATTTTCACAAGAAATATTCTAAAAAATTCTTAGGTGGAACAAATTTCCAAAGTTTTCGATTGATATGAAATTGATGATTATTATTATTGAATAAATATATTATACCTACAGTCGCGAATCGCATTTTGATCAACATACGACGTAAAACAGAACTTATATTTGCAAAAAAACAAGGAAAATTTGAATTTGGCGGACTAAGGAACCCCCTAAAGTAACAGCATTATTTTCAGTTTTTATTTTGTAATTAAACTCCTTAGGTAGATAATAAATAATATTATTTAATTTCTCCAATCCAACAATCTTTACAACTACAATCACCCAGCTACCATAATTATTTAGTATTCTCAATACAGTTACCTAATTACTTTAGTTTGTCCGACCCGTAGCTCACTCCAAAACCAAGTGCACGAATCGATAGCCGGATCGCGCCTTCCTTGACCACCTGTCAACTGTCACCGTTTGGTGCTGCCACATAAATAATTGTTCTCAATAATCGTTATGTCAGATTAATCGATTTTAAAAATACAGATAAATGAACCCAACAATCGAGTCAATCATCATATTCAATCCATGACTCCTTCATGAATGGATTGACAGATAGGGGTTGAGATAAGAGTTTATGGAAGCGATTTAATTTAAATTTCAGATACTAATTAATAAATGTTCAAAAACATGGTTTCTTTTTCACGTGACTCATCAGAAAAATCCAACACTGCACAAAAGGCACAAAATTATTTCAGACAATTTCAGTGTTTTTCTTTATTTTAACAATACCGCCTTATCATTAAATCTGTCATAGAATCATGATTTTACCACGAAAGCCATTATGCTAACAACAGTTGCATGTTCCAAGGACATAACTGACGCTTAAATTAAAAACAGAAACAATTGCACATCGCATATGCTTTTGTACTGTACCTAAAATAAAAACAATTGCATAATTACGGATCACTATCAAAAACCGTTGGTACAAAACACACATAGCGAAATAAAGACGGTTTAAAAGAGGGCGTCGCGGACAGCGGGTTAGGCCAGCGTTCCTCAAACTTGTAGTAGGTAACCCTTTAATTTCCCAGACGACTCGAACCCCTTGATAAAAAGAAAATCTAGCTGTAAATGAACATTCTAGGACCTACTAGACATTAATTATTACCCGACTACTAAAAACGCTTATTTCTTCTGGCCAATAATGTCTATTTCAGAGATAAATTTGGTGTATTTCAATCATAATTCCATATGTATCAGCATCTAGTCAGTTTCTACACCTAATTCCTTCAATCGCAATAACGTTTATTAAATTCTGTCACCAATAATGAGTTCAGTACATTCAAGAGAACAAATAGCGGTATTTCAAAAAATAATCACTAAAACATAAAAATGTATATTATATGTTAAACTTATCTAAACTAATGAACTAAAGAGATTGGATTTGATTTTTCGTATGATTGTTTGTAATAGATAAAGTCAAAAAATACGCACCGATTTAAAAAATTCTTTCACCGATCTATAGAAAGCTATATTATCATATCATCATAGAAATATAAAAAACAGGTTATCACCGAGTAACATGGGTTGTATTTTTTTTGTATTTTTTTGGTGTCTTACGACTTCCACGCGGACGAACTCGCGGGCAGTCGCGGGCAATACCTCGTCAGTAATAAATATGTATATCAATATATGTAGATAATGAACTAGAACATATTTAAAAAATATCTGATAAAGGCAACGAGAAATCAATTTCCACTAATTCCTTGTTTTCTCTAAACATACATCTGTTGAGTCACTACTTTTTGACAGAACTGACATCCTCCTGGAATTACACGAACCTCACTTTGAGAAACCTTGGGTAAGGCTAATTGCACCCACCTGACCCACCCTATACCAACCTCCTGTGCATGACTCATGTCCGTGGGGTTTCCCTCCAATTAATACCTGATGGTTGCACTTGATGTATTTACATAGTTAGTTATTTATAGGTGGAGCAGTAGAAAGTGTGGTTATATGAATTTCTAAGTGGGTTTCCCTTATGAACGATCTCTATCACAGATATATTATCTATTTACTTTCAAGATACTTCTCCTTTTCGGGTCGATGGTACTTTGTTTTTATATTGTTGGAACTCAGTAGGTGGCCACGTTGATTGCGGCATCAGCGGCATTGTTTAGGGCCTCAGGTGCAAGTGAACGGGCTCATAGGATACTCCAGCAAGGACATGGACATCTAATCAGAAGTTACTTAAGTACCTGTTCTTATCATGGGCAGTACCTACTGCAGGACACCAGATACTGCTGCGAGAAACAGCCTGGATGCAACGTTTCACTGGCACAAGTAGGAATGAATTTAGCATGCAAATGGATGTAACCAATTTAAAAAATTCTCTCATGATGTTTGTGGATTTTTGGAGAAAGCACTTTACATTAACTTTGCATTATAAAAATATATTTGAACCATCATCGGTTTTTGATAGCATAAAGAATCTTTTACTTAGGTAAGACTGTGCTTTTAGAGACATACTCACCGGGACGCCCGCGCCATGGCGGCGCAGCCAGTTCGCGTCGCCAGCAAAATGTATGGTTGGCTGCGTAACCAAACGGACGCCAGGTGAGCTACCTACTTTACATACCTATATAGCTGTATACATTTACCTGGCGACGTCGCCATGGCGTCCCGGTGAGGTACTTATGGCTCTAAAAGTCTCCCCGGCATCGGCACCCCTAATTGCGTAACACACTATCAATCACAATCTGAATCATTTTGAAGCCTATTGCTGATCCATTGCTTCAGATGTTCGAAAATTTGTCTGCTCAACAACGTAAATAACGTGAATGTGGTTGAACTGTCAAAATGAAAGTCATTCCTACTGTTAGTGTGTTACGCAATTACCCTGCTGGATCTCCATCCTCAAGGCTACAATCAACTCTCATCTCATCACTTATTTAAATCTAGCTGTAGGTACCCGCGACTTCGCTCGCGTTGGATGTCGGAAAACAATAATGTGTCTCTTTACCAATTCCTTTTTTATTTTTCTAAAATAGTAGTAGCATTGGTTAGTCCTTATAAAATCATCTATCGGCCAATGAAAGCCCCGTCAAAATCGGTCCAGCCGTTTCGGAGATTAGTCGGAATAAACAGACAGACAGACAAAAATTTTAAAATTTGTTTTTTTGTTATATTTACCGTATACTCGTATAGTTTCATATACATTTAATAAAAAGCTGTTATTTTTGACATTAAATTAAATATTTGTACATAAATACACCGGTGTCAGCCGTCGGGGCTGACCCTCGATTGTTTCTTCTATGTCAAATATCTACGAAATAGTGTTTGCCTCAAAAATATAAGTACCTCATTATCATATATCAAACATTAGTGGAGGTCGGTTGACAAAGCCATCCAGACAAAATCTTGACAGTAACCTACCTTCTACATCTACATAATGATTGTTGTTATTTTTGGCAGATTTTCTGATCAAGTCTTGAAATAAGTATTTTAAAACCTACACTACACTACTCGAGAAGTTGATCGAGAGTGTATGTTGAAGGGCACTTCGGTTCGCTTTGCGCAAACTCGGCTCGCCTCGGGCACCTTCCGATCGTTGTCGGTTTTTGCGCCTGAGTCAAAGGACTCGAAGCTCCCCGTAGTTCTTAGCATGAAAGCTCTTTCAAACAGGCGCGACACGCGGCGCGACGCAAAGGCACCGCGTGTCGCGCCTGTTTTTGGAAGCCTTGAGTCACGTCACGTACTTTGGACTTCGGTCAATTTCGACCAGTACATGATCGAAGCAACTTCGCGAGTAGTGTAGTGCAGCGGGGTAATTACGTAACACACTAGCAGAAGGAATGGGTTTCATTTTGACAGTTCAACAAAATTCATTGCGTTATTTACGTTTGGTGATTACACAAATTTTTCGAACTTATGAAGCAATGGATTAACAATAGGCTTCAAAATGATTTAGATTGCGATAGATAGTGTGTTACGTAATTATGGTGCTGGTTTAAGATTTGATTAGAAAGTTTTAATTTTATTTCCATGACTAAGTAGGTACCTACCACATTTTCCCTGGACAATTCCTTCAGGCCATAATATATAACCGCCCGTCACATGAACTAGCGTGATGTTTGACGTACGGACCGCGTTAAATTGTAATTTATCGCCATATTCCCTTCCCCTAAGCCGGCCACGACGGAAAAATAAATTACCTACGTCTGTAGAAGTACCGGGTATGTACGGTTCATGGGGAATTACACGTGGAAACACTTAGTGACGGAGGGGTTTCTGAAGAGAATATCAGTAGCTAACCTTTGAAGTTTCAAGAGAAAATAAATAAATACGGTCAGCCGGTCTATATTCTGTAAAAATGACACCGTAAAAACACAGATGAAGTTAACTTGAAGTGTGTTGTCATTCCACCTGATTACCAGCCGGGTAATTACGTAACACACTAACAGTAGGAATGGGTTTCATTTTGACAGTTCAACAACATTCATTGCGTTATTTACGTTGTTGAGCAGCCAAATTTTTCGAACATATGAAGCAATGGATTAGCAATATCCTTCAAAATGATTCAGATTGCGGTTGATAGTGTGTTACGCAATTAGGATGCAGATTCTACCCGCGATGGTAGCAATGTTTCTTATGAACTAGTCTGCGGACCTATTAAGTAGATTTAATTAATAAGGACCCAATTAGGAGGAACTATGTAGAACGAATCACACTTCCAACTAAATCTATCAATCACAACATCACTCATAGTCAAGGATCTAGACAGCTCAACATGACACATCATATTGACAATTAATTACTGGCTCCTAGTCTACATTCGAGAGCAGATAAAAGTGACGGCTCATCAAAAGTTGCATTTACATGTGAACTCCTGAACTGCACCAATTTCTTGCAATTGTCTTTGCTAATCCCGATGTGTTTTTATGTCATTGAAATAAGGTTTAATTTGCAATGATAGACGTGGGATCGAGAAATGCGTTAATGTTACAGTATATTGAGTATATTTTGGGATATCGGAATAAGTCTTTGTTTAGCTCTTGTACTAAGAAATTCGTTGGAAAGATAAGTGTAAGTAATTAATTTTGATTAGTTGAACTTATACAATTATTATATGGAGAATTGAAATTATATGTACATAAATAACAACTTACATCTAATTAATTAACCTAACCTAACTAAAACTATTAACAAACAAAAAATGGCGTCAAAAAATTCCTCCGCATCGCTGTCGACTGGTAATGTACCCAAGATAGTGGCGGCATTGCCACGTTGTATGGCAATGCTTAGCCTCTGGCCAAGGTAAAAGCCAGCCCTTGGGTCACGGGAAGTGTCAAACAGGCGTTTGGAGATTTCCTGAACAAAACATGGGCAACCTAAACTTGAACTTATTAAATAAATCCTAACTAATATCCTAACAATCCTAATCCTAATTAATATTATAAATGCGAAAGTAAGTTTGTTTGTTACCTTTTTTCACGACTAAACAACTGAACCGATCATCCTGAAATTTTGCATATACGTTGTCAGGTGTACAGAAACGGACATAGGGTACCTTTCATCCCGCAAAAAAGTACTGTTCCCGAGGAAATCAACAATAAGGTTCCTATGATAATAGATGGCGCCACGTGTCTTTCGAATCATGATTGAATTGCAACCCGAATTGATAGTCAAAGTCTAAATTAACGCGAGCGAAGCCGCGGGCAAAAGCTAGTCAATATATAAATTAAGAAATAGTTTTTCCATGTTTACGTCAATGATGGGTCAAATGCGTAAGGAATTACGTAATCTAGTTACCACACGCTTCAGAGCAGAAATTCTTACGTCTCTAACATACATCGACGAGTAAAAAAAAGGAAAATCTAAATATCTGTTGAAGTGGTTAATTAATATGCGTATGCCTCTTGGGAACCTCTCTGGAATCCCCGAACCTCTGCCTCTGGTATTCAGCTGCATCCAGTAACAGTGGTAGCCGAACCTAAAATACTAAAAAAAAAAACACGTGTGGCACTCGGGGACTGCCGCGGTAAAGCTATTGCTTAGCATTTTTTATCAACTTATGCAATTATAATTATTTATTTATTTTTTATTTATGCAGTATTTTTTTTTCTTTGATATTAATTCAAGTACAGTCGTACCATATACAAACACGTTAAGCGAACGCTCGGCCGAGCTACATGGTAGGCGGAGTGGGGGGTGTTAGGTTTTATTTTCGTTACGGAATTTCTTGATTCGGTCGCCGCGCTCAAAGCCCGCGATAGAAGCTATGCAATAGCTTAAAAACTGGCAGATTGATTTTTTGCGTCTTCAAAAACCAAAAAAAATTGCTTACAAAATCTTCTTATAAAAATATTCTACAAAAACCTTAAGATTTTGTAAAGACAGTACTGTCATGAATTTTGTAAAGACAGTACTGTCATAAAAATACTTTACTATAGGTACCTAATTACTTTAAAATATGTTTTAAAACCAGCCCCAGGCTTTACCTCGAACCACGAGTAAACTTAATACACTACAATTTACCCATAGCTTACAAGTACATCGTGCCTCACACGGGAATCGAACCGGTGATCACGAGCATCCTTATTTTGGTAATGGCTCTAGCACATAAGTGGCCAGCGGTTATGCAACGCTATCATCATGACCCATATATTGGCCCTTCGCCCCTTCGCCCTAGGGCCCTGTGGTCCTGTGGTACGAAGGGCATTATGTTATTTGTGTCAATAATTCTGTTTACTATCCTCTCTTGAATTGGTCTCGTAATTCGTTGGATCGTGATTCATGACTCGTCATTATTGTGTGAATAGTGGCCGGCGTCCATTTGGTTACATAAGTTTCCATGGTTTAAGACAATATTATGTAAAATATATAATAAAACAAGTTATTTTGTTTAAAATTTTATTAACAACATTGTAACAATTTCATTCAATAGTAGACGCAATTTTTATAAACATCGTAAAAAATATGCATTTTTCATTCATCCATTATAGACATTAACTTCGTACTCATTTTTGAGCGACAAGAGTGTCGCAAGAGTTCCCATAAAAAAATAATAATACTGATACTATGTATCCTTATAATTTCTAATGTAATAAATATTATTTTATTATTTATGTACACACAGTAAAATAGATACAGATATTAGGACATACAGGCATATTAGTATTAAGTACAAAGAACCAAATATTTATAAAATACCTACACAGATTTCTAAGCTAGCCTAATAACATAAAATAAAATAGGTAAAGAAGGCAATGTCAATATCCTAAATTGGTCAAAAGTTCGTTTGCAAACAAATATAAAAATCCAAAAAATTTAATATGTTTGAATAAGGCAAACCCGTTTCATTTGGTCCTATGGAAATCTAAAATATATATTAGATTCATTATAAGTGTTGCTTACACTTGAATATTATAAAATCATACAGAAACTCCCATACAAAAACATACATACATTTTCTTATAAACTGTTAAACCAGCGGGGTAATTGCGTAACACACTAACAGTAGGAATGGCTTTCATTTTGACAGTTCAACAACATTCATTGCGTTATTTACGTTGTTGAGCAGCCAAATTTTTCGAACATATGAAGCAATGGATTAGCAATAGGCTTCAAAATGATTCAGATTGTGATAGATAGTGTGTTACGTAATTAGGGTGCTGGTCCATACAAATGCATTCTGTCGCGAAAACGCAACCCTGCCATACGTGGCTTCATAAATAACAAATACATACACAAGTATTTACATGATAATATCATTGTGCCGTTGTAACTTCAGAGTTCAAACACAAAATTATAACTTAAACCTAACTTATGAACTAAGAATAAACTTAAGTAAGCAGGTATTAGGTACCTACTGGAAAAATATATGGCGGACTTTTTCAGTTGCATTTCTATCTTATTATTTTATAAAACACTTTTAGTGTTTTATTTTTTTTGTGTTTCTCTTCCCTTTTTTTTTCTCCGTATATTTTTGAAGCCTTTCAGGATTCATATTGAAATGGAGTTAATCAGGAGGAATGTGAATGAATCTCAGTATTGTCGAATGATATGGACTAATGCAGGTTTTTAGTATTGATTTACTGACAAAAAAACAGTCCGTTTCGGAATAGGTGTTTTGGGCGAGTTTGTCAGGAGTTCAGGACCCGCAAAGCCTTGCTTCTAAAACGAGGGCTATTGATCCTATAATCCTTGCCGAATTTTTTACATCAATTTTAACATTAAATTCTTCTCAACAGACTTCTTCACACTTTCTAAGAACTATTTCTTTCAATTTACCCACAATTTGTTATCAGTCTCTACGTCACACACTATACTAGGACACTGTCACTGGTCTTCGCTCGTCGTACAACAAAGTTCTTACGGTGTGCCGACTCTCCTCTGACTTCAGGTCACTGGCCTTTGAGTGGTCGAATGTGAAGTTAGCGCTGATGACGACCTGGAAGAGATCAAAATAATTAATATGGGTGACGGCAATCTTAGTGGAATACTAGCTAGATAATGTCGCGGAATTAATAATAATAATAATAATACCAGCCTATTAGCCTATTAATGTCCCACTGCAGGGCAAACGCCTCTTCTCATCAGAGAAAGCAAAATAGGTACGCTTGCTCAAGGCGGATTAGCAATTTCAGAATAATACTCATTATAAGTCCAATTTTCCTCACAATGTTTTTTGATGTTCCTTAAATAATTAAATAGGTACTTGGAAAAATAAATAGCTAATTACTCAGCAAGTCTGCTTGTGTATGTAAAGCCCTGACGTTAGATCAATTTTCCAGGCTAGATTGTTCTTCCACCAGTTTCTAAAAATGACTACTGCTACGGGTAGTAACAGTAGATACACTGTGTTTTTATTTTCACCATGTTGATGTCAAACCAAGACTACACAATGCACAGAGCTTCATCAAACTTCTTTCAATAGTTCAAACAATACTTACAGCATAATAAACTGTAACCAGGCCAATAGCAGTGCCGACGAGCACATCCCACCAGTGATGTCTGTGGTCTGTGATCCTGGTCAGCGAGCAGATGGTGGCGTACGAGATGCACAACAGCTGAAGAATGGGGACGAGGAAGATAGAGCGGTGGGTCCAGTCGAAGGCTCGGCGTTGGAGGTACCACTGAAGAGAGAAGAGAATATTTTAACTACATTAGGTTAAGAAAAAATTCGGTGGTTGCTAGATAGTAGAATAAAGAACAAAAGTTAACTAGTATGCTACAGAAAATCATAGCCTACCAGACAAGTCAAAATAAACTTGCATGCTTAAAATGAACATCAAGACAAGTATGCTTCTAAAATACTTTTAGTGTACTACGTAATACAGTCTTGTCTTTAGCTGTATTGTATATGTCTGTATTGTATATTGTATATGATCTGTGAATGCTATTTTGCTGAGAGTGATCGCTTTATGATCAGGAAAAATCTATATTGTCGTAAGCCTGTCACGACCATCGTATCAGTTACTTTTGCAAAACTTACCGCAATAAAGAAGCCGCAATACACTGACTGTGAAGCATGTCCTGAAGGGAAGCTGCGGTATGAGTCCATCTGGTACCAGCTGGGGTACTTTTCAGATGTGCACTGGAAGTCACTTACGAACTGGGAACTGGAACAAAACAAATAGAAAATTAATAATAAACGGTGGAAACAGTAGTTAACGTCAATGCTCTTGAACTAAGAAAGCTTGATATAGTTTATAATATTTGCATCGAGGCGGTGCTAGATGGTGCTATATTTGTACACCATATTGTGTTCTGGTAGAATGTACAGAAGTTATAAAATTATTAACATCATACTAGGTATACCTAGGAGTATATTCTTACAGATAAATAAATTATGATTTTGAATTTAGAACCGAGAGCCTGAACCTCAAGCTTGCACGGTGGATTGAGAATTTATTAAGTGCCAATATTATTTGATTAGAGTTGAGTTTTGGAATTTACAATTTCAATTCACATTAGCAAGGCAGAAGGCGAAGAACTGGGTGTTATGACGCTTGGGATAGGCCTGTGACCAGCAGTGGACAGTTATAGGTTCAGTTGAAAACACATACGTCTCAGATTCTTCCAGTAAAGGAAACGTCCAATTATTCCCTGGTGATACGTCTTTTACGACCGTACACAAACCAGTGTCAATAATCTCATGAATTTCCATCCTCATTGACAGTTTGATGTGCCCACGTCAATCCTGCGATTAGATAAGTAGTCTGAAGATCTTCAAGATCACTCAATGTCAAATGTATTGCAACTCCTACGAGTCGAATATATTGCTATGTAAATGCGGATGTCGTAAAATGCAGTCAGTGACCGGACCTCTCTGGGAAGAACTGTCGTTGCCTTTTTGATTATTTGTTATGACTCGGATTAAAGTCACATAATAGATCCTAAAGAAGCTGAAAACAGAGCTTCTACTAATTATGGCATTGTTACTATGAACAGAGACAAGGGCATAAATATAACCAACACACAGCTTCTACAAATCCTATTTAGTTCTAAATCTAAGTGAGTTATTACCACCCCTTCTCATATGATGGTGAAAGTAAACATAAATTCTATAGTTGTCATTTTCCAATAGGTACTTTATTACAAACTCACAGTGGTGTATCTAAACTTGCAGGTGAAAAAGTCTCTAAATCTTGAAAGGCGAGAAAAAAGCATTGGATATAATAATTAAAGAATTCTTACCCATTGCAAGTCTTGCCAGTGTCAGGTTCACATAGATCGAAGAAGGTAGGCCTAGGGTTCCCAACGAGACCCTTCATGACCTCCACAATACTCAGGTTGATGATCAGACCGTAGATATAAGTTCTATATAAATATAAGGTATTGTGGCAGGTCCGTCGAATTCTTGATTGAGAGAAGTCGCCGTATTGAAAAATGTACTCTGTTATAGCGATCTGAAAAGAAAAGACAGGAATATTATGATATTTCAGGAACATTTAGTATCAAGAATAGGTATATTAAAATGGTATAAGGATTAAAAGCTCTTTGTGAACAAAAAAACTCCTGGTAAGAAAGATTTATTAAAGTCCGACATCCAAGATTATTTTGGACTAATAAAATGGTTTACTTATGTTCTAGAATTTCGATTGTTTCAATAAATAAACCTACATAATGGTTCACTGGACTTTCCATTTAATAACCACATAAAAATAACTTATAATGACGAGGTTATTACCCTAAAAATAACCTCGTTATTATAAGCGAGGAAAAGCCATGTAAGCACGCTTGTCCTTTTTAGGACAATGAATGTTATCTGTGGTCAGTTACATTATTAGCAATACTCCTGATGTTGGTAGTAATATTGTGAACAGACAAACATAATGACGCACTTTCTGAATCGCGTGCATCATTTGGTTCTTAGCAAAGATCTACCTCTTCGCCACAAGAGTGACTTAAAATGTTTTGCATCCTTCTTTACGAAAATGACAACATTCCGGTGCAGGAAAAAATCATATGATGGAACTTATGACATAACTGGCGAAATATGGGCGAATACCTGCGACTACCACTTTGGGGATAGCAGGTGTTGCGATTCGACCCCAAAACCTTGCGCGTGGTCTGCATGAGCAGGCGGCATGATTAACACATCACCGGCAAACTGAGCCGCGGTTCGGCTGCAACACGGCTGGGCTTGCCGATGACGCGTTGTTCACGCCGCCTGCTCATGCAGACCACGCGCAAGGTGTTGGGGTCGAACAGCAGGCGTGATTTAAGTTATGTAGAAGAGCTCATTGTAAAAGAGCTCGTCAGAGCAAGTACCACTGCCATGCCTATTTCTGTTGTCAAGCAACGTTGCAATGTTTTTCGGCTTGAACGGAATGGGTGCTGGTGTAATTACAGATACATGAGCACATTTCAGAGTCAAAGTCAAATCATTTATTTCAAACAGGCACATAAAAGGCGGTTTTGAACTTCAAAATTTACAAGAAAATAGAATTGATTCTAGTTGCCCCTTCCAAAAGGTAGTTTCGTATGGAGAAGAATAGGCTAGCTTTATCTCGCGGATGGGAATGCAAATGCAATGTCTCTCTGGTAATTCAGATATCCATGGGTGGCGACAACCACTCACTACCCGGTGGGCCTACCATCAGGCAGGCCTTCGGCTTATTTGCCATGCAATAAAATGTTACTTAATAATGTTAATATATACTTACAAAAACTAGCGGCAATCCTAATACTGTTGAGATTATCACTTCATTGTTGACCGTGTCTCCGTTGAAAGGGAAGCTGAGAGCTGGATCGTTGCAGTAGAAGCCAGCTTTATGGTTCGGGATGATGCCCAGCTCGAAGAGTCCAATCAGAACTAGTACTGTGGAAGAAATAATGCTGTTAGAAGGTGGATAGAGTAATTAAGGGAAATAAATTGTACAGACGAAGATGTATGCTAGACATAATTGGATTAAACTAAAAAGTGAAGTCCATTGGAGATTGTTAGAACCTTATAAAAATCTATGAATAAGATTCAAAAACAAGAAAAACATAAAGACTAAAATTTTATCCAGAATACAGGCTAATAAAGTTTTTCTGGATTCTTATCTTACCCAATACCCAATAAATACACTTCATAACGCTCATTATAATTAATTATAAAACAATAAGTACTTATATTACAACTGAAATAAAAAGTTCATTCATAAGGAAAATTGAACAAACGTCATGCTCGCGCGCATATTGTACGTTTGCACGTTATTAGGTAATGAAATAGACATGAACGATAAGTTTAGTCATTAAATATTAGGTACCTACATAATAATAAATTAATGATTCATGAATTGTAATAATTGTACTATTTATTTTTAGACTGGTACCTATATTTTTATTTACAGTATTGTCCTACAAAATCCAGCGGTCGTATATTAAATAGGTTGGATACTGAATTTCTACCTGCCATACTTATTTTTATTTAGTGCGATGCAACGGACCATGATTTTTCCGAAGACCAAGCATCATTAGGGTGCCAATAGATAGGTTTGGTTAATATGAAGACGAGACCAAGAAGACGAAAAGTAAAGAGTTTGAAAGATTAACTAAAACTAGGAAGGACTCATATTTCTACAGTCTTCCTCGGTGCCAAAACGTATAAGGAAATCTTGTACATAATAAACCCGGAACGAACAGTCCAAATCTAGTTTTAGTATTATCTAACCGCTCAGTCACGCAATTTCGCAATTTTCGTTCGTCCCCGTGACGTTGCAAATGGACGTCGCCATCCATTATGGCCAATTTATTTGCCAATCCCCCAAACTGTGGATGTTGTTGAAGTTCAAAGTCAATGCCAAACTACCAGGAACAGAACTCACTGACTGGTATATCCTGACATATTGTGGTGGCGCTGCTGTCAAAGGTGAGAGGATCAGTAGAGTCAAATTCGGTACATTAAAATTTTAGTTCCACTTTTCGCCGTGTTCCCAGATATGCCGGTGCAGATTCGTAATGACGTAATGGTAGAGAGGATTTCAAGGCGAGAGGTTAGCCGGATAGCTGTGTGAGATTTGGCAGTGCCTGTAAATTATGCTGGTTTAGAGATTCCTAGCAATTTTTTTAGACTTGGCATAAATGTTCACGTACCTACTATTTTAGGACTTGGAAATGGAGACAGTAATTTTTCTGTAAAGTGATCCAAGCATGAACCGGAAAAATAAAAAAAAGTGTTTAATCAATGATCAAACCATGACTAGATTGTGTTTTCTATTCTAGACTTTGAAGAAATCAAATTGTTGAGCGGTTTTGTCGGGCGAACTTTATACATTATCATAACCACAACCAACGACCAACATAACGATCAGCGATAGAAAGCATCAATACAATAAATTGAACCCTCAAATAATTTGCCGTCATAGGCAGGTTACCTTACGTGACCGTCGCCGCGTCGTCGGGACACAGGCTTCCTCTCTATGAGACGGATTAGGCAATAAGTACGTAATCCACTACGCGAGACTAGTGCGAATTGGCTCGTTGAAATGACCCTAAGAAGAAAAAGCGTCAAGAATATTAAACATAGGAGCTCCGGGATAATTGCGTCACATGTAACAGTAGGAATGGCTTTCATTTTGACAGTTCAACAACACTCATTGCGTTAATTACGTTGTTGAGTAGACAAATTTTCCGAACACAATATATGAAGGAATGGATTAGCAATATCCTTCAAAATGATTCTGATTCTGATTAATAGCGTGTTACGCAATTAGGGTGTAGGAGACGCAATTTGACGCTGTTTTAAATGATAAATGATTTTATTTCTGTAAGCAGGTTTGTACAAACACTTTTACACGTCAATCATATTTTAAAACTAGATGAGGTCGGCGTTTCCTATCTGACTACTCTGAGAAGAAAGGCCGAAACAAACTCAGAGGTCACAGTCTCTTTTAAAGTCCAGACATAATCTTGGTCAGATCATGTGAAGACCATGTAGATTTGAGTCTGAAATGGTATTTTGAGAAAAAAAAACCACACAGAATGAGTGGACCTGTCCAGTCAGTGCACGCATTTGTCAGTAATCGTGCAGTTCAACTCAAAACTTAAGGACCTCAACGATTCGACGAACAATACCAAAGAAAGGACATTTGGGTAGGCCGCATAAATTACTCAAACTGCCAGACTATGATTAAAACAAATTAAGAAAGAAAAAAAAAAACAATGATCTACATAGTCTTTACATTCACAATAATTTTGATCTTTATTAGGCTCCGTCGACGTAGGTAATAACATAGGTACCTAGAACATATTAATTACTCTGGAATTCCGAATGCCAATAATTTGCCACGCTAATTTGCTTATCTTTATTGCAGCTTTGACCGATAAGCATCGACGTGCTTTCTCATGCTGAACACACTTAATATGTAGGTACTAAGTACCCTTGTATTGTTTATGCTAAACAAATGGAACGTTTGCATACACGTGGTAAATTAGCAGAATAGATTATTTACACAATGATTGTCGTTTTAGATAGCACACCTAATATCTAGACTTTTTATGACAATTGCTTTGCTGTAGGTACCTATCTTCTTTAGTAATATAATATCGTATTGTTAGGCTTATGTATGCCTAAAAATACCTAGTATTTTTCTTTTTCTTTCAAGTCATGACTCGTCGTCGTCTTGGCAGAGGGCCTACCGTCCAACTCCGTCAGTGAAGATACGGACCCGACAGAAAGTAGTTTGAAACTTTGGAGTGAACCCTACACCCCATTAATTAATTAAAAACACATCGGGAGTAGGAATAACTGTCACATCGTAGTGTCATTCATTCTTAGATCGTGCATCAAACTAATCTTATATCCCTAGGTGATACGGAGTAGGAAACGCCCGTAAAGTCGGCGAAATCTACGGATTTCGTGCTTAGAGTGTAGACCCCCAGAGGACTGCACACGACTGTATAGGATTTAGATAGGCTTTCGAATCATTACTCGGATAGTGCACTTGTAATGAAAATTCGATAGGAAGGATGTTTGAGTAATTTCTGTGTTCTTTCCATATACATTAAAAACGTTTGTGATCGGCCAATGTTATTGGTAGTCTAGCTTTACCTACCAATAATATTATTGACTTCACTCAAAATATCAGTATGTACTATGGTCCTTCCTTGAATGTTATCAATGAAAACTAATGCAATGACACGTAGGACACGTGCTGTATTGCTTTTATTTTATCTACGTAATGCAATGCTTGGTATTGTGTTTGTAAGGTTCTAGACTTTACAGCGGACAATTCAGTTTTTTTCATTCCACAAAATAATTTTACTTAAGTAGGTACCTGTTCTTCCTTTTTTTTTCCATTCGTCATTTCTAGAACAGTTTAAAAGCCAATTACATAAATCGATGTATTAGTCCCTGTTGCACCTCACTTTAGATAACGTGTTCCACGGGAGTCCATTACAAATAGTGACGTCACGCATCTAATAGGCCAATTGCAGTGCATCCGACTCGTTTGGACCCTCGTAAAAACCCACGTGGCCCAGCTGCGTGGTCAGACACGTTCCAGTATAACCCCGCTTTAGCAAAGGGCGTACCTACCTAATTGAAAGATTGAACCTACGTTTATCGTAACAGATGGTTATTTTCTTAAGTGGTTTGCCGTAGTGACTATAAAGTATGTAATTATTTTTAGTGTTTATGTATAGTAAGTCATTAAATCGTTGCAAGATTGAAATCTAGAAAGTTTTAAAGTTAGCGTCATAAAATTGACGCGGCTATTCGATACCAGATGGCGCTGTTAACAGTTTTGTGTTGGTGGGAAAAATTTGATCGAGAACACCATGTAATGCATAAAATTAATTAATATCAAGTGAAACTACACTATTATCGCTTATCTTTAATCAAATTAATATGAATTATGGTTTAGTTTTCGTTCATTCACAAAGAAAGCTATAATTACCGGCACGATTACGAATATTACAACTATTAATCGGGAATCGATTACAAGCGATAATGACCGTTAAATCGAACGCCCATAAATAGGTATCGATTAAAATACCACTTGAACAATGCGGGAACAGCGTGAGACGCAACAGGGTGTTAAATGCTTCAAGGTAAGTGGTAATGTTATCGGCATATACATCAATGAAGTTGGTACCTATTTTAGATTTATTTGAATTAGTAGAATTTTAAGTAACTACTTACTTAGTTTTTTTTTGTGGTCTACTGGCAAGGATCATTAAAATTATATAGAATGATATTGGTAATTATAATTATTGAGGTGTGTAGGCAGATAACAATTTATCTATAATCGACGTATTTCCCAAATCGATAACGCAAATAGCTTGTAAAGATGATATATAATCATGAATAGTTATAAAAAAGGATAACATTAAATTTAAAACTAATAGGTACCTATCTGCCTACCTAATATTAAAAAGTGTTTTCTATCAATATATATTCACGAAAAAGTACATATGACTGTGTAAACATTTTTTGAAACCTATGATAAAAACTGATCCGAAACGGGATTCCAATCCCGGTTGGTTGGTTAAATTTGCATTCCGACATCGTACAATTTCGTCAAAATTGTCGCAGCAAAAATATAAATGAGCTGAACTTTAAAATTAATAATGAAGAATGCTGATTATATATCCTGATTATTATTAATAACAATTAACAAATAATATTATAATATCATGAGTAAATGTACAAATTTTAATTAAGTCGGCAACAGTACGGTTCACCTTCCATCTAACTTCTTCATAAAACAGAATCTAATATATAAAATTCTCGTGTCACAGTTTTCGTTGCCATACTCCTCCGAAACGGCGTAACCGATTTTGATGAAATTTTTCGTGCTTATCCGGTATCTATGAGAAACGGCCAACATCTATTTTTTTTTTTTTTTTTTTTTTTTTTTTTGGTAGGTAGGGTAGGGAGTTAGGGAGGTAGGTAGGTAGGTAGGGTAGGTAGGTAGGTAGGGTAGGTAGGTAGGTAGGTAGGGTAGGTAGGTAGGTAGGGTAGGTAGGTAGGTAGGGTAGGTAGGTAGGGTAGGTAGGGTAGGTAGGGTAGGTAGGTAGGGTAGGTAGGTAGGGTAGGTAGGTAGGGTAGGTAGGTAGGTAGGGTAGGTAGGTAGGATAGGTAGGTAGGGTAGGTAGGTAGGGTAGGTAGGTAGGGTAGGTAGGTAGGGTAGGTAGGTAGGGTAGGTAGGTAGGGTAGGTAGGTAGGGTAGGTAGGTAGGGTAGGTAGGTAGGGTAGGTAGTTAGGGTACGCCGTAGATAAGTACCGCAACCCGTGCGAAGCCGGGGCGGGCAGCTAGTAATTTATAAAATGGAAAGTGTGGTATCAGTGCATGTAGCAATTTATACATTACGTATTAATATAATAATTTTATGGTTCTGGACTATAATTAAAAATGTAAACGCAACATTTTATATGCAATGCAAGTTAAAATAAGCATTGAATGATAACTTTTTCAAACGTAAATAAATAGAAAAACATTACGCTTTGCATGGTGTATAAAAGTTTAAAAAAAATACACGATATTCATTCTATTTTTAAAATAATGTTCTGAATGGCTGCCCTAATTAACGCGTGTCAAAAGGTGGTTGACACGGTGTTTTTTTCGTATTTGTAAACAGTGACTGCGATTGCGTGCATTCTGCCACATGCGGCGAGTGTTACCAGCTGCAAACTTTTAATTAAGTACACATCGATCCTTTTTCTAATTACTTTCATCAATATTTTCTTGGAAGTGAAAAGATACATTTATGTAAATCATTTTAAATATAAATACTGAATTTGTTGCGATACGATTTCCTAGTTTTTTTATATATTTATGTGCAGATGCAGCGCATTGTCATGTCATACGCTGAAGGGCTCATAAAGTGACATAGTTATTGACCCCTATATTGTCTAAGTACGCAAATAATTGTTGACATTGTCACATAGCCACATCTATCAAGTACCATTTAACTTACTGAGTATTTGACGTCAATAAATGAGAAACTTTATGAGTGTGTGTACACGTCAGAGATATACCTCGTTTTTAGTATTCTTAGCACGTAATGTATTATGCATAGTTATTCCTTGTAGAAGTAGTAGAGTGCCAATCTAGGTACTTAGTACACTCTAATACAATAATAAGGTGATATTTAAAATATTAATAAAGGATACTTGGTCATCTTATAAACGGCATTTATATTAAATACCTGAATTAGGTTTAATTATTTTTTGAATTAGCTAAATAACAAAAACAAAAATAAAACTACCAGACATTAAGAATAGAAACTGTTAGACATTAATTGACTGTAGCTTTGAATGCAACAATAAGAAATCTGAAAAGTATTCCCACATTTTTGTGTTACTTTGAATTCGTGAGAAGTGTGACCACCCTTAACGTGACTCTGTGGGGTCCACCACGTGTGTTTCATAAAAATATTTTTTACCTTTTTGCCAGTCGAAGCTGATAATCTATTTTTAACCGAGGAAAAAAAAAAGGAGGAGGTTCTCAAGTCGACGCGTATAATTATTTTCAATTATTATTTTGAAGTGTCTCCCTGTTTTTTTTAAAGATTTTATTACAGCTATAGAACTTGTTAAGGCATTCTATTCTGTTTTAAAGAAACAGAATTCGTTTTGTATGGGGTATTATAATATTTGTATTATTAAACGATTTAAGTAAAATATAAGTACCTAACTACTAAGCATCATTTATTATCCTTATGACAAACTTAATAACAACAATATGAATGAGCAATAAAATTTCCGTGCACCGTGCGTGACAAAAACAAACAATATTATTTGTATGGTTTCATGTAGAAATAACGTTCTTTTTGACAGGAGACAGGAGGAAATTCATGTTTCCGTAGAAGTTTTCAATACAATATTGTATTAATATTATCTTTGTCTATTTATCCTTGAAAGGATAAATGCAATATTTTAAAAGGCCTCATTATGTTAGTAACCAGAATAGAACCCGGGAACGCAAATCTATTATTATAGCGATCTACTCCAGGTAGATTAAAGAACCTTAAACGTGTAATTTCGATTAATACTCAAAAGTCAGACCACGTCGCAATAAATACCTACCTAGTAGTAGGTAGGTAAATTTATGAAGTAATAAATTACATTAATTACATTTTTGTCAAAACTCATTCTTCAAAATGTATTAATAATGTAGGTACTTATACAATTACACAACAATAATTAATAATACCTACTATTTAATCACTTGTTTACTTTAAAGTTAAACGTTGAAAATAACAATATATATTATGTATAATTTATTATTTGTTTTATTACGTGTATTTAGGTTTTCCTTTAGATTTTCCTGAAGCAAATACAACATTATACTTAGATATAATTTTGTAATATATGAAAAAACCCGCGAAAAGTATTCCAAACATTTGGACTAGTTTCCTAGTAGCAATTTTTGGAATCATATAACGTTCATACTTCTACCTACATACATACTGCTATGAAAAAAACTATTTACTTCCTAATATCAAGAATTCCACAATGTTTGTTTGTAACAAACACATATTTTGAAATAAGCATCTGAACATCTAAGCATTGATAGAAAAAATAAATTACGTATGAACACGCGTTAAACCAATTACAAGATTTTTTTTTGCATTTTATTTACATAAAAATTTTCACTGGAACTGCAACTTTATACACACAAGAAAAAGTTGATAATTGAATGCACATGAATTTCTTCCGAAAATAAATCAGCTCAATTTATTATTACTGGCAACATTATGTCTGTCTTCGTCGCAATGAAATGGGAGCCATTTTTGGTAGTCAACGTATTACGGCCATGAATTTTTATTCTACTCGTGTCCGATAATTAGTTGCATCCGTTATTGGTACAATATCAATTAATTGAATAATTTATTCAATTAATTCGGGATGCATAAGTCTTTGGGACGCTTCCTTATTGGACATGGAACATTGGAATTAGAGAAAAAACCTGTACCTTCCTACATAATGATCCATGAGCCAAATAAGTTTCTGGGTATCAATTTCTTACGATACCACACACGTTGTTGAAATAAAATAAGGGAAATGGCTTGAAATGTGGGATTTTATGGTGGTCATAAGCGGCGAATAAACTGACACAGAATTATCTAACATTATTGAGCTCACAAAATCACAACAACGACCTCAGAAAGTACTGCTATGACCCTATGTCAGCACAGAGATGAAGTAGTTTTATTGGTCATCATAAACTGTAATAATCTTTAATACCCGTCTAACAGTACTCTACAGTCTACAGGCTGTCAGACTATCGTTCCGATGAAGAGATCACTTGCCATACCAGAGGAAATTGTCTATGCCTTGAAAACTTTACAGGCTATGTTCAAACCCTTAACAAGAACGTAGCAATGCTGCTTACCGAAACCCTTCTTAACATCTTTACCCTTCAAATTTTACCAAATCTGTTACATTATCAGAATTTTAACTACTTACGTATCAGAAGCAGAGGAATATCGATGCCCAATGTCCACCACACGCCATGTCTTGTGCAGAAGCTCTCAGTCTTCGTAGACTGTGACTCCACGTCTCTTCGCTGTAATAAAGGAAACAACCAGTTTAGTTAAATAGCCCAAATGTAGGCTTAACCCCTGGGCAAGCATCGATCTTGTAGGCCTAAGCATTGGGCAAGCATCGATCTTGTAGGCCTAAGCATTGGGCAAGCATCGATCTTGTAGGCCTAAGCATCGGGCGAGCATTGATCTTGGAAATATACTTGGTATAGTCGGCGGCACGGCGGCCTAGCCGGAGTTTCAACAAATTAGAGGCAAGCTTTTACTGGTTTTGTTACCATTGACGTACGGCCTACCGTACCAAAAATTATCATATTTGACTAATGTTTCGACAACACCAGAGGCACAGCATAAATATGAATTGCAGACCCAAGACAGTACCCTGGTTCACAATAGAAAACGCTTTTAAAGTCGAAGTCTTTCAGGCTATGTTATGCAAATAAGATTCAAATGCTTCTCTTCCTAAAATACTTTTTTGAGTCTTGTCAGGTAGACATAGCGTCACTAAGCCCTAAAAATCCAATCCAAAAAGTAATAAACTAAGCCCGGATCTAACTTCAAACGGATAAAATAAACGCTTAGTCCAAAAGTACTCTCTAAGTGATGAATTAAACAAGAAGTCGCAGCTTTTCACATAATCCTAAGTGGAATCCTGCTAAGTCTAGCGTAAAAGTAGGATTACCTCAGACCCTAGAGCAAGGTCGGTTTGACCTTGGCGCCTGTGACCTTCGAAGGTCGGCTAGCCTTAAATGTTTGTGAGGATAGTGACCTCTAACGGAAAATTTATTAAGCAGAAGGTTTAGTTTCGACAATGTCAGGATGCTTACGGCTTCGCCCACGTGGATCACGGAAATTATCCCACGAGAATGTAGGTACTACCGGGATAAAAATGATCCCATGTCCAAACCCAGGTCATGTTCTATCTGAAAGCCAATCCATTCAGTTGTTAGGGATAAGGATCCCCCTTAACTAAAATTCAAATTTTCTTTGGTTTTGGCGGGCTATAGTTAAGGAGCTATATCCCGCCAAAACCAAAGAAAATTTGAATTTGGCGGGCTGCTGAGGATTCACCTTAAGTCGAAAAAAGGCAAACAGTTCCTTTTACATTTATAATAATAATATGGTTATCCAGTTCAAGATTGTAAATTTTCAGTAATCTCTTAGATGAGCTTTTTTGCATAGACTCGGATATCTATGGCATAGACCAAGGCTGGCCAAATCCAGGCACGCCGGACACCTAGTGGCCCGCCGAGGCATTTGAATTTGCCCGCCAGCACTTCGGTCGGTCGGCTAGCCGGCGCGCGGTATCACCGCTTCCACCTGATTGGACGTTTGAAACGAAAACATACCCGCCCGAACGCAACTGATGCACGTCGTTCGGGATTGTCGCTATTTCTACGTACAGGTACCACTTGAATGTTCGGGTGCATTGGATTACTAATCTGATGATAAATTGTTAAAGTAAATTAGAGCATATTTTGTCTTTATTGTGTATAAATTACCTTATGAATGGGGTAGTAGTGGTGGCCCAGCACCGCCACAGTCTAAGAAATTTTGCTCACCTCAAAAATCTATTGGCCAGCCTTGGCATAGACTATAGGAATATTTTGCTGCAGCAATTGGTCTAATATATGACTATACAAGTATACAGTGTTGATCTACAGAGAGAACTAGGCTAAGCGTATACAGGACCTTATACATAGTATGCTGTAGAAAAAAGTAGCAAACAACCGCCCTTCTGGGCAGTTCCTGGTTAGCAGTTGTATCTGACTTTTATCCGGCTAATATTTTTGAGTCTAATGGAACTTCTGCACCTACAATTTTGCGTCTCCAGTCCAGTCTATCTAGTATTTACTCAGGTCTACCTACAAAGGGACTGAATTAGCGAATTTTGCTTACATTTGCGGTTCCTCCCTCCGTTTATTTAGGAGCAAAGTAAACGTAAAAAATTTGGACTTTACCAGAGTTTACTCTGTTTTGTACAACGTTTCTGTGTTCGTTTTGTGGTCAGCAGATTTAAATATATTTTTCACTGTTTGTTCAGGAGGTCTAAACCTATTTTTTTTAATGGAAGTAGGGCATTCTGTTGTAGCATTTTAGGCACAGTTGTCCCTATTCCCTGTAGGCTGTGTCAACAGGTTTGTGCTAGATAGAAACCTTTTAGACTTTCGTAATCCGTGACGTAGTCGGCGTAGGGTTTGAACTGAAATTGCTGAATCACTGTTTTGGTATCATGCTTATAAAATCATGATTGGGATGTCTTTTGTGGCATTATAATGCAATACATGCTAGTCATTAATACTTACCGAAGTCGTAATCGTTAAGCACTGATTAAAACGAATTTAATTTGTTCAATATCGAAATTAGAATAAAAGCTCCCGCAGACAGGAGAATAGAATAGAATATAGAATGCTCTTTATTATGTATACCATAAAAATTACAGGGTGGAAAAGGGTGACAGTATGTCTGCAAATAAAAGTGATTTAAAGTGAACAGGAATAACCTCTATGACGTCACACAGGAAATGAATCAATGTACGGTAAAACGGGGTGAGTAGGAACAGAGGGATGAATCTCAACGAAACTTTATAAGGGACTTTAACATTGAAATAATATAGTTTGTTGCCAAAAAGGACTCTAATGTGTTTACTGTATTATAATTAACGATTAAGTGCCCTTGTTGGCAACAAACTATATTATTTCAATGTTAAAATCCCTTTGACAGTTTCGTTCCAATTCACCCCTTTTTTTCTTGCGTGGGAAATCATCAAATTACCTCTCCCGCTCTGGGCGGAGCGGAAGGGCGTGTCAGACTCTTACTGACTAAAACCCACCCGTGTTCCTTCAGTTGCCTGTGCGCCAGGGCCACGGTAACTCTTTTAAAACGGGTGACACAATGGGTGGTCGGTCAGGAGCGACGCGACGGCACGACGCGACTCTTGTAGAACCGCTTCCATTAAGTTTTCATAGAAATAGTTCTACAAGAGTCGCGTCGCGCCTATTTGCGAGCCTTCACGGTAGGTCTGCATTATGTTTGGAATTCCCTCTCACATGTTTGTAAAAACAAACTTTTTAAAATTAAACATTTATAAAAGTAAAGCGTTAGTTCTCAATACATTCTAAGCACTTAAAGGTATTGCGCACAATATTATGAGCCGTTTCAAGAGCTCTATTAACATCATCCGGACATGGAACCCGGATCTTTACGATCCACGTTAATGAAGAAAATATAAAATTATGGGCACAGCACACTCACATAATGTAGATACTTCGTTTGATAATGAGTCGTTACTAGATATGTTGTTGCGGTTATATTAAGTAATTAAGTGTTTTTGAAAACGTCTAGAAGTCACTAAGCTCTACTTAGGAATTATTTTTGAGTAATTAATTCTTATTAATCGTTAATTAGTTCTTCAATACGTATAGTGGATGGTTGTAGGTGATGCTAGATTTATCTCCTGGCCCCTAATTACGTTACACACTATCTATCACAATCTGAATCATTTTGAAGCCTATTGCTAAACCATTGCTTCATATGTTCGAAAAATTTGTCTGCTCGACAACGTAAATAACGCAAAGAATGTTGTTGAACTGTCAAAATGAAACCCATTCCTATTGTTAGTGTGTTACGTAATTACCCCGCTGGTCACAAAGCTTTTTTTTTTCTTTAAAACTCAATAAACTTTCTCGCTTTTGTGTGCTTTCGTTGTCACCAAGCTTCCCAAAAAACTTGTTTTAAAACCAGTTTATAAATAACGTGTCAATTTAAGCCCACGTCAAATAAGTTAATCGTTCAATAAAACTGTCAGATTTGACACTTAACAAACCGCTAGACGACTTTACGCGTTAGGTTTGGAAAAGTCGACTAATCGATCGATCATAGTGTTGCTAGTAAACATATTGAGCATTTAACAAACGGGACTCTCTTCCTACGTGGGTTGTAAGAGTTACTATAGTGCAGATCACAAGCAATCGATTTTCTCAGGGCCGTAGCTGATACGATAATTATGTACTATAAGCATCGGCGCGGGTCAGCAAGCGATTTTGGGAAACTTGATACAGAGATACGGCTCACATACTCAGTTCTTCTGCTCAGCTAAAGCACTAGGAAGTGGTAAAGGGCGCGCGTTTTGGGGGACTATCTTATGTAAATTTAACGTTCGAAAAGTGCTGATTCTCAGTCTAGTTTGAATAAATGACTTTTGATTTGATTTAATTCGTAAAAGCGATCGCTAAACTACATAATAAAGCCCCACAGCGAGTCGCCAAAACGAGATGCAGTGTTGCAGAATCGCCGGTCGCCGCCGATGCTAAAACTACTTATATTGTGTCCGCTATGCCTTTAGCAGATATCTAGTCTGGGCATTATTAAAAATGTCCCAAACCACAACATCTCTACAACATAAGATGATTCAACGCCTTGAACAATAGCAGCTTAAGTGTTAGTACTAAGTATATTAATCTGGCTTTAATAGACGTCTTGAAGCATTTTCACTCCGTCTTTTTTGCGAATACTTGACATGTAAAACATGTCCAAGATATTGTGACACGTGTTTTTACAATATGAACTTTAATCTCTACGAAATAAGCATTAATTTTGAATGCAAGGAGTTCTTATTACACTGGATGGTAAAACGAATCTTTCCGAGTTTGGTTCAGGAATTTGGACTTTATAGTACTGAAAATTCAGTTGGTTTTCCTTTGTGTACGTAGTGTGAGATTCAGTTTGAATAACTGTCGCTTCCTTGCGACCGTGAACTCTTTGACCGAAGCGTGACATCGCAAAAGGTATAAAAAGTCTTTAAATTCCTGATTAAGCACGCTTAAATGTGGTTAAATCCTTTAATATTAAATTATAACAGATTTTGTTCGCGGAATCTGTTACTGAAGAAAACAGTGAAGAAGATTTATAAGAGTGTCCTCGGTGATTCGTGCCCGGTTGTCTTCACAAAAATTTACCTTTTTCGAATGTACAACACTAGCTTCAACTTTTCGACTAACTGACCAACTCTTTAGCAATTTAAAAGTGCCTGTAAATGCTTTGAGTTCGCGTAAGTTTTGTACCGGTCAATGAAACAAGCGTACCACAGCCTACTGCTGTAAATAAGCCTTCCTCAAGATGCACTACGGGACTGCTTTCGCAGCCTATTACAGTCCATTTCATCCTGGACATAGGCCTCTCCCATCTTGCTTTTTGCCACAAGGTCATAAGCTCAGACCTAATAAAAAAGGTAGACGGAGCGTACGTCAACAATAGCGTTCAAATATGTGACAAGTCGTGTACATAGTTATGTGCGTGACCTTGTGTGTTAAGTCTCCCGCTAACAGGCGCGACGCGACAGCTAAACACAAAGGCACCGCTCGTCGCGCGACACGCGGTGCCTTTGGGTAGCGCTGTCGCGCTGTAGCGCGTAGTCCGTAGTCGCGCTGTAGCGCTGTCGCTTGGGATGCGCCAAAGTGGCCAGCGAAATTAAAAAAATTCTTACGTTTTTTTGCAATTTGCAGGTCAGTATCAAGTTGTATGTTGATCTAAATAATGATTCGCGGCCGTATCAAGTATGGCTTTACAGAATTATAATCATTAGAATCAGCAATACAACTCCGTAAGTTAGAATTGGCCTCAAATGTCATGATTTATTGAAATAGTCTTTCAATAGGGTAATATGAACTTAGAGAGATATACTGATGATTTTTATGATTATAATTCTATAAATAAATATTTGTCACGGCCGCGAATCATATTTAGATCAACATACAACCTGATACTGACCTGCAAATTGCAAAGAAACATAAGAAAATTTGAATTTCGCGGGCTACCTTAGCGCAACCCTCTTAACACGATCGGCTTCCTATTTCTGGCTTCTTTACCCTGCTTCATCTACCTTTTTTTATTTGGTCTGAGGTCCTAGGCTCATAATTACTACCGGTCTATTCCGTTAAAATCTCGCCGTGAAAACTGAGAAGTGAACTTGAAGTTAGTTATAATTTCACCAGATTCTAGGGATTGACACTATTGACATGTACCGTCAAGTTCACTTCACATTGTCTTCACGGTGAGATTTCTACAGAATAGGTCATCTGGTATTTGCTAGCTACATTAATGGGCGGGCTAATATTTGTCTTAACGGGCCTCGTTGTCAAATATACCAACCGCCCTTTTCAAATTTTATCCCAAAGCAAAAGTAAATATTAGTTTCTATTTTTGGCCATAAGTATGTCTGCAAATAAAAGTGATTTAAAGTGAACAGGAATAACCTCTATGACGTCACACAGGAAATGAATCAATGTACCGTAAAACGGGGTGAGTAGGAACAGAGGGATGAATCGCAACGAAACTTTATAAGGGACTTTAACATTGAAATAATATAGTTTGTTGCCAAAAAAGACTCTAATGTGGTTACTGTATTATAATTAACGATTAAGTGCCCTTGTTGGCAACAAACTATATTATTTCAATGTTAAAATCCCTTTGACAGTTTCGTTCCGATTCACCCTTTTTTTTTTTTTGATTCACCCCTGCGTTCTTATTCACCCCGTTTTACCGGTAGTGATTTTGTAAGTATTTGATTTGCTGCTGGTGTGTGCAGCGCATGAAATGGACTCGGCTCCGTTTATGAACGATAACGTTGCGCATATTAGGTACGAGTCTACAGAAGGGGGAACTAACCTCAGTTATAATACATAAAAATATATATTATGTACATCACGCTTGTTTCCCAGAGGGGTAAGCAGTTATGGATCTCAATTTACTACATATCACTTTTGCTTCATAATAAATAATGCATGTGTAAATCTCTTTGTTGTTGTTTTATTTCAATATTTTATGTGTCCTTGTTTAATCAGTGCGTATAATATGTATGTACACTTGTACAGAGTGATTTTCCTAATCACAAATCTTTTTTTTTACCCTGTTGAACTTTGTATATGACCTATTGACATAGGAGTTTCTACGTATTTATTTTCAGGATTGTAACGATATGAAAAGTTCCTGAAACTTTTTTCTTAAGAAATAATAATATTCAGCTATTCAGCATTACATAATGATAACTAGGTACAATGTTTAGTTTAAATATTGCTAGGGCAGTCGCCCATACTTTATTTAGCCATTTACTTTATTTAAAATCTACATTTCGCGAAGTATTGAAGAAATAGTAATAAGGACGGGTGCATAGTACTCGCAACCGGCGTGCGTGTATGACCAGATGTATGAACGTAAACGACGCGAAAGGAGTATGTAAGGATCGTAGCAGGTGGCGTTCTGTAGTTTCTGCCTACCCCCATGGGAAGAAGGCGTGAGTTTATGAATCTATGACGGTAAAAAATAAATAAAATAATAATTAATACTGTTTATTTCAGTTTACGCAAATATCTTTAAAAGTAGGTTTATTGTCCACATGTTTCGTAAAACGAATCATCAAAATCTTGTTCTGCTTATCAAACAAAAATCATGGAAAACAAGTTAAAAAACTTTTAATTATTTGATTAGTTCACAAAAGTTCTTAGCGGAAAATAACAAACACGTTATAACTAATTATTGAATGAATATTGGAATGTCACGAGTTTATGAGAAATTTCTATATAATTATTTAAGTATGCTTAGGGCAATCACCCATACTTTATTTAGCATGTCCTTTCGTTCAAAACCGTCGGATTGTGATTGAAAGTGTGTTACATAATTAGGGTGCCCGTCCCAAAAAAATTGAAAGCTTTACTACTGGAAAACGTTTCAGGAGATCATGAAAATTCGTATCATAATAATATTCATATTACTAAAACTTTTTTCTGACTATGGTTATCTGAAATATTGCCTTATGATTGATTTGATTGATTTGTTGGGATAGAAGATTAACAGCTGTACAATATTTCAACCTAATAATGTTGCAATAAGAACACATGCAACTGTTTCTCACGCCATTTAATAACAAATTAAAAAACACGGTTTTCGAATGTTTAATGTTTACGTTAAGAATCTTGTTAAGCAATTTTGTGTTACGGAACGTTAAAATGATAAGCATATTTTCCGGGAAAGTTAGTTCGGCCACTTCTTCTTTTCAGCGTAGGTAAGCATTGGAAACCTTAGAATACTAATCTTAGGCTCAATACACACTGAAATGGTATACCAATAGCAAATAGCTACAACAGCTAAAAAAAGTTTTTTTTTACAAATGTTCACAAAAAATTATATCTATATAATAACTAATGATCGCCTCCCAAGTGATCGCATAGTCAATATCTCGGTAACAGTATAAGCTAGCCGGTCGCGGGATCACCCTCTCGCAGGTTACCCTGAGTTGGCACGGACGTACAGCCCGATGCGTCCCCGCAATTTCAAACTAACTAAAAAAACCGACTGCACGTGACCGCTCGGGCGATGATTAGTGCTCTAACGTGCGGGCCAACACCTGGCCGGGGGAGCGTGATGAAATGCGCAAGCACTCCAGCACCCGGGTAAAGGTAGTTGACGAACACCGTGTGGTTTTAGTCAGTAAGAGTCTGACAGACCCCTCCACCTGCCCCAGGGTGGGGGACATCCATGAGGATTTCCACACGAAAAAAAAAAGGACTAAAGCGCTGAAGGCTATGCGTTTATGAATGAAGGCTGTTACAATGAATGTGTGTGTTATATAATCAGACTGACGTATAAACTTAAGCTATTAAGAATAGTTCATTACAAATCACTTCAAGTGTTTATAATAGTAACAATGGTTAATTGATATTGATTCAAGAATCATGATAAATATGATAATGATAAAGTTATTCAAGTAGATAAATCAAGTCATGACTGTTGAAGAAGTATTTACTGAAATGGTAAATACTGGCAAGTTTTTAGAGAAAAAGCCATCTTAAGCACCAATTTCACCAAACTGCTGTTACTGAATGCCATGCTAAGCATTTTGACGGACTATTTTTCGTAGTGAGACAATCCATCAAACGGCATTTAGAATAAACACAGTATGGTGAAACTGGCCCTTGCTGTCATAGATTAATCAAGATCAAAATAAAAACTGAAATGAGAACCTTATGAAGCTTATTACGGTATTCAACTAAGAAAGGAAATTTTTCATTCTCGGCTTCGCATGGACACGATGGTCGAAAAAAAGCAAATTAATCAAAAATCATGTTTAGTTTTTAAACGCTTTTTTCTTTTAAACTTTTGTATAAACTTGCGCCCACGAATAGTGTATTTAATAAGTACTAAAAATTGCAGAAATCGTAACGCCAAAAAACTTGTAAGTAATAAAAATGGTTAGGAAAGTACCTACCTGAATACATTTATAGTTCCGAAAAGCCTGCATGATGTTCCCACCTCTAACAACGTAATTAAAGCAGAAACAAAAGAAGATCACACTTTCACACTATGCACTATTCACAAACAATAATAGAGAACAACGTTCATCGATTAATTTAATCGATTCAATTATCATTATCAGGTCAGACACTCGATGGAAAGGTGTCTAGTACATTGAATGACAATAGGTGTTAAGAGGGCGCACACGGGTCCACTATCGCCACTCCTTTAAAATAAAATTATCTCGTGGCTGAGAAGGAATTTTGAATAATGGCTCAATAAGCACCCTCGGTAAGTGTGTCTAGAATTTTCTAATACCTTTTATAAACTTTCATATTGAGACACGAAGCAACAAAATTCGATCTAAAGAAAAGCGGCCACATTCCTCTAGATCGTATTTTGTTGCTTCTTGTCTCTATATGGAAGTTTATAAAAGGTATTAGAAAATTCCAGACATACTTATCGAGGGTGCTTATTGAGCCGTTATTCAAAATTCCTTCTCAGTCACGAGATAATATGATTTTAAAGGAGTGGCGCTAGTGGACCCGTATGCGCCCTCTTAACTTGTTAAGAAGCCATTTTGTAAATGATAAAGATATGTATGTAATAGCCCAAGGGTACAAAACATAGGTATGTATTGCAAATTATGTGACCATGAAGTGAAGACTATCTGCCGGAGGCTCTACGCGGGGGTCGTGCGGTCCATGGCCCTTTACGGGGCACCGGTGTGGGCGCGGTCGCTAAGGCTCCGGCCAGCCCGCCGGTTGAAAGCGTCCCAAAGGGTCATGGCCATCCGGATGGTACGGGGATACCGCACGGTCTCCTGCGAGGCGGCGAGCCTCCTTGCCGGATTGCCGCCGTGGGATCTGGAGGCAAAGGTCCTCGCGCACGTTTGGGAGTGGCGCGAGGAGGCGAAACGCCGCGGCGTAACTCCGCTGCCGCGAGAAATCACGGCACAGCGGACAGAGCTCCGGCGGGATCTCATGGCGGCATGGAGAGTGCGACTGTCGCAACCCAGCGCAGGGCACGCCACAATTGCGGCGGTAAGACCCCTCTTTGAGAAGTGGCTTGAGAGGCGCCACGGCGTCCTCACCTTCCGCCTGACGCAGGTCCTCACCGGACATGGCTGTTTCGGGAGGCTCCTGTTTCGTATAAGGCGGGAGGAAACGCCCGGGTGTTACCATTGTGTGGATCGACCGGAGGACACGGTGGAGCATACGGTGGAGGTCTGCCCGGCTTGGGCGGAGCACCGCCGTGTCCTCGTGGCGGCGATCGGCGGCGGCGACCTCTCGCGTCCGGCTCTGGTTCAGGCCATGGTACGGAGCGAGAGGGAATGGGAAGCCGTCACCTCCTTCTGCGAAGCAGTAATGCTCGCGAAGGAGGAGGCGGAGCGCGAGAGGGAAAGGCAATCTCTACGCCCTCGCGCCCCTAGCCGCCGCAGGAGGAGGAGACACCCTGGGCGTCGGGAGTCGATTGCCGACTCCCGGCCACCGTAGGCGCGGGCTTGCGGACGGCGAGCAATGGGCAGCTCGCCGTCCGGTAAGGACCAGGCCGGGGTCGACGGCGCGTCGTGTACCACGCGCGCCTCAAAGAGATGTCAGCACCATTGACGGGGTCCGATAGGACCGATGCCTGCCGGGGTCGCGGATTGTTCGAAAGAGTTACCGTGGCCGTGGCAACTGAAGGAACACGGGTGGGTTTTAGTCAGTAAGAGTCTGACACGCCCTTCCGCTCCGCCCAGAGCGGGAGACGTCATTTGAAGATTTCCCAAACAAAAAAAAAAAAAAAAAAAAAAAAAAAAGAGTGAAGACTATCGAAAGTGGAAAATGTTAAACTAATGAAATGAAATATGGATATATCCTACCTAGCGTTGTAATATATATTGAAAACACCCTACGTTTCAAAAAAACTTCCTTAGTTTCACTAAGCATGTAAGAATGTCTGAAATGGAACTGTGTATTGTCTGTGGACCCAAATTATCCAAGAAACAAAGTGAATACGTATATTTTCCGCCCACAACGGTTATGATAACCATACCGTAGGTACCTACTATAAATATCACACATCATTTGGGGGTTTTTTTTTTTTCATTTGTTGTTCCGTCGCTTCCGCGGGAAAATACCACAGGACAGCAGCAGGACAATTAGCTACCTAGTGAAATAAAGTGCTACTAACATAGTTGTAAGCAATATTTATTAACACAAGTTTTAGTTTTATTATGTATTAGTTTGTTATTTTGTATTTTTTGTATTTTATGTATGGGCTCCAGTTGCCTGACAATAAAGGAATTATTATTATTATTAATCATAATGTAATCTTACATTCTGTCATTTAGAACAAAGATTCATTTACCTGAACAGATTCGTATGACCGGTAAAGCGGCATAATTCCAAATTTCATTAATTCACCACACACAAAATAACCAAAAAAAAAAAACGTTGCAATTAAATAAGTATCACAAACTATGATGAACTAAATAAAACATGTTGACATATCGATACACTATTTGAAACTGATATGAAATCTGAAAATTACTAATTTTAACTATAGCTTATCTTGCTGAACATAAGTGCCGGTAAAAGTCGATATATCTTTTGTTGTGTTAAGTGAGTCATGGGCTTAGCCCTTATGAGTATTAATAGATAGAGGAATGACGTATTTTTATATCTTTGATTTCATAAACGTTGTCTTTATAAAGGGTTATTGGTTATATTTCGGCAATCCGTCAAGGAGAGGTCATTTGAAACCGAATGAGCCCTTTTTTTTTGATACTCCTCTCCATACATATGTCAACCATTTACGAGTAATTTGACATTTTATATTTTTTTGAAGATATCTGGTATTTTATTGAATGTGTTTCGGAATGTTCTGCCGATAAAGTATTTCCGTGTTTTTTTTGCACTAATCGACTATTCTAGTCAAATAACCTGCTCAAAATGATAGAAAATTGTAACGATTTTTGTCATTTTGTGGTTGATTATTATGTATTAAAGTAGAAGCACATAATAATAATAAAAATAAAACATGCATTGTTTTTTTTTAAATAAATTTGCAAAGTTGTGTACCGCAAAAAAATATAAAATGTCAAATTACTCGAAAATTGTTGACATTTGCATAGGGGTCATAAGAGGTCATTTTGTTGCAAATGACCTCTCCTACTGATTATAAAAAAATTGTGAGGTTAATTTTATTAAAATATCTACAATTCAAATTGCTGTTGTAATGCTAAATACAAGTTTTTTTTTAAGGTTTCTTCAGCAAAAAACCATAACAACATTTATTATAAATGAGTAGATATTATATTTTCGTTGTAAAAGTTCTTGACCTACAAAGGTGGCTTCAAAATAAAATTGACATTGAAATAACTGATTTGACTTGAGTTTGAATCAAACGGTCACGGGATTCCCGAAGGACCCTTACCGACAATTACTTAAGCCCTACCTTGACAAAGGCGATACCTTAAAGTGTGACTACACCTCCTTTGAGTAATTAGGTCATGATGACGAGGCAGAACTCCTCGGTCACCCCCTATATCCTTCGAAAACCCACTGACTCTATAATGCTGGAAAACTTGGAAATTGAAACGTCATAATGGACTAAAGTAATAAATGATATCCTAATCCTAACTAATATTATAAATGCGAAAGTAAGTTTGTTTGTTTGTTACGCTTTTACTCCAAAACAGCTGAACGGATTTGGATGAAATTTGGCACACAGATAGACCATGACCAGGGTGTGAATATAGGCTACTTTCCATCCTGGATCGTAGACGAAGTCGCGGGCAACAACTAGTAATAAATAAACGAGATATTCTATGTTTTAAGGTAGGAGTAGACTATGTAGCACCTACTCGCAAATCGTTGAGCTCCTTAAGTCCTGACTTCCTGAGTTGAGCTGCACGATAACTGACAAATGCGTGTACTGACTGGACAGGTCCACTCAATCTGTGTGGTTCTTTCCTCAAAAGACCATTTCAGATACAAATCTACATGGTCTTCACATGATCTGACCAGATTATGTCAGGACTTTAAAAGTCAAAGTCAAAGTCAAATCATTTATTTCAAATAGGCACATAAAAGGCACTTTGAACGTCAAAATTTACAAAAAAATATAATTGATTCTAGTTGCTGTGGAAAAGAGTAAAAAATGTAAAAGAGACTGTGACCTCAAAATTTACAAAAAAATATAATTGATTCTAGTTGCTGTGGAAAAGAGTAAAAAATGTAAAAGAGACTGTGACCTCAAAATTTACAAAAAAATATAATTGATTCTAGTTGCTGTGGAAAAGAGTAAAAAATGTAAAAGAGACTGTGACCTCTGAGTTTGTTTCAGCCTTTCTTCTCAGAGTAGTCAGATAGGGAACCTTAACTAGTTTAAAAAAAAAATATTGACGTGTAAAAGCGTTTGTACAAACCTACTTACAGAAATAAAATCATTTGTCATTTATTGGATTGGATTTTAATTATCTGAAATAAATTATTCTATTCTATTCTATTTAACCAGCACGTGTGTGCCTGTTTGAAACTTAGAACGTGGTCGATACAGTGGTCGTTGAGAAAACTAAAGGCGTATGTTATGATCGTAGCACGTGGTATCCTGCCGATCTATTGTGCAAAAATCTCACCGCGGAAACTTAGCTTGAAGTAAGCTGTCAATATAGTGTCAATCCCTAGCATCAGATGGACTGACAACTCACTTCAAATTCACTTCACGGAGAGACTTTTACAGAATAGAGCGGCTGTAGTATGTTGTAATTAAATACTAGCTGCTTAAATAAAAACAATCCGATATATTTAATTATATTTGCATAGAAAAATATAATAAGAAAGAATATGATGTGTATATTTTCGACAATAACTTGGCTCGCAGTGTATTGAAATATTAATAAGATATAACACTTAGATAACAACATTTTCCATGTACTCAATAAATTCTGACAAACTGATAATTCTATAAACATCTATAATATAGATAAAAAAATAATTTGCATATCAGCTATTGGTTACAGATATCAATATAGTGATTCAATTGTCCAAGAAAACATGACTTAACCAAATGTAGCTGTGTATTTACAAGAACTTGGTTCGATGATTCAAAAACTAGTTAAACTAAAAAAACATCCTGTATTTTCTAAGTAAAAAGTAAAGAAAAATTTATTAGTTCGTATGATCATAATATGAAAAGAAAAAAGAAAAGAAAATAAAATACTTGACCCAGGTTAAGGCACACAATATTCACACAAAAACAAAAAATAAAAAAACATTCAACAATGACCAATAGACAACAAACAACATAAGTATATCAATATTTATATTATAGGTTTGCATCCTTATTACTTAGGTAACACAATCGCTTCCATTCAGACAATTGAATATTGTTATAATACTGCGGCCTTATTCTGTAAATCAACCCTACAGTTTACTAGTTTCCACCTAAACTAAGCAGAGATTAGGTCTGGAACAACCAATAGTTATGCGTTATTTTCACTAAATCTATGGTATACTAGAAGACCGGTGGCCATGACGTGCAGCTGTCGAGTATTTCTGTTTTGTGCTCGTGATTATAGACCTAATTTGTTTGTTTTTATTTTTAATTATTATCAGAGCTATTATATTTTTTGTATGAACGTGTTTCTGTGACAAATAATCCTATTTCTTTCTTACTATCTTTCACATAACGGCCGCAGTGGCAGCTGTCATGAAATTGATGGCACCGGAGTTTGACATTGCAATGTCAAAAAACGCTCTCTAGGTAAACACACCGTCACTGACTGGACAGGTCCACTTAATCTGTGTGGGTCTTTCCTCAAAAGACCATTTCAGACACCGATCTACATGGTCTTCAAACATTATTACCGAATTTATATCTCGTACACATTGACATTGATAAATTTTATATTAGGTCTTTACCTATGAAATTGCCGTTCTGCAGTACTGGCCATTTCAAATCAAAATAATTTTTGTTTGGCTATGAATTCTAATTTCAAATTAATTTTATTTTAAAAACATGGATTTTTTTTTCTAAAAGTAGTCATTTCTTTATTGATTAGTGTTACATTTTCATCGCATTTCAATCTTTTTCGTCATCATGGATACGTTAAAAAATCGAGTAATTATGGAATATGAGTACCGTCGTGGCAGCAACGCGGCACAAGCGGCACGCAACATCAACGACGTTTACGGAGCTAACTCTACAAACCAACGCACCACCTGTTATTGGTTTGCTCGCTTCCGTTCTGGAAATTTCGACCTGAAAAATGAACCTCGCGGTCGTCCGAAGACTTTGGTCGACAATGACGAATTAAAGGCGATTGTGGAAGCTGATGATACACAATCTACGGCTGAATTAGCAGCAGCTTTCGACGTTAGCGTCAAAACAATATTGGTCCATTTGCGTCAAATTGGCAAGGTAAAAAAGCTTGACAAATGGGTGCCCCACGAACTCAATGATCGCCAGCGCGAAGTACGCGTCGAGACGTGCCTTGCACTGCTCAACAGACACACAAATGAAGGAATTTTGAACCGCATTGTTACCTGCGATGAAAAATGGATTCTGTTTGATAACCGTAAGCGCTCAGCAAGTTGGTTGGATCCTGGTTCAGCACCTAAACAATGCCCTAAACGAAAACTTACCCCTAGAAAAGTGATGGTCACTGTTTGGTGGTCTAGCGCCGGTGTGATTCATCACAGCTTCTTACCAAACGGGGTGAGCATTACTGCAGATGTGTACTGTGAAGAACTGAACACAATGATGGAGAAGCTGGCGCATCTCCAACCAGCATTGGTCAATCGCTCGTCTCCGCTGCTCCTGCACGACAACGCGCGACCTCATACTGCACAGCAGACGGTCTCCAAGTTGCAAGAACTGGGGTTGGAAGCTCTCCGTCATCCGCCCTACTCACCAGACCTTGCGCCTACAGACTACTACTTTTTCCAGAATTTGGATAACTTCTTGGCGGGAAAAAAATTTAATACCCGAGAGGCAGTACAAAATGCCTTTGAAGAATTTGTTGCCTCCCGTCCAGCTGATTTCTTTAAGAAGGGCATCAATAAACTGCCACTGCGATGGCAAAGATGCATTGATTGCATGGGTGATTACTTCGATTAATACAAATAAAAAATTCATGAAAAAAATTCGTTTAAATTTTTTCATATAAAACGGCAATTTCATAGGTAAAGACCTATTATATACAATGACATGAGTATTTACTTGTAAAGTATTATATTATTTAAATTTTTTGTGAATGTGAAGACTATGTGGGTAATTGCTTTCTTTTTTTTTTCTAATTTAATTTTTTATGATCTGGCAGTTTGAGTAATTTATGCGGCCTACCCAAATGTCCTTTCTTTGGTATTGTTCGTCGAATCGTTGAGCTCCTTAAGTCCTGACTTCCTGAGTCGAGCTGCACGATTATTGACAAATGCGTGCACTGACTGGACAGGTCCACTCAATCTGTGTGGTTCTTTCCTCAAAAGACCATTTCAGATACCAATCTGCATAGTCTTCGCATGACCTGACCAAGATTATGTCTGGACTTTAAAAGAGACTGTGACCTCTGAGTTTGTTTCGGCCTTTCTTCTCAGAGTAGTCAGATAGGAAACGCCGACCTCATCTAGTTTAAAAAACATGATTGACGTGTAAAAGTGTTTGTACAAAACTACTTACAGAAATAAAATCATTTATCATTTATCACCAACTTACTTTCATAAATAACGTTTCAGTGACGTCATTTGACGGTAAATTGCGGACGCTATGTGACGGCCACCGGAGTCTTAGAAAACCCTAGCTTTAGCTTCACCGGCTTTACGCAATTCTGATTTCCGTTCATACGCAGTTTTACAAGGGATTCCCATTCCTCACCACAACACACGTACTCAAATAAACACTGAAAAACAAACCTCTTTCCTCATATTCACTGTAATCGAAGCTATTCTCTTAATTTCTTGAACACTCGTACGCAATGGCGAAGCGGGCATTTTGCACACAAACTTATTTTCACACTAGCAACCAAATTGTTCACAGAAATTTAATTACTATGCTTTGTTTGCAGAAGGAAGAAGACTTTTAAGAAGATTTATATTTTTCGAGAATATTAAAGGCTTGTTTAATTAATTAAAATCACAAATCAATCCGCACTAATGAACAGTTAAATTGTAACTGAAAACAGTACGTGACTTCAGTTAGCAATTGCTGTAATGATGAGTAAGTTAAGGAAAACCCTTAACGAGCAATACGTCACACTATACCCCAGTTAATATATTAATTAATAATAATATTATATTTTTTTATAAGAATTAAGTACAGTCCACACGTCAGAAGAAACACCAGAACTGCGAAAACAGCCCATACTGCTGCAAAACTAAGGCGCTGTCAAATCCAAATTGTTACCAAAGACGGTTGACCGTACCTAGTCATAATGAATTGCAAGTTCCGGTACTTTACTGACCCGTATTCGAGTGCAAGCTTACTAGAAATTGGTCAAACCGTCATCATCTATGACGATTTTCGGTTAAGGTAGGTTAAAACCGTGGCAAAGCGGTTAGTAGTACGACCTCCTTAAGAAATAATTTATTCGGTGAATTACTATTACATTACGTTTATGACCAGATGTACGAACGTAAACGAGGCAAAAGGATTATGTAAGGATCGTAGCAGGTGGCGTTCTGTAGTTTCTGCCTACCCCCATGAGAAGAAGGCTTGAGTTTATGTATATATGTGTACTATTACATAACAGTGAGACTTTGTAGTAATAAAGTCCCAGTATTGGCCACTGGGACTGAAGCTTCCTCAAGCCTACGTTCTCTTATAGAATGGAGGGACTCAAGCCTCCATTCTGTGAGAGGAAGTAGGCCCTAATTTGTTACGGACGCCCAGTGCTCAGATACCATAGTAAATTCTGCCGCTAGCCAAGAATGCTCTTTCCTGGTTTAAGGGTGTGTGTGCGGATAAAATTGCAAGCATGAGGCACTCCAACTGTGCCTGTTTGTCAACATTTTGCTGCATCCTCTTATCCTGTGTACCACCAAGTAACCTTCTGTAAACGCATTGTAACAACTTTCTATAGAACACCCTAATTGCCCTAATTGCTGTCATGTTCGTGAACGGGCGCCGTCAGTTGAGACTGGTCATCTCTTAACTGCCACGGCTTATTTTTATTATTAATCTTCTATTTTGAATTGTTTCTTTATATATTTTTTTCCTTGTTCTCGCATATAGAAGCAACAAGAATAATGTACTAATCAATAATGAATATGAATAATGAATAATGTACTGAATTTTGTAATATCTTGATTTAAAAAGAGTGTCCTTGGAGTTTCTTGCCCGTTCTTCTCCATAGAGATCTACGTTTTGGAATGGGCAACTATCTTCAACTTTCTGACTAACTGACAGACGCTTTGACAATTCAAAAGTGCCTGTAAATGGTTTAATTGAAATAAATGCTTTGAGTTTGAGTTTTGAGTTTGCGTAACACACTATTAATCAGAATCTGAATAATTTTGAAGAATTTTGCTAATCCATTGCTTCATATTTTCGATAAATTTGTTTGTTCAACAACGTAAATAAGGCAATGAATGTTGTTGAACTGTCACAATGAAAGCCATTCCTGCTGTTAGTGTGTCACACAATTACCCTGCCGGCCTTTATATAAAATAATGGAATTAAACTTATTGTTATGCTTGTCGCTTATCCTGCGTAAACTGCCTACTGTAACTGTGATTCAGTTAAAACCGGAGGAAAATTATAATTGATGTGGTTAACCATATCTCTTGACGCTTAGTAACTCGTCATTATTGGCTCCAACGTCCATAGGATGTAAATAAGTCGTATCCGCCCATAATATCTGTGTTTATTATAGATTCTATACTTCTAGTTTCTTTCTTATCCTCTGAAATGAGCCGAGTTGTCACTAATCAGCCATATTGTCTAAATGCTCTGCAAAATCCTCACTCTACTTTTACGTCGATCTCGATTCTACGCTTCTTTTGGGGAATTCCTTACGACGTAACGATTAAGTCATCCTACCATTTCCTTCGGGGTCTAGCCACGACCCTGTATCGCTGATGCAGGGCACCAATCCGGTGTTCTACGAGCCCATAGTTCGTTCGGCAGACTTGTCCAGCTCAGTCATTTCGTTTAAGTTCGTCATCCATTTGAGCCACCAGTCAACGATCTGCGTTTCAAACTAATAAAAACAATAAAGTCGTCAATCATCCAACAAGATACCTAACTTTTTAATTAAATCGTTACGTGTTGCAGACTCCACAACCGGCTGGCTCACCGTCTCGTTTGAGAAACACTGCACCGACCACAAATATCAACAAATCGTATACGAATAAATCACATTCGTTTATCTATGATCATTACTCGGGACACCTAGCCTTCGACAAATAGATACTATATTTTACCCCCTTAGGCTATATCCAGACGGTTTTATCAACTTTTAAGATCACCAGAATTTTGCTGTGTCTTGAATTATGAGTGAGATAACTACGCAGAGCAGCAAAAAATACGACAACGGTGGTTTTCTACCGCACCTTCCCCTCCCACCACACACACACACACATCACATCTTGTGGTCCCTTTGGACCACAAGATTTCGGTTTATAATGTGAGCGTTGCCTATTTCAAAATATACTTCTTATTCGGGCTATATAATACCTTATAATACCGGTTGCTATGAAGGGGATTAGATCAAAGACAGGCACAGGAACAGTTTCTCGTTAGTTTATTCTGGATGGACTACAAACAATTTAAATCGGCATTTTGCAGTAAATTGTGCTTTAATGTTTGTATGAAGTTTTTAGTTAAATGGACCAAAAAGGACTCTAATGTGTTTACTGTACTCGTATTATAATTAAAAGCTAAGTGCACTTGTTGGCAACAAACTATATTATTTCAATGTTAAAATCCCTTTTAAAGTTTGGTCTCGATTCACCCCTTTTTTTTAGTTTAGAAATCATCAAATGACTTCTCCCGCTCTGGGCGGAGCGGAAGGGCGTGTCAGACTCTTACTGACTAAAACCCACCCGTGTTCCTTCAGTTGCCTGTATGCCAGGGCCACGGTAACTCTTTCGAACAATCCGCGACCCCGACAGGCATCGGCCCTTTCGGACCCCGTCAACGATGCTGACATTCTCTTTGAGGCGCGCGTGGAACACGACGCGCCGTCGACTCAGGCCTGGTCCTTACCGGACGGCGAGCTGCCCATTGCTCGCCGTCCGCAAGACGCGCCTACGGTGGCCGGGAGTGTCTCGATTCACCTCTGCATTCCTATTCGCCCCGTTTGACGGTAATTGTTATATAAATAATAAATAATCATCTGAGCATCAAGAATTTCAATCGAACTTGAAAGTCACCATTTACTACCAACCCCAAAAACCTATCTCGATGTTCGTTTGCATACGCCCTTAGGTACAATAAATAAGCTAGGTGGTGATAAATAAAGGCTCACTTCACCGCGGCAGCCGGTCACAGGTCGAGCGGTTATCTGTTATATCTTGCAGTGAAAGTTGATATTGGAGACGGAACCAGCATACACTTCTTTGTAACTGATTTTAAAGAGGAGGATGTGAAAAACTGTGGTTTGATGTGATAAAGGATAGGAATTCTGCCAACGAAACACCAAATTTTGGTACACCATATAGGTAGGTGGTTTGGTCGATGCACAAACTATAACCATGATTTCAGTAAGTACATGATTCTGAACCCGTTTATGCGTCGATGATGTCACCCTGTATAGGTAGGTATCGACATCCAAAACTTTTATACTTAGTCTATTACTGAAAGCGGTTCTTTAAATTGAATCATGTCATGCTCACTTAAATGTCTCACTGTTGGTGGCGCGTGTGTTGGATCATTCGGTTCCCTACAAAATGTTGGAGTTGGATGGTGCTGATCCACGCGTCATGTTCGTGAATGCGCGCCGTCAGTTGAGACTGGTCATCTCTTAACTGCCACGGCTTATTTTTATTATTAATCTTATATTTTGAATTTTTTCTTAATATATTTTTTTTTTCATTGTTCTCACATATAGAAGCAACAAGAATAATGTACCCAGGATTATGTAATATCTTGATTTAAAAAGAGTATCCTTGGAGTTTCTTGCCCGTTCTTCTCCATAGAGATCTACATTTTGGAATGGGCAACTCTCTTCAAATTTCTGACTAACTGACCGACTCTTCGACAGTTCAAAAGTGCCTGTAAAAGGTTTAATTGAAATAAATGCTTTGAGTTTGGGTTTAATTTTGATGCTATTATTTCCTATATAATTCTAGGAATTAGCTAGTGGTGCTAAAGTTAAGTACCCAGGTATTGTAAAAACCCGAAAAGAACTCCTAATGAATGACGGATGTACAGGTGACATTCTAAGCTCTAATTAAATACAAAGATCACCTTATTTCTATGACGAATGAGACTTACGTGCGTACCTGTATCTAGTGCTTAGGGATAGGTACTAAATGCCAGTTAGCTTTACTAACTATGATGACGGGGAATATTTTAACCCCACCAATAATTCTAGAATTGTTGCAGAAAACTTTGAACACCACAGTCAAAAACGGGGCCACTTGAGGAAATAATAAGGCCGCAAAAATCCTGGGAAAGGCTTTGAGTCGGAAATCGTTGGCAAAATACGAATAAAACCAAACCATATTTACGAAACTAACATAATTTTTATAAATGTTTTGTCGATAGTATTTCGAACACACAATGTTTCTATCCACCTTTGAGTCCTTACATGTATGTAAATAGTACTCCATAGAGTAAGTACCTGCGGCGGTTGCGGCATTGTCTCTCCTTCTCTCCTTAGTTCACCTAAAGATTGACTTTAAAAGATAGCTTCTAGCGATGAGATCGCCCATTGTGTCACCCTATGTAAAATTTCCACATTTTTATCTCAGACCAAATAAAAAAGGTAGACGGAGCGCCGCGCTTTCACACTGAAGCAGAGTAAAGGAAGCCAGAAATAGGAAGCCGATCGTTTTAATTCCACGCGCGAAACCAGACGCGTTGGACATCATAACACACAAGGTCACGCCCACAACTCTATACACGACGCTTCACATATTTGAACGCTATTGTTGGCGTACGCTCCGTCTACCTTTTTAATAGGTCTGAGATTTATATCTGTATTTTATATGGTGTTCTATTTATTCTACAAACTACTGTAATGTAATAAATAAATAAATTTACTTCTCGCATCACTACTACATAAACCCGTCCGCATCTCGCAAGCGCCGCTCGCCGCCGCCGGCGCATAAGTCAAGATGCGTCGGATAATCGAAGCGCAGCGAAGTGATAGGTTTACCGTCAGTTCGCGCGATAAATTACTTTATTGTTTACGTTAAATAAACAACTTTATTTTATTAATAAACATTTTATTACTTGTGATTGTGAATAGGTAACGTTAAGTAAGTTGCTAGTTTTTGCAAGCGCGACTGCTGAGCGTAGGGTCCTGGGTTCGATACCCAGGTCGCAGGTCAGTGTTATTGGTTTTTTTCTTAGGAATTTCTCAGTAACAGCCAGGAGTTTGAGAGTCGGCGATGTGATACCCCCGTGCCACGGAAAGCACGTTAAGCCGTTGGTCCTGCGCCTGATCTCTCTCCGGTCGTTTCGGATTGCCGTCCCATCGGACTATGAGAGCGAGGGAAGAGAGAGTGCACGTGTTTCTGCGCACACACTTGTGCACTATAATATCTGCCGCGTCGATGGCTAGGCTCTGCTGAGATTGGCGGCCATGACCGAAATTCGGTCTGGAGGACTACTTAGTATTATCTTCTTTCTATTGATCTCTGAGCATTTTAAATGAAGTAACAAGCGATGTGATCGCGTAATTACAATTACAATGGCAATGGGAAGAAAATGTGAGTGTTTTACGCACTTCAATTATTTAATGGTTCTACAATGCAATGAATTGCATTGTGACTGCTGGTCATTTCAAGAATCTTGTGAGTTTTCTACTAGTAGATTTCTTCAGCATGTGGCGAGCTTTTGGGCAGTAGCGACCCCGCGGATCCTATCTCCCGGGAGAAGTCTTGTACCTCACCGTTGGCTTGCCTTTATTGGCCGGCTGGAGTGAACAATGACGAGGAACAGAGCTCCCACCTCTTTCTTGCCTTTATTGTCCGGATTGATTGGATATTAGCAAGGGCAAACGTGATCGAAGGAAGGAAGTATTCCAGTAAGTGCTGGTAGGGATCTTGGCCATCTTCCGGGCTCTGGGATTATTCTGATAGCCGTGGAATGTCTCTCAGCTTCTCAAACACCTCATGACATATTACCCCCTTGTCACTACGTCACTATGTGCTAGCGAAAGTTGCCGGGGGCCCATTATTGAGTGTGTAAGTCACTCCCTGCCATTTTATCCGTGTATAGTATAAACATTGGTCAGGTAGAAGACTTCTTCTTCGAGAGGAGTTCTTCCATAGTTCAAGGTAACCCAATGAATGAATGATGAATGTAGATTGGTTACATGGAAACAAATAATTTTGGGCTATGCCAAAATGTTTTGTTTCCATGTTCTGCAATAGTCCTGCACCAACCGGGAGTTGTCCTTGGGTGCAATTGCATAGTGCATACAGGGATAGTTGTCGATTGGTTCCTCATTCCATTTAAAATTGTCTAAGGGGCATCTCCAAATTGGCTTCGGCCCCTCGTACGCCATCCAAAGGACTAGGACCCCATGGTCCCGAGATATGTAAACATATATCTAAAAATAATCGTAAAAAGTACTTACATCAATTTAAAAAAGTAGGAAAACAATCATAGCGCATCAAAAAATTCGTCCGCATCGCTGTCATCAGGAATAGTGCGCAAAAGCCAATATAAGTGAATATTAGAATGTCAGTGCCATAGCTAAACTAACTCTTGGGATATAACAAAAAAATAAAAATAAACATATAATGAACAGAGTGATACAATTCGGAGAATTTTTTTTTATCATCTCTAAATAGTGTATCGTTTGTTAGCTGTTATCGAATCTACGAAACGATTTATGTTACAATTTATTATAACAAAAGCTCAAATGGTAAAAAAAAAGGATGAATGGGCTGTTTCGCAAAAAGTATATGGAGATAGCCATCCCCCAAAAATAATGTGGTGCAGTAGATTCTTAATAATTGTAAATTATAATTGATTGTTTCGATGAAAAACATGAAACAAGTCTTGAAAATTGCAAAGATGAAAGGGTTTTACTTTGCTAATTAGTGAACAACGGTCAATGAAAGGTAAAAGGGTCACTTCAATAATCGCACTTTCTAACCGGTTTTCGCAATATTATGATTTCTAAAAATATTCGAAAATAATTTTCTAAGCAATTATAATGCTTTGCATTAAACATATTCAATTACGAAATAAGTTTTAGTATCTGATTACGGTAGTTAATGAAAGCTCATTAATTAGTAATTTTAGAAGCGTGAAACCTAATGAAATTGATATCTGCTTTGAAATGCTTAATTTAATTATAGACTAATTAAGAATTAATTATTCAAGTTTTATTTATTTGTTGTTTTATTAGCACCTAGTAATAGACTTGAATTTGTAATACATAGTTTAGTTTTTATTAACAAAATACGATAAGAAATTTTTCTTACAGTGCCATCTGTTGTCGAGTAGTAGAACTATTCTAAAAGAATATAAAATTTAAGCATTTGGTATAGGTAAAAAAAATATTACAGTACGCCTTGAATTTATTACTTATGTATTCTATGGAATTTTATGTAGTTATAAAAGTGTATTTGTTTAAATAATGTCTACCGGTCAATACCTGTTAATAAACTATCAAATTGCTCACATAATTTGCACCCGGATTCTCATACATCGTTTTTGTTAAAGTTGTTTATTTTCGTTAACATCTGTTCTTCGTAATCTAGACTAGCAATAACAATGTTATTTACATTTACCATTTTTCAACCAAAATGCACACAGCTACGACTGCTACGAGAATGCTTCACGGATGTAAAATATTCTTGGTTAATTGTTTATTAGGCACGATTTTTAGTAAGAAAATCGATGAACCACCGCCACCGGTTAAGCGGATACAGCTGAAGGATAAGTAAGAGTGAATACAATCAGTTCTGAGTCACAAGATATATAAATACTGGGTTTTTCGCGATTTCAGAATACCTGTTAGGTATTTACGTACCTATGTATTCCTATGGATAAATAATTTCTATCTTATAAAAAAAAGGACTTCGAAAAATGTATCGCCGTACCTAACTGAACTTCAAAAAAAGTAAAAAAATAGCTATAAAAAGCAAATTAAAGAAATAAAGAAAGAAAGAAAGAAAAATAGTTTATTCTGCACAAACAAAACGCACCTAACAAATGGACGACATTAATTTAGAGACATTCAAAATAGCCAAAAGCCTCGTATTCATGTTACAAAAGTTTCATAATTTTGTCTATTGCTTGATGCCAGAGACCAAAAACCATACACATTGCTCTGTGTTGCGACACTGGCAAATGACAACAAACAAACAATCAAAACAAAAACAAAATGCCGATTGCAGTGTGGAAAAATGACTACTTTTGTAACAAACAAACAATAATAATAAGAACAGTTAAGCAGTGCGTCGCATCTGTGCAAGAACAGGTCGTTGCTCAGCAAAATGCTGTGACTTCGGACGAACCTATCGTCAACAGCGCTGATTTTCAGCAACTACCTCCCTAGATAAAGATCCTATCTACCTAGATAAAGTTACGTGGTTACTTCATACGTAGGTAGGTACTTCCGTAAACCGTTGAAGGTGTATCTTACACATGAGTGTCTTTTAATTAATTTATGTTTTACTACCCTGGGGTTTCACTCGCATCCTCCCTTTTGCGGCGGTACAGATTAGGGAAACATGACATTAAATTTTTTACCTACACAAAAACTAGGCACATTTCATGTTAGGTTACCTACGTTTCACTAATCTGTACCAACTTTTCACGAATCTGTAGGTACCAACGTTTCAATAAACTTCGTAGTTTCATACTCGGACAAAAGTTCGATCGTTTTTAATCATTGTCGGACTCATCATCGTTGTCGTGATGAAGGACGACCGCGAAACGTTCTTTTCGTTTTTGGAATTATAGGTGACATTTAAAATGTCTGGTAACAGGTTTTTGTTAACCCCGGCAGCAAAAGAATAGATTTAAAAAATAAAAAATTGGTATGAGACAAGTCGGTAATTTTATTTTTACATTTAATGACATTTGTATGTCGCGCAAAAAGTCTAAAAACATTTTTTTACAATTAAAATGCCGAAATAAGTATATGTACATTTTGAATATCAGACATATTGTGATAAAACCGTCTGCCTACTTTTCTGCTTATTTTTTACACATCCGTATCATTATCATCTTGTAACATAATCGGTGCATAATAGCCACGTCAATTGAACCAATGAGGCAATTATTAGCTTTAAGGGATCTCCACGTGGATCTAGCCTAGTGTGGTAACATAACATGTACCTATAGTACACCCACATTTCGCCAGTTATGTGTAAGTCCCATGTAATATGGATCGAGCCTATTGGCATCAACCGGGCACAAATTCAGACTCCGGGCTACTACTGAGAAATTCCTGGTGGAAAAACACAAAAACAGTTTGCCCGATTTGGGAATCGATCCCAGGACCTCATGCCCAGCAGTAGCCTATGCCACCGTTAGACCAACGACGTCTCATTGAACTCTATAAAATATTGGAATCTACGAGAACAACCAAGACCAAAGTTACAATAAATAAAACAATTGAACATCACCTTTTTACATAATCGATAAGCCCAGTTACACATCCGTATTATTATCATCTTGTAACCTAATCGGTACATAATAGCCGCGTCAATTGAGCCAATGAGGCTATTATTGTCTTTAAGTGGTTTCCACGTGGATCTGTTATAATGCGGTATCAGGTTATGCCTTAACTTTATGTCATTTGCTTGATTGAATCTCTTACATAAGCCAAGGGGATTTTAGCACCCTAATTGCGTAACACGCTCTCAATCACAATCTGAATCATTGTTTAAGATATTGCTAATCCATTGCTTCATATTGTTCGAAAAATCTGTCTGCTCAACATCGTAAATAACGCAATGAATGTTGTTGAACTGTCAAAATAAAAGCCATTAGTGTGTTACGCAATTACCCCGCAGGTTGAATTCAAGAATTGACTACCTCATTGGTTGAGTGATTGCGAGCGTGACTGCTAAGCGTAGGGCGATGGGTTTCAATCCCCGGGTTGAACAGTGTTGTTGTGAGTATCCCTAAGTTCGGGTTGGAGCCCATCCATGGGGTCATACCATAATAATACTTATAACTAGTGGAAAGTGACCCGGACAACCCTGTCTGCTCCTTTTGAAAGTAATAAGCGTAATATTAAGTTATATTTTTAGAAGTTTAGTACTAGTTTGTTAGTTTCAGAAATTACAGTGACATTTTCAGGACTCAATTGTGTAAAATTAGCTTTAATTTTAGTTTGTCTTTTTGTTAATGTGTGAATGAGTAATTTAATGCTAATCTGTCATTCTGGAACGTATGCTGTGACAGGATAAATTGTGTGTATTTTGGGATTATTTACCTACCTACTTTAATTATTTTTTATAAGCTAAGTATAGTACTCCAGAGTCCTGTTACAACCAGTGTCGAAGCGGTGACGTAATCAATAGCAGAGATTAGCGAGGTTTTAGATTTGATCTGCTTTCAGAAAAGTTTTAAAAACATCAGCGAGATCGTAGTTATATCATAATATGGGGTATACCTTACATTTACGCAAGATTCAAAAGCAATTTACTCTTAATGTAATGTAATGTCTTAATGTCTGTTACGAACGTAGGCATTATTTTCTAAACTATACTATTAGGAAAATAAATTAAACTTTTCTCAAAGTTACAAGCGTTATTTTAAAAGAAAATCGTTGTAGAATTTTGCGTAACTATAGCTCGTAACTGTAGAGTTGATTAAAATTAGCAAGGCAATGGACAAACTGTATTTAGGCTTCGCTCTATGAAAACATGTGCCGTTCGCCACTGTAGGTGACCACTCCATTCGGGCACTCGGTTAGTGTGATCAAGTCATTGTTAGATAGTTCTGTAACTAACTTACTATCTAGATAAGAAAAAAAATGCGTCAGTATCGTGGAACACTCGGTTGATACCTTGGTACGAAGTTCCTTTCGTAGTATATTTAGAACATCCATAGAACAAATTTGATTACCATAAAAAGGGTTATATTGAGTCAGCCTTAAAAGATAGACATATGCTGTCGCGGACTTTTTTTTTAAACTTTTAAAGGGGAACAATTTCGTGATACATGGTTTTTGCGTAATTTTAACTGTTTACGTAGCGCACGCAACGGAAGCTCTCAAAAGGAGTCATTTTTTCCCGTTTTTGCAACATTTTTAATTTATGCTCCGCTCCTTTTAGTCGTAGCGTGATGTTATATAAGCTAAACCTTTCCTCGATAAATGGACTATCCAACACAATTTTTTTTTAATTTCTGCCCGTAGTTCCTGAGATTAGCGCGTTCAACCAAACAAACAAAGAAAGGGTTGTTACGGAAAATTCTTACACTTTTTTTCACCTAGCCCCCATCCGCCAAGTCCGTACCCTGCGATAAGGAACTTCGTTCCAAAAAAAACTACATAATATGTATACTATTGTGTATAATCATCACCTGCCTTGCCTTGCCCAACTATTTAGGGGTCAGCTTCCAGTCTAACTAGATGCAACTGAATACGAGTATTTTACATGAAGCGACTGCCTATCTGACCTCCATAACCCAGCTACTGGGTAACACAATAGCCCTCGGTAAGACTGGTTGTCAGACTTAAGGGCTTTTGACCACCCATAACGACATGGTGAAAGATACACGAATGATAGAAAATTTGACATAATATTTGTGATGTTTTATTTTTACTCTGGCCCTGCAGTCTCGACATTAGATAGCGACAAAAATCTGTCGCTAAGTCGTATCGATGTCAAATTTCTTTAATAGATTTTCAACCTTATACTTTGGAAATAAAGTTGAAAATCTATTAAAGAAATTTGACATCGATACGACTTAGCGACCGATTTTTGTCGCTATCTATGTCGAGACTGCAGGGCCGGGTTGGTAAGCTTAATGTATTGTCGTAATGTTTGCTTCCTGTAATTTTATATTTATATAACAATGATAAGATTAAATAATTCTACTCATTCAAATATCTAGGTCAGGTGCACTCGCAACCTGCGTGCGTGTATGACCAGCACCCTAATTACGTAACACACTATCTATCACAATCTGAAACATTTTGAACCCTGTTGCTAATCCACTGCTTCATATGTTCGAAAAATGTATCTGCTCAACAACGTAAATAACGCAATGAATGTTGTTGAACTGTCAAAATGAAACCCATTCCTGCTGTTAGTGTGTTACGTAATTACCCCGCAGATGTATGAATGTAATCGAAGCAAAAAGTAGGTAGCTATGTAAGTATCGTAACAGGTGGTGTTCTGTACTTTCTACACCCATGGGAAGAAGGCATGCGTTTATTTATGTTTAATTTAAAGCTACTGTATATTCTTTTCTAGTTTCGATATTGACGTAGATCATCCTAACAAACATTATAAATTCGATATTGAGTTTTTTTGTTTGTTACGCTTTCACGCTAAAAGAGCTGAACGGATTTGGATGAAATTTCGCACATGGGTAGACCATGACCTAGGTTAGGACATAGGCTACTTTTCATCTTGGATCGTAGATGAAGTCGCGGGCAACAGCTAGCCATCTATAGTGGTTATTTTTCTGGATTTTGTTGATTTAATAAGTGTATTACATCATTTTTGTAAACAGTATTTATATTTAGGTATTATAAGCGTCATTAGGTTGACCTTTCAGATATTGTGCATAATGTTTACATCAGGTATTGTGGAAAACCCAATGATATTTTCCACCGAACTGTGAACCGTACCTAATTACATTTTTTGCAAACACTTTATTGTATACATCACCCGCATTCAACAATTAAGGTAGTGACGTCACTCAAATACATGGTCCATGCAATATGAAGTAATAAATTAGTTCCAAACACTGCACACGTTAACAATAAAACGAGAACAATAAAAAGAAACAGTGTACAAAAAAAAAAAACACCAGAAAATGTAATATGGACGAGCGTTAAATCTTGTTTGTTTTCTAATGTAATTATGTAGGTAAATAGTACAATACATAGGCACGTAATGTAAATGCTAATTATTGAATTGGTGACTGCCTCGGTGAGCATGCGGTCCTGCGTTCGATTCCCAGGTCGGGCAAAGTGCTATTGGGTTTTTCCATATGGAATTTTTCAGTAGCAGTCCGGAGTCCCGATTTGTGCCCAGTTGAATAGGCTCGCCCCTTATTACAAGGGACTTAAGAGGGCCCTTCCCGGTCCGTCTATCGTCAACGCGAGCATGATTGAGAAACTTGTTGTTTCATCCAACGCAATGTTTGAAAAAAAAGCAAGACTGGGAACGCGATAACATTGAACGAAAATTGGCGCGCAAAGATTTCACAAAACTTGTTCCAGGAAATACGTGTTTTTGAAAAAGCCTTACAAGTTTTTGGAAAAAATGTTTATCATTTAGAATCTCCATTACATGTGCGAGGTTTCTATGACGATGTGTTCTTTACTTTTAAAATTTATGAGTACATTATGAACGGCCAAAGTTCAGGTAAAATTTGTGCAAAAAAGCAGATTTGTGGAGGCTTATACTGAATTTGTTTCTCCAAATTTGTATGTTTTACTTGCATAGAAACCTAGATAAAGTGCATAAGATATCTTTTAGTTCAAAAATTTTATGAAAGATGGATTACAACGCTATAATCACGTACGAGCGTTTGTATGAAAAGTATAACGGGTTGGCCGCTCTTAAACATAACTAGCAAAATGTGGGGGTACCTACTATTATAGGCACACCTCTGCCTAACCCAAAGGTGCGAGATGGCGTGATGTTATGATAAGTATTGGTTGGTTTTTTAATTTTAGTTATTATTATAATTTTTCAAACTCAAACTCAAACTCAAAGCATTTATTTCAATTAAACCATTTACAGGCACTTTTGAATTGTCAAAGAGTCGGTCAGTTAGTCAGAAAGTTGAAGCTAGTTGCCCATTCCGAAACGTAGATCTCTATGGAGAAGAACGGGCAAGAAACTCCAAGGACACTCTTTTTAAATCAAGATATTACAAATTCCTGGGTACATAATTCGTGTTGCTTCTATATGCGAGAACAATGAAAAAAAAATATATATAAAAAAACAATTCAAAATATAAGATTAATAATAAAAATAAGCCGTGGCAGTTAAGAGATGACCAGTCTCAACTGACGTCTTTCAATTTATTTCATGATTATTTTAATCACATTACCTAGCATTAACTACTTTATCATAGGTATTACCAATACGTGACGCTTTGTAGGTATGTAGTGTGTATCTCGACAGAATCCGTGACATACCTTTATGTATATTGCATAGTAATGCGTGTTAGGTCATCCGGATCTGTGTTGCGTAGTTTTGTAAAATACCTAGGTGTGGTAAAGTTGCAGGTTACTGATTTGTGTCGTATTGACTAGACATTATACATTTTATACTAAGAGTGATGTGTGTAAAGGCTCCAGGTAAACAGGCGCGACACGCGACGCTAATCGCACGCGACAGAAAGGCACCGGTCGCCGCGCAACAGGCGTAGGCGGTGCCTTTGCGTAGCATCGCGTGTTGCGCCTGTTTGAAGAAGCCTTGAATGTGTGTTGTTACGCGAATGGATACAATAGGGAATAAGTATATAAGAGAAAGTCTAAAAGTGGCCCGGTGACTGAAAAGTTGTGTGGAAATCGGGTGTCATGGTATGGGCATGTGACGCGGAGGAATGAGGAAAATGTCGTGAGGCGAGTTTTGAATATGAATGTGTTTGGCTATAAGAGTAGGGAAAGACCAACTCCGACCCCTAATAAATTGGGATAAGCGCAGGAGAATGATGACATTTTATACCAACATGCAACACCAGTATGATGGTACGGTCACCAAATGTGATCGGTAACCAGGATCGTCGGATATAGTTGAAGTTTAGTAAGAAACCAATGGATATTTTCGAATAAAATTAAATTTAATTAATAGAAAACAAACAGTTCATTTATCAAATTAAATTTCATTTGAAAACATCCATCGGTTTCTTATCAAACAACTATATCGACGACTCTGGTTACTTATCTCTTTTGGTGACCTAACATACAATCACTTCATTTCATCCATTCGTTGAATTAAAAATTCATGCAGGTATTGTATGAAAATGTCAAGTCATAGAAGTACAACCATGTGCTTGCATGGTTGCTATTGTCGCTCTTTTGAAACTGGATGAAATTTATCAAAGGACATAGGTAAGTATTATTCAAATAGGTACCCATACAGGAATAACTCACCATTATTTTGTGAGTTTTCCTATAAACAATTTGAGTAATTCATCAACTCGTCCTACACGCCTACGGCCCATTTAGGACGACTTGCAGAAAATTAAAATACATAATATTTTCATTCTGCAACAAGTCCCACGAGTCTTTCTGTGTGTAACTTTAAACTTTATCAACGTTTGGAACAGTTAGTAAAACATGATATTTCAGTCATAATATAATTGTTAAATCTTCTTGATTCTTCTAATGATTGTTTTTAAATTGTTGATTAGTTTATTTATAATTATTGATTATTATCTTTATGACGATTGCTTCAATCAATCAACTCAGCCTATCGCAGTCCACTGCTGGACATAGTTCTCACCCAGGCTGCGCCACAACACCCTGTCTTCCGCCTTCCTCATCCAGTCTGGCCCAGTCATCTTTTGGAGGTCCTCGGTCCATCTAGCTAGGGGGCGTCCCACACTACGCTTGCCGATACGCAGTCGCCTCTCCAGGACTCATCTGCTACACCAGCCATCGGTACTCCGACAAACATGGCCAGCCCACTGCCACTTCAAAATGTAAGCTATGTCGGTAACTCCGGTTCTTTTCCGGATAACTTCGTTTCTAATTTTATGCTTCAAAGAAACCCCGAGCATAGCCCGCTCCATACCGCGCTGAGCGACCTTAAATTTGTGGACCAGCCCGACTGTCAGTGGCTATGCTTCGGCACCGTATTTTATAACGGGCAGGACGCACTGGCTGAAGACCTTAGCTTTCAAATATTGCGGGATTGGTGACGAGAAGACTTGACTAAGTTTTCCAAACGCTGCCCAGGCCAACCGGATTCTCCTGTCGGCTTCTTTCTCAAAGTTGTGTCTGCCGACCCGGATGCCTTGCCATAATAATAAACCTCAAAATTATAAAATAATAAGCAATCGTCCAATTAGACCAGATGCTGCGTAGCCTAAATGGATCCTCTCGGCGCGGGTTGGCTTCGGCATGAATTTGGACAAGACGAAAATCATGTACAATTCGCACGTCTTGCCGAGTCCAATCCACATCGAAGGATCGCTTCTCCAAGTTGTGAAGGAGTATGTCTACTTATTGAACCTACATGTATAAATGTTCATTATTACCTGGTGTGTTAATGGTGTAAAATTTGTGATGATTTAATATTTTCTGTTTATATGTTCCAATGTTGTGATGATTAAATATTTTATAACAGATTCTTTTTTTTATTATTTCCACACTAACAATTTTGCTGTCGATTGTACCTTTCTCATTTTGATAGTAACTTGGAACTGTTTGCAGAATGAAAATATTATTTATTTTAATTTTATGCAAGTCGTCCTAAATGGGCCGTAGGCATGTAGGACGAGTTGATGAATTACTCAACAATTTCGCTAATTAAGCCTAAAGCGTTGAGGATATAAATAGATTTGCTTACTTGAATTAATTATTGTTTTCCTGTTCAAGAGGTACGTACCTACCTATTTTAAAGTCTAGCCTAAACTATTATGACATATAATGGGGAGCAAGAGTTTCTTATGTATCGAACTTTGAATGAAAACTTCAAAACAAACTCAGGGATCGAAGTGTTAATATATTAAACTTCAATAACTATCTACTGGCCATTGTAGGAAATAATCGACGAGTCCAAATAATATCCAAATACTTACATGAAATGACATTAAAAGGAAGGCGCTGTTGGTAAACATTTGTGAAAAATGTTGTGTGAAATTGTATTGAGAAAACAAGATGGCGGCGTTAGTTCCAATTTTGGCCACGCGCCAAAAGATCCTTGTAGATACATTATAAATAAGCCATCTTGTAACTCAACCCTATCATAATATTATAGTATAGCACACTCTCAAAAAATGATCATCAAAGAAGGCTGAAACAACCCGATACACATCAAACTAAAGAAAGGAACTTCGCCTCGGTTGTTTACCCGAGTAAATGGCTGCACAAGAATGCTAAGGAATCTAGACTGAATGACTAACGTGGCAGGACAATTGGCAATGTTACTCGGTAACCTGAACGATTTCCGTGAGAGATATTTTAAACACTTCAAGGAAAAGAGATACACCTTTTAGAGTTCCAAGTATTTGCCAAGATGACTAAGGATTGAAGATTGCTTTTTGAAAATATGGTTTCGGGAACTCGTGTGGGGCAACTAGGTAGCGCCCAAATCACCACCACAAGAAGACCCACAGGCTTACAAAAAAAACTAGCCTAAGTCTTTGAGCCACTTTTTGTATTTCGAACTTTAGTTCGACTAATGTCGGACAAGTTATCAGTTTTGTATAAAGAACCTTCGACGTAATTGCGTAACACACTTACAATGGCAATAATAAGGAATTTCTTTCAAACTCCTTCGCATTGCGATTGTGAAGTGTGTTACGCAGTTAGGGTGCAGGTTCGTGTCGCGGATTGTTCGAAAGAGCTACCGTGGCCCTGGCGCACTGGCAACTGAAGGAACACGGGTGGATTTTAGTCAGTAAGAGTCTGACACGCCCTTCCGCTCCGCCCAGAGCGAGAGCGGTCTTTTGATGATTTACCACCCAACAAAAAAAAAAAGGGTGCAGGTTCGTATTTCAAAAAATGAAAGAATAACCTTCTTTGTAATATGTTGTGTTAAAAAATAAATCTATAGAACCTATAAAAATAAAGGTAGAACGTTTCCTAAGCATTGTAAGCACCTGTTTTACTTCTTGAGGTTTTCTTTCGAATTTCGTATTATGTAAGTCAGTGCGCGATCTTTTCATACTCCTTTCGTTCATTCATCTTGACAGTACCGGTTTTATATCGTAATCTCCCTAAGAGTATATATGTTCTGTGGTCGTAATAGTACGCACCTGGCCTGCTTGAAAGACTCATTATGAATAAGATTAGCGTAGGTAGTATATTCTTCTAGGGCGTTCACTGCCGACGTTGTCACTGACATCCGCTTAAAGGCTCCTTCAAACAGGCGCGACATGCGACGCGAATCCCACGCAATACAAAGGCACCGCTCGTCTTGCGACAGGTGGTGCCTTTGTGTCGCATCGCGTGTCGCGCCTGTTTAAGGAGCCTTAATGAATTTCTTTTTTTAAATTGCCTAATGGGCCTGCCTGCACCTCCTCCCCCCCTTATCCCATTTCATTGTTAATCGTCTTTCATTCAATCTCTATATTGGACATAGTTAAACGAAAAGGATCCAACCCACAAATCGCCTAAAATTAATTGTAATACCAATGTGTGTTTCGGTATCATTATTCATTTTAGGCCATTTGTGGGTTGGATCCTTTTCGTTTAACTACGTCCAATTATAAAAAATATATTCCTGTAAATCGATTCCAAATTCTTCCATTAAATGACACGCATCGCCGCATCTCACATAATCACATAAGTAACACTTAACTTTTTACTGAAAGACATGAATTATCTCGCAATTTATAATTCTTTTCTCCCATTCCTGTCATTTCACGCGTTGTGAAACTACAGATTACTTATAGACATATAACGGTTGTAAAACGAGTGCGCTTTACAACCGGAGCGCGCCTTTTTTGTGATTGGCTTCTCACAGATCAACCTAGGAGGTTGTCGGCTGCTTAACTTGACATGCCTGTGGTTGCCCTAATAAATTAAGGCCCCCAGCCAGGGCTTAAAAGACATACAAACTAGGCGACAAATCGCTAAGGGCATCCTCTGAGGGGTACGAGCCTCGGCTTAGGACGTCGCTGGAAGAGGGCAGCAAGGGACAGGCTGGATCGGAATTATACCGGAGCGCGCGTGCCGAGAGTCACTTATATAGTCCCCGTCATTGTGATATTTTTTTGTACTGAACCAAACCTGGGAACCGGGAAAGGCGTTACGGAGATAACGAAGGTCAAAGATTTCCACGATGACAAGTGTTAAATATTATAATTTAACTTTAAATACCCCCACAACTCCTGTATCGTTGCATGCACCCATAAGTACAATGTTTTCCGTGTGTAACATTGCGCACTGCCGTAAACAGCGATTTTTCACATCAAGAAAAAAAGTTATTTCTGAGAAAAAAATTTTGCTTAATGTAGCTTATGTAACTTGATGAGGTCTTTTGACACTCTGTACAAGATCATTCGACACCGATACCCATCACGTCTAGGATGGCCAGTTATGACCATGAATTTTAATAAAAATCTGGAGAATTCTATCGAAACGCGTCCGATATCACCATTCTCTTGTCCTTTTCTTATTCACTTAGGGTCGGCAGCGCGGCATTTCTTTTTCTTGCTTACAGCTCTCTATTAGTCCAAATCTCGTCGGTGGCAGCGCAGAGGTCACTATGCTTGCATTTTTTGGGGCACAGAGGGCAGGGTAACAGGTAACGCAGAGGTCACTATGCTTGCATATTTTGGGGCACATAGGGCAGGATAAAAGGTAACGCAGGGGTCACTATGCTTGCATTTTTTGGGGCATAGAGGGCAGGATGAGGTAGTGCAGAGGTCACTATGCTTGCATTTTTTGGTGCACAGAGGGCAGGATAAGAGGTAACGCAGAGGTCACTATGCTTGCATATTTTGGGGCACAGAGGGCAGGATAAGAGGTAGCACCTAGTTTGTGGCACATCCAAATCCCGTTGTCGTGCCGTCGTCATAGAGGTAGCCCCACTTTACGAGGTTGTAGTTACATCTTTCCACTTGGTTGCCGTGGAAGTGGCAAAGTTTTTGGCCCCTCAAATGTAAGTCACTGTCGTGCCATCGACACGACGAAGAAGAGTCGGCATTTAAGTGTCAGTAGAGGCTGTTCCGATAACCTGCATGCTGTACGGCAAATATTATCATAATAAGTAGATATTGATAGAATCGAATCGCAGTCTCATCATCCGACCGATAGTGTTTTGTGTTCTAATGCATAATTCAATAAGACTTTCTTTTCGATTAGTAACCCTGGCCACTAAAACTGTTGGATTTTATTAGATATTGTAGATGGAGATGGTGTCCTTAGATCCTTAGTTTTTTTTTCTACATAGGTAGCATAATATTCCATTTGTTTTATTGTATTTCTTTACCCTTGTTGACATTTTACATTTTTGTGATAATGTGACATTTTTAGTGTAATTCAAACGATTTGACATTAATTTGTACTTTTTATTATTTTGTTTACTTAATTGTTATTTATAATTATAATATCTTTAAATTTTTGTAAACTAAATACGTAATAATATGAGTTGCATGACCAAGTGACGGTAGAATATGGAGGACTCTTATAATAAAACATCTATAATATATACTAAATACCCATGTCTGCAAACCAATAAATGATTTGATTTGATAGCAAAGCACTACAAGATCATCAGGCAACAGCAGTTTTGGACATGGACGCGCTTTCGTCCGAGTTTGAAAATTTGGAGTATTTGGACATTAAATAATGGCCATCTGCACTAACACTAGGCGCAACGTAAAGGCTCCCACAAACAGGTGCGACGCGACAGCACCACTCAAAGGCACCGCTCGTCGCGCGACACGCGGTGCCTTTGTGTCGCACTGTCACGTCGCGCCAGTGTGCACGAGCCTTAAAGGCTTCTACAAACAGACGCAACACGCCACACGATACGCGCGGCACTTTGTGTCGCGCTGTCGCGTCGCGCCTGTCTGTGGGAGCCTTTACGTTGCGCCTAGTGTTAGTACAAATAGCCATTATTCAATGTCCTAACACTCCAAATTTTCAAACCCTGACGAAAGCGCGTCCGTTTTCGTTAACATTTACTTTGCGCAAAAAGAACATATCACTTACGAGTTGCTAACTAAGAAACGAATGGTGAAATTTGTATGGGTGCTAAAGAAATTGCTTACCTACGTTTGGCATTACCTAATTAGACGTTGTTTTTTTTTACCTCAGTGAAAACGGGCATAAAGCTTGAAAAAATATTCTTATTATAAATAGCAAATCCTATCAACAAACGATTGGGAAAACCCGGAATAAAATAGGTACCTAAAAATCAGAACTAGGTACCTTGTTAATCCGGGATTTCCCATTGGGTTTTGCATAAGTAATAATAAATAAAATAATTAATAATTATCTCTGGTTGTTCTCGTCTAGCTAACGGCGAGTACTTGCACAGGCATAACCAAGTAGCCAGGATTATTCACCAGCAACTTGCTTTGAAATATAAACTGGTGGATTCTGAGGTACCATACTACAAGTATGTGCCCGACCCAGTTCTTGAAAATGACCATATCACGTTGTACTGGGATCGGTCTATCATTACTGACGGGACTATTGTCGCCAATAAGCCTGATATAGTGGTGATAGATCGATTAGCGCGTCGCACAATGATTATCGATATTACCATTCCGCATGACGAGAACCTCGTGAAAGCTGAGAAAGAGAAACAAATTAAATATCTCGACTTAGCACACGAGGTTGTTGACATGTGGAATGTGAGCTCGGCTATCATTGTGCCGATTGTCGTATCGGCCAATGGCCTGATGGCCGAAAGCCTCGACCAGCATCTCTCGAGGCTCTCGTTAGGCGGTTGGATCAAGGGCCTGATCCAGAAGGCAGTACTCCTCGATACGGCTCGCATTGTGAGGAGGTTCCTGTCTCTGTAGTCCTAACCACCGGTAGCTTGGACCCTCCTCCCGATACCGGCGGACCACAATTTTTTTTATTTTTAAATGTTTTTTTTAATGTTTTTATAAAAATATTTAAAAATGTATTTAATAAGGATATAAATAAATAAAATAAAATAATCTTTACTTCGGATAAACAACATCCATATAAGACTTATGAAATTATGACATAGACATACGATGATTTATAAAGGCTCACACAGACTGGCGCGACGCGACAGCGCTACACAAAGGCGCTGCTCATGGCGCGACACGCGGTGCTTTCTTGTTGGGCGACGCGTCGCGCCTGTGTCGACGAGCCTTAAATGAGACTGTACACGTACCGCTATGTAAGTATTGTTTAGTAAAATGAACAGCTATTTATGCCAGATAACAAATGACTGACGCAACTATAGTTAATTAATTAAATTATTCATAACCCTAATTATAAATCAGGACAATACAATGACTATTATTCATGAGAATGGTTATGAAAAAAATCTGTGTGAAATTAAATTATCTAATTAAATGCATGTCAACTACAAGGAATATAGGGCAGTGATATATTGGAGCGTGGACTCATCGTTTTATCATTTTATTATATTTAGCAACATAATTTTTTATAATATATAGTTTCAGTATAGTTTGCCAAGTTGTATTCAGGCTCATAGTCTCGAGCTAGACAGCTCTACATTATCCAGCTCACGGTGTCCTTATTTGAAAATCAAAAACCTACGTTTCCCTTTTCAAGAGTTTCCAAGTTTTAAAGGAGATGTTTCAAAATGGGCCAGCGGGGTAATTACGTAACACACTAACAGTAAGAATGGATTTCATTTTGACAGTTCAACAACATTCATTGCGTTATTTACATTGTTGAGCAGACAAATTTTTCGAACATATGAAGCTATGGATTCGCAATAGGCTTCAAAATGATTCAGATTGTGATAGATAGTGTGTTACGCAGGTCTATGTATTAACCTCAAAATAAAGAAAAAAAATCCGTAGAATTCGGGAAAAATACAGATAAGTAATTCATTTAAATATACTGTTGTGGCAGTTAATTAATTATTATTTATAATCAATTAAAAAATAATCAATTATTTTTATCGACTGTCAACATAGCGTCTCACTGATTTAGTTACTCAGTGCTTAATAACAATGACGGTAAACCATAGATCAACCATTGATCACAGAAAGAGAACTGTCAGCTGTCACAACAGTGTCAATAAACATGTCAAATGTCAGTAATCAATCAAAATGACAGCTTATCACCATGACGGGTTTTTTGTTGTGTGTTGCAATTTAAAGTGAATTTTTTTGTGGTTTGCCAGCAAACAAAGCCATTTTAAAGTAATTGGACTGTTGAGAACTGTTTTAAATGTGTTTACCTATTTTTCACTATAGTGTACAAGGACCTAGCCCAGACTCCGTACATTTTAGACCATCTCCTTTAGATTTTCTTTTCGAAATTTCGTTTCTAATGGCAGCTAGCCGTATCAGTAGGAGTTAACTTTTTATTTTAAAGCCAATTTTATGGAACATCTAGTGTTCCTTGGGCAATTAACTCTGTTACCAACCTTGCTGACCGGCTAATCTTTTCATCAAGGATGTAACTCTCGTAGGTATTGCTAGTACAAGAGAAGAACAAGTAAACTTATATGAAAATCTGCATCAAGTTACTGAAAGCCTGAACAAGTTTCTGTGGGTTTGACAACATACAGGGTGTAAAAAGACCCATCACATAGCCGTCAACTACGCATTCTGTACATCAAACTAAGCAACATAGCTCAAAAATAATTGCTGGGAAACGACTTTTATTTTTGGTGCGAATAATCGCTGTTTACGGCAGTGCGCAGCGTAACGCACGCAAAACATTGTGCTTATGGGTGCATGCAACGGTACAGGGGTTGTGGGGGTATTTAAAGTTGTGTTGTTATAATTATAACATTAAAAACTTGTTTTCATAGAAAAATCGTCAGTAAAAGTTGGAATTATAACCTTCAATATCTCCGTAACCAGAACAAGAAGATTCTCAGGTATGGTCCAGTACAAAAAAAATATTACTGTGACGGGGAGTACAAGTGACTCTCGGTTTCGTTATGTCTTTTTACACCCGTTATAAAATTGGAAGCAAAATAAAAGCAGAGCAGATGACGTACCTGGCCAGGGCGTGGTAATCTATGTGATAGGTTTTCCTGGTGCGGATGCCAGTCTCCCACAAAGGATTTATCAGATGTTAGGTTAGGTTGAAGACAAATAAATGTTTGTTATTAGTTCCGTAGTTTCAAACCCCGTGGGAAAAAAGCGTGAGTTTATTGGGTAGGTTTCCAGCAACTTGGGTTGGTGTATTAACTGGTATATTTTCACCAACTGACGAAGCGTAGTAGCCATGTAGGTTTTGAAAAAACCTATAGAGGTATGAGGAACTGGGTGTAAAGTTCACTCATACCTCCACAGAAAAGGGAGAATCCTCCGACCAGACGGGTGTCGTGTCGAGTAGGCAACTGCCCGATGTCGGGACGTTGTATTTAAGCTAGTTGCGCGGTAAACTCTGCTTACGCGATGCAGGATTTTGCGTGACGTCACGCGTCAGTGTGACGTGAAGCTCGCATGTGGCGATGTAGATACCGGTACAATCATTCTGCCATTCTAATTGTATAAATACGTTATTTCTCTCTCGTGACTAAACAGGAAAAAGATGAATGTACTTAGGTAGGTACTATTGTGAGATAACGGCGTTATTAATTCACTGCATGCTGCATAATAACAATTAATAATTAATTATGAATCACGTAGAACCCGTAGAACTATAATGTTTCTGTTACAGGGTGAGCGATCTTCTAGGGTATACTTCAATCAACAACCTTGACTACTTCTTAGTTTTCAATAGGTTGTATCAAACAGCCAGGTCATAACAATATATGTAAGGCGTCGACAGCAAGCCCAGCAGCGGGGTAAGCAGAGGTTATGGTAATATGGTACACAGCATTTCGCCAGTTTGTTATGTGTCCATTTAATCTACACTCTGCAGGCTGGGAATTTCCCAATCCCTATCACTTTGCCTAAGCCGGACTCCACCCTGTATACGTGCATAAGTTTTATGTTTTTCTTCAATGGTAGCACCCTTGTTTACCTTTTGCTACAAGATGAGTAATTCAGTTTTCAATAATACTCCGATATATTGTTTAAATAACTCCAGCACCCTAATTGGGTAACACACTATCATATCTATCACAATCTGAATCATTTTGAAGCTTATTGCTAATCCATTGCTTCATATGTTCGAACAAACTGTCTAGTCAACAACGTAGATAACGCAATGAATGTTGTTGAACTGTCAAAATGAAAGCTATTCCTACTATTAGTGTGTTACGCCATCACCCCGCTGAACTCCATGCCAACAATTAACTGGCATTTCACATCCAAACGAAAAACGGAACCGGTTCAACGTCCGAAATGACGTCAGCTCTGAACCGAACCGGCCGAAAACCGGATTTGCAGCCCTGTTCAAAAACGTGCAGCTGTGTCTCCATGTACTAACCGCAAAGAGCGCAATCATTCAAGGATGATGTACCACGTTATACGGTTTAACGACTTAACAATGACTCCCTTGATAGCAGTTGCTTCATTGCTGAACAATTTGTGTTATTTATCTTATCTAGCTGATTTATGTATTTGTTCCTGCATGAAAAAGTCTCATCCATCAAGTTCTTATAACTTAACAGACAGCGTTGCTGCTAAAGAGTTTTTTGCGCCACTTCTTCCCAGCTAAAGCACTAGGAAGTGGTGAAGGGCGGGCGTTTGGGAGGACTGTCTTATTTACATTTGACGTTCAAAAAGTGCTGATTCTCAGCCTAGTTTGAATAAATGACTTTTGATTTTGATTTACTTACACTCGATTTCTGGAAAATCAACTACGTGTCAAAATAAAACTCATGTCGAGTGATCTTGGCTGAAGATTATACTGTCAATCAATCACAGCAATTACAGTACGATTCAAACTTAATGGCGGCTGGGAACATGATGCGAGTCGCTGCGCATTAACCAATTCACGTGTCAGCGGGGGTGAGGGGTGAGGTACTGCGCAGCGAATAGCGCACTTCACAGCCGCCATTAAGATTGAATCGTACTGTGACATGCGTTTGAACATTTTGTTAGCAAGTTGCGTGTTGATTTCCGTTCCAGGAACCTGGTGATAATTAACCCAGGTTAATCATAATCGATGTAATAAGTGATAACTAAGGAGTAAGTAGCTCTGATAAAGTTGACATTTTGCCTCCTCGATTTTATTAAAATCTGTTAAATTGTTGCAAAACCTATGTGTGTGTATGTGAATACGATTTATTAGCAGAATATATTATGACCTAGGTATAATACATAACAGTCCACTATACGTACGTTAGACTTTCGAATTCGAATAAAATTCTGGTGGCTTGTAAATCGGTTTTATGACATGCGTTTTGTATACGGAAAATACTTCCCATATCAGCGTTGTAGATAAACATTTTCATGTTAAAGTACGTAGAAAGTAAGTACAATGGCTATTCTTATGATTGTACTAATAAGTATGTGTACGCGCATGACTATTATTTACCGTTAGGCAAAGATAACCTACAATTACTTTCTCAAATTTTTTGCCGACTGTTGAGTCAATTGTAAAAACATAGGACTTAGGACCAAAACCCGTAATTTGCCACCTTTTTCGTTGGGTTCAGACACTTTTTCTGTCAGAAAATGTCATATTTTACCCAACCAAAGTTCACAGACTAGATAAAAAATACATAGGTACGCCTTTCTCTTTTTAGCTTAATTCTTTTTACTTTTTCTATCAGCATATATCAGGCTTTTCCCAACCAGAATTCACAGAATTATTTACGACTACAAGCAGGAAGGAACAAATAATTTACCGCCTTTCACTTACACTTAAGATCTTATTAACCTTTTCAGTCAGAAAACCCAGTTTTTCAAACCTTAAAAACAAACTTGAGACACCTAGATCCTTATAATGTTGCCACCAATCTGACAAGGACAATATAGCGGGAAAGAGATAAACTCAATCTTATCTGTGGTAACTATAAGATAAACGTTAAAACATCTCAATTATTTAATTGTTTTATTAAATAATTATGATCTTTTAACTTGTATAATACATTATAGATTCAAATAGCTTACCATAGTCACAGACCCATTACTGCCATTCAAAGTTTCGTTTGAATTCTGCATGTTAATAGTAAAAACTTCAGTACTCTCCGTTGGCGATATTTTACTCGCCTGCACACATTCGAACACACCCATGGTTTAAAAAGAAATCACTGGCACAGACAATAAAAAACCGTTACACAAAAAATACGTAATTTTTTAAATTTTATTTACAGAATTTGGCTAATTCTTTTTTTAAATTTTTAACTTATATCTCAAGTGTTCTAAGTTGAGATATCGCGGCGACTGACTCAGCGGCGTGCGCGCAACGGTGAGCGTTCGTATACAGTCAGTGATATATCACGACTGGATACCTTATGAGCGTAGGTGGGTGGTGTTCTTAAAGGTCAATCGGTAGACCGGTCTAGAGTCAGATGGAAACTAGAGCATGGGTGTTCCTTTGAATTAAAATAGTTTTTTTTTGTAAGTTTGGATATGTCTTGAGGTTTTTGGCATTTACCATTTTCATGTCTTGGTAGAAAGATTTTTTTTAACTACTTAATATATTTTTTTAAGTTTTTTGTAAGATTGAAGACTGAGATTTGTTTTTTTAACGTTTTTGTTTATTTGACATTCAGAAGTCTTGAGTAAATGTAGCGTATTTTTGTGGTTTAGCGTCAAAATAATAATTAATTTGTCCTTGCAATACTTACCATTTACTGATTAAATGGTACTAAGTCAAAGGTGAATGCTAAAGCCAAGTTTTAAGATAATAATACGAGTATTAAATATCAACATAAAAAAAAATAGTAAGTAAGTAGGTATAAGACTAATTTATTGTTTGGGGCTCAAAATGAAGTAGGTGTCAATTTAGTTATTAAAAGCTACGAAACTACGAGTAAAGTTAAATAGGGCTCCAATCATATCCTACCTACCCAAATCAACGAAATAACTCGACTGGGGCTTTTTTTTAAAAGTATATTCCGATTAGGTAGAACAGACTTCTAAAATACTAAAGAAAGTAGGATGGAAGTAGTTATAGAGAGGTACTTAGCCAACCTAAAGGCTCCTTAAAAAGAGGCGAGACACGTGACGAGAATCGCGCGCGACGCATAGGCGCCGCTCGTCGCAGGACACGCGGTGCCATTGCGTCGCGTGCGATTCGCGAAGTCATTTATCTATTTTGACATTGACATTTGCATTAAATAGGTATAAATGCGAGTAAATATACCTATCACCGTTATCGCATCTAGCCGTATTACAACTGTGAAACAAAACGCAATATCTCCAATATGAATCATTCAGGTGAGCGAACTGCATACTAATACAAACGAGCGTTATGTCAGTTTGTGGGTCATTCTGTAAATGTACGTATGTAGTATTGTATGGAACAGTTCCGGCTCTAAGGTACCTGTTCCACCGCCGGCGAACTAGAAATTAAAAACGAGTTGGCGACAAAGAGCAGGGAATGCTCGACGGCGCGACGAGCGATTACTCGCTGGTATGCGTATGTTGCAAGCGTGAGTCTCTCAGCGAGTGTTCTGCCCGCCAAGCGAGCGTCGCTGAGCGAATGCTCTCTTTGATAGGTCTTGTTGCTGCACCAGCTTCTGACGTTTCATAAGTGCCCATGTATAGTTTATGTTTATGTTTTTGTGTGTTTATGTTTTACCGTTTTCGGATACAAGTGGGAAGATGTAATTCCAACCTAGTAATGTGGGGCTACCTTGATGGAATGGCAGCTGGATGTGGATGTGGAGCTATGTCGCAAACTATGCTCCACCTTGCCCTCCATGCCATCTTGCCCTCTGTGTCCTAAAACTTGCAGTCAAAGTGATCTCTGCGCTGCCACCGATGACGCCGTGGAAGTGGCGAAGTTTTGGGCCAACAAAATATGAGAAAAGTCGTGCCAGCGACACGAAGAAGAAGAAGATAGTTTATGTGAATTAAAATATTTTGGTTTGATTTAATTTGACAAACGAGTACTCGCTGGCTGGCGGTGTGATCACCTATTAATAATAATATAATAGAGATACATATAATGTACCTCTTATGCAACTTACACGGGATCTACAATCTTTTGTACATTTCTTGTCTCCTGCTTCGCCGTCGGCGGTGGAACATGTGCCTTAGATACCGGTAACTTGCGTAAGAGTGTGTTCAGTGATAGTTTGTTATCAAATGAGTTGAATGGAGTTTCCGCTCTTTTTCTCAATGATAGGTGATCTTTAACCTATGAGTAGTAGCGATACCTATCTCAATTAGTTGGGTGATTGGGTCAGGCGGCAGCTGCGCTAAAAACAAGCGATAGTCAGCTGCATTTCACGTTATTCATTCATTAATATAAAGACTAGCTTCTTCCCGCGACTTCGCCTGCGTTTACCGGGATTAAAAGTACTCTATGTGTTAATCCATGTTATAAACTATTTGTGTGCCAAATGTCATCCAAATCCGTTCAGCAGTTGAGCTACACGATTACTGACAAATGCGTGCACTGGCTGGACAGGTCCACTCAATCTGTGTGGTTTTTCCTCAAAAGACCATCTCAGACACAAATCTACATGGTCTTCACATGATCTGACCAAGATTATGTCTGGACTTTAAAAGAGACTGTGACCTCTGAGTTTGTTTCGGCCTTTCTTCTCAGAGTAGTCAGATAGGAAACGCCGACCTCATCTAGTTTTTAAAATATGATTGACGTGTAAAAGTGTTTGTTCAAACCTACTTACAGAAATAAAATCATTTATCATTTAGCCGTTTTTACGTGATTGAGTAATAAACATCCAAACATCAAACTTATTATTATTATTTCGTTTATTTATTTTCATACTTATTAAACACATTTATAAATAACATTTAAAAATATAACAAAATAGTGGTCCGTATCGGAAGCAGGGTTCAAGCTACCGGTGGTTAGGGCTCCAGAGACAGAAACCTCCTCACGATGCGAGCCGTATCGAGGAGTACTGCCTTCTGAATCAGGCCCTGGATCCAACCGCCTAACGAGACCCTCGAGAGATGTTGATCGAGGCTTTATTATTATTTAGTAAGATAAATAAATAAACAAAATATCATTTATTCTCTCTTAAAAATTCGTTGTTTTTGGCTAATACTCAAGCCTCGACGGCGCGACGGGACAGCGCGGCACAAAGGCACCGCGTGTCGCGCGACGAGCGATACCTTTGTGTCGTGCTGTAGCGTCGCGCCTATTTGCGCCTTTAGATTACATTCCATCTTTGTAAGAGACTGGTGCCTGTTGTAGGTTAATTAGAAAAGAACCTGTGTTACAGGGCCGGCAGTCTCGACATTAGATAGCAACAAAAATCTGTCGCTAAGTCGTATCGATGTCAAATTCCTTTAATAGATTTTCAACATTTTTTCCAAAGCATAAGATTGAAAATCTATTAAAGAAATTTGACAACGATTGGACTTAACGACAGATTTTTGTCGCTATCTAATGTCGAGACTGCAGGGCCAGGTCACCAGAATGATTTATATCTATGTATCACCATCGTCATATTCCTGACCTTGTTCCACGTTGCTTGGTGTCGGCTCAACACGTTCTCTTCTCGCATTCTCCTCTGTCAACCGTTACGCTAACATTCACTCCCTTTTCTTTCATATTTGTATATGTACGAATCTAGGTAAATTAGTTACGGTTCAATGTTATAATTGGTTTGGAAAAAATAACATCAGCACCCTAATTGCGTTACACACTATCTATCACAATCTGAATCATTTTGAAGCCTATTGCTAATCCATTGCTTCAAATGTTCGAAAAATTTGTCTGCTCAACAACGTAAATAACACAATGAATGTTGTTGAACTGTCAAAATTAAAGCTATTCCTACTGTTAGTGTGTTACCCAATTACCCCGCAGTAGCTGCATTTCATAATGATATTGATGTCTTTCTATAAAAAATACAAACAATTAATGGTGACATTGTTTGATTTGGTTAAACTGGACACTGGCTTAAACACAAAACTTTAGAAATTGTTTTTGGTATATGAATAATTTATTTCTTTTGAAATAAAATAATGATTACTAACATAATAAAATTCTATTCAGGTGAATCGCGCATTACGTATTCGCGAGTTACCGGCGCCAATGTAAATTCCTTTCTTCCATATTTAAATATTCTTTGTGGTTGCTTCTGAACTACTGTTGCGCTTACGCAGTATATGTGACCACACGTAGGAGACGACTATGTCCAACTGTGGACCACGAAAACACCTTGTAGAAATACTTATCAATTCATTAGGTGGAGTTATAAATTACTTAATACAGCTAACTGACTAAGGTGTGCCTCTTTGGTCCAGTGGTCGCCAGCGTCACAGCTGAACATGCAGAGGCAGAGGTCCTAGCTTTGATTCCCGGGTCGGGTAAGAGTTATTGGGTACGTCAGGAATTTCTCAGTAGCGGCCGCGAGTCTGGATTTGTGCCCGGTTGGTGGCAATAGGCTCGCCCCCTATTACATGGGACTTAAAAATAACTGGCGAAATGTAGGCGTATTACCTATAGGTACACCTCTGCCTAACCCCTCGAGAAATACAGGCGTGAAGTTATGTTGTATATTGAGAATTGAGTACTTACAAATTACTCTTGTGTGTTTTGTCTAGGATTTCTGACTCATAATATAAGAAATTACTAAAGTCAGATAAATTGTTGCTAATGTACGTAACAACACAATTTATGTGTATTTAGTAATAATTTACATAAGAACATTTTGTGTCAATATTTTCAGAAGAGTGATAACATTAGATACTTACTGTCAACATAGACTAACAGTTCAAAGGGTAGCTGTACTAAATATTAATTTTAAAGTTCTTGAACTTATGCGCTCAATTAGTTACTATAAATAGTCATCACTTTTAAGGTAAACGCACACGTACAGGCACTGCACGGGATCAGCATCGCCTCAACTCGAGTTGTTGAGGATTCTTTCTATGGAACCCCATACTGCAAGGCACACGGATAAATTAGTGTGGTATGAGGATCAGCTTGTAGACACTAGTCACCGAACTTACGCTGGCGAGCCGACCACCCGCACCCTAATGGGGGCTATCGTTTTTGTGCTCACCAGTTGGCGCCACTGTCGAGTAAGGTCCTGTTGCAGTACTTTTATTTGATGCTTTGGATATGTTTAAGTACCCTTATATTCATATTATGTTTATTTTATTACATTTTAAAACTTCGAATGAATATTTAGATTACAATGTTCCTAAAATTGGCAAGCATGAAGCAGAAAAATCTTATTCTTCCTTCAAGTGCTACCAAATTAGATCCTAACTTTTTACTTAAAGTCTTAAGCCATAATTAATCAAGAATGGCACAACCATTACAGCTATTATGAATCATTCGATAAAATCCGTGATAAAAAATCCCGCAAACAGTGAACGTTCAGTACATATTTTGACATCTAGAGACCTTACTCTACACTAGCGCCTCTAGCGGCGAACTCAAGCGTGGTCGCCCTCATTGTGAACACACTATTTATCACTCACAATCTGAATAATTTTGAAGCCTATTGCATTTACCTGGGTCGGTGCAGCGTGCTTTATTTTTATTAATATTCTATCAGCCGTCATAATTATGATTATTCATCCCATCTTCATAGTCATAATTTCGTTCTTCTGCCTAAGAATGCCTAAAGAGTCCGGCACTCACACTATCAATCAGAATCTGAATAGTTTTGAAGGATGTTGCTAGTCCATTGCTTCATAACTTTGAAAAATTTGTCCGCTCAACAACGTAAATAACGCAATGAATGTTGTTGAACTGTCAAAATGAAAGACATTCCTACTGTTAGTGTGTTACGCAATTACCCCGCTGCTTACGGCGAGCCAGCTGTGGTAGCCGCCACTTAGGGCTCGTAATAATTAACATCGAATGACGTCACTGAAACGTTAGTTATAAAACTAAGTTGGTGTTTCCCTAGAGAGCGGTTTATGACACCATCATTTTCATGACGTGATGATATTATATGGCGGCCACCGTTTTTCTGGGTAGCCGTAGCTTTACGAAGGATCATCACCACCTGTCCTTCACCCAGCCGTCAGCGGGTGGCCGGTCCGCCGTAAGCGGGGCGACAGCTCACCTTGAGCGTGATGACGCCTTGGAGGTGCTGTGCCGATCCGGTTACGTGCTTACTTTGAGTTGATGCTCGATTGACGAGTCGATGGAGGTGAAATGCACTTCACAGGATCGGCATTATCCCGTGCGCACCGTATACGTGTGCTTTAACCTTTAATGAGTAGCGGTATGGTTAGGCAGGAGACATTATTTATTTGAGTTGAACGATATTAGTTCATGCCGCGGTAGAAAGATCAGATGGTCAGCAAGGTTGGTAGGAAAAAGTCCCTCTCTGAGACTGTTGTGCACTCAACCGCCATACTATTAAAAAGGTGCACAAATGTATTATAAAGTGAAATAAAAGAAATGAAAATAAAAAACTGCGGGGTAATTGCGGCTTTCATTTTGACAGTTCAACAACATTCATTGCGTTGTTTACGTTACTGAGCAGACAAATGTTTCGATCATAAAAAGCAATGAATTAGCAATAGGCTTCAAAATTATTCAGATTGTGATTGATATTGTGTTACGTAATTAAAGTGGCCGGACTCCTTAGGCATTCTTAGGCAAAAGAACGAAATTATGACTATGAAGATGGGATGAATAATCATAATTATGAAGGCTGATACAGAACTAATAAACAAAGCACGCTGCACCGACCCAGATAAATTGAGTTATGAGCAGAAGGATTATCATGATGATGAGCAATACTTACCTATGCAAAGAGGTAAAGATAACGTTCGATAAAAACCAGAAGAGGAGCTGTATAGCAAACTTGTAACAAATCAAACAAGATAAATATCTTATTATGTCAAACGGTACGTATAATCTGTTCAAATAGGTACTAAAGGTATTCATAATCGCGAATACAAGCAACATTCTTAAGAAGCCATGGGTGACTCATACTATACATATTACTTACTTTCGCACTGACGATGACGCATACGCCAGCGCTTGCACCAGTGATGAGTCACTGTACTACTGGCGCTTAGGACACCCGGCAGCGGCGCGGCGGCGGCGGCGCGCGGCGTGGCTGATGAGTTCTGAGAAGCAGAGGTGTGCTAGAGTCCAATCTTGGTGCAGGAATATGGGTCATCCGGCATAACATTGAATATCATGAAAATACGAATATATTGAATGGGTTGAGTCGTTTATTAGCCTCATGTTAACGGGCGAGCCTAAAGAGATGTAAATAAAAAAAAAAAACTATATTATGTTTTCCTTTCACCATTTTGAAAAAGACATGAAAAAATACTTGGTACCGTCGTTTTTTTTCTACATATGGCTTTTTTTTCTGAAAAAGTTAACTAAAATGGAATAAAACACTAAATGTGTTTGTTTTAATTTTAAATTAAACTCAAATTATGTTTAAATCAATGAAATTAGAAATTATAATAAATAAATTGATTTATTTTCAGGTACCTAAATAACACCCATAGCCAGACATAAACTAACAATTTAATTATAATAATAATAATGACAAATTAATAAGAACAATTAAAATAAAATCAAACACCAAATAAAAAAATAATAAAAAAAGAAACACAAATGAAAATAGGTTATGTAAAAATCGATAAATAAATCAAAATAAATAATCAAAACAATAAAATTAATAAACTCTCTCTGACACTGGTACAGCAACAATATGTCTGCTGGAACAATGCCGAATGAATAGGCAGTCTAGCCTTCCCGCAATCATCGCCAGTACGATGTTGGGGCTACCCCGAACTCTGCGCACCAAGGACGCGACGCGCTTGCGCATGGTCGCGTGAAAGCAATCGATCTGCATCGGCATCGGCATACAGTCACCTATTATAAACTTAAAATATACTTAAGTTTTCATTAGTGTTACAATCATCCGTGTCAGTATCAGTAGCTACGCTTGTTTTATCGACATCGGAATTTGCTTCATCTGATTCTGAATCCACGACTTTAACAATTATTTCCTTAACAAAGAAAAAAAATATGTAATATCTATTCTTAATAAACGATAACCACCTTACCATATTTCTATATTCAAACTGCAGAAAAAAAATGTATTTTTGTTATTTTTTTTTTTAAACATTAATTTTCTTCTCTGACATAAAACGGTTTTTTACAACTCTAAGTTACGTTAGTAAAGAAGAGAATCGGCAGCATTTTTAACTTAACCAAACCTTTTTTTTTGTTCCGGTGTGGAACATCCTCATGGATGTCCTCCGCCTTGGAGGGGCGGAGGGGTCTGTCAGACTCTTACTGACTAAAAACCACAACGGTGTCTCACACCTACGCCGGGGGTCGCGGGAACGTACAAATCTTCCGCAACCCCCGGCCGGTGCCGGCCCCCCTCTGCGGGCCCCGTCCTGTCGAGCGGGGGGAGTGAGGTGTTTGACTCCACAACACTACGCCAAACCTTTTTTTTTTTTTTTTTGTCGCTGAGAAATGCTTTATGCACTTCCGCTCGTCGGGGGACGAGACGGGGTATGTGGGACTCCTGTCCGAATGACAGTATACCCACTAAAACTCAGCGGTGTTCCCACATCGCCGTGGTGGGAGGGCCATGGGAAACCGGCTCAGCCTTTACATCCACAACCCTCCCGGCGCTTGCCCGCCTAGCTGGCGGGCCCCGCATGCCCCCCAGGCTGGGGGGCTACGGGAATGGCCGGGAGCACCTGGCCACTCCCGTCCGATACTGGTGGAGGCCTGTCCAATACAGGCAAGGGTGCCCCCGCACCCGTTGCCTGCTGGTCTCCACCCGGGAGGAGTCGGAGATGACTATCATACTGACGTCTTCTTCGACCCCTCCTCCGCCTTCGGAGCAGCGCCGCGTGAGGATCCTCCTCCCGCGCGCGCTCCGCCGCCTCCTTCTGGGACATGACGTGTTCGCAGAAGGAGGCGACTGCCGCCCAGGACCCCTCGTCCCCCAGCATGGCGTTAACCAAGCCAGGGAGTGAGAGGTCCGGTCCGATCACCGCGATGAGACTGCGGCGCGTCTCGGACCACGAGGGGCACACTTCGAGGGTGTGCTGCGCCGTGTCCTCCGCCGCGCCACAGTCGTGGCACGACGGCGTCTCCTCCCGTCCGATCCGGTGCAGGTACGATCCGAAGCAACCGTGTCCGGACAGCACCTGCACCAGACGGAACGAGAGGAACCCATGCGACCGCTCGAGCCAGTCTCGCAGGACCGGCCCAATCGCGTCGAGGGTTCGGCGGCCGAAGGCTGCGGTGGCGAGTTCCCCCGTCCAATGGACGACGATGGCGTCCCTCGCCTCCCGCCGGACGGCCTCCCGCTCTTCCGGGGCTGGGCGTTCTCCTCTCGCCCTCCGCCCCGCCGTCCATTCATATACTCTGGCGAGCACCCACGCCTCGAGTTCCCAAGGAGGGGTGCCGGCCAGAGCACATGCTGCCGCGAAGCCCACCGTGCGGTAGGCCCGCGCCACTCGCTGGGCTATGGCCCTTTGGGGTGCCCGCAATGCGGCGGCGTTCTCCCTCCTTCGGAGGGAGTCCTCCCAGATAGGAGCCCCGTAAAGGGCCATACTCCTCAAGATGCCGGCATAAAGTTGCCGGCATCGCGCGCTGGGCCTTCCCAGATTGGGAAGCAGCCACGACAGTGCGCCTGCGGCCTTCAGCAGGCGCGACGACAGCCCGCTAAGATGCGGACCGAAGCGCCACCTGCTGTCGAGTACAAGGCCCAGATATTTCATCTGGGCCTTCACCTCAATTCTGACGCCCTCCACGAAGATGTGGGCGTCAGGTGGGGGGCGCTGCCGAGCTCCGTGGAAGAACACGGCCTCGGTCTTGTGCAGCGCCACCGTTAAACCTAGGCGGCGGATCCTCCCCGCGACCAAGGATCCGCCCGCCGAGGCCAGGTTGGCCGCCTCCCTGAAACTCCCCCCCCGGGCGGTGAGGAGAGTGTCATCCGCATAGCAGACGACACTCGTGCCCCGGAGGAGAGTTCCCCGCAAGAGCCAATCATAGGCGATGTTCCAGAGGAGAGGTCCTATGACTGACCCCTGCGGAACGCCAGCCTCGACGGCGTACCGCCGGACTTGGCCAGTCCTATTCGCCAGGACGATCGTCCGATGCTCTAGGTAGCTGGCCAGCAGACGACGCATGTATCGAGGCACTCCGTGGAATCGGAGCGCCTCTAGGATGGTGGAGTGGGGAACGGAGTTGAAGGCATTGGCTATGTCGAACGATACAGCCAACAATCCGTCCCGCGCCTCCATCGCCCCCTTCACCTGGCCCTTAAGGCGGGCCAGCGCGTCCACCGTGGAACGCTCAGCCCGAAAACCGAACTGAGCGTCCGACAAGTCCGGCCCGATACGCCGCAGATGACTTTTCAGGCGGGCAGCGATTATCCCCTCGAACATTTTTCCGACCTCATCGAGCAGCACGATGGGCCGGTATGCCGAGGGGGAGTCTGCTGGGCGGCCCTCCTTGCGAAGGAGGCACAACTGCCCCTCCTTCCACGGTTTCGGGAACCTCCCACACGCAAGACATGCGCTGAAGAGGTCCCGAAACCTCTCCTCCATTTGAGTGGCAGCGATGGCCACCACTCTTGCCGGAACACCGTCGGGGCCCGGAGCCGTCTTCTTGGCGCGGATATGCAGAATCGCCGCGCCAAGTTCCGACTCCGTGACCGGAGGGGCCTCCTCTTCTTCTTCAGCTGGCGGAGCTATCCTCAACGTGGCCCCCATCACTGGCGGGGCGAAGTTACTGTCCCTGCACGGGAACAGGGACTGAACCACCCCATCCAGAAATGAGGGTTCCAAGTTCTCGGCCACCGGGGGACCGAAGGGGCGCAATTTTTTGCGGGCCGTCTTGTATGGTCTCCCGTAGGGGTCATTGTCGAGACCCTCCAGCATCTCCGCTCTTGCCGAGTCTCTGGCGGCGGCGATGGACCTATCGAGGACCATTTTTGCCTCAATGTACAGCTCATAGAGGTGGTCCTCGTTGGCGTGGTCTCGTCGACGCCGCCTTCGGCTTCGCGTGTAGGCCCTCCTTGCCTCCACACACGCTGTTCGAAGCCCCGCCAGCTCCACCGACCACCAGTACACGGCGTGTTTGGGTGGTGGTCGGCTAGACCGAGGCATGCTAGAGTTGCATACCTCGGTCAGAGACTCCCTCAGGTGCCCCGCCACGGTGTCCACATCCAGGCCGGCGGAAGGCGCTGAAAACCAGTCCTGGATGAACGCCGCCTCCACCGCTGCCTCCCTGTCCAGGCGGGTGAGAGCCCACCGCGGGAACGGTGATCGCACCGAGAGGGGCCACGACTCTCCGGGGCCACCGGTGGAGATGTCGAATCGTACGTAGCGGTGGTCCGACATAGTCTCCACCAGGTCCACCCGCCAGTTCAACACGCGAGCGGCCAACGCAGGGGTGGCGAAAGTGACGTCCACTATTGAGCCACCCTGTCGCCGCACGCATGTCTGGACGCTTCCTCTGTTCAAGAGGGAGAGTCCAGAGGAGGCTGCCCACATTTCCACTGCCCTCCCGCGAGCGTCGGTGGCCGGGTTGCCCCAGTTCACCGACTTGGCATTCAGGTCTCCCAGTACGGAGACCCGACGCGGCACCGCCCTGCCGACCACGGCGGCCAGGATTGCGAGATAATTCTCGAAATACTGAAGAGGGCGGTTTGGGGAGAAATAGACGCCCACAAGGGCTAATTCTCCCCACGCGGCGGCCACGTATCCCGGTCCCCTCTCTAATAGCGAGAGGGGAGGGGAGTCTGTGGAAGACCGCGCCGCTAGTGCCACCAAGCCGTCCTCGTAACCCAGCCAGCTGCCGGGGACTGAGTAGGGCTCGGCGACCACCGCTACGTTCACCAACCACTCGGCCATAACCTGCACCACCAGGTCCTGGGCCGCCCTACAGTGGTTGGTGTTCGCCTGGAGGATGCGGTAGTTGGAAACCATTATTCCAACATCGCACATCCCTCCTCGGCTACCGCCGCTGGAGCTGCAGCGGCGACAACGACGGCGGTGGTGGCAGCAGCAGGGCGAACCTGCGCCGGCACTATGCCCTTCCTCGCGGGAGGCTTACAGTTCCTGCCCGTCATCCTGTGGTCCGCGGGGCGGCCACTGGCGGCACACGCCGCGCAGCGCAGCGTGGTAGCGCGGCAAGCGGCACCCTTGTGTCCCTCCTGCCCGCATCGGAAGCATGAGTCTCCCCAGTCGAATTTGGAGGGACACGTGACTCGGGTGTGGCCGAACGCGAAGCACTTGAAGCAGCGCGTAGGTTGCTCTTCAAGCGGCCGGACCACAGCTGAACTGAGCCCCACAAGCAGCCGTCCCTTGGTCGCAGTAAGGACGGCCCCAGCCGCGGCGACCGGGCACTCGACGCGGATGGTGCCCATGCCGCGGCGGCCGAGCCTGATGGCTCCACCTTTCACCGCGCCAGCGTCGCAGCCTCCAGCCGCCGCAACGGCCGCCACCACGTCCTCTTTAGTGACCGAATCATCTAGATCGGCCACTTCCAAGGCTGCGGTCTTTACAGGCCTGACGACCGTTGCCGCATCCGCGATGACCTCTTGCACCATTTTCGCGAAGAGATCCGCGTTTGCGCCGCGCTGCTCCCCCGAGAACTCGAAAATTCGAGCCCCGGCTAGGGTTCGGCGACACGTGATGTTGCCGATCCCCAGCCGGGAGGGATCCGCGTTGGTACGAGCCCGTCTTAGGACGGACTCATACGTCTCGCCCCGCTCCACGGCCTCCGGGGTGATGGTCACCACGACGGCCGCGGTTTTGGGAGGAACCAGCTTCCTCCCGCCGGCTGGATCCTTTTTCGCTGCAGGAGCAGTCGCAGCGGGCTTGGGGGTCGACTTTTTCCCTTTTCCCCCCTTTACCACTTTCGTCCACGGCTGGTTGGACGGGGTGGTGGAGGGAAGAAGGGCGTCCTCTCCCTGCAAGTTCTGGGGGGCTGCTGGAGTGGCAGACGACCCAGACGCTCCCTCCGCGCTCGTGATGGGCGTTTGAGCGGGCACCGTGGTCCCCTTGCCCTTGCCCTTGCCCTTGCCCTTGGAGGGCTTTGGGGCCCGGGGCTGCTCGCCCGATGCCAGACCTCCCAGAGGCGCAGGTTCCGGCTCCGTCGGCGGTGGTCTCATATCCGCCGCTAGCGGCGGGCGGAGCCGCCTTTCCGGCAAGAGTCGGTCCTCGATGCCCGCGAAGCAACCTCTGATGAAGGCCCTCTCCTCCATGACAACCCCACGGATAATTGCCTCAAGGCTGGCAGGGGAAGAGGAGCGCTCCAACACCGCACCTGGGGCAGATTGGGCAGGTTGGGCCGTGACCTCAGCCAGCTTCTGGTGCAGCTGGCTGACCTCCGCCTGCAAACGATCGACCTTCGCCTGCAGCTGTCGCGTCTCGTCCGTGGCCGTCCGCTTCACCAGCTCCATCACGATGCCGTGCATACTGGCGGCCCGGCATTTGAGGGCCTTCTGGAAGGTCCCCTTCAAATTGGAGGACTTTGAGGCGACCTCCAGAACTTCCTCCTTGTCCTCCTTTGCCATGCGCTCCAATTCCGCCAGGGAGTGGTCAGCATATAGCACATTGGGTGCTCCATAACCAGCCCTCGACCTGGCGGCTTGCGCCTGCCGCTCCTTGGCTGCGACCCTCTCCTCCAGGTCTTCCTGGAGTTGCGCCCTTTTCGCCAGGTTTAGCTGGCGCTCGGCGTCCACCAAGCCCACATCGTGAGCATAAGCCGAAGGAGAAGTTGAAGCCTTTTTAGACTTCGACTTCTTCTTCGCCCTAGATCTGACCGACTCCGAGGAGCCCTCGGACCCGAGCCTCATGCCGGCACTCTTCCGCTTGGGGCGGTCGTTTTCGGCCGCCGACGTGTCCATATTGGACTCGTTGGCGTCCGACAAATCGTCCGGCCTGCTGAAAAAGCTGGCCGCAGATGGTGCGCGGTCAGCTTCCGACGCCGAAGCGCCGCCGGCGTGGCCCTGAGAAGGGCCGCTGGATTGGCCCTGAGAAGGGCCATTGGTTTGGCCCTGAGAAGGGCCGTCGGGTTGGCTCTGAGAAGGGCCGTTTGAATCACCCTGGGAGGAGCGATTCGAATTAAAACGCCCAGAGGCGGCACGGCTTGGTTTTTTCGGCCTATCCGCAGACGACCTCGTTTTTGTCTGCGAATCACAGCGCACTTTAGCCGCCGGTCTGCCACTCCGTTACGGTGGTCAGACACGGCGTTGCCCGGGGGAAACTACGTGGAAGTATGCGCTGTGGGGGATCCCCCACACTACGCCAAACCTAACCCAACCTAATTTATTTGAGGCCAATTTACTTTTTAGCTTGTCTAAAATATTTTAGTAAGAGTTTAAAGTTTAAATATGGTGCGATTTTGGGGTAAAGGTAAATTCTCGTTAAATACGTCAAGAAAATACCGTGACGAAAACTTGACTTGAATGGTCTGAAATCGCTGATCGACGTGCAGTGAGCATTGTGAGCAAGCGTGGTGATAAAATCCGTTGCAAGTAGAGTCCGGCAGGATTTCGTTTTCGGTTTTCGAAAACTTCGAAATATCCATTTTCGGCCATTTTCAATTTCGGCCGTAAAAAATAATATTTTCGGTAGTGGCCGAAAAAGATTGAGTTCCGGCAAATCAATACTAACTTTTTTTTTCAGAGACCATCGTTACAGCAAATAATAGCACAACGACTGAGAAAATGCAGAAAAATTGCTGTTTCTGGCATATAATATCAGATCGTTTATTGATAAAAATGTCTTTGAAAAAGCATTATGCAAATTTTTGTATGCTTTACGGTTAAATTCAATGATTGACTTTACTTTCACAAAACAAAAACCTATCGAACAACAAAAATCTTTTTCTTCGTTATCGTTTTCCGGCCGAAAATACGAATCAGGCCGAATTTCGTTTTTGTTTTCAGCCGAAAAAAAAACTATTTTCAGTCGGACTCTAATTACAAGCCTTTTTTACGAGTCGAGGCGTTTACCACAAAGAGGCATATTAATACAAGTTAGTATCAAACCTACACAACAGCGCAGCACCCTACAAACTATCCATCACAATCTAAATCATTTTGAAGCCTATTGCTAATCCATTGCCTCATATGTTCGAAACATTTGTCTGCTCAACAACGTAAATAACGCAATGAATGTTGTTGAACTGTCAAAATGAAACCCATTCCTACTGTTAGTGTGTTACGTAATTACCCCGCAGGTTAGGGAAAACCGTTGGTGACATAAAACGGTTTGCCAAATAAAGTTACCTATAGAAAAGTATTCGATGTAATTTAGACTGCCCTGTTGGACCCTGTAATCGCGACTACTGAGCGTGGGCTCCTGGGTTCGATACCCAGGTCAGGCAAAGTGTTACTGCGGTTTTCCATTAGGAATTTCTCAGTAACAGCCCGGAGTTTGGAAGTTGGCGGTGTGATACCCCCGTGCCTTGGATATAACGTTAAACCGTTTGGCCCTGCGCCTAAAATCTCTCCAGTCGTGTCAGATTACCGTCCCACCGGACTATGAGAGTGAGGTAACAGTGAGTGCACCTGTGTCTGCGCACACACTTGTGCACTAATATATTTCCCGCGTTGATGGCTATTTTCCACCGCGGTTGGCCGCCATAGCCGAAGTTCGGGTTTTTTTTTTTTTTTTGGTTGGGAAATCATCAAATGACCTCTCCCGCTCTGGGCGGAGCGGAAGAGCGTGTCAGACTCTTACTGACTAAAACCCACCCGCGTTCCTTCAGTTGCCTGTGCGCCAGGGCCACGGAGCCTGGAGGACTATTACTTTTAATACACAGCCAAGTAAAGATCCGACAACATTAAAGTCGAGAAAATGCGCCTAAACAAAATATTATGATTGACGCTACAACAGTGAGAATCACTCGACAATGTAAATACCAATCATGATTTTTGATAAGATAATCAAATTAAATCATTGACACCTGCATTTTTTTATCTATTGTCAGGTGTTTGGGCGTGATAAGCACATTAATCGAACATAAAACATTAAAGCATTAATTACCTAGGTACGTCAATATGAGGAAACCGTTTTATTTATTAATCTTCCTGTTTTTATTCTCACGTGTCAGTCAACAACTTATACTGCAATCAAGAGATAAGGCAATTAACACCCTAATTGCATAACACACTATCTATCACAATCTGAATATTTTTTTTAATATTAAGCCTAATATGTACTAATACATTGCTTTATTCATAGTTTGAAAAATTTGTCTGCTCAACAACGTAAATAACGCAATGAATGTTGTTGAACTGTCAAAATGAAAGCCATTCCTACTGTTAGGCCCGTATTACAGAAGCTCACTCAAAACTCAAGCATTACTTAAAATTAGTTTCAACCAATCAAATGGCTCTAAAGAAGTTTTAAGTAATGTTTGGGTTGTGAGTGAGGTTCTGTACTTAATACGGGCCTTAGTGTGTTACGCAATTACCTCTCAGTAAGAGGAAACTGTCGTGATTTTAAGGCCCAGTGGTTAAGAGTCAGAAAATTCAAAGAAAATTTTTTAGGCGCAAATTTCTCGATATCTGCTTTTTTTTAAATGCACATTTATTCATTACCTATTTATCTAATAAGTTCACGAATTTAAATTTTGTAACTACTCAATAAAAATTACTAAAAATAAAAATCTAACACACGTTTTTCCTTATGCACGAAACACCAGATTTTTCAATTGCTTTTTTAACTTATTGGTTGCTGGCTTTGCCTCTCATGCACGAGGTTGTGGGTTCAAAATCCGGGCAAGTACCAATGTGGCTTTTTCAATTCATTTATTTACTTTCTGAGTTTAAGAAGTTTCAGTAAAGGACAAAATCGTGAGGAAACCTGCGGGGTAATTACGTAACACACTAACAGTAGGAATGGGTTTCATTTTGACAGTTCAACAACATTCATTGCGTTATTTACGTTGTTGAGCAGACAAATTTTTCGAACATATGAAGCAATGGATTAGAAATAGGCTTCAAAATGATTCAGATTATGGTAGATAGTTTGTTACGTAATTAGGGTGCTGGACTTATAGTTAATATAAGTCTGAAATCACCAATCCGTCTTGAGCAAGCGTGGTGATCTATTTTTATGCCTTCTGTGTATGAGAAGAGGCTTTTCCTGCAGTGGGGTAGTAATAGGTTGCTATTATTTAGGGGAAACTAGCACAGACCAGCACCCTAATTACGCAACACACAATCTATCACAATCTGAATAATTTTGAAGCCTATTGCTAATCCATTGCTTCATATGTTCGAAAAAATTGTCTGCTCAACAACGTAAATAACGCAATGAATGTTGTTGAACTGTCAAAATGAAACCTATTCCTACTGTTAGTGTGTTACGTAATTACCCCGCAGTATGCGTAGCATGACCACTTCTATCTCTACTCTACGAAGAGAAGACAAATCACTTGCTTTCCAAAAAGTCATTCTTTTCTTGAATTTTGACATCGCGCCGTAGAACTCTTTCTACAATCTGTCATTTTGTGTTCCGTTTCTTTCGTTTCGACAGTGGCCATGCTACGCATGCTGGGGAGATATTCCTTGATACGATGGTTTCAATTGCCGGTTGTTAACTATATTTACTGTTTAAGGTACTTATATATATAGTTTTGCTTTCACTGCCATAACTACTTATCTATCAATCTGTCATGTGCAGGGTAGTTGCGTAACACACTAACAGTAGGAATGACTTTCATTTTGACAGTTCAACAACATTCATTGCGTTATTTACGTTGCTGAGCAGACAAACTTTTCAAACATATTAAGCAATGGATTAGCAATCAATCAATCAATAGCAGATTGTGATTGATAGTGTGTTACGCAATTAGGGTGCTGGTTTATTGTGTAGCTATTATTACAGCCTGACTTGGTTTCCGTTTCGGTACGTCGTTTCCAGGTAAACATTGAAAATCAGAGCTGTGCTGTGGGACCTCCATAGCACAGCATCATGCTGAGTGGAAGCCTGCTTGTCACTGTCACGACGTGCAGCTGCCGACTATTTCTGTTGTGTGCTCGTGATTTTAGATCTTTTTTGTTTTTTTATTATTCGAGTTGATTTATCTTTTTGTATGCACGTGTTTCTGTTACAAATAAACTTATTTCTCTATGATGGTCCGCCCAGTTCCCACGCCTTTGGGAAACTTCGGCTTCCGAAACTGATGAAAAGATCGTCCCTACATCTTTTCATCAGTCTCGGAAGCCGAAGTTTCTTTACTGGGCCGGCAGTCTCGACATTAGATAGCGACAAAAATCTGTCGCTAAGTCATATCGATGTCAAATTCCTTTAATAGATTTTCAACTTTATTTCCAAAGCATAAGGTTGAAAATCTATTAAAGGAATTTGACATCGATACGACTTAGCGACAGATTTTTATCGCTATCTAATGTCGAGACTGCCGCGGCCCTACACTCAAACTTTGCACAACTTTGCGACGGAACGTGACGGAACACATGTATTACTTTCTACGTTTTTGCACTATATTTTCCCATAACCACAGAAACAGACTGGAATGGTAACAATAACAGGAAAGTCAGATATGTGAACCCATCAACAATAACGTTAGTTAATGAGTGGTTACTGACGTATTCATGTCGACTTTAACTGGCGAAATACACACTGAGCTTATATCAATTAAAACGGCTTAGTAACAAATACAGCATGTATCAGAAAAAATATTAATATGCAACCAGGACCGTCTTTTCCATTGGCCACTCTGGGTAAGTGCCCAGGCCTCTTCGATTCATGGGGCCCCATTTCCTGCCAGCGTCAGAGCTAGGGGCTATCAGAAGCATGGTGCAAAAAATTTCGAGCTCACTTCGCTCGGTCTTGCATACTAGATTCTCCTAAAGTGCCTAGGGTCTCCAATAGGTTAAAAACGACCCTGCAAGAAACCATACACAACTTCAATACCTTCTCGACCCAGATGTATGTAACGGCTGATAATTTTATTGCGATTACAATATTGGTCTCATGGAGAAAGTTGTCCACTTTGATGGTCAAAAACAGACACACACACAAAAAAAATGACCACACTTTTCTGATACATGCTGTATAGTTATATGACGTAGCCAGGAAAAGCGTAGCGTAGGGATTACACATTTTCCTTAGTAATAAGAACTGGATTTTAAATGACGCTTATGTCCGTATAAGGATGGAAAAGGATGACAGTATGCATACAAAGGGCATACTATATTTAGGATTTTTTTATATTTTATTTATTTAACCAATGTACACACATATAAAACCAGACAAGAAGAAAGGAACAGAAAAATACGTACAAAGGTGATGCTTATTTCTAAAGAAATCTCTTCCAGCATACCTGCGATAGGAGAGTATATTAAAGAGATGTAGACAATGTGTGTAAGAGTAGAAGGGAAAACAAAATACATAAAATCTTAAATAATTTTCCAATTTAAATATTGAATATTATACAATATGAGAATATACTTACATACATACATACTACTAAAATAAATATCACTAAAATATAAAACAATATAATGTAATTCAAATAATAAATACATATGCAATTATTATGACAAAGTGGAAAGATAGTGCACTTTCACTCTACTTTTAAATACTCCAACAGTATGGCAGTTCCTAATGTCAGGCGGACGTGAATTCCACAATCGTACCGCGTGCACAGTGAAAGAGTAGGAGTAGAAGTCGGTTGAGTGGCGAGGGGATTTGAGATTTCTAAGATGCGACCTGCAAGGCGCATCAAAAGGACGGGCGTACGAGAAGCGTTCCCGCAGATAGGATGGCGTTTTAGGGTTGTGAAGTATGTTGAATAGCAGACACAATATCCGAGAGTTCCTGCGAAGTCGAATAGGGAGCCACTTGAGTATCTTGCGAAAGTTAGAAACGTGAAATAATTAACAATAATTAATATTAGGAATTACTTTAGCGATTTTAAATATTTAGCAGGAATATTGAAATGTTCTAATTGAGTCGTGTAGTACGCCTTAACGTAATTGTTTGTGTACGAACTTGCTCTTAAGGTTCCTTCAAACAGGCGCGACACTCGACGCGAATCGCACGCGACAAAAAGTCACCGCTCGTCGCGAGACACGCGGGGCCTTTGTATCGCGTCGCGTGTCGCGCCTGTTTGTAGGAGCCATTAAGCGCCGACACCCTCGCCCGCGACCTCGCGGCCCACCAGCCAACAGTAGCCGAAGGATTGCGAGTCCATACGCCACGCTCGCGACCCGCTCATAAAAGTTTTCATTGTTTTTATATTTATCTGTTTGTGCCCCTTGTGCATACACTATGTTTTACAATTATTATATATATACTTTTTACTGTTAAAAGTGTGTTCCAATCATTTAAATATACCAAACAAACACCCTGAGAGAAAAGCTTTCTTACAGTAGTGAAGTTGCGTCAAACTGCCCTTACAGAAATGGACACTTCTGATAGCTTAAGCTTAGCTAATCAAGCTTAACGGTTTGGCCCATCTATTTCACTAGTGGCTCTGTGAGCTGTAGACCTCGCGACTCTGTCTTTGCATAGCTTAAAACTGAATTCATTTTCACCGCGCACCTTAAAACAAAAAAACTAAATCAAAGTCGGTTCATCCGTTCGGAAGCTACGGTGCCACAGACACACACACACACACGTCAAACTTATATCACCCCATCGTTTTTGCGTCGGGGGTTAAAAATCATTAAAACAAAAAGCGGCCGCAAAGAGCGCGAAATGGCTGAAATATGTTTTTGTTTTCTTCTAACCTCCATATCTCCACGATTAAAAAAAAACGAAAAACTGAATCGACAAAACAATCCATATAATTATCGAACCGGCACCCTAATTACATAACACACTATCTATCACAATCTGAATCATTTTGAAGCCTATTGCTAATCCATTGCTCCATATGTTCGAAAAATGTGTCTGCTCAACAACGTAAATAGTCTGACGTAAATAACGCAATGAATGTTTTTGAACCGTCAAAATGAAACCCATTCCTACTGTTAGTGTGTTACGTAATTACCCCGCAGCTCACAAAATTTCACGAGGATCATTTATTGGCAGCGCCGGCCACCGGAAGTCCGTAGCACGCGTATTAGAGCCGCACCGGCCATGGCGGCATCGGCACCGGTCGCGCGGGAAGAGCGGTGTCGCCATCTTTAGATCGATGCAGATTAACCGATTAGTTAAAAGGCCGAGCGCGCCTTTTTCAAGCAGATTTTTGTATCAACGTTCGGAGTAGGCAAATCTATTTTATTTAACGTGTATTAACGTGTATTTGTTTATCTTTTAAAATAAACCATTTGTAGTTCGATTTCGGCGTTTACTTTCTCGTTAACACAGTTGAGAAATGCGACACGGAGAAGAGAACAGCCGGAAATTTGTACATACTAGAGCATTTTTGCCCAAGCTGAAACGGAGACGCTTCGCGCTCGCTCGGACAAAAACAAGGTTTTGTATACAATGCTCTTCTTTGGTGAAGCTGAAGTTCATCAATCATAAGTAATCATCATCAATATAATTATCATTAGTGGCAATTTCGTTGAAACCCATTTTTCGATGTCCAAGCAAATCACGGTCCATTCCAAGGTTGCCTGAAAGAGATCGCAGAAAGCGATAAGGCCGTCTGCTGTATATTTTGTAGTTTCTTACTTATTTTTTGTTACGTATTTTTGTGGTGTACAATAAAGTATATAAATAAATAAATAAACCTCACAAATTTTTACGAAAAAAAAACCTTTTTTAAAACAACATTGAAGAAAACTCATAAGGTAATTAAAAACTTCATACAAAGCCAATAACAAAAACAACGAAATAAAAACAAAAACCCGTCACAATGACGTGACATAACCAACCCTTTTGTCAAAACAAAATAATTCAATAGAAAAAGTTCTCAAAGCATTCCAACATGAATATTCCCGAAATAAAATCGTATGAAGAACAGGCCATTGACACCGTGGTGTCTGTGATAAACCAGGCGAAGGAAAAGCTAGGGATGCGAATGACTCTCAAGCAACTTGCGAGTGAGTACGGCACCACGGTTCGAGCACTGCTGCAATCTCTAGAAAAACGCTTATGTTGCATCTCTGCTGATACAAAACACACGGTACTATCACTTTCTCAGCTTATATGGTTTTCTCGCGCTGGAATAGGCGTAGGTTATGTACTTTCAAAGTTGATCTAAATCGGGTTGTATTTTCTGTACATGTCAAACGCTAATGCTGTTTCAGGAGTATTGCTCGTAGTATTGCAAACTCGATTTCCAACCTTAACTAACTTTTCAAGTATCTCAATTATCATCGTTCTGCCCTTACTCCAATTTATTTGAGATCAGCACAACATGTCTTTTTCTTTCATACTTCTCTTTTAGTTGTCATCTCGGCAGTCATCCCCCTTTCTAGCCATATCATCTTTCACACAGTCTATCCATCATTTCTTTGGTCTTCCTCTACTCTTAAGCCATCGTAGCTTACATTCATACTCAAAACTTTTCTCACGACATTCTCCTCATTCGTCCTCATCACATGCCCATACCATGACAACCGTTTTCGCACAAGCATCTCAATATTGAAGTCATAAGTTAATCAGGGACCAAGTTTGAACCTGGTTTGTATTGGTATAAAAAAAAACTAAAATTTCGCTTGGGCCACATTAATGCTTGTTTTCTCTCAATTGCTACACTTCCACACATTTTCCAATGCGATGTGAGAATCTAAATTGTTTCGCCAAGTCTGACTGATTCTTCATATCTGACTAGTTTCCCCAGATCTAGCCATCTAATCGAACTTTTCTCTCGGGAAATTCTCAGTTGCAGCGTGGGGACGGAATTTGCGCACAATCATTTTCTCCTGACTCATGGGAACTCCATCAACCGTCTGTGAAGAGCTTTGGCTGCATGACAGCACCGAAATCTGTACCTCCCCTTTTCGGGACTAGAGGCATGACGGTTACGTATGTATCATATTTTATATGTTCAATAATATACTCTCACGTTTTGTCAGGTGTTCAAGTCTATGAATCTTTTGATTTCAGTTACCAATCACATTGCGTACACGTTCAAATTGACTTTTCTTCAGACAAACTTTTCACGAAATGATGGTGGTTGCACAAATATAACGTTACCGCTGTATGACATCGCGGTGTCCCGCATTACAATTACAAGGCATCCCAAACAAGTAAGTCGCTGTTGTTGTTAGATCCTCGGCACTCACTCACAACCTCCCACAAATTCTGTGCCCCAAAAACATCGACCTAATTGATAAGAAGGAACTTTTCACTGCTATGCAGCTCTTCCTAATTCTCCTATTTACCCGTAAGGATTGGTAGTTCTAGTTGAATCCAATAGAAAGGTGTTACAGAGCTTCTCAACGTACGCTTAGTGCAGACGTCACGCAAACTTACTCGAACGTCATAACGCATGACGCGCATACGGCCAACCATGCGGTTTTATGATATCTATTAATAGGCAGCACCATATCGACAGTGGAAAGATAAAATGGCTAAAGCACCAACACCTGAAATCTAGGAATGAATTTTAAAGTTTAAGGCGGAACCTTCAGGGTAGCCCGCGAAATTCAAATTTTCTTACGTTTTTTTGCAATTTGCAGGTCACTGTCAGGTTATATTTTGATTAAAATATGATTCCCGATCGTAACAAATAAGGCTTTACAGAATTATAATCATTAGAATCAGCAATACATCGCTATAAGTTCATATTACTGTATTGAACGACTATTTCATGAAATCATGACTATTGACGCCAACTCTAATTTAAGGAGTTGTATTGCTGATTCTAATGATTATAATTCTGTAAAGCCATATTTGTTACGGTCGCAAATCATATTTTAATCAAAATACAACCTGACATTGACCTTCAAATTGCAAAAAACGTAAGAAAATTTGAATTTCACGGGCTACCCTTGCGCTTCCCCCTTAACTTTAAAATGTTTCCTGAGATTTCAGGTTTTGGCGCTTTATCTATTTTACCTTTCTACTGTCGAGATATGTACGGTATGAGAGTGTCACCTTCATGGGACTTTTGCGGTGTGCATGAAATGAGAGTGTTAGTTGCAAGTGACAAAAGCTTGTCAAAGCCTACCAATTTGTTCGCCACGATATGCGGCTGAACATGTTAGAACTTTTCTGTATCTTTATTATCTTGCATGCAATGTATCATATACACCATGGTTAAACAAAAAAAAAATCTTACTTACTTACTAATAACCAGTGCGAGACTAACCATACGCATGTGAAAGTACTAAATATTCCATCCCCATTACAACATTAAATAGAGTACCATCCTCATCACTTCATTTACATTTTAGTATCCTCTTTACTTTTAATCATTCTTGCTTTTGCTCATGTGCTTATCATATAAGATTATCAGCACTGTTATAATGTTTATCAAATTCCAGCTAGTCGCGACTTCGCGACCAATATCAAGCTGTCCCTGAAACCCATTCGACCGCCATACGCGATCACCAGTGAGAAGTTCATCAACAAGACGATTGAGCATGAGTGGAAGCTTGGGAAAACCTTCCAGTACTTCGTCAGGTACATGGGAGGATCTAGGGATGAAGTGTCTCAGTATTACTATTTCGAGGTAAGAACTTAATAATAACGTATCGACCCTGGGTGAAACTGATACAGCAGCGTCAAGATTGGCGCAATCAGAAAAAGGTGTAAGCAGTGAGTGCGGGCTGTGCATGATGAAGAGAACTTATTTTATCGGTCCGGAGGCTTAAGATATTTTTTGAGCATCAGGTTGCGTAACGAATTTATAAGCTTTCAAAAATAGTTTGAAAGATCACCAACAGACAGTTAAAAAGCATGAAACGAACGTCTTCTTCTGTACGGCTTGACAACCTGGCTTTTGCTCGGCAGACGTATAGTCACAGGCTGGCATAAAATTCTGTAAGCTTCAATTTCTCTTTTGAAAATCCAGTGTATCAAATATCTGACGGGATCGCGGATTGTTCGAAAGAATTACCGTGGCACTGCCGCACAGGCAACTGAAGGAACACGAGTGGGTTTTAGTCAGTAAGAGTCTGACACAACCGTCCGCTCCGCCCAGAGCGGGAGAGGTCATTTGATGATTTCCCACCCAAACAAAAAAAGTGTATCAAATATCGAAAACCTCAGTTTTATAGCAATGTTCAAGTTTATTCTATGACCTACCTACCATTTTGAGAAGAATTTATAGATCGATTTGCATTGCAGGCTATCTTTAGCCAGCCGACAGTCGCGTACCCCATACCCCAGGCTACAGTATCAGTCTTCTTCACGCTTCAAGACAAGCACATTGACCGCCCAGAAGACCGAGGTGTGCCGTTGGTAAGTCGAACAATAAGTGTTAGAGTGGAACCAGACTGCGTTTGATGACATCGCCTCGAAATATACACACATTTTTATCATGAGCAAAGAATAAAGATTATTAGGCACCTGCCCCACCGTCAATGAGGAAGCGACTATCAACGATTTTCTCGCTCAAGAAACGTACAAAAGATTGTAGGTCTCGTGTGAGTAAAAGGGGTTCATATATTAACAGTTGATTGACTGTCTATTCACACCGCCGGCGAGTACTCGTTTGTCGCAGCAACAAAAACTATCAAAGAGAATATTCCCTCAGCGACGCTCGTTTGGCGGGCAGAACATACGCTGAGAGACTCGCGTTTAGTACATACGCATACCAGCGAGTAATCGCTCGTCGCCAATCGCCTCGTACTGCCTGCTCTTTTTTCGCCAACTCGTTTTTAGTTAGCTCTACTCGCATCTCGTTAATCGCCGGCGGTGGGACAGGTGTCTTACTAGGTAGGTCTCAAATTATGTCACAGTGTCTTCATTTGGCCGCGGTCTAGTTGCACTCTTAGTGCAGTAAAAGTTGAGCTCTTTGTAAAAAAAATATTCAGAGATGTAGGTACTGTAGAGATTATGCCTATTTGGTGCTTAAAGATAAGACCGCCCATTGTGTCACCCTATGTAAAATTTCTACATTTATATCTGTAATTTTTATGATGTACATAATAAAGAGTATTCTATTTTATTCTAAATGTAACCTTTATGAATACGTTGAAAAGTAGATGGCTGAATAACGAGACAAACATTAATTTACCGAATGCATACAATCCAAATCTCTTCAAAGTGAGAGTGAACTGGCTTCCTCTGGGTAAGCTCACTCCATCTTCGACTTTGTGTCTATCATTCTATCATCTTTGACCTAAACTAGAGTCAAGAGCAAAATTTCCCAAAAATATATATACGAGCTCGTATATATAGCAGAGAAAATGGTAGGCGTCAGATTTTGGCTGACAAGCCAAAATCTGACAAGGAAAATATTTAAAAATGTATTAAAGTAGAATGATTTCTAGGAACAATTATTGAACTTATTCGTCAAATTGTATTTAATTTACCCGTCCCAGTACTGTGAGCATGTAAATCGTTTACAGTACTATGGCATATCTATTTCTGCCGCAGTAGAGTTGCTGTGCTTCAGTCAGAATTGAATGGCTGTGGGTGTAATTGCCAGTGCAATGCACGTAAGATATTGCAGTCGTGGCTCTGGGACGGCAATGCAGCTGCTATTCCCCTGGTATTGTAGATGTCCGTAGGCGACCATCAATTGAAACGGTCAACCAGATTATTCTAAACTAACTTTGCCCCGCGGTTTCACCCGGATAAGTCTCGATCCCGTGGGAATATCGGGATAAAAATATCGTATATCCTAATTCGGGTCATGGTCTATCCATGTGCCAAATTTCATTTAAATCCGTTCAGCCGTTTTAGCGTGAAAGTGTAACATACAAACATAGAAAAAATCAAACCTTTTCTCTTTATATGTATTATTAGTTTAGACAAAATTAAACGGTATTCGTTATTACTTTATTACTATTTTCCAGTCAGTAACCTATTTAAAAGCTTATTTGGTAACATAGTCCAATTTACTTTTAATACTAAAATGATATTTAACCGTGCTACTGGGGGCGCTGACTTTTAGAAAACCTTGTGGGGGTGCTCATTCTCATGCTCAACTTGGGGTTTTTTTATAGCCTGCTTAATCCCTAAAATCGCATCTAAATCCGTCCAGTAAAACTCATGTTAAGTGAACAGACAGGCACCCTCTTAACCCTTAATAACTTACTAATTATAGGGATCGAAGAAAGTCTACGATGCAAGAGCGAGCGAAGCGAGCTCAACAATATTAGAACCCAGGTTTAAAAGGTTATACCTTATTACGTGACGTGATTTTAAAGAGAGATCGAACAAAGCAGATTAACTGATCAGTTTTGATGTCTTCACTCATGGGTGCTCCGCCCCCACAATTTACCTCTCGTGAGTGCTGGAGCACCCGAGCACCCACTATACTACACTAATTTCTGCCTACAATGACGTATTGAAGTGGACGTACAAAAATATGACAATTAAACCACATTATGGAACATGTACTCATTGTCCAAAACCCAGCCTGTGCACTGTGGTTTGATTAATCATGGAGTTAGTACTCGTAATGTATTCGATAAGGTTAGGTGTAGAGAGACTACGTTAGGTACGGTCACCAAATGTGATAAGTAACCAGGGTCGTCAGATATAGTTGAAGTTTAGTAAGAAACCGATGGATGTTTTCGAATGAAATTTAATCTGATAAATGACCTATTTGTTTTCTGTTAATTCAACTAAATATACGAAAACATTCATCGGTTTCTTACTAAACTTCAACTATATTGACGACCCTGGTTACTTATCTCTTTTGGCGACTGTACCTATTTAGAACAAATAATCCCAGAATCTTAGTTACTTTCATGTAAGTGCATTTATGGGAATTATCATTGAGTTGTGGTCTCATAATAGCTACTTAATAATATAAAACACATCTACATATCTATAGGTAAGTATACTTACTTATAATAAAGCTGAACGAGTTTGTCTGTTTGAACGCGCTAATCTCTGGATCTACCAGTCGGATTTGAAAAAAGATTTTTGCCTTTGAAAGCTCAATTCTTGAGGAAGGCTATAGGCATTTAACATCACGCTACGACCCTTAGGAGCCGAGCAAAAATAATATATTTGCAGAAAGAACGCTAAGCGAACATTAAGTAATAGCGCGGGCGGGCGATGGGATGCGAAACGGTGGGTCGGGGGCCGAAATTTTACGCGCGAACAGGCGCGACGTGACAGCGCGACACAAATGCACCGCTCGTCGCGCGACACGCGGTGCCTTTGAGTCATCTGTCGCGTCGCGCCTGTTTGCGGGGAGCCTTAATGATGTCGTGAGAAAAAACTAGTAATTTATAAAAGGCGCGAACGAATTGGCTGGGACAAAGTACCTGCATAATGTTTGCAGCACTCCTCAAAAGCACAAGGGCTTTGCTCGCGGCTACACCCGCGTGGGGGTCGGAAATTAGCCCACGGGAACGTACTATAGAGGTATGAGGAACAGGGTGTAAAGTTCACTCATACTCTATAGAAAAGGGAGGATCCTCCGACCAGACGGGTGTTGTGTCTGGTGGGCAACTGCCCGACGATTGATGTCGGGATGTTGTATATATGCTAGTTGCGCGGTAAACTCTGCTTGCGCGATGCAGGATTTTGCGTGACGTCATTATGACGTGTAGCTCGCATGTGGCGATTGTAGATGCCGCTATCGGGATAAAAAGTATCATACATGTTAATCAAGGTTATAAACTATCTGTGTTTTAAATTCCATCCAAATCCGTTCAGTAGTTTTTGCGTGAAAGAGTAACAAACATCCATCTATCCATCCATCCTCACAAACTTTCACATTTATAATACTAGCTTTTGCCCGCGGCTTTGCCCGCGTGGGTATCGGAAATTATCCCACGGGAACGTGCTATCGGGATAAAAAGTATCCTACATGTTAATCTAGGTTATAAACTATCTACGTTCCAAATTCCATCCAAATCCGTTCAGTAGTTTTTACGTGAAACAGTAACAAACATACATCCATCCATCCATCCATCCATCCTCACAAACATTCACATTTATAATATTAGTAGGATACATGTAAAACATTTTAAAAGAGTAACGGTGGAGTTTCTTGCTCATTCTCCCCCATACGAAACTACCTTTTGGAAGGGGCAACTAGAATCAATTCTATTTTTTTGTAAATTTTGACGTTCAAAAATGCCTTATATGTGCCTATTTGAAATAAATTACTTGACTTTGACTTTGATAGGATAGGATAGGAAGTAGGATAGTTGCTAAACGCACAGACTTCTTCAGGTTTTGCCGACTGACATGATCGATAGGGAGCGGTCAGTTTTATCACTATTGTAATAGAAGCCCAAGCCTTTAGTAGAATGGTAGGTAATCTTAGTAAGTGGAGCGCTGTCATAATGTTATTTGGGCCATACCAACGCATCATGTCCTACGTGACACAAGCGTCTTAATAAATTTTAATAAAATATACATCTTACCCAAAACTAAAACAATAAATTCGTCTAGAGCGACGTAACAACGCGCAGTGGCGTAACGCCAGCGAATAATATAAGTAAGTAAATACTTGCTAAAATTAATAATAATAAAACCGGTGGCTGACTTTACGAAATTGAAATAATTTCGAAATCTATTCACGATACGTAGGAATCGTGAATAGATTAATTTATATCTAGCTTTTGCCCGCGGCTTCGCTCGCGTTAAAATAGACTTTGACTATCAATTCGGGTTATAATTCAATCATGATTCGAAAGATACGTGGCTCCATCTATTATCATAAGAACGTTATTGTTGTTTTCCTCGGGAACAGTAACTTTTTGCGGGATGAAATGTACTCTATGTCCGTTTCTGTATACCTGACAACGTATATGTAAAATTTCAGGATGATCGGTTCAGTGGTTTAGGCGTGAAAAGGTAACAAACAAACAAACTTACTTTCGCATTTATAATATTAGTTAGGAAGTTAGGATTAGGATAGGATATAATATATATAATATAACATATATATATATATATATATATATATATATCTATATCATATATAAATATATAAATAAGTTAGGATTAGGATAGGACGTTATCAGAATCGGGTCAGTTACTTGATTGCCAAGTCTCCTTTGATTTACATCATGTTACAGCTAAGATATTTTTAAATTTATTTTTAAATTAGCCCAGCGTTAACGGCCCCGATTTAAGGCTCCTACAGACAGGCGCGACGCGACAGCGCGACACAAAGGCGCCGCTCGTCGCCCGACGAGCGGTGCCTTTGTGTCGCGTTGCGTGTCCCGCCTATTTGAAGAAGCCTTTCTGAGTTGTAGGTCGTAGGTTCGAACCCAGACAGGCGCATTACTTTGTGTAAATAATTTCATCACCACAGCTCTCAAAACGGTGAAGGAAAACGTCGTGAGGAAACCGGCATGTCCTAAAACCAAATTCGAAGACAATGTGATATTTACCAACCCGGACTGGGTCCTCGTGGTGGATTACGATCCACTCCCTCTCTCAGAGAGGAGGCCTGTGTTCCAGCAGTGGGAATATTATAGGCTTATTATATTATGCTAAGAACCTGCAGGTCAACTGTAAAATGATTTAAGGCTCGTGTTTATAGTCACGTAATTGTTTTATAATAGGTATACATTAATAAAACATGCGTAAGTATTTAATTGGCATAGGTTTAGGTAATATGTTCAGATTTTCCCTAATTGCGTGTTTAATTACCTAATACAAATATTATTGAGAATTTGAGAAACATATTCGTACCTACCTTATGACGTATTTACGAGTATTTTATGTAAATAATGTAACATTTTCAAATTTCACTTTATTTATTCTCGAATGGAAACGACTTAAGGCTCCTACAAACAGGCGCGAAACGCGACGCGACACAAAGGCACCGCTTGTCGCGCGACAAGCAATGCCTTTCTATCGCGTGCAATTCGCGTCGCGTGTCGCGCCTGTTTGAAGAAGCCTTTACACCAATTACACCAACCTTGTGTACAATTCTTCATTTACAAGCCATATGCCCGATGGGATTTCCGGTCGGCAAAAATGAAGAACTTCCATACAAACTTGTATCCTTTATTCATTTAGACCCTCAGGCGGTGAATTTACAAAAATCCTTCCTCGGTGCTCACCTTTGTTATATACAAAAAACTGTTCTGCATTGTATGCTTTAGACCCGCGGTTTAGGGTGCGCATTGTCGGTCAGTGAATGAATGAATGAAGGAATGAATGAAGGAATGAATGAATGAATTAATGAATTTTATTAAGTAGACAAGCCGAGTGCCCGATGGGATATCCCATCAGAATCTTCTCAGGAACCTTAGGATGAGTTTCCAAAAAACGATGATACAACTAACTTTAACTTATCCACACAAGTCTAAGTACAGTCGCCAGCAGCTCAAGCTACACGAAACTGTCAAATTTGTCCAAACGATTTTAATCCTTAAAATGTTGATGGTTAAGTTCAAAATCGAATGAGAATATCTGACAGTTTGTGATAACTTGATGTGCTGGCGACTGTACCAACTGCCACGTTTCTAACTTCAAAAATGACGAAATTCCATATAAACTTTCATCCCCAATTTAACCCCTTTTGGGGTGGAACTTAGAATATTCCTTCCTTAGTCCTCATATTCGTTAGATAAAGTACTCTTGTGCAAAATTACATGTTTCTAGAACCAGCTGTTTAGGCTGTGCGTTGTGTGTCAGCGAATTTAGGATAAGTAGCCGTGCGCCCTACGGGATTCCCCATCGGCAAAATTAAGAATTTCCATACAAACTTCCATCCCCTAATTAACCCCACTAGGAAATGAATTTTCAAAAATCCTTCCTGACTGCTCTCCTTGATTAAATAAGGAATTCTTGTGCAAAATTGTATGCTTCTAACCAGCGCTGGGGCTCTGTCTCGCATAGGGTCGTAGCATTATGCTGAGCGATTGCCGTTTTGCGTGGATGTGACGTTCTTATACATTTTCCCTCAACTCGTTTCTTTTTTGTATTTTTGTGTTTTTCTCTGCATCAGCATGCGTAGCATGGCCATTATAGAAACGGAAGAAACGGAAGACAAAGTGACAGATTGTAGATAGATTTATTCGGCGCGATGTCAAAATTCAAGAAGAGAATGACTTTTTGTTAAGAAAGTGACTTGACTTCTCTTCGTAGAGTGGAGATAGAAGTGGTCATGCTACGCATGCTGGTCGTAGCATTATGCTGAGAGATTACCGTTTTGCATGGATGTGACGCATATTTTCCCCCAACCCGTTCTTTTTTTTGTATTTGTGTGTTTTCTCTGCGTCATGTTTACCGCAAATAAACGTATTTTCTTTCTTTGTTCATTTTGTATGTCAGTGAATAACGGGTGGCAGGGACATCGACGCGCAAACTTAAACCATGAATTCAGCACATGATTTAAGACCCCCAAGCGTAGACATTTTTCGCCGGATATCAAAAAAAAATATCTGCTATTTCATAGAAAAATGCCCTACGCGGTCAAAATGTAATGAAACAGCAATTTTTTTTTATTTAACCGACAAGAAACAATGCAGAGGGGTTAAGAATCATGTCTGAATCTGTATAGATTTTAATCAAATAAATTATTAAGTAGTTCCTTGCGTGGAGAACTGGTGACTAACGAACTGGCAATGGGCCACGCTCGCACATTCAACATCAGTTAGGGCACTGGTTTTCCATGGTTCTATAATATGTGTCATATTGGAAAAATCCAAAGCCAAATCTTAGGAATATATTTTACATTTAAGCAAAACTGTAAAAAAAATATACCTTGTAATTTTATGAATAAATATTATTATTATTTATTATTATTATTCCTTAAGAATATTTCTGGATACAAAGTCCTTTAATTGCAGCAGTGAAGTGACAGATCACCATCTCTGTACCATTTGACGTCTTCATATTGCTGATTAATTAACATTGCTCCTCCATAGACAGGAAAGAAATTCTTCCTGTATTGATAGTAGTCAAAGCAGTCATCAGCAGTAATTTCTGTGCGCATAGACCTACATTTGGGGTTTATTCATAAACGTTGCTTAAAGTTAAGTAATGATTAGCGACTGTTTAACAACGCATTTTGACGTTTAAACGTCATTTAACTTTAAGCAACGTTTATGAATAAACCCCTATATGTTTACGCCGAAATGGTACCAACCGCATTCATATTACTGCTAAGCAAGGAATTAAAATTTTGATGTAAAAGAGTGTCCATGGAGTTTCTTGCCCGTTCTTCTCCATAGGTACCTACTACGCTTTGGAATGGGCAACTAGCTTCATCTTTCTTACCGACCGACCCCTTGACAATTCAAAAGTGCCTGTAATTGGTTTATTTGAAATAAATGCTTTGAGTTTGAGTTGGGAAACAGCAGTAACTGAACTTCTCCTGCTTGCTCTTATCTCATGTTACTTGTAGACGAAAAATGTTACTTGTCAGCTGTCACGTTATCATTCACTTTCTTTTCATTCTTCACATCTCTCAGAATTCATTCATCTTCGTTTGGTATCCCTGTTTCTCTTCATCCATCAATTACTTTATTCAATCATCTTTTAATTATATGCGTTTTGTTCCTCCTCGTCTCTTGCCCATAGAAAGATAAACGACTGCAGTAACTAAAATACAGAGCTTTAAAGCGCTTTTTCCTTTCTCAGATGTGGTTCAGGATTGAAGGTCATCACACGGATCATGACATGCGGTATGTAGCGCTGCAAGCAGACTGGATTCTAGCCGTGCTTCAAATGAAGATCAAACTGTTCAGGAGGATTGAGTCAATTCGAATGTTTTAATATTTTCTTGTTTGTAGCAGCTGTTTCTTTTTATGATGCCACTGTGGTAGAAGAATTCAAATTGGAAGTGTGTATAACATAGAAGTAGATTTGGATTTAATATATAGAAACTTTAGAGATAGATTCAAATGAACACACTACATTTTAATATTTTTCATGCCGAAATCGGCCATTTCAAGCGATTATGAACTTTATTTTAAATATTTTTACCAAAAAATGTGCATAAGAATAAAAATATTCAGAGCCAATCTTTTAAATTCATAAATTCGAATATATTTTTTAAGTCTTGCAATGTATTACAGAAACTGTAGTTTACAACGTGAAAAAATTAAATAAAGTGATTAAATAAAGTAAAACTTAAACTTTTTTAAATTCTGTCTTCTAATTCCAATAACAGGAAAAATATTTAAAGGTAGGTAGGTACGGTCAACAAAAGTGATAAGTAACCAGGATCGCTGGATATAGTTGAAGTTTTTTTATGAAACTGATGGAGGTTTTCGAATAACATAAATTTTATTAATATAATACAAACAGTTAATTTATCAAATTTAATTAAATTCAAAAACATGCATCGGTTTCAAACTAAAATTCAACTGTATCCAACGACCCTGGTTACTTATCTCGTTTGGTGCCGGTACAGCGAATATTTTTACAACATAATTTTCATAAATCTTAATTGGTTAAAAACCAAGATAAAAATCCAAATACCTAAAGCACAAACTACTGAGATAAAATAAATAAACGTCCGTCGGGACAAAATAAATTACCTACCAAAGAATCTACAGATGCAATCAGCAAATTACAACATTTTGTGGTTTCCTATGAAATCGTGAGAGAATTTTCAACAAACTACAAATAAAACGAAGGCTTTTTTTTTGGGTGGTAAATCATCAAATGACCTCTCGCTCTGGGAGGAGCGGAAGGGCGTGTCAGACTCTGACTAAAACCCACCCGTATTCCTTCAGTTGCCTGTGCGCCAGGGCCACGGGAACTCTTTCGAACAATCCGCGACCCAGGCAGGCATCGGCCCTATCGGACCCTGTCAATGGTGCTGACATCTCTTTGAGGCGCGCGTGGAACACGACGATCACCAGACGGAGAGCTGCCCATTGCTCGCCGTCCGCAAGCCCGCGCCTACGATGGCCGGGAGTCAGCAAACGACTCCCGACGCCCAGGGTGTCTCCTCCTGCGTCGACTAGGGGCGTGAGGGCGCAACGATTGCTTCTCCCTCACGCGCTCAGCCTCCTCCTTTGCGAGCATTACTGCTTCGCAGAAAGAGGTGACCGCTTCCCATTCCTTCTCGCTCCATACCAAGGCCTGAACCAGGGCCGGACGCGAGAGATCGCCGCCGCCGATCGCCCGCGCCACCACGAAATAAAACAAAGGCTGTATTTATAACATAGGAAAATGTGGCAGGTGAGTCAGTCATTCATTGATAATGCCGGTTCTCAGAAGGACGTATGTTAATTTTGGATCGATGCTATTTCGCAATATATTGCATTCTTGAACGTGTAACCGGTTTTGAAGTGTCTGGAAGCGATGTGGTACCAATTCGAATCGTTTTAGTACGATACATTTCTCATGCATCGATCGTGTCGATTATTTCGTTCTGCAGCTTCCATTAGCGGTTTTTGTTGGTGAATAAGTTTGATATGGGTAAAAAAATTACTTTCTCCCTATGTTTAAATACTACATTACCAAATCTTTTATCTCATTTTATAGGTACATAACTAGTGACGTGCCCTTGCTTCGCAGGGGTGTTATGACACCACACTAACATGTTACAACTTGGTTACAACATCACGAGTTCAGTGCTTTATCTAAGTAATGTAAACCGTCCGGAATTAATTTTCTAAATGATGGTGACAACCGCATCAAAATCCATTGTGTAGTTGAGAACTAAGCGATCAAACTCACACAGACAGGCACGAAAAGTGACTTTGCTTTATACTATGTTTAGATACATACAGATATTTTCTAAACGATGACGGCGACGCTTCCATTGGTCTATTGTTATAAACATCACAACTTTTACTACTACTGCAAGTTTTATGGGCCATTTGATTTGATTATTGCAATAAAAAGGCAATCGGTGATATCCGGTCCTTCTCACCGGTCTGCGGGGTAATTACGTAAAACGCTAACAGTGAGGATTGGAGTGTCTTTCATTACGACAGTTCAACAACATTCATTACTTATGCCCACCCAAGCTGGGCAGACCTCCACCGTATGCTCCACCGTGTCCTCCGGTCGATACACTCAGTGATAACACCCGGGCGTTTCCTCCCGCCTTATCCGAAACAGGAACCTTCCGAAACAGCCATCTCCGGTGAGGACCTGCATTAGGCAAAAGGTGAGGACGCCGTGGCGTCTCTAAAGTCACTCCTCAAAGAGGGGACTTACCGCCACAATTGTGGTGTCCCCAGTACTGGGTTGCGACAGTCGCAGTCTCCATGCCGCCATGAGATCCCGCCGAAGCTCAATCTGCTGTGCCGCGATTTCTCGCGGCAGCGGAGTTACACCCCCCCGGTTCCAGTTACGGTCTCTGCATCACCCTAAGGTTGACTGGTAGAAAATGTCTCAGGCATTAAGTAAGCCTTTGTACAGTTTTATTTTTTAACTTGTGCATAAAGTTTTAATAAATAAATAAATATTACTATAGTCATCGCTATTGTTATCAGCGCGGAGGAGGTTATCACTGACCGTCCTCCTAAACTAGAGTCGATTATTATTGGTGTCACAAAGTTACAATACCTGAATACCATCAGGAAAAATATTCTTTAATCAGTGCCGTCCACAAATCACATTTTCAATAACTACCTCATATTGCAATAACCATAGTAATGTGAAGGTGTTAGTTAAAAAGTGATCATCGACCTTAACTCTACTTGCTACCTTGCTATCTGTCTTTCAATGATCATCATCACCAGCCTGTAGCAGTCCACTGCTGGCCATAGGCCTCTCCAATCACACGCTATTTAACTCGATCTTCGGCCACTCTCATCCAGCTGTCACCAAGTACACTGTGATTTTCTATCATTCCTGAAGATAGTCGCTCCAAAGTCGTATTTCAATCGTCCAAACGAAAAATCAACCCAAGTTATGTCACACCGTTTTGCAACTTAACTAACTTCTATTCCCACATTTCTAGGTATCGATCAGTTCATTGTTTCCTATGAATCATTCACCGGTGCTTGCGATCAAAGTCCTTGTGCTAGCGCTGCTGCTTTCACTTGGCAACACCGAGATTTATATGCAAATGGCAAGACTTGCACGCGACCATTAAAACTGTGTTGCTAGTTAACAAAACGTGTTTGAAGGATAAACAAAGTGATGTTAATGGGTTTACCTGCTTTCTCCTCATTTTGTTTTTTAATAACAATAGTTTAACAGTTACTATTGTTTCGTCTGGAGATTGTATTTTTGTTTGTAGTTGTATTCATTTGTAGTGAATCCATTCATAGATAAATCATCAAAATCTTCTCTACTTTCATCATTTCAAGGTGCCTGTAATTGGGAAAGTCATGTATTCCACAATTAAATTAGGTATTGCATTTTTCAGACTACAAAACAGTTTTGAATCTCATTAAGTACAAAGGAATTCTGAGACACTGTTACTGATTCTTTCAGTTCTACAGTGACTAAATCCAGAAAGATATTATAATGTAATCCTGAAAATCGTCGATTCTCGAGATTGAGATTATTCCGCTTATCCGGCAAAAATTGACACAAAAGAGCAGATTCTAATTAAGATAACAATTTAATTATTCAAAAGCAAAAAACCTCAATACCTAGATAGACTTTTATGATAAGACCGCCCATTCTGTCACCCCATGTAAAATTTTATATCTCTAATTAGGTAATTTTACAAAATCCTTCACCCACAAAAATCTATAACAGCTTCACAAAAAATCAAAACCGAAAGAAAAACGGTTTTGAAATACTTCATTCTCCGCGAACTGAACAGCTGGGAAACAATGCAAAAAGGTTTATCGCTGACCATCAAACTCCTGATAAAATAGACAAAATCTACCTGGCCACCGCACCGGCTTCGCGCCATAATGACCCAAACTGTCATTCAACCGCGCATGCGCGTAGCGTTCGCACGGCCGTCGTGTTTTGCCGCCATATTTGATTTAGTCGAAGTGTAAACACAACCGTTTTTGAATTAAAAAGTGTTTGTTGTGCAAAAAGTGATAATGGTGCGTACTTTTAAACTAGTGGGGTGCTTCAAAATGCCAAAACGTAGTACTAAAGTGGTACCTGAGTCGACTGGCGAGGGAATTTTCACAATCGACATGTCTTCTACCTCCACATTGGATGTTGTTGTAAGTTAATTGCAAAATAATGACCTATTAGGTGACTAAATTAAATTGTTGAATTCATGAACAGAAACGTCCGGTTTGTTATGACTTTTCGATAGTGTTGTGTCAACTATCAGCTGTTTGGATGTGACGTCATTTGAGTGTAACTTGATCGTAAGTTTATGATAGGTAATTTGGCTGCGCACCGTAGTTAAGTAATGAGGTTGTAATTATGATAAACTTTGTGTACCTACTGTAATATTGATACGAGTAATTGGTCACCAAATCATAATCAACCTATCTAAGTTAGGGTTTAACTTTGTTAACAAGAGATGTACCATAAGTAGGTACCTAATTCATTAATGCTTTTTCATGAAATTCTGTCTGGCAGCATAGATTATAGCTTCATAATTGAGGCCATGAGAGTCAGAGTGGCCTAACTGTCATTTTTTCAGTACTGTTTTTATTTCAGAAAAAACTGCTATGAACGGTAAGTCATAGTGCAACAGTGGCCTACAATATTTTTATTTTTTTATTGACTATTTAAATTAGTTACCTTAATTTATAAATTAGTTTAGTTAAAATTATTTGAAATCAGGGCTTCTGTTTTTTCCTTAGTACTGAAAACAATTGTTAAGTAGTTAGGCCACTCTGGCTCTCATAGCCTCAATTACCAGCACCTAGTTTGCGTCGGCTTCTAGAAGTTTAGCCTATCAAGACAACGCTAAAATCAAACACTTGCATCCTTACGACTTTGGTAATAAAATTTTCGAATCATGGGACTGTCACCTAGCCAGAAGGCACTACAGCACATATTTCACGAATGTTGGGGCATGACCAAATACGACGAAATTCCTGACATGGTGAGATGGTACGAGCTAGGTCTAGCCAGTGGGGTAATTACGTAACACACTAACAGTAGGAATGGGTTTCATTTTGACATTTCAACAACATCCATTGCGTTATTTACGTTGTTGAGCAGACAAATTTTTCGAAAATATGAAGCAATGGATTAGCAATAGGCTTCAAAATGATTCAGATTGCGGTAGATAGTGTGTTACGTAATTAGGGAGCTGGTGACTTGACAGGTGTTTATTTCACCTTTTATGCACGCACGTATCCAGTCAAACGTAGGTACTAGATATTTTTTTCCCTCATGTAATGCACCTACAATTTTGCGGGGTCCTTCACATCCTTAAGATTGAGTCCTAGTTTTATGATATATCATTAAACACTTATTTTATCGCACGACGCAAATTGCACATGTATCGTGCACCAGTAAAATATGTTGGAATTTAGCGGAATGCGGTCAGAGTAATAATAAAGGCTCCTTTAAACAGGCGCGACACGCGACGCGAATCGCACGCGACACAAAGGTACCGCTCGTCGGGCGACAGGCGGCGCCTTTATGTCGCACTGTCGCGTCGCGCCTATCTGCGGGAGCCTTAACGCGCGTGATTTTTTTCCTTACAAATTCAATAGAAACGCGCTTCCGCGTAGGGAATTTGCCTCTGTTTCCCGCGCCCCGTCGCGTGGCGCATTGTAGTGTGTGATCCAACTAAGGTCAAGTATAGGAATTTCCCGAACCACTACAACAATCACACAAATCAATCAAAATAATCAATAATCAATCATAATCTGCAATACGTTTGAGAGAGTATAAAGGCCAGACAAGATTTTAAACAAATCTGTTTATTTCAAGGAAACTGGAATAACATTTAATTCATAGACTGGTTTCTAATCTGCAATTTCCTTTCTCATTTACAACGAAATGTTTCTCTTTTCATAACTATTTAGATTTATTTTCAGCTTCAACTACGTATTAGCATTTGCTATTCAGTTGCAAGAGAAAGTTGCAATTGTATAATGAAGGCCAAAACCACTATTGTAAATAAGTAATGTTCAATGTGTTTGAAGCCTTAAAGGCGTTGGCAATATTTATCGTCCATTTTATTCTTATTTACAGAGAACTTATTAGGTCTACCACGGGCTCTGCAACTCATGGAAGACCTAATGGAACTAATACTAACAAGCCATAAGAAAATAATAACAATTTCTATTAACTTCCTACTCCAAAAAAATCACCAGAATGAACAATAATTCATCTTTGTCTAAGCCGCGAAATAGCAGAGGTCATCTGAAAAAGGCACCTGTGTCTATATCGCCAGCAGAGTATGGAGCTCGAGTCGGCTCGGCAAACTGTTCTAATCTCACATATACATATATTACGAACTAACCAAAAAAAGTCGTGGTGCTGATAAAACAGTCAACGTAATATTTGGACCTATCAAAGATCAAATTCAAAATATAAGGGAGACTAGTATCTTTCAACAGCTGAGCCCAATCATTTGCATTTCAAATATAAGCGATAGAATTTTAAAAAAAATGTACTCGGACAAGTAAATGTGGGCACAGGTGGGAACATTATGCTAATTAAATTCGTATAAAGAAAGAAAAGAAAAGAAAGAAAATACATTTATTACACTTCAATCCTTCCTACATGCGTCATTGAGATAGTGATCAGTTGCATATTAACTAGATATTTACCTAACTTTCTGTCTCTCGTTTAGAACTGAAGCTATGCGCTAAAATTCATTTTAACGATCCCAGTTAACTACAGTAATTTGCCTTTGGCTATTACTAATCGGGTTTTACGATTTGCCTCTAAACTACATTGCAATTAGAGCCTTCACTTAAAATGTTATTTTATGATCTAAACTGGTCTCCTATTGTGATATGGTCTAGTAGTTTGCTTCGGTTGTCTTTCTTTGGCTCATAAAAAGTGGCCTGTTCTAGATTTTTGTCATTAGTGTTAATTTGTTTTTCATAAGGTAATCAATCAATGAATCATCTTAATTTATGACAGTTTACTGCTGGACATTTAGGCCTCTCCCAAATTGCACCACAATACCCGGTCTTCCGCCTTTCAAATCCAGTCAGTCTCAGCCACGAATTTCCAAGTTAACAACGGATAATGACATAATATTATTTTATATAAGATATTTAATTTTGTTTGAGCTAATTGCCGCATCATCTAGTTCAAGTAGAATATAAGGAAATGGGTCATTATCCTTTTGTTTAATTTCTTCATCATCCAAAATCAAAACCGTATGTTATTCGTCCATATTATCAAAATTCTCATTCACAGAACTATCTTCTTTAATATTAGTGTTTACTACAACCTAAATATAGAGCTTTATCTTTTGAAGACGTGTCTCGCAAGTTTCGCGTTAATTTATAATAACAATACAAATCCCATTTGTGTGACAGAGTTATTGAGTACGCTGATAACATGCGAACTTATGTAGCACTAATTGATTCGGTTGGTGCAAAATATATACACTGAGATCTAATATATCATGCAACTGAATATATTATTTGCCTGTATGCTTGCCGTTTTGTCTGGGCTATGAATAAGACCACTGTTCTACTTTAAGCAAGAAGCATTATTGTGTCCCCGAATGCGTATGCTTTCGCTTTATCTAGGAGGACATTTTTTTTTTGTTTCTAACTAACCTCATTCTTCGCGTGCGTGGATATTTACTGTTCTTACACAGTATGTCCGGTTGAAATTTTCAACCAGCTTATGAGTCTTACCATTTACCAACCCTATATAAAGATATGTCTGATTGGAAAAGACTAAAAACGTAATTGTATTAACGTTGGATACTCCCTCACCGATAAGATTCATTGACGTGTAAAAGTGTTTGTACAAACCTACTTACAGAAATAAAATCATTTATCATTTATCATTTATAAGAAACTTCAGAATGACGAAACTTAGAGAATTAGTTTCAGAATTAACAGTCACCCAGAAGCAATTGATGTTCTAGGCGTTACATATATCGTTGGTGAAAGACATAAAGACGCAGGAGAAGATAAGATAACACAACGAACATGGGACTTAAAGATAACTGGGGAAATGTGGGTGTACTATAGGTCTACCAGCCCAACCATCGGGAAAACAAGGCTGTGATGTTTTGTTATAAAGACCCAATCAAGAAGTGTGAACTTTGTTTGATTTTATTGATACTAGAGCTTCATGTTCCATTATGTTTTTCTTAGTCTATTTCAATCTTAGAGCAAGTGAGGGTGAAAGCAACGTTTATGTTCTTAGGAAATGAGCTGTCGTTGGTAATGAGCTGTTGTGATCGATACGTTCATTGTAATATGTGATTATTGCACACTGCTGTAGGTGGTGATAAGTCTGTACTGAGTAGTGTTGACCTTGATAAGACTATAGTTTAAGTCTACGAAGTCTGCAGAACAAGAACCTGCTATAAATTACTACTGCTATCTTAGTAAACTTAAAGCGGAAGATATGTTGTTTGATCACAGCGCGCGGTTCTACTGAACCAAGTCCAATGGACACAGTCGCACTTAGTCACACGCGGACCATCGTCTAAACAGCGCATTTCGATACAGATCAATAATTTAGTTTGTGTATATAAATACGCATCAAAATGCCTTCTTGTGTATGTAATGTAATTAGTGTTCTAATCACTCAATAAAGAAAAATAAGACACAGAATTATTTTTCACGCGTATGTACAGCCAGAAAAGTTTATTTGTTGAAAATCATAATTTTTGTGAGAGCGAGATAGATAACACAAAACATGCGTGAGAGACAATGCCACGCATCACGCGACTCTCTAACGTTACTTCAATGTAATTTACAATCGTAATTCGGCGACTAACGCGGTTGCTCTCGCACTACTTTGTCGGTCCTATCTCTGTCCTTGTTTATCGGTAACTGTAAGTATGCAACTCTGATCACAGATGTGTGAGTTTCGCTGCATGTACTTGTTCACCGAGCCCAGGCCCTGCAGTCTCGACGAATATAACGACAAAAATCGGTCGTTAAGTCTAATCGAAGTCAAATTTCTTTAATAGATTTTCAACTTTCTGCTTTCGAAATAAAGTTGAAAATCTATTAAAGGAATTTGACAGCGATTGTCGCTGTCTAATGTCGAGACTGCCGGGCCAGGTTTAGTGATTGCGATGTTAGAGCGTACCGTATCTTCCACTTTTAAGTTTATCTAAGACGGCTATGAATGTTGTTGGTATGGCTACAGTATCTTCCGAACCCCAAATATCTGCGAAATGGTTTTAACTTAAAATATATTGGAATTGCCTTGGATTGTGAAGGTCAGAAACCCGTCGCTGCGTATGTTTACGCAGCAGCGCACTATAGCATATTTATCGGTCGATTTACTTGGATACGACATGTTTTTTAATATGGAAGTCGAATGTATTTCCAGCTCTAGCACAAGCTAGAGATGGAAACATATACACCAAACAAAGTCAAACTCAAATAATAAATTGCAATTAGGCACATTTATGGCACTTCTGATTCTTCTAAAATCCGTTTGCTTATACGATTATGACAATATACATAATATACTCTTAGAAGTTCATCGTTACAGTCCTACGACGCGCGACGGTTAGTGTTATTATAGGTCATCTGCATTTTATCGCCCTTTTATGGGCACATTCCTGTCCTCCCTGGGTAATTATCCATCACAGTTTTTTCTTATTCTGACACCGTCCAGGTGCAGTGCTATGATTTTTTCTCTTAAAACCTTCAGGTTCCATACTTTGCTATTATAAGGAGAATGAAATATAATCTTCGGTTATTAAAATTTTTAAAACAGTTTGCAGTCGTAATTCATTTTATCTTATCGTTTTTGTTTGTGGTGCACTTAACAGACAAATAGTGGACTGATGTAAGATTTATATAATGTGTAACATCTTGAAAAAAATGGTATACTGATATCGTAACAGAGAGAAATATTATTTTCTGAAAGAGACTTAGATTATTTTCAGAACCTGAAAAAAAATGGATATAAGGAACTGATATAAGGACTATGAGGGGTAGTGATATATCAAAATAGTGGTTTGCGTTATGTCTCGCAATGTTTCGTAAACAGCTTATAAAGGTATGAGGAACAGAGTGTAAACTTCACTCATGTTCTATGGAAAAGGGAGGGTCCTCCGACCAAACGGGTGTTGTGTCTGGTGGGCAACTGCCCGACGATTGATGTCGGGGCGTTGTATATATGCTAGTGGGATCCCTTCTTTTCGCATAATGTTCTTTATCCTAATATACTTCGGCATAACGATTTTGGCACAATTTGTTTTGGCATAATAATACTTCGGCATAATGTTTTTAGGCATACATTTTATATTGGCATAATCATCTTAAAGACTAATTTGTTTTGGCATAAATTTGATTCGCATAACGTTAGTAGGCCTAATGACTATTAGCATAATACTGTTGGTTAAAAATTTAATATGCTGTGCAACAAAAGTTAGTGACAGAACCGAATTGCTGCAAAACCGAGTCCACGTAGTCTTGTTTGTCCTACCCCTAGAGTGTAATTTAAAATCGCGTAGGCGCGTAGGGGCGAGGCGGCCCGCGGGCTGAGGAGCAGGCGGCTGCGAGCGAGCCGGCGCGGCTGAGGTTGGCCGGCAAAGCCGGCCAACAAGCCGAAGCTGCGGTGGTGAGCGCAAGCCGTCTGCGACGATTAGCATGCGTGGGGCTGCCGGAGGCCCGCAGCGCCGGAGCCGTGACAGAAACCCTGCCTGCTGCATGCTGCATGCTTGCTTGCATGCTGCATGCTTGCTTGTTTGCTGCATGCTTGCTTGCATGCTTGCTTGAATGCTTGCTTGCATGCTTGCTTGCATGCTTGCTTGCATGCTTGCTTGCATGCTTGCTTGCATGCTGTATGCTTGCTTGCATGCTGTATGCTTGCTTGCTTCGAGCTTCCTACAGCGAAAAAAAAAACCCACAAAATTGTTCATAATAAAGTTATGCTTTAGAACTTTATGCTTAATAAATTTATGCTTTAGAATATTATGCTTAATCATTATTATGGTTAGAGAAATTATGCTTAAAAAAATTATGCGTAAGCTGTTATGCGTAATTATATTATGCGAAAATATAATTATGCCAAACAAAATTATGCTAAGTTATATTAGGTCTTAAAATTTTATGCAAATGGATAGGGAACCTATGCTAGTTGCGCGGTGTAAACTCTGCTTGCGCGATGCAGGATTTTGCGTGACGTCAGTGTGACGCATAGTTCGCATGTGCCGATGTAGATACCGCTACAAGCCTGTTTTGGCACTGTTGTGAGACCTTTTACTTCTTAATTACCAGACTTAATGTTTTGGCTTGTAATACCAGCTTGTAATTGTTCCACTGCAGAGAAAAGGGCTCGTCTTATCCAACAATAATATCAAAGAAGGGCCAAGGTTTTCCAATCTCTTCATGGAGACTGGTATCCGCCAGGTTACTGGTTCCCCTGACAAGTTACTGATGCAGGAAAACGATTGGAAATTAACTTATAGCTTAGTATCGCTAGTTCAAAAATAATGACGATGTCTATAGTCCAATCATAAATGCATTAGTAGAAAAAAAACGTTTATCACAAATTGCTTCGACCTTTGCATATTTTAAAATAAACCTGCCAAGTTAAAAATAGATTCGTCAGAATCCTCTTGTAAGGCCAACAGCTCTTTTAAAATAAGTCGAGTTAAACTTACCTGGGTGTTAAATGGTCTATTTTCTGTTGTTCTATGTTGGGGCTTATCTTGATAACGGTAAGGTTTAGATTAGCAGTATGGTTATCAAAGGCTTTGAAGGAAATTCCTCGAACGGTTGATGTTGGGAATTCCTTTGTGGATGTTTCATAGGTTGAGGTTATGAGGTACCTATATAAATTATTATAAGGTAGAAGCTTTGCGGTAGTACAGTGGTTATTTTAATAAGATTGTCACGTACAAGAATAAAAATAGTTGGATACGAAACGTACCCAAAGGCTCCCGCAAACATGCGCGGCGCGACTGTAGTAGAACAATATCTATGAAAATTTTATGGAAATTGTTCTACAAGAGTAGCGTCGCGCCTGTCTGAAGAAGCCTTAATTGATTCAGAGAATGACGTGTTTTCTATAGGAAAAAGTGTACAATAAACTACTGTTAAATAAGAACTGAGATTTTCTGAGCTTGTTAAAATTCTGCTCAGGTTTCAGTCAGCTGAGGCCAATCGTGAACACAGCAGGGTCTTTCCCATTTAGCGACACAGTCAGCAAAAAACCACATGATTGTGGAAGGTAAAATGTCAAGCAGTACAGTTGGAAGACGGAAATCAACAGGATGTATACATTAGGTAGCGTTTTTCTGATTGCCCAACATCATAAAGACAAGGAAAAAAGTTTTTTTTTCTGTACAAATCTGACGCACATTATAAAGTAAACATAAAAAACACGCACTAAAGGGAACCTTTAGTGCGTGTATTTTATGCAAACAAGCGCGACGCGACAGCGCGACGTGACTGTAGTAGAACAATTTCTATGAAAACTTCAGAGAGGCGCCACGACGTCCTCACCTTCCGCCTGACGCAGGTCCTCACCAGACATGGCTGTTTCGGGAGGTTCCTGTTTTGGATAAGGCGGGAGGAAACGCCCGGGTGTTACCATTGTGTGGATCGAACGGAGGACACGGTGGAGGTCTGCCCGGCTTGGGCACCGCTGTGTCTACGCGGCCGCGATCTCTCGCGTCCGATCCTGGTCCAGGACATGGTACGGAGTGAGAGGGTATGGGAAGCCGTCACCTTCTTCGGCGAAGCAGTAATGCTCGCGAAGGAGGAGGCGGACCGCGTGAGGGTGAGGCAATCGTTGCGCCCTCACGCCCCTAGTTGCCGCAGGAGGAGACACCCTGGGCGTCGGGAGTCGATAGCCAATTCCGGGCACCGTAGGCGCAGGCTTGCGGACGGCGAGCAATGTTATTTATTTATTTATTTAATGGACAGCTCGCCGTCCGGTAAGAACCAGGCCCGGGTCGATGGCGCATCATGTTCAACGCGCGCTACAAAGAGTTGTCAGCACCATTGACGGGGTCCGATAGAGCCGATGCCTGCCGGGGTCGCGGATTGTTCGAAAGAGTTACCGTGGCCCTGGCGCACAGGTAACTGAAGGAATACGGATGGGTTTTCGTCAGTAAGAGTCTGACACGCACGCCCTTGCGCTCCGCCCAGAGCGGGAGAAGCCATTTGATGTTTTGTCAACCAAAAATAAAAAAGGGACTTTCTTATAACCTGTTATAAATACCCAATTTCGTTTTGGTGTAAGGGGACCCATTTTGCGGGGGAGAGGGAGTGGTGGTTATAGACTAAGTAAAAAAATCCATTTCATACTTTAAAAAAAACTAACATAATATATTTATGAAAAAAAAAGACGAAAACAAACAACCATGAGCAATCGCACGTTTACAGATAACGGCTATTACTCAGGCACATAGCAGGTAGTCACAAAAAAGGTCCAGCAGGTAGAAATGAGCGATAACTCTCTAATTTACATAGTGTTGTAAATAAATATTTGATATACTCTCTTTCTCGTTATCGCTTATTTCTTCCTCTTCTGATGAATCATCAGCAGTATAGTCCTGCAGCTGCATGTTAATATTATAAGGAATTTGGACAGGATTTAAAGTAGGAGCCACAGAGTACATTTTATATAGGGAGAGTAGGGGCTTTTATTAACACTGCAGAAGGCAGACTACCTGTTTTTTTTTTTGGGAACCGCTCTTAGACTGTTTATTAAAGGATCAGATGTGATCAATAACATACTAAAGTAAATCTTTATTCGTGGTAATACGTGACCGCTTTCGAGTATTAATGTTCTCGACATTTTCTGCAATCCTTATTGCGAGCTTCCTGAGCTTCCTCAGAAAGCTGCCCAATTGGCAGCAGAGCAGATTGAATGACATGTGTACTGTGAACAAGAATTTTGTGTACAGTAGCAGGAATGTAATATCACGGATAAAGATTTATAATACAATTTATAATACAACTGTCTAGTATTTAGTGCCAAAGATTTAATTTTTTCGATGTTTATATCGTAACCAGAAGCTCATAGAGAGTCATATCTCTACCTGCAATATTAGCACTAAGCTCAGGATTCCCCAAAAATCTACGGGCGGTATTTCCATTATTTGTTTTTCCAAACCCTGGTTTCGGTTTATCTACAATTAAGCCCATTTCGGTTTTGAATCGGTTCAGAACGTTTCTTGAACGTTGCTTCATATTTTCCCTATCAGCTGGATCTCGTAGCTGCCATTTTTTAACATCGAGACTATAGCTTATATGAAGCAAAAAATCAAAACAACGAATCCATGCATGCAGTGTAGATAAACCAAAACCAAGGCTGTCCCTGTTCACTACATAATCCGTAGAGATATCATTCATAACTTTTGGGGTAGCTCCACAAATATAGCACTTTTGTGATGAACAAAGTTCAGTCACAGCATTGCACACTTTACCGTCAATCATCGTGAAAAGTAGTTTGTGGTTGACAGTTATATCTTTATGATCAACTTTACATAGTGTCGGCAACAATTGGTTTATTTCCTCCAGGACTTTATTCGTTTCTGCAACTGTAAAATCAGTAGTTTCCTTAGAGTATACACTTAATTGGTCGGTTGTTCTTAACTAGTTTTCTATAGACAGGACAGTTGCAATCGACTTCTGGAAGTCAATTGAGAGCGTCCGGTCTGCACGACTGACGAAACACGAAGTTTGCCGAGGGACATTAAGAAAATAGTTGTACTGTACCTGTGACCCTTAATGAGCGCAACGTCAGGTGCATTCAAATTCTTGGAATTGTAGGTTCGTGGGTTTTATCCATAAGAAAATTGATTTAAAAAAGCTTTAATTTTCTTTTTTTGAAAGAAGAAAGAATTTTCGGCATATTTGATAACGAATTTTGTTCAGCTAGCATGTACTAGACTAGACGAACCATAGTGCATCGATAGGATGGGATAGAAGTTATCACTATCAGTATCCTTGCTGAGAAAATGGAAATTACACTACTATTTACTATGATTATTAACCTAAACTGGCACTAATGCAATATAGTAACTAGTTTTTATAGCATTTATAAAAAATAAAAGTCCATGTTATTAAAGGCTCCCACAGACAGGCGCGACGCGACAGCTCTACACAAAGGCGCCGCTCGTCGCGCGACACGTGGTGCCTTTGTGTCGGGCGTCGGGTCGCGCCAGTGTGTACGAGCCTTAATACGCAAGTTATTACTAAAAGGAAACTGCTTGATATACTAAGCGATGATCCAGCAATTTGCTTACGCGCAGCAATCATGTTAACTTAAAGCCTAGATTATTACGGTTACTGGTTTGACCGGCGCTGGGCCGGCGCCAATGTTAGCGGTATCGGTGAGGTAATGATAGACTACGGGGTAAATAGTGCTTTGAAGTCGCCTCTTTGATCATGGGACAGAAAATGGATGAAGAGGCTGTAGCGGTATTTACATCGCCACATGCGAGCTACACGTCACACTGACGTCACGCAAAATCCTGCATCGCGCAAGCAGAATTTACCGCGCAACTAGCATATATACAACGTCCCGACATCAATCGTCGGGCAGTTGCCCACCAGACACGACACCCGTCTGGTCGGAGGATCCTCCCTTTTCTATGGAGGTTTGAGTGAACTTTACACCCTGTTCCTCATACCTCTATACTGGTGACCCAGAACATGAACGTCAGCGCAGCCTTCATGCATCAGCGTGACGTCATCATCAGTTCCTTCAAGCTTTCGAGCCGCGAGTCACACAGCCAGCCAGCACCCTTAACCTGAACTTAATTTTTTTAATTACGGGGCCGTGCACGATAGCAACTGATTTTGATCAATTTAGTTCATTGCTCGTGAGAAAGAAAACAATTATTTAGATAAAATTATTTGTGATTTGAAAAGTAGAGTTCATTGTTTTGCATGTGGTTGAAAGGGATTTTTCAAACAAATGTATTCCTGAAATTCAAGTATTCATGAAAAATCACTACTATTCGCAACAAGTTCTCCAAAAAATTACGCGAGGCTGACGTTTGATAATAATCGTTTTACTAGAACTTACAGATTTAAACATTAAAAAATATCTTCTACATCATTACCTATTTATGGTCTACTTGAACGTGACTGAACCAGTTTTTTCTACCTCGATACAAAATGTAGCAGAAAAATAATGTTGAAAAAAGAAAAACAATTTTTCGAAAAAAACCCAGTCTTTAATGTATTTTTTTCCTATTATTTAGCAAATCATTTCAAGAAACTTAAAAATCACACATTAATCTTCAGATATCCTTGAAATAAAATTCAAATTTCATTTTATCATAACATAAAATTAGCATTGTGCATTTTTGCATTGTAGTTTATTTTTCCTTATTATCATAATAAGGAAAAATAAACTACATTTTTAAGAGCACAAAACTGATGAAACTGTGCTGTGACTGGCACGAATCGTATAGCGCCACGAAAACTGTACTTTTATAATCACACAAACATAATGTTTCAATTATTTCAAACTTTCTCACAATTAGATAAGAAATTGACAAAAGACGGTTTTTTTGTTTGATCGTTCATAGTTAATACAGTCACCGACCCTTCGCTGTTGGTAAGTAATGTCAAAATGTAAAATATTACATAATTCAATATGGAAATAGTGGGAAACTTCCTACAGGATAAACACGATTTCCGTATGGACGTTTGTATGAAAGTACGTCAGACTACAATCACCCGTACGCACGTGCACGAAGAAACTATGCATGACATAAATAATTGTAATTCTATGGTTTATATAAACATAGGAAAAGCTACTACTGAAATATAGGAACAGCTGCTGAAGGAACTATGTTTTTTCACGGCGACAATTTTTTTTTTCCACAATGGATTGTTACGTTTTATTAATTGTTAGAAACTATGTAAAAACAGCCTTCCGCCTTTCCTAGGCAGTTTCTATTAGGATTCCTAAACAGACAAAGAGCAGCGGGGTAATTGCGTAATACACTAACAGTAGGAATAGCTTTCATTTTGACAGTTCAACAACATTCATTGCGTTATTTACGTTATTCAGCAGACATATTTTTCGAACATATGCAGCAATGGATCAGCAATAGGCTTCAAAATGATTCAGATTGTGATAGATAGTGTGTTGCGCAATTGGGGTGCTGGATTAAACATAAAAAACACGTGTGAATGTGATTATCACATAAAACTACAATGTTCAAGAGTTGCATCCAATCACAATTGGTTAAATAACACAACAAGCACAAAATACTATGCATTGGGTCATCGCTTCCTGTCATTCATTTCTAACACAAATGGGTTTGTTGTGTTTCGCTCGGTGGCTGCAGATATGTTTCACTAGAATAATTTCAAAGGTCATTTGAATAATTACGATACTAATGCATTATCTGACGTGGACAATGTTTTGTTAAATGAAACAGTTGATGTCCGTGAGTTGCATGTTCAAGGTTCAATTCGAGAGATAGATGAAGATATCTTTTAAAAATCTATTTGTAATTAGTAAGCTATAACTTCTACAAAAAATAAGCAATCTTAGCAAATGTTTACGAAGCGGTCGGTGACTCTAAATTTGAGCTCCCCAAATTAATACTATTATTTACTCAAAATGTCAGGGTTTCAACTTGCAACGACGAAGGAAAATTACCACAGAAAAGAGCCCCATAATTCAAGCCATAATTTACTTGAAATTCTGTGGTTCCGCTTGAGCGTAAAATTGCCGCCTTCAAGGTCGTTGACCGTTGGCTATGGAGGATCTTGAGGTATTGTGGTCCAACACATAACTGAAAAGGTAGATACAAAATTAAGTGACATTGCATTTGTCTTACCCGCATACTTACTTAATAACACATAAAAGTAGATACAATTTTGTAGGGTATTGCAGTACTTTCAATGCTGTATCGTTTTTGTCGATCTACCATTAAATATTGAGTCGCGCAAACTTACGGTCTCCATTGACACCTCACTACAAAGTCGTGAGTGATACCATATTGTCTATTACGACGTGCCGGTATCAATTTATAAACTTGGATATTAGAAAACGTGAATCCAAACGTTGAACACGAAAGAGACACCATAACCGTTGTAAGTAGAAATACTAATACTATGTTTCATATAACTGCAATCGTCCGCACTCACAAGACCCCCACTAAAAGAGCTGATTATAGTGAACTTGTGTCAAAGCGGGTGTTTAGTATCCCAACTCCGCCTGCGAAGTCCCTTTTGGCCAGACGGAGCCCAGCTTACTCTCACCTTCACACATTTAACAAGGTCTGCAAATCTTTGGACATCAAAGAATTGTTAACCGCTCGACTAAAAAGTGTACTAAAGAAATGGCTTCTGGAACTAACATACACCGAAACAGAATAATTTTCTAACAATTGTCGATAAGCCAAAGTGCCAGCAAACAACATTCCTCTCTCACACTTTCATCCTCACAGACTCTCACACAAACACTTAACTAGCCTTAAAAACCGACATATTTCTTTCTGCTCACTCGCACTCCGACCCCCAAGATACAAGCTCTGCTTAGTTTGGGGATCAACGGTGAAACCAAAAAATGGTGATGTACAAACTTAACTGTGTTAATGTAAAATTACTGTCTATCATCACCTTTTCTTTTAGCCAATAAAACATTTTGTATTTTTTTTTTTTGTTGTGTATTGAATACTCAATTCTTTATTGCATTCCATATGTATTACATAGATGGTCTAACAAAGTAAAAGATCAATATGGACCCTGTCGGGCACAGCAAAATTAGGAGAGAGGAAAAGGGCTAAGCTGCAATTCAAGCAATTAAATATTATTAAACATTATTAGATCAGTTTAATTGGGTGCATAGTTAGTATATATATTAGGTCTTTACCTATGAAATTGCCGTTCTGCAGTACTGGCCATTTCAAATCAAAATAATTTTTGTTTGGCTATGAATTCTAATTTCAAATTAATTTTATTTTAAAAACATGGATTTTTTTTTCTAAAAGTAGTCATTTCTTTATTGATTAGTGTTACATTTTCATCGCATTTCAATCTTTTTCGTCATCATGGATACGTTAAAAATTCGAGTAATTATGGAATATGAGTACCGTCGTGGCAGCAACGCGGCACAAGCGGCACGCAACATCAACGACGTTTACGGAGCTAACTCTACAAACCAACGCACCACCTGTTATTGGTTTGCTCCCTTCCGTTCTGGAAATTTCGACCTGAAAAATGAACCTCGCGGTCGTCCGAAGACTTTGGTCGACAATGACGAATTAAAGGCGATTGTGGAAGCTGATGATACACAATCTACGGCTGAATTAGCAGCAGCTTTCGACGTTAGCGTCAAAACAATATTGGTCCATTTGCGTCAAATTGGCAAGGTAAAAAAGCTTGACAAATGGGTGCCCCACGAACTCAATGATCGCCAGCGCGAAGTACGCGTCGAGACGTGCCTTGCACTGCTCAACAGACACACAAATGAAGGAATTTTGAACCGCATTGTTACCTGCGATGAAAAATGGATTCTGTTTGATAACCGTAAGCGCTCAGCAAGTTGGTTGGATCCTGGTTCAGCACCTAAACAATGCCCTAAACGAAAACTTACCCCTAGAAAAGTGATGGTCACTGTTTGGTGGTCTAGCGCCGGTGTGATTCATCACAGCTTCTTACCAAACGGGGTGAGCATTACTGCAGATGTGTACTGTGAAGAACTGAACACAATGATGGAGAAGCTGGCGCATCTCCAACCAGCATTGGTCAATCGCTCGTCTCCGCTGCTCCTGCACGACAACGCGCGACCTCATACTGCACAGCAGACGGTCTCCAAGTTGCAAGAACTGGGGTTGGAAGCTCTCCGTCATCCGCCCTACTCACCAGACCTTGCGCCTACAGACTACTACTTTTTCCAGAATTTGGATAACTTCTTGGCGGGAAAAAAATTTAATACCCGAGAGGCAGTACAAAATGCCTTTGAAGAATTTGTTGCCCCCCGTCCAGCTGATTTCTTTAAGAAGGGCATCAATAAACTGCCACTGCGATGGCAAAGATGCATTGATTGCATGGGTGATTACTTTGATTAATACAAATAAAAAATTCATGAAAAAAATTCGTTTAAATTTTTTCATACAAAACGGCAATTTCATAGGTAAAGACCTATTATATATATATGTATTGTAGGTTTATGTATAGAAGTGTATGTGTAGTGTTTAGGTACCTACTATTTAATTTATATACAAACTGCAATTATTATAAACATGCCATTGTATTTTGGTAAGTCATAGTTTAAACAAAGCGCTTTTCAATGTGGTTGTAGCATATATGGAAAACCCACTTTCTAGAATGTACTGTCTATCATACTTTTGGATGGCTTGGATTGAAAGAAAGTAAATATGTTTAATCTTTACTCTAGATCTTGATGAATTCGGCTGTCTGATGTTTGTGTTAAGGATTTACGATGTATAATAATTATGAATTTTATGCTGCTTATTCATTTGCGGTACTGCAAAACGGTAGGTAGTTAGTGGTAATTCCTCATTGTTAAATTCATAAAAATAAAGATTTTATGCATTTAACAATGAAGAATTACCACTCGTATTGATATAAAACAACAACCTTCGGCCTGCAACCTTACACATGCTTGACAATAACATGGCGCTTTTCCAAATCGTCATGAATCATTGGCATTATAACTAACTTGGCAAATAATCTTCTTCAAGTCAATGGCAAGCTAAACGGACTCGCCCCAGAATTCGACTACGTGTTTGGCGCCATCACTAGCGTCCATCAGTTCCCTGCAACGTGCAGCTGACAGGACACGCAGGACATGATATTAAATGTCCCTTCGTTTGTGGAACAGCACGACATTTACACTCCAAGGCGGAGTCGTCTATGAATATCCACCTGAACAGGTTTCCCTTGCTTTGGCCAACCTGAGTCCGGAGTCTGTTTAAAGATTTCCAGGTGGCAAATAATGATCAAGCTTCATTCATGAGAATTCCCCAATTTTGTTTAAGTTATATCGCCTAGTTGACGGTGTCACTACCCTGTGCCTCGGAAAGGACGTTAAGCCGTTGGTCTTGCGCCTTATCTCTCTCCGGTCGTGTTGGATTACCGTCCCATCCGGCTATGAGAGTGAAGGAAGAGTAAGTGCACCTGCGTCTGCGCGCTATGGGCGACATTTGGTCAGGGGACTATATCGCCTATCCATATGAGTCAGATATTTGCAATGGTATACTATAATGCCATGGTTTAATGAGCTCCATGAATGGCATCCTCATAATTTTCTTCCAAATACATTACTTTTCTGGGTTTGGTTTTGGATCTGTACTTTCTGCATCTACTGTTTTCCATTTAACCTTATTATCCCCACAGTGTATTTAGTCTAGTTCCTGGGATATCCCTGATCTTACCTTAAAAGCTCCCGCAAAAAGGCGCGACGCGACAGCGCGACGCGACCGCCCTCTTGTAGACCAATTTGCATGAAATTTTCATAAAAATTGTTCTACTAGAGTCGCGTCGCCTTATAGCGTCGCGCTTGTTTGTCTTTAATATCAGTAACCATCTGCATTCGGCAACAATCAAGTTCATTAACAACGTCACCACAAATCCTTACTTTAAAAGCATTTTCATTTAAAACATCTTCATTCATCACTCTTACATGGACATAAATCTTCATCAAAACACAAATAGTTTCCGAGTAAAAACCGTTCGTTTACGGAAATATCGTGTAAGGGGAGGGGGACTGATGTGTTTGAATGTGGTATGACATGAGTCATCGAAACTCGAGGCTCTTGTTGGTAGCGGGCTATGTTTAACCTGCGTAACACACTATTTATCAGAATCTGAATCATTTTGAAGCCTATTGCTAATCCATTGATTCATATGTTCGAAAAATTTGTATGCTCACCAACGTAAATAATGCATGCAATGAATGTTGTTGAACTGTCAAAATGAAACCCATTCCTACTGTTAGTGTGTTACGTAATTACCCTGCTGGCGTTATCATTCAACGTGTTTTGAATATTTGAAACATAGAATAAAAATATTGGCGCGATTTAAACGAGTTGAAGTTCACGATTTGGTTTTGACCGTATTGCTTATTTGATGGTACCAATCAACATTAAATATAACGATAAAATAACACTCTTTATTGTACTCTTTTTTGTATTCACAAATATGTAGATAAGCTTAGTAATAATGGGATCTTTCTCAATAACATCTCCATCATCGTCTTGATCATTGACATTGTATAGCTTGATATGTAGTCGTACGTACCCGTTAATATTCTCTTCAATCTTCCATATCTCATTTTCAAGCAGTATTTATAATTTAAGACTTGCCTCAAAAGTTAGCAAAAGGTAAATTTCAAGTGATGACAGGAATATGCTAACTTATAGATCCAATAAATAACTGCTAATATAGACTCGTGTCGTAGACAAATTGATAACAATCTAATTAACATACAATATACATTTGCAGAAGATTTTATCGGCAGATTTATTAAAACATGGTTTTGAACGGTACGGTTGGCGCAGTGGTTAAGCGATTGACTGCTGCGCTGCGTGTCGCGGCCTCGCGGGTTCGATTCCCGCACGGAACAAATATTTGTATGACCTACAAGTAGTTGTTCCGGGTCTTGCTGTTTGTGTATGTGAGTTTTAAATGTTTGTAAACGCACCCACAATACAGGAGAAATTCTTAGTGTGGGGCAAAGTATTATCAAAAAAAAAAAAAAAAACAAAACCGGCACCCTAATTGCGTAACACACTATCAATCACAATCTGAATCATTTTGAAGGATACTGCTAATCCATTGCTTATGTTCGAAAAGTTTGCCTGCTCAACAACGTAAATGACGCAATGAATATTGTTGAACTGTCAAAACGAAAGCCATTGCTATTGTTAGCGTTATTAGGTAATTACCTCGTTGATCATTTGATAAATGTCGAGATAAATATGTAAAGGTGAATGCAAAAACTATGTAAAGTCTTTTGCTGAGGACCTGCGCTCTTGTTGGCGCAACATGTATCAGTCCAGTATTAAGTGAGAGCCAATCCTCAACCTGGCGGGTAATACGTGCGTAACACACTAACAGTAGGAATGGCTTTAATTTTGACAGTTCAATAACATTCATTGCTTTATTTACGTTGTTGAGCAGACAAATTTTTCGAACATATGAAGCAATGGATTAGCAACATACTTCAAAATGATTCATATTCTGATTGATAGTGTGTTACGCAAAAAGGTTGCTGGATCAACGATCTTCACTTTCTCTGTTATTTGAATGATGGAACTCCGCTCATAATTCCCAGTTTTCTACATATGTTTTCATATTTTAAGTACACTATGTGCACACGGGTTTATATACACTAACTGTATTCATTGCTTTTTCTTTCAAGCTTCGCAAACTCTGATTTCTAAATCTCTGCCGTCAAAAGTGAAGAGGCGCGAACGTTAACAAGGTGTTAATTACCAGCAGTTTACGACTAAATTATGTTTATGACGCTAGTTGAGTGATTTAACAATCGATGTTAGTTTCTAGACATATTGCAGAGATGGTTTCTTTTGATAGAACTGCTGAAAGGCGGTGATTTACTGTCTAATAATTATGTTGTGAAACTTTCATTATTTTTACGGGGGATGAGCAGAGAAAATTACACTGTCGTCGAAACGTTTAATTACATTATTAGGCTTCACTTTAATGAAGGTTAAGAGCGGCCAACCCGTCATGATTTTCATACAAACGCTCGTACGTGATTATGGCGCTGTAATACACCTTTCATTGAATTTTTTTAACTAACTAGCTGCGCCCCGCGGTTTCACCCGCAGCGGTATAAAATATACTTTACGACCTATTCTCTGACCTACCAAATATACACAAACAAAAAACATACAAATCGGTCAAGCTGTTTCGGAGGAGTTCGATAACAAACACTGTGACACGAGATTTTTATATATTAGATATGTATCTTTTGCACTTTATCTAGGTTTCTATGCAAGTAAAAAATCAAAATTTGGAGAAACAAATTCAGTATAAGCCTCCAAAAATCTGCTTTTTTGCACAAATTTTACCTGAATTTTGGCCGTTTATAATGTAGTCATAAATTGTAAAAGTAAAGAAAACATCGTCATAGAAACCTCAGACATGTAATGGAGATTCTAAATGACAAACATTTTTTCCAAAACCTTGTAATGCTTTTTCAAAAACACGTATTTCCTGGAACAAGTTTTGTGAAATCTTTGCGCGCCAATTTTCGTTCGATGTTATCGCGTTCTCACTCTTACTTCTTTTTCAACCATTGCGTTGGATGAAACAACAAGCTTTTCAATCATGCTCGTGTTGACGATAGACGGACCGGGAAGGGCCCTCTTAAGCCACAAAATGTTGTAGGTACTGATACTTAGTATGAAGATAACATAGAAAGCCTCAAGATGTTTAAAAGCAATTGACCCGTGGGTTATCTTTTAGTACCGGATACCAATTATACCAAGTTTTTGCAACAAAATACTTAAATGTTGTTTTTCCATGCTTAGGTGTATACTGAGTTTTATAGTACGTACCTACCTATTACTTCTTATGTACCGACTGGCTTCTAGTATGGCTATAATTAGAAAGTTGAACCTGCCATAGTGAAGAGATTAGCCAGTAAGGTACGAGTATGTAACGAAAAAAGACGAACGAAAAAGAGCAAGTATAGAGAGAGAGGGAAAGAATATTCTATTGTATTATATTCTCACTGCCCAGGTAGGGTGTGACAGACTTATTTAAAGGCTTTCGTGTATTGACAATAAACTGTATTGACAAGCATTTTCCGGAAGTAGTGATTTTCTGTGTTTTGAGAAATGGGCTATAAAATCTTTAATGTGTAAATTTTGGATTTATTTTTATAAGGGCGAATTTCACCAAACATTTATACCTAGAATAAGTCTTACCCTGAAATAAATTTAAAATTTTTGTCAGTTTTTCTATACTAGGACAGTCAGACGTCAATTTTATTCCACGGATAAAAATATCTGACTGGTAAAATCAGCCCTAAATGGATCAGTATCTAAACAGCCGTAGAGAGATAATACTAAATTTTAGATATTTTTGATCAAAAAATTGAGCCGTCGCGGGACGCCTGGCAGATGTGAAACATCGAAACGATGTAGTATAGAAAATATAGCATGGCGACGCGTCACCACGACATGCATCGCCACGTCTACAATCGGTTTTACCCGCGGCTATAAATGTTTCACATCAAAATAGTCTTGACATCCACCAACCCGCACTGGGCCCGCGTGGTGGATTATGGCCCCCACCCTCTCACTGAGAGGAGGCCTGTGTCCCAGCAGTGGGAATATTAAGGCTGATTAATATTTTTTTTTTCTAATTGTTACGCTTTTGGTCTGGACCTGTGAACTGGATGAAATCAAACACGGCAGGTAATCATTTAGCATCTCTCGAACTCGCGTACTTTGGGAATCGTTATGAGAAAACACTGTATTCATAGAAAGCGGGCGACTAAAGGCTTCCGCAGACAAGCGCGACGTGACGGTGCAACGCGATTCTGGTGAAACAATTTCAATGAAGTTTTCATAGAAATTGTTCTACTAGAGTCGTGTCGCGCTGTCGCGTCGCTCTTGTCTGCTGGAGCCTTAAAACATGAGTTGTTTTTTGACAAAACAGAACCTTACCTGTTTGGAGATAAAGTTTATATTGCTATAGTGTTTCGCAGTATGTTTTAGACTTCATCGAAATTTTGATATAATGTCATCTCATGTAACCATGTGCAAGGAACTAATTTATAGGTGTTACCACAAAACACGTTATCTTAAGATAAGAGTCTATTGTCATTGCACGCCAGATTCGTCAGTCATGAAGAAAGTCTCCAGGGCATCCTAGCCAATTTTTATATTCGTCAGTAATTCTGAATCTCCCAAGAAGTACTTTTTGTGACTGACGAATCTGAATTAAATCAGCCTATAAGCAGATTTGTTAACTATGAATTGATTCACGGCCATCAAATCGGGTCCAGTCATGGATGACTGTTCCACAGTGGATTGTATTGTACCAAGAAGTATCGAAAGATTTATTTCTCAGAAGTGAGTTGGCTTTCTATTCCTTATTAGTTTGTTTATCAAGATATTGAACATTTGCTGACAGAACTGGTTACTGAAACCGGTCGGTCACTGCCAACCAGTACTGGTGGCTGACGCGTAGCAAATAGGCTCTAAATAGCTATATATATTAGCTAGATATAGCCAATATTTTGTCATGACTAGCTTTTTAAGTCTAATCAGCCCCTCGATTCAGAACCTAATGATAACTCATTCGACATTCAATTCGCTTAGAAAACGTTAAGTGTAACTTTACGTATCGAGTATTGAAAGTTATGGTCATGGTGTATATATCAATCAATCTGCCTGCCTTTCCTAACTATTTTGGGGTCAGCCAGTCTAACGGGATGCAGAGCGACTGCCTATCTGACCTCCACAACCCAGAAACTATGTAACACGATACCCCTTGGCAAGATATATAAATAATCATTAGAAATCGTAAAAAACAGTTTGGAGGCTTCTGTTGGGAGGAAGATATGGGCTAAGAAGGTAATTCAAGAGTTAATGTTTCTTGATGTCCAGATGGTGAGCACTAAATGCTCGGGTCAAATTGAGGTAAACCCTGCGTGGCTTGCGGCACGAAATTCGCTCGTACCGATTGTGTCAACTAACTTGTATGGAGGTGTTCAAACTGGCGCGAATAGCCGCGTGCCTTTTTTGAATCATTAAAATAATGGACGCGTACAGTCGCGCCTCGCCACTAGCACGGAATTAACCTAAAGCGTTATGGGCCGAGCACGGACTAGAAAAACAAGGACTCCGCGCCACGCATATCGAAAGTGAAGCACCGTACCGATCTATGTGTGTGTGTGTGTGTTTGTGTGTGTGTGTGTGTGTGTTTGTTTGTGTATGGGTGTGTTTGTGTGTGTGTGTGTGTGTGTGTGTGTGTGTGTGTGTGTATGTATGTGTGTGTGTGTTTGTATGGGTGTGTGTGTGTGTGTAAATAAGTATCTTACTTGGTATATGTTATTACTTGACACTTTTTCTGGGATGTAGAATTATTTGTACACAATTTCACAACACAAGAAGGCATTATTTTATTTTATTACTTGATGGAAACCACAGTACCTACAATGACGCCGTAGTACCGCGTAATGGCGGCCGGTCGGCACCTTATGATGTAAATGTATGCGTGAGGCATGTTTGTATAAACGGTCCAGCATACCTACTTATAGTGCTTCACTTTCGATACACGTGGCGCGGAGTCCTTCTTTTTTTTCTAGTCCGTGGGGCGAGATGCAAACTCAGATAGATCATAAATTTACCTGAAAATTTACCTGTGATTTTTTTCTTATTTTTCTAGTTTTGTCTACAAGGAAAAATATGGCAAATAGGTAGTTTTAATTTAGTTGGCGGGCCCCCACATGAACATATCATTTGATAGGAAGGTCTAAGTAACTATTTACTTATACATACACTCTCGTCAAATATATTTTCTTTCTTTCTTTCTTTACATCACAATAAGCCGGATTACCTTTATCATTATGACAATACAGCATCAAAAAGTTATTGAATAGCCGCTCCGAGAAATCCGTCATCACGTTTTTGAAATTATTTGATTTGACGTCTGGGGACATCAGTTTTTTCCTGTTAGGTATTATGATTGGTTACTCTGATCTATGACTCTGAGAATCAATCAACTCATGCTGATTAGATTGATTTAAGTAATGTTTATCGTGTTACATTTGACCTTAACATTTAAAGACTTCATACTCTTTGGCCTCGATCACATTGGAGATGCGATGCGTCAAAAAGAGAACAAATTTTAATCGCACGATGAATTATTAGAGCTACGGCAGCCTTGTTCGATTCCACAGACTATACTGATTTTTATCTTCATCACCATAATTTCAGCTGAAAAACGTCCACTGCTGGACATAGGCCTCCCCCAAGCGTTGCCACACCAACCGGTCCTAATGATAATAATGATTTTGGATAATCTAAAATGAAGTCACGCGATCTCCAGGATTATTAAAATTGCAGCAAATTGGATTCGTTAATTTAACGGTTGTCTATGATTTAAGTTCTAATTAAAAATATTTTTTTTTTCTTTTTAATATACCTGCCTGGCTATTTTAAAAGTCGTTATTTTATTTTCAATGGTTTTAATAACGTCTTTTCTAGAGATATAGTTAATTAAAATTGGTCCACTACCGAAGGCCAAAGGTAGCTGGGGCAAAAACCAGTTTGTATTGAAATAAAACTTCAACCTCGTATATCTTGTTCAAAGGTATTCATTTATTCAACATTCAAGATCATTCATAATCTTTCGTGGAACCGACAAACAGACAGATTGAATTTATTTTAATAGCCAGGTAGTTTAATTTTGAATAGATTGTTTCTTGAGACAAGGATGAATATTCCTAGGAAAAGTATGACTTGGATTTTAGTAACCTACCCATTGAAAGTCAAAGTCAAATAATTTATTTCAAATAGGCACATAAAGGCACCTTCGAACGTCAAAATTTTCAAAAAAATAGAATTTATTCTAGTTGCCCCTTCCAAAAGGTAGTTTCATTGTTATGTGACAATTTTAGATGCATCATCCCGACGCCTATAAAGTTTGAACTATTTATTTAGGTGTTAAAAGGTGTTAGGGTTTACACTTCCTTGCATTAACACCAACAGACTGCAATAGTGCGTTATTCAGAGGCTATTAACTCATTCATTATCAGTAATAAACTACATCTAAAAGCACATTATTAATGTTCGATATCCTATCAGCACATTGCACGTTCTTTTTTGTTTTTTTGTATTATAAATACATTTAAAACCTCTTTGTAAAAAAGTGTCTAAGATTCTTGATTGCATGCATCTTTTGTTAAAGGTGACGTTCTAACAACTTGAGGATTACACTAATGGATAGGTCATATAAAAATCTCTATATTTCACGTTTTATTTTATTTTAAAACGTCGCTTGTCTTTTTTTATTCAAATAATTCCATATTTTCTGTGAATTTTATGATAAATAAACAAAAGGGCATGCGCAGGGAGCGGGACAGAGCGAGACTCAGCGACGGGACAGAGAAGGACCGAACGCTCAAGGTCGTTTGGTCGGGGAAGCGCCTTAACCCCACGCCTACAAATATTGAGATGCATCGTAGTCGCGATGCCTTCTGAGTTTGAACAAAGTATTTATTTAGGTGTTAAAACGTGTAAGAACTTCCACCTCCTTGCATTAACACCAACAGACTACTCCACGCCGGTTGCATTCAGTTCTTATCCTTTCAAACAATTGCCTGCCCGCAATACAACAACGCGTATAGGGTGCTGGTGCTGTCACGTTTCTGCAGTGCTTCGACTATGTTCGCAGAAACGCACACGGATGGGTTTCATGCTCTTATTAGGAAGCAGTGTGCGTCGCTGCTGAGTCGTGTTAGTTCCAGTAGCAACAGTTTGATAAGCGTGTTCGCGGACAGGTGGGACTCTCCACTGCTGCGCCACTGGATACGTTTGCACACTGCTCTGTGAGCAGTGGAAAGTTCCTCCCGGTCCAAATGTGTGTAACTCTCTCCTTAAGTGCTTTTATTTTGTGTGTGTTGTTTTGTTTTGTTTGTGTTATTTTGATGTGAATTAGTTGTTTTTAAAATATGTGTGTTGATATATGTTTTTCTTTTTGAAATAAATGTTTATTATTATTATTAAAACTTCTTTCTGGAAAATATTTCGGTTATATAATATGCTTGCACTAATTTTGTTGTTAATGCATGAATACGTTATGTTTATTATTCTGTCCTTGGCCTCTATCTCTAAATCGGACTAGAGAAGTGGATGCTAACTTACATGACACAAAAATAATCGTGATCCAATTTTTTCTGTTATGTATCAATTCATCAAAATCTTAGACTTGGAAAAAATAACCGAAGGGACTTTTATTGCGTTACGAAAACTTGCCCCAGTTTGATAGTTTGGAGTGATAATATCGTGTCGAGCTGCGTTTTCTGTAAAAACGTGGGTGACGTCGCATCACACGCAGGCGCTGGAAGTTTTCTTGTCAAGGCTCCCACAGACAGGCGCGACGCGACAGCGCTACACAAAGGCGCCGCTCAACGCGCGACACGCGGTGCCTTTGTGTCGGGCGTCGCGTCGCGCCAGTGTGTACGAGCCTTCACAGTCACGACGTGCAGCTGCAGACTAGTTCTGTTGTCTGTGTATAGATCTGTTGTGTTGTTTTATTCCAATTATCTTACTTATCTTTTTGTGTGCGCAGTGCACGTGTTTCTGTGATAAACATTTTTCTTTCTCTTCACCACCCGCTGCCTTCTTTTATAGTGAATCTCCTGCTGAAATACTATCAGATGCGATATTTTGTAGGTACGAGTATTATTGGGTCCGTCAAGATGGAAGGATCAAGACTTGGATTTCAAACCTAACAACATAAAAGTTTAAAGGTGCTACGCGACAGCGCGACGTGACAGTGCGACGCAACAACGCGACGCGACTCTATTAGAACAATTTCTATGAGAACTTCATAGATATTTTTCTACAAAAGTCGCGTCGGGCTGTCGTGTCAGCCCTGTCTTCGGGAGCCTTAATACTGTAAATCTACTATTTACTACCCATGCAATAATTTCAGTTACTCAATGTATAGGTACGAAGTTATTTAACAAAATCCTTGGTCCCTCTATTTTGACGTCAAAATGGAACCAATGGGATAGGCTGGTCGGAGAAGTATTCTACCTATTTATTATAACAATACCTTAATAATTCTACTTTAGAAATATGAAATTTGATTGTTCCTAACATAAATTGTTTGAGAAATATCGACCATAAACGTCAAATCCAAGACTTGGTCCCTCCATCTTGACGGGCACCAATTATTTCATTAATTTCTACCAGACGTATGATTCTTACGTCATACAAATATTACGTTTATTTTAAAATAGGTTGTAGTTGACCCAATCCCACACAAGCGAGCACGAACAAAACGCAACTAACACCAATCGCGTTAATACAGTTTTCGTCACGAAACCAATTAAGAATTAGGTTTAAAGATCGTAAATGTTAACTGGGAGTTTATATTTAACTTATTTATGAGTAGGGAACGTTACTCGCTGTTATAGTATGCCGATAACCTAGTTGCATGTTGATTGTGTTTAGCGCACTATAAAATTTCTCGGGTAGCATGTGGGACTAGGAGGAGTACAGGCTGTCTTGTTGGTTTCGAAACCGAGAGGTAATTAGATCTTTGTTGGCAGATGCTTCACGGTATTCCGTGTTAAAAATACTAGGAAGATATCAAGGTAGTAATAGGACTGACCGTTCCGATTGCACTATGCATACTTTTTAATAAACTCTTGGAGGTCCGCTTACAAGGAGCCAGAGCTTGAAATACCGGTATTTTTGGAAACTGGTACTATTGGCCTTGGTGTGTTACCGGTACCAGAGTAGTACCGGTACCAGACGTAGTACCTGTACTATTGGTATTTCTAATCAGTAACGGTACTGTACCCGTTTCAAAACCGGTACCAAACTACTATTTCCGTAAGTTAGAGTGAAATACAGTATAGTGAGTAAATAGGATAGATAGTAGGCATTAGAAAAAATAACTTAGCGGTAAAATAAGGTACCGGTACTTGTTTGTTGAAGTACCACTACCCGTCTGGAACCGGCACACGTCTGAAACCGATACCATCTGGAACCGGTACCCAGGTACTGAGATGGTAAAAACCGCTAAGTACCGGTATCGCGCCTGTACTTTTGGTACTGGTTACAAGCCCTGCATGGAGCGAAAACTTGCAAAGTTAAGAACGTATAAACCTTGAAGTTCATACCAAATTAAAACACCCCATGAGTGTTTAGGGTATAGGTTTAAATTTAAAACTTAAATAACATGCGAAGCATAATATTAATCAGCCTATCATATTCCCAATGCTGGGACACGTCACACAGATCTCTTTGTGTGAGAGAGTGGGCTGTACAATCTACCTTACTAGGCCCAGCGTGGGTTCGTAAAAAGGTTAAATTCAGTCAGCCAGTTTCTTGGGTAGAGTGCGCGCAAAATAAGTCTGCGCGCGACCAAAAAAGTAAATAATCGTTTGCCGCCATCTCGACGATTATATCAGAGGGGTACTTAATTGCGTAACACACTAACAGTAGGAATAGCATTCATTTTGACAGTTCAAGAACATTCATTGCGTTATTTACGTTGTTGAGCAGACAATTTTTTCGAACATATGAAGCAATGGATTAGCAATAGGCTTCAAAATGATTCCGATTGTGATTGATAGTGTATTACGCAATTAGGGGGCTGGTATCAAGAGTGTGCTGTGTTCCGTTTTTTCGAAAGTAATTAACCGCCAGCATTATACCGAAAGTGATTAAAAGTGCTGGCATATTGAAAATCAAACACGCGTGCATACTTATTTTGCGCGCACTCTAGTCAGGCCCACTGTCATCCTAGCTAAGTAAGAAAAGCGAAATACTAAATGAGCCGGTTTACTAGGTACTCAACATTTTACCAGGCCATGAGCTATTGCATATTGTTTAGCCCCTGCTGACATCACAGAAGATCATTTAAAATCTTAATTCTACATAACAATGACACATCATACTTAACGATAAGCTACAGCTAAGCAAATCTTTAAACAGATACTTACTAGGTAAAGTAATTGCTTACCGTAACTTAATAACTTGAACAAATGAAGCGATGAGCGCACAAAGACTTCTGGTTAGCTATTAAGTCATGTGTTGAGTATTAATAGGTACTTATTACCTTATGAAGAGATCTAGGATATAGTCGGTAATATGGTGGAATTTCCCTTGCACCCTATCAAGGCTTACTAATTGGAGTTTGTCATGTTCCGGCTTAGGCATTTTATAAGATAACATAATGTAGGCACCTAGATAATAACTTGACAAGACAAGTCTGGTGTTCCGCTTGTATTTTAAACAGCGTTTGATACACAATCACATCACATTTTAGGGTAGTTTTTGGAAGTCAATAAGTAGAGAAAGGTATTTTATTGTTGAGTGTCTAGCATATATCAAGTTCAATATTTCATAAATCAATATTTAATAAAGTTAAACCTTTTTTTTCGCTACTGTTGTATGAGCTCAGACGTGAATTTCCACAGGGTAGCATTCTTTGTCTCATAGTAGATACGTTCTATAGTATCTGGAATGGTTTTACTCTTCAAACCCATTCACGCTGACGATACCACACTACGAAAAACAGGAACTTGATTCTAGAATCCACATCAGGCATTCGCTGGGCAAACAGCTTTGCGAGTTGTGTTGTGATCTCATCAGTGACGTTGCTACTCGTCATCAACGCAGGATTTTCGATGACGACATGACAAAAAAATAAAATCAACGACGTTTTCTTCATGCTGGCTACTTCCCAGTAAATATAAAAATGAAGTGGCAATAGATTGAGACCGATAATAATTACCTATAGATCACCGAAAGGCACTAATTAGAATTAGATACAGCATTTTTGTGATCAGTCATTCAAACACGAATGTTCTAGTTAATACATGACTCACGTTCCCAAACCAAGGGAATGCGTTATGGTAGCCCGCGAAATTCAAATTTACTTATGTTTTTTTGCAATTTGCAGGATTAAAATACATAGGATTAGCGACCGTAAAAAATATGGCTTTACAGAATTGGAATCATTAAAATCAGCAAAAGAACTCCTTAAGTTAGATTTGGCCTCAAATATTACGATTTCATGAAATAGACATTCAATAGGGTAATATGAAATTGAATGAACAATCTTTGATTCATTCATGATTTTTATGATTATCTTCTAATATATAAAAATCTCGTGTCACAGTGTTTGTTATCGAACTCCTCCGAAACGGCTTGACCGATTTTTATGATTTTTTTTGTGTATATTCGGTAGCCCTGAGAATAGGTTGTGAAGTATATTTCATACCGCTGCGGGTGAAACCGCGGGGCGCAGCTAGTAATTCTGTAAATTAATATTTGTTATGGCCGCGAATCATATTTAGATCAACATACAAACTGTTACTGACCTGGAAATTGCACAAAACCTAAGAAAACTTTAATTTCACGGGCTACCTTGCCGCCTTCGCCTATAAATGCGAAATTTGTAACTCTGACTGTCTATAACCTTTTCACGCCTAAACTACTGAACCGATCGTGGTTTTGACGGAGTAGCCTGGGACTTCGAGAAGGACATATTGTAATTTATTATAACCCTGTGCTGTCCCACTGCAGGCCAAAGGCCCCTTTCCTTTTTCCACTTTTCCCGGTCTACTGCAATTGCGAGCCATACTTTTATTTGTTAATAACTAAATATCTACACGCAGACGAAGTCGCGGGCAAAAGCTAGTATTGTATAATTTAAGAGCACAGTGTTTTATCCTAATCAAAATTCATAAGCTCTTAGCACAAGGCCAGACCAATCTTGCAAAAAAAACACGGTTCAATTGACTGGATGTTTTATACTTATTAATCTCTTGAGCTAGACAATTTGTATGGCTCCCATTGGTCTAGCTACTAGACTCTTCTGTTAGCGTCTTTAATAGATCATTAACTCATTGGGTAGATAAATATTTATGATGCCTATGAACGTTAATTAGGTACCTACATTCAAACTTGTCTTGATATCGTAAGCAAAGTGATGACGCAAATAGCATGATAGGGGGTCGTAGCTACATAATAAATATTATCACGTATTTTTATAGTTGTTAAATTGCTTATATGATAAAACAATACATAACAAATCTATCATGTTTGAAATGATCTTGAGTTGCCAATCTTGCGTTTACAGAGCCATCTAGCGGCGAGTAGAGCCACTAAATATGTAAACAATCAGTTGGTTACAGTAGCGTCATCTAGTGTGCAGTGGAACAAAACTAAGTTTTACTACTTTGTCAAATTCGCAATAAATATGTTTTTTTTGTAGTGTGTATGATTGCAGTGGCTTCAGAAGTTAATTTAAATAAGGTTATTTCAAGTCAAAAGTTATTTTTAACGAATTTCAATAATGCTTTGTTTACCTTTTATTTATACTGGTTGTTCATAACGGTTAAGTGTAAGAATGTTTACATTTTTTAGTTCTGCAAAGTTGTCAACATCGAAATTATAAACAGTGAACATCCGTCCTAGCTTCTGTCTAGTGTGTGTGTAGCGAACCAAATTTTAATCTCACACACAAAACCCCGGGTTCCCTTCTTCAGACTACTATCGAAACGCAATCGCGTCAGTCAGCGATTGCCCAGCGCGCTCAACGAACGCGCGACAATTCCCGCGTACTTTCAAATTCCGAACGCGATCGAACATAGACACGATAAATTTGAGTTTTATCTGAATTCCAACTTTTTTATTCCTGTTTTATTTTTAAACGATTCTTTTTGAACAGTGACAATGTTTAGTGAGGTGCTTTCTTTTTTATTTTGAGTTAAAATTGTTGTTTTCGAAAATGTTTACGGACACGCTTTGCTGCATTATTGGCTAGTTAGCCGGACAGAATATTTTTTTGGTAAGTGAAAAAAAAATTTTTAATATTTTAGAGACTTACAAATAATTTATTATTCTTACTCCAACAAAATTTACTTATAAATTTCACTTTGAAACTTATCATCGGCACGAGTGTAAATGACAGCGTAAGGGGAATTGATAATAACTATATTATTTACTCTACTGTCTACGCTTGATTCTAATTAGTTAATAAGTATTGCATAGTTGAACTATTACAGTGTAATTAGTTAGACGCATTAGTTACATACTTAATCGTTATTTTACATAACCGTGACAAACCAATACTTTTGTGGATATTAATTATAAAAATATCATGCTAACATGAAACCTCATTGATTAAGAAAAGAAATCGATTTCAATAAGAAAACTGCAAGTAAATTAAATTGTACATACCCACCTACCTACAGTTACATACCTACCACCTACCTTTTATTACCTTATTGTACCTTCAATTTAATTTAAAGCTCAATATCGTTTATTCCCGTCTCAGAAAAAAACAATGCAATTTACAGAATCGGTCTTGCACGGATGAACACAAATTTTTATACACTTTTTAAGGTTATTTCACTATGCTATTGTACTCGAATTTCTATTAAATTAAACAACTTTGTTCTGAGATAAAAATCAAAGCAATTTCCAAGCAAAGTGCTTCAATTAGGCATTGAAATAAGAACCTCATCCTGTATTGCACTAGGTAAAAATAAAAATCCTTCGTATTATTTCAGTGGCATTTTTCAGTTAACTGTCATAATAATCTTACAAAATTACAATTTGCGTCTAGTTATTTAAAAACTGGTTTACCCACTTAATACAATTTCAAGTTCTGGTGGGTCCTGTCTCATTAAGAGTTCATAAATTCATATTTTATTGAGATAGCTAGCCTCCCAACCAGTATATTCATACAAATTGCATACAAATAGCCAACTGGGTAAATAATAAAAACTTATTTTTATTATTTGCATTTTGTAAATTACATTACACACAGTAATTTCGTATTAACATTTACAAACATAAGTAGGTACATACAAATTACGCGTACTTCGTTGCGGAAATATCGAAATTCAATACATAATATATAAAATTAAATCTAATTGTTCCTATTACAACATAGCCCTAACAATTGTAATTAATATTAAATATCAGCACGATAAAAATAACATTCCTAATTTGTTCAATTACCTACCTACATTCTTTCAAACAATGTCTAATTATCGATAACATCACAACACTAACTTAACGGAAACTTAAAAAGTAACGCTCATTCCCCACAAAAAGTGCCCGTATCATAATGACCTAACATTTCTTCTCGATAAGGGCACAGCACTATGTTATCACCGCCTTGACCCCTCACACGTTGTCTGATATAAGAACAAACAGTTCGGTACCACTTGTGTTTTTGCGCCAAAATAAATGCTCTAAACTTTAGATAAATAGGAAAAAATGTATTTGTGACACTTTAGAGCCAGTGTCGCAAGCGCAATATACAAAAAAAATTACGGCTTCGCCTGCGTGAGTGGCGGAAAATATCCCACGAGAACGTTCTACCGTGGTTAAAACTAGGTAACCTAGAGGACTAATTCCAGTACTAATGCCAGTAAAGCTCGCAGTCGGCATGATTTTTTCTCACATCTTCAACAATCGTCGTCATATTTCAGCCAATTTAAACAAAATCTTAATGAATTATATAAACCTAACCCTTTCTCATGAATCACTCCGTCCATCCTTGTGAAAACCGTAAGAAAATCCTTTCGGTAATTTTTGAGTTTATCGCGTTCAGACAGACAGACAGACGCCCGGGTACTTTGTTTTATAATATGTAGTGATGATTATTATATTTGCGCAGAAAAAGTTAAAATGTCCAACTTGAGTTTAAAAAGTTACCAATAATTGTCTTTAGCATTAAGCTACTACTTAGTATCTTTAGCTTTCCGACGTATTCCTTTAAAATATCGACTGAGAGAAGCTATAAAAAAACAAATTACCTATTTACTTATCTTAAAGACCGATTATTTATTACGCAAACAGTAATACAGTGTATATGATGCTATTTTAAACTTACATAAAACGGTAATATCTACGTCATAAAAAACCTTTGAACTCTCGCGTGGCACCGTTTTCCTGCATAGCAGTAGGAAAATAGGCTAAACACGATTATGTAAATCATAGTTCTGAATTCCAACACCACAATTTGCACAAAATTTTACTTTCAGTAATTAGTCCAACTGAAGAAAAACATCGACATAGATTGTCATTTATCAAGTTACCAAAGGTGTAGTTTTTACTTATTTGGCAACACTTTTTAGAAGTCTAATTTCTTCAGTAATGTCACCATTAACCTAACAATTTACTAATTAAACTACCAAAAAAGTCTTTAAAGCAGTAAAAAATCTTACAAACCTTTTAATGTTCAAGCTTCAATTTCCAAAACATTGTGCGTTTTTATAATTTCTAACGTGGCGTTATTATCGTGGACGTCCACGGCATCATGATAACAAAGGGAAGTAAAATGTATGGAAATACATAAAGACGCTTTTAAATTTCCGTCCACGATAACGTTATAAAGTGCACGTCTTTCCATAATTTTTATGGACGTGGACGTCCACGATACGTCACGTTAGAAATTATAAAAGCGCTCATTGGATTGTGGTATGACAAGTTAAATCATAAACACATGTGTAATGCACATTACTATGCAATAATCTGTTTCATTGACTCTTACTACTTGAAATGATAGCACTCGAACGTCATCCGTCAAACCAAGATGACATGGAAAATTAATTGCAGTTCAAGAGCATTCAATCGTAATTGGCATTAAAATAGCGTTCATCAAGACATAACACAATAAGCTACGCGAAAGAGCTAGAAAATTCTTCCTCTGACAGAAAATTCAAGTGTTATTCTGTCACTTTGACGGTACTATAATGAAAAGGCGACTTAGTCTTAACGTTTTTTCAAGAAATCCAAAAGCGACTCTGAAAAGTGCTGGAAACTAGGTGTTTCAATTGAAATGTACAATTTATAACTAGTAAAGAGATCTAAATTAACTTGAGAAAACTTCCTAAACCTCTGGATGCTGTTGAGAGCACTGCTTGAATTACAATCTTGATCTAAGACAAATTTGAACGAATTACTTATACGATGTACATGGTTTCAATATCAAAATACATCGTAATTCCGAAGTAAGTATTGGAAAAGTTTCATACAACATTTCGTTTCGTTTGTATGCATACAACGAAAATAATAAAACACACTTCACAAGCAATTTCGAATACCCAGGGCTGGAACCTGGTTCGAAAAGTCTGTAAACATAAGGCCTTTCAAATAGGTAGTTACATGGTTTCAGTTACAAAATACGCTTAAATTCTCAAGTAAGGTTGTAAGGAACCATTTCCCTACTACAATAAAACGGGCGCGGAAGCAGCAACAAGTTTTAATGCGTTATTGTTTTATGGTACAAATATTACCGAGCTACTGGTGGCCACTAGCCACTAGCCATGAATTCTACTTTTACTAAGGAAACGTTTTCGATTATGGAATGTTTATCGCACTTGACTCTTGAACTGTTTGTAGTTGATTTTTACGGCGGCACAGTTATTTTTTAAACAATACATAATTATGTAGATAATTTATACAGCTAATTATAGTAATAGATAACCTCTGTTTACTTTAGAATAGAAGCCGACACCAGCTTCTAAAGACGATAGATTCAGATGATGACACTATTGTTGTCATTGCAAGACTCAGATCGTCAAGACATGTCGTCAAGGCAAGATCTAGATATTCCAAATCTCTTGATTCAGACTAACACGGAGCCATAGAGATGATAGACGGTAACTAAATAATTTACGTTAGTCCCTTTGGACTTACGAAGTAAACTATTACTTTGCTTGACGATAAAGTTTTGATGGTAGTCGTGTCATCAGAAGTTGATGGTATAATTTTGGCTGTCAAGAGACAAGTACTTTTTATAACAATATTATTTAACCCCTTTAACGGGCAGTACGAATTACGTAGTTTTCTTTTGTTTTAATGAGTGTTGACGTAGTTAGAGGCCCCCTACAAAAGATTTCTGAACAATTCCTCCCCCTAGATATCCCTATTTGCTTTTATGGGGGGTGGCAATATATTTGTTATGTAATTTTTATGTACGTATATTAAAAATATTATTCTGCCAAATCGATTACAAGCCAGATTCAAAATACCGCTGTGGCAAATATTTTGTCAACCCTCGTGAAAGGGTTAAATGTCTGGAGAAAGAAAATACTATTTATCTGTAACGATTTTAACAAAAACATAAACGCTGGATACCATTATCTCGCCCGGGACAAATATTTACCAAAACACACTGCGTCAAAAAATAAAAATGCGTAGAAAATGAACACGCGGAAATCCAAGCGCTATTATTTGTAAATTCCAATCGATTGTATTGGCTTCTAGCCGATATGTTTGTAAACTATCGAAATACCGACAAGGCCAATTTTCAGACTCAGTAGGTGAAGAAATTCAAATAATTGGGGAACTTAAGTTACATTAGATTTATAAGCTACTTAAAATTGTAACTAACTTAAGGGAGGGTTTGATTAAGCTCAATTAAATAATGAAGCTGTCTTTATTTTAAACGATAATAGTCAAACACTACACACAAACACACTAGATTTTACTATCGCTAATGACAAAAATTCTTTTGCTGTCATAATCCGTCAGTAAAATCCGTATTAGATTTCGGACTACGCAAATATAAAATTCAAAATTGGAATCTAATCACTTGACTTTTTTCTGACTTCGCTTGTCCCATATTTTACAGCGTGCTATTAATCCAACTGATCCAACCATTTGAATAAGTCTACACCGTGTATTCGTCATAAACTTGCTTGTAACCCAACCAGCGACCTAATTAGTGTTAATTTCATCGTCTCATCCGATAAAGTGTCAAGTATCTCACTGGCATTTTAACTACCAGTGGGGTCAGTTGTACGAGTAACACTCGGATTTGATGGGTTTAAATATTTTATAATGCAGATCTGTTGGTACGTAGCTCATGCATTCATTTTTTATAATAAATGTAATCATGCCATTATTTTTCTCAAAAGCAAATGAAAGATTCTGATTCAGTATTAAGTAAGCATGACTGCTACAGTTAAATTCAATACAATATTAGTAGATAAACAAATAAAAAAGAATCCACTTGTACAATTTCAAATTGAAGAAAAAAATAGATTGAATGGTACGTCTAAAAATAATACAAAATCGATCAATCAATCGTAAAAAAAATCGACACCAATCGTCTAAAAAACTAATACTAACTCGCCAGCTACAGAGACTTCAATAGAGAATAAAATAAATGTATTATTTTTTTATGAATTGCAATTGGCTACGATAGAGTTGAAGGCGATGGCCCAAAATTATATCTGGGTCAAGAGATTCTGTTTTATCTACATATCCAAATATGGTTTGGTTAATGAATCTAAAGCCACTAATTATAATAGAATATCCTTACTTATAATTCCATCGTCAAAAATGAAATTTGAAAATTCTAATACTCAGCTATTAATTTTTATCTTTAAAATGAAAGTTATCGAAATCAGATTTTTTATTTACTCTTAAGTATGTTTGTATTCTTCAACCAACATATTTCCCCGTTTATTGTTTTACGAGCTGCTGCTCGCGACTTCGTCTGCGATCCAGGATGAAAATTAGCCTATGGCCTATCCAGGTCATGGTCTACCCATATGCCAAATTTCATCCAAATCTGTTCAGCCGTTTTCGCGTGAATACGTAACAAACAAACTTGCTTTTGCATTTATAATATTAGTTAGGATGTAACTAACTAGCTACGTTGTCAAGGTATGATTTTGGACTATAAAAAAGTACAATAGTGTTACGACACATTCCCACATCGATTGTATAAGCCGATTCCATCGAGTCGAATGTAATTCGATTCCAATGGGTAATGAACTCCTATAATTATTTTTGCGTGACCAACTTTGACTGATTTCTTCATCGGTTTCATTACATTCATTATGTTAGGAAAGTCTTTTATCATAAATATATATGTTTTCGTTTCTTTTAATTCTAGCCAGCCTAACCTGCAGGTCAAATTCTCAACGTCAAAACATTCTTTCAAACAGATTTTTTGTTTGGAAGGTGTAAACTCTTTTTGAAAGATCTTTACAATCAGCTGCTATTCATGTTAATGTTTATTAAATGTAGCAATGAGCATAAAACGAAAATCTTTTATGTCCATTACACAATCTTGCAATTAAAGCTATACGCCGTCCATCCGCATATTTCGCAACCCACAAATAAAACTAAAAAGAAAAACTTTCTCACAGGTCTGTGTTTCTTACGAAAGGGCATTGTCTGTTTGTCTTTACACTTTAATCTCTTGAACGGCCGCGTTTCACGGAAGCTGCGGTTTATCATGTGGAACTTTTATGGGTCGTGTTACGATCTCCTGTTTAGCTAGTCCCTTCACATTGCTAGTAGTTGCTTTAATAGTATCATTCATTGGTCTAATTTTTGTCATCACAATTTATAAGTAACATATTCCCATCATTCTGTAAATCTTCCAGTGCAGTACTGACTTCATAATGTTTTTCTTTAGAATCATTTGATAGCCTTACAATATAATCATCATTATGTATTGCTCTTAAAGTTACACTGTTGTGTATAAGCCACTCTTGAATTATTTCATTCGCTTCGGTGAATTTGTGGTCTCTTCATTTAGTGTTGTAAAAGACTAATTTGGATTTTTCTTAGTTGATATTGACCATCACCATGACTGGACTGGAAGTAATATCTAAGTATACCTGTTTATTTTAAATTTAATACATCACCTGCTAACTATATTTATGGTGGTCTTAACGAAAGATGAATACGAAGTCCTCCGCCACAGTGACTTGTAGGGGAGTCGTAACAATCAATTGAGAAAGACGAGGTGTATAGCGCCCCCTATCGAAGGGGCGATGAACTTGGCAGATGTTTGGGTAGGGAAGCTGATCAGTTTATTAGAGAATTGATTGACACTTATTCTGTCATTTATTGCGTTTGAAATTAACTTTACGTGCCTCAATAAATATTACGAAGATGCGACATTGGGGCCATAAAAACTCCGGGAATTTTTTCTTGTAGATGTTTCTAAATCTAATCTATATTACTAGCCACTTTATTTATTTAAAATTATTATAATTATAAATACAATTTTTTTTAAATATTGTATACAACATGCAATGGGAGCCTTATCGCTTACTGCGATCGCTTCCAGGCAATCTTGGAATGGACAATGATTTTCTGGACATAAAAGGGCTTGTCTTTGGTACGAATAAAAAGTAAACAAGTAAAATATACTGTATTAGATACACAGATATATAAATATGCTATAAAATAGACACTTACCATACATACATACGGCTCGAGGCTAAGAATTGGCAGCTACCGACACAAACCGTATACTTGATAAATAATTACTAAATTATATTCGGAAAACGGAATCTAGCAAATCAATTCCTTTGTAGCTTCAAGTACCAAATTTTTGTAAACAATAAACACTTAACTAGATCAAATGACTGTTAGTGACATACACTTAGTTCACACAATTGCAAATCATCGTCATTACTCGTCAAATTATCCTGGAAAGTGATGATTATGCGGTAAAACCCCAGTTGTAAGTAATTAGTCCAGCGGTTACTTACCGCAGAAGTACCTACTCTGGAAGAAATGAAAATACCCAACGGAAAATCTAATGCAATAGACTTTAGTCAAGTAAATCATGATGGACATAATCTTGACAATGCCATGTCAGAATTGGAAACTAAACCAACCATCCATTTAAGTAGGCATCTATAAAATAAAGTCGCTTTTCGTGTCTGTATGTCTGTCCGCTTAGATCTTCTAAACTACACAATATATTTTGATACGGTTCTCACCATCCTTTAGAGCAATTATTACGGAAGGTTTATGTGTATAATCGTACTAATATTATAAATGTGAAAGTTTGTGAGGATGGATGGATTGATGGATGTTTGTTACTCTTTCACGAAAAAATTGGCGAACGGATTTGGATGGAATTTGGAACACAGATGGTTTATAACCCGGATTAAAGCTCCTACAAACAGGCGCAACACGCGACGAGAATCGCGCGCGACACAAAGGCACCGCTAGTCGCGCGACGAGCGGCGCCTTTGTGTCGCGCTGTCGCGTCGCGTCTGTCTGTGGGAGCCTTAAACACGTAGAATACTTTTATCCCGATAGGACGTTCCCGTGGGATAATTTCCGACGTCCGCGCGGGCGAAGCCGCGGGCAAAAGCTAGTACAATAATATACATGGTGGCAGGGACATCGACTCATAACCTGAAATTTTTCGTCGATTATTTTAAAAAAAATCTGCTGTTCCATACATTTTGACTGCGAAGTATAGGAACAGGTATAGGCTCTTTTATAGGAACCGAAATCTTAAAAAATAAATTACCGACGAAAAATTTCAACGTAGGAGTGTCCACAATCATGTACTGAATCCATGGTACCAGGTTTTGTGTCGATGGCCCTGCCACCCTTCATAACTTAGTTAAAGCACAGAAAACTCGAAGTTTTGACATATATCACCGTTGAACCCATACAAAGCCAGATGTTGACGATGGTTTGCTAGTCTAAAAATAAAATAGAGCCAGATGTCAGATTACAATGTCATCAAGAACAGTCAATCTATACTAATATTATGAAGAGGTAAAATTTGTTTGTTTGTAAGTTTGGATGTTGAGGTAATCTCTAGAACTACCGGTCGGATTTGAAAAATTGTTTTTGCATTTGATAGCCCAATTCTTGAGGAAGGCTATAGGCTATTTAACATGACACTATGATCCTTAGGAGCTGAGTAAAAAAGTCAAAAAGAACGCTAAGCGAAAACGAAGTGATAGCGCGGGCAAGTCATGCGATGTGAGGGGAACAAGAAATTTCACGCGTACGATGTCGCGGACAGAAGCTAGTATTTTATAAACTTTCTTTTGTTTTGATGAATGTGTCAGCACTAGAACACGAGGGATTCCCACGAATCCATGAAAAATGTATGGTGTCTTTGTTTTAAGACAGTTTCCATTTTATACAATGATTCATTGCACAACACGACACCTGTCTTCGAGAAATGATTAATAACTTATTACTGAAGATGTGCAAGATATTTATGTACATTGAATGCATTTTTACGTTAATTTTTCACTTTAGAATGTTCTGGACATTTTTCATCCTCTAAATTATAGATTGTCTCAACATCCCTCATAGGGGCAATTTGTCTCGGACCAAATTTATACGTCATCTTTCAAATGCCAAGTGTAACACCCCTTGGTTTATCAACGCCTTTTATTATTTGTTATTAAACAAAAGAAAAGAAAGAAAAAAATAAAATTTGTTTATTCTGCACAAAAAAGACGCACATTACAAAAAAAAAAGCAGACAAAATACATACATTAATAAAAAGAAGCCAAAAGCATAAATCATCATTCGCAGTCTATAACCTTTTCCCCTATCAAGTTGATTAAGTATCAATAACTCATAATACAAGTCACTTTTCCAAACCAAAGCCAATTTCCAATTCAATTATCTTCCCAAGTTAAATATGTACACACTTATCAAGCGTTAGATCTTAGTCTATGCATTTGACCTTAAAGGTGCTAAAGTTCCGCTACATCCCAGATGGTGCAGCTATCTCTAAGCCTGATTATTATCTATGCATACGATCTACGATTCAGCTCCTATCTTCTGTCGAGATGTTCAGCCATTTCTATACAATGATGGAGTAGATAGCTTCAATCGGAACTGTACCTCTAGATGTGAGTTTTCCATACAAAGGCTGGCACCAATACGTTTGTGTAATAAATAATAATGCTGTTTAACGTCCATCAACTTTGCCTTTAATTCGGTGCTGCCTCTGAGTGCACTTGCGTGCAGGGCCGGACTGTCGAGGGATTTACAGACAAATTCAACAAAAATATAATCTTGGTTTTATAAGCTTGTATAAGCATAATCAGTCTATAGTTTTTCCACTGCTGCGACACTGGCCTCCTCTTTTCGAGAGGGAATGGGGCTTGTAATCTACCACGTGGGCCCATATCTTACAATGGTTTTTTATATTAGTTTACATTTTGCTATTTTTTTTTTTATGATTTTGGATTAATTTGATTACTGACAATCGTGTAGTATGGTCGTGTATATTACCAAAGTTTACAAACTAAAATCTGGGTAGTGATTAAATTACCGTCTAATTAATTAGTAGCAAATTCAATAGGTGTCATCAATTTATTATCCCATGCATTGGATAGAGTGCATTCTAAAAACTTGTTAGAGGCATTCTAACAAGGTGTGTTCGTGAATAAAATGTCATGAGGCAATGTGATTTAGCAAAATGGCATTGGAATCTCGTATCTTACAGCTCAAAATTTACACCTATTAGATAAATAGTGGTCTTTAGTCGTCGTTTCAAGGAGATAACTGTTTTCTTCACGCTCTTTCCATCTTAAGAGGTAACGAGAACTTCCAACGGTGTCATAATAATATCTATGAATGTTAAAATCACTTGAACACTGCAATTGTAAAGAGCCTTTTGTAGGTCGAATTTAATGCCTCTAATCATGTTTTTTTTTTCGACCGTTTATATTATTTTTTCTCGTGTTTTCTTTGTTTGAGATAGGAAATGTAACTGTTATTAAACTAATTAGATTATAAATATGTTAATTTTTCTCAATTTAAATAGGGCAATAATCCATGTTTGTACTACCTAATTATAAATAAATAATATTGATATAGGGATATCGAATGTCCTGTTCCAATGTAAATATTTGTACTTTTTATCTGAACATTCATTTTCTGAGTGGAAACGACAAGTGCAATGATTTGTTTACTTAGGATACAGGGTCAAAATAACCCCTTTCTTTTGTTTTTTTTATGAAACTGTACAACATGATAATGATGTGATACGAAGCTACATTTTTATTTTTATGGCCGGATATCAAGAAATTTTATTCAAGTAAATATTTATGTAGCGTCGCCCTAAATTCTTTGAACTGTGCGCAGACAAAATGTCTTCTGTTGTCAAACAATATTATCTTGAACACGGATTTGTTTTTATGTGGCCGCTTTAGAGCGTTGATAAACTATCTAATCACATTAAATAAAGATTTAACAATGCATTTGTTTATAAATTACGAAGTCAACAAACACGCTTTGTTTAAGATGGTGAATAGAAAGTTTTTCTTTATTAATTCCTATTCTAAAGGAGGAATTTATCACTATGGTAGGAATTTATGGGTTATGAACTAATGATTTACGTATGGGTTGTTATTTACTTACGTCACGATTAAGTAGACCAGCTTTTTATTTTCAGACTATGCATTTGGCCTCGATAAAGATTATTAGAAAATAACCTACAAGATTGTTGACAGTTAAATAACACTTAAACATTTACCCTAAGACCAGTGAACAATAAAATTAAAAAACTCTATATTTACGCCACACTTTTGTATCCAATTTAAATTAAATATCAATTCATTTATTCAATAACAATTTTTACATCGTGTCTGAATACAAAACTAAATATATAAGCAACATCATGCATGCAATCTATGTTTAAATCATTACAATTATCCAAATTACATTGATCAGAATAACAAAAATTTACATAAGTCAATTTAAAAAATTCAATTCTATTTTCACTTCAAATCAATAAAATGATGTTATTTTCGACTTTTGTATTAATTTATAATTCTTCAATAGAATATAGACACTTATTTAACAAGAACCGTTTAAGCTTATTATTATTAATTCTTGCTCATTAGCTAGTCTTATTTAATAGCAAAGGCAGAACTACTATTAAAGTAGTTAAAACACAGCAACAAAAATAAAGTGCACCCCAAAAGTGCAACAAGCTTGACTCTCAGAGTCCGTCCCTGCCCCCTCTTACATCTTTATACACATAATGGTTTGTTCAGCTGCAGCGCACGACCGTCGACCGCGACAGACGCCACCAAATAATGGCTTTAGAATTTAGATTATTGATTTATCGGCGCCACGGGAAGGATCATTTATTTTGTTTTAAATGTCAGTGCAGCCTTGGTTTCGAAAGGAGAAATAGATAGGTCACATTTACTGACTACTTATTCTGGATCTACGCAAGTTAAGAAACTCCAGTATAAAATTGAATGTTGAAGTATTTTAGTAATTACTTCCAATTTTAGATGTTTTCCGTGACTCCAGAATTGAATTAAATTAAAATATGTTTCCTTAGCTATAGAACATGCATTCAATTTATTCAGCGTGGGACAGCTGATTATTTTATCGCGATTACGTTGTTGGTCCCACGGAGAAAGTTCAATTTGATGGTCTGTACCACATCATTAAATATGACCACATATTTCTGATACACGCTGTATGTACCTACCGACCGACCCATAGGATTAATCTCTATTCTCTACCTTATATTTTTCTTTTTAAAAGGTTAATGTTTACAAGCAAACAAAAATCATAGTCCTTGAACTAGGAGTATTTGACGATCCAAAAGATGCTTTACAGTTTCCGCCTTTAAAGCTCAGGGTCGGAAGTTCGATGCCCGTGCAGGTCAAATATTAGTTTGGCCTTAGGCACATAACTCTAGTCAAGTAATCAATCTGTTTGTCTATGTAATGGCACCCGTCATTTATGTGTTTATTATTTGTTTTACGCAGTAATTTAAATTCTTTACTTGCTTCTGTAATGTATTTTTACATAACATACAACTTTAAAAAATATTCCTTTACTTATTTTATTTACTTTTATTTTTAACTCATCAATCGAGCATTCATTAATTCAATTAAAGACAGCTTTCATACTTATCTCTATCTAATAAATAGATTCTATTATAAAATCGTTCACCCCTATCATTTTATTATTTATTATTATGTTTTCAAATCTAAAAATAGTTACTAATCAAAACATTGAACTTGAAATTTATTCAATCGTTATTATAATTATTCAATAAAAGGCTTGAGTCATTGATTGACAGACGCTTAATGACTATTATATGAGTTCATTAAAGCATTCATTGTTCCTTGAACAATTAGAAGCCTCATTGGTCTAGTGGTCACAAGTGCTACAGCTGAGCAGGAGGTCCTGGGTTCGATTCCCAGGTTGGGCAGTGTTATTGGGTTTTTCCATCTGGAATTTTTCAGTAGCAACCTGGAGCCTGGATTTGTGTACGGTTGATGGCGTAATCGCCCCCTAATACCGTGGGACTTAAACATAACTGGCGAAATGTGGGTGGTACTGCTATACATACACCGCTGCCCATTCCTTCGGTGAACACCGGCGTTATGTTATGTTAAGATCCTTCAACTATTTAAAAAACAATGAAATCGTTAAGTTGCTATTGTAATTGCTTATGGTCAAACTATCGGCGTGAAAGTAATACATTGGTTTTTTTCGGTCGCAGCATGTGAATAAATCTTTAGTTCGGCTTTTAACCGCGAAATACTCAAGTATCGATCTCCGTTTCAAATATTACTTTAGTAATGCTTTAAGAGGGCAAAAAGCAACAAAATACGATCTAGACTCTAGATCGTATTTTTTTGCTTCGTGTCTCTATATGAAAGTTTATAAAAGGTATTAGAAAATTCTAGACACATTTACCGAGGGTCCTTACAAGCCGTTATTCATAATTCCTTCGCAGTCACGAGTTAATATTTTTATAAAGGAGTGCCGCTAGTGTACCGTTCTACGTCCTCTTAATTACAAAAAATGAACAACATTTCTTTCGTAAATAATAGTTATAAATAAAAGTCATTATTGTCAACATGAGGCCAGTTGTTCAAACATCATTAAGAAACATGTTATTTAAACAGTTTTATAGAACTTCAAATGATAATTCCCTTTGTAGTAGCTTAACAACAGTAAAGAAGGTTCAACTTGACAATCTCCTTTTGCTCAAGTCGGTCTATTACCTTAGACACTTTCAAAAGTCGTGAATAAGGAGTTACCTCACGTCATTAGCGAACGGGTGGAGTTCGAAATTCGAACTTTCTTGAGTTCGAAGTTTGAACTCTCACCGTCATACACATTTAAAGTTTTTCTAGAACGGCAGACCGTGTGGGCGGCGGCGCGCGGACCATGCAATGTCTTTTACACCACGCCATCGGGTGGTGAGAAAGTAAAGATCGTACTCAACCTCTTGCTTGCCAGTTAGCACCATATCCGTTGGGGATCTTGTTACCTCTTCTAATTAACTGCACTAACGGTTTTTCTTCATAAATGAAACACGACACATGAATGCGATTGGAACTAATCTTACTATCATGTTTCTCCATTCTTTAATTCGAAGATTTGCATGCAATTTGAAGCAGTTTTATCAACCTAATAATTTACAGAAATTCAACAGTGTGAGAATGCCTTATAAAGTGTCCAGTCTACTGCTTCTACGCGGAATTCCTTTTGCGTACACACTTCAACCGAGCCGATCAGGGGTTGAGTTTTTCAAAATATATCTCAGTCCATCTTACAGCGTCTAAGAAAAAATTTCATCCAAATTCCGTGTTTTTTAGCCTCTGTGTCATTTTTCTTATAGTCTATCACGGTACTCTTTATACGTATACGTGGAAACTGCAATGTATTGATTATCCACCATTCCCAAGGTTAATGTATAATGACCTCAAACCTGCGCATTTTCCCACAATTGTCTCCAAGTCCCTATCATGACTATGGTAGACTGACGTCACGGAATAATTGAATTATTATAGTCGGTTAAAAGCATGTGGCAAAGTATTTTTTTGTGTCATACAAAGTCGCTTTGATTACCTTAATGGTAATCTTTTTAAACCAAGAACTTCACCGGTTACGATAGTATAGTGTTACCTACCAATCATATAACTTGGGATTCTTCAAACAACGTATGTATAGAACCCATAGATATAAGAACAAAAAAAGGAAATAGCTCTAGGCAAGCGTGCACCATCGTCAACCGTATTATCTCTCACTATTAGATGCAAATAATAGTGGACAAACACAACTCAGAAACCAAACCAATGACAACTCGAAAGAAGTCAGAAATAGGAAGCTGTAGCAAAACCTGTCACAAGTCTAAGGAACAGCTGCAGACATTAAGAATGAAAGAAAGGAACAAACTACTGAAAATATTCAAGCTATTGTGAGCCTACTGGATAACAGACCACCAATCGTTTTGTCTGAAGCTTTTGTTAAGAAAGTAAGAGCAATTAATGATATTCAGAAACCAGTGAAATGGCTCACTGCACTGTCATTCAAGATCTAAACGTGGGCACAAAAACCATAAACAATTGCCTTCGCACCTCTAACCATAGATAATATAGAATCAAGCTTCCATTTATAACTTTAGTAGTCCTAAAAATATATTCTCTCTGATCAGCACGATTTATGAAAGATAATAACAGGTTGTTATCACTAAAACATTTAGTTTCCAACATTACTCGTTGATTGCTTTAATAGTCTTTTCAAATCTGTGCCTATAAATCAATGTAATGAACTTATGAGCTATTCATAGTCCCACACTTCGAAGCAACACTCTTGGCGCCAACGGAATGTGTCAATGTAATATTTACGTTTACACACAACCTTATCTTTGTAGTAGTAAGACTTAAAATAGCATTTCTCAATTGCATCAGTTCGCTGGTATATCCAATTGACTTACGAATTGCATTATGCAGTTCTTAAAGACTCTATTTCTTTTGAAATATGGTTCAAAATTGATTTGAATCTTCTCAGTAGCATGTCTTGGGTTAATTGCAGTCGTAATAATGACTTTGTAATAAAGCCTGTGCATTGTTACTCGTTGCTATGGCGACCGGATCTTTTAATTTCTAACTTTGACCCTTGTAGTTTTATGATGTTTTGCGTGTATAAGTTTCTTCAACTTGATTCCTGCTACAAGTATTTCTATACTTCCCAAGGCTAAATCGCCTTAAGGTTTGTCCTTCATAGGTGAATGGCTTGATGGTTTGAAAACCCTTTAGTTTTTACCTATAAAGTTTACCTTTCCACGGCATGCTATGACCTTTTGCTTAAACCATGAACACCTTATTTAAGGGCTTAATGGCAAGCTCTCACATTTCTCTTTCTTTATAAATATTTAATGTTTCCCTTTGTCGAGTTTCGGCATTGTTAAGCGCCATATTATATGTAGATCTTAATATGTATAAGTCCAAGGGTTTCTGCACTTTGATAAATATTTGTATGACCTTCAATTATTTGATTTGAGTCTTTTTATTTGTTTAGCCTCACATCACTAATGTCATCCTTGGAATAAAATAGCCAATCCAATATTTTAAAAATCTTTTCTCTCAAATTCTGAGTAATAAATCTATCTAGTTGAGCAGTAAATTCAAAACAAAGCAAATCAATTACTTACCCGACGATTGTCAAAACAAAGACTTTCTACTTTTAGCTCTTAAAACAGCTTCAACTGACAGTTATTTCTAAAAATAAAACACTTAAATACTGCACTCGGAGTATTTACGTCTAAAAATGAACCGTCAATTCTAAAAGTACATACAAACAAACATTTTATTACACAAATAAATCAGTTAGTACATCACTACTAGAACGCCCACTTGCTCTTGCGCATCTCTACGGCAGGTACTACTACAAAAATAGAGGCAGAATTTCTACTCCATAATATGAATTCCACCAACTGCAACCATTGATATCCACCAACTTCTTAGACCTTCTTTGAAGACTATGACAACAGTTACGATTTTTTTTATTTCGGTATCCACCTTCTTGTATTTTAATTTTGTCTTCGTTTTCGGCATCAGTAGGTACTCCTGAAAACTATGACAATGACAACCCGTCATTTTTCATCACAGCTTTGGCTTGTCGTAGTAAGTATAGCAACTAATTTCTTTGTGGTAATTCAAAACTATAAGGTAAGGTACCCTACCCCCCTACCTACTTACCATTTTCCTGCTGGCTTTTCAGAGAAGCATTTTGGCTTTGTAACTATCCCTTTCTGTTTCGTTTTCAAAATTGAAAAACCATAATCAAAAGTCATTTATTCAAATTAGGCTTAGAATCAGCACTTTTTGATCAAAATGACATAAGACAGTCCCCCAAAACGCCCGCCCTTCCCCACTGCCTAGTGCTTTAGCTGGGAATAAGAATTGCCGCAACTAACTTCCCAGCAACACAGCTGTCTGTTAAGTTAAAATAACTTGATTTCTATGGTTGGACTTCTGTCGTTCCCATGCCATGTGTCAACGTCTTAATCACTTCTCTCGCCCACCGATCGCGCGTTAGAGCGTTATTTGTAAAGTGACATTTACATTAAATTGTACACATGTATATGTATCATACATTATGCATAAAATGAGTGATCTCCTAAGACCTCTGTATAATTTGTAATTTGTTTTTTCTTTCTTTCTTAAACTGGTATAGTGTGAACACTATATTGTTTGTAAATGTGGGGATATGTGTGAGACCACCCCTTAGTTTGTTATTGTTATTGTACGATGAGATTGAAAGATGCTTACAGCAGGATGTGGTTACCAAGAGACACTTACATACAGCCGGATAGGTATTCTTTCGTGTAGAAATCACACTCAGCCTTTAGGTACTTGCAATTGTAACTTACCTAGTGCTTTTACGAAATCCTGATAAGTGAAAAAATTCTTCCAACACTAATTTGATTGATAGAGGTATGTGATAATGTGACACAACTAGGGCAGTACTTTCAATAAACTTAAGAGGATCGAAAAGAAATCACGGAAACTGACAATCATTCTTGAGTTTCTAAATGCTAGCTTTTTTTCCCCGACACTCAAGGCGTGTCCTCATTAATTTTTCAACAAGTCTGAACAGGTTCTAATTTTCTCACCTCATCGACTTATCACCTAGGAGTCTAGACGAAGTGAAAGGGTCCTCGAAAGCCGTTCTGGACAGCTAAAGGGCAGCCTGTCAGGGTTAACCGACGTAATCAGCGGATAGATGAGGGGTTTGGCTTTCCTTTTCAATGATTTCGTTAGAAAATTGTTGGTTAGAGATGTAAATAAAGTGAAGGTAACGGTCGTTGGTAGTAGTTAGTAGTGTAGTGCATTTAAGTTTGAAGGTTTTACGTTCACGAACCTGATGGCTTTTAAAACTAAATTGGCTGTGGCAACTAGGCATAAACAAGTTAAGAGTTCATTTAATCAAAGTACAATGGGTAAAACCTTTTGAATTAAACACTCGTTATTCTGTGTTATTTGTATTGAAAAACAGTTTATTTTAACTGAAATATCGCAAATAAGAAATTCCATAACTAAAACAGGGCATAAGTAGTAAAATTTTGATAAAAACTATTGAAAAATCCATTGAAAATTTCCATAAAGTTTTCGTTCACTATTTTACAGTCACGTGTTTGCAAAAGTAATGCGAGCGATAAATAAAACATTTTCATGTCCGGAAACATACATTAAATAATAAACATAATAAAAAATAACTTATTGCTATAAAGTATTTTTACATTATTTCTATTAAATTTTATTTGCCTAAAGGAAAACCACTGATTTTCACTTGCAGCAGCCTAAACAAAAAAATAAAATAAAATAGTGGGCCTTATTGGCGAAAAATCTTTTATTTTCATCTCAATATACTGTCATGAACAAAGTCAATGTTTATTGTAGGGATGCAAGATATAATAGATGAGTGAAAACGCCCCAAAAATATCTTTCACCCTCTGATATTTTCTTCGAGGTACAATCTTTTCGGAAAACTCTATTTATTTACCAGAATGTGTATTGGATTTGCGATAGCTTAAAGTATTTATTAAGCTATCGCAAATCCAATAAACATTCTGGCAAATAAATAGAGTTTTACCCTGTGTAAATATTCCATAGTTAGCGATATTTTATAAGGCAATTAAAAACGGGATTTTATAAAATCGATTGGGAGCAAAATGACGCACACTCCATCACCCATAGCATTCATGCATGTCAGTGAATTGGCACCCCTGCTCATCAATCATATCAAGTAATGTAAAATACCCTATTTTATATTTTATTACGATATTTGGTTCACAAAACAGTCACAAACCAATATTAAACCTAGTTTGTTCCCAAGTGATTGATTGAATACATAAATTGAAAACTTTTTACGACCATAAATAGTGAGGTGCACACGATTTTAATTTAGACCTAACGGTCAACCATTTTATCTCCCACTGCGCCCGCGCAACCGCTTTGTATAAAAACGTTGCGTTTTGAAGTGTCACTTGGTTTTTTATTGGTTCTTTTTTGGCGGTTCAAGCAGAAGTTTTAAGACTCAATATTTTGTGACATCATGCTCATTTTTTTTTGAGCAATCATCTTACTGGTCGTTTACCTACTAGCCATTTAACATCTTTCACACAGAAACAATTTGGATAATTATTTTTTTATTTGAATGCTAGTACTTCACATGTGGTCCTATTTAAATTTGATCAAGTTATGACTAGTAGTTTTTGAGTTATCCTTAATACTGCGTATTTTTTCCACTTAGTTTATATTGCTGATGTTTTAATAATTTCCTGTCACTGTTATTTACATATCAAGTAGTGGTATAAGAATTTGTGTGGGGTAGTTACCACAACTAAAAAATAAAAAATAAAAAAAAAATACAAAAATCACAGACTACCAAAAAAAATACTTGAAAAATAACTTTAATTTCGGAAGTCGGTGGCCAAAAACGAAAATACAAAACTAAAGACACCGACTTCCGAAATTAAAGTTATTTTTCACGTTTTTTAGTGTTTTTTTTTTAAAGTCGGTTGTTTTTTGTAAAAAAGATTTTTCTTTCATCTGCTTCTTTTCTTATAGCCAGAGTTGACTAGGTATGATTTACTTACTGCAATTGAGATGACAACTAAGAAGTAAGGAAGAAAAAGACATGTTGCGCCAACCCCAAATAACAGTGACCCTATTTTTATAATAATAATAAAGATTTATTCTTCAACTAGGGCTAGATTACATGCCAAGGTAATATAATGTAAAGAACAAGCATAAAGTTTCTTAATCTAGTTAGTGGGTGCCGTACTGTTCTCCTAGATAGGTTGTAAAATAACTTGAGTTTAGGAGACACAGTTCCGATCCCCGACATAAATGGTTGACTTATAAAAGCACGTGTTAAATATGTATATAGTAATCATTACAGCAAGCTACAAGTACAAATTAGGGTTATTAAACAACAAAAATAAAAGACAAAAACTTTTTTTAATTGGGTTAAAGGCAGTAAAACGATGATGAATGAAAATGATTTACGGCGTTTGTGACCCATCGACTTATTTTAACAAGAGTCACAATACACAAAAATTTCAAAATTATTTGAAAAAAGAAAAGTCAAAGGGCCACAAACACCGTAAAGGCCACATCAATCGTCTGTCAGTCATATTTTGTATTAATATTTTTGCTATCAGTACACTACCGAGCCGCGTCCGTAACAATAAGGAGCTACAGTTATTCATGGTTTATTCATCGCAGTCAGTCGGTGAACACCCTGTACAGATTGAACAGAAGATTAAACTCGCATCAAACTTAATTCGTTAATGAGTAGGTTTTTTAGTAGAATTTTAAGTAGGTAACTGTTAGTAAGATAACACTCCAAAGCACCGTATTTCAAGTCTTCTCGGTGTGTCGATGGCAATTATAATTTTTATAATTGCAAGTATGAAAGCCTGAAATATTTTGAACGAACAATTTTTTAGTAATTAGGTCGTTAGCCTGTTTTGTCCCACTCCAGGGCAAAGGCATCTTAAATCCCACCATTCCTTCCACTTTTCGTAATGTTGAGCTTTTCCGCACCTATAATTTTCTTCGTCTTTTTCCTTAGTTGTCACAACGTCTTTTCCGTCAGATTATTCTTCAAAATAGGAATACGTGATTAAATATCAAATGCCTATTGAATTCCTAATCTATCATTCTGAAACTAGTTTCAACGTTCAACTGATTGACTGACTGACTGACACAGTCGAAACTACTGGGTCTAGGAACGTGAAATTTTGCACACGGCTTTCTATTATAATGTAGGGGAGCACTAAGAAGGGATTTTGGAAATTCGACCTTTAAGGGGGTCAAAAAAGAGGGATTTTGTTTGTGTGAAAAATGTTTTCCTTGAGTTAATAAACTTGAAACTTGGCACGAATACTTATCGAAGTAAATAATAAAGTTACTAATATTGTTTTTAGACTACCCCCTAACTTGGGTTTACAGGGTGTTAAAGCTTGTACTGAAGAATTTTAACGCGTGATCCGATGATCTCGATACTCGTAAATCTACTCCTAATGGAGTGAAAATGGTTAGTAAAAGTGAAATTTTTCAAAACTTAACCACTTTCGGGGTGAAAAGGATCAATCAACTTGAAGAAGATAATCATACATTTTCGAAAAATACCGTTTAAAAGAGATCGAGGGGGTGTTAAATTCTGTAGGGTAAAATACGAAATCTACGCGGATGAAGTCGCGGGCAAAGTGCTTGTATCATACAAAATAACTCATAATTTCATATATTAACACTTTACATGCACAAATACTACTTATTTGCACAGCAGGTAGGTATTACTTAATAATTAGCGTCGATTAGCATAAAGTTCACGCTAACACATACTAATCATGTTATTAGATACAGACTTAATACTATTTACGATACATTTATGTATATTAAGGGGTATTAGCGCTACCGGTTTCGTTTGAAAAGGTCACCTCAAGAACTAGTGTTTGATAGCTGCAGATTTTCTAAAGGAACAGTTAGAGTCGCACCCTATGGCAAACATTTTTATAGATGTAATAATTGTTCGTCCCAGAAAGAAGAGGAGGCGACAAGACCATTTTTTTTTGTTTTTGGGGGAATTCTTCAAAAGGCACCCGACCTCCGGGAAAGGAGGTCGCTGAGTGTGGGAGTTTTACCTCACTAAAACCACCCCGGTGATCACCATCAGCACATAGAGGGGGTCCCGGTTCCTCTTAAAATACCAACTCCGGAACCTCCTTTTTGCAACGCCTGTAAGGCACATCCCTGGGAGAGACTGTAAAGGGGCCTCCCCTGAGCCTCTCTATCCACGGCAGCACGTGACCACTGTGCCACCGTCTTCAAGACGCGTACCGTAAGGGTTGGATCGAGGTGGCTCTGGAAAAGGATGCTTGAAAGGATTTGATCGAGGCCTTTGCTCAGCAGTGGAGCAGTGTAGGCTAAATTTCAATATAAAAAATAAATTGTTACCAAGCCCTCCTTATCTTGTCTCTATTGGCATGAACTGTGTGAGAGCAGTTCATGTTGGTTAATATATCAGTCAGTAAAATGATATTGGAACAGACTGCTGATGGTGCGTTAGATGTCCATTTAAATGTCGCCACTCACTGGAGGCCAATTGTAATGCATTCCTTGATCAGCCCTGCGGCTTTCTGTAGAAGTAATTAGCTAAGCTATTGATTAGAGGTTTTTCTAGAATTCTACATTAAGTATGCACATTCTGATTTAATGACGATTACGAAGACTTAACAATAACTGTGAAGTATAAATAAAAAAAATACCTACCATTTGTTTTGTTTTAAGCTATCCAGTATCAATCAGTATAGTCCTCCAGACCGTAATTACGCCATGGCGGCAAATCTCAACGGAGACTAGCCTTCGGCGCGGGAGATGTTATAGTTCACAATTGTGTGCGCAGACACAGGTGCACTCTCTCTTCCCTTACTATCATAGTCCGACGGGACGACAATCCGAGATCATGCGCAGCACCAACGGGTTAACGTGCGCACCGAGGCGCGGGGTTATCACACCGCCAACTTCCAAACTCCGGGCTGTTACTATATAAGAAATTCCTAATAGAAAAACCCAATAACACTTTGCCCGACCTGGGAATTGAACCCAGAACTCCACGCTCAGCAGTCGCGCTTGCAACCACGACACCAACAGGGCAGTTCAAGCAGTAAGAAGTAGCCAGAAATATGAAATTACATACGATATTTCGGTATGGAGCAAAAAAAAACAATGTTCAGTACAAAATGTGTACAACCTGTGTTAAGGAGCTTTTGTATGGACCTTCCATTTTTTTCCACTATTGATCTTCTGGATCTCCTCTGTCATACGTCCCATATAATAACACAACATAATGTTATACAAATAGACAAGCACAGTATTTGATAAACCAACAAACACTGACGTTTCTGATCAAAACATCAACATGTTTGAAGATGGTTCAAGAAGCCCTGTCTCATTAGGACATACGTAGAATGATGGCATTTGAATGCACCTCTAATCCCCAAGCTTTTTAGGTGTGGAAGATAAATATTTTGGTTAAAAACCGGTTGTAATCAATCTTCACCGTGTAACGTGTAAATGTGAGTTGTATTGTAATGAATCAATATTTTGATTGACAGGTGTGTGGGATCATGGGAACTAAGGACTTATGTGGTTTTAATATTTCTGCTATTAATAGAGAGATAATTATTCCGTTTAGTATTAGATTCGCTTTCACTAAATAGTGCAATAAAGAAAAATATTGAGTGTTCATCAGAATTATTCCTTTCCCAACATTGCCTACATTTTGCATTACCTACATTATACTATTTAATATTATAGGTAATCAGGCAGTATTAGGAAAGGAATATCTGATGATAATATTTTTTTCTCAGGTTTACATCAGCTATGCGACAATCTCTGGTAAAAAAGCTAGTAAGCAAACGAAGCTGACTATCCATGGTGCCCCGGACGTACCTCAGTATCGTCACTAGTAGTAGGTAGAGACTCTTTTAATGCATGGCATACTATGATGTGTTGTTGTCTATCTCAGCCTTTGAAAAAAAAAAGAAAGAAGAATTGTCTATTCTGCACAAACAAAACGCACATTACAAATAAATTGCATTCAATACACACATTCAAAATAGCCAAAAGCCTCGTATTCAAGTAATAAAAGTTTGACAATTTTGTCCATCGCTTGATGTTAGGGCCAGGGACCAAAGACAATACACATTTCTCTGTGTTGCGACACTGGCAAATGACAACAAACAAACGATCAAAACAAAAACAAAATGCCGATTGCAGTGTGGAAAAATGACTACTTTTGTAACAAACAAACAACAATAATAAGAACAATTAAGCAGTGCGTCGCATCTGTGCAAGAACAGAGGGGTAATAGCGTAACACACTAACAGTAGGAATGGCTTTCATTTTGACAGTTCAACAACATTCATTGCGTTATTTACGTTGTTGAGCAGACAAATTTTTCGATAATATAAAGCAATGGATTAGCAATAGGCTTCAAAACGATTCAGATTGTGATTGATAGTGTGTTACGCAATTAAGGTGCAGGTCATTGCTCAGCAAAATGCTGTGACTTCGGACGAACCTTTCACACTGCACTGCAATTCACTGCTGCAACGGCATTGTAATAGTACCTCAATAGGCACCCAGTCACCCAATTCCAGTCATTCACACATCCTCATTAAATGGCGCTTCGCTGCAAACATAATTATCTAGCTACCTTATTCACTAAGCTAAAAATAAATCGCTAATGCTATAATTAAATAGCTTTATCTCCTGTAAACGTGTCATGTCTAAGTTAAGTTTCCACTTACTAATGTTTATTTTCTTAGTAACTTGTAAATGCGGCATTAAGTATTTAAACGGTAAATTAATTTTAATTACAATGTTTGTGCAGTTCGCGGGAAAACCTTTTCGTGATTATGCTTTACTATATACAACATGAAATGCAATAAATGAATATGAATATGAATAATGAGTCTATTGTTACTTGATAATAAATAAATACCCATAACATCGCGCCTGTAGTCCGCAAAGGTGTAGGCAGAGATTAATTTCGCCTATAGGGTGCTCTCTAAATTTTAACTTAATATTTGATAATTTAAGTCGATTATCGAACGTATTCCTTATTCTACTTAGGGTACATTTTTCAATTGGCAAATAACTTATCTGAGGAATAAATATGATGACAGTTTGACAGATTTTATATAGAAAATATGTCCAGCTGCCATATTTATTTATACTTTAGTTGTAAGTTATCTGACGATTGAAAATTCAGCCCTTTATTTTCTTTGTGACCTACCTAAACGACTTATTTTAAAAATTACCTTAGCAGCAACAACCAGTAAGTTTATGCTCTACCAGGTTATTAGGGTAACTTTTGTGCAAACTTTTAAAGGCTTTTCGTAAAACTAGGTAAATAGCAGTGACGAAAATTCCATACACCTCGATTCCTACCGGCTTCCCTTTGAAAAATGGCGCAGTCCGTATTCTATAGACAAATAATATAATCACATTGAAGATATGTACTCCGGCTTACCTCTTACAAAAATTGACCCTTCGCTACTGGTAAATGGATCACCCGGCTATAACTCGAGATTGAACTGTGAATGGTTTCCGTCGCGAATTCGAGACTTTGACTAGTTTTGCCGAAAATATAGGGCAATGGGCTACCCAAAAAATACTGGAGAAAAAGTTTTACTTATTTTCCAATACTGTAGAGAAAATATTACTTAAGTATTTTCTATTTCGCAAATCGTTTCGGTCGAGAACTCGAAAGTTCTAGACTTTCTCCCGGTAAAGCCTATTAAATTTACCTAATATATCGTCAAATCGCAAACTATTGGATTTAATTTGTTGTCACATCTCCTTGTCAAGTGATTTGCTTTGCTATTGTCATTTTGATCAACCAACCACGGCAGTCTACTGAATTTTGACGGGGATTGGTTTGGTATTCTATTGACCCGCCTTTCAGAAAGTTTCCTGAAAACAGTGCAATGGCCTGCACATAGAACCCAAACCATTGCTCTTGAAATCCTTGAATGTACAGGAACAAGCATATATTTTTTTACGATTTTCCCATCATGTAATTATTGGAACTTTATTAAAAGACCAATTGAAGGCTCCTTCAAACAGGCGCGACACGCGACGCGAATCGCACGCGACACAAAGGCACCGCTCGTCGCGCGACAGTCGTTGCCTTTGAGTCGTGTGCGATGCGCGTCGCGTGTCGCGCCTGTTTGTAGGAGCCTTTATGCTCGTGACCTTACTTACTTAATATTAAGTAATAAGAATGTCATAAGTCTATAAACAAACGTAGATATCAGTTACTTAATTCAGTCCCAACGGTATAAAGGATCCACAGAGGAAGTTACGTCACAGAATCGCATATAGGCTAATTTTTATTCGAAACAGCTGGCACCTACATCCCTTGGGTGATTTGAAGTATGAAGAATCAATATTCATGCTAACGAAACTGACTTCGTGATTTGGCTATTGAATCTTTTGGAACTGATAAATTATTATTTTTAGGCTCTTTATTCAGATTGTTTTTAACTCCCGACGCAAAAACTACGGGGTGTTATAAGTTTGACGTGTCTGTGTGTGTGTGTGTGTGTGTGTGTGTGTGTGTGTCTGTGGCACCGTAGCTCCCGAACGGATGAACCGATTTTGATTTTGTTTTTTTTTGTTTGAAAGGTGAATTAGTCGGGAGTGTTTTTAGCTATGTTTGATGAAAATCGGTCCAAGATGGCCGCCGCCACAAAATGGCGGATTACATATTTTTGGTACATAAACTATGGTTAAGGGACTGACTGTCGTGATTTTTTTTCTGCTTCTATTGACCGATAATTTGTATGTGTGGTGCAAACTGTAAATATAAGTTGGTCATTAAATAAATAAAATAATTAATTTATTAATTTTAAAAAAGTTAAGCAAATTCAGTCACCAGTCAGATAGGTTCTGTGATGGGGAATATCTATACTAATATTATAAAGAGGTAAAATTTGTTTGTTAGCTTGTAAGCTTGTATGAAGGGGGTAATCTCTGGAACTACCGGGCGGATTTGAAGAATTATTTTTGTATTTGATAGCCCAATTCTTGAGGCTATTAACATCACGCTATGACACTAAGGAGCCGAGCAAAAAAAAATTAACGCTAAGCGAAAACGAAGTGATAGCGCGGACAGGTGATGCGATGCGACGGGGTGGGTCGGAGGAACAAAAAATTTCACGTGGATGATGTCGCGAAAGCCAGTGATACATAGAATCTTCAAAATTGTCTTTCCAGTCATTGCCGTTTCCAATCATCATGCTGATGCAGGTGTCCATAAACCGCTTCCTGGACACCTGTGAGGTCAAAGAGATGGCCAATAGCAAGGGGTTACGACCGTACCCACTTAGCATTAGGTGGGCCGTCAGCCGCTTTGGCAACCTATAACATTTCTAAGGAAAATCCCTGCATTAATTTGGCAGAAGATCCTAGAACAGACTTGAATTGCTATTTTATACAGGGTCAATTTAAATTAGCTAGCCTAACTGCACATACGTGATTGATATGGATATCTAATGATGATAAAAAAAACCTTAACTCATAATTTGAAGTTACTTACTATATACAGCTGACTCGACGGGGTCAGCGGCCTCTGGTAATGTAGTTAGAATTACTTACATACGTGAAATTATGTGATTAGAAAATCTTTCTTTTTTGGTTTATCGTCATTATAAATCTTTACTTAACACGTCTGTGAAGTTTTGCTTGTTTAATTTGACCCCTGTGTAAGTAACTACATACGAGTATACCTTGTTTTCAGATGTTTTTGTGAATGTAATTTTCTTACAAAATCAAAGGTTAAAGACCGACATACTTAGCCGTGATCCCACTCACTCAAATGCTACATTCTCGCAATCCTTAAAATAGCTTCTCCCTTTATAGGTCTCAGGAAATGCCAAATTAGTGGCAATTATTTATGGCTTCATGTACCTAAGCGGCGCAGGCGCCTGCAGACGGTTGGAATTAATGATGATAGGCAGATGTCTGTCCAAGGTCGGTGCGAGACAATTAGCAAGGAGGGTTATTAAGAGTGCAAATAATGAGAATGGTATGGGAAAGAATAGGTAGGTACTAAAAATATACGCTTCTGAAAAAAAAAAACCCTTTAAAAAATTTAAAATGAATGCTTATGCTAAAAGGGCCTCAGCTCAGCATGCTGTCGGATGGCAACACCGGGTACTTCTACCACCTTCTTTTTTCAATTTTTTTTTTTTGGTTGGGTGGTCATGCTTTGACTTCTCCCGCTCTGGGCGGAGCGGGAGGGCGTCAGACTCTTACTGACTAAAACCCACACGTGTTCCTTCAGTTGCCTGTGCGCCAGGGCCACGGTAACTCTTTCGAACAATCAGGAATCCCGGCAGTACTACTATCACCTGACGCTGATTTTCAGCTGCAACCCACGATAGCCCACCTGATATTCAATACCTAATTGAGAGACATGGTTTCTGCAACCCGAAGATCAGAATACCGCAAGATTTAAAACTTTACTTGCGACATACCGTTGGCACACTAAATACTTAAACAATAGGTGACTAAAAGAACGGAGTTCAGAAAAGTTAAGTGTGAAGAATTTCTCTTAGCCCTAAAGAAATAAATTAATACTTTCATCATCATAATATGCCGAAATAATAATATGTATCACGTTCATGGCTAGTCTCCGCTGAGATTGGCCGCCATAGCCGAAATTCAGGCTGGAGGACTAGTAACGGGTGCAGGGTTAACATATGGAAAATTGAATAGTCCTGACAAAAACAAAATCAAAATCAAAATATTTTATTTCACATAAACGAACATGGGCACTTATGAAACGTCAGAAGCAGAAGCCAATGTAGGTACCAATTGGTTGTTCCAAAAGCCTGATTTCTATAAAAAAGTCCCGACATTTTGGCGCAAACGTAATTAATGACGACGCATTTTTTCACATGATGTTTTTTTTTAGATTATATTTTTTTAAATACTATGTTGATGTTAATTACGTTGATTTGTGATTTGTGCTGTGATACTATCCAAAGAAAATTACATTTTTGTTTATGTTTATTGTAACTTACCTATAAAAAATATTGACAAATCTAGTTATATACTTTACTAGTTTTTGCCCGCGGCTTCGCTCGCGTTAATTTAGACTTTGACTATAAATTCGGGTTATAATTCAATCATGTTTCGAAAGACTCGTGGCGCCATCTATTATTATAAGAACGTTATTGTTGTTTTCCTCGGGAACAGTACTTTTTTGCGGGATGAAAGGTACCCTATGTCCGTTTCCGTACACCTGACAACATATATGCAAAATTTCAGGATGATCGGTTCAGTGGTTTAGGCGTGAAAAGGTAACAAACAAACTTACTTTCGCATTTATAATATTAGTTAGGATTAGGATAGGATTATATTAAAAAAAAAACGCAAAATCCTGAGGTTCCTGAGATTTCCCTAAATCCAGCCGCAATCCTGTCAGGACCCTTAAAATCCTGAGATCTCGGGACAAATCCTGAGATATGGTAACCCTAAACGGGTGTAAAAAGACACTTAACGTAGCCGAGATTCACTTGTACTCCCCGTCACTGTAACAATTTTTTTTATTGGACCATACCTGTGAACCTTCTGGTTACGGAGATATTGAAGGTCAAAATTCCAACTTTTACTGACGTTTCTTTTAAGAAAGCAAACTTTTATTGTTAAAACACAACTTTAGATAACCCCACGACCCCTGGCACCGTTCCATGCACCCAAAAGCACAATGTTTACGTGTGCTGCATTGCGCACTACCGCAAACAACTAATTTTCATACCAAAAATAAAAGTCGTTTCCCAGCAATTATTTTTGTGCAATGTTACAGTTTAATGTACAGAATGCATAGTTGACGGGTATGTGATGGGTTTTTTTACAACCTGTATTATTATAATGTCGAAAAACGTCCACCGCTGAACAAACGGGATTAGGTTCTATTGGACAAACGGGATAAGGGCACTAGAATTATGATAATGTTCACTGCTGGACAAACAATAATGACTGAGAAATCATTGACCGAGCGAGCGCGAAGCGTCTCCGTTTCAGCTTGGGCAAACATGCTTTCGTATTTCCGGATTTCCTGCGGATGTCCGGCTGTTCTCTTCTACAGGTCACATTTCTCAACCGAATCTCGTGAAATTTTGTGAGCAGGTTCGATAATGACATAATTTTTGTTTTAGTTCTTTTTCGAAATTTTTCAAAATGATGGGTATATGGGGGTTGAAAACGTAAAAAACACATGTTTCAGCCATTTCGCGCTCCTGGTGTGCGCTTTTTGTTTTAAAATGCGCGGTGAATATTTAGTCAGACAGACTCGTGATAATTGGTATAATTTAATAAAGAAATTGTGATTATGCACCCTTTATGAAATAATGCAATACATCTTAATTTTTCGTCCCTATGTCAAAAGTCAAGAGAAACGTAACCTTCGGTAATAAAGGTCTTATACTGCCCATACAGAAGTGGTTTCCACGCATTAAACTTCAAAGTGAGTTTACTTCTTACTGGCGCCTGCAACTAAATTACAAAACAAATATAACGTAACCGCATAAAGGTGGAGACAGAAGGGCCAATGTCAAAACGCTTAAAGTAAATGATTTCTGCCTCGTTGGTCTAGTGGATATTAACATTACTGCTGAGCATGAGGTCCTGGGTTCGATTCCCGGGTCGGGCAAAGTTGGTGTCTGGATTTGTGCACGGTTGATGGCAATAGGCTCGCCCCCTATTACATGGGACTTAAACCTAACTGGCGAAATGTGAAAGTAAAAGTCAAAGTCAAATCATTGATTTCAAATAAGCACATAAAAGGCACTTTTGAACGTCAAAATTTACAAAAAAATAGAATTGATTTGCCCCTTCCAATAGGTAATTTCGTATGGAGAAGAATGGGCAAGAAACTCCACCGTTACTCTTTTAAAATGTTTTACAATATTATGTAGGTTCACATATGAGTGACAGATGCAGAGTGAGTGTACATAGGTACACCTCTGCCTAACCCATTAGGGGAATACAGGCGTGATGTTATGTTATGTAAATTATTTCCTTCAATCTTAATTTAAAAGTCGGTTTTATACATAGAAATAAGGTTTAAAATAAACGAAAACTGCTTTGGTCAATAAGCACGGTTCAAATATTTAACTAATCTGAAGGACCAGCTTAATAACCGAAATCTGGTTTAAAAAAACACGGGTTTGTCGGTAACTTAGATACATACTTCAACACGATAGGTGACTGGGAATTTGCCGATTCTATATTTTCCTTAGAGCCTACAGCACGCGTAGCATGATCACCATAGAAACGGGTAATTTCGACGGAAGAATAGACAAAATGACAGATTGTAGAAAAATACTCTTTAGAAATCTGTCAACATCGGTCGGCAAAACCCTTTTCTATGGTGATCATGCTATACGTACACGAAGCAGTTGACCACAATAGGTTTAGGAAATTAGGCACACCCTAAAATGGGCAAAAATATACTTCCTCAAAACAGAAGCTGCAGGAAAATGCTCATGATTTTTTTGTTCATAGCAAATTCTCAATATCTCATTTGTGATGTTGCAGTTGCTATACAATTTTCCTTTGTGTTTTAATCTATTGCATAGCTTTTATCGCGGGCTTTGAGCGCGGCGACCGAATCAAGAAATTCCGTAACGAAAATAAAACCTAACACCCCCCACTCCGCCTACCATGTAGCTCGGCCGAGCGTTCGCTTAACGTGTGTGTATATGGTATAACTGTACTTGAATTAATATCAAAGAAAAAAAATACTGCATAAATAAAATAAAATAAAAAAATTATAATTGCTTAAGTTGATAAAAAATGCTATGCAATAGCTTTATTGCGGCAGTCCCCGAGTGCCACACGTGATTTTTTTTTCAAATATTTGCTCAAAGTGGATTTTCTATCAGTCCTAACCTACTAGTTTCACAGTATCTACCTCACACTCAATGCCACAGTTTAGTAAACTACCAAATCGGGTTTTAAAACACTTTGTGTACTTACTACGTGTGTCGCCTAGCCAATCCGGTGCGTCGTTTGAATGCAAAGTGTAGTAAATGAAGAATTTAGGGCAGTCCTTTAGGTTCTTCTAATTGCTGCAACGTGATGGGAGTTCTTTGAATGTTATCTTGTGACATACGATGTAATAGTCGGCTTTTTATGTGTTTTACTGAAGTACCGGAGTTATGTGATGCATCAATAAAGTGGTACTCGGAGTAGGCAGCTTTGTTATCAACCTAAGCCAGCACCCTAATTACGTAACACACTATCTATCACAATCTGAATCATTTTGTAGCCTATTGCTAATCCATTACTTTATATGTTCGAAAAATTTGTCTGCTCAACAACGTAAATAACGCAATGAATGTTGTTGAACTGTCAAAATGGAGCCCATTCCTACTGTTAGTGTGCTACGTAATTACCCCGCAGGTTCACTGACAAATGTTTTTTTTTTCTTTTTCTTATAGCTGTCGATGTAGAAGAAGGGTGAAATTAGTCAAATCTTACTGCTTGTTATCCGTTTTTAGTTATATTTTTACCCTTATGAAGTATTCACCGACAAAAATACACTCAGAATCTTGTAAAACGACTTCTCCTTCATATATAGGAACTCGATCCCTCAGTGCTGATGATCGGGGCCGATTTTATAGTATCTTGTAGTTCAACAACTAGCAAGGCTCTAATAAATGCTTAGATTGGGAGCCAATAGTCAGTTTTAATCCGCCGCAGACGATTTGGGTATCACAATCATGTCTTATGTAAATGCTGTATAAACTTCTGATCAATACTTCCGGATGCCAAGAGCTTTAATTCCCAAGTGTTTCAAAGTAACAGGACCAAGACAAGGTATTAGCATACGTTATTCAATTATGTGACAAGGAAGCCCCACTTGTGCCTAATACCGGCTTACTTAACAGCAGGTTCAAAGGGAGCTTAGCAACAGCGGTCTTGGTAACAAGACACATACTTACCCCCCTTGATAACTGACCGTAACCGTAATAAGACTTCTGTAAATTAAAAGCTCTATATTTCTTGGGGCTTTAATAAAAAAATCCTAGCTTTATATAAAACCTATTTCAATTTAAAATACAGCAAAGTTCAACAACATTCATTGCGTTATTTACGTTGTTTGGCAGACAAATTTTTCGAAATTATGAAGCAATGGATTAGCAATAGGCTTCAAAATGGTTCAGATTGTGATAGATAGTGTGTTACACAATTAGGGTGCTGAAGTGAATTGTTTGTTTGTTACTTCTTGAGGTCTCCGATTGTTGTTTCTTCAAAGTATGCACTCCCGTGCCGTTGTGTGGAAATAAACTGCTATAAATAAATAATAAATAAACTAATGAACTTATTTTTATGAAACTTGCGACACTGAAACCTGTGAAAGGATCTAGGGTGCTTCCCATCCTTTGGACGTGAGCATAGCTTTTGGCAAAGGCTTTCGTAGCAAAAGCATCATAGGGCAAAAGTAATGTTTTCTTGAAGGCAAGCTCCCATCCACACCAACCAGAAACCAACACAATTCAATACCCGTAACGTCGTTCAATGTTGTAAGTGTAACTCGTAAACCACGACTAAAATTTAAATATAAACCAGAGTACATTCGCGCTCATAATTGTCCAATAACATTATAATAACGGTTATTACAACTTCAAAGTGTTTGTTATCGTTTATTCACGAGAACATAAATAACAGAGGTCGAAGGTGAACGAGACTTCGCTCTGTGTGACTGTACTTGCAAGTTCAATTTTGTAGTGTAGCAGTCTGTTATTCTTTTTAGTAGCAGTTGAGGTTTTTGTGAAGGACCTCATGATTAATCATTTATTTTTCGGAATATGGTACATTATCCAGGATCAAATTAAATCAGCTAGCGAAACTCCGCAGGCGTGACGGGTATTGATATCTGAATATGATAAAACAAAAACAAAAAGATTTTTTTTTGTGGGGTCTTGGGCCTCTGTTAATGTAGTCACTTGAAATAACAGTTTAAAAATCTGTCTTCAGTATAAAACAAAATTTCGTAACTCAAACTTCAAGTAACAAAACTACCAGCGGTCGTTAACCCCAAAAAAAAACATCAAATCATTAATATTTTTTTTATTTTTCATGTTTAGATATCGATACCTATCACGTCTGCAGAGTTTCGCTACCGAATTTAATTTGACCCTGTATATTATATGGTCTTAAGATTAGTCAATGGTCATACATATATTTATTAAAGAACAGAGATTATTAAGGGAAGTACTACCACCATCCCTATGTCTGCCATCACGCGGCTTTGCCGTATTTTGATTCAAAGGATATGGGTGCCGGTGTAAATCCAGGCACATGGGTAATGTTACCTTTGTCTCTGGGATGGTAAAGTACCTTCGAACCTCTGGAGTAACAGATCCCCAGGTCGGACAAAGTGTTATTGGGTTTTGCTTTAGGAATTTCTCAGTAACAGCTTGGAGTTTGGAAGTCGGCGGTGTGATACCCCCGTGCCTCGGAAAGCACGTAAAGCCGTTGGTGCTTCGCCTGTTCTCTGTCTAGTCGTGTCGGATTGCCGTCCCATCGGACTATAAGATTGAGAGAAGACAGAGTTCACCTGTGTCTGCGCACGCGTTTGTGCACTATAATATCTCCTGCGTCGATGGCTAGTCTCCGCTGAGATTGACCGCCATGACCGAAATTCGGTCTGGAGGACTATTATGACAGATATCCATTGGTCACACTTTTCATGTTTGCCCTCCAATAACATTAAAAGTAAACAGTTTAGAATGCGACTGTACTTTATTTTTTATAGCTTTGGACGGACTTGAACTTACATTACTTACGCAACTGTTAAGTAATGTCTAGAAGCCGGTTTTGATAAAATAATGTTTCATGAAGAATCATACATACCGATGAATGAAATTGTAGCTTCTAATTAGAAGCGAGGTACAAAAGCAAATCGAATTTTATTATTACTAGGTTGTCTTGGGAATGGGCAAAAGATTGAACAATTAGTTAGGGTCAATTTTGATTGGAATGTGGACCGTTTATCAATCATCTGAGGGCTATTTCAAGAATTTATTACTAGCATGGTTAAGTTAAAGGCTTTACAAATCCACCTTGCAATGTGGCAATACCAGGAGCTCTAGGAGTCTTAAGTCTGCAATGATGATGATGATGATCATTGCCATCTTTTACTCAAAGATGTCTTCAACCAAACCCGCAACTCCTGCAATAAACTCAGCTTATCACAGTCCACTGCTGGATAGGCCTCTCCCTAGCTGCGCCACAACATCCTATCTTCCGCCTTCCGCATCCAGTTCGTCCCAGCCACTTGTTAAGGTCATTGGCAACTCTTTACCAGCATTAAATACCGCAATGAGCTTTCATCTATGAGGCTATCCGTTACAATACGACACCTCACGCGTGCCAGCTATTCAAACGTCAATCGTCCGTACATACATACATATATTTAGTATTCTATTACAATGTCTAACCTAGATACTGTGGCTAAGTAGATGGCGCCTGCGCCGGCGACGATTTGAAAGCGTATCGCTAATAGACTCATCAGCCTAGTGAATGGTTCCTTCCTGAGTTTTTACTGGTCAGTGCCTTGTTCGGTGGAGAAAGGACGCTGTGGAGAAAAGGAATTTTGTTCAAGAGTAGAAATGGAATTTTCTGGAGCTGTGTTAGTTATACGACTGTCTACCTCTCTGGGTTATCCTAAAACATCGTCGATTACGTCCAACCAGCGGATTCGCAGAAGGGTTTTCTGCTAATAAATCTTCTTCTTTTAGTGCCTCTCCAAGAATTGAAGACTGGACATCAACCTCTGCGAGGTGGAACAGCTCGGCAGCACTCATGACTCCGTTTGAGTCGAGTTCCATCAACTAGGACTTTGACTTAGTAGAAAGTGTTTACCATAATGTTATATCCAAGAGTCGAAATATTTTTCACCATAGGAAATCACCTAGGGAAAGGTGCAAGTCACTTGAATTACATAATTGTGAGAAAATGGAGAAACTTTCAAGCTTCTGCGGTATTGTTATAGAGAAATTGTAATAAATGTAGCAACATGCACTATCTAAAGTAAGTGTAGAAGTTCTACTCTTCACGAAAATAAGCGTAGGTGTGAAGGAGGAAAATGTTGCAAAAACCAAAGCATGGCACAGAAATCTCCGTGGCTCTGGATTGTTGGCCGAAAACATGTCAATAGGTTTGATTCCTTTTTCTGCTTTTCTACCAGGTGGACCATCAGATTATTGCAGCAACGTTTTATTGCAACAAACCAAAAAAACAATACGCTTATTTCTTCTCAAATGTGTTTTTACATCATCATTATGAACTACTTTATGGCATCCTGATTCATATTCCCACATTACAGATCAATTATTTATAGATCATAGACGATTATAGATCTATTTTGTTTGTTTTTATTTTACATTGTTACCAGAGCTAAGTATCTTTTTTGTATGCATGTGTTTCTGTGACAAATAAACCTATTTTTCTTTCTTTCTTCTTTCTAGAATACTGAGTATCTTATCCGCAGTCATTTGTTTTTCCTCTGAACTTGACTTCTGCTTCTTATTCCAGGTTGTCCAGCAGCTTTCGATCGTTTTTTATGGTGTATTAGGGCATTTGGCACGTGCAAGATCATGGCAGACCGTTATAGCGCTCGGATTTGCGCTTTCCAATTATATCTGGTCAATATTGAGTGCTAGGAAGGAGCTGACGCCATTTGTAGAGGATAGTAAATTTTAACGGTTTGATAGCTTGTCGGATTAGTATTAGTAGATAATCGTGGCTGGGTTTAGTGTTGATTCTGTGATAGTACATAACATCACGCTTGTATCCCCGTAGGGTTAGACAGAGGTGTAGCTATCGTACATATATTACACCCACATTTCGCCAGTTATGTTTAAGTCCCATGTAATAGGGGGCGAGGCTATTGTTATCAACCGGGCACACATCCAGAATCGGAGCTACTGAAAAATTCCAGATGGAAAAATCCAATAACACTTAGCCCGACCCGGGAACCCAGGACCTAACGCTCGCGGCCACTAGACCAACGAGGTTTTCTGTGATATTATTGTGAAATAAATAGTAGAGGAACAGCTTTTTGTTTTTTACCACCTTAGTTATGCTTTAAATAGGCTGGCAAGGACATGAACGCGCAAACTATAACCATGAATTCAGCACATGATTCTAGACTACCTAGCGAAAAAAATTTTACGCTGCGGGGTCCAGAATCATGTCCCTACTGAATCCATGGTAACAGGTTGCGCATCGATTACCCCTGCCACCCTGTACAACCATCTTCTAAAACGAGTTCATAGAATCATCAAAATAAAGTAAGAACATGATTTATTTGTCGTATTCTCTATAAAAAGGGAAGTCTTCTATAATTCCAAGAAGTCTTAAAATATCATTCTCATTCATAGAATCTTGGCTACCATTAACGCTATAAATGTCACCTGCCACTATTATTTCCTTTTTAACAACAAAGACATCAACATAGTACAGGATCAAGCAGTAGGTACATATTTTTTGTAGCCTTTTTCTTGACTACTGCAGGCAAGCATCCTTTCGTTTTTGGTTTGATAATTATTTTTTACTTTTTTTTCACCTCTTCGTCTCTAACACCGAAATGTCAACAACTTCTAAAAACATCATTCAATGCTTTCCACTATTTTAACTATACCAGGTCAACTATTAACATTTGCCAGCTAAAATAGGCACACCGATCGTTACCGTTAAACAAATCGCTTGCAAAAACTGCGCAGGATTAACATTAACATTGAATGGAGGTGTATTTGTTGTAACGGTTCGCTACAACTTATCAATTCATCTTATACTGTGTTAAAATAATACTGCTTAGTTATTTAACCGCGTCATCTCTTTTTACTTGCAGTGTCTGTGGTTCTGCCATCGTATTTCATTATTTATCGTCATGGAAATTATACAGGTATGCGGAATAGGGTGTAAAGTTCACTCATACCTGCGTAGAAAAGGGAGGATCCACCAAGCAGACGGGTGTTGCGTCTGGTGGGCAACTGCCCAATGTTCGAAGTCGAGACGTTGTATGCAGTGTCTGTGGTTCTGCCATCATATTTAATTATTTATCATCATCAAAATTATAGAGGTATGAGCAACAGGGTATAAGGTTCACTCAGACCTCCGTAGAAAAGGGAGGATCCTCTGACCTGACGGATGTTGCGTCTGTTGGGCAACTACCTAGTTGCGTGGTAAACTCTGCTTAAGCGATGCTGGATTTTGCGTGACGTCAGTGTGACGCGTATCGTCGCATGTAGCGATGTCAATGCTGCTACAAAATCAACAGCTCTTATATCGTCATCCACATCATCATCAAGAGCCCCCTCACATAATTTTGCAGTGCTGGGAGCAGTAGGTACACATCACACATCCTAGGTCACATTCATTTATGTTAAACCTGTGATTTTAACAATATCCACATCCACTCTTAGGAGAGCGTGGTACTCCAGTGGTTATGGCCTTAACTTTAAAAGTAGAAATCGAAGGTTCGTCATAATTATCATCATTATGCCTTTTGATGCTGATATGTAGCTTATAAATAAGTTGATAAACTTCAAGTACAAAATTAATTCGTCGTACAAATAATTCAATCTTTAATTCATTGATCCTTCCAGGTCATACAAATGTATTCACATTTCACGCCAGCTTATTTGCGTAGGCCTTCTAGTAATCCTTGAAAACACGAATTAGAAATAAGTAGGCCAAAAGTGCCATAGGTGCAACGTCAATTGCTATGTAACTCCTGATACCTAAGCCACAGAACAGTACAGAAGGTGGGACCATACAACGAGCGAAAACATGCGCACGCACACATAGACGCGTACGTACGGCGATCTCAAACAAATTCCAGTCGTAAGTGCGTTTGCACTCGCTGTACGTGAAGCGTGTCTATGTTTGCGTGCCTTTTCGCTCATTGTAAGGAACCGACCTTCTGAACCTATAAATTTTGTGCCTAAGCATTAACATAGGAATGTGAACCCACGCCTGGCGCCAATGTTGGTAAGTAAGATTGTTGGGGCCAATGTTTGAATGCATGCCAGGATTAAAGACGAGACAATTATTTACATAGGAAAGTGTGCTAATTGTTTGATTGCATCTATTGGGTTTTAAGTGTAGTTTCTGTTTCGCATGCGCAATAGAATTAAACATGATCTTAGTAGTATTCAAGACGTTGTAAGCTGTCAAAGAAACTGGACTGTAGTTTTTTATAGAATTGAAATGAAAGATTCAATTAATGTTTGATTCCTTTAATTGATATATCTACCTATACATATACGAGTATGGTCGCTTTTCGTGTCTGACTGTGTAACCGCATTCTTCTTCTAGAATCCGCAACGGATTTTGATGCACTTTTCACCATCATTTAGAGAATTTATTCCAGAAGGTTTATGAGTATAATACATTAATATTAAACTTGCATATAATCAGAAATGTCGATGTTTTGTTAAGTTGCAAAAACAGTACGAACTAGTACGAAGCAGGGGCGGGTAGCGCGCTAGTTTATAATGTTGCTCTGATGCACGAGTTTTACTATTATTAGTATTGTACCTATATATACAATGACATGAGTATTTACTTGTAAAGTATTATGTTATTTAATTTTTTGTGGATGTGAGGACTATGTGGGTAATTGCTTTCTTTTTTTTTCTCATTTCATTTTAATTATGATCTGGCAGTTTGAGTAATTTATGCGGCCTACCCACATGTGCTTTCTTTGGTATTGTTCGTCGAATTGTTGAGCTCCTTAAGTTCTGAGTTGAGCTGCACGATTACTGACAAATGCGTGCACTGACTGGACAGGTCCACTCAATCTGTGTGGTTCTTTCCTCAAAAGACCATTTCAGATACCAATCTGCATGGTCTTCGCATGACCTGACCAAGATTATGTCTGGACTTTAAAAGAGACTGTGACCTCTGAGTTTATTTCGGCCTTTCTTCTCAGAGTAGTCAGATAGGAAATGCCGACCTCGTCTAGTTTAAAAAACATGATTGACGTGTAAAAGTGTTTGTACAAACCTACTTACAGAAATAAAATCATTTATCATTTATCATTTATTACCTGCTTACTAATAAACGTTGCATAGCGTCTGTGTCTTTCGGTCGTCAGTAATTTGAAGTTCGAAAGAAGAAGACAAAGCGTTGTGTAACTACACAGACGCTATACAATGTTTATTAGTAAGGAGGTGTGTGTTTTAAAAATACATTAGTTACTTACCATAATGCTGTTCGTATTTTATTTCAATAAATAATGTATGCATTAACAATACCTACTCTACTCATTTAAATTTAAGTAATTGGATTTATTATTATTGCCAACATAATTCGTTAAATCATTAAATTACTCAAGCAATAGTTTATTGCTTTAGTAATTAATTTGACTACCTATAAATCATTATGCGATCGCTAATGCGTAGTTTATGTCTTAAGGCTCCTACAAACAGGCGCTACACGCGACGCAAATCACGCGCAACACAAAGGCACCGCTCGTCGCGCAACGAGCGGCGCGGGCGCCTTTGTGCCGCGCTGTCGCGTCGCGCCTGTCTCTGGGAGCCTTTAATCGTAATGTCTTGAATAAATTAAGCTGTGACAATAAAATAAAAAAATCAGAGATAACAGCATTTACCTTAAATGAATAAAGTTGATATACTAATGAAGCTGTAGCTATAAGAAATTTAAGAATACCGACTAAGGTAAAGGGTGGCTACTTACTTACGGATAACAATAAAAGATACAGAAACAGTCCATAGTACTATAATAATGCGAAATCAACTCTTGTCTGTCTGAAGGCTCCTTCAAACAGACGCAACACGCGACGCGAATCGCACGCGACATAAAGGCATCGCGTGAAGCGCGACGAGCGGTGCCTTAGCGTCGCGCGCGTCTTGAGTCGCGAGTCGCCCTGTTTGAAGAAGCTTTTTCAGTCTGTCTGTTCAAGCCTTATTAACAGCTGAACGGATTTCGATGGGCAAAAATGTAGACCATGACCGTGGTTAGGACATAGGATACTTTTTATCCCGGTAGTACAATTCCGTGGGATAATTTCTGACTTCTATGTGGGCGCTACAAACATTCCTATGCCCATCCCATAATTACTCAGCCATGTTTGATCAAATGTTTGACTAAGTATTGGCCCTAACTGACAGTTATACGAGTAACTACTAGATTAATATTAAAGGCTGAACACAAAGATTGGCTCGATATCAAAGGTAATAAAACACTTGTGTTGTCCGAGCAATTTACGAAACTTCACGATTTGAATTATAATTTCTATTGGCTAGCATTGTTGGTGTTTTATAGCAAATTATGTCAAAGTTAAATGGCTCTATGCTTGCCAAAGACACCTGCAAAGCTATTCACAACCATTCGACAGGTTCTAATTTGCTTTGCCCCCGACAGGAATTACTTGTCGGAAGAAAGGCGGGCGGGCGTCTATTTGATTTAAACTGTCAACATTTTTGGGTTTTGGATTTGTGAAAAGCCCCTTTTAGAGGATCCTTTTTATGATAACATACATTGCTGTTAGATTCGGCACGGAGGCGTATCGAACGGTTGTAAATAGCTATTCTATAATCGGTAAGTGCCTGGGAAAGCAAGATGTTACTTTTACGATGCTTTTCTCTGCCAAGTTCTAGTGGTCAAGTTGCCATAATAATTAAGGAGAAATAATGTATTTTATTGTATTGTATTTTTGTTTTATTGTATTTCGTTGATGACCTAACCCTTTCCTACAAGTTATAAAAAAGTTACATTGGATTATTAGCAATATTTGACCCAACATTGGACATAAAAAATATGGCTGCCTGTCAATTCACTTTTTAAAGTTATTTTTTTAAACTAAAATAACTTCAAAGATGAATTGATGGATTATAGTACCGGATTATCTATTTATTGATTTTACTACTGCCGTCGATTTGACGATGCGCGTGATCAAAAGCCGTTAATAACATTTTATGACACTACTTCCTCCAAAACCGGCGCAGGAGCAAATCAAAGATAATATTGCTTAGTTCCGTGATTAAGATAGACGAAGATACTGATCTTTCAGTCTAGTTTTGATTTCCTATAGCATAAACTCACGCGTTCTTCCCATGGGGGTACGCAGCAGAAACTACAGAAAGCCAAAGTACATACCCTTTTGCTTAGTTTAAGTTTATACATCTGGTTATACACGTACGCCGCCGCGTCTGTTGCGAGCACTACGCACCTGACCTTTCTGAAGAACATCACCAATAAAGTCACTATATGTCCTTCTACGAAGGGCGTCGTGGGTCCCGACGTTTTCATTCACATCTGCCGTACAAATTGAGTCCTCATAGTTACGACTTCATCATCTCGTCCTCATAGCTCTATCATCAATTTTTCTACCTATATCTGTCTGGCACCTAAAATATGTGACGTAAAGAATAAAATGACTGTCTGAGTGATTAACATATTACAATTTGATTAGAACTTAATTGTATTTTAATTAACATTTAATGTTACAAAATATATGTTTGTAGAATCCGCCATAACCAATATCTGTTTTATTTATTCCCATCGGTTACTTCAAAGTGTAATCTATAACCTATAAAAAATAAACAGATCATATAGTAATTAATCGGTATAGAAACATAAAACCAGTACTAAACAGTTAGAATATTTTTATTATTCATCTAACAAACGTAATTAAGGCATGCGTTTGCGCAGCTCAAAGTCAATGACAGTTTGACAGCGCACCAAATATGGCACTGACGGCTACTGTCAACCGATCCCCGGCAATAGGGCTGTCAAATTTAAAATATTCTTTTTCGTGTGGCACTGACAAGATGGATGACGGAAAAAAAATGGTTTCTCTTATGGTATTTCGATGTTTCTATAAGAAAAACAAAAGTTAACTGATGTGTTATTTGGAGAAAAATAAAAAGGGTCGAGTTCAAAGTTATTTGAATATTCTTCTTCTGACAGGTTAAAATTACATTAGTTATATTATAATGTAAAAGTTCCTATCATTCCCACTCTGCGCTAGAAGCCTTTGCAATGCAGAGAGATAGTTATGTACTACTTGATCAATACAATATCGTACATTATAGATCCGCCCCCTATTCCATGGGATTTAAACATAACTGGTAAAATGTGGATATACTAAAGGGTTTTTTAAAACAAAATAAAACAAAGAATTTTGATGAAAATTATTCTTAATTATTCTTTATTTTTAAATTATATTTTTTATTGTATTAGAAAGAGTAAGGTTTGGCAAGTATTAATGAAAAATTATATTGGACAAATGTCCACTACAACCACGTTCGCAGATAATTTCACGAAATTAACGAATAATTTCTCTCGCATCATTTCACGAAATTCAGCTGTTAAGTGGCCGGCCCGATCGTGTGACTCGACACCACTGGATTATTTTTTGTGGGGCTATGTTAAAGACAGAGTCTACACGGAGCCACTCTAATCGATTGCAGCCTTAAAATTCAAAATCCGTGACGCGATTAACGAAATAGACCCGCCATTTTGCCAAAAAGTGATTGAAACTTTTGATGAAAGAATGGACATCTGTGCGCGTGCTCGTGGTGGACATTTGGCCGATATAATATTTCATTAATAATTGCCAAACCTTACACTTTCTAATACAATAAAAATTTGAATAATTTTTATCTAAATTCTTTGTTTTATTTTGTTTTAAAAAACAAAGTTATTGTTGAAAAACCCGTTACATAATAGTACACCTCTGCCTAACCCTTGGGGGAAAACATGTTTTGGATCGGTTTTTCAATAAAATATTTAGACACAATTAATTAGTAGTAACGAACAGAATGCTGTTTTATGTTCCGTTTTTGACAAAAAGGAACCACATATCATTTCACTGTTTTCCTTATGCATTAGATTCAAATTACCTAATGTTAGAAGTTGCGAATGTGACATCATATTGAATGGAGAAAAACTAGAATTTATTAATCAGACGGTTTTCCTGGGAATCACGCTAGACGAGAAATTGCAATGGGGACCCCATATAACATCTCTTGCGGGGCGGTTAAGCTCGGCCGCTTATGCTGTTAGGAAGATAAGACAGTTAACAGACGTAGAAACCGCGCGTTTGGTCTATTTTAGCTACTTCCACAGCATTATGTCATATGGCATTTTACTGTGGGGTCGGGCTGCTGACATTGAATCCATTTTTATTTTGCAAAAGAGAGCTGTCAGGGCCATTTACAATCTATGTCGTCGCGAATCTCTTAGGGAACTATTTAAAAAGATTAATATTATGACGGTACCTTGTCAATTCATTTATGAAAATATTATGTATGTAAGAAAAAATCGACATCTTTTTAATAAAATAAGTGATAGACATAATTTTAATACTAGAAATAAAGATAAAATAGATCAACCATTTTTTAGATTATCTAAAGTACATACATCTTTTATGGGGTACTGTGTTAAATGTTACAACAAAATACCTTGTGACATATTGGAATTAAATGAAAGAAAATTTAAAACTCATATAAAAAGTACACTTTGTAAACAAGCATATTACAAATTAGAGGATTATATCCTAGATAAGAATGCTTGGAAACATGCTGGTCCTGCTCCATAGGACAATCTAGAGTCTAGACAAAATCAAACTGGTTGCTAATTTGATTGTATAATTTATAATTTTTATGACATTGATTGTTACATTATGTACTTAACTACTTAAACTCACACACTAAATTATTACTTGTTGAAATTTTGGAAACATCGTCTACTTTTCAATATTTGTAAATATGTGAGCACCATGCATCTATCACATAATTAATTTACCTGCCTTTGCATTATATTTAATTCTTTTTACCTATTGTGGTATAGTAATTTTATTCTAGGTGCATCGTCTTCACATATGATTACATAATTAATGTGAACTTACATAATATTGTAAAATATTTTAAAAGAGTAACGGTGGAGTTTCTTGCCCATTCTTCTCCATACGAAACTACCTTTTGGAAGGGGCAACTAGAATCAATTCTATTTTTTTGTAAATTTTGACGTTCAAAAGTGCCTTTTATGTGCCTATTTGAAATAAATGATTTGACTTTGACTTTGACTTTGACTTTATCGCCTGAAAAAAATTGGTACATATTGCCAGTAACTACCACTTTCAACGCAAGGATTGGCTGACCATAAACGCATTAACCTAATATTAATTTCACCATGTTTCCGCCTCTCCTTTTTGTATAGGTACATTTTTGTTTTAACAAAAAGTTTGCAATTTATTGAAAAAACTAAATTTCGCCCGCGGCTTCGCACGCGTTAATTTAGAATTTGACAATCAATTCGGGTTGTCCGGGGAATTATAGTTAGGAGAATGAAAAACCGGTCTATCGACACTCTAGATTCCCAAAATGTAATAGGTACTTAAATAAAAATAATAATAAACTCTTAACACACTACTAAAGTTTCTATAATAATATAATTCAATCATGATTCGAAAGACACGTGGCGCCATCTATTATCATAAGAACGTTATTGTTCTTTTCCTCGGGAACAGTACTTTTTTTCGGGATGAAAGGTACCCTATGTCCGTTTCTGTACACCTGACAACGTATATGCAAAATTTCAGGATGATCGGTTCAGTGGTTTAGGCGTGAAAAGGTAACAAACAAACAAACAAACTTACTTTCGCATTTATAATATAAAAAATATAAAAATATATAGTTAGGATAAAGGTGCCTATTATTTATAAAATTCCCATTTTCCCTGCATTTAAGGAAATACATATTATATTTTAGGAGTATGTAAGGATCGTAGCAGGTGGCGTTCTGTAGTTTCTGCCTACCCCAATTGGAAGAAGGCGTGAGTTTATGTATGTTATGTTAAGGAAATACCTGTAATTAAAATAATATCATCGCTTGCGGTTTTCCTATAAAATTAATTGTTTATTTCTGTTTTAGACGAATGGTTAGTTTTTATCATAAGAAATACCTATTAGGTTTAGGTTCTTCTTAGTAACAAGATCAAGGTCCATAATTTGAGAAAACAATTAATAGATTGTTTATTGAATTGAGAGGATTCAATTTAATTTTTCTGGGAATTGATTAATTGAATTTATTTGTCGGACCATGCCTTGTACCTACCAACTATACAATTCATTTTATTGAAAGTTGAACGAAAATTATAAAAATACTGTTTGATACGATATTAAAGGCTCCCGCAAACAGGCGCGACGCGACTCTAGTAGAACGATTTCTATGAAAACTTTATGGAAATTGGTGCTTCAAGAGTCGCGTCGCGGCGTCGCGACGCGCCTGTTTGCTAAAGTACACCGTTACTTAGCCTACCATCAACCGTCAGCCCAATAAACGGATACGGGCGCCACAGAACCTAACTCCTTCGTCATCAAACAAAGGATTTGCCTCATTGACGCGACATTGATTTACATTGATGTCAATCATTCATGACTTACATTCCTATTTGCCAACCCTACCGTTAGGCCCATACCTGACAGCGAATCGCAAATTATCGATACACCTGCCGATTGTTATTCTATGGTGACCTCATAGCGATGACCGTAGAATAAATATTTTTAATGGACATTACCTCTAGACAATAGCCCCTTTAGCCATTAAACTATTATCTTTAGCCCCCGTTATAATCAGTCTTGTTAAACGATGGTTAATTCTAACTCTAACCACGTACGCTACCAGCCCGTTAATCATGGTTTTATAAATCACCGGTGTCTTCGTTTATGGGGTAGGCTGTGGCTTTAAGAAATACGTGGTCTGCTGATATTAGATTCTTTAGCAATAGGTCTATAGCAACTTATTTACCTTTCTATGACTTATTTATAGTAACACAGGTCATTGTGCGTCATTCAATAAAAAAGTTGACCAAAAATAGACATATCAATTCTATTTAATAGACTCTGTACAGAAATAGATGGATACAAACCCATAAATAAGGCTGAGTATACCATATAGAGTTAAACAATGATTTAATCTGCTGGTTTCGATTAGCTTCAACAAGACGCTTGAAATGTTATAAACTAGGTTATTGACACTGGTCTAGTCAGTTTGTTTTGTGCCTAAGCTTGATTTATTTATGTCCAAGTGATTTGTTGCCTTTATTATGGCCACTTCAGTAGTTTAGTGCCATTCAGGTTTGCAACGGTTCTATTGGTTTGTAGTATTATTGGGTTCAATACGGAGAGATTAGAATCAGTGGTTCTATTGCTGGACATTTAATAGCAAAGCATGTAATTTAACTTGTTTGTATTTTAATCAAAATACCTACCTACAGTAAATCTAGAATTGAATGTTTAATACCTGACCTATGAATATTAAAATTCTTAGGTAAAGTTCTAGCTTGCGGGGAATGCTCACAAAACGGTGAATGTCCTAGAACCAAAACTTCGAAGATATGTCACATCCATCAAGCCGCACTGGGCCCGCATGGTTGATTACGGCCCACTCCCTCTCACAGAGAGGAGGCCTGTTTCCCAGCAGTGGGAACATTATAGGCTGATTATGCTATGAATATAAAAATTCTTAGGTAAAGATCTAGCCTGCGGAGAATGCATACCAACAATACCAACCATATTTTAAGACACGTCCGTCCCAACTTTTAAACTTTAGCTATTTGTGTTAACTAGAGTTAACGTTTGAAGAGTTAATCTGGGTTTACGACGGGCCGCAACGAATTCGTTTGTTATACCAACGGTGCAACCCACCCAATGTTGCTAGCACTTAATATTTTCAAAGCTGCTTTTTGTTAGTTACAAGCTTTTGAGCTTTTAACGGTACTCTAGATTCCTAGGCGAAATAGGTTTCTAAACGTTAAGTGTTTTCTTCCAATGATAACGTGGAAAACTGATACTTTGTCTGAGCTCTTTGTAGACTGCAATATCCACTCAAAAGCGGTCGCTATTATGCAGCTGTTACTTACTAATAAAATCTATTTGTATGTCTAAAAAGTTGACTATTTTCTTATTTCCGACTTTATTGCTAAAACTGGCTGCTGGCTATACTCTATGCTCAATTGATTTGACAGGTTATAAAACATACAGTTATGAGCTGTCTCTGGTCCCCTGGTCTGACGTCTACCTTTGTCATCTAAACGAATATCGTAATAAAAAGGTAACGTCTTTTTTGGATATTTGTGACATTTTTGTGAAGGGTATTCTTTTGAATTACTGATCCAATTTCAAAAATCAATTCACCAATGGCTACACTACTCACAATCACGAGTGACATGGGATACTATTTATTCCTGAAGAATGCATGTCCCCTAGACAATGAGGATCACCATGCGAAATGCACGTCCCCTAAGAAATCAGAATCTACACAGCCGCGCGGTACTGCAGCTTGTGTCTTTATAAATACGATGTCATAGAATAGAATAGGATACTCTTCTTCATCATCATGATAATCATTGGCAGCCTTGTTCCACCCAATGCTGTGTCCCTTTTGTGCCATGCTTCCCTGGTCTGTGCGAATGTCATCCAGGTCTTCCCCGCGATCTTCTGTAGGTCGTCCACCTTCCTGGCTATTGGTCAGACAACGTTCTTTCTACCGTTTTTCGGCAACCATCTAGGGTTCTGCTCTATCTGCCATCACCACGTATAGTCAAGTGTCCTGCCCACCTAAATACGACTTGTTTATTCTTTATTATCTGATTTTCTACGCCAAGATAACCATTCCGTTAGGGCTCTGCTCCATCTGCCATCACCACGTCTAGCCAAGTGTCCAGCCAACCCAAATACGACTTGTTTATTCCTTAATATCTGATTTTCTATGCTCTTTATATGGAACGACAATTACCGTCAAACGGGGTGAATAGAGATGCAGGGGTAAAAACGGATTTTAACATTGAAATAATAAAGTTTGTTGCCAAAAAGGACTCTAAAGTGTTTTCTATACTATTATAATTAACGATTAAGTACCCTTGTTGGCCTCAAACTATATTATTTCAATATTAAATTCCCTTTTAAAGTTTAGTTCCGATTCATCCCTGCATCCCTATTCACCCTGTTTGACGGTACGTTTATTACTTAAGATATTTTTGTTAAGTTTCTCATATTTATGTGAACTATGTATGTTCTTTATTAAAGATGTAAAATTATTGTTGATTTTGTCTGTGCTAAGAATATTACCCTCATTGTTGTTACAGACGGCATCGGAGCAGCGAGCGTCCGCCCCTGAGGAGATGCAGGCGCGGCACAGCATACTGTGGCACCTGCTTATTGACCTGCCTATATTGTTGTTGGGTAAGTGTTCAAATGCAATTAATCTTATAGTACCTGCTCGGCCGTGAATATGCCACGTCGGATTTTAGAAAAGATCCGCTTTGAAGAACATCCTCTCTGTCAAACAAACCTGTGTGGCAGTATCTGTCTAAAACTGGATCCGTTTTATTAGCATCCGGTTTCTATACAGTTTCGTGTTAATAAGGATTTTCTAAAATGACGTTCACTAGATGGCGGCACTGACACGTCAGGTACGGGCTCCTGTCAAAAGTGTCAAAGCGCCTATATTTTCTTTAGTCCTGACTGAATGATGAACGAATGAATGAAGCGAATGATGAACGACATCATATATTTTAAATTCATTGTCGAAATGGTAGACCTCTTGTCAAAGTGGCGCCCTGGTGGCGTGAATTTTTATGAAAGCCCTCATTGTATCCACGGTATCTTATGCTGTCTCAGCTACTCAAACGATTACTGTCTAAAATTGGATTCGATCTTATTAATTGTGCTTTAAGTTTCCGAAAGCTTGATCATGGCTTCAGACCCTTGATCAGGCTTAACACGTTAACAGTGCATGACCCATCGATGGTGCATTTTGAGTCTCATATCGTACGTGCATGCCCCATCCATGGGGCACGAGTCCAAACAGTTTATAGTCTTTTAAATTCATACACGTGGGAGCTTATTCGTTTTTATCGACATACACGTATGAGCGCAACTTAAGGGGTGGTCCCGGCCACCGTAGGCGCGGGCTTGCGGACGGCGAGCAATGGGCAGCTCGCCGTCCGGTAAGGACCAGGCCCGGGTCGACGGCGCGTCGTGTTCCACGCGCGCCTCAAAGAGATGTCAGCACCATTGACGGGGTCCGATAGGACCGATGCCTGCCGGGGCTGCGGATTGTTCGAAAGAGTTACCGTGGCCCTGGCGCACAGGCAACTGAAGGAACACGGGTGGGTTTTAGTCAGTAAGAGTCTGACACGCCCTTCCGCTCCGCCCAGAGCGGGAGACGTCATTTGATGATTTCCCACCCAGAAAAAAAAAAAAAAAAAAAGGGGTGGTACCCATAATCCTAGCTACACAAGTAACGTGTTAAGATCAGTCATAATGAGCTATTGTCAATCTTGTGAGACTAAAAGGAAGCTGAAGTTTAGGCATTAATCTTTTACCAGAAAACTTCTGTTTTCATCATCTCAACCGAAGATGTCCACTGCTGGACATATAGGTCATCCCTAGGTATTTCTACAACGAGTGATCCTACGATGTGGCGAAATAACCATGAACTCAACATAATGCAATGCATCATCAGATCAAGTGCAATAAACGTTAATCAAAATAATAATTACAAACAAACGCTCCATTCAACACGATTATTACTGTGCATGCACACTGCTCATTGGAGATTATAATATTAGGCACGTATTTAGCAGTTTTGTCTAGATTTTTTGCGGTGTTTTTAATGACCGAGTGTTATATCTGTAGGTATATATAAAAGGAAACCGTGACTGACTGACTGATCTAACAACACATAACTCAAACTACTGAAAGGATTGAGCTGAAATTTGGCACACGGATAGTTATTATGACCTAGGCATCAGCCATGAAGGGGTTTTTGGAAATTCTACCTTAAAGGGGGTGAAAAGGGAGAATTTGTTTGTATAAAAAGTCTTATTCCTTGAGTTAATAAACTTGAAACTTGGCACGAATATGTATCTAAGTAAATTATAAAGATTGTCATTTTTAATTTTTTTACACTACGCCCTAAATGGGGATTGACAGGTCTTAAAGTTTGTATGGAATAATTTTAACACGTGGTCCGATTAACTCCTACTTATACTTAAGACCAAAATTAAAGAATAACATGTATCAGGGTTTTTCTAAAATCTTCCCCTGAAGGGGGCACTGGAGTTATAAATTTTTTAAGGGGAGAATTTTACTGCGTGGCTTGATTAACTCAAAAAATTAAATTACCCAATCGATTTTTCAAAATTCCACCCTGTGTGGAGAAAAGAGGGGATACAGTTTATACTATGAAAAAAATATATTCCTTTAGTTATTAAACTTGAAACTTTGCAATGGTTTCCTCAGTAAATAATAAAGATTGGCACTTTTTTTTTAACAACACCTCACAGAGTATTTAGAGAGTGTCAAAGTTAGTAAGTAAAGGCACTGTCGGAAACTCGAAACTCTGTACTAATATTTAAAATAAAACATAAAAAGTACGTAAATAAACATTATACTTTAGTCATGGACGAACAAAAAGGCTCTGGCAGATTATCGCTAACAAAAAAACTGTGTCACTCAAGTCGGCCAGCTTGCTGTACGTACAGGCCGCTGTACGCACACATTCACACATTAGTCGGCCGACGCACGGTGGATCGAAAATCGGCTGTAGAAGACATAGGATCTCGATTTCTTAAATGTTATTTTTTTGCTGGAAATGACTTCTGCTGATCATTACTATTCTATAAAATGTCATATGAATTAATTGTGTGCACAAATGGAAGAGTTATAATTTTTATAAGAAAAAAATGTATGGAGCTGACATGATAAATGAGGATATCTCTGGAATCGCAAGGGTGGCCGTTATATCCTTGCACACTGTTATAGTACTATTTATTTGTGAATTTTTGACATACTTAATATCGCGGCATCACTTGCGATTTTTTTTTTTAAATCTTCAAAATAAAAATAAAAGTATATGATACATTTTAATGCTTAAATATGGCTATACCAAGTGTAACTTACAATATTTTTTATGCTTAGACCAAAACATTCTAAGAAATCACAAAGTCGTATTACCTACTTTGTGATTTTCATTTGAAATGACATGGTAATTATGAATTACGTAATACGTAATCTTGTCTAATGCCTCAAGTCCACATTAGCTAATGATTAATAAAACTTAATACCTATATACCCAGTTAAAAGGACCGCACCGCACCGTTTATCTAATTACCCTCATTATGGTACATATCCTTTTAACTAGGTATATAGGTATTAAGTTTTATTAATCATTAGCTAATGTGGACTTGAGGCATTAGACAAGATTACGTATTACGTAATTCATAATTACCATGTCATTTCAAATGAAAATCACAAAGTAGGTAATACGACTTTGTGATTTCTTAGAATGTTTTGGTCTAAGCATAAAAAATATTGTAAATTACACTTGGTATAACCATATTTAAGCATTAAAATGTATCATATACTTTTTTTTTTTAATTTTGAAGATTTAAAAAAAAAAATCGCAAGTGATGCCGCGATATTAAGTATGTCAAAAATTCACAAATAAATAGTACTATAACAGTGTGCAAGGATATAACGGCCAACCTTGCGATTCCAGAGATATCCTGATTTTTCATGTCAGCTCCATACATTTTTTTCTTATAAAAATTATAACTCTTCCATTTGTGCACACAATTACTTCATATGACATTTTATAGAATAGTAATGATCAGCAGAAGTCATTTCCAGCAAAAAAAATAACATTTAAGAAATCGAGATCCTATGTCTTCTACAGCCGATTTTCGATCCACCGTGCGACGCCGCGACGACGGTCGACCATTACGCGCGCAAACGGCAATACTCACACATAAATATATCCACACATAAACGGGGCTCAATTTTGTCTTAGCGGAGTTCCGTCCGACATTTTTTGTTCGTCCATGTTTTTAGTAATTATTTTCAGTAGTTAAACACTTCCCTATATTTTAGCACTATCAACGTTCAGCTTCTCGGCTCTCAGCACCTCTATAATTTTATCTTTTCAAAATGATGGTGCTGTAAGGTAAATTATTTAATACCCGGCTGTATAAGGTGAAGTTTTAACTGTTTAAGGACCGTTTCCTTATCATTGCGATTTTATTATTTTAAGACTGCAATGTCTAACGGTATTAAAGTTACCGTTTGAGGTTATTAAACAAGTGTATGGCCTGTGGCCACTACTGAACATGGATCATAGGCAAGTGGTAGTACATTGTAGACTGTTTTTGCCTTTTCTTTTTATCATTCTCCGGTAGGCTTTTCGACATTCAAAAAAAGAGTTTCCAAGGAAATGTTTTTGTAAACTCAAACTCAACTCAAACTCAAAGCATTTATTTCAATTAAACCATTTACAATTTTACAGGCACTTTTGAATTGTCAAAGAGTCGGTCAGTTAGTCAGAAAGTTGAAGCTAGTTGCCCATTCCAAGACGTAGATCTCTATGGAGAAGAACGGGCAAGAAACTCCAAGGACACTCTTTTTAAATCAAGATATTACAAAATCCTGGGTACATTATTCGTGTTGCTTCTATATGCGAGAACAATGAAAAAAAATATATAAAAAACAATTCAAAATATAAGATTAATAATAAAAATAAGCCGTGGCAGTTAAGAGATGTATGAATTCTTATTATTTTACAACCACAAAAGAATCATTTGTCGATCTGAAAATGCCAACCGATAAACATGGGCATTCCACGGTGGATAGCACAATGTTTGTTTTTGATAGAAAACACTTCCTTATTCGCCTTTCAACGACATCCCAATTAGTTTAATTCAACTTCCAAGGGATAACCCAAGGTTCCCTGTCAATTTCTTTGATCTGCATTAACACATGTTCAGATATTTCATATCTATACTAATAATAAAGCTGAAGAGTTTGTTTGTTTGTTTGTTTGCTTGAACGCGCTAATCTCAGGAACTACTGGTCCGATTTGAAAAATTCTTTCAGTGTTAGATAGCTCATTTATCGAGGAAGGCTATAGGCTATATATCATCACGCTAAGACCAATAGGGACGGAGCACCAATGAGCAATATTTCAAAATCGTAGGTTTTTTTTTTCCTTTTGAGAGCTTCCGCTGCGTGCGCTGCGTAAACGGTTAAAGTTTCACAAAAATCATGTATTACAGAATTGTTCCCCTTTAAAAGTTCTAAAAAAGAGGCTGCGACAGCTTATGTCTATCTTTTAAGGTTGGCTCACTATGAACTTTTTTATGCTAACCAAATTTGTTCTAAAATAATGCATTATTTGCGAAGGTGTTTTTATAAACATGATATTAATCCTTATCCAAATAAATACGTTATTCATCACAAGTATTTAATTTAAAACAAAATTGCCCTTTACATCATTTGATTTCAATGAATATCTTAGGAGATATCGCAGTATTAAAATAACATCGCAGCAAAATAATGGTGCAAGGCCGGCGGCGGGTGGTTATGACGGGGAAGGGCGGTGGCCCCAGTTATCTCTGCGAGATACCAAAAATGACGTTCAGTACCCCAGTAAAAATTTTATCGGTAACCCAGTAAAATTTCTAAAACCTTAAAAAAAAATTGTTCCAGAATTTGTATTGGGTAACCCGGTAAATTTTCTTGGGTTTGCGCATATTATGGTCCCGCGTTACTGCAGAGCCCCAGTAAAAATTCATAAACTCCCCAGAAATATTTTAAGAAATTATTTCTCCGTGTACTGATAAAAGCGTGATGTAGGTACCTAAAACAGCTCCTTAACGTACGTATTATTTTAAAATATTTCCACCCTCTACGTAAACGAAGTCGCGGGTTAAAGTTAGCGTTAGCCCACTATTCCACGCGGACGAAGTCGCGGGCAGAAGCTAGTGTATTATAAATAGGTAACTAAACGACCACCATTCTGTCTACCAAGTCGGTTAAATTAGTCATTATCAGGGTTCCATGTTCTGTAATGGACGTCTTACCGTTATTTATGTCGAGCAAATGACACTTTAACTTCCTTGTAACTAATTATACACCTTAAAATGTTAGGAGATAAGACTAGGGTTATCGCATCACACTTAACAGACGCACACATTTGGCCACCCTGTTGATGATAATAATACCAAAGATTATGTATCATAATGGATACTTAACTTGGTACAGTTGTCGATTGAGGTGTCCACAGTACCTATATGCTTAATGGTAGTGTTTTCACAATGAAAGGCGTATTTAACGAAACAGCGAGAGCGAAGTTAATAATACCTTCAGAATCTGAAAGATCATCTGCAAAGTTCAACAAGTTCAAGTTCAGATCTTTTAATCAACAGATTACATATTACATAGGACTTTAACTTAACCGGCGAAACGTGGGTTTCGTATAGGATACACCTCTGTCTAATACTTCGGAAATTACAGGAGTTATGTTATGTTATGAGTAGATATTGGTGTTGATTAAATTTTTGTAAACACTAGTCTTATGTGAATAAAAGCTCCCGCAGACAGGCGCGACGCGACAGCGCGACACAAAGGCGCCGCTCGTCGCGCGACGAGCGGTGCTTTTGTGTCGCGCGCGATTCACTTCGCGTGTCGCGCCTGTTTGTAGGAGCCTTAAAGCAGGAAAAGTTTCGCGGAAAAAGCATGTTTTCATTCATGTTCATTTGGTTAGAAATCTACATTGACTTTGAAACACCGTTTACAACTACATTAAAAAGTCATGTGAAATAAAACGTAAACAAGCGGTAGTATATGCCTACAATTGCAGAAGTTAACTATCTTTTCTGTATGTCGTCTGTGACATCACACCATTAGTTGGATTTATAGTAGCGGGAAGATTAATGGTTTTGTAAGAACGCTGACTTACCTACAGCCAAAATATAGACAGCGGGGTAATTGCGTAACACACTAACAGTAGGACTAGCTTTCATTTTAACAGTTCAACAACATTCATTGCGTTAATTACGTTGTTGAGCAGACAAATTTTTCGAACATATGAAGCAATGGATTAGCAATAGGCTTCAAAATGATTCAGATTGTGATAAACAGTGTGCTACGCAATTAGTGTGCAGGTCAAGAAAAGTTAGTAAATAAATCCATCTATGTAAAAAGCGACTTCTGAAAGACTATTTATGGCTTTTATAGAATGGTGTCCCGTTATACATAGGTATTCACTCTGTAATATATTCTGTCTAATCAAAAATACTCCCGGCTCACATCATTAAAACGAAATTACCGGAAATAGTTGAAAAAACTAGGTCTACTAAATTGTTAAATTTATTTCAAAAAGTAAAAACTAAATTGTTGTAAATATTTGACATGTAGACAAAATGTGACATTTTCCGAAAAATTATAATGCCTTTTAATTTAATTATAAACCCTAGTTCACAATCCAAACATACATTTTCAATTTATAAAGCCTAGTTCTCACGTCTTTATTACAGCGTCGGACTAACGGGTCAGCGTGTTGTGGGAACCGCTTTTTGTCCGACTGTCAGACCACGGCCTGAACTGGCTTAGAATTCGGATTATCGGACATGGTACACCGATAATTGCCGATTAATGCGATATAAATATCCGTGTGGTATCTAATGGTGCTTTAAAAGAGTTATAGTGGCGCGAAGAGTTATGGCTTTTGGAACTGGTTTGGAACTGACGACTTAAGACCTCGTTAAGGGCTTTACTGTTCGGATTATGCATCTGTGTGTATAGTTCCAGTGATTAACATTCAAAACGACTCTAAATCGCAATGTAGCATCGCTTATCTGAACTCTGAAGAACTGGGGAGTTGTATTGAATTCCCTACCAAGTCTGATAGGGAATTCAATACAACTCCATGACTGGACCTAAAGACTGGGGAAAGATTAGACAATCTTTCCCCAACTATGCTGCAGTCTGCGTTTCTGTTTAACTCCTTTGCGACTAATACTCGTATAAATATCTTTACATAAATATAAACTTCCGACTTCTTCCCATGGGCGTAGGCAGAAACTACATAACGCCATCTGGTACGATCCTTAAATACTCCTTTTGCCTCGTTTACGTTCATACATCTGCTATTCTGGTCATACTCGCACGCCGGTAGCGAGTACTACGCACCTGACCTTTCTGAAGAACGTCACCAACAAGGTCACTATATTTCCTCCTAGGGCGTCCCCTCCCGGCGTTTCCACTCACATCTGGTTCCTTTTGTTAGTCGCCTTTCATTCATCCTCTCAACATGACCAAACCATCTAAGCATACTCTTTTCAATTTTTATCACTACATCTTCTTTTAAACCGCACTGTTGCCTTATCACATCATTCTTCAGCCATAAAAATCTAGAAAAATCCAGAAAACCAAAAATATCTTTCTACTTGAGAAGGAGAGAGAGAAGAGGCACCTCAACTGTATAAATATATCCTTTGATATCCAAGTAATCTTCTTCTTTGTAAATAGGAACTGAGAAATCGTGAGAAATAAAAAAGGGGGAGGTTGTGAAATACTGAATAGTAGCAGAAAAGGCAAGCAAAACAATCTTCTTTGATATTTTTTTGTACATGCATGGATGAAAAAACGTGTTGCGTCGACCGCAAGTAACATGGGACAAGATGACCATATTATTAAAAATATTGAATCCATTTGTGTCATTGACTTTTCAGATATCTCTTTATTTTATTGCTTACCTAATTCGAAAGGGATCAAATGAAAAAAGCTAATACTTAATAAATAAATAAAGCTAATAAACAATACTCTACGCTTATCTGATCGATTTGGGTGCAGTCACCTATTTAACGTGATGTATCACGTGGGCACAGCCTTGTCATTTGAAATATATCCAAATCTCTCATTATTTTATTGCTTACCTAATTCGAAAGGGATCAAATGAAACAAAGCAGTAACTTTATGCCTAACTGATTTGGGTGCAATCAGTTATTGAACGTGACGTGTCACGTGGGCACAGCCTTGTCATTTGATACTAAACCAAATTAATCATCAATGACTTGGCAAGGTTTCTTGAACAGGGCTCTAGTAGTGCGATGCTGCCCTTTGATTAAAAAGGAAACATAAACAAATATGTATTGTTTACGTTACGTAAAGGTCAGGATATAAAAATATGGACGTGGCGTAATTGGGATTGTCACATCAACTTACACTGCTACAAGGATGTTTAGGCGCTCGAATGCCGTTGACAGGGGGGCGCTGTTGGTAAACATATTTTGTGCAATTGTTTTGTTGGTAAACATATTTTGCGCAATTGTTTTGTTGGTAAACATTTGTGCAAATTGTTTTGTGTGAAAAAACAAGATGGCAACGTTAGTTCCAAAAAAAACCTTAAAACGCTTTAATTAAAGTATTTTTTTTTATTTAAGTACTTAATACATTTTGTGAGTCTAGAGTGTCGACAGACCGGTTTTTCATCCTCCTAACTGTAATTCCCTGAACAACCCGAATTGATTGTCAAATTCTAAATTAACGCGAGCGAAGCCGCGGGCAAAAGCTAGTTTTTTAATAATTAATTTGTAATTTGGTTTAATTTCAATATGGGTGTATTCCTGAAACAAAAATGGTATGATTTGATATTTGATTTGATTAATGCTGGAATGAACCTTTTTGGCGCAGCCGTGAGGAACACACTGTTGTTGTTAGCACTTTTTTTTTTGTTATTTTTTTTTTGTTATTTTTATTTTGTGTTTCATATTTTTTATTATTACTGACCCTACCCATGTAGTGTGTGCATGTATACATGTGTTAAATTAATATCGCCATTGTAGCGCCACGCTGTATAAGTTACCTACCAAGGGAGCTGACGCATACATAAAACGAAATATAATACCTTCTTTTTTACTATGCCATAGTGAGGTTAATAAACTACGCACAATTTTTCAAAACAATAGTATTTCGTCATCAATCAGGCTGAATCAAATTACTCGTAGTCATCGAAGTGTTTTAGTAAACACGCGTTCTGTGAGAATCGAATGCAGTCTCGACCAGTGGCTCTCAACCTTTTATCAGTTTGCCTATTTTATGTGGTACTTGGAACTTTTGTTTGTGACTACGCTTTATCCTATTTTTAACGGACTTCAAAAAGGAGGAGGTTATCAGTTCGGATGTTTTTTTTTTTTTTTAACGGTCCTCCACTTTTTAAGCTACATCGATATCATACTTGGATTTCGATCAACAATAAAATATTCACGTTGATTGAACACAATGAATGAAGTTATTGCATGTTTAGAATAAGCTGTATCTGTGCTTCTTATTATGATTTAAAATAGCAGTGATAACAGCTTTACATTATAGCTTGTTATATGACATTGCTTAGCGTTTCAACTTTGAAACCTATGTAATACGTACCTAAACCCAAAAAGACGATTAAGTAAAAAAAAAATAAGAATACCTACCTAAATGAAGAATATATTTTTATTTAATCAATCTAATTAGATTACAATATACAAGCTAAAACTATACCTACTATTTACAAGTGTATAACTTAAAAAAAATAAATGGAATAATTAAATTAATGCTCATAGGGCATTAAAAAATTCGTCCGCATCGCTGTCAATGGGATAAATGCCCAAAAGACTGGCAGCATTGCCACGTTGGATGGCAATGCTGATTCTTTGGGCTAAAAATAGGCCAGCCCTCTGGTCGCGTGAAGAGTCTACCAACCGCTTGGCGATGTCCCGAAATATTTAATGAGCACTGTGAAAAAATACGTTATATTAGCTAAATTAGCTACGATTGATTAAACTTTTCTTTCGATGTATTTAGGGAAACCGTTGCTTAATTAATTACCCCATTTCAAGTTAAAAAAAAGTTAACGTCTTGAGCAACGTTTTAAAATTAATAGAAACGTACCTCAAGAACCGCACTCAATATACACAAATTAATAGAATTAACAGTAGAACTAAGATGGAGGAGACATATTTGTCAGGGGGACGTGAAATTCAGTACGGTGTCCCACAAGGAGGCGTATTGAGCTCACTACTTTTCATTATATACATTAATGACCTTCCGAACGCGAATTCAAACCCAATGACACTCTTTGCCGACGACAGCACTATTGCAATTAAATGTAGTGACAGAACATCTTACGAGCATGATATAAACAGTAGCCTAAATGCAATCATTCAATGGTTAGATAGTAACAATCTGAAGGCAAACATTGGGAAAACAAAAATAATGCATTTTAGTCAGCGTATAAATGCAGGTACACCTAAGATTAACTGTAAGGGTGAACCTGTGGCTGAAGTTCTATTAACAAAATTTCTTGGGCTTACCCTGGATAATAAGTTAAATTGGAAATACCAGATTGAAACATTGTGCAAAAGATTGAATAAATCAGTATATGCCCTACATGAACTTAAAAAGGTCTCAAATATAAATACGTTGTTAGCGGCTTATCATGGTTTAGCTGCTTCAGTACTGAGGTATGGTGTAATTTTCTGGGGAAATTCTACGGATATTAACATAATTTTTAAAGCATAAAAACGGTGCTTAAGGGCTATGTTTGGGCTTCAAATGGTCGAAACCTGTAAACCGTTTTTCCAGGACTATAAGATTCTGACTCTCCCAAGTCTGTATATTTATGAGGTCTCATTATTTGTGAAAACCAATAAAAACCTATTTAAATTAGCATCAGAAATAAATAATAGGCAACAACGAGACGCACTACGCCTCTATGTACCCCGAACATGTACCTCTTTAATGTACAGGAGTGTGTTCCATATGGCTCCTGTAATCTTCAATAAATTACCTAAAGAAATAAGGGCAATGAATACGGCCCTATTTAAGAAAAGTCTAAAAAAAATTCTGATTAATAAATGCTACTATAACATGAATGACTTCCTCAATGATAATTTTGCCAAACTAAAGACCTCACAGTGACATCAACTAAAATCAATTATTCAATTAACTATGCATGTATCTCTTAATAACTAATTTTGACATTGACAGTGGAATAGTCTAAATATTTTTATTATTTAATTTATAATTTATTTTCCACTATGACTTTAACTTATTATAACTATATCGTGCTTATTTCATCTAATTTTATTTATTCCAAGGTCTTTTTTGATTAATTGATGAATAACTATGACTGTATAAATTTTGCATGCCTTACGGTAGAATCACTTGAAACATGTAATTCTTATAACACCATTGTAACAGTGTATTCAGCAAAAATAAATGATTTGATTTGATTTGAGCTGATGCGGTGAAAAAATAAAGTGATCAGACAAAAGTTTCAGAATCACCGTCTTAAACTATAATATTACAGTTTCGTGTGAACAAACATCATTATTATACATGTGTGGGTGTATATACACGTGTATGTGTAATGAGAGAGCATTGTTTTTGAACTCATCGCCGGGAAAGAATGTCAACAGCATTGTAGGTTCGACCAGTGTCCTCGTGATCTACATGTATTCTCTGAAGAAGACCACCGGGGTTTATTTACAAGGAGCTTAGTTAACACGTAGGTAAGTACGGAAGTGTAGTTGACGCAAAATTTTGTGTTGTGCTGAATGTAAACTTAGGGTTTGTGACGCCTGAGAAAACGGGGGATTATTCTGTAAAATCTTAGTTTGGAGTCTAAATCACTTCTGTGGACATAGTCGCGAAAACAGGGTCTCGTAATGACATTGCTGACGTAGTAAGATTAGGTTCCTAACTTGCAAGAACAAGAGTGTGGTGGATTACGGCCCACTCCCTCTCAGCAAGAGGAGGCCTGTCCCAGCTGTAGGAACATTATAGGCTAATTATCTTGTAAATAAAAAAAATAAAAAAAAAAAAACATTTATTTTGGACCAAACACTTGTTTACATTTTTATAAACCTGCCAAACTGCGTGACAGTTTGTCGGCAGGATTAGCGCTCGTCTTAAAAACATTTGGTAATTAATCTAATTAAACATCAGTTGGTAGAAATAGTATAAGGACGGTAAGAATATTTTTGAATAGAATACATTAATTATTATCATCACATTTTACGGCTATTTCACTCAAAAGTTCCGCTTTTAATTTACTTCCCAGTGTTCGCCTGCTAATTACACGACTATCTGCTCTCAGCCAGTCGATACTATTGAACAGTGTAGGGGTCAAATACTTATTGGTTCTTTTGCCATAGTAATTTTTTACTGGTGCTCGCACGAATTTACGTTCTCTAACACTTTTCGTATTGTAAGTGTTTTGCACATGTACTTTAAATTGATTGTTATAGAACTGCTCTAGAACCACTAAGTACTTGACCTTTTCATGCACGGGAAGCACCTTACATACAACAAAAAGTTTTTCATAATTTTCATTACACTCGAGTAATAATTAACATAAAAAACTGGGCAAGTGCGAGTCGGACTCGTGCACGATGGGTTCCGTACCATTATCTATAAAAACGGCAAAAATATCATGTCTGTTGTATTGAAGCCCCCTTAAATATTTATTTTATTCTGTTTTTTAGTATTTGTTGTTATAGCGGCAACAGAAATACATCATCTATGAAAATGTTAACTGTTTAACTATCACGGTTTATGAGATACAGCCTGGTGACAGACGTACAGACAGACGGACGGCCAGCGGAGTCTTAGTAATAGGGTTCCGTTTTACCCTTTGGGTACGGAACCCTACAAAAGAGCCTTGTATGGTCTTGTATGTAAACATTAGAAAAAACGGTTTTCAATACTTGTTTATTTTTTTTTGTTTCTTTACCAACAAGCTGCAGTAGGACGATAAATTCCTCATAATCATCACGATTGTCTCAACCGATTCTCACACAACTACCATATTTGTTCAACTCCGTACACACGTCACAGGCTGTTTGTCTCTACGCCTAACGTGTATATCCACGCTATTTCTATTTTTTCTAAAGTTACCCACTAGCTGGGTGGTCAGTAGTGACACGCGATACCTGACACTGTTGACATAGCGGTGACATTGCCTTGACACCAGTCACGAGGTATGTTCGCCCACACAAGTGCATTTAGGTATACGTCAAAGTAGGTTTATTGGTGTTGTGACATTTTTTGTAATAAAAAAAATAATAGAACAGTTTGTTGGTTTATACAGAAAAATTAACTGTAAATTTTTCATTAATATTTTGATTTAAATCGGTTAATTGCCTTACTTAAAATATTGCGTAAACCGTTTAATACAGCTTTAAATATTAATTAATTACCATAATAATTTTAAGATACTGCCAACTATTTTTGATTTAATTTATTCTACAGTCTACAAAATCATTAAAGTCATAAATTGTTATCTGAAAATAATCATTTAAATGATTTTATAACTCGACTTAATATCTTGTTGCGTAAGACTAATTAACTTTACCTAGATAAGTAAATATTAACAAAATAAAATATAATAATTTTTATAGCTTTGATAACATTTACTGACTGGCAGTATCTTATCTTAACTTCTTAACTAATATTATAAATGCGAATGTAAGTTTGTTTATTTGTTTGTTACCTTTTCACGCCTAAACCACTGAACCGATCAAGTTGTCAGGTGTACAGAAACGGATATAGGGTACCTTTCATAACGAAAAAAAGTACTGTTCCCGAGGAAAACAACAATAACGTTATTATGATAATAGATGGCGACACGTGTCTTCCGATCATGATTGAATTATAACCCGAATTGATAGTCAAAGTCTAAATTAACGCGAGCGAAGCCGCGGGCAAAAGCTAGTAATATATATGCATGCTTTGTTTTTATTACAGATCATTGATCAACGCTCGGGTAAACATTACGATAATAATGAATAATTACATCATTTTATTATTTTATTATTCGTGAAAAGTGCAATTAGATAGTCTCATCACCTGATGGACACTAACTGAAATAAAAAAGCGGGTGTGTGCTTATGACCACACAATAGAAGTGAAATCTTACGACAGGAGCCGAGTATACGCAATTCAGCGCGAAGTATACGCGATTCAGTGTCACGGACCGACTGGAGCCGAGTATACCCGATTCAGCGTCACCTACCGACTCGACTGTACCCGAGTATACCCGCGGGGTAATTACGTAACACACTAACAGTAGGAATGGGTTTCATTTTGATAGTTCAGCAACATTCATTGCGTTATTTACATTGTCGAGCAGACAAATTTTTCGAACATATGAAGCAATGTATTAGCAATAGGCTTCAAAATGATTCAGATTGTGATAAATAGTGTGTTACGTAATTAGGGTGCCGATTCAGCGTCGAGGACCGACTGGAGCCGAGTATACCCGATTCAGCGTTACGGACCCGAACGTGACGGTTCAGTTTTGTTCACTGTTCAGAAAGACGGCACAGTGCGCCTAAAGAAGTTTTCACTTCAAAAATAAATAATGAAGGGAAACTAAAGAAAAACGCTAAAATAAAACGTTATATGCGAGGGCCTAGACAAAGTAACATTCGATTAGCGATGACGCTAGTAGAAAAGCCAAAAATGTATAGGGTTGACATAAGCTATCGAAATGTCGCGTGATCATAGATCAACGAATAGAAATTAGCTAGACAATGTTAACATCATTCGATTCCATGAAACGAATCGACAGCGTCGTACGATTACGTCCATAGAGATGCGTACCCAAGTGGCACTTTTTGACAAACATTATCGCTAGTTTTCGATTCGTATGATGGAAACATTAGCGAAAGCGATAGCGATTGTAGAAATAGAATCGCTCCGAAGTGAATGCCATTTATCTAGGCTCGCAGGTCTTTGACAATAACGATGATCTATAACTTTCAAGTTGCGCAGTTTTCTTATCTCTTTGTTAAACCCTTTAACAGAAAATGTATCGATCTTGCACAACGCAATAAATTAATTAACTCTAACTCCGTTCCAATTTATAAATTCCTTTTGATTCAACTTAAATTAACGGTTCAACCTCATTCTCTAAATATGAGCCAAGAAAATTCTCTAAAACTATTAAGTACCTACCATAACTGGCAAGGCCGGTATTAAATGACAAATTTTCAAGCATTTTTGTTGAAGGATTTCCTTAAAAGCCCTTTTAGATGTTTTTAAAAATGGACCATGTACGTAACTTATAGTTTTATTGACCTAGTTCTTCTATTGATGAGTAGAGTAGGCATAGTAGTATACACATACTATTTCCCGTTACGGTGTGGGCAGATCTAAATTGCGACACGATTCGCCTTAGTTGAGTCTCAAGAAAACAAATAACTTGTAGAATTAATTTATAAGATTGTATTATTTTACGCAAAGAGATATTCCTTTTAAAAAGATGCATTGCTTTTTATTTACTTGCGTTGCAGATTTTTTGCTTAACAATCTTCTTGTTTTGGATTTAGTGTTACTTGTTTACTTATTCGTCAAGTAATTTTGTAGGTACTACTTAATTTTATCCACTTATAGAATACAAAGACGCAAGAATTCATGAATAACTACACTGCACTATGTATTTATTAATTAAATAAAACAAAAACAAAAACGCCTTTGTCAGTGACTGTACAACGAAGCTACTCACGCATTTATAAAGCTCTGTGTACAAGTGCGTACACAATGTTATCGGCCACTTTATCGGACACGTAACATCCGATAGCCGATCTACAATAATGTCAGTTTTTTTTTCCCTTGAACTTACAATGTCAATGATAAAGATAATATCTACTTGCTTGAGAAAAAATATATTGTGTTAGATTGATATCATCATGCGTGAACACTTTTAACACGCTCCTTGTTATGCTGGGATATACTTTTAGTTAACCATTGTTTGCGTGTCTCGAAGGGAAATGGAACATACTCTTTATTTCACTACATATTAGTCCAAAAATGTTTTCAGGAAGAATTTACGGGCTTTATGATTCATCCAAACTGATCATTACTTCGTGCTTAAAGTTTTACTCTTATTTAACTGTTGGTGCCGATTCTCTTGTACACCGAACTAAACTAACTAAACTATCACTAAATTTCCTTACTTTTGGCTATGAGAGTCTTAAAGCTATTCTGCAAAAAAATATCTCTAAATTTAAAAATTATTTTGACGCAACTAAAAATTAAATTGACAATCGCGACTCCACGTGGTACTTCTTTGCCCTACCCCGTGATTTTTTTTAGAGCCGGAGGCGCTTGGGTGCCAGCCTTGACGTTTTTTATATGGAATTTTTCACTTTTTATATAGAAAAAATGAAACATTACCTACATGTAGAGTTTTACGGGTTTGAGGATTTTGTAAAGTTCATGACAACAAATTTTATTCCACACCTTTTTAATCGCGATTAAAAATAGCCAGATTTAGTTAGACAACCAAAACTTTTGGTGAAAAACGTCAAATTCAAAATAACAAAATTGCCTATTTCACTAAAATCAGTAAAAAAAAAAATCAATCAAATCAGTAAAATCAGTGTACTCAGTGCCATCTTAGTGCTGTCAAACTAAAATATAGTTAAGTTGTGTCACTTTAGTCTATTTCAGAATGGGAAATCGTCGTTTGACAAGGATAAACTAAATTTTAGTGATTTTTAGTCTAGTTTAGAGAATTTTGTGACAAGAGAATCGGCACCACTGTCAAATATATTACACTGAAAGTAAGACCAGCGGGGTACTTGCGTAACACACTGACAGTAGGAATGGGTTTCATTTTGACAGTTCAACAACATCCATTGCGTTATTTACATTGTTGAGTATACAATTTTTTCGAACATATGAAGCAATGGATCAGCAATAGGCTTCAAAATGATTCAGATTCGCAATTAGGGTGCTGGCGGGAAACGACAGATTAGTTAATCAAACTGGATAGGGCTAACAGTTACGAGCAGCGCAGGTAGCAATATTGATAAATGTATGTAAATATTAGCACTCTACCCATCATTACCAGTATGAAAACCTTCATCGCATGCTTTTCAGTTAAACTATAGTAAGTGACTTGGCGGGATGAGCTGGACTCCTTTAATAAAGATTGGTCCTTCGCAGTTCTGGGCAGAGAGAGGTGGAAGGAGAGTAGGAAGAGTTTTGCCAGCAGTGGGCCATTAATGGCTGATAATATGCATATATGCATGCAATTTATTGTCAATTTTTTTTTTCTTTTTCTTGTTGTCTTTGATATCTCTATTGCTATTTTTATTAATTAATTTGTATTATGAAACGTGAGATTCTATATATTTGTAATTTTTTGTGTCCAGGCTTATTTGATTTTATCATGGATACTTGGATGGCTTGAATACTTAATTACAAAAATTCGTACGCCCTCTGGCATAGCATAGCGTACTCTTTATAATCTTTATATACCATTATTATTGTTCCTATAAATTAATAAATGACATATATGACTTTATGACTTAATAATAATAAAGTACATACCTGTCCTAAATCTTATTTTATAAACTAATATTACAAAGTAAACTTTTTGTTTGTTTTTAAGAGGCTAGGTATCTCCGGAAGCACAGCTCCAATTTAAAAAAAATCTTGTGCGGACCAAGTCGGAGGGCAATAATAAATATCTCTTGTAAAAGATATTAGGTATTATACCAGCAAAATTATTGATACCATGATACGTGTGTTGTGTATCCGTTTCCTTAAAACACCATAATAACCCATAACTGAACTAAACCGCACCCTAGTTACGTAAAACACTATCTATCACAATCTGAATAATTTTGAAGCGTATTGCTAATCCATTGCGTCATGTGTTCGAAAAATTTGTCTGGTCAACAACGTAAATAACGCAATGAATGTTGTTGGACTGTCAAAATGAAACCCATTCCTACTGTTAGTGTGTTACGTAATTACCCCGCCGGAGTAGGCTACATCCACGTAAACTTTACGACGATAGTACAGGATACCGCACGTCAGTGTTAACGAAATCAGTATAAGGTGGCCTCGCATTCTATTGAACCTCCGTACTACGGTAGGTCAACAAAGTTCAACGTATTACCACCGACGTGCGTTCTAATGTACAGGAGTCCGATTTTATAGCCGTGTGTCCGACTTTATAGCCGGGTTGCGACAGTTCAGACGCTAGTGCAATTCTGGCCTTATTTATTAACCCTTTTGTACCGGGTGTTGATGGAAGTGACGGTTATGGTCGTGTTGCAAGAGGGCAGGTGAAAAGGGGTTATTGGGGCTTGGTGATCGGATGGCAACTAACTAAAGATTTCTGCAATGAATGGTCTTTTGTATACACGGCTACTTATCAAGCTATACTCTTTCCAGTATAAACTGACCTCTCATTATACGGAAATCCTATACAATGCGAGATCAGCTTATATTGTAGACGTGTGTACTGTGTAGGAATTGTTGACAAAGAAATGGGGCTATTAGGACTCGTGGTGCGATCATCAATTTATTTGGTTAGAACAATGACAATAGAATTGGTTCAGTGGCCGTGGCTGACAACACCAACGCCGCCGGACTAGTTTGAAACCAGCACAAAACAAGTGGTCTTTAGATCAATCTATTATTTCTTACAAAATAAAAAATAAACTCTATTTAAATGTGAATAATACATGAAGAAAACACTATATTCTGAAGGTGTTAAATTTATGAGAATCTACACCTTCAGAATGTATTGTTCTCCCACCTTTTCTATGAAGAAAAACGAATACTTACGGGAAATAAATACTTAATACTCAATCACTTATTGCATTCCACAATGTGGACGTAGGTGGCAACTTATTTAATGAGATCATAATGGACCCTGTCGGGCACAGAAAAAAGAAAAACTTAACTCCTTGGGTCAACATTTTCTTCAGAATGTAAAATATTATCTTTTACCATTGCTTTAGTTATAATTGGACGATTTCGTTATTTTTTGGTGTGACTTTACCATCATTTTCGACATCAAATTCGACTTTGATGAAATCATAATTCGAATTCCAGAAGGTTTCGCCACTCATCAGGTGACAGTTGCTAGGCGCTACCGGAAACTCTCCATAATCATGAATGAATGTGCGCCTGCGCTTGCTAATCGTATGGTGGCCTAAACGGTCATCCATTGAGCAAAAGGGATAGGTAGGTAGGTTTTCATATATGCAGAGAAAATTATTGTAGATACTTATGAAAAAAAAGTTGTGGGTATCATGATCACAATGACATCATGATTCTTGGGCATGACCCAATAATTATGTTTAAAAGGCGATTTATAAAATTTCTATTGTAATTTTCAGACAATCGTCAGATAGTCCGAAAATGCGGAATCACCGACCGGCACCCTAATTACGTAACACACTATCTATTACAATCTGAATCATTTTGAAGCCTATTGCTAATCCAATGCTTCATATGTTCGAAAAATTTGTCTGCTCAACAACGTAAATAAACCAATGAATGTTGTTGAACTGTCAAAATGAAACCCATTCCTACTGTCAGTGTGTTACGTAATTATCCCGCTGGTGATTCTGTTTCTCGTTGATAAAATGTCACTTCTGTTTTCGCGCCATCATGCATCAGTTGTAAATGTCATTGTCAAAACTAGGTACATTATGTATCGCAATTTTTCTCCATAATTCATTAAATACGCATATAAATCACATTTTTAAATATAAGTAGCTATAAAAACATGTTAAAATAAAATAGTAGCCCTCGGTATCGGGAACACTATTCCCAGCGGTCAAGGCTTTAGACAGAGAAACCATATTTTTTTATTATTAGTCAAATAAAAATATTGCTTGTCATCAAGTTTTCACAGAAAGTGAATAAACCGATAAAGGCTGAATATTATGCGCAGTAATTTATAATCAAAACATTAATTATTCACATTATCGCCTTGAGTCATCTTGTATCTTGTTGTCCTTTTAAAGGTATTTTACGATATGGGTACATAAATATATTTTAATCTTACATTAACTATTTATAGGAAAACTAGCTGCGCTTGCGGTTTCACCCGCAGCGGTATGAAATATACTTTATGACCTATTCTCAGACCTACAAAATATACACAAAAAATTTCATATAAATCGGTTAAGTCGTTTCGGAGGAGTTCGATAACAAACACTGTGACACGAGATTTTTATACATTAGACTAGCTGCCCGCCCCGGCTTCGCACGGGTTGCGGTACTTATCTACGGCGTACCCTACCTACCTACCCTACCTACCTACCCTACCTACCTACCCTACCTACCTACCCTACCTACCTACCCTACCTACCTACCCTACCTACCTACCCTACCTACCTACCCTACCTACCTACCCTACCTACCTACCCTACCTACCTACCCTACCTACCCTACCTACCTACCTACCCTACCTACCTACCTACCCTACCTACCTACCTACCCTACCTACCTACCTACCTCCCTAACTCCCTACCCTACCTACCAAAAAAAAAAAAAAAAAAAATTGATGTTGGCCGATTCTCATAGATACCGGATAAGCACAAAAAATTTCATCAAAATCGGTTAAGCCGTTTCGGAGGAGTATGGCAACGAAAACTGTGACACGAGAATTTTATATATTAGATTACAAGTCACCATATAACTAAGTAGTTTTAATTTGTTTATGCAGATTATTCTGTGTTTATTTATTATATCTGCGGGATAATTGCGTAACACACTAACAGCAGGAATGGTTTTCATTTTGACATTTCAACAACATTCATTTCGTTATTTACGTTGTTGAGCAGACTAATATTTCGAACATAATGAAGCAATGGATTAGCAATATCCTTCAAAATGCTTCAGATTGTGATTGATAGTTACGCAGTTAGGATGCTGCTTTGAGGCAGTTTACAAATAATTAAATCAATGCATGTATTTTGCTAACAGCTTTTTTATTTTGCGTGCGTGTGTCCACAGCACCCTTATACCATTAGGTACTTACTTCTTTTTTTCATAGTTTTCTATGACGTCAGTATTGATGCACTTGGTACCTTTAGAGTAAGAATAACGTCATTCTGTCTTTTAAGAATATTTTATCGCAGTGTGAACGTTTCCTATCGTTGTCGCTATATCCGGCCTACTAGTATAGTGTGGAACGAGCCTTTGTGATGCAGTTACTGCAGTCCCTTATAGGGATTTCCCTATTGGTAGGAGGACCTTACTCAATAATAATGGCAACCATAGATCTGCTAATTATAATAACTGCAATAAAAAGAATTAGAAAAAATTATGGAGAAATTGTGACCTTCTGACAGATCAATTGGTCACTGAATAGAATAGATAATTTAGTTGTCCAAAACATAAGTATGCACAAACATGGCATGCAAGATGTTACATAAAAATAATAGCACAGTCATGTTTTGCCTTAACGGCATAGAAATATAAACAGGTTGGTTATTTTTATTACATTAGAATATAAACAGTTATAAATTTGTCCATTATTCAAAGAAAATTAATATATCAAATCAAAAACTTAATCAATCAAATTATAATAATTAATATACTACAGAATAGTGTCATCAACTCGTCATAGAAATGTATAACAAAATAAAAATTAGTCAGTCAAAACTCAAAGTAATTAGGAGCCATGTTCAGAAAGGATATCCGAAATATCCATCTCGTTATAATCATCCACAGTATCCTAATTCTAACACGTCAGTACTCTTTATTAATGACAATTAATTGCAGCATTTAAGCCGCTGCGAATTATAGTAACGCAGGTCGTCAACCTTTTTTACGCCATATTGAAAAACAAATGAATGACCATCAATCAAATCCATGCCCAGCTGTTCCATTGCATGAACACCTGTATTTATAAATTCAGTTCTCACAATACACGATATATTCCCGTTATAATGTTTCCCGGAAAAGAGACGTAAGTGCATATAGATTTTATGGTTAAAACGGCATATTGTTATATTTCCAGTATAATTTGGTCTTACTGGCATGTGATTTTACCGACTATGGAGATGGAAGGAGGGTAATGCGTTTGTGTGGGAGTCTTTATTCGTGTTACTTTTACTGGCCTTCAATAAAACAAGAATGGAATTGGATTGGAAACAACATAATTCGATACCACATTTGTGTCTGTCTGTCTATACATATTATAAATTAAAGTCACTTTTCTTGTCTCATCTGTATGACCGCGTTGTTCTTCTAAGGGCAAATTTCACGAAACTGTTATACCCAGAATAAGTCTTATTCTGAAAAAAAAAATTAAATTTTTGACAGTTATTTCATACTAGAACTGTCAGACGTCAGTTTTATTCCACAGATAAAATATACCAGACTTTGGTAACGACAACCCTAAATTGCGCAACGGATTTAGATGCAGTTTTTAACATTATTTAGAAAATTTATTACATATGGATGTGTTAAATATTATAATGAAATCTCGAAGTTTTGTCATGTCGTAAAAACTATGCGGAACAGAGGTGGGTCGCTAGTTATAGATAAAAGGCATTTTAGAACGTGAACAAATGGTCTTAAGGGGGATGCGCTCGAGCAGCCCGCGAAATTCAAATTTTCTTGTGTTCTTTGCAATTTGATGGTCAGTGTCAGGTTGTAATATGATTCGCGACCGTAACAAATATGGCTTTACAGAATTATAACTATTAGAATCAGCAATACAACTCCTTAAGTTAGAATTGGCCTCAAATGTCGTGACTACGTGAAATAGTCATTCAATTGGATAATATGAACTTAGAGAGTTGCATTGAAGATTTAAAAAAAAAAGGTGTAAATAAATATTTGATACGGCCGCGAATCGTATTTAGATCAACATACAACCTGATACTGACCTGAAAATTGCAAAAAACGTAAGAAAATTTGAATTTCGCGGGCTACCCTGACGCTTACGCCTTAAACAGTAATAAAATAATCATAATATTCGTTCAAGTACACAGATCAGATTGGACTGGTATGTCGAAACTTAGCTTAAGGCATGCAAATATTGTACTATTATTACTTAAGACGGAAATCAGACAAGAACACTGCATGTTGCAAAACTTACCAAGACAGGACTTATAAATTATATGTCTAAGTTAATATTATTTATAGGGAAGATGGAAATTATTGCTGCATTTGCTGGGATTTGTGTTAATCAGCTTCTATAATAAATCTAGCAGCTCGTGATTTGCAAGACCTCCCAGTTTCTCAAGACTTTGATTTAAATCTATGCTGTCAAATGTCATATAAGCTAATGGGATTGACTAAACGAAAATTGAATACCGTTCAGTAATGTGATTTAACTATCATTTGACTATCTTAGGCATCCTAATTAAATAGGCTTTCAAAAACAGAAGTGATCTTAACAAACCTCTTCATCTTACCGACCATAACCAGAACCAACACCTATTAGTGACAATTTGCCATCATAATTATCTACGTAGGATGGTAGTTCCTGTACTCCTAGTACTCCAGTACTCCTTTCACGTGGCCATCCCTTTTTCCTCTTCTCTTTTGATGATTTATACCTTTTCCCGATCTATTATTATGTCTTCTTCTTCCAAACCTCTCTATCAGCTGTTATCTCAGAATTCACACCCTTCCTGGTCATTATCATCTTGTCACTCCAACCCATTCTTCGTTTACTTGGTCTTCTTCTAATCTTAAAAAGTAATTTTAATTTTTTTAGCGTGTCGATGGCACCTAACATTTAGCAACACGAATACTGTTAGCTGACGCAGTCTGATAAATCTTCAAAATTATAAATTTTCTGAGTACTTACAATATATATTTATTTAAAAAAAAAATGTAAACGTGATCGCAGACTTCACTCCAGATTAAGTCTTGCGCTTAGTTTCAAGAACCTACATTTAACTTTAAAAGTAGGTACATCGAACTCCACCTGTCTATTGTTATTTATAAGGTGCTTGTTCATTAAAACATGAAACATTGTTGAAAGGCTTAGCCTGGAGCGGAACAAGCATTGTTAAGTTATTACCAAAGATGTAAGCTAGACAAGCTTAGGGCGATGTGCCCTAACTAGATTCATGATTATAATCATTGTTTTCAATATAAATCCTGCTACTAATATAATAATACAAAGGAAACAATCAATCTATTGTTATTATTAATCATGGAAATGACAGTAAGTATAATATTATAACAGAAATAACTATAAAGAAAATAAATAGCAGTACGGAGTCTGGATTTGTGCCCGGTTGATGGCAATTGGCTCGCCCCCTATTACACGAGACTTAATCGTAACTAGCGAAATGTGGGTTTACTAAAGGTACACCTCAACTTAACCCTTCGGAAGTTACAAGCATGATGATATGTTATGTTTGTGTTAATTGAACAGAGATTTAAACAACGATAACGAAATATTTGTGACGTCGACGCAACGATTTTGTAACAAATGTCGATAAAAATCAACATCCTTGAAATGCAGGAAGTGACAGTGGATATCCATAAACAATATCTGCCAAACTATCGATTAAATAGAGGATGTTTAAAATCATGATATAGCTCAAAAAGTAAAAGATACACAAGTAAAATTAGAGTAGAGTTTAAATCATGGAATGGCAATGGTTAAGTTAGGTTAGCTCGCCCCTCTTAGACGTCGCGCGAGGAGTCAGAAACCTTACTCCCCCCGCTTGACCAGACGGAGCCCGCACAGACGGGCCAGCACCAGTCGTGAGCTGCGTTGAATAGTGCTTTAGTCCTGCCCCCGTAGCCCCCGGTGCAAGTGTGCGACGAAACACGGGGTGGTTTTAGTCAGTAGAAATCTGACAGACCCCTCCGCCCGCCCCAGGGCGGAGGACATCCATGAGGATTTCCACCTCGTTACCAAAATAAAGGTTTGGTTAACTTAGTTGAAATTTCAGCACACTCAGTACATACTTTCATAGTTTCAGTTTCATATATACAGTCTGATGTCTTTCAGTAAACGAAGGGGGACCGCTGCACACGGTTTAAAAAATAAAAGTGTCTATCTATATCTTCCTTATGTAACATAAACGTCTTCAAAATATATAAGAAACTTAGATAAACATACAGTGTTGTAATAAAAATGTGATAATGTTATTTGATCGTGCCGACATTCTAGTAAAGTGGAAGTATTTAATTGCTCACCTGTCATCGTTTAAAACTTGAGTCCATGATTTATCTTACTTTCGCAAAGAGAATGATATTATGTAAGAAACTAACATGCATTCACGCAATGACTTTTATTAAATTCAGTCTGGTACGGAAATTGAAGTCACATCCAAAACTTTGTCAAAAAAGATCATAAGTGTCATTTCAAGTCCTATGATGCTTCTTTTATACTGTAAATAAGTGTTTTAGAATTAATAATAAATTTTTTATTGATTTATATGACATAACTTATGATATTTTTGATGACATTTAAAGAGAAAACTGTCTGCGAATGTGAGTAGCATGCAGGCTACATTCAATACATGATTATTATTTTAATATTGTGAATGTGAAGACTATGTGGGTCATTGTTACTTTTTTTTTCTCCTCAGTTAATTTTAATCGTGGTCTGACAGTTTCAATAATTTTTGTGGCCTACCCAAAAGTCCTTTCTTTGGTATTGTTCGTCGAATCGCTGAGCTCCTTAAGTTCTGAGTTGAGCTGCACGATAACTGACAAATGCGTGCACTGACTGGACAGGTCCACTCATTCTGTATGGTTTTTTTTTCTCAAAATACCATTTCAGACACAAATCTACATGGTCTTCACATGATCTGACCAAGATTATGTCTGGACTTTAAAAGAGACTGTGACCTCAGAGTTTGTTTCGGCCTTTCTTCTCAGAGTAGTCAGATAGGAAACGCCGACCTCATCTAGTTTTTAAAATATGATTGACGTGTAAAAGTGTTTGATCAAACCTACTTACAGAAATAAAATCATTCATTAATTCATCATTCATTCATTCTTCATAGTCCACGAAAATCTACTAAACATGGACTTTACTAAGTTAGGTATGTTTCTCAAAAAATCACCATTATTTGCAAAATTCCTTAAATGCAGCTTCGAATATAATCTGCACATGCGAAGGTGTTTGAATTTAATCAATAGAATAGAATTAATAACAAGCAATCAAAATAAAATTCTTCTCTTCTTGTTCTCACACACTATTGTTTACATTTCTTTTTCACTTCTTCTTTCGCAGGTCTGCTGGAAGACGAAATAAGCAGTACCTTTGTACTCAATACTAATATGCCGTATCTGTATCTACTTTACTGTGTGTACATAAATAATAAAAATAAATAAATCATTATTTAAATAGTTACTGAATTGTCACGAAATCGTGACATTCTGATTCTGATTGGCCAGCAAGCAATCTGTAACAAACAGTTTTATACCTTTTGACTACGTATTAACAGTCAAAACTCCTGTAACTATCCTATAGCATAACATAACATCATGCCTGTAAACCACGGAGGGTCAGGCAGAGTTGTTCTTATAGTACACCCACATTTCGCCAGTTATGTTTAAGTCCCATGTAATCGGGGGCGAGCCTATTGCCACCAACCGGACACAAATGCAGCGTCCAAGCTGCTATTGGGAAGTTCCAGATGGAAATACTCAATAACACTTTGCCCAACCCGGGAATCGAAGCCAGGACCTCATGCTCAGCCAGCGCTTGCCACCACTAGACCAACGAGGCAGTCAAAACTATAATAATCCAATAACAGTCCTTCTTAACTGAATATCCTGTAAAACTCAAGAAGCGTGACCAAGACCCCTCAAGAAGCAATTTCAAGTACAAAACCGCCTATAGGAATCCTGTAGCAATCCTTCTTAATTGAATATCTTGTAAAACTCAAGAAGCGTGACCAAGAACCTTCCAGAATACATTTCAAGTACAAAAACTATAGTAATCCTGTAGCAATCCTTCTTAATTGAATATCTTGTAAAACTCAAGAAGCGTGACCAAGAACCTTCCAGAATACATTTCAAGTACAAAAACTATAGTAATCCTGTAGCAATCCTTCTTAATTGAATATCTTGTAAAACTCAAGAAGCGTGACCAAGAACCTTCCAGAATCCATTTCAAGTACAGAAACTCCTACAATAATCCTATAGCAGTCCTTCTTAATTGAGTATCTTGTAACACTCAAGAAGCGTGACCAAGAACCTTCCAGAATCCATTTCGAGTACAAAGCTACAGTTTTAAAGCCAACGAATAGCTCTAAACCTGGCTGTCTATGTGCAATGACCCCAAAGTCGCTAATTACTCTGAACGGCACACCACCAACATAACAATACCGTCGCATACACCTTCCGTCTTCGCCATAAGGTCGATATTTGTAATGGTGAGGGAGGATACAAGTTGGTGGACCAGAATAAGGTCAGTAGATGCAGTATGCTAATTTAATAAAAACGGTGTTGTTTTATATTTGTATGTATGTTTGTAATTGTGAATGGTCTTTGTGCAGCCCAAAATTAGTTATGCGGTCTATTAATTTTTATGGAGTCTGTAATGCTGAGTTGCGAAGCGATTGGTGTGATTTTTCTTTTAAACATAGTTTTTCATCTAAAAGGCAGAAGCGTGTCTTAAATTTACGTCTCGTCTCATAAGATTTAGACACTGAGCCGTTAAAGATAAATGACGCACACAAATAACACGCAACGCACACACGCAATAATTAATGAACACTTCCTCTCTCCTTAAACATTATCATTACATAGTTTCCTTGCTTTTCAACAATCAATTAACTCAGCCGATCGCAGTCCACTGCTGGACATAGACCTCTCCCAGGCTGCGCCACAGCACCCTGTCCTCCGCCTTCCGCATCCAGTCTGTCCCAGCCACCTTTTTGAGGTCGTCGGTCCATCTAGCTGGGGGGCGTCCCACACTACGCTTGCCGATACGCGGTCGCCACTCCAGGACTCGTCTGTTTCCGATAGGACCGATGCCTGCCGGGGTCGCGGATTGTTCGAAAGAGATATCGTGGCCCTGGCGCACAGGCTACTGAAGGAACACGGGTGGGTTTTAGTCAGTAAGAGTCTGACACGCCCTTCCGCTCCGCCCAGAGCAGGAGAGGTAATTTGATGATTTCCCACCCAAAAAAAAAAAGGACTCGTCTGTTCCACCAGCCATCGATCCTCCGATAAACACGGCCAGCCCACTGCCACTTCAGCTTGCTTGCTCTGCAAGCTCTCCTTGCTCTTGTTTCATGTTTATTATTGTATATATAGAATAGAATAGAATACTCTTTATTATGTACACCATAAAAATTACAGATATAAATGTAGACATTTTACACAGGTTAAGAGTGGGGGTGATATAATTATGTAGATAAGTATATGAAACGAAAATGAAATGAATATGAATGAATGAATATATGTTTTATGTATGTATGTATTTATTGTATATGTAAATGGCATACCACTGGCTACCTGCAGTATTATCTCTCCTCCCTTTAATCCATCCAAAGGTTGTCTGTAAAAGATCGCTTTTAGCGCTAAAACCGCCCATTGTGTAAAATGTCTACATTTATATCTGTAATTTTTATGATGTACATAATAAAGAGTATTCTATTCTATTCTAAGACGAAACAACTTAACTTCTACTTTTACCAGTACCAGAAGATTCGACTACTTATTCCTTGTAACTAACTTTTAATCCAACAAGAACAGATTAGTTACCAGGTGGGTACATTTAACGAAGCTACCTATTATAAAAACCTTATGCAAATGATCATGCGACAGGACATCAAACTGTCAATTCGCAGGAAACGACTAATGGCCGCCAGTTTTTCACACTGACAACCCTTACAATAAGAACTTATTGCAATGTTACGTGTATATTTGTGCATGTAACACTGCGCAACACGCGATGTGACCGTTATATTAATGAAAAAGAAACTGTTTAGAATAAAAAGAACGTGGTACTTGTAAGTTAATGTTTTCTTAAAATAAAGTGGCATAGTTTTGTTGCCAGCCAGGTCAAAGTTCTTAACCTGTTTTAAATGGCCTTAAGTTAAAGTGTGGCCATTTCCGTTCTTAATTATTATATTACTAACCTGCAGTTAGTTAGCCTAGTGGATGGAAAATGGCGGAAATGCCTCTACATACAAACTCAAACTCAACTCAAAGCATTTATTTCAAATAAACCAATTACAGGCACTTTTGAATTGTCGAGGGGTCGGTCGGTCAGAAAGATGAAGCTAGTTGCCCATTCCAAAGCGTAGTAGGTACCTATGGAGAAGAACGGGCAAGAAAGAAGACAGATAAGAACCATTGACATTTGATCAATACACTTGTGATCCTTACTAGTCTTCAATATACAAGACTAGGTACACTAAAGAACATCGTATCCACATCACATCGGTAGGTTCTAGGTTTTTAACCCACAACCCAGTAAAGAAAAGTGGGTTTGTAACCTACAGGCCCCCACACCAATTTATTAAATACTAGCTTATGTCCGCGGCTTCACCCGCGTAATGGTCGGGAATGAGGGCTATCGTTTTTGTGCTCACCAGTTGGCGCCACTGTCGAGTAAGGTCCTGTTGCAGTACTTTTATTTGATGTTTTGGATATGTTTAAGTACCCTTATATTCATAGTATGTTTATTTTATTACATTTTAAAACTTCAAATGAATATTTAGATTATAATGTTGCTAAAATTGGCAAGAATGAAGCACCAGCTTCCTTCAAGTGCTACCAAATTAGATCCTAACTTTTTACTTAAAATCTTAAATCATAATTAATCAGGAATGGCACAACCATTACAACAATTATGAATCATTCGTTAAAGTCCGTGATAAAAAATCCCGCAAACAGTGAACGTTCAGTACATATTTTGACATCTAGAGACCTTACTCTACACTAGCGCTTCTAGCGGCGAACTCAAGCGCGATAGCCCTCATTATTCCACAAGGACGTACTACCGGGATTCTATGTTCTATTCTATGTCCTAACCCAGGTCATGGCCCATCCGTATGCCTTTCAACTAAATCTGTTCAGCCGTTACTGTATGAAAATGTAACAGAACCAAGGACTCCAACAACCCTCCTGACCCCTCGGCCCCTGGACTTCAAGATACAGATTATGACTATATTTCCAATCCTAAATAAAACAATTACATGTTAATTTTAAAATCATTCCCTAATTTTACCCCCTTAGGGATGATATCACGAAAACACTTTTTTTTTTTTTTTTTGGGTGGGAAATCATCAAATGACGTCTCCCGCTCTGGGCGGAGCGGAAGGGCGTGTCAGACTCTTACTGACTAAAACCCACCCGTGTTCCTTCAGTTGCCTGTGCGCCAGGGCCACGGTAACTCTTTCGAACAATCCGCAGCCCCGGCAGGCATCGGTCCTATCGGACCCCGTCAATTTTGCTGACATCTCTTTGAGGCGCGCGTGGAACACGACGCGCCGTCGACCCGGGCCTGGTCCTTACCGGACGGCGAGCTGCCCATTGCTCGCCGTCCGCAAGCCCGCGCCTACGGTGGCCGGGAGTCGGCAATCGACTCCCGACGCCCAGGGTGTCTCCTCCTCCTGCGGCGGCTAGGGGCGCGAGGGCGCAGAGATTGCCTCGCCCTTTCGCGCTCCGCCTCCTCCTTCGCGAGCATTACTGCTTCGCAGAAGGAGGTGACGGCTTCCCATTCCCTCTCGCTCCGTACCATGGCCTGAACCAGGGCCGGACGCGAGAGGTCGCCGCCGCCGATCGCCGCCACGAGGACACGGCGGTGCTCCGCCCAAGCCGGGCAGACCTCCACCGTATGCTCCACCGTGTCCTCCGGTCGATCCACACAATGGTAACACCCGGGCGTTTCCTCCCGCCTTATTCGAAACAGGAACCTCCCGAAACAGCCATGTCCGGTGAGGACCTGCGTCAGGCGGAAGGTGAGGACGCCGTGGCGCCTCTCAAGCCACTCCTCAAAGAGGGGTCTTACCGCCGCAATTGTGGCGTGCCCTGCGCTGGGTTGCGACAGTCGCACTCTCCATGCCGCCATGAGATCCCGCCGGAGCTCTGTCCGCTGTGCCGCGATTACTCGCGGCAGCGGAGTTACGCCCCGGCGTTTCGCCTCCTCGCGCCACTCCCAAACGTGCGCGAGGACCTTTGCCTCCAGATCCCACGGCGGCAATCCGGCAAGGAGGCTCGCCGCCTCGCAGGAGACCGTGCGGTATCCCCGTACCATCCGGATGACCATGACCCTTTGGGACGCTTTCAACCGGCGGGCTGGCCGGAGCCTTAGCGAAAGCGCCCACACCGGTGCCCCGTAAAGGGCCATGGACCGCACGACCCCCGCGTAGAGCCTCCGGCAGGAGGCGTTTGGCCCCCCTAGATTGGGCAAGAGCCGCTTCAAAGCAGCCCCGGCCCGCTGCAGTCTGGGAGCCAAACGTCGGAAGTGCTCGACGAAGTTCCACCGGCTGTCGAGGACGAGTCCCAGGTACTTCATCGTCGACTCGACGCCGATGAGAACCCCTCCTACCGTTATTTGGGAACCCGACAGTGGCGCGTTCCGAGGACCATGAAAACACATGGCCTCGGACTTGTGCAAGGCCACCTCGAGTCCCAACTGCCGGATCCTCTCAACGACTGTCGCAACCCCGCGTGTCATTAGTTCGGCCGCCGCCTGGTATCACGAAAACACTGAGATGTAATTCTTTATTTGTTACCAAAAGGAAAAATTAGAATTGAATACCCTAACTTAAGAAATGCTAAGTTTCTTTAATTATTATTTTTGGATAAAAAGTAGCATATGTCCTTCCTCGGGATGCCATCTATCTCCCTGCCAAATTTTATCGAAATCCGTTCAGTGGTTTAGGCGTTAAAAGGTAACATACAGACAGACAGATAAGAGTTACTTTCGAATTTATAATTTTATTAGTATGGATTTTCTTTTAATTCATGAAATGAAATTTATTGCAAGTTTTTTAAACAGTTTCTAAAACAATTTGCTACAACTAGCATGCAAAATAATTGTTACATTAATTAAATAAATGAAGCTAATAAAATTGGTACATAAATCATAGTTATTGAATTTAAAATGTCAAGTATTTGTCAAATTATGTCAGTAAGATGTAAATTTCAGTGTAAATCTTTGAAGTCTAAATACTCACTGACAGAATAGAATGATTTTTCTATAAGCCATTTGAATAACGCCGCTTTAAATCGATTGATTGGTAGTTCGCTATACGATTTAGGTAGTTTATTAAATATATTTATAACCATTGGAAAGCAACTTCTGTGATATAAATGTCTTGATAAAAAATAACCACCATCTTCTCTCCGATTTGAAAACCGCACCCAGGTCTCAAGTAGCTTACTACCACTGACAAATGTCGACTATTTATCATAAATATCCGATAAATTTATCAGACTCAGATACAATACTAATGCAAATGTATTAACCGAAGTGTTTTATGTGACAGTATCTATAAATGACAATTTGATATACACTGTACTCAGTTAAAGTCAAATTATATAGCCATTTAGATCTTGATCTTCGATACTACCAGTTATCACAACAACTTTCACCTTTAAAACATTAATATAAGTAATTTAATATGTTAAGTATGGAGCAAAGATAAAAAGGGATTGCTAATTTTATGCTGTTGTATATATTACACGGAATTTATTAGTGTACCACTATCGTATTTTATTAGTGTTGCCAACACCTGAATACTAGAAATAGAAACGCATTTATTACAAAATAATTCGGTTTCCCTCCTTAACGCCTACGAAAGCGTGGGACTGTTGGTTTGCGGTAATAGAAAATCATGGTAAAATTATGGTGCACTCGGTAATAAGGCAAGGAACAAGCTTTATTTACGCCATCTCCAAGAACACAGTAGAAAAATGTCCCCGTTCCGTCTCATACAACGTTTAAACCGTTATCATCAGATAAAATTGCATGTAAACATACATAAACTCACACCTCTTTTCCATAGGGGTAGGCAGAAACTACAGAACGCCATCTGCTACGATCCTTACATAAAACATTGCTTTTATTGCTAAAATAAATCCTATTCTAGATACAAATTAATAGGGTTGCATTTCCACTATCTCACTTCATTATATTTCTTGGTCGTCGCTCTTTTGCACTTAATCCATAAATGTCAAGTCTTGTGAGGTCCTATTCCGTCTCGCCTAACCTTTATTCAGTCATTGATAGACTATCATGTGTGCACGATAACCGGAGTTTAACCAGCCTAGAGGTCAAAGCATTATCTACTGCACTGGATAACCATCAATTTCCTAATAGGCTGACATACGGGAAGAATTAGCTGGCGGTTACCGGATTGGGGCGAAAACGCTACGTTTTTGTACGCAGTGTTTTTTCTTTGTGTATTTGGCTTGAATTTATATTTGTAATTTGTATGGTGTACATAATAAAGAGTATTCTATTCTATTCTATTATTTTTAAACCCTCTTGCCCAAAAAGTCCGTCATTGTAGCGTACCAGAGAGGGGATAAAATAGCATATTTTCATCTAGGGGTTTTTCAAAGTGTTTTTTTTATCTGTCACCATCGAGCCTACAAAAACGAAGTCTTTATTCATATTATGTAGAATAATCATGAATAAAGACTCGACTTATTACTGTTTCATAAAAAATAACATTTTATTTTTTGAAAATGGAACTAGAAGCGGCAATCTCTCCGGTAGAATGCGTGCATTGCGTTGCGACTACAGAACAAATTGAAAAAAAAAACGTAAACTATTTAATACTGTATTGGTAGTGAAAAGTAGAGTGTAACACACGGCGGTAAAAACCCATTATAACTCGGGTTTCTATTTACTCCCTCGCTAAAGCTCGGAAGTAAAACTACCTCTTATATAATGGGTAATTTTTGGCCCTTGTATAACAATCTACTATTATGTTCTATTTATACTACAGATAGGTGTCATTTTTAAGTAAAAAGTTAAATACAAATCATCTTAATTTCTACCTGTCACTTACACATAACCTTGTAGGTAATCGAATCTTCGCCCATTTAATTGGACTAAAAGAATTTAGTTCACTTCGTTTTATTAGTATTTTATTTCCTTGTTAGTTTATGTTATCACGTTACTAATTTACAACTAAATTAGGCAAAGCATCTGTCGCAATTGATAGTAAAAATATAATAAAAAACCTCAAATGCTCACATAAATATTCGAAATAGTTGCTTTTTATAAAATTAAACCAACCTAAATCAGAAATGGCTCTCATTTAATTATTTGTAAAATAAATTATGTTTTTATTGATTTATGTCACGAAAAACAAGAAATATTTGTCAGATTTAGATAAACTTTCACCTAAACTTGAGTCATCTATCACAGAGTTTGGTTTTTATTTGCATAGAAAATGAGCAACCGCCATCAATGGCTCTTGTTCCACGCTATATTTGGAAAGACAACTTGCTTATGGGACTTTTTATGGTGTTTGGATATAATCAATAATGTTTATAGGAGCGTTTATTTATATTTTTGTCGTGTATAGAACGGCACATTTTAGGGTTCCGTCTATAACGACTCCGCTGTCCTTCCGTCTGTCTCAGGGCTGTATTTTTTGTACCTTAATAGGTAGACAGTTGAAAACTTCGCAGAGTTTGTACTACCATGGCCGCTTTAACAACACATAATAAAAATATATGTGTGTTAAATATTGTACGATACTACGGAACCCGTCGCATGCGAGTCGGACTAGCACTTGTCCGTTTTTTTTCATGTGAGATCCGGTTTTTTCGTAATAGTCCAGTGAATGCAATACGATCGACTGTGCCATAAATAAGCCAATTTTATGGTTGAGATATTGACTAAATATTCGAATTTACATTGTGCGTTTCTGAACTGTGATACTGTTAATAGAAGAGAATCCCGTTAGGAATCTCTATTCTTATGTAAAAACTTCATGTTTCAATTAAGCTGTTAGACCAGCAACTATCAATTTATTCAATAATAACAAGTGAGATATTTTGGTTGTGTAAAGTTTAAAACGAATCATAATATTATTATGTTAATATCCGTCCAAACGACGGATGGATGGAAGTGTCATTATTCGCAACACCACACTGCGCGCCAAAACAAATTACTGACGTTGCTCAAAAAGCCGCTAAGCTGAAGTGGGACTAGGCTGGCCACGTCTGCCGTATGACCAATGAGCTGTGGGCCAAAATAACCACTACGTGGAGCCCTGACACAGCCAGAAGGCGTCGCGGCAGACCCCGTAAAAAATGGCGGGACGAACTAGAGAAAACAAACGACCAGTGGTCCACTTTAGCCCTGGATCGAAAGAGCTCGAAGTCATGGGGAGAGGCCTTTGTCAGCAGTGGGATGATGCAGGCTAATAGTAGTAGTAGGTAGTATCCGTCCGAACGCGCCCGACCATGTTCCGCCCCCTAATGTTTCCAGCTCCGACGTCAATTGCCCAGTCAAATGCAATTGCAGTTACAATTGCGCTGGCCTAGTTTAGTATAATTTGCATTCTACGGGAAAATGTTCTAGATATCAAAAAACATGCTACTATTTCCGGAAGATGATATATTTAGAATTTGACGTGTTGCCATCGCGAGTTGGAATCTCATTTCATCATTCATACCATGTTTTCTCTAACAAAACATTGATTTTACATCTTGCTTCTGTTGTTAAAGGCTCCGTGGCAAAATAAAAATAGCCACGCGGGTCGAACTTTTAAAGTTAAGCAGCGCTTGCCGAGGTCGGTCCGTGGATGGGTGACCGATCATAACATACCAAGGCCCCTCCGTGCCTCTGAAAGCACGTTAAGCAGTTTGTTCCGGCTGTCATTCGTAGATCTTTGACAGTCATTACGGGTAGTCAGAAGCCCCAAAGTGTGACAACCAGTCTTGCCAAGGAGTATCGTGTTATCCAGTAGGTAACTGGGTTTTGAAGGTCAGATAGGCAGCCGCTCCAGCGGCTGGCACTTCTCACAGAAAGAAAGTAAGAAAAAGGTATTTATTGGGACTTGCACAAGATTATCACAAACTAAACCTATCCTAGGTAGGTACCTACCTAACCATACCCTACCACATTTTTACTCCACCTGTCCTCTCTAAGTCAATTCATCAATCGATCAATATTTTATAAATAAAATAGTTATTAGGTGCTAAACTGACTGAACTGTTCAATAATCATAATAAATTTAATGATACTAAAGAATTGATTTTCATCATTAATTGTTTACTAGCTTTTGCCCGCGGCATCACCCGCGTGGATGTCGGAAATTATCCCGCGGGAACGTGCTACCGCGACAAAAGTAGCCTATGTTCTTCACCAGGATGCCATCTATCTCCTTGACAAATTTGATCGAAATCCGTTATAGTTTAGGCGTGTAAAGGTAACATACAGACAGTTACTTTCGAATTTATAATATTAGTATGGATTATGATTGTAAAACATTAGTCCATTGTCTATAGATCGTTGTACTAATATGCAACAGGTTCAGGTTTGATTAACTAATCCTACTCTTTAGGTCATTTCAGTGATAATAATTAATAACAATACTCAATACTCATTTCTTTATTGCATCCCATATGTATTAAGTAGATGGTGTAAAAAGTAAAAGATCAGTATGGATTGTCGGGCACAGCAAAATTAGGAGAGAGGAAGAGGGCTAAGCAGCAATTCAAGCAATTCAATATTATTATAAATTATTATATGAGTTTAATTGGGTGTATAATTATGTATATATGTAATAACTTTATTTTGTGTATCGCATAAGAATAATGTAGGTATTATAAAATTCTTAGAAGTGTTTTAATTATTATTAAATTATGTTATTATTTATGTGTTCATATTTTCATATTTATATTTGATTTTCCATATTCAATATTATATTATACAGGGTTATTGGTAAAACACCAGCAACCTCTTAAGGGGTCAATGTATTCATCATTATAAACAACTTTTACTACGGATCAAACCAGAAATCGCGAAAAAAATATCAGCTGTTCCCTACGTTTTGACGTGTTATGCAAATATAAATGTAGGGAAAATCTATTTTTTTTTTCGCGATTTCTGGTTTGGTCCATAGTAAAAGTTGTTTATAATGATGAGAACAATGACCCCTTAAGAGGTTGCTGGTGTTTTACCAATAACCCTGTATATATTTCATTATGTTTGGTGTATAAGAGAGAGAATAAGAAGTCACCTTAACTCCTTTCTTACTTGTAGTGATACATATTGAGGATGATCAAATATTTGAAGAGATAGCTCATCATCTTTACCTCAAGTTTCAGAAAACTTCAAATCTTTACTCCAATGTGGGCTGGATATGACCCTTCCTCCAACCACTATGATGATAAACGAACTATCAAAGAGCTTGTCACAAAAAAAGCTTGCCACGAAAAGAGCTTGCCACGAAAAGAGCTTGCCACGAAAAGAGCTTACCACGAAAAAAGCTTGCCACGAAAAGGGCTTGCCACGAAAAGAGCTTGCCACGAAAAGAGCTTGCCACGAAAAGAGCTTGCTACGAAAAGAGCTTGCCACAAAAAAGAGCTTGCCTGACTACGCTCAGCAGACATCAAAAATGTACGCGTCGCATTATGCCTTCCTGCACACCTACTAAAGATCATGATTCACGACAATTTGATTCACAGCATTTTCGCACCGGTTGTATGGTACCTGCCTCTAACAAGCCTTCAATGGCCTTTCCCACATTCCAACACAAACCCTTGACACTAAACTGCATCAACTAATCCGAAGAATATCCACTTGTATGCAAATCCCTTAGTGAAACCTCTACGTTAAATTAATGTACCGATAAAATCAATTAACCATAAAATTTAATGACAATTAACATAATTTATACCGAATTTTCTTCGCTTCTCAAGTTATTGTGAGACGGAGATGGTTGTATGCAATTTTGTATAGCGTTATCTCTCTCTCTCGTGTTATGATAGTCAGGTAGCAGCGCTTCATTTGTCGTTAAGTTTAAAATTAAACACTTTATAAGCAAATTATTTAAGTTCTTATAAAAGAATTATCTGATGTGTTAAGGTTATAAAGTTTATCTTTATATCTTTTAAGCTTTTATGAATGGAAAATGCTTCTGTAGCTCGCATTCACTATTCCTAGAAAATTCTATAACAGGTTTTTATATTAACATTAATTAAAATATGATGAGCCGAACGGACGAACTTGAACCCTGTCCGTTATGTTATGAACCTACCGATTACAAACTAAATTATGTTCAGTAAAAGTGGGTTGTGGAGAAAAAAAAGATCCCACATTATAAATTTAATATCTACCATTCAAAGTGGTAACGCGACTTACGAGTTGTAGGTCATAGGTTCGAACCCAGACAGGCGCATTACTTTATGTAAATTATTTCATCACCACTGCTCTCAAAACGGTGAAGGAAAACATCGAGAGGAAACCGGCATGTTCTAGAACCAAAAAAAATCGAAGACATGTGACATCTTCCATCCCGCACTGGGCCTGGGTGGCGGATTACGGCCCACTCCCTCTCGAAGAGAGGAGGCCTGACGCCCAGCAGTGGGAACATTATAGGCCGATTATGATTATGCTGGAATTTGTTATGGTATCGTTGAAAGGACAGTGTACATAATTTTACATGGAGTGACTGCCAATCTAAGTTCCACAACTCTATTACTGTGGAACACGATACCTCTGGTGACTGTTTCTCAGACTCTCGGTCAAAACTCTACCAATGACAGCCGGGTCCATATATGAGATTCTCATGCCCAGAAGCGCCAACTCCGTGGGTGCTCGGGGGTTACAGCACCCACGAGAGGTAAATAGTGGGGGCGGAGCACCCGTGAGCATGAACTTCAAAACTGATCAGTCAATCGGCTTTCTCCGATATCTCTTTAAAATCACGTCACGTCTTTAAGTATAACCTTTTAACCGGGGTGCTAATATTGTGAAGCTCGCTTCGCTCGCTCTTGCATCGTAGATTTTCTTCAATCCATATTTTATAAACTTCATTAATCAATAAGTTCTTAAGGGTGAAGACGGTGCCTGTCTGTTCGCTGAACATGAGTTTTACTGGACGGATTTAAATGCGATTTGAGGGATTAAGCAGGCCATAAAAAAGAACCCCAAGTCGGGCATGAGAATGAGCACTTGCAACGCTTTTTGAAAGTCGGCGCCCCTCATGCCTTAGTCAAAGATTATGCACTCAGCAAGAGTTGACCTGACTATTCTGACCAACCAATCATAGAGGTTCTTTTAATGAAATCAGTACTAATTTATGCTTCTAAAATGGTAAATAGTTCTTGTTCTAATATAACAAGACAAGTGCAAGAATTAAATTTAGCTATTATGTCCGCAATTACTATGATTTATAGGCACACTGTCAGTATAAACGAGTGACATTCTGTTATCAACCTATCTAGGCTTACTTCGACGTAGCTCGTGTACTATTTAGATAAATTTAGAACATGTAGGACTTAACAGATGTTATATTGTTATAAACTTTTATCGCAAGCCTAGAATTGATATATACCTACCTGATCAGTGTGTTTTCTTTTTGGTATCTGTTCTACGTTCGCCTGTCACAAAATCAAGATCATTTAGCATTTAAAATTACATTAGGCAGTCCTCCAAAACGCCCACCCTTTACCACTTTCCAATGTTTAAGCTGGGAAGAAGTGGCGCATCAAACTCCCCGCAGCACAGCTGTCTGTTAAGTCAGAAGAACTAAAACGCAGAGTGCCCCTATCAGCCTTTCGTAATCCAGTCTGTCCCAGTTCCATCCATCTTACTCTCCCTCGCCACATTTGTCGATTCGCGGTCTCCACTCTCATCTGCTCCAACAGCTATTGGTCCTTCGACAGACTTGGCCAGTTCACTGCGTCTTCAGCTGGCTATTTCTGCAAGCCTCTCGGTAATTTCAGTTCATGTTTTGCAGTACGAACATGTATTGTATTTAATTATATGCTTCTTCCTTTATAATGCGGATTTTGGCTAATTGCCAGTATCCGCATTTTCAAAGGACGTGTGTGAATCTACGCAAAAAGTTGTAATTTATATCACAAACATTATTGAAACGTGTGAAGAAGTTGTGATGAAAATTCTACGCCTTCTAAGATAATAAATATTATACAGTAAACGGCATTGTTTGGCCTAAAATCCAAAGTAGAAATTGACAGATTGTAAAACATTGAACATCTCATATTGAAAACGCCTACACGAATTTTTTAATCGTAAACATGAAAATGCAGCGAATATCTAGCGGATATATTATTATTATAATATACCTACTTATTATGTATTGTCTGCATTGAGGACGTAAAGGTTGTGCCACATACACAGATATAGTTAAGCTAAAACGATGAAAATAAACAGTACAAGATCAGATATGCAACCAGTTCAAGATATACAAACCAACATGGTTGTATCGGAACATAAAAAATGTATCTTTGAAATTTAAATGAATATGGTATCAAATCTCCTTCTGTCAATCTTTACTTCTACCCAAATTGATGATTACCACCACTGCTCCGAAATTAATTATCTTTGTGAGAGATTTTTCTTTGAGCATTTTTCCTTTGCTGAGCTTTGATCCTTTGGTGCCTTTTGAGAACATTACAAAATGTGTTTCCAATCAAAATTTTACATCTGAAAACTTATCCACGTAAAACTTAATATATTATTGTGTTTAACCACCACAATACAAAGTATTTCATGTACATACTAAATAACTTGCGGCTTCAGCTCAGGTCAATTGAAAACCACCGTGTCACCTTGAACAAGATTCTACACACATTCTGATATTATTTACTCAACTTACGAGAAGCTTCACACGTATAGAAATCATTTATGTGACATAAATTTTCAGTGTTTTTAGTTTTATCAACAACACAACGACTGCCAATAAACAGAGCCATCTACTTACCTAAGAGGTTCAAAGTCTTTCTGTTGCTACAATAAATCTTATTAGTGACATGAGAATCAACAATGACCTGAATCTGGTGTAGTTACATAAGAACTTCTAAGAAATCCCTTCATAGAACCTTCTTATCTATGACGGTTTCAATAATTTTTGAACTAGTCTTATCTGGCAATGATTGTACAGCAAACAGCATAATCAGCCTATAATGTTCCCACCAGTGGGAGACAGGCCACCTTTCTGTGAGAGGGAGTTAGCCATAATCCACCACGCGGGCCCAGTGCGGGTTGGTGGATGTAGCATGTCTTCGAGTTTTTGATTATAAGACATGCCGGTTTCCTCACGGTGTTTTCCTTCACCGTTTTGAGAGCAGTGGTGATGAAATAAATTACACAAAGTACTTAAACTACGTGGTACGTGGGTTCGAACCCAAGTACGCGGGTTCGAACCCATGAACCACGTACAGCAGAACCTAATCATATTTAACTTTTTACTATTGCTGTAGCACATGCGCAGATGATATAAAAACGAAAAGGAAACGCCATATTTTACTTCTAATCAACTAATTCTGGATTTAACAGATAAAAAATATCCAATTCCATAGATTAAAAGATAAATTCACTATCTATAATTTTCCATGTTAATCTATGAATTAAATAAGTACCAGTTTCTTATCATAGACAAGATGTAGCTGTCAAATGCAGCCGGTTGTCTGTGGTGATTAGAGTGCTATGCATAATTATGATGTTTTAATTTTATATCGTATTGCTGGAGATTCTTATGCTCAAAGGCTGGTTTACCTAAGCCTCGGAATAGTCAGACAGACTGACTGGAACGGGAAACTAGTCGTATCTTGAATGAAATCATTGATCTTGCCCATAGGAATTTGCAGGATTAAGATAGAATTAGATTATTAATGGAGGTCAATGAAAACGTCAACATTATTCTAGCGGAGCTACACTCATTATAATAGGGTTTTAAACAAAACATTTACGAAGTTAAGAATCTACTAATTGCTACACATACATAAACTCACGCCTTTTCCCATGGGGATAGGCAGAAACCATAGAACGCTACCTGCTACGGTCCTTGCATACTCTTTTTGCTTCGGTTACGTTGATACAGCTGGACATACACGCACGCAAGTGCTACATTATATTAATAACTCAATCAATAACAAAGAAAAAAAATATATATTTGGCGGCAACCTTTGAATAGGTTGATAAACAATACAGCTATTTGAGAAAGACATAACAATATGTGCATGATGACGAACCACAGACAAACGATCAAAATTCAAATTCCGTCAAAGAATAGAATAGAATTAAAAAACAAAATCTAATATCTATAAATGCAACAAAACTCCCATTCAAGTCCGCTAAACCAGCAATCATTAAACCAAGAATGCTATACAAAGCGATAAACCTCCTACACTGGACAACTCAATGTCCACGCGTCACCTACGCCTGCTTTCTCTTCCGAATTAACTGACCAATGTCTTACACTAATAAATTCACAGTTTGTAATTATGCTTCTTTGTTGTTCACAGCTTGGATTTATGATTTGTTTATAAGTTATGGCAACACGTGTGGGCCACCTACTGGTTGTGATTATGAAGTAGGAAGATTATTTTTTAGTTTATGGTTGCAGTATGTCGGGACCTATTAATGTTGGAAATACTTGTACTTGGCTCTTGTGGGTAGTATTGAATTGTTGTTGCATGTAGCTCTTTGAGGGACTTATTGATTATCATAATTATATGTGTAATTGTTGAAAACATTATTATCTACAGAGGAGTTTAATTACGAAAATAGGTGAGAAAATCTTGATTGTCATGATGTAAGAAATGGTTCTAGGAATTGTAGCTCTATTCTAGATTGTAACTAGCGCCCTATGTATGATGATGGCTTATATTCTGGAAGAGATAAGCAGGCCTAGTCTTGAAAGTCTCAAGATAAAGAAACTTCAATTTGACTCTATACTCTCTCTCTTCTCTGCCTATCCTTATCCCATTTCATTTGCGGTATGTTGTCATTCTTGGTCGGACGTGTCATGAAGCTTTAATTCAATTTACTCGACTACTGCAAAGCTAAAAAGAAGATAATCGACTCGTTCTTTTTTGTATTTGTGTGTTTTTTCTTTGCGTCATGTTTACCGCAAATAAATGTATTTTCTTTTTCTTTTATAATGATTGAAAAAAAAACGAAATTACCTTCATTATAATTGCAAAAAAAACATATTAAAGAAAAACTACTCGTGTACGAGTTGACAGAAAAATAATGCTAACACGGCACATGTAATTGTCCCCAAAGCCTGGTTTCTCTCTATACGGAAATCGAAAGTGGCACACTATGATTACTTGTCCTATTACGTCACAATCGATTTCTATTATAACTAAAGACCTTTAATTAAAAGGGAACTTAATGATCTTTGGATTCTCACGCCCTGAAAACAACTGTATTGGAATTTATTGCCATATTTATGAGTCTACTAAGGCAACAAATTCCTATAGTACCTTTAGTATTAAATAATTTATATGAGGGTATTTTTGGAGGAACTCTGATATACTCGCAGCCCTTTTCATGAAATAATGATTAGCTTGCCCCCATCGCATAAAAGTACCACCTGCCCTTCACAAACATTATTTATTTAAGGCTAGCAGCCTTAGCTCCACCTTAAACTACCGCTGAACACAAATTACATTTTAAATGTGATTCCAAAAATAGCTTCAAAGTAGTAGTGCATATTTTAAAAGCAATCTGCTCTAAAATTCTGTTAATGATACATGAAAATACTCAACTATAACAAACCTAAACAAAACTAAACTGAAGTCTTTGAACTTTTCAAATAACTAGTCATTAGGAAACTTTCTTTAACCGTCGACCTTCAACTTCCGAAGGTTGCTTATCCCTACCTGACCTTGAAAGGTATCAAGGTCTCTGAAACTGAAACATGCGACCACGTCAAGGACCTTCCAATTTCAAGGGCAAATAGGCTTTCTACAAGGGTAATCGGAAGTAATTTGTCAAAATCAAATGCTGAAGGTTCTACTCGTGTTTCGTCTCTAAAGACCATTAGGGTCAGAGTCAACTTTCTTGCTAAAATGACAATGCTTAACAAATCTTCGTTTTTATTTTCAATGTGTTTAACATTTTCTACATTTGCTTTTTCACTAGCACAATGGTCAATTACGTAAATGTTGTCATGAGTATTCTGAATGATTACTAACAAAACTGAAAACAATAGTAGAGTGAGAAGAAATTTAAAACATGCATTAAACGCAAGTGTGCGTTTAGTGCATGTTTTAAAATTCTACATACTATTTTTTTTATTTTTTTTTTATGCTTGTCTACATAGTGATGTAGACAAGCATATTATAAGTTCAATGACTATCGTAGATAAAAATGCTTGACTTAATGCTGGTCCTGTCCACAGCCACTTAGGCGCACTAGTTAAAATTTGAATGTTTGGAAGAGATACTCCTTTCTTATATTCCCCCTTTTATTTTTTTGACATTGCAAACGTAATGTTTGTTTATTTTTTATAAAATGTTTGATTATTGAATAACTTCAATAGATATTTTAATGATTCTTTTCTTTTATGTAGTAAAATTTTATTCATCGCTCAAATACATAGCAAACAATAGTTTTGTATAATTTAGAAGCATTTTTTCAATTTTGTAAATGTGAGTACCATGGATTCGTTTATTATATAATTATGTTGATTTGACAGCATGGCAGTTGAGACTATGTTATGCTCACTTAAATGTCTCACTGTAGGTGGCGCGTGTGTGGGATCATTCGGTTCCCTACAAAATGGTTGAGCTGGATGGTGCTGATCCACGCGTCATGTTCATGAACGGGCGCCGTCAGTTGACACTGGTCATCTCTTAACTGCCACGCCTTATTTTTATTATTAATCTTATATTTTGAATTGTTTCTTAATATATTTTCTTTTTCATTGTTCTCGCATATAGAAGCAAAAAGAATAATGTACCCAGGATTTTGTAATATCTTGATTTAAAAAGAGTGTCCTTGGAGTTTCTTGCCCGTTTTTCTCCATAGAGATCTACGTTTTGGAATGGGCAACTAGCTTCAACTTTGTGACTAACTGACCGACTCTTTGACAATTCTAAAGTGCCTGTAAATGCTTTAATTGAAATAAATGCTTTGAGTTTGAGTACTGTCACCATTTTCTAGTCTTTTTAATTCGTCTATGTGTTTATTATAAGTCATATGTATCTACCGGATCATTATTTTTATATTTGCCCGTAATATTTGCTTTGGATTTTCTTTCATATTGACTGCTATTAAATTAGTTTTGGATGTTGTTGCTTTTAATAATATGCCAGATATATCTATTTCTTGCACCTTAACTCAAACCAATTATCTAGGTTTCCGCTTACTTCGTTAACGGTGTGTATTCCATCACGACTTATTTTTGGTTCTTCCAACTTAGGTATAAAAGCAGTAATTCCTAAGATTATTTCTTTGATTCCTTCTCCGTTAAAGTCTAGCACATAGTGTAGTTTTATATTAGTTTTTAATTTGTTCAAATGTGTTCCTTGTTTTGCATACGGTAATTTACTAAAGTTACGTTTTTCTTTCTTTCTTTCTTTCATAGCTCTGACACTTATTTCCCAAAACCTACAAACAAGCGCCGGTTCACCATCCCATGTCTTACATAATCATCAATTACTTCAACATTTGCTCAAACACCAACACCTCCCAAACTATGGTCTTTAAAATAACACCATGATTAAGCAAGATTTTTGTTTGAATTTGAGTTTGAAGTCCATTGACTTCAAACTCAAACAAAAATCTTTTATTTCAATTAAAGCATTTACAGGCACTTTGGAATTGTCAAGGAGTCGGTCAGTCAGAAATATGAAGCTAGTTGCCCATTCCCAAGTGTAGTAGGTGTCTATGGACGGGCAAGAAACTCCATGGACAATATTTTAAATTATATTAGTTACATCATTAATGTTGAACTTATAATTCCAATAATTACGTGGCTACTGTCTCACTAATTAATTTCAAGCCGCCATGACACTTTCGTTATCGAGTGACGTTTTCCGTGTGTCAATTAACATGGAAATCTCTCAGAGATTAGTGATGCGCAAGCTGTACTACTTGAAATGGCGAGGATGGAGTTTTTATGGTTTTGAATTTTTGGGCATCGCGTCTTCAAAATTTTTTTTGTTTTGTCGTCAGCTGATTGCTTAATGACTAATGTTGCAGAGTTATTTTCTATCCAGACAACATGATGTATGATTACCATCATTTTTTCTTAGAATATACCTCGCATAGTATTAGAAAAAACCACTCTATCTTAGTCGAAAAGTGGTATATCGCTATAACACCCATCTACCGGAAGGGGTTTTTAAGTGAAGGGGACTTTCTTTTGCTTTTGTCATTGTATTTCAGTTTTTACTGAACTAGTACATATTTGCAAATATTTCTTCCTCCACTATAATTGCAAAAAGTTTTTCAGTAGCTTCAAGCAAAGATCTATGTGCCTTGTCTTAGCCTTATAAATCCTCGCAATTACCAGCCTCATCACATACCACACTGATTTGACAAATCACCTCATTATGTTGTCTTAGTCGATGACCATTAATTCCAGAATGATTGCTAATCGCTTAACTATTAAGAATGCATTTGTTGAATCTTTCTATAATCGTTATAACATGACCGCCGCCGCCGTCTGCGTGGCGCCTTCTGTAGTATGTGAGACTGTAGTCTAACCTAGCGTTTGAACTTCATGGTTTTTAAAACCGCCCGCAATGAAATCCTGCCATAAGATGTCGATCACATGGACCTTGAGTACTTGCGAGTAGTTCAAAGTAAAGCGGATATAGCTGTCGGGCTTGTACCGACTAAAACCTCGATGTATTCCTCAATATTCTACAGATGCTTTAAAAAAGTCTTCTTAAGTGAATAACCTTCAGTAACTCTGACGCATCTTGGATAACTGTCCATCACGTTTCCACTTTCGTTTACAGGACAATCATTTTACTACAACCTTAGCCATTGTCGCATAGCTCCTGTTGGATGAATTCAAGTTCCTAAGTTTGTTCCAACTACTTACATTATCCATGAATCCGCCTTCTAAATTATGTCGACCGCCAACATATTTTACACTATCTCCGTCGAAAGCTCTTCGACTAATAAAGTCATCTACATAAAACGAAATCGACTTTTCCTAACAGTAGTCAATTAATTATCGCATTATTAGTCGATTTATGAGATAAACATCCCATCTCTATTGGAGATCGCATAGGAAACCGGTCAATGAGTGCAGAGATTGCTCGGCTGGAGTAGTGATAAGGGCCCGGCCTAGTCTAGTATATAGAAATGTTTATATAAAGACAGTTATTTATTATTCGCATGTTTTATGCAAGCCAGTTTGGTAGGAAATGTCGTGATATCTTGTCAGGTAAAAAATGGTGCTGGGACAACTGATTTGACGTGGGTTTTCACAATCTTGAACCCATATTTAAAGTTGTAGGGAACAGTTACTTGAGACGGGGCGCATTCATTTGTTTCTTGGATTATTTAGGATCTTAGATGCTGCAGTCTCATCTGAGACATCTTTAATTTCTAGCTGTGGTGTATTTGGTAAAATAAATTGTTGAGTAAGTATGATATTGTATAAAATAGATGCAGGCACTTATGTAATAAATTACAGTTCATGCTTGACAATAGTCTGTTCCAAAAGTATCTGATGATAATGTAAACAAACCCTGTGCAGGTTAAATTTTTACGCAATGACAACTAAACTAGTAACACATTCGTCTGTAGTTCAACTTTATATCTAACCACTTTTTCAAGCAATTATTGTTTGATTATGACGATTATATTTTAAATGAAAAATCAAGGTTTTCAAATAAAGATTTCCAAAAATTAAGGTTTTAAAATTTTACCTTAATGTTCAAATGAAAAACATCTTTACGGTGATTTAAAATGGGAGTTTCGGGTTTAATTATTCAATTAATCAAATCAAAGCACTCGATTTCAAGTGGCACTACAAATTGGCATGCACAGGTACGTTTTCTGATCCATTTGTTAACATTTTCATCAGATACTCAGTTATTCATTTATTTATTCATTGTTTGCCACAGGTGAAAATACAGTTCTTACAATTAGCATTAATGTATCACTGTAACATACTCATGGGGTTTACAATATTTATATGTATGTCCATATTATTGGCTATGGTAAAAATAATTAACAATAATACCATTACGCTCTTAATTTCCGGTGGTTATATTATCCATTGCATTCGTTGTTTTAGATAATCTCATTTTACATTCATTATTATAAGTAAAAAAAAACAGACCATAGATTGTGTCAAAACCAATTAAGCTTACCATACCGTAGTTTACTGTTAAGCATAGCCCAAAGTACCATTACATACATCAGCCAGATGTCCACAAAATATTTTAACTTGTGCACAATCAACTGCATGTCCATGTAACAATTTGACTTTAATAGTGGCTTAATTTTGTAGCAATTCGTAGCGGATTTCGCAGTATTTATTGACTTGCGCTACACCGTACCTGCGAAGAAATCTAGATCTCACACATATTGATGATGTACCGTCGATAATGTATCCTTTTATGGTATAAACAGGACACCAAACCAATATGGCGCGGGTCCATTGGGGTCATGACAGTATCGAGTTAAAATTTTGCCTTAAGAGGGCGCAGTAAGACAGAAAAAAATCAAGTTTCACCCGCGCCTCTTTCCCTACCCCTCTCATCAAACACGACAAAAACAAAACACAATCCCTTCCCGCCAGCAGAAACTTTTCGCCCGGCGTATATTTAGGCATTGAATTTGAATTTTGTGTGTAGTGTGTATACGCAAAATAATCAGATGAAACTGTTTTATTCAATTTACCTATGTGTACAAGTAGGTATATTATTAAATAATATTGTATGTCCGTGAATCTGTTACCGATGCTGGTGGGATGTTAGATTGGAGATTAGACTGACTTAAATGAAATAAAGACTAAATGTTACTTCAAGATACGGCCTATAAATTTTCGATTCCGAATTGAAAGACAAACCTAACGTTGTAGTTGAAAAAATATTGTTCCATACATTATGTAACATAACTACAATTGAACAATTTTCAGATACTTTCCTGTACCTATTCCTGTACCTTACTTCTTGTCAAATTTCATGATTCTAGGTCAACGACATGTATCTTATGGGTTTTAATTTATTTGCGAGTGGCAAGATATGCGAAATGAATGGCAATTTATGCCAAGATACTAAGTCAACGTTTTAGAAGTTCGTTTTTTTTACAGCTCCAAAGGACCGTTTATGTATTTGATATCAATTTCAACTTGATACCCCCACACATTCCTGAGATAAGCGGTCACATAGATGGATAACAAAGTGATCCCATAAGGGTTTCGATTTTTTCTTTTGAGGTACCGAACTCTAAAAAGCAAAGCACTTCCATCAAAGTACTATAATACTACATACTCATGATACTACCTACATGATGGTGAAAACAATTTCGATAAAATTGCTTTTTTGACGTTATAAAAGCGTATAATTATAATCGCATCACTTACCTTCCGCTTTTTTACTTTGAGAAAATGAAATCAATTGAACAAAAATGTCAATAAAATAAGAAAATAAACATTCTCAAATAAATTAAAATCCATATGATACATCCCGTTGACCTAGAATCATGATTTTTTGGCAAGAAGCAAGGTCTCACAGCACAAATTGGTACCTCGAATGGTTTTTCAATTAAAATATTTAAACGAAGTATGACCATTGTCCACTCCCTTTATTTTCAATGAAATTCTTCAGTAGGTAAAACATCTGTTTATTTTGCCTATACTATACGCTAAGCTTGAATTCATAATCTTAGATCATAGTCATGTTTTGGAACTAGAAACTCAATGCTGGCGTGACAAAGTTCAAATTCCAATGTAACCAAATTTTATTTAGGGCCTTGTACAAGTTGGACGTCACGACGTTTTCGTGGAAACCAGTGTTAACCAAGTAAAAAAATGTAATGGTATATCGTGGATATTGCATTGCAGGATCGTGCAAATTCAATTAGAAACAGTGTTACCAAGTAAAAAATTATATTGGTATGGTGGATTTTGCACTGTATTGTGCAAAGTCAAATGGCATGTGTCATGAAAACCTATCCTGCGCGGATCACGAGTAGAAAAAAGTCCTCGCCGAAAACATTTGTGAAAAACAGGCCAATTTTTATAGCTAGGGTACATTATTCGGCTTTACCGACAAAATAATTGGCATCTATTTATATGGGTGCCAAAGAAAGTCGAAAGTTTATTAGGTTTCTCTTTTGTAACTGTTGAAACTTTAGCTTTGAAAAGCAAGCTGGCAGTCACAAACAATGTGATCCGTCACAATCTTTACTCATCCCCACCATAAGAAGGGATCTAGTCAGGAGAACACTATCCGTATGAAAACTGTCATGTCCCGTGCACACCGTTTCGTACTTGTGTTCGCAATAAACCCTATTTTAGTTTTCCGATTTATTTATTTTGTAAACTCCAATAATATTATTACACCAATAACCTACCCATATGTTAAATTTTGAGTTTCAACTTGATTCGGGGGTTTTGGTCAAGTCGCTCGAAATGGGTCGTCTAAGGTTACCCTTACACGAAGTTTGTCAACGAAAGTGGGAGTAAACGAATTTGGTTCTTTATTTAATAGTAATAAGATCTAAAATCTCCAGCACGAACTCTATGTTGTAAATTTTCTCCGCAAGAAAATTGACTGAAGTGGAGAACAATGGCGCTAGTTGTACTATACCAGTCAAAAATCTGTCAAATAATTGTATGTCATCTTGAGTTTTCAAATATCAACATTGAATTATTATAATATTTTTATTTTATAGTTTAGCCGCGGTATTTATTTAGTTTATCAATTCTTAACGATTTTAATAATCGTTTCGGAAGTGGTTTTAGTGATTTTTTCATGTTTTGTATTTCACAGTTTCATTCCAACAATGTGATAAATTACGAAAATATTATTTACGCAAATAAATTAAATCGCAGAGCAGCAGAAAATTCAAGCGCAGTCCTCTCGTCTCAACAGAGCGACGGCGACTGATTTGTGAAACAAAAATATGCTTGAAGTTCCCGCAACGTGCGACGGAAGATGACTTCTTCCACGAACTAAAAACGTCGTAAGTGCTTAAAGCTTCTAGTCGTAATAATAGCAAAAATAAAAGGAATTTCAAAAAATGCCTGCACAATTTTTTTCGCCTTGTCTTAATACAGATAATCATCAAAAAATTATCCTATTAGTCATTAGCATATTAAGTACAAATTGAAAAAACGTAAAAATTAGGGGTAACTTCGTGATGATATTTTATCGAGAAAATTTTAACGTATTGTGTTTCTGTTCCACAAAAAGTTTCAAAATATCATGCAGTTACTCATACTATTTTTATTTTATACCTAAGTCTTATGAATTTCATGAAAATTTAAATTGAAGATAGGCAATTTTGGTTACTACCCGCTCTTAAAATAATGCGCGAGCGCACACGATGACTGATCGATAGGTTTTGTCATAAACAAAAGAGTAATTGGTTCTTTATAAGAATATTCTGGGTTAAATACTCAATGGTTTACCTAATTACGAGTAGTATGATGTACCTACGTAGGGTAGGACTCCATCAGTTAGTTGGAGCGACGATCTCCTCTGGGTAGCTGATAGAAGCTGAATGAAAGCAGTGGACTTCCATAGGCTGATGAAGATCATGAAACACTCGATTAGAAATACAATTTGTAATTATGAATTATGTACACTGTAGTACATACCTACAGCAAAATATTTAAGTATGCAGGTCAAACAAACGTCTATGCAATAGGTAGATAGGCACAGGCAACTCGTGCGCAATAATTTTTAATACTCATTATTCGACTCTCGTGTGGGTACGAGTTATATGATATTAGCCTTTCTAAGCTTACGGCATATGCCAACTCTTTTTATGCATCTCCAATAGTTAGGTTCTTAACATTTTAATTAGCAACTCCGAGAATCATTGCATGAAATTATATGTATTTTAGCATTAGCATATAATAATCAACTTATAGTGTTCCCATTGCTAGGACACAGACCTACGCGAGCCCAACGCAGGTTGGTGGATGTTACATAATTCTGTCTTAGAATTTTCGGATCTAGAACATTTGGTTAAACAGCCGGTTTCCTCATGATATTTTCCATTACCGTTTTGAGAGCAGCAGTAGTGCTGATGAAATTTTACACAAAATAAAGAGCCTGTCTGGGTTCGAACCTACAACCTACCGTTAATTTCCACTGGGTCACCACAGCTTTTTCAGTTATATTTTGCTGACAGCAATAATTACATTACCTGCCTGTCCTCTAAGCCGTATAAAGTTATGACAACACAACCATTGTTCTAATTACATTGTAGGTAATTAAATACAATAATTGTAATATTGAGTTCCACGCGGTTTCACACCTGTGTTTGTAATCAAAATGCCACAACTAGATCAATTGTAAGGAACACCTATGGGCTAATGATTCATTGATACCTGCCATAGTAATTATTATTCTAGGGACTTAGTCACCTCATGTAACGATAGTCGGGTTGAAAATTCACTGCAAGACGGACTAAACATTTCGGCCAAAATTTTTATTGAAATCTTCTTCTTCTTACATCCGGTTTTCGAATTGAGAATTTGAAGTTGACAACTCATCAAACTCTACTTAATCATTACTTAAGGTGAAAGCTTGCGAAATTAATCTTTGCAAAAACGCAAGGAATTTTGAATTTTGGGGGCTACATTGAAGGAATCGCCTTAAGTAATGCTAAAGTAGGGTTTGAAAAGTTCTCAACTTCAAATTCTCAATTCAGAAACCGGGTGATAGTATCGATGATTTCATTTCACATCTTTTTAATTCAGAATTAAACTGAAATGTAAATAGATAACAACTTAAGTATACCTAATTAATTAATTAAAATATAATATCCTAACTAAACTTAAATTAAATATGGCGTCGAAATATTCATCCGCATCGTTGTCAACTGGTAATGTACCCAAGAGACTGGCGCCATTGCCACGTTGTATGGCAATGGCCTCTGGCCAAGGTAAAAGCCAGCCCTTGGGTCACGGGAAGTGTCCACCAGCCGTATGGAGATTTGCTTATACAGACCATGAGCACTCGGACCCCAAATCTCGAGGGTATTTAGGGAAACAGAATTCAGCCACGTCGACAGCGTTAATATTGGCCTAGAAAAAATGTTCCAAAGTGCAGGTGTGTGACACAGAGAACACGGCAATAGGTGAGGCATCGTTTGTGATCGTCGCATTGTGACTCATCAGAAACCCCTACCTGACTAATTTGCACCTGCAGCGGCCCACCTTTTTCTTTATTTTCCTCTGTCTTCGTAGTCAGTTTAGAGGTTTCCCGGTACAGATCAGCCTCATTTCACTCGACGATTTCTTCTGAGGTCCTCCATGTATGACCAGTGGGATCCACAGCCCCCCAACTAAGGTCCACGACACTAAATAACGCAATAGCCTTACAATGAAAATGAGTAATGATCACGTTTAATTACTCGACGTCTTTCACCATCATGGCGGTTTCATTTCACACAATAAACTTCATACATTGTTGCCAGATTAGATCATTAACGACTATAACTACGGCTAAGCTAAGACGACTGGAGTAACTGCGGATTTGAGTAGAAAAAGATCCTTTAATTTCCTTTCTTTTTACCCTTTCTTTGAGGTTTAGGCTTCTAACCGTAATTTTAGGACCTGAAACGGTAGTGGCAAATGCCAAGATTATTAACAAGAGGTCACTTTCTATGCCAATGCTCTCAAAACGGTGAAGGAAAACATCGGTAAGAAATTGGCCTAAAATATATACAGGGTCAAATTAAATTAGCTAGCGAAACTCCGCAGACTAGATGGGTATCGATATCTGATATCGATTTTAAACACGATAAAATAAAAATGAAATGAAAAAATTAAAAAAAAAAAATGTTGATGTGTTTATTTTTTTGAGTCAATGGCTGCTGATAATGCCATTATTTGAAGAATAAGTTGAGGAAAACTGTTTTCTTTTGTTTTATCGTGTTGAGATATCAATACCCATCACGTCTGTAAAAGTAACACAAAAAGAACTGATAAGTATTTCAAGTTTACATTAATTGCGGTCGAAGAGAGTCACAACAAAAATCATCAAATTATTTTATTTTTTGTTTTATCATGTTTAGATATCGATACCAATCCCGTCTGCGAAGTTTCGCTAGCTTAATTAATTTGACCCCGTATAATAAAATGTCCTAGAAACAAAAATTCAAAGACGTGACATCCACCAACCCACACTCGGCCCGCGTGGTGGATTACGGCCCACTCCCTCTCACAGAGAGGAGGCCTGTGACCCAGCATTGGGAACATTATAGGTTGATTATTTACCAGCTAAGCTTTTTTATTTTTTCTATAGTCCGTCACCTAACAAAGTCGGAAAGTCTAATGTGTCCATGTCCACCTAGCTGATGCCTGCATCTGGCTTCTGACGTTTCATAAGTGCCCATGTAAGTTTATGTGAAATAAAATATTTTGATTTTGATTTTGTTTCCAAGTTTGCTTTTGTTCTTTACTACGACTTCGTATTTCAGAATGTTAATACAAAGATCTTCATCTAGATCATAAGGCCATTTCTCGTACTTTAAAAACGTGTAAACTGAAGTCGTAATCTCGTCTTCGCGACAATCAATGTCTACAACTGATCAACTATTGAGGTAAACTAAAGGTTTTTTGACGGATTGAGAGCGTTTGAGACTAAAATGCGAACGTGCTTAAAAATACGGAAATCACCTCTTAGATTTCCTGACTTTATAAATTCCCCAGAACATTACCTAGATAAATGACACCTGCTCACAGGCGGTCTTTTAACCTGCAACTGAAGTACATGCAGTGCATGCAGTAAAACAGATGCCATTCGATAATCACTCACTCATATAGGCAATAAAACAGTAGTATGACTTGTAAACCTACTGAGGGAAATTGATTTCATGTCGGCACGAGTGTACTATTTTATTGCCGCGTCGTTCTTGACAATATCACTGCTTATGGCACCGCTAAGAAGTCTGCAAACCCTACAAAGGTAAAATGGTACATGAATTTCATTTACGTAGCGCACAAAGTAATTTGTCCAAAATTTATTGGACTATTCAAGATAGTCGATTTTGTAAGCTATTTAAGCAACATTTGGACAAAATAAACGTAACTTTAAAAGGCTTTAGGCTAGGACGCACTATCGATTACTTGTTAATTTGACAGATTTTTGCAAGAATATGCAAAATCATTTATAATTATTATTGAAATTATAAACTTAAGGAAATATGTTGAAACACTATAAAGGCTGGTTCACATCAACACTGCAGTCATAACATAGCAGCACAGTAATTATTTGTACAATGTTATTGTTTACAACAACGCTGAAGAACTAAAATAACAATAAAGATGTTTTACAACCACTCGCAATAAACATTTACTACAAGAATATTGTTATTACGGCATTGTGTTAAAACATTCATCGATTTATTGATTACTAAAGGAAATTGCTAATATTTTATAACTTTAGACATTGATTCTGCTATGCTTTCTAACATAATGGATCTACATAACGTTATATTATATCGTTTTTCTCATACTCACATGATTTTACTACATTTGCCAAAGGTTTGATAACTGATAATCAGAGATCGGATATTCGGATGAATATTTCCCTAAAGTTAATTTTTGGCTATGAAAGTATAGAAGCGGCTTCTTAAAATATATTATTTTGTAAAAAAAAACCCGGCATGCCAAGAACACCAGCAGTGCATAACTAGTCGGGTGTATGCTAACGAAAGGATACCATTTTTTTTTTAAACCTGATATTCTTGGTTTGCATAAGTATTCAGATGCATATTTATTTAAAATTAATGTTTAACCCCCTATGCAAATATGTGTATGTATGTAGGGGTGTAAGAGGAAGGGTGGTGTGTGTTAGTTGAAGTTGAAGATTTTTTCGATAAAAAAGCGCATTCCCTAGTAGCCAACATCTCCACGGTGGAGCATACGGTGGTATGCCCGGCTTGGGCAGAGCACCGCCGTGTCCTCGTGGCGGCGATCGGCGGCGGCGACCTCTCGCGTCCGGCCCTGGTTCAGGCCATGGTACGGAGCGAGAGGGAATGGGAAGCCGTCACCTCTTTCTGCGAAGCAGTAATGCTCGCGAAGAAGGAGGCGGTGCGCGAGAGGGAGAGGCAATCACTGCGCCCTCGCGCCCCTAGTCACCGCAGGAGGAGACACCCTGGGCGTCGGGAGTCGATTGCCGACTCCCGGCCACCGTAGGCGCGGGCTTGCGGACGGCGAGCAATGGGCAGCTCGCCGTCCGGTAAGGACCAGGCCCGGGTCGACGGCGCGTCGTGTTCCACGCGCGCCTCAAAGAGATGTCAGCACCATTGACGGGGTCCGATAGGACCGATGCCTGCCGGGGTCGCGGATTGTTCGAAAGAGTTACCGTGGCCCTGGCGCACAGGCAACTGAAGGAACACGGGTGGGTTTTAGTCAGTAAGAGTCTGACACTCCCTTCCGCTCCGCCCAGAGCGGGAGAGGTCATTTGATGATTTCCCAGACAAAAAAAAAAAAGCCAGCATCTCAACTTTAGGTGAATATGCATCCGAATATCCGATCTCTGGTGATAATGCAGACTACTATTTTTATGTAGGTAAAACACAATTCAAATAAACCGTTTACTTTTACCGGTTTATGAAAAATTTACAATTGCCTTTTCATCATTCTCCTGCCCTTATACCAATTTATTTGTGGTCGGCGCAACGTCTTTTACTTCCATACGTCTCCATTAGTCGTCATCTCGGTGGCCACTCCCCTTTCTAGCCATAATTATCATCTTTCACGCAGTCCATCTATCGTTTCTTTGGTCCAATTGACATCAAACGTTTATTAGTAAAATAAAAATAAACAATTTATTAATATTAATAAGCGACCTATTAAGAAAACCATGTACCACAGACAACGTCTCATAATTTTCTATACTTTATTATGCATCTTTGATGACATGTCCGCCAGGCATGTTCAAATGACAATAATATGGGCTTGCCCTAACCGCCCGCACAAAACGATACATCATTACGCCTAGAGTAGTAGCTGTCAAATTAGAGATTTGTATCGCTCGTACTAAATAGATGATAGGTTGCCCACCTGGACATGAGTCATGACAGCTACTGTCAAATTATGTGTCGTGCATACCAAGCTTTATATGGTCGGAAGTGTATCTGCCGTATATGGTTTAAGTAGGTTCTGGTTATGGATTTATTTTAGATAACGATCAAAGAAATTGTGAACGGTTTGTTGATCGTAATATAAATGAGTTTGACAAATAGATTTAAAAATAAAATGAGGGGAAAATTAGAGTATCATACTTAATTTTTCTGCCATATCGCTCATTTGGAGAAACATCGTCGTAAATGTAATTTTTCCCAAAAATGAGTTGTCGATATATGTGCTCGAACAAATTGTCGTAGGAGTAGAGGAGTGAAATCTTTAATATATATATTGAGACTAGCTGCCCGCCCCGGCTTCGCACGGGTTGCGGTACTTATTTACGGCGTACCCTACCTACCTACCCTACCTACCTACCCTACCTACCTACCTACCCTACCCTACCTACCTACCCTACCTACCTACCCTACCTACCTACCCTACCTACCTAACCTACCTACCCTACCTACCTACCTACCCTACCTACCTACCTACCCTACCTACCTACCCTACCTACCTACCCTACCTACCTACTCTACCTACCTACCCTACCTACCTACCTACCCTACCTACCTACCTACCCTACCTACCTACCTACCTCCCTAACTCCCTACACTACCTACCAAAAAAAAAAAAAAAAAAAAAAAAATAGATGTTGGCCGATTCTCATAGATACCGGATAAGCACAAAAAATTTCATCAAAATCGGTTAAGCCGTTTCGGAGGAGTATGGCAACGAAAACTGTGACACGAGAATTTTATATATTAGATTTATCAACGTTTTAGAACCAGACGTTGCCGTCTCGTTCTGAAATGTTGAACCCCATTACAAAAAATAATTCACTTTAAATCACTCTCCTGTAAATTTGAAAAGCAGTTACGTCGTTGTTTCTCCAAATAAGCGATATTATAAAAAAAAATATGACTGGACAACATTTTTATTCATGAAAAAAGACAGAATTATTCTTTACGTATACGACTGTACAGGGTGGCAAGGATATTCAGTACATAATTCTGAACCCCCTACGTTGAAATTTTAGATAGGTTATTTTGATCGCGTAGGTATTGCACTTTTCTATGAAACAGCAGATACTTTTTTTTTTGATAATCGAACAAACTTTTACGCTAGCGGTCTTGAATATGCTGAATTCATGGTTACAGTTTGCGCAAACTGTAACCGTATAGACTTATCAAATAGTTTTGGATATCTGTAAATCCAAAACAAACTCTCTACAAAGAATTTACTCATGTCCATAAAACTATAAAAAATTGTACTAAACATTAGTTAATTATAGTTCAGAGAATAATTGTAAATTAATTTACACAGCTTTACGATCGATCGAAGTTATTAATCGTTTATCATATTTTTTGTAACTGAGATACAATTAATTTCATATTGACAAACCGGAAATTACCAAATGCCAGGATATTTTAAAACCCTGTAAGTACCCAAAACACTATATCAGTGTAATTTATTAACACCTTCGTAAGAAAACTCCTTAGTTTTATTATCATCAATAAAATATTTACCAATAATTTTACGTGTTCCGATAACCTATAAAATCCTTTTTGTTAAACGATATAATTGGATTCCATTGTTAAAAGTTTATAGGGCATAAAATAAAGCCTTTTATTCTTAACAAGCTGATTAGGATTCATTGGATCATGTCAACGATTATACTTGACACGGTCACGAGGTGTTAAATATTATTGTAACGGTCTTTTTACGGCTGTTATTTTTTATTAATAAGGGATGAATCATACTTACATAAATATTGAAAACGTAAAAAACGGCTAAACAGGCTGTAAACTAAGTTAATAAGAGTGCCTACTTCCTAAGCCAGAAGTCCGTAGTTTCCGCCGAAGTTACGGATATTTCCTATTCCTTATTACTTTTGGACATAACATTAGTCTAGGGCCCGAACTAAAAATTAATGATATAACGATTTGTTAATTGTCCTTACTCCCGATGTGTTTTTGCCCGTCCGGAAAAGTTACTTAATAGGAAGTAGGGCTAATTATTAAGTATCGAACTACTTTTTGACAGGCCCGTATCTTCGTTAATGAACTTAGTGAGTAGGCCCCTAGAATCGGAAGATATAACAACTTAGGTTATACATGCCAGGGTCTCTATATACAAGTCATGCTGATTGATAAATAGATACCTACCTACATTATAAGTTCTTCTTACGCTCCGTTCCCCGCTTTCAGTACAGTAAAAGAGATTTTTAATTTAAAAAATCGGGACACAACATCTGCGTTTAACAAAATAACCACTTTCACTTTTTTCCATCACAATTCTATTAATTTCCATAACAGTTTGTGTATTTTGTTGCAACGCAAGTAAACTATTCAGCACCCTAATTACGTAACACACTATCTATCACAATCAGAATAATTTTGAAGCCTATTGCTAATCCATTGCTTCGTATGTTCAAAAAAATTGTCTGCTCAACAACATAAATAACGCAATGAAAGTTGTTGAACTGTCAAAATGAAACCCATTCCTGCTGTCAGTGTGTTACATAAGTACCCCGCAGGTCGAATATAATAATACAGAAGATTGATCTATAACTAGTAATCATGTCCGCTTCGTGGCTGAGCCACGAAATTATGACGAATTACCGTGTTTACCTACATAAACTACTTATAATACTGTGTTAACACTAATGAAACAATTATTTAAAGGGTACATTCAGACGCAAGTATCTATGTCGTCGCGAATTCTCGTCATCGCCAATGTCAGGCACGTCCAAGGAACGCATAGTGTGGTATTTGTGTCGCGTGCCTCATTCCCGTATGCGCCTTAATACCTGTACTACATAAACTGAATATCAGCTCACGCTGCCCCCCTGTCCGTGCTCCTTTTCCATATTTTTTATTTAAAAAAAAAAAAAAAAAATTTTTTTTTTTGTTTCTTTTCTTTTTTGTCCATCACAAGGCTTCCACTCTGCGTAGTGGTTGTCTGGAAGAGATCGCCTAATTGCAATTAGAATTTAGACTATTGATGCTGGAATTGTGAGGTTTTTCCAATTATATTGAGGTCGACTTCCAATTTTACCGGATGCAGCTGGATACCAGTATTTTATATCGATCAACTGCCTATCCGACCTCCACTACCAAGTTACTGGGTAATACGATTCCCCTTGGTAAGAGTGACTGTCTGACTTTAGGACTTCAGCGCGGTAATTACGTAACACACTAACAGTAGGACTGGCTTTCATTTTGACAGTTCAACAACATTCATTGTGTTATTTACGTTGTTAAGCAGACAAATTTTTCGAATTTAATAAGCAATGGATTAGCAATAGGCTTCAAAATGATTCAGATTGTGATAGATAGTGTGTTACGTAATTAGGGTGCAGGTCTTTATCTATTTAAACGGAGTGTTTAAAAATGCGATATCGACTAATATCACAAAAAAAACAAAAATGTCTTTTAAAAATAAAATGGGCAAGTTTCTTTTTAATACCTTTTGTCAAAGCCTAATCAATGGAGATGCATAGATTAAATTTATGCGGTACTAGCTTATGTCTGCGGCTTCACCGACGTGAATTGAATTGCTATTACGCAATTCAAAATGGTATTATAATAATAATATTAATATTAGTAAGATTAATATTATTATTATATTTTTTTTTTTTTTTGTTATAATATTATGAAATATAGTCAGCCTTTGTGCTGCTGTAAAGTATGTGTGTTTAGTTATAGGTAATTTGTATTCCTATTATTGATGAAAAAGTACCTACCTACGAGATAAATTAGAAAATTGAATATGGGAGCTACATCTGCCAACAAACTGCTTAGCAGTTTGGCAGAAGTAATATTATTTTTGTAAAACAGGATTTCACCACAAATAAACGCTTTTTCATTTTTCTTTTTTTTTTCAGTAGTAGTGATCTTTAATCTAGGGTCTACTATTTGCCCCAAGCTCATTATACTTGTCTTGCATTAGCTGTGCGATAAGAACCTAAATATCTCTCGTTAAAGTTCTAACCTTTATTTACTTTCTTGGGCCTTAACGCAATGTCTAAGTAAATACATGTTAAAAAGCCTCTTACATGTTAATTATAGCTCAGTTATCTTATGAACAAACGTTTTGTCGGCGATTCTAACAGATTAAATTGTGGCGATAATTACAGTCTGCCTAGAACTCAGCCTGTCTAGAGAGTTCTCTAGAAATCGTCTGCGCCCGCGCCTTTGTGAAAATGGCTGCAAAAATTATACCTACGTGGTTATTGAAAATTGGAGAGTTTGATATGTTGAATACATGCATACATCTAACATGCTACTATACAAATTTTGCCAGCAAATAGGTGGTTGTTATCATTGCCCTGAAATAGGCCCTTGAACCACTGTTGAAACCTCTTGACTTTATCGTCCTTAGTGGATTATTTCCTCTAGGAACCGTTTCTATTGGCAGTATAAGTAGCGTCACATAACAATGAATCTCACTCAAGCCTATAGTTCATTCAGGACGCATTTTTCGAAAATATATTTTTGGATAAATTACTTATTTGACCTTTTACTGTCTCATCCGCCGAAATATTTAAAAATGCATCCTGTTCTTGCGATAGTCTTTTTGTCGGACCTTGAGCATCCATATTCAAATCACCTTTCAAGTTTTAGTGGTCCTACGCATCTATGTTATCTGCTGTTTATTGGAAAGTTTCAATATCGAAAGTGCGTTCCGCGAATTTCAATAATCTTTGCATTTATGATTTGTTTTCGCCACATCTCTCATTTTCATTATTGAATGTTGGTCGTGTCTCACAAACTGCTGCCATTCATCTAACGTTAATGAGTTTCCGGTAAAAGCTGAGCAAGCATTGAATAACTTGACCTTTGTCCCTTAGGTACTAGAAATTTCTAGACGTTAAGTATAGGCTATCTTTAGATGTTTTCAATAATATTATTATTATAAGTTAAGGCATATTGTTTTGCTCCCTGTGTGTCGACAGCTTGCGATTTCAAACCATTTTGACCGGGTTTGATGATTTTTCATTCATTTGTTTTGTGTGCAACAAATTTATAATAATATGTCAGGTTTCAAGCTTGATTCAAAATCTCAGGCTACCACCGCCTACGCAGTCCAATGCTGGACATACACAGGCCTCTCCCAAGCTGCGACACAACACTCGGTCCTGCGTCTTCCGCAACCAGACCAGATGCTCTTACACGGGCATTTCATTGCGAAATTCTTGGCAATTGTGGTTAAATAAGACGTCTCCGCAATTCCGAGCAATTTACGGCTGTACCAACGTAAGCGCACCATTAGTTACCTAATTAAATTCTTCATGGTTTAGTCGTCAACTCAATTTGCATTATATAGCCAATAAAATTTACGATACGATGCATTAACTGCCACATCCTACATACAGTATAAGATTCTTAATCTAACTTGTCATCTAAAGAAAAATGGACATAAAATAGCAGCCTGTAACTGTCCCACTGCTGGGCAAAGGCCTCTTCTCATATAGAGAAGGCACGAGCATTGATCACCACGCCTGCTCAAGACGGGCTGGTGATTTCAGACTTATATTAACTTTAAGTCCAGGTTTCCTCACGATGTCAGTAATCTATCTTTATATACTAACTAGCTGCGCCCCGCGATTTCACCCGCATAAGTCTCGATCCCGATGAAATATCGGGATAGTAAGTATCCTATGTTTTAATCCAAGTCATGGTCTACCTATGTACCAAATTTCATCCAAATCCGTTCAGACGTTTTTGCGTGATTGAGTAACAAACATCCAAACATCCACACTTTCACATTTATAGTATTAGTAGGATATTAGGATAAAAAAGCTGAAGAGTTCTCTTTTTGTTCTTTTGTTAATCTTTGGAACTCGCAGTCAGATTTGAAAATTTATTTTTGCATTTGATAGCCCAATTCTTGATGAAGGCTACTTAACATCACGCTGAAGCCGAGCAAAAACAAAAAAGTAAGCAAGAACGCTTAGCAAAAACGAGCGCGGTCAGGCGATGCGATGCGTCGAGGTGGATCGGGGGAACATGAATTTTCACGCGGACGAAGTCGCGGGCAGACGCTAGTATCCTAGATAAACTCGGAAAGAATAAAGGCTATTTCAAAATGCACGCAAGTTTCCCATTACCACAAGCCTGCAGCAATTTGTGCAACTTATTCAAGCAAGGATTGGTATAATGCAGAAATAATCATAGGTTGCCAACATTTTACCTAACAACGCTGTAACTACCTGCACATAGATTATTACTAAAGCCACAGGATGATAAGAAGCAGTTAATTAATCATTTCTAGGTAGGCTATAATTTCTTGGGTAGCCTTTTATGTTAGATTTTACATGCAATTGCTGTAAAAGATCGAATGATCTGGGAAAGGATATAAATTTGAATCATAAAATAAGCATTAAATGTAGGACACAAGAATTGCAATTTTATAGGGCCTCTTTATACATTCTAGGCCCGTTGTTTGATACATAGTTAAACATGACCATTAGGCTATTTAACAATAAGTCACTTGACTATAGTAAATAGCTGTCAAAGTTTAACTACTCTGTCTGCGCATGGTTAACTTTTATAGCAAATTATCAATTTTTTTAACTATAATTAGCTTAACCATTTGTCAAACAACATACTTCTGTCATTTTTAACAAATTGTTAGCTTAACTAACGCATTTTAACTGTTAGTATGTTTGACTACTGATCAAACAACGGGCCCTATGTGGTTTATCTTTTTTCAATATTCAGTGTGACTCTGTACGAATATGTTGCGACATTGAGTACCGTACCTAAAAGATGCATCGATGAAGTTCTTTGGTTCCTCTTTCCTCCTGATTTGACTTTCAACTGTTCAATAGTTCTATAATCTCATAAAATAAAAATACTTACGTGTGATATTTGCGCGATTCACGTACCGTTAGGCAGAGTGGGTTGCTCCCTCACAAGGTAGACTGACGACCCGGTGAAGGTTGCGGGAACCATTGGATGCAGGAAGCACAGGACCAGTTGATGTGGCGGTATTTGGGGGAGCCTCATGTTTAGCAGTGCAGCAGGCTGAATGATTATGATGATGCGCATGAGTCGCTGCCCGGAATGTTACCACTTTATAAATATTATGTTTATATACATTTTGAACAAGGTACATATAGTGTGTTTATTTTATTTCTTATTTGTTTGTTTATTTTTAATATTCGTATGCTGCACTGGTTGACGTCATCACGTCAGCGCCGGCTATCACTGAAAACCAGCGCAGGGGCTCTGTCTCGCATAGGGTCGTAGCATTATGCTGAGCGAATGCCGTTTTGCGTGAATGTGGCGCATATTTTCCCCCAACCTGTTCTTTTTTGTGTTTGTGTGTTTTTTCTTTGTGTCATGTTTACCGCAAATAAACGTATTTTCTTTCTTTCTATAAGAATCATGTCAAAAGTACAAAATTAAAATACAAAGGCACTCCAGTTTAAGGTCATGAATCTAGAAGGAACCGACCTTTTTCATCCATACTAATATTATAAGTAAATGCGAAAGTTACTCTGTCTCGTAACTCTTCATGCCTTGACGGCTGAATTGATTTTAATAATTTCGGATTAATAATCAGGATTTTTATATACCTACACATCGACATTGATGAATTTTATAAATAAATACATTGACATGAATATATACTTTGTAAAATAGTATATTATTTTAATTATTGTGAATGTAAAGACTATGTGGGTCATTGTTTTTTTTTCTTTTCTGTTGGGTTTAATCATGGTCTGGCAGTTTGAGTAATTTATGCGGCCACCCAAATGTCCTTTCTTTGGTATTGTTCGTCGAATCGTTGAGCTCCTTAAGTTCTGAGTTGAGCTGCACGATTACTGACAAAAGCGGGCACTGACTGGACAGGTCCACTCAATCTATGTGGTTTTTCCTCAAAATACTATTTCAGACACAAATCTACATGGTCTTCACATGATCTGACCAAAATTATGTCTGGCCTTTCTTCTCAGAGTAGTCAGATAGGAAACGCTGACCTCATCCAGTTTAAAAAATATAATTGACGTGTAAAAGTGTTTGTACAAACCTACTTACAGAAATAAAATCATTTATCATTAATAAATTATGGCACACAGATAAATCATGAACTGAGTCAGGCCATTGGATACTTTTTATCCCAGCAGCACTTTGCTGGGGGATAATTTCCGACGTCAACGCGGGAGAAGCCGCTTGCTACAAGTAGTTTCTCCACATTCTAACCTTCTCTTTCTTCTTCAACAGTGGCGGCAGTATGTATCCTGTTGGAAGTGGGCGCACTGCCGAGCCGAAGAGCTGGCTTCACCTGCAACGACCCAGCGCTGTCATACCCTCACACAGGAGACACCTTCTCCATATCACTGGTGGCAGCCATCACTGTCATCGTGCCTTATTTAGTGGTGAGTATCTAACAATTAAGTTATTATTTGATAAACCTGCAACAATTGATAGGCACATGAGAAATTTCAGTTTTGTTCTGGGATGGCAAGAAATTAATTAGTCGAGAGTAGGCCGTCAAAAAAAAATGTTAACTTTAGGACTGATGAGGGAACATATGAACGTACACAGGAGCTGATCCAGGGTTTCATTTGGGGTAGGGGGGAGGGCAATCTAACAAGGTTCGGAGCTAGGGTTAAAATCACAAGTATACAAAAAAAATAGTTTTTATTAGCTTGAATTTTTACAAAATAAAGTTAACGCGCCTTGTGCCGCTTTTGGAAAACTTATCTATAATTTTATCGACATCAACTGGAACATCTCTGTGGATGTGTAGGAGTGCAAGTCCGCAAAGCCGCTCTTCCCCTGTCCGCGTATGCAGCCATATTTTTAAGCATCATCTTGATGTAAAAATTAAGAGTTCAGCGTTTTCAGAAATTCAACCCAAGAGTGTAAAAAATTTCATTTTTAAGGATTTATGTTCATTTCAAGGTCCCAAGTGGACGTGGTTACGAGGTGGGTTACTGGCTAGTGATCCTAAGTATGTGCATGCTTGTTATATCTTTTTATATTAACTTAGAAGTAGAAATTCACCTATTGTAAAGAATATATTTCTGTTTCCTGATATACCTACCCTATGAGTACGCTGTGTAAAAGTGCACCTGAATTGAATCGAAAAGTTGAGTCGAAAGTATGGAATTCCTGGGTCTTTTGGGGGGGCCATGGCCTCCATGCCTCGTATCCGCCAATGAACGTACATACTTACATAGGCTGTTAAAATCATAACCCTCCATTGTCTTTTCCGTATTCGATTAAAGTCCCCTAATGTCTGTAGTTTCACCGAGGACAAACCCTTTCTAATGGCAGATAGCCGGCGATCGTGTTTTAATCCTAACTATACTATCCTAACTTCCAAACCAATATTATAAATGCGAAAGTAAGTTTGTTTGTTTGTTACCTTTTCACGCCTAAACCACTGAACCGATCATCCTGATATGTTCCATACACGTTGTCAGGTATACAGAAACGGACATAGGATACCTTTCATCCCGAAAAAAAGTACTGTTCTCGAAAAAAAAAACAATAACGTTCTTATGATAATAGATGGCGCCACGTGTCTTTCGAATCATGATTGAATTATATTATTGTAGAAACTTTAGTAATATTTTAGAGTATTTTATGTTTTATTTAAGTACCTAATACATTTGGTGAGTCTAGAGTGTCGATAGACCGGTTTTTCCACCTCCTATCTATAATTCCCCGAACAACCCGAATTGATTGTCAAATTCTTAATTAAAGCGAGCGAAGCCTCGGGCAAAAGTTAGTACCTACTTAAAACAATTAAAGGCTGCATCTGGTAAATCTGAAACTGAATTTTAAGCTTGATAAAGCTACTTCAACGCTTACTATGTCTGGGCTGCATATCCTGGTTTCCTTAGTTACTCATCTGCCATCGGTATGGCGGCAGCTACTGCGCATAAAATCAGAAACTATTGTTAAGGAAACGCTATTGTAGTGGCCACAGTTACAAATGTACACAGGTGCGTTTTAGTATACACAAGCTGATGTACCTCCTACAGTTTATGACAATGCGCCTAACGTCACACAATGCACGTGCAATGCAAATGAAGCAAAACTACTAGTTTCTAAAGATTTACATGAAAATTTTAAATAGAAATATTGGGACAAACCGTAATTTACAACTGTCAAATATTTGAATGATAGAAAACTGTTAATGTGACTCTTTCCTCGGTTTTCACTATATGTTAATTTTACATTACAATTAAGTACCGTAATTAGACAAATGTAACTATAAAGAACTAAAAATTATCTCAGTACAAATCCAAACACAACCATGATGCTAAACAAACACTTTTATTTTAACAAGATGTTTCAAAAAAATGACTTTGACACTGACTACTCTTAACAAATGACGATCAGCATTTTAAAACTCTGACGTTAATTATTTAGTGTAACGTTTCAAACAATTTGAGCCACTCACAAGCCGACACTATTATTGCTGAAATAATTAGCAACGTGTCCAGTAGTTTTAAGAATATCCTCGACAGGTTTATGAAACACATTGACAAGAAGTTGTTATTACGCTGCTTTTAAGTCAACAGCTGGTCCATTACAATTACAACGTTTTCTTGTCTGTTTATCATTATGTGTCTATTTTAATATTATTGTGGTGTCATTTGGACATGATGTATGCAAAGATATATGTATTACTTGTCGCTCACAGATTATCAGTTGACAAAATACAATGTCTCCATGATCATGACCGTCATCATTGTATTTCTTTATCCACTGCAGAGTTAAATCCACAAAGTAAAAACTTTAACATTTAAGCCCATGGTTTCTTTCAGCATTTTTATCTAGGACCTCTATCGTTTAGAATCTACCCACACAGGCTTGACAATAAATCCCCCTGTATTCAGGTTATATCCATTCTTTTTTTTTTTTTTTTTTGGGTGGGAAATCATCAAATGACCTCTCCCGCTCTGGGCGGAGCGGAAGGGCGTGTCAGACTCTTACTGACTAAAACCCACCCGTGTTCCTTCAGTTGCCTGTGCGCCAGGGCCACGGTAACTCTTTCGAACAATCCGCGACCCCGGCAGGTTATATCCATTCTGAGCGACAGGCTCTGCTACTTCCTTTTGCTAAATTCTTTCCTGTTCTGCTTTGAGCTTTGTGGGAAGTATCATGTCACCATTATATTTACGAGTAAGTAGCCATGGATATACTTAAAATATTTGATAACCAGATAAAACCAGACCAGATTCTTCTCTTCTTGTTTTCACTCACTATTGTCTACATTTTCTATTTCTCGTTTCGCAGGTCTGCTGGAAGAAATTTCTTAAGAAATAAGCAGTACCTTTGTACTCAATACTAATATGCCATATCTGTATCAATTTTACTGTGTGTACATAAATCTAATATATAAAAATCTCGTGTCACAGTGTTTGTTATCGAACTCCATTGAAACGGCTTGGCCGATTGTTATGATTTTTTTTTGTGTATATTTGGTAGCTCTGAGAATAGTTTGTAAAGTATATTTCATACCGCTGCGGATGAACCGCGGGGCGCAGCTACGTAGTAATACAATAAATAAATAAATAAAAGCAAATGACACTCTCACTACTTTTAAATAAGACCGAAAACCCCTTCTCCAAATTCAACACCACTTTTCTTTCCAGCTATGGGCAGTCGAAACAACGCTTCAACGAGATGTTGAATACAACCTCAAGAAGAGTAAACTCCTCGACAGCGCTAAGACAGCTGCTTTCCTGTACCGGGACTACATCTACGGATCTGTAGTTAACCTGACCATATTGGAGGTCGTGAAGTGTGTGGTCGGGTCTCCCAGGCCTACCTTCTTTGATCTGTGCCAGCCGGATAAGGCCACCACTTGCAACGAGTGAGTATAATTATTTAAATACTGCAATTGTTGTTATTGTGTGGAAGATTCAAATAATAATTGTTATTAAAGTACTAAAGGTTTTAATAGAATAAAAGATTTATCACAATCAGAAAGGTCAGATGTCAGATGGTAATCATTTAATGAATTATACTGCCTTTTTTGAGTCTTACTTATTTCTTAAACGGTGAAGCTATGCTGTATGGAAGTTATGTAAAAGCTCTGCATAGAATTATTTATTGTTTCCAAGTAAGGTTTAGAGGTATTTAATCAACACTTTATAATAACCACATATTTACTCAACAGTTCGGAGTACGTCAGCAACTACCGCTGCACGTCGATGAAGTACTCTCGCTACCTGCAGATCGACTCCAGTCGTAGCTTCCCTTCTGCGCACGCGTCGCTCTCAATCTATTGCGGATTGTTTCTAGCTGTGAGTACCTAAATATATATTTAATATCATAAACTAAATTGATTAAAACATAGTTACCTAGTTAGACACAGGTTTCAAAATATAAATTTTCATTCTTTAAAAAAACCGATGGACAGTGTTTGTAAAACTTTACTGACAAAACAGCTTTTTAAATTAAATAAGTGGGGAACACCACTTTCATTAATTAAATTCAAAGCATTTTTACTTAGTTCACGTCAAATTAATCGGCAGCATGGACGAACAAAAAAAGTCGAACAGATTCTCGCTAACAAAAAACTGTGCCACTCAAGTCGGCCGGCTCGCTGTACGTACAGGCCGCTGTACGCACACATTCACACATTAGTCGGCCGACGGTCAGGCATTACACGCGCAAACGGCAACACTCACACGTAAACGGGACTCAATTTTGTCTTAGCGGAGTTCCGTCCCTACTTTTTTTTTCGTCTATGGTCGGCAGATAATTTTATACAAATGCTGTCACATTTTTGGTGGTGAGTAAGTAGTGTCTATCCGAAGTGGAACAGACCCTACTATCTACTATCCACTAGGTAAAAATATATCAACTAACAAATCTTTCCTCCACAGTGGTACCTCCAAAGACGAGCATTCAGCTGGCACAACCGCTCGTTCCTGCTGGTACCTCTGCTGCAAGTCCTCTGCATCGTGTACGCCGCCGTGTGCTCGCTGAGCCGGCTCAGCGACCACCGGCATCATTGGTGGGATGTGCTGGTTGGTGGAGCCATGGGGGTGCTAAGTGTATTGTACACGGTAAGTTTTAAAATCTTGGCCTATTTATTAACTATCAGAAAACGATTAAATTAAAAATTGAGGAGGAATTGGTTGATTATGCCTGATCTGTGGCCACATCATGACCAGGGAAGTATGCCATAAATGGGAGCAGGCCCAACTCAGCAATGGGTGGAACAATGCTACCAATGATGATGATAAGACCACGTCATCGCTTAATATCAAGTAGGTAGTGGACAAACTAGAAAAGCTAGAAAAAACCTCAAACATTGGACAAAAACCACAAATCCCAAAAATCCAACTTGTAGTAAAGAGCCCCAACCAATTCCGTATCAGAAACTCAGTAACAACCTTCCATATTTGTACAAGAATTCCCATAAAATAATTGCAACGCACTGATGTCCACACCTACAATTAAAACCATTGAATTTAAACAACAAACCATGTTCTCTGTCCTAACGAATTGTATTTAAATAAAGATTTTAATCAACCATGTTGTCATCACTGCCAGTATTTTATTCCAATCTCGGCAGTGATTTATGTCTAACGGGCAATAAACCTCATTATAGTTTATGTAAATGTGTGCAAGGTGCAACTATGATGGAATCGTTTTATAGCAGCAAGGGATTACCTCAGCAGTCGTGTTTACATGGGATCTGCTTTATTGTTTTAATGTAATTAGTGCCGTTATTCTCTCGACAGCTGCATAGGCATTTAAGTACTTAACTCATTATACAACCGTTTACGGCTACGATTTAGGCCACATGGATATAGTTTACCTGATCTTTGTGGCTTTGTGGCAGTCGTTACGGGTACTCTTAAGCCCAAAGACTCTGTCAACTAGTCTTAACAAAGGGGTATTGTGTTACCCAGTAACTGGGTTGTGTAGATCAGATAGGCAGTCGCTACATATAAAATAATAGTATTCTGCTGCATCCGGTTAGACTGGAAGCCGACCCCGGCATAGTTGGGAAAAGACTAGGCAGATTGATTGAATTTTGTGGCTGATCCATTTTTTGCACTCAGGTTCAGATTTTACAATTTGGATCTTCCTAAAAGTATTTACTCCTGGATTTTCGTAGCAACGAACTAGAGGTCTATTCCATTGGAGTCCTAAAGAATTTGACAAAGATAATATACTCTCTTCAAATCATAGCGCAATCAGAGATAACACACATGTAAATACTACAACCCCCTTTTCCTTTCTAGGTCCTAGTACTCTGCAAGAACTTTTCGCAGCCAGCCGTAGTCAGCACAAGCGACATTTCTAGCAGCGATGGTACCAACCACCAGTCAGTACGGCGGCTACTGTCCAGTGAACCCCACGTGGTCGTCCCCTAGCCTCAAGCTGTGTAAGCGAGCGCTTACGTGGTTACAAACTCTTGAAGTGAAGTGAGGTGGTCCTGTGGTACGAAATCCGGGTATGGATCTATGAACCTCATTTAGATCTACATAGATGTAGTCTTAGATTTCGAGGTCTGAATCTCATTTGATTTTTAAATACATTGTTGATGCTCTTTTATGAAATGTAGATATTGGCGAAATTGATTATTTAAGTAGCAAAATGCAAACTATTTTGTTAAATTAATCTTGCTTAGAAAGAAGCATTTAAGCTTTTTAGATCTGAAATTATGGAGAATTTATTCATTTTTAGATCGTTTCCTAAGACATGCACATTAGTAAGAAGTCTGTTGTAGTAGAAAGCTGAACTTGACGTAGCAGTCCTTACCTTAAGCAGAGTAAGCCTCGAGCTTACTTGATTTTAAAGTTGGATGAGTCGGAATCTTGCAGAAAAGTGTTTTATTTCGTTAATTGAGAATGAGATGTATTTGTTAGATCGTTTAGTGATTGGTAGATAGTATGCCGTGTAATTTCAGACACCATTGGGAAGTTTAGAAACACAAAATTCTGAAAAGATAATTCTTTATTTGAAGAAGAATCAAAAATATGTTTTGCATTAGTTATGGTCGTAGAAGAGAGTCTTAGTATTAAAGGTAGGGTAATTTTAACGAAAGATATGATGATGTACTCGTAGATAAGGGAAAGATAATGTTCAATTAGCTTAGATTATGAGCATTGTTCAAATTAGTTTGTTAGTGATCCAAAATTGATTTAATTTTAGAAAAGTGACGAGAAAATGATTTGTGTTGAATTGTAAATAAAAGTAGTTTTAAATAATTAGTATTTTGTGCGAGTGAACTCTTAATATGACCTTACAGTAGAAGTTGAATTTAAATTCTAGAATTTCATTTTATTAAATGATTATAGGATGTTCAATGTTTAGTACACACTATAGCTCTTTATAACGGCTTTGAATTTACATAAAATTTGCGAAGAAATAATAGCATGGCAACTCATTTAGCAAAATATTTCACCATTTTAAATGCTGAGATCAAAAATATATTCACTTATTTAACTTACTCATTAAATAAAAATAACGAGTGTGCGTACAAAATTATACTAGTTCGTAGAAATTATATAAATTCACTTACCGACAAAACCCCATGACATTTCTTTCATCTTAATTCCCCTTCTTTTAAAAGAAAGGGGATGTCCAATGTTTTCTTTGAAGTTTCATATTTAAAAGGGGAATAACTTTGTTTACAATGACAAATGGAATTAGTCACTCATTTTTCTGAACAACGCCCTCGTTGAAAGGGACGGTATTTTAATAGAAAAAAAGTTTGGGAAACTTTGTCATTTCTTTGAATTATTGTTTGTTTCGAAAACCTATACGATAATAAGGTATTGGTTCGCGAAAGAAATACAAAAGTTATTCCGAAATTGATGAAACACAATTATAGTTCGGCCGATAAATCATGGCCGGTCTGAACCTAGGCACTATGAACTTTCGTGCATTTCCTCTCACTCACACTCGCTTCACGTCACCATTTGGTTCCTAAAAAATATTCTTGCGCATCCTTCTGCGCAAAGTTCGAACCGGCCACGATTCAACGGCCGCACTGTACTTACCTAATCGTAAAATATTTTGATATATTCGGTTTCCACCATTTTTGAGATTATCCCTCATTACGTAAATTCAAAACGGTTTTATTAGGAGTTAATATATTGTTTGCGCCTAATTATAAATAACACAATGAGTCATTCGTAGTTGTATATTTCATTATAATTAATTGTAAGTTAATTATAAATAATACCAGTGATATTGTAGTGCTGATTTAAAAGATTAGTTATGGATAGTTTTTTTACTATTTGGATCGAAAGTGCGGTCCCAAGAAAATTGGGAGAAGGACAGGCGAATGATTAACGATGGATTTTGATCCATCCAAATCAAAATTATAAGTACCATTTCTGTCGTTAAAATTAAATGAGATTTTTTACACCTGGAAGAGACCTTTTTTGTTTTTAAATTCATAATTACCACGGATTTGTGAAAAATATCCATAGTTAATTTAATTAATTGTAGATTACAGCGACATTAATTAAATAAAACATAAAGTTATAGGATGGTTTCACGGCGTAACTCTACTTACTAATTTATTAATTAGTTGTATTAAATATTATTAGAATACATTTTAAACAATAACAACATTTGACAGTATTCACTGCTTAGTACCTGTCTAGTCGTAAGATTATTAAAAACAATATTTATTGTTAACATTTTTCATGAAACCATGTGTAAAACCACCCACCTGTATTTATAAATATTATTAACAACATATTACTCTCTTTTGGTTTTTATCGTAGTTGGGTAAATTTAATTTCACATATCAAAATTATTTTAGAAGAAATAATTAATGTTGTTTTTTTTTTAAATTGAAGTTATTTCTGCATTTTTTTTTTTAAAGAATTTGACATTCCTGTGCATTTAGTATACTATTAATTTTAGTTTTTTTATCTGAAATTTTGTAAATATTCTGTTTAAGGTGTAGATGTGTGACTGTGGCTGTCCGTATGTAAACATGTATAAATATATAAATTAAACAAATTTTAATTCATATGGTCTTATTCTTATTTTCACCTTTGTTTATCGTTGAAAGAAAGATATATTGTTCCTCAATATTTTAAAACGTAATGACAACAAATTATGATGGTGTTAGTACAAAATAATCAACAGTAATTAAATAATGGCATTTTTCATTCCCTGGGAAACGTTATTTAAACAATCCGTGTTGGTTCATCAACTACATTTAATTGAATAATAAAGTTTTTATCACCATTTAAAAATAGCGCAAGTCATGAGCGAAAGTAACATTAAGATAAATAAATAATTGTTTAATTGAAACCTCTAATTGGTTTGCTTCTGATAAACCTAAAAGGGAAAGCCTTTTTATAGGCTTGCAATTACACGCAGCTTGTATTATGGTAATTCTCTTAGGAAACGCTCAATTTGACGTGATAAAAACTTTGTTTCACAATAATTGGGTAATTTGTAGTTAAATAGTTATTATACCTAATAATAAACGAACATGATTTCTTTTGAATAGGCGTTTATATGACGTACAAGTAATAGTTACAAATTATTCAAGCAATGCATTATTATGCCTGAATCTTGGCACCGCGCGTCGCAAAGACAGTGGAATTAAAACACAAACAACTGAAACAAAAGGTGAAACCTCAGCTATCCCCAAATTCAAATTTTCTTTGGTTTTTTTGCAAATTGCAGCTCTGTTTTACGTCGTATGTTGATCAAAATGTGATTCGCGACTGTAGGAATAATATATTTACTGAATAGTAATCATCAATATCATATCAACCGTCAAACTTTAGAAATTTGTTCCATCTAAGAATTTTTCAGAATAATATGAAAATTCTTAGGTGGAACAAATTTCTGCTGACAACTGCTAAAGCTGAAGATTCACGTTAATTTAATCTTAAATTCATTCATTCACTCACTGGCAGACAACGCATGACCTAAATCGCGGGGTCTAGAAGCATCAAGTATTGCACAAGAGTTCCATGTATAGCGAAAATGAGCACTAAAGAAGAATTTTTGCAAATTCTAGGGGATGAAAGTTGATATTCTTTGCTCATGGGAAATCCCATCAGGCATATGGGATTTCCCAAAGAAAAAAATAACGAACTTTCATCTTTTCTTTTCATATTGTAAGAATAAATAGAAACTTCGTTTGCAATGTTATATTATTTTATTCGTTCATGTCCATGTAAATTGCTAACTACAACTTGAAACGTGTATGTAATCTACTATCTATCAAAATATTTAGTACCTTCCTGAATTACCGCGAGACAAATAGGCACTAAAAACTAGTTTCTGTCTAATTAGGTTCATTTGTGAAATAAACACGACATCCTTTCTATAAATTGTCTGTCGTAGAAACGTCGAAATACCCTGTTATTTAGACTAAAGGCTCCCACAGACAGGCCCGACGCGACAGCGCGACGAGCGGTGCCTTTGTGTCGCGCGCGATTCGCGTCGCGTGTCGCACCTGTTTGAAGGAGCCTTAATGTACTAAGAAATTGATCAGTCGCGTCATCACCCTCAAATAATTGTTTGAGTTACTACCTAAAAAGATAAAGTAACTGAGAGTAGGTGAAAACCATAGTCTAAAAAAACAAGGTCTGGCATTCCGGGAGGGACACGTGCTTACGTCACTTTCCAGTTGTCACTTTATTGCAACAAAACACGAATTATGGAGACATCTTCAGTAACCATTGTGTTAAAAAATATAAAGCATTTAAGTTATCGTTTCGTTTTTCTAATCAAACATGTACCAACGTAACCAACGTAATTAAACATGTACCAACGCCATTGTTAGTCAAAACCAATTTTTTTTATCGGATTCGCACAGGTAATAAAGGCGGTTGGGGAGTATATTATTACACACTACTGGTAACACAGCGGTAATGACGTAGGCTTGTGTCTGTGGCAACTGGATAGTGACGTAAGCATGTGTCACTCTCGGAATGCCAGACCTTGTTTTTTAGACCATGGTATTGACAACGTCACCCCGCCAGTCTGCCCGCTACACAGAACATATATACCCTAAAGGGTGGCCAGCTACCTCAGGTGAGTAAAGGCAGTTCCTGATTCGCTTCGAGAACATCTGTGATAAAGAGTGAACGCGAATTCTGGATATCGCGCCCTTTCTTATGGTTAAAGCCAGTTCGAGTGTACGCGTCCTGACTTCCTGAGACGCTTTTTCGGTAAGTATTAGATTATTAAGTGAAAAATACTTGACTCACCATCATTCTTCTATATTTGCTTGACCCAGAGGTCATAGACCGCTGTCATAGAACCGCATAGCAGTTCTGTGTGAACCCCTGGGGGTTCATGTCGTGTTGAACACTTTGAGAATGACTGGTCTAGCCTTTCTAGGAAACGGAATCAATTATCATGATAATCATTATATTACGATAAAATGCTGTATTTTACCGTTATTATATTAAATTATATACAGTTTATTCACTTTATGGGAGATCTATAGTTTATATTTATGTATTAAATGTTATTATTAAGCTATAACGTTATGTTGTAAGTATTCTTGTCGAACCCACCCCGGAAGAGCTATAAATATATTCCGGCGATGACAACTCTAAAGCATCATTTTTATGATATTTTATAAACTAGAAGAACGGTGCTACGCCATGCTATTTTGATAATGTTCATAACAATAACAAAACTGCATTCCTTGTGAGTTATTTCTGTAAAGTGTGACAATATAATAAAACAAAATCGTAGGAATGGGTTTCATTTTGACAGTTCAACAACATTCATTGCGTTATTTACGTTGTTGAGCAGACAATTTTTTCGAACATATGAAGCAATGGATTAGCAATAGGCTTCAAAATGATTCAGATTGTGATAGTGTTTTACGTAATTAGGGTGCTGTTCCGTTGGGTACTTACTACACTTGGAATTTAGGAATGCTAGATAGATACCTACATCTTGTGTTTAAAAAACCTGAAAAGGAAAAAATGTTTCGAGTTTTTTTTTTACATAATAATTAGTATAGAACTCCCTACTCTTAAAGGCTCGTACACACTGGCGCGACGCGACGCCCGACACAAAGGCACCGCGTGTCGCGCGACGAGCGGCGCCTTTGTGTAGCGCTGTCGAGTCGCGCCAGTGTGTTCGAGCCTTAACTCTCCCGTTACATTATAATGAATACATAAGTATAGCATTCGTTCCTGAAAAAATCATGCATTGTCGCGTGTGTCTCAGAAACATAGGTTAGCGTACATACAAATTTTGTTTACATACGTACCCTAAACCCAAGCGCACATTACACCCGACCACAACGGGCCGCAGCGCATTCATACAAAAAAGGGCGGTGCAGCCCGCCTTTAGTGTGTGCTGAAGATTTCCCACCAGGCCCTGGAGTCTCGACATTAGACAGCGACAAAAATAGGTCGCTAAGTCGTATCGTTGTCAAATTCCTGTAATAGGTTTTCAACTTAATTTCTAAAGCATAAGGTTTAAAATCTATTAAAGGAATTTGACATCGATAAGACTTAACGACTGGTTTTTGTCGTTATATTTGTCGAGACTGCAGGGCCTGGACACGAGTTACCTTAGCTAACCGAGAAGTCTTTAAACAGACTCCGGACCCAGGTTTTACCGAAGAAAGGAAAACCTTTTCAGGTGGAGATTCATAAACGACTCCGCCTTGAAGTGTAAATGTGGTGCTGTTCCACAAAAGATGGAAAACTTAATATCGTGTCCTGCATGTCCTGTCTGCACATTACAGGAACTGATGGACGCTAGTGATGGCGCCAAACTCGTAGCCGAATTCTGGGCCGTGTCCATTTAGACTGCAATCGACACGCTAAGCAAACCAATTAAACTCATCCAATAAATTTTAATAATATTTAATTGCTTGAATTGCTGCTTAGCCCTCTTCCTCTCTCCTAATTTTGCTGTGCCCGACAGGGTCCATATTGATCCATTTTACCTTGTTAGACCATGTATGTAATACATATGGAATGCAATAAAGAATTGAGTATTGAGTATTAATTAAGAAGAAGAAGTGTTCATTGGTTCATAGAAAATGTACGAAAGTGATGAAGAAGGAATTTTTGTAATGCGTTGCGTTGCGGCGCCGCCCGCCTCAGTCTGCGCTAGCCTTTACAAGACACGGTCGTCACTATGGCCACAATTTGAAAGACGACTCACTAAAGGCTCATGCCGACAGGAGCGACGCGACAGCGTGACGCGACTCTTGTAGAACAATATCCATGTAATTTTCATAGAAATTGTTCTACTAGAGTCGCGTCGCGCCTGTTTGCGGAAACCTTAATGCTCGGTTCCTATAAAAAAACGAATCGTTTTGCTTACCAATGGTAGCATTTATTATTGCCAAACTGGGCATATTTAAATAGATTCGTAAGCAAATTTTACCTGTGACAGCTACTTCCATATGTGAGGGTCTACTATGCAAAGCTATGCGGTCTTTGCTCCATTATTGGTAAAGATACAAGAGTCTTAATTTTAACCAATAATGGTCCGTAAATTATAGGCATCGGTCATAAACCCGCCTCTTTCTTAACAAGTTTCAAATTGACTTTTTAAAATTAAATATCCACAAGGGGTCTTTGTAACTTCTAAAATGTAATGTAAAATACATTTTGTAATGAATACTTGTTGTGCTCATTAAAAGTGAAATTAATGTAAAGACAGGTATTTTGAACACCTTTTACATTAATCACCATTTTTTTAAAGGTTATCGTTAGGATAACTAGGAGGTTAATTTTGTTTGTGAATGGGTTATAAATTAAATGTACCTAGTGATTAAAATGTAAATAAATTGTTAACGAAGTCTTTAAGGCTCCTACAAATAGGCGCGGCACGCGACAGAAAGGCACCGCTAGTCGCGCGACAGGCGGTGCCTTTGTGTCGCGTGCAATTCGCGTCACGTGTCGCGCCTGTTTGAAGGAGCCTTTATGGTGAGGCGCCACCTGCACCCTAATTACGTAACACACTATCTATCACATTTTGAAGCCTATTGCCAATACATTGCTTCTTAAGTTCTAAAAATAAAATCTGCTCAACAACGTAAATAACGCAATGAATGTTGTTGAACTGTCAAAATGAAAGCCATTCCTTCTGTTAGAGTGTTACGTAATTACCCTGCTGTTCAGAATAAATTACCGATGATGTATTGTTTTAAGAGTGTAGGTAGATAATGTGGATTACAGTACTTACTTTCTCGTTTCTATAACCGACAAAGACCTCAACATCGATGTCTTTTCAGAACCTTTTTGATTTTTACAAGATAGGTACCTACCTTAATATTAGTACCTATTAGGTAACTACAGGGTTTTGAGAGAATGACCACGAGATACCTCGGTGGTTAGGGAAACAGTAAGTACGGTTTTATAAAGGCCTTACGATGCGTAGGTGCTTTAAGAGGGCGCACACGGGTCCACTAGCGTCACTCCTTTAAAAAAATATCTCGTGACTGAGAAGGAATTTTGAATAACTGCTAATAAGCACCCTCGGTAAATGTGTCTAGAATTTTCTAATACCTTTTATAAACTTTCATATTGAGACACGAAGCAACAACATACGATCTAGAGGAATGTGGCCGCTTTTCTTTAGATCGAATTTTGTTGCTTCGTGTGTCAATATGAAACTTTATAAAAGGTATTAGAAAATTCTAGACACATTTACCGAGGGTGCTTATTGAGCCGTTATTCAAAATTCCTTCTCAGTCACGAGATAATATTTTTTTAAAGGAGTGGCGCTAGTGGACCCGCGTGCGTTCTCTTAAGGAGGGGTAAAGAGAAAAAAAATACTATCAATGGATTTCTAAAGGCCGAGCACGCAGTCCAACACATTTATTTAAGGACAGACCACTTCAGTTTCCTTGATGTTTTCACTTTTCTAACTAAAATAACCACCTTCTGACGCAATCGGGTAAAAAACCCTAAATAGGTATTTCTTTCTTTTTTCTCTCCTACCAACGAAGTAGGTACGGAAGACTGGTGAATAAAATTCTTTTTTCTCAATATGTATGAGGACTTTGCCCCACAGTGGGGCAATAACAGACTGGTATACGACTGCATAGATTTTTGCAGCAGACGATTAAAATTAAAGTAGAATTGTGACTAAAGGTACGTTCGTGTGTTTTGCATGTAAAGTACTCAGCGCCGGGGACATAAATTAGTGAATGTTTTACAAGGTAAGGGCTGCCACGAAGGCAAACAGACTAAGCATATACCAAGGACCTTATTATATAGTACATACTAATTCCATGGCACATACTTAGTACTTTTCGGTGGCCATAGAATACTTTTTGCGCGTCTATTTTATTTTAGGACGTCAAAATCACAAAATTACAAATTATTCCACTAATGGCACCCGCGATAAATATCGTTAGGTGCCGTATGTGGTATACCTCAGGTGCCATTTGCTCGGGTGTCGTTTAACCGGGTGCCCAATGAGGAATACGTCGCGAATCAATTCAATTCATTTTATTTCAGATAAATTACAATCTTTAATTATAAATCCATACATGTTTTATTTTTAAATAATATAATAAGAATATGAATACAAGAAATAGACACACAACAATGCATTGTTGTGTGTCTACTTCCTGTATGGAAACATTGGATCAGGACCGCACTACTCGCACATGTAGTTTTGTCCAATGCTCCATGAAGGAGCAATCCACATCCATTCTCTCTGCGATAAGCTGAAGGAGCTGTTGGGGCTGCCCCGTATGCGGCGCATCAGAGACGCTATTCTTTTGCGATGTATCGCTTGAAAGCCATCCACTTGAGCATCTGCAAACATACCTGATGCGCTACAAAAGCGTAGCAACCGCATCAACATCCTGAACGTATTATTGTATTGGACACGCACGCGTCACAATGGCACCGCTCGTCGCGCGACACGCCGTGCCTTTGGGTCACGTCGCGCGTCGCGCCTGTTTGAAGGAGCCTTCAGTTTGATAATTTATATCTACTTACTTAAATAGATAGATATAATACTCTTTATTATGTACACCATATAAATTACAGATATAAATGTAGGAATTTTACATAGAGTGGCATAGTGGGCGGTCTTACCGCTAAAGCAATCTTATAAAGACAAACTTTGGATGGATTAAGAGAGAAGGAGAGACAATACTGCAGGTAGACTGTGGACTGTGTACCATTTACATATATACAATAAATACATACATACCTATAACATATGATACTTATCTATAAAAATATAATATACAATAATAATCATGAAACAAGTGCACACGACAAAAGGAGCGAGATAGTATTTTATTATCATTTTTTTAATAAAAATGGATAAAGATTGAGCACTCCTACTTAGACCCACTTGCACCGCCAATCACTAAACGCGTTTAGCGCTAAACGAGTTTTATACATCATTCTGTGTCTGTCATCTTTAAACATTTGACAGAAACTGAATTGTTTTAAACTCGTTTAGCGCTAAACGTGTTTAGTGATTGGCGGTGCAAGTGAGACTTAGTGCGAGGCTTTTGAACATTTATCAAATGTTTTGTCAAGTGATTTGATAAAGGATGTTGTTATTGAAGTTGGCTTTACTGAAGTTGTTACAAGGTGATAGTTTTATAGTTTGATCAGCTTTTCAGAAAATGTGGGGTATACTTTTAAGGGTCAATTAAAATTAAGAGATCATACAAACTGAATACGGGGTGGCAGGGATACCAACGCGCAAATTGTAACCATGAATTTAGCACATGATTCTAGACCCCTTAGCGTAGAAAATTTTGGTCGGTTATCAAAAAAAAACAGCTGTGTCATAGAAAAGTGCTATACCTACGCGGTCAAAATGTATGGAACAGCAATTTTTTATTTTTATAACCGGTGAAATGTTTCAACGCAGGGAATTTTACAATCATATACTGGATCCATGGTAACAGATGGCGCGTCTCGCGTTTACATAGGTGTGTTCGTTTACTTGCCCGGATTTATAATTACCAAACATTATAATTATCAAACAACATGGACGTTTAGTAATTATGTAGATATAAAAGATATTACAATAACTCTCCACGATAATAAATAATAAGTTTCATGTAATTACCAACCATAGAACAATTATGAAAGTATTCTGGTATTCACATTATGGAATGCAATAAAGTATTGAGTATTGTATTATACCATAACCACTACCTATGTTGTTTACGAAGAACTAACGGTTTCTTTCTATAAGAATGTTAAGCATTAGATGAAGAAAATTCTATAGTTACTTAGTTATTTATTTATAAATCAAACTATTCGTGCCCGGCTGCGGCGTCACCCGGGGTGAGTTTCATACAAAAATAGCATCCAAGTTGCCGACTTTCCCGGTGGATTTTCCAAAAAAAAATCATTCATACAAACTTTGTCCTGAAAATTACAAACACAACAACAAAAGAATTATCCAAACAGGTGCACCCGCTTTGAAGTGATGCGCCGACAAAAATTTTTGGCAATTATAGATAGACTTACTATCATATACTACACACACAGGACATATCGGAAAAAAAATTGCCACACGCATCTGCATGAATCAAAAGCTCATATAACAAATAAATGATGTCAATATGTTTTAATTCATTATTCATATTCATGTCATTGAAGTACGATTCAGTTCTTTCTCCTGAAAGAACTGTACACTTTAGGTATACTAGCTTGTTATTTCCAAGACCAATCGTTAATCCTACGAGTTTTCGACAAGCACCCTAATTGCGTAATACACTATAAATCACAATCTGAATCAATTTGAAGCCTATTGCTAATCCATTGCTTCATATGTTCGAAAAATTTGTCTGCTCAACAACGTAAATAAAGCAATGAATGTTGTTGAACTGTCAAAATGAAAGCCATTCCTACTGTTAGTGTGTTACGCAATTACCCCACAGGATATGGCGAACTCGTAGAAATGTAGCAGGCATTGGACACCTACATACCCTGTCCAATCCACCACTGTAGCAGTAGTGGCCCTATGGTTCGAACCCAGGCAAGCACTTTGTGTATTTAATTTCATCACCACTGCTCTCAAAACGGTGAAGAAAAACATCATGAGGAACCGGTATGTCCTAGAACCGAAAAAAATCGAGGTCATGTGACATTTACCAACCCGCACCTGGCCCGCGTGGTGGATTAGGGCCCACACTCCCTCTTACAGAGAGGAGGCCTGTCTCCCAGCAGTGGGAACGTTATAGGCTGATTATGAATAACCTGTCCAAAAAAAAAAAAAAATGTTTGCTCCTAATAACACAAACTGTACTTAACCATTCCTTTATCACTACAAAGGACGCTGTCTTTCGTGTTAAACACATTTTATTATTGTTTCCATCCTCTCCGTGCCGACCCTAGCACAGCAAATACAGGCACCCATCCTGCTCAACGTAAAATAGTGAATAAAAATAAACGAAGAAGCAACAATCACGAATACTGGAGGATATAAATTTTGTCGTGACTAAGGACGCCTACAGACGAACGATGCGGTGCCTGACGATGTATCCCAAACGTTACAACTTGACGTACAAAGAGTTCTAAAATAAAATAAATACTAATGTATCCTCCTACGCCATGTTGCCAATCTGGAATCCTGTGAAAGGTTGACCACACACGGGCAACGTAGGTATCACTTGAGTTTTCTTGACTTTTTTTTTCCGCTAAGTAATCCCATCGTCTTCGCGGATTCGTAGTTCGCGCTTTGTCAACCGCCGAGAATTTATGTAGGCAACCGACAGAATTGTCGCTCACATCGCATCCAGGGAGCTGATATGGTTGCTCCGATACTGCAACGCATCAGGGATGTTTGCTGTAGCTCGCGTTGACTGCTTCTACACTGTGATGCGTAAGCGGTGCGTATCCCTGGTCAGTGGGGTGCGGGGCAGCACCAGCAGCATTCTGTCTATGGTAGCAAGCATGCTAGATTGTGCGTTTGTAAACCACTGCTGCAAGGTATCGGCTGGCAGCAGTGATGTCACAAATTGTTTCTGTGTTAATGTTTTACTAACATAGTTTGGAAGTATATTTGTTACTTGAATTAAATGATTATTATTAACTGTGAAAGGACTGTAGTAGCCTATAGAGTGCCACCTAAATCTGTAAATGGCATTGGACTAGCAAGATGTCATGTCATGAGTTATAAATTACCTTTATCAAGCAAACGCGTATAAATAATGAAGAACAGCTGTTAATGTCTCCAATCCATTACAATTTTAACACAACAATATTCTTTATGAAGTCTTATTTTATTTGATAAGAACTTGAAACCAAGTTTTAACGTTTTCAGATGATAATAAATTCAAATATATTGGACAGTTAGAGATACAGGCCGTAATTTTTTGCCCCGCGTGGGTGTTGTAAGGTGCAAGTAATAACAATAACTTTAAAATAAGCACAATTCTATTGCTTATCTAATATATGAGTAACGGGAAGTAATTCATGACCTGATAAAGATATTGGCCAATCAGCATGGTTCGTAGGAATGCTGCTAACAGTCCTGGGTATGTCGAAAGAACTGCTATTTTGTTTAAAATGCATACAGGCGGAGAGCATCGCGCAACGGACATAATAGATATATTTATAAATATTATATCGAAGTACGCGTGCAGGGGCACTCGCACGAAGCGCCACGTTCTGAAGAATTCGCGGCATCACGTTTAAGCCTTCTCGGTCTTCTTGGGCAGTAGCATTGAACGTTACTTGATACGTACTCCCTTGTATTGTAAGTATTCTATTTTACTACCTCGTCTGGTGGTCGCAAGCCCTACTACTGAGCATAAGGTCCTGGTTTCGATTCCCAGGTCGGGCAAAGTGTTATTGGGCTTTTTCCATAATTATGGAATTTTTCAGTAGCAGCCCGGAGTCCGCATTTGTGGCCGGTTGTTGGCAATAGACTCGACCCCTATTACATGGGACTTAAACATAACTGGAGAACTGTGGGTGCAGATACTATACAGGGTCTAATAAAATTAGCTAGCAAAACTCCGCAGAAGTGATGGGTATCGAAAAGTAGATTTTATGAGTTTTTTTCAGGGATCAACGGCCGCTGGTAGTGTTGTTACATTACGTATGAGTTGAAAAAATATGTTTTATACCAATATACCAAATATACTATAGAGGTATGAGGAACAGGGTGTAAAGTTCACTCATACTCTATAGAAACGGGAGGATCCTCCGACCAGACAGGTGTCGTGTCTGGTGGGCAACTGCCCGACGGTTGATGTCGGGATGTTGTATATATGCTATTTGCGCGGTAAACTCTGCTTGCGCGATGCAGGATTTTGCGTGACGTCATTGTGACGTGTAGCTCGCATGTGGCGATGTAAATACCGCTACAATACCAATCACGTCTAAGAAGTTTGCACAAAAAATAACAGATTTTTTAAACTGCTATTTGAAGTGAATACACTGACTGCGGTCAACGACCTCACAAAAATATATCAAATTAATTTCTATTTTTGTTTTATCATGTTTAGACATCGATACCCATCACGTCTGCGGAGTTTCGCTAGCTAATTTAATTTGACCCTGTATAGGTATACCTCTGCCCAACCCTTCGGGGTAAGGCGTAATGTTACGTTATGTTATTCCATTTCATTCAAAACTCCAACAAAACTGTGAGTTAATATCAAGACACTGTAATATTCTGAACTGACGTAAACTTCTTAAGGAAATGTTGAGAATCTCTGGAGTGGTCTTAAGATAAGTACAGAGATGTGTGTGCCTGATAGGTCTCAAGATAAGGATCTGAACACGTTCGTCCGGTAGCCTGTCTTCCTTGCTCGGCGCGGCATGACAACTGTCTCTGTACATTGTGTAGGACTAACTTTGTACTTTCTTTTTCTTCGAAGTAGGAAAATTGTTTTTTTCATCCAGAATTTGTTTTCTTTATTTATTTAGTTATTGCTTTTACCTTGGCCGGAGGCTAAGCATTGCCATACAACGTGGCAATGCCGCCAGTCTCTTGGGTACATTACCAGTCGACAGCGATGCGGAGGAACTTTTTGACGCCATTTTTTAGTTTGTTAATAGTTTTAGTTAGGTTAGGTTATTATATTTTAATTGTAAATGCTATTGTAGTTTGTTTTGTTTATATTTTGATAATTTTTAATTCAATATCCTCTGTGGTCCTAGGATCACAAGACTCGATCATGATCTGTCAATGGAAAAATTTGAGAGATCAAGAATTAAGTTCGTCACAGAATTCAAAGCCAAATAATTAATTTCAAATAGGCACATAAAAGGTTGAAAAATTGAAGGTTAAAATTTACAAGAAAACAGAAATGATTCTAGTCGCACCTTCCGTAGTTTCGTATGGAGAAGAATAGACATGAAACTTCATAGTTACTATTTTAAAATGATTTACGATATTTTGTATTACATAAGTGAAGACGACTTACATAGAATAAAATTACTACAGGTATCACAAATTCACAATAGGTACAAAGAACAGAAATTGGAAATAATTAAAGAAAATGAAGTGAAACTGAACCACAAATTACTAACACAAAATAAGTTTTTCAATTAAATTACTCCAAAAAATCAAATTGAGTTTTTTAATCATGTTTTTGTTTTGTTTTGTTCTTTTTTGTTTTTGTTTTTCTTTTATATATTTTTTTTTAAAGTTTGTTTTGTGTCTGTTATTTGTAGAAGAGATTGGATATTTAGAATTGAAAATCATCTACCTTTCATCGCTTTATGAAAATATTATAATTTCCCAAAGAAAATCTAATTAATGGTCTATAAAAACAAGGTCTGGCATTCCGGGAGTGACACATGTGTACGTCACTATCCAGTTGCCACTTTATTGCAACAAAACACGAATTACGGAAACATTTTCAGTCTCCATTCTGTTAAAAAAAAATATATAAGGCATTTAAATTGTCGTTTCGTTTTTCTAATCAAACGAAACAATTCAATTTAAACATATACCAACGTAATTATTACTTAAAACCTCATTGTTTTATCGGATTCGCACAGATAATAAATGCGTTTGGGGAGTTATTATTACACACTACTGGTAACACAGCGATGATGACGTAGGCTTGTGTCTTCCACGTGACCACTGTGTCTCGGAATGCTATACCTGGCGAGCTATATTAATATACGATGATCTAATCTACAATAAAAGTCTTAAATTGATCGATTCATTCATTCATTCACTGACAGACAACGTGTTAGATTAAAGCATATAAATATCAAATATCTATCGTTTAAAGTTTAGTATCAAATAATCGTACTGGCTACATCGGGTTACATACTTACCTACTGGCTAAAAAAATAATGCTATTATGACGTGTGACTCTGTCACTGAATTTTTACTTTATAAGGTTACGAATAAATTTCTTCCATCCATATTTTAACAACTATGTATCTAATATTTATACAACACAAGGCACAGCCGTTTTCACATGAGTTCCTTAAGTAAGGAAAATGTCGATTATTGAAAATTCTCTCCCTAAAGTGGTTAAATATGAGAGTTTGTATGGAAGTCCGTCATTTTTGTCAATAAGAATCCCATTGGACACATGGCTTATACTTAAGTAAGAAAATATTATTCCTATACGTAAGAGTCGCACAGTTAATTTAGCGATGTACATAATATTAATGCAGTAACTTTGTACTTGTTCCGTTTAATGCGTTTAGAAAGGGAACAGATGGCGCCACTAATCACTGTGCTTGGTCTTCTACCGCATCTAATTCAAAACGAATATCTGCACATTGGGGCAGCCCGCGACACTTTGCAAAAATCCTCCTGCATCACTTTAGCACGTTTTGTATGAACCATCGCACACTACAGACGGGTCGCATCAGGCCGCAGCGCAACGCACTGGCGGGCGGAGCGCTCGCCGGGCTTATTTTTCAAGTTCAAATTCATATTTTTTATTTCAGACATGTATCCGTAGTGTTAGTATCAACAAAATAACGTAATAACTAGTGCTATTAATAAGGAGATAATACTTTAAATATCAACTGATGTGGACTCTTACTCAGTGGCGCAGCAGAGGGGAGTCCTACCGATCTGGAGGCGCGTAGCCGGCCGACTATGGAGGTGGTCCTTTTTCTTATGGACGAACTACAACGCCATGACAGCCACAACAGTATCCTAAACGCGTTAATAAATTGGCCGGCTGATTTTGCGGCCACTGTTTTGCGTTGCGATGCGGTCCGCAGGTAGTATGCGATGGCTCATATAAAATGTACGAAAGTGATTTAGGAAGATTTTTGCAATACGTTGCTTTGCGATGTGGCCCGCTCAAATGTGCGCCAGCCTCATTGCACTGGAGTGGAAAAATTTCAAATTAAAATTCGAAACTTTAATTTGTGTGGAACAATTACTACATTGCGGTGAGACCCGCTGCGGCTATAATGTGTGCTTTGCTTTACGATACAATATAAGATATTACAAGCATCCTTTTTTTTAGGGTGGGAATTCATTAAATGGCCTCTCCCGCTCTGGGCGGAGCGGAAGGGCATGTCAGACTCTTACTGACTAAAACCCACCCGTGTTCGTTCAGTTGCCTGTGCGCCAGGGCCACGGTAACTCTTTTAAACAATCATCGACCCCGGCAGGCATCGGCACTATCCGACCCCGTCAATTATGCTGACATCTCTTTGAGGCACGCGTGGAACACGATGCGCCGTCGACCCGGGCCTTGTCCTTACCAGACGGCGAGCTGCCCATTGCTCGCCGTCCGCAAGCCCGCGCCTGCGGTGGCCGGGAGTCGGCAATCGACTCCCGACGCCCAAGGTGTCTCCTCCTGCGGTGACTGGGGACGTGAGGGCGCAACGATTGCCTCTCCCTCACGTGCTCCACCGCCTCCTTCGCGAGCATTACTGCTTCGCAGAAGGAGGTGACGGCTTCCCATTCCCTCTCGCTCCGTACCATGGCCTGAATCAGGGCCAGTCGCGAGAGATCGCCGCCGCCGATCGCCGCCACGAGGACACGGCGGTGCTACGCCCAAGCCGGGCAGACCTCCACCGTATGCTCCACCGTGTCCTCCGGTCGATCCACACAATGATAACACCCGGGCGTTTCCTTCCACCTTATCCGAAAGAGGAACCTCCCGAAATTACAAGCACCCTAATTGCGTAACACACTATCAATCACAATCTGAATCATTTCGAAGCCTATTGCTAATTCATTGCTTCTTAAGTCCGAAAAATTTGTCTGCTCAACAACGTAAATAACGCAATGAATGTTGTTGAACTGTCAAACTGAAAGTCATTCCTACTCTTAGAGTGTTACACAATAACCCGCTGGTCCTACTGACTTATATGCGGTAATAGAACTAATATTTCTAGACAGGCTTGTTTTTGTAGTATCATAAACTACAGTAGGTTCCTATGCACCTAGTGCCCTCAACTTACATATTCGTTCTGACATAAAACAGTTGAAAGTTGAATCTACAAAATTACCTATTTACTTTGATTATGCAAGTAGCCTTAGGCACTCTGTAGGAAGAAAAGAAACAATCAATGCAATTATTTTGGATATTGGGACAGCCGAAATCGGTACTCGGATGTAGGTTTGCAAGTCTTCTGCGAACTGGATATATTCCACAATCACCACGATGATAAAGGGAAAGCACAAAAAAAAAACACTTCCGATGACGTCATTCAATAAAAAATCGTTCACGTGTGGCGATAGGCACTCTGGGTAGTCATACCAATCACCAATTCCTCTGACTGGCCTATTGTGGGTTCGAACTCATGCGCCTCATGCACTTTACTTTGTGCAATTATTTCATCACCTCCTCTAAAATTGGAAAGGGAAAACATAGTGAAAACCGGCAAGACCTAAAACCATTCCACTACCAAAATCCCACCAAACCCACACTGGGCCTGGGCCAGCGTGGTGGATTACGGCCCACCCCTGCTCACAGAGAGGAGACCTGTGTCCCAGCAGTGAGACCACTAGAGACTGATTATGAGTTGTCGTTGCCAAGTCTCTTGACACAATCTTGTAGTAACCTGATCATATAAGGGCACAGCTGCAGCACATTCTTTCGCGTGAATCACACATTTCTCTGCGTCAGTAACTTTGAGGTGCCAAACATTTCTCTGATCAGCATATTAATGAAAACAGCAAACTGTGGAGCTGTACCGTTATAACCTTCTAACCTAAATACGGGAAAGGGCTCAGTTTGCTCGCCTAGTAATATAATCAAATCTTCATAAACATCTTTAATTGCTATTAATTGCGTTTCTCCGTCCATTTTGTTTGTTTAATTAGGTACTGGTACTTTCGTAATAACTACATGTGATAGCATACGGTATTAGTAGTTTTTTTTTTAGGTTAATTACATAAATAGGTACGTAAAAAAAAGAAAGAAAAATGTTTATTATGCACAAACAAGACGCACATTACAATAAAAATAGACAAAATACATACACTAAGAAAAAGTAGTCAAAAGCCTCGTATTCAAAACGTAAACTAAGTACACGTACGTAACGTACGTTTTACGTACTTATAAGTTTTTCTCGTAAGTACAAATATTTACACAACACAATCCATACTAATATTATAAATTCGAAAGTAACTCTGTCTGTATGTTACCTTGCTGAACGGATTTGGATGAAATTGGCACCTTGGTTAGGACAAAGGATACTTTTATCTCGGTAGGTAGTACGTTTTAGTGAGATAAATTCCGACATCCACGCGGACAGGACAAGGACAGAAGAAGCGAAAAGAAGCGCGAAGCGAGCGCGGGAAGGAGTACCTATGTAAGGATCTTAGCAGATGGCGTTCTGTAGTTTCTGCCTACCCCCATGGGAAGAAGGCGTGATTTTATGTATGTATGTGTATCCACGCGGGCAAAGCCTCGGGCAAAACTTTTCTTTATCAAGACTTTTCCCATTATTCTGCAACCACTAACGCACTCAAAATAAACTCGACTAAACGAGCCAATAAAATCGAATTGTGATCGATTTTATATCTCGATGCAATCTCAGATTGATATCAATTAACAACCTCGTTACCATGGCAACTATGTTTATGAACAACAATAGTAAAGACTCTATCCCTATTCTTTCCATTCCATTTTCAACCATAATGTCGACACATAAAACTCAAAATAGAATGCATACAAAAATTAAACGTTACAAATATTTTTGTCCCCATTCACGCTATTCTCAATCTTAATTTCTGGACCATATAGATGAAATTCCCCTATAAATACACTTTTAATAGCAAACTTGATGACAGTGCGTGTTTTGTAACTATAAGATTCACTTAACGGTATCTGATGTTGCATTTTATAGCCCAAAAAGGGTCAACTGACATCCCTACAGGCCTTTGAATAGTTAAAATGTTGTTTTCCTGTATACCCTCTAAGGGCGAATTTAACCGATAAAACTGAACGCATCAGCACCTCTAAACTGCGTTCAAGAGCTGTCAATATCATTATTATAATAATAATAATAATAATAAGCAAGTCAACCCCTGCCATTTTATCTGTGTATTGTATATAAAACATTGGTCAGGCAGGAGCTATAGTCTTTCCATAGTTCTAGGTAACCAGTCCACTTTAGCCACCCAAACCCATAGTTCAATATCTTTTTTTTCCATATCCTACAATAATCCTGCAACAACCGGGGGTTGTCTTTAGGTACGTGCATATTGCATACAGGAATTATCGTCGGTTGGTGCCCCCTTATTCTTTAAAATTGTCAACGGGGTCCCTGCGAGTTGGCTTCGGCCCCTCGTTCGCCTTTCAAAGGTCCGGGACCCAATGATCCCGAGATAATTATGTCAAAGACATTTAAAAAATAATAATAATAAAAAGTTTATCGTACAAAGAGAAAAACACATACTTTAATTATTTTTTTCTTGATTTATACCTACACTAAACATGATTGTACAAGTGGGGGTCAGAAAACAGCTTGGACAGCAGGCTCCAGCACCCTAATTACGTAACACACTATCTATCACAATCTGAATCAATTTGAAGCCTATTGCTAAACCACTGCTTCGTATGTTCGAAAAAATTGTCTGCTCAACAACGTAAATAACGCAATGAATGTGGTTGAACTGTCAAAATGAAACCCATTCCTACTGTTAGTGTGTTACGTAATTACCCCGCTGTACTAAGTAAAAGTTTTGGAAAATCCAAAAGTGCATGCCGCATAATCTCATACAATTCTATAAAAAATTAAAAAATTAAATTGAGAATAGAGAACTAATTGATTAAACGAGAGGATGAGATGTAAAATCCAGCTACTCAGCAAAATTTTTCTACATTTATAACTCTACGGGTATACTTATGAAATAGTTGAAAAGTAATATTAAAAAAAAACTACATTGAATTAGATCGTGATTTTCGAAAGGACTCGTTTTCGATAACACAGAAGCGTTTAAAAAAAATGGACTCGTTTCGTTAAGTTTTTCGGGAGTTATCGTGACCACGCCAGGATCCATACATACAGACACACGGACGTCCACAGAATATTTTTTTTAAACAGATTTTTTATTATTTTAAATAGCAAAATGTCTTTAGAAAATAACATGAGTGTTGAAACTAGTATTTTTTCTTGACGTTTGTGTGTGAATATTATTCTAAAAGTGCGATATGAAGTAAATAGAGACATTTTTAGCTCAAGGAATTACTTGTTATTTGTAAGGTAGTATTCTTTGTAGAGTAGAGCACTACCTCACGCGCTTTGCTTATGAGGCGTGCAAAAGATACTTGTATCCACGGACTAGTTAGCTTTTTGTATCTCAGGAGCCAAAAAATTGTCACGAAATATTGACACTGACTGCTTTTGACCGCGGTTTTGTTGGTGAAATTCGTCCCTAGGGAGTGTAGCGTGTGGATACAACATTATAGTAAAAAAATAAGTAACAAATACCAAAACATTATCTTTACTTAGATCTAATTGCCACTTTCCACTGTCATTCTTTTATTTCGTGCACTTATTTGTAGAATTGGGTACGTATTCATTTGTTTAATAAATGAGACACGTGATGTCGGGGTGAGATAAGATGTAGAAATATAAACGAGGGACCGCTGGTCAACAACCTCCAGTTTGAAATATTTAAAGTTTCCATTTTCTTTTAAAGCGTTATACCTACCTTTTCTTCGACTTTTCCATTTTCCCTGTTTTGTAGATGCGATTTTGCAAAGGACTATTACTTAACTTGTATAATTATAAGCACTAAGCACGTACGAACGTATACTTTAAATAAATATCTGCATTATATTATAATCTAAGTGACGGATGTTCGAGCGGCTGAGGCACCACGTGTCGCTGCTGATCTGTCATTTGTTGATCCTCCATCATGGGTGTGTATACACGGCTACATATGAAGCTATATATTTCCAGTATTCGCTAATCTCGCATTGCATAGGATTTCCGTACAATGAGAGGTCAGGTTATACTGGAAAAGTATAGCTTGATATGTAGCCGTGTACGTGCAGGTATTTGGAAAATATTGCTCCCAAAATAACGCACTTAATTAACTGGCAAATATCTCAACAAAATGTAACCATAAATATTAATAATTAGATACAATGATTAAGAGGGCGCAGCAAGACAGAAAAAAATCAAGTTTCACCCGCGCCTCTTTCCCTACCCCTCGCATCAAACACGACAAAAACAAAACACAATCCCTTCCCGCCAGCAGAAACTTTTCGCCCGGCGTATATTTAGGCATTTGAATTCGAATCTTGCGTGTGGTGTATACGCAAAATAATCAGATGAAACTGTTTTATTCAATTTACCTATGTGTACAAGTAGGTATATTATTAAATATTATTGTATGTCCGTGAATCTGTTACCGATCCTGGTGGGATGTTAGATTGGAGATTAGACTGACTTCAATGAAATAAAGACTAAATGTTACTTCAACATACGGCCTATAAATTTCCGATTCCGAATTGAAAGATAAACCTAACCAACGTTAGGTTAGAACTACAACTAGTTGAAAAAATATTGTTCCATACATTATGTAACATAACTGCAATTGAACAATTTTCAGATACTTTCCTGTACCTATTCCTGTACCTTGCTTCTTGTAAAATTTCATGATTTTAGGTCAACGACATGTATCTTATGGGTTTTAATTTATTAGCGAGTGTCAAGATATGCGAAATGAATGGCAATTTATGCCAAGATACTAAGTCAAAGTCTTAGAAGCTCGTTTTTTTTACAGCTCCAAAGGACCGTTTATCTAAGTATTTGATATCAATTTCAACTTGATACCCCCACGCATTCCTGAGATAAGCGGTCAGATAGATGGATAACAAAGTGATCCCATAAGGGTTTCGATTTTTTCTTTTGAGGTACCGAACTCTAAAATGCAAAGCACTTCCATCAAAGTACTATAATACTACATACTCATGATACTACCTACATGATGGTGAAAACAATTTCGATAAAATTGCTTTTTTGATGATATAAAAGCGTATAATTATAATCGCATCACTTACCTTCCGCTTTTTTACTTAGAGAAAATGAAATCAATTGAACAAAAATGTCAATAAAATAAGAAAATAAACATTCGCAAATAAATTAAAATCCATATGATACATCCCGTTGACCTAGAATCATGATTTTTTGGCAAGAAACAAAGTCTCACAGCACAAATAGGTACCTCGAATGGTTTTTTAATTAAAATATTTACACCAAGTATGACCATTGTCCACTCCCTTTATTTTCAATGAAATTCTTCAGTAGGTAAAATATCTGTTTATTTTGCCTATACTATACGCTAAGCTTGAATTCATAGTCATGTTTTGGAACTAGAGACTCAATGCTGGCGTGACAAAGTTCAAATTCCAATGTAACCAAATTTTATTTAGGGCCTTGTACAAGTTGGACGTCACGACGTCTTCGTGGAAACCAGTGTTAACCAAGTAAAAAAATATAATAGTATATCGTGGATATTGCATTGCAGGATCGTGCAAATTCAATTAGCAACAGTGTTACCAAGTAAAAAATTATATTGGTTTGGTGGATTTTGCACTGCATTGTGCAAAGTCAAATGGCATGTGTCATGAAAACCTATCCTGCGTGGAGCGCGAGTAGAAAAAAGTCCTCGCCGAAAACATTTGTGAAAAACAGGCCAATTTCGGAACAAATAACTAGGGTACATTAATCGGCTTTACCGAAAAAATTATTGGCATCTAATTATATGTGTGCCAAAGAAAGTCGAAAGTTTATTAGGTTCCTCTTTTGTAACTGTTGAAACTATAGCTTTGAAAAGCAAGCCGACAGTCCCAAACATTGTGATCCGTCACAATCTTTACTCATCCCCACCATAAGAAGGGATCTAGTCACGAGAACACTATCCGTATGAAAACTGTCATGTCCCGTGCACACCGTTTCGTACTTGTGTCCGCAATAAACCCTATTTTAGCTTTCCGATTTATTTATTTTGTAAACTCCAATAATATTATTATACCAAGAACCTACCCATATGTTAAATTTTGAGTTTCAACTTGATTCGGGGGTTTTGGTCAAAAGTCGCTCGAAATGGGTCGTCTAAGGTTACCCTTACCCGAAGTTTGTCAACGAAAGTGGGAGTAAACGAATTTGGTTCTTTATTTAATAGTAATAAGATCTAAAATCTCCAGCACGAACCCTATGTTGTAAATTTTCTCCGCAAGAAAATTGACTGAAGTGGAGAACAATGGCGCTAGTTGTACTATACCAGACAAAAATCTGTCAAATAATTGTATGTCATCTTGAGTTTTCAAATATCAACATTGAATTATTATAATATTTTTATTTTATAGTTTAGCCGTGGTATTTATTTAGTTTATCAATTCTTAACGATTTTAATAATCGTTTCGGAAGTGGTTTTAGTGATTTTTTCATGTTTTGTATTTCACAGTTTCATTCCAACAATGTGATAAATTACGAAAATATTATTTACGCAAAAAAATTAAATCGCAGAGCAGCAGAAAATTCAAGCGCAGTCCTCTCGTCTCAACAGAGCGACGGCGACTGATTTGTGAAACAAAAATATGCTTGAAGTTCCCGCAACGTGCGACGGAAGATGACTTCTTCCACGAAATAAAAACGTCGTAAGTGCTTAAAGCTTGTAGTCGTAATAACACCAAAACTAAAAGGAATTTCAAAAAATGCCTGCACAATTTTTTTCGCCTTTTCTTGATACAGATAATCATTAAAAAATTATCCTATTAGTCATTAGCATATTAAGTACAAATTGAAAAACCTTAAAAATTAGGGGTAACTTCGTGATGTTATTTTATCGAGAAAATTTTAACGTATTGTGTTTCTGTCCCACAAAAAGTTTATAAATATCATGTAGTTACTCATATTATTTTTATTTTATATCTAAGTCTTATGAATTTCATGAAAAATTCAATTGAAGATAGGCAATTTTGGTTACTACCCGCTCTTAAGTCAAATCACAATAATTATTAAACTAGCATTTAGAGCCAATGGATTCGTGCGTGTGTACTGCGTGACGGTCGCATCAAAACTGATCGCGATCACCGCCATGACACTCACACCCCATTCGGTGTTACCCGCTCTAAATTAAAAAATCTACTAAAGAAATAAATCCTAAACCACAAAGTAAAAATAATCAATTACAACTTTTTTAAAGTGTTACAATAAATTGACTAAATCATCGCGCGCCGTCATAATTATATATGTATGTCTTCTATATTTAAATACATATCATTAATTAAAGTCGCTTTTTGTGTCTCTCTGTGTGACCGCTATCTTCTTCTTAACTACGCAACGGATTTTGATGCAGTTTTCATCATTATTTAAAGAATTTATTCCGGAAGGTATGTATGCATCAATATTATAATTACTTTTAAGTAATAAAGACATCTCGATATTTTGTCAAGTCGTAAATACCGTGCGAAGTCTTATTATAATCCCTACAAGAAAATAATAAGAAAACTCACGGAAACTTCAGATAAGTGTTTCCGTTTGGCATCCAAGAAGTGGCGAACAGCACCCTATTTGCGTAACACACTATCAATCACAATCTGAATCATTTTGAAGCCTATTACTAATCCATTGCTTCATATGTTCGAAACATTTGTCTGCTCAACAACGTAAATAACGCAATGAATGTTGTTGAACTGTCAAAATGATAGCCATTCCTACTGTCAGTGTGTTACGCAATTACCCCGCGGTTCTAAGATTATAAGATCCATCTAGGTACTGTTTCGCAAATCTAAAAGCGAGTCCCTTCATTATAACCGTGTAGTTTATTATTATGAAAGTGAATCATTCGTTCCAGTTCATACCTACCTCTACATGGTGTTATGTAGGTCGGGAGACTATTTCTATTCATTTTGTTTAGGCGTAATTAACTATCTCGTGTCCAAGTAATGAGTTGACAGCGGGTGGCATAGTTATTTATGAACGATTTAATTTATGGAGATGAAAATAGTCAGTCTGGAGAAGGTGTTATTAAGATGTACCTTACAAATCGTAGAAATGTTATCGATAACTTTAGTTATTCAGTTTTTTCATTGTATTGATTTTATAATACTGACACATAAAAAACACATACACTTAAACACACACAACTATTTACACTTAACACTAGTACTTGGAAATGTTACTATAACTTAGTACAAAATAAAATGAATAAGGGCCCGTTGTTTGATCAGTAGTCAAACATACTAATAGTTAAAATGAGATAATTAAAATAACAATTTGTTAAAAATGACAAAAGTATGTTGTTTGACAAATGGTTAAGCTAACTACAGTTATAAAAAATTACAAATTGCTATAAAAGTTAACCATGCACAGAGTAGTTAAACTTTGACAGCTAATGACTATTGTCAAGTGACTAATTGTTAAATTGACTAATGGTCTATGGCTAACTAACTATGCCATTAATTACAAAAACAAAAGCACACTTAGGCGTCTAAGTACTCGTCCGCATCGCTGTCAACCGGAAACGTGGAAACGTCCCAATCCCTCTCAAATATAATCACCACTTAATGTTTGTCGGATTGGGACTGTTACTATAATTTTCGTCATAGATCTCAGAAGCACACGGAACACTGAAACTCAAAATGTAATTAGACCATTAGTATTTTTATTTAATTCAATTACAATAGAATTTACAATTAAAATATAATAACCTAACCTAACTAAAACAATTAACCAACTAAAAAATGGCGTCGAAAAATTCCTCCGCATCGCTGTCGACTGGTAATGTACCTAAGAGACTGGCAGCATTGCCACGTTGGTTGTATGGTAATGCTTAGCCTCTGGCCAAGGTAAAAACCAGCCCTTAAAAAAATATTAGACCATTTAATGACAATAACAATATTATTTTAAAGATCTCATGAGGATTCAAGTTCGCTATGAAACACAGAATAGGTAAGCGCTTGGTCTTTACACCCATCAAGATGTACAGTCGCCGGCAGGTCAAGCTACACGAAACTGTCAAATTTCTCGAAACGATTTTTAATCTTAAAATGTTGATGGTTAAGTTCAAAATAGAATGAGTAAATCTGACAGTTTGTGGTAACTTGATGTGCTGACTGTTCCCAAATTTTCTTCTGATGGTTTTCTATTGGTTACTCTTCTGATTATCATCACCGTATTATATTATTAATTTATTAGTTTCTCCCGCGACTTCGTCCACGTGAAATTTCTTGTTTTAATATAAAATATATCCTGGGATCCTCGGCAATACTGTAGCTTTCATTAGTGAAAGAATCTTCGGAATCGGATCAGAAGTTCCGAAGATTACCCCTTACATACAAACTACACAATTAGACAATTTATGTACACACATAACCAAGCCAAGAAGACGGGAACGGGATTAGTATAGATTCGTAGCCCGAATTTGTCGTGGAATTTGTCAAAGATGTCAAGACTTTTCACCATACTGTGTTTATTCTAAATGTTCCGTTATGAAATTTGATGGATTGTCTCACTACGAAAAATAGTCCGTCAAAATGCTTAGCATGGCATTTATTAACAGCAGAGTTTGATGAAATTGGTGCTAAAGCACGAGCGCTTAGCGTTTTGTTAGAACTTGATCTTGTGCCTTGGACCACAGCGAAACAATAAAACACAGGAAGATAAGTATGGGAACATTTCCTATGATTTACCATCGAGTTAAAAAGTTGTGAGTAACAAAATGAACATTATTACAACATATTCTTATTTATATTGATTCGTGCAATAATAATATATTATTATGTCTCATAAGATAGGAGTTTGAAATTTTAGATTTTTACATTTCTTGCTTATTTATACGGTTTGATAAAGCTATGTAGCGGGCTGATTTAATTTTATGGTTTTCACACAAAGGCCAACGTTTACTGTTTAGCATACTATGGAGTAAATTGATACATTTCCATGAAAATAGAATTTATTATTGGGAATAAATTGGTGTTCATATTTTTTTTAAGAACGACGTTTATTGATGCCGATACCAAGTATTTACCTACCTACGAGGTTATAACTCTATAGCATTTTGGTTGCCTTGGGTCACTAGTTTTTATATGATTTTATATAGATTTGTAACTAGGAACTTATGCATACCTATTTGTGTAGTTAAGTATAGGTATTATGAGTGTTAAGGCTCCTTCAAACAGGCGCGACAGGCGACGCGAATCACACGCGACACAAATGCACCGCTCTTCGCGCGACAGGCGGTGCCTTTGTGTCATGTCGCTTGTTGCGCCTGTTTGAAGGAGCGTTTACTTTATCACCTTCTCCCGTTTAGGAGGTTTAGCTAGTCAGGCCCGAGGTGGCCCGCTAGAGGGCCAAAACAATAGATAATCAATTGTGTCTCATTAACGATGCTTGATGAGTGAAGGAACGAAGTGGATTTACAAAATATTTTGCGGAAAGAAAGCAAGAAAATATATAGATCAAGAAAATATTGATCTAGCATCTGACTGTTTGGGAGCATAGATGTTTGACCTTAGACAATATTCACCCCATGCCAAACCTCCGGAGCTGAATTAAAAGAGGTTCAAAGAGACACTTATCTGCCTAAGTAGGTATGTATGTACTGTCATTACATTTTGGGCAGTCACTTGTCAGCCATGCTGACTAGCTAAGGCTACTAATGTTACTAGAGCTACTCTCCTAGAACTCGTGCTACTCGAGTCTCTCATAAGTAATCTTTAACTTTTACAAAGTTTCAGGTAGAAGGCATTTGTCGTTTCTCCCTCTGCAAAAGATCAGCCAGACAGGTTACAGTTACAGTTACACATTAGGGTTACAATGGTAGGTTAGTTGGTAGGTTGGTTGGCCACTGCAGCGCCTCGGGCATGTTCGCGGAGGCGCGCACCGATTGCTTTCACGCGACGATGCGCAAGCGGTGCACATGTCTGGTGCGCAGAGTGCGGGGCAGCGCCAACACCGTCCTGCCTATGATCGCCAACAGACTGGATTGCCCTTATGCAATGCTGCAGCAGACATATTGTTACCTTGTGAGTGTTCGTTTTTGTCTGTTTCCTTTTAAGTATCTGTTTGTATATGAGTCTTGTTGCTTGAAATAAACTTTTTTTTTTATATAGTTGCTACTGCGTCTGCGTGACGCTTCAGCAAATATGAAGACAAGTTAACACAAGATTTTTTATTTTATAAACATTCCTTGATGCCCGGTTTCTGAGATATTCTTATCAGTTTCCACAGAGATAGTGCTTTGATATCTTGACAAATTACTTTTTTTAAATTTTTCGGAAACCTGACTAGCAGGGTAACTGTGTGACGCGGGGGCTTCTTTGTGGTCACCAGTTGGCGCCACTAGCGAGTAAGGTCCTGTCAGTGCTTTTATTTGATGTTTTGGATATGTTGAAGTACCAATAAATTCATGCAGTAATGGCACAACCATTAAAGCAATTATGAATCATTAGTTAAAATCCGTTTTAAAAATCCCGCAAACAGTGAACGTTCAGTACATTTGACATCTAGAGACCTTACTCTACACTAGCGCCTCTAGCGGCGAACTCAAGCGCGATAGTCCTCAATGTAAAGCAACAACATTTGGACAATTCGACAACATTCTTTACGTTATTTACGTTGTAGAGCCGACGAATTTTTCAAACATTTGAAGCAATGGACTAGGAATTTCTTTCAAAATCCTTCAGATTGTGAAAGAAAGTGTGTTACGCAATTGGGGTGCAGGATAGGAACCATTGTCAAGGCCAGATGAAAGTTCATTTATAGGGTAGGTACCTCTGACCTCTACCTATAACTAACCCTGCCGGGGTCGCAGATTGTTCGAAAGAGTTACCGTGGCCCTGGCGCACAGGCAACTGAAGGAACACTGATGGGTTTTCGTCAGTAAGAGTCTGACACGCCCTCCCGCTCCGCCCAGAGCGGGAGAACTCATTTGATGATTTCCAAAACAAAAAAAAAAATGTAACCAGCTATTCTATTGCCCAAGAACTAGGTACCTACACTTGTGACTTCGCAACACTACTATCACCATCTGGGTGTCATTACTCCGGAATGAAGATTGCACCACTGCATTTATCCGACTGTGCGGGAGTTAGTAATGCGTTTGGAATGGTCGTGCGAAACTGTCATGATATAGGCACGTAATAGTAGTGCTAACGATCCTGAGGGCCTAGACAAAGTAGCATTCGATTAGCGATGACGCTAGTCAAAAAGCCAAAAAATGTATGGGGATGACATAAGCTACCAAAATTTCACGTGATCATAGATCAACGAATAGAAATTAGCTAGACAATTTTAACATCATTCGATTCTATGAAACGAATCGACAGCGTCGAACGATTACTTCCATAGAGATGCATAGCCAAGTGACACTTTTTGACAAGCGTTATCGCTAGTTTTCGATTCGTATGATGATAACATTAGCGAAAGCGATAGCGATTGTAGAACTGAATCGCTCCGAAGCGAATGCCATTTGTCTAGGCCCTCTGGATTTATTGTGCCAGGTATTTTTTGCTACACTTTTTTACGCTGCATTTAATAATGCATTAAAACTTATGAGAGTTCTCGAATCGGCACAAGTTATAGGAGTGTAGCGCATGCTGTAATGAAAATATTTAGCCAGTCTACAAGTTTATTAAATGGTACCTATATAGTGGGGATGACTACCCAGCGTTTGACTGCGGACATAAATTAATTTATATCTCTCCACTCATAGAAGCAATTTATGCACCATCAGATGCAGTATAATGGTGACAGGTTGCATTAATCACCTAAAAGTGATGCACCGTGTAGGCATGGTACATCACTTCAAGAAAATAGTAGTCTGTGGCAAAGTTGGTACTGTTGGAAACGCCTAACTACTCTGCAGAAACGCCTGACTACTGTGAGTAGTCAAGCGTTTCCGAAAGTACCAAATTTTTTTTTTGTTTTTTCTTTTTCCTTTTTTCAGGAAAAGATGATGATGAAATCACGAAACACTCAGAATATTTAACAAGTAATAAGGTAATACCAACCGTTATAAAATCAAATAAAAAAGTCTGTAGGTAGATAACCACATTTGGCTTCAAAGGTACTCGAGTGATAATACATGAACTTTACACTAACTTTGTAATTAAATTTCCCAATAAATAAATGTTATGTTTGGACATATTATTATCCATACTTATCTCGGGTGTCATTTTTGTGGGTTCCAGCTAAGTAAATAGTGGGCACTTAGATGTAGTGTATGTATGTATAAGTTTTGTGAGCTTGCGCAATGGTTAATAATATGCTAATCAGTTGGAGGGATTGAGAAACTTTTTATGTTGTACAGGTTGAATCAAAAGTGATATTTTTAGGTCTTCTGAGTTAAGTGTTGCTTGATTATTAATTTTTCTGTTCATTTTCGTAAAAACTGTTTAAGCATAGGTCCTGAAGTAGAGCTAGCTAGTCTTGTGAAACCTTATTGATAGAGTTACAGATTAGGTATAGAGTTATGAAAACATGAGAGTTTGACGAATTTAATATGCCTAAACAATTTTTCAGTACAGGCAAATTAATAAAAATAAATATAAATGTCGTCCAGAACCGAATTTCAGTCTTGGCGACCAATCACAGTGGAGACTAGCCTTCGGCGCGGGAGGTTTTTTAGTGCACAAGCGTGTGCGCAGACACCGATGCACTCTCTCTTCTCTCACTCTCATAAACCGATGGGCTGGCAAAATAAAAATAAATATTAAGTATACAAAAGAATTTTAAGGAAACTCACACTTGGTTAAAACGATGCCGATGGTAAGAATCCCAACTTAAACTCACATTAATTGTAACAGATCCCAAACTTTCCACTTTCGTCGCCACCTGTACCAACCAGCCTTTCAAGCGGTCTCGAAAATGGAGGAAGAGGTTTCAATACTTTCAATGCAGTAACAGATACAGGTGCAACTATTGACATAACACTTATAAAGATTAGACAGTCACCATACCTTATGCCCTTTGTGGGATCTCGATACACTGGCTTGTGCAAGAGAGTTCACTTGCAGGAGAATTCGGTTTATTTTCATCGTAATCATGGCAACATTTAATTTTCATGTCATATGACATGGGATTCGAAATGTTGTAATTTTTTTAGAAGTTTTAGAGTCAGACACTTAAACCTATTGTAATAGGCAATAGGTCTCGAATATTTTCGAAATCATTAACTTCCTGAAAAAAGGCCTGGTTGACTTGATAAAATTATATTTCGAAGAGATATTAGATATTTTAGAAAGAAAAATAAAAAAATTTGGTTTTCGCACAGAAAATACAAACAGTGCAAATAAAAATGGAGCATTTAAAACTAACAAAATTAACATTAAAAACAATTATAAATAAGTAAAAAAATAAAAGACCTGTGCGAGGGCAGAGCCTCCAATCTCAGCATAACGCTGCGATATTTAAAAAAGTACACCAGCGCTGGTATTCTGATAGGGCCCTCTGCACTGTGATGCCACGGACACACCTACGGACATCTATATTTTTTTTTAAATCCCCTAGCGGGACCAACAGGGGATTTAAAAAAAAAAGAAGTTAAATTTCATGGTCTTCTTTTTATTTTAGATGTTATTTAAAAGTAATAAATGTATATGACGATCGGAACAGTAAAATTACAGGTTTTTTTTCACATTTAGTGGGTCCGATTCCCGGTTCAGACAGGCGATTATTTAAAATTCTTTGAATAAGTTCGTTTTGTTTTTAAAATAAAAATGAAGCTAGATAGCATCGATAGAAGCAAGATAGAAAAAAATACTTAATAAAGTAAGTATTTTTTTCTATCTACAGTAAATACTGTAGATAGAAAATATAAACGTGGTATACCTGATATACCTCACCAAAAATATAAACGTGGTTCGTGGTTGAAGTAAAAATTCAAAGATGATGATCACTGCCAGAGATTGCTGGACGTATCTACTAAGGTAAAAGATACAATTTTCTCATGAAGGAGGTCGTTAAGATAAGTCGATTAAAGATTATTTTGAGAAGAGCCATAGGTAGGTACGGTTCGGTCCAGAGTTTTACCTACATTAAAGGAAACGGACATAGATTTGGAATTACGGAATTATTCCTTTATTCGATGCTATTACAGTATTTACAATTAAAATATGATAACCTAACCTAACTGAAACTATTAACAAACTAAAATATGGCGTCGAAAAATTCCTCCGCATCGCTGTCGACTGGTAATGTACCCAAGAGACTGGTAGCATTGCCACGTTGTAGGCCAAGGTAAAAGCCAGCCCTCGGGTCACGGGAAGCGTCAAACAATTCGATGCTACTTATTTTACATCATGACGCTGGCTATCAAGTGTTCGAGCAGATTCTTGAGTCTTTTTCTAATCATCTTAATATGAAATAGCATCTTAATATATATCTCATTATCAACTAATACAACATAATATCAATAAAATAAAACAGTTTTAAAACATAAACTAATCAACTTATAAAATACTAGTTTTTTCCCGGGGCTTAGCCCGCGTGTATGTCGGACAATATCCCACGAAAACGTATGTATACCAGGATTAAAAGTACCCTTTGAGTTAATCCTAAACTGCCCTCAAAGAAATGATACTAGCTAAAGAAAGCGGGTTAGTTGGACTTACTATGAATACCGACAAAACCAAACTTATAATCAAATATCAAAGACAAGAAATCATGGTAAATAACAAGAAAGAGGCGGGAGCTCTGTTCCTCGTCATTGTTCACTCCAGTCGGCCAATAAAGGCAAGCTAGCTGTGAGGAACAAGACTTCTCCCGGGAGATGGGTCCGTGGGGTCGCTACTGCCCAACAGCTTGCCACATGCTGCCCTGCGGGTTTATTTATCTCTCTTGGTCTGACTCCTCACCCTAGACCTGTTTTGGCAAAGTAAACTCTGCCGGTATAGACCTAGAGTTCAGGAGCGCGCAAGCCCCACCACGACGTCAACGTAGAGATATGTGGGGTTATTATTATGATATTGTGTTCCAGGTTATAAACGATCTGTATGCCAAATTTTATCCAAATCCGTACAGCCGTTTTTGCGCCTATCTGAAACATGATACATCCAGACAAAAATTCTAAAACCTATATTTTCGGCAACAGACTCGTCCCCATACCTCGCAACAGTTTTTTTTTTTTTGAAAAATATTTAATTCATGTACAGTTTTGACTACTTTACTATTTTATTATACATTGTATAGATTTGGTAAGGTTGCATGGAAAATCCATGCAGGCTAAAACCTCTACAGCAGGCTTAGCATGACGCTCACTATTTCTTGGAAGTCAAGACATAGCTATTTCTATACATAATGACATTTCGTTTCTCTATTTTTGACATCACACCGTAAAAATCCTTCTACAATATGTCATTTTGTCCGAGATACCGATCGTTGTCTAGGTCCTTTTTTATGTAAACTATTTCAGATGAAAGTTTTCTATCCCAAACTGTCAAAATCACACTGACAACTGACAATTATGTAATGTAGTGAAGACAAATTGATTTTGTAATCGCCATGCTAAAGACAGTAGAAAACTTTTACTCGACGGCCACAAAGTATAGAAATAGAATGGAAATTTAACACTTTTGTATGGAAAATGTGAAAAATTATTACCTACATGTTGAGTTTTAAGGGTTTAAAGGTATTAAAGGGGGTCAAAATTTTCATTATTTTTGCGATAGCACACACCATTTTCGAGATATTATAAGCAAAATAAAAGAAAAACGTGAATAAACTACTGAATTTCGTAAAAAGTGCAGTTGAGTCTTTCTACTTTGCTGCCGTCGTACTGTCTTCACGGAATGTCATTTTTGTCTATTCTTCCGTCGACAAAACGGTATTCGTGCTAAGCCTGCAGTACCTACTTACTCGAAAATGCGTCATCGTACCCATTACAATGAACCTGGAAATCATAATATGAAAGTCAAGGCTAGGCCTCTCTTCAGGCATCGGCAAACAAAACACAACCACGTCATCCGAGCTAGGTAAGATTGTCTTCAAAAGATCAGTTCTAAAATATGCCAATTATATGTGCATACGTTGACACAGACAGAACCTCTATATTATTTGTAGTTTATTTACAGAACAAAGGTTATCAAGTATAGTTACTTTAAAGGTTTCTCACCAGTTCCGGAATGTAGCGTGTCGATTTGTGAGGTAGAGAAAAGTACACAGGTAGGTAGGCACATAATATAGGTAATTAGAACCACCTTTTTTAAGCTATTGCTATAGCTTTTATCGCGGGGTTTGAGTGCGTCGACCGAATCAAGAAATTCCGTAACGAAAATAAAACCTAACACCCCCCACTCCGCCTACCATGGCGCTTGGCCGAGCGTTCGCTTAACGTGTATGTAGGTATATGGTACGACTGTACTTGAATTAATATCAAATAAAAAAAATACTGCATAAATAAAAAATAAATAAATAATTATAATTGCATAAGTTGATAAAAAATGCTATGCAATAGCTTTACCGCGGCAGTCCCCGAGTGCCACACGTGTTTTTTTGAACGAAACTAAAAACATAAGAAATAAAAAAATGCTTCGAAATTAAATGAAATCATTTATTATGCACGTAGGATATTATCACTTTTACACGTCATAATTTTTTACAAGTATGCTGGAGGCGGCATTTCCTCATTATCTCCATTAGAAGACACAGAGTTCCCCTGTGCTGCGTCTGAGAGTGTCTCTGGGGGGTGACTTCAGTAGCCTAGTAGGTCATCGTCATCCACCTATCCTTTTCTAAACAATGTTGGTGTCGGCTTCCAGTCTCACCGGATGCAGCTGAATACCAGTATTTACATGCAGCGACTGCCTATCTGACCTTCACAACCCAGTTACTGGGTAACACAGTACCCCTTGGTAAGACTGGTTGTCAGACTTTCGGGCTTCTAACGACCCGTAACGTCTGCCAAAGATCCACGAATGACAGCCGGGACTAACGGCTTTTAACGTGCTTTCCAAAGCACGGCGGGGTCTTGGTATGTAAAGTTGATCACCCATCCCCGGACCAACCGCGGCAAGCGTAGCTTTACCTGATCGATCGACACGTGCGGCTGTTGTTACTTAGCCACGAGCCCCGAGTACCCTAGTAGGTATGCGACCACTAAAAGACGGGGTTTATTTTATTACCTAGTTACTTTATTGCGATGTAACAAACTTCGCGATACGTTGTAGCGACCCTAGTGATGCGATGTGCTGAATTGCATTTTTGACATTTTACTGGAGCGCTAGCGTGCGGCTCGGGGGTCGCTTACATGCCACCGCCCTGCCAAGTCATATGGGCATTTTTCAAAAAGTTTGTCGGTTAGTAAATTACCCTGTCCGGTGGAATCGTAACATTATGACGAAACAGGAATTGTATTATTTTTTACTTCCTGGGGCCATTTTATGAAAACAAATCTTTAAATATGTTACTGTTGTAAAATAAACATGAAAATCTGAGTAAATTTCAAAATACAGCCTTCTAAAGCAGCACTGACCATACAAATTTCTTGTGTCCAACCTCTTCTTTCAAACTTTAAAATCGAATTACTTGTCTTCATTTTTATAGATACACCCAAATGTTATGTTTTTTGAAAGATTTTGAGTTTATGACATTAAATTTAATTTCTATGTCTAATCAAAAACATAGAAAATAATATATCTTTTAATTTTATTGTGTCCACAAAAATGGCATGTAGTGGAAACTCCTACATAGTCACGGTAGTTTTATTGTGATGCAACTTACTAAATTACAACATATATATCTTACTGTATTAATTAACCGAGTTATGTTGGAACAAGATTAAACAGATGCCTTCTCTACGCAGATGATCAAGTTCTCGCCAGCAAAAGACTTGCAAGACATGGTGACTGTGATGGATGAAGCATCTAAAATGAAAGGCATGAATGTAAATGTGAATAAGACGAAGGTCATGGTGTTGGAACGAGAAGAAGATGTATCGGTATGTGATGTGAAATTAAATGATAAGAGTGTGGAGCAAGTAAGTGAGTTCGTTTATTTGGGGAGTCCGTTTACAAGGGATGGAAAGATTGATTGAGATGTGGAAAGAAGAGTAAATGCGGGAAATAGAGTAAATAGTGCTTCACATGCAATTCTGACCAACCAGTTGATGTCCAAAAAAACACGACTGGTTGTTCACAATGGTGTGCTGGTGCCTACGCTTATGTATGGAAGTGAGTGTTGGGTGTGGCAAAAGAAGCATCAAATTAGAATAAATGCTGTGTAAATGCGTTCCTTGCGAAGCATATGTGGGGACTATGAATGACAGGCTGAAGAATGATGTGATAATGCAACGGTGCGGTTTAAAAGAAGATGTAGTAACAAAAATTGAAAAGGGTATGCTTAGATGGTTTGGTCATGTTGAGACGACGAATGAAAGGCGACTAATTAAAAGTATTTACAAGGCAGATGTGAGTGGAAACGCCGGGAGGGGAAGCCCTAGGAAGACATATTACCTTATTGGTAATGTCAATGCGTAGTTAGGTCAGGTGCGTAGTACTCGCAACCGGCGTGCGTGTATAACCAGATGTATGAACGTAAACGAGGCAAAAGGAGTATGTTAGGATCGTAGCAGGTGGCGTTCTGTAGTTTCTGCCTACCCCCATGGGAAGAAGGCGTCAGTTTATGTATGTATGTAAGATAAGATAAAACAATTAGTATATTCAGTTCAGGTTTTCTTTGCACCTCCATTCATTCAGGACATTTAAGTAACAACACGCACAAGAACGTAAAATTAGAACATGCTGACTCATCTTGGTACTCTCCAATCAAAGCTAGTCCAACATGAATTTGTTCCTAAATCCAGAGTTTCAAATACCTGACGTATCGAGGCTATTACCTTTTACGGCTTTGTTTACAAGTTCCTGAGTCTTAGCGCCGCACATTCCTGTATTTCCTACCATTCTACCAATGTAAGCGTTGTGTCAGTCATTGCGCGCACGCAGCTCCAAACGCTTAGGTACAGTCAGCCTCAAAAAAAAGTATATTTATGGAGCCGCCTTCTCCATAGGTACGCTGCGGAATGGGCAACTTAATCTTTCTGATTGACCGAAACCTTGACAGCTCAGAAGTTCCTGTAATTGGTTTTAGTTTGATTTTATACAATAGGTACATCGACAACAATTCATTTGATTGTCTACAATCTTTGTGTTATCATATTGGATCAATGTGTAGCCAAAAACCTCGGAGGGGCTCGGGGCTACAGAGGGGCTCGTGGCTGAATGATAACAGCCACACGGATCGATCGAAGGTTTCTGGATGGGTGACTATCCATTACCTATCGAGATTCCTCCTTACCTCGGAAAGCACGCTAACCCGTTGGTCCCGGTTGTCATTCGTAGATCTTTGGCAGTCGTTACGGGAAGTCAGAACCCCAAAAATCTGACAACCAGTCTTACCACGGGGTATCGGGTTACCCAGTTACTGGGTTGTAGAGTTCAGATAGGCAGTCGCTCCATGTAAAACACTGGTGTCCAGCTGCATCCGGTTAGACTGGAAGCCGACCCTAACATGTTGGGAAATGGCTAGGCAGATTGATTGATTTTGTGTAGCCAAATAACATGTAACACTTAATTGTAGCCACACACTGGTTGGATACACGTATGGATCACAAATCGCAAACCATAAAAAAGTAACTACTTTTATATCTGTAATTTTTATGGTGTACATAATAAAGAGTATTCTATTCTATTCTATTCTAAATACTTGACGATGCACAAATCTTTTTGAAGCTGACTGTACACCCAGTTTGAATGTAAACAATAGCAACAAATAAATACTGTAGTTTATGGTATACTAAACTACAGAAGGAATCCTGCCGAATTTGGAACAATTTGTTACAATTTCATAAACATTACAAGGAGGTGGAATAACACTTTAGGGGTGAAGGGACTCATAAAGTAATCAAGTACTTATGAACGATTTTGGTTAGATATCCTACCGATATTATCAATCTGAGGGTCTAAGCACGAAATCCGTAGTTTCAGCCGACCTTACGGGCGTTTCCTACTCCGTATCTCCCACGGACATGAGTTGAGGCCCGAAACTTTGACAGCTATTGATTATTGTCAAGTGACTAATTGTTAAATTGACTAATGGTCATGTTTAACTCAATTCCGGATTAACCATGTAGCAAGAGTAGCAATTGCTACGGGCCCCGCGCAAAAAGGGACCCGCGTATCCAAACGCACCCACCTTTGCCTGATCGTAATTTTTTGAGTGAATCTTAACATACTGTATTATTAAACACCAACAAAATTGTAACCTATAGATGGCAAATAAACGTATTGAGTATTGTTTTTTTTACCACTTTTTACTTAAGAACCTATAGCAAATGGAGGGGTAACAAATTCTATCAAGGGGTCCTTGCCCCTCGATAGAATTTGCTACGGGCCATGCGCTTGCTTAATACGGCACTGGTTTATCTATGTATCAAACAACAGGCCCTTACAGAATAGGCGGGTGTGGTTTCTCTCGAATTTTAAACCCTCTTCCCGATTCCACAGCCATACAGAGTATGAAAATTAAATCAAATTACCATACTCACGAAATCACTGTCTAATCTAAAGTTGTTCATATTCACACGAGAGCTTTCTTTCACATCTTTTTTTTTTTTGGTTGGAAATGATCAAATGACCTCTCCCGGTCTGGGCGGAGCGGAAGGGCGTGTCAGACTGTTACTGACTAAAACCCACCCGTGTTCCTTCAGTTGCCTGTGCGCCAGGGCCACGGTAACTCTTTCGAACAATCCGCGACCCCAGCAGGTATCGGCCCTATCGGACCCCGTCAATGGTGCTGAAATCTCTTTGATGCGCGCGTGAAACACGACGCGCTGTCGACCCGGGCTAATTTATTTAGCTAAAACACTCTAAGCTCTATTATTTAACGGATGATTCAGTTCATAAACAACGAAAATAGTTTAATTTTATATTATTAGAAATGTCATTAATTAGAAAGAAAAGCCAAGAGTAGGTAGCTGTTCCATATGCCTGTAGCGACCGCTTAGCCAATGTTGGCTAGATATAAAAAACACGGTTTTCAAAATTACCTCATATTATTCTGAAACCGCAAAATAAATTCTACTGAATAGTCTTCGAGCATTCGTTCAAGTTTACAAGACAATGCTGTTGACCACGGAAGACATAAAGTACAAGTCCGACGCAGGCGCCACGAAAGTCCGTGTTGTGTCAGTCACCGGCGCAGGCGCAGCTTACGTCCACAGCGGTATGTAAACAGACAGACGTACGGTTTCACCGCTAACGCTAATCTACTGTATTTGTATTGTTTCGTTTTTTTTTACTCCGACGTACGCATGTTGCTGGGAGTCATGGAATTTGGAGGATTTGGAAATTTCTTAATTCTGATTTAAAAAAATTGTTGTTTTAAAATTATAGGTCTTATCTTTTACTTAATAACCTACACTGTGAGAGGTGTCTGCTATTAAATTAATACATGCAAAAATAAAAAAGGAAAAGGATTAAGCACAAAATCTTTTTTGGTCTTCTTTATATTAAATTCAAACTTTAATTCAAGCATTCATTTCAATCAAACCATTTTCCCGTAGGGACTTGTGAGTTGTCAAGGAGTGAGTTAGTCAAAAAGGTGAAGCTAGTTGATTGAATTAATTGCAATCTTCTGTTCTCCTGGATATTAATGCATGATTTTCTTGAAATTATTAATGTATTTATAACTTCGCTCACTATTTAAAAAGGCTACAATTTAAATGCTCACCAAAATAATGTTTAAACTCAAGTACCAAGTAAAATATGTTAACTTCAAATAAAATAAACCCACTCTATACCGAGGTGCCTAAAGAACAACGTTTTAAGTTCCAAAATAATTATACACTCATCAGAATAATTGTACGTGTTGTATTTATATTCTATTTGCCTACCAAAATGGATAAATGCTCACCAGATTGTGTTTAATAAAGTATTGTAGAAATTAATCTATTTTCCTTTTTTATTTATAAAGCGTAGCCGACGGAGCCCCGCATGGCGGGGCTCCTACTTCTGGGTGGTTTAAAAAAAATAACCACCCTGACCTGATAACTATCCTAACCTGTCCGAGTCGGGGTGCCCCAAATCTCGAGCTCGCTTCGCTCGCTCTTGCATCCTATCCCACTCTTCCATTTTGAAGCAAACTTATTTTTGGTGAGCATTTATCCATTTTGATAGGCAAAGATTTTGGTAAGTACAATTATTCTGTTGAGTGTATAATTATTTTGGAACTTAAAACGTTGTTCTTTAAGCACCTCGGTATAGAGTGGGTTTATTTTATTTGAAGTTAACATATTTTACTTGGTATTTAGTCTTAGAGTCTAAAAATTATTTTGGTGAGCATTTAAATTGTAGCCTTTAAAAAAGAGAAAATTGTATTTATAGATTAAGTATGAATGATAACAACTTATATCTAATTAATTAACCTAACCTAACTAAAACTATTAACAAACTAAAAAATGGCGTCAAAAATTCCTCCGCATCGCTGTCGACTGGTAATGTACCCAAGAGACTGGCGGCATTGCCACGTTGTATGGCAATGCTTAGCCTCTGGCCTAGGAAAAAGCCAGCCCTTGGGTCACGGGAAGTGTCAAACAGGCGTTTGGAGATTTCTTTAAATAAAATATGGGTACTCGGACCCCACGGCCCGAGGGTTTCAACCCCAAACGGCTCGAAAATATAATTACCGACAAGGTTGTTATACTTACGCCGCTTGAGGTTTTCTGCAGCCGCAGCAGCGGCGCCAGCACAGCACGCCGAGACAGGAAGATGGGATGGCGCAAGAGTATCGACACATGTTGCGTCCCACACTAAAGGCCTACCCACCTTCCATGGAAATAAAGACATGCCGTCCGGTCTCTTGCCATCGTCGCGTGCCAAGCCATTAGGTTCTAATACAGCTGGAACGCCGACGGTGACAAGAGCTCGTCGGATAATGTCATTAATGTTCGCGTGCCGCGGTATGCGACCCGCACTACGGCTGCAAGACAGACCATGGTGTCCGAGGCTGTTGACTACTTCTCCACAGTGACAGCGATGAGGAGAACAAAAAGGAGCTCCTAGACGCAGGGAAGCAGCGAGGCGGAAGGTAGTGTCGTCGAATAAAGTTCCTATGTTCGACGACGGTAGTGCATGAAGCCAAAGACCCAACTCCCACTTACCCACAGCCAGTAGGCGCGCACGCTCCACAGTAGTAGCAGACGTGTCAATTAAATTATTCTGTACTACTCTGCAGAGTGGCTCATCCCACCGTCTCTGGGAAGATGGATTGTCGGGTGGATCTGAATTCGGGCAAGCGAGACGCCAGGCATCTATAGCCTCGGTGAAACACGGCACATCAAAATCAATCAGTGTGGATGCTAGGATTTTCCTGATTAATTTCTCAGTGCCGTAAACCGAGGATATGTAAGCCGGTAAACTAATACTAGCAATTTTGCGGACGCCGAGGCCTCCCATACGAATGGGAAGAGTAGCTTGTGTCCAAGCACGGTCGTCCATGGCCACATTTAAAATCGAAGTTAATGTATGTCGGATAATTTGGTCCATTTTGTCTAAAAGGTGAGTGTGCTTCCATAAATGGGAAGCGCGAAGGAAATATGTTAATTTAGGGCCGAAACAGCAGTAACGGATTAAGGTTATGGCCGAATGCATGTTAATTTGGAACAATTTTTCCGAAACGTCATTGAAATTTTTTATTTTTTCCTCAATAAAAAAGGAAAAGGAATTATCAAAGATTGGACACCCAAGGAGACGAAGAGAGCTTTTTTCAATAATTTTTATTTCTATCGCGTTAAATTTGGGAAGTGTCAGATGTCTGTCAGTACTGTCCGCTAAATATAGTTCACATTTCGAAAAGTTGAGATCAAGGCCAATAGAATGAAGTTCATTTTTTAAGATTTGAAGGTCATTTAAAACAGTTTCTACATCGCATTACATTTAAAAAAGATACGTATTTTTTTCCAATGAAACTGAGCAAGTAGACAGTTAGATACTCAAAAGTCAAATTTCATAACAACACCACAACATGCTTAATACGCACATAATTTGTCATACAAACATAAAGCACGGAAGTACTTAAAAACAAAGCATGTTTTTAAAACATATGATTTTAACTAAAACCGGTTAATCTTAGTCAGGAACAATTAAATAATAAACAAATAGAAATAACTTTCATTTCTCACGTAATAATTAGTTGTTGTGACGATCTTGAACGGTCAACGTTAACAGTGTTATGGCAATATTGAAAAGCTCGTGGAAATCGACGTCTAAACATTGGTGAAATATCTTGGTATGATTAAAATAAGATGCTGTAGAGAATGGTTTCGAATACAGCAAGGAATTTTTTCTTGTGTTAGAGAGAGATGTAGGATTGAAAAAGCTTGGAAAAGCTTTGTTAAGGTTGAACTAATCGGGGGCCGAACTCACTAGTGAGCGTGGCCAAAAAGCACGCTGTCTCACCTGGCACCGTGTCCTTTTTCCTGGCATTGAGTGAAATTAATGATAATTCAAATTAAAACGAACGCGTAAAAAATTACGAAAAGTCCTTTCGAATATCGAGTTTTATACTCGTAAAAAACCACGGTATAAATCAATACAAGTAAAGTTTATTCAACTCTTCGATAATTGAGCTTTGTCAATGCCTACTTTGTATTGGAGATTTTACACATTTTTAATTTATTTTTTACGCCCAAAGTTGCGTTAATGGGGATATTAATTGTACTATAATTTTAATATTTCTACACCGGCTACGGTAGTAAATGTGAAACTTTTTATTAATATTAACAAAACAAAATTAAACAAAAATTAAATATTAACCTTAATGTACCATTTACTGAGAAATAAATTATCTTATCTTATCTTATCTTAAGATTAGCAAGAAAAACGATTTTTTATAGGCTCATAACTTTTAGTGGATTTTTATTGTACTATTCTATTTCCGCACAGACAAAATTAATAATGAGACAAAACAATATCATGTTTAATTTTGGATGTACACAGCCGTGTGTACAATGTCAAACAGTGGTGTAATAACCTCCCGAAATTTGTATGGAAAAAATATCAACGAGTGCAACCTTAAGAGGCCAATTTGGTTGTGTTCTTAAAAATAGATACCTACATGGTTTCTTGTTCTTTCAGAAGCCAATGCAGAGGTGGCCATATAAAAAAAGTCGGCCATAAAGCCAAAAAAAAAAAAAAAGTCGGCCATAGTATAAATAAAGTCGCTTTTCGTTCCTGTCTGCTGTGTAACCGGGTTATTCTTCTAAACTACGCAACGAATTTTGATGCGGTTTTCAACATCATTTAGAGCATATATTCCGGAAGATTTATGTGTATAATACATTAATAATAAACTTACACAGAATAAAGAAATCCCGATGTTTTGTCAATTAGTCGTAAAAACCGTACGACACTAGCATTAAAAAGAGCTAATCTCGGCTATAGACAATAAAAATCTTACTTATATGAGATTAATACGCAGCTTTTTATGTCGCGTCGCGTCATAATCTAATCAAGCCTTCTTTCTCTGCGAAGCGTCAAAATATAAACCAGTAGCATCAACCTGAGGTGTCGTGAAATGATTATCAAATACTTAAAAGATGTCCGCCCACAGGCTCTGAAATAAATTAAACACTTTACTGTGACACCAGACATTAATTGGCTACTATACCACTTAATTCTAAACTTTTCTTCAATAAAATGCAACCATATAGGTCCATATCGATAACAGCTTTACGAAACTGAGATAAACTAAATCCCATTGCGAAAGAACCATAAAAACGTTATCACTTAAAACTCTTGATAAACTAGGCTTCATTAATACTAATCCAAAGTGGCCCATATTATCTATGCTGGTTATAAATTAAGTGCCTGAGGTTAGCCAACATCCCGACTTGGACTTAAAAAGAGTTGCCGTGGCCACACACGATGGAGGAATATAAAAGTTTATTGACGCTTCGTGTGTTTTCTATGGCCGTTACTCCTTTGTCCTGAAGATAAAAATTAAACTTTAATGGCTTTAATGTATTCATTTCAATCATGCTGCGAGGATTTTTATTTAGATAACATTAAAGAATTGAACAGGCTATTAAGATAAGATGGAGACAAATTGAGAGAATCTCAAGTCCTTAAAAATGAATGTTCTGACAAGTTAAACATGGTCAAGGGTGTATATATATATTGTATTGTGTATGTATATATATATATTCAGAGATGAAATGAATGGTAAAACATCGAAATACAGAAAGCAGTCGCATGTTTTGTTTTATTTACCAACTGGACTCATGAAAGACGAGTTGTAAACTTTAAAGTAATTATTTTAATAATTTAGTACTTAAATCCTAACGGGCTTTCAACAATTTTTAGGTATTCAGAACTTATAATCAAAATAGTGGTAATGGCATTAAAATGAGTGGACAATATTTAGTAGTAAATTAGCCGATTTTGTAGGCCCGATGCTGGAAATTGTAGTAAAACCCTTAAAAAGTTACAGGATTTTTAAGGTGAAGGTGAAGGCCACCTTAGAACTCGAAAACTGTGTGGATGCGTTCATTGAGGCGCCGACCAGCCCGCCGGTTGAACGCGTCCCAGAGAGTCATGGCCATGCGGCTTGCCGGATTATCGCCATGGGATCTGGAGGCAAAAGACCTCGCGCACATTTGGGAGTGGCGCGAGGAGGCGAAACGCCGGGGCGTAACTCCGCTGCCGCGAGAAATCGCGGCACAGCGGATAGAATTCCGGCGGGATCTCTTGGAGGCATGGAGATTGTGACTGACGCAACGCAGTGCTGGGCACGCCACAATTACGGCGGTAAGTCCCCTTCTTGGAGGAGTGCTTTGAGAGGCGCCACAGCGTCTTCACCTTCCGCCTGGCGCAGGTCCTTACCGGACATGGCTGTTTCGAGAGGTTCCTGTTTCGGATAAGAGGGGGGGGGGGGGAAACGCCCAGGTGTTACCATTGTGTGGATCCACTAGAGGACATGATGGAACATACGGTGGAGGTCTGCCCGGCTTGGGCGGAGCTCCGCCGTGTCTTCGTGGCGGCGATCGGCGATGGCGATCTCTCGCGTCCGGCCCTGGTCCATGCCATGGTACGGAGCGAGAAGGCATGGGAAGCCGTCACCTCCTTCTGCGAAGCAGTAATGCTCGCGAAGGAGAAGGCAGAGCGCGTGAGGGTGAGGCAATCGTTGCGCTTTCATACGCCTAGTCGCCGCAGGAGGAGTCACCCTGGGCGTCGGGAGTCGATAGCCGACTCCCGGTTACAGTAGGCGCGGGCTTGCGTCCAGTAAGAACCACGCCCGGGTCGACGGCACGTCGTGTTACACGCGCGCCTCAAAGAAATGTCAGCACTACTTATCGAGGTCCGATAGGGCCGATGCCTGCCAGGGTCGCAGATTGCTCGAAAGGGTTAACGTGGCCCTGACGCACAGGCAAATAAAGGAACGCGGGTGGGTTTTAGTCAGTAAAAGTCTGACACGCCCTCCCGCTCCGACCAGAGCGGGAGAAGTTATTTGGTGATATCCCACACGAAAAAAAAAGCTTAGCATAATTATGTCCAGGTTAGTAGTTTTAAAGAACAATTAGACATATTTTCCGACGATATAATCCCTAAATACATTAAACTTCTTGATAGAAGTTTAATGTATTTAGGGATTATATCGAACCGTGATTACCCTGTATCGAATTGGCTCCTCAATCCATACGTACACTAGTTTTCCACATCATGGTCCCATGGGCATCATAGGTGGCGACTTAGAGTCAACAGGCAACAGCTTTAGTTGGTGTTGAGCAGCATAGCATCCTCTTGAACGATTTTAAATGCTTCTCCAATTAATTAAGACACTTTTTCGATTGCGTTGGTCGGTGTTTTAAAGGCTCATATTATTATTAGTTTTCCATACTTGGATTTGCATACTAGTATTATAAATGATAAATGATATTTATTTCTGTAAATAAGTTAAAAAAAAACACTATTACACGTCAAAATTAAATTATTTTTTTATAACTAGATGAGTTCGATGTTTCCTAACTGACTACTCTGGAGAAGAAAAATCGAAACAAACTCAGTGTTCACAGTCTCTTTTAAATTCCAGATATAATCTTGGTCAGGCCACTTATAAAAAAAAAATGCTTCAAGCATTATGTCCACCTTTGTACAGTATTTTTTTACTTGTCCATAAAGTTTTAATTAATAAATATGAGGACCAAGCAGGGTAATCTCTGAGATGGTATTTTGAGGAAAGAACCCTATAGATTTCAATGGACCTGTCCATGCGAAAGTAACTCTGTCTGTCTGTCTATCTGTTACCTACCTTTCACGCCCCAACGGTTGATAGGATGAAATTTGGCACACAGGTAGATCATGACCTGGGGTAGGACATAGAATACTTTCTATCCCGGTATTACTTTCCCGTAGGATAAGTCCCGACACCAACGCGAGCGAAACCGCGGGCATAAGTTAGTCTTTCATAATTATGTTTATTGTGGTACTACGTAGGAAAGACCCATTAGTTTATCAGTTCAATTACCATTGCAGTACATAAAAACAGGCCAGTTCTCGAAACTTGTTCTACAGGAATTTTACAGCTCGCTCCGTCGTAACACGGCGAGGTATGTAAACAATCGACTATTGTTTCCTCTATAATTCGTATTTAAAGTCTTTACGTAAAGGTTACAGGGTTCGTGTTATTGTGCTTCTTGTAATGTGCAGTTGGAACGGACTATAGTTTGACATGTCTATGGTATTTGAAGGGAGAAGTCAAGGAGTAAAGTAGCGTTAGATTCAGGGTTATCTATGGGTTCAAATTACCGTATTTTCAGATTTCTCGTGAGTTCAGTAGGTTTATTATCGGACAAGGACATTGATGGCATCTACATGGTTGAAGACTAAAGATGACCAAATGTCAAAGGTTATTGCAAAGGTTAGGTAGGTACTTATCGTTCCTTTAGTACCTTAAGAGCACAGAATTATTTACATTTAGTTTGGTCAAAGGTCAAGCGAAACGACAAATGAATTATTGTGGTTCAAATATGCAACAGGTTGCTTTTATGAAACTTGCAGGCACACCAATGCATACACTGGAGTGAACACTGACGAGGAACAGAGCTCCCACCTCTTTCTTGCCTTTATTGACCGGCTTGAGTGGAGATTCGCATAAGCAAACATGCTCGGAGGAAGGAAATATTCCAGTAAGTGCCAGTAGGTGCCGATACTAACGTTTCAGTAGGCAAAAGGTAGGTAGGTATGGAAAGGGACAATTCTTCCTTAATATGAATAGCAAATCCAAACAATAGCGTATTTAGATAATGCTCATAACATGAATAATGTATTTAATAAGTCTAATAGTTACGTCCCCCCTCTAAGTTGTACTCACAAAGACACATTAGGTGTTAATTCATAAGGGGATTTTATTGCCACAAATGTCCATAAATTACATGTTCATGAACAGCAATCTCACTTGCTTGAAAATTATGGGATATTTTTTCATTGCCGAGCAATTCTGTAAAGATCTCACCGTGAAAACTTAGGTGAAATGAGCATGCAGTGAGCTCAAACTCAAACTCAAAGCATTTACCTATTTCAAATAAACCAATTACAAGCAATTGTGAATTGTCAAGGGGTCGGTCAGTCAGAAAGATGAAGCTAGTTGCCCATTTCAAAGCGTAGTAAGTACCTATGGAGAAGAACGGGAAAAAAACTACACTGACACTCTTTTAAATCAAAATATTGTTACAAAAACCTTTTTTCCAAAAAAACAACCGACTTCCAAAAAAAAACACTAGAAAACGTGTAAATAACTTTAATTCCGGAAGTCGGTGTATTTGGTTGTGTATTATCGTTTTTGGCCACCGACTTCCGAAATTAAATTTATTTACACGTTTTTTAGTGTTTTTTTTTTGGAAGTCGGTTGTTTTTTTTGTAAAAAAGGTTTTATCTTTCACTTTTTAGTAGTGGTACCTACCCCACATATTATATTCGTATAAGTACCACTACTTGATATGTAAATAACCGTGACAGGAAATTATTATAACATCATCAATATAAACCAAGTGGAAAAATACGTATTATTAGGGATAACTCAAAAACTATTGGCCAGTACTTGATCAAATTTAAATGGTACCACATGTGAAGCACCAGCTTTCAAATAGAAAAAGAATCACCCAAATCGGTTCACCCAGAAAAAAGGTTCTGAGCTAACAAACATAAAAAATAAAAATACAGTCGAATTGAGCACCTCGTCCTTTTTTTGAAGTCGGTTAAAAATTGGTTACATCATTCATGATGAAATTATACAAGTGAGAACGATGTAGAAAGACGTGCACGTTAAAATCGTCCGTAATAAAAAATATAAAAACAAAAAAAAAACACTTCAGAAATTAAAATAAGCCGTGGCAGCTAAGAGATGACCAGTCCCCACTGACGGCGCCCATTCACGAACATGACGTATGGATCAGCACCATTCAGCTCAACCATTTTGAAGGGAACTTAACTGAGCTGAGTTGTCAAGAGTGTCAATCACTTCACCTAAATTTTCACGGTGAGATTTTTACAGAATACACCGGCAGTGACCACTTTATTAGTCAGCAAGTTTTCGTTGCCTAACGAAAAGGAATAGGCAGACTAGGTACCTGCACTGCACCTTTGCAAATTTTTACGGAATTTACAAATTATGTAAGTATGTTTATACAAGGTAAGTAATAGGTACGTAGGTTGGTAAGTACAGTCCGCGAGATCTAAGCTGAGCTTTGCATTTGTGTTAGTGCAAATAATAGATAGTGTGAGTGTGACGTCGGCCTAGAGCGCGACGCGTCCTTTGCTTGGTTTAAACCGGTTTACTGCTTTTTGGCATTTGGCCTGAGGCGCGGTGCGTCCTGCGCACCTCACACAAATGCAAACACTCAACAAATGCAAAGCTCAGCTTAGACCTCGCGGACTGTACATAATTACTTCATAAAATAAGTAGATAATATTGTAGACGACGGAGACAATATTTTATTATCTTAATAAATGGTTGTCCATTCTCACATTTTACCAAAAAAGAAATATCCAAAAACAACAATGCCAATGTGCATTATGATGATGTTACGAATAACTTATTTGTTTTAATAACATCATAATTTTTAAATATTGCTTCGTTAGACTGGGGCTTAAATTGTGATTTGTGAGACAGCTAACAAGCATACATAGACATTTTGTATGCAAACGCACATTTGATTGTACTTTATTGACAAAAAGTAACGATAAATACCATTTTTAGGATTCTGTGCGTCCTAATGAAAAAACGGAACCCTTATAGGATCTCTCGTGTGTTTGTCTGTCACAGCCAATTTGCTCCCAATCTACTGGTCCGATTAAGTTGAAATTTGGTACACATATTATGAATTTCTGTGACCCAAACACGGACATGTAAGTTGTAACGTAAACAAATAAATTTTGAATATAGAGGTCACTTTTGGGGGCAAACTCAAGTTTGCCCTCCAAAAGTGACCCGGTAAAACTTTTGTTTTTAATTGTCTACAATTAAAAACAAAAGTTTTGCAAACTGTACCGTGTGATATATCAAATGAAAAAAAATATTGTGAGGGTCTGAATTTTTTTTTTTTGTATAGTTATAAAATAAACAGTTTTGAAGTTAAAGAAAATATATGAAACTGACCTTTCCCCCTTATCTCCGAAACTACTGAGCCAAAATTTTTGAAAAATACAAATATATTTTTTACTTACAGATTACAGGATAACCTTTAGGAAGTCTATGGTCTTAAAATAAAAAAGTACATCTTTCAATATTGTGCCGACAAACTTACTTTTGCAGTTAGAATGTATGGGAGAACATGTTTTTTCACTACAATGCCAAGTCAGTTCTTGGGTTCTTGTTCGCCAAGACGAGCCAAAAACAAAACGCAGGGCCACAACCTACCTTTTCAATTAAATGTAATGTTTGATACATTAGACCAGCACCCTAATTACGTAACACACTATCTATCACAATCTGAATCATTTTGAAGCCTATTGCTAATCCATTGCTTCATATGTTCGAAAAAATTGTCTGCTCAACAACGTAAATAACGCAATGAATGTTGTTGAACTGTCAAAATGAAACCCATTCCTACTATTAGTGTGCTACGTAATTACCCCGCTGCACCCTAATTACGTAACACACTATCTATCACAATCTGAATAATTTTGAAGCCTATTGCTAATCCATTGCTTCATATGTTCGAAAAAATTGTCTGCTCAACAACGTAAATAACGCAATGAATGTTGTTAAACTGTCAAAATTAAACCCATTCCTACTATTAGTGTGTTACGTAATTACCCCGCTGCACCCTAATTACGTAACACACTATCTATCACAATCTGAATAATTTTGAAGCCTATTGCTAATCCATTGCTTCTAAAGTTCGAATAATTTGTTTGCTCAATAACGTAAATAACGCAATGAATGTTGTTGAACTGTCAAAATGAAACCCATTCCTACTGTTAGTGTGTTACGTAATTACCCCGCAGTTGTGGAAAGACAAGTTATTTGCTTATTTGCGTATTCCTGTTCAGTAATTCGACTGTTCAAATTCAAGAAGTTATATTTTCTCCCGGCGACTGCTTTTACACGCCACCATCGCCTCTTCATGGATGTAGGTAAGTACAATAAGTTAAGCAAATAGGCTAAGTAAGGTGCACCTACCTATTATATTTATGCCAGAAGACTAAGTGTTTTTCAACAATCTGCATTCCGAATAGCTTGCGTTCGTACTAAATATGCTGATGAATCCTTCCTTACGTATACCTACATTTTTTGTAGTGATTATGTACATTTTCAAAGCGTCTATTAAACTTTTATAAACAACTGCGGTGTAATTACGTAACATACTAACAGTAGGAATGGGTTTCATTTTGACAGTTCAACAACACTAACTGCGGTATTTACGTTGTTGAGCAGACATATTTTTCTAACATATGAAGCAATGGATAAGCAATAGGCTTCAAAATGATTCAGATTGTGATAGATAGTGTGTTACGTAATTAGGGTGCAGGAATGGAATCTGGGCTCTCGTAAATCACAGACTGTAAGAATGTATTTCTTTCGTAACACAATTTGTGTTGTTGCAGTTTGTTATTATTGGTTTTCTAAGTTTTATAAATTATAAATAATCAAGTACCAAAATGGTAAAAGCGACCTTTCATCATGGAACCTATTATTCTCCTACAAAAGAAAAAGTTTTTGTTGCTATTATAATTTCGAAAGGCGCTAGGTGTTAGTAAACATCGATTGCTTAGAAAATATAGCAAATCTTACAAAATCACTGATTTCAGATTTTTCCTATTTATACACACAATTACCCAGCTGGACGCTAAATTTCAACTTTATAGGTCATCTGGGAATGGGTTAGTTTTTTGATCTTTATGTCAGTCAGTAATAAAAAAAAATATTTTTAGACGTTAATATTTCAATAACCGTTTGAGCTGTATTTATGAAATTTGGGATTCTAGTTAATCTAAGGGGTTTGAATAAATAAACCAAATTTCATGTGTTTATGATAATTAGATTTTGAGTTATTAAGGGGCCAAAAGTGTCTCCAAATGGTTCGTGTAATAAAACACACAGCTGCTGCGTCGCCGCATCGCGTCGCGGTCGCCAGTTCCTTTTACTTTGAACTTGGCTTGACACGCTACCGCGTGTCTAGATTCGATTTCTGGAGTTTACGACGCATCGTCCTTCTAATGCCGCGTTCCCACAGCCAGTTAAGGTGAATCCTCAGCTATAGCCCGCCAAATTCAAATTTTCTTTGGTTTTTTGCAAATTGTAGCTCTGTTTTACGTCGTATGTTGATAAACTTTGAATTTTTTTCCACCTAAGAATATTTATATATTATTAAATATTCTGAAAAATTCTTAGGTGGAACAAATTTCCAAAGTTTGATGATTGATCCATTTTGATCAACATGCGACGTAAAACTGAGCTGCAATTTGCAAAAAACCAAAGACAATTTGAATTTGGCGGGCTACAGCTCAGGATTCACCTGACTGTTTATATAGACTGTAGATAACTGACGGGCCGCGCCAGGCGTTGCTACGCCTGTTGAAGCCTGTCGCGGCGCGTGCCGAGCATTCCCATATATAACAAAGCAAAAGGAAACGCACCCGTACGGGCCGTACAGGCTGTGACAGGCGCCCCCGCGCCGCCGCACGCCGCGCCGCCGCCGCGCGCCGCACCTTTGAACTTACTGGCTCCCGACGCGTGACGTGCCGCCACAAGCCTCATCGGATGCGATGGTTCCAACGGCCTGTGGGCCTGGGAACGCGGCGTGGTGACTTGCAACTTAGGGCTAGGCTTTCCAGCAGACAAATGGTCATTGCTCGGACGACAGTTATAAATATTATGATAACTTTTGCGTCGTCATCATTACCAAGACATTGATAGAAATCTTTAAAAAAATACCCATACAGCCTATAACAATGCAGTTTCCTGGTCATTATAACGTTCTCTATTAACGCTCCTCTGACATAATGGCGTATTGTCACCGGATCGTGGGCGTCGTGGGCGATGCGCCTGACATCAGATTTCGTCCGTAACCACCACAATAATAAAGATATCTAAAGATCGTAGTTCTGATTTGTGAAATAGAAATGTCAGACTACTTTTGCCGTAGGCGTAGCTTTTATTGTGAAAGTTAGCCTAATAGATTGTAGATACCTACGTTCTACATCCTACATTACCTACCCACCATGGTTTTTTGATGTTGCGTGGAGGCTGACGTTATTTAGTCCTTAAAAACTTTAATGAGTAACATTCATGCTTTATACACAACGTGTATAGTTTCGGGCTCGACCCGAGCCTTCTCGTGCGACGCTCTCAGAATATGCGACCACAATATACAAGGAAAAGGAGCGATAGCCGATGGCCCGCCCTGATTAGCTGTTTGTTGTGTGCTGTAGGTTGTTACTCGATCGTCTTCGGTGATCTTTGTCTTGGAAATCGTGACGCCCCCGTAAAAGGGCGTGGCGAGCGGTCCCGGGGCTTTGCCCCGCGGCCGCGGATTGTTTGCTCTGCGGTGGGTTGTAAAGACAACCCCCTCATTGTATTTGCTAACAATGGCGGTAGTTCTTGAACGCGCGATTAACTACGCGCGCCCATGTGAGTGGTTGCTATGTTGTTTTCTATAGGCGCGTCACGAAGTTGATTCACAGCGTAGCTTTCTTCACGACACCTCGGCGGTCTGTCCCCACCAGGTGAGACCCCCCGTTACCTGGGGAGACACGGCGAGATACGACCAGCGACGAGGGTGCCGACTTGACGCTCCTACAGATAGGTGACCTTCGTGTCCATGCTTTCCTGTTTATTTAAATATAGATTACAAGCAGATAACGGTTACATACGATACAAACTGAAAACAATAATATGTATTATTTAGGTAGGTACTTGAACTAGATAGATGCGTTAATCCATCAGTGATTAAATTAATGGCGAGGTCTTCCGTCCGTGGTTACGTACAATAGGTATGGTTATAAATTACTTAGGCTGTCCCTGTCATCAGGTAAGATCGTAGACTGTCAACGAAAGCCCATCCAATTAATTAAAGTCATGTGCCCACCAAAAAAAAAAACAGTTTCCAACTTGATGCACCTGGTGCCAGCGCAGGGTGTGAAACGAACTTCGTAAATGCATTTAAGCTGTCACTGTCAGCTTGATTGACGTTGAGAGTTTCGTTCAAAGCTGAAGAAGTTTTTTTCATTGTATGATTGTTCATAGAAGCTCTTTGCGTTTTTAACTATTTTTTTTTTTAATTCAATAGCTTTGCATTAATTTGATATCTTTAAGGATACCTATTCAGTATGTGGACACCTAAAATAAACATAATAATAATGATTTTTGATAAAATACCCTTACTTGTGAAACTCTTTCCGAACTGTTATTATGAATGTCATTTCGCAAACGGATTTTCCCATGGTCAATAATTTCCCATTTCAGTTATAAGTTACAGCACTAATTTCGTTCGCTAATTTCAGCGTTCTCTTTTATTGATTTATTTTTATTTCATCGAGAAGCAACGCTATTTCAAGGTTATATTAGCCGTGAGATAAGGCAGTGAATCAGTGATTTAACTGTCAGTAGTGTCGGGTCTGGTCAGTTTCTTTTGCTAACTCGAAAGGAAGAAACGTGTTTGAGCGCGTTTCTAATAAAATTACGACTATTAAAATCTACGAAACTGAGTCATGAAATTGGTGATTTCCCGCGCGTGAAATGATTTACTAACGAGTGTTATAATAGACTGTTTTTACATCGGTAAAGACGTGCGAAAGTTCGAATATGATGGATAAAATTAAGTTATTGTGGTCTAAAACCAACCGGTGGCACAGAGGTTTGTACAATATTTTATTAATCATAAATTTTATCCAAGCGTAAAATAAACTTTATAGCTTGATTACTTACTTGGCTGTATAAATTGTATTTTTATTGCAGTAACCTCAGTATCGTGTTCAATTGAGTATTAGATATTCTTAACAATACCTACTATTTTAGTCTAGGTACCTGTATCATAAATTTATGGCCAGTTTTTACATAGCAGTACCTAATAATTTTCTTGTATTGTCAAAATCCTTTTGGGCTGGTACTTATTTTATTTATTTCATAATACTTCCTTCTTTACCTTTACTTATAATTAACATATATAAGTATTTTAACAAACACAACAATATTTATTGAAATGATGGCATTAAAACTAGGTACCTAATAAATATGTATGTTTAATGATTATATTATGTCCTTATTTGACATTGAGTCATTAGGTATAGAATTTTTAACAAAATAAATATTTATTAAGTAGGTACTTATTTACAAGAAACGTACATAAGTAATACAAATTGCATTTCTTCTTTATTCTAAAAAATGGATACAAAAGCTGTAAGAAATACGTACTTAATTGATATTAAGTAATTATTCCTGATGGAATGATAAAATGTTGCTCATTTTGGAAACTCAAAACAAACGTTTAAAGCCACAACACCAGATGTTTATAACTTCATAAACTTTGCAAGCTAGCTATTGACACATGCCTCAAAAAGTTTTATGTACATCAACAAGAATTACTTTAATTGTCTTCAATATTTGTTCCTTAATTTTGTATCAAGATTTACCCATTAAACTATTACCACATTGATACAGTATTATGGAACACAAGTCGTAGACAATCATATGAATTCTTGTCGATGTATACATCTTTTTGAGGCTGTCTGTACCTGTGGCATAAAATTAAATACATTCTTTATTTTGTAAACGAATAAGTCACAGTTACAGTCGACGGCCGCCATGGCCGATGCACAATGGTCCACATAGGTAATAGGTAATACGGGCTGGTGTCCGCAACTCCACGTCAATGCGCGTATTTTGCGTACGGGTGGGAAAATCGATTATTCGATCCACCCCAGCTCCTCGAGGAAGGCCAGCAACGCTTCGGTGTTACTGACAATCTCACGTAGGGTACCTGGGTTACCGAAGTACTTTGCCCTGTATATGGCGACCACCGGGCAATTTAGAAGCACATGAGCTGCTGTTTCGTCGTCCTCCATGCAGGCCCTGCACAGCGGACTGTCTGTGACTCCTATGACAAAGAGGTGTTAATGGTCCACATGAAGGACTAGGTGCGGAAACTAAAACCTCTAAAGAAGATGAAGAAGTCACAGGAAAAGTGAAGAAACAATTTATTATTTCCATGCTTAGCGTTCCCTCTTTCAGAATAACTTTTGGCTGTTGCCGGTTGTTTAAAGCTCTGCTACCTATGTAAATTTTATATTTGTTTAGGTACTATTCAGAAAACATTGTCAAAAACCACCAAATATTTCATTTTAAATGGGTTTTATCCCTGACCATTATAAACCGTTTTCCCCTTTCTGCACTTATGTTTGTTATTTTTGTTAATTGGAATGAAACTTTTAGCTCATTAAATAAATTATTAAAATTTCATACCTACATTTTTGCTTACTCATTGTGACTCTGAATAAACAAAATTGTGTAGGTACTTAGAAACATACAGTTGAGTCGCTCATAAATTGCAAAACATAATTCTGTGTTTGATGAAAATAATGGTTTTTGCACTAGCATAATTTTTTATTCTGGTAAAAACGTATAGGTACATGGTTATTGCTAAAAGTTAGAAAAAACCTTACCCATATCGTAATAAACGGAGTAAATCAAACTACATTGCAGAGAACAACGGTGGCCCAGTGGTAATGGCCCCCGACTTAAGTGGAGTAGGTTTTGGGTTCAAATCTAGGCAGGCACTTTATTTGTAATTTATTCTATCACCACAGCTCTCAAAACGGTGTAGGAAAACATTGAGAGGAAACTGGCAAGACCTAGAACCAAAAAATCGAAGACATGATGGATTATGATCCACTCCCTCTCACAGAGGATGCCTGTGTTGCAGCAGTGGGAAGATTTTTGGCTGAACATGCTAAACTATAATGACAAATAGCTCAAGCAGCTGAATGACTGACGGCCCTATATTAAGTTTATGCCTGTTAAGATTATTATTCTCTGTAAATAATGTGTGTTTAGTTAAAGATAAGATGCAACTCTGCTGACGCTACAGATTACATAATGATAACATGATTGTGAATATCACCGTTTTAGTCTTATCTATCAACTAGCTGTTCCTGGCGAATTCAGTCCAATCCTACTACTTCTTCCATTGACTGGATTGTATCCTATCAGTCTTATTACAAAAATGGATTTATGTTTAAATAAAAAGCTTACACCATCAAGCCATTTTTAACCGACTTCACAAAAAGGAGGAGGTTCTCAATTCGACGGTTATTTTTTTTTTGTGTGTTAGCTCAGAACTTTTTTCTGGGTGAACCGATTTGAATGATTTTTTTTTATTATTTGAACGCTGGTGCTTCACATGTGGGTCCCATTTAAATTTCATCAAGTTCTGACCAGTAGTTTTTGAGTTATTCTTAATACTACGTATTTTTTCCACTTAGTTTATATTGATGATGTTATAATAATTTCCTGTCACTGTTATTTACGGGTCCGTAATTTAACTTCGAAAGTCATATGTTCGATTAATGAAAAGTCGACTGAACGATTGTTCGAATGGAATTTATTGCGAAACAACCTTTTATCGCCAAACGCTACTTCGACTGAACGATTCATCGAATATTTTTTAATCGATGGACTGCTCTTTCGAATGAGTTTTAGTTATTATATAGTTTAATAATTGAAATAAAATTATTTGAAAAAGATTTTTCGTCACATATTATTTCATACATAATCGAGGAAATCAAACACTTTAAGATATCGTACGTTCTTCTCGCACATTTAGTAACATGAAATTTGGTGAAAAGGAAGATTTAAGATTACTTTTTTTGAAGTTAGCTTGCAGTAGGCACTTTGCTTATACGAGATTAAGTAACTACCGCATCATTATCAATGACTACAGGATGCATGTAATTTTATACGATATTAATTATGAGTTCATATTACCATTTATTGTTTCTATAATAATGGAATAAATTACTTCTTATTTTAATGGGAACATGCCTATGTGATTTTATAAAATGAAACTAAATATGAAATTACCCTCATTGTTTTTATTTTGCATTAGCATAGCGCATTACCAACTTTCTTGTTTATTACGTGTTTTTGTCTCAATCTTAATATTCTATTAAAATGGAGGAACTAAAGTTTGTGAAATCGAAAAAAGGGAAGAATTTATTGATATTAGAGGGGTATACATATTCTTTAAATAAAACAGTGACTGATAAGTGTTATTGGGCTTATACAGAAAAAACATCATTAAAATGTAGTGCTACGGTTAGAACGGTAATAGAACATTCTAAACATATTTTGAAGACTGAAATTGGATTAGTAGACCACCTTCATCCACCGCGCCCTGAAGAAAATGTCGCGAGAGAGGTAAGGACTAATTTGAAGAGAAAAGCGGAACAATCCATGGAAAGCCCAGCACAAATTATCCAGGCATGTAAACAGGAAGTACCGCATAATGCAGCTCCTTACATTCCTAATAATGACGCTATGCGAATGATTATAAATAGAGCGCGATTTAGAAAAACTCCATCAATACCAACGGAATTAAGTGAAGTGAATTACTATGATATATACAATGTGATCAACAACAAGAATTTTTTGATTGGGTCATTATTTTTATGAAAATGAAAGTGTCCTCGTTTTCAGCACCGAAAATAATCTGCGCTTGCTTAACGATTCCTCAACATTTATGTGTTGCCCCAATCCATATACCCAAATGTATACTATACATGGATTTGTGGGTAATAAGGAAGGCGCTTTTAAATTTATACCGTTAGTATATGGGCTGTTAAGTAACAAAAGTGAAAATTGTTATTATATTTTCTTTGAGATAATAAAGCGACACGCGTTTAATGAATATAGTCTGAACTTAAGACCACAATATGTGTTGACAGATTTCGAGATTGCTGCTACAAAAGCGCTTAAAAGAGTGTTTCCTGATACTAATCAAAAATATTGTTATTTTCATCTTCGCCAATCGATTTGGAAACATATCCAACAAAGCGGATTTGCAAAGAGGTATGGTAAAGACATAAGTTTCGCACATATGTAAAATGAGATATATACCTGCTTTGGCGTATTTAAAACCAGAGGAAATACGCGACACATTCCTTTTGCTTCAAAACAAAGAAGTGCTACCGAAGGAAGTCAGTTCAATTGTTTCTTGGTTTTCAAAATATTATGTAAATGGCACTTTTAAGAATATAACTAATACTGCCACTACAAATAAAACTGACACTAATACTACGATTTCCTTAAATGTGTCAATTCAAAGAATTCCACCTTTGTTCCCACCTGAAACATGGTCTATCCATGATCGTTTGGAATTAAACACGCCTAATTCCCAAAATTCAGTCGAATCATGGCATCATCGCTGGAATGGACTCCTGGGAAGAAAGAAGTGGAACCTATTTAAAACCATAAAAGAAATGGAAAAAGAACAAAAAAATAATGAGTTGATAATAGAAAAAATTAGAGCCCAAGATGAGTCAGTTTCTCCTACGAAAAAGAAAAAACAGGTTGTTAAAGAAGAAAACCTGAAAAAACTTTTAAATCAAAAAGAAGACATGGACAGGCTTGACTTCATGAGCTCGTTGGCTTACATTTGCCACTTAAAAAAATAAAACAACGTTTAAATTTGATTATTATTTTATGTTTGGAATATTAGTGGAGTTCTCAGGGCGTTAAAGAATCTTAATCTACCTTAATTTTGTGCAAAAATCGTAACACACTTAAATGTATTTTTTTTTATAATAAACAATTTTCCCTTCTTTTGTGCTTTATTATCTTCCTTTTCACCAAATTTCATGTTACTAAATGTGCGAGAAGAACGTACGATATCTTAAAGTGTTTGATTTCCTCGATTATACATGTATGAAATAATATGTGACGAAAAATATTTTTCAAATAATTTTATTTCAATTATTAAACTATATAATAACTAAAACTCATTCGAAAGAGCAGTCCATCGATTAAAAAATATTCGATGAATCGTTCAGTCGAAGTAGCGTTTGGCGATAAAAGGTTGTTTCGCAATAAATTCCATTCGAACAATCGTTCAGTCGACTTTTCATTAATCGAACATATGACTCTCGAAGTTAAATTACGGACCCCTCGGGACTGCCGCGGTAAAGCATAGCATTTTTTATCAACTTATGCAATTATAATTATTTATTTATGCAGTATTTTTTTTTCTTTGATGTTAATTCAATTACAGTCGTACCATATACATACACGTTAAGCGAACGCTCGCCCGACAAATGGTAGACGGAGTGGCGGGTGTTAGGTTTTATTTTCGTTACGGAATTTCTTGATTCGGTCGCCGCGCTCAAAGCCCGCGATAAAAGCTATGCAATAGCTTAAAAACTTTTTTACAAAAAACAACCGACTTCCAATCCAATTTTGGAAGTCGGTTGTTTTTTTGTAAAAAGTTTTTGAATCAAAACTAGTATACCGGACGGGCGTGATCGCTGGACGCGACGCGACGTGTGTTAGGTGGTTGTTTATATCTGGCTCTATAGATAAGTTAAACTTTATTTTGTAATTAGGCCGTATTGTGTTTATTTATCTAGGACATTGTGTATCTGCTTAGTCAAGTTTCATCCAAATCAGTTCAGCTGATTATGAGTTATTCGATACCAAACATTTTCGCAAACGTTGACATTTTTATGTACCTAGATACTGTATGGATTAAAAAAAATAAGTAGTAAACTACAAACATTTTCACAAACTTTTACATTTTTAATTAGTTAAAAAAAGATAAGTAGAAAACTAAGTTAGATAATCAAGGTATTTAATCAAAGTGTTTAATCTTTATCACGCACACTGCATTGCCTCTATGCTGAATACCTGTAATTGTTGAAATCATAGGTAAAGATCAGAATCAGTTTCTAGAGGCAAGTTAATTTTATTTTCTAAATGTGTATTAACAATAACATAAGTATATTTAGTGTGACAAACTGCATAACAGTTTGTCAGCAGTTGTTCTCGTCTAACAATGGATCACACATTTTGAAATTTTGAAAATTAATGTGCTATAACTTAATTATGCTAAGTAAACTATAAAATAATATATCTACATAAAAAAACTAACATTTTACAAAAAGTGATTTATTTAAATCAGCACTTTTTGAACGCCAAAATTACATAAGACAGTCCCCCAAAACGCCCGCGCTTCACCACTTCCTAGTGCTTTAGCGGGGAAAAAGTGGCGCAACAAACTCCCCAGCAGTGAAATTGAGCTCTTTCAGCAAGATTACCTATTCCGGTAGCAGGAAACATTCTCTTCTCATTCAAAGTTAATAACAGATGTCATAGCTCATTAGTAATGCCTTATAAATAACTGAATGACATATTCAAGCTGCCTAGGTCTCTATGACGTATGTATAGAATAGTTAATAGGCTCCAAGGCCATCTAGATTAAAAGTACACACAATCATGGTACTTATATTATGTATGAAGATGAATTTATAATTTTCAATGAATTAGTCCAACCTCTTTAGATATGCCTAAAAATTCGCACTAACTAGTAGGTACTTACTGGTAAAAAAACGCGGGGTTATTAACCTTTGATCTTGAGTACCTCTCAAGATCAAAGGTTAATAACCCCGCGTTTTTAACAGTACCTCTGTTGTAATGATGTAATTCGAATCGAAGTTTCTAAAGAAATTAACACAATCTTGCGCATGATTCTTGAAGCGTATCTGCAAACGAGGTGAATAGGGATGCAGGGGGCAATCGGGATGAAACTTTATAATAGATTTTAACGTTAAAATAATGTAGTTTGTTGCTAACAAGGGCACTTAATCACATTAGAGTGCTTTTTGGCAACAAACTATATTATTTCAATGTTAAAACCCCTTTTAAAGTTTCGTCCTGATTCACCACGTTTGTAAGTAAATACGCTTCGAGAACCACGCGTCCTAAGCATGAAGAATTTCTGTTACGCCTGTGGTTACCGTCCAACGGGGTGACCGTTTTATGGTAACCACAGGCGTAACAATAATGCGCTAACATACAAGTGCAGTTCAAGATTAAATGTGATAGGAAACATATTTAGTAGTAAGTATATAGATATATAATTATACATTCAACATTAATTATGTAGTAATATTTTGTAAAAATGTAATCTTGCCCGTTCTTCTCCAGGTGGGTACTACGCAAGTACTACGCTTTAGAATGGGCAACTAGCTTCATATTTCTGAATGACCGACTCCTTTGAGATTTTACATATTACAGTCAGTGGACTAGATAAATACCGACCTTACCTAGTAATTTACTTGGTAAGGTGGATACTTAGGCGGATCACACAATACAACGCGCCACGCGACGGGGCGCAGATAACGCGCCCCGTCGCGTGATTTTTTACATAAAAAAACGGGGAATTAGGCTCCCGCGCCCCGTCGTGTGGCGCGTTGTAGTGTGTGATCCGCTTTATCTATAGTTAGGCCGATACCGCGCTAACGCGACTTAGGAATGCGCGGCGAGACGGGGGGCGGGATGCCGTGAGCGTTGACCATAGATATAAGATTTCTATGGCGTTGACGAATGATCGGCCGGCACTGCCCCCCTGTCTCGCCGCGCACATACCTAAGATACAGCCAGGGCCGTTTTTAAGCTATTGAAGGCCCTGGGCACTTTAGGATAATGGGGCACCCTATGAAGAATCTAGGATGCAAGTGCGAGCGAAGTGGGCTCGACATTTGTAGCACTCTGCCTCAGATAGCCCCTAGCTCCGACGCTTGCTGGAAATTGAGCCCCATGAATCGAGGGCCCCTGGGCACTTGCCCAGAGTGGCCAATGGAAAAGAAGGCCTTGGGTACAGCGGTTGCGGCCAAACTATAACTCTGTCCACCGACTATACAGTACCTGCTCATCGAAATTTAGAAAGAGACTCATAAAGTTATGAGTATCAGAGACGACGATGCTCTACAAAGTTTTTAAGCTATTGCCATAGCTTTTATCGCGGGCTTTGAGCGTGGCGACCTAAAACCTAACACCCCCACTCCGCCTACCATGTAGCTCGGCCGAGCATTCGCTTAACGTGTATGTATATGGTACGACTGTACTTCAATTAATATCAAAGAAAAAAAAATACTGCATAAATAAATAATTATAATTGCATAAGTTGATAAAAAATGCTATGCAATAGCTTTACCGCGGCAGTCCCCGAGTGCCACAAGTGTTTTTTTTTTTAAACTTGATGCTCCATATTATCGGCTGGGTACTGCATAGTACTTTCTATCTCTGCTAAGACAACAATTCCCACCTAGTAGAAAACTAAGGTTAAACCATAGACGAACAGAAAAAGTCGTAGGGAACTCCGCTAAGACAAAACTGAGTCCCGTTTATGTGTCAGTGTTGCCGTTTGCGCGCGAAATGGCCGACAATAGATATAGACGGCCGCCTAATGTGTGAATGTGTGCGTACAGCGAGCTGGCCGACTTGAGTGACACAGTTTTTTGCTAGCGAGAATCTGTCCGATTTTTTTGTTCGTCCATGGGTTGAAGCATCCGTCACATGGACAAATTAGACCTTATTGTTTTATGACAATCATGTAAGTGACCATCAATCTTAGGGTTATAAAGCAGTTATGAGCTCGACTATACATAACATAAACGTAGATAGGTACCTATTATTAACATTACAAGGGGGGAATTACAACCCCGAGCTCAGACGGGAATGTTCTCATTGCTGTCGAATCAAAAGATCCTAGAATTTCAAACCAGTTTCTCATCTTCAAACATCCATCCCTATAAAATCAACCGATTTTTGTCCTACTGCAAAGTAAAAGCCTCTTTTCATATAGACAAGGCATAAGCATTGGACACCACGCTTGCTCGAGGCGGATTGGCGAATACAGACTTTTATTATTAAATGATAAATGATTTTATCTCTGTAAGTAGGTTTTTACAGACACTTTTACACGTCAATCATATTTTTTAAACTAGATGAGGTCGGCGTTTCCTATATGACTACTCCGAGAAGAAAGGCCGAAACAAACTCAGAGGTGACTGTCTATTTTGAAGTCCAGACATAATCTTGGTCAGATTAATTATAGAGTCCAGGTTTTCTCACAATGTTTTCCTTCACCGAAGTCAGTGATGTCCAAGATAAACTCAGAAAGTACAAATGAATTGAAGAAGTCACATTGGTACTTGGACGGATTTGAACACAACCTCATGCAAGAGAGACCAGCGGGGTAATTGCGTAACAAATAGCATGGCAATCGATCGCAATTTTCTTTTCATTTTGACAATTCAACCACGTTCATTTTCTTATACAAGTTGTTGAGCAGACGATTTATTCAAATCTATGAAGCAATATATCAAAGTCAAAGTCAAATCATTTATTTCAAATAGGCACATAAAAGGCACTTTTGAACGTCAAAAATTTACAAAAAAATAGAATTGATTCTAGTTGCCCCTTCCAAAAGGTAGTTTCGTATGGAGAAGAATGGGCAAAAAACTCCACCGTTACTCTTTTAAAATATTTTACAATATTATGTAAGTTCACATTAATTATGTAATCATATGTGAGACGATGCACCTAGAATAAAATTACTATACCACAATAGGTAAAAAGAATTAAATATAATGCGAAGGCATTAATGGAAGGAATTAATTATGTGATAGATACATGGTGCTCACATATTTACAAATATTGAAAAGTAGATGATGTTTCCAAAATTTTAACAACTAATAATTTAGTGTGTGAGTTAAAGTAGTTAAGTACATAATGTAACAATCAATGTCATAAAAATTATAAATTATACAATTAAATTAGCAACCAGTTTGATTTTGTCTAGACTCTAGATTGTCCTATGGAGCAGGACCAGCATGTTTCCAAGCATTCTTATCTAGGATATAATCCTCTAATTTGTAATATGCTTGTTTACAAAGTGTACTTTTTATATGAGTTTTAAATTTTCTTTAATTTAATTGCAATATGTCACAAGGTATTTTGTTGTAACATTTAACACAGTACCCCATAAAAGATGTATGTACTTTAGATAATCTAAAAAATGGTTGATCTATTTTATCTTTATTTCTAGTATTAAAATAATGTCTATCACTTATTTTATTAAAAAGATGTAGATTTTTTCTAACATACATAATATCGTCGGTGAAGTATCAATATCTAATATATAATAACTAACATTTTAGAGATTTTCATTTTATTGCATATTCGTAGGTAAAATATGAAAGAACTCGTATTTGCAAAAGCATAAGGTCTGAAATCATTATTACCATCACAAGCGTTTCCTAATATTTTTTAAACCTAAGTAACTTTTTGATCCAATTGTTAAAAACTATAGAAATTAAACGTTTTTTTCGCCTCCTGTAAAATCATGTTTTTTTTAGTTAGTAGATGTTGATACTACACCGTCGATATTTCAAAGTGATAGGCATTTCGATCGATTGCCATTTTATGCGACTTACGCAATTACCCCGCAGGCCTTGACCACTGGGCCAACATGACTTTAGATCACTCAAAATCCTTTTTCATCTGTTCCAGTGTTCTTCATCTTTGCCGTGATAGAGTTGAAGCTCATACCTGGGGGACAGTTGGGGTTCCAGTGTAATGACCCTGCCCTCTCACACCCCTTCAGTGGGGACACGATCAGCTTCAAAGTGCTTCTGGCAACGACTGTGCTGTTGCCGTTGGCTGTTGTAAGTAGTATCAAATATCAAAATACTATAAGTACCTACTTACACCGCATTTACACCCCTATAAGAAAGAAAAGAAAGAAAAATAAGTTTATTTGCGGTAAACATGGCGCAGAGAAAAACACACCAATATAAAAAAAAACGAGTTAGGGTAAAATATGCGTCACATCCACGCAATACGGCAATCGCTCAGCATAATGCTATAACCCTATGCGAGACAGCCCCAGCGCTGGTTTGGCAAGTTGTGATACTTTTATTCGAAAAGCCTTGTAAGAGACTCGTGAAAAACATGTCGTGTATAAAACATGTATTGACGTTGTTTCAGACATGGATTGACAAACTATTTTGTTCACATTTTTGACAAGTTTTGTATTCAATTAATCAACTAGGCTTTACAACTTCTTTTAGATATAAACGAAAACAGTAGACACAATTATATGTAGAATACATGTTTTATACCTTGGTTGTAAACGCGGGGTTACATTTAGATAACCTGTCTCGCTCTAGTGAAGGCTGTTTCTAAACGACAATAGATAGAGTTACGGGAAAATGAGAATTCTGGGGTATACGTCAGGCTCAGCACATTTTGAGCGCCCCCGGCGGCCTCGGTAAACAGCTGCCTAAAATCGAGTTACACACTTACAACCACCATCCTTTTTGTTTTTGACGATTCAACAATATTAATTCCGTTAATTAACTACGTTGTCTAACAGACAAATTTTTCAAAGATAATTAGAAGAATGAAAGGAATTGTGATTGTGTGTGTAAGCCCACGGGTACCCCGTGCTTTTTTAACGCGTTTGGGATGCGATCAGTTCGGTGGAGGTCTGCTCGGCTCGGGCGGAGCACCACCGTGTCCTCATGGCGGCGATCGGCGGCGACGACCTCTCGCGTCCGGCGGTATGGAGCGAGAGGGAATGGGAAGCCGTCACCTCCTTCTGCGAAGCAGTAATGCTCGCGAAGGAGGAGGCGGAGCGCGTGAGGCAGAGGCAATCGCTGCGTCCTCGCGCCCCTAGTCGCCGCAGGAGGAGACACCCTGGGCGTCGGGAGTCGCTTGCCGACTCCCGGCCACCGTAGGCGCGGGCTTGCGGACGGCGAGTAATGGGCAGCTCGCCGTCCGGTAAGGACCAGGCCCGGGTCGACGGCGCGTCGTTTTCCACGCGCGCCTCATAAAGGTCCACCATTGACGGGGTCCGATAGGGCCGATGCCTGCCGGGGTCGCGGATTGTTCAAAAGAGTTACCGTGGCCCTGGCGCACAGGCAACTGAAGGAACACAGGTGGGTTTTAGTCAGTAAGAGTCTGACACGCCCTTCCGCTTCGACATCATCATCATTTGATGATGTCCCAACTCAAAAAAAAAAAACAAGGGATGCGATCTGTTGAATTCTCAGCGCTCGGCTCAACGTTGAAAATCCAGTGCGCGGAAAAAAAACGTCGCAATTAAAAAGCGCCCGTGTGACGTGGGCAACGTGAGTTACGCAAGTACCCAGTATCCACCAACCTAATTATTATTATTATGTTACTATTACTTTTCCAGATGTTACTAGTAGAGAGGATATACCACAATGACAAAACAGTGAAACACAAGCAAGCCGTATGTTGGTTCAAAGAGTTCCTGTTTGGGGTCATGGTGAACCTCGTCTTAGTGCAGACGCTGAAGCTCATCGTGGGGTCTCCGAGACCTCACTTCTTTGATACTTGCAGCCCTAAGGAGGCATTGACTTGTCAAGGGTGAGGATTTATTTGGTATTTATTTTGAAGTAGCTAAAAATATGTTTTCACGTGTCTCAAAGAGTCTTCACAATGGGTTTCTGAAGATGGATGGGTTAAATATGTATTTATTTTTTTGGAAAAACACTGAAGTAAAAGTGGACCCTTTTGCAGTTGAACTAATAATGACAAATTGTAGTTTGATGAGTCACCTTTCTTTTTGTATCAAATCTTTTTGACAAAAAACGAATTTTGACGTACTAATTAATTGATTAGTTTCTTTCATTTTTAATAATTTATTTAGTTTCAAATATTTTAAATTAATATATTCTTAATAAAAAATAAAAAATAACAGTTAATTTAAAAGTTAAAAAATCACATGAAAATGATACTAAGTCATTTATTTTCAATTATATTAGAGGATATTAATAAAAGTTACCATAATCTTATTGAAGGTATGCATTCAATTTATTATACCTTCATTAATATATAATCTTCGTCTATGTAATCTAAAATTATTTTGAGTAAATAATAATTATAATAATTATTTATAATACCGTACCTATTGAAACTTAAATAAACGAATAAAATATAAAAATATAACATTTAAAAGAGCGCGATGATCACGTACTCGCGCGTCGTTCGCTTTTGGTTAGGACGCGACCTTAGCCTTTCCTCACCTTTTATTTTTTTTGTTCCAAATATAAAGTAAAAATTATTGACGGTAGTATCTCTTTTCCAGGACTGAATACGTATCAAGATACACATGTACTAAGGCGCACTGGTTGAATCAGTCGGACAGGAGCTTTCCTTCTGGACACACGTCGCTTGCAGTACACACAGGAGTGTTTCTAGCTGTAAGTACATAGTAATTATTGGTAGAAATTGAGTTATCTCATAGTAATAACAGGTACCTACCTCATTAAGAGGAAATGCGGTCACGTGGTTGGTGGCGTTCATTTCATACTAACGTATTCCTGTTTTTTCCCTTATAACGATACTAGTCCAATTATTTTTTGACGATATAATTTGTATATCTAAGTCCCCTCTTTGAGGAGTGGATTGAGAGGAGCAATATTGAATATAATATAATATTTGGACGGCAACATTACTACTTAAAGTTTTGTTAACCTTATGTATTATACATGTTGTAGTCGTTTATTATCCCTTAATAAATAAAATAAAATATATACCACTACCATGTGTGATTTGACGGTGAGAGGCAATGTGCTCGCTCACAGATTCGCACGTAGCACCAACGACCTACGTAACGTACCTACCTTTTTTTTTTGGGTGGGGTATCTTCGAATAACTTCTCCCGCTCTGGGCGGAGCGGGTGGGTGTGTCAGACTTTTACTGACAAAAACCCACCCGTGTTCCTTCAGTTGCCTGTGCGTCAGGGCCACGCTAACCCTTTCGAACAATCTGCGACCCTGGCAGGCATCGGCCCTATCGGACCCCGTTAATTAGTGCTGACATTTCTTTGAGGCGAGGGTTGAACACGACCCGGGCCTGGTCCTTACCGGACGGCGAGCTACCCATTGCTCGCCGTCCGCAAGCACGCACCTACGGTGGCAGGGAATCGGCTGTCGATTCCTGACGCCCAGGGCGTCTCCTGCGGCGACTAGGGGCGCGAGGGCGCAACGATTGCCTCGTCCTCAGGCGCTCCGCCTCCTCCTTCGCGAGCATTACCGCTTCGCAAAAGGAGGTGACGACTTCCCATCCCCTCTCGCTCCGTACCATGGCCTGGACCAGGGCCGGACGCGAGAGATCGCCTCTGCGAGGACAAGGTGGTGCTCCGCCCAAGCCGGGCAGACCTCCACCGTGTCCTCCGGGCGATCCACACAATGGTAACACCCAGGCGTTTCCTCCCGCCTTATCCGGAACAGGAACCTCCCGAAACAGCCATGTCCGGTGAGGATCTGCGTCAGGCGGAAGGTGCGGACGCCGTGGCGCCTCTCAATCCACTCCTAAAAGAGGGGACTTACCGCCGCAATTGTGGCGTGCCCAAATACGTACCTACGTAGTATTTTTATTTCTACAGACATCCAAAACGAACTAAATAATACCTTTCTAAGGCACCTTGAAACCTTGAAATTAAGTAACAGATAATGAATGTGTCATGTTCTACTGTGTAATTTTTTTTACTAAAATGGTAGAATAAACAAAAAGTGCTTCAAGGTTTTAGTTAGTTTTAAGATCAAATACAATCACTTTGATCACATGGTAGTGAATCAGATAGATATATGTTACAAGCTTCTGCCCGCAACTTCGTCCGCGTGACATTTCTCGCTCTCCCGACCCACCACGTCTCATCGCATCGCCTGCTCTATTACGTCGTTTTCGCGTAGCTTTCTTTCTGATTCTTTTTAATTTTTGTTCGGCTTGTGCCTGGTTAATGGTTAATGGCAATAGGCTCGCCCCCTATTACATGGGATTTAAAATAACTGGCGAAATGTGTGTTTTATAGCTACACCTCTGCCCAACCAAAACAAACAGAATAAAAAAAAAATTGTATGTGAGACTGGCAGCCAATTAAAAGTCATCACTTCTAAAACCAGATTGGAAAGAAAGAGTTTGAACAACATAACACAGTTTCCAAAAAAAAGAAAAAAAAAACAGTATAACATTCAAGCTTAAACTAAATTCACATTTCATATTCAATACAAGAATAAAAACCCGAACTTACAAAATCTTAATTAAAAAGGCTAAGGCTTAGGCACTTTCTGGCCAATGACACACCTGTTTTGAAAGGATCAAAATCATGTTGTTTAACATGTCATTAAATTTTCCACCAGTTCTAGTAGTTTCTTCTAGTTTCTGTTTTTTAACCGACTTCAAAAAAGGAGGAGGTTCTCAATTCGACGTTTTTTTTTTTTTTGTGTGTTAGCTCAGAACTTTTTTCTCGGTGAACCGACTTGGATGATTCTGTTTTTATTTGAAAGCTGGTGCTTGACATGTGGTCCCAGTTAAATTTTATCAAGTTGTGACCAGTAGTTTTTGAGTTATCCTTAATAATGTGTTTTTTTTTCCACTTAGTTTATATTGATGATGTTATAATAATTTCCTGTCACAGTTATTTACATATCAAGTAGTAGTATACGAATGTGTGTGGGGTAGGTACCACAACTAAAAAGTGAAATATAAAAACTTTCTTACAAAAAAAAAAAAAACAACCTACTTCCAAAGAAAAACACAAAAAAGACGTGAAAAATAACTTTAATTTCGGAAGTCGGTGGCCAAAAACGAAAATACACAACCAAAGACACCGACTTCCGAAAAATCGGTTGTTTTTTTTGTAAAAAAGTTTTTATATTTTATCCAAATCACATTTCATTTCAGTACTACCTCCATCGTCGAACAAGCGGTCCTGGCACCAGTAGGATCGTCATCTTGCAAGTGCTCTGCGTGGCTGCGGCGGTGATGTGCGGAGTTTCTCGCATGACAGACCACCGGCATCACTGGTGGGACGTGCTGGCGGGAGCCGTCATAGCGGCGCCCGTCTTGTTGTGGACTGTAAGTAATTATGGTCTGTTCCAAAAATTATCTGGTAAAAATAAATACAGTTCGTTGACTTTTATTGACATTCTTAATTTCAAAAACGGAAATATTGCCCATAAAAATTCTTCCTCAATATTGTGTACTAGCTGCGCCGCGTGGTTTCACCCGCAAAAGTCTCAATCCCGTGGGAATATCGGGATAAAAAAATATCCTATGTCCTAATCTAGGTCATGGTCTGTCCATGTGCCAAATTTCATCTAAATCCGTACACCGTTTTAGCGTAAAAGCGTAACAAACAAACACAAAAACATGCAAAATATCAAATCTTTTCTCCATACAATATTAGTTTAGTTTAGACTAATGAAAAGTGTTACATAATTTTTTGTTTCTATGAAGAGATATTAGAGAAAGGGCAATGCCCGCTATTGCCATGCTAAAGGCTTCTTCAAACAGCGCGACACGCGACGCGAATAGCACGCGACACAAAGGCACCGCTCGTCGCGCAGGCGGTGCCTTTGTGTCGCGCCTGTTTTAAGGAACCTTTAAAACGCAACAGCTATGATCAAAATCGTTTCATTGAGTTTCACCGAGGGACATTTACTCAATTGACTTTTCTTGTTTTAGTAGCCAACAACATTTTGCCACTGAAAACCGTCATATCGAGTTGAATAATATTCGAGACATTCGCCATTCACAGAAATCAAGAGGTGAAACTTCACATTAAAATAACTTCTCCTTTCTCAGATTAATTCCCTGTGTGGGAACTTCGAATGTACCAACGAGAAGTCAACAACGGACGATCCGACTGGTATCGACACGGGTGTGGCCAACGTGCCCCTTATCAACAAGGAAACGTAACTATTTGTAGTATTATTAGTAATGACGCTAGCTAGCTGTAAATGTTACGCGAAACACCACCATGTTTGTATACCGGTGTATCCAAAATACTGGTATATTCAAGGTAGTGGTACCCTAGATTTAAATACTAATAAACCCAATGTGTCGGTATTTTAAAAATAATGGCTTGCAAAATACTGATATCCAAAATACTGATATACAACATACTGGTATCCAAAATAAAAATAAAGGTAAATCCAAGATACTGTTACGCCTTCAGCAAAGCTTCACAGCCTTAAATGGAATTGCTGTTAATTAAGTTGTTATTAAGGAAAAGGTTTTAGAATAAGAAATAATAACGTTTTTATACCATAGCCATTGCCTTAAAAAGTACTGATGATGAATTAAAAAATTAATAATAATGAAATCAGACAAGTCTAATTACTTATCTATACAGATGCAAAATAAATTATTAAGGTATTCAGAATGTAAAAATTAATATTCTGCAGTTTTCTATTAAAATTTACCTACAGGTACGTACAATCTTGGTGAATGATAATTATTTAAAAATGTTGTGATTTTTAACATGTATGAATAAAACACCAAATATTTTTATGTAATGTGTAGGTACACAACGGGTTAACTTAGCAATATGCTTATAATGCTATCGCGTTTTCCATACAGTAGTTTATCCATTTTCATACTTTGCACGATTCACATACTTAACTATATTTTTTTATTCAACTTTTACCATCCCACAACAAGGCTTAAGTCCCCATCATAAAACGACTTTAAGTTACTTCCCGAATTGCAGTACGATTTTTTCCAGTATGCTATACGTTATTTTATATATTTTTCACATAAAATTGATGATTTTGACACTTCCATATGTAGCACGGGTTAAGATATTGGGATTGATGTGATGCAATGAAGGAAAAAAGAGAGAAACAGTATTAACCCTGCAATGCTGGTCATTGTATTCATTTTGTAGTAAATATCATTTGGATAGATAAAAAATAATATTTTAGTGTAATTTATTTATTTTTATTTATAAGCATTTTCTGGTATTATTTTGTGATCACAAAACTTGGTTTTCAGAGATTAATTAATTTATTAAATGCTTACATTAAATGTAAATTGTGGGTACGAATATTTAATTTAATTTAGATTTAAGTAAGTGAAAATTGTTTTATTTTTTTTAATCAAATACGCAATAATATAAAACAAATATAATTCGTATCGATAAACATATTTTTCAAGTCTTGATAGCACTAGAGCACCAGCATATTATGGCATCGATAATATACTTAAATAAAATAAAAAAAATAAGAAAGAAAGAAAAAAATTAGAAGAATGAAAAAAGAAGACAAAGATTTTTTTCTTTCTGTGTTTTCTGTCTTCTATGCTTCTCGCATTCCTGCTGTTTGACCTCTTGAATCCCGCGTAATGAGACACAATGCTTATCTATTGTGTCTCGCTCGATATTGCGACCTCGAGACTCAAAGAGTTAAACGTCAATTTATTTTTCCTTACTTAACTAACTTTTTACCAAAAAATAATAAATAAACCCCAAAGCTCTCACCAGAACCTATTTTTTTCTTCTACTTGTTGCTGATATCAGCAAAAGCTAACTAAACGATATTATAAAAAAAGAACTTTTCTGTTGTCAAAAAGTCCGCATGCATTTCTATCCTGCAAGTATTGTGACTGTACACCTTGTGTGAAAACTTGCAGGATAGTGAGTTGCGCAAGTCATACAAAATTGTCTTACATGCAAGTTCTACTTGTGCAAGTAGAAGAAACGCAGTAACTGCTAGTACCAATTGTAACCACGCCAAATAGTACATACAATATTTACCTACTAAGGATCAAGGTAATGATCATTATTTTGTATGAGATGTATTCATATTTTTTTTATCATGTGCGTATTAAAGGTGGTTTATTTTTTAGAACTGTGTTTTATTTTAGACCCTTAAAATATTTTGAACTTTGAACATCCTCACTCGTATTTATGTATGTTTTAAAAAGTGGTCTAATAGGTTACCATAGTGGTTTTGAATACGATTTACCAAAAGTTTTTCAAGTATCTTAAATATTATTCAGCAGAACATTGAAGTAACTTATTCGGTGCTTTTAAGTGCAGAGGGTACACTCATAAATGACTAATTATACGTTTGTCAAACTTCAAAACACAACCAACATTTAATTACGAAAACGTTAGATAATTACACCTTTATAATGCTCACTGACTTTATGCAATATAATAACGTCCAAACAACCGATAATTACCGTAATTATGAACGAATTCGAATCAAAACCGAACGTTTCTTCGAGATCTCATAAAAAATGCAATACATCGTGACTTCAGGAAAGCGTTCGGCACTGTTGACATAATTAATTTTCCTTTAATACTATTTATCCATCACTTATTACAGTTTGAGTCATTCTTTGTCTGTATACTGATGGTATTCAACATGAAAATGAATTTTCTGGCTTTGATTTTAGTTTTTGTTATGTTAGAAAAGACGGTGTACTCCAAGGACCCATCTTGGGTCCACTTTATTAAAAGTTATGTTGAGAATGAGGGGAAACCTACGATTTTGATTTTAAGTGACCTTTGCTGGGATAAAAGCAAGTATCATTGCAACTTTTAATTAAACATGGAAGTATATAAGTACTAACATAAATATGTCGAAAATTGCTGTCTTTAAATATTATTTTTTGTGTGATTTTCACTCAAATCTAAAGTAACAATTGTCCTGATTATTGATACTTATATTTTTTACAGATGTTATTGTCAATTTAGCAATTGAAATATCAAAAATAGGAAGCAGATCATCAACTTCAATGGATGTTGATTCCAAATATTATTATCATGATTTATTGTATCTTATTGACCTGGACTGCCCAAGAGCTGAAGAAATCATTGCTTTGGTAATGCTTATTGACCATACTTTTTATTATGCGTAGCTTGAATGTATGTTCTTCGCCTTAACTTCTTGTTTGTTCTTATATACATTTTATTTTTTATTTATTTATGTATTAAGGCACCAAGTCCCAATATATACAAATCACAAATACTTACCTAAAATTAATTGTATTATAAAAATAAAATACATTAAAATTCATTGGATAATTAAAATAAGTACATTAACATTAAATACAATCATTAAATTAAATTAAAAACATTAAAACTGAATAGACATTAAAATTAAAATTAAATCAATTAAAATTTAATAAAAATATCACAAAATCTTTAAAAGTCTGTTGGCACTCCGACGAACTTCGAGCCAACACCTGTGGATCGGACTGCTCCAATCCTCGCTGACGACCCTCAAAAGTGAAAAAAAAAACGATTCGACGGTTTGTTTTTGTTTTATTTCTGTTTTCGGAATAACTATTGTTCTCATTAGGGCTTCGGTTAAGTAAGAGTACTAAATACATAAATTGAATAGTGTAGGTACATAGTTTGACGTGTATGATTTTTCCTCGATGAATCAAGTGTGCAATGCACAGGTTATCATGATCCGCAGATTTACCACGCTTCGTGCGTCTTATTAAGTCAAAAATATCCTGCGGTAAAAATTGCAACTGCTCAGGATCTACACAGTTCTCAACCACACCCCTCCATAGCCTGGCCACAGGCATGGGTTCCATTTTAAACTTATTCGCAACCATATTAGCGATTCGAGATGACACAAGTAGGCCGTCTATAGATAACGGTAAATTTTGTTTGCAATTCAACTCTTTTGTACTTTGCCAAAATTTTATTAATTTCTTGCTCTTACAATTACATGCACCGGAATCCAACCCATAAATTGTTATAGAGTCACCCAACATTTATAAGCAACACATACATCGGATTCATCTATAATTGCACTCGTAAAGGCAAGACAGTTGAGATAAATTGTGGTCGATCGTTCAGATCGACCCAGCAAGCCATCCAAATCACGTTCATCGATCGACCACCGATTATGATCAAGTACAGGCGATCAAAATTTACTGATCGGAATCGACCGCAATCGCAAAGTTGAATTAGTGCAGATGCACCAATTCAACTTTTGTCACACAGCAGGGTAGTCTACCATCTATTTGTTAGACACCATATTTATCTATTTCAAGAAATTCCGCTTATCGCAATCTAGATTTTGATACAAGTAAAAACGAATCGTTATATTTTTGAAGGCAACAAAACGCAACCTGTTTCGTTCACCGTACCGCTGGCTAGTCATCACGGCTTGGTCTAAGCACGCAAACATGGCTGCCTTATGGAACAGCCCAATATTGACCGACAGCGACTTAGTACTGGCCGCAGGCACCGGCAGTTCCTTCAAACTAATGGAACGTAAGTATAGGCGTAGTAATATAGTTTTTATGAAGGTGCTCGTCCGGGAAAATACTGTCACCATACCTATTTTTGACGCCAAGCAGTATTGCTGTGTTCTGATCAGAGGATTACCTACCCATTGTTACAATTTTATTTCGTAGAAGGTCCAATTAGGAGCTTCTTACCCGTTCTTCTCCATGGGTACCTACTACGCTTTGGAATGGGTAATTAGCTTCATCTTTCTGACCGACCGACCAACCCCTTGACAATTCAATAGTACCTGTGTGGTTTATTTGAAATAAATGGTTTGAGTTGGGTACAGTTGATTTACTAAATTGTGTGCTATTAGGCCGTTAACAAGCAGGAGTCCACTTGATCGTAAGTGGTCACTGCTGGCAATGGCCATCAGCTGCATCGCGGGTGCGTTGCCATCCCAACTAAGTTGAAATGCCTCATATGCCTTGTAGCGGCAGTACTTCCTTGGAAGCTTAGCGTCGTCACAAAAAAACGCCTAAGCTTGGGACTATAACCATTTGCCCATGTTTTCGTTCCCAAGTCCACAAGCCTTCGCCCAACGGTTCCATGGTATCCTACGTCCGCGGCTACTACAACGGCAGCCTAGTGGACGTACGTCCCCATCGGGAGCAGTTCCGTAGACGCCGTGACGTCATGGGACATACCATCACCATGTCCAACGTCATTCAGGATAGCAACACCACGCAGTACCATTTGCTGAAGGAGGATAGAATGTGAGTTAGAGATTGATCTTTTCATTCTAAGGTTTCTGTTTTTTTTTAAAGTAACTAATATTTACAGTGGGCAATTTTTCCGGTCCAGAAATATGGTGCTCATTCAAAGTTGTCTGTTTTTTTATCCAAGTTAAGTAATGCTTATGAAGAGGGCCTCTTAAACATTATGATTAGTTGCTTTTTAATCGAAGCCATTTATGAAATAAAGAAAAATCTGTTTTTTTGTAGGTAAAGACTTGAATAGAACAGAAAACAAACATATTTTATTTAAAGCTAACAGATCTTCTCGTCCTTAGAAATCAGAATAAAAAATTGAAATTACCGAGCTTAGTTAAGTTTGTAGATATCTACCCAAAAAGTACGGAGTAGTTCTCTCTCTTGTCTTGGTCGGCTATTATTTACCCTACTCTAAATTAATGTACTATGTTTTCCGTAGATTATTCAACTAAGTAAATAAATGTATAATCGTTTAGAACAGTAGCTATAATTTGTGTAGGGAACCACAATATGACTCCATAGCGAAGATCTGCTGGATGAACGTGAGGCTCGCCTTCCAGATGTTGAACGCTACGCCTGGGTCCGTGTTCAGTTACCGCTGGGGATACAAGGTCGATGGCCAGTGGTCTGGTATGATTGATGACCTGTATTCCGGAAGAGCAGATTTAGGTGAGTAGATTTCAATTTATTGGTGAGGGTATAGATTGGTATATAAGCCAGTTCTGTTTCCGTGACTTCGTTCGCATTTGCATACAACCTTCCAACCCCCATTTCAACCCCTACTCCTATTCAGCTGCTTGACTGCTAGCAGCTGTATAATTACGGCGTGAAATGCCATAATCATATCTCTCTTCGTTGTAGCGTAAGAGCGTCTTTCGATTCGATACAATTCTTCCTCAAGATTGCCCAAAAAGTAAAAATAGCTCATACTGTAGTAAAAATACCTATTACCCCGTTCGCACGATGAGGTTGACTGCCCAAAATGCGCAGAGGGTACCTACATATTTAACCAAGAATTAAAACCCCACGAACCAAAAGCAACGATTTAACGGGAAAAAAAAATACATAAGAAACTAAAGAGCCTACGTACTACAATAATTCCTACTTTCCAGGCACAAACTGCGTGGCATCAGACTTGGAGCGCCTCGACGTGGTTTCCTACACAGACAGCATAGCCCCTTTTAGAGTCCGCTTCATATTCCGCCAGCCCCCGCTGCCGTACGTGGCTAATATATTCTCCATGCCTTTCTCCAATAACGTGTGGATAGCCATGTCTGTGTGTGCTCTGCTGTCTACTGCGACTGTGTATTTGGCTGCGAAATGGGAAGCTAAAGGAGGCAAGGTAAGATACTTTCGTTGTCATATACAAGGCCATCGGGTTGGATTTAGAAACGTGCTGCCTCGGTGGAAAGAATGAGAGACTATTTGGGGGTTCTAGAGGGTCTTCTGAACCCTCCACAACAATTTGTTTTTGCCGGAGACGCGTATTCCATTTTTAAATAAAAAAAAAATATGTAAGTGCCTAGTCTGTTTTAGGCCAGAAACGTAAATAATAATATTTAAGTCAAAAGCCCAAAATTAAATTTGTTGATACAGTAATGGGTTAGATTAGGTTTGAATCATTATTGTGTATTGAGAAGTAGTTAGAACTGTGACCAACCGCGTGCGAGCCGAGCGAGCGAAGCGAGCGGTGCCGCGCTTGCGGCCGGCGAGCGCTGCTTTCAAATTAGATAGAGAGAGATAAAGCCCACACGTAACTAACCGTTCAGTAATTTTACTGCTTATAAGTACTCAAGTAGTGTAATAAATGGATCGCCAGTATTTTTTTTAGAATGGGCAGTTCCGTAAATAGTTCAGCAGTTCATACATATTTATGTTCCTAACCTAAAAATAAGTAAGTACCAATTACGAATATTTTATTTAAGAAAAATTACGTGTCTCCGGCAAAAACAACTGTTATGAAGGGGTCAGAAGACCCTCTAGAACCCCCAAATAGTCTCACATTCTTTCTAGCGAAGCAGCATGTTTCTAAACTTTAACCAGGCCATCTTCTGTCAATCTTTGTTTTATGTAAAGTAGCCGATTGACGTACCGTCGACCGCAAATCGGTGGTAACACTTTTACCTTGAACTGGACTAGCGTAGTTCGCAGTTTCTCTTTTATATTATAGACTCTTAGCATATATGGTAATACAAAGGGGACCCTTTGCTTTATCCAGGGTCCTACACAATTGAACAGCATAGGCGACGCAATGCTGCTGACGTTCAGCGCTATTGGCCAGCAGGGCTGTGTCATGGAACCTAGGAAGCTATCAGGTCAGTTCTTCAGTTCTAATGCATGCGCATTGCGCAGTGCCCAAATGATCGTTGCATTATCTCGTGCTGAAACGATATGTGACTGTCATCATCATCATCTCCATTGGCAGCCATGTTCCACCCACTGCTGAGTACAGGCCCCCTCCCTTTTGTGTCATGCATCCCTGATCTGTGCGATGTGAATATAATTTCGCATAGTTAATTATTCGTGTTTCGTATCAGTGAAAGATATACGATGTCGATGATTGCAGGATTAAGAATTTGAAGCTCTTCTTAATTTTCTGCGTGTTTTGGATGACTATCTGGACACCTTCCTAGCTTTCGACATGCGGCGTACTATGTTGAGGTGTCACAATGTGCAGGTCGCATGATGGTGTTCGTGCTGTTCACGGCGCTGATGGCGCTGTACGCGGCGTACTCGGCCAACATCGTGGTGCTGCTGCAAGCGCCGTCTGACTCCATCCGCAGCCTGCCGCAGCTCGCCGGAGCCAAGATCACGCTCGCAGCCAACGATGTCGATTATAACCATTTTGTTTTTAAAGTGAGCGGTGATTATTACTTCCTCGTCATCATTATTCAGCTGAAAAACGTCTACTGCTAGACATGGCCTCCCCCGACCGTCGCCACAATGACTGAACACGTACCTGTCGCATTTAGCGGATTCCCGTGACCTTCACCAGGTCAACTGTCCACCTTGTGGAGGGCATACCAACGCAATTTCATCCGGTATTTAGTAAGGAGGCCTAGCATACTCTGTGTGTGCTTTTAAACGACTTACCCACTCAGTTTTATTATTTATTAAGTTCTACCACGAGACTATTTTCGACCTGTTTCAGTTATTCAAAGACCCAGTACGTGAAGTGGTGTACAAGAGAATTGATCCTGAGAAGGGGAAGAAACATTTCTACGACCTCAACGAAGGAGTTGAGAGGATCAGACAGGTAATTGAATACTTATCAGATGCACTTTCTGTTTACCGATTTCTACGTGGTGTGTTGTGCTCTTGGGTAAAAAGTGTGTTAATGTATTGTTTGGCGTTTGTATGTACCCAGTGCCGATTTTAACATTAGAGGCGCCCTGAGCGAAATTTCGGCGACGCCCCTCGCCCCTCTTGGAGACGAGCGAAAAATTTTAGCACTCCGACTAGGTTTTCTGTTGTCCATTCATAAAGAAATAGGAGTTAGTTTGTCGGCTTATGCAGAAAAGTTTGAGAATTCAGAAATTGTCGTATGCAAAAGCTAGCGAAGAGAACTCATTTGTAACTCCAAACGAACTCAAACAAAAGTAGTCTGCGGGCGTCAGAGGTGAAGGGGCGCCTAGTCACAGCCCCTTCGGCGCCCCTTCACCTCTGGCACCCTGGGCGGACGCCCAGCCGGCCCTACCCTATCGCCGGTACTGTATGTAGCGTGTGTATTATGTGTAAAGGCGTTTGTATGTGGTGTTGGTTAAACGGTGTTTTTATGTAAGTACGTACAAGCCGTGATCCTGATGGGTTCGTACAAAATTTCATGCTTCTAGACCCAGCGGTTTAGGCTGTGTATTGTTTGTCAGTGAATGAATTTAAGATTTTTATTATGTAGATTTAATATTTAACAGTGGCATAATGAATTCAATCTGTTTATCTCTCTCATCATCCAGGGTCTTTTCGCCTTCCACTCGATCGTAGAGCCAGTATATCTACGCATCGAGCAGACCTTCCTGGAAACGGAGAAGTGCGACTTGATGGAGGTGGACTTTCTGAACAGCTTCGATGCCTTCGTGCCAGTTCGGAAGGGATCGCCTTACTTGGAGCTGCTAAGAGTTGTGTAAGTATAGTACCCGCTGCTGCAAGCCGGCCAGTAGTCTCTTTGATAGAGGCGACTAACGACGTTCTACAAATCCGATGTTTTACTAAAACTTGATGTGATATATTCACGGCGGGTTAAATACTTATACATACTTATAGTACCTAACGGTTATGACCTCTGATAGTTTCGTTTGAGTTCTAATCTTGTCGAGAATACTCGAAATTAATGCGTAAATACAGTCAGGGTAATTAATTGTTTGTCAAATTGACACACTACGTCGCATTTTGACAGTTGTGATTTGAATAAACGGACTATTTAAATGGGATAGCGGACGAGGGTAAAAACAATTAATGACGCGCACCCGACCAGGCGCGGATCTGGAGGATGGGGGGGGCATGGGGGGGTAAATGCCTCAAGCCATGAAAGCCCTTTTAAAAAAAACAATCCGCATCTATTTTCTGCAAACTCAACAATGTGGCCCCCTTTTCAAGGATGCCTGTACAACTTACCTATCTTAGTAATATCTATACAAAGTAAAAATACAGGTTATACAACTATGACTGTTTATGTCCAATTTAGACTTTTAGACTCAGTTTGGTCGAAGCCCAGGGCGGCTACATCCGTTGCCCCCCCCCCCCCCCCCCCCCCCCCAGTATCGGCGCCTGCACCCGCCCGCACAAGGTATTGCGTTGTCAAAGATGAGTCTTCAGATTTTTCAAAATATTTCGTGATTTACTTCCGCAGAACCAAATAATTTTTTTAATGTTACTTTACCTACATTAAAATAATTTCACATAGGTACGTTTTAAAATAATGAATGTTCACAGCTTCAAACAAATCCGCGAATCCGGCATCCGGTCCGCTCTTTCAAAGCGCCTACAAGTCCCGAAGCCGCACTGTACGTCCAAAATGTCATCGTTCAGCAGCGTGGGCCTGATAGATATGAAGCCAGTTCTGATACTCATGCTGTATGGCGTCTGCTTATCTGTGGCCATCGCGATTGGGGAGATCGTCGTGTTTAAATTGTGAGTTTTCGAAGAAATATTTGAATTATGAATGACAATCAAATGAGGCAAAAGATGGAAGGACTGGAGTGCGAAATTTTGCCCAGGAGTGGGACAGAAAAGGGTCAGTGGGTCTTCTTAGGGGCGGAGTTGTAGGAGTTCGAGTATACGCTTGGGGGCACTATGATCAGTAAAGAAAACAAAAAAAAAAATGATTTAAAAAAATTATGTGGGTCAAAATTTTTCGTTTTTTTTTCGGAATTCTACCAATTTTATTGCCTTAACCTTTTTTTTGGTTATTTGGTTATTGGTTAACCTTGACCATAGAAACCATTTAGGTTCTGAGAAGCATGGACCTACGACGCACGTAGGCGTAGTCGACGGTTTACAAAAAATAACCACGAAGGGGATGGCAGGGTCTTTATTCACTCGCTCAATAGACCCCGACCACCAATTTCTCTTAAACCTTTAACCGTTTAAAAATCGTAAATTTCCGTAAAAAAAACAAAATAAAACGATAATATTAAGTCCTCGCTTTTAGCGACCCTAAGGCTACACTCCAACCCAGAAAAGGCTCCAACAAAATAAAATAATATTAAAAGAGCGGCTATTTGTCATAATTACGCTCGCGGCGTAAAAAGACAGACAAATATTTGGGCGGGCAGCACCGCGGTTCAAAAATCCTCCTACATCACTTTCGAAAATTTTGTGCGAACCATCGCAAACTACAGTTGGGCCGCGTCGCGCTTTTTTGCGGCTTTAATGTTCGCTTGGCGCTTGGCAATGACCCATCACACACTACAGGCCTTTTTTTGTATTAAGATGCAATGCTCTGCGGCCGGAATACAATGCGGCTGTAATGTGCGCTTAGCCTTTTAAGTTGGCTCCGTAAATTCGACACAGATGGACTGATTTCCACTCGCTTTTATTGTTAATATAATCATATTCATTTATTTGTTTCTACAGGAACGCGCGGAGGAAGCTCAACAAAATTGCAAATATAGATCTACCGAACTCAGCATGAAGATTAAAGAATTTGATAATTAAATCATGTTTCACGTTAGAATCATATTTATTAAATCCATAGCGGAACTCCTAGTTTTCTTTTATATGTCATAGCAACATCACGCCTGTAATCCCGAAGGGTTAGGCAGTGGTGTACCTTTTATACACCCACATTTCGCCAGTTATGTTTAAGTCCCATGTAACCTACTACTCTGTTCTATGTAGACTGTTTCCAATAACCGGGCACAAATCAAGACTCCAGGCTGCTATAGAGAAATTTCTGATAGATCTAATAATACTGCCCGACTTCGGAATCGAACCCAGGACCAGCAGCAGTAGCGCTTGTGACCACTTGACCAACGAGGGAGTCTAAGAGTAGTTTTCTTTTAATCCTGTTTTAAATATATGTTTTCATGTTTAACGTTTTCTTTTCATTTATAACATTTAGTAAGATGACTGGTAATACCATCTATATTCACTTGAAACCCACCTCATTTTCTTTTGCAGTCTACGTAGTATCTACGTGATGTGTACGTGGAACCTACGCGATGTATACGAGGAGTCTACGTGGGGCGTTCTAGAGTAGAAATAAAACAAATATAGCCATGAAAGGATAATTTTATTGTACAAAGCTAGGTTCAAAACATTTTAAATGCCAATTCATAAACCTAAACCGTACATAAAAGTAGTTGCACACCGAAATTATACCTTGTTTCTACAGCCTGGCTAATATTGTCTTGTCATACAAAAATAGGCGCTGGATATTATCCTGAAGTGCGAATTTCGCGTGTACCCATTCGCCCATTGCAGTCAGCAAGAAAGTCGATAATCATTTCAGCAATTTGTTTGTATATACTTAGATTGTTTTAAATAAATGTACTCAATACTGGTCTTCAAGGTGTTCTCAATTGTTGAAGAGTTGTTTACAACCAAGTAATTAGCAAATGTTCATTCAAAACTTCTTTGGATATTATTAACATACTTTGATCGCTGACTTTAATAACTAAAGATGATAATTTCACTCAAATAGTCCAGTTTTTCTTATTCAGGTTGTAGTTTCGGTGTGAGATACATATTTTAGAACTTTTGAAGTTGACAAGCTTAAGTTTACTACTCAAAATAAATTACTACATCATGGAAAGGTAACGAAAGTGCTCATAATTTATAATATTCCACAGATATAAAAGCCTAGCCTGGAAGCTAGAACTTAAATTCACTCATAATAAAAATTTCCTAACCTAGCAACCCACTGCTTGGCAAAGAAGTTCCATTATATTTTGGTAGAAAAAATAAATAGTTTTCTACCAATTTGGTAGAAAAATCAAAACTTTAGGAAACGCAAAGCCTACAAACAGAGTTACCTAGTTTTTTGTGTAAGTTTCACATAAAAATTACTTTAGTAAAAAATACTAGGTCTTTATGGAATACTTTGCCCAGCAGTAGGATGTCAAATGCCAACATAAACCTGAAATTCAGTGACTTATATCCTATTTAAAACTAACGTAGATCCACCTAAGAATCTAGCGTTCTAAATAAATAATTGAAAACAATTCAGATAGTGCACACCACTTTTTGTTGGAACAATACTTTCAATTCTCTTCCCGGTAATTTATTTTCTATTCTAAAGTGTTCTTATTGAATCTTTCGTAAGTCTTCAGGGTTCTAAATCATTTTATTTATCTAATATAGGCTTTCAGACTTAGAGCATCAATGATAATATCTTTTATTTTGTTGCCATTTTACTTTTATTCGTTCTAGCCCAATTGTGTCGCTTTTCAATTATTTGAAGTTTCCAATTTTATAGCACTTTAAAAAAAAACATTTCTTGCTCCAAAAGAAATTATAATCAAAAATATTGATGGAGGCATAATTTTAAAGTAACACAGAATTTAAAAAAAAAAATGACTATTATTTGAATCACGTGCATATTCCCTATTAAATAACCTGGCCTGTTTTACCACCTAACACTACTGAATAGAAAAATACAAACACAACAGTATTTCTATATTTTTTTATGCCGGAGCTAGACATGATAAAACAGGCCCTTTTCCTTAACTTTGACATTATGAACGATTCAAAAATTGAACCCTTTCAATTGCTATCTACTTGAGTAGTTCGCTATCTTCTGACAATGTCTTCTCCTTGACCAGTGTGTTGAGATGGTCGATGAGCCCTTGTACGGACATCTCGCCGTGCACCTTGTTGTCGCGCGTACGGACGTTCACTGTACCTGAAGATTTCTCGCGATCTCCGACCACTGAAGACAAAGTTATTCGATGTTAGGACACCAACGTTATTGAACATACAGCGGGTTTGTAAACTGGTTGCAAGGCCTAAGAGGGTGATAGTTGACACCATTTGGTGAATTTGGAGCCATACATGTCTGAGACGAAGTCTGTTTTTTTTTTTTAACTGGTATACCGTTACCTAATAAAAATCTAGAAATAGGAGTCAAAAATAAAAATAAAACCGACCTCGACCCTCGCCCTTGAAATGTATGGCTCAAAATGCTCTAAATAGTGTCAACTTTCACCCCTTTAAGGCTTTGCACCCAGCTTCCAAACACCCTGTATATTTAGATAGGGAAGGGTTTTATAAGATTCTTAATACTTAGAAGTTAATATATTGTCATATTATAATGAGGAAAACTCCGTATTCATTACAACGAAATGTTAGGCAACATTGTTGCAGCAACGTGTTTGTGTTACAAGAATCATGTTGCTGGCAGCAAGTTGACACGTTGCCGTTTATTATCAACTTAATAGGAGTCTAGTCAGATCATGTTACTTGATCAGCATGGGTAGCATGATCACTCTGCTCAACGAAAAGAAGACAAATCACTTTCTTAACAAAAAGTCATTCTTTTTTTGAATTTTGACGTCGCGCCGTAGAAATCTTTCTACAATATGTCATTATGTCTTCCGTTTCTTCTGTTTCTATAGTGGCCACGCTACGCATGCTGGATCTCAACCTCCAGCTGCTAATAGTTGTCGATCAGCGAACATTAACATCATATTCGCATCAATAACGGTCGTTCATCCTTAGCTTCATAGGTTTGAAAAAACTGTCTGCTGAACAGCGTAAATAACGCACGTGGCTGAGCTGTCAAAATGAAAGGCATTGCGATAGATTGCCATTTTACGAGGGTTACGCAATTACCCCGCTGGTCACCTATCCATAGACTTTATACCGCGAACCCACAATGCATGTTCTCAGATTTATCTTTTTTGATACTTAATATAATAGGCATACAACAACTACCCCACTGGTCTCGTGGTTGCAAGCGCGACTGCTGAGCGTGGGGTCCTGGGTTCGATTCCCAGGTCGGGCAAAGTGTTATTGGGTTTTTACATTAGGAATTTCTCAGTAACTGCCCGGAGTTTGGAAATCGGCGGTGTGATACCCGCGTGTCTCGCGCGCACGTTAAGCCGTTGGTCCTGCGCCTGATAGAGTTCCGCGAGTGTCGGATTGCCGTCCCATCGGACTATGAGAGTGAAGGGAGAGAGAGTGCACCTGTGTCTGCGCACACACTTCTGCTTTATAATATCTCCTGCGCCGAAGTCTAGTTTCCGTTGAGATTGGCCGCAATGGCCGAAGTACGGTCTGAAGGACTATACTACCCTACTCATATTATAAATGTGAAAGTTTGTGAGGATGGATGGAATTTGGAACAGATAGTTTATAACCTGTATTAACACGTAGGATACTTTTTATCCCGATAGTTGCCGACATAAACGCGGGCGAAGCCGCGGGCAAAAGCTAGTACTATAATATAATAGGCATAGAAATAATGTCTCACCTAATATATAGTTGAACTGCGCAAGCTGCGCGTTCCTCACTTTCTTGTTCAGCGTGTCGCCGGCGTCCGTGTCCACTTCCGACATGAAACCCGCCGCGAACAGCTTCTCATTCACCTGGAATAATACGTAGAATATTAGAGACGCTCTTTTGATGACATAATACGGCACTAACTACGAAGAAATATTGGCAAAGCCTAATGGAGTATTATTGTGAGAATCTGGCATATCTGGTATATCAAAAAATCTAAGATAAATTCACATTCATCAACCCGCACTGGGCCTGGATTATGGCCTAGATTTGTCAAAATAGAAACCTGAGTCCTAGCAGTGGGAATATTATGCCTATTAGGCAGAAATATAACGTAATAATAATATTACGTACAGTACGTGGCCGTTAAAATGGCCTCGAGTTTCAGAAAAAGTGCTGTTCAGTGAAGTTTCTTCTGTCAATCGTACCTGCGTGTGATTTGCTATATTACTGCTGGGGTACTTTACTACCCCAGGCAAGATTCTTCAATTCAATTCATCTATAGTGCAATCGGTAACGTACACATACAGATGGTAAATGTCAATAAATAGAAACATTGTGGACCCTGTTGGGCCCAACAAAATTTTTAACAAGTAGGAGGAAGAGTGGTTTTATGATTTTCCTTATTACTAAATATTTAAATTATTACCTATCTTTCAGTTTTAACAACAATATTAGATATTATATATTATCACTGATTAATTTATTCTTTGAATTTAATATGTATTAGTTATTCTTCACAAAGAGCTCCAGTACTATGGTACGTTTCAAAAGTATCTGATGAAAGTGTATACAAATCCTGTTCAGGTTAGATTCTTACGCAATCATTCATTAAAGGGTTTCAACTTTATATCTCACCACTTTTTCCAACAATTATTGTTTGAATTAAAATTTTGGAGCATTCAATTATCAAATCAAAGCATTCAATTTGCATGTGGCACTACAAATTGGCATTCACAGTTACGGTTTCTGTCCAATTTGTTTACGTGTTCATCAGATACTTTTGGAATAGACTATAGATTTTCTGAAATAGACTATAGATTTTCTGGAATAGACCATAGATTTTCTGGAATAGACCATAGATTTTCTGGAATAGACTATAGATTTTCTGGAATAGACTATAGATTTTCTGGAATAGACTATAGATTTTCTGGAATAGACTATAGATTTTCTGGAATAGACTATAGATTTTCTGGAATAGATTATAGATTTACCTGCTTGGCATAGTCGTCGAAGTGTGGGCCGACGGGCACGACGCACACCTGGCGCGGACTGAGCCAGAAGGGCCACTTGCCCGCGTACGACTCGCTCAGGATGGCGATCATTCGCTCCACTGAGCCCAGGATGGCGCGGTGAATGATTACTGGACGTTTCTTGTCGCCGCTCTCACTGGAACATTAAGATTAACAACATATCTATACAAATAAATAAAATTGAAGTGTGTGGTTGTAATATTAAAATAACTGCTTTTTACTAAATGCATAAATGCATGTATACACGGTACACATACTAAAACAATTTATTTTATTTTATTTGTCTGTGTGTTTGTTCCGGCTAATCTACGAAACGGCTGGACCGATTTTGACGGGACTTTCACTGGCAAATAGCTGATGTTATAAGGAGTAACATCGACTACTTTTTGTCCCGGTAGCACGTTCCCGTGGGATAATTTCCGACATCCACGCGAGCGAAGCCGCGGGCAGCAGCTAGTTAGAAGATAAAATCACGCGTATTATTGGGTTATACTTCTCTATAGTAGCCCATAATCTGGCTTTGTGCCCAGATCGTGGCAATAGGCTCGCCCACTATTACATGGAACTTAAACGTAACTGTCGAAATGACGGTGTACTATACAGGGTGGCAGAGACATCGACGCACAACCTGTTACCGTGGATTCAGTAAATGATTCTGGACCACCCTGCGTTAAAATTTTTAATTGGTTAAATTTTTTACTGTTGTTCTATACATTTTGACTGCGTAAGTATTGCACCTTTGTAGGAAACAGCAGATTTTTAAATAAATGACCGACGAAAAATTTCTACTTTACTTCGGTCTAAAATCATGTGCTGAAATCATGGTTACATTTTACGCGTCGATGTCCCTGCTACCCTGTATGTATCTGCCGTGGTCGCGGATTGTTCCAGAGTTACCGTGGCCCTGGCGCACAGGCAACTGAAGGAACGCAGGTGGGTTTTAGTCAGTAAGAGTGACACGCCCTGCCGCTCCGCCCAGAGCGGGAGAGATCATTTGATGATTTCCCACCCAAAAAAAAAACCCTGTATGTATACTTAGTACTTCTTTGGGCAATATACACCGTGTTCTTCACGTTATCCATCAACTTTGGCAAACGCTTCTATAGCTTTTACAAATCAAATGTAACACAGGAAGTAGTCCTTAAAAAGGCTTTGTTGCAAAGATATTTGTAATTTCATTTAATGTAATCTAATTGAGCTATGAAGTAAGAAAGGGTCTTAATTTGGCCTATGGTGCCTCTTAGTGCAATTAAAATGATAAATCTATCAAATGCTATTTGCATTTCATTGGCATGTTTAAACTTTTTGTCAACTGGCAAAAATTTTACAACTTTTGACAAGTTTCAACCCGCCAAATCTTATGAATGATAAAACGACGTTACCAATTCCGATAAAGAGGTATGCATATCGGGTGATTTACGTCAAGGTATTTAGTTTTTTATGAAAATTTATAAAAAATAAGAATTCATTAATGTGTCCATAAAGAAAAAATGCTTAATTCCATGGTCTGAACATCTGGTCGAAGTTTATGTATATCGTCCGGAACACGGTGTATAGAGTGGAGATACATTGTTTATTATGACATTTTTCATTGTTCTCGCATAAGAAGCAACAAGAATAATGTACCCACGATTTTGTAATATCTTGATTTAAAAAGAGTGTCCTTGGAGTTTCTTGCCCGTTCTTCTCCATAGAGATCTACGTTTTGGAATGGGCAACTAGCTTCAACTTTCTAACTGACCGACTCTGACAATTCAAAAGTGCCTGTAAATGGAGTAATTGAAATAAATGCTTTGAGTTTGAGTTTTTCTCACCTGACATAAGTAAGGTTGAATCTCTCCGGCAGCTGGAAGTCCAGCTGTATGGTGGCACATTGGTGCGACCTTCGAAGGGCGTCCTGTATGGTGATGTCTATCTTGGGGCCGTAGAACGCACCGTCACCCGGGTTCAGTTGCCACGGACGACCGAATTTGTTTAGGGAGTCGGCTAAAGCCTAGAAGTTGTAAAATATGAGCAGTTACTTAAGTGTATGATCATAATAAGCCATAAGGATTATGTTAATAAATTACCGTCTTAACTTTATTTTGCCTACAACATTTTGAAAGTAATTAATATAAAAATATCGTCTATCGAATCTGTCGCACCAGGCTGCACTTGCCGCGTTCAGTACCTACCTAGACAGGGACCATTTTTGCACTCCTGTCACCTGCGGGGTAATTGCGTACAGTAGTACCCAATTGATATGGCTTACCGATGTACCTGCGCAGAAGATGAATTTTCAAAGCGCGGGAAATGTTATTAACCAATCGGCACGCTCCACGCACGGCGCTTCTTTTTCCTGTACCGCTATTGGTCGGCAGCTGCCGCCATGTTAGCGCGCGCCACGTGGCATGTTAGTCAGCCGCCATACTTCTGATCGAGTGCACGCGCAGCAGGCAAAAGTACACGTAGTGGCAACAAAATTGTTTTCTTTTTTATTTTTTAAAATGAGTTCTTTAAAAAGGGGACAACCACTTAAAAGTCAAGCTCGGGAAATAATTTTCAATGTGCACGAGTTTATGAAGAAAGAAGCTCACGAGTCTAAGAACACAACATTTATAAAAGAACGATTTTTGAAAATTATTGACCGAACGGCCGACGCTACACAAATTTGACCGAAGTGCAGCGTCTTTTGTCTGAGAAATTCGCATCCATCGGGCCAGACGAGTGGCAAAAAGTTGTAGATCATGCCATCAAATGCGAAGACGAATTTATGACATTGGAAGATGCCATCGACGATAGATTGGACCAATTTGTAATAAAAACCAACGAAGATACATCATCCTCATCGGATAGTTCGAGTCGTGATAGTGATGGTAATAGTAGCGACGCTCAGAGTGATATTGGGTTAGCAGGCGTGCGGCCTTTAGATTAAGTTTATTCAATTGTTTAAAAAAAAAATACCTATTTGTTTATTAAATAAATCGTACATTTTAAATAACCTGTGTAGCAACTAAACATCATTCATCATACAGCGCGCGCGCGGCGTCCCTACTTCGCGCCGAGGGGCGGAGCGTAGCTCCCCGCCACGCGCCGGCCGCTATATAAGACGATCGCACGCGCCTTCCGAGTTAGTTTTGTGTACACGGCGCTCTCGGTCTGCTTCAACCTCACTGGTTGGACAGCTCTGAGAACCAGTATACGCAATTACGCATATCACCTTCTACCCACAGTGTATTTTTTGTAAACGAAAATTGTACTGTCTATATAAGTACGGAAATATAGTTAAACACAATATATCGTGGTTTTTTTATCTATTACAATCTGGCGCACAACGTGAGGCCGAATCCAGGGATCAAGCTAGAAAATCTACGAAGACTCCCACATCGGACTTTGAAGATGGCGATGTCCAACGAACAATTTCAGATGTTCCTACAGACCGTCATGGCTTCCAAACAGGGAACTTTTACATCCTGCAACATCACCTACAGTGGACAAAAGGACACGGACGCAGTCGAGGCTTTTTTAGCAGCAGCGAGCACCTACAAAAATGTGGAAAAGCTGAGTGACACGGACGCGCTTCAAGGGCTTCCACTCCTTTTACGTGATGAAGCAGCGGTATGGTGGCAAGGCGTGAAAAATGGTGTAGAAAAGTGGGAAGAGTTTTGTAACAAACTGCGCCATACGTTCGCTCCCCGGAAACCAGCGTATATGATTTATCACCAGATCACACACGAGGTCCAAGAGTCTGATGTCACCACGGAAGCATTTATGGCAAAGAAACGGGCGTTATTTGCATCACTTCCTCCTCCCGCACCGACTGAAACCCAACAAATAGATATGGTATTCGCGCTCATACGGTTGGAAGTACGAAACCGCATGCCGCGAGATACGGTACCAACTTTCGGGAAACTTCTAGAAACAGCACGCGGTATCGAAGAAACTCTGCAAGAATACGCACATGGAGCTAAACATACCGAAACATATACAGCTCAGATGCGTAAAGGAAAACAGCGATGCACTTTTTGTAAAAACCCGGGACACACGGTGGACGTATGCCGAAAGAAGAAGCGTGTTGAAGGCACAGTCGCGGTAGCAGCGAAAGAGGTTGCTGAAATCCAGACCCAGGCACCATCTCCTTCGCAACCAAAATTCTCTTGTTATGGTTGCGGCGCACCCGGGGTATTTAGAAGCAATTGTACCACCTGTAAGAAGTCGTCTTCCGTCAAGAAGGAGGACTTGAAGTTTTGCGCAATCAACGTGCATTCAGATGCATATTCACGGCCTGTTGTGTTCGTGGAGGTCGAGGGAATAAAAGGGACCGCCTATATTGATACTTGCGCGAAGATGAGTGTCGCATCGTACTCCTTGTACTTAACGCTGGTCAAATGCGGGTGCGAGTTCGAGGAACAGCCAGTCAACTTAACGTTAGCTGACGGAGTAACAAAAAGTCAAAAAGTGCTAATGTGCAAAGTCGTGGTTGACTTAATAGGTCGAAAGGTGCGTACGACATTCATTGTGTTACCTGGTGCAAAGGAGAACCGCACTCTTTTAGGTGTTGGCTTTTTGCGGGACGCGGGTATGGTCATTAACGTGCCGCAGTACACATGGAATTTTATCGACGAACCAGAAGAACAATACGAGCTATACTCTGAAGAATTTGCCACCTTTGAGACCACTATCATCAGTGAAATTATGGATTTGCCAAGCCCAATAACTTCGCTTACAATGACAGAAAGCGAAGATGGTACAAGTATTGCACCTACTCCACCACCAACACCTCCGCCAATGGAAATACCTGAACCTCCGACAACACCAAACAATCAGCCGGTCGGTAACGTCGTATATAAGCTGACACCGATAGATCTTTCCAGTACGCCTCCATCGAAGAAGAAACCACGACTGTTCGATGGCTACTCTCCCAGTTTCACGGATTTCATGATACGAGACGCACAAATCAATGTTCACCGGGAAGACATCGAATTATCCCCACAAAGTACCAGTCTCTTTGACGCAAATGATTGGGAAATACGAATTGACTCAATTGATATCGAAACACACATCACCAGTGCTCAGAGGGAGCAGCTGGACAGGCTTCTGCAAGAAAACAGGCACGTTTTCAATGCAAAGCGAGAACCAACAAAGCTGATTGAGCACTGTATCAGAACCATAGACGATAAGCCAATCTCAGTCCCACCATACAGACTTTCACCGCCTCGCAAAGAAGCTCTGCAGCGTGAGATCAACGCTATGCTGGCAGACGGCATTATTGAACCCTCTTCGTCCCCATGGGCCGCGCCTGTAGTTCTTGTACCAAAGCCTAACGGGAACATTCGACTCTGCGTGGATTATCGTCGACTCAATGCGGTTACGATACCCGATTCATACCCAATTCCTCGGATTGATGACCTCTTGCATGAAGCCAAGCCAACCCCATACATGTCACTACTAGATTTGAAAGCAGGCTATTGGCAAGTGGGGATGCGCAAACAAGACCAAGAGAAGACTGCATTCATTACGCCGTTTGGCATATTCAATTTCACTCGCATGCCGTTCGGTTTACGTAATGCTCCAGCCACATTCCAGCGATTGATTGATCGGATGCGAGTGGGTCTACCTGATGTGAAGCTCCTTGCGTATTTAGATGACCTAGTAATACTATCGCCGTCATTTGAAATACATCTCGAAGATCTGAAGAAAGTTTTCGATAGGCTTACAGAATTTGGCCTAACAGTAAATCAAGAGAAATGCCGTTTTTGCTGTTCACTCATTAAATACCTAGGTCACTATATTACGCCAAAAGGACTGCAAGTGGATCCTGAGAAAACAGCTGCGATCACAAAGCTTTCCCCACCAAAAACCTTAAAACATCTAGTGAGCTTTCTTCAAATGTGTTCCTGGTATAGACGATTTATTGAAAACTTTGCAAAGGTTGCGGAACCTCTCACTCGGTTAACGAAAAAGAACGCTAAATGGGAATGGACAGAGGACCAGCAGAATGCCTACCACGAACTGAAGAGCCGCTTGACCTCTGCCCCAATACTCAGACAGGCCGATGAAACGAAACCATACATGATAAAAAGTGACGCAAGTTCTTATGCGATCGGAGCAGTATTGATCCAGGGGGAGGGAGAAGACGAGCATCCCGTCGAGTTTGCTAGTCGTCTTCTGACATCAGCCGAACGAAACTACTCTACCACGGAACGGGAGGCACTTGCTGTCGTTTGGGCAGTAACAAAGTTCCGTGGTTACATAGAGGGTCTTCCTGTTGCCGTAGTAACAGATCATCAAGCCTTGAAGTGGCTCATGTCATTGAAAACGCCGACAGGAAGGCTTGCAAGATGGGCACTATTATTGCAAGCATTTGACATAACCATCAAATACGCTCCTGGTAGAACAAACACTGTCGCTGATTGTCTCTCTAGACCACCATGTAATGAAGAAACGCTTCAAGCATGTGACGTGTGTACAGTGACCGTAGACATGCCCTTACGTAGTACAGCTGAAATTAGAGAAGAACAGTTAAAGGACGAAAGATTAAGACCGATTGTGAAGGATTTGGAAGGAATAGACAACGATGAGAAGGCAGTATATTGGAGCAACAAGGGGTACCTACTAAATAATGGAATACTCTATCGACACAGTCCCCAGTCAGAGTCTGACGACGCACAATTGGTTGTACCAGAACACGAATGGGCTAACGTACTGGCGACATATCATGATGACCCTTTAGCAGGCCATTATGGTCAAGATAAGACTTATCGGCGGATTAGTCACCGATATTATTGGACTGGAATGAGGAAATATATTGATAGCTATACAAAGAATTGTTTAGAGTGTCAACGATACAAATCATCAAACCAGAAACCAGCGGGACTACTTCAAACTACCGTGATGAGCCAAAGGTTTGAAGTCATATCTTTTGATTTGTTTGGACCATTGCCAGCCTCCCCGGATGGGAAAACATGGATCCTCATTTTAGAAGATGTGGCAACTCGTTGGGTGGAACTGTTTGCCCTACAACAGGCCACAGCAGAGACCTGCGCTATGACGCTTATCAATGAGGTGTTCCTTCGCTATGGACTTCCTCGACGCATGATAAGCGATAACGGACCTCAGTTCGTTAGCTCCATCATGCAACAAGTAGTTTATTCCCTAAATATCAAACATGCATTCACACCCGTGTATCATCCGGAAACCAATCCCGTAGAAAGGAAAAACAGGGATCTGAAGCCCCAGCTAGCTATCCTAGTCAAAGACAAACACAGAAACTGGCCAGAATATCTTCCTAGTATTCGATTCGCAATGAACACAGCGACCAGTCTCTCAACAGGATTTACACCGGCCTACTTGACTTTCGGGAGGGAACTTAGAACGCCGGATGATACATCTCATGACTTTCGGAAGATCTTGCAATCGGAGAATTTTATACCTGAAATCACACCAAAGTTATTGCAATTGGCTACTAACTTACAAAAGGCTCGAGAAGTACATGAACAATCCGAAGAGAGACGCAAGAAATATGCAGACAAATGCCGGCGAGAGAATCCGGGTTACAATCCTGGTGACCTTGTACTCGTCACACTGCATTTCCTGAGTAATGCTACTAAAGGTGTGAGTAGTAAATTCGCGCCACGACGTGACGGACCGTACATAATTAAGAAGCAACATGGTCCGTCATCCTACGAACTTGCCGATCCCAAGAAATCTGATGTTGTGATTGGAGTGTATCACGCTTCCGCTTTGGTACCCTATATTGGAAATTGTCCTGAGCTGCCAGCCCCCGTCCAGCCTATCAGAAAGAGAGGGCGGCCACGAAAACAACAACCCGAGTTTGTGGATAACGAGGTACAAGTAAGGAAGCGCGGCAGACCCAAGACTAATTCTTCTGATCCTGGATCATCGTCGGGACGACTTCAGATCCAGAGGGGGAGACTGTAGCAACTAAACATCATTCATCATACAGCGCGCGCGCGGCGTCCCTACTTCGCGCCGAGGGGCGGAGCGTAGCTCCCCGCCACGCGCCGGCCGCTATATAAGACGATCGCACGCGCCTTCCGAGTTAGTTTTGTGTACACGGCGCTCTCGGTCTGCTTCAACCTCACTGGTTGGACAGCTCTGAGAACCAGTATACGCAATTACGCATATCACCTTCTACCCACAGTGTATTTTTTGTAAACGAAAATTGTACTGTCTATATAAGTACGGAAATATAGTTAAACACAATATATCGTGGTTTTTTTATCTATTACACCTGTATTTTTAATTAAATATATATTTGATGAAAACTGCTGGCCCAATAAAATTGGTACGAAGTGTAATTGTGCGGAGGGGCGTGTCTTGCGAGTGAGACAGAACTAACAGCTGCAGTGTATTATGAACCTTATGGTATTGATCTAAGATTGATTGTAAGTTTTAAGCATTCTTTCGTTAATCTTCGGGGCCATACTTTCTTTTCTGTGCGAACGAAGATTCACGACGCGCCTTATCAGTTGGGTACCACTGTAACACACTAACGGTAGGAATGGATTTCATTTTGACAGTTCAACAACATTCATTGCGTTATTTACGTTGTTGAGCAGATAATTTTTTCGAACATATGAAGCAACTAGCTTATGCCCGCGACTTCGCCCGCGTGGAGGTCGGAATTTTTCCACGGGAACTTACTACCGGGATAAAAAGTATCCCATGAGTTAATCCAGTTTATAATCTATCTGTGTTCCAAATTCCATCCAAATTCGTTCCGTAGTTTTTGCGTGCACATCCATCCATCCATCCTCACAAACTTTTACATTTATAATATTAGTAGGATTTAACTCTGAAATCGCCAATTCGTCTTGAGCTAGCGTGGTGATCAATGATTAATGCCTTCTCTATAGCAGAAGAAGCCTTTTGGAAAAAAAATAGGCTGGTATTATTTTATTTTATGTTTAAACATACAGAAGGATCGGCAAAGGCTCTCCATATAAAAAAAGCAGCAGTATTTGGTTGACTGAAAGTAGATTCCATTACAGCATTTTATATTGATACATCCTCAATATATTTGGGAAAGGTTAAGTAGACAGATAACGTACCTTCTCAGCCTGTTCCCAGGTAGCCAGTTCTCCGAGGAACTTCTCGGGCCGCGTGGACAGCTTCAACTGGAACGTGAACCCGAACGTCGTGTATACGCACTCCAGGAACTCCAGACACGCTAGCTGAGGACAAAATAAAATGATTATATGTGTGTTTATAGACCACAGAACAAGCATACTGAAGAGGCAATGATCGGGCGAAAATTAGGCGTAGAGCAGAGGTAGCAGTAGCGAAGGGTACATTTTTGTAAGAGGTAATCCGGAGTACATACCTTTAATGTGATTATATGATTTGTCTATAGGATACTGACTGTGCCATTTTTCAAAGGGAGGCCGGTAGGAATCGAGTTGTATGGAACCTTCGCCACTGGAGGTAGGTATACCTTATTCCATAAATATACAGGGTGGAAGGACATCGACGCGCAACTGCGGGGTAATTGCGTAACACACTAACAGTAAGAATGGGTTTCATTTTGACAGTTCAACAACATTCATTGCGTTATTTACGTTGTTGAGAAGACAAATTTTTCGAACACATGAAGCAATGGATTAGCAATAGGGTTCAAAATGATTCAGATTGTGATAGATGGTGTGTTACGTAATTAAGGTGCAGGTTACCATTGATTCAGTACATGATTTTGAACCCCGCTAGAATCATAATGTTGAATTCATGGTTATAGCGCGTCGATGTCCCTTGCCACACAATATATTGAAAATGTTAACAAATCAATCAGAAAACGTACTTGTGGATGCAAATTTGTATTGCCCCTTACAAATTGAGTGTTTGGTATGTTTATTTGAAAACATAAACCCGAAATTGTAATTTTAAATCACCTTAAAGATGTTCTTAGTTTGGCTATTGAGGTTAATTTTTTAACTTAAATTTTCGTCAATGATTTTTCAATTACAATTAAATAATGTTATTCAATCAATGATTTAGACAAGGCAGGCGCTTTACGTTGTGTATTTAATTTCATCACCACTTCTCTCAAACCGGTGAAGGAAAACCATCGTGAGGGAACCGGCATGTCCTAGAACCAAAAATTCGAAGACATGTGACATCTACCAACCCGCAATGGGGCCGCGTGGTAGATTACAGCCCATTCCCTCTCAAAGAGAGGAGGCCTGTGTCTCAGCAGTGGGAACATTATAGGCTGATTATGTTATGTAATCAATGATTATTGGAAAAAGTGGGCAGTTGAAACCTAGAAGGTTCAATCATCTGTATTTAGAAAATACAAATGATTGTGTTACTAAGACCCTTAAATGGTTGCGTATGGATTTAACCTGAACAGGGTCTGTTGACATTTTCATCAGGCACTTTTGAAACAGACAAAAGATAATGGTGGTGATGGGGATGTACCTACTATAAAGCTACCATTTACTGTGTTCGTCTTTCATTGACTTGAATGTGCCCTGGCGGCTGAGAGTATGTCATGCTCACTCAAATGTCTCGCTGGTGGTGGCGTGTGTGTTGGATCATTAAGTTCCCTTCAAATTGGTCGAGCTGAATGGTGCTGATCCATACGTCATGTTCGTGAACGGACGCCGTCAGTAGGAACTGGTCGTCTCTTAGCTGCCACGGCTTAGTTTAATTTCAGAATTGTTTTTTTTAACCTTTTATATTACGGACTCTTTTAACGTGCACGTTTTTCTACATCATTCTCACATGTATAATTTCAACATGAATGATGTAACCAATTTTTTGCAACAATATTTTGTTCTTAGGATCTGTGAAGTTTCTTGCCCGTTCTTCTCCATAGGTACTTACTACGCTTTGAAATGGGCAACTAGCTTCATTTTTCTGACCACCCAACTCCTTGACAATTTAAAAGTGCCTGTAATTGGTTTATTTGAAATGAATGCTTTAAGTATGAGTTTAAGGAGACATACCATCTCCTGCTCAATATGCTGCGGCGTACAGAATATATGCGCGTCGTCTTGCTGGAAGCGCCTCACTCGCGTCAGGCCGGTGAGCGCACCGCTTAGCTCGTTACGATGTAACACGCCGAAGTCGGCTAAGCGTAGTGGGAGCTCGCGCCAGGAACGGATCCGGTTGTCGAAGAGTAGACTGAAATAAATTATAGCGGAATTACTGCAAGAAAACTATCAGTAGAGCCAAATTGGCCCACAGCTACTAGAAGCCTGATTACTAAAGGCATTTCAGATATTCACCAAACGTAAATAAACGATCTAACAAATCTTTACTCAACAGAAGTATATATCGCTTTTGGGAAAAGGTCAGTACGACTTATTTATTGGAAATCAGTGTCTTGTACTTGTTAAAATATTTATCAGTCTTTTTTTCTTACCACAATTGGTTACGAGCTAACATTAGTTTAAATATTATTTAAAAGGTGATCACACTCACCAATGGCCCGGGCAGTTCATGGGCTTGAGCGCGAAGGTTTCCTTCTCGACGTCGAAAGAGAACATGTTCTCAGCGTAGTGCGCCCAGTGGCCCGACGTCTGCCACAGTTTGGCGTTGTACATGTTCGGGGTTACTACCTCTTGGAAGCCGCGGAGTCTGGGTAGAAGAAAAAGTGTTTAAAAAAAAACGATAATGTAGAGGTCTTCTTGTAAATAAAAAAAAAATTGCATTGGTTTTTTTCTTATAATAACTCGCAAATGGTTTGTAAAAGACAATTATTTTTCTCATAAGATCATACAGAGATTACCATAATCTATCTGTAAATTGGTTATTATGTAAATTGTAATTTAGAATTAGAGTACCGCAATGCAGTAAGGGGCTTTAATGCGAGAGATAATGCGACCCCGCGCGTGATCTTTTTCGTACAAATGCAATAAAAACGCGGGGAATTTGTCTCCGTTTCCCGCGCCCCGCTGCGTGATGCGGTGCAGTATGCGAAGGGCCTTAGTCTCGTTTTTAACCCCTGCATCTTATTTTAAGAATCGTAGACAGAATATATTTTTTTTTCAAATTACGGGCATATAAAAACAATTACTAGTGAGTGAGAGATTTATTTCAAACCTCTAATTAATATCTAATCATCAGTTTCACATACCTGTATTGGTCTCTAATAAAGTTGACGAGTGTGTTGTATATGTGAGCGCCGCGCGGCTGGAAGAAGCATGAGCCGGGCGACATCTCGTGGAAGAAGAATAGCTCTTGTTCCTGTAGGAATAAAGGTCAAATTAATTACAGTTAGTACAATAGACCACATACTTATGTGTGGCAACAAAAGTAGATTAACACTGTCTAAAGATTCTGAAGAATAAAACATCAATCAGCTTATACTTAATTTGTAATCATGCTGCACACCCACGCTGAGTTTTTTTTACATGCGAGATTCCTCACAATAATTAATTATGTGACGTAGTGCAGTAACGAAAAAGTTAAGAACCAAATATGTGTAAAAGTATAAAACACTTGCTTTTATTGTTTGGTCAGGAATTATTGAAGAGATGGTACATACCCTGCCGATCTTCCTGTGGTCCCTCTTGGCGGCTTCCTCCTGTATGTGCTCCCATTCCTTCAGTTGTTTGGGCTCAGGGAACGACACGCCATACACTCGCTGCAGGCTCTCTGCGTCGGCCTTACCCTCCCAGTATGTGGCTGAGTTCTAACAGAAAGTTAGGCAATTAGCAATCAACTACCTGCGTTGAAAAAAAAAAAAAAACACGTGTGGCACTCGGGGACTGCCGCGGTAAAGCTATTCCATAGCATTTTTTATCAACTTATGCAATTATAATTCTTTATTTATGCAGTATTTTTTTTTCTTTGATATTAATTCAAGTACAGTCGTACCATATACATACACCTTAAGCGAACGCTCGGCCGAGCTACATGGTAGGCGGAGTGGGGGGTGTTAGATTTTATTTTCGTTACGGAATTTCTTGATTCGGTCGCCGCGCTCAAAGCCCGCTATAAAAGCTATGCAATAGCTTAAAAATTGAATTCGTAAAGTTATGGGAAATTGCCTTGCTATGCTGCATAACCGCTGCAAAAACACCGTCAGTGGTATTTTCGTGGGCCAGGCATAAGGGACTCACCACACTTATTCAGCTCCGTTCAGCTTTTGTCCATAGAAAACAACGATTTTGTTGTATTCTATGGACAAAAGCTGAACAGAGTTGAATAAGAGTGGTTAGTCCCTAAGACCGCCACTCGATGGAAATTGGATTACTGTATTTTAGTTGAAACACTATAACTGAATGTGAATGAAGGTGTTTGTAAGAATTATAGCTTGTAACGTTCGGTAGTTTCGTCTACTCCCATTGGAAAAAGGCGACCCAGTGTTGTAAGCTTAGAAAACGCTAGTAAAGATAGTTCAACTCATCTGTGCTCGCGGCGCTATGTGTGGGTAAACCTTGTATATACAGGGTGGATTATTGAGATGGGGCAGCAAGAGCAGCTACCTTATCCGTTGTAGCTACAGGAAAACGGTCTTAGGAGACTTTTCTTAACTTTTTGAGAAATTTTGATTTGTATTCATAGATTTTGAAAAAAAACGTACTCAGCAGGAAAATGGTAAATTAAAAAAAAAAACATTTTTTGTGCCAATCGATCATGTTTCATATAAAGATAAAAAACCTCTATTGGACCAACTGAGGTTTGAGTACTAGAAAAGTCAGAAATCGCAAAAAACTTTCCCCATACATTTTGTACAAAATGAGACTACAACGATTGCTGCGTCACTGCCACAAAAATTAAATCTGTATAATTACAAGCGCACAGATGAGTTGAACTATCTGTAGTAGACTATGAAAATTGAAAGAAGTTTGCAACATAACGAAATATTTTGATAGCACTGCATTATATGTTTCGAAAATAATAAAAAATACAACATACCTTAGTAACCTTCAGAGCCTTGACTTTCCCCGTATGCCTAACATGTGGTCCTCTACACAAATCAATGAGCGGGCCACATCTGTACACTGTGGTTTTGGGAGTGTTGACCTTCTCGTTCAGAATGCGCACTTTGAACTGGTTGTAGTCAAACATCTCGAGTAGTTGCTCCTTGGTTAGCTCTAGGCGTTCAAACGGCTGCTTTTCCTTTGCTATTTTCTTTACTAAGCCTTCCAGGACGTGGAAATCCGTTGATGAAATCTGTTGAAGGAATTGGTTTGTAATATACAACATTAGTTTTTGTTTACCCTAAACCCGAAACGGGGTCATTGTACTCATAATTTTGAAAAAAAAAATTTATGGCACCAACCAGATATCGCGAAAAATAAGTCTGCTCTTCCATACATTTGTTTTCACTTAAATCGACAAAATGTATGGAACCGCTCATTTTTTTTCGCGATTTCAATGTGATTGATGTGATTTCAATGATTTCAAACTCAATCATGCTAAAACGGCTGAACGGATTTGGATAAAATTTGGCACATGGGTAGACTATGACCTGGATTAGGACATAGGATACTTTTTATCCCGATATTCCCACGGGATCGAGATTTCTGCGGTTGAAACCGCGGGGCGCAGCTAGTAGGATATAAAATAATTCAAACTTAATAACAAGGAAAATTAATAAAGCGCTTTTCCTCTCTCTACTTATTTAAACATTTGTTGTGCCCGACAGGGGCCATAATTGTTTCCATTATTTTTTATTTACCACCTGTAAGTGTACATTATGGATAGCAATAAACAATTTGAGATTTGAATAAGATAAATAGTAGTCCATAGTTTGAAAATGTATGTATTATTTTAGCATAATTATAAATGCCCGAAGGACCGTCTCCTCTACCAGTCTTAATAATAGGTACTGTGTTACCCGGTTACTAGGTTGTGGAGGTCAGATAGGCAGACACGTCATGTAAAATACTAGTATTCATCTGCATTAGGTTAGACTGGAAGGTGAACCCAACATAATTGGGAAAATGCTAGGCAGACGATGAATCCTAACGTAATATTATAAATGCGAAAGTATGTTTGTTTGTTACGCTTTCACGCCAAAACGGCTGAACGGATTTGGATGAAATTTTGCACACAGATAGACCATGACCTGGGTAAGGATATAGGCTACTTTTCATCCTGGATCGCAGACGAAGTCGCGGGCAACAGCTAGTTTATTATAAATGATAAACAATGGATTCTTACCCCCTTTTCAGGATAGTACATGTCGTAATAGAAGCCCTCTTCGATCGGAGGACCGTAGCATAGACACCCTCCATATACCTGATAATAGATAAAATTTGATATTAAACAATAATAATATTAATTTTCTTATATAATATTCTTACGTGCAATGCGTGAAAGATGTGTCATAACTTTAATTAAATAAGTTATTTTATAGTGACTTGGATGAAAACTGCACTATCTGTAGATCATATCACAATGATCTGCACGGGAATCAAACCCGCGAGACGTCACGCAGCAGCGAATCGCACAGCCGCTACTTCAAACAATGGCGTCAAAAAAATAACTGTATTTTTGTAAACGAAAATCAGAAATATTTTCTCATTATTCTCAATAATAATAACACTATAAAACAATTGATAATGATCTTGATTAATTTATTAAGGACTAATACCAATCAATCATCACAAATAATTAGAATGATAACTTTTGAGGAGTAATTTTAAGTTATTTTTTTTCATAAATTAGATAGCTGCAAAATTCAAATAAATGCTTCAACACAAAATTCTCATATTTACAAAATACGCTGAGACTTTTCAAACTTAAATAAACTGTAGACAGCCAACAAAATCTCCTTCTATTAAAGTCTAAAACAAAAAATAATCTCAACACTCACCCTCTCCATAGCTTCTCCCAACATATGTGCAGACGAATGCCAAAAGACCGCTTGAGCATCCGTATTGTCCCACCGCAGGAGTTCCAGCTTACAGTCACCTTCCAGCGGCCTGTCCAGGTCCCAGAGCTCATCGTTCACCCGTGCGATGATGGTGGAATCGGCCAGTCCCTGGCTGTGATGGAGGACAGTCATCATGAGGGTCGGATGTGGAATAGCAGGGTGGAACTGGAGTGGCTTTTGACTGGGAACTTTTTAAAGCTGGGTTTGGCTTATTGAGCCAAAAGCTGAGTATTTATAACCAATGTCAATAAAGGACGAGGTTTTGCATTGAGCGAGTATTTTTTTCCTTATGCGGTTATTTGAAAATATTATATGGTAGTAAGGTTGTTAATAAATGCTTATGAACAAATAGTATGCTTCGGTAATGTCTACCAAGATAATGATTACCATAAAACAACAAGCATTTTTAATACATACACAATTGTATTATAAACACCAAGACAGCGTGGTATATGTATATTGTACAAACATGCTGCACATAGTGCACACATAGCCAAATACATTGTTTTAAGCATGCTTCAAATAATTATATTATTCTCAAACATTTTCTTTAAAATGCTTGCTTACAGAACCTTCCCAAATACCTGTCATTACACACAAACTGGTGATTTTTTTCTTAATATCATACAAAACATCAAATTCTCAACATTAACCATGCTTTCAAGTTTAGGCGGTATAGACATTAACCAGTTAAAGCCATCTCAACAGTCCACCCTTAACTAAAGTACTTACTATTCTCTCCACCACTCGCTTGTGTGCAGGTAAATAAGTAATTAGTTATTATATACATTGGTCTAGCAATATTTCGATGGGGAGATCAGTAGGCAATATTTGAATCTGGCTGTGGAACCTTGTTTCTGAGATATTCTTAACCAAAACTTATGATCTATGCAATTAATTAGATAACTGTTATATATTTGAAACAAAATGACGCCTGTAATCTCCGAAGGGTTAGGCAGAGGTGTACCTATAGTACACCCACATTTCGCCAGTTATATTTAAGTTCCACGTAATAGGGAGCAAGCGTTTTGCCATCAACCGGGCACCAATCCAGATTCTGAGCTGCTACTGAGAAATTCCTGCTGGAAAAACCCAATAACATTCATACACAGCAGTAGTGAATGTAGCGATTATAAGTTTTGTTAATAAATAATACAGAAACCAGACATAAGACATATATTTTAACAAAAGGAAAATATTATTCAATGTTTATTTATTGTATTAATGTTACAATGTCATGTCTCATATTTCCATGCAACTACCACCAAGTTCATTAAGTATGTGGAGTTATTTTTATAATGTGTAACTTTACGAGGGCTGCACTAAAAGTATCGGGAATGGAATATTTCCACTGTTCCTGTCATATTAAAATCTTTTTAATTGAAAACTCCTTGGTTTTAAAAATCGAATACCATTTATTTATTTAAAAAAAGATTCTCGGTCTTGTCACAAGGTTTTGTCAAACTTGTTTAGTCGTTGAGAAAATGGAATTGACTCGAGAAAATTCAAGAGCGATGATTTATTATGACTTTCGAAGTGGTTTAACACAAAAACCGTGTGTTGACCGGATGATTTCTGCATTTGGTGATGAAGCCCCATCCAAAACCACAATTTATCGCTGGTTTGCTGAATTTCAACGTGGACGTGTCAAGCTCAGTGATGATCCCCGTCAAGGTCATCCAAAAACTGCAGTCACCCAAGAAAACGTTGATGCTGTGCGTAAGCTGATTGAGGAAGATCGACATGTGACATACCGCGAAATTCAGGCAACTTTAGACATTGGCATGAGTCAAATACAAATAATCTTGCATGAACAATCAGGTGTAAAAAGTTGTTTTCCCGATGGATACCGCATTCACTCTGTGAAGAGCAAAAAGCGGCTCGCGTTACTTGGTGCGTCAGAACTCTCGAAAGATTCCACGCAGGATCCTCAAATGCTGTATACAACATCGTATCAGGAGACGAATCCTGGACATACGCGTACGAACCCGAAACAAAAAACCAGTCACGAGTTTGGGTGTTCGAAAATGAGTTAAAGCCAACAAAAATTGTTCGATCACGGAGTGTTGCAAAAAAAATGGTGGCCACGTTTGTCTCCAAAACCGGCCATGTTACGACTATTCCTCTTGAGGGACAAAGAACGGTTAATGCAGAATGGTATGCTAGCATTTGTTTGCCACAGGTCGTTTCTGAACTCCGTAAAGAGAACTGCAACCGCCGCATCATCCTCCATCACGACAATGCGAGTTCTCACACCGCGCACAGAACAAAAGAGTTTTTATAGCAAGAAAACATAGAATTGTTAGACCATCCGCCGTACAGCCCCGACCTAAGCTCTAATGATTTCTATAATTTCCCTAAAATAAAGATTAAATTGCGTGGACAGAGATTTTCATCACCTGAAGAAGCTGTGGACGCCTACAAAACGGCTATTTTGGAGACCCCAACTTCCGAATGGAATGGTTGCTTCAATGATTGGTTCCATCGTATGGAAAAAGAATACGAAAAGCAATAAATACATTTTTAAATAGTAATGTTGTGTCACTTCCTTGATTCCCGAAATTTTCAGTGCCGCCCTCGTATACTCAAATAAATCTTCTCTAGATTCTGTAGAATATTAGTCGTATCAATAATTTAATATCTGTAAAGTAAGTCGACTGCACATTTGATTGGAATCATCAATTTATTGCAGTTACAATATCTTGAGGAAAAATCTATACAAAGTAACATGAGTCATGACTCGTTTCCTGAGATTTAATGATGAAATAGAGCCAAACTATTACAATAGAATACTTGAGAATTAAGCCCATTACAAACAAAGTGCAGTTGCTTCCACAACGAATATTTGGAAATAAATTAATGTACATTTTGATTAGAAAAAGTTTAAGTGATCTTTTATACCTAGACACTGATTATTACTGATTTTTTGTGAAATCAACATTGTTCAGAGCATATTGTACATCTTTCTACACCAGCAGCCTGTGGGTCTCATACACGCGCAGACATTACAATGCCTTGCGTGTGATAAATGATAAATGTGCTGATGGGGCTGCCCCGATTCTGCAGCACGTCAGGGATGTTCGCCGAGTCACAAGTAGATTGTTTCTATTCTACTATACAAAAACGATGCACATTCCTAGTTTGCAGGGTTCGGGCTAGCTCCAATGGCATCCTCAGGCCATTCATGCAGAGGTTCGATTGCCAGTACCTGAACAATTGCTGTATGGTTCACATACTGAGCATTCAAAGTCTGTAATATGGATTTTAATGTGGGCTTTTAAGTTGTATGATTCTTTTTTTTATTTTAGTTTTGAATTTCTGTGCCTATGATCTTTGTTGGTAAAAATTAACATTTTTTATTTTATTTATTAGTAGTAATTTAGCCAGGGGCAACTGTACCCAGTCGACCATTTTTCGCCCTTATAAGGTAGAAAAGTGGTCAACCGGAAATGTTTGCCCACATACTTACTAGCAAAATTTACAATAGGCTTTGCAGTCAAAAGTTGAAATTCTCTTCTTATGCTTGTTCATCCTAAATTATAATTTTGTCAAGAATGTGGACTTATTTTTTAATTCTTTAATACAATATTCACTGTCAATAGCAAAATTAATACAAAACATTTGTATAACTCACCTTATTCCCTTAGCAACATCATACGGACTAGTTTTCCAGGCTTTTGCTTCTACAGTTTTGCCATCGGGAAGCGTAACCACTATGCTCAAGTCTGGTTTGCTTGCTATTTCTTCCGCATACTGGATTTTGAACTTATCCCAGAGATCGATGCGTTTCTGGATGAATTCTGGCCATGGGTTTAGTTCCGCAGTTCCTCCGGAACCCTCGTCAGGTTTTTTCTTTTTTTCCTTCATTGCTTTGGTCTTTGACTGCAAAGAGAATTGCTAAGTTAATACCCAATATTATGGGGCTGTTTTGATGGAATTTTTTAAATAAAATTTGTAATCATTTCTATTGCTAGGATACTTTTTTATATTGCCTTACTAACAAAATACTGCAATCACAAGTATGGTGGCCAAGTGTGAGTGATTATGGCAACAATACTTTACATAGGTATAATAATGTGAAGAGTTTAGTAAATAATAACAGGGAGATAAGATGTGTGTGATAATGGGATTTATTAGTTTCATTAACAATGACACATTATTGTAGGCACCATAATCCAGTGTATTACAACAACACCTCCAACAACATCAATACCTATTGTTTGCGGTAATTACGTAAAACCGAATAATTACACAGGTGTGTGTGACAATCTAGTTGATTTCACTTTAATAACCTATTGTATACTTTCTAATACGTTTTTAAATATGACCTAGGTCTTATAAATACACAAATCACAGTAGCTAAATTATGTTAGAAGTTTTTAAAGACAAAAATATCAACAAATATCAATGGCTAGGATACAGAAAAAAAGAAATATAAGCAAAGGAAACCGCATGATATCATTCTAGCATAAACGCCGATGATGAAAGTCCTACAGACCCATGTGGCATATGCGTAGTCCTTGCAGCGGACCACACAGCCTCCACGGATGCCAATAAACTTTATCATGACTTACATAACGTACAAATATACTTTCTCAAACTAATTTATAATGTATAAAACCCTGCCTTTGCGTCAATGTTTAGTTTTGGGATTTCTTCAGCCACAGTGTCACCCATTGCAGAACGTGTATCTTTCGAATTTGACAGCCCGACAGCCGAACTAATGATGTTGCAAGCGTGCAAAGAAAATAATCCATTGTGTATTCCGTTTCATGTAATATTCCGTGCAAGTAAAATAAAATTGATATTTTCACAAAATAATTTTATTTTGGCGGGGCCGTTTTAGTACAGCACGAACTGTGTAATTATTTAAATTTTGCTGGATGTAGGGTTTATTTGGTATGGTAGCCATAAAGTTCAATTCCCTTGAATGAAAGAGGTAGCAAGAAACTAAAGTTTATCAGCTGGATGCTACGATTTTTATTACAGGCGCTAGATTTTGTTGGTTTCCTCTCTTTGTACAAAGACCATTTTTAATAGCTTCTCCATTCATAAATTATCGAATCATAATCATAATTCAGATAGAAGCTTTGCATTAGATGTAGGTATTTAAGGTGACACTCCAGAACTCCACTGAGGCAGAGCCGAGAAAAGTTAGCTGAGTAATACCGAACTAGGTAAAATGGTCTAAGGTCACCTATTTATTAATTTTTATGAATGGTCAACAATGAAGAGCCGTTTAAACTGAAGGGAATCCACACCGCTTCGTTGAATAATCGAAGGAGTTATTATACTAAACTGTATTACTATCACCAACCCTGAGCACAGATCACATATTATATCCTGACCCTGTCACAAAATGACAAATTTCAGTAAAACAAAATTCAAAATTACACATCATATTTTAATTTTCTAGTCTAACCCGAAATTGGAATTTAAAATGTGTACACAGAAAACTCGTCCGATAGACGCTTTTCAGCGCATCATGACGTCCTTCAAGCATTTCGAAAATAAGCTGGACAAGTTACAGGAAGATGTGAATTGTCATGGACAGACCCTTTCAGAACTTCGTACTATGGTAACAAATCTTTCAATGGGGACAATACTTTCTGCTGACGGCAAAGCTGAAGATAATAGGCGTTCTCCAATTAAAACACAGGCGATTCAATACGACGATAGGGCGATACTGGATGAGTCTAAAATAAAAAGGAAGAATCCTGTTCAGCCCTTGCCCTCGACATTAAAAGTAAAAAGTTACCAAAGTCAGAAATCTAAGGTCTCTCCGCAAACTTCACCGTTTCAAGTTCACGGTAAAAAAATGGAATCAGGTCCCAAAGGCATAAGTCCGAAGCATGCCCAAAGACACAGAAAAGCGGATGCTCAGCGAAAAACAAATACACTGAGGAACCAAAAAATGACAGAAACGAAACGAGTTAGACAGGCAAAGTAGGTTTTATACTAGAAAATTGAAAGTTTTCTCGTTTGGTACGCTTTTCATGTAAATTTTTGATAGTTCTAGACAAACGGCCTTTATCTACAGGAAATAAAACAAAGTGTTATGTATGTCTATTTAATCATTTACTAAATTTTCAACGTTCAATTCGTATAAGTTCAGACTAGAATAAGCTGGTGGGACACAGGCCTCTCTTCGAGAGGGACTGGCCCAGTGCGGGTTGATAGATGTCACCTGTCTTCGATTTTTAGTTTCTGGGACATGCTGATTTTCTCACGATGTTTTCCTTCACCGTTTTGAGAGCAATGGTGATGAAATTATTTACACAAACCAAAGCGCCTGGCTGGGTTCGAACCCACAAACTACAATTTGTAAGTCAGGGCCGTTACCACTACGCCAACACTGCTCTGTAGTAGTTCCAGCTCAGTTCTTAGCTTCAATAATCAGCCCGAAAATAACGATTGTCTAAAGTGAGAGCATGTAATGCCACAGTTACTTAAGTTTTGCAAACTTCTAATTCAACAAAAATAAGTATCTAAGTACCTACTAGGCAATTATGTATAGGATATTTATTTAATACAGTTAAACTACTTAATTACTACTTAATTATAGTAAGAGTGCATAGGTGCAAACGGAAAGGCGCCATCCAAAGTGAGAGTAGCAGCGAGCGACAGCGCCATTAACGCAAGATCTTTATCATTTGCACTTTTGAAACCCTCTTGTGTCGAGTAATTCTGAAACAAAAGATAATTCCATGAGATTGTATAGGCAAAAGGCATTTTCTCCACACAGTATTGGGTCAGGGACTGTCAAGCTGCGGGCTATACAGGCTCAGAGTCCGTTTGTATATATAGAGGCTCAAATTAAATTAGCTAAGAAACTCATGATAAAGTAAAAAAAAATCTTTTTGGGGTCAACAACCGCAAGTAATTTAGTTAAGTAGGTGCTTGAAATAAAGAAATCATAGTTTTAGATATCGATACTCATCATGTCTGTGGTATATTCGTCAGAGTATGTTTAAAAAAGTTCACACAACATCTGGATGCCAGCAATCTCTTTCCGGACCCTGGGCCGTACCGTCTTAATATTGCATTAATGCCATCATAATTTCGAATCGAAATAGGGATGGTGCTATCTCCTTCTCTCTCTCACACTGAAACAATCATGATTCTAAAACGTCATAACACGTCTTCCTGTCAGGACATAGCCGGATCCCGAAGGACATTTTTCCTATATTTTATTTCCGCTTTTTGTGGCGCCTTCAACAGACTTACAGTTTATGCACAATGATCTCTCCGACGACGATGGTCACGGATACGGCGACGCCATACAGCATGAGGATCAAAACAGGTCGCATGTCCATCAAACCCACGCTGCTGAATGAGGACATCTTGGTGATGCAGTGTGGTTTGGCGACTAAGAAACGTTTACGGATCGCTGATTGGATGCCGGACTCTCGGATTTGCTTGTGGCTGTAAAATAGGAGTAGAAATATTTCAGTTCTTTGAAGATTTTATGACCCAAGATGACAGCTTATCTAAAATTAAGTGTTTGTTTCTTATATGAAACAAACGTCGCGTGTGTATGCTAAATACGCGCTTGGATGGAGTTTCGGTCACCACAACACAATATTCTTTAGGAAATTAAAGTAAGTAAACTAAGTTAAATAAGCTAGGTAATGGTGCCGATTCTCTTGTACACCGAACTAAACTAAATAAACTATGGGATATTATTAATTGCACATCAAATAAATAATCACATAGCAATTTATTTCCATCATTTAAATACTGACTGCACAGCAAATTAAATACTGACTGCACAGCAAATCAACCAGAATGAACTAAGTTTCCGAAAACATAATAAATGTTCCCGAAAATACTAACCCTAGATGGTCGACGTCAGTGGCATCCCGAGGTTCGGTTGGTTAGGTTCCTTTAAACCCTTTAGACAGAAATAGGAGCCCCGCAAAGCGGGGCTCTGTCGACCAGCTTATTAACCCTAACCCTATATTTAGATTACCCTAGATTTCGGTAAAACGCAATTAAAAAAATGTACTCGTTGGGAATAGAAAATAAATTGATGAAAAAGCTTTTGCTTTAGGAAAAATCGCTGTACGCTGCGAAAATAAATTGTAGTGTGTTTAGTGATATTTTGAGTTGAATATTTTGCTGTGCAATCAGTAATTTTGATGGGAATTCGGAATCTTATTGCATAGAAAAAGGATATTTTTTTATTTGCGTTTAAATACTACCCATAAACTATCACTAAAATTCCTTACTTTTGGTTATGAGAATCTTAAAGCTATTTTGCACAAAACAATCTCAAAATTTAAAAATAGTTTTGACACAACTAAAATCGAATTTGACAATCGCGACTCCACGTGGTACTTGTTTGCCCTACACTGTGAATTTTTTTTAGAGCCGGAGGCGCGCAGGGGGGCTGCCTCGACTTGTTTTATATGGATTTTTTCATTTTTTGTATGGAAAATATGAGAAAATATTAGCTACATGTTGAGTTTTAGGGGTATAAGAGTTTTATAAAGGGGGTCCAAATTTTCATTATTTTTGCGATAGGACACACCATTTTCGAGATATAAGCATAATAAAAAAAAAAAAAATAGATACAGTACTGCTTTTGCCCCTGAAGTCGAGGTTTTTGTGTTAATTTTAGTTCATGACAACTAATATTATTCCATACCTTTTTAATCGCGATTAAAAATAGATATAGTTAGACCATCAAATTTTTTGGTGGAAAACGTAACAAATACAGAATAGCAAAATTGGCATTTTCACTATAAAATTAATAACTCAGTGCCATCTTAGTGCTGTCAAACTAAAATATAGAAGTTGTGTTGTTGTTAAGTTGTTAGTCTATTTCAGGATGGGAAATCGTCGTTTGACAGGAATAAATTAAATTTTGGTAATTTTTAGTCTACTTTAGAGGCATTTGTGACAAGAGAATCGGCACTATTGTTCATTTTGGAACTGAAATTTTAGTCGTAAGTAAGTATTCGAAAATAACAACCACAATTATGTCCAAAATCTATCCAGTAACATCAAATTCGAAATAACAACCTTCCTTTGGGTTTTGCCGCAGTTGGGAAAAACAGCGTGTAAAACTTTTAAAGCAATTACTTTATAATTAAACGGAAATGTTCTCAGATAGTAAAATACGCAAATAACAAACTAACACGACTCTAATCAATTCCAAATAAGGGGATCCTTTCCTGACTGGAGTGAAAGAATCGAAGGTCACGAGGTAGTCCACTGTTGCTATGTCGCACTTCTCACTCTCCAAGAATGTGGCTTCGATCTGCCGATAGACAGGTTCAGCTACTGAATGGAGGGCGAAGAGACCCTGGGAAGGGAGACAGGTATTATTATCGTATCCCAGGGATAATTATTTTAGTGCATGATCGCTGTGGATTTGGCAAAATATTTTTTTGTAAGGCATGGATCAAACTGCCAACGATCCGTCTAATAAGATAGTGAAATATCTAGGTTCGGATTATGATGGTGATATTCAATGGGGTAACCAATAATGAGCATGGTAATATTTACCTTTCGGATTCTTTCAACACCATCAGCAAGACTGTACAGTTTTGCTTTTCCATTTGCCGGAAAGACTCGGTCGCGAATTGAAGTGTGCAAAGGTTCCTTGCTTTGATTCTGAAAAAAATTACACAATTTATATCATTACTTGACTTATATAGTGTCATTCTTATATCTACGTGCAAGTTGAACGGGTTGAACAATTGTCTCTGATGATAAGATGCACGTACAAAAACGAAATGGTTATAATCGACGTCGTTAGCTGCGAGCGTGATCTTGGCCCCGGCGAGCTGCGGCAGGCTGCGGATGGAGTCGGACGGCGCTTGCAGCAGCACCACGATGTTGGCCGAGTACGCCGCGTACAACGCCATCAGCGCCGTGAACAGCACAAACACCATCATGCGACCTGCACATTATGACACATCAACATAGCAGGCGCCGCGTGCAGGTCACCAACGCCAAGAACAGCACGAACTCCATCATGTGAGATAGTAGCAGTCTACTATCTCGCATGATGGAGGTCGTGCTGTTCGGCGCTTACGCACTTCTTCACGTTTCTTCACTAAGAAGGTGAAGATATGAAGGGCGTAAATAATACCTGGTGCTCTTCTAGGTTCTATGTAACATCCTTGCTGAGTGACGGCGCTCATCGTCAGCAGCAGAGCGTCACATATTCCTCCATCCAACTGCTGTTGTGTACCAGCCTAAATACAAGCACATTTTTCAATAGTGCAACACGGAGGAAAACTGGTTTCGAAAAGCGGCTTGCTAGTCCATGGACTACCGATTACACCGTCGCTAAGACGGTAATGTAGGGTTCATTAATTAAGCTAAACCGTATAACCAATAACCACTTGAGCATTCCTTTGAGAAATGGTATCTTTTAAATTAAATTACGTGGATAAACTCACTCAAAGCATTTATTGCAAATAAACCAATTCAGGCACTTTTGAATTGTCATGGAGTCGCTCAATCAGAAAGATGCAGCTAGTTGCCCCATTCTAAAGTATAGTTGGTACCAATGAATAAGAACGGGCAGGAAACTCCACGGATATTCTTTTAAATTAAGATATGGTTGCAAAATATTGGTTACATCATCCACCTCTTTTACTAAAAAGATGTGGATTTTTCCTAAAAAGATAGGATTTAGAGAAGCTGAAACTTAACAGCCTGACATTCTTTTTTCGGATTACAGATTGATTTATTAATTTAGGTTGTAACCTGTCAAGTCTTTTCTCAATAACCACTTACCTTCGTCAGAACCAGTTCCACCTTGCTAGCCAGGAACAGAGTAACAGTCGTAATAGCCGTACACACGGCTATCGTTACCCAGACCCTTGTGGAGAAGGGTAGGTAGAAGACGTTAGCCACATAGGCCAGGGGAGGCTGTCGGTAGATGAAGAGCATCCGCATAGGCGCCACCAGGTCTGTGTAGGTGACCACGTCGTAACGGTCGCGGAATATCACGCAGTTGGTACCTGTGGAGAAACACTTACTGATGAGTGGGGCAGTAAATGGGAAGTTGTCCAAACAATGTGTCTTTCCATGATAAGGTAACATTCTGACTTCACGTCTCTTGCAAGATAGGACTCAAGAATGGATGCTTCAAATGAACTCATTTTATTTAACGTTAATACTACTATCCTGACACGACGGGCTAGACTGTACTAGTACGTAAAAAAAAAAACAATTTTTGTAGGGACCAAGACGCCAAACTTGTTTTCCACTCACCCATATCAGCCTTGTTAGCGTAGAGATCAGCGATCATACCAGACCACTGTCCATTCACTTTGTACCCGTATCTATAGCTGAAGATATACTGAGCAGTTGCGTTTATCATCTCAAAGCCAATCTTAGCAGCTGACCAGCATGCTTTTGTTATTGAATCGTATTGGAGCTCACTGAAAAGGAAACTAAATTAATGGAGCTCGGTTTCAAAAATGTGTGGTTGGAATGAGGGTTATGGATCGTAAATGACGCTGCTCTTCACTGGCTCTCGGTGTTAAAGTTAGTTTACTCTACCATCAGAATAATCTAATGGTAGTGTAGAGACATCTACGTACAGTACTACTATTTTCTTAACGTCCCATTTATAAAATAAATTACCTACATTCAGTTAAAAGAGTATTAACAACTCTATATACTTCCAAGTCGATTGAGAGCGTCCTGTCTGTAACAAGTGCAAAGGGCAACTGATAGAAATCCGACGACTGACGAAACACGAAGTTTGCCGAGGGACATTAAGAAAATAGTTGTACTGTAATACACTGAACTTGGCTGAATACCAAGCTCTAAGGATATCATTAGAGCTTGATTTATCAGGCAAGTCCACTGTAGGGTGTACGAAAGGTTGATTTTTATTAGTCGTAGCTTTTTTCATGCCTTACAGTTCAATTTATTTGTTTCACTACCCGTATTTTACATCCAATGTGCATTTTGTTTTCAAAAGCTACTGCTTTTAGGAGAACTTTAGAAGACCTCACACACTATGCAAACTTTAAGAAAGAATTATGTAGAAAATCTTACAGCCGATCCTCCTTAGGTAGATGCAAACGCGTGGTGTTACTATCCTGGATGACGTTGGACATTATGATGGGATGTCCCATCATGTTCTTCCGTCTCCGGTACAGCTCTCTGTAAGGACGGACGTCCACCAGGGTGCCGTTGTAGTAACCGCGGAGGGTAGATATCATGGAGCCATTGAGACCTGGTCTGTGCACTTGGAAAAGGTAAATCTTATCAGTCAAGTGGGTATGTAATCGAACGCAACCCATTTTTAGGTCACTGATCAAGTTTTTGAGTGGTGTTTGAGTTATTAACGGTGTCAATTTAATTTTAACTTGTAAATTTTTCAGCATTTTAGAACATTTTTCTTTAAACCTATTTTTACAATGGCCAATACCTTAGCTTTGGTAAATTGGGGTGTTCTACATGTCCCCACTGCCCTGTCTCCATTGATGGGGACAACGGGAAGAAGGTTTTATTTCGTCCGCTTTTTGGACTCGAGAATTTAATCGGACGACGAGTACAGGCATACTGGTTACAGTCTCTCATTTTACTTTGGTCATTTTTCAGGAGGTAATCTATTTCAGTAAAGCAACAGTTATATTAAATAGGCTCTTTCTTAGCCAGTTATTAACAAATCTACGAGTGGTAGAAAAAATATTTCAAGTAGCCTTAACCCCTTTATATGCGACTTACTTTCCACCATCTTGAACTGGTTACCAATCCTCTCAGCGAGCACCAGATCACTGTCAACCAAGACTGGTCCGTTCTCCATTAGAGTCAGCGTTGACTGCTGCAGTAGGGGAGAGGTGACCAGGACCAGCCAGCGGTATGTGAATTGAAACAGTTCCTTGGCCAAGGCCTGCAGAAAATGTGGATAGAGCTTTTTGTTAATGTGGTACAGGATCTGCACTTCCAACTGTCGAACTGATTGTTCGTTTGTAAATTCCTGTTGAAGTGGTGAAGCAGCTACGACACCTCTGCATGGAGGTGCTCATTCAGCGACTCACATCTTCTTACATAGGTACATCATTCTCATGTATGTATTTCGGCACATTAATCGCTATGACTGTACAACGTTATGTTGTGCTTGCATTTCATTCATTCAAGTAAAAATGTATGAAAAGTTGAAGGACAATAGCTACCTACAGGTTAGTAAGCATACATAACATAACATCACACCTGTATTCCCCGAAGGGTTAGGCAGAGGTGGACCTTTAGTACACCCACATTTCGCCAGTTATGTTTAAGTCTCATGTTATAGGGGGCGAGCCTATTGCCAACAACCCGGCACAAATCCAGACTCCGTGCTGCCACTGAGAAATTCCAGATGGAAAAACCCAATAACATTTGCCCGACCCGGGAATCGAACCCAGGACCTCATGCTCAGCAGTAGCGCTTGCGACCACTAGACCAACGAGGCAGGTTAGTAAGGTTGGTAGCAAAGGGTGAATGACAAAGTGACTGTAGGGTCCAACGAGCTACTTCGAATGCACCGCAAATTATTTGCTTACTCACATAAGAAATAACAGTTTTCGACTGAGCGCAGTCCAAATCTGTCAGGTACAGTATAGCATGATCTTGGTACTTGGACATCGGTTTAAAAGACGCCGATGTTCGCACTCCTATGATTGACATTTCCATTACAAACTTGTTTATTACGTCTGCAATACAAAAAGTTAAAACTTAATACTTTTCACTTATAGAGAAAACCCTATAGTCGAGTCAATCGAAGGATGTATCTAACAATTTTCTAAACTTTTTATTCATTTAATGAGTGATGAAAAAAATACTTGCTACGTTTATAATGGTATGGTTGTTATAAGAGCTTAAAGATTGCCTGTTTTCTTCGTACTTTCGATCCAGCCTGTCCCACCTTGCTGCCCTCCCTCAGTGACGCCCTAAGCCGAGGTCCGTACCCCGCAGGGGGTGCCAATAGCGTGCGGTCATTTAAATATAAGTTTAGTATTTAATTTCGCTCCTGGCTGGAGGCTTTTCGAGTAAAATCTTAAGACACCCACAGGATAGTTCGGTTAAGTAGCCAGGACCTCAGAGGTCACAACTAGACTCCCGGCCACCGTAGGCGCGGGCTTGCGGACGGCGAGCAATGGGCAGCTCGCCGTCCGGTAAGGACCAGGCCCGGGTCGACGGCGCGTCGTGTTCCACGCGCGCCTCAAAGAGATGTCAGCACCATTGACGGGGTCCGATAGGACCGATGCCTGCCGGGGCCGCGGATTGTTCGAAAGAGTTACCGTGGCCCTGGCGCACAGGCAACTGAAGGAAAACGGGTGGGTTTTAGTCAGTAAGAGTCTGACACGCCCTTCCGCTCCGCCCAGAGCGGGAGAGGTCATTTGATGATTTCCACAAAAAAAAAAAAAAAAAGAGGTCACAACTACGAGCTGCATTCAAAAAAAAAAAACTTTTTTTCTTCGTCTACTAATGCATGTTCTTCTTACTTTCCTATAAAGGTAGATTTTCTTAAAATAGGTACTTACTTTTTTTCCAGCACAGTCCGCCGTAGATCAAATGTGTAGGTTTCTGATCATTTTGGATGAATAATTTAATAAAGTTTATAGTGTCCACATCTTTTGCGTAAACCAAACTTTGTATCAGCAATAAAAATAAAAAATAAATATTCATATTACTTGAATGAAGACCAAGGGACTAAAGCAAAATGAAGACTTGGAATGGTTCGAGTAATTTCGGTTGAAAAACGTTAGAACTTTTTCTAGGTAAAGTCTATAGGTTTTTATTAGGTTGAACGAAATGTGATGTCAGCGGTAATTGAGAGCAATTGGAGCTGACAGGTCTTCAAACAAAGACAATTTCAGTCAGTAATACTGTAACTCTACATACATAGAATTGTAGTAGGTAGGTCTCTGTGCGCCTGTGAGTCTGTAGAATGCTTTCAAGAATTATTTAGATGGAAAACTTGGCATGGTCTATTGGTCACATTGAGGCCCATTCTGTCTTTACTTTTACTGTCTTCTCAATTTTCTTTTTGCAAGTCAGTTTGTAAAACCTTATGTTGCAGTTCAGCAAGGCTATTACCTAGTGAATTCAGTGCCAAATTTCTGAACTTTACCCCAATAAAACAGTTTATAAACCACTAGCTTTTGCCCGCGCTGAGGTCGGGAATTATCCCACGGGAACGTACTGCTAGGGTAAAAGTATCTAATGTCTGAATCCAGGTAATGTAATCCGTTCAGCCGTTAAGGCGAGGAAAGGTAACAGAAACACAGAGTTACTTTCGCATTTTTATTAATAATAGGATAGCCTTATTTGTGAATGAAATATGTCTTCCATCCACAAGTAAAATTGCAACCAAAAAGGGAAACATATCCAGGGCACACCACCCTAGTCGGCTAGCAGCCAAGCTTAGGTTTTCACTAAACATAATAGAGCTTATTTACTTAACATTTTCAACTGAATATTACATGACATGCGTCCTTCTGTTTGACGAACCAATTGAAATGGTGACATCAAAAGAATATGTTTCATTATGTATTAAAAGCAAAAAGAAACTGGGCTATGAATAAAACACAAGATTTTTGTGTTGTCTTTATTTTGAATATCGTTAGGTATCTAATTTGCATTGCATGACATTTCGATAATTATGTGATGTGATTGTTAAAGTTATAAACGCTAAAAGTAAAGGCATATTATTACGAGAAAGACATTTCAATTTTTTCTGCACAATACATCAGTGCATCGGCAGTCTTAGAAGGTACGCCATACATCTGCCTCATCATCAGCCTATCTTCGTCCACTTCTGGACGTAGGCCTCTCCTAGTGAACGCCACTGAGGCCGATCTTCGGCTGTCCTCATCCAGTCTCTGCCAGTCGACTTCCGCAAGTTGTCACTCCACCTGGCCGGCGGGCGTCCCACACTACGTTTGCCTAAACGCGGTCTCCACTCTAGAACTCGTTTTCCCCAACGATTGTCGGTTATGCAAGAGATGTGACCAGCCCATTGCCAATTCAGCTTACTTAGTCTTTGGGCTATGTCGGTTACCTTGGTTCTCTGACGGATAACCAACCATCCATCTGCCTGTTTGCCATTAATAACCGAAACAATGAACTACGCCCCTAAAACTTAGGTCGTTTTTTTTTTAAACCAATGTCTGCTTTGCTGTCACTGTAGACAAAGCCTTGCAGGGTAATTCCGTACGGAACACACTCACAAGCCCATTGCCATCTATTTTCACAATTCAATAATATTCATATTGTTATCTACGTTCTCGAGCAGACACATTTTTCAGACATATAAAGCAATAGACTATACATTTCCATCAATCTTCTATTCTTCATGGTCATCTATGTCTTTCACCGTGCCATTCGTGCAACAACTATGTATGATGTGAATATACTTGGTGCGTAACATCTTGCAAGAGCTATTTCGTAATGCTCGTGATTTAGAATCACGACTCTAAAAAAAATTCTAGAAAATTTAGTCAGTGAAGGAACGGGATGTGGTCATCAGCCGCATATCGTATTTTCTGTTGTCTGATCGTCATTCTGAAACAAAACACTCATCTTAGACCATAGACAAGCTAAATAGCTAAAAAATCCAATGTCTACTAGGGAATGAGCTTCAGGAATTTTTTCAAGAAGAGACCAAGTTTCAAGAATACATGCTGTATCTAGGGATATTAGAAAAAAATAAATAAAAATTGATCTGATTTATAGGAACTTTTGAGCGCAAGTTAAGCGTAAATAGAAATAAAACTTACTATATATTTACACTAGGTTCTAATAATAAGTTAAATTAAATAAAGAACTAAGTACCTATACATAAGTCGGAAATATGATAAATCAGTCGTTTGACTTTGACGAATCGGGACGCCAGCGCCACCTGGTAGCGCTCGACAGAGTCTATAACATAACGCTTGACCGAAATAAAGGCATAGTTTGTTGTTGACGGTTAAGCAGTGAACACGTTTAGAAACTGTCGCGTATTCCGTATAGTAATTGTGTCGTTTACCTACAGTGTGTGATTAATTTGATCGTAAATTATAATTTGATTGGAACTGCACACGGTTTTTATGGCAGATAATAACGAGAGAAACATACCTTCTCCATCACATAATTATATTTGAAGGAGAAGGTATGTCTCTTTCGTTATTATCAGCCATATTTTAACTACTGTGGGCCTACTATGGGTAGTGTTGGTTATTGCGCAATAGAAAAACCGTTTTCAGTTCAAATCAAATTAAAATTTACGAACAAATTAATCACACACTGTAGGTACCTGACACAACTATACGGAACGTGCGACAGTTTCTAAAGGTGTTCACTGCTTAACCGCCAACAACAAACTCTGCTTTAACTCTGCTCAAGCGTTATGTTTTGACTCTGTCAACCGCCACATGGTGGCGCTGGCGTCCCGATTAGTCAAAGCCAAACGATTGATTTAACGTATTTCCGACATATTTATTTATATAAATGAGATAGTGCAAATTAAATTACACGTGGCGAAGAACACGCAAGAAATTCTTTTGAAAATGAATTCGCAAGCTTTTTACCCGTCTACGTAAACAGATGGTTATGATAACAGGATTACTTACAGTCGTGTATACATGATCTCAAACACGAACACAGCAGGCGCCAGAGCATGCCATACAACGTCATCTGCATGGCGGGCTACATATCAGTGATGCCGACGCTGCTGAAGGTGGACACGTGGCCGGAACAGTACGGACGAGGCAAGACACTGGCGAAGGTTACCCTGGAATCTTACTTACAATCTCTTGTACAGGATCTCGACCACCAACACTGCTGGCGCGAAAAGCATGCCATACAACGTCATCAGCATGACGGGCTATATGTCAGTGATGCTGCTGAAGGTGGACACGTGGCCAGAACAGCGCGGCCGAGGCAAGACACTGGCGAAGGTTACCCTGGACTCTTACTTACAATCTCTTGTACAGGATCTCGAATGCCAAGACAGTTGGCGCCAGCAGCACGCTATATAACAATATTAGCATGGTGGGGTATATCTCAGTGATGCCGATACTACTGAAGGTGGACACGTGGCCGGAACAGCACGGACGAGGCAAGACACTGGTGAACGTTAGCCTGGACTCTTACTTACACTCTTGTACAGGATCTCGACCGCCAACACAGCTGGCGCCAGCAGAATGCTATATAACGATATTAGCATGGCGAGTTCATGTCAGTGATGCTGGCGCTACTGAAGGTAGACACGTGGCTGGAACAGCGCGGATGAGGCAAGACACTGATGAACGATAGCCTGAACTTTTACTTACAATCTCTTGTACAGGATCTCAACCACCAACACAGCAGGCGCTAGCAGCATGCCATACAACGTCATCAGCATGGCGGGGTACATGTCAGTGATACCGACACTACTGAAGGTGGACACGTGGCCTGAACAACGCGGACGAGGCACTGTGAGGCGCTGGTGGATGTTAGCCTGGACCCCTGACTCACGGATCTTGAGAAAGCTGGACATGTTAAGACAAGGGTTGATGATGTAAGTTTAGTATTCTAAGAGCTAGTTTGATCTAAGCATATGCTACGAGTAAGACAGCAATCATGAAGAAGAAGAAGAAAGAAAAATGTTTTATTTGGTACACGCACAGGGAATCGAAACAATTCAACAACAAAGGAACATTAAAAACGAACAAAGAATAATGGAAAAAAGACCCATGGGAGGCCAAAAAGGCCTATCTCAGCATAATGCTGCGATAATTTAAAAAAAGAAGCAGAGTTTAAGAGTTAGATAGAGATGAGAAAATAATGATTAGGGATTGTGATCGCTCTAAATCTGGGGCCATATAGCCTACCGAATATATGCCATTATTAATTTGTCCCGTTGTAATAAAGGGGTACCTAAAACTATTCGTCTTGTACTGCTCACTCTCTTTCTAGAATTGGAGCAATGATGATTTTTCCCTACGGATCCTGCACTCTGCAATGGGTAGCACAGGGTCTTTTAGGTCCATACAATGAGAACTCACTTAATCTTAAACAAGTCTTTAAACGGTGACCTCTTCTGCCCGGGAACCCAGGGATCAATCTCGTTGATATAGTCGATTTCCACCAAGTCACACTTCTCATCTTCTTGGTACGTCTCCTGAATCAGGCGATATCCTGGGTTCAGTTCCATGTGGAACGCGAATAGACCCTGAAGGAGGAAATGAAATTGATAGAATTGCATCGAACTTGATTCGATGAATTGTGTCATTGACATTAATTTTAATTAAATCTAATTTGAATCGTCCAAGTGCGCGTCATCTTTTAAGGACATTTCAATTTCCCACTGCTCGACTTTTCATGTGACCAGAGAGCTGGCTTGTTCTTTGGCCAAAGAATTAACATTGCCATTCAACGTGGCAATGCTGCCAGTCTTCTGGGCACGTTTCCGGATGACAGCGATGCGGACGAGTACTTAGACGCCTAAGTGTCCTTTTGTTTTTTTTTTGTATTTATTTGTATAGTTAGTTCGTCATTTAATTTAGTACCTAAAGTAAATAATTAGTTGTGTTAAATATTGTATATAATTATTTTAATGTAAGTATGTAAAATAAATAATAAATAATAGTATCTGAAGCCAATATTTTTTAATGCAGATGTCGGTGTGTATATACCTAACGTCCAAAATAAGCTAGCTTGCAGCAAAATTTATAAAACAAAATTCTGAAATACTTCACAAAATAGAGCAGCATTGCATTAAAACAAAACAGTTATTATGTTATAAAAACACTTAGCATTGGTTGAAGATACAGTCTAATATTTTGCCTAATATACGTACGTACGTACTTATTCTTAAGAATACCTTAAGAATAAGTACGCACCTTTATCCCGTATTTGTTACCTGTGAACTTTCACTATGGCAGAACTCGCAGCGATCTATGGTTACAGCGAGCAGGACAAGTAAATGTGTTCCTTGGAGCAGGATCTATCACTTGTCAAGTCATATATAAAAAAAGTCTTCAGAACTCAACAGCAAGCACCCCATTGCTATGTATTTTTCATAACTTAATAACTGTTTTGTTTTAAACAAAACAGCTCTATTATATTTCGTTCAAAACATTGGTGGAAGACCTGTTTGTTATCTGCTCGTGAAAGAATACCTGAAGGATGTAGACGGTATATGAATTATATAATATATGGAATGAACGAATATTTCGGTCTGTATTCAATAAATTTTCAAACCAAAAATTAAGAGTTTTAAATCTATTTATCCTAGAAAATGCAAAAATGAACACATCTTCTATTCTAATCTTCCATCTTCCATTAAAATGTTATAGATTAATGATAAATCTGTTTGCCTTGTTTAGGGTGAACATAAAATATAAAGCTATAAAGATTGTAGCGGTATCTACATCGCAACATGCGAGCTACACGTCACAATGACGTCACGCCAAATCCTGCATCGCGCAAGCAGAGTTTACCGCGCAACTAGCATATATACAACATCCCGACATCATCAGTCGGGCAGTTGCCCACCAGACACAACACCCGTCTGGTCGGAGGATCCTCCCTTTTCCATAGAGCATGAGTGAACTTTACACCCTGTTCCTCATACCATCATAAGATCATTTAAAATCAATGAGATCTGAAATGAATTAAAATAATAATCTCATTACTAAAAGATAAATTGGTTGGATCACTCTTATCATTAATTAATACAAGTTAGGTAATAAACTAGTTATGAGATCAATCAAAAGTAAGAGAAAAAAAATCCGTATGTTGGCGGCAAAATTGTTAGACGCTATGAATGACACTTGACAAGTGACAGGTCCAGCTCGTTGTAACCATAGATCACCGCGAGTTCTGCCATAGTAAAAACTCACAGGTAACGAATACTTAATCAAGGTATGTACTTATTCTTAACATATGACGTATAAATGGCGAAATCTTAGACTGCATCTTCAACTAATGCTATGTGTTTTGAAAGAAACATAATAAACGATTTTGTATTAATTTAAAAAGACTAGACTGTTTTTTACATTCTAATTTAACGTCCATGTCGGTAGGTAGCGTTACTAACATTATACCTAACATAAAAATAAATAAAGTAGGTAGTTAAAATAAAACTGATGAATAGGTATTAAAGCACTAATTCAAAACTCCTACCAGACTATCTTAAAAAAAAAAAACAAATCCAGTCAAAATAATGGTGAAGAACGATAAGATAATTTAATATTATCTTGTTATCTTTTAATTTTGTTTTATAAGTTTTGTTATAAAAAGAGCTCGACGAGGATGGGATTCGAACCCACGCGTGCAGAGCACATTGGATTAGCAGTCCAACGCCTTAACCTCTCGGCCACCTCGTCTTATGATGCGACTGGTCAATTAAGGGTGTGGTATAAAAGTACATGTTGTAATTTTTTATCATAATGTGTTACAGTAGGTAGTCTGCTAGTTCTAGTGTTTTTAAAAGATATAGCTAGGTACGTCAATAATTTAGTTGTCAGTGAGTATGGAAGTGCATAGTTGCAATTATTACTAACGTGAACAGCATGATATAGGCAGTTTTGGCGAAATTCTGTACACAGGGCATGGACCTTATTGGGTGGCAATTGTTTATTGTTAAGTAAAACGACCAATTACATTAATTAACATAAAGATTGAAACAGGTACAGTAAACAAAAAATATTTCAAATAATAACGTATAATAGAGGACAACCTAGCATACTTACTCCCACAAAACCTCAGACATACACGCATAATTCTGCTCCATTCATCAGCAAACAGATCACATTCAGGATGGATAGTCAGGGCGTTAAGCATCCTTAAAGTACGACACACAGAAGACAGGTCTGGCGACAGTTTTAGATAACGGCGGTGAAAACAGATTGCGTCGACGGCTTTAGCGATGTCCGATGTATTTGTCGGGAACAAATAGCCGACAGAAAAGACCGTGAAGTTCGGGACTGTCGATGCGTCCTTTAAGAGTTTTTCAGGCTACTGTGAGCTGTAAAAAGCCTCGTCTAACCTCCAACGAGTTGAAGTCCAAAACTCCTAGGAGGTAATTAGTAGGGTACATGAAAGGAAAGAAGTGAAACATCTGCAAGTTGGTACTTAGGTCAAAAAATCAATCTGCCTAGCCTTTTCCTAACTATATTGGGGTTGGCTTCCTGTCTAACCGGATGCAGCTGAATACCTGTATGTTACAGGCACCGTTGTTGCTGTGTGGTACCTGTTGTTTATACTTTCACACGCACATAAACACACATTTACACCTTTCTGCCATAAGCACGATTTAATTCATTTTCATTTTTCTTATTGGTTTGCTTTTATTGGTTTTTAATTATTATTGGTTTTATTTAAAAAATGTGTAATTTATACCTAATTAGCACAACGAAACAATTGAACTAATCGAGGAAGAGCGAGGTTTATCCCATCACAAGTATCTTTGGATTACTTTCTGGGAAGCCCCGGCAACTTAAATGTATCTAGATTTAAGATAATAAGCAATTTTTTTTTTTTTTTTTACATGGACCGATTGCCTATCTTACCTCCACAACCCAGTTACTGGGTAACACGATACCCCTTGGTAAGACTGGTTGTCAGAATTTGGGCTTCTGGCTACCCGTAAGCACTGTCAAAGATCTACGAATGACAGCCGAGACCAACGGCTTGACTTGTCATCTGAGGTTAAACATAAAATACCTAAAAGATAGCATTTCTACAGCCCATTGAAGCTATTATTTTCCATTAGGGCTTTTTACTGAATTTTAATAGTTAGGCCCGAGGTGGCCCGCTAAGGGGTCATAACAATAGATAATAATCAATTGTGTCTCATTCATTAGCGATTCTTGATGAGACTAAAAGTATATAATATTTGATCAATACCATCCAAACACCGCATAACTCACAGCTAATTGGCAGTAGGTACTTGAATTAACGTTATTAAAGTGCGCAAGTATTTTATTTGTATAGTTGGTTTCAAACAACTGCCATTAAATTAACTACAATACCTATTAATCATTATAAAATACTTTTATTATGTATATAAAAATATCAAAGATGAATTGGTAATGATTGTAGGTAGGTAAAGAGGTCATGAAAACATTATTTTGAAGCCGTTTTTCAGGCTAGTAGAGGTAAAAAAGTCAGAATCCTTAGTTAATAGCTAAAGCATTGAACTATATAGAGGGGGCAGAATTCTAATCCCATTCTGGCCGTTCTTTATTAAAGGAAGGTATGCTCACGGAAGCGCAAGGTTTTATGAGTTTAAATCTGCACCCTAATTGCGCAACACACTATCAATCACAATGTGAATAATTTTGGAGGATATTGCTAATCCATTGTTTCATAAGTTTGAAAAAAAAATCTGCTCGACAATGAATGTTGTTGTACTGTCAGAATGAAATCCATTCCTACTGTTTGTGTTTTACGCAATTACCCCGCTGGTAGTAAATCTATGAGTGTCGTAAGCGCAAGTAGGTCTACTAACCTTCCTAATTCTCTCGACCCCATCCTTCATTGAGTAGTAGTTTTGCCTCTTTCCTTTCGGAGCAATTTTTTTCTCGTAAATCGACTTGCGTATTGGATCGTTGAGTTTCTGAAAACCAGAAAGGAACTTCTGTTATAGTTTTTATTGAACTAGGTGGCGGGTAAAAGGCAAATAGTTTAAATAATTATTTAGGATATAGAACAATGATAAAAAATTATTAATTTATCTAAAATCATTATATCGTTACAGTTTTTTTGTTATTGGACATTATGTTCCCTGATTCATGTCGAAATCAGCTTTTTTCTAAACAGCCATTTTCTTTTTCATTTCAGGGTCTGCTGCATTTTCTTATTGGGACATTGCAATAAAATCACTCTTCTCCATGTCTCTCTTACCTTGAAAAAGTACCTATTATATTCAAAGTCGCTGGCCCCCAACTTGAGAGGCGAGTTGAGCAGATCTGGCAGGCTCCTGACTGAAGAGCTGGGGGCTCGGAGTAGCACCACGATGTTGGCAGAGTATGCCGCGTACAGGATCGTTAGAGCCACAAAAAGAATCAGGGTTACGCAGCGACCTGGTGGATTTGGAGCGGTGTTAGTAGGCCTCTATGATGGGGGAGATTTAGAGGGACTCTTCGAAGACGTGGCCTTATTATGTATAAGAAGCTAGTAAGTAGGTGGGTGAAGCCGACAGAAGGATCCAGTTGGGTTGGGGAGCTTTGGAAATCTTCGTCAGTTCTTCTTGTCACCTATTCCGCAATGTTTGAAGACTCTTCAACCAGTGCGTCCTGTCCGTTATGACATACAGTGCCGAAACGTAGAGACTGACAGTTGGGCTGGTCCACAAATTCAAGGTCGCTCAGCGCGCTATGGAGCGCATGGAGTGGCTTTGGGGGATAAAATCAGAAATTAAATTATCCGGAAAAGAACCGGAGTTACCGACATTGCTTGCAGAGTAAGCAACTAAAGTGGCAGTAGGGAGGCCACGTTTGTCGAAGGACAGGACAGGATCAGACGAGTCCTGGAGTGGAGAGCGCGTATCGGCAAGCGCAGTGTGGGCCCAGCTAGATGCACCGATGACCTTAAAAGCGTGGCTGGGACAGACTGGATGCGAAAGGCGGAAGACAGAGTGTTGTGGCGCAGCCTGGGAGAGACCTTTGTCCAGCAGTGGACTGCTTTAGGCTGAGGTGATTGATGGACTAAGCAAGTAATCTTGCGTATAGATGTTCATTCATTTTTAAGGTCAGATATGATCAGAATGATCAGTTATGATCAGAAGGCCTAGACCAAGTGACATTCTATCAGCAATAATGATGATGGAAAATTCTAGAATATTTATTGGATTGACATGCTTTCAAATTAAGCAATTGATACTAGTCTAGACCATCAGTTTCGAAAGGTCTCTTGTTTCTTTTTCTTATCGACTGTCAACTAAAATAGAGCTATAGTCTTCTGTCGAACTTCTTAAAATGGAAAATGAAAAGGATAGACAGTATTGTGTAAGTTTAAATATTGGTTCAAAGCTACAAACCTGCCCCATATCTTGGTTCCAACGTGCACCCTTGCTGTAAGACTGCTCCAATGATCAGGATCAACACGTCAGCCCATGATCCGTCAAGTTGGAGAGGATGCTGGAATATTTAGAATAAGAACATAGGAATAACAGTTTTTAACAGTTGTTTTAGAGGCTGGCAGAGGCAGAGGCTTTACTGATGTCACATTTTTACTTTGCTAGGGTTTGTCGACTTTTTCGCAGCTTGTCTCACATATTAGAAATACGTAAGTATTTAAAGTCGTTTTAAATACTCCTGAATAAGTGCTATAAAAATGCAAACAAAGACGAGACTCAATGTGTGTTTTTATAAATTTTTATGTGGCAATATTATTGTGGACGTCCACGTCCATAAAATGTATGGACATTCTTCAGAACACGTTATAACGTTGTCGTGAACGGAAATTTAATAGCGTCTTCATATATTTCCATACATTTTACTTCTCTGTGTTATCGTGTTCCTGTGAAGTGGACGTAAACATCCACGATAATATCGTTAAGTAGAAATTAGATATAAAAGCGCACATTGATTATAATCCTACATGGTATGACCACCCTGCACCCTGATTGCGTAACACACTATCGATCACAATCTGAATCATTTTGAAGACATTGCTAATCCATTGCTTCATATGTTCGAAAAAATTGTCTGCTCAACAACGTAAATAACGCAATGAATGTTGTTGAACTGTCAAAACGAAAGCCATTCCTACTGTGTGTTACGCAATTACCCCGATGGTCATACCATGTAGGATTACTCGTATAATTGAATGAATTTGTAACATAAAATGTATAATTACCATCCCCATGCTAGCCTCCCACTTCGAAGCTATATACAAGAAGATAGAACATCCCACCACGCAGATAAAGATGGCCAGCCACACCGCTCCGGAGAATGGAAGCGTGAAGATATTGGACATGTAGGAGAGAGGGGGCTCCCTGAAGACAAATCGGACAGCCGTGGAACCCACCATGGCGATATAGTCAACTGCCATCATACGCTCTTGAGTGAAGATTGTTAGGGTACCTGGGATCATGAAAATAATGCAAATTAAAACCAAGGGCCGACGGTTTAGTGCAGGTCAGAAAAAGCCAGGAAAAATCTTCATTTAAAAGAGTGTCCTTGGAGTTTCTTGCCCGTTCTTCTCTATAGAGATTAACCATTTGGAATGGGCAACCAGCTTCAATTTTCTTACTAACTGGCCGACTTTGATAATTAAAAAGTTGAAATAAATTCTTTAAGTTTGAGTTTGGTCGCGTGACGTGATTATTAAAACAGCTGAAGATCTATGAAGGTCGCGGGATCATTAAAACACCTGATGATCAGCGTAGGTCGCGGTAATGAGCTGGATGTGGGCAGCGTAGGCGAGTGGCGATTCTTTGACGAGGTCTTCGCCCAGAAATTATCGTCTTTTGGCTGATAAATTCGAGTTTTAAGCTGAGATGCGTCGCAACTTCATCTTTTTTGTATTTGTGTGTTTTTCTCTGCGTCATGTTTACCGCAAATAAACGTATTTTCCTTCTTTCTTTCTTTTTTTCTTTCTTTTAAGTAACTCTCCAACAACATGTTTTCGTCTGTCACAGTTATCTATAGCCTAGGTCAGGGATGTCGAACCTCTTTATATGAACGTACCTTTCTTTTCCAAATAAATATTCGTGGCCGGGACGTGCCAACAAACAATTTTGACTTACTGGAAAAATAAATAGTTTCAGAGTACTCTTTATTCGGAAACAGAAATAGACATCTTAAGGCGGAACCTTCAGGGTAGCCCACGAAATTCAAATTTTCTTACGTTTTTTGCATTTTGCAGGTCACTTTCAGGTTGTATTTTGATTAAAATATGATTCACGACCGTAACAAATATACCTTTACGGAATTATAATCATTAGAATCAGCAATACATCTCTCTAAGTTCATATTACTGTATTGAATGACTATTTCATGAAATCATGACATTTGACACCAATTCGAACTTAGGAGTTGTATTGCTGATTCTAATGATTATAATTCTGTAAAACCATATTTGTTACGGTCGTGAATCATATTTTAATCAAAATACAACCTGACATTGCCCTTAAAATTGCAAAAAACGTAAGAAAATTTTAATTTCGCGGGCTACCCTTGCGCTTTCCCCTTACCATTTACCGTTTAATATGTATTTAAATTAAATGAAAAATTAGTGCGACTTCTGCTGTTACAAACTAGATGCTAAATACTTTATTTCAGGTTCACATTTTCCCTTGCTTACGCGGCAGCAATAGCCGACATCGAAACGCCTGTCGTAGCCTGTCGTGCTCAGATTTCAATGTTTGTTACTTTGGTACCTAAATCCCGCCGTAAATTGATGCCGTGCCCAAATGATTTTGTCGCGTGCCATTGGTTTGCTATCCCTGGCTTAGGTTAACGTTTTATGAAAATGGTATCACCAACTAAAACCAAATCCCAGAAGATGTAGATTATCTCATATGCTTGTAATTAATTTAATCGGCACCAATGATTTAGTAGAATACTAGCAACAAGTTTCATAGCTGTAACTGTTTTTTAGGGTTCCGTACCCAAAGGGTAAAACGGGACCCTATTACTAAGACTCCGCTGTCCGTCCGTCTGTCCGTCTGTCACCAGGCTGTATCTCATGAACCGTGATAATTAGACAGTTGAAATTTTCACAGATGATCTATTTCTGTTGCCGCTATAACAACAAATACTAAAAAACAGAATAAAATAAATATTTAAGGGGGCTCCCATACACCAGGCATGATATTTGTGCCGTTTTTGTAGATAAAGTACGGAACCCTTCGTGTGCGAGTCCGACTCGCGCTTGGCCGGATTTTTTCTACTCTTCCTGATCAACTGTTATTAAAAAACTAGTCCAACTTAAAATATTATTCCAGTTATTTTTAGAATACGATTCGACCTGTCACTCCACTAGTGATTATTCAAATTACTAAATATTTACAAAAAAATCGACGGATACCAAATTAACATAAGGTCAATGATCGGTAAAGAATCCTAGATTTAGTGCAAAATTCGTGATACGAACAGAATTAACAGTCAGTATAAAAAAACTCAAATATAATTAGATTACTTAGTGCAGTTTTTAAGAATGATGTAAGATTTAAAAGTGATGCCAAATAAGTGTCTGGGTCCACAGTTTTTTTTTTTGTGATTTCCAGTTGCAAGATTGAATTTTGTCGAACATAAAATAGTAAAGTGATAAATAATAGTTTGCATATTTTATTTCTATTTAAGTAAATTATATAAATAATTCACCTTCATGTATACAAATACTAGTATAACAAGGTGATTTTTAGTATTCGAGTCAGATAATAATGAATTTATAACGTTCATGGTTAAGAGTCGTTATGAAGAAAATACGTTGCACATTTTTCACACTTAGGTTTATTGGAAAATAACACAAGTAGCGTACAACTTATCACAATTACTTTTTTAGGTAATCAGATCGCGAAGACGAGTCGCGAACGGCACCATTAATGCGCGTGCGGATTGCCGACCACCCCCGAGCCCCTTCCGATGACGACAGCCTACTGGCGCGGGCGCACCGCTGTCGGCGTGGGGAGCCATTCCCGCCCCCGCCCACAGGCTTCCACCTTCGCGGGCCCTACGCTACCTTAGAATAGGGATGAGCGCGTTATAAATTTAATTAATTAATCGAGATTTTGAAACAAAAAAAGGACAACAAGACTTGGCTTGGCGTTAGGTGCACCTTGGCCAGTCAACGCCTTTATCAAACACGCTGCTTTGCTTATACTTTTACTACTGCAATAGAACCAGTCTTACCAAAGGATACCCAGTAACTGGGTTGTGAAGGTCAGATAGGCAGTCGCTCCACGTAAAATACTGGTATTCAACTGCATTCACGGGGTAATTGCGTAACACACTAACAGTAGGAATGGGTTTCATTTTGACAGTTCAACAACATTTATTGCGTTATTTACGTTGTTGAGCAGACAAATTTTTCGAACATATGAAGCAATGGATTAGCAATAGGCTTCAAAATTATTCAGATTGTGATATATAGTGTGTTACGTTATTAAGGTGCTGATTAGAGTGGAAGCCAACCCTAAAAATAATTGAGAAAAGTCTAGGCAGATGATGAAGGGTTGTTAAATAAGAGCTCTATCAAAGGTAGAAAGATATACATAGTGCAAAAAAGTTCTCTGACTAGCGTTGTCCCCATTAAGCATGACCCTCTGAGCCAGCATTTGGTCTTACAGACTGTAAATGATGATGATTTGCCAACACAAGCATTACCACAGATCACTGAAAAGATACTGCTTAATATTACCTAGATCGGCCTCCTTCTTCAGCAACAGGTCGACGATCCCCTGCCACTGCCCGTTCTTGTCCTTATAACCCCAGGTATGCGTGAACATCAGCCTCTCGGTCGCGTTCAGCATTTGGAAGCAGATACTCACCACGGCATACGACATCTTTGTTATGGAGTCCTGGTGAAGGTTCCTGGGTGGAAGAAGATGGATTTAAACATGGAATACTCTTTAAATTATACAGTGTTTTGTTCTGTATTTTTTCATGAAAACAATTTTGGCGTACTGTATTTTTTGTCAAGTGTGAATTGTAGGTACATAAAAAGGAGTAAAAGTGTCAATTTTTTACCTTAACTTGTATGATATAAAATGTGGTAGATATAATCGCTTTTTACAAAGACAGAACGTGAGATAATCTTCACTAGAAACGGAAACGATTAAATGTATTGTGTTGTGGTCAATCTATTTAATAATAAAGATTAGAAATATACTTAGGTACTATGGACGTCGGATCTTTAGTCCACAAGTCACGTCTTAGCAGATGACAATAAAACTTTGTCAGATAAAAGTTGATGAAACGACGAAGTTGGAAGTAGCCGTATTTTATCCCGACAAGTTTCATAGAGATATTAAGTAAAAAAGGCACGCTATTTTAACTTACTGCCGCTCTGTTTTGCCTTTAGTTAAATGTGGTAACTAACTCTTGAAGAAATGTAGGAGTTCCTTAAGAACGAGTTTGTCAGAAGAGACGGGCGCGAGAGATTAGTTGGTAAGGTCCTGTCTGGATTGACGTGGAATTGAGGAGGATAATTTTACTCAGAATTAGGATACTGGTAAATTAAATAATGGGGAGCAAGGACCACACGCAGCATTTATCTTTTTTAAGTGTCGTTCCAGAGGGAGAGGGCTGATCCTGCTCGGAGAAGGAGGCGTCGGGGAGGCAACCGCCTTGGCGCCTGGTACGTCGAAACCCGCTTACCAATCAAGGTAGGTGGACCTTTCCACCGAGTGACCCCAGGGAAGACGGCGGTACAGTGGTCATGTGCTCCGTGCATAGCGAGGTTCAGGGGAGGCCCCTTTACAGTCTCCCCAGGAATGTGCTTTACAGGCGTTGCACAGGGGGGGTTCCGGAATTGGTCTTTTAAGAGGAATCGCGACCCCCTCTATGTGCTGATGCTGATCACCGGGGTGGTTTTAGTGAGGTAAAAATCCCACACTCCCCGACCTCCCTCGCCAGAGGTCGGGTGCATTTTGAAGGTTTACTCCCGAAAACAAAAACAATTAAAAAGGTATCTTTATAGAAAAGCAGCCATTATTGGAGGGGAAAAGTGCTCAGCGGTACTTATGCCCAGTCGGTGGAAAAGCTAAAAGGAAAAAGAAGTTCATCATCGCTTTAAATAGAAATACTATGACTTGCAACGTCTTTAGGAATCTCAAGGATGTTGGCAAAACCTGACATGCAAGTAAGTTGCGATGCAGGTGAAGGCTAGGTTATATAAAATAAATAAAATTTTATATCTCAACGTTTTAAGTAAATGTGTGTCCATTAGCATAATATTTATATGCCAATGAATAATATCTGACCGCTGATAATTTTAGAATTTCATTACTTAGTTGTTTATCTGATATGGTGATGATCACAAAACTAAGCACAGCCTGTTTCTTGGTGAATTTTGTCATGAATTCAATGAATAGATAGAAATCCTTTTAGAGCTTCAACACTAAACGCTAGATAAAATGCAAGTTTTTATGAAATTAATTTTGTTTGTGTTCTAGCGTACCTAAGTACCTATACATGAGTATGTGCCAAATTCTGCACAGTCAGCGTAATATTACTAGAAGTTCTGAATCTGCATTAAAATGTCCCTCTTGTATCAGCATCAAGTTCTAACAGCGGTATAGTCCTCCAGATCGGACATCGGCCATGGCGGCCAATCTCAGCGTAGACTATCCATCGACGCGGGAAATATTATAGTGCACAAGTGTATGCGCAGACAAAGGTGCACTTTCCCGTCCTTTACTTTCATAATCCGATGGGACGGCAATACGACGAGACAGGAGAGAGATCAGGCGTAGGACCAAAGGCTTTCCGTGCTTTGTGAGGAATGGGGGTATCACACCGCCGACTTCCAATCTCCGGGCTATTGCTGAGATATCGTAATGGAAAACCCCACCATTGCAGGACCCCACGCTCAGCAGTTGCGTTTGCGACCACAGAACATACGGGGCAGTTCATCAGCGGTATACCCACGTCCTGTATAACTGTTGTCTCCATACGACACCACAAACCAGTAACTTTACAGGTAATTTTAGCAGACGTATCCTAGAGTTTACCTCGACTAACACATACAGTACAACTATTTTCTTAATGTCCCTCGGCAAACTTCGTGTTTCGTCAGTTTTCGGATTTATATCAGTTGCCCTTTGCCCTTTGCACTTGGTGCAGACCAGACGCTCTCAATCGACTTGGAAGTATATAGAGTTGTTAAAAAAATGGGAGGTAACTGACAAAATACGAAGTTTACCGAGGGACATTAAGAAAATTGTTTTACTGTACATAGATATAATATACTCTCTTATATTCCTTCATAACAAACATAATTAATCTATTCATCACAGCTACTTCATACATGACACAAATACAGCTTCTTTGAATCGTGCTGATCATCACGAATGATAATGAATCTTGTTGTGTCCGAGTCTTATTAAATAAAATATTACACTTATCACTACATCACACCTGTAATCCCCGAGAGGTTAGGCAGAGGTGTACCCTAATTGTACAACCAAATTTTTTCAGTTATGTTTAAGTCCAGGGGCGAGCATATTGCCATCGACCGGGTATTAATCCAGATTCTGGGTTGCAAATGAGAAATTCCTGGTGGAAAAATCTAATAACACTTTGCCCGACCCGAGAATCGAAGCCAAGACCTCATACTCAGCAGTAGCGCCTATGACCATTAGACCATTGAGGCAGTAAATAAAATATTGCATAGAGTTTTAATACATTTTTATAATATTCTTAGATTCAAGCAAAACGTAATATTATTCAAAGATTGTTAACATTTTATTATGTTACGGGGCAAAGATCGAAAAATGTTAAGTATCAAATTATCATATTTTTGAACTATTAAATGTCAAAAATATGTACTAAATTGCATTTGGCATTCTTCTATATTAATGTAGCCCACCTTACCTACAAAATATTCTATCAAAATATCGTTTTCTGATAAAGCATGTAGATACACGTGCGACCAGCAACAAATAAATGTAATTATCATATTTTTTATGCAAATTAATAGGTAACTTAAACTCGAATATCTACTCTTAAGTGTCACGTACTCACGTTGTAACGAGCATTAGCATAATAATAGAAGAACTAATAATAAACTTATTGTTAATTATCATAATTATGACAGGTCCTAAAGATAATTTTATAAATTCTGAATCAAGTATTTTTCCTTGCAAATTCGAACGCAAGAATGTCTGAACTAGACTAACTAAGGTTAACCTATTGATTTCCATGGAGTGTCCTTCGAGTTTCATGCCCGTTCTTCTCCATAGAGTTGCTGCTAGAGTTTAGCATTTCAGCTTTCTGACTTAACCGACCGACTCCTTATTTTTTTTCAAAAGTTATATTTAATGCTTTGATTTTGGCTGATTTTGTCTAGCCCCTAGTAATCCTACTATCCTACTAATATTATAAATGTGAAAGTGTGGATGTTTGGATGTTGTTAGTCAATCACGCTAAAACGGCTGAACGGATTTGGATAAAATTTGGCACATGGGTAGACTCCCAACAAGCTAAGTAATCTTATAAAAAAATATGATAAGTGTATTAACACTTATAAGATTCTTATAAGTGCATTGGTGTAGACTATTTTACTTATAGTAGCATTTCACCAGCCTTAATTTACTCAGGAGCATTTGCTTCTATAACTTAGTCTTATAGTAAATAGAAGTTTAAGTTATAGAAGAGTCTTATAGCTACTACAAGATTAACTTATAGGACAGTTATAGGATACATTTACTTTTAACATACTTATCAGAGATCCTTATAAGTATTGGCATCATCATCTTGTTGAAGTCTCTTATATGATTGTTAGCATGTTACGAATACGCTATGAGAGCAAACATGCTTACAAACTACTGGACCACGTACTTTGTAAGTAAACGTCAGCCATTTTGTCAACTTACAGTTTGTCATCTCATAGTAAAGTGCAACAGATTATGTAATGGAGGGTTCCGTCGAAAATAATGTTGTACATGTTGAGTATTCTAATCATGAAGAACAGGAAGAAAAGGCCAGGAGGAAGAATATGAATCAGAAATAAAAGAAAGCGCAGAGTCTGAAAAAAATCATGAATTACTTCAAGATATACAAAGCTGGGCTATAAAATTGAATATAATGTATTTGGCACCAAATGGACTATCAATAATATTATACAAAAGAATTAAAAACATTCTACCCAAAGATGCACGAACTTTGTTAAAAACAAATAAAAGTCCAGTAACCTTGCTTAAACAGTTGACGGACGAAAAAATAATCAAAGCTTAGTCGCCCATATCAAGCCAGATTTAACGGGTGAGGTTGATAAACAATTCATGAGGAACCCTAATTTGTTTTAAAATGGAGGAGAAGTGATAGTTACCAAAACTGTAATAAGTAATAATTTGTTTATAGTGATTCTATAAAGTACTCAATGCAGAGCATTTTTAAAACATGGCGAATATTCACAAGAATCATTGAAATTAAATTTGAACAACAACTTCACAATGTTCAATTTTGCTCTAGGTGGTAAAAAAAAATACAATATGCGGTACATATTCACAGTAAATTTGACTTCCCCACCAGTTTCCACACTATATTCACAAAGTAACTAGCTATATTAAAAACGAATGAATACTAATGGAATTATTTATATTAGTAAGGAATATAAAAAAAACAAATTTCTCAAACACAAAACACGTGCACGTTACAGTTTATACCTATATAATGTACTTATAACAAATAACCAAGTACGTTACAAGGGCATTATAAAATTGATAGGTTTCATAAGATACTGGAGTCAGAGCGTTATAGAAGCACTAGTGCCTGTAACTGCATAGGCTAAGATTGTTATAGAAACCATTGTTTTTCGTCAAGTATATTACATGAGTTAATGACTTTATCCAAGTTCACTGTAAGATCGTTACAGAAATATATGCTCCTATACTTGCGCCCAAATCCTTGTTTGTAGCATACTTCAAGTATCTTATAAGTGCATGAAAAAATAGTCTTGAGACCGTTATAAGTACTGATTTTGCTAGTTGGGCTATGACCTGGATTAGGACATAGGATACTTTTTATCCCGATATTTCCACGGGATCGAGATTTCTGCGGGTGAAACCGCGGGGCGCAGCTAGTACCCCATATATGGTTGTTTTAAAAAAACAACCTAAAATAATATGTTTTATAGTCCTCCAGACCGTATTTCGGTCATGGCGGCCAATCTCAACAGAAAATAGCCTTCGGCGCGGACGATATTATACTTAGTGCACAAGTGTATGCGCACACACAGGTGCACTCTCTCTTCCCTCACTTTCATAGTCCGATGGGACGGCAATCCGACACGACCGGAGAGAGATCCGGCGCAATACGTTTTACAGTGTATATGTAATTCATTCTGGTATGGGTGTAGAGTTTATTATCATCTGTCTAGCTAGCTTATTTCTAACAACGTTGGGGTCGACTTCTAATGGTAATAGATGCAGCTGGATACTAGTATAGTATTTTATATCGAGCGGTTGCCTAGCCAAGAGGCGTAGAGATAAAATACTTACAATCTATCATTCATATGCAGTCTCGTCTCGTTGCTATCAGTGATAACATTCGACATAGTCAGAATATGTCCTCTTAAGTCATATCTTCTAGATGACAGTACATTGGAACTCCTGTAGTCTTCCATCCACCCGTATTTGGTAACGGTTATTTTTGGAAACGCCTTCCGCCCCTCCAGTAGCACAACACTAGTATTTTCAGTATCAAATATCTGGTTCCCGTTTATGGAACTGGTATTTTGAGTATTATAAACCAGATGTTTGTTTACTAAGCTGGTATTTTCGGAAACGGAATGCTGTTGTAATTTGGTGCTTTTCCATGTTGATCTTATTGTGTAAACAACTTCGGAGTTTTCTGATATTTTGTATGCTGAAACAAAACATGTGTTTTTTTTGAGATTCTATTTCGATTGGTAATTTTTTTCACTTAAAGAATGCATACATGGTCAGTAAACAAGCGTTAAAAGTACGCACTCAGGGTCTGTCAGCAAGCAATGGAACGCAGTATGCTAGGAGTTAAACTCACTGATCGTATAAGGAACTTGATATTGCTGCCAAGCTTAAATGGAACTGGGCTGGCCCCATGTGTCGCATAACGGAAAAGCTATGGGCTAAAATTACCACACAGTGAATCCCAAACAGCAGCGAAAGGCAACCACCAACTCGACTTTATTCATTATGATTGGCCACAAACAGCAGTAGGATAAGTAGAAGGAGGGAAGAAAGGCCTTTTCCCTGCGTCACTCCCACTACAAAGGGTTGATAATAATAATAGTCATTAAATGCTTTAACATATTTGGAGGCTATTTTTATGTTTTTTATATTCTAATATTTAAAAATATAATTTGTTTGTACATTATAATGAAATAAAGGAGTTATTAATAAAATATTCAGAACAATAATAGCGTATTAAATTAACTAGCGAAACTTCACATATGTTATAGTTACAAAACATAATATGGAATTGGTTTTAATTTATAGTTGTAAGTACTTATGGTGATTTAGGTAACTAGTTTTATATGCTGCGTGCGTAGGAGACGTTTAAGATGCCTCTACAGTTTCCACATTGATGGTAAAGTTTAGAATACCATGACTAAATAAGTGTAGGGTTGCCATCTGTCCGGCTAAAGCCGGACATGTTTGGCTATTTTAGGTCGTGTTCGGCTAAATATTTATATGTCCGGCCTGTACGGCTTCTGTTAGGCTTTTTGTTAGTATAACGCGGTGCACGCAGCGCCTGCAGAACGAACGCAACGCAAGCTACGCAAGGCGCAACGTGTTAAGGACGAGGCGGGGCCACAGTAGCTATTCTTGGTTCGCGCGGGTTTTGTCTTTAGTCGGTATAAAAGTGAGGTTTTGTAAAAGTGATGTTTGGCTATTAAAGAAGGTAAAGTCCGGCTTTTCGGGCAAAATGTCGAGCCTAATACAGCGCAGAGTAAGGCTATTTTATTTTAGAAGATGACAACCCTAAATAAGTGGCTAGTGATTTCAAATGGCCACGCACGTTACTCGGGCGTCGATTAACAAGCACAAAAGCAGAAATTATAATAAGAATTTAGAAAAAAATAAGCACATAATTAATGCAACCCTGAAAGTACTAACAGATTAATAAAAATGTGCCTCTCAATCCAATCCTTTTAATAAAACTAGTAAATAAAATTGATCTTGTCGCTCACAACTACTCAGTATTCAATAAGCGTAGGACCACGGTGGTACACACGTTCAGATTAAGGAATTTATCATCTGACCTACAGGTGACTTACTGACTACGTGAGCCTGATTTGCACGTTACATATTGTTTTCCTCATTTAAAAGTGTTGTAAAGCCCCCAAATAGCCGACGTAAAAAATTATGAATATCTGCAAGAGATTTCCACAAGGATGGGGGAAAATTATTACCTACATATATGTTTCGTGTTTTATAAAGGGGGTCGAAATTTTTATTATTTTTGCGATAGGACACACCATTTTCAAGATATAAGGAAAATAAAAGAAAAACGTGAATAAACTACTGATTTACGTAAAAAGTGCAGTTGACTCTTTCTACTTTGCTGCCGTCGTACTGTCTTCACGGAACGTAATTTTTGTCTATACTTCCGTCGACAAAACCCGTTTCTATAATGGTCATACTTCGCGTGCTGATTCACCTTAATCTTAGTATATGCTTACCTCCCCCTAAACTCTTAGCCTCTCTAAAACAGAGTAAAACTTACAAACACTTGATGCCACAAAAATTGACCTGCCTCTATCTTGTCTACACCAAGGCATTTGAGATTGTGACTATGTTAAAATAATATTGAAATAAATTGTTACCAATCTTAATGGAATATCACAGATTACCGATACTTAGCATAATGTTAAAGACATATTTAGCATGAATTATGATATCGTTCTAAATCCGTTCAGCTGACTGTAAAGATAATCGTTCAGAACATTTAGATGTTCGATAAGCGAAATTATCGGAATCTACAACTGTTTAATGTCGAATTAATTATAGCACACATAACGTAAGCACACTGTTCTGATTTATTTACCGTTCAGCGGGGTAATTCCGTAGAACACTAACCGTAGGAATGACTTTCATTTCGACAGTTCAACAACATTCATTGCGTTATTTACATTGTTGAGCAGACAAATTTTCGAACATATGAAGCAATGGATTATCAATAGGCTTCAAAATGATTCAGATTGTGATTGATAGTGTGTTACGCAATTAGGGTGCCGATCTTAGCTAGGCTATCCGCATCTTTAGGATTCTGTCAGAAGTAATGTAATGTAAATTTCATCTCTGCGTGGCTGGTTCATGAATCATCCTACTAATCCTACAAATATTATAAATGTGAAAGCTTGTGAGGATGGATGGATGGATGGATGTTTGTTACTCTTTCACGCAAAAACTACTGAACGGATTTGGATGGAATTTGGAACACAGATAGTTTATAACGATCTCCCGCTCTTTGCGGAGCGGAAGGGCGTGTCAGACTCTTACTGACTAAAACCCACCTATGTTCCTTCAGTTGCCTGTGAGCCAGGGCCACGGTAACTCTTTCGAACAATCCGTGACCCCGGCAGGCATCGGCCCTATCGGACCCCGTCAATTATGCTGACATCTCTTTGAGACGCGCGTGGAACACGACGCGCCGTCGACCCGGGCCTGGTCCTTACCGGACGGCGAGCTGCCCATTGCTCACCATCCGCAAGCCAGCGCCTACGGTGGCCGGGAGTCGGCAATCGACTCCCAACGCCCAGGGTGTCTCCTCCTGCGGCGAATGGGGGTGTGAGGGCGCAACGATTGCCTCTTCCTCACGCGCTCCGCCTCCTCCTTCGCAGATAGTTTATAACCTGGGTTAACATGTAAGATACTTTTTATCCCGGTACCGGTAGTACGTTCCCGTGGGATAATTTCCGACTTCCACGCGGGCGAAGCCGCGGGCAAAACCTAGTAAAAGGTAGTAGTTTTTTTTATCAATCATTGCGGATTTTAGTATGCAATTAAGTGTGACACTAATTTGACATTCAGAGACCAAAATAAAAGGAACACAGAATAATTAGGTTCTTAAATACAAACTGCACGCAAAAAATATTTAATTACATTTCAATGTGGGATTAGTTTTTTTTATTTTTTATTGTTACATTACACTGTAGGTACAGAGTGTTGAAAATGGAACAAGCGCGATTTGTTCTTTGAGCTAGGCCAACCCAGCCCACTCCATTTCTTTTTTGATCGGCACCCTAATTACGTAACACACTATCCATCACAATCTGAATAATTTTGAAGTCTATTGCTAATACATTGCTTCATATTATGTTCGTAAAATTTGTCTGCTTGACAACGTAAATGACGCAATGAATATTGTTGAACTGTCAAAATGGAAGCCATTCCTACTTCTAGTTTATTACGCAATTAGGTACTCCATCCACAGTTGCTGAGATCAAAATAATTGACACATGCATCATTTTATACGAGTATTTAAGCACAGTCGCCAGCAGGTCAAGCTACACGAAACTGTCAAATTTCTCTAAACGATTTTAAACCATAAAATGTTGGTGGTTAAGTTCAAAATCGAATGAGAAAATCTGACAGTTTGTGGGAACTTGATGTGCTGGCTACTGTACCTACATACCATGTCGTTTACTGTGTGAATTTCCACAACCCAATTCGGGCATTCTAACATAAACTATATTAAGCATCGTCTTTCAACCTGTCTGTCTCTTAGTGTGTCATAAGCTTAACGCAAAAACCTTTTTTCAAGCTACGTTTATTAGATATTCTTTCGAGTATTCTTTCGTCTACGAGAGCGAAACAGTGGACACAGGTTAGTCTAAACTAATATTATAATACAGAGCAAAGATTTGATTTTTTGTATGTTTGTTTGTTTGCTCGTACACACTGGCGCGACGCGACGCCCGACACAAAGGCGCCGGGGGTCGCGCGACGAGCGGCACTTTTGTGTAGCGCTATAGCTTGTACGCTAAAACAGCTGCATGGATTTGGATTTTGAAATCTGGCACGTGGGTAGACAATGATCTGGATTAGGATATAGGATAATTTTTATCCCAATATTCCCACGGGATCGAGACCTATGCGGGTTAAACCGCGAGGCACATCTAGTATCAAATAAAAACAAGTAGGTACTTAATGTATTTTAAACGAACTATGTCCTTTCTATGTCCTACACGACATGAGCGATAACTAGCTAGAATTTCAAGGTAATTTTTTGCGTTCGCTGGGAAATTTAGTTTTTGCGTCTAGTACTTTATATCCAAACCACGTATTTTTTTACAACTCTTTTGTTTAGATTACCTGCTGTCAATACTAGACTGATGCAGATACTTCGACATTTACTTAATAAGTATATACCTTACCTAGACACGCAAAAAATTTAATCGGTCTTTGTTCACCAACACGAGTTACATGCAAATAAGATTTTTATAAGGATTTTTCCAACCATTTCTACAATTGTTTTAAGCACGCATTGTCCTAGGTTTAAGTAGAAGGGTTTTCCTGCACATATTATTGCGTCATCGTAATCATCGATAGGTACTTGATTCAAGTAGTAATGGTGACGCTTTTTTTTGTTTGTTTGGGAAATCATCAAATCTCTTCTCCCGCCCTGGGCAGAGCGGGACGGCGTGTCAGACTTTTGCTGACTAAAACCCACTCGTGTTCCTTCAGTTGCCTGTGTGCCAGGGCCACGGTAACCCTTTCGGACAAACACGAGACCCCGGCAGTTAGTAATGGTACCCCTGAAGGCTCGTCACGCTAGGAATTTGCGTAGGATAAAGGATATTACAAATATTCCATGACAGACGGCGATAATGAGTAAGTTAACGTGGGTTGAAATAAGTAAGTACATTCATCACAACAATTGTAAGTAAGGTCCTCTCAAAGTCCACTACTTCCTAAATCGGTATTAGCCACTTCCATCAATGGCCATCCATTTTCTCATAAGCAGATTCCCATGATAATCAGTTAAAGTTTTGAATATCATAGACAGGACATACCTTGGATGACTGATTAAAAAGGTTTGACATAAGCAGAGATCGGATATTCGGATCCATATTTACCTAAGTTAATTTTTGCTGTGAAAGTATGGACGTGGCTTCTTAAAATATTTTTTTTGGAAATAATACCCGGGCTGCCAGGAACACTGGAAATGCATAACTAGTCGAGTGTATAGTATGGAAGCGACTTAAAAATAATGATTTATTAAAAAAAAAAACCCGGGTTTATGAATTGCATAACTATTCAGATGCATACTCGTAATTATTTAAAATTAATGTTTAACCCCCGACGCAAATATGTGTAAGTAGGGTGTAAGAGGAGAGCTAGTGTGTGTTAGTTAGAGTTAAGATTTTTTCGATATAAAAGCGCATTCCATATTAACCAACATCTTAACTTTAGGTGAATATGCATCCGAATATCCGATCCCTGGACATAAGTTCAGTGGGAAAATATTTTCTCTGATTAACAGTTCTAGGAAAACTGCCATTGGTCCGTTGGTGTGTCAGTTTTTCAGCATGGGTGACTCCTGAGCACGGGTTCAGAAAAACACAGACTGTAAGCGCTTCATTCCCTTTCATAGAAATGAGACCTGTGTCCCAGCAGTGGGAACGTTATAGGCTAATTATGCTCTATTTCTCGATGGAAAACCTTGTCCCCCAACTCCAAAGAAGTCCAATTGCTGGATGATAGTCGAAGACCGCGCACTTACCTTCCATAAACAAGCTTTCCTCGTCGCTAATCTTCTTCACCACTACCATATCGCTATCAACCAGGATATCAACATCATTTAGAGCTGCCGTGTCTTCCTCATAGTTTAGAAGAAGCCAGCGGTATGGCGCCTTGAAGAAACCTTCTTTGCTTGCCTAAAAAAACAAAAGCATTATCACCGTTTAAAAAAAATGGAATTATTATAAAACTGGGGAATCTGTCGAGCACCTTTTGTTTATCTGCTTTCAAAAACAAAAGAGGAAGAACTGAAAAATGGACGGGACTAATGAAAAAAAACAAAACACTAATGAACTATTTTTGTATGTGGATTCAGGATAGTACAAGATACTTCTTCTCCATAGGTACCAACTACACTTTGGATTGGACAACTACCTTCATCTTACTGACCGACCCCTTGACAATTGTAAAGTGCCTGTAGGGCCCCTCGCCCACGGCGACTTTTAGTAGCGATGCTGTCGCGCGTTTTGTAAACGCGCTTCTGCATTGCATTTTTTATTGTGTTGACTTAGAAGCTGATTTTTTTTAGAGCTGCAAGGTACCGTTGACCTACGTATATGATATTAATTCAATCAACTTGATACCTCCAGGCGTTCCTGAGAAAAAGGGTCTTGTCAGACAGACAATCAGACGGACAACGAAGTGATTCTATAAGGATTTCATTTTTTCCTTTTGAGGTACGGAATCCTAAAAACAATATGGCAGCGTTAAGGTTCCTACAAACAGGCGCGACACGCGACGCAAATCGCCCTCGACACAAAGGCACCGCTCGTCGCGCGACGAGCGGCGCCTTTGTGTCGCGCTGTCGCGTCGCGCCTGTTTGTGAGAGCCTTTAGTTTCGATTTTGGGGACGCGCCAAAAGAATCATAAAGCGCTATAATGCAATCACCATTCATTTATATTTAATTCTATAATCCCTAAAAGAAGATTGCCAAGCACTGGCATTTCACTTTAAAAAAAAGTTGGTCTTTATGTACTTACTTTGACCAAAAATCTATCCGTCCCAGGACATGCCATGTCAGCTAGGATCAAGACGTACTGCAAATCATACTCGGTTCTATTATACTGCAGTGAAGTGGCAGTACTAAAACCAATACTGCACATACTCCTGGCCAAGGATTTGAGTGCATCTGAAAAAGATTTTAATAAAACCACAAAAATAACACCACGAACTGTCAGATTTTCTCATTCGATTTTGAAGTTTACCGTCATCATTTTAAGGTTTAAAATCGTTTGGAGAAAATTGACAGTTTCCTGTACCTTGACCTAAAGCTGGAGACTGACTTGTACCGTTTATTTGTAATGTACAGTCACCAGCAGGTCAAGCTACACGAACCTGTCAATTTTAAAATTAAGCAAAGTTAAAATACAAAACCAAAGACACCGACTCCCGAAATTAAAGTGTTTTTTCACTTTGTAGTGTATTTTTTTGGAAGTGGGTTGTTTTTTTTTTTTAATAAAGTTTATATTTTTCCCTTTTCACAAAACTCACTCATCAGAACTTGATCAAATTCGTATGGGACCAGCCTTTAAGTATACTCTTTCAAACAAAAGAAGAATTTTTCAAATCTGTTTATAAATGACGGAGGTAGAGTAATAAAGTTTTTATCTCGTATCATCACGAACTACATAATTATCAAGTATAACTGAAGTGCTCATGCCGTGATATGTCTAAATATTTTCCAGAAAGCAAGGTCCAAGCAGGAGCTGACGGCTTATTGAGCGCCGGACGTGGAGGATACATCTCATGGAAACTGTTGTGGACCTGTGATCACAAAAGACCGACTGATTGTTCTCAGCGCTTCTTCTCCACATTCTTCATGCACACGGCCAAAGTGTGGAACTCTGTTCCCTTCCACTTATAACCCGTAAACCTTCAAAACAAGAGTGATCAGGCATCTTCTGGGCTTGCTCGTTCCATCGTGGACCTCATCCACTGCTTTCCAGGCGAGATCAAAGACAAGAGATGCCCAAAAATCGCAATATTTCTTTTTTACAAAAAATCAACCGACTTCCGAAAAAAAAAACACTAAAAAACGTGAAAAATAACTTTAATTTCGGAAGTCGGTGTCATTGGTTGTGCATTTTCGTTTTTGGCCACCGACTTCCGAAATTAAAGTTATTTTTCACGTGGTTGTTTTTTTTGTAAAAAAGTTTTTTTTTTCACTTTTTACTTGTGGTACCTACCCCACACACATTCGTAACTACTACTTGATATGTAAATAACCGTGACAGAAAATTATTAAAACATCATCAATATAAACTAAGTGGCAAAAATACGCAGTATTAAGTATAGATAACTCAAAAACTACTGGTCAGAAATTGATCAAATTTAAAAGGAACCACATGTGAATCATCCAAATCGGTTCACCCAGAAAAAAGTTCTGAGCTAACACACATAAAAAAATAAAATACAGTCTAATTGAGAACCTCCTCCTTTTTGAGAAGTCGGTTAAAAATACAAATAAAGAATAAAGTAGAGGTTGTGGAGTTCTATGGCTAAGGACTTACGGCGATTCCAACACAAATGTGGTAACAGCAGAGATGTAGGCCTATTATCCATAGTCACGAACGAAATTATCACATCAATATTATGATCACAAATGCATTTTACTATTAAAACAGATGAAAAACATATTAAAAGTAATGTTTTCACGTTCATTTTTCATCGGGTTTTGGTAAAATAATAGTAAATAGATGACTACCATGTAAGGAGAGGGTATTATATTGGCATTAGCTTTAATATGCTAGTAGGCTTCTTGTATGTAATGCGATAGAGGTGCAGTCGCGGCCAACAGTGGCAATGTTTTTGATTCTTATGATGTATAAAAGTCTGTAATCTCAAGCAATTTGAATCCTTTACCCAACATGTTGTCCATTTAATTATAAATGGACAACATATTGGGTAAAGGATAGTCAAGTGATAAGTTTTACGAACTATGTAACCAGCCAAGCCACATCTAACAAATTAGTGCTAGCCCTTTGAAGCTCATGAGTCTGAAAGCTCATGGTTTTTCAAAGGTTGACTGTAAAAGATCGCTTTTAGCGATAAGACCGCCCATTGCGTCACCCTATGTAAAATTTCTACATTTAGTTCTGTAATTTTTTATGGTGTACATAATAGAGAGTATTATTTATATTTTGACATAATTCTAAAAGTTCCTACAATCTATCTCTTTTTAATAAAGGCAAAAAGACATGGTAATTATTAATATATGCGGGTGTGGTTATTTTAAAATCCGAACCATGGAACTAAGGATGATGACGGCGATTAGAAGAAATTATTACTGCTTACGCAAATATGCAATTATTATTGTCATCTTTAAACGCAAAGGGAAAAACGTATCGTCATACTTAGGCCCCTTATTTATTTCCGTTTAGAATTCTGCTAAATCTGTACAGAGAACGTACCTGCCTGAGGTTTCTTGTACGCATATTTTTTATGATCAGCATGTTGTGTTAGGTCACCGCTTATAAATTGTATTATTGTACATGCCACGTGAAAAACTGTGTTACTTTAAAAAATATTGTTTTGAAGTTTTTCTCAGACCTCAAGCAATTCTTTTATTTTTTTTTTTGCTTTTTTTACTTCGTTTTCAGAATTAAGCCATTTTCCAATCTACTTAATAAAATTATTTCATTAACTGACAGACATAGGTAACGCACCGCTTAAAAAGCTAGGTCTAGAAGCATGTAATTTTGCACAAATTAATTTATTTAACGAATATAAGCACTAAGGAAGGAATTTTCTAAGTTCCATCCCTAAAGGGGTTAAATAGGGGATGAAAGTTTGTATGGAAGTTTGTCATTTTTGAAGTTAGAAACGTGGCAGTTGGTACATAGACTTCTAAGTTAAAATTAGTTGTATCATCGTTTTTTGGAAACCCATCCTTAAGGCTCCTGATAAGCTGCTGATGGGAAATCCCATCAGGCACTCGGTTTGTCTCCTTAATAAAATTCTTAAATTCGTTCATTCATTCATTCATTCATTCACTGACAGACAACGCACCGCCTTAACCGCTGGGACTAGAAGCATACAATTTTGCACAAGAGTTCCTTATTTAACAAAAATGAGCACTAAGGAAGAATTTTGAAAATTGATTCCCTAAAGGGGTTAAATAAGGGGATGAAGGTTTGTGTGGTACTTCGTTATTTTTGCCGATGGGAACACATCGTCCGCACGGTTTTTAATGTTATAATAATACTGTTTCTGTTATTGCGTTTAGTCCTTTTGCCTTTAAGTAAAATAAATATTCTATTAGACTTTTGTCAGTGACTGTATTCTGTTCTGGGATACAAAATTATACGTTGGCCCTAATGATACGTTATAGTCTATGATTACCATAATATTTCAGTTTGTCGATACCGATTGATAGAGTTAACTCGTAAGTATGGATATAAAAGATAAATTGATTGTCATGCTTATTTATTAATCATCTAAGTACTGGTGGGATTTTAGTATTCTTTCTTTTTATCTTTTAAAGATTTTTTTTTTCATAACAAACAATTCTTATTTTATTATGATCTAAGAATAAATTGTTTTGCCCTAACAAATCTACTTACACGTTTATGATAAATATATTTAAGAATATTATAATACCTACTTAATTGAATAATAACAGAAAAAAAAACAAAAACAGACAAATGGCGTATCGAATTCAAAAGAAAACATAAAATCAAATTCAATTGGACCAGTTTTTCGCATATAATTAGAATAATTTATTATTTTACATAATATCATACAAATATTATTGGAGACAAACAAACAAGTTTTCTTTGGAACAGGTTTTAAGCCAAATATGTCCGTAATGTGAGAATTAACAATCATAGGAAGATAAAACTGGAATTGGAATGTTTAAATTAAGATATATAATAATTATTTGGTCCTTAGAGTGGAATGTTTGACGAATAACAACATTTTTATTAATAACGAACATTATTTAGAGGAGCGCAAAGAAACACTGGATTTCGAAAAGAATACGGTATCTACTTACTTCATCTTAAAATATTGTATGTTTATGATACTAGCTTGTGCCTGCGACGTCGTCCGCGAGTTTTTTTTTTGTTTTGTGGTGACAGCTGACAATACGACAATATTGTAGCTTCCCAGTATTGATAGAATTTTCGGAATTCGTTCAGTAGTTCCGAAGATTACCACTTACATAAAAATTCACACATTATTATTATGAATTATTTTTATTATTATAATATTATATACATATTAGTTTAGATAGGTAGGTATATCGTGGTAATTGTGATTAAGTATTTAGTACTTTGTTTGCCATTATCCAAATATGAGAAAAGCCGAAATATGACTCGAGAGTGAAGACCGCCATAAAAGATGAGAAGAGAAAATAGATTGGTCTTTGCCAATCTATTTTCTATATTATATAATTAATATATTCTCATCTTTTCTTATATTTCTCTCTTTTTCTCTTTAGAAAAAGAGTAAGAGCGAAGAGAAACAACATAGACCAACTGAAAAAAAAACGAGTTTAGACCTATGAGCAGCTATAATAATAAGCATTAGATACTACAGTAACCACTTCAGTTTTGGATGGATGGAAGCGAAAAATTATTGTTAAATCACTAACCATGTGTACAGGCTGGATTTTTTAGACGGCGAAGTAAGTGTAGATACCTTAAGTGAAGGTATTGTTCACCCTATGTAAAATTTCTACATTTATATCTGTAATTTTTATGGTGTACATAATAAAGAGTATTCTATTCTTAACCGTTGTGGCTACAGGAAAACGGTCTTAGGAGACTGTCCTTAATTCTGAGACCGTTTTCTTGTAGCGCTAGCGATAACGGTTAAGGTACCTGTCCTTACTGCCGCATCTCAAAAATCCACTCTGTATATTACCTATCAATTAATAGGGAAGTACCTTAGGTTATCTTACCTTTTTGTATAGCTGCAGTAGATGTACACATGTAGAACAGCACCCTAATTACGTAATACACTATCTATCGGAATCTGAATAATATTGAAGCCTATTGCTAATCCATCGCTTCTTAAGTTCGAAAAATTGGTCTGCTCAACAACGTAAATAACGCAATGAATGTTGTTGAACTGTCAAAATGAAACCCATTCCCACTGTTAGTGTGTTACGTAATTACCCTGCTGAACTACATAATATTGCATCTAGTTTCCTACAGAAATCTAGATACATTTCCAGTCCTAGTCAAGTGTTTAGTAGATGCTTTAGTATTTACCTCAGCGAAGTATTTAGTCTGCCGTCAAAGTAATACGTAATTATGGAATATATCGACAGCTAGGGTTGCCAGGCCCAAAAATAGAAAAGCCGGACACAGATTCATATTTAGTCGGACTTTTTGCCCTGAAGGCCATTTTCACATTGGTTTATAAAAGAAGAAAAAAAAAGATAAACTAAGTACTTTTATAGCGCCGCCTGCGACTCCTGCGACGACGGACGTCGCGATTCATACGTGTCCACGTGAGTCGCTCGTGCGCTTCTTTCGGCATCTTTTGGCGGGGCGGGGTTGACAAATACCCTAACAAAAGCCGGATAGGCCCGACTTGTATATATTTGGCCGGACACGATTGTAAAAAGCCGGACACATGGCAGCCCTTTTTACAGCTAATGGATATATAATTATGGGTCTACCTATTAATTTGCTTGAGGTTTTAAGATTAATTATAGTAAGTGAAGTGTTACTCGCGTTTAGTCGGAGAAGCTTTGTTTGTGATTGTCCTGTCCAAAGGATACCTAGGTAATATAGCACATAATAGATAGACCTTAATAATTATAATAATCTTCTGTAAAATAATGTCCTAAATTCTTGCCCCTTATTCATTATCACCGCTTAATTAGATTTCATTTTCAAACTTTTAAATTAAAGTACTCTGCTCATGATTTGTATTTAATATTTATTTATTTTATTAAGAAAAACAAAAAGTTTCAGAAATATCTTAATTAACAGATAGTGAGAAAAAACCGGCCGAGTGCGAGTCTTTTTTAAAACGTTTCTTGTGTGGGTGATTATGAAAACCTTCTTTAATTATTAACTTTATTTTATATTCATTATTTGTTGTTATAGCGGCAATAGAAATACACACTCTTTGAATTTTTCAACTGTCTACCTATTACGATTCATGAGATACAACCCGCTGGAACGGAACCCTAAAAAGAGAGATTACATTATGTGTAGTTCATGACGTTATCCACATTTTAAATACTGCATCAATTGTTATGGAACTATATGCGCAAGAGTGAAACTGAAAAGGTAAAAAATCTAGAGAAAATGCTTAAATGAGAAGTTTCATGTTTTAGTCTTATTTTATGTTTGTCCATATCTTACAACAACGGTCCTTCATTCTCTAGGTTCGTCATTTAATGTCACTGGTCTAGACCATTGTAGCACAATTCTGCAACAGTCCATTTACCCAATGAGGGCCATCGCGCTTGAGTTCACCGCTAGAGGCGCTAGTGTAGAGTAAGGTCTCTAGATGTCAAAATATGTATTGAACGTTCACTGTTTGCGAGATTTTTTAACACGGATTTTATCAAATGATTCATAATAGCTGTAATGGTTGTGCCATTCTTGATTCATTATGGCTTAATATTTTAAGTAAAAAGTTAGTATCTAATTTGGTAGCACTTGAAGGAAGAATAAGATTTGTCTGCTTCATGCTTGCCAATTTTAGGAACATTATAGGTAATCTAAATATTCATTTGTAGTTATAAAATGTAATAAAATAAACATAATATGAATATAAGGGTACTTAAATATATACAAAACATCAAAAAAAGGACTGCAACAGGACCGCGGCCAGGCCAGGCGCCACGGTCGAGTAACGACAGTGGCGCCAACTGGTGAGCACAAAAACGGTAGCCGCCATTAAGAGGGCCCTTCCCGGTTCGTCCATCGTCAACGCGAGCATGATTGAAAAGCTTGTTGTTTCATCCAACGCAATGTTTGAAAAACAAGCAAGAGTGAGAACGCGATAACTTCGAAGGAAAATTGGCGCGCAAAGATTTCACTAAACTTGTTCCAGGAAATACGTGTTTTTGGAAAAGCCTTACAAGTTTTTGGAAAAAATATTTGTCATTTAGAATCTCCATTACATGTGCGACGTTTCTATCAAGATGTTTTCTTTACTTTTACAATTTTTGAGTACATTATGAACGTCCAAAGTTCAGGTAAAATTTGTGCAAAAAAGCAGTTTTTGGAGGCTCATACTGAATTTGTTTGTCCAAATTTTGATTTTTTACTTACATAGAAACCTAGATAAAGTGCGCAAGATACCTATTAGTTCAAAATTTTCAATAAAAGATGTGTTCCAACGCCATAATCACGTACGAGCGTTTATATGAAAAATATGACGGGTTGGCCGCTCTTAAAAACAGATAGGTACTTTCCTTCCACACTACCAAGAAAGAATAAGGATACAAACAGCTTCATTCATAAAAGTTCCATCATTAACAATTATTATTTTCAAAACAAGTAGACCACGGCGACCATGACCCAAAACTCTTTGAGGATAAATAATGAAAAATTGACGCGCCAAAAATGAATCAGCCATTTTAAATTCTCCGAACTCGATACTCTACGTTTATTTTGTAGTACTACTCGTACAATGTTTTTATGTTAATTTCTACTTTAAGAAACACGAAATAGGGTTTGAAATTGTGAAACTATTAGTTTGTTGTAACAAATTGTTGGTTGAACGTGATGATCGCCAGGCGTTTGTTTTCTTAAGTTTATTTCTGGGTTTAAAACAATTGGTTGGTTTGTTTTGTATTATTTGATGTGTCTTAGTTTTGGCACGATTTTGTGGTTTAATTTCACCGCTGTATATTTCCTAAGGCACCTTCAAACTTCAGTGAATGTCTATCTGTCAAATGAATCACTGCTTTTGTGACTTAATATTCGACACACTTCAACTTCAATGTCCATCTTTGGGAGTAATTCCATGTTTACGTCATGTTTTCGACCTCTGAGTTAAATATGAATCACCGACATAGCAAAAATGAATCGCTCATTACGAAATGAAGCTGTTACAACACAACAAAAAATAAAGATACTCAAAATAAACAAAAGACTGACCAATTCTTTCTCACCCTTCAAAAATGGAATGCCGAATAATGTATCCTGGCCCTGCAGTCTCGACATGAATAGCGACAAAAATCTGTCGCTAAGTCGTATCGATGTCAAATTCATTTAATAGATTTTCAACTTTATTTCGAAAGCGTAAGGTTGAAAATCTATTATAGAAATTTGACATCGATACGACTTAGCGAGAGATTTTTGTCGCTATCTGATGTCGAGACTGCAGGGCCTGCCTTTGTTTTAAAAAGCATGTTGTCCCTAGTTACAGTAGCTACGTTCAGCATTCCTTGAATGCCCATGATTGCATTCTCAAAATGTGGGTCAAGAACATGTGTCCTGGCCATTGGTCCATAAGTCATATTTCACTGTAATAACCATGCAAGGGTTTTCGCAGAAAGGCTGTATGACTTACTACTTATTGCCCTTAATTACATACTATGATTATTAGCAACGAGTGTGCTCTTTTAAATGTCGGTAAATAATAATCATGTTTTTGAAATGAGGTATTCTATGGATTTTGTGGTTGGTGAACATTACGCCTGTATTTACCGAAGGGTAGGGCAGAGGAGTATCTTATAGTACACCCACGTTTCGCCAGTTATGTTTAAGTCCCATGTAACACTGGGCGAGCAAATTGCCACCGGGATAGACTATTTAATCCGACTATTTGGTCATAATTCCGATCCAGCCTGTCCCTTGCTGCCCTCCCCTAGCGATGCCTTAAGCCCTGGCTCGTACCCCGCAGGGGGAGCCCTTAGCGTGTTGTCGCCTAGTTTGTAAATTTTTAAGCCCTGGCTGGGGGCCTTAATTTATTAAGGCAACCACAGGTTTGTCGGGTAAACAGCCGACAATCTCTTAGGTTGAATTGCGAGAAGCCATGGATTAACAATAGGGTTCAAATTTATTCAGATTGTGATTGAAAGTGTGTTACGCAATTAGGGTGCTGGTTAAATTAGGATCCGATCTCAACCGTAGAACCATTAATTCCATGTCTCAACCTTTAATGTAATAAAAAGGCTAGAGGGTAGTTGAAAAACGGCTAGACAGTTATCGATAGAGCTGATAAAGATATTATATTAAATTAATGCCTTTTTGGTATCGCTATTAACTATGGGTGTTATTATGACAGTGTCCATTTATAAGGATTTATCCTGTGTAACAATTTAGCTGTGTTATTTATTTTAAATCTAGTTATCGATAAAGATATACCTATGATGAATATAATGATTGATAGATATAATAAACACTAGCTTTTGCCCGCGGCTTCGCCCGTACGGATGTCAGAAATTATCCCACGGGAACGTGTTGCCTATATTCTTCTTCAGGATGATATCTATCTCCTTGCCAAATTTTATCGAAATCCGTTCAGTGGTTTAGGCGTGAAACGGTAACATACATACAGAGTTACTTTCGAATGTATAAATTAGTATGGATGATGACTGCCTCCTTGGTCGAGGGAACACAGGTGCTACTACTAAGCACGAGAACCTGGGTTTGATTCCCAGGTCGGGTAAAGTGTTATTGTATTTTTCCATCAGGAATTTTCTCAGTAGCAGCCCGGAGTCTGGATTTGAGCCCGGTTGTTGGCAATAGGCTCGCCCCTATTACATGGGACTTAAACATAACTGGCGAAATGTGGGTGTACTATAGGTACACCTCTGCCTAACCCTTCGGGAATACAGGCGTGATGTTATGTTATAAATATGATATCTACTACAGAACGTTGACAGCAGCACAACATATAAATTCTACTACTTGACCCTAATCTTAAACCTTGTGGTTTTCCTTACACGAATAGACAATACAAGTTCATATCCGTAGGCCCAATACATCCAAGGGATTATCACCTTAACATTGCTGGGGTTGCGGTCTAAAATGCCGTTAAGATGGGTGCTCTTGTGGTGGTGTGTATTATGTAATTCTGTGTCAATTAAATGGTTTGTCAGTTATGCTTGTACACGCGGCTACATATCAAGCTATACATTTCCAGTATAAGCTGACCTCTCATTGTACGGAAATCTTAAACAATGCGAGATCAGCTTCTACTGGAAATTTATAGCTTGATATATAGCCGTGTGTAATCATTTGAACGTTTATGCTCAAATACTGTTATTACTGTCATTCAATAAATTTTAATGCCTATCTGATAATGGTATGGTAGAGTATTTCTAGCATTCACTTGCTGTATGTAATTATGACTTCGGCATTGCATTGTTTTGTTAAATATTTAGAGCCTGTCTGCCTACAGGTACGTAATTATAGTAGAGGAGTCCCCCAGCCAAGTCATGATTTGGCCAAACATAAGCACAAATCTGAGCACCGGTTCTACAAGAAAAAAGTAGTTAATTTTGGAGCGAAATTGGTATTTTATTTATTCCTTCAGTGAATTTGTCAGGTTTTCTTCGCGTGACTATGAGTTGAAGCGTCATAATGACGACCACAAGTAAAGAAATCAAACTTATCACAAAGATATACAGTTATTGGGTGTAAGCAGGTACATCGTTGCGCAAACTGTCTCCTTGAAGTCAGCAAATCGATTTCACCATATAGGTTTTTTTATAGCTTAGAAGGTGAACCCCACTGGTTTTTTTGCAGAGGTATTATTTATTTTCTAAGAAGGTGCCATCACTGCTACATCAAAAACCTGACACTGCGCAGGTACTCAGTCAGGTACATTACACCTCATAGGGGTTTTTGTTAACGTTTTTACACAATGACGATTAAAAGTCATCATCACCGTGGATTCCTCTGAATGACTGATGATCGTAGCCTCGTAAGCGGATCTAGTGCGCATACGCATGACTCACGTAGCTCAGGAATTAATACTATTAGTAATGCGGTAACAAAGAAATTGGCCGAACATGGCTTATTGCTATTAATATTATTTATGATTCAGTATGGTGTTGTATGGGGACGGTCGTGGATGACTGGGCAAGAGATAGCTATGGCACCTGTCTGGGATGAATGATGAATGATGAAAACATTTAAAACATATTAAAACATACTAATACATACATAATCCTACTATAATAATAATATATAATATAATAATATAATATTATAATAATATCCTACTAAATATTATAAATGTGAAAGTGTGGATGTTTGAATGTTTGTTACTCAATCACGCTAAAACGGCTGAACGGATTTGGATAAAATTTGGCAATTGGGTAGACTATGACCTGGATTAGGACAAAGGATACTTTTTATCCCAATATTCCCACGGGATCGAGATTTCTGCGGGTGAAACCGCGGGGCGCAGCTAGTAACATATATTTTTTAAAGAGCCAATTATTTTTAAAAGAGTAACCGTGGAGTTTCTTACTCTTCTGGCTCTTCTCCATAGGAAACCAACAATTGGAACCGCGCACCTAGCTTCTGACGTTTCATAAGAGCCCATGTAGGTTTTTAAGAAATAAAATATTTTGATTTAGATTTTTAGCTGGTAAGACCCTGACACAACCCTTCGTCTTTTCTAGGACGAATTTTCCAGTGGTGAATTTATTTATTTAAACTGTGTGCACTACAAAAGTACAAAGGCGGAATAATGCGGCGTCAACTTTAAGGCGTTCATGGTGCGCGTACCGAATTGCTATCTGCCCCTCGTCATGGAAGAAGACTTTTGGCCGCAGGACGTGGTGTTCCGTCGCTTCCGCGGACAAGTTCCACAGTGCAGCACATATTCAAGCTGGTGTAAAGTGAAGTGCTACTAACATAGTCTTAAACCATATTTATTAACACAAGTTTTGTTTATATTAAAATATGTATGTTTAGGTTATTGTTATCTATGGGCCTAAGTTGCCTGAAAATAAAAGGATTTATTATTATTATTAATGCCTCAGACATTCTTTACCCGTCAACCAAGAGTGGTGGAGAGAGACCATGGCAGGTGGATGGTTAATGAAAGGAAATCCAACAAAAAGATTAAAGTTTGATGAGGGACATCCACTTAAGGGGACTACAGGACCTAAACGTAAGTTTTATAATGCCTAAAAGTATATGATCCACTGCACTAAACAAAATCAGAAAAATATATGTTATTCTTCAGGATATTTGTTAATTAGATAGTGTGTTGAAAACATAATACAACTAATTTGATACGGGAGAAAAAAATCAGAAAGAGACCTCTAAAAATTTATTTTATCGATTAAAAACCATACTACTATGCATTAAATCATTCTGATTTTTTGTCAGATTATTCTACAAGCAACATACTAACGTAACAGTGTTTTAATTTTTTTATCCAATCAATAGATTTTTTGTAAATAGATAATTGCTTCGTATTTTGCAATAAATTACCAGCGTTGTGTCATCGCGCTTCTCTTTCTTTTCTATGCAGTGCGACAGTGACCGCGCTTTAGCTGTTGTAAGCCTCTTAAGGATTACCTATCTTCAGCTAAAGAAGCCGGTGCTTAAGACACTCTTTGTGCAATTCAAAGTCAAAGTCAAAGTCAAATCATTTATTTCAAATAGGCACTTATAAGGCACTTTTGAACGTAAAAATTTACAAAAAAATTGAATTATTCTAGTTGCCCCTTCCAAAAGGTAGTTTCGTATGGAGAAGAATGGGCAAGAAACTCCACCGTTACTCTTTTAAAATATTTTACAATATATAGGTATAATATATAGGTACAATATATATATATATATATATATAGGTAGGTACACATTAATTATATAATTATATGTGAAGACGATGCACCTAGAATAAAATTACTATACCACAATAGGTAAAAAGAATTAAATATAATGCAATGACAGGTAAATGTATTATGTGATAGATACATGGTGCTCACATGTTTACAAATATTGAAAAGAAGATGATTTTTCAGAATTTTAACAAGTAATAATTTAGTGTGTGAGTAATAATTTAGTAATTAATGGCTCACTGCCGGTTTGGTCTAGGCGTCTTTGGCGCCTTTGGCTTTGTGATGTCATTCATCGATATTAAAGACGTCCAGTCTCTTCTTTCTCTTTCGTACTATGCTCATGACGTATATTATAAGCCAATCAAAAGAGCACTTACCTTCCTATCATCAAAATCAAAATATTTTATTTCACATAAACCTACATGGGCACTTATGAAACGTCAGAAGCTAGGTGCACGGTTCCAATTGATTGTTTCCTATGGAGAAGAGCCGGCATGAAACTCCACGGTTACTCTTTTAAAAATAAGGGGCCTTTACAATGTTTCAAATTACAGTGTTGATAGGTAGGTGAGGACAGCGTAGGAATGTTAACAAGTAACAGGCACTCAACAAAATATAAAAAGGTCTACAAATCTACAGTCTATAAGTTAGGCCTACAACGTTCTCACATTCACAAAATATAGAAGAATCTATAAAAAATATTCATATAGTCTCATGCAATACCGCTTTAATTATATTGTTTGTATGTAGAGTAGGTATGTACAATTAAACTGCTCCGTTGGTCTCGTGGTCGCAAGCGCGCGCGCGCTTTGCTGAGCGTGGGGTCCTGGGTTCGATTCCCAGGTCGGGCAAAGCATTATTGGGTTTTTCCATTAGGAATTTCTTAGTAACAGCCCGGAGTTTGGAAGTTGGTGGTGTGTTACCCCCGTGCCTCGGTGCACACTTAAAGCCGTTGGTCCTGCGCTTGATCTCTCCCCGGTCATGTCGGATTGCAAGCCGCCCCATTGGACTAACGAGAGTGAGGGAAGAGAGAGTGCACCTGTGTCTGCGCACACACTTGTGCACTATTATATCACCCGTGCCGAAGGCTATTCTCCGCTGAGTTTGGCCACCATGGCCGAAATATGGTCTGGTATTATTACTACCATTTTTTGTATTATTTATAATTATATTATTAATAACTATTACCTAGTACAGTAAACTATATACATATATATTTAAAATTAGCTAGCGATACTCCGCAGAGGGGATGGGTAAGTATCGATATTTAACTAATATGAAACTTAAACCCCAAAAAAACATGTTTTTTGGGGTCAATGAATGTAAAAAAATCTGTGTGTAATGTGTGTGTAGTGTATGTGTTAATATCAGTTTCTAAATCAGTTTTTTTCGGTGTAAAGTCCACAGACGTGATGGGTATCAACATCTAAACACGATAAAACAAAAAAAAACAGATTTTCTCAATTACTTCAAGTAGGTAACTACACTACCAGAGTGGTACCGACCACAAAAAAAAAAAAACATTGAATCTTTTTTTCTTTGTTTTAACGTGTTTAGATATCGATATACATCACGTCAGCGGAGTTTCGCTAGTTAATTAATTTGACCCTGTATTAGATTTAGTTCAGAAGACTGATAAGCTAAGTTTTTCAAACATTCCTCTCTAGAACTGTTTCACTATTTTTCTGTGCCCGACAGTCCATAATGATCACATAGTATACTTAATTTCAAGTTACCACCTATAACTTAACACTTAAAAAACACATTGTGGAATGCAAATTGAACTATTGAGTACCGGTTGTGGTACTTATTGACACTTTTGAATAGGTACTACAAAAAAAGTATCTCGCGGTATTCAAACGTCATTCTAATGATTCATCTTGATAGTACACCTACGCGTATTGTTAAGTGTGATTTGATTATCATATTCATTTGGCAAAGGGATTACATTCGTGGGGAACTTAATCTTCCGTATGCGTGTCTGTCAATGGACTGTTTATAAACTATGACTTAATAATGTTCTTACGCTTCGTTTACTATAAGTACAAAGTACTATGAATAGATTATTTGTAGACAAAACGAAGAAGGATTGAAACATGACGATGATTTTTGTTAGAATTGAAATACTTATTTATTTATTTATAGTTAATTAAAACGGTAAAACACCAATTACATTAATTGACATAAAAACAATTATTACGTTGAAAATAATAAGTTGTATATAATTTAATTTAAAACTAACATGGAACAGTGGACTCCCTTGCATAATTTCATAGAACACCAGACAAATACGCATAATTTTATTCCATTCATCCGCAAACACATCACATACAGGTTTGGCAGTCAAGCAGAAGGGCATTTAGCACCTTCAGAGCACGGCAGACTGGGGTTTCGGCTCTGGCTACAGTTTTGGATGGCAGTTGTGCAAACAGATGGTGCCGGCGCGGCGGCTCTGACGGTGTCCGATGTATTTGTCGGGCACAAATAATCGGCAGAAAAGGCCATGAAGCTCCGGGCAGTCGATACGTCGGTAGGTCTTACAGGCTACCGTGAGCTGATCAAGGTTTCTTCTCACCTCCAACAAGTTAAAGCCCAACGTCCCTAAAAGAAGTTGGTAGGGTACATGTAGGGAAAGAAATGGTATAACCTTTGGAAGAGGCATCTTAGAAACTACTAAGGATACTTAGTGAAAACACTGTCAAAGATGTTTCGAAAGAATGATGTGCACTGTGTAGTATTAAAGATGGTTGATTGACACGATGATTACTTAGACCTAAGAGCCCATAATATGCAAACGGCGTTTTTTTTACGTGCCGACCGCCGCCGTCGACACGCCTATACCAACTATATAGTGCTATTTTATCAAGGCAGCAAGACGCGCCGCGACGCGCTGACGACACGCCTTACTTAAATCGCGCATATTAAAATGGCCGTGTGCTTATCCCCAAGTCCCTTCTGCAGATGAGAGGAGGCCTTTACCATGCTGTGAGACAAAATTACAAGTCAGTATAGAAAGGTTAATTCGAATATTCGCCACATAGTTAGGTACACAGCAACTCTGGTAAGTACACGCAATCAACGTGGCTACCTACTGGGCTCAAATATTATAATAATATTAAATATTATTACCGTCGACATAAAAAGAAGTGAAGGTCAGATACCTACTGATTTAAGAGAAACAATAATTATTTATTGGCCTGTTTTATCAATTCTGAAGTAACTAGGTAGAGTCACAGCGGGGTGAAAACGATTAAGATTAGTAAGCGTCAAAGAACTCTGCAATTTGCGCATTCATCATTATGTGTAATAATTCAATAGATATTTTAATGATTATTTTCTTTTATGTAGTAAAATTTTATTCATTGCTCAAATACATAGCAAACTATAGTTTTGTATAATTTAGAAGCATATTGCAATTTTTGTAAATGTGAGTACAATGGATTCGTTTATTATATAATTATGTTGACTTGACAGCATGGCAGTAGAGACTATGTCATGCTCACTTAAATGTCTCACTGTTGGTGGCGCGTGTGTTGGATCATTCGGTTCCCTACAAAATGGTTGAGCTGGATGGTGCTGATCCACGCGTCATGTTCGTGAACGGGCGCCGTCAGTTGAGACTGGTCATCTCTTAACTGCCACGGCTTATTTTTATTATTAATCTTATATTTTGAATTGTTTTTTTATATATTTTTTTTTCATTGTTCTCGCATATAGAAGCAACACGAATAATGTACCCAGGATTTTGTAATATCTTGATTTAAAAAGAGTGTCCTTGGAGTTTCTTGCCCGTTCTTCTCCATAGAGATCTACGTTTTGGAATGGGCAACTAGCTTCAACTTTCTGACTAACTGACCGACTCTTTGACAATTCAAAAGTGCCTGTAAATGGTTTAATTGAAATAAATGCTTTGAGTTTGAGTTTTTTGAGTTTGAGATAAATATGTATTTACCTTTTCCTCTTTACATAGGTACTAATTACAGTTTAAGTCTAAGTAATTTTGTTTTAAGCAATTGCAAGATTGAAGCTATATTTTCTTTACCACAACTGCTTTCATGTGAATCATGTTCAAAGTGCTAATGACCTATTAATTCCAAAATTAATTAACAAAAATTATAACATTATAATACCTATATTCGTCGCAAAACCCGTTGCCGAATGGTTCTTGAACCGTCGTTAATTGGTGATTTTCATAATTATGGAAAAAATATTTTTAGTCAACATAAGTTAAATACCTACATTCATGATTAAGTTTTAAGAGGTAGCTGCGATGCTGGTAAGAAACTTCTGCTATTAGTCCTTTCAACGTTTAGAAAACAAGATACAGTAAACTTTTGAGCACGTTCGCACTACTTTTCAGTTACCAGAAATACCATTTTGTGCAATGATTCCAGAAAGTAACAACAGTAAAAATGTTATCAAGAACCATCAAAACTTAGGTCCTTGCCTTTGGTTTCAAACCCAAACTCTAAAAGCATTTATTTCAAATAAACCAATTACAGGGACTTTTGAATTGTCAAGGGTCGGTCAGTTAGTTAGATGCCCATTCCAGAGCCTAATAGGTTCCTATGGAGAAAAACGGGCAAGACACTCCACGGACACTCTGAAAACACCCTGATCTCTCTCCGGTCGTGTCTGATTGCCCCATCACAATCCCATCGGACTATGAAAGTGAGAGAAGAGAGAACGTACGTGTGTTTGGGCACACATTTGTGCATTATAATATCTTCCGCGTCGATGAATAGTCTCCGCTGTGACTGGCAGCCATGGCCGAAATACGGTCTGGAGGACTATTATCTGAATACATCATTTTAAAAGTTATAACAAATTGACTCTTGATCGTATCAAGTAAATCACCATACAGGACACACCCACGGTCGCCAATACTCGATGACAATGACAGAATTCGCCACGACCATCTTCGTCAAAAACCAGTTCACAAAAGATCGTTAATGGTTTCCTCTTTCGTAAATTGAACATTAATCATTGACCTGCACCCTAATTGCGTAACACACTATGCATCACAATCTGAATCATTTTGAAGCCTCTTACTAATCCAGTGCTTCATATGTTCGAATTTGTCTGTTCAATATTATGTTAATAACGCAATGAAATTTTGTTGAACTGTCAAAATGAAACCCATTTCTACTGTTAGTGGGTTACGTAATTACCCTGCTGTTTTAAAACAGCGGTGTAATTAAAATAAAATCTTATTCTTAAGAATAAGATTTCTAATCCACACCTCTTAGTGTAATGCAGTGAAAAGGTGGCTATAGGCTGTACAGGCACTGGTAATACCCAGCTGGTATAGTTTTGCAGCGTCGCTGTACTTCAGTAGAGTCCGCTTTTAAAGAATAGATCGGTTTCAAAATAATAATATGCAAAGATATGAAGGCCATTTTGTTAATAGTAACAAAAATGGTAAGCCAAATAATCAGGGCAAAGGACTACTTTAAACAAGAATATAGCCAAGGAAGAGCGTGAACACGGCGGTTGGTGAAAATAACAACATTATCTATTGATACTTTATCTTATTTTCAGCATTAGATACAGGCCCATTCATCGATCGAAGATTAAGCTATGCTTGTCGTTCGTCCAGTTCGTGGATGGGTGACCATCCATCTATTAAATATCGAGACCCCTCCGTGAGGCTCCGTGCCTCGGAAAGCACGTTAAGCCGTTGGTCCCGGCTGTCATTCGTAGATCTTTGACATCGAGATCACGAGATCGAGATTCGATCTTTGATCTTTCAAGTCGTTACAGGTAGTCAGTCAGAAGCCCAAATGTCTGTCAAACAGTCTTACTAAGAGGGATCGTGTCACCCAGTAACTGGGTTATGGAGGTAAGATAGGTAGTCGCTCCATATAAAATACTGGTATTCAGCTACATACGGTAAGACTGGAAGCTGACCCCAACATAGTTGGAAAAAGGCTAGGCAGATTCATTTTGATACAGGTTCATTTATCACTTTTGGATATCTCGTTTCTGATTATACAGGGTGGCAGGGCCATCGACGCGCAAACTCATGGTAACCATGAATTCAGCATATGATACTAGACGCCCTAGCGTAGAGATTTTTCGTCGGTTATCAAAAACAATATCAGCTGTTTCATAAAAAAGTGCAATACCTACGCGGTCAAAATGTATGGAAAAACATTTTTTTTTAAATCACCGGCGAAATATTTCAGCGGAGAGGGGTTCAGAATCATGTGTAAATCCATGGTAACAGGTTGCACGTCAATCTCCCTGCCCCCCTGTATGACAAACCTAATCTGAATAACTAAACCTACATAACAAATCCACGATGCATTGTCTTAAAATAGCAATGATCATATTAACAGTTAGCAGAATCAAACTTATGCAATCAAGCACACGACTGATTATGTTTTAATTTGTCCTGCGATGTTCGTGGAGTACATTTATGTTAGTAATTACCTTATGTGTTTATGGTATTTTATATTCTTATAAAAAAAGCCTGTTAAATTACCAATTGGCTAGCCACGTGTATATGAGATGCCTTTTATTTCTATAATGGATACAGAGATGACCAGCGATGCATCGACTTTAAATGACAAAGCCCACTGCACTGCTTGTAGTTAAAACGCCTGGGGATCTTCATACTACTGCCTGAGGTATCCTTGTTTAGCTTGTGCCAAGGTGAAAGAAGTGTGCTAAAGATGAACCTTATCTTTATGAAATAAAAATTATTCCTTTTAAAATCAAAAGTCATTTATTTAAATAGGGAAACGAATCTAAATTATTACTTGTTAAAATTTTAGAAAAATCATCTACTTTTCACTATTTGTGGACCATGTATCTATCGCATAATTAATTTACCTGTCATTGCTTTATATTTAATTCTTTATATTTAATTTTTTACCTATTGTGGTATAGTAATTTTATTGTAGGTGCATCGTCTTCTCATATAATTATATAATTAATTTATACAAAGTATTGTAAAACATTTTAAAAGAGTAACGGTGGAATTTGTTGCCCATTCTTCTCCATACCAAACTACCTTTTGGAAGGGGCGACTAGAATTAATTCTATTTTCTTGTACATTTTGACGGTCAAAGGTGCCTTTATATGTGCCTATTTGAAATAAATGATCATAATAATAATAATCTATGAATCAGCACTTTTTAAACGTCATTTCATAAGCCACATCTCTCAAAACACCCGACCTTCATCTGTTCCTAGTGCTTCTGCTGGGAAGAAATGACACAGCAAACTCCCCAGCAATACAGCTGTCTGTTAATCTAGAAGAAATTGATTCTATACAATACTATGCAAAGTAATTCACATTAATTTCAATCAATCAACTCAGTCTAATTCATTTCCATACAATTATCCAAAAAAATACTTGGGTTACTAACATATTATCTTGCAGAGTTAGCAAGTGGCAGTGGGCTAGTAATTTTTGTAATTATAGTCGTTAGAGCAGACGAATGATGTGGAAACAGTGAACCATAATTTGATTTGCTGGTTATTTTTGTTTTCTATGGCTGGACTGTAAACAGATTTATGGACAATGCGCATTATTTTAATGGCCAGTGTTTTTGTAGTCTGTGATCCAGACCAACCGTTTTATTGACCACTCATATCCAGTTTGGATGTTTCTATGCTAAAATACGTAGGCTACAACAAAAAGTTTGGTCTGTTGCCAACGACCTGTCCAGCTTTACATTTTAGCATTTTTTTCCTGCTGGATATTTTTATTTTTATTACTAGTTTCCGTTTGACTATGTAGTCGATCAAATCTAAATTTATTTTTGTGAGAACAGGAAACATTATAATAATATAATATAATTAAGATTTCGAATCAAAAATCGAATGATCAACCGATCATTCAATTTTTTATTCGAAATCTTAATTTAACCGTTTAGAGGTATGACTTTGCGTTTTTTCTTCATTTCCCAGGAGCTCTGCCTAACCTACCAGGGAATACAAGCATGATGTTATGTGTATGTGATGTTATAGTACCTATGTAGGTATGTGTGTAGTAATAATATCGAGTTGCCCTTATTTGTTCATTTGCGTAATAATGATACAGGAAGGTCACACATGTTTTCCTTATAAAAGTCAAAATATTGTTATCAGGTCAACGAACTTGTATAAAAGCAATTATTTATTATTCTCTGCAGTATCCGGTTGGTATTTTTAATTGGCTCTTTCATTTTGTAAGGGCCACTAAGAACCTAGGTTCGATTACCAGGTGAAGGGAGAGTTTTCTGAAGCAATCCAGTGTTTGTGGGAGGTGTGTGATACGTACCTAAAAAACCACGATTTGTAATATCATTTTTGTTTAAACTGTAGATCATAGAGATTTAAACCAGGGTTTTTAGTTAAACCGCTTTTTGTAATAAAACAGTTTTTTTTACGAGGTCAGAGTAATGTGTTTAGAATCGCTAAAGAAAGGACCACTTGGTTCAGCAATTCTTATTATAATTTGAGAAATATCAGCGGGGTAATTACGTAACACACTAACAGTAGGAAGGGGTTTCATTTTGACAGTTCAACAATATTCATTGCGTTATTTACGTTGTTGAGCAGACAAATTTTTCGAACATATGAAGCAATGGATTAGCAATAGGCTTCAAAATGATTCAGATTGTGATAGATAGTATGTTACGTAATTAGGGTGCAAGAGTGATACTAACTTTCAAAAGCTTTGTTTGTAAAGGGAGTTTCACTCAAGACCCTTTTAGATCTGCTCTGAGTATGGAATATGGAAAGACTAGCTTTTGCCCGCGGCTTCGCCCACGTGGAGGTCGGAAATTATCTCACGGGAACGTACTACCGGGATAAAAAGTATCCTATTTCCTAACCTAGGAATTTTCTATCCGTGTGCCCATCCAAATCCGTTACTTTGACAATTACAATATTAGTATGGATTTTACCTATTCTCTTAAGACTAGAGATGCCGATGCATTTCACCAGTTTTTATGATAAGTCTTTTACAGTTCAAGCAGTACGGTTGTAGAATGCCTTGCCCGAGTCGATAAGGCGTGCTCAATCTTTGTCCACTTTTAAAATTATGGTTAAAAACACTTCCTCTCTCCTTAAACATCATCATTACATTTAGTTTCCTTGCCCTTGTTTCATGTTTATTATTGTATATATTATATGTAGATAAGTATAAGTTTTATGTATGTATGTATTTGTTGTATATGTAAATGGTACACCACTGACTACCTGCATTATTGTCTCTCCTTCTCCCTTGAATCCATCCAAAGGTGGTCTGTAAAAGATCGCTTTTAGCGATAAGACCGCCCATTGTGTCACCCTGTGTAAAATGTCTACATTTATATATGTAATTTTTATGGTGTACATAATAAAGAGTATTATATTTTATTCTCTTTGAAGTATCCTTAACTTTTACCTGTAATCCTTACCTTTTTAATACCGTCAATCGTGAGTGTAATAGTTGAGTAATCACAATCATAATGATACCTTCCGTGGTTCCTGCTTACGTCAGAATTGTCACGATGCGTTACTTTGTTAGTCATAAACGCATCATAGTCCTTAGGATGAACAAAGTCCAATGCTAAGGTTTAGAGAATGTTCTTTTTCTGTGATCATCGGGGTAAAGTGCATGACCCCGTGTCCTAACCGAAAGGAACCGTCGCGCGAATACGCGATCGAACGAAGTATACATATGCGACTTTATTGATCGCGCGAGTATATCGTCTGTACTAATATTATAAAGAGGTAAAATTTGTTTGTTTGTAAGTGTGTATGTAAGGGGGTAATCTCTGGAAATAATGGTCGGATTTGAAAAATTATTTCTGCATTTGGAAGCCCAATTCTTGAAGAAGGTTAAAGACTATTTAAAATCACGCTATGATCCTTAAGAGCCGTGCAAAAAGAACGCTAAGCGAAAACGAAGTGATAGCGCGGGCAGGTGATGCGATGCGACGGGGTGGGTCGGAGGAACTAGAAATTCCACGCGGACGAAGTCACGGGTAGAAGATAGTATTTTTATACAGGGTGGCAGGGACATCGACACATAACCTGATACCATGGATTCAGTACATGATTCTGAACCCCCCCTAGAGGGGTTGAAGCTTTTCTTCGGATATAAAAAGTTAGCTCTGCCTTACATTTTGACCGCGTAGGCATTGCACTTTTCTATGAAACACCTGTTTTCTTTTTTGATAACCTACGAATTATTTCAACGCAGGGGTTTCAAAATTATGTGAATTGATGGTTTCAGTGCGCGCATCTTTTTTTTTTTTTTTTTTGTATTGCTACTCGTAGTTTTGACCACTGGGGGTCGTGGCTACTTAGCCGGACTGTCCTGTGGGTGCCTTTAAGATTTTACTCAAAAGAGCCTCCAGCCAGGAGCGGAATTTTTTAATTCAAAAACTTATAATTTAAATGACCGCACGCTAAAGGCACCCCCTGTGGGGTATGGACCTCGGCTTAGGGCTTCACTGAGAGAGGGAAGCGCGAGTGGGGACAGGCTGAATCGAAAGGTTTATAATTTCATGATTATTATCAGGGGAAATTAAAGCTACAGGCTCAGCTACGGCGCGGGCTGAGGCCTCATCGGACTGGTGTGCGCGTCGATGTCCCTGTCAACCTAAATACGTGTGCGTGAGAGTGCAACGGTCGCGTATTCGCAGGGCAGCGATTGCTTTTGGTTAGCACACGGCCTGAAAGCTTTAGGTATGCATAGTTCAGTGTTGGGTAGATGTGCATTGCGTCAGCCAGGTATTTAACCATTCATCTGCTCTTTTAAAAAGATGGAAAGATTAGCCGGTTTACTGATTCGTATCATCATTCGTGGCGGCTTTGATATAAGATTATTATTATTATTAGCCATTAAGGTCCCACGGCTGGGCAAAGTCTTCCCTACTCTGTTTCCATAGGCCAAACTTACGACCCAGTGGATCCCCCTTAATGGCAAACGACATCGTGGCAGACCTAGACGGAGATGGCAGGATAGGTTAGACTCCTTTAGTAAACATTGGTCCTTGGCAGCTCTGGACAGAGAGAGGTGGATAGATATAATAATTTATAGATATAATATTGTAATATTGTGAATGTGAAGACTATGTTGCTTTTTTTTCTCCTTCGCAGTTAATTTTAATCATGGTCTGGCAGTTTGAGTAATTTTTGTGACCTACCCAAATGTCCTTTCTTTGGTATTGTTCGTTGAATCGTTGAGCTCCTTATGTTCTGAGTTGAGCTGCACAATTACTGACAAATGCGTGCACTGACTGGACAGGCCCACTCAATCTGTGTGGTTTTTCCTCAAAAGACCATTTCAGACACAAATCTACATGGTCTTCACATGATCTGACCAAGATTATGTCTGGACTTTAAAAGAGACCGTGACCTCTGAGTTTGTTTCGGCCTTTCTTCTCAGAGTAGTCAGATAGGAAACGCCGACCTCATCTAGTTTTTAAAATATGATTGACGTGTAAAAGAGTTTGTACAAACCTACTTACAGAAATAAAATCACTTATCATTTATTCAAAAGCTGTTGCGAACTTCTGCACCTTTAATAATCAATGATCAAATAAGGCACACATCGACACTGACGTAAAAACTTTTTGACTGACTGCACCTTTACCTAAAAGGGGTGTAGTGACGCATAACGATGCTGATGTTGATGATAGCTCCCTACCCTTAATCATCACGAGGAATTCCCTACGTTACGACAATAAAGTCACGTAAATAACTATTTCAAATTAACTCACATAAGGAAATTATGCGATGACGATTTTGACATTGACATAAATAATAATAAACAATTATCAATAAATACAATGACGTAGAAATAATAATGATTAATAACACAATTCGCGGGTTTATTTGCTTGCGCACTGGAATTAGTTTATTATTTTCTTATCCTGAATCAAAGCGCTTTCCTGAAATTCACGAGAGATTTATTTTAGGTACGTAGAGCGTGTCTGAAAGTAGCGATATCAAATTAGATAGACAAAACCCACACGTAGTTTGAGTGCTTTTAACTAATCCATGGTCATCATCTAACTAGCCTTTTCCTAATTACAGATACGAAAATAAAAAAAAATTGTAATGTGTTTATTCAAAGTTTTTTTGTTTTTTTAATATTTTACCTTTGCCAAACTGCAAAGCAGTTTGTTGGCAGACGTAGCTCTTTTTTTTAAACATTTCTAATACACATATTTTTTATAATTTACACTTTTTCACATAGAGGTAAGTACCTACGAGTATTGAGGTCGATTTCCAGTCCAACCGGATGTAGCTCAATACCAGTATTTTACATGGAGCGACTGCCTATCTGACTTCCACAACCCAGTTACTGGGTAACACGATACCCCTTTGTAAGATTGGTTGTCAGACTTTCGGGCTTCTGTCGACCCGTATCGACTGTCAAAGATCCACGAATGACAGCCGGGATCAACGGATTAACGTGGCTCCCGAGGCAGACCCCTCCGTGCCTCGCGAGGCACGGAGGGGTCTCGGTATGTAAAGATGGTCTCCCATCAACGGTGGTCATCATAGATGCATCCGTTTTTTGGTGCGTAGCCAAAATCGGAACTAACGCCGCCATCTTGATTTTTAAATACATTTCAAGTGACATTTGGCAAAACAAATTCCACAAATGTTTACCAACAGCGACCACCTGTTAACGTCATTTGAGCGCCAAAAGATACTTGTAGCAGTGTACCCATATTATTATGATACTCTTTGAGTATACCTATGACACTACCTTACTGTCATTTTGTTATTTGTCGCCTGTCAAATGTTTACATTTTGCATCACTGTACCCATATCATTATTTTATTCTTTGAGTATACTTATGACACTACCTTACTGTCATTTTGTTATTTGTCGCCTGTCAAATGTTTACATGTTGTATCAGTGTACCCACATTATTATTATTATACTCTTTGAGTATACTTATGACACTACCCTGTATTTTTGTTATTTGTCGCCTGTCAAATGTTTACATTTTGCATCAGTGTACCCATATTATTATTATAATCTTTGAGTATACTAATGACACTACCCTGTATTTTTGTTATTTGTCGCCTGTCGAATGTTTACATTTTGCATCAGTGTACCCACATTATTATAATACTCTTTGAGTATACTTATGATACTACCTTACTGTCATTTTGTTATTTGTCGCCGGTGAAATGTTTACATTTTGCATCAGGGTACCCATATTATTATTATACTCTTTGAGTATACTTGTGACACTACCTTACTGTCATTTTGTTATTTTGTCGCCTGTTAAATGTTTACATTTTGCATCAGGGTACCCATATTATTATTATACTCTTTGAGTATACTTGTGACACTACCTTACTGTCATTTTGTTATTTGTCGCCTGTCAAATGTTTACATTTTGCATCAGTGTACCCATATTATTATTATACTCTTTGAGTATACTTATGACACTACCTTACTGTCATTTTGTTATTTGTCGCCTGTCAAATGTTTACATTTTGCGTCAGTGTACCCATATTATTATCATACTCTTTGAGTATACTTATGACACTACCATACTGTCGTTTTGTTATTTGTCGCCTGTCAAATGTTTACATTTTGCATCAGTGTACTCATATTATTATTATACTCTTTGAGTATACTTATGACACTACCTTACCGTCGTTTTGTTATTTGTCGCCTGTCAAATGTTTACATTTTGCATCAGTGTACTCATATTATTATTATACTCTTTGAGTATACTTATGACACTACCTTACTGTCATTTTGTTATTTGTCGCCTGTCAAATGTTTACATTTTGAATCAGTGTACCCATATTATTACTATACTCTATGACGTAGACAGAGTATTCTATAGACTGCTGGATATCTTCCTTTGCATTCGCACAAGAAAAAGAAGAACATATTAACGACACTAGCAAAGAAAAGAGACAGAGTAAAAATATTTCTGTCCTTTATCGCGTGCCGGCTGAGCACATCATTGTGCACAACAAGTTTGACGTTTCTGGCAGTTGCGGATTGATTTCCAATTGATTATTAACAATTACATCGAGATTAAACACAAAATACGATCTTTTCGTGCTCAATTCGATAATATAACATTTGTGCAACTGTGTAAAATGGTAAGGTGTAGTATAATAAACTGTAAAAGTGATAGTTTGATGAAGATTTCCGGATTGTCCTTTCACTCGTAAGTATTCAATCTTTTTAAGTATTCGATCGTTTTGTGTACTACTATTTCTAATCAAATAGTCGCAGTAATGTACTTAGTAATTTGTATAATGTGATAAATCTCATAAAATCGTGATTTGCGCAATCTTTTTATTTTCTTACCTCAAAATTCAGTGTTGCCACTTTTTGACGGGGAATTTAACCTTTAATATGGGTAATACTGATTGTTTAATGCAATGACTATATAAAAAAGAACTTTATTTTAGACCTTGATATATATTCACTACTTATCAAGCTATGTTAGTAACAAACGTAATAAAAGATTTTAATTCATATATCTGCACTCATCTGACACCCCGCATTGGGTACATGTACATGTACCTAATGCGTCATAGTGGTGCAGCACGGCTTTTCACTGATGACCTTCGCAATGTCGTTGACACTTCCACGCACTGCGCATCATGGAAGCAATCTTTTTACGCAAGATGGCATTGAAACCATCAGTATGTACTTCGGCACTGATACACTATAGTAACGTGGAAGCCCCAACAACATCCTGAAAGTACTGTTATACGGAACTCTTAGGTCGTGGTATGCCCTCAGCGTATATCGAACCCACAAAGTGCACGTGTATAAAGATAGGCAAAAAGCCTTAAAAAGAGTTATTTTTACTTCCGGTGTACAACATGCAAACCTGCGGGCCAAAATATTGCATACTATATAGCTACTACTAAACCTACTATTAATATATAACTTACTTAAAAATCTTGAAATTAAGCAAGACCACTGGTAAAAATGAAAGATATTAAAAAAATCTTATTTAACTTGCAGATTTCCAAATAACCCCGAAATAAGAAACATGTGGATTGCTGCTACTATAGGCCTAATCGGGCTCCAGTTCCAGAATTTGCAGCCAACATTTTGATAGCAATCTTTTAATAAAGAAAGGAAGCAAAACTTGCTTATACCGTGATGCTGTTCCGAATACGGTAATACATTTAGATACATGATGTGATTGCATAGATTTAATTTTATTACAATGGTTATAAAAAATTAACATTTAATTCCATTTTGGTTACAGAGTCAGTAAATCGAGCAAGCATTATTATGTTTAAGAGCAGCAAAGCCACATCTACTGAAACATTAGCGGAGGGCTCAAAAACAGTTAAATCTGTAAGTATATAGATAGGATTAATATTTTAACAGCGTAATAACGAGCAGAAAGTTGTATGTAAATAATATTGTTTTAATAATAAGGGCATAATATAATAACATTTTCCTTATTTATTTTAGTATTCGTTACGTGAGTTTACGCCCAGAACATTGAAACGAAAATGGCAGAAAGACCAAGAAATATCAAAACAGCGTTTGAAAAAGCTAAAAGTACTTAGAGAAATTTTTTGGAGATTAACCAAAAAGGTGGCAGATTTAGAACATGTTCTTACAGAATTAAAATCAAAACTGCTTGTTGGTGAAGAAGATTGTGAGCTATTATCAATTATCATCGATTTATAAAGTAAACAAAGAATTTCTGAAAAAAAATTTGCAAAAATAGGTCATGATTATTTAACTGATCCTTCTAGGCTTACTCTTTATTCAAAAGAAAGAATAACTTATATTGTTGGTTTTATGGCAAGAAAGTTGAAGAAAGTTATTAAATGTGAGGATTGTCTTTTGGCTTTGATCACAGTTAAGTATCACGGAATCATTGCCAGGAGAGACAAAGGGGGCCTTATTTATCAATCTACTGACTCAAATAAAGTATGTGAATTGGCAGAAAAGATAATTCGAGAACGTTCACGCAAGGAATTTCATTTTATAATGAGAAAAATTTGATGCCAATACTTATATTATCGTGTTTCAGGGAATGTACACGTACTAATATTAATATCTTTATCAATTACCATTTCGACCGTCAGCCTTTTGTAGGAAATCACAGAACTCTCCTCATTAACTCAATTGCAATGCATTACTTCGAAACACGTATTCATCATGGTACCAAACAATGTTTTGAACCAAAATCGAAAGTAAGAAATATTCATAATAAGTTAATGCGTTTTCAAGGACAATAATTTGTTTGTTTATGAATAAAACATTGCAGTCGCATCATTGCTCATATTTTTTTATTTCTTACCATGTAAACCTGAAATACAAACCTCATTTTATAAAATCTGATTTTGTGAAGACAATTGGGTAAAATGTACATCACTTGGTAACCCTAAACAATACATGTACTTTTTCTTCTGTCCCTTTCGATGACACAGATTTCATGAGTCTATAGAATACTCTGTCTACGCTCTATGAGTATATTTATGACACTACCTTATTGTCATTTTGTTATTTGTCGCCTGTCAAATGTTTACATGTTGCATCAGTGTACCAATATTATTATTATACTCTTTGTGTGTACCTATGACACTACCTTTCTGTTATTTGGCACCTGTCAAATGTTTACATTTTGCATGGGTAGCTACACTGGCCATCATCATAATCTGCTGATAATATCCCCACTGCTAGGACTCAACCCTACTCCGTTAAAAGATCTAGGTCAATTCTAAGCCGTTTCATTTGAATATCTTTTAGTCCCGAAGTTTTTGAAAACGTCTCTTTCAGCTCGGGTTTTTTTTATATTTTCGTTTCACAGGAAAATAATTAGATAGGTAATGTTTTAACTATAAAGGTAAATTGCAGTAGGCACCGAAATGTAATACCACAAATTCGCAGGTTAACCCCCGCACTGAAAAATCATGTAAAATAATTCCAGGATTCGTCTAAAGTTCTAATATTGCTCTAATTAGTACTAATTCGTCACAGTAATTACGTGTTAGATCGCTGCTGTGACCTCTCCAATGTCGACCTTCGGGAAACTCTAGCGGTAGACATACATACGTAACATTATAATAGTAGGTATTAATAGCTATACTGTGAATTCGGTGATAAATATAACGTCAGACTACGGTGCGTATTATTTTGTTGTTTATTGGGACATTCCGTCATTAGAAGATTAAATTTTTTAAGCCTTTTTTTTCTGAAATAACATATTTTATAATCCCCAAAAGGTTTGACCGAGGTGTACCTATGGTACACCCACATTTCGCCAGTTATGTTTAAGTCCCACGTAATAGGGGGCGAGCCTATTGCCATCAACCGTGACCAAGACTTCGTGGCTGAGAAATTCCTGATGAAAAAATCCAATAACACATTGCTCGACCTGGGAATTGAACCCAGGACCTCATTCTCAGTAGTAGCAGTTGCAACTACTAGAAATACGTTAGTCGAATTAAACAAGTAGATAAGGAAGTATTTAACTTATTTCATTTGATATTAATATTAAAGATTCTTGAGATGAAGTTGCGCATGCTTTTGCTTTTAGGATTTCTTATTTTTAAGCGGCGAAGTAGTTCACCGCAAACACTGTTTTACAAGCACGAATTAAATGGAAAGAAAAACTGAAATATTACCAATATATCTATCATTAAATTATTAAAATGCATCTGACTTTCAGATTCTCGACTAAGTAGAACTTCGCGAAACAAGTAGAGCTTTGACGACATGTAACTGAAGTAATAATGGGTTTTCCTATTTATTTATTTATATTATTCCTAGAACGTCAAACGAGACTTTTAGTCACAGTTTCCCGAAATCGTGGCGCCCCTATACGTCATCGGCGCCGCCGCCGGTCGCCGATCGCGGTCATATACATACTCGAGCGTTGAGCATTTTACGCCAGTCGAGCAGCGTTTGCGCATCCTACGGGTTAATTTTATTTTTATAATATTAATTTATTTAATATCGTATTAACGTGTTCGCGTCCCGTAATAATTGATAGTGCGTGTTGTGGTTTAGTGTTGATTTCTTTTGAAGCAATTAATTTTGAAGGTACGGTTTTTTACTTGAGTTTTTTACTTTCATGTGTTTATTTTAAACGTTTTTATGAAGATGATTTGCCATGATTTGAAATCATCATTTAGTGAATAAAAATAAAAGTAACTTTTATTTTTCTGGTTTGTCATAGCTGCTAACTAGTAAAATAGAATAGAATAGAATATTTTTTTTTTTTTATATAGGTATCTAGTATATTTTATTATTTTCTAGTCTATTCGAGCACATTGATCTAACCTAGTGAGAGATATAAGTAAATATGATTTAATGAACTTTCGCCAAAGAAATAGTAGGTAGATCTGAAATACATACGTACATATTTACACTGTAAATCAGTTGGCTAGTAAATAAAACAGTAGACATCGATTTATTGACTACTCTAAAATGTTTACGATATTTAATTTAAAAAGAAAACTAGTTTTTGAATAAATAATATGAGATACTGTCACATTTATTTAAATAAATGGAATATTCTTCGAAGATTTAACGTTATATTATAAAAACTTGCATGTTATAAAACTATCAGTAATGTGCAATTTTATGCTGTAACAACCGTCTTTACTTTGTTTACTTTCGGTGTCACGGCTAAAAATACTTTCTTTGCAGAGTGATTATAAAAGAACTGTGTTGTTTCTAACTGCTCCATATTAAACATATTGTAAATGTTGTAATGTAAATGATTATGCTAATGCATAGAGTCTGATAGCGTTTTGTTTTTTTATTTATTGTAAGTTTAGGTCAAACTCAAAACTCAAACTTAAAGCATTTATTTCAAATAAACCAATTACAGGCATTTTTGAATAGTCAAGGTGTCGGTCAGGTAGAAAGATGAAGCTAGTTAACCATTCCAAAGCGTAGTAGGTACCAATGGAGAAGAACGGGCAAGAAACTCCACGGACACTCTTTTAAATCAAAATATTGGTTACATCATTCATGTTGAAATTATACATGTGAAAACGATGCAAAAAGACGTGCACGATAAAAGAGTCCGTAATAAAAAAGAAAAACTATTCAGAAATTAAAATAAGCCGTGGCAGCTAAGACATGACCAGTCCCTACTGACGGCGCCCATTCATGAACATGACGTATGGATCAGCACCATTCAGCGCCACCATTTTCAAGGGAACTTAATGATCCAACACACACGCCACCACTAGCGAGACATTTTGGTTTGGAACTGATCTTACATCCACAAAACTTATAGCCTGCATCTTATCATCATTCTGCTGCCGTTATCCCGATTTATTTGTGGTCGTTGCAACATAAATATCTTTTTCTTCCAAACTTCTCAATTACTCGTCCTCTCGGCAGTCACCCCCCTTTCTAGCCATATCATCTTTCACACAGTCCATCCATCGTTTCTTGGGTGTTCCCCTATAATTTATCTCTAATACCATTTTTTTTTTGGGTGTGAACTGATCAAATGACCTCTCCCGCTCTGGGCGGAGCGGAAGGGTGTGTCAGACTCTTATTGACTAAAACCCACCCGTGTTCCTTCAGTTGCCTGTGCGCCAGGGCCACGGTAACTCTTTCGAATAATCCGCGACCCCGGCAGGGTCCGCGACCTCGGTAGGTCTCTCTAATACCTGCATCTATTTAATGATGATTAATGCAATTTACGGATTTTAATCTAGATTCTCCCAACTATGGCTATGCAGGAGGTAGTATTTTTAGTGGGTTTACAAGTTTTTATTTCAACGTGTGACAGATTTGAACTCCCGACCTCTTCACTCTTGATAGTTCAACGTTTTGGTCACTATCAACATCGTTATCAAGTATTTTTTGAAGGAATGTAGCCTATGCTGTAGGAAAAGTATTTTTTATGAATTTGTACAAATTGTTCTTGTAGATTAATGAACAACAATCGGATTATTATTTCGATTAGTGCCGTATATGGAAATCGTAACATTTTATTGAAAATATTATGTTATTTAATTGGATTCTCAAGAGCTATTCGTTTAATTAAGGACGTTATAACTATTGACAGTTAACTTTTTGCCGGTTTTCCTTAAAACAGTCAATGAAAAACAAAAATAAATTGATTACATGTACAATTTGAATACCGACATTATATAGTTAGAATATTGTAAAGCTCGTATTTATTTATCAAGAACGACTTCAATGTGTATTTATAATACGAATGATTGTGTATAATATTTTAAGTGAAGCTGAAATCAATAACTTATCTTGACCAAAACATGGAAACGTGATGAACTGATGATACATAATTAACTAAATTGGTACCTTCACTCGCAAAGTGGTAATTCTAAACTTGCCATTTCTCAAATATATGGTATCACGAACAAGTCTGTTGCAAACTAAAACTTCAAGGCTCTCGCAAACAGACGCGAAAAGACAGCGTGACGCGATTCTACAAAAAATAAATCTATGATAACTTTTTGGAAATTGTTCTACAAGAGTCGCGTCGCACCTGTCTGCGGGAGCCTTTAATAAAGCTATAAACGTCAGTCATAAAACTAAGATTAATATACTCGAAAACAAACATTGGTTTCGGTTCGACACATTAATGAACTTTAAGTGCCTAGGTATTACCAACCGACTAGTTACTACTTAGTTACAAATTTAACTATATACCGATTTAATGAGTTATCTTCACGCGGGACTTACGTTTTATGGGAAAAGTGAAGAACTTAAAACCAGCAAATATTAAACTAAATACATTGTTTTTCATGTTTGCCAAATATTGGGAGAACTCACATGTCAACAGCGGCAAGATATTTTAAGTTCAAGGTTATATTATCGTTAAAATATTCGTTCATTAACATAACTTATTGTCTTGTAGAAAAGGTAAAACACGTTAACAAAAACGAGACTTGTCCTATCAACGATGGTTATATGGAGTTGCCACGATAATTTTGAGATGTAATTTTTTATTTAATAAAATAACAGGTTGAGATGTTATTTTTTATTTAATAAAATAACAGGTTGAGATGTTACTTTTTATTTAATAAAATAACAAATTGAGATGTTATTTTTTATTTAATAAAATAAAATAACAGGTTAACAACCCAAATTGATTATTTTAATTGAATATAAGTAATAAAATTTTAACGAAACATTTTTGTCTGTTTGTCTGGATATAAATGTTCCGGATTGGCGCCAAAATGGCCGAACGGATTTGGCTGAAATTTTGTAGTTTATAACCTGGATGTTCCCGTGGGATATATTCCGACATCAACACGGGAGAAGCAGCGGGCAAAAGCTAGTTTTAATTAAACCTAGGGTTATTCAATATGACAATGAGGTAGGATTAATTAACTTTGCAGTGAAAGTTACCCTTATCAACCAATTTAACGCAACGAAGCTTAATATTTTTAATATGGTTTTGAATACAAAGAAAAAAAAAGAAAGAAAATACATACAGTTACAACAATAGTACAGTGTGTGTGTTTGTGTGTGTGTATGTGTACATACAGTTTAAATTAATTCATTTATCGTATCTATACCTAAACAGCTGACAAACAGCTGATCAATCGTCTGACATCATAGCTTCCTGATTAATCGCCCATAAACTATTCAGTGCACACAATATCTAGAATTCTTAAACTAGCTCAATCAAATCATACCCTACAACACAGCTGAAGGTGAGAATCCAGTACAAAAATAGCGTATGATCACAACTGCATCACGACAACAAATAGTAGATTGAGTTTATGATTCGTTTCGTTGCATCGGTATTTATGTAATCGATATTTATAAGCAGGTCCTAGATTCGGTTTCATTCGGGTGATTGGTAAAGGTAGGTATGTCTAGATTTTGATTAAATATTTTTGGAGTAATTATCTCGTAACTGTGATCTCATTATACAGGGTGTCCCGTAAATAATGGATCAAACGTAACAGGAAGCTAGCTCACTTGATTGCCAACAACTAATTTGAATAGTTTAAAAAAAACCGCAATAATATTTTTTTTTTATTGAAGACATAATTTTTCTCGAATTTCACCATATTTTTTACCAGAATTCCGTTTTTTTAATGCTATCGCTGCAAATGATAACATTTTTAGGTATGATTTTTGTTAAACATTTCTGAATAGCTTAATAATGTAATAGGATACCATTTTTATAAATAAAGTTTAATTTGCCTTAGAAAAAAAAACTTAAATTGAAAAGATTTTTTTTCACCGTGAAAAGACCAAAATTGAAAATAATAAAAAACTTTTCAAATTAGTTGTTGGAAATCAGGTGAGCTGACTACCCGTTACGTTTGATCCATTATTTACGGGACACCCTGTATGTTAAAACATATTATAAAGTAGTTGTACATACCCATCTATTGCCCATTTCCTCATTGACTGTCACTTTTTGATAATTGCTGACTACCTACACGCAATCTCTTGAAAAGTCCCCTGTGAACTTTTTTCTGTAGCTTAAAATAGTAAAGGTAGCCTTCCTTTGTCCTTGCTGAAATGGTTTTCTTCAGTTTTAAATAATGTAATTTTGTTACGATTCGAACATACCTAAATACTCATTATAAACTGTGCAAATCAATTGATATTTTAATCAAGATGAAAAATAATGCGATCGTTTAAAAAAAATTGCTGGTTAAATTGGCGACCATTGAGATTGAGTTGCTTCTACAAAATATTTCGGTTTGACTCTACATCCCAAAAACATACCTATTTAAATCACATAATATTTCACTGTTTAACATTGAAACCCGTCCAAAAATATTAATAAAATGGGTCCCAGAGGACTATAATGTTTTGCGGACCGTAAATCATATTAATAAAATTTTATCGACGTTAGTGCAATAATGCTAAGTTTATGACGTTCACAAAACTGACTGAACTTTGTGTTTCGCTAACTATGTGTTTTTATGGCTATTTCTAGAACTCCCAAACAATGTTGATACATTTCAGCTGCAGCACGGTTCACGTGGATAGATTTTTGAAAGACATTATGAAAATCTCGATCTAGGGAATGCATTACAAGTTATGTATCTACCTACTTAGGTATTTAGTAATTAATGAATTTATTATGACCATACCTACATAGATAATGTAGTTTTGTGAGTTCAAGTTGCAAAATCTCTTATTTCACACACCCTTTACACTCTACAACTGACGAAAGGTTCAGAATTTAGTAGCCTGCTCTTAAAATGTTAGTCCTATCATAATGGAGTTCCCTTTAAAGTTCTCTTTTAAGTCTGCGGGGTAATTACGTAACACACTAACAGTAGGAATGGGTTTCATTTTGACAGTTCAACAACAGTCATTGCGTTATTTACGTTGCTGAACAGACCAATTTTTCGAACTTAAGAAGCAATAGATTAGCAATAGGCTTCAAAATGATTCAGATTGTGATAGTTAATGTGTTACGTAATTAGGGTGCAGGATCTGAGTAATCATACTTGCTAAAATATAAGTTTGCAGTAGGATAGATGATACGACTTATCATAATCTGTCTAGCTCTTTCCGCCTATGTGGGGGTCCGCTTCTAGTCTAACCGGATACCTTCAGCTGAATACCAGTATTTTTTAGGTAATAAATAAAAATAAAATAAAATAATCTTTACTTCGGATAAGCAACATCCATATGGGATAGTAAACATAAAGATAACTTATACCTATGTTAGTAAATTTAGTATCCATTTGGAAACCAGGCTGTTGTTCAAAATGCATCTTCGAACAACATCACCTAACAAAGGAGAATCATACCTCCCCGCTATGGTATTCAGGATGGAGTTGGAGCTTTCTCGCACTCTGCAGAGCAAAGAGGCAGATTTCTGTCTAACGATGGCGTGGAAGCCATCGACGTGTGCTTGTGCAAACATACCTGATGCACTGCAGAAACGGGGCAGCCCCATCAACATCCTGAACCCGTTATTATATTGGACCCGTATGGCGCTGATAGCCCGCTTAATATAGTTGGTCCACAGGCTGCACGTGTAAAACACTTGGCAATAAGCTTTAAGAAGCGTTATTTTGACAGCGTAATATGACTAACGCGAGACCACTATAAAATTAATGTTTGGTAAAGCAAAGCACAGATCGATCAAACTAATTATCAAATATACAAATCATGATAATTCATACTTAGATTTTAACTTTAAGTGTTATGTAACTGTCAAGTGTCGAGTTGTCGAGTCAACAACCTGTGACTATTTGACTAAAGGCTCCAGCAAACAGGCGCGATGCGATAGCACGACACGCGGTGCCTTTGTGTCGCGCTGTCCCGGCGCGTCAGTGTGTACGACCCTTAATGCGTCGTCTTATGGCTCCCAGAATGTAAATGAGCAATTACGGCTGCAAAAGTTAAAGGTTCCCGCAGACAGGCGCGACGCGACAGCGCGACGCAACTCTTGTAGAACAATATCCATGGACTTTTCATAGGAATTGTTCTACTAGAGTCGCGTCGCGCAGTCGCGTCGCGCCTGTTTGTGGGAGCCTTAATTCAATATGCGGAATCTGACGCATCTCACAGGAGATCACAGTCGTTGCGTTGCGACATATTATGTAAACGGTTAGCTATTTCTGGACACGGCATGTGAATGCATTCGACATGGTTTCCGACTCCAATCAAATACAGCAATGCTATTTAGTTCGTGACTATAACTCTAAGCAATAACTATACCTACCTACTTACTAACTATACAATTTGTGATTAAAATAACGTTGCCCATTTTGCCATGCAGTTGGTAACTAAAGTACAGGGTGTAACCAGGCCCATCACGAAGCCGTCAACTACGCATTCTGTACATCAAATTATGTAACATTGCACAAAAATATTTTTTGGGAAACGACTTCTAATTTTGGTGTGAAAAATCGCTGTTTACGGTAGCGCACGCAAAACATTTTACTTATTGGTGCGTATTTAAAAAAAAAACCGCCCGAGTGCGAGTCGGACTCGCGCACGAAGTGTTCCGTACCATTATTTATAAAAACGGCAAAAAAATCATGTCTGCTGTATGGGAGCTAGGGAATGCAATCTCGTACGAGATTTCCGCCTAGCGAGATCTCGCGAGACTCAAAACCCAGTCTCGCGCGATCTCGCAAATTACGGGATCTCGCGAGATTGGGAGAATCGCAATTAAAACATATGCAAATGCTCGTTTTAAGAACTAGTAATTGACATGATATGTAATTAAATAGAAACTGCGTTGCTTAGTTATAAAAATAATATAAGTTTGCATCTCAACCTCAACACTTTTTTTAGTATCTATCTGATGTATAGACTTCAAGTGTGTATGTAAGCCTTTTGTAGAATGGTCTTTAGTTTTCAAAATCTTCGCACACAGTTTGCACTTTGCAGTGAGTCCATCTTGATCGCGTAAACAATGTTTCCATACTTCTAAAGAACTTTTATATTCACTGTACACTTTTGACATGGTTGGTAGTTAGTTGTATTGTAATTGTAGTGTAATATTTCTGCGAAACTAATTAAAACACAAAACTGTCTCCAAAACAAATTATTTCGTTGCAATTGTAAACAAACGCACGCGCGCCGCCTTGCAAAATGAGCCGGACCTCGTCCCCCGCAAGCCCGCCTACCCCTCTTGTCCTGTGCCCGCGCCAGGCGCGGCCGCACGGCCGGCCAGGATTCAGGTCGCGCGCAGCCGCGCTATGAAATACACGTCGTCACGCTGCATTTGTCGATCTCGTTATCTCGCGAGATCTCGTACGAAATTTGACGAGATACAATCTCGTAAAATATGGCCGGGATCTCGCGAGATCGGGATCTCGGCGAGACGAGATTGCATTCCCTAATGGGAGCCCCATTAAATATTTATTTTATTCTGTTTTTTAGTATTTGTTGTTATAGCGGCAACAGAAATACATCATCTGTGAAAATTTCAACTGTCTAACTATCACGGTTCATGAGATACAGCCTGGTGACAGACGGACAGACAGACGGACGGACAGCGGAGTCTTAGTAATAGAGTCCCGTTTTACCCTTTGAGTAACCCTAAAAAGTTAAGTTATGAAATTTAAAACTTGTTTTCGTAAAAATACATCAGAAAAAGTTGAAACTTTGACCTACAATATCTCCATAACCCGAAGGTTCCCAGTTATGGCCCAGTACAAAAAAAAAACACATTGACGGGACAAACAAGTGACTCTCGGCTTTTTGACACCCGTTATTTTCAGCAGGTACCTACTTACCTATTATGTAGCAGCTCACTAAAATGTTTACGCCTTCACACCAATTTTGATAATAGTGTGCGCATGAGTAATAATTTCCTGAACGGTTTAAAGTGACGTTTAGCACCCAGAAGAAATCGTTAGCTCCAATTAAATTTCGATTGAATGGTACAGGCAGTAACAAGAATAGATTAACCCTATGCGAAGTTAAAATAATTACTATGAATTTTTAACCGACTTCAAAAAAGGAGGTGATTTTCAATTCGACTGTATTTTTTATTTATGTGTGTTATCTCAGAACTTGAACATGAACTCAGGTGAACCGATTTTGATGATTCTTTTTTTTTATTTGAAAACTGTTGCTTCTCATGTGGTCCCATACCTATAAATTTTATCAAGATCCGACCAGTAGTTTTTGAGTTATCCTTAATAATGCGTATTTTTTCCATTAAGCATATACATATAGATGATGGTTTAATAACTTCCTGTCACTGTTATTTACATATCAAGTAAACGAATTTGTGTGGGGTAGATACCACAGCTAAGAAGTGAAAAATAAAAACTTAAAAAAAAGAAAAAAATACAACTTCCAAAAAAGAACACAAAAAAGTGAAAAATAACTTTAATTTTGGAAGTCGGACTTCCGAAATTAAAGCAATTTTTCACTATTTAGTATTTTTTTTGGAAGTTGGTTGTTTTTGTTTATGTATACCTTCATAAAAAAGTCAAAACCGAAGCAAAAGTATTACTAAGTCACTAAAAATACCTAGAATCTATAACTGTCTGTGGTTAGATAAGTTATATTCGCTGTTGCCGTAATTATTTATCAAGTGCATTGCAGTTTACCACACAAATCAAACTAATTTAACTAGCTGTGCTGTGCCAAACTATTTGTAAGCATAATGTTTTTTTTTGTTTTGTTTCAGATTTTAACTAAAGATGGAGCCACTGCAAGTAGATGTCGTGCACTTCTATCCGCGGGAAAACGCGCAGCCACATAACACCGTCAAGTGAGTAATAACTAACTAACATAGATTTCTTTTATATTTCTATGTTAACTAAGCAATAATAATTAATAAATCATTGGTATCAAACCAACCTGTAAAAGTGTTTTTTACAACCAATTTAAGTACAGAGTAAAATATAATTTATCAACCCTTGCGGGGTAATTGCGTAACACACTAACAGTAGGAATGGCTTTCATTTTGACAGTTCAACAACATTCATTGCGGTATTTACGTTGTTGAGCAGACAATTTTTTCGAACATATGATGAAGCAATGCATTAGCAATATCCTTCAAAATGATTCAGATTCTGATTAATAGTAGGTTACGCAATTAGAGTGCTGGTGTCTGAAAACTTGATCTAGACTCTGTATCCAGTAAATCTACTGACAAAAATAATAATGTTATCCAGTTTGCGATAGCTATGAGATTGGGTGACCAAAATCGATTAATGTTGACATGTAACACCACACATGACATGTTGTGGTGTGTGTTGTGTTATCATGTGTTGTGTGTTGACATCTTGGGCTGGTGAAACGAGTCATTGGCTAGCATCATGCTAGCATTCAACAATGTGCTAAGTACCATTGGAGGCCCTGGAGAGGGCGCGTTTCGGGGCCTTATGAAGTCCAAAAAGCACTGATTATCAGCCTAATATTTTAATTAGAATAAAGGTAGCTCAACGTATCTGTTTTATCCTCAGATTCGAGGTGGTGAACGACGAGAACCCGACGACCACAATCGTGAGGCGCGGTCAGCCGTTCAGCGGTGTGGTGAGGTTCACACGACCTTACAATGAGGCTACTGATATTGTGCAGCTTGTGTTTTCTATCGGTGAGATTTTGTTTTTATTCTCTGGCTGCTTTTATCCAAATAATAAATAAATAATAATCTTTAGTCCAGCCGCATTGCACCGACAAACACGGGGTCCGCTTGGTAGATAACTGCCTGCTTCGGGGTCACAGAGAGTAAGTACATCTTAGCAGTGATAACATTACATGCTGATTATCTCTGTCAGATTAATTGTTGGCTAAAATAACCACTGAGAACGCTAACTGATTGAAAGCAAGCCGAAATCGTAGCAGACCAAGGTGAAGATGGCGGGACGAACTTACTCCTGCCAAAACTACTGGCATGCATTGCAAATGAGCTTGGAAATAGAAAAGAATCGAGGCCTTTACAACAATACAGGCTAGATAGTTAGATAATGCAGTACTTTATTAAAGCGGCTTTTATTCTACAGTTCAACATAGTACTTAGAAAACTATACCCCAATTGAAATAAGATTAGAAATTTAAATAAACCTTTTTTATAGTCCGTTCAATCGATTTTGACTTCTATTCCGTAGTCATAAGGACGGCATTAAAAGCAAAACCATGGTTACAATAACAACTTTACTGCAGCTGCCATTTGTCATGCGTATAATGCAATAGATAGAAGTCAAAATCGGTTGAACGGACTGTAAAAAAGGTTTATTTAAATTTCTAATCTTATTTCAAATGGAGTATAGTTTCGTAAGTACTGTGTTTAAATTTCAAATATTATTTCAAATGGAGTATAGATAGACATACCTACGGTTACCTTTAAATTTGTCTACAGGAGATAAACCATCAATGGAGACTACAGGAAAAATGTTTATACGACGTGACGCGGTGACAGACAAACACACATGGAGTGCTAACCTTTTGGACGTGCAAGAAGAAAACACACTCTCTTTTAAGGTAAGTTACATTTGGCATGTGGAGATAAAAACTTGAGGATATTATGATAAAGAAGGCATAGGTACCTTAGTACTCCTCAATAGGCATATCGTACGGGAAGACGAAGGTGATAGCAAGTTTTGGAAGCAAACACATAACATAGCATCATCTTTGCCTATCAGGCGCAGACAGAGGGGTCACATATTTTGCAAGGTGCAGTGGCGTAGCTAGTTCTAAAGGCGGCCCTGTATCGACATTTGTTGGGGGCCATTTTTACCAAACACAACAAAACAATACCTACCTTAGGTACTGTTTTTTTTTTACAAAATAGCACATTGACTTGTAAAGTAAAGCTATTATTGTGAGTTTCTTGTCCATCTTGCGTACCTACTACGCTTTGGAATGGGCAACTAACTTGCTTCATCTTTCTGACTGACCGACTCCTTGACAATTCAAATGTAAATGGTTTATAATTGAAATAAATGCTTTGAGTTTGAAGCCACAAACAATTTTTTTTTTTCATTAGGTGCTCATTCATTACAGCTAGGCCTCTTATCAATAAAAATTACGGATAATATTTTTCGAAATTTCACGACGCGTCAGGGGGCCCCTGCATGTAGCTTGGGGGCCCCGTATCATTGATACGGCTGATACGGCGGTACTGAAGCTGCTGGCCAAGTGCCAACCTATGTTTGAGCCCTATGTAATAGAAATAGAGCCTATTTCCATCAACCACATTGATCACAACTTCGGGCTGCTACTAAAATATTACCTACTAATGAATAAAACTGCACGACGTGAGGATCGAACCCAGGGACCCAGCGACCCACGGTCGGCAGTTGCGCTTGGGACCAAAAAGGTAGACACTTACATCAATGAGGCAGTCGACGTAAAATAACTTTTGTATAAATACCTATTGCATAATTATCCTAAAATCTTCCTACAGATGTAATAATAGCTGCATGAAGGTATAATTTAAGCAGAAATCAACAATCTAGACACGAAATTACTGGCTATTTTAGAACTTGTTTTACTAAAATAGAATTGGTATGCTAATTTAGCACGTATGAAATTGCATCTGCGCAAAAAATAAAATATTTGCACGTTGTGTAGCGAGCCATCTAATAATATAGGTTTACTATAAGTGAATCTAAAGTGGAATATTATTTTTATAGTCTTTTGATAAATACAGTTAAAATCAACAAAACAGAATTAATAAGCTATCAGTTAAGTTAACATCCATCTACTTTTCCTGATGACTCTACAAGACTTTGATACTTGATAACGGGGCTGACTGCCCAGGTTTCGTCAGATATAATCTAAAATGTAGTTAGGTATTGTTGCTGTTATGAAGTTATAACGCCAAATGAACAAAAACAACAATTAAGTAAGTACAAGTCACATGTCCGATAAGATTTCCCATTTGCAAAAATTACGAACTTCCATAAACAAAATTATCCCCCTTTAGGGGATGATTTTTTTTAAATCCTTCCTTAGTTACAAAAGGAACTGTTGTGAAAAATTTCAAGCTTCTAGACCAGTGGTTCCTAACCTTTTTGATCTTGTCACCCCTATGACTTAGCTAGGGAAACTAATTTACTCCCACCCCCTGATGTTACCAATGCTAGAGTACAACATATAAATACAAATTGCCTTTATTAGACATATAAAAATTGCACAAAAATATTGAGTAACGTCTTACGATCACATTACACAGCTAGGGCATGAAATGCACTGGCGAGCTAGATTCGGTATTATTGGTCTAATCTTTATTTTATATTACCCCCAGAGAATACTAGTTTTACGCACGCAGGGGTAATACCCCCAGGTTAGGAACCGTGGTTCTAGACCCTGCGGTTTAGACTGTGCATTGTCTGTCAATGAGTGTTCTAATTCATTCAAATTACAACTAGGTATAGCGCTTACAACATTAATCTATTTAATCTGAAACAATAGAATATTGTGAGCCAATTTCGTATAATATGCGATGCTACTTGAATATCTAATACTTGATTAAAACAAGTTATTTTAGAGGTAATTCGATAGATAGTAATTTATGTGCATACTAATAAAATGTAATATTTATTACTATTGTCTGATTATTCAAGGCTTTTGTTTAAATGATTCGATTGTTTATTTAATTTATGTTATTTACTGATGGTCCAAATATTGAGACCAGCACCCTAATTGCATAACACACTATCGATCACAATCTGAATCATTTTGAAGGATATTACTAATTCATTGCTTCTTAAATATGTTCGAAAAATTTGTCTGCTCAACAACGTAAATAACGCAATGAATGTTATTCAACTGTCAAAATGAAAGCCATTCCTACTGTTAGTGTATTACTATTAAAATAACATATATTAAAATGAGCTGTAATTCCAACTTATGTCAGGGAATCAACACTATTGACATCTCACTACACCTAAGTTCACGGTGAGGTTTTTTCAGATCGGTTGCTGAAGCTCCAGAAGTGGGTTTGCTGATTTAAAAAAAAAAACTACAGTAAACATCTCGTACCTTCTTGATCTATTCGCATACGTCAATAATAAATAGTAAAGAATCAAGTTCATAATATCATTAATAATAATACCTGGAAACATTATTATAATAACACTTAAAATAGCAATTTATGAGCATTCAAGTGTTGGTCAAGACCAGTTTGTCAAGACAGTGATACTCAAACTGCGAGTTAGGTACTTTGAATTTAACATAACCTAACATAACACCAAAATAAGGCCTCGTATTCCCGAAGGGGAGGCAGTGATGTCCCACCCACATTTCGACAGTTATTTTGGAGTCCCATGCATTGATATACTAAACACCCTTAGGGCCAGTTTTACCATACTGTGTTAATTCTATTTGACGGATTGTCTCACTACGAAAAATAGTCCGTCAAATGACATAACGGGACATTTAGAATTAACACAGTATGGTGAAACAACTGGCCCTTAGTATGTCAATGGTCCCATGTAATAGGGGGCGACACTTTGTCACTAACCGGTCAGAAATCCAAACTCTCTAGAATCATTATGGGAAATCTCAATTTCAGTTTGCCCAATATAGGGATAGAAAAGCTCTCACGCTCAGCACGAATCAATGCTAGACCAACGAGGTTGTTTTTCATGCAGATACGGTAGAATGCATTGACGCCAGAAATACTAAGCAGTATTTGAGCGAATCGATATCATAGCGTTCGTTGAGCTTAGTGGTGTGTGAGTGTGTACCTGCGGGGTAATTGCGTAACACAGTAACAGTAGGAACAGCTTTAATTTTGACAGTTCAACAACATTCATTGCGTTGTTAACGTTGTTGAGCAGACAGATTTTTCGAACATGTGAAGCAATGGATTAGCAATAGGCTTCAAAATGATTCAGATTGTGATAGATAGTGTGTTACGCAATTAGAGTACTGGACCTGAGCACGCAGGTTGAGAACCGTTGGTCAAAGAATTCTCAATATTAAAGATGATGCTCACAAGAACACATTGTGTTAGGTATAGGTTTACACGCAAATGTACGATTGGTAATTTATTATGATGATACAAACCATTAATTTTACTTAGAAGACGTGATGAAAATGAGCAATTAACTATTGTTATTTACGTATCTTGTGGCTACATAAATATTTTTTCAGATAGCTTTAATTTTAAGGTTCAAAGATAATAACAGTTTTTTAAATTTATTTTTATTATTAAACGTTGCCCCACACTAGGAATTTCTCCTGTATTGTGGGTGCGTTTACAAACATTTAAACTCACATACACAAACAGCCAGATCCGGAACAACTACTTGTAGGTCATACAAATATTTGTTCCGTGCGGGAATCGATCCTGCGACACTCAGCGTAGCAGTCAATCGCTTAACCACTGCACCAACCGTGCTATGTGGCTGTCTATGAAAACTTTATATTTTACCCAATGATAACCGTAACCACTTGCATCGATTCATCCGAAAACCACAGGCAGTTAGGTATAATCATTTCACTCACTAAACCGCTTGGAACTTCGTTCTAAGGAAGTAGGAACCTATCATAAAGCCTTGCACACATTGTAGCCTCAGTGGACAGCAGCGCAACGCAATTCAATACTAATAGTGCGGTGTGGCCCGCTTATAATGTGTAATAGTTCATGCAAAATGTACGGAAGTCAAGCAGGAGGATTTTTGCAATGTGGTGCGGCCCGCCTAAATGTGCGCTGCGCTTAACTGTATTACTATATCTACCTTTACTATAAACTACCCTTGTTCCAACAGGTATCAACACCAGTGACAGCCCCTGTTGGTGCCTGGGTGCTCAGAGTGATCACCTGGCAGCGAGACTCTCCTGAACGGGCGTACTATGACTTCGATCAGGACATCTACATCCTCTTCAATCCATGGAACCCTGGTAAGTGCACCTGAAAAACAGGACCAATCATTTATAGCAGGCTATCGTTATAAACGATAAACTATGCTACACCTCCCATTCAGCCCTCTGTACCCTAAAGCATGCGGTCAAAGTGACCTCAGTGTTGCCATCGACGATGCCGTGGAAGTGGCGAAGTTTTGGGCCAAAAAAAAAAGACGCAGAAATTACGAAAAAGTTGTGCCAGCGACACGAAGAAAATGAAGCAGGCTACTGTTTTAAATATGATTTGAAAAGCAAACGGAGGAACGTTACATTTACTTAACATCTAAATTAGCATATAAATATTTGATATACTGCTTCTAGGCATTTAGCTAGTCAAGCCCGAGGTGGCCGCTAGCGGGCCAAAACAATAGATAATCAATTGTGTCTCATTAACGATGCTTGATGAGTTAAAACATTGTGTTCAATATGATCTGGTCCAATGTAAATCATGACGTAGGTATTCAGTAATAAATTGAACAGCTTTTAAACGAAAATAAATTAAACGAGTTGCTTACCAATCTATGTTTGTTTCATTTCGTTGTATTCGAATGCAATCTTCTCAATTTAAACTTTAAATGAGTTGCAGAACAATACAGAGAGTTGTAAAAACATTGCTAGTCAAATTTATTTATGATGAGTTCGGAGTTTGTTTTTGCGATTGCAACTGTGGGTAGAAAAAAGAAAAACAAGTTTTAAACTTTCCAAGTACCCTAAGATTTTTTCACTAATTGTAATTGCGTCTCACACTGTAGGAATAGCTTTCATTTTGACAGTTCAATAACATTCATTGCGTTATTTACGTTGTTGAGCAGATACATTTTTCAAACATATGAAGCTATGAATTAGAATAGGATTCAAAATGATTTAGATTATGATAGATAGTGTGTTACACAATTAGGGTGCAGAACAGGATACCTACCTAGTTAACGTATTCTTATCCTTTCACACTCTCGCTCTGGACCTCAAATCGCTAAATACGGTTACCGCAAAAATGTATTTTAAGCATCGCTCTGTTCCTGTCATTCGTTTGAAGATGACAGAGACAGAATGAAGTTTTAAATATGTGTAGCGTTAAACGTAGTGATTTGTGGGGCATGTAGGCCTTAATACCTACTAAGTAGATAATACTAAAGTAGATAAGCTCGTGCCCTTTTATCAAAGCCTGCCTGATAACAAGCCAATTTTGTCCTAGGTCAAAAATTAAATGAAACTTAACTTATTAAAACGTTTCAGTGTTGTCCTAACAACTGCGTCGATACTAGATTCGACTCAGAAGACCAACATCAACCAATACATACCTACTTTTTCCTTTTAGATGACCAGACTTTCATGGAGGACAAGCCTCTTCTTCAAGAGTACGTGCTGAATGACGTAGGCAAAGTGTGGGTGGGGCCTATGAAGACAACGCGCGGGAAACCCTGGCTCTATGGCCAGTTCGATGCAGTTGTGCTACCAGCCTGCATGTTCATGCTGGATAGGGCTGAGGTGCCTTTTAACCAGTAAGTTTAATAATTATAAGTCTGTTTGTTCTTTTTCTTGGTGATAAACTCTTCTAGTTGGTTGAGAAATAGATTTTGCTGGGGTGAAATAGTTTCGGCCAGCCCAAAACAGGGATCTACTCTCTAAGTCCGTCAACGATGATATGGTTCCTTCCGAAAGTAGTTGAACCCTCAAAACAAGGGTCAATATAAATTTTTCGAACGGGTAAATACTTATCGGGAGTAGAGACAGCTGTCAAATCGTGGTATCATTCATTCTAAAGTCGACCCCCAAACTAATCTTCCGTAGGTGAAACGGAGTAGGAAACGCTCGTAACTTTGGCCAAAACTACGGGTTTCGTGCTTAGGGAGTGGACCTCCAGATTGGGATTTACGCACTCTTTGAAATAGCCCCCGTGGCTGTAAATTGGAAAACGTAGATAGAGACGTTTTCACACTAGCTGGAGTGACGATCTACAAAATAGCAACTGCGAGTAGCCGAGAAGCAAAGGAGTACGATTTCTGAAGCCTATTTCCAGCTGTGGGTACAGTCCTGCTATAGGTTGATAATGATGATGAGGTCTCCTATATCATTACCTTTTCAATTTATCTAAGCACAACGAACAAACTAGTCATAAATTTCTACTAAACGATTATAATCATAGCCAAAAATAGACTTTACATAGAAAACCAGCAACGACCCCAATGATTTATTACATTGGCAAATCTTCAACCGAGTGTTAATACTATTTTATTCGAGAGTAATGGTCCAGGTTTTACCTGACATAATATGCCGCTAAACAAGACAGGAATTGGCAATCGAGATGAATATTAGAATCTAAAACCTACAAAGGTGCAACCAGACTGCTGTGGATTGACGTCGACCAGCCGATACTGATCGTCTCGAAACAGTCGACAGGTATTCTATTTCATTTGATGGTCGGTCAAGTCTGTCGAGGGTAGATCGATGATACCCACCATCGAACGGCGTCATAAGAAACCAGTTCACGTCAATCGACCGTATTCCAGCTGCCTTGTACCACAGCACACTGGGTTTGCATAAACGGTTGATGTCATCGAACGACCGTAGTCCGGTTGCACCTCAAGGAAAATAAATAAAATAATAAACAATTCTGAGCCTTAATTATTTTTCTGGAAAACTAGCTGTGTTTCTGAAGACTGGTCTAGGATTCTATCATTTTACGTGACCAGCTCTTCAATTGACGACATAGCATGAATATGTAGAAAGACGGAAATTTAGAGGCGTTTGAAATATCCGTCTGTTGTTGAGCACCTTGCGTAGTAATTTGGTTTGCAATGAGGTGCATTCTGTTTTCGAATGTTCTTTTGTTTGCATTAAAACCTTTACAATCAAAAGAAACTTTTGAGATAACTATGATTTGAATCATATCTTAAAAGTCTATTTTGATTATTTCGACCTTTTCAGATTAGGTAGGATTTTTTTTCTACTTAATCTGAAAGGATCAAACTACCAACTTAACTAAATCAAGAGCCTTCCTGAGATTTTTTAAATATTTTTTGGCGATTCTTTCCATTTTACCGAATCCGTAAACCTGAGGTGTAGGTAGAGAAATTCCGATTACCTAATAGATTTCTTACAAGTTACAATTTATCATAATTTATAACGGTACAACACAGAAAAGTGTTGCATCACCCACTATCTACTGCATTTTACTCATATTTCGTAGTAGGTTATCTTATTAACAGCACTTTTGATAAAAAGTTACTGGTAAAATATCTAAGCTAGCCTATACTTTCCTCAAAATAATAAAGGGATCTACATCATCATCATGTCAGCCTTGATAAATCCATTTTATTTGACTTCTCCTATTTTAATACCTATATTCTGAACTGGTCATAACAAATTAATTTTCCTTCCAGTCGTGGCGACCCCGTAAAAGTGACTCGTGCCATCTCCCGCATTGTAAACTCCAACGATGATGGCGGTGTCCTGGTTGGACGTTGGGACGGCGTCTACGACGACGGAACAGCCCCGTCTGAGTGGACCGGCTCTGTGGACATCCTGGCGCAGTTCCTCGAGACTCAGGATCCGGTGTCCTATGGACAGTGCTGGGTCTTCGCTGGGGTTGTTACTGCTGGTGAGTAGATAACATTCTTGGAGTGAGATTTTCTTATATGTGCTGTGAAAGGGTCCAATCTCGAGTGAGAGCATATATGGAGGGGGGACAGACAAGATTGTGCTGTGAAAAAGTCTAGTTTCGAGTGAGAGCATGTATCAGAGGACGACAACAAGATTCAATGTGAAAAAATCGGCTACCTGATTTGGTAGGGCACAAATTAGTCATTTAGAAGACACAAGAATCTCAATGGACTATATTTGCCACCAATCTGAGTACTTGAAGGAATGGTGGCAGACAAACGAACGTCTCAGCTGATTATGCTTATCCTAAGCGAACATCTGAGAATTCGGAAAAATGCTTGTTATAAATTAGAAATAACGTAGTTATACCACATGAATAAACTTTACTCTGTGATTATACAGTGAGTACCTACATACGAGTATATCAAAAAGTTACATAAGAAAGTATAGGTAATGTAATTTCCTCATACAATCTTGAAAGCGTCTAAGTGAAGCAAAAACTGGCATCAGGCCAACCAGCACACAGATAAGAAGTACCAAGGACGGTGCAAATGTAACTATAACTTTCGCGTTTAAGTTCATTTATTATCTAGGAGAATCGGATCGTTCATCGCCATAATATTGTGCATTTAGTTTAGTTTATAATTCATTTCATGTAGTTTATTTCTACATGGTTTAGCCAGAAAATGTTAATTGTACAGATAAATTTATATTTGGACAGCTCATTAAGATACCGAGGGTTATCTATGTCTTCTATAACCTTGATAAAATGATGTTTTAAAAATAACGTTCCTTGAACCGATTTTTAGTCTAATAATCATGAGATTCATGAGACTTGGTCCAGTTAGTCACATTCGAACAATATTTCGGTATTTTGTGAGTTCCATATTAAGCTACGGAACTATGAGCTGATTTCAGCTGATAGTCAGCTATCAGCTCAATCCCAGGTGAAGTCACTGCGGTTGAAGCGATTATAGTGATATCACAATATTCACTATCTATAAATTTTTCGATTGAAGTTTTTGCACGCAAATTACAGAAGTGACTTAAAGATGGTCGTTTAAATGCTATACAATCTCAATTTAATACAACTGCTATCATCCAGCATTCAAATCGGAACACAACAATGTGGTTTCATAAAAGACAGTTATCAATTCCTAACGGATTCTCTCTTTCTAGTCTGCCGTGCCCTGGGCATCCCGTCCCGCGTGGTCTCCAACCTAGTGTCAGCTCACGACGCCAACAGCACCCTGACGGTTGACAAGTACTACTCAGAGACCATGGAGGAGCTGGGCTATGACCCTAGCAACGCTGAGCCTGAACAGACTGACTCCATCTGGAACTATCATGTGTGGAACGATGTTTGGATGGCGAGACCTGATTTGACTGCTGGTGAGTTGACTATTCTTTTTATAATAGTTTTTTTTTAAGAAGGATTTAAGAATGTTAAAGTGTTTTAAGTAACCACCTAAGGACGCATTCTGGAATGCAATAAATAGTTGAGTATTGAATATAATGAAGAAGGAGGCACAGTATTCGAGGGACACACATTTCAAAGGTAATTGCAAGGCTACTTAAAGCTTTAGATACTGTAGCAAAGGCAGAGCAGAAACGAAATAGTTTTTTTTTATAAATGCCGTCACCCTTAAGTGAAGTTGGGCTTTAAAGACAAATAAAACACATTGTTTCCACTAGTCTTCAACTTCATCATTGTGGGAAGTTGCAGAAGAAGTAGTACTCACTCTATCATAAACCATTCCTCAATCCAATTTCACTAAAAAACCTACAGTCTACGGCCCACAATAGTACTAATTACTAACCTCTCCCAGGATACGGAGGCTGGCAAGCTATCGACGCTACTCCTCAAGAGACCTCCAAGGGCATGTACCAGTGCGGTCCAGCGCCATTGGAAGCCATCAAACAAGGTGTCATCGGAATGAACTACGACGTGGAGTTCATGCTGGCTTCAGTCAATGCTGACCTGATGAGGTGGAGGGTCGACTCTAATGAGGAAACTGGATATGCTATGGTGGACAGCAATACTTACCAGTAAGTATTCTTTTTTTATACCGCATGACCCTTTGCTAATGAAATTGCCCTTGAGCAAATTATTATCAAAAGTTCCATCCTATGTACCTATATGTATCTATAGGAGATTGTTCGTATTTAAACTATCTACGTTATCAGAAAAGATTTTGACGGAAACCGTACGAAAAATTAATCATTCCACACAATAATGGATGCGTTCATTCGAGATTACCTATATTCGCAGTCTTTCAAAAAGCAATAACTATCCTTTGATTAATGTAAAATCCTAGACAAGAATTTTCAAGCTCAACATCATTTCTAGTAGAATTTCTACTCTCGTAAATCTCAAGTGATGCATATTTCCAGTAACAAACTTCTTTTGACTAAAATGATGCTGATAGCCATATTTACGCGTTCCTTTACTAAATTACCCTTATTTTCCAGCATTGGTCGCATGGTCCTCACAAAGAAGCCATACGTGTTCGATCCCAACGGTGACGAGGATAGAGAGGACATCACGGAGCAGTACAAGTTCAGAGAAGGAACAGCATCCGAGCGACTTGCTCTCATGAATGGAGTCAGGTTCTCCGAGAGGGCGAAGAGATATTACTCCGTGGCCAGTAACCTCCAGAATGATATCAAGTTTAAGCTTCGTGATGTGGATAGCGTTCCCATTGGAAAAGACTTCAGGGTTACTGTTGATATCGAGAATATTTCTGAAGAGGTAAGAGAGAATGCTTAGTTAATTACTCACCTTTCTCATCTATTCCTTTTCGGTGTAAGGAAACCGGTTTAATTTTAATGGTGCTGATGTTGTTTTGGTATGACCACCTTTTTGGTGATTGCCAAAGTAAGTTTTAAACAATGCGCTAACTTTACTTCTTAGACTTAACAATTGTTTAGTATCAATTTAGCTTCTATGTAGAAAACTCATAATTTATGTGTTAACAATCTTACCTATAGATATTGAAAAAGCTAAATAACTTACCTATGCATTATTTCCAGGGTCGTAACATTAAGGCGTCTCTGTCAACCAACAGCGTGTTCTACAACGGAGTGAGAGCCGGCGTCATCAAGAAAGTGGAAGGAAAAATGTTTGTCGGAGCTGGCAAAAGTAAGTAAGAACAATATACACCCATGGGTAAACTCCAAAACCTATTTGAAATGAGTTGTCACGAATGTATGCTCTGCTTAAGCAATGTTCACAATTATTCCTAAGATTCCTGCCATCTCCTCCCGTCACTACTAGGTGTTCAAGATTAGCTCAAATCAAACTGAAATGTTGTTAGTCAGCAAGATTGGAAATGGTACTGACTGGCTGACTAGAAAGATACACCATAAATTAGATAACCCGATGGTTGAAACGATATGACTTACACCAAAGATCACAGCTATTAAGCGTATGATCCTTTCTTTAGGAATATGTTCAGTACATTTTTAATAAATGTGTATTTTTTTGCAGAGGAACAAATCAGCATCCTAGTGAAATCAGATGACTACCTACCCAAACTAGTGGAGTACTGCAACGTGAAGATATGCGCGATGGCCATCGTGGATGAGACCAAGCAGTCCTGGGCCGATGACGACGACTTCCAAATCATCAAGCCTAATATTAACATCAAGGTAAGTTAGGAACAAAAGAAAATCAGGAAATAGTGTGCAAGCAACTGCATTTGGAATTTGCTGGATATGGGCAGCAACGGGGGTCCCTAAGTCTAGCAGTGGACGTCTTTCGGCCAAAACAATAATGATGATGAACTGGAATTTGTTAAATTTATATTCAGTCGAATTTTGATAGGATGGGATCAGATGTCAACAGGTATAAGTCTTGAAATTATTAGATAACACGCGTTCCTGTTATTTTCCTTACGATCACTATTTTGGACCCCAAAATAGCATTTGACCGCAAGCTCTTGATAAATATAATTTATCTGCGCAGTTTCTCGTTCTTTTAAAAGTCAGTATTTTATAGTAGAATGAAGTAGGTAGTATGACAATAAAAGAATACCTAAATCAATCCTCCTCCGCAATAAATAATGGCCCATTTGACTCATTCCTCTGGGCCTCGTTGAGCTTCATTAGCACGGCGCTTTTCTGGTTGATCGCCACTATAGATTCCTGTCTACACTATCGTTCTTCAGGATCATTATTCCAATGAATTCGTTTGAGGATATCAGCTACACAGGAACGAGTATCGCTATAGTTCTGTCAACGATACGGCCCAAATACTATTATTTTCTCCTTCGCAGTTCAACGACGATCTAATCCTGAACCAGCCGACAATAGCCTTCCTTTCCTTCACCAACCCATTGGAACGAGCGCTGACCGGCTGCGAGTTCAGAGTGACGTCATCAGGAATTGCGGGTCGCACGCTCAAGCTGCAGGCCGCGGATGCGGAACCATTGGCACAAGTCACCGCTCAGCTGCCCATCCAACCTAATGTAAGTGACTTTAAAAACAAAACCAACTGCAACAGAAAGGCAGATATCAGACGCTTCACTTTTTGTTCATTTTTGTTTTTCATTCGGCACCTTTCATCCGAAGTGAAACGTCTGGACATAAAAAAGAAAGAAAAGTGAAAACATAATTCATTAGTCAACCGATCCAATGTTGGATGTCAGCTCTCGGAATCTTTCACTCGCCTACTGAACGATCGTAAAATGAAATGAAATGAGCAGACGTCTTTTCTATGTAATTTTGTCGGTGTCGTGTGAAGAAACAAAAAGAAACAGTCACTCGACTGAACCCTTCACTCTAATAAAGCGTCTGGTATCAGCTTAAGAAAGATTTGCACGGTTTGAGGGACGATATTGGTGTTATTACAGGTAGATATTTAGTAGCGGTAGTAGAGCTCTTTGTGATGAAGCTTGTCCGGAAAGTACAGAGCAGCAAGTAAGTAGCTTTGCAGGACTTTGCCGCGTTCCGGTTTGGAAGGTCTGAGTGCTGACGTAATTATAGGCATTTAAGGTGAATCCTCAGCGGTAGCCCGCCAAATTCAAATTTTCTTTGGTTTTTTGCAAATTACAACTCTGTTTTAAGCTGTACGTTGATGAAAATGCGATTCGCGACTGTAGGAATGATATATTTACTGGAATTTGTTCCACCTAAGAATTTTTCAGAATATTTCATATGAAAATTCTTAGGTGGAACAAATTTACGAAGTTTTACAATTAATATGAAATCAATGATCATTATTCAGTAAATATAATATGTCATTCATACAGTCGCAAATCGCATTTTGATCGACATATGAGGTAAAACAGAGCTGCAATTTGCAGAAAACCAAAGACAATTTGAATTTGGTGGACTACAGCTGAGGATTCTCCATAAGGCAGTTTAGCTTTGCTTCTGCGATATCAACATATCTGCGACGCCGCTGATATTGTAGATGAACATAGGCTTCGGTGACAACTTACCTATCAGGTGGACCGTGCTATGGAAAAACATAAAAAAATGTAACACATACGATGCCTGAAAATGGTTAAATCCACTTCTAATAAGTCTTGCTTATATCTTCTTTTTTTCTGTGCAGAAAGTTGGCAAGATCAACTTCGTGGCGACATTCAAATCGGTTGAACTAAAGGACATCAATGGTGCAGCTACCGGTGAAGTGTTCGAAGCATAAGCTACCATATTTCTTAGAATTTAAGGCATATTTTCTGTTGTACTGATGTGAAATTTTGCGAGTATATTATTCAGGTATTTTAAAAAAAAAATCTTGTATTGGCTAGTCCATACCTATATTTTTTATATTATAAGAATAAAAATACGTAAGAATATTTTTTTAAGAATTTGTGCATTTTTAAATATATTTTATTTTTCTAAAGATTTCTTTTTTATAAGTCGTTCGAGAAGTTAAAAAAAAAAATCATATGAAAAGAGTTTATTGAGATAATATGTGAGTTGTAAGTGCCAATTTAAACGTGTATAATTAAACAAATAATTATTTTTTACCAGGCAGCGCCGTGAAACGGTACACACCTAATTTTAAGTTTTAAAAGCAATTGTCATATTATGACTGCATTTTATAGTTACGTACTGTTAAAATTTATTTTTATGAATTTTGTATTGAAATCTCAGAAAATATATTAATTATTATCGTGAGTTGTTTTCGAAACCACCATGCTGAAAACTTAAAATAATATTATGAAATATTTTTCAATGTGATTGTGTCGAAAATTCTTTCACGGTGTTTAAATCTATTTTGTAAGAGTTACGTTTCTGTTATTTAAGTATGTTTAAAAAAACGCTTTCTACTATCTTACATAATAAAAAGTTTTTATTAGTATTTTGGATGTATTTTTTTTGTGGTAAAGCTCCATCCTGTTATGCAATGCCTCGTAAGGAAGATTTGGCAAAGAAAATTAGCTACTAAAGAGTTAATGACATTTGAATAATTTCATACTTTTTCCATACAAATAGAACTTATTTATATTGGCAAAATATAGAATACACTTACTTCCTGGGTACAGTCAATAAAAAACATAATTTTAAAACAAAAATTTTATTCAATTCCATGCAGCGTCCACCATTTTCGCTTACAAACACAAACAGTTTGACCTTTTGTTCGAAACTACCCACACTTAAATTGAAATAGAACACAGACCAGGCAAACTTGGTTACATTTCACTTTATAGTTTTGTAAAGAAAAACAATCTTTTGGTTTTTAACAGCCACTTTTTACTAACAAATATGCTATCAAATCGCGTGTTATTAGTTTTGACCAAAATATATGCACTTCATCAAAAGGATAACATTTACCTGCGGGGTAATTGCGTAACACACTAACAGTAGGAATGGCTTTCATTTTGACAGTTCAACAACATTAATTGCATCATTTACGTTGTTGAGCAGACAAATGTTTCGAACATATGAAGCAATGGATTAGCCATAGCCTTCAAAATGAGTCAGATTCTGATTAATTGTGTGTTACACAATTAGGGTGCAGATCCACCTCAATGAGCATGAACAACTGGAATTAGTATACGAAGGTTTACTTGATATGCAAGATGAACAAATCCATAATTAGCTAGCAAGAATTTATCTTAACATACTAACAAGTGGAACTCATACCGGCTTATCAGACTTAGCTTTAACCTAAGCAAACATCTTTCCTTCGTCTATTTATTATAATTTGGATTTAATTTTACCGTAGTGACAATTAACTCATACATACCTACAAAGACTGGTCTGTGTACTTTACCCTAATTAGTTCAAACGAAGCTTTGAATGACTAACCCTGACTGGTCATTACAAGAAATAATTAACAAGTTTGCCTAACCGTTTTCTTGAGAACCATCAATTTAGATGCACCCAAAACCATAGGATATTAAATCTTAACCTATTTGATTAAACTAAATGGAAAACACAACATCGCCATACATAAATAGAACAATATATTTTTATCACATAATATTCGGTTAACTTGGTGCCCACTTTGTTATTAAAATGGCGCTGAATTTAAAAAATAGGAGTAAAGTCCTTTATTAAGTATTTAATAACAATATTCATGGAAATTAATTTCTATCTAAGAAATAGTCTTAAAGAAATGGACCATCAAAAAGTTCTGAAACCTTAAATAAGAGATCAAAATATTTGAATCTTTGAACAATACGCCTGTTCCCTAGAAGAGGTAGGCAGGAGGTGCGGTACAAACGTACATTTCAGCAGTTATGTTTTATGATAAAGAGGCCGACCCTATTGCCATAAACCGGGCACAAATCCTAATTTCAGGTCAATCTTGTGTTGTCAAATTACTCTATAGACGTATTCTAAAATTTTGAGTAACAAATGTGGACGCCAAGCAAATGAAAATAATTTGAAAGGAAATAAAGTAGCACAAATCCATCTGTACAAGGAACTTCAAGATTAAAGGACGGCCAACAAAACCACTGTATATTTATAAACATATCTGTATTTATATTAAAACTATTCTTTGACAAAACAAAGTTTGCAAAAGTAAAAAAAGAAAGTTTTTCTGCTGACTATACTAAGGATGACATAACATATAAATCATATCAATGACAAATTGATATTATTTTACAAAAATAAAATAATTTTCTGTTCCACGAATTGCAAACCTCGATTTATTTTCCATAAATAAGATAAAAATTCATTGCCGTTTCGAAAACCAAATGCGACTAAAATTAATATAAATAACCGTTTGCATAATTTAGAAAAAAAAAACACAAATCAATAATTTGGTATAATGGACATTTTCAAAATAATCAGTATAATACTTAGCTGAGATATAAGCACTTCTTTTTCAATAAATTATCTTTCACAATTACTATTATTCTTACTTTATTAACTTGGAAATATTGCTTTCGATCTTATTCTACGCACGATATAGACTTCTTGGTAAACTGCTGTAAGTATAGCTGTAGTCTATTCACAGTTTTTTTTACCTCCGAAAGCAGCAACCCAACTACAACCTTATTGTAACGAGAATAAAGATCACTATGATATTGACAGACTAGGTCCGTGGGAACAACCCAACAGCAACCTTATGGTAACGAGAATAAAGATCACTTTGCTTTTGACAGTTTTTCAAATTCAGAGGTAAAATAACTGTGACAGGATTGTACAAGGATCTTTTGGCGCGTGGCCAAAATCGGAACTAACGCCGCGCCGCCATCTTGTCTTTTCAATACATTTCATAAAACAATTGCAAAAATGTTTACCAACAGCGCCGTGTCAACGTCATTCGAGTGCCAAAAGATTCTTGTACCAGTGTATTTAAAACATAACGAATTTTCACTCCTCAGAGGATGACAGAACTAAATATTCCGCCGATTCTTTTGACCACAAAGTAAATTTAGCTAAAAGTATTGCTATCTCTTAAACGGAAGTAAAACAAGAAAGAGATGCATGATTATGCGAATAGTCACAGATCAGGTTCTTCAACTTTTGAACAGAATTACATGCTTCTTCGAAATAACCAGGTAAAAGTCAAAACACAAATGGATTGTAAGAGCCAGCAATATTTGTGTGCAGTTTTGAGTTCATGTCCAAATGAATCGTCAGCAATGTCAGTTGAAAACATGATTAACCATAACAATTAAGCGTCCATGAAAGTACTAAAGGACCACTTTCATTAAATGAGCAATTAAAAATAGAATATTATGACTTGTGTTGCCAAAAGAACTACACCGTTGTGCAACATTTTAATTCCATCGCATGTAAAACGGTGAATACTTCTTCAAAAGCTGCGACTGTTAGTCATACATAACTATACGCCTACATTCCCCGAAGGGTTAGGCAGAGGTGTACCTATAGTACACCCACATTTCGCCAGTTATGTTTAAGTCCCATGTAATGGGGGTCGAGCCTATTGGCATCAACCGGGCAGAAACCCAGACAACGGGCTCCTACTGTTAGTCATATTTATGTGAATGAAATCGTTTAGCTTACCATTCAACTGACAATAATTTAGTTCACCATCAACTTAGAATATAGACTGCTTGCTTTATAAATAAACTTTATTATTGAAAACTATTCCTTCTCTCATAAATTATTTGTGAAAACTTACGCCTTAATATGTACAGTGTATTTTTTCTTACACGTCCCATTTGGTAAACAAACACGGTATACAGTTTTCGCATCAATCACAGACTTTAAGTAAGATATTAACATCTTGATATTTATAAAAAAACACATACGGTATGAATTACGTTAAAAACCGCTTCGAATGACCCATTTAAACGCTTTTATTTTCAAAAAATCTATTCGCTGTATGTTATTATTTGTTTACAAAACAGGACAAGTAAAGAGAAACGCACTTTAAATGAAATTGTTCAACACTTATGCACTAAGACTGACTTCTCCCGTGGTGTGGGGAATGTGGTTACAAAGTATTGCCGAATGTGGGTTTAGCCATCAATGTATTATGTACTACTCGATTCAATAAACGATTGCAACTTTCTTTCATCATCATCACCAGCCTACAGCAGCCCACTGCTGGACATAGGCCTCTCCAATTGCACGCCATTTAGCTCGATTTCCGGCAACTCTCATCCAGCTGCTACCAGCCACCCTGCGAAGATTGTCGCTCCACCTAGCCTGAGGGCGTCCTACGCCGATTCGCGGTCTCCACTCAAGAACACGTCTACCCCAACGGTCATCGGTTCTACGGCTAATACGGCCCACTCCCATTGCCACTTCAGCTTGCTTATTCTGTGAGCTATGTCAACAACTTTGGTCAGCAACATCTTTTAGCAGCTAGATACTAATTGTTGCACAAACATACTTTTTTTATGCTGTGTTTTCAACAACATTCTAACATTAACATACAATAAGAGCTGTATTCCCGAAGGGGGCAGGCAGGGATGTAGATTACACCTACATTTCGGCCTTTTTTCAAACGGAAGCCGGTAGGAATCGAGTTGTATGGAAACTTCGCAACTGACACTTTGCCCTACCTGAGGATTGAGACAGGACCTCATACTCTACAGTCTGCAGATTTTTCAAATATTCAAACGTTATAGTACATAGTACAATGATGTCACAAATCGACATAGTTTTACATCTCATGTAACGAATTTGCACTAAGAACGAGTCGGTAAGACAAATTAGCTATGCTAATGAAATGTTTAGATATATTGAAACTAATTCGATATAAATGCATTTAAAGACTGTAACAACACTTTAATATTTAAACCTCTTTTATTGTTCAACTGATCCTTTTATAAAAATCGATTTAAATCGTTAAATATCGAGTAGTTGTGGCGATGCTACAGAGTTATTGGAAAGCAATCGTAACGATAACGGTACTGTTAGCCGTATGTCACAAGAAACACTGGAATTACGAAAACCGCCCTTAAAGCCACGGAATAAAGGCGCTGTCAATGTCAAATTGCAGTTTAGTTCAATGCGTCTTACAACCCGATTTAAACTGAACATGAGGCGAGTCGCTGCGCAGTAACACATCACGTGTCAGCGGGGGTGAGGGGTGCGGTACTGCGCAGCGAATAGCGCACTGCAGAGCCGAGCCGCTATCAAGTTTGAATCGGGCTGTACGTAGCACTAAGATGCATTTCCTACAAAACGAGTTTAACCGTAGTCCGACTACGTTAAAGTTTTGAACAAAAAATTACAACTTAGATGCGATTAAAATGTCAGTTTTTTTTTTAAGAACGTTACCGTTGTTCGAATAAAGTTCAAAATACAAGAAACTAGCTCTAAAGTTCAGCTTGTACTAGAATTCGCCAGTTCATTCTACATAGACAGTGTTCCTAGTACATACTGGTCCAATATGCGCTCTTCTGCGCACGCGCATAAAATACATCTAACGATTCAAATCGACATTCACAACTATATTTCCATCTCTTTCTACATAAAAACCAGACATACTACGCCTAGCGAGAGTCACCTATACATTTCACTAACACAACAGCATAATAAAGGTACGCACACACTCGTCACACCACAGCTGACTAAGCTAGTGTACTTTGGCTTTACCTGTGACGATCTTGGCGTATTCTTCGTAAAAACGCGGGAACAGTTGAATGGCGAAGTATACCACGGACAGGTATGCGACGATGGCTAACGTCAGTATTAGGTCGAATACTGCTGGTTTTACACTGTGGGAGGAGAGATCAAGCTTTATAATTTTTGTTGGTGTGAATCCATGAAGAAAATTATAAGAAAACAATGTTTTCGGATGTCTAAGATCATCATCAGATCATCTTGAAAACCTTGGATTACTCAAATTGGGCTTTTTATGTTCAAAATAATATGTATCTCAAGTCTCAAACCTAATTTCTGTCCCGAGATTTAACAGCTGTATATTGTTTGAACGATCTGTGCCAAAATCTCAACTGCAATATCAATTCCTTAAGTTCTGAGTTGAATTGCACGTTTACTGACAAATGCGTGCAGACTGGACAGGTCCACGCAATCTGTGTGGATTTTCCTCTAAAGATCATTTCAGACACCAACCTACATGGTTTTCAAATGATCTGACCAAGATTATGTCTGGACTTCAAAATAGACTGTGACCTCCGAGTTTGTTTCGGCTTTTCTTCTCAGAGCAGTCAGATAGGAAACGCCGACCTCATCTAGTTTTTAAAATATGATTGACGTGTAAAAGTGTTAGTACAAACCTACTTACAGAAATACAATCATTTATCAATGTTGAAATGTCAAAATGACCATATATGAGGGGTTTTCTTCGGCAACTGTCATTTTTATCCTGTGATTTGTCCTCTTACAGATGGCAAACTCAATCTATGGATTGGCCTTTGGCAAGCTTCCCCCACAAAATTTATTGATATATCAAAAATTGGTTCAAGATTGACTTCGGCAGACATCGTGCATGACCAAATATTTTTGTTTAAACATGTATTAATACAATAGACTTACCTGTAAACATATAAAGCGGCTCTCGTGGCACCATAGAGCGTGTACTCTGGCTCTCTCTTGTCGACCGTGTGCGTACTAACCGTCACGTCCATGTAACGAGACATCGCTCGTTCTAGGGCTCCCGTCACTCCTGCGGATAAACAAACAATGAGAAAGGCAAGTCACTGTCACAAAATAAACATGATGGGGGTTGATGGTTGGTTGGTCATGGTTGTCATCAAGATGGCAACCAGTCGGTTATCTTTTAAAGTGAAGGCACGTGAGCATATCCGTCAGAAGTTGGCCGAAACATCTCAGCGTTGATTTGCTGGATTCGTTTTTCTCCTCTACTGATCGTTATTTCTCCTGACAAAGTTTATTTTGTTATATGTATGTATGTATGTATTAGTATTTATGTATTAATATTTATTCTTGTATTTTATAGTTATTTCCGAGCTATCTATCCCGTATATTGCACCTGCCATGTTTAGTCTCTGCATCACCCTAAGGTTTACTGGTAGAAAATGCCTCAGGCATGAAGTCCGTCTTTGTACAGTATTTTTTTACTTGTGCATGAAGTTTTAATAAATAAATAATAATAAAATAGTGAGGAATTTAAATGTTGATGATAGAGAAAGAGATGGAGGCCAAAAAAAACCAGCCAAGTGCGATTCGTACTCGCACACGAAGGGTTCCGTACCACCGTACAATATTGAACACTACATTTTTTTTAAACACGTTTGTTGTTTGGAGCCCCGTTTAATTTTTTACTTTATTTTATTTTTATACTTAACTTGTTATAGCGGCAATAGATATACACACTGAACATTTACAGCCTGCTGACAGACAGACTGACAGACGGACGGACGGATAGCGGAGGCTTAGTAACAGGGTTCCGTTGGCACCCTTTGGGTACGGAACCCTAAAAAAGGTGGATGGACTGTGTAAACCGCAGGCCACACTGGGAACAAAGCTAATTTCATATTTTCATACTTCATGAAAACGCGCGTGCGCTTGATGCGCTTTACGGGTGAAGGTATTTCCGTAAGCCTACTTTTATGGAAAAGAATGATCATAACATATCGTAGTTTCGTAGATATACATAAATACAGGGAGTAAAAAGACCCATCACGGAGCCGTCATCTGCGCTTTTAGTAAATCAAACTAAGGTAACATTCTGCAAAAATAATTGCTGGGAATCGACTTTATTTTTAGTGTGAAAATCCGGTATTTAAGGTATTGCGCAATATCACGTACGCAAAACAGTGTGCTTATGGGTGCATGCAACGGTACAGGGATTGTTGGAGAATTGAAAGTTAAGTTATAATATTAAATAATAGTTTTCGTAAAAAAAACCTCAAAAAAAGTTGGAAATTAGACCTTCAATATCTTCGTAACTAAAAGGTTCCCAGTTATGGTTCAGTACAAAAAAATATCACAATGACGGGAACAACAAGTGAGTCTCGGCTTCGTTAAGCGTCTTTTTACACGTATTATACAGGGTGGTAGGGACATCGACGCGCAAACTGTAACTGTAAATTTATTGAAATCCATTATATTCTTAATTATAATCTGCATCTTGATCTGATTTAAATTCTTATAATAATTTTTAAATATTAATTTTATTAATTCAGTACATGATTCTGAACCTCCCGCGTTGAATTTTTTAGTCAGTTATTTAAAAAAAAATCTGTTCCGTACATTGTGACCGCATAGGTATTGCACTTTTTTATGTAACAGTTGTTTTTTTTAAGCTATTGCATAGCTTTTATCGCGGGTTTTGAGCGCGGCGACCGAATCAAGAAATTCCGTAACGAAAATAAAACCTAACACCCCCCACTCCGCCTACCATGTAGCTCGGCCGAGCGTTCGCTTAACGTGTATGGATATGGTACGGCTGTACTTGAATTAATATCAAAGAAAAAAATACTGGATAAATAAAAAATAAATAAATAATTATAATTGCATAAGTTGATAAAAAATGCTATGCAATAACTTTACCGCGACAGTCCCCGAGTGCCACACGTGTTTTTATAGCCGCGGAAATGTCTCTACGCTAGGGGGTCTAGTATTATAGAGGTATGAGGAACAGGGTGTAACGTTCACTCATCCTCCATTGAAAAGGGAGGATCCTTCGACCAGACGGGTGTCGTGTCTGGTGGGCAACTGCACGACGGTTGATGTCGGGGCATTGTATCTAAGCTAATTGCACGGTAAACTCTGTTTGCGCGATGCAGGATTTTGTGTGACGTCAGTGTGACCTGTAGCTCGCATGTGGCGATGTAGATACCGCTACAGTATCATGTGCTGTATTCATTGTTAAACTTGCACTACACTACTCGCGAAGTTGCTTCGGCGAAGTGCTGGTCGAAATTGACCGAAGACTACGGGACGCTTCAAGTCCTTTGACTCGTGCGCAAAAACCAACAACGATCGGAAGTCGCCCGAGGAAAGCCGAGGTTGCACGAATCGAACCGAAGTGCCCTTCTACACTCTCGTATTCGCTTAAGAGGGATGCGCTCAGGTAGCCCGCGAAATTCAAAAATACTTACGTTTATTGCAATTTGCAGGTCAGTGTCAGGTTGTATATTGATTAAAATATTATTCGCGGCCGTAACAAATATGGCTTTACAGAATTATAATCATTAGACTCAGCAATACATCTCCTTAACACCTTCCGGCGCGGTCCTTTATTACGGAAAGACAGTAGAATTTTTCATACAACATCACAATACTGTCACAACCGTACTTACAATATCACGGAAAATCAAATCGTCTGCATAGGGCGGAAGACGGCTACAACCGTATCCGTATATAGCCGTACTGTCAGGGTCGTATGAAATAAAATCTTTGTTATTCGTCAGTACGGGTACAACCGTTTAACGGTTTAAGCCGTACTGACACAACTGTATGCAATATTACATATAGCACGCGCAAGTACGGCACCAGCAGTAACACATCTGTGGCCGTACTGACCATCTCAAGTGACAATCTGCAATTACTAATGACAATACGGCTATGACCGTTAGAGGTTAGACTTTAGTTTTTATGTACTATCTAGCTGCTATGGCATCAAATGGTGTTTATAATTAATAATACATTTCAATTCAATCAAAGGTTTTTTATTATTAGAAGTATGTCATACATAACTTATCAAATTAATAACGAATAAAAATCTTTTACAAAATATTATTTTGTTTTAGCTTAATTTTACATATATTTTAATCAGTCTCATTTGTTTGGAATCAGTTAAATCAGTCTTATGCAAAATGTTAAATCACAATTTCAATTATCTTTGGCATCCTCTATAGCATGCCACTCTTCGAAGCAATCAGGGCAAAGAGGAGTATTACTTTCACAACCCTTGCACCTATATCTTGTTTCACGTCTAACTTTTTTTTTGGTGCAAAGCTTGCAGTTCAGAAACTTAAACTTTCGTTTAGCGCCTGCAGAGCATGGAATCAGTTCAGGCCAGTGTCCGCCAGAAATGACTTGTGACTCTGCTGAGGTTTCTGGTTGTGCAGTATTTGTTTTTCTGCTAGCATATATACTGCCAAGTCTCACCAAGTCCCTTCCTGAGAGTTTTTTGTCAACTTTGGTAATTTGTTTTATCAAAGCGTCTCGGAAGTCAAGGAATTCGTACCTGCCATCCGGTTTGAAGTATTTCTTATAAATATAAAAAGCATTCCACGTTGTCACGTCAAACATGTGAAAAAATACCTTCTTGTACCACCGAATGGTTTTTCTGGGATTCTCTGCAGGTTGATTATCGCTAGTTGTTTTCTCGTACTGAATATCAACTGAGCTACCTAACACATGGATCAAGGTTGGTAACTGCAAAGACTTTTCCACACTTTGGCTTGAGGTGGAGTTTTTATTCGGCTCAACATATGCTGGTCTATGTACTTCGGCAATAACTATATTTTGCTGTATATTTGTTGGTGACAATCCAGGAGTAAAATTTGTTTGGTCAAGCGAAGTTTGGCTGTGAGCTGGGCTGTAGTCTGGGATTAGGGTTCTGTCGACAACAGGAATATAGTCATCCAGTAAACCGGTATCAACGTCACTCACCTCGTCTACCACATCTGTATCAGATTGCCCTGTTATTTCATGTCTGGTTGAATGCTGCACACTCAAATTTGCACGGCGCTGTCTCTTTTGTAGGCCGTCCGAATCGGAAGAAAGCTCGTTGTAATCCGGCTCAAAATCTTTATCAGAGCCATATTCTCCGTCGTCTAAATAAGGGTCTTCTTCTGAACAAGATACTTCAGGCGTAGACGTGTCATCTAAAAGCTTCATAATGCGATCATCATCAACTTTGCGCCAACTCATCTATAAAATAACAGATTTCATGTTGAAAATATGCAACACTCACGTAAAATGAAGCATCTAATATCAGATAAAACATAATAATGCAAGTATTTGCCAATGTTTAGGCTAAGAAGTCAATAGTTATCACTTACCGCGAGCTTTGGTTGTCGGTAATTTTCCCGCGCAAACCGACGCCCACACACCCAACTCTGACCGTCGCTAGTGTGACACTGACTTTCCAGTAGTATGACATTTCATAGTAACCAACCCGGTTGTAGCCGTACTAGCATTGTGGATGAAATCTGTTTATGTGAGGGTATGGCACACATTGAGAGCACGTAAACAACTTGTTTTTGACAATAAATCGACGTGATTTCAGCCTTATTGCATTAAGCATAAAGTCTATACAATAAGCAAATAAATTTTACACTGCGGCAGCTGTGTTTGACGTAAAAAAAGTAGCTAACTATACGGCTGTGGCCGTACTGTCAGTCCACGAACTTTTAAAATACGGTTACAGCCGTTACCGCGCCGGAATGTGTTAAGTTAGAATTGGCTTCAAATGTCATGATTTCATGAAATAGTCATTCAATAGGGTAATACGAACTTAGAGAGATGTATTGATGATTTTTATGTTTATAATTCTATAAATTAATATTTGATACGGCCGCGAATCAATTTTAGATCAATATACAACCTGATACAGACCAGCAAATTGCAAAAAACTTAAAAAAATAATAATTTCGCGGTCTACCTTGGCGCATCCCCCTTAACTTCGATCAACTTCTCGAGTAGTGTAGTGCAGGTTTTATAGTTCGCGCGTCGATGTCCCTGCCACCCTTTATAACACAACACAACACAACGCAACGCAACACAACACAACACAACACAACACAACGCAACACAACGCAATAAAACTCACCTGCACTCGGCAGTGTGGTGGTGATAATCTGTGCCGCTCTCGCTTGCGAAGACAAGTATTTGTACCAGTGTCTTATTGACGCTTCATCTACGCTCTGAAAACAAGAATAATAAATACGTTTAATTTGATTGTAGTTTATTCCTTTTTAGGGTTCCGTACCCAAACGGTGCCAACGGGACCTTATTGCTAAGCCTCCGCTGTCCGTCCCTCTGTCTGTCTGTCTGTCAGAGGGTTGTACCTCATGAAACGTAATGGGTAGACAGTTGAAATTTTCACCGAGTGTGTATTTCTATTGCCGGTATAGCAACAAATAGTAAAAATAATGGGGTTTCCATACTAAAAAACATGTTTTTTTCAGCGTTTTTTGCTTTACGCACTTGCACTTGGCCGTTTTGTTTTACGTTTCGTTTCTTTTTATAAAAGCGAATGATCCATGCATTCTCGTGTATGATTCCAGTAAGCATTCCGCATTTCGGACAGCAAATTGGTGTAATCCGCAACAAAATTTGTTCAACACAAAATAAAAGAAATTTAATTTATTAAGCTTTATCCAATCTAGGAAATATTAATTAAGCACATGGTCTACCTGTGTAAAATTTCATTAAAATCATTTAATGTTAAAAAGTAACAAACATACAAAGTTTCACATTTTTATTATTAATAGCATCTTCTTCATTCAACTCGTCTGTCAAATTATAAATATGAGAAGCGAGCGTCTTCTCCGTTACCTCGATATTTTCTACTAGATTTTTGATAGATGACTCAGAAAAATAATAATTTAATGGGTCCATATTGGCTCGACTAAAGTTCTTTACCCGAAATTGTTCTTTCTAACGATTTGTAATCCGAATGATCACTCTTCCTAAAATTTTTCATCCTAAAGTTTTCATTCATACGATTTGTAGTGCTACCGGCGATGTTCATAACACTCATGTTTCCGAAAATTGTAATTAATAATATCATTAATGTAAATATATTTAAACTCCTACTGTTTTTTATCATAACGCTTTTATCCCTAAACATAATTACCATCATATTTTCACCCAACTTATATATAACCTACCCACTATATTTTAAACCAACTGTTTAGAATGATTAAAGGTCGTTTGACTGATTTTTGTCTTAAATGAATGAAATTCAGGTCAGAGTGTCGTCTTGCCCCCAAGACGACACTCTGACCTGAATTTCACTATGAAAAAAATACTTAGAAAAATTTCGCGACCAATTTCGAGGTAGCGCTCGCCGGCCGCTGCCGCGGCACCGCTCGCTTCGCTCGCTCGGCTCGCGCGTAGTTGGTCACAGTTCTAACCTAACCTAACCTATGGATATATTTGCAGGTACACACCGCTATAAATAAAATTAAAGAATACGCTTTATTCTTATATGTTACACATGTTATGTGAAAATAAAGTTACGCAAAATGATATAATACTGATTATTATGAATAAAAAGAAATCTAAACAAAAAAAATATGACTTTGAATAATAGTGTATAAGATGGTTATGTTGAGAAAATATAGGAAAACAAATACAAGTATAATAGATGTTTATTGCTACTGACATTATGAAGTTAAATGCTTCGGAATTATGAACATTAGAGACAGAGTAGTTAGGAATTGTGATTGTTAGGATGAAAAATGTTAGGAAGAACATTTTCGGGTTTCCAATTATCGGAGTTGAAAATTTAGGTGAACTTTGGCGCACCCTAATTTAATATATGTTTCTCATTGTGGTCACCAGCGCAGCGGGCAGCGATTGACTCAGAACTGCTGAGCATGAGGCCTTAGGTTCGATTCCCAAGTCGGGCAAAGTATTATTGGGTGTTACCATTATGAGCTTCTCAGGTGCAGATTGCAGTCTGGATTCGAGCCAGGCTCACGACATTACATTGAACTGTGAAGATTTTTGTGTTTGCACTCATCAAGCCCACTGGTTATTTCGATAAAAATCTATAATAAACTACCCGAGGTGCTCAGAAATGAGGGAAAAATTGATATTTTTTACCAATAAATTATATATATATATATATTTATATATATATATATATATATAATATATATATTACTAAATAAATGTTATTACAGTATAAATGAATATTTAATTGAAAAATCCATAGAACTGGCACAATAATATAAATTAATAATAAAAATTTAGATTTAATTAATAAAATGTTACCTTTAATTTTACTTAGAATAAGTTTTTTTTTGCATGTATAAATAAGTCCTCTTACTTCAAATTTTTATTTTGCTGTGCCCGACAGGGTCCACAATTGGTACAACTAAAGTTTACTTACCACCTAAGCACATTGTGGAATGCAATAAATTATTGACTTTTGAGTATTGAGTTTGTGTTGTTACTTACCAAAGCATCATTATACAACGCAGCATCTTCTTCATTCAACTCGTCCGTCAGATTATAAATATGTGAAGCGAGCGCCTTCGCCGTCACCTCGATGTTTTCTACTAGATTCTTGATAGAAGACTCATTTGGTTGGTCTAGGACTGTACTGCGAGATGGGTCCTTGTGACTCTGGAATTAAAGATGAGATTAGATTATTAGTGAAAAAATGTATCAAACAACATTTAATATGACTCGGAATTGCAAACAAAAACATCAACATTCGAGTACAAAAAAAAAGAAAGAAAACATTTTACGTGAAAAACGTCAAATTTAGAATAGTAAAATTGGCATTTTTACTAAATTACTAACTCAGTGCCATGTTAGTGCTGTCAAACTAAAATATAGTTAAGTTGTGTCACTTTAGTCTATTTCAGAATGGAAAGTCGTTTGACAGGAATAAACGAAATTTTAGTTATTTTTAGTCTAGTTTAGAGAATTTTATGACAAGAGAATCGGCACCATTGAAGGGTAAATCCCAGTATGATTCTATAAGAGTTTCTGCTGTCGAACGGATTTTTTTTTTACAACGTGATCCGTATTCTGGTTTAATTTATGTTTATTTTGCCCATAGCATTATTTTCCACATTCAGTTACAACCTTTGTCGTTTGTATCCTCTGTAATCGTTGATAATTTTGCAGTAAAGTTTTAATTGTTAAAATTTAATTTTAACAATTATTCAACATTTACCTGCAACGAACTCAGCGTAAAAGCCGTCATCCTTCTAATACTGAACCGCTCATGTTGCCACGCTAGCAGCTCATCAGCCAGGTTGATCTTCTTATGGTTGATGGCGACGCCCAGCCTGGTCTTGATGCTGTGCGCGGCGCCGCCCGGCTTGGGGGGCTTCGACACGTGCATGGACATGCTGCGGGACGACGAGATGGAGTCCAGACACATCACGAAGGAGACATCCTGAGGAGGAAGGTATTATTTTGTTAACGTAAAGATCTAGAAACTCTTGCCCTGTCAGTTCAATCAATCTGCCTAGCTTTTTCCAACTACTTTGGGATCAGCTCGCAGTCTAACCGGAACCAGCTGTATACCAGTATTTTACATGAAGCGACTGCCTGTCTGACCTCCACAACCAAGTTACTGGGCAACACGATACCCCTTGGTAAGACTGGTTGTCAGACTTTCGGGCTTCTGACTACCGTAACGATTGTCAAACCGGCAGAGAACCAAAGTTGTTGACATAGCTCACAGAATAAGCAAGCTGAAGTGGCAGTGGGCCGGCCATATTAGCGGTAGAACCAATGACCGTTGGGGTAGACGTGTTCTTGAGTAGAGACCGCGATTCTGCAAACGTAAGGTAGGACGCCCTCAGGCTGGTGGAGCGACGGTCTTTGCAGGGTGGCTGGTAGCAGCTGGATGAGAGTTGCCGAGAGGCCTATGGCCAGCAGTGGACTGCTGTAGGCTCATGATGATGGTGATGGTCACATCCACGGACCGACCTCGGCAAGCGTAGGTTTTAACTTTGTAACTTTCAATGGACCCGTGCAGCAGTTATTATTTAGCCACGAGCCCTTTCATTTCATTGCCATTAAAATTAAAAGGACAAAAACGTTACCATGCTTCTGGCGCATTTGTGAAAAACGGATCTAAGTATTATAGGTTTAACATCAAATGAATGACACGACATCTATTTTAAAAGGGAATTTGATGGTTCTATCGGCACATTCTTTGTCAAAAATTATAAAAACAGAAGTTTCCATAAGGCAAGAATAAAGATATCTTCAAAGTTTTATAAGTTTTCAAGGCAGACACGCAGCATAATTTTTTGTACGATCTTATTCTTTTAGGATTAAAAATCCTTCCACTACTTCGACGCTAAGTGGCAAAGTGAACCCAAAAGTGTATCTGAGGGCCTAGACAAAGTAACATTCGATTAGAGATGACACTAGTGGTAAAGCCAAAAAATGTATGCGGTTGACATAAGCTATCGAAATGCCACGTGATCGATCATAGGTAAACGAATAGAAATTAGCTAGACAATGTTAACATCATTCGATTCTATGAAACGAATCGACAGCGTCGAACGATTACTTCCATAGAGATGCGTACCCAAGTGGCACTTTTTGACAAGCATTATCGCTAGTTTTCGACTCCAATGATGGAAACATTAGCGAAAGCGATAGCGATTGTAGAAATAGAATCGCTCCGAAGCGAATTCCATTTGTATTCCAAGGTCTTAACGCCACTAATTACTCACTTGCAACAAGGAAGCATCAGCAGAATCCAGTTGTTCCTCCAACCACTTCTTAGCAGAGAAGTAGTTGAGCGAGTGTCCCAGTGAAGTCAGTACGAACAGTACCGACGGCGCGCCGCGTACCGACGCGCTCGAGTACAGACGCGAGAAGATACGCGCGAGCTCGAGAACTGCCACCGCGCCCGACGCGTTAGAGTCCGCGCCTTGGGAGAGCTCCTAGAGATTAAAGATTAAATGTTGTTGTAGATATCATTGATTTAAAAAAAATATAACGGAACCGATGATAATAGTACCTTAGGTTAACATGGTCGTTCTGTATTAGATACTAGCTGTGCCGCGCTGTTTCACTCGCATAAGCTTTGATCCCGTGGAAATATCGAGATAAAAAGTATCCTATGTCCTAATCCAGGTCATGGTTTACCCATGTGCCAAATTTCATCCAAATCCGTTCAGCCGTTTTTGCGTGAAAGCGTATAAACAAACATAAAAAATCTTTATTTTTTCTTTTATTATTAGTTTAGATTTAATAGTGAGGATACAACAGAATTTTTGGCATTTGCATATTTTTTTGTTCACATTAAATTAAATGATTTAGTAAAAAAAAATGCTGGAATAGCCATTTTTTCTTGGGGAGGAGGAGGGTTATTTCCATTTTTTTGTTGTCCTACACTACAAATTTCAAAACACCCTGCTGAAATAACCCTTGATAACGGCTTAAACTTTCAAGTAATGCTTGACTGGCTTATGTGAATACATTTCTCATACATTTCACTGAAAACTTAGCAACTTGTAAGTAGGTACTCACAGGAGCAACAGCTGACGAGTCATAGTGTGCTGCAATGACGATGGTTTGTGCCGATCCGGAGCGACCAACCAGCTTGCCATGAAGAGTCACCGGTTTGGACTCCAGCTTCTGAGGAGTTGAGGCTGACACCACTGCGGAAAGATCGAACTATGAGTTAAGATTTTTTAAGTAACGGTTTCACTAGGAACTTGCGGGCACTACTACCGGATAAAAGTTCTTTAATAAGAATATTTTATTCTAAGTCATAATCTATCTGTGTGGCAAACTACAACGAAATTCATGCAGCCGTACTATAATGATTGAGTAACAATTGAAAGGAATTACAACAAAATCTAGCATGCGTACCTATAATTATATAAACGGTTACTTTTTTCTTTTCTCTTCTCCTTTTGCTATCAGTCCCAAATCAAATCAAAATATTTTATTTCACATAAACCTACATGAGCACTTATGGAACATCAGAAGCTAGGTGCACCGTTCCAATCGTTTGTTTCCTATGGAGACGAACCGGCAAGAAACTCTATGGTTACTCTTTTAAAAATAATTGGCTTTTACAATGTTTTCAAATTAGAGTGTTAATAGGTATGGGAGGACAATGTAGGCTTGTCAACAAGTAACAGGTACTCAACAAAATAGAAAAAGGTCTACAAATCTACAGTCTACAAGTAAGGCCTACAACATTCTCACATTCACAAAATATAGAAGAATCTATATAAAAATAAAAGCCTATCCCTGGACTAGGAGCAGATTGTGTTGTTGAATTTGGCAGCGCATAATGGTTTCTCCAGCGAGATTTCCCTACTAATATTTGATGGCAGCATGTCCTAGTAGACACTTGGCAAGGTCGATTACCGCTACCCTTATCAGCTGCCTTTTACATTTTTTTTTTTTTTTTAGATATTGTAAATAAAAAATAAAAACTAGCAACGGTTTCAAAGTCATCAGCCTGCCTTGTTTAACATGAGATAGTTCATATTTAAGTAATTTAATAAATCAACATGCGCCCACTAATGCCCAGTTCTATCTATGAAAGCCAATACAAATAATACATTCAGCAAACTTGTGCTATTTTGATAGTCAGTTATCTTTTGTTAGCTTTATAATCTAGGACAAGATATGTATGATGATATTAAAATCTTAGATCTGTGCATTTTGATGTGAAATATCTATAGGCACGCCCTGGGAGTAAAACCGACTCGTATGCCGTGACGGCAAATGGATATACGCTCTCTAATGGCGTCATGACAGTTGTTTTTTTCTGCGTTATGATTGATTGGATTTCTTTAATTATAAATTCTTACAATAGCCATTAAATTCAATGTTTCCCATCTGCCGGGTGTCCCGTGATGGCCAACATTCTTTTTTAAATCTATTTTTCTCAATATTTTTTGACATATGAAAATAATATTTCAACCACCACCTTAACTAACCAACCATAATAACAAGTCGGTTATCTTTTAAAGTGAAGGCACGTGAGCATATCCGTCAGAAGTTGGCCGAAACATCTCAGCGTTGATTTGTTGGTTCCTTTTTCTCCTCTACCGATCGTTAGTTCTCCTGACAAAGTTTATTTTGTTGTATGTATGTAAATGTATCAATATTTATTCTTGTATTTTATAATTATTATTTCCGAGCTATCTATCCCGTATATTGCACCTGCCATGTTTAGTCTCTGCATCACCCTAAGGTTGACTGGTAGAAAATGCCTCAGGCATTAAGTCCGCCTTTGTACAGTATTTTTTTACTTGTGCATGAAGTTTTAATAAATAAATATTATTATTTTTAGAAGTATGATTATTAATAGGCAAACAGCTGTTCACCAGACAGAAATACAGACTCCGGGTTGTGCCTGAAAATTTCCTAATGAAAAACTGAACTGATCAGGGCTCAAACTTTCTTACGCTCAGCACTCATGCTTGCAACCAGTACAGCTAGACCAACGAAGCAGGCAATAAAACTAAAACTATGATTTTTGAACAATATAACAATAAATAAATTATCCTTACCAATTTGATAGCCATTAGAAGACACTGAGTTCATCATGGCTTCAAGAGCTGTTCCAGACTTGTCATCAGTGATGAAGCTATGCTGCAGGTCTCGAAGGATATCCTCAAAGTCAGGAGTCCAGCGGGCGAAATACACTGGAGCGTTCACTTCCTGCTGGATCATTGCCATCTCTAGGAGTTGGATGTGCTGTGGAAAATTAATATTATAAGTATTACTTATACATTTTAATCCTTGAACGAATTTGCTTATAGTCTGACAACTGATTGCAAATAGTCAAGAAAAGGAAAACAAAAACAATTACTTATACAAACTATGTAAAGCACTTATTTTAGTAAAATCATGTAAGGGTGCTTTTAAATTGCCAAATAGTCAGTTCATCAGAAACTGTATGTATATTTCATGTTGAAGAACAGCGGGGTAATTACGTAACACACAACAGTAGGAATGGGTTTCATTTTGATAGTTCAACAACATTCATTGCGTTATTTACGTTGTTGAGCAGACAAATTTTTCGAACATATGAAGCAATGGATTAGCAATAGGCTTCAAAATTATTCAGATTGTGATAGATAGTGTGTTACGTAATTAGGGTACAGGTAAGAATCTCCATAGTTACTCTTCTAAACGAAGCTTTTAATACAGTCCGGCCCTCAAGAGAATGCATTCTTGACACCTGTCAGTGCAACAATTCTAGTAACGAATCAAAGTCAAATTCGCAAAACACGTATTCGTTTGTATAAAACTGACATTCTCTCGATGGCCGGACTATAAATTAATTGTTTTATGTGCCTTCTCATACAGAGCATTGGCCAAAATTCAGTAAGTTGGTGCTAGCGAACTAATATTATTGAATACAATATTCTTTATTATGTACCTACTGTATACCATACAAATTACAGATGAAAATGTAGAAATTTTACAGATTCATGTTTATTTTAGAGCTTTTCCAGTTTGACAAATCATGCTTTAGTGAAGCCTAGCATGGTTTGATCATTCTTTGAATGCAATTTACATTACATACTTAACAATGTTATAAAAAAGTTCTTTATCATATACCTCTTTTTCTTCAGGCGTCAAAACCGTATCATTCTTGGGTAAAACCAGCAGCAATGCTCCTGCTTTGCTACGGATCTCCATAAACTGTTCAATGGTGATATCCTGTACCCTAGCAACTACGCAGTGACGAGATGTGCTCCATGACGTCAGAGAACGGCCTTCAAGGTTGAAGCTTGCACTACGGCATCCTGATTTATGGAAAAGTAATTTAAAAAATTGAGATTACTTTATTATTTATTTAATTTTATTCGTAAATAAAAATATTCCTATTAATTTATTTGCATTCCACAATATAAGTTATAAAGATGGTACAGAAAAGGCTTAAACTTAAGAACGATTATGAACCCTGTTAGGGCACAACAAAACGATATTGTTTTAAATTAAAATTAAAGTTCAACATTACAATAATAAAAAGTATAAATATATAATGATGTGCCTGCCTATTATGAATGATGGGTTTTTAAATAGCCAGCCAGCCAGTTTAACTATATCATTATTCTGCATGATAAAATTTGTTGCAAGGTTGAGAAGCAAAAAAATACACCACTATGATCAGCAAAATTCTAGTAGACTTTGGCAGGAACTAGGAGAAAAATTAGTAGATACTAGTAAAGTTATGAAGATTTGTGGTATAAGTTAATGTGGGGCTGTAACCATAATACTGTTGACGTAAATTTAATTTGTTATAAGTGTACAGTTTTATTGAACAAGGAAATACACAAATAAATTGACAGTCAAAGCAAGTAGAAACTATTTCTGATTTGAGAAATACTGCTCCGACAAGTCTCGCCATTTGCAAAATTAGGATTATTTTTTTATGCCGCTGGTTAGGCGACAATGATAAAATAAACAGCCTATGGAGTACCATAGCAATATAACCTCAAAAGTGTTATGAATCGATATTTTGTTTTATAAATTACAAGTTTAGTAACGTTAGGAACTTACCATGGGGAACGGTATGTAGGTCGTAGTGTTGCATTCTATACACGGAAAACTCATGAGAAGCAGCAACCGGGTTCACAGGCGACATTATGATAAAAATAGGAAGAGCTACAAGCAAATAGTAGGGCAAGTAGCCCTTAAAAATCTCGGCAAAGCCGTCCGCCTCGTCTAGCCACATCTTGGTGACTAATTGTATTTTTAATTAACAAAATTAACACCAAATACGATTTTTAGCTATAACCATAATCCAATTAGAAACCCTACGTGTGATAAGTCGGTCAATGACATTCCATTTGCGTGACACTAGTGATGCGAGATGGTGCAGATTGATAATACTACTAAATCGAGATAGTCGAGTTGGAAAATTTGTATGTATTTATTGTGTACAGTGATATTTGGCGTATTTTAAAACAAATTACTACTGGAATATGAAGTATTTACTGGTCACAGTTATTTTATCTCTGTCAATGAAACATTGTCAAAATCGCCAGACAGTCAGAGGTAAAATAACTGTGAAAGGAGAAGGACTGTACTGGAATTATAACACTTCATGTTTTGGAGTAAGTAGATATATATATGTATTTATTACACTGAACATACAAACATAAAATAAAGTTTTGAAAACAATGACGATTGATCAATATTATGTATATTCACTCGTTTTTGCAGAAAATCATATACCTACTTGAAAAAGAAATCGTAACATCACTAGCTACGACAGCGAGATCTATAACCACTGAACCGATCATCCTGAAATTTTGCATATACTTTGTCAGGTCAACAGAAACGGACATAGGGTTTTAGGGGGGACGGGGTTTTTTATCCCGAAAAAAAGTACTGTTCCCGAGGAAAACAACAATAACGTTCTTACGATAATAGATGGCACCACGTGTCTTTCGAATCATGATTGAATTATATTATTATAGAAACTTTTGTGGTGTGTTAATTAAGAGCTTTTTAATTTTTTTATTTAAGTACCTAATACATTTTGTGAGTCTAAAGTGTCGATAGACCGTTTTTTCATCCTCCTAACTATAATTCCCCGAACAACCCGAATTGATTGTTAAATTCTAAATTAACGCGAGCGAAGCCGCGGGCAAAAGCTAGTTAAATAATATATTACAATTCGTTTACCGATAACAGACTTACACCATAGCGTACCACTCGTTTAAGACCACGATTTTCATTTGATAGTTAGAAAGGAGGAACCTGTCACAACAGTCGACTACAAAACCTCCTGTTTTGAAGTTGGTTAAACTTTTTTTCAGCGGATATTAAGATGTATAGGTAGGTTTAGGAATAGCACAGTTCAAATGATTTTACTGATAAGAATTAAGTTAGAAATGATAATTTAATATTAGGTGATAAGTACCTACCCACCTACGTGATTTAAAGTGCTATTTTAGTTTTGTCCTTCAAAACTCCTTTTTTACCCGACTACGGAAAAGGAAGGTTGGGTACCTAATAGGTTTATTCTGCTCTATCTGTAGGTAATCCCACCTTTAAAAAACCCGTCCATATGACATATCAGAGTTTTAAAATCTCTTATTGCGAATTGTTTATTGGACTACTTATCCAATTCGAAAGGTCACCGCGATTAGATCTATGAGTCTATGATCTGCGGGGTAATTACGTAACACACTAACAGTAGGAATGGGTTTCATTTTGACAGTTCAACAACATTCATTGCGTTATTTACGTTATTGAGCAGACAAATTTTTCGAACATATGAAGCAATGGATTAGCAATAGGCTTCAAAATGATTCAGATTGTGATAGATAGTGTGTTACGTAATTAGGGTGCTGGTGATCTATGCCTCTATGGTATCTATGATTTGTTTCTCTCAATCGCAGAAATTCGATATCGTGTTCCGATCCGATCCGATGATAATGGAATAACCAACTCGCATTCGACCTGCTCCTGCAGTCTCGACATTAGACAGCGACAAAAATCGGTCGCTAAGTCGTATCGATGACAAATTCCTTTAATAGATTTTCAACTTTATCTCGAAAGCATAAGGTTGAAAATCTATTAAAGAAATTTGACATCGATTAGACTTAACGACCGATTTTTGTGGGTATCTATGTAGAGGCTGCCGGCCTTGGGCCTGGTTAGATGTTTTCGGATTCTTAAGATACTGGTCATTAGTGACCGTTATCTAAATAATCGGAAAGCATATAATGATAAGGATAAATATGATTTAAAGTTACAGTAATTATTATTTATAGTAGGTAAGTGCCCTAATTAGATTCGGATCAGGTTTGGATTCGATTCGTTCAGGATCAGCACCCTAACTGCTTAACACATTATTAATCACAATCTGAATCATTTTGAAGGATATTGCTAATCCATTGCTTGATAAGTTCGAAAAATTTGTCTGCTCAACAACGTAAATAACGCAATGAATGTTGTTGAACTGTCAAAATGAAAGCCATTCCTACTATTAGTGTGTTACGCAATTACCCCCCTGGGCCCCAATTCTGTATGGTAATTATTAACAAAGGAGCATCTTCCTGCAGGGTGTAACCTTTCGTGGCCCACTTGGAAATCCATGAACCGTCTCCAGACACAAGTGAGAAGATGTAACTCCAACCTGGTAAAGTGGGGCTACCTCGTTGGAACGGCAGCTGGATGTGGATGCGGAACTATGTCGCAAACTATGCTCCACCTTCTATCTTGCCCTCTGTGTCCCAAAACTTGCAGTCAAAGTGACCTCTGCGCTGCAACCGATGACGCCGTGGAAGTGGCGAAGTTTTGGGCCAACAAAATTTCAGAAAAGTCGTGCCAGCGACACGAAGAAGTAGAAGAAGATTGTTTCCCGCGTAATCTTACCACGTCAATATCGTGTCTTGTAGAAACGGTTTCGTTTATTGTATCATAGAGAATACGTTATTAGCAGATGTCGTGGGTAGATAAGGAATTGACGTGGTTTCGAAGTAAGGAATCGTTAAGTAGTCATAGTGAATTAGGGCCCTGGTTTCGGTTTTTTTTTCCTATCTCACTGAACTCAAAGACACTGGATATACTTACGACACTGAACTAGAACCGACGCCTGAAATATGTAGGTGAGTCATAATGTGAGCATCTATTCTTTGGCTACAATTTAAATGCTCACCAAAATAATTTTTAAACCCTAAGACTAAGTACCAAGTAAAATATGTTAACCTCAAATAAAATAAACCCACTCTATACCGAGGTGCCTAAAGAACAACGTTTTAAGTTCCAAAATAATTATACACTCATCAGAATAATTGTACGTGTTGTATTTATATTCTTTTTGCCTACCAAAATGGACAAAGGCTCACCAAATCTTATTTAAGTTGCTCTCCAAAAATAAGTTTGCTTCAAAATGCAAGGGTGGGATAGGATGCAAGAGCGAGCGAAGCGAATTCGGGACTTGGGGCACCCCGACTCGGACAGGTTAGCTGGTTAGGGTCGTGGTTGTTTTTTTTTAAACCACCCAGAAGTAGGAGCCCCGCTGAGCGGGGCTCCGTCGACTACGCCTTTTATTTAAAAAAGGAAAATAGTTTAATTTCTACAATACTTTATGAAACACAATTTGGTGAGCATTTATTCATTCTGGTGGACACAATTTGGTGAGTATTTCGATTTATTTGATAGTAAAATAGGTACTTTTCTGGTAGGCGTTTAAACACAAGCCTAATCTTTTAACAAAGTCAGTTGTTTTACAGTTTTTTTCATTGAATAACAAACCGTGTGCCCGCCTGCCCGATGGGTTTTCCCAACGGCAAAAAATACAAAATTCCATATATACTTTCATCCCCTATTTACCCCTTTTAGGCGATGAATTTTCTAAAATCCTTCCTGAGTGCTCAATTTTGTTAGATAAGGAACTCTTATACTGTATTCAATGCTTCTAGACCCAGCGGTTTAGGCTGTGCCTCGTTTGTCAGTAAATTTAAGAATTGTATTAAATAGATCACAAATTATATGAGATTTTTAGGAAGAACTTCGTTTCCCGCGATTTAGGCTAGTAAAAGTACTTAAATGACTGCACAAAAAACTAAAAAAGCAATGCAAGGCTCCACAATTTGTAATAGTGCCTACGAAAGCTACGCGATGCTACGCTTTCGTAGGCGTCCGCTATGGTTGCTACGAGTCTACGAGCTACGCGAGACGTCTAGTTTATTGAACTATATTTTGACTGTCATTTAACAATTCAGGACTTTATACGACCAAGAGGAAATCTTTAAAAAAGACAAAGCTATATTACTACAAAAATAGTAAATAATATTGGTATCTACTGATCTATTAGTTGCTTAAATATGGGTAAACAAAATCAACAGACTGACAAAGAATTTCTTAAAATATAATTTACACTATTTTAATCTAAACCAAATAGTACAAAAAATATGAAGAAAATTTTTGTACACATTATTCGTAGGCAATTGCTACGGAAGCTACGAACCTCTACGCGGTGTCTACGTTAGAGAGTACACGCTACGACCGAAATTGCAAGGCAAGTGTCTTACACCGACCGCAATTTATGTCGCCAGCGGACATTCAGACTACGATACTAATGGGGACCAGTGGCTGCTATTCGTAACTCTCGGCTCCTTCTACGAGAAATTAAAGATTTATCTCGAAATGTACTTAGCACCACTTTCATAAATCATCTCGTGTAAAACTGTTTTTTATTCAGTAAAAGATTTCTTAGTCGGTTAGTTAACTTAATTGAACAACTAATTTAGTTTTTGTAACCTATTTAAACGTACGGTCACCAAAAGTGGATAAGTAGCCAGGGTCGTTGATATAGTTGAAGTTTAATAAGAAACCGACGAATGATGTCGAATAAAATTTTATTTAATTGTAATAGAAAACAAACAGGCCAATTATCAAATTAAATTTCATTGGAAAACATCAATCGGTTTCTTACTAAACTTCAACTATATCGCGCGACCCTGGTTACTTATCTCGTTTGGTGACAAAATTTGCATGCTATATTAAGGTAGAACGTATATGGATGCCTCACAAACTGTATTAACTGATTTTTGTACCTACATACATTGCAAAATCTATGATTTCTTTTCTGAACTTGTGGCCCATCAGCCCTGTCCCTGGGAAGGCAAAGTATCTGCCTTACCTCTGGTAGGCATTGCATCTTGGTTGCGGTGACCACTTATCATCAGATGAGCCGTCGCGCGTCGGAGATTTATAAGCAGGCTAATTAGATAATAAAATGCAAGTTGTTTACAAGGGATGGAAAGATTGATAACGATGTGGAAAGTAGAGTAAATGCGAAAAATAAAGTGAATTATGCTACACGTGCGATTGTGACCAACTAATTGATGTCCAAAAAGGCTCGAATGTCGTTCACAATGGTGCGCCTATGCTTATGTATGGAAGTGAGTGTTGGGTGTAGCAAAAGAAACATGAAAGTAGAATAAACGCTGTGGAAATGCGTTCCTTGCGAAGCATGTGTGGTGTGACTATGAATGATAGGCTGAGGAATGATGTGATAAGGCAACGGTGCGGTTTAAAAAAGATGTAGTGACAAAAGTTTAAAAGAGTATGCTTAGATGGTTTGGTCATGTTGAGAGGATGACTGAAGGGCGACTAACAAAAGGTATTTACAAGGCAGATGTGAGTGAAAACGCCGGGAGAGGACGTCCTAGGAGGACATAGTGACCTTATTGGTGATGTTCTTCAGAAAGGTCAGGTGCGTAGTACTCGCAACGGGCGTGCGTGTATGACCAGATGTATGAACGTAAACGAGGCAAAAGGAGTATGTAAGGATCGTAGCAGGTGGCGTTCTGTAGTTTCTGCCTACCCCCATGGGAAGAAGGCGTGAGTTTAAGTATGTTTGTATGTAATTACTTAAAAAATATATCCTACATACACACACACACACACGATACATAAACACAATTCTTTTTTCTATTGGGTAGGCAGAAACTATAGAACGCAACTTGCTACGAATGTTAAGATCCTTTCATACTCCTTTTGCTTAGAATAAGTTCACCGAAAAAATGCACACACATCATGTATTGCGTAAATAGTGTAAAGGTGTGAAGGCATCCATTGTGTGTTTCCTTTTTGTATTTTTTTTGTACGGGCTATGGTTTTGTATAAGCTTTGTTCATACAAAACGTTCTAATAACAGCTTTTCTTGCAGTTCACCATTTAAAAAGACAAAAAGAAAACAACCAAATTGCAATTTTCGTTCAACAAACCTCTTTTATTTAATTTCCGGCAAATTCGTTCCGCCATTACCTCTTGAATTTTATCTTTGCATCGAGATAGCAACGCGAACGCAAAAACGGGTCGCAATTACTCTGAAAAATCACGTTCTATGTCGAAACTGAAATGGGCCAGGAGATGTACACGGAATGTTTTGTAAAGACTTGCCCTTCCTCACTCATTGTACTAGGTTATGGGCGAAAGCATTAATAATAATCATATTACCTTTTTGTGTTTACATTTTGCGGATCAAAGGACCATGATTAGATTAGGAGTTTGAAAAGTTCTGATTTTGTTTTATGGAACTATATTATTGTTACTAGAAAATTCTTTGGAATTTTGGTTCTTTATAAAATTGGATTTTATGTTTTTTTCTATCCAAGGTCAAAATGATATACCATCTCGACAGTATAACGGTTTATAGTTAAGTATTTACGGAACTAATTTCAGGTAGTTACGTTAAGATAATTTGAAGTATTATAAGGCTTTGGAGGTGTATAGTAGAAACGGTTGTCGCGAGTCCCGGGGCGACGGGAGCCGGGGATGCGTCGTGGAGTACGCGTAACCAGCAAGTAGGTGGATATAGAAGGCCTGCTTCTGAAAAGGAATTACAAGAAGGTCACTGAAGAAAAATCACTACTGTAGGGACAATTTATGGGCTACTTTCGCAACATATGGCGTGCCCTTCTTGCTTGCTTTCGAGATTTTGGGAAGTGAGAGAATAATATCAGGTTTTGTGGTAAATGAAGGTTCTGCGCTTCTCTTTTCAATGGAAGCGGTGTGGTGTGCGAGGCGCGAGGCGGCGCGGCGCAGTGCGGCGCTATCGAGCGGGTCCGCGGGGGGCGAGGGGGCGCGGGCCGGGAGCGCGGGCCGGAGGCGCGGGGCGGGCCGGTGCACGCGGCAGTGTGCGCTGAGCCCCCGGGAGCGCGGCATGGGTGGCGCGCTGCTGCTAGCGCTGCTGGCGGCGGCGCGGGCCAGCGAGCCCAATGCCACCGAACTCAGCCCCTCGCCGCCACCAGAAGAAGAGAAAACCCCGCTGTTCCCCATCGATCTGTTCAACGAGGAGCAGCGGCGGTCCGGCGCCGTGCTGCTGCACATTGTGGGCATGGGCTACATGTTCGTGGCCCTCGCCATCGTGTGCGACGAGTTCTTCGTACCGGCGCTGGACGTCATCATCGAGCGGCTGGCCATCCGGGACGACGTGGCCGGCGCCACCTTCATGGCGGCGGGGGGCTCGGCTCCCGAGCTGTTCACCTCCATCATCGGCGTCTTCGTCTCGTTCGACGACGTCGGCATCGGGACGATCGTGGGCTCCGCCGTCTTTAACATTCTGTTCGTGATCGGTGCGTGCGCGCTGTTCTCTAGAACGACTTTGACACTAACTTGGTGGCCCCTGTTCCGCGATTGCTCCTTTTACTCTGTGAGCCTTCTCGTGTTGATATACTGTTTCCGGGACAGCGAGATATACTGGCAGGAGGCGTTGGTGCTGTTCTCGCTGTACGGGGCGTACGTGATGTTCATGAGGTGGAACCAGCCGATGGAGCGCGCGCTGAAGAAGCTCATCTACAAGAACAAGGTGACGCGAGTGCGGAGTACAGATCAGCTGATGCCAACGGTGAGCTCGCCCGCACACACCCAAGCATGCATGTTGCAGTTTGGCGCAGATTTGGCAGGCTTTCAACTTTCCTCTGTGCAAAATTCCTCCAATCTTTTCACCATCTAAAAACAAAAGACGTCGATTCCGATACGATGGTGCACGTAAAGTAGTACCTTTCATACAGAAATTCGAAGAAAATGAGAAAAGTACGAATTGCGTTGTTACCAAATCTGCGCCAAAATTTAGAGTATCGACTTTCAATAGAGCCTGCGATGTGTTGAACCTTCTAAACGTTAGATGAAAGACCTTCTCCTATTCCTAATCGTCTTACTAGTACATTCTAATTAGACTTCTGTAAGCAAATGCGGTTAATAAAGGATCAACCTGTCAGAGCAGGAATTAGCTTCCAATATGTATGAAAATGTAGTGAAAATTAAGGAAAATATAACATTTGACCTCAATTATAACTAATCGTTCCTTTGTATCGTTAACATCTAACTACATTGTGTTTGCTTATATCATGATCGCTTTTATGTTACGCGCCGTGGAATACCTACGAGTACTTTCTTTCTCATTTTGGTCCTAGCACTCGTTTTCGTATGAAAATATCACTTTTTATTGGAAGTAGGACCGTCAGAATTCGGAATTGCTGTTGAAAATCAAACAAAAATAGTATTTATTTTCATAATTCAACGTAATCTGCCATGGCGCCTGCCCGCCATTTTTAGTGCTGTTCGAAATTCGAACAGTCGATTTCGATATTTGTAAACTTGAATTCCATTCGTCTATTGATTTGGCGGATTTATGTACTTACTACGGATTGCGGGGCGTACAACGGCACAAATCTTTGAAGTATTTCTATTTATTATAGGTATGAACTAAAATCAAAGCGCCTACGGAAAATCTCAATAAAATTCTTTACATATCGAGAGCTTCGGAATTTTAATTTCATTTTGTCTCGCTCTTGTTCTCAGGGAAAGAAAATTCAATTTTGGAACGAATGTAATCATTTTGAATCGAGTTTGAGTATCGATTGTTTGGATATATTTTTATTTTAGGCGATGTAAATTATCATTCCATTAATAATAAAACGGACATTGCTTTAGAAGCCGCTACTACGATAGCGTTTATCGCTATCGGAGCGTTATTTATTAGAACAAGTTAATTAACTTATATTACAATAATAATAGCTAATTAGCTATTATTATAGTTGTAGGCAATTAGAGTATCCATCGATTTTTACTAGAACTTACCTACTATAAGTAACAAAAGTTTTCTGCGCGTACACACATAAAAGTTACATTACCATAAAAAAAGTTAGTATGGAACACGATACAGACAAAACACGCATATATAGGTATATAGGTAATTTCCTCAAAGTAATAAAGCAGGTCAGGTGTAAGGCTGAAATCAGAGATGTCAGTGCCGTTTTAGGTCATAGAAACAAAGCTAAATTTAAAAAAAAATAGAACAGGAAGATCAACATATTTTTTTTATACTAAAGACTTGTTATCCTTCCTTAAACAAAAAAAAAAATAATTCAGCCAGCCTAATTTTTTGATCATAATAATAATAATTGCAAATCTTTATTGGTTTTTACACAAAATATTTTGTCTGTCTTGCAAAACAATGCAAGTAAGAATTGTTTAAGATATTCAAATGGAAATTGTTTTAGAATGGTGTTACACTGCTTTATCTATCGAGATCAGAAAAAGAAAAAAAAAATCATTCTAAGAAGAATTAACAGGTCTTATAAACGAGATTTCAGTAGATTCTGTTTTTTTCTGATTACTGAAGAGTTTTAATATCATCATCATCTGCGTCGCTTTTCCTATATGTTGGGGTCAGCTTCCTATCTAACCGGTGCAGCTGAATACCAGTATTTTACATGGAGCAACTGCCTATCTGACCCCCACAACCCTGTTACTGGGTAATAATATGATACTGCTTGATAAGACTGGCAGTCAGACTTTCGAGTTTCTGGCAACCTGTAACGAGTGTCCTGATCCAAGAATGACAGTCGGGACCAACGGCTTAGCGTGCTTTCTGAGCGAAGGAGGAGGCGGAGCGCGTGAGGGGGAGACAATCGCTGCGCCCTCGCGCCCCCAGTCATACGGTGGAGGTCTGCCCGGCTTGGGCGGAGCACCGCCGTGTCCTCGTGGCGGCGATCGGCGGCGGCGACCTCTCGCGTCCGGCCCTGGTTCAGGCCATGGTACGGAGCGAGAGGGAATGGGAAGCCGTCACCTCCTTCTGCGAAGCAGTAATGCTCGCGAAGGAGGAGGCGGAGCGCGAAAGAGAGAGGCAGTCTCTACGCCCTCGCGCCCCTAGCCGCCGCAGGAGGAGGAGACACCCTGGGCGTCGGGAGTCGATTGCCGACTCCCGGCCACCGTAGGCGCGGGCTTGCGGACGGCGAGCAATGGGCAGCTCGCCGTCCGGTAAGGACCAGGCCCGGGTCGACGGCGCGTCGTGTTCCACGCGCGCCTCAAAGTAATGTCAGCACCATTGACGGGGTCCGATAGGACCGATGCCTGCCGGGGTCGCGGATTGTTCGAAAGAGTTACCGTGGCCCTGGCGCACAGGCAACTGAAGGAACACGGGTGGGTTTTAGTCAGTAAGAGTCTGACACGCCCTTCCACTCCGCCCAGAGCGGGACAGGTCATTTGATGATTTCCCACCCAAAAAAAAAAAAAAAAAGAGCATTTATTTTAAATAAATCAATTACAGGCACGTTTGAATTGTCAAGGGGTCGGTCGGTCAGAAAGATGAAGCTGATGACCCATTCCAAAATGTAGTAGGTTTCAATGGAGAAGAACGGGCAGGAAAATCCACGGAAATTAAATCAAAATATGGTTACTAAATAACATTGCTAACATCATTCATGTTGAAATTATACATGTGAGAACGATGTAGAATGTTGAAAAAAAATAAAAGCGTCCGTAATAAAAATGTAAAACTGATTTGAACTGGATGGTCCGTAACAGGCTCATTCACCATAATAATGATCGCTCTGGTCTCTATAAAACCTAAATATTTCCAAAACAGATTTCATATACCTACAGCCAATATAAAAATAGGCTTTTCAGATGCCTCCTTTTCTAAAAACAATACGGAACACCATTAATATCAATACATAAATAGTACCAGAGTGGTCAACCAAATATACTGACTTCGGAGAACGCAATAAGCTGATATTTTTACTTGGACTTTTTACTTGAACTAATTAGGTAATGGTTAATTAAAAGGAATAGTTACGTACAGCAAGGAACAGAAACAAGTGGAAAACCTTAGAGGAGGCCTTTGTCGAAAGACAAGCTGTTATGAGGGGAGGCCAACTGAATGCCTAGAATATGATTTAGTTTAAGTTAATTAGTTTTCTAACCCTTATTTTCAACTTTTAAATATATTTTATGTCATATAAGTTAAAAACTTACAGCAATAAAGGTATATTTATTTATTAAAAGGAAAACATTTCGTTGATTTCGAAAAAAATACATAAAATAAAATTTTGCTGATTAAAAACAAACTAATTTTATTAGCAAATGTGGGTACAACTCGACAACTATCTTAAACAAAAACACAAAATAATAAAACATATTTAGCTTCAAGCGTTTATAAAAGAACTCGATAGACAGTATATTTACAAGCCGTTAAGAAGATTCTAGAAGCTACTCCCTATAATTTTTATATTATACCAGCCACGCCTTAAATAGGGTTTTAAAAACCTGAGGAAAACTACTTATCATTGCGTTTTTCGTTTTATCTCCGAGCCAGCATAGAATAACATACCATCACTTTAAAATATAAAATTGCTTCACAAAAATTGTGTTAGCACAGTTAAACAAATCGCGATGAAATTCTACCGAGTTTATGAAATATGGAAATGAATACAATAGTTTTAATTGACGTGCTTCTGGATTGAAATAGCAGTTTCTGTTTGGATTTTAAATACATTTTTGAGTTCCTGTGTTATTGCATTGTTAATACAAATGCATTAACAAAAGTGGTTGGTGTTGAATAAATGATTATTGTTAATTGATGAATTATATCTGTTTTCCCTGAGTTTTGGTCGTCAACTTAATTTACGAATACAATGGACGATTAATATGTCCTATTATGGTTTTACATTATTAAGCTCTCGGTGACAGGTCAACTGAATTTTCTATAGTTCGACTTATAATTACCTCAATAATCCCAAAAATGTCAATTAACTACAACGGGTGGAAGGGCTTCTCTGCAAATAGCATCGATATTTAGAAAATCAGGTACAGGTTGTTAGTCGAAAACTTAAACTAAGGACTTTCATGGAACTATTAATCTTTTGCATTGGAATGCAAACTTTAGTATAAAGCCAGTTGAAAAATCAGGACGAAAGCAAAGACTTATAAACACGAGATCTTTAATATCGCAACAAATAACTTCCCGTCAGTCAAATTCAAACAAACCCAAAGACAACGACTTTAACAATGATATTTGCGAAGTAAAAACTCATCTAGAAGTTTTTAACGAAAGAAAAGCCAAGGAAAGCACGCGAAGTGAACAGAATTTTATGAGAATTGTTCTTTTGACTTAGATTCCTACGTCGATGGAAGTGCGCTTAAATATCTATATTGGTGAAATTATTTGTTAAACCTATTTGAGAAACCTAAACCTATTTAGCTCCTTCTCTCTCTCTCTATCTCCTTCCGGAGATAACCCTCCACAGCTCCTATTTGAAAAATTATTTCACCATTTGAAAGGTACTACCAGAATACTACTTGAGTACTAGACTATCAGTTTTGGAATGGGCAACTAGCTTCAACTTTCTAACTGACCGACTCTTTGACAATTCAAAAGTGCCTGTAAATGGTTTAATTGAAATAAATGCTTTGAGTTTCAGTTTGAATAATTTCCGGATGAACATAGGCTATACTTATATGTAAATATATACAAAATAAGTACTGAATAATACTAATGAAATACTATCTTGAATTTATGAGAGCCTAGTAGTTTTTTTAAGGTTACTGCTCAAAACTTGTAGACAACGTATCGCGAACAGTATACAGTTTTCAGCTATAAATTGCACCCGTGCGAACACGGTGCGGGTTGCTAGTTTTCTCAGAAAGTACTTCTAAGACACGAACGCAGAGATTTATATTTATTTTGTAGCTCGTTTACTTAAGGAACACCCAGTCGATAAAGGAAACAAGTTTACGGCTTGAGAGAGCACAGCAGGCTTTGCTCTATAATTCTATACAGTCACTACCTACTTCCTTTGCTTTGAGTCGAAGATCTTAACTTTAGTTTTCATTCTTTCGATTCTACAGATCTGTTGGTAAACGTGACGTAAATTCAAAGGATATTCAAATTTAAAATACTCGTTTCGTACATAATATTTACTGTTTAAAGACTATTCATATCGATGGGTCATACTAATAGAATTATGCTTGTCGCAAAAATTTAAACGAAAATGCTATAGAACAGTTGTATTTTAATTAAAAAATCGTTCGAATTTACGTCACATTTAAGACGCGCGTTCGTGCGAGGACTTCTGGCTCCTTTCAAATCAGCCGAAAGCTGTCCGTAGGCTGCATATTGGCCCTCCTAAAATATGTCCATAAAAGAAAAAAGAAAAGAAAATACATATATTTAAGTAGTAACGACGTAACGAGCCTAAATGGCCAAGGCAAGAATAAGCCTGCTTACTTTACATTAACCTAACGTAGGTAGGTGTTAACTCGTAACATCAAAATTTCGCTCACGTTTATACTATTTGCTTACTTTTATTATACTCGTAGATACTCACATACAAAATCTATGTGCGTAAGAGCAAATATTATGAAGCCGCTCCGTCTTGGGTACCTATCCCTTCTTGCAAAGGCTGGACTGTATAAAATAAATTCACGGAGCTTCTTTTTTTCTCTTAGGAACTTGATATAAAGATAGCTTGCCGCCTACGCCAATAATAAAAATGCAGGTCATATCCAATTACTGCAAAGAAAAGCATTCTCTATTACTCCTAGTCCAATCAAGCTTGTGACCTAACATAATTTTTGCCCTAAAAAACAAACTAAAATAAAAAACTTGGCAACATTAGCCTTACGCAAGGGTGGCGTGCTAAGTTCACGTGTGTCGTCGATTTGATTTCTAACGATTACGTATATTTTTATGTTAACGTTTGCGTTTTGACGGCCATGCTCGCGTTTATGCGTTATGATGACACGCGAATTAGGTTACAGGGTTATAAGTTTGCGCAGTAGTGAGGGGAAATTAGTCGATTTTTTGACGTTTGTGGTGCAACGGAAATTAAGGTTGTTTGGTTTTTAATAGGGTGGTTTTTGCCTTTATGGTATTGTATTTAACTGTGGTGAAAGACTACATTATTATGATTATTTTATCTGTGACTTCTTAAAATTTACGCACCTTAAAAGAAACGAAAACAAACATTAAATGATAAATTATAAATGATTTTATTTCTGTAAGTAGGTTTGTACAAACACTTTTACACGTCAATCATATTTTAAAAACTAGATGAGGTCGGTCATTATCCTCCTTCTGGGCTCCACCACAGACAGGTAAAAAATATCTCAAAATTATTTTTTCGGCTTCTATAACACTTCATGATTTTTAAATAAATAATTAAAATATGACTATTTTTTTTGTTCACGAATAAAGTCAGCCCAAAAGAAATCCCGCATTAGAATCCAAAAAAGCCAAAAAGTTCTTTAATCCTCAAACAAAAGTTTATCTGAAAGCACAAAGCATTATTTTTACACAGACCTCCAGCTTCAAAAGCTGGCTTTTTCTTGCACTGTAAGTGGAAAACTGTGTTAAAACCTGACTGTGAAATTACTAGTTTTACCTGCATCTTCGTATTTCCGGAACGAATTGCTGAAAGTGGAAATGAAAAATTTTCACACAGTCTGTGACCGTTTCATAAGATTGGAATTTATTTTGACGTTATTTGTAGTAGCAGTTTTACTTGGGTCAAAAATGTAGTACTTAACTAAAAAATATTAACAGGGTTTGTTTAAAAATTGCCACTACAACTATTAATTATAACTTTGGAATATAAAAGAGAATTAACTTCATTATTGCAAGCGAAACTTATGAAGCATATTTTAATAGTTTTAACTCTCTGAATATTTAAATTTTCAACTCAAACAAATTATGTAAAAATTGTATTCTTATAAAACTGCTTTTAATAACTAACAAACAATAATAACCAAAGCTAAAAATAACCCAAACACAAGAATCCACATCTGTACTGAATCTATTCGAGCCTAAATACGGGCTACGAAACACCGCTACGGGCGACTACGGTTGTAGCACTCGTAGATAGGTCTACGATAATAGCTACGCCGGCGTAGCTGCTATTAAAAATGATGCATTGTATTGTCGGCAACCAAATGGATGAAGGTTTTAAGGCTCCGCACCTTTTGTTTCATTTGTTTGAGGCTTTTCTTCTTTGTTTTAGAGAAAAGTTTGAGATTTTGTAACGGCAAAGGCTATGTAAGGTTTTGGCGATGCGATGTAGGGAAAACTTTTGAAGATATTTTATTTCTTCGATATCGAATATTCGGAAATAAACTTTTTGATATAGTTCCAGTTAAGAAGTCGGTCTTTTTAGATTCTAGAAATAAAGTGCCGCAGTGGTTTTAACTAGTCTTTGCTTTGACAGCATACTATTTATATTTAATTATAAGCTATGCAATAAGTAATCAAACACCGTTTTTTTACCGACTTAATCTCTTTGCGTACTTTATAAACAATAATAAACTGTATTAAACTTTATTCAACCATTGCGTATTTTTGGGCTTTTATTACGATGATTATTTACAAATGAATTTTATAAGTAAACGTATTAAAAATATACTAAAGACAATCATTCGTAGCGGTTCCTCTGGGATTGAGGGCACCACACAGATTTAAGTCTCGTTTACTTAATCCGGCTACGGACGGAGTTTTAAAACTTCATTTAATTTTGTAATTAAATTTGATTTGAAGGCCTTAATGCAGTAGTTTGGAATTTGCTGTTTACATAATGAGTAAGACCTCGTTCGATTTAGAACCTGAGGTTGGATAGGTAAGTGTCTCAGTCATCATTGTCACAGTGGGTATCATGCTACCCAAAAACTGGGTTGTGGAGGTCAGATATGCAGTCGCTCCATGTAAAATACTGGTTACCAGTATTTTCAGCTGCATACGGTTGGACTGAAAGCTGACCCCAAATAGTTCGGAAAAGGCTAGGCAGATTGATATATTAAAAGTATCTATTAAAAATATACTTAAAACAATAATTTGGATCGGCCTATCTAAGATTAAGGGGCACTACACAGACTCAAGTGTCGTTTACTTAATCCGGCTCCGTTCTAATGTGCTTCAGGCTGCAGGCGGAGTTTTAAAACTTCTTTAAATTTTGTAATTAAATATGATTTGAAGGCCTTAATGAAGTACCTCATAATTTGATGTCTGTATTGCGAATAAATGATGAGGAAAGTTTTAAGTACAAATGCGAATAGCCATAAGATATAAGGGGAAGTTTATAGAAACTATGAATGTATTGTTTGAATGATAATATGGCTAGAAAGGATTAGTGGGCCTTTTTCAAACCTATTTACCAATAGGATCCCAAAAAAGGCAAAAAACCTATTTCCAGCTTCTAATTTCAACCATTTAATATCAAAATGTCCATTCTGGTTCTTGTATTAAACACTGAAATTATTTAACATAACATCACGCCTATCTGCCCTGAAGAGTTAGGCAGTGGCATTTAGGTCATACAATTTTCAGTCAGTGGGTCCTCTTAGCAAAGAAAAAAAAAATTCTTTAATAAATTTTTCTTAATAAAAATTTTTTTATTTGGGACAGTAAATTTTTCTTTTTTTTTTCGTATGTCCATCTATTTTATTGCAGTATCACGTTAACGTTGACCATAGATACCATTTAGGTTCCGAGAAGCATGGTCCTACGACGCACGTAGGCGTAGTCGACGGAGCCCCGCTGACCGGGGTTCCTACTTCTGAATGGTTTAAAAAAAATAACACAATAGGTTCACAGGTTAGAATAAAAAAAAAGAAAAGAAAAAAAAAAGATAGGGACGAGTCAGGATGCCCCAAACCGCGAGCCTGCTTCGATCGCTCCTGCATCCTAAGTTCTGAAAGGATCCCGTCGACGTAATTTTTACGACAAATGGCTGCTCGTAGACAAAAAACACTAATACATTTTTACACTTATATTTAGGTATACTTTACGATAGAATTGAGAAAAAAAAAGATTTAAAAAAATTATTGCTTAAAAACTTCTCTTTTTTCCTCAGTAAGTTAAAAAAATATTCGAAGGCTTATTTCTCGGAAACGGTACATCGTAGGACCATGATTCTAAAACTCTGAATGGTTTCCATAGACAAGGTTAACCTGATACTGCAATAAAATTGGTAGATTTGCGAAAAAAAAATATGAGAAAATTTCCAAGTCCTCGCTCCATAACGCCCCTAAGGCGACACTCCCACCCAATTTTCGCCAGTTTAAGACACGTAATCATATTTTTTCTTCAAAAAGAAATATCCATAAAAAAAATTAAGAGTAAAACCTTTTTAAAAACAAGCTTTTAATTAACTAAAAAGTACTAAGTAAATAAAACTTACGTTAACATAGAAAATTTAATATTTTCTTAGAAGCTTGCGGCTTATCTTAAAAAGTAGGAAGGACGTTCACGCCTCAAGCTTTTAAGAAAATATTAAAGTTCTATGTTAACGTAAGTTTTATTTACTTAGTACTTTTTAGTTAATTAAAAGCTTTTTTAAAAAAGGTTTTTACTTACATTTTATTTTGTACTTTTTAGCATTAGAATTTCTTTAAATATCCGTTCTATCACCTTCTCTTGAAAGGTACTTGTAAAGAGAAATCCAACGAACCCAAACACGCCATTACACAAGTCATGGTATGAAGTCATGCACTATCCAAGTCCTGCCATAGTTTAGAACGGGATATCATAATTGAATGAGTACTTATATAAAATGTTGTGTCTCTGCTGTTAACCGTCGAGGAGTTCCCTTGACTGAAGCCAATTCTGGGTGCAGCAGCCAGGTCATGGTGGACTTTAAAAGGACCTACCATAATTAAATGCGTATATTAAATTTCGTGTCTGTACCGTTGACCGTTAAGGAGTTCCTTCGTCTGGAGCCAATCCTGGGTATAGAATCAGGTAGTGCATCATAAAAATGCATTGTGTTCGAAACAGGATCAAAGTCTGAAATTTCAACTCCGTAGGATAAGTGGAAGTGGTTTTAATTCTGCTTGCAAGATTTGTCCCAAACATACATACAAACATTGCAAGTTAAATAAAAGTTTGTAACATAATACAATAATCATAGATATCCACTGATTACCCCACTTCAACATTCATTGATTATCCACTAAGTATACACTGACCTTCACTGAACTCACGGAGCAATGTACGCTAAAGTCATTATAATGGTCATCACTACGTAATGTATTACTGGTTCATGGCCAATCGGACAGGTGTTCTCACTATCGTTCACACACACATACACAACCCACATAAACACGTACAGTTAAACCAGAAATGTTATGCACTTCGGTAATCTTCGTGTTTCCGAATTACCAAGAACGACGAGTTCTTACTCGTCGTTCGATAACGTAATTTTGACCCTCAGAGGCAAAATTTTGCTATGCGGCGCTTTGTGTTCCGTGTTTCTATAAAGTTTTCTATCGGTCATGTTACCCACGCGGATCATCATCTGTCACTCAAAAGTGTCTTTTTTAATTGCATTGCATTGATAATCTACGAATATAGCTTTGTAATCATGGTTATACAAAAAGGGCAAGTATCTCCATGGTTGTAATAACTCTATATTATATCTTATCATCGCGCGTTCGTATTTCCGAAGATAGCTAAACAATGATTCCCGAAGCGCATTATTTTCTTGGGATGTCTGTAGGTACATTTATTATTTAAACAACCTCATTGGTTACCTGTGGGGGTACTTAGATGAGCTTCGGGCGTTTAGGGTCCACTAGAATGATTAGATCGAGAAATCTTTAAGAAGGAATTTCTTTTTTTTAAACGGTCACAAATCCAGACTACAAATCTATATTAGGAGTCTGGATTTACAATAGGCTCGCCGCTTAGTACATAGTGAAAGGGAATAGTGTTAACCAGTAACTGTGTTGAGGAGGTCAGATAGGGAGTCGCTCCATGTGAAATACTGATATTCAGCTGCACCCAGTTAGACTAGAAGCTGACCTCAATGTAGTTGGAAAAAGGCTACGCGGGTGATGATGGACATAACAGGTGAAATGTGGGTGATACGCTGCCTAACCTTTCGCGGAATACAAGCGTGATGTTAGGTTTTATTTTTATAATAATACTAGCCTACATGGTCCCAAGACAAAGGCCTCTTCTCATATAGAAAAGGGTTTGAGCATTGCCCACCACGCTTGCTTAAGGCGGATTGGTGATTTCAGACTTATATTAATCATAAGTCAAGGTTCATGAGCTAAAGGAAAACTTCACCAACGTCAGTGATGTCCAAAAGTAAAAAGACGCATGAGTTTTTTGTTGAACACACTTAATTACTCTCCAACAGACCAACACACTTGAGCATCTTAAGCAATACTATAAAAGCAATCTTAACATCGTTCACAAAGCGCGGTGGACTGTCCACGGCCCCGCGCTGTGCCACTACGGGCAGGCGGCTGGCGAGCTGCCAAAGTGTTCGGAGGCTGCAGTTTCAACAGTCCACGTTATGTGTTTTATGGTCGCATTACTGTATGTTAGGTAAAAGAGGGTAATTAATTTTGGAGGCTATTAGATAGTTAAAGGGGGTGTTTTGGTATTTGTGTTTGACTTTAAGTTTGTGTTTGGCATACGAAAATATATGGCATTTTTTGACTGGTTAATCTTAGGCTGAGGAATGATGTGATAAGGCAACGGTGTAGTTTAAAAGAAGATATAGTGACAAACATTTAAAAGAGTATGCTTAGATGGTTTGGTCATGTTGAGAGGATGAATGAAAGGCGACTAACAAAAGGTATTTACAAGGCAGATGTGAGTGGAAACACAGGGAGGGAAGGGAGGGCCCTAGGAAGACATAGTGACCTTATTGGTGATGTTCTTCAGAAAGGTCAGGTGCGTAGTACTCGCAACCGGGGAGCGTGTATGACCAGATGTATGAACGTAAACGAGGCAAAAGGAGTATGTAAGTATCGTAGTAGGTGGCGTTTTGTAGTTTCTGCCTACCCCCATGGGAAGAAGGCGTGAGTTTATGTATGTATGTGTTAATCTTATAAGTGGGACTACTAAACATGGGATTCTAACTTTTAACATTAGGTTAGACAAAGTGACATTGGATTTTTTCATTACAATATTCTTAGTAGCAGCCCCAAGTCCATCGGACACCAAACTACCATTAGTCTCCAAGAATGTAACAGGCTGTCCATTTAGTTTGTCATTCGGTGCGAATCTCGACACTGATTTATAGCTACTTTTCGCCATGTCATAGATCTATTAGGTATAACAGAACACTTTACATTAGGCAAATGTAGGAAGGGACATGATTTGAGTAGACGATGTAAAAATTTTGTGCAAAAACTTTCCTTTAAACGCTGGGGTCATGGAGCCGAGTGCGCGTCTCCTTTTTAAGGAAATTTCTAGCCGACTGGTCGACACTTCACGTGACCAGAGGGCTGGGTTGCTCTTTGGCCAAAGAATTAGCGTTGCCATTCAACGTGGCAATGTTGCCAGTCTTCTGGGCACGTTCTCGATGACAGCGATGCGACGAGTACTTCGACGCCTATGTGTGCTTTTGTTTTTATATTTATTTGTGTAGTTAGTTGGTTAATTATTAAATTTATTACCTAGTGTAAATAGTTAGTTCTGTTCAATATTGTAAAAATTACAGAATTATCACTTTGAAATAAATAATACAGAAGATTTAAAAAAAAATGAGTAATCCTTTGTGTCAGAAAACTTTCCGGTAATGGGTGTTACTTGTTACTGTTGAAATAATATGGAGTTATTTGTGACTAGTTTGTTGTGGGACCAAGTTTAACACAGCCGAGGAGACATTTAATCGACATTTGATGTACTTACTTTAAGTAATGAAAGTTATTCGTCTCTAAAAATATCGATTTTACTTTCTGCGTTGTTATTATGAAGGAGTAAATATTAACTATCTATAGGTGTAGAAAGAAAGAGTATTAACGTCAGAATTTGCCATAGCCAGTTATTCAAATAAATCGTTATATCGTTCTCGTAAAAGTTACTAAAGAAAATCACTATTACTTTAGCCTAACTTTAACGTAATATGCACAACAATAACTAAGTACCCTCGTAAAGCCGTCGTTTCCAACTGGCGAGAGGTGACGAGCACCTTAGAAGTCGGTTTACACCTCGCCTCAACGAACACGAGCGCCGGGAAGTGCTTCAAACTTGACGAGAGATTTTACTCACTAGTTTAATCTATGTGGGTTGATTTTTGGCAAAGTAAAAGTTAAGTATTTCGTGTTTTTCTGTTAGATTTGTATTAAACCAGAACTTATCCCAATGGAACTTACTGCTATGATAAGTGTCCTATGTTCTAAACCAGGTCATGGTCTACCTGTGTGTCAAAGTTTCACATTTTTAATATTATTAATAATACATAATTTATTAGCGACATCTTTCTATTTGCTATTAAAAACAGCTGTGATTCTAACATAACTACTGAAATGTGGTTACCTATTCCACAGTATAATATAGTAAGCAGTATTACGTCTCGGCAGTGTCCTTGAAATAATTACCTACGGTCGCTCGGTAGATAAACACGCACTAGAGTTTTCGACTGACTATCTCTTGGTTTGTAAGTTGTTATTGTACTTTAAAAGTCCAACAGTCCGCAATGATATATATCTACTTAATTCACAAATTGCTAAATAAAATATGACAGAGTTGTATATACAATTATGTTAATTTGGCTAGGGTAATTTAAGTAGGTTATGTTAAATCCCTATCGAAATAAAGCTTATCGTCAGGGAAATTGTATGTAGATAAAAATTGCATTTTACACTAAATCATTTGGATGAATAGTTTAGATTTCACGAATGTGTTTTCGATCGCGGGATGCACCATAAAGACTTTCTGTCACAGACTGAAATCCACGCGGGCGAAGTCGCGCATCGAATACATGGAAAAAGAGAGAAACTCGCCTACTAAGTACCTGTCAAGGAAGCTACGCTTCAATAAATATAGAAATACCTACACAACATAAATAAATAAAAACTAAAAATAATGTTATTTTTATAGGCTTATCACGCTGACTGAGTTGGTAATTTCAAAAGTGTTATTTCTGATTTAGACATTGATGAATTGAAACATCTATACACAGAACAATACAGTCAATAACTTCGTGCCATATTTCACGTAATTAAATGTGCGGGAGCGTCTCGCACGTCCGCGTCCTTACGTAACTGCGGCGCACGCGCGACTGTTGAATACTGTACACCAAGATTTCGAAGCGCGTCGTTTCGGCCGATTTGTATGAAGATGTAATACTGGTTACTTTACTATACTGTGTCTATTCCTATCTCTTTGGGGAATAAGGGTTTGATTTTACATTTTGTCTATCTGTGTGCCTGGTTTTATTGAAATCCGTTCAGCCGTTAAGGCCCGAATAGGTAACAGACAGACAGAGTTACTTTATATACAGGGTGGCAGGGACATCGCCGCGCAAACTAAAATCATATGTATTCAGTACATGATTCTAAATACCCTAGCGTAAAAAAAATCGAGTTGATTATCAAAAAAATAACTGCTGTTTCATAGGAAATTGCAACACCTACGCGGTAAAAATGTATGGCAGAGCAATTCTTTTTTGTTATAACCGACGAATATTTTCAACACAGGGGGTTCCGAGTCATGTACTGAATCCATGGTAACCGGTTGTGTGTCGATGTCCCTGCCACCCTGTATAGTTGCATTACATTTTATTGTATACTGGACGTTAACATCCAGATAAGTACCTACTTGCGCATATGACAATTCTGTCTGTAAACAAAAGAAATTCCAGAAGAGGGCAAAAATAAAAAAGAATCCGTCAAGCTAGCTGTCCTTAACATTTGTTCGGATTTGCATGTCATCACGCAGTGCATACTAACAACCGCTAACATGAACTGTTTTGTCATGTTGTCGTATTTAAATGGAGTTCTCTAGGTATGTTATTATTGGGTCATGCATTGGGTATAATAGGTAGTCTGTAGTACAGATTTTCATTACAATTTCCATTATTTTCTGTAAAGATTAAGAATACCCATACATACATAAAGTCACGCCTTCTTCCCATGGGAATAGGCAGAAACTACAGAACGCCACCTGCTACGATCCTTACATACTCTTTTTGTTTCGTTTACGTTCATACATCTGATCATACATACACGCCTTTTGCGAGTATCTAATTCACAACTGACCATTCTGAAAAAATATCACCAATAAGGTCACTATAAGTCCTTCTCGGGCGTCCCCTCCCAGCGTTTCCACTCACGATACTTAAATACCTACTTATTTTATAGATAGAATAGCGAGACGCTGCTAGGAGTAACGTCTACCTAAGGTCAACATCGTATTCCAACTGCTTTAAAAATAAGTATTTTTATTTTATTCATTTATTTATTTAACCATTTATGTACACACATATATAAACAGACAAGAAAGAAAGGAACAGAAAAATACGTACAAAGATGATGCTTATTTCTAAAGAAATCTCTTCCAGCATACCTGTGTACCTGCGTGTTTTATCTATTTGTTAAGTCTGTTTTTTATGTAGATTGATATCATACAGATCTCATTTAAATAACTATCTTACTACTTAGATATATGTATATATAATTCTATGTGTGGGAATAAAATCCCTAAGTTTAAAAACTACATACATACATAAACTCACGCTTTCTTCTCATGGGGAGAGGCAGAATATACAGAACGCCACCGGCATTTCAAAAACGAATCCCAATTTACGTAATTTTTGTAAAAAATAATAATCGTAGGTTCTTGAAAACAACAAGCCTTTTCAACACCGGATGTTTGTTGCCATATCCATAAGCGCACAACCTCTCTATAGAGCTCCACAATATTGACGTGAACTTGCTGGCCCGGAAGTACGTAGATGGGAAATAATAAACTCGCCATCGTCTAGACGCTCAGTCTAGACTGGAGGAATTTACTATCATTTTGTCTGGGGATTGTAATAAGCTTAATTTTATAGGTAACTATACCTTTTGCCCGCGGCTTCGCCCGCCTGGAGGTCGGGAGTTATCCCACGGTAACGTACTACCGGGATAAAAAGTATCCTATGTCCTAACCCGGGTCATTGTCCACCTGTGTGTATCTAAGTCCGTTCAGCCGTTAAGGTTTTTAAAGGACAGACAAACAAAGTTACTTTCACATTTATAAGATTTGATTGGTAATTAGTTTTTGTGTAGCATGGGATTAATATTGTGGAAGTCAAAGTCAAAACATTTATTTCATACTAGCTTCTGCCCGCGGCTTCACCCGCGTGGATGTCGGAAATTATCCCACGGGAACGTGCTACCGGGATAAATTATCCCACGGGAACGTGCTACCGGGATAAATTATTCCACGGGAACGTGCTACCGGGATAAATTATCCCACGGGAACGTGCTACCGGGATAAATTATCCCACGGGAACGTGCTACCGGGATAAATTATTCCACGGGAACGTGCTACCGGGATAAATTATCCCACGGGAACGTGCTACCGGGATAAATTATCCCACGGGAACGTGCTACCGGGATAAATTATCCCACGGGAACGTGCTACCGGGATAAATTGTCCCACGGGAACGTGCTACCGGGATAAATTATCCCACGGGAACGTGCTACCGGGATAAATTATCCCACGGGAACGTGCTACCGGGATAAATTATCCCACGGGAACGTGCTACCGGGATAAATTATCCCACGGGAACGTGCTACCGGGATAAATTATCCCACGGGAACGTGCTACCGGGATAAATTATCCCACGGGAACGTGCTACCGGGATAAATTATCCCACGGGAACGTGCTACCGGGATAAATTATCCCACGGGAACGTGCTACCGTGATAAATTGTCCCACGGGAACGTGCTACCGGGATAAATTATCCCACGGGAACGTGCTACCGTGATAAATTGTCCCACGGGAACGTGCTACCGGGATAAATTATCCCACGGGAACGTGCTACCGGGATAAATTATCCCACGGGAACGTGCTACCGGGATAAATTGTCCCACGGGAACGTGCTACCGGGATAAATTATCCCACGGGAACGTGCTACCGGGATAAATTATCCCACGGGAACGTGCTACCGGGGTAAATTATCCCACGGGAACGTGCTACCGGGATAAATTATGCCACGGGAACGTGCTACCGAGATAAATTATCCTATTATCCAATTCCATTCAGCCGTTAAAGCGTGAATAGGTAAAGCACAGAGAAACAGGACACAGGAAACAGAAACAGGTAACGACAGACGGACAGATAAATGCATATATAAAATCTTTTTTATTTTTATTGAACACGTTTTTTTTATTCTAAATGTCTAACTTTATAAGTAACTAGCTTCTGCCCGCGACTTCGCGTGGAATAGTGGGCTAACGCTAACTTTAACCCGCGACTTCGTTTACGTAGAGGGTGGAAATATTTTAAAATATTACGTACGTTAAGGAGCTGTTTTAGGTACCTACATCACGCTTTTATCATAAAATATTTCTGGGGAGTTTATGAATTTTTACTGGGGCTCTGCAGTAACGCGGGACCATAATATGCGCAAATCCAAGAAAATTTACCGGGTTACCCAATACAAATTCTAGAACAATTTTTTTTTAAGGTTTTAGAAATTTTACTGGGTTACCGATTCAATTTTTACTGGGGTACTGAACGTCATTTTTGGTATCTCGCAGAGGTAACTGGGGCCACCGCCCTTCCACGTCATGACCACCCGCCGCCGGCCTTGCACCATTATTTTGCTGCGATGTTATTTTAATACTGCGATATCTCCTAAGATATTCATTGAAATCAAATGATGTAAAGGGCAATTTTGTTTTAAATTAAATACTTGTGATGAATAACGTATTTATTTGGATAAGGATTAATATCATGTTTATAAAAACACCTTCGCAAATAATGCATTATTTTAGAACAAATTTGGTTAGAATAAAAAAGTTCATAGCCAACCTTAAAAGATAGACATAAGCTGTCGCAGACTTTTTTTTAGGACTTTTAAAGGGGAACAATTCTGTAATACATGATTTTTGTGAAACTTTAACCGTTTACGCAGCGCACGCAGCGGAAGCTCTCAAAAGGAAAAAAATAACCTACGATTTTGAAACATTGCTCATTGATGCTCCGTCCCTATTGGTCTTAGCGTGATGATATATAGCCTATAGCCTTCCTCGATAAATGAGCTATCTAACACTGAAAGATTTTTTCAAATCGGACTAGCAGTTCCTGAGATTAGCGCGTTCAAGCAAACAAACAAACAAACAAACAAACTCTTCAGCTTTATTATTAGTATAGATAGGCACATAAAAGGCACTTTTGAACGTCAAAATTTACAAGAAAATCGAATTGATTCTAGTTGTCCCTTCAAAAAGTTAGTTTCGTATGGAGAAGAATGAGCAAGAAACTCCACCGTTACTTTTTTTAAATGTTTTACAATATTATGTATACATTAATTATATAATTATATGTGTGTACCTGTAACTACATATGTTTTTGGTAGAGACAAACCACAGTTGTTAATATATTATTGACTGTTGTAGATAAAGTTTATTTTAGACCGTTGCAAATGGGGCGATACCTACATCTCCTTAAAACAATCTCTTACATGCAAACGGGGTCCCCTAACAAGATTATCAGTAAAATATTTTTGGACAACTACAATCATGCATATTGCATTGTATACATTGCACAGTTTTCTGGTCAAAGTATTTTTTTTTATAAAAACACACGAATAATGCCAGTTTTCTAGAGAATCTATTAATTATACAGGGTGTCCACTTCAAATGCAGTGATTTCGGAAGCGCACCGAATTAATTATTCCAATCTCGGTTGGTGAGCCCCGCGATATAATCGTCTCGTTGCAAAGTTTGTACCAAAATGGTAGTATATGATGTGGGTGCCGTTTCTATAGCATGAAATAAAAAAATAAAACTGAAGTTTTAGATAACTTTATTCTCATAAGAACACAAAAATTCACTTCCATAAAATAAAAAATCTAACGCTAAGTCAATACTGTTGGGGGTATTACAAAAACTAGACGTTTGTACTATTTTTTTTTTGGGTAGATAGAAAAAAAACTGTCAATGTTCGCTTGATACACGGTGTAGCGTACCAACATAATAAACTAGCGCAGCGGCGCACGCCCGCAGAGTGGTCACTTGCTTGCTGGCGCCCAAACGATGCATACGTGTGACCTCTGCTGTTGTATAGTGAATTGTTGTTTAATTTACCTACTTGAATACTTCCTTAACGTAGTGAACACCACCCACGGGCTCAAACATCAAATCAGAAGTAAACTTACTTTTTTACTTGTTTAATTCTTGTTTATTCTCCTTGCTCGAAATTATGGTAGGGAATGTGAATTGTTTATGATGTTTGATAATGTTTAGTTGCACAAAATCATTTATTAAACCAATCGCATTACGTGGCGTTTTGTTGTTTTCAACCAGCCAATAAAGAGACGTAGAAGTTACCTTGACTACCCACAATCATCACAAAAGATTTTAAAATATTGATTTCAATATCCCCGGAGGATCAGGAGAGAATTTTACTGTCGACGGGAAAATCCGTAAGAAGTAGCTTCACTGCATATTTTACGTTCTCTGCTGCAGCTGTCTCGGTATTGATAACATTCTAGTACCGAAGAATATTTGTATATCAGTATCACCGAATACCAACATAATATAACGTCAAGCCAATATTTCTTGAAGGGGCAAGCAAAGGTGTATAGGTACCGTAATGTTTAAATCCCATGTATTAGGGGGCGAGCCGATTAATCGGGCACAAATCTAAGCTGAATAAGCAAATATAAAGCTGAATATATACCACAACACACGTTTCGAAAGTGAAGCACTATAAGTATTGAGACCGTTTGTACAAACATGCCTCACGCACACATTTACATCATAAGGTGCCGACCGGCGGCCATTACGCAGTACTACGTCATCATTGTAGGTACTGTTTACGCCAAGTAATAAAATAAAATAATGCCTTCTTGTATTGTGAAATGGTGTAAAAATAATTCTACATCCCAGAAAGTGTCAAGGAATAACATATCACTAGTAAGACACTTATTTACACACACACACACACATAGATCGGTACGCAGCTTCACTTTCGATATGCGTGGCGCGGAGTCCTTCTTTTTTTTCCTAGTCCGTGCCATAACACTACAATGTTTTTGTTGAAACAAATATGCGAAACACAAAAAAAAATACGTAAATCAAATCATATAGAAATTACAGTCCGGCTGTCGAGAGATTGCGTTCTTAACATCTGTCAGTTTCATACAAACGAATACGTGTTTAGCGACTTTGATCTATAATAATTACTAGAATTATCGCACTGACAGATGTCAGGAACGCATTCTCTCGAGACGGCCGGACAGTAGTATGATAACGCCCAATATTGATTAAAAACTAACCATTTCTGGCAACTGGAGTGGACAGTGCTTATAATAAAATCATTTGTTGGCATAAACTTTATATTTTACTTAATATTTTCTGGCTTAATGCCAGAATTTAAACTGGCAGCTTTTATAAGGCTCACCGTTGTCTGGCGTGGCATGTGACGGGCACAAAACAGGCCTTGAATTGAATGATATATGAATAAGGTTTTAGAGATATACCAAGAGATATTTCATAAAAATATTTATACGTTTTCGAGCCAAGTCTTTTTACGACTGACTACGCTTTTAGTTTATGGATTTATTTATGAATATTTTGTGGGGTTCGTGGCTAAAGTATGCAGGGATCGATTGCTTTGGAAAGTCAAACTGTTTTTGTCCCCAGTTAGTATGTAGATAAGTTTTCTTTACACAACGGAGATCTCCAGCCACATGCCAATCCTTACGGTCTTAGATCATATTAAACTATCTATTTAATAAAATACAGTTTATTATGAGTCTACTCGGAAGTAGTGAGTCTCAAGTTCAACCATTGCTAATTCATTGGTCTATCTACCTACGAGTGGCCTGAAAATGTAGATTTTTGACCTGACCATGGAGACAAAAAAATAATGAAACTATTAAGAAAATAAGCTAACATTTTAGGTCTCTGTGGTTAGATATACGTATAAAACAGACGCATCCAGTAAAGCACACATGTCAATATAGTGAAAAGGCTTGGTCTATTAAGGCCCAAATTTTGACAATTACAGTGTCTATTAAGGCACGTATATCCGAACGTTATTCGAGAGCCTATCTGTATTGGTTGGTCGTAGTTTCAGTCAGTTATGGCCATAATGGCCGCGCTTGGCAGGTTGTGATAAGATAGGGATAGAGCGGGTAGTAACCAAAATTGCCTATCTTCAATTGAATTTTTCATGAAATTCATAAGACTTAGGTATAAAATAAAAATAATATGAGTTACTACATGATATTTTGAAACTTTTTGTGGAACAGAAACACAAAATGTTAAAATTTTCTCGATAAAATAACATCACGAAGTTACCCCAAATTTTCACGTTTTTTCAATTTGTACTTAATATGATAATGTCTAATAGGATAATTTTTTAATGATTATTTGAAAACTAAACTTGAAACGCGCGGGTGAAACTTGATTTTTTCTGTCTTACTGCGCCCTCTTAACAGTAAACAAAATTACTGCTGATACGATTATCACAGGCCGTTCTATAGCCATTAGTGACTGGCTGCTTGAGAAAGTCATGGTCGCTCAATAACTGGCCTTTTTTTTTGCATAATGTAACACTCAGTTACAGGCTAGGCTAAAACTAAAGAGTACATGACCCCGTTGGCGCGCATCAAGTATTATGAAATTTTACTTATATCTAGGTGAAATACTTAAAAGTTAACATTATATTTATTTATTTATTTGGGATCACCAACAAAGGATACACATATAATATAAATCACAATAATAAAATGGGTTCTTTTACGTGGGCTCCTTCAGGTACAGGAGACCACAGCATGCACATATCTTCTATACATCTATACAAATAAATAAAATTGAAGTGTCTGTTTGTAATGTCAAAATAACAATTTTTTACTAAATGCATACGAAAGTATATACGGAACTTATAACAAAAAATCAATTTTAAAATTTTTGTCTGTCTCTCTGTTTGTTCCGCCGAATCTCCGAAACGGCTGGACTTATTTTGACGGGAATTTCACTGGCAGATAGCTGATGTTATAAGGAGTAACATAGGCTATTTGTCCGGGTAGCACGTTTCCGTGGAATAATTTCCGACGTACACGCGGTCGAAGCCGCGGGCAGCAGCTAGTTATAAATAGGTGTAAACGGGATAATATTTTTTTTTTAAATAAGTGAATAATGATGAAATAAATTATGAGATTTGAGAAAAAGAAAATAAAAAGCATGTCAAGAGTGCGCATTCATATTACAATGGTATTAATATCACAACATTCATTATTACTACTAATACATAAACTCTTTCTAACATAATTATATTTAATTTATAATAATTAAAGTCATTTAAAATATATATTAACATTAAAAGGAAAAACATAGATATATAACATTTGTGCTTTATTTTAGCATCAGTTAAGTTGTGTTTTGGGTCGCTGAACAGAACCTATTTTAATTGGCATACTCGTAATTAAGGTATATAATATACCTACTGCCAAAATGTGGGTATCTAAAAAGTGTGAAAGTGTCTTATTTAATTGAGCGTTTTGTTTTTTGTAATTGTAAAGACGGCTGGATTATGTTTAGGGTGCAACATTTTACTTAATTTTATTTATTTTATTTAATCGAATTTGTTTTATATGTATGTTGTCTGTCTAACTAACACATGAAATACCTAAAAAAGACTTGTTGAATTTGTCCAAAAAAGTATTTACTTTTTTGTACAAATTCAACAAGATTTTGAAATGGGAATGTTGATGATGACTATGGTTTAGGTAATTCTTAAATACTTGCTTTTGTGTACAGATTCTTATTTAAGAATCTGTACACAAAAGCAAGTATTTAAGAATTAGTACAAAAAAGCAAGTATTTAACCGCTCTGCGTATACAGCAAGTCATTGTATCAGAAACGTGTGGTCGTATTAAGGTTATGGTACAGACTAACAAACTTAACAATTTTCTCAATGGCACCAACATCGTATAAGGGACAGCTGATTACTTTTCCTGATTACCATATGGCACCATAAATATAAATACCATACTTTTTTTTTGCTTGTGAAATCATCAAATAAATTCTCTCGCTCTATGCGGAGCGGCAGGGGCAGGGGCACCCAATAACACTCGGGCGTTTCCTCCCGTCTTATCAGGAACTACTCGAAACAACCATGTCCGGTGAGCACCTGCGTCAGGTGGAAGGTGAGGACGCCGTGGCGCCTCTCAATCCACCCCACAAAGAGGAGATCCATCCTTGACAGAACTAATTTTAGGAGTTTGAACAATAAGCAGTGTTGCCCTACCACTTCTAAAGGTACAACAGTAGTACAAATTGTGCGAATCCATCAACAGCTATTCAACCAGATGGTGGCCTTATATTGTGTTATAACGCGGCTCGAGTGTCTAGTATTCATCGGGTATCAGCCACGCTGGAACCCCTATCTGGGGTTACAATTAATATATGTAGTTAGTTGATGAGGCTGGGATTGGACTTAATTATGTGTTTATAATTTTTTCTCAAATATACTTGCAAATTCGAGCATTCTTTGACAACTTTTTTCGAGATAAATCGAAAATGTTGTATTGGTCAAACACATGCGAGCAGAGGCCGGCAATGATAATATGAAAATCCATATCTGTAGTGTCATTAAAAAATGGAACGAACTTTTCTCTTCGACCCATGGCAAACAAGGACGTAACTTATCAAAGATTTAATTTAAATCTCGAACTGGCTTAGCAAATAGAGCTGTTCAAAGTGAATAGAAACAAATAAACATATTGACGCGAGAAAAGTTACCGTTTTTTGTCATTGATTCTGTAATTTATAATGAATTTACTTAATTTGAATTTCCGCGCATTATTTGAGAAAAGTACTGTACAAGCCTTAGCCGCAACAAGGCATTGATGGATTCACGTATGTGTGCCTCGGCTTTGCCTCAGCCCACATTTTCACGTTCGTCCATCAATGCCTCTGTTGTCGGCGCTGCAATAATGTATTATATTAAAAACCTGCAGTATCGGTAAAAGTTTTAATTTATTAGGGTCATCGCTTGTTTTAAAAGAGTAATTTTGGAAAATTAAGTATCATCATCGCGCCCTCACGCCTTCTTCCCATGAGGGTAGGCAGAAATTACAGAACGCCACCTGCTACGATCCTTATCGTTTTCTTAAAGAAGTTTCGTTGCCAAGTTTCAAGTTTCTTAACCGTAGGAATAAGATTATTAATAAAAACTATATTCCTGCTTTTCACCCCGACCAGGTGTTGATTTTTTTAAATCTTTTTGCGCGGTTCCTTTAATTCACTCAAAAGTCTGTCCGCTTGACATTATCTGAGAATATCAGAAATCTTTGAATTCATCTGATTGATCTAACTTTATTTCCATACGCTTCTCTTTTTTTATACCTTCTTGAAACAACATTTTTGTATGTATGTTTAGTTGTAACCTAGTAGATACGCCATGCCCCAACCCCCCCTCCCCCTAAAAAGTTTTTCTTCATGATTGCCTTTGACCGCAGATGGTGTTATACTCTCATAGGGCTAAAAGAACTTGCGTTTAATTCGCTCAGCTGCGTAAGGAGGATGCAATTTTGTAAAGAGATGGCCTCTAATTAGAACGAGTCCGGAACATCTCTGTTTTGGGCTCTTGTAAGAAGGAAATGAGGTGCTAAAAAATATTAGGATGAATATTGTCACGCAATTCTTTAATACTTTTAATTTTATTCCCTAAGAATACCTACGTTAAAATTTTTAACAATCATTTATACAACTTGATTCAAGCAATGTGCATAGTGTTAGTTAAAACTGGAGACTTTCAAATAAAAAGTTTAAAACACAGTTTGCAGTCAGTCTATTGTAAGTTAACTAAAAGGGTAGAATTTTTTAAAAGAAAATGTCTAACGAAACAAAAGGAACGGCTTTTGAATAAAGAACACGACAAAGAAGGTTTTGTTCTTATTTACTAAAATAAAGAGAACATTCTTGCAAACCAGTAATGTTTTTATAATGAATTTTTAAGTGTGGCAACATAATTGTTTGATTGTGAGACTGGAGAATAAAAGCTCCTTCAAACAGGCGCGACACGTGACGCGAACCGAACGCGACTCAAAGGCACCGCCTGTCGCGCGACAAGCAGAGCCTTTCTCTCGCGGGCGATTCAGGTCGCGCGTCGCGCTTCTTTAATGGAGCCTTATAGGGCTTCCGCAAAAAAGTAAGAAGTTGCAAAAACGAAGCTTTGGCAAATGAAAACGCCATTGTTAGTTTCAATAGAAGCAATTCATAAATTTGTTTTAATTAGGTTTATTGAAGAACCGTAATGATCTTTTTAACGAAGTAGGAAAAGTTTTAAACAAGGGAATTACTGTTACTGTAAACTTATATCATCCCACTACTAGGCAAAGGCAGAAGTACTTAATAAAAAACAAAATGGCGAAGTGGGTAACTGATAGGTATTTCTGTGAATAAACACTGTTTCACTTTTTAGGGTTCCGTACCCAAAGGGTAAAACGGGACCCTATTACTAAGACTCCACTGTCCGTCCGTCTGTCTGTCCGTCTCTCATGAAACGTGATAGATAGACAGTTGAAAATTTCACAGAGGATGTATTTCTGTTGCCGCTATAAAAAACAGAATAAAATAAATATTTTATGGGGCTCACATACAACAGACATGTTTTTTTTGCCGTTTTTATAGATAATGGTACGAAATCCTTCGTGCGCGAGTCCGACTCGCACTTGACCGGTTTTTTTTTTACTGTGTTGGTATATAGGGAGCCTTATGTAGAAAGACATGAATAATGTGCAACCATCACATAACATAACATCCTTTCAGTGCAAATCGCGCAGCCTACACTGAGAACAAAAACTATAAATGTTTTACATAGCATAACATCACGCCTTGTTTCCTTGAAGGGTTGAGCAGAGGTGTACCTATAGTACACCCACATTTCGCCAGTTATGTTTAAGTCCCATGTAACGTGGGGCGAGCTTATTGCCATCAACCGGACACAAATCTAAACTCCGGGCTGCTACTGAGAAATTCCGGATAGAAAAACCCTATAACCCTGAAACAATCATCAAAAAAAATCATTGAATCATTGAATGTCATTAATTTTTTATATAATTTGTAAAGAATCTTCTTCTTGAATTCACTGACTTACAACGCACAACCCGCAGGGTCTAGAAGCTTGAAATGCATAACAGTTCCTTTTATAAGGAAGGTGAGCACTAAGAAAGGATATTTAAAAATTCATACCCTTAGAGTACATTTCTACCAGAGGTGAGCGAGAATGCGTAGCGAGTACTCGTAATGTGCGTACAACTAACCAATAACAGCGCTAGCTTAGCTGAAGCTATGAAAATGAAGCGATGTTATTGGATAATTTCCCACACATACTTCGCTACGCATCCTCGTTCTTCTCTGGTGGAAACGCACCCTAAAAGGGTCCAATAAATGTTTTAATCTTCTCATTATTTGACATTATACCTACAATTCTAATTTCAACTCTTCACTAATGGCCTTTTGTAGACAGGATATTAATTCAGATTTGTTACAGTTTTAATGGCAATCATGTCATTTGGTTTAAATTGGCTTTTATTTTTTATTATTATTTTATTTATCTTTTTTATATTTTGTGAATATGCGAACGTTGTAAGCCTAACTTGTAGACTGTAGATTTGTAGACCATTTTCAATATAGTTAAGTACCTGGTACGAGTACTTGTTGACAGGCCTACACTGTCCTCACATACCTATTAACACTGTAATTTGAAAACATTGTAAAAGCCAATTATTTTTAAAAGAGTAACCGTGGAGTTTCTTGCCGGCTCTTCGCCATAGGAAAAGACCTATGGGAACCGAGCACCTAGCTTCTGACGTTTCATAAGTGCCCATGTAGGTTTAGGTGAAATAAAATATTTTGATTTTGATCTTGAATAGGGGATGAAATCCCATAGGGCGGCTTATAGGTACATAAATTTGATACAAAATTTGCTTTAATACTATCTTCAACAAAAAAAAAAGTGAAAAATTACACTAGGTACGTATTTTCGTATGCCGAAATTGAATTACACCTTTCGCTTTGAAAAATTCAGTCCGTAATTGAATTTGTCTCGGATAAATGGCGACTAACGCTATCATGTTCAAATCTAATAAAGTTAACAGATGTGGACACTGTTGGGTATTATGTGCATCACATTGTACACCTATATTAATAATTTACTTACTTGTCATAAAACCGCTGAGGATGACGAAAAGTCTAGAAAATAAGCTGTTATGGCACTGTTTAATGTATATCTAATATCCTTTCCTTCAAGGCTTTTTCTTAAGAAGAAACGTTCAATGTTTACTTAAAGAAGGATGGCCAAATCGTACCTGACAACAAGGCGGTGGCGTCCCGATATGCAATATACAGACAGGGACATCGACACGCAAACTGAAACCATGAATTCATCAGTTATTAAAACAAAAACAGCTGTTTCATAGAAAAGTGTAATAACTACGCGGTCATAATTTATGGCAGAACAAATTTTTTTTTAATAACTGGCGAGAAATTTCAGCGCAGAGGATTTCAGAATCATGTACTGAATCCATGGTAACAGGTTGTGCATTGATGTCCTTGCCACCCTGTATTATATGAAAAAATCCGTTGTTTGTAAAGGCTATAAAAACCTAAGAAAAGCCTCTATGGTATTTTGTAATACGTACTGTTCTATTTTGGATTTCCTTCTGTCGTTTTGGTTATAATAGCCTTATTTATTTGGGAAATTCTCTGAAAGAAATCTATGCATTGTACTCTGGTAAATATAAATTAGATCGCAAAAAATTTTCATCAAGAAATGTAATCTGCCTAGAAAAAGAAAAAGAAAGAAAGAAAGAAAATACATTTATAACACAGCTTGTTTTTGTCAGCGCTGGTTTTTTGAAAACAGGATAGTGTTTATTATAATTATAAAAACAATCTAATTTCACTATAATTTGTTTTTGTACATGGAAAATAAAAGTCAGGTCCAACTTCTATACGAATTTGGCCATTGTTCTTTCATCTTGATAGACCACCTTTGTCGTTATTACATAATCATAATAATCTCCATGTTTCACATATTTTTACTGCAAAATAGAGACACACAACTGCCGACAAAATTCACCTTCACGGTACCTACCTATTTGTAGGAGATAAGCTCCGCTGAAACCTCCCAATTAAGTTCACAAATAATTAAGTCTCAATTCATCAGAAGAATGTACCAACATTCCCTCCATACCTCGTACGGTCAGCACTGACAATTCCTACAAACATGACTAGGTGCCCCTGGCTAGTTGCCAACTCGAGCAATTTATATAACCGACGGCCGATACGGGTTGACAATCGGTCGAGTATTTGGTACTGTTTGCCCATATCGGGTTGTTATCAGCTTCGATGTTTAGATTGCTCTGCGGTTTCTGTTTTTGAGTTCGGAGGCTGTTTTGGCTTGGTGCTGGATTTACCGGTTGTCGTGTTGTGTTGATGTTGTATGGGGTATTTTATAGATTTTAATCAAAATCAAAAGCATTTTTTTTATTTCACATAAACCTCTATGGGCACTTATGAAACGTCAGAAGCTAGGTGCACGGTTCCAATTGGTTGTTTCCTATGGAGAAGAGCCGGCAAGAAACTCCACGGTTACTCTTTTAAAAATAAGGGGCATTTACCATATTTCAAATTACAGTGTTGATAGGTATGGGAAGACAGTAATGCTATGCAAGCTGCCATCACTGATGCCAAGCTGCAGACACAACAAGATTTATTGTTACCTAATGTACTCAAATGCACAACTGCTATGGATTTAGGTAATACCTAATTCTTTTTTTTTTCAAATCTGCTTAGATAGGATCTAAATTCAGTTACAATTATTTTACAATCTCATATTAAAACGAAACCAAATCGTTATTTAACCAAATATGTTTGTATCCTACATATCCCACTTCACCATACATCATATTTATCATACTTCATCATTCTTCATCATCATACTTTGTAATACCTATATTATTTCTAAGAGTTATATTGTATTTTATCAATTTTTATTTTCGATTAAATATTATTATTATTTATTTTCAAGCATTTCGCATATCTCGGGACCATGAGGTCCCGGACCTTTGGTAGGCATACGAGGGGCCGAAGCCAACTCGCAGAGGCCCGTTAGAATCTATAAGTAAAGGAAATGAAGCACAATATTATTATTATTATATTTGCAATATACAAAAACATTGAAAACCGTTTCATGAAACATTAAAAAATGTACATCCAAAATAAATTAAAAAACCTACCACATCCATCAAGATCACGCGGAAAGTAAACATTTCAAGTAATTAACCCTTCGCTCGTAATAAAATGCAATAAAGGCCGCACAATCGGGCCGCAAGCCGGCCGCCATCAGACGCGGCCTGCACCTGACAGCCGCTGATCGAAGCGGTTATCAATGTACCGCTTTTGAAGTACTATAAAGAGTTAATCATACTTCCGTTTCCGATAGATTTGTTTTCGTTTTCCGATTTTCTTAAGATCGTTTTGCTTTTTCGCTCGTATTTATTTATCACCGTTTGTTGCTGTTCAAGCTTTTGACGCATTGGTTTACATAATTGTAATAGCTATTTATGAAATAGCAAATTAGGTACTTGAACTAAAACGTTCAAAATGATGATCTAGATCGAATGTGAGGATGTGAATTGTGAATGTGAGGACTATGTGCTTCAGTTTTTTTTTTTTTTTTTTCACTTTCTCAGGTAGTTTTCATGATGATCTGGCAGTTTGAGTGCTTTATGCGGCCTTCCAAAATGTCCTTTCTTTGGTATTGTTCGTCTAGTGGTTGAGCTCCTTATGTTCTGAGTTGAGCTTCACGATTACTGACAAATGCGTGCACTAACTGGACCGGTCCACTCAAATCTGTATGGTACTTTCCTCAAAAGACCATTTCAGACACCAATCTAACATGGTTCTCAAATGATCTGACCAAGATTATGTCTGGACTTTAAAAGAGACTGTGACCTCTGAGTTTGTTTCGGCTTTTCTTCTCAGAGTAGTCAGATAGGAAATGCCGACCTCATCTAGTTTTCAAATATGATTGACGTGTAAAAGTGTTTGCACAAACCTACTTACAGAAATAAAATCATTTATCATTTATCATTTATGTAATAACTTTAAATAAAATGTACATATGAGTGAAAACATTCATGCAAACGGTTAAGACATGAAATTTAGAACAACAAAATCCTACACTGAAACACCGAACAGTTTAATCCATTTAAGCGCAATATCATTTACTCATGTATGAGAAAACTCATTAATAACAGACAACAAGGCAGAAATGAGAAAACCAAAACAAAATTAAGCCCCAACTTGTATCCACAGACTGCTTAAACATTAACTATGTACTGTGCTATTTCTCGAATATGAAAAACATTGAATATATCTCCGGAATGCAATATTTTTATCTCTCAGTTGCAATTTACAAGCTGACTTGTCCTCTCGAAGGCGTTTTGCTAACGACCTGAACTATTTATGCAAAACTGCTAGATATATTATTCCGACGGTGTAACTGTGTGCGCGAATTAAGTTTTTTTGGACTGAGAGCTGCAATTAATGGAATATTATTAGCTAGTAACTTCTGCTCGCGACTTCCGTCCACGTGGAAGTCAACTAGGCTATTTATCATTATCCTATGACATTTAGCAATAGTGTAGCTTACTATCAATAAAAGATTTTTGTAATCACCACCCTAATTACGTAACACACTATCTATCACAATCTGAATCATTTTGAAGCCTATTGCTAATCCATTGCTTCTTAAGTTCGAAAAAATTGTCCGTTCAACACCGTAAATAACGCAATGAATGTTGTTGAACTGTCAAAATGAAACCCATTCCTACTGTTAGTGTGTGACATAATTACCCCGCCGATCAGTACTTCCAAAGATTACTTCTTACAAACGAACAAACAATTTTACCTCGTTGTAATAGTACTTTAGACTTGTAACGGACGATATTTTGAATTCCCATATATTATGTCATGAGAAAAATCACTGTCAACATCGGCATGTTTCCTAAGCGTAGCAGCTACCTATTATGGCAATATGTGTTGCCATAACATAATAATAATGTTGTGTGAAAGAAAGAAGAGAAAGAAGAAGAAGAAGAGAAAATCAACTTATTCATTTGATTTATAATATATATTATAAATCAAATGAATAAGTTGATCGATTTCGACGCACCGGAATCTTAACATTTAGACTTTTTTCCAGTATTCTTCATTGTTCTAGCTCTATCTTTATTAAGACTGTTCAATAATAGATAACGTCTTACCCAAGTCTACCGCAGCTGGTTCATTCCGGCGGCCGATTCGTAAATAACAAATGAAGCCGATTAACCTATCGGTTAATTGAGCAACTGGGTAGCATTTGCGGGGTTAGTTACATTTTGATACAATTGTGCAAGTCATAATTTTGGTAATAAATGATTCGCTTTTACAAACTGGACGGTCTGTTGACCGCAAGAAAATTACTTGACCGTTCTACTGAAGAATTGAACACTGAAAGAAAATATTGAACCACGTCGATTTCGGTTTTTTACTATAAACTTTTAATATTGTTACGATACTAATCTTTAAGTACATTATGTTACAAAATATGATGATAGGATTTTAATTTACTTAAACCTACAAATAGTCTTCTCTACGTCCATTTTTAATAGGTCAACACATTTTACATACGGATGACAATTCAGTAAAGCTTATCGCACACAAATTATGCTGCTAAAATATCTCATAATTCCTAAGCATAAAACACAAACAGTCGAACTCTAAACATATGCACATTTTACAACATGAAACGAATCCTTCCTTAAAATGTCGCGGGCAATTGTCTGACCACTCCACAGATTCTGATCACGCGGCGATTTCTAATCGCGCGGCGGTATCTGATCGCTCGACCGATCAGCCGCAGCCGCGCCCGCAGTTTGAACAGTCACTCTCCGACTCTCTACTAAACTGTTCTTATCACTCTGCTTTACTCTAAATTGACTCTTCTATTACTGGCTTAACTGACTGAAGCCTGTTTTTACAGCACCAGACTGCTGCCCAAACTTTGGTGAGTGATTGCCTAATACAGCACTTCTTTTTTTCCTTTTTACTGCACTGTTCAAACTGCGGGTGAGTTTAAAATTTGACCACTGCACAGACTGTACAGGTCATAATAAATTTAATGGTTTAAATGTGCAAAATGTTTTTATTGATCCATCGGTGGTAACATTTGGGATCGTAGTTGAATAACCCATCTAAACTTTCAATGGAATTGAAACAAACCGTTTGCACAGTTAAAACGATGCGATGCGAAGTATGTAGCGAGTTTTAAATAAATTTATTAGCGTGGTTACGCCATACGCATTTGCTGAAGCATTCTGTCGCCCGCATTTTGAACAACATCAAATTATTTCTTCATATTTTGCTTTAATTCAACTTGTTTAATTATTCGCTTTACACTGACATGCATTCATTTTGAACACTACTCAACATTTTTACATTTATACTTTTACGATAAAACTGGGTAAGGCAGTTTTATAACTTTATGCTTTTAAATATTTTCTCTTTTTCTTTACCCTACAAGAACAACATATTGAGTATTAACATGACACCACGAGACTTGCCTTTCGAATTTCGATGCGCATTACTCTCTTTACTTAGAAGACTGGGTATGGACGGATTAAGGACAGAAAAACTTTAGCTTCTCCGTGAAAATTTCCATCTTTTGGAGTTAACCGCTAGACTTAAGTCAGTTCTTTGCGCCCGCAGACCTGGTGTAGTATTTTTGTTGTTAATCTTTTGGCATGACTTTCTACTTCATTCCCCAGAACCTGTCCTGCCCTCAGATCGTTCCACTTCTGACTTCTGTGCAACGCGCAGTAACACCATTCAGTAGCCTCACCATGTCGTGTCGAAACCATCTTTATTTGAGTGTTAGAGAGAGATAAAACTATACAAGGCGAATAGCGCCATCCCTGTCTCGCAAAGAAAGAGTGATGGCTTTGACACTTCACAGTACAGTACCAGGGCGTTAAAGGTACATCCAGCTTTTGAAATAAACTGTCAAACAGGTATGACTGACAGGAACGACGAAACGACGAAATTAGTTCTTTAGTATGATTTCGGCTTCGTCGAGACGAAGCCGAAATCATACTAACGAACTAATTTAACCAATGAAACTAAACGTAATCAGCACATCTAAGCGTTCAAGACCTGTCAGTGTCAATATTCCAAAACAATAATGACAGTGATAGCGTTTGGACACGGTCTAGTTGCGCTGATCGCGTTTAGTTTCATTGGTGAAATGCGCTCTTAAACTCAATGTGCTATACTTAAAGCCCAGCACCCTTATTGCGTAACACACTATCTATCACAATCTGAATCATTTTGAAGCCTATTGCTAATCCATTGCTTCATAAGTTCGAAAAAATTGTCTGCGCAACAGCGTAAATAACGCAATGAATGTTGTTGAACTGTCAAAATGAAAGCCATTCCTACTGTTCGTGTGTTACGCAATTACCCCGCAGATACTACACGGCTCCCTGATCACATTATTATGACATGAACGTACACTTTCCATCCAATATTAAAGTAATTAAAATGAGGCGTGCATGGACGTTTGACGAGCTTTATCAGCAGATTATACTTGACCTATTAAACCTTGCGGCCGTTTTGACAGATTTTGGCACTTCGCCGAGCGTGTTGTTCAGATGATACGCTATAATAATTCTACGGCATAAAATTGTTTTATCTGCATTGTATTACAGGAGGAACAGTAAGTTGATGACGTTTACTTCTTATTTATGACATAACATCACGCTTGTAATCCTCGAAGGGTTTGGCAGAGGTGTACCTATAGTACACGTACATTTCGCCAGTTATGTTTAAGTCTCATGTTATATAGGGCGAGCCTATTGCCACCAACCGGTCACAAATCCAGACTCCGGGATGCTACTGAGGAATTCCTGATGGAAAAACCCAATATCACTTCGCCCGATCTGGGAATCGAACCCAGGACCTTATGTTCGGCAGTAGTGCTTGCGACCGCTAGAACAACGAAGCAGTACTTTTTACCCGACTGCGCGACACAAAGGAGGGTAAAGTATTTATCAGCCTATGTATGTATGTTTGTTTCTTTGTGGCGTTCCTAGAGACCAAACTCGTGAGCGGATTTTGATAGTTCTTACGTCAATCGATTTGTCTAATCTTGTAAGTGTCACTAAAGACATGGCAGTTACCAAAATTTAATATGGCGACAACCAGGTGCCTTAATGTGAAAAGGAAAAAAAAATAAGTCGACGAACTATGTCAAGCGGGGAGGTCTTTGATAATCATCTTTAGGTTAATCTAATAATTTTTAATTTTTAATGACCATTTAGGATCTATAATGATTTAAAGTTGGTTAACAACCAATCTTACTTAAATTTTCAAAACATAATAAAGCCGTGATAAAGTTCATATTTAATCGGTTTTAAGAACGTCTTTTTTTTAAATTTTATAATATAATTCAATGTAATTATTTAATCGAGTGACAAACCCAGAAATTAACTGCTTTGAAATATAATTTTAGCGACCGTTACCTAAAGCGTTACTTAATACTGAAATCAACCTAAATATAAGAACACAAATCCTTGGTATTCACACACGCATGCACACACACAAACACATACGCATACATACACACACAAACAGGCATACCAGTATCCCCTATTTTAATTAAATTTTGTATAATCCTCGCTTTATTGGTTTAAATTTTTAATCTAATTTTGTTTATGATATAATGAGATTATTTTATTTTATTTTTTATTTTAGTGCTTAAATTAAATGTTGACAATTAAACTTAATTTTAAGTATCATAATTTTATCACCTTTTGCTGCACATACTTGTTCTGGCTCCTGTAATTCAGGTACCTAGCTCTGGAGCCAAGGTCTCAATGTTTTCTCCAACCTGTTCATGGCAGTAAATCATTTTATTATTTTAATACAGTAAAAGAAAAGTAACCTAATTAAGAATAAATAAATAATAATTTCTAAAAAGTGTAAAATAAAAAAGTAAATTGAAAAAATCAAGAAACCCGACTGCGTAAAAACGGAACTTTAAAAAAGTTGAAAACAAGATGAAATATTTCTGTCTGCAATTGGTGTACTTTCGGGGTGTGGCCCCATAAGTACACCCCCAGCAGTACAATCTCATGCAGTCGGAGGCTATTATAGGTCTTTATTGTTAAATCTAAGAAGATGCCTCCGACTGCATGAGATTGTACGGCTTAAAGAGTTACCGTGGCCCTGGCGCACAGGCAACTGAAGGAACACGGGTGGGTTTTAGTCAGTATGAGTCTGAAACGCCCTCCCGCTCCGGCCAGAGACACCCACCCACCCAAAAAAAATACGTTGTAGGTACTTACGAGATGTGGGATTAGAGACAAATATTTCATCGTGTTTTCATCTTTTCTAAAGTTCACTTTTTACGCAGTCAGGTTTTTTGATTTTTTTATTTACATTTTTTATTTGTTTTGATATTTTATGTGGAATAACGATCCCGAAGAATACTGCCAGATTAACGATTTCAGAATGTTATTATTAGTGCACATAGGAAGTATACTATGACCCTAGTGAATTTAGCACATGATTGGGGGCCGCAGTACGATGACTTAACATAATTTCAGGCACATTAATTCTTTGTTTTTATTGATTTATTTTATTGTACACCAGCTACGATTTATCTTTTTATTTATTGAACATAAAACGGCCAAAGGCCATTACAGATTAGGACAATAAAAGCTTCTTCTAGTTTATTTATATCGGGGTTAAAATAAAATTCCCAGTGTCAATAGTGGTAAGGTTAGTGACTGCCCTGACATCACTAAACCACAATAAACCAAAGTAGAGCGGTAAAAGGATCTTTTGGCACCTGATTGACAGGGGGGCGTTGTTGGTAAACATTTGTGAAGTTGGATTGAAAAAACAAGATTTCCAATTAGTTCCGATTTTGGCCACGCGCCAAAAAAACCTTGTAGCGTTGTAGAATGATGCTTTCAGAGTACCAGTGATATTCATTAACTGTGCCCAAACTCATTTTTCGGAAAACTGTAACCAAGTAGGCAGGAAGAGTTTACGAGGAGGCCTATGTCAAACTGCGGACTATGGTAGTCGGGAGTTGATGAAAAAAAGTTTGTCTCTAGTTATTTTGTACGGTCAACCGTCCGTGGTAACAATTGGAACTAGGAAAACCGACCTAACTGCTGTGACATAAAGGCGCTGTGAATGTGAAATGTGTACCGTGGAGATACAGTTGTGTACGACCCACATTTGTTTGTTTATTTCAGTCTCAGTAATCCATTAATCCAAACTACTTTTTCGGGTCCCACTGTATACTTAATATTTAACTTTTGCATTTCCCCGTTTTGAGTACTATTCCGTGTTCAAATGCACTCGCAGAGTTAGCTGATTTTTTCTCACTGAAATGCTCAGAGCATCAGGAAATAGAAAAGTTAAATCAAATGCTATATTATTTGCGAACTTTGTATCATTTTAATGCAAAACGTTTGCGTGAATGTCAGATATAGGTACTCACATAAATCGTTCCCGTCATTATCAAGATTAAAACAGAACTTTATCAAATAGAAGTGTTGGAAATCGTCGACTAGTACAGAACTTACAGAACAATTGACCTAGCTCTGCTTTCTATCTGACTTTAACCGGGTACGATTCAAAGACTGGATTCTATTCAAAAGTTAAAGTGTTCTATTTCAGATGTGATCGCTGTGACTAGTTTTTCTTACTCAACTACTCTATACAAATGAAAAGATTTTTTGAAAAAATAGTTTAAATAACTAGGTTGCTATATCTAATGGTGATTTATTAGGGATGGGGTGCTAAGATGCTCCAGGAATAGGTTACATCAGCCAGACAGACCTTAGAAGGACATACACTGAAAACTTCCAAGGTCAAACGCGTAGTTGTTACCTGTGGCGTAGAATTTGCAACCGGTGCGAATATATGACAAATTATGCAATTTGCATTTAGTGCAAAAAAGGCCGGTGTTTATCAGTGTGACATAGAACGACACTCCCTATTAGTTGCAAATGCTACGATTCATACAAAAAATTTTTTTTTGGGTAGCCGACGATCCCTCTGCTTGGCAAAGGCCTCCTCCATATTCTTCCGTGTATCCTTTTCCTGCGCCACGAATCAATAAAATTCATTAATGAACCATAATCTTTACCTCCTACAATAGACAGTTTGACTGTTTCTTTTTTAAATAAATTTTTCTAAGACTAGAAAAAAATTAAGTCAAAATAAAAAAAGAATAAAGAAAACCCAAACAATGGCTAAGTTCTATTCGATTTAAAGTCGATGCTAGACTGAGACATTATTAGCATCTGACGTCACAACACAAGAACGCCATAGTAACTTTTCACCATTCAGTACAATAATGATCGTTTTGCGTGACAAGGATAGAAGAACAATTTCAAAAGTTAACTTCTCCATTTTTCCACCGATGTTTTTTCTTGTATGAATCGACTTTTTGTAGTAACGTCTTTAAAATAAGTAATAATTAATATATATTTTGTAGTCAAATACTGTATTCTCTATGTTCCTAAAGGCTAAACCAGCACCCTAATTACGTAACACGCAATCTATCACAATCTGAACCATTTTGAAGCCTATTGCTAATCCATTGCTTCATATGTTCGAAAAATTTGTCTGCTCGACAACATAAATAACGCAATGAATGTTGTTGAACTGTCAAAATGAAACCTATTCCTACTGTTAGTGTGTTACGTAATTACCCCGCAGATTGCAGAAATCCTTCTTCCTCCTTTTCGTACATTTTCCATGAACCATGGCATACTACAGCCCTGTAGTGTGCCATGGTACACCCGCATAAGTTTACCGAATTAAAAATTATTTAAAAGTATTATTATGTCCTAATCCAGGTCATGGTCTACTCATGTGCCAAATTTCATCCAGATCCGTTCAGCCGTTTTAGCGTGAAAGCGTAACAAACGAACATACAAACTTACTTTCGCATTTATAATATTATTAGTTAGGATTAGGATAGTATGGATGGATTTATTATCATTAATTTCAGCCGAATTACGTCCACTGCTGGACATAGGCCTCCCCCAAGCATCGCCACTTCGACCGGTTCTGTGCTTTTCGCATCCAGCGGTTTCCTACGTTCTTCACAAGGCCGGCTTCATCCTGATCCTAATCCTAACTTAATATTATAAATGCGAAAGTAAGTTTGTTTGATACCTTTTCACTCCTAAACCACTGAACCGATCATCATGAAATTTTGCATATACGTTGTCAGGGGTACAGAAAAGGACATAGGGTAGGGTACCTTTCACCCAGAAGAAGTAGAACAGTACTTTTACTGTTCCCGAGGCAAAGAACAATAACTTTCGACGGTCACAAATGCTTTAGGATGCTAGATGGCGCTAGGTGTCTTTCGCATCATGATTGAATTATATTATTAGAAACTTTAGTAGTGCGTTAAGAGTTTCTTTTTTAAATATAAGTAATACATTTTGTGAGTGAACTCCAACACCGTTTGACCGAACACCATGAAAGTTGGCACATTTTGAAGGGCTAAGGATTAACAGGATTTTTTCGACTTCCACGCGGGCTTATCCGCGGGCAAAAACTTACTTAACCAAAACGCTCAAGGCCACTTAGAGCAACATTAGCGCTCCTTCGCTCACCCTGTCACTGTGTACTGACAGCTAAGAATAAGAACAACGTTTTCGCATCCACAGCTATTTAGAATCACCCTATAGCAAGTCACGCATTTCCTTTTGGAACATAATTAATTCAACCTTCAGCAGTGCTAATGGAAAGGGTTCCTGTTTTGGAACATTGGAGGTCATGGGGATTGTCTGCTGCTAGTAAGGCGAGGGTACACTAGACTGGTGGCGGGCACGAAGTTCGGCGTTCAAAATTACCATTTATTATGGTCATTTCGAACGCCGAACTTAGCATTATTTGTGGTCAAAAATTTTGATGCGTGAATGAAACGAACTGCGTGCATATATAACGGGTATAAAAAGACACTTAACGAAGCCGAGAGTCACTTGTCTTGTACTTCCCGTCATTGAAATATATTTTTTTGTAATGGATCATACCCTTTTTTTTTTTTTGGGTGGGAAATCATCAAATGACCTCTCCCGCTCTGGGCGGAGCGGAAGGGCGTGTCAGACTCTTACTGACTAAAACCCACCCGTGTTCCTTCAGTTGCCTGTGCGCCAGGGCCACGGTAACTCTTTCGAACAATCCGCAGCCCCGGCAGAATCCGCAGCCCCGGCGGAATACCTGGGAACCTTCTGGTTACGGAGTTAGTGAAGGTCAAAATTCCAACTTTTACTGGAGTTTTTTTACGAAAATAATTTTTTAATGTTATAACACAACTTTCAATACCCCCACGATCCCTATGCCATTGCATGCACACATAAGCACAATGTTTTGCGTGTGTTACATTGCGCACTACCGCAAACAGCAAATATTCACCCCAAAAATAAAAGTAATTTCCCAACAATTATTTTTGTGCAATGTTACTTAGTTTGAAGTACCTACAGAATACGTAGTTTTCGGCTATTTGATGGGTCTTTTTACACCCTGTATTCAGCCCTCAGTGCTCACCTATGTGTCGTCGGCTCCGCACTCTTGAGTTCTCTTGACTGTACTACTTACCACAAATTTTCCGAGAAAGTTATTGTGAAGATGTTTCTCGCTCGTTTGTCGCGATTGAAAAAACTACCTAACTAATTAGACTTGATCCAGCGGTCCATTTTGAAACGGGTTATTTTTCACGAGGCGTAATTTGCTCTTAAAACAGAGTGGACATAATTACATTGCATCAATTTTTCGCGACCAACAGTGGCCGCTTTGGGTTACTATACCAGTCTTTTGCGCCTGATCTGGCTAGAGGCGATTACTAGTGGCCAAGATTGCGATTGATTGCACTACCTCAAAATCTTATCCGTCCGTTTTAAGGTCCAGTATTAATGAATACCTAATGAAAATATGAAAAATAACATAATTTGTTTATGGCAAAGGCTTCCAGCTACAGACGCGATCTAATTTTCAAGCTCATGCATTCTCTTAGTAAAATCACAATGACAGCTTAAACTTCTGAATCAGAATTGTATTGTATTATATTTGACGGAGAAGGTACGTCTCTCTAGTTATCATCAGCCATATTTTAACTACTGAGGGCGTACTATGGGAAGTGTTGGTTATTGCGCAATAGAAAAACCGTTTGCAATTCAAATCAAATTATAATTTACAAACAAATTAAGCACACTAGCGAATCACACACTGTAGGTACACGACACAACTATACAAACAGCGTGACGGTTTATAAACGTGTTCACTGCTTGACCTCCACCGACAAACTCTGCTTTAACCTGGTCGAGCGTTATGTTGTAGACTCTGTCGAGGGCCGCCTGGTGGCGCTGGCGTCCCGATTAGTCAAAGTCAAACGATTGATTTAACGTATTTCCCACATATTTATTATGTAAAAAAAACAAATACCCTCCTTAGAACTATTAGTATAGGTAAAAAGAACCCCCAATTTTTCTTGTTAAAGGACCGCTTTAGGTCTGGCTTCGCCATTGGACAGTGCAAACACGATTCTGCTAGTCAGTTGCCAAGTCTCCTCTTACTTGGCGTTATTTGGCGCCGACCTTTTTATCTGTCTCTTGATTACGGATATTTTTAGGGTAAATGTTACCGCGTTTGTTATTACAGCGTCTCTAGTTCGGTATTACTTTAGATTTTGTGGAGCTATTTAGATTTTTTTGGGGAGCTATTTAGAGTATTTTTGTGGAGCTATTTAGAGTATTTTTGTGGAGCTATTTAGAGTATTTTTGTGGAGCTATTTAAAGTATTTTTGTGGAGCAACATAGAATATTTTTGTGGAGCTATTTAGAGTATTTTTGTGGAGCTATTTAGAGTATTTTTGTGGAGCTATTTATAGTACTTTTGTGGAGCTTTTGGAGTATTTTTGTACTGAAGTTATAGAAGTATTATTGTAATGTGAGTTATGATTTGATGTTTGAGGCGGTTTGGACTAAAAATAATATAAATAATGGTTTCGTTAATGTTAGTACCTATTTAAAATCTGAAAGTAGAACAAAACGTTGGTAGGTAACAGTTTATTGTTTGTTATGATGAGATATTTATATTTAATTAATTTAATAATATTTTTTTTTTTTTATTTATAAATGATAAAAGGTTTCAGCCATAAATATTTATAATCAAAAGTTCAAAACGCTTTGTTTTAATCACAAAAGATCTTTATAAACTATAGAAACGACTTCCTACAACGCGAATATTATTATTATTCATCATTATTTTATGGGGCATCTCAACAGAAAAAGACACGGTGTTCAAGGCTCAAAAGAGATGCGTTCGTTCAATATTTAACAATAAACCTACTGATAGTTGCGTGCCTTACTTTAAAAAATATAAAATACTTACTTTGCCATGTCTGTACATTTTAGGAGTGGCTGTTTTTGTCAAAACAAATCCACACCTATTTAAACGATTAGATGAAGTAGTCCCACGTAATAGGCGCGACAACAGCAGGATATGCTCTCATACTGCGAGAACAACCCTCATGCGCAAAAGTGTCTTCTGTATGGCTTCTATCGTATTTAATAAATTACCTAAAAATTGGAGAGAACTGCCCTTGTCACTTTTCAAAAATAAGCTGAGAATATTTTTAGTTAGTAAAGTGTATTACAATGTTATAGATTTTTTTAATGAAAAGGACTTTTCTATTCCGACTTCTAATATACATAGTTAAGAATAACAATTGAATAATTTGAATAATGTGAATCTTAAATCAATTGGCTTTTGCATGATTCTATTTGACTGCATAATAATGAATATTCTGGACATAACTTAATCTATTTTGACTATAATATACTTATACTATAATATCTTGACATCAATTATTATTTATTTGTTTTGTATTCTGTAATTAAATTTAGAATGACTATATGCAAAATGCAATTAAATGCAATTTATACCAAAAAAAATTGTACGCCGTTATTGGCAAAACATGGCCGTACACAACATCTGTTAATTCAATACCTTGCATGTCTGATTAAGTCAGTTTATGTAAACGCATGTTTGACAAATCAATTATCTTTATCTTTATCATTATCTTTGGCAGCCTTGGTTCACTTACTGCTGAGTATACGCCTCCTCCTTTTTGTGTCATGGTTCCCTGGTCTGTGCGAGTCTCATCTGAACGGAGACTAGCTTTTGGCGCGGGAGATATTATGGTGTACAAGTGTGTGCGCAGACACAGGTGTACTCTCTCTTCCCTCACTCTCATAGTCCGATGGGACGGGAATCCGACACGGCCGGAGAGAGATCAGGCGCAGGACCAACGGCTTTGACTGCCCCGTTGATCTCGTGGTTGCAAGCGCGAATGCTGAGCGTGGAGTCCTGGGTTCGATACCCAGGTCGGGCAAAGTGTTATTCGGTTTTTCCATTAGGAATTTCTTAATAGCAACCCGGAGTTTGGAAGTTGACGGTGTGATACATAGACTAATATATACTCGTATATAGTGTAATACCCCCGTGCCTCGGAAAGCACTTTAACTAAATAATAACAGAGCAACAGAGTAGGTTTAATATTTCTGCCGCTTATATAAAACTCGTCTCTAAAATGTAACAGCTGTTCGTTGCTTTCACCGACAATTGCTCGTAAACGGTAACTGTTGGTATGACTCATATTGGAATGCTAAAACTTTGCTTGGCTTAGCTTCACGCTAGATTGCGGAGGACACGGCGTGGCATACGCTAACAGAGTGTGCCGCATGGGAGGAGCCGCGCCGTGCCCTCGTGTCAGAAGTCGGAACCGACTTGTCGCTGCCGGCCGTCGCTTGTTCTATGGTCGGGAGCGCTGAGTCGTGGGATGCAGTGATCTCCTTCTGTGAAACCGTCATTTCACAGAAGGAAGCTGCGGAAAGGTTGAGGGAGGTCGAGCCCACTCTTCCGATCCGCAGCAGACGTGCCAGGCGTCGGCGGAGGGCGGATAACGCCCTCTTCGAGCCCCCATAAATGGTTCCAGAGGGACGGCTGACTTGGGGATGTCCGCCGCCCCCCATATAACAGGACCTGAGGCGGCGGCGCGTAGTGTTCCACGCGCGCTCCTATTGGACGTCGCGGGGGGAGATTTACACCTTATTCCCCCCGTGGACTTGAGGAGGCCCGCAGAGGCAGGCCGGCACTAGCCGGGGATCGAGGGAAGGCGCACAAGTTCCGATGATCCCTGGTGCAAGTGTGGGAAGGGAACACCGGGGAGGTTTTTAGACAGTAAGAGTCTGACAGAACCCTCCGCCCGGCCCAGGGCGGAGGACATTCATGAGGATTTTCCAACCAGGAACAAAAAAAAAACAAAAAAAGGAACAAAAAGCTTCACGCCTTATGAGGAAAGTACTTAACTTACCAAGGGGTATCGTATTCCCGGCCACTGGGTTGTAGAGCTTAGATAGGTATTCACGTCATGTACATAACATACCTGTACTTAGCTGCACACGATGAAATTGGAAGCTGACCCAATATAGTTGGGAGAATGCTAGGCAGATGATAATGGTGAGGAATGTACTCGCAATGTCGCGAAAAATCTATGGTATTTTTGTTTTACCATTAATTTACATGCTAGGAGTTGGCCTCACGATGATAATGATAATCTTACTTCTTGATTGCCAGCTGTTGGACAGTAGGAACGTATATTCCTTTTTATCGAAACTTAAGGTCCCTGTTGACTGACAGTTGATTAAAATATCGAGGAGGCCACTTTTTCCGGATGTAGAAAATGTACTAAAACAACTACTCAATTTTTTTTCCAAATATTCTCTTCATTAAAGGGTACTTCATCGTTGACTACAATTAACAGTCTCAAGTAGCTGTAAACGGTTTTATTTTCAATGATATTTAACAAAATATCCAATTTCCACGTGTCATTCAAAACGAATGAATACCAAAACATTACCCAATCTTGTCAAAATATTTCCATGAATGCAAAACTCGAAGATTAGCTCAAAGCAGAACGTCACTTAACGCTTTTTGTTCCGAGTATAATTACTTTCTCTTTGATAAGGGGTCGACACTGTAGACAGTCGTTACATTCACTTTAGTAGCCAAGTTTCCACCTGAAGTCACTAAAACGTCATATTTTTCAACTTTTGGTGAGCAACTCTTGAATTATGGAATGAATTAGGAGTTCCAAAAGTCATTACTTTAAACATGAAACTAAGTAAACTCAGTCTCGCGATGAAATTATTCCAAAAAGCCATAATATTGGAAAAGCATTAAAAATAACTAATGGATACCTACACGATAACCAGATATAAACCTAAACAGAAGACTACAAAAATGCAAAGCTTAATGGTTCAGACTGGTTCAAGCAAAACAAAAGAAAACAAGACGAAGTACCACACAGAAAGAAAACTACAATCAGCATTGTTGGAAGCGAACGCTAAACAGAAAGCATCGTGAAACAACAGCTCGTTCATGTATGAAATGTATTTATTCTCTTGCTACAACCAGACCAAACGTTTTGAGAATCAGTGAGCTGAATCGATACCACAAAATAGATAACTACAGAAGGCTAGCTAGATACAACGAGCGAGAACAGTCATAAACAACGCACACACACATAAACGTGCACGGTGATCTCTAACGAATAGCTAGGTCCACACCATAGATAATACACTATAGTCCACACTGGACGATCCAGTGCGCTCCGATCGACCGCGGCAAGAACGCGATCCAAATGCGCGGTAGGAGCGGATATGCCGCGCGTGATCCTGACACACGTGGTGGAGCGCGCACTCCGTGGAGCGGCCAATCCGAGTGCCTGTCGGTTTTTTAACAATGCTTAAAGGCGCGTCAGTCGTTTTGCGCGCTTGGTGTGAACGGTTGTGTGTGGATCGGCCGATCGAGTAATATGGATGTTCAACTGAGCTTAAACTAGACAAAACGTGGATCGGCCCTGGATCACGCGGCAGGATCTCTGATCCACGACCGAGGCTCCATGACCGTGAAGCGCCGATCCTTTGTCTCGACCGGTGTGGACCCAGCTAATGCCAGTCGCAAGTACACTCGCACTTGCTATACATGAAGCGTGTCTATGCGGGCGGGGGCTTTCATTCGTAGTACGAAGCTGACCTTCTGTACCAATCTATTTTTTTCGATACATAGCCCGAATAGTTCCGGATCGTCACTCGAATAACAATATCGATTGTGGATGATTCATAGGCGGAAAGCACGCGATGGAATCGCGGATGTTTTGAATAATGCCGATTTATATCGATTAGCAACGATTAATTTCTGTTTTGTTATGATTACGGAATTTATGTAAGGCTGTTTTGTGAATATGCATTGTGGGAGACAATTTGGGAAGTCAGTTAATTTAGATTGGTTTTAACTTTGTTAACAGAATGTGACAATTCAGCAAGCTTTAATTATTAATGAGTTGGTAAATATCTTTGTAATTTTGGTTGAATTAAGTCATGAAAATATACCGCGGATTCGATAAAACGACAAATGACATCCTTGATTTATCTGAAACGGGTTGGAAAAAGTAACATTTTATAAATAAAAAGGTACCAGCCACTAACCAGTACGGTGATGCTAAGGAAAGATTCGCAAATTCAATAAAACTTTTTATTTAATAGAACTACATAACAATACAACTTTCATAAAATGTAAGAACACAACTATCAATTACTATAAATATCATTTCCTCGCGGCGTCGGTCCAACAGAATCTAGCCGGGATTCTATTCAGACGATCAGGTTTGACACCAACTGAGTAAGTGTCCTTCAACCCTCCAGCAGCCACTTCCGCATCTCCTAAGTTCGGTGGTTTCTTCTCAAACTTTTTTTCTGACTCTAATTCTGAAACTGCACTCTTACTTCTCCTGTACAACAGTTCCTGGTGAAGTTCTTCTTCAGAACTATAATCTTCTTTACTCTCTATCAAATCTTCTTCTAATTCTTCCAACGCTGATGCTTTAACTTCAGGCATCTTCTGCACACTCTGCACATTCTGCACTGCAGGTAAAGATTTATTTTCTAATGAACGAGTTTCTGAATTTCTTCCTAGTGCTTGGGAATCTAATTTATTTTCAATGCATGATATCCTTTCTAGAATTGTGTCCAGTTTGCTCGTATTGCACTTTAAGATTTGCTGCACATTATTTATATCAGAAGCGTTATTGCAGTTACTTATTTCTGATATACATTCTCTGAGAGCGTTCAAAATCGGAGTTTTTATATTGTCACTAAGGATTTGCTTATCCCTATCGTTCATAAGATGTACTTTAATCTTCGTAGCACCTAGGTTTTCGGTCGCCAAAGCTTCGAAAGATTCCGAAACAACCAACTTTGAACAATTGTTTAGTTTTTTATGGTGAGTTCTTTCTTTTTTCTGACATTTCTTTTCCGATACTTCAGAAAATGTGCCGCATAATGATTGGTTAATGTTTAAATCATCTAAAGTGTTGCTTGAACCTTGGCTTATGGACTCTCTAACACTAAAACTTTCTTTTCTAACCTTTCTGTAAGTTTCAAAAACTTTTTTAGTGTCCCCCTTTTCTGCCCCGTGATGACCAAAACTAGTTTCATGCGGCTTCTTTTCTTTCGTCCTGTGCTTTTTCGATGTTTTTATAGTATAAAACACGGGTAGTTTATCATCACTTTGTGGAATAACTAAAGGCACCAGATTTTTAACAAATCGAATAGTCTGATCTAACACATGATCACTACTATTTCTAACTTTGTACGTCCTATTATTGGTAGAGATTTCAGTATTTTGCTCACTGTTGAACTGTTGACCTTTATCAAGTAACTTGTATTTCTTTTCTTTTTTCAGTTTAATTTTCTCCTTACTTGCTTCAGGACTTTTATAAATGTCTAAATATTTCTTATGTATAAATACGACGGAATTGTGTGAGCGTTGATGAGGATAGTAATTAGCTAGATTCACGCCGTTGATTTCTTTGAGGGAGGGTTTCCATTCTGTGGACAAAAGAGTTACGTTAATATTGACGTGGAAATTGTTTGGTACATTGCCTTTGTCGTAAAATCGCTTGACTGAGTGGGTGTGGCGCATTTTATAGCAGATAATTAGGGGCAAATTTTATGAACACTCATTGTTTAGTGTCGTGTTTCTATTGACCAGTGTAACTGAAGGGTCTTAAGCATGTAGAATTTGATTCTAGCTATACAGTAACACTTTTTACTTAAATATTTGCTCAGACAACTTATGTAGACTATCGTAAATATTTTTTTTAAATACCTATGTTTATTCCGCAACAAAATTGAAAGAGCAGCTCGAGTTTTATCAAAAAGAGTCAAACAAGTCTTACCCGAAGTCATCCGGTAATATAATACACGATAAACAATAAAATGCTTTAAATAGTAAATTAAAATTTAATTATTTAAAATTCGCAAGGTAAATATTGACAATTCGATATTGACATAAATAATTTATTAATCGTTGACAAAACAATATTTTATGGCATTCTATTCAGTTTACTTACGATTTAAAAAGTTTCCATTAGGTAAAAACTTCTCAAAATTCAAATGAAATGTCACTAAAGACGCATTAAAGTGATTATTGGAACAATCTACAGTATTTACCGGGACACTCGCTTTTCCCGTGACTTCACCCGCGTGTAGATCGGAAATTATCATATTATCCTTACATTTTCATAATTTGATTGTGCTTCACATTTTTACTGATGACAATTTTTATGGGTAGCTTGCAATCGAGACCAAAAAAAAAGATGAGTACATCGGTTACCTATTAAACCAATCAAATCAGCCTATTGCATTCCACTTCTGGACATACATAGATTACCTATTACTTAAAACAGATTCACCCCTATAGGGGTGAAACGGCGTGTTGAGTTTTATACGGGAATATCCAAAATTCACGTGAAAGAAGTCGCGGTCTAAGCTCTAGCCCCCTTATAATAATCTCGATGTAAAGAAGTTGCAATTAGTTTATCCTACATATTCATACATGTTTCGAAAATTAAGTTGGGAGTCTGGGAGAGTTGAACCCTCTTTTATACTAACGCCTGCCAACGAACCCGATGCGGTGAATTTTATAATGATTTAGCCGATACGTGATTTTATTACTGTAAGTAAGTTTGTGTAAACACTTTTACACGTCAATTATATTTTACAAACTAGTTGAAGTCGGCGTTTCCTATCGGACTACTCTGAAAAGAAAGGCTAAAACAAACTCACAGTCACAGTCTTTTTTAAAGTCCAGCCATAATCTTGGTCAGATTACGTGAGGACCATGTAGATTGGTGTCTGACATGGTATTTTGAAGAAAGAATCACCAAATTCTGAGTGGATCAGTCAGTGCAAGCATTTGTCAATAATCGTGAAGCTCAACTCAGAAATTAAGGAGCTCAACGAGCCGACGAACAATACCAAAGAAAGGAAATTTGGGTAGGCTGCATACTAAAACTGCCAGACCATCATTAAAATTAAATCAGAAAAAATATCGTCTGTGCAGCATCACTGTATAAGTCTCTCTGTTTTGCCCTAACTTTGTTCCACGTTAATTAATAAAGGGGTAGACGTTTTATGACAGTAGTAGCTTCTGCTGGCGATTTCGTCCGCGTGATATTTCTTGTTTCCCTGACCCACCCGGTCGCATCGCATCGCCTGCCCACGCTACTACTTCGTATTCACTTAGCATTCTTTCAGACTTTTTTCTTTTTGCGCGGCTCCAAAGAATCCTTGCGTGATGTTAAGTAGGCTATAGCTTTCCTTAAGAATTGGGCTATCAAATTATAATGCAAAAAAAATATTCAAATCAAGGTAGTTCCAAAGATTAGCGCGTTCAAACAAAGAAATAAACAAACTATTCAAATGTATTTATTATTAGTATAGAAATAGATAAATAGGAGGCTGAGTACCTATTAAGCCAGAGTCTGGAACACCATGGGTAACCGGCCAAGCTATCTTCTGATAGGATCTTTTCACCATAGCGTAAATATAAGATAGCAGAAGAATTATGTATTAAACGTGTTGTAACTTTAGAGACTACTGCTACTACTACTACTGCGGCTGGGCCAGCGTGCAGGAGCAGCATTTCCATTTCCATTTTCTGGGAACCACAAAGCTTCGTGGAGATAAATATGTGAAAAGCTTTAAGACAGGTCGCAGTTTGTCTTTTTAAGTTATGTATGAGGGAAGTAATAACTAGAAGTAGAGATCGTCTAATTTAAAACTGTACAAAAATTTCTATACAAACATTTGAAATGTGTATGCAACAGGCTGTGGAGGGGCGTGCAATTTTAAACTGGACGATCTCTACACTATTGCAATTTTGAATAATACAGTGGGTACCTTTTATTTTATGAATTAAAACCACTAGTTCTCCTATAAATGTTAAAGTAGCTATTTGTGAAAAGAAGAAGAATTTATAGAAGGAATGACTTATTAGGACCACGTGATTTTATTTAACTGTTACCATTAATATTGAACATTTCAAACAAACCAACAAAATATTGAACAGATTAAAACGTACATAAGGCATCGGATATAAATCCGACATCCATTTCAATTACACCCCCATCAAAGGGGTGAAACCGGTACATATCTATCTGCGTTTCCTCCCGTTATGTACAAACTAATTAATATCGATAAAACCCGTCTAGATATGGACGAACAAAAAAACAAACAACAAAACTGCAATGCAATGCAGTTTCACCCCTATAGTACGAGTAAGAGGTTAAATCCTTGTTTTAATATGGCAACCCTGGCAGGGAAACACGGGGGAATTTCAACGTTATTCCTGTGCAGTTAAAATATAATTTCGTTGTGAAACGAATGCTCTTTGTAGCAAACTAGGGCTGCAGGCATCACAGGCAGAGCTCAATTTCTCCCTCACTAGAGCCTCGATTGATCCATGTTCGGTTAGTTCATTGCAGGACGAGCTAGCGACATGACGCGTTTGTCATGTTTGTCAAAAACTGCTATACAGGCTGGCCATTTTAAAGGGGTCTTGGAGCATTAGAATCGAACTATGACGGTGTATACGGTGTTTTAACGTATCCTGCAGAAGGTTCAGCTGAAATTAAGGTAGGCAGATTATGTGTGTTTTTTAAAATTTATTTTTCCTTTATTCGCAAAGGAACCCTATAGATGTGTTATCTACTTTTGAATGTTTTCTGTTCAAATTGATGTTAAATTTTATATTTTTACTTACTACGGTCGCGACGCCTGTAAAGCTAAGACGGGAGCGAAGCGAAGCTCCCGCCTTAGCCTTCTAACCTAACCTAACCATGTCGGATCCGTCCTAGAAGGATTAATATGAAGTAAAACATTTTATTGCGTTGACCTTACGTAAAATGAAACGTTCAATGGCAAGACAAAATGTCAAAATTTGACAAAATATTGCAAAATTTCTACGATTTTGTTTTTTATTCTAGGCTTCTAATAATGTGATCTTTCTGTAAAAAATATGGACTCTCAACTCGATGGATGTTAAAGTAAAACTTAGAGCTACGATCGGTTATATTAGGACTCGGCCTTATTCGTCTCGATTCAGTTATCTACTTCATTGTACGTGGTCAAAGAGATTTTAAGTTGTTAAGTAATAATTTAATGTCTTTGTACGTGGTGGTTGAAACACAAAGCTGGCAGAAAGGCGGGGCCGAATACTGGGGCCGACAGCCCAGGTTACCGTCGTCGCAGTAAATAATTGTCATGCGCGGAGTCTCTTAGCCCAAGCGGCACGGGCGCTTTTTTAAAGCGAAGTTTATTTTTACTGCGCACTAGCTTAGCTCTGAGAGCTTAAAATCCAGTACGCGTTTTTGGAAAGCCGCATAAAGCTGCGTCCAGATATATTCTTTTGTTGGTACCGTTCCTCTGTTCCGATCTCCGTTCCGTATCTACAAACTATGGACGCACTAAAAATAGCCCGTATATCCGTACCGTCGCCGCGATCATCGCATTGCATTTTACCATAAGAGAAGAGATCCATACAAATTATAAATGGCGACCTATATTCGAACGAGAAATTTCGAAATACGAACTTCGATTTTTTAAGTCGAAATTACGCGAGCGACGATCACGTCCAGACTGTCGCGCACCGCCGCGTACTTCGTATCGTATCATCTTTGAAGTCAGCGAAAAAATCGGCTCGCGAGGTATCGGGGCGTACTAAGGCGATTATCACACTGCTACGCGTCACGCTGCATGTTGCGTGTCAACGCACCTGAATGAACGCGCGTGGATGCATTTTCTGTGTGTAGGACTGTGCGTGTTTTCTATGCAAACGGAGATACTTACAAGCAACGTTAAAACACGCATTCACGTGCTTAAGTCTAATCGATGTCAAATTTCTATAATAGATTTTCAACCTTATGCTTTCGAAATAAAGTTGGAAATCTATTAAAGGAATTTCACATCGATACGACTTAGCGACAGATTTTTGTCGCTATCTAATGTCGAGACTGCCGACCCTAGACACAGCTTAAGAAAAGCGCTCGTGCGAATGGGGAATGATGATACGTTCTACCTATAATATTATTCATCATGACTTCTCTACCTACTCACCTTCAGATATTTATTTATTGACATAGAACTCCCTTTGAACTGAAATAAACTCATATAAATTCTGATAGTCTATACTAATACTAATAATGAAGCTGAAGAGTTTGTTTTTTTGAACGCGCTAATCTCTGGAAGTACCAGTCGGATTAGAAAAATTAATTTGGCATTTGTTAGCCCAATTCTTGAGGAAGGCTATAGGCTACTTAACATCTCACTGGAGCCGAGTAAAAACAAAAAAGTAACCAAGTACGCTTAGCAAATACGGGCGCGAGCAGGCGATGTGATGCGACAGGGTGGGTCGAGGGAACAAGAAATTTCACGCTGACGAAGTTACGAACAGAATCTAGTCATAAATATTTCAATACTGCAATTAAAAACAACGTTGTACGTAATCACATCAACAATGCACGGCCGTGTTTAATGACATAATCACTGGTTTTATCAATGAGCATTGTTTGTTTTAATAATTAAACTAAATGACCGTAATTATGATACTCGTATGGACACGTCGAGTACTTATTACCGGTTCATTTAAAAAACGTGGTTATTTTATAAAGTGTGTATAACATATTATCATGCTTGTATTCCTTGAAGAGGTAGACAGAAATGTATAGGACATATCCTTATTTTGCCAGAATGCCTCGTTCGTCCAGAGGTTGCAAACGCTACTGCTAAGCTTGAGGACCTGGGTTTTATTCCCAGGTCGGCAACGTGTTACTGAGTTATAATAATAATAATAATTTCGAATTGCTCGCGAGGTTTTCGACATGTGGGACGTGGACTCAGCGATCATTGTGCCGATATTCGTGACAGCCAATGGCTTAATAGCCAAGAGCCTCGACCGACACCTGAGGAGGCTCTCGTAGGGCAGTTGCATCAAGGGTTGAATCAGAAAGCGGTACTTCTGGACACGATTCGCATTGTTAGGAAGTTCCTCTCTCTGGAGTCCTGATCGCCGGTAGCTTGGACCCTGTTCCCGATACCGATGGGCTACTATTTTTTATATTTTTAAATGTTTTATATTTTTTATATTCTAATATTTAAAAATATAATTTATATGTATATAATGAAATAAAGGAGATAATAATAAATCATTTATTTAAGATTCATCCTACGATTTCCTCTATATTTGTAAGTACAATTGTGACTTTACAAACTAGTCTTAGTAATAATTAATCATTGTTTGACATATAATAATAATTCCATTTTCCATAAGGATTTTTTTTGTAGCAGCCCAGAGTCTGGATTTGTGCCCGGTTGATGGCAATAGGTTTCTCCCCCTATTCCATGGGACTTAAACATAACTGGTGAAATGTGGGTGTACTATAGGTACACCTCTGCCTGACCCTTCGGGGATTACAGGGGTAATGCTGTGATATTAACAACTCCAAACTCCGGGCTGCTACAAAAATATCGGATGGAAAGCACAAAAACACCTTACCGACCCGGGGATCGAACCTAGGACCTAACTAAGCAGTCCCGTTTCCATAGTAGGCCAATTTCATTCTGATATTATTATTACAAGGCAAGTATAACAACTAAACTAGTGCTCTGTGAGCTGTAGAACTCGCGAGTCTTTCTTTGCATAGCTTAAAACTGAATAAAATGTTCACCGCGAAATGGTTGAAGAATTATTGGTTTTTTACGTTATCAACCCCCATATTTCAACCATTTTGAAAAATTTCGAAATACTGAAAAAAAAAAGATAAGCCATATAAGTATCGAAGCTGCTCACAAAATTTTCACAAGAAATCGGTTGAGAAATGCGACCTGTAGCGGAGAACAGCCATCCGCCGGACATCCGGACATACGAAAGCATTTTTGCCCAAGCTGAAACGGAGACGCTTCGCGCTCGCTCGGTCAATTAGAAACAGTGACTTACTAAGCTCGTTGTACACGCAACGCAAATCAAAACTTTCAGTGTTTCAGCGACCTTGCTTGAATCACGCGATGACTTAGTATTGTATCCTTTACAGGAGAATTAGGTTATTTGTGGTATTCATTTCTTAATTTTTTTCAAGATATTAAATTATTTGTAGCATTCATTCCTTCTATAAGACTTTCAAGATAAAATAAGTTAATCAATGAAAGTTCTTATTTTATTCTAGATCCCATCCACAATAAGCGCGACCCTTCCTCTGCAGCAGAATTTTTGTTCACAATATTGTTATTATTATATTTACAAATCTCGGGACCATGGGGTTCCGGTCCTTTGAAAGGCGTAAGTGGGGCGAAGCCAATTCGCAGAGGCCTTTTAGACAATTTTAATGAAATGGAGCACCACCAGACGATTATCCCAGTAAGCACTATGCAAGTGCACTCAAGGACAACCCCCGGTTGGTGTAGGACTATTGCAGGAAAAGGAAAACAAAAACATATAGGACTATGGATTTGGGTGACTAAAGTGGACTGGCTACCCAGAACTATGGATGAACTATAGTCCTTCAAAAATTTATAATTTTTTTCTATATACATGGATAAAATGGCAGGGGGTGACTTGCACACTCAATAATGGGCCCCGGGAACTACCGCTAGCACATAGTGACGTAGCCATAAGGGGGTAATATTTCCTGAGGTGCTTGAGGACTGGAGAGGTATTCCACGGCTACCAGAACAATCCCAGAGCCCGGAAGATTGTCAAGATCCCTACCAGCACTTACTGAAATACTTCCTTCCTCCGAACACGTTTGCTCTTGCGAATCTCCACTCAAGCCGGCCAACAAAGGCAAGAAAGAGGTGAGAGCTCTATTCCTCGTAGCCAATAAAGGCAAGCCAGAGGTGAGGAACAATACTACTCCCGGGATATATGATTCGTGGGGTCGCTACTGCCCAACAACTCACCACATACTGCCTTGAGGGTTTCCGTATCTTTCTAGGTCTGGCTCCGCACCCTAGACCTGTTCTGGCAAAGTAAATTCTACCGGCATAGACTTAGAGTTCGGACCGCGCAAGCCCCACCACAACGTTAACGTAAAGATATGGCTATGGGATTTTTATTATTTCGCTTTTGACATTTCTCGGGAGTCTGGGGTCCCGGGCCTTTATAAAGCCTACGAGGGACCGAAGCCAACTCGCAGAGGCCCGTTAGACGTTTTTTTATATTAATATTTAGGCATTGTGTTGCTAATGCGTTGCAGAATCGTTCCTAATCTAAAGATAAATTATACACAAGTGCAATATTTCTAGTAACTACAATAAATATGTATATCTTGATTAAATTCTCTTGCTCGCATTTTATGTTAATAAACTTGACATGACGGTTTACCTTTGTGTACTTAAATTACTTATCTTTATTTTTTCATCGACATCTTAATTAAACATGTCGAAGTAAAACGGTTCAGTTTAATCATAAGCCTGCATATTTCAATCATACACCTGGGACATCCAGAGATCTTCCTCAACCAGCACAATTAGAAAAGTTCTCTCAAATCTAGACTCTGTTTAAAAAATGTTCTATCATTTCGAACCGAAAACTGTAGTAGGCCTCGTCCTAATTCTGACGAGCTGCATTATCAACTCTTTGGCTCGTTTCTCTATTAGCGGGAGTGGGTGCTTATCCCTTTTTGAGACAAAACCCCTTTTTGCATACGACGGTATCAAGTCTAAGCCTACACGGATGACGGGATTTAGTATATTTTGAATTATATTCCATAACTAAGTACCTACCTATGACTTTAGAAAAGATATTATTCCGATGTATATTATTATTGGAGGTCAGATATAGGCAGTCGCTCCACGGAAAATACTGGTATTTAGCTGCATCCGGTTAGACTGGAAGCCTACCCCAACATAGCTAGGAAAAGGCTACGCACATTGATTTCTTGCTACATCGACGCGCATCGCACGCGGAAGTGAAACCATGAATTCATCACATGATTCTAGACCCTCTAGCGTAGAAATGTTTTAACAGTTATCAAAAAAAAAAACTGCCTTTTCATAGAAAAGTGCAAAACCTACGCAGTCAAAATGTATGGAAAATCGATTTTTTTGTATAACGCGACAAATTTCAACGCAGGGGGGTTCAGAATCATTTACTGAATCCATGGTAACAGGTTGAGCGTCGATGTCTCTGTCAACCTGTATTTTTTTCCGTGAAGAGTCACGAAGTTTCGACTTAGCATAGAACAGCAACGCAAATTCTAAATCTTAGTCACAGCACCAAGCACATTTTTCTAACATCAGAATAATATATGTTTTTAATCATCAGTAGGTGCTTATAGCTATCAATAGACGAGCAAACTATGTATATTTTTAAAAGTGTATTTTAAAAAATCCCTACAATTCAAATGAAATCTATTTACCACTCTCAAATACCGGGAGCCTAAGCAAGAGGCTTAAAAAAAATGCAGGCTTCTCATTTTTACCTGCTTAATAAAAATAGAAAAAAGTGTATCCACAATGGTAAGTAATGGTAACTCCCTACCGTAAAACGAAAAAAGAAATCATTCTAAATCCCTTTGATGTTAACAGACAAACGAAATGAAATGTTCAAAGCAAAGAACGAATTCTCAATTCCCCCCCCTCAACCTCTAGGTTTCAACTACCCCAGATCGGAGAGAAAATTAATACTCATTTATTAACTGTATCTCTTTGACTGAGTACCTATGTAAAAGAAAGCTCGACCCACACTTATTTTTGTTTCCTTCCCCGTGCTTAATTAGGGAGACTGCAATTTTCCACGGTATTTTCGCTTTCCGCTTTCCTGCCATTCTTATGCTACGGTTTTGCCAATCTGTTACATGAATATAATCACAAGGAACCGATAATTTAGGGGGTAAACCCCTTGAAAAAATGAAAACATCTTGTAGGCTTCAAAGAACTGAATCCTCCAGACTGTCATTCTATTTACAGCATTTAAATTAGATTTAAACTATATTTACGAGAAGGTATTTACAAGGCAGATGTGAGTGGAAACGCCGGGAGGGGACGCCCTAAGAGGACATATAGTGACCTTATTGGTGATGTTCTTCAGAAAAGTCAGGTGCGTAGTACTCGCAACCGGCGGCGGCGTGCGTGTATGACCAGATCTATAAACGTAAGCGAGGTAAAAGGAGTATGTCAGGATCGTAGCAGGTGGCGTTCTGTAGTTTCTGCCTACCCCCGTGGGAAAGCGTGAGTTTATGTATGTATGTATGTATATTTACGAGAATAATATAATTATTATCCGTCAGAATATAAAACACAGTTTAATGAGAAATGTTGTAAAAAACAAATTATTATTTTTAAATGCAATAATGAAATAAGGGCCGGTGTCACAGACAGAGAACAAACAGACAGCCAGACAACAATCCTTTATCAAATTGATTCGCCTCCTGCATACATAGACAGACAGATAATTGGCGACTCCACCCGACCAGACATATAACCCCCTTGTGTCTGCCAGGGGTGACTGAATCTATACACACAATGTTTAAATTCATCCCGTTTTCCGGCATTCTCCGGTGGTCTCCTGTGCAATAGTTTCACCTGTGGAGAATTAATGTTGTTTCTGACTTCCCCTAATACACGGGCCGATGGTTCTTTTGTATTGAATTTCGCTTTGAACTTGTTTTTAAACCGAATAGGGATTGTTCAAGTCCTGGATTAATTTGGTATGATTTTATGCATTCACCAGGGCTTCTCAGGTACGAGAAGACAAAGTTTAAGCTCATGCTTTGCAATTCACTGACTGCTCTTCCCCTTGGGGATACAATGGGAGTACCTGAGAATATTCTGCAACTTGCACTGTAGTTCAATAGCGGGTTTAGCTCCTTGCACAAAGGTGATTAAATGATAATGATAAATGATAAATGATTTTATTTCTGTAAGTAGGTTTGTACAAACACTTTTACACGTCAATCATGTTTTTTAAACTGGATGAGGTCGGCGTTTCCTATCTGACTACTATGAGAAGAAAGGCCGAAACTAACTCAGAGGTCACAGTCTCTTTTAAAGTCCAGACATAATCTTGGTCAGGTCATGCGAAGACCATGCAGACTGGTATCTGAAATGGTCTTTTGAGGAAAGAACCACACAGATTGAGTGGACCTGTCCAGTCAGTGCACGCATTTGTCAGTAATCGTGCAGCTCAACTCAGATTAAAGGTAGGTACTCGGTATAAGTCTAATGAAGAAGAAACTATTATACTTACTACGAAATATTGTACTTAAATAGTTTTTATAAGTTTGTAACAGCCGCATGGGTTCATCGATCAGTTTAAGCTACCCTTGCCACGGTCGGTCCATGGATGGGTGACAATCTTAACATACCGAGACCCCTCCGTGAATCGGAAAACAATTTAAGCCGTTGGTCCCGGCTGTCAATTGTAGGTCTTTGACAGTCGTTACGGGTAGTCAGAAGCCCAAAAGTCTGCCAACCAGTCTTAACAAGGAGTATCGTGTTACCCAGTCACTGGATTGTGGAGGTCAGATAGGCAGTCACTCCATGTAAAATGCTGGTATTTAGCTGCATCCCGTTAGACTGGAAGCCGACCCCAAGATAATTATGAAAAGGCTATTTAGATTGGTATTGAATTTATACAAGTTTACTTTGTATTACTGTACGTGTATTGCTTTTACTATCTTTCTACCTAACAGTTGAAATCTAGCTTTGGACGAGCACCAATTTCCCTAAAATGGTAAAATAACATAACAAAACATCATGCCTTGATTCCCCGAAGGGTTGGTCAGAGGTGTACCTCTTGTATGGGTGTACTATAAATATACCTCGCCATTTCGCCAGTTATGTTTAAGTCCCATGTAAAAGGGGGCGAGCCTTGCTATCAACCGGACACAAATCCAGACTCCGGGCTGCTACTGAGAAATTCCAGATAGAAAAACCCAATAACACGTCACCCGACCTGAGAATCGAACCCAAGACCTCATACTCAGCGGTTGCGGTTGCGACCACACCTGCACGGCAGTCCGAGAATGTTAATATATTTATCCAAAAACCCACGTTTTAAACCACGACAGAGTTTACACATGACCGACTCTCACGAACGAACCACAGAAAAGTTATGCACAGAAAAATAATTTTCAAAAACAGAACGCCATTTTAAATGAAATTTCTCACTGGCGTAAAGGGAAACGCGGTAAGCCGACATTTAATAATAAATAAGCTAGGTGTTAAGCTCTGCGACGGTGTCGCCACCTGTCGGTAGCTGTCAGGCGCTCCTTCATCATTAAGGAGTTCACACGGGCATTTAGTATCTACTTAAGTTGTTACGAGTAGTTAGTTAAAGTAGAACATAGTTTAGCTCTTTATGTTTGATAGGCTTTAGTGATAGTTAAAAGTCTGCTGTCTGAAAATCTGACAAGGTCGGACACTTCGATTCTGTTCAGAAATTGGGTTGTAGGGGCCAGAGAACGAAATTGGTCTTTAAGAGAGACGAACCCGAAAGAATACGATTCTCTGCTGCCGCGCAAAGTCAATGTAAAACTAAAATATGGAAAACAGCCGGCGATCCACCTGATGCAATACCCAACCCATCTGCAATACCCGAGGCAAAATGTATCTAAAATGCCTCTCAATGCCTGTGTTTCTTAAATCGTGGTGAGAAAATAAGCGATTCAGTCAACCTGACTGATTAGTATTGTAATCAAGATATATACATACATACATAAACTCACGCCTTCTTCCCACGGGGGTGGGCAGAAACTACAGAACGCCACCTGCTGCGATTCTTACATAGGTAGGTACTCCTTTTGCCTCGTTTACGTTCCATACATCTGATCATACACGCACGCCGGTTGCGAGTACTACGCACCTGACCTTTCTGAAGAACATCACCAATAACGTCACTATGTGACCTCCTAGGGCGTCCCCTCCCGGCGTTTCCACTCACATCTGCCTTGAAAATACCTATTGTTAGTCGCCTTTCATTCATCCTATATATAAATAATACAAGGAAAATTAAATGTGTCAATTAGGTGAGCCGGTGAGCCCGCCCTAGGCCCGAGTTTAATAATAAATAAGCAGTGTTGCGACATGAAAGTGCTGCCACCTGTCGACACCACCTGTAAGCTTTTCCACCAATCAGGAGTTCACACAGTCTTGTATGTAAATTGTAGTTCCAAAGAAAGCTTACTGCCGTCCTACGAATCTAACAGCCGGTTTCTGAATTACAAATTTGAAGTTTTCTACTTCAAATATGTAGGTACATGGTAAGTATATAAAAAAGAAGGAAAATAATCATAGGACATCAAAAAATTCGTCCGCATCACTGTCAATTAATTATTAATATTATTTTTAATCTGTTAGCTTATAATATTATCCAAACAAAATACTTATATGAAATATTTATATTTTTAACTTCTAATTGTCAATTCTGTTGTCAAATTCTAGTTTAGGCGGATCACACATTGCAACGCATCAAGCGGCGGGCCGCGGGAAACGGAGACAAATTCCCCGCGGGGAAGCGCGATTTTATTGAATTTGTATGAAAAATATCACGCGCGGGAGCGAGTTATCTGCGCCCCGCCGCGGGATGCGTTGCAGTGTGTGATGCGCCTTAGCATTAGGTACAGTCAGAAAAAGAGATAATTATCCAAGGTCGCCAATTATAGTTGAAGTTTAGTAAGAAACCGATGAATGTTTCCGAATAAAATTTAATTAAATGAATATAAAACAAACTGGTAATTTATCAAATAAAATTTCATTTGAAAACATTCATTCAGTTTCTTACTAAACTTCAATTATTCGGCAACCTTGGATACTTATCTCTTTTGCTGACTGTAAATAAAATTTTTCCGCGAAATTCGAAATTTCTTACGTTTTTGCAAAGAAATGTTGAGTATCACGAGTTTCATGGAAGGGTTCACCTTAAGTAATGCTATGTACAGTGACAAGTTCTAAACAGTAAAATGAAAAAAATACACGCTTTCAACACAAGACAATTATATGCTTTCAATGACAAGTGTTACCATGGATATGATTGACTGCGGATGTGACGATATTTTCCCCCAATTTGTACTTTTTTGTGTTTATGTTTTACCACAAATTAACGTATTTTCTTTCATTCTTACAAATTGACGCCGGCCGCCGGCGCCGCCCGCGCCGGTTGTAGGCAGCGAGTAAGACTTAACCTTTACAAACACCATTGTCATCAGAATCCTACATCGTACAAGCAAAGTATACCGCGAAATGTGCATAATTATGTAGGAATTCCTGACAACCATTGTCGAGAAAAATACCTTATATTAACCCTAGAAAGATAACCATATTGCAAGGTACGATAAAGATAACCTTAACTACGTCTCAGAGGCGCACGGTTTTAAAATGCCAAACTTTTACATATTTAGTTAATATTATGTATTTCTAGCATAATTCATTTTAAAGTTGAGTTCTCGCTGTACAAAATAAATGCATTTTTATAATCAATTTCGTTATTTTTAAGAAGTTACGAGGCTCAATAATACATTTCTTAAACTTCGGGAACTAAAATCAACAGTCTGTATTAAGTAAATCAGGAATCTTACGCGTACGAAGCCGCGGGCGAAAGCTCTCTACACAAAATACAAATTAAAATAGCTTCATCTATTTATTAGGACTGAAATAAGACCGTTGCATACTTAGAAAAAGTTAAACAGATTCATTGAAACCATCACTCAACAAATTCCTCCTCTCAAACTTATATAAAAGTACCCACATTTTAATAAAAACATACCGTAAATACCTAAATATGTTATAAAACGCGGTATTTCGTATCAAATCCGAGTCAAATTACCTAATAATTCCTTCGGCGGTACTCAGCAAAGGAATAAATTAACTTTCATGGCATAAACATACATACTTGTGTGTATATTATGTATATAAACGTAAATACGTTACGTTGGGCAATTAATCACTCCTTGGCGGGACTGTAAGACTTTTGCGTACAGTCAACGTGAAAAGTGACTTAATCTTTATACGAAATTGTTTGAAATGGCAGAAATTACCATTTATTAGTGTTTGTAATTTGTAACAAATTATAGTTTATGGTTTAAGAACTTTATTTCTCTAAAAGAATTACATTCACTCATATGAGAAAAAACTTATTTCTAATTAGAATACATTAGGCGACGCGACGATTACACGACAAAAATAGGTTAGATTAGTACAGTACTCGAAAATAGCTTAAAATTTTCAATCCGCTAAAATAAGTCTCTTTAGAGATTTTTTTAAAGTATACAAGTACGTGGATTTTTGATCTTTTACATTCCGAGGCAATTTGTTGAAAAGCTATGCTCCTTCATTTAGAATAGTACCCCTGCCGTAGTTTGTTCTAGGCGCCCGAAATGCTATGTCATTTGTCAAATTATTGAAGTAGGTATAGAGAATACGTGAGAAAATAGTAATATGGTAAACTATGGTCTTTCCCGCGATTAACTGAGAAAATAATTTTTTTACCCCTTAGCTAGCATCCATATACGTACTAAGAACACATACGTATAAAATATGTTTGTCAGCTGAGGTCTAGAAAATTCATCGTTAGTTGATCAGCCATAAAATTGTTTTGTACTTGAATATAATTATAATTTAAATAATCATTTTCTAACAACAAACATTGACAACAAAATTCAACTCCACAAAAAAATAATTCGGGTAATATAAACTGTCATCACACTTATGTTGCCGACTGTACCACTATGTTGTACAAAGGCGAGAAATTTTGCCCTTTCGTGTTCAAACCTTTTGTTGTGATTTTATTTTTAGGGTTAAGCTTATGGAAATAAAACAGAAACGTTGTGACTTGTCAGATTGTTTTTTGCTGATAATTTTAGTGTGTCGTGTTTGAAAAAAGAACTAAATTAGTCCTGTTTTTACGTAGTTTGTACAGCTTTACCAACTGCCTCGCCTTTTCCCGACTATAAAGAAAAGAAAGAAAGAAAATACGTTTATTTGCGGTAAACATGAAGCAGAGAAAAACTAAACACTAAACTAAGCTACGTTGAAACTATGTTGGGGTTGGCTTCCAGTCTAACCGGATGCAGCTGAATACCAGTATTTTACATGAAGCGATTGCCTATCTGACCTCCACAACCAAGTTACTGGGTAACACGATACCCCTTGCTAAGACTGTTTAGCAGACTTTTGGGCTTCTGACTACCCATAACGACTGTCAAAGACTTACAATTGACAGCCGGGACCAACGGATTAACGTGCTTTCCGAGGCACGTAGGGGTCTCGGTATGTAATGGATGGTCACCATCTACAGACTGACCTCGGAAAACGTTGCTTAACCTTGAAGATCGACTCATGTGGCTCTTATTATTTAGCCATGAGCCCGTGCCACAATTTATACAGCTTTTGTGAGACTTATACAATATTTGATAGTCTAGCTAGGTAGATTGTTGTACCACTATCTCATCTGATGATAACCGATGCTGCAGTCCTCAATGGTGCACGCGGGCCTAGAAGTAACCTAGGTATTTATTCTAGATTTATGAAAACTCCCTTTCACTATTTTATTTCAAGATTACCTGAATATTTATTTTAAAAAAAAACAACCGTCTTCCAAAAAAAACACTTTAACAAACAAAGTGAAAAATTACTTTAATTTCGGAAGTTGTAGTCGGTGTCTTCGATTTTGTATTTTCGTTTTTTGCCACTGACTTTCGAAATTAAAGTTATCTTTCAATTTGTAGTGTTTTTTTTGGAAGTAGGTTCTTTTTTTTTGTAAAAACGATTTTATTTTTCACTTTTTGGTTGTGGTACACAAATTCGTATACCACTACTTGATATGTAAATAACAGTGACGGGTTATTTATACTTAACATCATCAATACACACTAAGTAGAAAAAATACGTATTATTGAAGTTAACTGAAAAACTACTGAACCAAATTTAATCAAATTTACATGGGACCACCCCGGAAGCATACCCTATTTATTATAAAAATAATTTTTGAAATCGATTCACAATTGCTGGAGATATCGCGTAACAAACATACAAAAAAAAGTAAACAGTTGCGTTAGTAACTCGCGTCGAGTACGGACCGCCATTGAAATACTTTTGCTGTGAGTGTGATATTCAGGCTACTCAATGTTTCAGATAGGAAACGCCGACCTCATCTAGTTTAAAAAATATGATTGACGTGTAAAAATGTTTGTACAAACCTACTTACAGAAATAAAATCATTTTGGTAACACGTTACTTTTGAGTCGTGGACGATGGGCCTTATTAATTTAAAAGACCATCATAGAGTGAGGTCGCGAGTCAAGCCGACCAATTCTGTAAAAATCTCAATGTGAAAATATACGTGAAGAGAGCTTAATGTGCCAGTAGTGTCAAACTCTAGCATCAAGGGGAATGACAGCACACTTCATCTTAGTTTTCACGGTAAGATTACTACAGAATAGACCGGCTGATCAGGTTTTACCAACATTTTTGTCTTTCCTGGCCCTGCAGTCTCGACATGAATAGCGACAAAAACCTGTCGTTAAGTCGTATTGATGTCAAATTCCTTTATTCGATTTTCAACTTTATTTCCAAAGCATAAGGTTGAAAATCTATTAAAGGAATTTGACATTGTTACGACTTACCGACAGGTTTTTGTCGCTATTCATGTCGAGACTGCAGGCCCTGGCCCTGCAGTCTCGACATTAGACAGCGACAAAAATCGGTCGTTAAGTCGTATCGTTGTCAAATTCCTTTAATTAATTCTCAACTTTATTTAGTAAGCATAAGGTTGAAAATCTATTAAAGAAATTTGACATCGATTAGACTTAACGACCGATTTTTGTCGCTATCTATGTCGAGACAGCCGGCCCAGCCCGTGCAGTCTCGACATTAGATAGCGACAAAAATCTGTCGCTAAGTCGTATCGATGTCAAATACCTTTAATAGATTTTCAACTTTATTTCCAAAGCATAAGGTTGAAAATCTATTAAAGAAATTTGACAACGATTGGACTTAACGACCGATTTTTGTCGCTATCTATGTCGAGACTGCCGGCCCAGGCCCTGCAGTCTCGACATTAGATAGCAACAAAATCTGTCGCTAAGTCGTATCGATGTCAAATACCTTTAATAGATTTTCAACTTTATTTCCAAAGCATAAGGTTGAAAATCTATTAAAGAAATTTGACAACGATTGGACTTAACGACCGATTTTTGTCGCTATCTATGTCGAGACTGCCGGCCCAGGCCCTGCAGTCTCGACATTAGATAGCAACAAAATCTGTCGCTAAGTCGTATCGATGTCAAATTCCTCCAATAGATTTTCAACCTTATGCTTTGGAAATAAAGTTGAAAATCTATTAAAGGAATTTGACATCGATTAGACTTAACGACCGATTTTTGTCGCTATCTATTTCGAGACTGCCGGCCCAGTTTTACTTAGTACGAGTAGTACGTGTTGTTACTAGGGATCATTATGCGAAACTCTGCGTAAGGGGCGACACTAGCACAAACCCTAAACAAACCGCCATGATGCAGCATGTCATATTTATTAGTAACTAATATTTAGTGAAAACGTGTTAAATAATAATAGTTTTATTATTATTCATGTATTAAAAAACCTGTACTATGATATCATCGTATCCTACGGATATTTAAAAGTGGATGATCTAAAAAATCTGCTTTAAAGGACTTGTCAAAAAGCTGTTTACGGTTTGTGCTAGTGCTGCACTCTGGCGGCAGAACATTGCAGTAATACTCCCTATTAACCGCTATTAACACTTGGACGATGTGCTTGATTTGAATTTCGAAAAAATGCTAGTATTTTGTCTTTTGTTTAGTTTGACGTTAACTTTTTTTTTTGAGTACGTTTTATTGTACCGGACTCCCGGCCAGTGATATGGAGGTTGTAATTTTTGTCTTGTTAAGTCTTTTAAAAGGAAGTTTTGATAGATTTTTTAAGGGAGTTAATTTCTCAATTAATAGCAGGGTTTTTGTATGTGAATTATTGTACCTACCTACTTGAATATAGTTTATGTAGATAAATACACCCGCGCGGTGTATCTATTTATTATTGGTGTTTAAATGTACAATTATTTTTGTCTTTCTAGTTTTACCTACAGGCAGATATGAACAAAACCAACAATCTAAACCTTTATGTTACCTAACAAACGTCAACATGTAGATACCTAAAAGCTCCCAAACCTTTTGTTTTTCATGCCCCATATCAGAAAACAGAGAAAATCCCATATTTAGCGACAAAACCCGGACAGTTGTCTCTTCAACAGTGGGATATAAAAATGGCAGTCGCTTGGAGATAAGAAAGGGAAGTACCGCCATCCGTAAGGATTTTACGAGGCCTTTCTGACCCCGTGTTTGGGAGCCGCAAATGATGTAATAAATAACGGTTCTTGCCTCCTTTTTTAGTACGGTTTCGGTTTTTGACGCAGGACTATTTGATATTGATTAGTTTATTTTTTTCAATTCAAGCAGGAAGCGTATAAAACAATCCAAAGCTTGAAACTGCCCGCAGACGGTAAGGTACAAAACTGCAGTTGTGGTAGTAACAAGTGTACGAGTATAGTTTAAAAATGAGTCGTGTTATATTGCGAAGTTTTTTTGTAACAATCCGGTACTTCTCCGTCTTTACTCATGGGGTCGTAAAGTTTTTATTTTTCACTTTTTAGTTGTAGTTTCTACCCCACTATACTTGCTATGTAAATAACAGTGACAGGAAATTATTATAACATCATCAATATACACTAATTGGAAAAAAATATGTTTTATTGAAGCTTACTGAAAAAGTACCCAAGTATAGTTAATAAAATTTATATGAAGCCACCCTTGAGGTATACCCTATTCATTAAAAAAATAATTTTAGAAATCGATCTAAAATTGCCGGAGATATCGCGTAACAAACATACATAACGACATACATACAGACGTATTGAGAACCTCCTCCTTTTTGAAGTCGATTAAAAAGTGGATACCAGCAGTTTCCCTTCTATAATAAAAAGGTATTAGGAGCATTTTTTATGCAATTCATGAATTACAAAATAGGTTGTTTTCATGATTCCCTACGTTTACTGTTCAGCAGTGGTCGTTATAGCCTAATTAGTTAATTACGAACATCAGTAGGTACACCTCGAATACTTGCCTCCTCGATAAACTTCTGAACTGCGCTACGGTGTTTAAACACCAAATTACGAAACCAATATTTGTGTGGCCTATAAATAGTAGTTCCTTGTTCGGAAAAGAGTGTGAGATTTGTATATCGGAATTAAAGAAACGACCATGATGAAAAAAAAATTGCCGTCACGGACACCCGACTGATATGAAACATTGAAATTGATGGTTATTAATAATAATAAGAATAAAAAAATTATTTCAGGCAAAATGGCCCATAGACGCATACCTTACAAACTAACATATATAAAGTATAAAACAAAACTTATGTTAAAAAAAACACGTGTGGCACTCGGGGACTGCCGCGGTAAAGCTATTGCATAGCATTTTTTATCAACTTATGCAATCTGCTTACGTATTCGTCCGATTTCGGAGCAGCTCGTCTCGATCCGTGCGAGCTTCGTACAGTCGTACCATATACATACACGTTAAGCGAACGCTCGGCCGAGCTATATGGTAGGCGGAGTGGGGTGTGTTAGGTTTTATTTTCGTTACGGAATTTCTTGATTCGGTCGCCGCGCTCAAAGCCCGCGATAAAAGCTATGCGATAGCTTAAAAATTAGCTTAAAACTATGTTAGTAGCACTACATTAAACGCTATACCACACTTATTGATACTGTACGTACGGCGGACAGGAGGCATGACAGCTAGGAGATTTTTATTTTTATGTTTTATTTTTCAAGTGTCTTAAAAAAAATATTCTAAAGTGTAATTTTAATTTATAACGCATGTTTTGTCTTTTGTCTTGTTTTTTTCTATGGACCCAGCACCCTAATTCCGTAACACACTATCTATCACAATCTGAATCATTTTGAAGCCTATTGCTAATTCATTGCTTCATATGTTCGAAAAATTTGTCTGCTCAACAACGTAAATAACGCAATGAATATTGTGGAACTGTCAAAATGAAACCTGTTCCTACTGTTGGTGTTACGTAATTACCCCGCTGCTGGTCTGAAAATAAAGTTTATTATTAATATTATATCGCGAATCACGGCATACGAGTCAGTCTTACAAGCAAGGCGCGTGCCAACAGATGTTTCACATCTAAAACATGACATTTTCATATTCTTGTAAAGATTTAAAGATAATTAGACCAGCACTCTAAGTGCGTAACACTATCAATTACAATCTGAATCATTTTGAAGCCTATTTCTAATCCATTGCTTCATATGTTCGAAAAATGTGTCTGCTCAACAACGTAAATGACACAATGAATTTTGTTGAAATGTCAAAATGAAAGCTATTGCTACTGTTAGTGTGTTACGCAATTACCCCGCTATACGAGTACATCTATTTACCGACACAAGTACCGTTCCATAAGATTATACGGCCCCACACAATAATTACAGGTCCTAAATTGGTTGTCAATTCGGGTGACAAATAGCTTCCCTATAAGTACGATTCCATGTTCCGTCAATTAATTTATTCCTTTAATTAATAGCTTTGGAGGCGCTATTAGGCACTGATCTTGACATATTATTATTACATACAGATATATACTTGCAGTTCTATCTGTAAACTTAAGTTTTCACCTTGTTTTGCTTGAGAAGGTATATCTATACATATTATAAATTAAAGTCGGTCATACTGGAAGTCGACCCCAACATAGGTTGGGAATAGACTAGGCAGACTGATTGATTGATTACAAATTAAAGTCGCTTTTCCTGTCTGCGTGAGGCATTGTTCTTTTATTAACCTACGAAATGGAATTCGATGCAGTTTGTACCATCATTTACATAATTTATTCGGGAAGGTTTATCTAAATCTAAACCAATATTAAAAAAGATAAATGATTAGATGTTTTGTATGTTTGTTTGTTAGGCTGTCACGCTCAAACGGCTGAACGGATTTAGATAAAATTTGGCACTTTGGTAGACCATGACCTGGATTAGGACATAGGATACTTTTTATCCCGACATTCTCACGGCTATTGAGACTTATGCGTGTGAAACTGCGGGGTGCAGCTGGTGTGTATAATACATTAAAATTAAACTTACTTATTTAATAAAGAAATATCCATGTTTTGTCAAGTAGCAAAAATCGTGCCAAGCGGGGTCGGGTCGCTAGTAGGTATAATATAAAATAGCTTAGGCTGTGTTCTAATGATCAACCAGTCAATAAGGTTTGTAGTGGTGCTGTGGGATACAGCACCCTAATTACGTAACACACTATCTATCACAATCTGAATAATTTTGATGCCTATTGCTAATCCATTGCTTCATATGTTCGAAAAATTTGTCTGCTCAACAACGTAAATAACGCAATGAATGTTGTTGAACTGTCTAAAATGAAACCGATTCCCACTGTGTGTTCCGTAATTACCCCGCAGGTTCTATAGTACCGTCTCTGGCGAAGGCTCCTTTTATTATGCACCCATTTTATGGGATGAAAAATATTTTTTTGTCATGAAGAAAAGTTAGATCTAGTTATGCAAATCATCATAAAAATATATTATGTTCTGTACGATACCAAGGTGCCACTAAAAGCATTCAAAGTCAATTATTTTATTTTAAGTAGGCCATTAAAAGGCATTTATTTTCCAAAATTCACGAGCAAATATAGGTAATTGATTCTAGGCGCCTCTGCCAAAAGAAGACACATGACTCTGACATATGGAGAAGAATGGGTAAGAAACTCCATTAGAACTATCTCAAACTCAAAATCAAACTCAAAGTATTTATTTCAATTAAACCATTTACAGGCACTTTTGAATTGTCAAAGAGTCGGTCAGTTAGTCAGAAAGTTGAAGCTAGTTGCCCATTCCAAAACGTAGATCTCTATGGAGAAGAACGGGCAAGAAACTCCAAGGACCCTCTTTTTAAATCAAGATATTACAAAATCCTGGGTCCATTATTCTTGTTGCTTCTATATGCGAGAGCAATGAAAAAAATATGTAGAGAAACAATTCAAAATATAAGATTAATAATAAAAATAAGCCGTGGCAGTTAAGAGATGACCAGTCTCAAGTCTATCTTTCGCATTTTGCATTTTGGAGTCCTGAGTAGGTTTTTCCGCATCGTGTATATTATAAGTCGCACCAAGCACCGTGTTCACACTTTACAACAGCACTAACTCAATGCACAATTTTCACAAATTTTTTGGTATAATCGCCAGCACAAGTTAACACAAACTGTCAGATTTTCTCATTCGATTTTGAATTTAACCCTCAACATTTTAAGGTTTAAAATTGTTTGGAGACATTTGACAGTTCCGTGTAACTTGACCTGCTGGCGACTACAATAATTTAATGATTGTACTTTGCAAAAGATTACTTATTGTCTTCGGTTTTTTGTATTAATATTTTTCAGGTGTTTTAGTAAACTGCCAGAAAAAAAAACTTGTTTTACTAATTGAATTGTAAGTGTTGTGTCCAAACAAGAAATCAATTATCTAATTACCACACTCACCATTCTTCCTTGGTTCCTTACCTACTGGTTAACGAAGAATATAGGACTCTTCTATGACAAAATATTATGCTGTGTCAAGTAACTAGGTAGTATAGCCAGATAAAAATGAAAATTCACCACTTTAACACGTATAATAATTTATTAATATTAAATTGTTAAAAAAGAATCGCATCAAAAATAATAATAAGTTAAAATTAAATATCATTAAAACAGCTGCGGAACAGATAATTTGGCCTAAATGACAAGAGATTACGAGAAAAGTTAAGGTACATCGGATGGTAAATCTTTATTACGCATTTGGTTTCCGAACTAGGGAATGGATTGCAATCGGCTTTAAGTTCGCGAGCACTAAATTACGTAAACTTTCAAATGAATAACTTGTAAAGATGATACCTAAGTTATCCCGATACAAACAGTTAAAAGATCTACTAGTATTAAAATGTTAACCCAGAAAGTACTAATAACTATAATAGTTAAGTGTGATGGTTTAAATAACAAGTCGATTCTAACGAACCGCAACCTCAAAGCGTAGCACGCCTCGACAGAATCGCTGGTGATAGGACGATCATGTGTCGCGGACCAAAACGGACTTGCCGGTCTCGAACTCCAAGGATCCTATGTGGCTGATTAAAGCAACCCAAACGCACGCAAGCCTGGTGGATACTCCGATACCCAAAAAAAAGGCTGGTAGCAGACCTTTTTCTGGTTCCACACCAGATCCGACGAATATCTTACACCATTTGTGCAGAACTCAACAATATAACTTGGCTGACTGCAGATAACAGAACATAACTTGAAACTTGATTAGGAATTAAGTTAAAGAAAAATAGTTAAATAAAACTTACTTGGATCAATTTAAAATTAAAAGTCGCAAATTTATAAAAATCGACATTATTAACTTCCTATTTTTCAGCAACTCAAGTTTTTTTTTTCAATAATCTATTGAGACCTTTCTTTACGTCTAGATCAGATATTCAAAAATAGAAAAATTAATTAATTATTGGTTACGTTGCAGTAGGTACATTTTGATACAACAAACGATAAGGGAATTTCGTTGTATCTACCTATATTCGTGACCACAACCTCTCATTACAGCCACAAAAACACTCAAAACACAAATACACAAACGTAAAGGCGACAAAGTAAAACACTTCTCCTCGCAACTCGATAACCAACTCTCTGCGAAGACCATCAGCTCACGAACGTAACACTCCAGTTATCCCAATTTGAATTCTGTAACCTCACAGCTAAGGGTCAATTTGCTTTGTCGCCATCGTGCCCTATAACACAGGATGAGAATTGAAGTGGCCAAAGTTTTGCAATTGGGTCGCGGGTGCGGTAAAAAAATCGGCACAAGAGAATTGAAGTGAATTTTGGATAACTCTATGTATATAAATCGGATTTTCTCGGGCCTTACACTTGGACTAGCATTTTATTATATATAATTTTGTGCCTTTTTGTACTGCGGGAATTTCTTTGGCGAAGATTTTAGATTTTAGTCTCTTGTCGACTTGAGATTGCTGTACTCATAAATTTACAAGCTCTTTTCTAGGGCTTAATTAAGGCGCTACCCGAGCAAAGCCTTGCGATCGTGCGTTATTCAGAGGCTATTAACTCATTAATTAAGAGTAATAAACTACATCTAAAAGCACATTATTAATTTTCCCTATCCTATCATCACATTGTACGTTTTTATTTGTTTTTATGTGTTATAAATACATTTAAAATCTCCTTGTAAAAAAGTGACTATAATTATTGATTGCATGCATCTTTTGCAAAGGGTGACGTTCTAATAATTTGAGGATTACACTAATGGATAGATAATTTAGAAATGGAAATGATTCACGTTTTGTTTTATTTCAAAAGATTGCTCGTCTTTTTTAATTAAATTAATTCCAATTTTTTTGTGAATTCTGTGATAAATAGGCGTGCGCAGGGAGCGGGACACAGAAGGACCGAACGCTCAAGGTCGTTTGATCGGGGAAGCGCCTTAAGTGGCTTAGCTAGACTTACCTACTGCAATGTAAATGTGTGGCTGACACGTCAGGGGGTCGAACACCGACGTGTAGTAGCATAAAACCAAATACTTATTTTACCGCAAGAACATGAACAATTTAATGTAAACTTAAAATAAAAAATGCACACAAAAAATATGAAATAATATAGAGAATCAGTCGTTGGTTTTGAAAACTATTAGAAAAATATATGATACTGAAAGTTGATTCTGAGAGAGAAAACTTAAAATAGACCTACTACAGTATAGATTTTGAGTTAAAAACGCTCTTTTTTTCTGGCAAATCATCAAATGACCTCACCCGCTCTGGGCGGAGCGGAAGGGCGTGTCAGACTCTTACTGACTAAAACCCACCCGTGTTCCTTAAGTTGCCTGTGCACCAGGGCCACGGTAACTCTTTCGAACAATCCGCGACCCCGGCAGGCATCGGCCCTATCGGATCCCGTCAATGGTGCTGGTACCTAGCTACTGTTATTTTTTTAGATTTTAATACAATTTGATAAGGTAGCCTAATCAGACCTAGGTGTAAGTAAGTATTTAGTCCAAATATGCAGGTTTTATTGTAGATTTTTGGTGTATTCCTTAAGCGGGCATTAATAGAAATAGACAAAAATATAATACAAAAACAATCTTTGTCCAATAGTGGGATCATACAGGTTGAAAAATAAACTAAGTAATTTATAAAATTTCAATCTACCTCATCGCTAAAACACTGCAGTACTATAAGTAAACTGGTCCTTTATCTGACCGCTTATCATGACTCTCTTTTATCCCTCGTCAGTCTGATATCGAGCCCCGCCCGTTAAGCCTTCTGACAGATCAGTGAAACCAAGTACCTTAGGGACTTTATTCGCGAGTCTTGGAATCAAAAGCGACAAGGAATTTATTTGTAAGATTTCAGGAGGATGTGTAGACTTCCCCATTGTGTAGTTAAGACTCTTCAATGAATACGTCAAAGATTCCTGGCTATTCTTAGTGGCTCTTAATGGCTTTTGTATACAGGATATTAATTCAGATTTGTTACAGTTGTAGTGGCAATCATGTCATTTGGTTTAAATAGGCTTCTATTTTTTATTTTTTTATTTATCTTTTATATAGATTATTTTATATTTGGTGAATGTGAGAACGTTGTAAGCCTAACTTGTAGACTGTAGATTTGTAGACCTTTTTCTATTTTGTTAAGTACCTGGTACTTGTTGACAGGCCTACACTGTCCTCCCATACCTATTAACATTGTAATTTGAAAACATTGTAAAAGCCAATTATTTTTAAAAGAGTAACCGTGGAGTTTCTTGCCGGCTCTTCTCCATAGGAAAGGACCAATTGGAACCGTGCACCTAGCTTCTGAGGTTTTATAAGTGCCTATGTAGGTTTATGTTAAATAAAATATTTTGATTTTGTTTTTTTTTTTTTATATCCCTTTACCATCAATAAAGCGAGCGCGTTGGAGACATTATTAAAATTTTTGGCCCTTTGACCATTCTGTATGCAGCCGTGAAAAAAACTGTGAAGTTAACTATCATTCCACATGATACAAGGAATTGACACTATTGACAGCAACTTCACCTAAGATTTCTCGGTGACATTTTTGCAGAACAGATTGGCTGTTCAATGGATGAACAGCCAATACTTGTTCGGCCGTGTATCTTTACATCATGCATTTCGATCTCTTTCATTGCAAATCAATAAACCCTCATTTTTAATACGAAAATGTGTCGCCCATTGTATATTTTGTAGTGTTTGGTTTATGTTTTGTTGTGTTTTGTGGTGTACAATAAAGAATATATAAATAAATAAATAAGTGTTTATAAATTTTTCGGTACTATTGTCACTCACTCAAATTTCAAAATTTAAACTCAAAGCATTTATTTCAATTAAACCATTTACAGGCACTTTTGAATTGTCAAAGAGTCGGTCAGTTAGTCAGAAAGTTGAAGCTAGTTGCCCATTCCAAAACGTAGATCTCTATGGAGAAGAACGGGCAAGAAATTCCAAGGACACTCTTTTTAAATCAAGATATTACAAAATTCTGGGTACATTATTCTTGTTGCTTCTATATGCGAGAACAATGAAAAAAATGTATATATTAAGAAACAATTCAAAATATAAGATTAATAATAAAAATAAGCCGTGGCAGTTAAGAGATCACCGGTCTCAACTGACGGCGCCCGTTCACGAACATGACGCGTGGATCAGCACCATCCAGCTCAACCATTTTGTAGGGAACCGAATGATCCAACACACGCGCCACCAACAGTGAGACATTTAAGTGAGCATGACATAGTCTCAACTGCCACGCTGTCAAGTCAACATACATAATAATGATATAATAAACGAATCCATGGCACTCACATTTACAAAATTGAAAAAATGCTTCTAAATTATACAAAACTAAAATTTGCTATGTATTTGAGCGATGGATAAAATTTTACTACATAAAAGAAAATAATCATTAAAAAAATATTGTATTACAAATAATTTGTGAAGCAGTCTTACATACGCAATTTTTTTTCTTACCAAGACGCAAAAGAACTAGTCTATAAAACTAAGACAAAAACCAGATTAAAAACCCACAAAGTAAGTCTGTAACTCGATCTATCTAGCCGGTCTCCGCTCACTTAGCTCAGCCCTCCGGAGACCACGACAAACTTCAGACGTGAGCAACTATTAATATAGTTGACAACTTTCGCTGCAGCTTAATTAAGTGGTTTAGGTTTTAACCGAGAACTAACTCAGTTTAACTGTTAGCTTGTTAACTTTTAGTGGAGATAACTGTAGCTGAATACAAGTAGCTTATTAAAATCTTGGTCTTTTTATCCGCGGTTTCAGGTAGCTAGATAAAGTTGATTTTCAGTAATCTGCTGTGAAATCTCATGTCTTGATTGGATAGCCAAAATAACAAGTGTCCAACCCAATGTTGAAGTTTTTAATTGGCTAGTTTGATTTCTTACCACGAACTAAAAACATAGCCAAGTTCAATAATTACCTTCTCTTATCATACAGCTTATGTCGTTCTAAAAACATGCCTAGAACCTCTAAAACCCTAATTCTTCTGCCGTCCAAAATATAGGACAAAGACGTAATAATTAACACGCTATCCCGCATAAATTATCCAATTAGTTTGTGGAAAAGAGGACATTTAATAAGCCACAAGTGGTACATTTAAATTACTTGTGGCACGGCCGGGGTTGGTCAGAAGCCCGAAGATAAGCTTGTTATGTGGCACGGTTCCTGATGAGGCCGGTTTTGAACACATTACAGTAACGAGGCGTAAACTGCTCTAATTAAAAAATGTGGCCTTTTTGTTTATTGTGTACGGTGTTAGGGTCGTGCAGATATTACCTAAATTGGAATGGAGTTTTGGAGCTGCTTTGTAAGGTGTAAGATTTATTTTAAGCATTTGAGAGGAGTTGTAGTTTACATGTACTACAAACTATCTTAATTAAATAAACTTTTTATAAGTAAATCTATACTAGTCACAATTGATTATTATCTATTGTAATGGCCCTCTAGCGGACCACCTGGGGCCTGACTAGTGATAGAAGAAACATACCAACAAAATGACAAGGTAACCCATGGTATTACTCCATAAATTAAAATATACATAATGAATAAAATACCTTATAATAATAATTCTTCTAAAATTATTCACCGACGTAATTTAACCTACAGATAACCTTCTATAAACCAGCATAAAGACACAGATTACTCCTCAAGGCACATGAAGCACAGCTTAAGAGGCTGCTATAATATGTACATCTCGATTTATACGGTATTCATCTCATCTACAGTTACCTCATGACTCTCGAGGGAAGGCAAACATTTACCAGTATTCACATTAATACGTTGTTTAAAAATAATATGTTACTTAAAAAACCTTCATAGGAAGAAGAATAACATATTTAAGACGATAGAAGTAACATTTCAAAATGACCCACACGTTTTTAATTTTGATGTGTTTATTTTAATATTTTACCCAAAAATCTAATTTAAAATAATAATACTTCTTCTAAAATTATTCACCCAAGTAATAAAAGCAACGGAATATAACCTTCTATAAACTAGTCTTAAGGCACAGATTACTCCTCTCTACTAAAGAGGCTGCTATAAAATGTATATCTCGATTTGTACAATATTCCCCTCACCTACACTTACCTCATGAATCTCGAGGAAGGCCGAACTTATACCAGTATTAAGATTAATACGTTGTGTGACAATATTATGTTAATTAAAAAACTTTTATAAGACGAAGAATAACATATTATTTAAGAAGATAGAAGTAAAATTTGAAAATAACCCATAAGTTTTTAGTTTTGATATGCTTTCTCCTATATTAATATTTTACCCACAAATCAATTTAAAATAAATAAAATAATATTAATTATTTTAACTTATTCACCCAAGTTATAAAACCAACAAATAACCTTCTATAAACTAGTATTAAGGCACAGATTACTCCTCTCTACTAAAGAGGCTGCTATAAAATGTATATCTCGATTTTGTACGGTATTCCCCTCACCTACAATTGCCTCATGAGTCTCGAGGGAGGACCAGTATTCCACAGTAATACATGTTGAGGTGAAATGTAAGATTTAGCTGTTATAAGAAAAGTTCTTCTTTAAATGTATTTGTAGTTGTGATAAATAGTTTCGGAATGGTAAACGTTTCGTCTCCAAAGTTTTAAGAGTTGTGCTATTTTTCGTCTCCGAAGTTTCTGGTACTTTCATCTTATTCTCATCTTAGTAATAATAATTCATTTATTTATTTGGATAAAAAAGATCCATTAGGTTAGTAACAATAGTATTAACCTATGTTAGTACGTAACTAATAACCAGTGATCGGAATAGAGACAAAAAAAGTGTAGTCTTCCTTACGACAATTTTTTTTCGGAATATTTGTTACGAGTTTCGGGACCACACTTAAGTACATTTAATATTAATGTACCCTGAACCTGTATTTTATAGGGGGCAACGGCTTTTAAAATCATACACAGTATCTATTAATAAGTGACATAGGTAGTTAGAAAAAAAAAGTTGAAAAAAATACAAACTTTGATTACTTACTGCATTATCACATCTCATCACGCCTGTAATCCCCGATGGGTTAGGCAGAGGTGTAGCTATAGTACACATTTCGCTATTTATGTGTAAGACCCATGTAATATGGAGACTAATACACTATATTTAAATTAACTGAAAATAAGCGCTGAATATTATTATTTTTAATTTATTTAATGACTAGCTGCGCCCCGCGGCTTCACCCGCAAAAATCTCGATCCCGTGGGAATATCGGGATAAAAAGTATCCTATGTCCCAATCCAGGTCATAGTCTACCCATGTGCCAAATTTTATCCAAATCCGTTCAGCCGTTTTAGCGTGATTGAGTAACAAACATCCAAACATCCACACTTTCACATTTATAATAATATATATATATATATAATATATATATTGTAGGATAATATATAATATAATATATATTGTATATATATATATATATAGTAGCAGACTGGCTTTTGCCGCGGTTTCGCCCGCGTGGATGAAGGAAATTTTCCACGTGAACGTGCTACCCGGGTTTAATGTACCCATATGTTAATCCATGTTATAAACTATCTGTGTGCCAAACATCCAAATCCTTTCAGCTTTTTTGCGCAAATCCGGAACATACATTCAGACAGACAAACAGATAACATTTAAAAAACTGTATTTACGGCATTAGACTCATTCCCACACTTCGTAGCAACTCCATTTTTTTTTTAAACATTCAATGTACAGTTTTGATTCCTTTACAATTTTATTTGTAAAGATGTTTATTATTATATATAAATTACATAATCCTCTGAACGGCGCATTCAATAACATTATTTGACTGATAACACGATATCGCATTGCACTCGCGAACCGTGAATAAAGGATTAAATTGACTGAAATAATAATGTTAAATTCGATATAATATTCATGTTAAGCCTTTTCATAGTCATTTTTGTGTTTGTTTGTATTCATACAACGTTACAGTCCACCAAGAGAAATAGATACTTGTAGAATCCTGTTGATTCCGTATTTAAGTTAAATAATATCACTTTACTGGCTCACTACCTGAACAAACTCTTTTTTATTTTTATAAAACTTTGCGCCACACTAGGAATTTCTCCTGTATTGTGGGTGCGTTTACAAACATTAAAACTCACATACTCAAACAGCCAGACCCGGAACAACTACTTGTAGGTCATACAAATATTAGTTCCGTGCGGGAATCGAAACCGCGACACGCAGCGCAGCAGTCAATCGCTTAACCACTGCGCCAACCGTGCCGTCAAATCAATCAATCGTGCAGACCACTTCAATTTTTCTATTTCCCGCCGTTCCTCGTGACTGACAGATGACATTAGTGACAGTAGCGACCCCTCTTGTGTGAATGAAACAGTGTTTACGTATCTATTAAATAGATACACTACAAATACTTATGTTGTTCGACATATGTGCAATGATTACCTATAACAGGCTACGTATTAGGACATAACATTCAAATCTAAAACTGTCTAATTTAGGGACAGATTATCGTTCTATGGAAACAACTAGCTTCCGCTGTTGAGATCCTTAAGTTCTGAGTTGAGCTGCACGATACTCAATACTCGATCATTTATTGCATTCCACAATGTGCTTAGGTGGGAAGTAAACATTAGTACAAAACACGATGATACGACAATTGACACACGACGCCACTCACATTCGACACTATACGATTACTGACAAATGCGTACACTGACTGGACAGGTCCACTCAATCTGTGTGGTTTTTCCTCAAAAGACCATTTCAGACACAAATCTACATGGTCTTCACATGATCTGACCAAGATTATGTATGGACTTTAAAAGAGACTGTGACCTCTGAGTATGTTTTGGGCTTTCTTATCAGAGTAGTTAGATAGGAAACGCCGACCTCATCTAGTTTTTAAAATATGATTGACGTGTACAAACCTACTTACAGAAATAAATTATTGATCATTTTGCCCGCGATTTCGTTCGCGTAAAATTATTGCCCGCCCGCGGTATTACTTAATTATTATTGCTTAGCGTTCTTTATAACTATTTTGTTTTTTACTCGGCTCCTGAGGGTCGTAGCGTAATGTTAAATAGCTTATAACCTACCTCAAGAATTGGGCTATCAAATACAAGATTTTTCAAATCGAATTGGTAGTTCTAGAGATTAGCGCGTTCAAACAAACAAACTCTTCAGCTTTATTATATTATGAATAAGTATAGATATGTAGATACCACGCATATTCTCAACAAAACAGTATCATGTTCAAAGTTGACAAAAAAAAACAAAAAAAAACTGTTTTGGCACAAATCTAAACTAGTGGCTCTGTGAGCTGTAGACCTCGCGAGTCTGTCTTTGCTTAACTTAAAACTGAATAAATGTTCACCAAGCTATATAAATCAAAAGAGCGTAAAATGGCTGAAATATGTTTTTTTTTTCTACGTTTTCTACCCCCATATCTGCGCCATTTAGAAAAATCTTGAAAAACTGAATCGACAAAAAATTCCATAGACTTATCGAACCTACTCACAAAATTTCACGAGAATCAGGTGAGAAATGCGACCTGTAAAGGAGAACAGACACCCCGACATCCGGACATAAGAATAAGAAATTTTTTATTGTATAAGAAATTACAATCGAATGCGTTGATTCCTGGAACTCACACTAGGATTCCCTGTGTCGTGAGATCCAAGCTCCTTCACATACGAAAGCAGTTTTGCCCAAGCTAAAACGGAGACGCTCCACTCGCGCTTCGCGCTCGCTCGATCAATTAGATACAAACTGTTCGCAAATGGGTAAAACTGTTTTGGTCCTACCGCGCGCATATATACGTGAGTGTACTATAGGTACACCTCTGCCCAATCTTTCGGGGAAACAAGGCGTGATGTTACGTTTTATTTCATAACGCTACAAATACCACCACAGCCTAACTACAACTAATATACAGCCTAAATTAATTTGCAACTAGATCCTATCGACAAAGGCAGTATACCCAGCCTGTGTTCAATTTATCTCGTGGTCGCCGGGTGCGCCGCACAAAGTTAAGACAAATATAAAACTATCAGTATTTAACCTGGGAAAAATAATTTTTTTTTTTTTTCTTTCTTTCGTTTAGTTCACAACTTGTCTTTTTCAACCATTAACTATTGAGCAGTTTTCTTTTACACCACGGAATGAGGAAGTTCTTTTAATTACCAATTTAACTTTTGCGAATTCTAGTCTTGACATTTTTTTAACCGACTTCGAAAAAGAGGAGGTTCTCAATACATCTGTACGTTTTTTGTATGTTTGTTACGCGATATGTCCGGCAATTGTGGATTGATTTCGATTTTATTTTAATGTATAGAGTATGCCTCAGGGGTGGTCCCATATAAATTGTCTTAACTTTGCTTCGATAATTTTTCAGTTAGCTTCAATAATACGTATATTTCCCACTTAGTGTATATTGATGATGTTCTAATAACTTCCTGTCACTGTTATTTACATAGCAAGTAGTGGTATACGAATGTGTGTGGAGTAGGTACTACAACTAAAACGTGAAAAAAAAAACAATTTTACAAAAAAAAAATACGACTTTAAAAAAAAAACACTACGAAGTGAAAAATAACTTTAATTTCGGAAGTCAGTGTCTTTGGTTTTGTATTTTCGTATTTTGCCACCGACTTCCGACATGAAAGTTATTTTTCACTTTGTAGTGTTTCTTTTTGGAAGTCAGCTGTCGTAAGTTGAGGAGAATTAAAGTGTATGTGCACTTTGCACTTAAGTTAGTTTAAACATCCTATCTGCTGGAGAGTTTGTTGCACTATTTCTTCTTGCCAGCTAAAGCACTAGGAAGTGGTGAGGGGCGAACGTTTTGGGGGACTGTCTTATGTAATTTTAACGTTAAAAACTGCTGTTTCTCAACCTAGTTTGAATATATGACTTTTGACTAATATTGATTTTATTATTTTGTTAAAGCATCGATATACACAAACAAATATTCCACACATCCCTATTATACACTCGACGATACGTGATTAAACATAAAATTGACTGTTATGTATTCATTATTAAAATAGGAGTACACTACATAAATACGAAATCTTTATTCCGTCAGTCACAAATACGAATTTCAAACTAACGGTTTTCATAATTCCGAATGGCTCAAAATTCTTAATATAACAACTCCGATTTATCATTCATCCTATTTTTTTGATTGCAAATATTCAATATTCCTAACTTTTATAATTATGTACTATTCTCAAAATACCGAGTTTCAATAGATCGAATACCGACTTAATGATAATTCGAAACATAAAAAATACGAATTCCGATTAATTAGAATTCCGAAATAAACTATATGATAACCTAACCTAATCTAAATGATTCACCAACAAAAGAGGGGATCCAGCGCTCGGCAGCCGCTACCGCGGCACGCTCGCTTCGCTCGCTTCACTTCGTGCTTTAATGGTCACTGTTCTAACCTAACCTAACCTAACCCAAAGGATTCAATAACAGTAAATGGTACCCGACGCAGGTATACATAAGGAGAAGAAGAAAACACATAAAAGAATATTAATACACAAATATTAATATCAAAGTAGACATTTTTAAATTACATTAAACGTTACTTATAGATTTTGAATGTATGTAACTGAATATTATACTTATTTAATCAGAATCCTAATGTTAGCAGTTTATTCGAATATTGAAAATCGGAATATCGTTTTTCGGACCGAGAACCCAACGAGCATTTGAGTCTTCGAACATATGAAAACCCGAAAACAAACAAATAGCATTTACGACTTTCGGTAAAATATATTTCGTGATTTTTTATAATAGACATTATACTTCTTAGGTACTATGAAATTCGAACTTTTGAAAATCGGAACAGCGAAATTCGGAATAAAATATTTCGGAGTATTTGGGTGCTCCCATTAAAATAGACTTACCGTGTATTTTTTGTTTTTAGAATATAATTTACCATTTCAGTACTTTACATAGTGTATCTTAATTTATCTACCATCTATAATTTTTATTTCATTTATATTGTGCATCCTAAACGATCTATCATGTCTACATTTCTAGATTATTACGACCCCGTGCACAGTGGCAATGGCCATTTAAACAATAGCTTCAGTGGGCCATTGTGTACAGGGGTCATTAGAGCATGGTCTAGAGTCTAACCTAGTGTTAACATTTGACATTAGATTGTTAGATTATCCCTTAATAAAAGCGGGCGAGCTCACTGTTTAATTATAATAGTATAATTAGATACATAATATTAATAATTTAATTGTGTGTATCTCTTTTTCTGCTCGTCAACAGATGACGCTTATCAAAAGCTACGGCGTGGCGGCGTTAATGTTGATCTTAATTTTAAATACGAAGAAAGCATATTTTTTTCTAGATCATGAGAAGAATTGTTTTATTGCAATTGGTTTATAATTTTTTCAAGAGCACTACATACAATACACAACACACTGCACCCGAGACGAATAAAGGCGTAAGTACACTTGCGTCATTTATTAATTAAACATAAATCGATTAAATTTAGATAAATGATAATGATAAATGATAAATGATTTTATTTCTGTAGGTAGGTTTGTACAAACACTTTTACACGTCAATCATGTTTTTTAAACTAGATGAGGTCGGCGTTTCCTATCTGACTACTCTGAGAAGAAAGGCCGAAACAAACTCAGAGGTCACAGTCTCTTTTAAAGTCCAGACATAATCTTGGTCAGGTAATGCGAAGACCATGCAGATTGGTATCTGAAATGGTCTTTGAGATGATACCAAAATCTAGATGAACCAGCCTGTTCAGTGTCAAAATTCCAGAATATATACTGTCATATCAAAAACATATCATGTGTACATAGTAAATGATCAAACCAGACCTAATTAAACAGAAATGATTTTATTCACATGGTGTAGCAACACCAAAATATGACTACGGCGTAGCCGATGTCGTAGCCGTCGCCTACGTGGCTACGCTGTCGTAGCAGCTACGAGCTTTTATGAATGGACTTATCGACTCGACGATTCTTCGAAATTCACTAAGAGTTTTTATTATAAATTTAACTAAAAATATTTTCTAACCGACGATAAGAAAAACAAGTACCTATTGAAGTGTCTACGTGAATATGAAAACATAAGATATGCTTATAAATCGACTGGATGACCCTTCGAAATTCACTGAGGTATTCAGTTCGAAATATGCTTTCAATTAAAACACTTCGCAGCACTTGGGTTAGCACTATAAATCTAACAATACTTCGATAAAATCAAGTTGTTTGGATGCTGTCTGGGTATGGAAAATCTTAATATGGAAATACGAGATGAACAAAACCTTTGTGAGGGCTGATTTTACCAAAGTTAGATATCTTTTATCCGTGGAATAAAATTAATGTCTGACAGTTTTAGTATGGAAAATCTGACAAAAAAATTAAAACTAATCGCAAGATAAGACTCATCATACTCAATACTCAATATATTTATTGCTTCCACATGTGAACTTAGGTGGTAGGTTACAAAAATATGACCATTGTGGACCCTGTCGGGCACAGCAAAAATAATTCAAATTCAAATTCTTTATTGCATCCATGGGTACATATAGTTGTTACAATATATAAGTAAGTTCCAGCATGAAACCCGGTTAGGGCACGGCAACATAATAATAATAATAATTTTAACATAATAATAATTTTAATATAATAGTAATTTTAACATAATAATAATAATAACAGTGTGCACACATGTGTGCGTTTCTGGACTATGCGACTTAAGAGGCTTACAACAGCTAAAGCGCGGTCACTGTCGGACTGCATAGAAAAGAAAGAGAAGCGCGATGACACAACGCTGGTAATTTATTGCAAAATACGAAGCAATTAAGTAGGAGAGAGGAAGAGGGCTTTTATTTGACTACTTAGTTATTACTATAATTAAATTGTGAATATTTTATATAACATGTAATTTAAAATTTGTCATTTAAATATTCATTGATATTGTAATAGCATACACAGCTGCGAGGATCTTTTGGCGCTCATATGACGTTGATAGGGGGGCGCTGTTGGTTAACATTTGTGAAATTGTTTTGTCAAATGTGTTGAATAAACAAGATAGCGGCGTTAGTTCTGTTTTTGGCCACGCGCCAAATGAACCATGCAGCGTTATTCGAGGTTTAAAAGTCAAATTTGCCGTGGTCGGATAATTAAACGTTTCATCGTAAACTAATTTTAAAAAATACCCTTTTATTTCGGTAAAAAATCGTTATTAAAAAAAACCGGCGAAGTGCGTGTCGGACCACGCACAATGAAGGGTTCCGTGGTTGGGATAAATTTATCCCTAGAATAAACTTAACATTGTAGTTGAAAAACATTTATTCTTCCATACATTCTAACTGCAAATGTAAGTTTGTACGCACAATATTGAGAGATGTACGATGTTGTTTTTAGACCATAGACTTCTTATAAATGTTCCTGTAATCTATCATTATAGAACTATTTTCTGTATTTTTTGTCAAAATTTCGCTCAGTAGTTTCGAAGTTAATGGGGGGATGGTAAATTTTCATACTTTCTTAAATAACTTCAAAACTATTTATTTTAAAATTACAAGAACACAATAACTAAGACGGCCACAGTAAGCCCCTTTCATTTGAAATTTCACACGATATCGTTTGAAAAACTTTATTTTTTTGTTTTCATATTTTCCTATTCAAAATTAATTTATTTACGCTACTCGTCCGTGTTTGAGTCACAGAAATTCATATGTGTATCAACTTAATCGTTCCATTAGATTCGATGTAAATTGGCTGTGACAGACGGACAGACAGACAGCCAGACACACGAGTGATCCTATAGGGGTTCCGTTTTTCATTAGGTCGTACGGAACCCTAAAAAGCAAAACTGAACTAAATCTTTACTCCAATTTCGTGAACAGAACCCATGGGAGCCTAAAAAAGTACGACCATTGAATTAAAAAATCGTAACCGAATTTTTATCGTTCACTTAATGGCCGATTAATGCGGCGATTAGGGCTGTAGGGCGGCCAAAGTGGCTATACCGGCTATATCGGCCAGCGTTACAGAAGTTTTTAGGGTTACCAGACAAAAAAATATCTTGTTGTTAACTAAATACCTTACTTTAAAACTCAGCATTTGTTTAAAGAAGGATGTACAAAAAAATAAGCAAATGTATCTGCTACTATTAAAGTTTCTGATGATATATTTTTTTCAATACTTTGTCCACCTCTGTACATTTGCGTGTTTGAAGTAAATAAATAAACTAATTGAAGGCAAGCAGATAGATCATATCCTGGATTAACACGTCAAATACTCTTGTCAGGGTACATTAAATAATTCCCCTGGGATAAAACCCTGTGTCTATGGCATTAAGTCTGCCCCAGTACAGTAATGACGTGTGCAAAAAAAAAAAAAGTAAGTGTGAAACCAACGTAGCAACAGATAGTTATTATAGCTATAAAGTAATAAATACTTTTATTAATAATTTAATTGTATAATTTATAATTTTTATGACATCGATTTTTACAGTATGTAACTACCATCTCACACACTAAATTATTATTTGTTATAATTTTGGAAAAATCATCTATTTTTCAATATTTGTAAATATGTGAGCACCATGTATCTGTCACGTAATTAATTTACCTGTCATTGCGTTATATTTAATTCTTTTTATCTATTGTGGTATAGTAATTTTATTCTAGGTGTATCGTCTGCACATATAATTATATAATTTATGTATACCTATATAATATTGTAAAACATTTAAAAAGAGTAACGGTGGAGTTTCTTGCCCATTCTTCTCCATACGAAACTACCTTTTGGAAGGGGCACCTAGAATCAATTCTATTTTCTTGTAAATGTTGACGTTTAAAAGTGCCTTTTATGTGCCTTTTTGAAATAAATGATTTTACTTTCACTTTTGTGACGATAACGGTACCAACACACAAAAATGCCGATCAAGGGACAACCCCTAATAGAGTAGACCATTATCAGTAGGATTACACAGAATGTCACCACATATAAACGGGGGATAAATCAGTGGCCGAGAAATATTACTTCTTATCTTAAGAAATGCTTACCCGGTCGTACTGACCTATAAAACGCGTAAGGCGACTTACAGCATTATTCGGGGTGCATTAAATAAAATACCCTTCGTGGTTCGGTAAACTTAAATGTACAGTCACGAGCACTAATATGTGTACACCTAGCAACGTTTTTAACTACTTTATAGAAAGAAAGAAAGAAACTACGTTTATTTGCGGTAAACATGACGCAAAGAAAAAACACACAAACAAAAAATAACGAGTTGGGGGCAAATATGAGTCACATTCACGCAAAACGGCAATCGCTCAGCATAATGCTACCACCCTATGCGAGATAGAGCCCCAGCGCTGGTTTTCAGCGACAGCCGGCGTTGACGTGATGACGTCAACCAGTGCAGCATACAAAAATAAAAAATAAATAAAAAAAGAAGAAAACACAATATAAACATAATCGATATCGATTGTCAGACAGAGGTGTACCAGGCCCTGCCGTCTCGTCATGAATAGCGACAAAAATCTGTCGCTAAGTTGTATCGATGTCAAATTTCTTCAATAGATTTTCAACTTTATTTCCAAAGCATAAGGTTGAAAATCTATTAAAGGAATTTGACATCGATACGACTTAGCGACAGATTTTTGTCGCTATCTAATGTCGAGACTGCAGGGCCTGGTACACTCACATTTCGCCAGTTATGTTAAAGTCTCATAGAATAGAGGGCGAGCCTATAGGTACAAACCTACCTACCTATAGGTAAATGGCTATCTGCCAATAGTTTTTACAGTGTTAGGGAGTTCCTGGAACGTAAAATCGCATGATGACTGATTGTTTCGTTATGCATGTAAAATTTGCACGCTTATATCTATTAAGCAAAACATGTCAGTTCACATTATTCATTATTACCATCTTTTATACCATGTTTTTAGCAAATAAATGATATTTCTATTTCTATTTCTATTACACCTCTACCTAACCCTTTGGGGAAAAACAGGTGTTATGTTATGTTAAGTTTTATTGTATCGATTGTAATGTTATGTTGTTACGAACATAGTATATTGGATCCCATACTTTTATGAAATAGGTCTCTCTCAAAGTTATAATCGTTATAATCCTACTAATATTATAAATGTGAAAGTTTGCGAGGCTAGATGGGTGGATGGATGAATGTTTGTTGCTCTTTCACGCAAAAACTACTGAACGGATTTGGATGGAATTTAGAACACAGATAGTTTATAACCTGGATTAATAGATAAGATACTTTTTATCCCGGTATTACGTTCCCGCGGGATGATTTCCGCCTTCCACGCGGGCGAAGCCGCGGGCAAAAGCTAGTAATAATAATAAAAACTTTATTTCGGGTGGCATAGACCGATAGAAACCTTAACCTAGTACATATTTATATTTCAAGTTATTACACGAAAAAATCGCTTTTGAATTTTGCTCAGTGAGTACTTTATAGTGCTCGTAACTGTACGCTCGGAGCACCCTGGGCACCCAGGGCTGACTAGCCCCGGGTGCCCAGGGCTGACTACCCCCGGTGACTGGCAAATATTTTTACCGTGGCATGAGTTGCACAATGATAAACTAGACATAAGTTGGCAAATAACTCAGGTTTTTTGGCACATTTTGAAGACTTTTTTTTCACTTTTAGCCTCTGTTGTCCCACTGCTGGGCAAAGGTGGTTCAAATGAATTCTCAGAAAATTCAAAATCTAATATTATATGGACCAAATGCAAATTTGAGTACTCGTAGTGGTGGCCCAGTGTTAACGGCCCCGAGTTACGAGTTGTAGATCGTGACTTCGATCATGCAGGCGCCTTACTTGGTGTAAATAATTTCATCAGCATTACTCTCAAAATGATGAAAGAAAAAACCGTGAGGAAACCAGCATTTCCTAGAACTAAATATTCGAAGACATGTGACATCTACCAACCCACACTGGGCCCGCGTGACTGGTAGATTACAGCCTACTCTCTCCCGAAGAGAGGAGGCCTGTAGCCCAGCAGTGGGAACATTATAGGCTGATTATGCTAAATGCAACGTTTGAGCAGTTTATTTAGCCAACACAAACAGCAAAAAGTTAATAAATAATCTTAGTTAAAGGAAGGGCAATTAATTGCTAAACATAGTGACTCCAATTTAAACGGTCCTTAAATTCAAATCACAACTGTCATTCTTCGACAGTTGTTAATTCCCTAACTCAAACTCAAAGCATTTATGCCAAATAAACCAATTACAGGCACTTTTGAATTGTCAAGGGGTCGGTCAGTCTGAAAGATGAAGCTGGTTGCCCATTCCAAAGCGTAGTAAGTCTCTATGGAGACGAACGGGCAAGAAACTCCACGGACACTCTTTTAAATCAAAAATATGGTTACAAAATATTGGTTATATCATTCATGTTGAAATTATGCATGTGAGATGCAGAGCGTTAAGTGTCCGTAATAAAAAAAAAACAATTATTCAAATAATAATTATTTAAATTACAATAAGCCGTGGCAGCTCAGAGATGACCAGTCCCTACTGACGGCGCCCGTTCACGAACATGACGAACTGTAATTACAACTTTTTTCCGCGATGACGAAAACACAGACCGCTTTTCCTAACCTAGAGTGGGCGTAACTTCAAGTACCGACGTTAAGTTCTACACACTAGTAACTTAGAAATGCCTAGAGGAAACGTTCTTAACTCGAGACTCGGCTTAGGTCTCTCTTAGGGTTCCGCTAAATTAAAGCAAAGACGGGGTCACTATTAAGAGATGGGTCATCCTTCCTTTTCTAAAAGCTTTTATTAAACGTACTAAGTACACTGCTTCAAGGATATTTCGTAATACATACACTGCTACAAGGATATTTTGTACTAAGTACACTGCTACAAGGGTATTTCGTACTAAGTACCTACACTGCTACAAGGATATTTCGAACTAAGTACACTGCTTCAAGGATATTTCGTAATACATACACTGCTACAAGGATATTTCGAACTAAGTACACTGCTACAAGGATATTTCGTACTAAGTACACTGCTACAAGGATATTTCGAACTAAGTACACTGATACAAGGATATTTCGTACTAAGTACCTACACTGCTACAAGGATATTTCAAACTAAGTACACTGCTACAAGGATATTTCGAACTAAGTACACTGCTACAAGGATATTTCGAACTAAGTACACTGCTACAAGGATATGTCGTACTAAGTACCTACACTGCTACAAGGATATTTCAAACTAAGTACACTGCTACAAGGATATTTCGAACTAAGTACACTGCTACAAGGATATTTCGAACTAAGTACACTGCTACAAGGATATTTCGAACTAAGTACACTGCTACAAGGATATTTCGTACTAAGTACACTGCTACAAGGATATTTCGTACTAAGTACCTACACTGCTACAAGGATATTTCGAACTAAGTACACTGCTACAAGGATATTTCGAACTAAGTACACTGCTACAAGGATATTTCGAACTAAGTACACTGCTACAAGGATATTTTTTTTTTTTTTTTTTTTTTTTTTTTTTTAAAAAAAAACGTTGCCCCACACTAGGAATTTCTCCTGTATTGTGGGTGCGTTTACAAACATTTAAACTCACATACACAAACAGCCAGACCCGGAACAACTACTTGTAGGTCATACAAATATTTGCTCCGTGCGGGAATCGAACCCGCGACACGCAGCGCAGCAGTCAATCGCTTAACCACTGCGCCAACCGTGCCACTTCGTTCGTGCCATTTCGAACTAAGTACACTGCTACAAGGATATTTTGGCGCTCGAAAGACGTTGACAAGGCGGCGCTGTTGGTAAACATATTTTGTGAAATTGTTTTGTGAAATGTCATTTGAAAATTATTCAAAAAACAAGATGGCAGCGTTAGTTCCGATTTTGGTCACGTGCCACAATAACCTTGTTCTACTATTATTACTCAATATTAAGGTATGCCACAGCTATATATCGTCAATAAAAAGTATTGCATTAATTTTGGAGAGCTCCGCAAAAAAGCAAAAGAATTTAACAAAAATGAAATCATTTTCCGATTCACAAAAAGATCGGTATCGTATCGTAATACAATTTGCTTTTAAAACGATATACAGAGGTGTTGAAATATCGGCTTCGGATTGGCGATACACGATCACCGCGATGATTGCTTTGTGAACCAATTTACGGCACCTGTCGTACCGCCGGCGATTGAAGAGAAGCGAGTAGAGCTTGCAGGTGGGGCTCGTGGCTAAGCAAAAACAGCCGCACTTGTCGATCGATCAGGTTAACCTACACTTGCCACCGGTTGGTCCGTGGATGGGTGACCATCTTCACATAACAAGACTCCTCCATGCCTCAGAAAACACGTTAAGCCGTTGTTCCCGGCTGTCATTCGTGAATCTTTGACAGTCATTACGGGTAGTCAGAAGCCCGAGAGTCAACCAGTGACAACTAGTCTTACCATGGGGTTTTGTGGTACCCAGTAACTGGGTTGTGGAGGTCAGATAGGCAGTCGCTCCAATCCGGATAAATGAGCAGATGAGTAGAGCTAGCACCTTAAAACGAGTTGGCGAGCAGCGATTGCGTGATCGCGACGAGCGATGACTCGCTGGTATGCACCAAGCGTGAGTCTCTCAGCGAGTGTACTGCCCGCCAAGCGAGCGTCGCTGAGCGAGTACTCTTTTTGATAGTTCTTGTCGCTGCGACGAACGAGTGCTTGCCGGCGATGTGAACAGTCAATGCATAATCTAATCAGACGATAATGTTTCCACTGCTGGGACACAGGCCTCCTCTCTGTGAGACGGAGTGGGCTGTAATCTACCACGCGGCCCCAGTGCGGGTTGGTAGATGTCACATGTCTTCGAATTTTTGGTTCTAGGACATGCCGGTTTCCTCACGATGTTTTCCTTCACCGTTTTGAGAGCAGTGGTGATGCAATAATTTACACAAAGTAAAGCGCCTGTCGGGCTTGAACCCGATCTACAACTCGTAAGTTGGGGCCGTTAACACAGGGCCACCACTGCTCCCTGTCTCTGTGATCAACTATTAATATATGTGTCGTGGATAACGATATTGTTTTAATAAAAGTTGCTCAATTGATTAATGTAGTAGTGGGACAAACGCCGTGACGTTATTTAGTAATGGCGGCACGTGGACAGAGTCGTTTTGGAAAGTGGGGATTCTCGAACGGGCACTTCACATCGAGGCGCGGACCAAGTCACTTCTCCAAAACGAAACTGTCGGTTTGCCTAGTTAGATTGATTTGTGTGTAGTATTTAGTTTATTCGATTATTAAAAGTGAAGTTCGTGTCGTGTTATTCAACGCCACCTACGAAATGGACCCTTTACCACCGAACCAAGATGGTGACGACCCTATCGCTCCGCCGTCGCTGACGTCGTCATATGTATCTCTTTTACTTACAGTGGATTTACGGTGGAGTTTCTTGCCCATTCTTCTCCATACGAAACTACCTTTTGGAAGGGGCAACTAGAATCAATTCTATTTTTTTGTAATTTTTGACGTTCAAAAGTGCCTTTTATGTGCCTATTTGAAATAAATGATTTGAGTTTGACTTTGACTTTACACGGGACCATTTCTTGTACGTTTCTTGAGCGAGAAAATCGTTGATAGCTAGTTGCTACCTTGTCGACAGTGGGACAAGTCCCTACGACAATACCGGTGTGATTGTGTTCCGTGTCTCGAACCAACGGATTTTTAATTACCGAGCTACTGTAGACTCGGTATTGAATTATTTTTCGGCGAATAATTAAAGCAATTACCCGCTTGTGTATCACGGCTTATCTGGGGTAGCAATTTACCAGGAGGAAAGGATTTTTGAGTAGTTAAGGGAGTATACATTTTTTTACAAAAGAGTAACAATGGTGAGACTGTAAATAGTTAAGCTATCATAAGCCTTTTCCCAACTATGTTTTTGTTTTATTTATTTATTTGAGATGGGGTTGCTCCTCTAGTCTAGGTCAGAGGTGACAGAGACAAAGTCGACGATGGAGTGAGCTTACCCAGAACAAGCCCGTTCACACGCACTTTGAAGAGATTTGGGTTGTATACGTTCGGAAACGTAGACGCAGGTAGAGAGTTCCATTCTTTTGCTGTGCGCAGTATAGAAGACATTAGGAAACGCTTAGTGCGAATTGGTGGAATAGCAACTAGGCAGGGATGGGAACTTGCAGTGCGTCTACATATCCGATGGTAGAAGGGAGCCGGTGGAATGAGGTCGTTACTGGATAACAAGATACCCCTTGTTATGATTGATTGTCAGACTTTCGGACTACTGTTAGGAGTTTATAAGTCAATAAACAAATAAACTTTTCCCTCAACTGCACACTAATCATTTAAAGATATCATACTGTTATAAATTTACCGTCCTAGACACCAATCTTCTTCATCAAGTATTGATGCCTCATATTTTATCCGACTTTCGGTGTAATTGCGTAACACACTAACAGTAGGAATGTCTTTAATTTTGACAGTTCAACAACATTCATTGCGTTATTTTCGATTTTGAGCTGACAATTTTTTCGAACATATGAAGCAATGGATTAGCAATATCCCCCAAAATTATTCAGATTCTGATTGATAGTGTGTTACGGAATTAGGGTGTTGTACGTACAGCTCTATCGTTGTCCTCATTTGACTTAGGTATCTACTAATACCAAATCAGGTATATTGGATAGCATTAAGATATTTTACAAAATAAAGGGGTACGAACGGGCATTTAGTTTATTTAGTGCTTTTACGAATCAGATATTCGTCGAATTAAGGCTCGTACACACTGGCGCGACGCAACGCCCGACACAAAGGCACCACGTATCGCGCGACGAGCGCCGCCTTTGTGTAGCGCTGTCGCGTCGCGCCTGTCTGTGGGAGCCTTTAGGCATTTGTAGAATGCTAGGCATTGAACGAATTGGGTATTCATCGACTAAGCCATCAAAACTAATAGTATAAATAAAGAGAAAATATTTGATTTTTTGTATGTTTGTTTGTGACGCTGTCACGCTAAAACGGCTGAACAAATTTAGATGAAATTTGGCACATGGGTAGACCATGACCTGGATTAGGACATATAATAGTTTTTATCCCGATATTCCCACGGGATCGAGACGTATTCGGGTGAAACCGCGGGGTGCAGACAGACCTAGATATAGTAATAGAAAGTTCATTGACAGTGTCTGATTGTGCCCCAACCACAGGAAAGCAGTCTATTGGTAGATTATAGGGGTACATAAAATTGTGGGTACAGTCGACCGCACGTCGTTTTTAACAGTATGACCTTGAACCGACCTAGCGTAGTATAGTACGATTCAAACCTAATGGCGGCCCTCACCCCTCACCCCCGCTGACACGTGAATTGGTTACTGCGCAGCGACTCGCCTCATGTTCCGTCCGAGCCGCCTTTAAGGCGCTTCCCCGACCAAACGACCTTGAGCGTTCGGTCCTTCTCTGTCCCGTCGCTGAGTCTCGCTCTGTCCCGCTCCCTGCGCACGCCCATTTATAATAAAATTCACAAAAAATGGAATTATTTTGATTAAAAAAAGACAAGCTATCTTTTAAAATAAAATAAAACGTGAAATATAGAGATTTTTATATGACCTATCCATTAGATTAATCCTCAAGTTATTAGAGCGTGACCTTTAGCAAAAGATGCATGTAATCAAGAATTTTAGTCACTTTTTTACAAGGAGATTTTAAATGTATTTATAATATATAAAAGCAAATAAGAACGTGCAATGTGATGATAGGATATCGAACATTAATAATGTGCTTTTAGATGTAGTTTATTACTGATAATTATTGAGTTAATAGCCTCTGAATAACGCACTATTGCAAGGTTTTGCTCGGGGTAGCGCCTTAAGTTTTAATCGTACTGTACCTACGGAGATTCAATAGAATAAGAGGCCAGCTTATTCTAGTTTTGTTACAATTAATGTAATACCGATATTTATCAATATTAGCTAATATGAATATATTCGTCTATTAATATTATAATACCTTAATTAATATTTGAGTATCAGTGATATTTAACTAATACGTACACTACCGTATTAAATTAGTGTTCAATAGACTGTAACTTGGTATTTATTATTGCTAGGTGGTTATAGAATGTTAAATTGTTGAAACTGTTATTAATGAATATACATATTTATATCATTATACTTACAATTAATATATACGTAAACATAAACTCACGCCTTCTTCCCACGGGGGTAGGCAGAAACTACAGAACGCCACCTGCTACGATCTTTACATAATCCTTGTGCCTCAATAAGTGTTTTAAAGTCAACTAGAGCGCAAGACATTTTATACCATAATAATAAGCATGTGTAAGAGTTGCTGTATGAATGGAACGTAATGAAAAAATCATGCCTTGTTTTGATGCCGAACCGTTTTTCTCGCAAATAAGTTCGTTTGTTGCCATTCGGTATTCGTAATCGTTCACTTCACGAACAGCAGAGTGATCGGTATTCGTAATCGTTCACTTCACGAATAGCAGAGTGATCGGTATTCGTAATCGTTCACTTCACGAACAGCAGAGTGATCGGTATTCGTAACCGTTCACTTCACGAACAGCAGAGTGAATCCGATCCGTGCCAAGTGAAATTAATCCCAGATTATGTGAATATTAAATATTAGCCTATGAGAGTTCGTCGGATTACTAATACGTGAATCCATAGAATATTACTAATCTCTTAACTAATTTCGTTAGTTAAATTCATTAATAATCCCACCACGAGACACTGGGGAATATAGATAATATGATCTTACAAAACTTAATCTTCACTTAAAATTCAAAGACATTAAAATACTATATCCAAGCATAACGTTTTCTTCCCCATTAATTCTCTTCCCAGAATAAAGTGAGAACTTATTCATTACGAGTGGTTGTTTCTCACAATGACGTGCAAGAATAATAGAGACGATTCCGCGTAATGACCGGGCTAAGTGTGTTTGTACATTTAAACTTCAAATCATGTAAATTAATTAGATCTTCATTCGTTTTTGTTTGGCTGAGATGTGATGGTTTAATGAGACCAAAAATTTTGGATGTGTTTTCTAGAATTGTCTGTCTAGCCTTTTTCCTAGTACGTTGGGGTCGGCTTCCAATCTAACCGCATGCAGCTGGATACCAGTACCCAGTACCCTAAAATAGGGTTAAGCTACACGATGACTGGTGCATGCATGCCGTCTGTTGGGACAGGTCAACTCAAAGCTGCAATGGCTCTTTCTTAAAAAGGCCTTCCAGACCCCATCCCCCTTCCTTGCATTGTTAGACTGAGATAAAATCCTAGTTATATAATATTTGGACTTTAAAAGAGACCATAATCTCTGAGTTTGTTTCGCCATTTCTTGTCAGGGATCAGTCAGCTAGGAAATGCCGGTGCAATCTAGTTTAAAAATATTGACGTGTCAAAGCGTCATAAAAGATCTACTTACAGCAATAAACATTTAATTTCATTATTTTGCAAACTCAAACTCAAAGCGTTTATTTCAAATAAACCAATTACAGGCACTTTTGAATTGTCAAGGGGTCGGTCAGTCAGAAAATGAAACTAGTTGCCCATTCCAAAGCGTAGTAGGTACCTATAGAGAAGAACGGGCAAGAAACTCCACGTACACTCTTTTAAATCAACATATAGTTGCAAAAAAAATTGGTTACATCATTCATGTCAAAATTATACATGTGAGAACGATGTAGAAAGACGTGCACGTTAAAAGCGTCCGTAATAAAAATGGATAAAAACAAAAAAGAACAGTTCAGAAATTAAAATAAGCCGTGGCAGCTAAGAGATTACCAGTCCCTACTGACGACACCCGTTCACGAACGTGACGTATCTTGCACGACGATGACATCTTGCCCTGACTTTTGAAAGGTAAAGAAGGTCATGAGAATAGTGTGCATGGTACCAACGGAGAGGTGGGTCATCTCTGCTATCATTTTCATCTTCATTCGGGCATCCTCCAATATAAGCTTCTCAACTTTTTTCACGTTTTTTTTCATAGAGGCAGTAGCCGGGCCGCCCGAGCAAGTGTCGTCCTCAATACCATCGCTGCCCCTTTTAAATTCACTTGACAACTTTTGAACCGTAGTTAACGAAGGTGCAGAATCTTGGTAAACAGCCATCATCTCTTTGTGAATAGTTTTTTGACTTTTTCCTTGTTTGGTAAGGAATTTAATAACAGCGCGGTGCTCGATTTTCTTTAACATTGTCATGTTAGCCAGTCCAGTTTTCGTCGACTAAGGATAACTAGCAAACTAATGATCACAACCGTATGAAATTTTACCTTTATACCCTTAGATAATGTCATTAATGAATTAATTAATGAGGGTGATTTACTAATGATGTGGGTAATTTGTACCCACGTCATTAGTAAATCACCCTCAAACCAAGAATACATTGAACGCCCCTCGTATATCATCATTAGCTGATGGGATTTTCTTGTGGCTATCCATTTGTCGCGGCTAGCACGCGTAGTCAGAGTGATAACCACGGGGCGTGGTTTTTTCTCGCTTTGCGACTTCTCGCCTTTAATTTCTTTACCCACCCTCCTCACAAAGAAAGAAAGAAAATACATTTATTTGCGGTAAACATGACGCAAAGAAAAAACACACAAACACAAAAAATAACGAATTGGGGGAAAATATGCGTCACATTCACGCAAAACGGCAATCGCTCAACATAATGCTACGACCCTATGCGAGACAGAGCCCCAGCGCTGGTTTTCAGCGATAGCCGACGCTGACGTGATGACGTCAACCAGTGCAGCATACGAAAATAAAAATAAATATTAAAATAAGAAATAAAATAAATATACTATAACCCCCCCCCCCCCTATACCTTCTACTCCTAACTTGCTTGCTATAGTTTTAATTGTGTTTTCTAAATTCCCGTTTTGCTGCTCCTCTAGTCCAAATATTTCTATTTTGTTTTCTTTCTCACGTACCTCCACGTAAACTATCCTTTCTTCCAGTGCCTTATTTACCATCCCTGGTTTCCAAATGTACATTCTTATGCTCCTATGCTTTAATATTTTGTCTGTTTCTCCTTCTCTTCAATCAATACCTGGTACTTCTTAGCGTAGAAACGTATGTCGTCTGACATTGCCTCCAGAGTTTTTTTTTTCATATTGAAGAGTATTGTTAGCTTTTCATTAAATTCGGCCAACAGTTTTTCTGGTGTCGTTTGGGTCATGTCGACTTCTATGTTTGGCTGGCGATTCTGTGGCGTGGTTTGACATTTATCGCATAAACCGGTGTCAATAAATACCTTGATTTTTGCAACAAATTTTTCTGGGAGACACCGCCACAGTCACCATTACACTTTATAAGTATTGGAAAATAGCAGCAATAAAACCAGCAGCAGTGGTCTAATAGTTTACTATATATATTTATATATATTCGTGGTCAATATTTTTTACACAAGTGACAATGTACAGACATAAACAGAACCGTAACTATGCTTATTTAAAAACGGTGACAGACAGGTGTAAATATGATTATACATACAGGCCAGTGTAGTGCCAGACCATATATACGACCTCCAATACGCCCCCTTAATCTATTACACATGCGTATGATCACTTCTGTATCTGTCAGTACTCGTTACATAAAACTAAATAAATCACTAACACTTCTGTGTTCGACTGTACTACGCTGTACCCAAAAATAGAGTACAAAAACAGAAGAAATCTAACAAAATAAAGCATGCATAACGAGAAAATTATCTATTACACAAAACACTTAAAAAAAAAAATACATCAAAACATCTAACTATTTATCCGCCCCCTTAATAGAATAATTTGACAGGGTTAAATCCTTTAAAAATTCTCTAAGTTTCGGGCTGTGAACACTTTTAGTTAAGATGTCCGCTATCATCTTATCAGTTGACATGTACCTTATTTCAACTTTGTTAGCCAGTACACACTCACGAATAAAATTATACTTGATATATCTATGTGCTTTGTCCTATTATGCATCATTTTGTTAGTTGCAATTTTATGCGCCGACTGATTATCATTATAAATGACTACCGCTTTACTATCCACAGCTGTCAAACTGTTTAGTAAACTACGTAAATAAAGCGCTTCCTTCAAAGCTTGACTCAATCCTACGTACTCTGCCTCAGTGGAGGACAAGGATACTGTCGCTTGCTTCCTACTTTCCCATGACACTATATTTTTACCTAACTTGAAAATTAATCCTGTGAAAGACTTTCTATCAAGTGCCCCTCCCCAATCTGCATCAACGTAGCCTCGTAAATCTAAATCTTCCGACTTCCTAAAAGTAAGACAAAGGTTAGACGTACCCTTTAAATACCTTAAGACCCGTTTCGCACATTTAAAGTGTATTTCATCATAACATGAATTAAATTGTGAAAGCACACTTACCGCATGTGCTATGTCTGGTCGCGTATTACAGGCCAAATAGTTTAGACACCCTATTAAACTTTGATATGGCAGATCGCTATGAGAATATGTCGATCTTTCTAATTTCATACCGACTTCCATTGGGGTCGAAACTGGCTTAGCGTCTGTCATGTTAAATTCATTCAAAATGTCCGTAATGAATTGTTGCTGATCTAGACAAATAATATCTTTATCTCTCCTCAGCCTCATGCCTAAAACATGCCTAGCCGCACCTAAATCTTTAACTTTAAACTTGTCAAGCAAACCGGTTTTTAATTTTTGCTTTTCTTGTTCACAATTTCCAAAAATGAAAAGATCATCTACGTAAATAACGACAATTAACTTCTTATTATTTTTAAGCTGCTTTTGATACAAACAAGGTTCTATTTTTGATTGTAAAAAGCCTAAATTCAACATCTCTTTGTCTAATTCCTTGAACCAAGCATTCGAAGCTTGTTTCAATCCATACAAAGAACGCTGCAGCTTACATACTTTGGTCTCTTGACCTTTGACTAGTGCTCCTTTCGGCTGAAGCATGTAAATGTCCTCTTTAATCTTGCCATATAAAAAGGCAGTTGTGACATCCCACTGGTCAATAAACCAACCGTATTCAACAGCTAGCGAGAACAACAATCGTAGAGTAGAGCTTCGAACTACAGGAGAATAAGTCTCAGTATAGTCTATACCACATACCTGTGTGAAACCTTTTGCTACTAGTCTAGCCTTGTACTTCGTTACCTTGCCGTCGCTATCTCTTTTGATTTTGAACACCCATTTGCACTGGATAGGCTTCTTATCAGCTGGAAGATCCACCAATGTCCAAGTCTGGTTCTCCTTTAGTGACATGAGTTCATCATCTATCGCTTTTTGCCATAAGTCACCATCGGATCTCGCCAACGCTTCATTAATAGTCAATGGATCACCATCAAGATTGCTCTCCTTGGCATACATAACATTGCATCCGTATCGATCGACTTGTCTTCGTTCTCTTACAGGATACTTTCTTTCTGATTCAGGTACTGTCACTTCCTTTTCAGTCAATATGTCATCAGGTACTTGCTCTAGTACTACTGGTTCAGGTTCTATCTCCACCGATACTTTTACGTTCTCATCTACAGCATCACGGTACACATCATCGTGAGCCTCCAAGGGTTCAGATCTGCTTGTAGATCCGTTGGGTAAACTGGAAGGAACAGAATCTGTATTTAGGTTTATGATTACTTCCGACTTTTCCACATTTTCTTTTTGGAGAAAGACGTTTTCCAGGAATCTGACATCTCTCGCAGTTGTCACTTCACCTGTCTTAGGATTCATCAAACGATAACCCTTCTGATTATTTGGATATCCAATAAAAATCATCGGTTCCGTCTTCATGTCCAGTTTGCGTCTCTTTTGTTTTGGTATCAATCTATACGCCAAACAACCAAAGATTTTCAGATGACTGACATCAACATCTTTTCCAGTCCAAAGCTTCTCTGGTACCGTATTGTTCAATGCTTTCGTGGGGCTTCTGTTTTTTAAATAAACAACAGTATTTACAGCCTCGGCCCAATACTTCTTGCTCAGGTTCGATTCTGACAGTAATGTTCTTGCCTTTTCTATTATAGTCCGATTCGCTCTTTCTGCGACAGAATTTTGTTCCGGCGTGTACGGTACAGTCGTCTGGTGTCTTATACCTGCAGACTTCAAAAAAGATTTAAATTTACCATTACAGTACTCTGCACCGTTGTCAGATCTCAGACATTTAATAGATTTACTCGTCTCATTTTCAACTTCCGCTTTGTATTCACGGAACCTGTCGAATGTTTCACTTTTGTTCTTCAAAAAATAAACATGAGTCTTCCGAGTATAATCGTCGATAAATAGAAGAACATACCTCGAACCACCGAACGACGGTTCCTCGATTGGTCCACAAACATCGCTAAAAACCAACTGTAAGACCTCGTTCGCTCTCGTACCTTGGTTTTTGAAGGAACTTTTGCATGTCTTTCCTTCGATACATGGAATACATGGCTCGCATAAATCGGTACTCTTAAATTCCATACCGCTTACTAAAACTTTCATTTTATTCATATAATTACGCGATAAATGAGCTAATCTTTTATGCCAAATGTTCGAAATATTTTCATTTTGTTTTGACAGTGTCAAATTCACGACGTTATTTTTAAATTCTGTCAACTCATAAATTCCGTCGACCTCCTGACATCTTGCAACAATCCGATTCTTATTTTGAATCATGCAACCTTCTTTGTCAAAATTCATGCAATAATTCTTCTTGGTCAAATTACTCACCGAAATTAGGTTCATGGATAAATCAGGAACATGTAAAACGTTTTCTAAAATTAATTTTTCGTTTTCGCTGACTCGTGGCTCAGCATTTCCTCGTCCTTTCACCAATAATTTCTCGCCGTTTGCTACTGCGATCTTCATGTTGCCTTTTTCAGGTGTATAAGACAACAATTTGCTTTTATCGTGGGTTATATGATTTGAGCACCCACTGTCTAAATACCACTTATCTTTGTTTATCGCCTCTTTCGTATTCAGGCAGATATTCGCGGTTTTGATCCGCTCCTTGCATTCAGACGCCTTATGTCCTTGCTTGTGGCATTTAAAACACTTGTAGACGAAATTCTGCTTACGATCATTAGTTTTAATGTAAGATCTTGCATCGTTCTGTACTTTACGTGTAATTAAGGCTTGTTCGTACTGTGTTCAACTTACTCTGTCTACTTCCTTCTTGTAACAATTTCATTTTTATTTGCTCTAACGTGATCTCTTGTCCACTATAATCTACAGCCATGATGAGAGGGCTGTACTCAGTGGTCAATCCACCCAGCAAAATCGATATGATCCAATCATTAGGGATTTGAGCATCAATATCGGTCAATTGTTGTGTCAGGAATGTAATTTTGGATATATAGCTTTCCATAGATTCGAAATTCTCTAATTTACAGTTGAAAAGCTCTCGCTGAATAAGTATTCGTCTTCCCCAACCTTTGTCTTCATACGCTTTCTGTAAGCTGTTCCAGGCTCCTTTCGCAGTCTTCACATTGTAGACGTGGGTAAAGCACTCTGGTTCTAACAACAAGCATATTGTTGTTCGTGCCTGCCGGTCTATGTTAGCATTTACTACATCTGTAGAAATTACTCCCCACCAGTTTTTATTCTCCAAGTAATTTCTCACCAAGAACTTCCAATTTGGGTAGTCGGACGATCCTTTCAGCTTCTTAATTCCACTTATGCCAATTTCAGCTGACATAATTGAGATTTCGTAAGTGTAGATTTAGACGCACACAATTAATATTTAAACCACTCAACTTATTAAGCCATGTTCTGGGCCATAACCTATTGGAAAATAGCAGCAATAAAACCAGCAGCAGTGGTCTAATAGTTTACTATATATATTTATATATACTCGTGGTCAATATTTTTTACACAAGTGACAATGTACAGACATAAACAGAACCGTAACTATTCTTATTTAAAAACGGTGACAGACAGGTGTAAATATGATTATACATACAGGCCAGTGTAGTGCCAGACCATATATACGACCTCCAATAATAAGACTGTCGCCTTTCACTCGGGCCAGCGAGAGTTTTCATGACTTGCATTGCACCATCACGATAGGTTAATATTTTTCCATAAGCAGTCAATAATTCTAGTCGCGTCACAGGTGTCGCGTTCGCACGAAATGGGTACCTATGTCAATTGCCGTTTTGCGTGAATGTGACGCATATTTTCCCCCAAATCGTTATTTTTTGTGTTTGTGTGTTTTTTCTTTGCGTCATATTTACCGCAAATAAATGTATTTTCTTTCTTTCTTTCTTTTTATGTTCTCTAACCAAAAAATTGGATGACATGTGTCATTCACCAATCCGCACTGGACCGTGTTGGATTACTGCCCATTTCCTCTCACGGACAGGGCGCCTAAGACTTAGCAGTGGGAAGATTATAATATTGCCCGCGGCTTCACCCGCGTGGAGGTCAGAAATTTTCGCACGGGATCGTACTACTGGGACCTTGTATCCTACCCCGGTCGTGGTTTTTCTGTATGCCATATATAGCCGTTAAGGCGTGAATATTTAACAAACAGAGTTACTTTTGCATTTATAATAAAATAAAAAGCATCTTTATTAGCCAAATTAATATAACAACTTTGAACAATTCAAGTTACAAATAATCAGTAAAGGTAGGTATTTTTTTTGTTTGGTATGTACTTATTATATGTAGTTGTTAGCACGGAACTGATTCACTCTGTTCCCCGTACTAGTATAAACAGTATTTATCCTAACTATCCTAACTTCCTATCCTAATCCTAACTATAATATAATATAATATATAATTATATAATATAATATAATATAATATAATATATAATATAATATATAATATATAATATAATATATAATATATAATAATATTATAAATGCGAAAGTAAGTTTGTTTGTTTGTTTGTTACCTTTTCACGCCTAAACCACTGAACCGATCATCCTGAAATTTTGCATATACGTCGTCAGGTGTACAGAAACGGACATAGGGTACCTTACATCCCGCAAAAAAGTACTGTTCCCGAGGAAAACAACAATAACGTTATTATGATAATAGATGGCGCCACGTGTCTTTCGAATCATGATTGAATTATAAACCGAATTGATAGTCAAAGTCTAAATTAACGCGAGCGAAGCCGCGGGCAAAAGCTAGTTTATTTATATATTCTTTATTGTACCTACACCACAAAATACATAACAAAAAAATAAATGAAACACTCCAAACTACGGTGGAACAGTTTTCCTTAACATAAGAAGTAGTATGGATTAAGTAATGCTCTACTTATTAACACAAGCAGTAACAGAAACTTTAGAGACTAATACTCAAAGCATGAGAACATTAGTTTATCCTACAGAGAGACATTTAGAAGCCAGTATATTAATAAACTCAAATTAAACACTAAAATAAAGACAAAAACTTCCTCTATTCCCATGTGCACGAAACTTTCCACTCTAAGTGTAAAGACGGTATGTTAAAGTCTGGATCTCAATAACTTTGTTCCTTTTGTTCAGCGCCAATCTTCGCCAGTGGCAGAACAAAGGCGCGCCGTCCAGTGAGACTATTGTCTGCTGTATGTGCGATTATTAACCAAAATGTTCGTGGGAATGTGCAACGGTATTATGTTGGAGATTTACATGTGTTTAAGGAATGTTGGTAGCGTTTTTGTTATTAAGTGGGGTTGCTTGGCACAGCCGATATCAGATGCTTCAGTCGAGTGAAGGTTCATTTTTGTTTCGTTCACACGACACTGAAAAAAATTATATACGAATGAACATTTATCTGCTCCTCTCATTACAATTTTGGAGATAAGGGGAGAGGGGAATTGTCAATTTTCATCTATTTTCTTAAATAACTTTAAAAATATTTACTTCAAAATTATAAAAAAAATATTGAGAACCCCACAGTAAGTCCTGGCATTTGAAATGTCACACGGTACCTACAATTTGCAAAACTTTTTGTTACACGTCCGTATTTGAGTCACAGAAATTCATAATTATTTGTAACAAATTTCAACTTAATCGCTCTAATAGATCGAAGCAAATTAACTGTGACAGACCGGCAGACAGACAGACACACAAGTGATTCTATAAGGGTTCAGTTTTCTCATTAGGACGTACGGAACCCTAAAATGAACGAAAAGTGAAGCGTATGATTTCGGCCACGACTTGCTAATGCAAAGAGGTTTAATTACGAGGTTTGTAATGGTATTACACAAAAAGTGTCATAAAAATAAGAGTTATCGAGTAAAGTTCTTTGGGTGCTGGCACGGAACCACCAGAATCATTAATTACTTGTAAAGAATATCGGTGACACATAAAGTCGTTATTGACTAGTAACACATAATTTAATCCAGTACATTCGAATTTAGAAGGTATATGTATGGCCTGCACATAAAAAAAAAATGAAAGGAGGTCAATACCCAGTAGTTAAAAATGCCAGGCTGAATTGATAAAGATGAAGATGGTACGGAGAAGTAATACCATCAAACCTATATTAACCACTAAACAAGTATTATTGGTTCCAATATGAAGGTTAGGTTATACAACTTTAAAAGACAAACAACTATGTATTCTTCCGACCGAAACATACTATGAAAAGACTAACTATGAGATTATGAGACTATTAGACTATTCATGAGATTTAATTATAAAAAAGAAAATTAAGAGCGGCCAACCCGTCATACTTTTCATACAAACGCTCGTACGTGATTATGGCGTTGTAACCCATCTTTCACAGAATTTTTTGAACTATGTAATAGGTATCTAGTGCACTTTATCTAGGTTTCTATGCAAGTAAAAAATCAAAATTTGGAGAAACAAATTCAGTATAAGCCTCCAAAAATCTGCTTTTTTGCAAAAATTTTACCTGAAATTTGGCCATTCATAATTTACTCATAAATTGTAAAAGTCAAGAAAACATCTGCATAGAAACCTCGCACGTGTAATGGAGATTCTAAATAACAAACATTTTTTCCAAAAACTTGTAAGGCTTTTTCAAAAACACGTATTTCCTAGAACAAGTTTTGTAAAATCTTTGCGCGCCAATTTTCGTTCGATGTTATCGGGTTCTCACTCTTGCTTCTTTTTCAAACATTGCGTTGGATGAAACAACAAGCTTTTCAATCATGCTCGCGTTGACGGTAGACGGACCGGGAAGGGCCCTCTTAAAAACTAAAACTCAACTACGACAAAAACGCCACCAAGACATCACGGACATCACGAATAAATTATAACCGGAGTCACACGTAATATGCACGATTCATGCTTTAATTACATGGCATAATTATTTAGTAAATGTGTGTTACTCTGGCTTATGAACATACACAACATAGCCTGTGAAAATTTTAACGTTAAACCCACACACTTATTAATTGTAATTTTTTTTTAGGAAAATCGTATACTTTTACGATGTTTGTAAATATGTGAGTATAACATGTATCTATCAAGTAATTATTTTACCTGTCATTGCTTTAGATTTAATTATTTTTACCAACTGTGGTTTAGTAATTTTATTCTAGGGGCATCGTCTGCACATTATAATTAATGTTTACAAAATATTGTAAACCATTTTAAAAGAGTAACGGTGGAGTTTCTTGCCCATTCTTCTCCATACGAAACTACCTTTTGGAAGGGGCAACTAGAATATTTTTTTTGTAATGTTTGACGTTCAACGCCTTTTATGTGCCTATTTGAAATAAATTATTTGACTTTGACTTTGACAAAATAGTAATGAAGGAAAACAGTGTTTTTTTCCATAATTTGAACTTATGTCACATGAAATTACGTTTCTCGGGATGTGCTTACAGTAATGTATAGAAAGATCATATTTTAAAATTCACTTAGTTACTTTGCAAAGAGTCCTCCGATTTTATAGCTCAATCGTACTCAGAAAGTATATACAGAACTGCCTCGTTGGTCTAGTGGTCGCTAGCGCTACTACTGAGCATGAGGTCCTGGGTTCGATTCCCAGGTCGGGCAAAGAGTTATTGGGTTTTTCCATCTGGAAATTCTCAGTAGTAGCCCGGAGTTTGGATTTGTGCCCCGTTGATGGCAATAGGCTCGCCCCCTGTTACATGGGACCTGAACATAACTGGCGAAATGTGGGTGTACTATAGATACACCTCTGCCTAACCCTTCGGGGAATACAGGCGTAATGTTGTTATGTTAAGAAACAGTAAATATCGGTGATCGCTGCCATAAAACCATGTGACGTCAATCAATCCGTCAGATTCGAGTTTAAAGTTTATTCTATCCTTGCTGCTAAATTATGACCACCAAAAAGGATACCGGGCAAAATACACCCAGCTCCGCCAGCGATATATTTAATATGACTCGAAACACCTAACAAAAATAAAAATAAATAATTACGACGCATTCAAAAGTAACCCCGAGGTCATTACATAAAACTGTGTACGTACCTAAACTGACTAAAATATTTTTACTAGTAGGTACAGTTATTTAATATTATTATTGACTATAATAACGTGAGTCTTAGCAATAGATATGGGCCAGAGACACGGCATAGGCTGGCCGACCATAAAATCTCTTGCGCTCGCACTTACCCCCACCCGTGGACCGTTTTCAAACGGGCAAGCAGGGCTGGCCGCGCTCGCGTTTTACGCAGTCCTTCGTGTAACTTCGTTGTGATTGTGGCCTTGAAGAGGATTCAGTCCTCTAAAGACAAGGCCATACCCGCTGCCACGGCTTCCATTATGGAGTCAGTGGAGGCCATTAAATTCGGGCCTCCACCGGATGGGATGTCCGAGATGCGGGCGGAAATCACCCGCTTGACAGCCGCCATGGAGCTTCTCCGAAAGGAGAACGAGGAGCTCCGAGCGGACCTGGCCAGCCTCCGGGCAGCCGGCCCCCGGGAAGTGCCACAGGCGGGGGCGCAGCATGGGCAGGGCCGGCCGGTGTCGGTGCCTGCAGAGGACTGGGTTCTGACCCTTGTGCGGCGGGAGCTGGCTGCCTTCCAGAGTCGGTTTTCCACTCTGGAGGCCATTGTCCTGCGCCCCCCGCTAGCGGCGAGCCGGCAGGTCTCGTTTGCCGCCGCCAAGGCTGCTGTGGCCTAGCCGGGATTGGCGGGGTGGTCAAAAGGCGGGCCTGTGCTGGAACCCGCGGGACTGCCCCTAGCAAAGTCAGCGCCACCCAAGCCCAAGAAGGGTGGGGTGGCTACGCAGGCAGCGAGCAGCAAGGCCGGCTCGTGCAATGCCACGCCGCACTGCTTTTTATGTGCGGCAGCTGGCAAGCCAGCCAATCACCGGGCTCGGAGTAAGGCCTGCGCTCCACCCGCCAAAGCCAGGGGCAGGGGCAAGCCCTCCGCCCCCGCCGTCACCGCCGCACCCGCCGCCACTGCCGCCCCCACTGTCGTAGCCGCCGCAAACACCGCGGCAGGGCCCTCACATGGGGCTCGGGAGGGGGCTGATATGGAGTGCCAATAATGGCCCCATTACGCCTCCTCCAGGCGAACATCAACCACTGCGCCGCTGCTCAGGACCTGTTGCTCCAGAGCATGGCGCAGTGGTCGATTAACATCGCCGTGGTCCCTGAGCCGTACTTTATCCCGCCCAGGGATGATTTGGTGGAGGACCTGAGCAGCTCAGTGACCCTCATTTCGTCGGCCGCCGCCGGTACCCCATCGCTTGAGGCAGTCAAGAGAGGACGGGGTTGCGTGGCAGCACGGTTCGGGGAGATTTTTGTAGTAGGGGTATACTTCTCCCCGAACCGAACTCTCGCCGAGTTCCACAACTCCCTTGCGGAGTTGAGAGTCGTCGTCGTCGGGTACCATACCCTCCCCGTGCTCGTACTCGGGGACTTCAATGCCAAGAACACGGCTTGGGGTTCCCGGTACACGGACACACGGGGCAGGATGCTGGAGGACTGGGCTCTGGAGACAGGCCTGGTCGTCCTAAACCGGGGTTCTGTCCCCACGTGTGTGCGGATGCGGGGTGAGTCAGTGGTGGACATCTCGTCGTGGAACTTCGTTGAACATTTCCGACACTGCATTTCTCCCAGGCTGGAGCGGGCCGGGGCTGCCTTGAAGCGGCTCCTGCACAATCTAGGGGGCCCAAACGCCTCCTGCCGGAGGCTCTACGAGGGGGTCGTGCGGTTCATGGCCCTTTACGGGGCACCGGTGTGGGCGCGTTCATTGAGGCTCCGACCAGCCCGCCGGTTGAACGCGTCCCAAAGGGTCATGGCCATCCGGCTGGTCCGAGGATACCGCACGCTCTCCTGCGAGGCGGCGAGCCTCCTTGCGGATTATCGCCGTGGGATCTGGAGGCAAAAGTCCTCGCGCACGTTTGGGAGTGGCGCAAGGAGGCGAAACGCCCGCCGGGGCGTAACTCCGCTGCCGCGAAAAATCTCGGCACACCGGACAGAGCTCCGGCGGGATCTCATGGCGGCATGGAGAGTGCGGCTGTTGCAACCCAGCGCAGGGCACGCCGCAATTGGGCAACTGAAGAAACACGGGTGGGTTTTAGTCAGTAAGAGTCTGACACGCCCTTCCGCTCCGCCCAGAGCGGGAGAGGTCATTTAAAGATTTCCCAACCAAAAAACAAAAAAAAAGGAGGTAATTCGCTGTTTTGTAGAAAACGGTATGTTTGCAATTGTATAGTTAACTAGGTTGATCCCTGAATTGAGGTACCTAACCTTGCCAATCATAAAATAAGTAGTTACTAACTCTGTTTTATTACAGTTTGCGTTTAACAACGCAGAGTTCATTTGTCGCCCTTGTTACCAAAGAGCTACGGCATCATCTGGGGCTACACCACAAAGAGCATCAACATCACGCACTCTTCAAAGTCGCATTGATCCACCACTTGCCCGCGGCGCTCTACATCAAGTTGCTATTCCAGCACATGATGTCCTCGCCGCTCCACATCAAGTGAATATGCCAGTACAAGATGCCCCCGCAGTTCCACATCAAATTAATGTGGCAGTACAAAATGCCGCCGCAGTTCCACATCAAGTTGGTATTCCAGCACGAGAAGTCCTCGCCGCTCTAGATCAAGTAAATGTGGCAGTACATGATGCTCCTGCCGCTCCATATCACGTAGATTTACCAGTACCACATCAAGAGGATGCACCAATGTTAGATGCCCCTGATATTGATAATACAACAATTGTATTACCGGATTTTTCTCGACCACCGAATTCAGCAAGAACATGTATGGTTTCAGGATGTCAACGACACTCACTTCATCGAATTCCAGAAAAACAAAAAAATTCGTTTGATGCAAGTTTACAATTACTACATTCCAGAATTCGCAAGGATTTGTGAAATACATCTGCAATAGAATGACTGGGAAGGAATGATGAGCGCGTCAAACGTGATGTATACTTTTAATGCTGATCAAGTGACCGACATAATAAATATGATGAAAAAAGCTGCCGAAAATGCATCGCCGTTAGATTTTGAAAACATAGAACAATTTGACGAAGACGAACTATACTACTTCACGGGTCCAACGCGTGACGAATTCTTAATAACTATGGAACAGATTCCCTCACTATCCACAACTTGCAATCAACCAAATACTGCTCTTGGAATAATGTTAGCAAAACTGAAAACGGGAGAACCTAACGAAAGGTTATCGTTGTTATTTCACATGAGTCGGAGAAGATTAGAACGACTAATGAAGTGCGCCCTTGATGCTCTGATAAGAGACTTTGTTCCGAGACATTTGGGTTGGGATAATATTACGAGAGAACAAATAGCTCAGCGGAATCTGCAAGTTCCGAACGCACTATTTGGAAATGCTGATGCGGTCATTGCCGATAGAAAAGCCATAATTATATGTGACGGGACATATATATATATTTATAAAAGTTCGAATTTTTTATTCCAAGTTGAAACCTATAGTCCCCACAAATACAGCAATTTATTAAAACCGTTTATGTTTGTGTGTTCGGATGGCTATATAATTGAGGTCACCGGTCCACATGGTGCTAAAAAGTCAGATGCATCAATAATGCAAGATATAATAAATAACGAAGACCATCCATTTCACTGGCAGTTCAGGCCACATGATATTTTCATTTTGGATAGAGGATTTAGAGACGCCGTTCCAGACCTTGAAGCGTTAGGTTATGATGTGTATATGCCACATACCGCTAATAGTGGGGACAGCTTACAACATCACAAGCAAACGAATCCAGAAAAGTCACGCTTAGTCGATGGGTCGTTGAAGTAGTTAATGGCCGTTTTAAACGTGACTTCAAACTGTTTCGCCAAGAATATTTCCACAGTGCAATGCCACACATGTTCCAAGACTTTCGAATTGCTGCTGCATTAACAAATTGTTTTCATGTGCCTCTCACCGATAATGAGTATGCGGTCGAGATAATAGAAAGAATAAATGAAAGACAAGACATGCAAAACATTTTAGGTGAATTCGTCATAAGACGCCGCATGAACAGACAACGAGTACCATTCTAAGAAATGAGCGCCGATTTTCCTGGTTTTGAAACATTTCCTTCACTCACCCAAAGGGAACTGATTGTTTTTGCTCTGGATACATACCAACTAAAATTGGCAAAAAGTTATTATAGTGAGCATGTTCGGGAGGACGGGCACTTCAATATATCGCTTTACCGAGAATCCGAACAACTCTTTACCGAGCTCAATAATAATGGCATTGAAGGAACAAACCTGTGGCTCATGAGAGCAAAGATACATTCCAGGTACACTAGGTCGAATTTTTATTACACATATGTGATAATAAACGATGATGAGAGTGGATTAAATGCACTAAAGCATTATTATTGCTCATGCAAAACAGGGAACCGAACCTTGGGTTGCTGCGCCCACGTTATGGTTGTAGTATGGTTTTTGAGCCTGGCAAGATATGAAGAGAATATCCACAGACCGGCTCTCTTCTTGGACTCAATAATAATAGATCACGATGATAATTAACCAACGTTTAATTTAATAATGCTCAGTAAGTTAAACCTATTCAACTTAAAATATATAGAGAACCCTCGGACAGAATTTGATGCACATTGGCACAGAGAAACATGCCTGTGATACCTTCCAAACAAGAGTAGTCTAAGCTGTGGCGGACGTGGGTGTGCCGTCCTAACATTTTTGCCCACTATCCTTTAAAAAATTGTTAAAGCGTGTTTTTTTTTTGGTTTTCGTTTTCATCCTTTTTAGGTCATAACGCCACCACGCCATGCAAGATAGTTCAACAACACAAAGCTCCTGAAGAAATTCATAATAAAGCCCATGGAGGTAACCAATTTTATTTTGCCCACAGCATGGCAACGCAACGACCTCAAGCGAGACATCGGTGGGGACGAACACGGCAACCGCCGCGCCCTCCGCCGGGCCCAGCAAGGGCCCGCCGCCGGCCGCCAAGTTCCGCCACGGTCTGCTGCAGCTCATGATACACACGATCGATCCCATGCATGACGGTGAGTTAGGTATGCACGCGGCTTTGCCTACACTTTACACCTATGCTAAGTCCCATTTTGGGTTGTTGATGATTTTCCAAACATTCCAAACCCCACGGGAAAAGAAACACCAAAGAGTTCTTCTTTTTCTTTTTTATTTAATTAGGGACTTTTAGAATCGCAATGCGTACTAGGTATACTGTATTTATTTTATTTCTTATTTTTTTTTTGTATTTTCGTATGCTGTACTGGTTGACGTCATCAAGTCAACGCCGGCTGTCGCTGAAAACCAGCGCTGGGGCTCTGTCTCGCATACGGTCGTAGCATTATGCTGAGCGATTGCCGTTTTGCGTGGATGTGACGCATATTTTCCCCCAACTCGTTCTTTTTTGTATGTGCGTGTTTTTCTCTGCGTCATGTTTACCGGAAATAAACGTATTTTCTTTCTTTCTTTTCTTTCGTGTGACAGTCCCACCATACCCTAAATACACAGTACTATGGATTACAGTTGGGCCATGAACCTGAACAGACTCTTCGCATCAACACCATTTTGGTTCCACTATAATGTTCCCACTGCTGGGACACAGGCCTCCTTTCTTTGAGAGGGAGTGGGCCATAATCCACCACGCGGGCCCAGTGCGGGTTAGTAGCTGTCATATGTCTTCGAATTTTTTGGTTCTAGAACATGCCAGTTTCCTCACGATGTTTTCCTTCACCGTTTTGAGAGCAGTAGTGATGAAATTAAATTTACAAAGTAAAATGCCTGCCTGGGTTCGAATTCACGACATAAAGCTCGTAAGTCAGGGCCGATAACACTGGGCCGCCACTGCTCTGAATTTAATAGAATGTGCCTAAATCAAGTCGGTTCAGCCTCAAGACCCGAAACAGATCATTTCTACCAGACTCATATCGAACACTGTTCATCAATAAGTGATATAAGACTTCAACAACTCGAAACTTTCTTCTTCTTCTCCCGCCGTTGGCCCATGTTTCTTCGGGTCGGTACAACCCGTTTTTTATTCCATTTTCTCCATACCAAACACCCCAGAATTAAAAATTCCAAATGAATTGGGCCTTTTAGCAATCCAAAATTGGTTTAAATGCTTTATTGAGCCTGCTTGGTTCTAAAGTGATCCTGAAAAGTAACGTTCAATAGTTCTAAAGCCTCCAGAGTAAGTTCTTGTTTTACACCTAGAACAATTTTTTTTGGAAAACAAAGTATATTTTTTCTGAGAATTAGATTTTTATACTTTTAAACCGCTCTTTCCAATTACAAATGTGCTGTTTTTATAAAATCAGTTTAAAAAGAACCACATACAAATTAACATACCTATAAAACTCGACCCAACTCCTAAAAAACAACTTAAACAGTCAAATTCCAATTCTCCTATTCCTTAGAAAATTCAAAACCAATTAGCCCACAGCGTTGTATTAAAAACCTAATTTATCATCAATTACCCAAAATTTCCCTCATAACAGCTGCCTTCTGTGAGCAAGTCTCGTCACGCAACCATAATGATTACAATAACCATCAGTTTATAAAAAAACATTTTCATTCGTGTGTCGCTTGCATTACTCACATAGGTCAGGAAAATTGTTATACCAATATTTTACTAATGGTACAAAAACGGATCCCGCCGGCACTTGGTACGAAAACGGATCCAAATTAGGTCAAATAAAGGAGAACGTATCTGCCTAAAGTTACAGGGAGGTTCGCACTGCGCTTTGCAATCACTAACGCTACGGCGCGCGGCGTCTGAAATTTTGATCTCCTGTAACGTTCAATGGAGCTCTGAAATGGTCTAAAACGGAGCCTAAAGGCGCTATTCCACCAGCGTGCGGCACTGTGCGACACTGTACTGCACGCTTACAAACTGAGTGGAAACAGAGACTAACGGATCTGCAGCTCAGTACGTGTACTGTCGGAGTTCAGGACCCTATACCCCAAAACTTTAAAAGTCTACAATTTCACGAACAAAATAAAAAAATAAAAAATTGTGTAGGTAAAATAGAAATTACAAATATGTACGAGTACAATTTACAATCTACAATTCTTTCGGATTTTTAAAAGCGTATCAGAAAGCATGAGGGATATGTATAAATTGTAGTCTTGTCATTACAATTTATTTATTTGTAAGGTTCTTCCGCTACAATTGTGTGGATTAGAGTTCTGTGGTATTTGTAAAATTTGTAAATTGTTACTTGAAAATTGCAATTGTATAGTTTTGTGGTATAGGGCCCTGCACAAGATGCTTGTGAACAAATGTGCTGAATACAATGTTGGTGGAATTACGCCTTAACATTGCCTCCAACTGCAAATGTTATTTGGGGAAAAAAATGAGCTTGTATCGATGCAAAAATAGACTCCCGCTTGATTCGTGTGCTATTAGAAGCACAAGCATCGATCATACATAACATTGCAATATTGTTCGTTTTTATATTCATTGTGTTGTTTTGTGACTGTTTTTAGGTAATATATTAACGTGTTAAGATTATTCTCCTGTATCTACTTATGTTATTCTCGTAAACTTAAGTTTTAGAAGGGGAATAAGAAACAATATTATTAGGTATAAACGTACCTTGTGGCAGCGGAAAATCAAACCATAGACAAGGTGCAAGATTATTAAATTCAAACATGTCTAATGTTTGTTTCAGAAGTGCATAAATGTAACGTTAAAGAAACCTTAAGAGGGCGCAGACGGGTCTACTAGCGCCACTCCTTTAAAATAATATTATCTCGTGACTGAGAAGGAATTTTTAATAACGGTTTAATAAACACCCTCGTAGTGTGTCTGGAATTTTCTAATACCTTTTATAAACTTTCATATTGAGACACGAAACAACAAAATTTGATCTAAATAAAAGCGGCCACATTCCTCTAGATCGTATTTTGTTGTCTCAATATGAAAGTGTATACAAGGTATTAGAAAATTCTAGACACACTTTCCGAGGGTGATTATTGAGCCGTTATTCAAAATTCCTTCTCAGGCACGAGATAATATTTTTTTAAAGGAGTGGCGCTAGAGGACCGGTGTGCGCCCTCTTAATATAAGAACTCAAAAATTTAGCACAAGTTTCTACAAGAGTATCAATCGAAAGGTCCTAAGAGAAAGATGTGTAATGTCTTAAACTAAACTCAAAATTTATAAGTCTAAAATACTATAGAGGTATGAGAAACAGGGTGTAAAGCTCACTCATACTCTATTGAAAAGAGAGGATCCTCCGACCAGACGGGTGTCGTGTCTGGTGGGCAACTGTCCGACGATGGATGTTGGGACGTTGTATACTATATGCTAGTTGCGCGGTAAACTCTGCTTGCGCGATGCAGGATTTTGCGTGACGTCAGTGTGACGTGTAGCTCGCATGTGGCGATGTAGATAACGCTACAATACGCTAAGAGGAACCTTATAAACGTTTAAACTATGACATCTATTAACCGGTTATTTTAGTCCCTATACGTAAGGATTAAGATCTGCTATAGCCATTGTAAATTGCAACGACCACATACCATCTATCAGATTGATGGATGTAGCCGAGTGTTCCTTGTTTACATTGTACGGTCTTACAAACCAACCATTAAGTTTCCGCGAGACCCATAATTTATTACAGAACTATAGACTAACCAACGATTTTGCACGCGGGAATCTAGTCTTATTGCAAAAGGATATTTGAGTAGGCTTTGTTGTGATTTGTACACAATTTAAAATGTATCTACCTTCTTCTCGCAACTGAAAAAATTCTTGATTGAAAAGGCTTACTACTCTATCAATGAGTTTTTAGATGATAGAAGCATAAAATAAAATGTCCGATCCACTTGTTATTATATCTTGTTTACGACGTTACTTGTTTGAAACAGTTTTATTTAGTTTGTGGTTTTTTACGCCTAATTTTTACGCCTAATTTGTACGCCTTGCAAGGCAAAACATAGTGACACAACGCAAATTTTATACCATGTACCATATTACCTATGTTCAACAAATAAAATACTTTGACTTTTCTCTCTTTTAGCTATGAACTATATGTGAAAAGTTATTTCGTGATAAAGAATTTAAGCTGTCAGCATGGTGGGCTGACTGCGGTTGCTCCGAACTTGCATTTGAGTGACACCAGCTAACTTTATAGTTGTTCGCAGCGCAGGGTTATCAGATGGCGAGTTTTTTTTCTCGTACCAAGTCTGCCAAATATCTCGTACTTTCAATACATAATCTCGTAAAAGTATAAATTTTAAAAATCTCATAGACTTAGTCCTTAATTTACACTATGTACTAATTACTAGCTAGTCTGGCGATGGTATATTCCTTAAGTTTGGGTCCGCCAAATCGCAGCGTCACAGTGATCTTTAAATAGTGTCTGTCAAAATCACATTGCTGTTGGGTTGCTGCTAGAGGTATAGTATTTTTATCTCACGAAGCAACGCGCGCTTTACTTGTGGTTACCAAGTTAACACACACGCTGTTAATATGTCTCGGTACCGTCCGAGACAATGGCGAAGCCGGAAGTGTGTGTGTGCGTGTTTGTGTTTGTGTTAACGCTATTCGTCTCCACGCACACATACACAGCGTGTTTGTACATTTGGTTACCCCAAGTAAAGTGCGCGTCGCTTCGTGAGACAAAAATACTGTAAAATAACTGTGAAAGGACAGTAGATGACTTGAGTGAGCTAAGAGACTGATCGCATGCTCTTCGAATTACGTGGTTTCGATTTCCTAACGTAACAAATATGATGTTAATTACTTTTAGGTTTCAGTTTATGTGTACTTAGCAAAGACGTTGTTTATTATATCAGCCCAAAAACGCACAATGCGTACCAATGAACGGTCAAAGAGAATATTGCCAAAATCTAGGAACGCGACTTATTAGCAAAGCAAAGTTGGGAATTCGGATAATCAAGTTTTTTTTTTGTATTGCAAAATAGAGATGTCCTTTTACATCATTCGTAATATAGAAGTAAACGTTCTTAAGAATCAGAACGTTCACGTCACCTACTTCGTTCACAATTCTATTCTGATCAACCATCACAGGTCACCGCAAAATCTACAGTCACGCATAGTCCGTATCAGCGGAACTAATTACAAATAGCGAATATGCCAACCTATCTGCCCATCAGTAGGCAAGATTGCTTATCTGCCCATCAGTAGGCAAAATTGCCTGTCTGGCACGCAATGTGAGCTACACCGCAGTACGGCAATGTGTGTGAGGGATACTTTGTCTTTTCTTGTAGGTGACTGTGAAACACACACTTGGCAAGTGTGTGTCAAGTTTTTTGATCTTTGTTATGGAGAGTTGGAAATTGGTCCAAGTTTAGATATTTCTTATCATAATAACGCATGGTCGACGATGTTAAAACTGTTGACTGTTATGTTATTCAATTATCATAATCTTTAATGCATAATCTTACATGTATATGTCGCAGATGGATTGTCTAATCGAGCTGTCTTACATAACCGCTAGCCGTTTTACAAAACAGCTCCGTTAGGTAAAACAGCTGAACGACGTTTCGCGATTTTCCATAATTACTGAACTTAACACGCAGAATTGCATAAACGTTTTACATTTATCAAAGCAGCGGAGTATCGATTAGCGGTTATGTAAAACAGCGTGAAATGAAACGTCAGATTGTAGATTTTGCATTAACTTCAGTTAGAGTTCTTAAACGGATTGAAAAGCAAATCACTATGAGTAACTAATTCCATTTTGATCAAAGGGGATTTGTAAACAAACAAAATGTTCACTATTGTTGAGAAAGCCAACCTTTTTTGACCCCGTAGGACCCCTAAATTCTATTTGTCTTACTGGTTAGGTTAGGTTAGGTTAGGAGTAAATTTAAACAAATCTTCTCGGAAGAGGCTCCAGGACAGGTGCTCCTGGTACTGCAACTGGCAATCGCAACAATGTTTAGATTTTGTTCAATCAATTACACCCAGAAAATATGTGGTGCCAATAAGATGGAGCCAGAAATCGTGCAGCGCAAAAAAATCTCGAAACTTTAAGAGGAATGTTTCCGAAACAATCAATTCCAAGAAATGTTAACATTAATTTGAGTCCCAAATTCATCAGATTAGACCGTTCCTGACCTTTTTTGAGGGTTTATCGAAAGGGACGTGTCGTGGTCAGTTTTGAAATTTCAATTTTGACTCTTGTAGTGGAAAACCAAATAAAGTATGCGAAAATTTTGTGAAAAACACAATGAAAAGCAATCGCATTTTAGACCAGCAAAATGTTGGAGGTTCGACGACTATTATTTTTTTCATACAAAATTGCCAAGCCTGTTTTATATAACTATGGGACAATATCTGGTAAATTTTGTTTAAAATAAAACGATCATCGTCTTTAGTTGTCCTACTTCCGAATGGGGGCTATCGTTTTGTGTTCACCAGTTGGCGCCACTGCCGAGTAAGGTCCTGTCAGTACTTTTATTTGATGTTTTGGGTATGTTTAAGTAGGTACCCATAAATTCATATTATGTTATTATATTACATTTTAAAGCTTCAAATTAATATTTAGCTTATAATGTTCTTAAAATTGGCAAGCATGAAGCAGACAAATCTTATTCTTCCTTCAAGTACTACCAAATTAGATCCTAACTTTTTACTTAAAATCTTAAGCTATAATTAATCAGGAATGGCACAACCATTATAACAATTATGAATCATTAGTTAAAATCCGTGATAAAAAAATCCCGTAAACAGTGAACGTTCGGTACATTTGAAATCTAGAGATCTTACTGTACACTAGCGCCTCTAGCGGCGAACTCAAGCGCGATACCCCTCTGTATAAGCACCATGGACAAGTTACCTATTATGCAAGCAGTAAATATATTCATAGCTGATATCATACTATTGTGATGCCAGTGTGACACTTCGTCCTAAATTAAGTTCTCACTACTGCCCAACCCTATACATAGAGGTGTTAGTAAAGGCGGAAACAGACTTGTAACACGCAACGCGATTGTGTGGTCACATATTACCTTATGTAGCAAATACTTTAATCAGCCAATGAACACGAGTTTGTATGTTGAGTTGCTATGTTTAAATTAAGTTTAGAATTGAAGAAGATAAAGAAGACGGAGAAGCAGTTAGGTACTGGCACATTCGGGATTTAGTAATTTTAAGTACTAAATGTTTTGCAGTCATAAGGTACTTGTGGTTACTATGCACTGCGTGTGCTCGTTCATCCGTCAAAAAAAAGAAGATTTAAAGATTTTCATCGCCTCGATTGAGTTTCTAAGTGTTAATTAAGAGATAATAGTTTCACGCCCGCTTGATCCAAAAATCACATAGTTCTGTTTTCTTCAATCGCTTGAAGATACAGTGACAGAATAATGTTTTAGATGTGTTTTGCACTAAACGTATTTAATGGTTTGTGGTGTAGGCGGGCCTTAGGCAATTACCTATCACACTGCACCGCTTTCCGTCGCGTAGCGCGGGGCGGCATGGGCAGATTTAACATTGAATCAGTTTGTATAGAAAACACAATCTGCGCGAAAGACTGCTATGGCCACCCCGCGCTACGCGATCGAGCGCGGTGCAGTGTGATAATCGCCTTAAGCCCACTTGCGCCGCCAATCACTAAACTCATTTAGCACTAAACGTGTTTAGTGATTAGTGGTGCAAGTGGGTCTAAGTGATGTTTAATCTTGTTATACCTACATTTGTGTAGGTGTTTATATATATTTTGCTCCACACACATAATTCGAGACTCAAACCGCGCGCGATGTGTTACAAATCTGTTCGCACCTTTATTATCTGTCCCGTTGTTACCGTTTTAGCATACACGTTTGCACATTCGCTACGCTCATAGCTTATAGGTAGGGTCACCGCCACCAGTCTAATTTTACCCGTAAATTTATTTTGGTCTGGTCTACCTGAATGAGTGGTATAATAGCAATGTAGCCAGAAATATTCAGCTTACTTATGAATTTTTTCAAAGTTAGGTACATTATGAATGCACAGGGGGGGTTCCGGAATTGGTATTTTAAGAGGAACAGGGATCCCCTCTATGTGCTGATGGTGATCACCGGGGTGGTTATAGTGAGGTAAAAATCCCACACTCCCCGACCTCCTTCCACAGAGGTCAGGTGCCTTTCGAAAGTTGCCCAACGAAAACAAAAAAAAAACGAGGTACTTTGTGAAGTAGGTAGATAAGTAGGTAGTATCTGATGCCAGTGACCGACTATTTGCAAACATACTAACATCAATGTACTTGTTTGACGACTAAGCAGATTTATTTGATTGAAACTAGCTTCCGCCCGCGGCTTCAACCGCGTGGTATGTCAATAAAAAGTACCTATGTCCTTTTCCAGGGTTCTAAGTACACCCATACCAAATTTAATTAAAATCGGTCCAGCCGTTTCGAAGATTAGCCGGAACAAACAGACAGACATACAGAACGACAAAAAAATTAAAAATTGTTTTTTTTAAAATTAGGTACCGAATATACTTTCGTACGCATTTTGTAAAAAATGTTATTTTAACATTACATACAGACACTTAAATTTGATGTATTTATATATATATATATATATATAGATTAGATTGAAGGCTCTTACAACCAGACGCGACACGCGACGCGAATCGCGTGTAACACAAAGGACCGCTCGTCGCGCGACACGCGGTGCCTGTGTATCACGTGCGATTCGCGTTGCGTGTCGCGCCTGTTTGAAGGAGCATCCTCTACATCTGCACACTTGTGAAACATTCATACCTATTTCTATCTTTAGTAGTTTAGGCTCAGCTTTACTAGAATCAATAAATCAGAAGACCAGTTGATGTTCAAAAAGGCTGTTCACGATGGTGTGCTGGTGCCTACGCTTATGTATGGAAGTGAGTGTTGGGTGTGGCAAAAGAAGCAAGAAAGTAGAATAAATGCTGTGGAAATGCGTTCCTTGCGAAGCATGTGTGGTGTGACTATGAATGATAGGCTGAGGAATGATGTGATAAGGCAACGGTGCGGTTTAAAAAAGATGTAGCGACAAAAGTTTAAAAGAGTATGCTTAGATGGTTTGGTCATGTTGAGAGGATGAATGAAAGGCGACTAACAAAGATGTGAGAGAAATGCCGGGAGGGGTCGCCCTAGGAGGACATATAGTGACCTTAATGGTGATGTTCTTCAGATAGGTCAGGTGTGTAGTACTCGCAACCGGCGTGCGTGTATGACCAGATGTATGAACGTAAATGAGGCAAAAGGAGTATGGTTAGTATCGTAGCAGGTGGCGTTCTGTAGTTTCTGCCTACCTCCATGGGAAAAAGGCGTGAGTTTATGTATGTGTATGTGTATAAATCAGAAGATTATAGAACTATTTCATATATTGCATTTAAAAGTTTAATATTACCAACACCTTATGAACCACACCAACTATTACCTAATTATCCTAATAAATCACTTCATTGATAAAACTGACCTTCGTCAAACTTTCTGAAACCATTGCTACACTTAGATAATTAATGATTACCGAAGGATAATTTACACCTTCGATAAATATTTACCATCAATTTTAAGGGTCACAAAAGGTACACACGGCTTCATATCAAGCTATATATTTCCAGTATAAGCTGATCTCGCATTATATAGGATTGCCGTACAATGAGAGGTCAGCTTATACTGGAAAATGTAGCTTGATATATTGTAGCCGTGTGTACTATCGGTAAAGTTGCGAACTCTGTCCGCAGCGGCAACTGAAATTGTAGGCTTGGGGTCAATATCACCGGGGTAATTAGGTAACACACTAACAGTAGGAATGGGTTTCATTTTGACAGTTCAACAACATTCATTGCGTTATTTACGTTGTTGAGCAGACAAATTTTTCGAACATATGGTGCAATGGATTAGCAATATGCTTCAAAATGATTCAGATTTTGATTAATAGTGTGTTACGTAATTAGGGTGCTGGTCAATATAATATAATATAATATAAAACGTTTATTTTCTCTACACAAGTTATGTACTTACAACTAATATTCGAGAATAGTGCACAAACAAGGAGCTAACTTTGTGAGAGATTTGTGCCTGAAGTAGGTTTATACAAAAACCTATATTACAGGTCACCAAGGCTCTCCCGCGGCTAAATGCCTGTGATTTGGACCATTATAGCAAGGCAGTAATACTTAACTAAGGTTGAATTGAAAAACAAACAACAAAAAATTAAAAGTTACTAGACTGTGAGTTTGTAACTAGAGAAAGTGTATAAGAGGGATGCAGGAGTGAATGTGAGAGGTTGCGTTTTTGAATGTGGTGCGAGTATGGTTGATGGTATGTAGAAGCAGAGTATGGTTGATGGTATGTAGAAGCAGCAACTGAGATGAGCAGCAGGTAGAGATAGTCTATCTGAGAAGGATCAACAAATTCTCAGTTCCCTGATAGTCAAGAGTTTTCAAATACGTAGTGACTGAAATTTTACATTTGTGTTTAGTTTGAGGATATATATTATAATGTTATTTAGCTTATTGTACAGGTTGATATGTATATGTGGTGCTGGTTCAATTTTGTAAATGTGAATACCATGGAATCGTTTATTATATCATTATTATGTATGTTGACTTGACAGCATGGCAGTTGAGACTATGTCATGCTCACTGTTGGTGGCGCGTGTGTTGGATCATTCGGTTCCCTACAAAATGGTTGAGCTGGATGGTGCTGATCCACGCGTCATGTTCGTGAACGGGCGCCGCCACGGCTTATTTTTATTATTAATCTTACATTTTGAATTGTTTCTTAATATATATTTTTTTTCATTGTTCTCGCATATAAAAGCAACAAGAATGTAATGTACCCAGGATTTTGTAATATCTTGATTTAAAAAGAGTGTTCTTGGAGTTTCTTGCCCGTTCTTCTCCATAGAGATCTACGTTTTGGAATGGGCAACTAGCTTCAACTTTCTGACTAACTGACCGACTCATTGACAACTGAAAAGTGCATGTAAATGGTTTAATTGAAATAAATGCTTTGAGTTTGAGTTTGAATAATAAAGGATTTTGGGTTGTAATTAACTATAATCTATATCTATACATAACGGGTGTAAAAAGACACTTAACGGAGCCGAGAGCCACTTGTACTCCCCGTCATTGTATTTTTTTTTTGTACTAGACCATTCCTGGGAACCTTCGGTTACGGAGATATTCAAGGTCAAATTTCCAACTTTTACTGACGTTTTTTTACGTAAACAAGTTTTTAACGTTATATATAACACAAGTTTAAATACGGGGGTATTTAAAGTGTGTGTGGTGTCGTGGGGACGACACCTGCACTCTAATTACGTAACACACTATCTATCACAATCTGAATCATTTTGAATTCTATTGCTAATCTATTGCTTCATATGTTCGAAAAATTTGTCGGCTCAGCGACGTAAATAACGCAATGAATGTTGTTGAACTGTCAAAATGAAACCCATTCCTACTGTTAGTGTGTTACGTAATTACCCCGCTGTACCGTTGCATGCACCCATAAGCACATAATTTGCGTGCGTTACTCGTACATTGCGCGCTACCGTAAACAACGATTTTGCACAACAAAAATAAAATTCGTTTCCCAGCTATTGTTTTTGTACTATGTTACTTAGTTTGATTTACAGAATGCGTAGTTGACGGCTATGTGATGGGTCTTTTTACAGCCTGTATTATAAATTAAAGTCTCCTTTCGTGTGTGTCCGTGTGACCGCGTTGTTCTACTAAACTACGCAACGGATTTTGATGCGGTTTTCAGTATCATCTAGAGAATTGATCCCGGAAGGTTAAAGTATATAATGGATAAATATTGAACCTGAACAGCCTCGTCGTAGTATGTATCGTTAACATTTGGTTCAAACGGAATTTTATGGAATATGCCTAATTCAAGTTGTTCAACCTGAGTTTAAGTTTGTAGGTCGTGTGTTCAAACCACAGAAAACCAAAGAGTCGAGCACGCTATATACTTATTTTTTATCTGGTATTTTTATTATGAAACCAGGTTATTTTTACCTGCTATTTGTTTTATGAAACCAGATTATTTTTACCAGGTGATTTTTACCAGGTGATTTTTACCAGGTGATTTTAACCAGGTGATTTTACCAGGTTATTTTGACCAGGTTAATTTTACCAAGTTATTTTTACCTGCTAATTTTGTATGAAACCAGGTTATTCCCTACCCCCTGCCGGGGTCGCGGATTGTTCGAAAGAGTTACCGTGGCCCTGGCGCACAGGCAACCGAAGGAACACGGATGGGTTTTAGTCAGTAAGAGTCTGACACGCCCTTCCGCTCCGCCCAGAGCGGGAGAGGTCATTTGATGATTTCCCAGCCAAAAAAAAAAAAAAGAATGTTATTCCCTACCCACTGGTACATTAGCTAGACCGACATAAATTGCGACACTAACATCTGATACTAAAGACTATAACGCCACTTTCTCAAAAAATGAATTTCGGTTATTTGGATATATCCTAGGAGGCAGTGCATGGTGGTAGATTATTGACCCACCTAAATGAATGCGGTGGAACAATAAGAAACAATAACAATAACAATTTTGCTGCACCTCAAAAGTAGATTATTTTCTAAGGTTTAAAAGCAGGGCTCTAACGATATTACTTAAATAAAAGTAAATAAAAGACATCAGCATCGAAGAAATATAATTATGAAACCTATGATCTTTTATTTTTCAAAAATAATTTATTTTCTCAGAAAACCACAAAAATATCAGTCTAAATAGCCTTCTTCAAATATTTACTTTTAGGAGTGACTTACTTATTTCCCAAGAAATCGTCAATCTTTTAAAAAACATAAAAAAAACAATAACTTGACTAAAAACTGATCTCCACCACACATACACTCCATTTGAAATAAGATTAGAAATTTAAATAAACCTTTTTTACAGTCCGTTCAACCGATTTTGACCTCTATTGCGTTGGTGACATGACAAATAGCAGCTGCAGTAAACAGTTGGTATTGAAACCACGTTTTTGCTTTTAATGCCATCCTTATACTTACGGAATAGAAGTCAAAATCGGTTGAACGGACTGTAAAAAGGTTTATTTAAATTTCTAATCTTATTTCAAATGGAGTATAGAATCTTCTAACTCCAACTCAAAACACACGCTCAATCTTACCAATGCAAAATGTAGCCTCAAATAATATAAGCAATATGATACCTACAGTACAGCGTATATCGTAATCGAAACGGACCCCAAAATGGCCGATATACACAGAGCGACGTTGTTGACCCCACCTTGACCGAAAAGGCGCTAAGGTATCGATTCAACTGTTTTCGTAAGACACACAAACACTCGGTGTTACTATCGCTTGCTCAGCGTAGGGTCATTCTACAACCTGCGGGGTAATTACCTAACACACTAACAGTAGGAATGGGTTTCATTTTGACAGTTCAACAACATTCATTGCGTTATGAACGTTGTTGAGCAGACAAATTTTTCGAAAATATGAAGCAATGGATTAGCAATAGGCTTCAAAATGATTCAGATTGTAATAGATCAGATAGTGTGTTACGTAATTAGGGTGCTGATGTTATTGTTAGATACGTAGATTATTTTTGGGGTCTTCACCGTTGTTTTAATGATATCGTATGATATCACGGCAATTATACATATATTAAATAAGACTGCCTTGTTGACTACCTCTTTGGTCTAGTGGTGCCAAGCACTACTGCAAGAGCATGAGGTCTTGGGTTCGATTCCCAGGTCGGGCAAAGTGTTATTGGGCTTTTCCATCTGGACTTTCTCAGTAGCAGGCCGGAATCTGGAATTTGTGCCCGATGGTGGCAATAGGCTCGCCCCCTATTACATGGGACTTAAACATAACTAGCGAAATGTGGGTGTACTATAGGTACACCTCTGCCTAACCCATCGGGGAAACAAGGCGTGATGCTATGTTATGTTAAGACTGCCTCGTTGGTTTAGTGGTTGCAATCTCTACTGCTAAGCGAGAGTCTTGGTTTCGATTCCCAGGTTGGGCGAAGTGTTATTGGGTTTTTTCATCAGGAATTTCTCAGTAGCAGCCCGGAGTCTGGAATTTAAAACTGAAAGATAACTGGTGAAATGTAGGTGGGACTATAGGTACACCACTGCCTTACCCTTCGGGAATTGGAGGCGTGTTGTTATGTTATGTTTTATTAAATTTGTTCTAGCGTTCATTATGAATATCAACTTTGCCCACGACGCCTACCGTGGCAGCATTTTAAATTATCCCCTGGGTACTTTTTATTTACTCGCTAAAATCCAGAGTACACTATACGTGTGTGCCAAATTTTGGGCAATTTTTTTTTTGTTTTGTGCTTGTTAATGTACTTTTGTTGGGTTTAAGATTAATAATTTTTCTCACTTATTAATAACTAGATACTAAAAACACGGTCCATTTGAAAACGACATCTTTCTTTTAAATCAGAAACAAAAAAGAATATTTTGCAAAGTTGCAGAATTACCCATCTTATACTCCAATACTTGTACCTACAGCTACTAAAACGTATATATTATTGTTCCCTGCACAACATCTTCTTATTAAACTGACGTCAGAGAAAAAAAAACTCTGCTTCACTGAAAGTAATATCAGAACCTTCTGAAATAATATCGTGAGAATAGAACTGCTGTTTTTATACTGTATCACTTTATTTTTTAATTAAGTTTGTTAGCAATGCGGTTTGCACATCATTCTGTTTGTAATAAGAGTAGGAATAGGAGGGGGAGGAGGAGGGGAGAGAGATAGGAGGCATTTGTCAGTAGAAGCCCGGAGTTTGGAAGTTGGCGGTGTGACCTCCGTGCCTCGAAAAGCACGTTAAGCGTTTGGTCCTGCGCCTGATCTCTCTCCGGTCGTGTCGGATTGTCGTCCCATCGGACTATGAGAGTGGGGGAAGAGAGAGTGCACCTGTGTCTGCGCACATACTTTCTGCAATATATAATATCTAATTTCCGCTGAGACTGGCTGCCATGACTGAAATCCGGCCTGGATGACTATCCTTACTAATATTATAAATTCGAAAGTAGCTCTGTCTAAAACACTGAACTGATTTCGATAAAATTTGGCAAAGAGATAGATGGCGTCCTGGGGAAGGGCACAGGCTACTTTTTGTCCCGGTAGCACCTTCCAGTGGGATAATTTCCGACATACATGCGGCATCTACAACGCCACAAGCGAGCTACGCGTCACACTGACGTCACGCAAAATCCTGCATCGCGCAAGCATAGTTTACCGTACAACTAGAATATAAACAACATCCTGACATCAATCGTTGGGCAGTTGTACTACACCTGTCTTGTCGGCGGATCCTCCCTTTTCACTGGAGGTATGAGCGAACTTTACACCCTGTTCCTCATACCTCTATACTGGTGACCCCGAAAATGAACATTGGCGCAGCTCTCGTGCAACTACTTCAGCGTGATGTATTTACATAGAAGCTTTTAGAAGTTTTTAACTATACCTTCTAACTGGACCTCCATGAGTGTCATACAACAATCAATCAATCAACTCAGTCTTTCGCAGTTCACTGCTGGACATAGGCCTCTCCCAGGCTGGGCCACAACACCCTGTCCTCCGTCTTTCGCATCTAGTTTGTCCCAGCCACCTTTTTATTTTAAGGTAGTCACTCCATCTAGCTGGGGGGAGTTCCACACTAAAATTGCCGACACACGGTCTCCACTCCAGGACACGTCTGCTCCACCGGCCATCGGTCCTTTGACAAACATGGCCAGCCCACTGCCACTTCAACTTGCTTACCCTCCAAGCTATGTCGGTAACTTCGGTTCTTTTCTGGATAATTTCGTTTCTGATTTTATCATTCAAAGAAACTCCGAGCAAAGCCGGCTCCGTAGCGCGCTGAGCAACCTTGAATACATAGTTTGGAGAAATGACAGGAATAATATCACAGAAACCTAGCTATCTATTACTCAAATTTCTCTCGTATGTAACGTACCACAGCTATTCCTTGTTACGCGTAATTCTATGCTCAGCTCATTCCCAATAGGCCTAGGATTATAGCGAGGCCCGATCCACAGCTGTGGTCGTACGCGATAAGCTAATGACCTATAAATACTAATTGCACTATTTGTGGTCATTTGTGGTCTTAGGCCCATAAGTTACGGTTTCAAGTTGGACATTTAGAACAGAATCGAATGGGGAATATTAAAGCACATAGGTACATAGGAATAAGGAACAGGGTGTATAGTTATTTATCCTTCATAGAAAAGGGAGGATCCTCCGACCAGATGGGTGTTGTGTCTGGTGGGCTACTACCCGACGATTGAAGACGGGACGTTGTATAAGTAAATACTAGTCACGCGTCGAACTTTGCTTGCGCGATGCAGGATTTTGCGTGACGTCGGTGTGATGAGTAGTTCGCATATGGCGTTGTAGCTTCACGTCATTAATGTCTTTAAATATTGTTTGGAAGCCGTGTGCTAAACATAGTGGCTTCACCCACGTGGAGATCGGATAATATTAGGGTATAATATTACGGTTTGCCAAATTCTATCTAAATCCGTTTAGCCGTTAAGACGACAAAAGGTAACATACATAGTTACTTTCGCATTTAATTCATATTAGTAGGTAAGAATAGATATCTAATCTAAATTACTATTAGTAAATTGATTCATCCTCCATCCTTCTATTAATAAAGAATCACAAACAACACCAAGGACTTATTTAACTTTTCCAAAGCCCATAAGCCCCCTGGCACTTTAAAATTCCCTTGTCGAAGTGCCGATAAGCCGGCCAATGCCAGTGTCTTCCCGCTTTTGACAGGGGATGATGTAGGTGACAAAATATACGCATAAGTTAGCAGCTCTCGTATATTTAGTTTGGGATGCGGTAAAAAGTTGCGGTTCCTGACACAAACATTCTGGGTACGCCTGGTTACTGAAAGGCGGCAGTTTTTTTGTTTTTTAAATGCTCGTTTATCTTGCTAGGACACCCTGCGGTCCCAGTGCGGTATATTTGCCCATAATCCTACTAATATTACAAATGTGAAAGTTTGTGAAGATGGATGGAAGGATGGATGTTTGTTAACCTTTTACGCAAAAACTACTGAACGGATTCGGATGGAATTTGGAACACAGATAGTTTATAACCTGGATTAATAGGTAGGATACTTTTTATTCCGGTAGCACGTTCCCGTGGGATAATTTCGGACATCCACGCGGGCGAAGTCTCGGGCAAAAGGTAGTTAATCATAAATAATACCAGATTATTATTGCCCCACCGCAGGTCAAAGGCCTCTTCTCGTACAGAGAAGGCACTAGAATTGATCATCGCGCTTGCTCAAGACGGGTTGGTGATTTCAGACTTATATAAACTATAAGTCCAATACCCTAATTACGTAACACACTATCCATCACAATCTGAATCATTTTGAAGCCTATTGCTAATCCATTGCTTCATATGTTCGAAAAATTTGTCAGCTCAACAACGTAAATAACGCAATGAATGTTGTTGAACTGTCAAAATGAAACCCATTCTTAGTGTTAGTGTGTTACGTAATTACCCCGCTGGTTTCCTCACGATATTATGAAGCATAAGTACATTATAATAATATTAATATTATGTCAAGATTCAGTTTTTTACACAAAATCTTTATTATAAAACTTCCGCGGAAAGCCGCTTATCTACGTGAGATTATCAGGCGATATATCGCAGACAATTTGTTAATACTTGGCACTTGACTTATATTTGTCCTGTTGTCGGCTTTAGGCTTCCCCCTATTACATGGGACTTAATCATAAATCCCTGCGGGGAAAACAGGTGTTTCTTCACTTAACGTTTCCTGATGGTTGACATTCCGGCCGCGGCAGGGGTTTGGGTACGACTAATAGCTTGACCGATACAGCTGTACCGCGCCTTAGGTATGTGCGCGGCGAGACGGGGGGGCAGTGCAGGCCGCTCATTCGTCAACGCTCACGGCGTCCAACCCCCCACCTCGCCGCGCATACCTAAGGCGCGTTACAGCACAGCGGTATCGTTCAGGCTATAGTCACGAGCAATCGCTAGTTCCTTATCGGTGGACAGGCACTAAACATAATTATGCGGAATAATGTTTCTTATTTTAGAGTTAAATTTATGCATAATCTGAGCATGGTGTCTGATAAACGTTTTGGATTTTTTCTTTAGTTTTTACTCTACTTCTCTATTGACATTTCCTCCAAAACGAGGTCTCCTATTGAGATAACAAGAAAAATTTCGTTCTAGTGTGGTTTTAACTCTGACGACACTGTTATGAACAATTCGATCCCAGGTTTCCACGACATGCACTGCAACATCTGCATCATCTACGACTATCCCCATTTTACACAGCGTCTACGTGGCTTCTACACAGCGTCTACGCGTGTCTACGCAAAACCAACACTTAAATCGATATCCATAAACGTTACTTAACAGGTACTTATCTAAGCGTTATTCTGTCAATATCACAAAACCGTCAAATTACAAGTGCAAGATAGAGATGGAAACACATCAAAGTCAAAGCAAAAGCTTAGTAACGTTTATAGATCTCGGCCTTAGAATCAATGCGAGACACTCCAAAAACTAGCAATATCTTCTAATATATAAAAATCTCGTATCACAGTGTTTGGTATCGAACTCCTCCGAAACGGCTTGACCGATTTTAATGATTTTTTTTTGTGTATAAGTGGTAGGTCTGAGAAAAGGTCGTAAAGTATATTTCATACCACTGCGGGTGAAACCGCGGGGCGCAGCTAGTTTAAGCATAAAATCTACATTTCGCTTTAAAACGAAACCGCCTACTTCTCTTAATAACAAAATGCAGCGATTAAACTCTAGGAGCACTTAAACTAGGTTGGAAGTTGGAACTGCAACATACATTGTGCTGTTGATGAAAATAGGTCAAACAGAAGTACAATGTGCACTACTTGTGGTTCTCCTCTCGACTAGTTAGGACATGCTGCAGATAGAATGAGATTATTCCGTGAACTGTTGGTAACTTTATTAAACTCGGCCGCAAATGTTTTGTGTGTAGATGCGACCGCGGCCTATTGTTGGGGTTCCAAGATGTGGAATAGTTTTGCTGTGTCGGCGTTGAATTGAAATATTATTGAATTTTTCGTGGTCTACGATTTTCATTATGTTAGACGTATTATATAACTGACTAACTTGAGATAATGCCTCTGTATGGTTGCTTTAAATACAGTTTAAAGATATATAGATAAAATACCCTTTATTTGTACACGATAATAAATTAGAATCATAATAAACTTTCGAGGTGACCCTCTCAATATTTGAATATATCAAAGCTAAGACATCCAAAATTTCTAAGACACAAGTGATCTTAACTACATCTTATTATTAAATACTGGTTTATACTATCCAACGTCCTTAAAACCCCTTACAGAATCAGTTCCGAGAAGACACGATTTAAAAAAGAAAACTTTACCATCTAACTTTTCTATATTTCTTTCACCAACCACCATAATCCAATCATTTCTCCTATTGTCCTCAGGCAAGGTCGACGAGAAAGCAACGCAGTTACATGCAATAGCGTCTCTGAAAGTTTTGCTGGAGGCGACGCGGCCAACAGCTGGTGGAGCCGGCGCGGCGGCGGCGCGGCATTCCGCTGCAGCTGCGCAGGCCAAGGAGACGCCTCTCGACCTGCCCAACGGCGGGATCGGAGATGTCCAGTTAGATGCTATAGAAGAGGTGAGAATTTATTTATTTAATAGAAAAATTACCCAGGATTCCCTCGCCCGTTCTTCTTCATAGATATATTTTGGAATGGACTAAAAATAAATACTTTGAGATTGAATTTGAGTTTGGATACTTCAAGCATACCTACTAACGTATAGGGCGGTGCCATAGGCATTTCCTACCAGTCGCCTTGGGTGATGCAGAGACAAACAGTGGGAGATGCAATAACAGAAATTGAAGAATAAATATTTATTTAAACATGGAAACCCCGCACACCAAATACACGCTTTGACGTGGAGTTGCGGATACCAGCCCGAAATTACCTTTTACCTATATATGGAAACACATGCCTATTAAAAACGATAAATATAATTTATACATATTCGGATTTTGATTGAATTTTTTGTGCTAGTGAGATTGTTGTATGATGCTGTATAATGTATGTTCGAATGTAATGTTAGAGCTAAGAATTTTAAAAATGTACTTTTCTACTCTGTTTACTGTCACAATATTGTTACCTATAATATTATTGTTATTGTTAGTTACTGCAGATATTACTAACGTGTTTTTAATATATTTGTTTGTGTGTTATTTGTAACACATTTTCTAAAGTGTCGGGTTTTTCGGCGTTTTCATTCCAGATTTATCATCATCATTAACTGTATCATCAGATATGCTCATTCATTTTTCACAATGGTGAGCTAAATTGGAAATTCGATCGATTTCATTTTTTTATTTGTATGTGATTATTTACTTTTTTGGGCCTATCATTAAATAATTTCTCTCGCTCTGAGCGGGGAGGGACTGTGTCTGACTTTTACTGACTAAAATCCACCCGTGTTCCTTCAGTTGCCTGTGCGCCAGGGCCACGGTAACTCTTTCGAACAATCCGCGACCCCGGCAGATTTACGACTTCCAACAATTTAATGCATTTTCTCTGATGTAATATTATTAACTGTATTTCATTGTTGAGTTCCTGTGTATCATAGGATTGCCGAGAACTGAACCGAGATCCCATAGACAGTGAAAGACGTTGATTCTTTTTCCTTTCCTCATAGACTTCCCTTAGCCTCGGTAGCCAAAAATATTGCAATACCAAACTATCTTTACAAATCATTGCACCAAGATAATATACTCGTGGTTCTTAAAATCATAAATAGAAAAGTAGCAAAATCGTGGCCGAAATCCTGTCATATCAAGATAAACGCTACCATTGTTCGATGTAAAGATTTATAGACTCAGCCAGTCCGTCTCTCATTGTGTAGAACGCGGCAAATGATTAATTGACTCCACGACCTGAATCATGCTCCCGGTAATCCGCTTCGTTGGATGTGGAGTTTTTGTGGCCAGCAAATCCAATTTTTTGGTCACCTAACAGATTTCTGTTGCTGACCTGGATAATGTAATGTGCGAACATGATAGATGGCGTGATGGCAAGGGAGGGATGTTGTTTTTGTTGCATAGATGTACAAACAGATAACTCTTTATTGTATAATGTATAATGGCTACATAGAATGATAAAATAGTACGAAGCGGTACTGAGCGGTCTTCTTTGACTTTTCACTTAATGCAGTAGTCTTCTCAAAATCCACAAAATTCCTGTTTGTCCATCTTTATCATTCTCTTGTCCCCCAATTTATTTGGGACCGTCGCAATATATATTCTTCCATAATTTTTAAAAATTTATAAAAGAAAAAACGCCAGATTCACATCATCATTGGCCCTGGCGCACAGGCAACTGAAGGAACACGGGTGGGTTTTAGTCAGTAAGAGTCTGACACGCCCTTCCGCTCCGCCCAGAGCGGGAGAGGTCATTTGATGATTTCCCACGCAAAAAAAAAAAAAAAAAAGATTCACATCATCATCATCAAAGATTGTTTTCCTGTGTATGTTTCTAAATACAGGGTTTTTGGCAGAACGTTGAACATACGAAAATGGTGAATAGGTGGGGTCATCTGCTACTTACTCAGCCCTAATTTATTTGGCCCTGGCAATTTTTTTTTAAATGGAAGTTGAAATTAAGATTTAAGTATTTTTTACATCTTTCTGTAAGTTTGAGGACTCGATAACTTTTTTCTAGCTAACATCTGAATAAAGCAATAATTTTATAAGAATCTGCCAAAATTAAAGATTAAAAAAAAATTGCCTGTGTTACCCATTTTTTATAAAAATTACACTTTGAAGTTAAGAAAGTGGTGAAACAACTTTTTTTTCAAAATATCCAGGGGGCCAGGGCCAAATAAATTAGGGCTGAGTTAGTAGCAGATGACCCCACCTATCCACCATTTTCATATGTTCAACGTTCTGCCAAACACTCTGTATAGTCAACCTCGTAATTGTTTTATCATCCTAAGGTTGAATTTCACTTGCACGACATTAAACGACAAGGCATATTTTTATATGTGACAGTTAGATACTTTCAACCTTATAGCAGTTTCAATTTACAAGGAGTTGTTGTCAAAAATTGTTAAATGATAAATGATGAATGCTTTTATTTCTGTAAGTAGGTTTGTACAAACACTTTTACACGTCAATCATATTTTAAACCTAGATGAGGTCGGCGTTTCCTATCTGACTACTCTGAGAAGAAAAGCCGAAACAAACTCAGAGGTCACAGTCACTTTTAAAGTCCAGACATAATCTTGGTCAGATCATGTGAAGACCATGTAGATTTGAGTCTGAAATGGTCTTTTGAGGAAAAAAACCACACAGAATGAGTGAACCTCTCCAGTCAGTGCACGCATTTGTCAGTAATCGTGCAGCTCAACTCAAAACTTAAGGAGCTCAACGATTCGACGAACAATACCAAAGAAAGGACATTTGGGTAGGCCGCATAAATTACTCAAACTGCCAGACTATGATTAAAACAAATTAAGAAAGAAAAAAATAACAATGATCTACAAGGTGGGCCAAAAGAAATCACCCTATTGGAAGATGCTCTCATTTTTGCAGATGCCCGCCAATGTCAAATCTGTTTTGACATTTGTGGACTAGACAGATGCAGAATACAAGTGAACAAGCCATGGAGCGATACAATCCCCAAGAACGCGGAATAATCGTGTCTATATTTTTGCGTAACAATTCGTCTGTGGTGTTGGCGTAGCACGAATTCCGTCGCCGATTCCCCGGCCGTCCGACACAGACTGCGCAAACATTGCGCCGTTTGGCCACCAACCTTGAAGAGTATGGGACCACACGAGACGTGGCCAAGAGTGGCCGGCCACGGAGCGGCCGTTCTGGTGAGAATATCGCCGCTGTTGCCGAGGATGTCGAGCTGTCGCCGGAAACATCGACCAGACGCCGTGCCACGCAATTAGCCATCAGCCGGAAGTACCTAAGGCGAATAATGGTCAAAGACCTGCGCATGTTCCCGTACAAAGTCCAGTCCGTGCATCAGCTGCTGTCTGCCGACCGCCATTTTTCGACCGAAATCATAATGAGCGATGAGGCTCATTTCCACCTCAGCGGGTACGTGAACAAGCAAAACTATCGCTTCTTGGACACCGAAAATCCACGAGTGATGCACGAGGAGCCATTACACCCGCTCAAAGTGACTGCATGGTGCGCTGTTCACGCTGGAGTAGTCATCGGGCCATTTTTTTTCGAGAATGTCGCTGGCAAACGACAACAGTGGACGGTGCGCGCTATAGGGCCATGTTGACCGAGTTTTTTCTGCCGCAATTGGACGAATTAGGACTGAGGGGCATGTGGTTCTAACAGGACGGAGCATCGGCACACACTGCGCGAGCCACAACCGATATTCTGAAGGCAGCGTTCCCGGGTCGCCTCATCTCTCGTTTTGGCGATTTGCGCTGGCCCGCAAGATCGCCCGATTTAAGCGTTCCAGACTTTTTTTTTGTGGGGTTTTTTGAAGTCCCGTGTTTACGTGAACAAGCCCGAGACTCTGGAAGCCCTCAAGGACAACATTCGACAAGAGTGCGAGAATCTGTCACCCGAAGTTCTCGCCGAAGTGATGAAAAATGCCATAAAACGAGCCCGTATGGGAATCATTTGTGACGGCGCCCATTTGGCCGATATAATCTTCTCGACTTGACCAATAAAATTCTAAAGGTTCAAATAAACATAATCAAAAAAGAGTATCGAAGTTTTTCATTTAGAAAAAAAAAGAGAGCCAAACAACATCGGATCACTTCTTTTGGCCCACCTTGTACATAGTCTTTACATTCACAATAATTAAAATAATATACTATTTTACAAAGTAAATATTCATGTCAATATACAGGGTGACCCGTAAATAATGGATCAAACGTAACGGGTACGCAGCTCAGCTGATTTCTAACAACTGATTTGTATAGCTTTAATTTTTTTCAATTTAGGCCATTTTAAGGTTAAAAAATACACTTTTCAATTCAAGATTTTTTTTCTAAGCCAAATAAAACGTTATTTACAGAAATGGTATCTTATTTTACATTAGTAATCTATTCAGAAATGTTTAACAAAAATCATACCTAAAAATGTTATCATTTGCAGCGACAGCATTAAAAAAACTGAATTCTGGTAGAGAAAATGGTGAAATTCTTCAAAAAATATGTCTGAATAAAAAAATTATACGGTAGCGGTTTTTTTTTAACTATTCAAATTAGTTGTTGGAAATCAAATGAGGTACCTACCCGTTACGTTTGATCCATTATTTACGGGACACCCTGTATATAAACGAATACGAAATCGGCTATAACCTATTGACTATATAATGTGATACCAACTGTAAAACTGTAGACACAGGTCTAGGAGCTGCGACCATCGTGCACTTAGTCACCCCCACTTACTCGACCTTGTGTTCCTAATTCACAAAACGAGTGAAGAGGTGATGACTAGGTGGTGTGCTTTCCGCACAGGCAAGGCTTACCGCACATGACCAGTTTGAGCGCGCACGTTTGCCCGAAATTCACCTGTTCGAGGCACGTTTGCCCAAATGATCATTTGCTGGACTAAATCTTGACAAAATGGTCGGTTGTCCGAAAAAATGGTTATCCGATAAACAAATGACAAATAGCAAGCCCATTTATCATTGGCAAATATTTTTTTCGGTAAAACTTTATTCGGTGGATCGTCCGTTAGGTCAAGATTTAACCTATCAACTGATCATTTGGGCAATGTTTCTTCGGAGAAATGAACATCGGGCAAACGTGAGCATTCGATCCGTTCTATCATCGAGTTCGCCTCATCTCACCGAAATCTTCAAGGAGAAAATCATTCACCTTTCTAAGAAGTGTCACCGTTTTATAACATGTGCACGACCGCATCAGACCAGCTAAAACTGACGCAGGATCCCAGGTTCAAATATAGCATACAGTAGGTAACTTTTTGTGTAACCTTGAATGATAATCTACAGGTATTACAGGCTGGTGTGGGACTAGCGGGTGTGCCGTCTCTCACTGAGTAACCCCCACTCTCTCGTTCTTGTGTTGCCATTTCACAAAAAGGAGCCAATGGGGATTATTCGGCTGGGTATCTACCATCGACTGAAGCGGCTGGATGGTTTTCCCTGAAATAATTTAGTGGTATTTAATTATGCTTTACAGGAGTTTTTACTAGACATTTTTTCAGTCTTTTTGTCCGTCGGAAGATTACAAAATACTCGTTTTCTATAGAACAAGTATCATGAAATTTTGTGTCGGACTCCATCGACGTTTTCGACGTAAGTTCTACATGAAACGAACACAAGTATAAAATGGTATTCTAGAGGTTCGCATGTCTGCTAGAAGATTCGTAGCAAAGTTGTATTAAGGCACCAACAAACAGGCGCGACACGCGACACGAATCGCACGCGACACAAAGGCACCGCTCGGCTCGCGACGGGCGGTGCCTATGTGTCGCGTCGCGTTTCGCGCCTGTTTGTAGGAGCCTTTATGAATTCACTGGAAAAATCTGACAAGATCTAATAGTCCCATCTAAACATTGCCTTGATACTATCTTACTATGAAAAACAGTTCGTTATAATGTTACAAAGCTAGTGAAGAGCTACTAACATAGTTTTAAGCTATATTTATTAACACAAGTTTTTGTTTTATACTATACACATATACTAGCTTTTGCCCGCGTGAAATTTCTTCTTGCCCCTACCCACCCCGTCGCATAGCAACTTTCTTAAAAAATAAATCCGTAAGAACCTTATACAAAGTAGTAGAAACCTTAAAAAAAAAGGTGGATGAAATCGGTAAAGTCGTTTCCCAGTTATGGCGTGACCCAGAGAAATAGGGATTCATTTTTATATATATAGATATATGTTAGTTTGTAAGTTATATGTCTAGGAGCCATTGTAGTCTGAAATAAATGTTTTATTTATAACATTTTGAGTTTGGTGCAAAGTTTGGTGAATTGGGTCTCGATGCTTTGAAAATCACACCTGGATTTATTATTGACTCTTATTTCAAACGATTTCTCTTCCATACATCATGCTTATTCCATTCATAAAACAAACTCAATTTTTCAAAATTTTACCAATGTTGATTCAATTTCTCTTTAAACATTTTAATTATTATTAATAATTTAATTTTGTTATTATAGTTGTTAACTTTATTGTGCATGCCGTGGTCTCATATAGGCAGAGATCGGATATTCGGATGCATATCCACCTAAAGTTGAAATGTTGGCTAATATGGAATGCGCTTTTGTATCGAAAAAATCTTAACTTTAACTAACACACCCCACGCCTCCTCTTACACCCTACGTACACATATTTGCGTCGAGGGTTAAACATTAATTATAAATAAATATGCATCTGATTAGTTATTTACAAGGCAGATGTGAGTGGAAACGCCGGGAGAGGACTCCCTAAGAGGACATATAGTGACCTTATTGGTGATGGTCTTCAGAAAGGTCAGGTGCACTCGCAACCGGCGTGCGTGTATGACCAGATGTATGAACGTAAACGAGGCAAAAGGAGTATGTAAGGATCGTAGCAGGTGACGTTCTGTAGTTGCTGCCTACAACCATGGGAAGAAGGCGTGAATTTATGTATGTATGTGTAGTTATGCAATCCAAGAATTCCGCGGTATTTTTTTATAGTTTTTTAGAAGTTGCTTCCCTAATAGACACCTGACTAGTTATGCATTCCCAGTGTTTCTGGCAGCCCGGATTTTTTTACAAAATAATATTATTTAAGAAGCCACTTCCATACTTTCATAGCCAAAATTAACTTTAGGTAAATGTGCATCCGAATATCCGATCTCTGCCTATAAATGAAGGAGTACATCTACTTAATACCTGATTTTGCCCTTTATTTATGTGTCATGTATTCTGTGTATGTATTTTATTGGAGATCCTAAATAAATAAATAACATTCATTTCCCATGGCAGCTTTACGTCTGACAGTTCGGATTTAAATCAAAATGGGACACAACACATCCCTGATCCCCGAATAAAAAACATTCCTCTTTTGTTTTTTTTTTATCATAGTGACATTGACGGGAGAATGGAATTATATAGCCGGGATTATATATTGGCGGCCAATCACTTTGGAGTCGATAAAATTGTATTGGTGTTAGTATGTGTACCAGTGGCGAAGGTTCCATACAACTCGATTCCTACCGGCTTCCCTTTGATGCACAGTCAGTATTCTATAGACAAATAATACAATCACATTAAAGATATGTACTCCGGCTTACCTCTTACAAAAACTGACCCTTCGCTGATGTGTACTAATAATTTATATTTATCAAAGAGTTTTCATTTCAAAATTTTCAGACAAAATAAGATAATTTTCCTTGAAAACCTGCGGGGTAATTGCGTAACACACTAACAGTAGGAACGGCTTTCATTTGGACAGTTCAACAACATTAATTGCGTGGTTTACGTTGTTGAGCAGACAAATTTTTCGAACATATGGAGCAATGGATTAGCAATAGGCTTCAAATTGATTCAGATTGTGATTGATAGTGTGTTACGCAACAAGGATCAGGCCCTCTCAAAAAAAAAAATACTATTACTAATTCCCTTTTCACAATTCATTAAAAGACAACTTCAGTAGTTCATTCATTTACCGTAGTGTCCGGTACAAGCAATAAACTTTTTGGTAAATATTATAATATACAGTAAAAAAAAATTATCAGTGCGCAAACTGTAACCATGAATTCAGCACATGATTCTAGACCCTCTAGCACAGAAATTTCTCGTCAGTTATCAAAAAAAATCTGTTGTTTCATAGAAAAGTGCAATACCAATGCGGTCAAAATGTATGAAACAACTAATAAAAAAAAAAATTACTGATTAAAAATTTCAAAAAAGAATCGTTTTTTTTTTTAAATCATATTCTAAATTCATGGTTACAGTTTGCGCACTGGTTAACAATTTATCCTGTATACATATTGAATTATTGTTATATTTATTAAATATTTTTGCTCAGAATTTTACGTAGATTGGTCAATTCTCATGAAACCTAGGCGTTAATATATTATCTGTGTCACAGTACACCCTCTGTCCGTTTTATTCACCAAAACGCCTCTATCTCCATGTAAAACTTTTCCTTTTAACTCTCCGCCTAGCAATGTGAACGTTTATAAATGAACCCCCTCATAATAGAATGCCAAAATTGGGTCCTCGTGATAGTTCCGACCCTTTGTAGTTGAATTTATTGTGTGTTAACCTTGGGCTGGGCTGTTTCACGCCTTACCGCGTAACTTTAAAATAGTTTTCTTTCATTAAGCCAGAATTATGAGCTGTTTTGGTACATTTCTCGTCTCATCTACAATTTCTACATTCCAACTGTATTATGTGATTTTTTAAGTATACAGAATTATAATAAGTTATCTCTTTTATTAACTCCCGACGCAAAAAGAGGGATGTTATAAGTTTGACTGCTATTTGTGGGTGTGTGTCTATCTGTGTGTCTGTCTGTGGCACCGTAGCTCTTAAACGGGTGAACCGATTTGGATGTAGTTATTTTATTTTATTTTGTCTAGTGGTGTTTCTTAGACATGTTTCATCAAAATCGGTTCAGCCGTTTCAAGGTCATCAGCTCATTTTTTATGTCGGGGGTTTTTTAATTTTACCTATTATGTTAATTGTAGCTAAAGTTTAACAGCCATTTTTTGTTGTTCTCACATTCCTGTGTATTTCATACCATTTCTATGTATTGTGGCTATCCAATTACATATATGCGATGGAGGGACATCAATTTCAAATTAGACGATCTCTCTACTTTGTCTATTTTTGTGTGTAATGTATCTCTTAACAAAGTCTCTTCATAAAACAAATGAATTTCTAGATCCTCATAATACTCAATCTTGTTACAGATTGGAGACCTGGACGAGGACACGACTCCGTTGGACATGTCGTGGCCGTCAGGTTTCCGCAAGCGAATAACGTACTTGTTAGTCGCACCAATTGTCTTCCCGCTCTGGATGACCCTGCCAGACACTAGAACGCCGAAGGGTGAATATTTTACTGATGATTTCTGCATCATTACCACCTTCATTATCATCCTTTAATTCATTTGGGGTTGCCGCTAGTTACCTTTTATTACCACAGGTATCTATCAGCCGATCATTATAAAATAAATAACAATAAAAAGCTTTATTCATTCCACACAATTAAAGAAACAATTATAATTATAAATTGAATTAAATAAAAATAATTTCCACAAATGAATATTTTTATTCATAATAGATATTTGATTTCAAATTACTTGATATTTTTTTATTAAATTTAAATCGTGCATTCAAATAAATAAATTGATGTATTTCATGTCTATGTGTATTTCGATTAAAATAAAATAATTATGATTAAAATAAAATAATTATGATTAAAATAAAATAATTATGATTAAAATAAAATAATTATGATTAAAATAAAATAATTATGATTAAAATAAAATAATTCTGATTAAAATTAAAATAACATTTGTGTTTGGACCCCCTTCGGGTAGAAGCCGATCATTACCATACTCCAATTCACTTCAAACTAGTCTTCTCTTCCATAGATCTTAATCAGCCGTCATCTCAATTTTTAATCAATTTTTGACCATCTCATCAATCACGCAACTATGACCATTATTTACCTTATTATAATTTCTTTGGGGACGCCACAACCTATCTTCTCTTTCTATCGATCAGCCATCATTTTAGTTTTCACCCTCATTTGAGCCATAACACCTTGCCAAACCTATACACAATCTTTTAGGGTTCCGTACCCAAAGGGTGGCAACGCAACCCTATTACTAAGCTTCCACTGTCCGTCCGTCTGTCTGTCCGCGGGCTTTATCTCATGAACCGTAATAGGTAGACAGTAGAAATTTTCACAGAGTGTGTATTTCTATTGCCGCTATAACAACAAATAATTAAAATAAAATGAAGTTGAAAATTAAAGGGGGTACCCATACAGGAAGTATTTAAAAATAAATGTGTTGTTAAATATTGTACTGTGGTACAGAACCCTTCGTGTGCGAGTCCAACTTGCACTTGGCCAGTTTTTTTGTAGGTCTTCTTCTAATCTTATAGTCATCCGCATATTATTAACACTTAACATTCTTCCATGTTTTTATTTCAGCATTATCATTATTTTATAATCGTTATCATTTTATTTTTCATGCTTCAGACGTAGTGCTATGAAGTAGTTAAAGTCTTTATTGTTCTGTTGCGAAAAAGAGATAGTGCAATTTGTCTTGTATAGCTGCATCTCTCTCTTGCACTGCAACAATGGTGGGTCTAACGAGTCTTAAAACACAGAGCGCGGAGACGTCTCCGTATTCCGTGCTCTGTGTGTACAGATAACATACGACCGTTTTTAACCACTCCATTTTCTTTTTCAGGAAAAAGATTTTTCCCAGTAACATTTATAGGGTCAATAGTTTGGATAGCTTTCTTCTCGTACCTGATGGTGTGGTGGGCGAACGTGGCGGGTGCGACGGCCCACGTGCCCCCCGAGGTGATGGGGCTGACGCTCCTGGCTGCGGGGACTTCGGTGCCTGACCTCATCACGTCCGTTATCGTCGCTAGAAAGGGGTTCGGAGACATGGCGGTGTCCAGCTCAGTCGGCAGCAATATTTTTGATGTTACTGTTGGGTGAGTGTATTTTTAATACTGTTTTTGTCTATAGGTTAGTCACAGATGTATTGAAAAAATAATCCAAAAAAATTTAGATATCTAGAACCAATCAATCTGCCTAGCCTTTTCGTCAGCTTCTAGTCTAACCAGACACAGCTAAATGCCAGTATTTTACTTGGAGCGACTGTTTATCTGACTGATAGAGTAAGATACCGTTTGAAATACCGAGAACCGTGAAGTTTTAAATGAAAAGGGTGAAGTCTTTGCCCAAGTAGAGTATTGTGAAAATCTAGAATATCTTGGAAATTAAGTAGGTACTGAAGGATATAAGGGTGCAATCGCTAAAACTATTGAAAATTCTTTCCGTTAAAATACATGTTACGTTTTCCAAAATTCGTTCAACTAAAACTAGTTTCTCAGTTTTAAATAGAGAAATATTCCTTTAAAGATCAAAATAACACCACATCGAGAACAATAAGACCTTAAAAGAAACTAAGTTTAGCGTGACATTGCACCTTTTGGCGAAGAACTGCAGTGGTGAAAACTTGGGAATCCAAATTTTGTATTCCCAAGTTTTCTCCACTGCAGTTCTTCGCCCCGAGAGATATAGAAACTATGTGGCAAATGGTATTTCAGCTATTGCAGCTAAAACTGATATTTAGCAGCCAACATTCCCCTCCTGTCGAATACTTTACCGGAGGTATTCCTTAGTAAAACTTCAGCATGGATTGTTTCAAATTTTGGTAACGCTGAGAATTACGACTTTGTAAAAGCGGAGACAACTCTTGTTTTTTATTATAAGTATTTCCGCTTTTTTAACCTCGAAGGAAAAAGAGGGATGTTATAAGTTTATCGTGTACCTGTCTGCGGCATCGTAACTCCCAAACGGCTGAAACGATTTAGTTTTTTTTTTTTTGTTTTGTTTAAATGGTGACTTGATAGAGAGTGTTTCAGCTATGATTCAAGAAAATCAGTTTAGCCATTTGAAGATTTATCAGCTCTTTTCTAGTTGATGAATGGATGTTAGCATCTTCCACAGGTCTGATCGAGTCAAAATTTGGTATTTTGTTACTTCAATAATATTAGAACATAGTAATTACCCTTGAACAGATGCTGCAGCATCACCTCGAATTTCCAGGATACCCAAATCCATCCATCCATCCATCCATTTTACCGCAGGGGTATCGTGTTTCTGATAAGTTCAATGGTCTCAATGAATAGGTTATAGACAGATGATGGAGTAAGAAAGAGGATACATTTGTAACTAGCTTCACTGTGCGATAAATACGTACAGCTGCGCAGATTTAGACGAGGCACGTGTCGATCTTAGCGTGTCTACTATTAATATAGAGTTTAAAAAGAAGGAAATAAAAGTTACATTTAAAATTTAAACAATCCCCGACAAACAATAACTTTTAAAAACTAAAAACATATTATGTACGTAGGTATATGGCCCTTTAAGTGAGGTCGTATTCTGATTTAAGCGTGGTCGCGTCGTCGGGGGACGGCTAATGAAAACGCCAAACAGACGAGGCTTAAACCTAGCAATAATGAATGTATGCTATTGTAGAAGGGATAGCTGCGGGGTAATTGCGTAACACACTCACTGTAGGAATGGCTTTCATTTTGACAGTTCAAAAACATTCATTGACTTATTTACGCAGACAAATTTTTCAAACATATGAAGCAATGGATTAGCAATAGGCTTCAAAATGATTCAGATTGTGATTGATAGTGTATTTTGTAATTAGAGTGCTGCTGGTAATTTCCTATTTATTTTGCTGATGCATTTTGTGACTTGACTTCCCGAGTGGTATGGGAGTTCTTTAATTTAAATTTTATGTTAGTGGCCGTAAAAGTTTTAAGACCAGGTACCAACTTGATTTCGCAGAATTGTTTCGACCGTTATAATGAAAATTGTAGCAGCGTAAAGTTGGGAACTTTACGTTTCATCTAACTTATTTGCGATAATAGCGGTCATTAACAAACGTTGTCTGTAAAAATTTCAACTCGTCAGATAATAAGGTAACATATCTGACTTGATTTCCGTACGTCATTTTTGGGTCACCATTGAAAATTAACGCTGTGCTGTGGGCTTAAGAGGCTTACAACAGCTAAAGCGCGGTCACTGTCGGACTGCATAGAAAAGAAAAAGAAGCGCGATGACACAACGCTGGTAATTTATTGCAAAATACGAAGCAATTATTTATTTACAAAAAATCTATTGATTGGATTAAAAAATTAAAACACTATTACGTTAGTATGTTGCTTGTAGAATAATATGACAAAAAATCAGAATGATTTAATGCATAGTAGTATGATTTTTAATCGTTAAAAGAATTTTTTAGAGGTATCTTCGTGATTTTTTTCTATAGTATTAAATTAGTTGTATTATGTTTTCAACACACTATCTAATTAGAAAATATCCTGAAGAATAACATATATTTTTCTGATTTTGTTTAGTACAGTGGATTATATACTTTTAGGCATTATAAAACTTACGTTTAGGTCCTGTAGTCCCCTTAAGACAGCATCACGCTGAGTGGAAGCCTTCTTGTCATAGTCACGACGGCCAGCTGCCGACTTTTTCTGTTCCGTGCTTGGTACTAGATATTTGTATTATTTATCATCACCATCATCTCAACCGAATGAAGTTCACTGTTGGACATAATGGAAATAGCCTCCCCGTTTTGTTTTACTGTCCCCGTTTAGTTAACAAATCTTTTTTATATGCACGTGTTTTTGTGACAATAAAAACATTTTTATTTCTTTCTTTCTTTTGCGGCTCTAAAGATTCAGCTTGTGACAGACAGACGTAGATAATAGGCTTAGCAATATGGTCCCGTCAGAACCCTATGGATACGGAAAGCTATAAAAGTAGTAGTTGATTGGAATGGTCTCAGTCTTGAGCACAAAAGCGAACGTGTTCATAAATGAGGAAAATAGTTCGTTAATTAGATTTCAATTCCCGACGGCCATAGTGTTATTATATTCCTTGATTGGTTACGGGAATAGTCAAGATGCTTTATAGTAACAAAATCTTATTAACATTTTGTTATTTAAAAGCATTCACCGTTATGAGGAAATAATACCTACTCAGCTGTTTATCTATGTGTTTTTAAGCTATTGCATAGCTTTTATCGCGGGCTTTGAGCGCGGCGACCGAATCAAGAAATTCCGTACCGAAAATAAAACCTAACACCCCCCACTCCGCCTACCATGTAGCTCGGCCGAGCGTTCACTTAACGTGTATGTATATGGTACGACTGTACTTGAATTAATATCAAAGAAAAAAAATACTGCATAAATAAAAAAATAAAAATAACTATAATTGCATAAATGGATAAAAAATGCTATGCAATAGCTTTACCGCGGCAGTCCCCGAGTGCCACACGTGTTTTTTTTTTTTAATGAAATGATTATTCAGTAAATAGGATACCGGAATCAATTTACACGTCATACTAAAAAACACTAATAGGTAAAATTAAAAAACCCCCAACATGACTTTGAAACGGCTGAACCAATTTTGATAAAACATAACCACCGCTAGAAACACTGCTTTCAAATAAAAAAACCGCATACAAATCGGTTCACTCGTTTAAGAGCTACGGTGCCGCAAACAGACACACACACATAGCGGTCAAACTTATAACACCCCTCTGTTTGCGGCGGGGGTAAAAAAAAAATCTAGATGGATTCAAAATTTCCTATCTGACTACCCGTGAGAAGAAATGGCGAAAAAAACTCAGGGACAAACTCTATGTTGATAATAGTCTTGCTTGACCTCTTAGGTGAATACATCGACTGATACAGATGAAGGAAGAATAAAACATGCTGCACCAACCCCAAATAAACTGGGATAACGAACAGGAGGATTTCTCGGTAGCAGCCTGTATGGGCTTGTGCACGGTTGATGGCACGGTTGATGGCCCCCTATTACATGAGACTTAAACATAACTGGCGAAATGTTGCTGTAGTTTAGGTACCTCTCCCTAAAACCTTTGAGAGTAATACAGGCTTGATGTAATGTTGTGTAATGTGCAGGAGGATGATAATAATCAATATGCAGAGGCTACCGAATTGTTGTAACAGTCATATTCATAAAACTAAGAATAAAATTAAGGGGGATCCTTAGCTGTAGCCCGCCAAATTCAAAATTTTGTTTGGGAGTTTGCAAATTGCAGCTCTGTTTCACTTCGTGTGTTGATCAAAATGCGATTCGCGGCTGTAGGAATGATATATTTACGGAATAATAATCATCAATTTCATATCAATCGTCAAACTTTGGCAATTTGTGCCACCTAAGAATTTTCATATGATTTATTCTGAAAAATTTGTAGGTGGAACAAACCAACGTTTGACGATTGATATGAAATGTATGATAATCATTCAGTAAATATATCATTCCTACAGTCGCGAAATAAAAAATGGAATTTGGTGGGCTACAACTGAGGATTCACCTTAAGAAAGAAAAGTATCTGTTCTTTTAAAAATATAAAACCGTAACGAACCCAAACCTAGCTAACTATCCTACATGGTTTGCAACATCTGGTAACCAAAAAACATAAATAACGTTATCAAATGAACTTTCCCAAACTGTGCTTTCAGATAAGAAATTTCTTAGCTATGTAGACCAATAACGGACGCCATCTTAAATGCTTACCTACTCAGCTTGGAGCGGCGCCAAGTATGAGGGTAGATGTGAAATTGCGCGCTTTTTCTGCATAGGTATAGCAGATGGCGGATTGCGGATGTATTTTAAAGGAAGTGTTGCAAATGTTCTTTGTAGAACGTTCGAATTTTTTGAAGTAAGGAGATCATCGTTCGTCTTCTTGGTCGTACTTAAACTCTTGAAATGTATACACAAATAAAAATAATATTTATATGTATAAAACATGGTACATAAAGTTGTTTTAAAAATATATTATAGAGCATACATGTTTTGCTTATATCATAACATGCAAATATGCACAAAATGTTACATTACAAAATGTTTCCCATTAGTAAATTATTTTATTCTGTAAAAATTATTAGTGTTTAACCATTTACTTACGTAGTTTTTTTTTAAACAACCTAAGATCTAAAGTTTTTAAATCACTTTGAATTTTATTATATATCTGAACACACATGACTAAACAGCTTTTACAATATTTAGGCAGTCTTGGTAAGCCATTTAATATTAGTCTGTGAGGATCTTTCCGGTTTCGAGGATATACTCGTACGTTTTTTACTTGTTTATTGTTGCTTTTTTTATTGTTAATTATGTTAATTTTAAATGCTCCTTTTTCTACTCTTTTTACGTGTACCAAATAAATTATTTTTCTTTCTTTCTTTCCTTTTTCTTTATTTCTTTCTTTACATCCTGTGCCTTTATAAATAAGTATTTATGCTTCTTAACAAACATGCATAGGTACTTTATAGATATAAAAGGAACGTGGTTATTAGTTCCGTCAAAAATGATGGTCAAGATGACCTGTTATTCTTCGTCAGTCCACCTGCCAAGCAAGGTCATGTTATAACCCATTCGAGTATTTACTTATAGAGCACTTTTTCTCATTGAAATTAAGCTGTAACTTTTCTATGTATAGCCTGTAGGCATGTAAGTCTAGGTAGTAGGTGCATAAAGGCTCCTACAAACAGGCGCGACGCGACAGCGCGACTCAAAGGGACCGCTCGTCGCGCGACAGGCGATGCCTTTGTGTCACGCTGGCGCGTCGCGCCAATGTCTACGTGCCTTATCACTGAAGCTGCTATAGTACATTTTGTAGGTATTTCCTAAACAATACCGATTTCCCGACCTTGACTAAAGCACTACTCTTCAACTTTGTAAGCTCGCCCCTACTTGTCACCTACGGCCTTGTAATACTAATTCTACATCAATTTTCTTTACTAAAGCAAAAGGTAAGCAGGTCGCTTTGTTAGGCGTGGTTTTCAGGCTAAATATATGTAGACGAGATTGTGGCACTTTCTCCAATAAAACGATGTTATTTGTAAATTTGTCTTCTCTTGCATTGGCAATGTTACAAGGGTAAGTAAAGGAGTATAGCCCACTACACTTCGCTAGTTATAATTTAAGTCTCATGTAATAGAGGGCCACCCTATTGCCATTAACTCAGGCACCAGTCTCTCACAAAATTAGCTCCTTGTTCGTGCACTATTGTCGAATATTAGCTGTAAATATATAACTTGTGTAGAGAAAATAAACGTTTTAAATTATTATTATTATTAACGGTGCAAAAATTCAGACTCAGGACGGCCATGTTCTGCCGGGGTCACGGATTGTTCGAAAGAGTTACCGTGGCCCTGGCGCACAGGCAACTAAAGGAACACGGGTGGGTTTTAGTCAGTAAGAGTCTGACACGCCCTTCCGCTCCGCCCAGAGCGGGAGAGGTCATTTGATGATGTCACACAAACAAAAAAAAAAAAAGGACGGCCATGTTGGTAATACGGGTGAGTTTATTGCCATCAACTAATTGCAAATCAAGACACAACCGGGCTGTTACTGAGAAATTAGTACATATTCCTAATTATTTCCCTTCTTTAATTATTTTCTTTTTCTTTTTTGTCTCACTCTTAGCAAAATACTTATTGAGCAACAAAGTAACAAATATAAGCCATAACATTTGTCCAAAGTAACAAAAAATGAGTTATGTTACCATAATATCGAAAGGCAGCCCCCTGCTTACGAAACACCATCCAAACGAGGTCAGAGGATACGATCTCTGACCCAATTTACTAACCGGTTGAAGACCGGATCACCCTTGGGACTCGAAACAATACAATCGCTTTTAAACAGCCTTTATTTGAGTATATATATGCCAATAACCAGCTGATTTGCCTTATATCGTATTTATATTTCTTTGCAAAAAGGCCCATTCCTATGCTTATATAGGAATGGCCCCTTTTCGCCACGTTCTGAAGTTAATAGGTACGGTCACCAAAAAGGATAAGTAACCAGGGTCGTCAGATATAGTTGAAGTTTAGTAAGAACCCGATGGATATTTTCAAATAAAATTTAACCTAATTAATAGAAAACAAACAGTTCATTTATAAAATTAAATTTCATTCGAAAACATCCATCGGTTTCTTTCTAAACTTCAACTATTTTCAACGACCCTGGTTACTTATCTCTTTTGGTGACCGTACATTGTTCAGCCGCGTGCGAAAATAAATAGGTACAAGCACAATTAGTGAAAATGGTTTGTTCTTTTTTTTAACGGTTTAATGGTTTTATTTTTATTTTTGGAATGTTTGGTCATTTATATATCGAAGGATTATTTCAGACTCCTACTAAATAAAATTCCACAATATTGCTCGTGCTATCATGAGTCGAGAATGCGGAAATACTAGCATTTTCGTCTAAATAATAATACCAGCCTATTATTGTCCCACTGCAGGGCAAAGGCCTCTTCTCATACAGAGAAGGCACGAGCATTGATCACCAAGCAGGCTCAAGCCGGGTTGGTGATTGCAGACTTATAACTATAAGATCTATGACAATCTATACAGGTCGTCAACCCGAAAGTCTGAAAAGCAGTCTTACTAAGGGTGTCATGTTACCCAGTAACTGGGTTGTGGAAGTCAGATAGGCAGTCGCTCCATGTAAAATACTGGTAGTGAGCTGCATCTGGTAAGACTGGAAACCGACCGCAGTATAGTTGGGAAATGCCTGGATAGAAGAAGATTAACTATAACGCCAAGTTTCCTCAATGTTTTTCGTTCACCAATGAATTGATTGAAATTATGAGGTGATATGCAGATAGTGTCTTCGCTCGCAAATTACTATGAATTGTAGGATCATATTTTAATACTAGCTTTTGCCCGCAGCTTCGCTCGCGTTAATTTAGAATTTGACAATCTATTATAGTTAGGAGGATATAATTAAGGTTATAATTTAGAAGTTCGGGGAATTATAGTTAGGAGGACGAAAAACTGGTCTATCGACATTCTAGACTCACAAAATGTATTAAGTACTTAAATAAAAAATAAAAAAACTCTTAACACACTACTAAAGTTTCTATAATAATATAATAATAATAAAATATAAATAATGATAAAAAAATATATATAAATATATATAATATAATATATGTTTTTGTAATTTTAATGTAATTTTGATGAATTATAATTTTATTGTAATTCTGACTAGGTATATGCAAAATTTCAGGATGATCAGTTCAGTGGTTTAGGCGTGAAAAGATAACAAACAAACAAACAAACAAACTTACTTTCGCATTTATAATATTAGTTAGGATTTTAATCAGAACTACGAAAAAATCGATTCTGAATTTTGTAAAGTGTGCACACCTTTTTGCACGTGACAATAATAATATATAGATGGAGTCGGTTCTGGGAGAAATAAAAATAAATGGGGTAGAGCGTTATATTGTGTCACGCACAGGGGAATACATGAAACGTTTGTAATACAATATTATCTATAGGGACATGCTGTAGAGACGCTGTTTTGAAATAAAAATTACTTAAATAGGGTTTATATTTTTCTGAATATATTCCAATAAAATTGACCCTGTTAACGCCAATGTTAGCGTCCAAAGCCGAATTTAGAAAGAAAAAGTAATTGTTATTGTAGGTACCTACTAGCGACCCGCCCCGGTTTATAAGTACGACTTGATACAACATCGCGATCTCCATAATATTATGTTCGTTGAATTTTAATGGTATTTTACACAAAAACTTTCCGGAATAAATTCTCAAAATTATGATGAAAACCGCATCAAAATCCGTTGCATAGTTATGAAGAACAACGCGGTCCGACACAAAAAGCGATTTTAATTAATTTATATATTTTAGGTATACCGGGTGGGAGGGACATCGACGCGCCAACTGTAACCATGAATTCAGCACATGATTCTAGACCCTTTAGCGCAGAAGTTTTACATCGGTTATCAAAAAAATCTTCTCTTTCATAGAAAAGTGCAATACCTACGCGGACAAAATGTACTGAACAGCAATTATTTTTTTAAATAACCGGCGTAAAATTTCAACGCAGGTGGGCTCAGAATCATGTACTGAAACCATGGTATTAGGTTGCGCGTCGACATAATTAGAATATAGAAGTATAGAGGTATGAGGAACAGGGTGTAAAGTTCACTCATACGCTATGGAAAAGGGAGGATCCTCCGACAAGACGGGTGTCGTGTCTGGTGGGCAACTGCCCAACGGTTGATGTCGGGATGTTGTATATATGCTAGTCGCGCGGTAAACTCTGCTTGCGCGATGCAGGATCTTGCGTGACGTCAGTGTGACGTGTAGCTCGCATGTGGCGATGTAGATACCGCTACAGAAGTAACTCATATAAAAATCACGGATTAAATATCAATCAATCTACTCGGCCTATCGCAATCCACGGCTGGACATACTATGCCTCTATGCTATTATATTGACTAGGTATAACAGAAGATGTAGTGACAAGTATTCTTAGATGGTTTGGTCATGTTGAGATGATGAATGAAGGGCGACTAACAAAGGTATTTACAAGGCAGATGTGAGTGGAAACGCCGGGAGAGGCCGCCCTAGGAAGACATATAGTGACCTTATTGGTGATGTTCTTCAGAAAGGTCAGGTGCGTAGTGCTCGCAACCGGCGTGCGTGTCTTATCAGATGTATGAACGTAAACGAGGCGAAAGGACTATGTAAGGATCGTAGCAGGTGGCGTTCTGTAGTTTCTGCCTACTCCCATGGGAAGAAAGCGTGAATTTATGTATGTGTATGTATGTGTAACTAAATACATTTCAGCACCCTAGTTGCGTGACACTATCTATAACAATCTGAATCATTTTGAAGCTTATTGTTAATCCATTGCTTCATATGTTCGAAAAATTTATCTGCTCAATAACGTAAATAACGCAATGAATGTTGTTGAACTGTCAAAATGATAGCCATTCCTACTGTTAGTGTGTTACAAAATTACCTCGCTGGTTAAAATAATTGCCGCCTCGTTTGTCTAGTAGTCGCAAGCGCAACTGCTATGCATGAGGTTCTGGGTTCATTCGCGTACTCGTTCTTTTTTGTTTTTGTGTGTTTTTATCTGCGTCATGTTTACCGCAAATAAACGTATTTTCTTTCTTTCTTTCTTATTCTGAGGTCGGGTAAAGTGTTTTTTATCTTTTTATGGGTGTGTGTTAGTTTATTTTGTGATAATCCTGTGCGAGTCACAATAAATACTTTTTCTTTCTTTCTTTATTGGGTTTTGCCGTCTGGAATTTCTCAGTAGCAACTCGGAGTCTGGATTTATGCCCGGTTGCTGGCAATAGGCTGGGCGAGCCTATTGCCATCCTATTACATGGGACGTAAACATAACAGGCGAAATGTGGGTGTACTATAGCTACGAGTAGGTACACCTCTGATTAACCCTTCGGAAATACAGGCGTGATGTTATGTATGTTGTCAAAATAATTAGAAAGAAAGAAAAATGTTTTATTGGGACTCGCACAGGATAATCACAAACTAAATTAAACACACTTAAAAACAAAAATTAAATAAAACAAAAGCAAAATGAAAATAACAATAGAAAGTCCTGTACGAGGCCAAAAGGCTCCTATCTCAGCATGATGCTGCGACATTTAAAAATAAGTGTCGCAGTGCTGGTATTCTGATAGGGCACGCTGCTGTGATGTCACGGACGGATACAGAAATAAAAAATTAATATTAAAATAAATTAAATTAAAATTAGGTATTTGTGAGTAACATATGATAAAGATTTTCTTTTTTATATTTTTTATAATCCGCGTGTCAGCACCCGACGTAACATAAATTTTATTTGTCTATGTATTTAGTAATTACAGCAGCAATCTATGAACTCAACCACAGCACAGACCACGAACAACGATGAATAATTACACCACAAATCTCTCTTTCTGGCAGTTTGGCATTTGGCAAAACACATCATAATGCATTTGGCACTTGGCTTATTTGACTTTGCCAAGCGGTAAAATAAACTGGGATAGATATAGGTATGGTAAGGCTTCGAAATTGTATTTCTGGATGAAGTATGCAAGTACTTGCATTTTGTATACAAAAAAAACCACGCTAAGGCCAAAGAGGGGTTTTCTTTGGCCTTAGCGTGTTATTTTTTGTTAATGGCATCTCGCAGGTCAACTATTGCCGCTATAACAACAAATAAAAATAAAATAAAGTAAAAAATTAAAGGGGGTCCTCATACAAGAAACGTGTTTTTTATATTATGTAGTGTTCAATATTGTACGGTGGTACGGAACCCTTCGTGTGCGAGTCCGACTCGCACTTGGCCGGTTTTTCGAGAATATGTTTGAAAATTGCTTATATTCGTCTCCTTGTCAAAGCTTTTGGCTCAGTTACAATTTATCAAAAAAAGAAAATTAATTTAAAAAGACAAAAAAAAAACCCGCCTGCATAAAAAGACAATCAATGTAAAATCAACTAAAAGGACCGAGACAAGATGCAAAATTCAATAATAATAAAAAGCCAACGAAATAAATTGAAACAAGATCAAACATTAACGACAAATTGACAACATATCGATGGTTTAACACACAGTTGGAGGCATACTTATAGTGAAATAAACCCCTTTATTCATAAACGTTGCTTAAAGTTAAGTAATGATTAGCGACTGCATGTTTAACCATAAATTTTTGACGTTTAAACGACTCTTAACTTTAATCATCGTTTATAAATAAGCCCCTAAATGATTTAACTTATCATTCAATTTTAAGCGTCCGATTGCATGATACATCATACATACAAGATACGCGCAAAAAACATAACCCTTTCCTTGCAGTCAGGTAATAAACTCGCATCTAACTCCCAAGGGTTACAAACAATTAATCTGCCTTATTCTATCCATACCCACCTCAGCCTCTAGCAATTGTAGATCAGAAAACCGCAACATAAATCCTTAAAGCAAACGTGTTTCGGATACCAAACCGGCTCAAATAACAATATAGCTTATTCCTATAGACATAAAGTCGTAATTTCAACAACATTTGGGCTATATATCAGAGAAATAAAACTTATGTCGTAAACAGGGAGGACTTATAGGAGTCCTCCAGTACTTAAGGGGTGCGGGGGAGGGGAATGGATATCGCAATGCAGTTTGGAACAATTTGCAATTTATCTTCGACCGTATTTTGTATTTGGGTCATGCTTGAGAATTCTCGAGTTTAAAATTTATTTTTCTCCTTCGTTTGTAAGTGACCCCGTTTTAATGTTTAATGGTGTTATACGTCTGTAATAAGTATTTAAAGGGTCTTCGGAATTAATTATCGTTTTAGAATCTTTTCTGCTTTTTAGCCTTTATAGAACACAGCACATCATCAACTGCCTAGCCTTCTCTTAACTATGTTGGGGTCAGCTTCCAGTCTAACCGGGTGCAGTTGAATACTAGTATTTCAGTAGTTTTTTTTTTTTTGTAATAAATTTTATTCTTTCTTTCTTTCTTTACTTTTTATTTTACATGTAGCGTATGGCTATCTGACCTCCAAAACCCAGTTACTGGGTAAAACGATATCCCTTGGTAAAACTGGTTGTCATTGTTTGTACCTCTGAGTCTATGTCACATGATCTGACCAAGATTATGTCTGGACTTTAAAAGAGACTGTGACCTCTGAGTTTGTTTCGGCCTTTCTTCTCAGAGTAGTCAGATAGGAAACGCCGACCTCATCTAGTTTTTATTAAAATATGATTGACGTGTAAAAGTGTTTGTTCAAACCTACTTACAGAAATAAAACCATTTATCATTTATTGAGACATTACATTACCAAGACTGTATTACTGAACTACGAAGTTTAAAATGTCGATGTATTTAATTGAGAATGTTCATAATCGCGATGTACGGAACTTCGAAAGAATGTCTATTCAAACTTCGAAGTTCAGTATGGCATTCTTTCGAAGTTCCGTACATCGCGATTATGAACATTCTCAATTAAATACATCGATATTTTAAACTTCGAAGTTCAGACGTACAGTCCATTACCAAATATAACACAACGGCTTAAATGCATCATTATACTCCGCCCCAAGGTCTGCATAGAAATCTCTTACAACGGCCAGCACCTATATTTGAATGTCTTTGCAACGGTGAAACTTATCCCTTATTCATAATACGTACCATTTTCTGATCAAGTTTTTCTTATCCAGAACATCTATTGCCACGGATGGACCTAACGCTACAAGACAAAGACAAAATTGCCAAAAATTACAAGGAATAGAATAGAATACTCTTTATTATGTACACCATCAAAAGCAAAGCAAACCATCCAAAGCATTTTATTGTCAAATGTAGTGTATTGGGAAGCGAATCAAGAGTTTTTTTTTAACTGTAATCGACAATAAATAGCAGGTAAGGTAAGATAATGATTATTTGGCAAAAACAGTGATTTACATTTCCTTATAGTCTACATTAATAGCTTGGATTGCGTTAAAAAAATATAAAAATTGACGCAAACGAAGCATTTTGCTTAGCAACTCCACACTTGGTCAAGCCTGTCTTGTTGAGTCCATGGGTGGTATTATCATATTAATGAAAATGCGTATTACATGAATACTGGTGGATTGTTACAGTCGAGAAGCACATGAAAAAGTGATACTATTTTAAATTAAATAAAACATTTAAAAAATTCTAGATTTAAAACAGTGAAAACAGTGTAATTGCGTAACTCACTAACAGTAGCAATGGCTTTCATTTTGACCGTTCAACAACATTCCTTGCGTTATTTATGTTGTTGAGCAGACAAATTTTTTGAACATATAAAGCAATGGATTAGCAATATCTTTCAAAATTATACAGATTGTGATTGATAGTGTGTTACGCAATGAGGGTGCTGAGAAATATCCCACCGTTTTGTAAACTCACTCTGCACCCTAACTGCGTAACACACTATCAATCACAATCTGAATCATTTTAAAGCCTATTGCTAATCCATTGCTTCATATGTTCGTAAAATTTGTCTGTTCAACAACGTAAATAACGCAATGAATGTTGTTGAACTGTCAAAATGAAAACCAAGCCTACTGTTAGTGTGTTATGCAATTATCCCGCGATACTATACAACACGGACATTAATCAGCTCTGCCTTCCTAACAACATTTTATAGTGTACCAATTTTAATTAAATATATCATACAAAATCACTAGCAAATCTTAAAAGTAACGAACGTAAGTTTTATAAAACAACTAGGGTTAACATACCGTTAACCCATTGTGTTAACCCTATTTTTTTTATAAAACTTACGTTTTAACTAGAAAAAACGAATACTTTGCTAAACTTAGGTAGGTTTAGCAAAGTATTCGTTTTTTTTTTAAGTCTAGTTAAAGTTTACACACATATACTCACGGCTTCTTTCCATAAGGGCAGGCAGAAAGTATAGAATGCCACCTAATTAAATAAAAATCCTCGATCTAGTTGAATTTTTCTTTTAAATAAATTCATTACCAAATAAAAAAGCTCTCCTAACTGCTCCTTATCAGATAAGCACCCCGTATGATGTCAAAGTTAAACTTAAGAATACCTACCTATTTCTAATTGTAGATACAGTTTCTTAAAACTAACAATCACTGCTTTATTTCATTTCAATAAACACGAATATTCGCCATAAAAAAAGTCGGCCATCTTAAATACGATTTAAAATATATATAAACATTCGTGTCGTTCTCCAATTTATTAAAAGATTTGTGTGAAACGCGAACATTTGTTTATTTAATAGTGACAGAGTATTTTTGCCTCTGAAGCATTTGTTGCTTATTATTTCTTAACATGCTTGTATTTCTGTATTCTTGTGTTTAGGTAATTATGTACTACCTCACCGAAACCTTAATCTATTATATTATACTTCTTAATATGACAAGTAATGCCGATGTCGTCCATTCTGCCAACCTCTAAAGTGAATTGAAAAAGATGTGTGCAAAATAAAACTACGTTGATAATTTTCGACTTTGTCACATTATTCAATGGGGCCGACAACTGTCAAAGTGGAGCAAGTAGCGCACAGACCAATAACAAAGCAATTTTTGTATGGAATTAGTTGTGAATTCATAATTAGAGACAAGTATTAAGGAAATGCCGAGATGTTGGGTACCAAATTGTCAAAAACTTGGAGGCCACCAGTTTCCTCGAGATGAGAAACTTAAAAAATTGTGGATCAAAGCGATAAGGCGAGTAAAGTTTGAGCCTAAAAGCGGGGCGAGAGTGTGTCATAAACATTTCAAGGAAAGTGACTATAAAAAGATTGGTATGGTCATAAGACTAATCAGTAATATAAAAAAAATGCTTTTATTAATTAATATCATTCAGAACCTCAAACTTTCTAACACGATAGAAACATTAAGTTCCGTCGTTTCAAGTTATTATTAGAATGATACAATGTTATCATACACTAGAGTGTATCCTAAGTAAACATTAAATATACCATGAAACAAGTTTAGGAATAATAAATTACGTTTCAATTAGGTCTGCTTTCCTTTCAAGTAAAGAGGCGCCTCTTTGTCTTAACTCTTCTTTTAACTCACATATTTTCTAAGTGGAATACATGTTCTAAATCGGAAAATTGTCAAGAAATCAACGCAATTAAGAAATCCGAAGCTTGTAAATTTTTATCTCACTTAATGACAAGGGTCCCTATAGTGGTGGCGCCATCTGAGATCAGCTTTCACTTGCCAGCCCCATTGGTGTAATACGTCACATTTTTGACGTCGCATCATATAATATGACAAGGTTTTAAATACACACCTATGATTAAGGTTTTCATAAGTCAGCTGTATGTAATCTTATTCAGTAAGATGCTGGACCTAAGCTCAATTACTGGGGTAGCAAGAGTAGCAACGGGGGTTTTCTTAGAAGACAATATTAGTTTCACCACATAGAGATTTGTAGTTATAAAACAGACTTCTGTCATTCGAATTTTAGTCCATAGTCCAAAGATGCCTACTCGTGTTTTTTTGCTTTGCGATAGTCAGTCTAGTACACAAAGGTAGTCTGATTTCATCCAACGTTACTGGGTGAAACAGCCTCATGAGCTTTACTGAATCAAAAATCTCCCCTTGCAGCAGCTGAAAAAGAAACAAAATTACTCCGCTAACTAAGTACGTAAAGTAATGCAACAAAAGCTAGAACATCATATGGTGAATTAAAAGCAATAAATTAAATCAAGGCCACTTTCATGTAAGACCTTCTAATAAATGCTGTTACTTTGTTTACAAAATACGCTGAAATTCAGTCGCATTTGTACAACATTATTCGGAAAAGGATTTTTAATAACGACTTTGTATTATACACTATACAAATTGACGTGGAATTGTGTCTAACATTATACAGTCTGACGTCAAGGCTGACATACAAAAAAATATGATAGGAATTAAATCTAACGCTAGTGATTCCTGAAACTATGTTTAACTGCAGTAAGAATAATTTTAAAGTAAGCTTACTGTTTCATCGGACAGGATAAGGAATCACGAACCGCAAACCAATCTTTTGACGGTAGAGGCTATGAATCTCACCGGTTAGTAGAAAATAACCTTATTAAACCTATGACAACACGAGTCTTAAACTTATATTAAATCGGAGTAACAAAAATATCAGGGAATCGTATGACCTCACCTTAACAACCCCTGTGCCCGAAATTACGATAAAAAATAACACTATGATATTTATCAATGTAATTTGGGTCGACCTTGTTCCAAATATCGGCGAAACAAATGCCAACTATTACAAGTTATAACTAAATGTTAAACACAGCCCTGTTTATGTTACAACATTGATTTTTATTGGCACTATGTTGTACAATGTTGCAGTTTTCAGTAGTTACCTGTGATTTATGGATAAATTGGTTACCTACATCGTGGTAAAACGTTTTAACTAGCGGTGGTACTTGAAATAGAGGTCGTGGTTTATTGTAAAATATAAATATATTATGTAACCTATATAGATTCTACAGTGATGTACCTAATTTAATGTTTAGGCGAACGCACACTTCAACGAATTAACCCGTGCAATTAAAGTTTCAATTTCAAACTTCGCGATTTATCAGCTTAAATCTTTCAAAGTACTTAGTTTAAGTATTCAAAGTGCTCTTGGGATGTTTTTTTTTATTTGATTCATCTATAGCTAGATTCTCTATTCCTATTCCGCAATCAAGGACGAGGCTCTATGGTGTAACTATAATAATAGACCTATAATAGTATCAATAATTGCGTATAATTAATAGTTGGGCAAGTATAATTAATGAGTCTGCAAGTTTTACCGATAAAATCAATTTTCTGTGAGACTTTGCTTACAACGGATATTAGTTGGCACGGAAGCAGTAGGCCACCTTAAATATTATTTAAATAACCATGAAGTTCAGAAATGATTTTAAAGTTTAGTTCCGCACTCGTTTTCCTACCCTATTTTGTCAAACTATTATATCTTCGACAAGAAACTATTGTGCTACCACGCTGTATGACTTCCCAAAGTTCAGTTCTCCCATTAGATAATAAGAAATAACAATCGCAAAACTATAAAAAATCTAAATGACTGCAAATCCGTTTTTATGGTTTCTCAACCCTAACCTGCAAAAACCTACTTGTAAGAGTTATAAAACTTTCATCGAATGTTTTTACTACTGACATGACCTACTTTAGAACTACACTACCTACTTTAGACTACAATAATGAAAGTTACTAGCTATGCTCGCAGCTTGGCCCGCATGAAAAGTTTTTAATTTTCCGGAATGTTATTGTCCATTTCCAAGTACCCACCACGAGCGGTCAAATAGCAGTAAAAGAAACTAGACAAACAGAGAAATAGTCTCTAGGTATTACTTTTATATTCTGAGTCGAAAACTATCTAGAACAAACTTTAATTTATAGCATTATTAAATGACATATGTTTTACTGTTCCAGGCTGCCACTCCCATGGCTCCTATACGGGATCATCTACGGCGAGCCAGTCCAGGTGAACTCCAAGGGTATGGTGTGCAGCATAGTGCTACTGTTCGCCATGCTCATCTTCGTCATCATCAGCATCGCCTGCTTCAGGTGGAAGATGAACAGAGGACTAGGGTTCACCATGTTCCTCCTGTACTTCGTCTTCGTAGGAGTCAGTTTGGCACTCGAGTACGGGTACCTCCACTGTCCGAGCGAATAGACTGGTATTTTTGTCTTTTGGTCTTCTGAATTATATTTAATAAGGGATTGGTGAAAAAGATTTTCAATGTGGAGCGTTTGATAGTGACTATTCGTTTTAGGAACGATTGGATTTAAGGAAGAAAGTAATAGAAATGATGATGAAAAGTTTTTATTGTAGAATCCTATAGAGGAAAGAGGAAAGCAGAATTTATAATAGTTTTTGGTAAATACTGGAGAGCGCTAGATTGCAGAACTGTTTACCTAAAACAAATAGTCGACAGTCAAATAGTAGCAAGTTGGTACTTCCAGCAATATTGCGACTCGATTGCAGCAAACTATGCAACGGAAAACCTAGTAGAGGTTTTAATGTAAATTCAACGTCACTTTGTATAATGCACGCACACATTCTGACGTCGGAAAACGTCAAAATGTATAAAATACTTTTAAAACTTCATTATGCAACGTGGTGTCGTGAATAGGTAGATTATTCATTTAATTATTTTATATGAATAATTAAATCTAATGGTCTATGTTAACATGGGATAATTTAACATAGTTTTGCTGCAACCGAGAATAAAATTCTATAAAAATATTTAAAGACAATGTAAGTATTATAAGAAAGTTACTTTAGCGTTGTGAATTATTTAGTTTTGTATTTTAGTTGTCTAGTTGCCATAGCACAAGCAGTAAGATATTGCTCAAAGATACTCCTTTACTTTATTATTGCTTTGCTAAGTAGTTTCGTTTAGGTGTTTTTAAATGGACGCTTGTAATAGATATATTGATCGAAATGTCGAGAGATAACGTGCACCAAGTATACATTTAAGAGAAACTTAAGACAGTAGAATGATTAACGAAAATACAATTCCTATGAAATGCAATAATGAATGCTTCAGTGGTTCTGATCATATTATTAAGAATTTTTCATTGTAAATGATTATGAGGTACAACGTTTTTGTATCCGAAGTAAATATTTAGCCATGATAGAGACTGTAGTTATTTATATGAATGTTAGTTGTTTAACTCGATGGCGCTTTTACGAAGTTTTAAGGCTAAGTTCTTAATCTATCGGTAAATGTACGTGTCAGTTGTTTTTGTAAATATTCAACGCGTTGTGTTGGATTTCTGTTTCTTCTTTAATTTATCTGTTCGGTCGCAGACCGTCGGTCCATGTGGATGATTTATATTTTAATGTGTCGTTGTAATGAAAGCGATTTGATGTAAGTGTGTGGCGAGCACAAACAGCTAGATTGTACATACACACATAGAGGGTGCAAGAGCGGGGCAAATGTAAAGGTTTTAATTAAAATCTCATTCCATAAAATGTGCCTAAGAGTTTTACGAACTCAGTAACATTTAGCTTCGATTTTTATAAATTAACAGTAAAAAATAAAATGTTAAAAAAGTCATTTTTATCATCTGTTAGCAAACTATGCTTACATATTATAGTATTATAAACTATCCGAGGACGCATCTGTCCCGCTCTAAAATATAATACGGTAGTTAGAGTTTACACTATCTCTATAAAGTCTATCTATAATTATAATGAACCTCCATACTCTTCGTTTCATCTATTGTCTTTCGGCAGAAATGATTGGATAGTTATGTCTGGCTAGTCAATTCTTAATGTTACGGCTATGTCTTCAAAAATCTCTTCTTCCTTAATATTTAAAAGGCACGGTTCAGTAAATTTAATAAAATTAAAAACATCTTGTTAACCGTCCGTAGTTTCTTTTTTATATTACTTTCCGCTTCTGCACGTGATATCACTCTGTAATCTATGTCTCATGAGAAACTTTAATGAAAATGATGGTAAGTTCAATTGTTGATACCCAAAAAGTTTTATATTAATAACCCGCCTATTTGACATAGCAATAAATAGTCTAGAATAGATAGTTAAATATTTATATTGTTAAGCTTTAACACTTCAGACCATAGTGTCGCTCAAATGATGGAGAAAGCATTATTGAACTTCAAAGAAATTCGGGCGTGGAGGAGTGACATGAAAGGGCTACTAAAGATTCTCCGACACACTACACACGTGTAGTCACATTACGTGTAGTGTGACATTTGTATTGTATTATCTCGGAGTCTCTAAGTGGCCATGGACTTCCATGACCACTTCTCTAGTCACGATCTAATATTCTACTTAATACGCACAAGTAACCGACAATTCTTAAAGTTCGCTTCATGCATCAACAAGGAATATTTTGTTAGACTAGACTTCTTCTTGTAATAAAGTTAATACTATATCTATAGTTTATGAACTTAAAACTAAAACTATTGTCGTGAATTACTTTGGAATATTTGTTGGAAAAATTACATGATATTTCAATAAAAAGTGTTGTAGAATGTCATGAATGTACAAAGTCAATGATTTCTACAATCTGACGTTGACCTCCGGTTTCTGAAAGCCTATTGAATAATTTCTCTCGTCAAGTGATTTGATTGGCTGCTGTTGTTTTTCTATCAGCCAATTAATTAGCTAACATGAGATACAAGCGATTAACTGACCATAAGCTTGAATAGGTTTTTAAATAACGTGGGTAAGTTGGAAGATTGACTTTTCAATATCAGTATTTTTTTACTTGTTCTACAAATATTCCAAAACTATTTGCACTGTTCCAACTTTTAAAACGACATGTTATAACAGATTACTATACTAGCTGCGCTATAGTAAAAAAATAAGTTTCAAGGACGTGTGAAATGTTTAAGATTATTAATTAATATTTACGGGTACCTAGGTCAAAAGGCCGATTCTTCTATGAATCCTGGGCTAAACCAATAACAGAGCAATGCACAAAAAATGGATCCTTTTATTCTGAACAACGCATCTAGTACAAAATCAATGCCATTGCTATTCTCGAATATAAAAACGTTAATACAAAAGGATGTTGCGATAAGGAACGACATATCGGTAGCCACCGGACATCGTTTAGGTCATAATCTGTGATATGGGCATGCTTATGACGTATGTACTAAATATTTATATGGACATCATCTCTCTTCAAGTTCTCACATAGTATTATGTATGTATAAGCTTGGATTTGATAGCCTTCTGTAGTTCGCTTAGCGACGCCACTACTAGACAGTGACTAATTTAAAAACAATTCATAACGTAATTGATAAAAAAACTTGACAAAAAAGTCTATAATGTTCCCACTGCTAAAACCTAGGCCTCCTCTCAGTAAGAGTACTGTACCCTAGCGAATCAATAATTATGAGCAGTGATATTAAAGTAACTGTAAATACTTACGACATCCAGAATATCTTAGAACATAAATAAAAGAACGGATGTGGGCAAGACACATATTGGTTCTGTTATCGAATGCTTCGACATCTAGCAATCATTGATCAATTTTCGTCATCATACATGATATTGGGGTATAGGTACTTCTGCTTATAACTGTCCTCACAGCTTTGTCAATGTTGTTGAGCTAATTCAATTAAATAAATGTCACAGAAAATACTTTGCTAAAACATAAATGCTTAGAACTAAACTGCTGACTGCCCCTGTTTTCAAGAACAATGTTCGATTTCTCAACTCGGTTTGACTCTTAACTTGCATGTTTCTATATCCATTACTCCAAAATACAAAACATCTAAAATATATAAAAACTGTACGAAGTAGTGGCCACTCTATAAAAATTTAAGAATTTGACTCTATAAAGTATCTAACTTAATTCGATTTGAATAAACTTTTTCTTTACGATGATACAAGCTAGTTTGTAGTTATCAAAAATATCCTTAAAACTATTATCTGACGCACCAAGTACCAAACGTACGTTATCCCTATGCTGAGGAGTCCCAAAAATTTACTGCTGTAGGTAATAATTTAACAGAAAAATTATACTTGCAGTGTAATTCGATGAAGGTCGGTATAACAGTTAGACCTTATTAAAATATTATTTCAGCTGGTAATAATGCCCAAGTAATATTAAAACACTTCAGCAGTAAATTTTTGAGACCTTCACAAATATTCTATATGCTATTAAATTATATACACTAGATTTCTATCTATCTCTTGTATAATGTACTTAATTAGGCTTTGTAAATTAACCATCCTTCTATTTGTTTAAAGCGGTTAATTGTTGAACTGATACAGAATATTTATAATCATATCACGAGGTTCTATTTTTTGACGTCAGGATGTAGAAAAAGGTTCTCTGTGCGACGTCAGACTGTATATTTGACGTTACGTTTTCTACATTTTGAAATCAAAATATCATAGTTAAAACTCGCCTTTATGCATGTCAAATCACGTAGTTACATTAAAATTGCATTTGTTCAGTACCAAATAGCACGAGCCGAGCTAGAACTCATTAAATTCCAAAATTCGTTATGACTACTAGTGTCTGTAAGAGTTACAATTTATCAATATAAATCGGTGTCGACTACAGATACCGATTAAACACATAAAATATCCTTTATAACTTCTTCGTAGTCTAAGATCTAGGCTTAAACGCTATCATTAATGTAAAACAAAATGTTTATTAATAAAAAAATTGAAATATGATATCCAGGTAGAGATTGTTACTAGAAATGATGGTTTTTATATAAAATTATAAAGTAAATTATTGCAGATAATAAAAAATATTTTTCATTCCACTTTTTTGTTACGACAATAAATTATCGTAGTAATATTTGATGTGAACACCATAATTATCATTTAGTGGAAATAAGTGATTATTCTTTCTCTTACTGTTTCAGCTTTAAAATTAATCGTCAAGGAAAAAGTGGAGTGACTTTAAATAGTCATCGATTTCGTTTATAGCTGACAAGTCTCGATTTCGAATGACAATAAGTAAAATGTATAATTCTATTAGTTTGCACTTGTTATGTCAATTTATTTCACAGCTTTAAAATTTACAAAAAAGGCGATTGTAAAACATAATTGGCTATAAATTGGGTTACAATGTAAAATTTACGTCAAATGACCTCAATGTAGAATTGACGTCAAATGACGTTGTTTAGCATTTTGTAACTGCAAAATTGATAAAATTGTAATAAAAAACATTTAAAAAACAAAATTAAAGTCACGTGAAGTCGTTGAAATCGAGATGACAGCGTAGGTTGTTAATAGTGATATTACAAATTAGGTAAAAGAAAAAAAAATGTTATTAATTTTAAAAAACTGTAGATAAGATTTAGAAATTTTCATCATGTTGTAACGAGTAAAATGGGAGGTGAAAAGCTCTTGTTGGATTTATTATTTCCATTCAAATGGCATGTGATTGTGGTTTTTATAAAATTTTAAGCAGTATTATGACTTCCGTAGTTTATTTGAGCTACTTAATTTTTGTGAATTTTTGCTGTGAATCTCGGTCGGAAAATTATTGAAGAAAATAAATGAAATAGTTGATACTAGAATGTTTTAATATATACCTACCATAGAGCACGTATTTACATATATTTTTCGATAGATCTGAATATTTTACGCTGCGTTCAAAAATGGTGATTTTAATAATGTTATTTGAACATTATCAAAATAATTGTAGTACATAAATAAGTGAAGCACACAGTTATATGTTAATAAGTATATAAATATTAAGTAATGAATAAATATATATTCCGATCGAGTGATTGTTGTTCTATTAAAAGCTTTTAATGATTGTTGATAATTAAAAGATTGTGATAGTTTAAAAAATTCACTAGTTTATTGCGTATATTGTGAGATAATTTGGTATGTACTCGTATCAATGTTTATAATTTGACGTAAAAGAGCATGGCGTACCCAAGCGTCGGCTGTCGACGGTATTATGAAAAATTACAATAAAAATAATAAAATAGTGAGTGAAAAAATAATTAGACTTTTAATATTTTAACCTCTTTTTCCTCATCGTCAAAACCTGAACAATCGCTAGAGATAATCAGGCTAACCCACATGCTAGCCCACAGAGTGAGCAATGTGAAATGTCAATTGACCAGCCATAGAATAGAATACTCTTTATTATGTAAACCATAAAAATTATAGATATAAATGTAGAAATTTTACATAGGGTGACACAATGAGCGGTCGTATCACTAAAAGCGATCCATATCCGTTTGCCACTGGGCACAATTCCAGACTCCGGGCTACTGAGAAATTCCTGATGTAAAAACAGCAGTAGAATGCGCTTTGATTGCCCTCGCGTGACGCGTACTTGACAGAAGTAGAGAAAAGGAAAAGCGTTGTTTTGATCTGCGACTGCATTGCTACTGAACTTCACCCGAATGGTCATCGGTGTAAGGGCTAATATCCCTTACACCGATGACCATTCGGGTGAAAGGTCTATGTTGGGGTAAAGCTTTTTTTCAATGGAGACCAAGACCAATCAAGTTAATTCACGTAACTAAAAAAGTTCAGTAGCAATGCAGTTGCAGATCAAAACAACTTTTCCTTTTCTCTACCTCTGTCAAGTACGCATCACGCGAGGGCAATCAAAGCGTATTCTACTGCTGGTTTTACATCAGGAATTTCTCAGTAGCCCGGAGTCTGAAATTGTGCCCGGTGGCATACGGATGGCAATAATTAATCATAACTGGCGAAATATAGGTTTCATACAAGTACACCTCAACCTAACCTTTCTGGGATTACAGGGGTGATGTTATGTTATGTTCTACTGCTATGCACAGTACAAAGATTACAAGAATAGGGTACGTTTTAGCTCTCAAACTTGAAATGCAAATGTACCGCAACTTGATCGGATCTTCACGAAGTCACGTAGCCTACTGGATCTCAGGCTACGTGGACCGACGATATTTGCGGGTTTGCTTAGAACAGCACCCTAATTACGTAACACACTATCTATCACAATCTGAATCATTTTGAAGCCTATTGCTAATCCATTGCTTCATATGTTCGAAAAATTTGTCTGCTCAACAACGTAAATAACGCAATGAATGTTGTTAAACTGTCAAAATGAAACCTATTCCTACTGTTAATGTGTTACGTAATTACCCCGCTGGTTTATGAGTGGCCGGTCGAGCCAAATGAAAGAAAGACAACAACGACCAATACTTTTTAAGTATTTTGTTTAACTGTTAAATGATATATGATTTTATTTCTGTAAGTAGGTTTTGTACAAACACTTTTACTCGTCAATTATATTTTTTAAACGAGATGAGGTCGGCGTTTCCTATCTGACTATTCTGAGAAGGCAGAAACTAACTCATGTGGTCACAGTCGCTTTTAAAGTCCAGACATAATCTTGGTCAGATCATGTGAAGACCATGTAGAGTAGTTACTGAAATTGTCTTTTGAAGAAAGAACCACACAGATTGAGTGGACCTGTCCAGTCAGTGCACACATTTGTCGGTAATCGTGCAGCTCAACTTGGAACTTAAGAAGCTCAACGATTCGACGAATTCAATAAAAACACACACGTCCAAATAAAATATTTTAATAAATCTAAAACTTGTGTTAGAAACATAAAACAAAATACAATTTGAACTAAACTAAACATTTAATTATATGGCTTTAAGCTTATTTGTGGCACACCAAATACACCAAACATTTTATTAAAAACTAGCTGACCGGACAGACGTTGTCCTGTTTGCTAGAACTCGATCGCAGCGCCACCTATCGGGTCCAATTGTGAATCTAAACCACCCAGGGACCCACACAAACACACATTAAAAATTTCATCAAAACCGGTCCAGCCGTTTAGGAGGAGTTCAGTGACATACACACGTACAGTAGAATTATATATATAAAGATATACAACTTTATAAATAGGAATCACGATCACATTTACATAATTTGGACATCGATGGGGATAAGTAATTAATTTCTAAATAATCTAACACAACTAACATTGATTGAGGAGCATCTGTTCAAAAGGTCGTATTTCTATGATAAACAAACCTTACAAAACCAGAAAAAAAAACTAGGTCAAATTAATCGATTTTTATTAAAGCTGTGAAGTATGAAAAAAATATGACCTTTTGAACAAAATAATAAATAAAATATGCTGTTTAAAACAATCTAAGAGAACATTTTAATGCAGAAATCCATCTGTTTTGATTGGAATCCTAATTTTCTGGATTTTATTATACGGGTAATAGACTCCTTTTGAACAAGTTTTTAGGCTCATTCGATGGGCTCTTAGGACACGGGTTCAAAAAATGTTTTTTTTACTGTCGTTGGGAAGTGAAATACGACTTTTTGAACAGACACTCCTGAAGTAATAACATCACGCTTTCACTCATTATTGATGAACAGAAATATTGAACACGTTTTTATATTGATTCTTGCATTTTTTCCACTAACAACATCAATGCGCATTGTCTTGGGGAGCCCATGGAACTTTAACAGACATTCCTTTCACGGTCATTTTGCTTTTGACAGCATCCCAGGTAACTATCCACCAGGAACCTTATCACAACGAAAATAAAGATCAATTCGATTTCATCAGTAAGACAAAATCACTGGCGTACTGCCTGTGATTCGGTGTTAAACTCTCTGCATGACAAATACACATCACAGAATTAAAAATAATAACAAGCTCTTCAAAATTGATTTTCCACATTGGGATTTCTGTCTGGAAATGTTTTGGTATAGGATCGGAATACATTCTGGACCGGAGCAAAAAAGGATGAGCGTAACTACGCAATCTTAAAAAATCTAAACCTTAGAGGTGTTTACTAAAACAATAATAAAATTGTGCCAAAAAACTCCTAAACATCACATTTAGACTTAATTATTATTATTTTAATAATATAATATTTAATAATATATATAATATACTATCAAATACAAACATTCTGAGACAATTCTTATAATAGACACCTTCTCCATACCCTGGCCTTGAAGAGATTAGTCCACGGAGACTTTACAGGGTAATTTAAACCACCATCAGACCAACCTCAAAGTTGGGTTAGTTTCCAGTCTAACCAGATCCAAAATAATACTGATATTCCAGCCAGTAGAAAGACATATGAATGATGGTTGTAATCCAGCCGCTTAAAGCGATTCAACTGATCCCGTGAGTGTGCGAGGGTAGTTTTACAAAAGCGCAGAGCGCATGCGCGCGCGGCAGAACAGCAAGAACGCCAGCAGTGCCGCGAACGCCGCGCCGGCCAGTAGTGTGGTCTCGTCGCGACGTGCACCACCTGCACGCTCTACTACGGTACTCTGAAAATACAAACAATGGTGGTCAATAGAAGATTGGAAGAGGAAAGCTGATAAAAGCATTAAAAAACGTAAGTATAGGAGCTAGTAGATATTAGACATTTCTTATTTATTTACTCTGGCAGCTTTACAGCTAAACCAGACAGATTAAAAATATTAGGTATGTGAAACTGTCGGCCAATTTCAAGACTTATAAAAACAGAATTTTAAGAAAAGAAAACTATTTCTTGTCATCATACTCTGGGCTGATGCTAATTTTCCTAATTTCTTAAACTTAACTAAATAGTAGACAGATAGTGATTACTCCTTTTATATTTAATCATTAAGAAACTGACTGCCTTGTTAATCTAGTCGCCGCAAGCGCTACTGCTGAGCTGTATGGTCCAGTATTCGATTCCTGGGTCGGGCAAAGTGTTATTGGGTTTTTTCATCTAGAATTTCTCAGAAGAAGCCCGGAGTCTGGATTCGTGCCCGGTTGATGGCAATAGAATCGCCCCCTGTTATTTGGGACCTAAACATTACTAGCAAAATATGGGTGTACTTTAGGTATACCTCTACCTATCCCTTCTGGGAAAACAGGCGTGATGTTATAATATGTGTTAATTAAACCGAATTTTCTTACCCATCCGCCATGCCTGATGGCCCATGGTGTGGCGCACTGGGCCACATGCTTGGCCGCCCAGTCCACTGCCCTGCACCAGCCCCCCACTCTCACGGCGCGGGCGCAGACTTCGCAGAGAAACGCTAGCACTACCAGCGCCCTTTGTTCTGTGTGAACACATGCCTGGAAAGAGATTGTAAGATTTGTAAAGCAGGACCTACACAAAATGGTGAAAGAAAAGATGCTTGAAACTTTATATTTTGTATTTGAAGCAAATGACCTAGCATAGGAGTATCAGGGTAGGATTCCCTTTCGGTCGGTGTCTTTCTGACGTTTTATTTCAAGACTCACTATTATTTGTGGGCTTTGCTAAGACAATCTTGTAATATTTTGGTAGATACCACAACAACACCACGGCAAAATCTCGACAAATCGTTAAACCTTTATGTGAGAGCAACTCCCAATTTTCTGTACTCGAAAAATGGAACAGCCTTTCCACTGAGAGTCACATAACTGAGCATATTCTTCCTTATACACAAAAAGTCTATCTCCATATTACCTGACACAACTCCTGCATAATATCCTCAAACTCCACCTCATCGAGACACAGCAGCGATATGTGTTCCGCCTCAGCTGCAAGCCGAGCTCGTGCCTTCGTCTCCCTGAACCTTCGGGCTGCCCGCTCCAATGATCGCCAGTCGCGCCAGTACATCCACCATCCTCTGAATCGAAAAGTCGGAGAACTGTAGAACTACTAAGGTTATCGACATTAGTTGAAATTATCTATTGCATTGAGTAGCTTAACCAAGGGATAATATCGATTGCATGAGTACTGGACAATCTTTCATCACTTGTCTTATTTACTACAAAAAGAATTACGGTTTACGGTTTAAGACATTTATTTCTCAAAAAGAATACAATTCACTTATCATGAGAAATACAAGTTAATCTTAATACTAAATATACACGAACTTATGTAGAACAGCAGGTACTCGTAAATCTATTAAGTAGGCGACGCGAAAAAAAAAAATTCGTGGGTAACAAGAAAGAGTGACTGTTCTATAACTTATATACGAGTATATTATAATTTTGGAAGATTATTATAATATGTGAGAACAATATATTATTGATTATTAAGATATAATTATATTTATAAGACCGAAGAATAGAAAGACGGATTATGTAAATGTAAGAGATGATAAAGGCTGAGAAGGAAATTAAATTCTGGTTTGGATTAAAATAACTTGAACCCCAAATAAATTGGAACAATGGCAAGAGGATAATCATCACCATCTGCCTAGCCTTTTCCCGACTATGTTGGAGTTGGCTTACAGTCTAACCGGATGCAGATGAATACCAGTACCTATTTTACATGAAGCGACTGCCCATCTGACCAAGCGGATGATAATGATGATTAAAAGGTGTTCTTCGCCAACGCCAAATAAATTGAAATGAGGATAGAAGGATGATAAACGAAAGGGGATTATTTTTTAAAGAGTAACCGTGGAGTTTGTTGCCGGCTCTTCTCCATAGGAAACAACCATTTGGAACCGTGCACCTAGCTTCTGACGTTTCATAAGTGCCCATGTAGGTTTATGTAAAATAAAATATATTGATTTTGATTTTTGGGTGAATGTTTTAATTCTAGGAAACCAAAAAACAAAATAACCTCAAACAAAAAAACATATCTACCTCTGATCAGGTTTAGCCGGCGCCGCAAAGCATGGCGGTGGTCTCAGTTGCTCCAGCCTCAAATGTTGAAGCAGCAGCGCCCGGAACAGCCGCACTCCCCTTTCTTCTTCCTCCCCCTGCAGGTCAGGACCTCGCCAGTGACCCTGGCACTCATCTCGTCGCTCCTCGTCCAAGGAGACCTGGCGAAGGAGAGGGGCGCGGGGGGTGTCATAGTCTTCAAGACCTTGCACGCTGCATGCTGGAAAAACAGGTTAGATTTTAAGATGGTGTTACGAGGGTGATATTAATGACAGAAATTGGATTAAACTTATAAGAAGCTGCTTAAAAATTGGTCTCTCAGCTTAACGTAGTTGTCTGGGTACCCACCCAGAAACCTTTTTTTTTTGGGTGGGTAACCATCAAATTACTTCTCCCGCTTTCTTTTCCCTCCCACCCGGGAAAGCGTGTCAGACTTACCCGTATTCCTTTAGTTGCCTGTGTGCCAGGGCCACGGTAACCCTTTCGGACAAATCCGCGACCCAGGCAAACCCACCCAGAAACCTATGTTCAGTAATTGGCAGGATTTTTGAATTAGTAAAATCTTAGTAGCAAGCCCGAGCTTTGTCCCTTTCTACATGGGGTCGGCGATCTTTTTTATAGGGCACGAAAACGAACAATTTCTGTAGATTTTTTTGGTGGTTACTATGTCCGGGCGCGCCTAATGGTTTTTATGCGGCAAGGTCCGAGCATACTCCCCAATCGCGCCACTAAAACTTCATTATAATTCATTATCCGTTGAGATAAAAAAAAATGTTCAATACACGTACCGTATAGTACCTACATAATTTTATATTATGGTACAATTTATCTAGAAACATGTTTTTTGAATACTTCACTGTGGCGCGGCAAGGGAGTATCACACGACTAATTAAGTAAATACTCGTATTTAGCAAAATGTGACTGTGCTACACCTCTGCCTACCTCCAGAAACATAGAGGTGTGTTGTTAAACTACGGTTATGCTAAACCTTTTTAGATTATTAATTCGTTAAAACTTAATAAGGCCCACTTGCACGTTTAGTCGGGTTAAACGAATAAATGTAGAGTTTGTAAACTCGGAGTTACGTAATTAAATTTTAACTCATAATACGCGTTGCGCCACTAAAAAGTAATACCGGGTTAGTTAACCAGATTTTAGTGTTTTTTCAGTTGGAAACATTGCAGTTCAATTAACGAAACATAAAATAGAATTGTAAAGTCTGTGCCCTGCCCCTGCAGTCTCGACATTAGACAGCGACAAAAATCGGTCGCTAAGTCGTATCGTTATCTAATTCCTTTTATAGATTTTCAACTTTATTTCGAAAGTATAAGATTGAAAATTTATTAAAGAAATTTGACATCGATTAGGCTTAACGACCGATTTTTGTGGTTATATTTGTCGAGACTGCAGGGTCTGATAAGTAGTCCGACCAAAAATGTATCTATTTTACACTACATTACGATACGTATTACTTTCTTGTGTTTGAATTTTATAACATGACATTTAATTTTAATCGTATTGTATGTGGTTTCCATGGATATTTAGTTTATTGATTGACGAAAACGTTAGATAAGGATAAATGTGTTTTAAGTTTTTTTTATAATTTGTATTTACTTTTATATGGTTTCATGAATATATTGCCTGCTGATATAGTACTGAATTTTCACTTACTATAATCTCGGACAATATTTAAGACAAAATTAGTTATCAACGGTACCTCATAACGTAAATTTATTTTGACATTACTAACACTAACCTAGAGTTTAGCGACTTAACTCTCCCACATCGGTGAATTAAATACTTAAAAGTTTAACCCTAAGTTTTCCTACTCTTGGTGGCGCAAGATTAATAATTATTTGATTAACTCTGAGTTAACTGTTAACTCGAGTTATATAAGCAAACCCATGAACGCGAAAATGGGTCTAACTCATAATAATATTGATATACAGGCTTTTTTTTCGGGTGGGAAATCATCAAATGACCTCTCTCGCTCTGGGCGGAGCGGAAGGGCGTGTTAGACTCTTACTGACTAAAACCCACCCGTGTTCCTTCAGTTGCCTGTGCGCCAGGGCCACGGTAACTCTTTTGAACAAATCGCGACCCCGGCAGGCATCGGCCCTTTCGGACCCCGCTAGCAGGCAGGGACATCGACACGCAAACTGTTACCATGAATTCAGCACATGATTCTAGACCTAGCTTAGAAACTATTCTTCAGTTATCAAAAAAAAAACCGATGTTACATACAAAAGTGCAACACCTACGAGGTCAAAATGTATGGAACAGCAAATATTTTTTTATTAATATCAACAAAAAAATTTAAAGCAGGGGGTTCCAAAAAAAAAAAAAAGGGGCGATGCTTGCCAGGGTCGCGGATTGTTCGAAAGAGTTACCGTGGCCCCTGGCACAGGCAACTGAAGGAACACGGCTGGGTTTTAGTCAGTAAAACTTTGACACGCCCTCCCGCTCCGCCCAGAGTGGGAGAAGTTATTTGATGATTTACCACGCCAAAAAAAGAAAAACGGGGGTCCAGAATCATGTACTGAATCCATGATAACAGGTTGCGCGCCCCTGCCACCCTGTATGATATTACCTAAGTAGGCCACAACGCTAATGGCTAAAGTCCCAACGCAGTAAAAAAACCTTGAAACGGTGTCGACGACAACAATAGGTAGGTAGGTACAGTAGGTACGAGTACCTACATAATTATACTCGTGTTAATTAAACCGCTTTGTAAAGCAATCAAGATTATGATTTTACATAGTTTTGCACGCACACTTTACACCGTGCGAGTAACAAACGTGTGGTTAGTAAAATATTTGATCCAATCCAAATTGGCTGACGAGTTTTCATTATTTAAAAAATAAACTTTTAACAAGTTTAAACGTTCTTCAGTTTATTCAGAAACTAAAGTTATTTCTTAGTTCTAAAGTTATTTCAGGTCATTTTTATCAGCGAATGTTACAAACCGCATACATCAAACTATCAAGATTTTGTTTTCAAAGCAAATAAAATAATGACTCGTATTCGTTCGAAATTCGAAGTTTAATTTCTATTTCTTTATTTTCGGCTAGTTTTTTTTTTGTGTCAGGAAGTCTCTCCATCATAAAAAATTAATATGAATGCTCATATTCTACAAAATGTGTGGGAAAAGTTTTTTGCGATTTTCGACTTTTCTAGTACTCAAACCTCAGTCAGTCCGATAGAGTTTTTGATCTCTAAAAGAAACAGTATCGATTGGCATCAAAAAAATATTTTGTGAAAACTGCCCATTTTCCTGCTGACAGCACAATTTTTTCAAATCTGTGAATGCAGTTCAAAATTAATCAAAAAGTTAAGGCTAGCCTCCTCAGACCGTTTTCCTGTAGCTACAGCGCTTTTAAGGCATCTGCCCTTATTGCTCCATTTCAAAAATCCAGCCTGTATATATATTATATAGGATTTATTTACACAGTGATTTCAACCTATTGGATTTACGCCAAAACCGATCATTCAAAATTACCGTGAATGTGCTACTTTACAAGTAGGGGAAGACCAAAGAAACATGGAAGGACGGTGTGAAAGATGACATGGCTAGAAAGGGGGTAGTCACGGAGATGTTAAATAATCGAAACGTATATAAGAAACGGACATGCTACGCCAACTTCACATAGATTCAGAAATAATGAATTAAAATGAGTTGAAATTCAATCATAATTTTAGTGGAACTAGAAAAAGCCCTGGAATTAAGACTTTTTTAAAGATTTTAATAACAAAGAAAATAAAGATCAAAATTAGAAACAAATGTAGGTATGTAAATACACAGACTGTACCTGTAACCTCCTATCCTTATAATATTATAAATGTGAAAGTTTGTGAGGATTGATGGTTGGATGGATGGATGGATGTTTGTTACTCTTTCACGCAAAAACTACTGAACGGATTTGGATGGAATTTGGAACTCAGGTAGTTTATAACCTGGATTAACACGTAAGATACTTTTTATCCCGGTAGTACGATCCCGTGAGATAATTTCCGACGTCCACGCGGGCGAAGCCGCGGGCAGCAGCTAGTACTTTATACAGGCGAGTAATTGTCTCACTGCAAGACAAACGGCAGTTTTCACTAACACTAAGTGACACCTAAATGAATGGTAAATAAAAACTCGCTGTTGGATTTTCAACTTTCGGTGCTGAGCGGAGCATTGACAATCCAACAGCGCGCTTATATTTAGGCATTAATTTGGGTGTTGCTTACTGTTAGTGAATACGGGCATAAGGCTTCTTCTCAATTACTGATTACAATCACATTCACTCAAGATTCATTTACTAGACTCTAATTGATAACAAATAATAAAGTTATTTTATTTGCTTGAGCCTAGAAACTTCTAATGATCATTCAAATAATAATAATTCCAACATTTCAGTTTTAAAACAATCCTGAACTTGTTGACTCCAATCAAAAAGTTGTAAATTAATTTGTTCCAATAAAAACAAATTGAAAGTGACGCAAAATAATATAACGTGATTCGTTCGATAGGCATTGGTGCCGATTCTCTTGTCAAAAAATTCTCTAAACTAGACTAAAAATGACCAAAATTTCGTTTATTCGTGTCAAAGACGTATCCCATTCTGAAATTGACCAAAGTGACACTTACAACTTAACTATATTAGAGTTTGACAGCCATCGTGTCATTTAGATATTCAATTTAGTGAAAATGGCAATTTTGCTATTCTGAATTTGACGTTTTTCGCCTAAAATTTTGAACCTAGATTAAAAATAGCCTGATTTATCAGGCTATTTTTAATCTAGGTTTTTTATCTAAAATTATTTATCATGAACTAAAATTTACAAAGCACATTTCTCTGCTAGTTCTTGAAAGTTTGGATGTTTGTGAGTTTGGAAATCATTATGGAAGCATACGTGATCGCAGCTGTTGTCGATTCGGCAGAAAGGTAAATAAAAAAATGATTGTTTTTAGAATACAATACGAAATGCATTCGTGAAAACATAAAGAGGTTTTTAATGAACATCTAAGTAGGTAATTAGCTTTGTACTACATTAGGATTTGGAAAAGAAGTGGATTTTTCTAAGTGTAGCTTTTTAGCAGTTGCTTTGAAATAATTTTTAATAGGATCAGTGCATCCAGATGGTACCTCTTACAAAAAATATTACGTCATTACGTTTATTTAGAGTTCCGTTCCCAAAAAGTCCCAACGAAACTCTATTACTAAGCCTCCAGTGTTCGTCCGTCCGTCTGTCTATCAGCGAGCTTTATCTCATGAACCGTAATAGGTATACAGTTGAAATTCACAGAGTGTGTTTATTGCCGCTATAACAACAAATAATAAAGTTATAAATTAAAGGACATCTCCATACAAGAAATGTGTCTTTTTGGGGGTTTTTTGCCTTGTGGTACGGAAATCTTCGTGTGCGAGTCCGATTCGCATTTGGGCGGTTTCTTTATAATATACTTCTGCCCGCGACTTCGTTCGCCAGAAGTCTCATTTTATCATAAAACATATCCTATGGCTCTCAGCAATACTGTAGCTTTCTCTAAATGAAATAATTTTTCGGAATCGGATCAGTTGTTTCGAAGATTACCCCCTACATAGAAACGCACAAATTTGACCTCTTTATAATATTAAGTACCGTCAAACGGGGTGAATAGGGATGCAGGGTTGAATCGGAACGAAATTTTAATAGAGATTGCAACATTGAAATAATTTAGTTTGTTGCCAACAAGGGCACTTAATCGTTAAATATAATACAGTATACACATTAGAGTCCTTTTTGGCAACAAACTATATTATTTCAAAGTTAAAATCCCTTTTAAAGTTTCGTCTCGATTCACCCCTGCATCCCTGTTCACCACGTTTGACGGTACTAGCTGCCTGGCGCGACTTCGTTCGCGTGGTGTCCTACTCCTACCCTACCCTACCCCTAAACCTTCGCACCTATGCAGAAAATCTCACAAAAGTTTCACCAAAATCGATCCAGCCCTTTCGGAGCCCATAGAGGACATACAAACAAAAATTGATTTTTATTTATATAGATAGATAGTATATATACCTTAATATTATAAAGAGGTAAAATTTGTACGGATCGATCATAGGTATTGTATCAACTCATCTCAGGAAAGTTGCCCTAAGGTCATTCTTTATTGTCTACTAAACAACAAGTTTTGAGACAATGATCCTCCTACAGTCAACTACAGGCATTCTATAGAAACAAATGAAAAAGTAAAACTAGGATAGAGCAAGAGATAGTTTTTCCATGTTGGAACATTAGGAAGATAGGTAAATGTCATAGGATCCAACATGTTCGAGTCTTGATGTGTCAATTGAATAGAAGTAGGTCAGGCAAGCGTGCATCTACAATAACGTATAATCACTATAGAACCTCCTTTTTTAAATAGAAATCAAAAAAGATATATATATATTTATACATATATTGGCCCCAGATTCAGAAACACAAAAGGTCATCATCTGCCTAGCCTTGTCCCAACTATTCTGGGGTCAGCTTCCGGTCTAACCGGATGCAGTTGAATACCAGTATTAAGAAAAAAACAACAAAGAAACAATGGGTACAACAATATAAATAGGATACGTAAATGTTTAACATAATAAACAACATTAATATGACATTATTGTTTAACATAATAATCATAATATCAGCAAAACGTTTCGTCGTAGGTATGTTTCTGTGTATGACTGGTCCAAAATTTCTGCTCAGAAAAGACAAGCTTACGCTATATATGGCACCTGCCGGAGTCGCGGATTGTCCGACAAACTCAAACTAAAAGCATTTATTTCAAATAAGCCAATTGCAGGCACTTTTGAATTTCTAAGGGATCGGTCAGTCAGAAAGATGAAGCTAGTTGCCCATTCCAAAGCGTAGTAGGTACCTATGGAGAAGAACGGGCAAGAAACTCCATGGAGACTCTTTTAAATCAAAATATAGTCACAAAATATTGGTTGGCATGTGAGAACGATGCAGAACGTTAAAAGCGTCCGTAATAAAGAGACAAAAACAATTCAAATATTAAATTAAATGCAAATAAGCCGTGGCAGCTAAGAGATGTCCAGTCCCCACTGACGGCGCCCGTTCACGAACATGACGTATGGATCAGCACCATTTAGGTCAACCATTTTGAAGGGAACTTAATGATCCAACACACACGCCACCACCAGCGAGACATTTGAGTGAGCATGACATAAGGTACAGTGTTAGAGGCTCTGGCACACAGGCAACTGAAGGGACACGGGTGGGTTTTAGTCAGTAAAAGTCTAACACGCCCTTCCGCTCCACTCAGAGCGGGAGAAGTTATTTGAAGACAAACCACCCAAAAAAAAAAAACTATATATGGCATAAGTTGAAATAAATGACTACACACTGTTAAAATACCTCTAAGTCTACTTACCCCTCAAAAACGATGACTGTGACCGACCGTTCATTGTTAATGCAACACTGAAAAATAAAATTTTAATTGTTAGTACCTACTAGGTTAAACAAATTAACACCGTATGTCAATTTGTCGTGTTATAGTCATTTTATACAACTGTTAAAGAAGTTGTGATATTTAAACACACAGACAATTTAAGTTGGTAGTCAATTTGATAAACAATTAATTTCTCTGGTTTTACTCAAATATTTTCGAGGTATAAATTTAACAACATTTAAGTAGTTTTTATTCAGTGGGACAGAAATAGAATTCCTAAACATAATATTAGGTCTTTACCTATGAAATTGCCGTTCTGCAGTACTGGCCATTTCAAATCAAAATAATTTTTGTTTGGCTATGAATTCTAATTTCAAATTAATTTTATTTTAAAAACATGGATTTTTTTTTCTAAAAGTAGTCATTTCTTTATTGATTAGTGTTACATTTTCATCGCATTTCAATCTTTTTCGTCATCATGGATACGTTAAAAATTCGAGTAATTATGGAATATGAGTACCGTCGTGGCAGCAACGCGGCACAAGCGGCACGCAACATCAACGACGTTTACGGAGCTAACTCTACAAACCAACGCACCACCTGTTATTGGTTTGCTCGCTTCCGTTCTGGAAATTTCGACCTGAAAAATGAACCTCGCGGTCGTCCGAAGACTTTGGTCGACAATGACGAATTAAAGGCGATTGTGGAAGCTGATGATACACAATCTACGGCTGAATTAGCAGCAGCTTTCGACGTTAGCGTCAAAACAATATTGGTCCATTTGCGTCAAATTGGCAAGGTAAAAAAGCTTGACAAATGGGTGCCCCACGAACTCAATGATCGCCAGCGCGAAGTACGCGTCGAGACGTGCCTTGCACTGCTCAACAGACACACAAATGAAGGAATTTTGAACCGCATTGTTACCTGCGATGAAAAATGGATTCTGTTTGATAACCGTAAGCGCTCAGCAAGTTGGTTGGATCCTGGTTCAGCACCTAAACAATGCCCTAAACGAAAACTTACCCCTAGAAAAGTGATGGTCACTGTTTGGTGGTCTAGCGCCGGTGTGATTCATCACAGCTTCTTACCAAACGGGGTGAGCATTACTGCAGATGTGTACTGTGAAGAACTGAACACAATGATGGAGAAGCTGGCGCATCTCCAACCAGCATTGGTCAATCGCTCGTCTCCGCTGCTCCTGCACGACAACGCGCGACCTCATACTGCACAGCAGACGGTCTCCAAGTTGCAAGAACTGGGGTTGGAAGCTCTCCGTCATCCGCCCTACTCACCAGACCTTGCGCCTACAGACTACTACTTTTTCCAGAATTTGGATAACTTCTTGGCTGGAAAAAAATTTAATACCCGAGAGGCAGTACAAAATGCCTTTGACATGACCATTAGTCAATTTAACAATTAGTCACTTGACAATTTAATAGTCAATAGCTGTCAAAGTTTAACTACTCTGTCTGCGCATGGTTAACTTTAATAACAAATTGACAATTCTTTTAACTGTATTTAACTTACCCATTTGTCAAACAACATACTTCTGTCATATTTAACAACTTGTTCGTTTAACTAACACATTTTACCTATTAGTATGTTTGACTACTGATCAAACAACGGGCCCTTAGTGCTACAATACTAGAGATAGATACTCCAATTATGATCTAGTCTAGACGACTACCAATTTATAAGTCTTTGCGACAATTGTTGTCAATCTTAAATCCTCTTTTGTCTTTTACTGTGCCAGACAGGATCCACATTGATGAAAATCTATCTAAACTAATATTTAAAAAAGAAAAGATTTCATGTTTTTTATATTTGTTTGTAACGCTTTCACGCTAAAACGGCTGAACAAATTTAGATGAAATTTTGCACATGGGTAGGCCATGACCTGGATTAAGACAAGAGATCATTTTATCCCGATTTCCCACGGGATCGAGACTTAAGCGGATGAAACTGCGGGGCGCAGCTTTTATTTTATAAACCAAAAAAAATATTTTTCTATATTTTGTTCTAATAATCTATATTTATAGCTTGTATATAAAAAAAGCATTAAGACCCGCTTGCAACAAAAATCTGTAAAAAACACGTGTGGCACTCGGGGACTGCCGCGGTAAAGCTATTGCATAGCATTTTTTATTTATGCAGTATTTTTTTTTCTTTGATATTAAATCAAGTACAGTCGTACCATATACATACACGTTAAGCGAACGCTCGGCCGAGCTACATGGTAAGCGGAGTGGGGGGTGTTAGGTTTTTTTTCCGTTGCGGAATTTCTTGATTCGGTCGCCGCGCTCAAAGCCCGCGATAAAAGCTATGCAATAGCTTAACTATGCAATAGCTTAATATATATATGTATATATATATTTTTTTTTTCTTTTGTTTATGTAAAACTTCTAGAAGCAAATTTTTAAGCAGTAAATTGACAATAGCGCATCGCGGCAACAAATAAGGTTCAAAACAGCAACGCGTTTGATGATAGTTGAATCGAATGACCACCAAAATAAAAGTAATTTTACAGTTTTAATTACTTAAAAAAATAAATACACTGCTCAGTGGATTTTTTTTAAGAATTTATTTAGTTGATTGAATTCCGTTTATTATCATTACATAAAATATGATAGTTTACGCTCAAAATTTTGAGAATAATGCGAAAAAAAATATATTTTTTGAGCTCTGTTTTACGAATTTTTTATCATGATACTTTAAAAATAAAATATGAAATATTTTTGAATAAGTTTTTTCTTTGAACGTTTGACAATACACATTAAAAAATCTGGCTTGTAATATGTACCAATACGCCCAAACTGTGCGACAAAAAAACTGAGCGATTTCCGGTCCAACGTTTGAGCATTGCCTTAAACTATAAACATATTTAAAACATAATTCTGTCTCTGCAATCTTTAAACAATTGACGACAATATACCGATGTATAACTGCAGTTAGCACTAAACGTGCCTATTTAGTGATTTGTGGTGTAAGCAGGCCTAAAATTCATAATGACATATGTAGTATGTCGCATTGAGTAGAACACCTAAATACCAGCCTATTACTGTCCCACTGCAGAGCAACAGCCTCTTCTCATACAGAGAGGGCACAAGCATTGATCACCACGCTTGCACAAGACGGGCTGGCGATTTCAGACTTATATTAACTTTAAGTCCAGGTTCCCCACGATGTTTTCCTTCACCAATATCAGTAATGTCCAAGATAAACTCAGAAAGTATTATTCACCTACCGACCATTAATCTGAAAACTAGGCAATACTGGCAGTTTAAGTAGTTTATGCGGCCTACCCAAATGTCCTTTCTTTGGTATTGTTCGTCGAATCGTTGAGCTCCTTAAGTTCTGAGTTGAGCTGCACGGTTACTGACAAATGCGTGCACTGACTGGACAGGTCGACTTAATCTGTGTGGTTCTTTCCTTAAAAGACCATTTCAGACACCGATCTACATGATCTTCAAACATTATTACCGAATTTATATATACACATTGACATTGATAAATTTTATATATACAATGACATGAGTATTTACTTGTAAAGTATAATTATTATTTTAATTTTGTGAATGTGAAGACTATGTGGGTAATTGCTTTTTTTTTCTAATTTAATTTTAATTATGATCTGGCAGTTTGAGTAATTTATGCGGCCTACCCAAATGTCCTTTCTTTGGTATTGTTCGTCGAATCGTTGAGCTCCTTAAGTCCTGACTTCCTGAGTCGAGCTGTACGATTACTGACAAATGCGTGCACTGACTGGACAGGTCCACTCAAACTGTGTGGTTCTTTCCTCAAAAGACCATTTCAGATACCAATCTGCATGGTCTTCGCATGACCTGACCAAGATTATGTCTGGACTTTAAAAGAGACTGTGACCTCTGAGTTTGTTTTGGCCTTTCTTCTCAGAGTAGTCAGATAGGAAACGCCGACCTCATCTAGTTTAAAAAACATGATTGACGTGTAAAAGTGTTTGTACAAACCTACTTACAGAAATAAATCATTTATCATTTATTTATCATTTACTAAAATCATACAAGCAAGTCGAATATAAAATACACTAACGGTAGGTAGCGTAAGTTAATTATCGACTTCACACATAATTAAATTCCGAGTACCTAATAGGATTAAAGGCTTCCGCAGAAAGGCGCGACGCGATTCTTGTAGAACAAATTCCATACAAATTGTTCAACTAGAGTCGCATCGCGCTGTCGTGTCGCGCCCGTTTCGGGTGCCTTAACTCGCGCAATTTTACATGTAACTACATTATGCTGTCTTGTTTATGTGCACTGAAACGTAGGACTTAATTGAGCGTTTTAAATGGAACAAAACAAAACACAAAATGCAGCTTTTGAACTCTAAATAATAATTTGGACCAAACATAAATACAGTCAGGATTGTGAGCGCAGAACTTTGTTTTTAAAGCTCAATAAAGTACAACAAAATAAGTTATGTTCTTGTACTAAGAACAATAAAAGAAAATATGTAATTTTCACAAGGCAATTGCATATAGGTATCTTCTTAAATATTAGAAGAGCGCTCTGGTAAAAACAACAAAATAGTTTACAAAGACAGATTTATTTCTTTGCAAACAACAAAATCCATAGACTACTTTGAAGCAAAGCCGTTCAAATATTCATAACCCCTACTCTTCGAAATTCGAAATGTCAACACGGCCATATTTGAAAACCACTTCTTTAGTAAAAACGTACCTGGTACCACTTTAGAAGTCTGAATATCCATTCTGAGGACCTGATTCCACCAGCGTGTGTTTCCAAGAATGTCTGTGGACTGACAGTGAGCTAAACAGTAGCGACCTTGTAGCACGGGTCATGACCCTGACACACATTTGTACGCATGCGCATGGAACTGGGGGCTGGTCGCAACTTGGAAGGGGCTGTAGTTCCAAGTACTTCGCTGAGCTATCGTACTACGCTTGATTTCAGTGTCATGTTATTGTGATTGATGTTGTATGAGGAACGTTTCGTAAACAATAATTATTATTAATTGCCTTATTTGTAAATAATAATATAATATTTTTTCTAAAACATTTTCTTTTCAGTTATGGATACCAGAAGATTTTAAGCTTGACTTTGGGAAAGAGGATATTTTTCAAAAGTTTATTATAATACAGTTATGGAATATATTTCCCCATCAAAGAAAGAAAAATCTGATATTCTTATTTGCTAGCGTTTGCCCTTATTTTGTAAAACAAAGCCCTAATTGCTAAACACACTTTCAATCACAATCTGAATCATTTTAAAGGATGTTGCTAATCCATTGCTTCATATGTTCGAAAAAATTGTCTTCTCAACAACGTAAATAACGCAATGAATGTTGTTGAACTGTCAAAATGAAAGCCATTGCTACTGTTAGTGTATTACGCAAACACCCCGCCGGACTATGTGGATCGTGTTCGATTTTCTATAATTGGATATTTTGTCACTTAGCCTTGATAAATGGATGGACATTTAATGTACCGATTCTCCATTATCATGCCTACCTCTAAGTATTACTAATTTTTCTTTCCACCTAAATAGTTAATTATGGGCGTTGTTTCCTACTTCTTTCAAATACTATTTTAATGCCAGAACTTAACTCAGGATCAAGGTGTAGGATTTCTTCTTCCAATATGGGTAAATCAGCCTGTTTGCATCACGATATCAAAAAACTATGTTTTTCGCACAGATGATTACCTCCCGCAAGCTTTCATCACTACGCTTGTTAAGGCGTTGAAGAAGTTGTTCCAACGCTGCACTGTATCAATCTGGAAAAAGAAACTACCGTTTATTTACAAACTGTCTTCGACTTCGTAGTTCAAAAAACCACGGCTGCAAATATGAAGAACTTCATCTAAGGTCCCAAATTCAAAAGCACAAAATGTTTGGGCCACTAAACATAAAAATAATGTTATGTTAGAACAAGTTCTACTTTCTTGAAACATAACATCATAATCATTTATTTGAAATTGGCTCAGTGTTGGTCTTAAAGTCCTAATCCACATAGTCAGACTTTTGACATGCAAAACTCTACAATGTATTTAATGCTCTTTAGAGATATGAGGAGGTTAGGATCAAAACTGTTCGGTGTGGTAACCAAACAGTAAAGTTTGTCAATGCAAATGCACGGTGCAAGTATGCAAAAAATGTAAAGATAATGTAAGGAATGCCAATGAATGCTCAACGGATATGAATCTGAATGAAAATGCAAGTTGTCCGACTCAAATCACGTCTAATTGAACACTAATTAAATTATGTACAAAAATGCATCATCTAGGCTCCGCCGTATGTCAATGCATTCCCAAATGTAGGCCGCGATCAAAGTGCAAATACGCGAGCCTACTATCTAACTTATTGTATCAAGAATACATATTTTAAAAACATGTACGTACACCGTACAAAAACCACTACATTTCCATTTTTTTCAATAAAGCAGAAATCGAAAAAAACTCAATAAATTGTGAGCACATATTTTTGTATTTTTTTTTTTAATGAATGCCATTTACGTGCGTGATAAATAGGTACTTAAAACAGTTTTTTTATAACGAAGATTTTCTGAAGTTTTGGACTATACTTTAATATCAGACATCATTTTACTAAAGAGAATAAACTGTTTTGAACTAAACAGCTACTGCTAATGGTAGGTTTATCATTTTGTGCGGAAATCGTGACAAAAAGGAAATTGCCAAAAGTGGATATGTTGTGGTTTTCATCCTAACCTCCTCATATTTATGTCCAACTAGCTTTTGCCCGCGGCTTAGCCCGCGTGAAGGTCGGCAATTATCCCACGAGAACGTACTGCCGGGATAAAAAGTATCCTACATGTTAATCCAGGTTATAAACTATCGGTGTTCCAAATTCCATTCAAATCCGTTCAGTAGTTTTTGCGTGAAAGAGTAACAAACATGAATCCATCCATCCTCACAAACTTTCACATTTATAATATTAGTAGAATGTCATGCTTTAAATGCTAGTTTCTATCATTCTTTACATTTACAATACATTCAATATTGTTATGAACATATATGGGGGTGTTACGGAAAGCCCTTAGGCTTCTAAAATTTTGCTTTGGTCTTTCTTTCACGGGCCCTGTATGTTAATAAAACTGAAATCTATAAGCTTCGATACTATTTTGTTCTGGCCCAATCTTTTCTAAAACTATTTAAAGGAATCAGACTCGATTTGGTAGTTAACCTCGTGGATTTCATTTTAAGACCCTGTGTATTATTTAAATCATCTACATTCATACAAAACACTGCTCCTACGCCTGTCGATGTCTGATTGAGTTAGTTCATTGGTTTAATAGTCCGGGACTCAATTGGTTATCGGCGGTCGTTGTGCAACTACTCGTATCGTGCCGGAAGATCCACATTGGTCAGGATTACGTCCAGATATCTCGCACAGAGTACACGTGTCTACACTCCCGAAAATTAAGGACTTTGTTGGACGAAAAAGGTCACGAGTTGAATAAAAATTTTCAAAGAAGCTGGAGGAGTGTATCTGGGCTTTACTTTTGTGTCAAAAAACATGTGTAATCAAACAAAATGACAAATTGTTCTAAGAGAAAAGTGTCAACGGACTCAGAACCGTTCTGCTGTAAAAAACTCTCAGTGATTGCCTGTGCTTTCGCCGTAGCGTCTTTACTAGTACAAACATACAATTATGTTGATAGTGGTGAAGTGAATTTTGATTTAGAAGCTAGGAAGTTAATGAAGAATGTTCTAGATGAAAGGATAGAAGAAAAAATTGATGCATATTTAATGGAGATTAGTGGAAGTGCGTCTCATAGGCTAAAAAGGGAAGCAATGCTGGTAAGTGGTAAACTTTAGGGAGAATCAGAATTCGGAAGTGAATATTGAAAGGTTTATTTATTACTCCTACAAAGAATCTTTATTAAAAAAGAGATTGAAGAGACGCTTCCGCTAGTTTAAAGTAGGTACCTAATATTATTCATAGACAAGAAACCCATTGATATTTATTAAAAGTGACTGTTGAAATAATTGATAAGCATAATATCTAATAAGGATCGTAGCATGTGGCGTTCTGCAGTTTCTGCCTACCCCCATGAGAAGAAGGCGTGAGTTTATATATGTATGAAATAATTGATAAGATTATGTCTAAATATAGTCTCAATAGCGGTTGTAGTACGCAAAAACCCACGTCCAAGCGCCCACGAGTTTCACTTCCTAATTCAATTTAGCGACATAGTAAATTCCATCTTCATACAATCAAAACACTGGTCCTGCTGTCCTAAGTCCTAATTTCAATTTCACATTTAAACTCCGTTCAAGAGTGTCAATATTCCACAACAGTGATCACACTGACAGCTCTTGAACGCGGTTTAGATGAGGTGATCGCGTTCAGTGTAATGGTGAAATCTGCCCTGAGTCTATTTTCGACTCCTAACTTATTAACATAAAGAAACGTATTCTCTTGCTTACCTTCAGAAACAATCAGTAAATCAGGAAGACAACACTGTGACTCCTCATGTGGAGTTCTTTAACCCTAAAATGCGGTCAGAGCTTGAAGAGAAGGATGCAGCAGAGATGAGAAAGACTGGTGCTAAGGGTCCCGCGCCTGGTGGAGACACCTGGGTCTGGTTGACCAGCTATTCTAGAGTGCCAGTAAGTTTTTTAAATAAAGACCATCTTTAACGTTCCCCGCGAAATATGAAAAGTGCCTCAGGAGAAATTGGCATTCGCATTAATTATTTAGTAAAGAGAGCTATCTTTAGCCAAATTAATATTTGTTTAATTTAGTGCGTCGCAACGTTTCTCCGACGACGGTTTTATTAAAATTGCTAATGTGAACGCCAAAAGAAAAGATATAATTTTTGCGACAGATGAAAATAAAAATAATATCTACTTCAGCATGGCATGTCACCACGGACACCAAAAATCATCTAGGTTCAGTAACGCTCTACAATTACTGATTTCACAAATAACAGTATCAGCCAGGGACTCTCTTATTTTAATTTTAATTTATTTTATATACCTAGTACCAAAAACCACTTCTTGACAAAAAAGCTTCCTAACAAATTACGGTTGTCATAATTTCCAGTACAAAGTAGTGCAAGGTTTTTGCAAAGCGACCCAAGATTACTGTCCGCCTGGAGTACAAGGACCCAAAGGACCAACAGGTGTGCCAGGACCTAAAGGAGAGAGAGGAGACTCTGGAGCCCCTGGAACACCTGGACACTCTGGGGGCAGAGGGCCTGTGGGCCCACCTGGACCAAAAGGTATGTTAATATTTTAAGTATAATAATAAGTTAAGATGTTTCTGTATCAGGCTCTTTGAATTAGAGTCTGAAATCTGCGGTGCAGGCATGGTTTTTCGGAGAGCTAATGCCGAAAAAAAATCAAAAGTAAAATCCATGATGACGGCCACTAGAATTTTGTTGGTGGCCTTCAAAGAATTATACCCACCAAGTTTCAAACGTCGATAACTATTCGATATCGTTGTAATTCAACTTATTCACCAACATATTCTACCTTGAATACGAAAAAGAACTGTCAAATAAAAGAAAAATATTGGTACGCTACTTATTTTACAATAAACGTTTTGACTTTGACTTTAAATCTTGTTAATTACGAGTATGCTAACATATCAAAGACGTTTGAATTCATAAAAACTTCGACCATAAAAAAGAACCATGCTTGCAGAGTTTTTGATTCGCAGGTCTATCTAATATTGTAAACACAATGCTATGTCATAGTTTTGATTGGTCTGATAAATACACAGCAGCACCAAAAATAGATTTTAGACCAATTAATCTCAAGAGATCTGGAGCATGAGACAGAGTTTGCCATCAACAAAATTAATGTGAGTGCACAACAGTAACCTCTTTGTTCTTGAAGGTATCTAAATATTTATAGCCACATAATACGAAACTAGATGTTAACCGACTATAGCGGTGGGGTACATATAATGTGAAATGTAACATGAAATGTACATTGAAACGAACATGTCGTCCAAATATGTGCAATTTAACATGACATGTAACATACCGTTCATTTGCGAGAAGCTTGGCATAAATCAAAAAGAGCAATTTTTGGATATGATGATTTAAAAGTTCAAAAGTAGTGGTAAGCGTGCGACGAAGCATAAACTCACATCTCTTTTAGCTCCCTCATTTTTAGGCTTTAGCAGAATGTGGTTTGTGTAGCAAAAAGAATAAAATTTGCTTTGCAAATTTTTTAGTTATGTCACCCTTCTTGCGAATGAGCGATACGTTGAAATAAATTCCCCTGGTTGTGTTTATCTATAATATATTAGACAACAACAAAGCCAACCTCCTTTAGAACATAGGTTATTATAAACTAACGAAAACAGCTTATAACTAAAAAAATTGTTGAACCAACACGCATAGCAAAACCACCGTAGAAACAGAAGAAACCTAGACACGAAAGACAAAATGACTGATTGTAGACAGTCATATTAAAATTTCCTTTTTTTTACATCTTCAGGTGAACGAGGCTTCCCCGGTAACCCAGGTCTCGATGGCCGGGATGGGGTACCAGGAGAACCGGGTCTAGACGGCATGTCAGGAAGAAATGGTGCTGATGGAGCGCCGGGCAAAGACGGACGGGATGGTGTACCAGGCAGGGATGGTAGTCCCGGCAAGAACGGGAAGGATGGGAAAGATGGTAGGTTGAAAAACGAATTAGCTGTTGATAACAAACGATATATGACGATGATAATATGACGCGGGTGTATTAAAATAGGGTTGAAATCGATGTCTGATCGAAATAATACTCGTAAAACCTAACTTAGAAAGCGAAGGTTTTTATTTATTATTTAAAAATAAGGTCTACTATATATTAATATATTATATTATTATTATACTGGTTGTTTGGAAGCTGGGTGCTGGGTGTCTGGCTTTGCACCCAGCTCCTAAACATCCTGTATATTATTTAGGAATACGGTACTTGCTTTTATTGCCTTACCGGAAGGTTATCTCAAATTTAGTAATGTACAGCTGGGGATACGTTTTTGGCCTTGGTTGTAGTGAGTGTTATGGAAAAAGAAGACATATTTGGCCGACCCCAAATAGATTGTGATTAGGGCAGGAAAATGATAATTATTGTACTGGGTTCTATATCACGTGCACGCGGTGCATGAATTAATATTCAGTATATATATGCAATAAGTAAATGAAACCCTATACTTATCGCCTTTACTGACGATTTACAAAAAATGAACGAAATCGGTCCAGTAATTACGTCAAAAAGAAGAGTTTTAATTCTGAGCAAATTTGAACACTCTGTAGAATTGGATCACTAGGTCAATGATTCAATGAACTTGAATCTTTGAATATTTAGAAGCGACGTTGCCACGTAGTGCAAACTATCACGACGCTGCTACATATTCTACTTATTTGCCCAAAATGTAAAATCGGTACAACTAAACGAAGGAACTATAAGGTACGTTGTCTAAACAGAGTGTTTACTTTCGTTGAATTTATTTTGTTTGCAAATTTCACTTTTATAATTTATGATTTTCTATTTAATATTTAATTATTCTATACTTCTGTGGACTAGTATTACTTGTGTTTTCATTTATTGCATACTAGCTTTTGCGGCTTCGCTCGCGTTAATTTAGAATTTGACAATCAATTCGGGTTGTTCGAGGAATTATAGTTAGGAGGTCTATCGACACTCTAGACTAATAAAATGAATTAGGTACTTAAATAAAAAATAAAGCTCCTAACACACCAGTAAAGTTTCTATAATAATATAATTCAATCATGATTCGAAAGACATGTGGCGCCATCTAGTATCATAAGAACGGTATTGTTGTTTTCCTCGGGAACAGTACTTTTTTGCGGGATGAAAGATACCCTATGTCCGTTTCTGTATCCCTGACAACGTATATGCAAAATTTCAGGATGATCGGTTCAGTGAAACGTGAAACGGTAACAAACAAACAAACAAACTTACTTTCGCATTTATAATATTAGTTAGGATTAGGAAGTTGGGATATATAAATATATATATAATATAGTTAGGATTAGGATTATGTGCTTTCCATACTTTATACGAGTATATCCATTACTAACTTTAATACAGGTAGGGCAGGGGCTCCAGGACCACCGGGGATGCGAGGACTAAAGGGCGACAAAGGGCCAATGGGGAGTAAAGGCCAGCGAGGCAACGATGGTCGTGACGGGGCTCCGGGCAGACCAGGCCTCTCTATCTACAACTATACCCTGGAGAAGGAGCTGTTCATTCCACCTACTTTTGCACGTGAGTAGTTAATTAAATTATGAGTATAACAGTCAATTATTATTTCCCTGTTTTTAGGGTTCCGTATCCAAAGGGTGCCAATGGAACCCTATTACTAAGCCTCCGCTGTCCATCCGTCCGTCCGTTCGTCTGTCTGTCAGCGGGCTGTATCTCATAAACTGTAATAGATAGACAATTAAAATGTTCACAGTCTGTATTTCTATTGCCGCTAAAACAATAAAAATTCCCCAAATAAGAAACGTGTTTAAAAAAGAAATTGTTTTAAATATTGTACGGTGGTACGGAAACCTTCGTGGGCGAGTCCGACTCGCACTTGTTTATGTCTAATACGAACCGCCAGTATTTTCATGTTATCTTGATTTTCAGGATATACTACGATACAGTTAATATGCTTTTCATCAGTTCATTCAGTAGTCGTTACGGATAGTCAGAAGCCCAAAAGTCTGACAGTCTTACCAAGGGGTACCTATTTCGCGGATTGTTCGAAAGAGTTACGGTGGCCCTGGCGCACAGGCAACTGAAGCAACACGGGTGGGTTTTAGTCAGTAAGAGTCTGACACGCCCTTCCGCTCCGCCCAGAGCGGGAGAGGTCATTTGATGATTTCCCACCCCAAAAAAAAAAAAAGATGGGCTACCTATTGTTTTACCCAGTAACTTGGTTGTGGAGGTCAGATAGGCAGTCGCTTCATGTAAAATACTGGTATTCAGCTGCAACCGGTCAGACTGGAAGCCGACCCCTACATAGTTGGGAACAACTTGGCAGATTGATTGAGTTTAAATGATGCTTTTATGTGCATTTAGTCGTGACGGATGATTATACATCAAATGAAAGTTTTTACCCATAGACTACGTATTTTTAATTTTAAGGAGACAGAGCGCAAACACCTTTTACGTTCATAATTTTCACTTACCTACATCATAATTTTCACTTACCTACATCATAATTTTCACTTACCTACATCATAATTTTCACTTACCTACATCATAATTTACACTTACCTAAATCATAATTTTCACTTACCTACATCATAATTTTTACTTACCTACATCCTACATGCCTGGGCATTTAGCATGAAAGTATTACGAAGTACGTATGCTCCAAAATACGGTCCTAACCCTTTCCTAATTCCTCCTCAGAGGACCAAACTCGCGTGATAGTCCGGGAGAGTGACACCATGCGTATCAGCTGCAACCCCGTGGGGCGTCCGGAGCCGACCGTGGAGTGGAGGAGGTACGATGGAACTGCTGTCATTCAGGTGAGGAAATTTAAACGAAGAAGGAATAGGGGCCCAGTTGAAACCACCTCAACTTTTTGTTCTATCACCACTGCTCTAAAAGCGTTGAACAAAAGCACGGATTGAAACCGGCACGTTATGGTAGAGATGACGCTAGAGTACCACCACTGGAAAATTTTGTCAACGGATTTTTCGTTTTTTCTTTAATTTACACCTATATTCGTAATACACTCGGCGTCACAAAAATAGCACCTCTCCGAAAATAAGTTTCAAGCATGTCCCGCCATCAACGAATACATTAAACCTAATAAATATTAGTATCAATTGAAAGTATATTTAACGACCTTTAAATTAACATTAGTTAGAATTCCTAAACACAACAGATCTCATTAGCACGTAACGTTAAAAAAAATGTTGTCAAAATTCGCATTACAACGGCCACTAATTGCACCTCCCTACAAGGGTATAAAAAGGGCCACCCGGGTTAAATGTGGGTCCCCGCCCAATCCGTGCCGGAGTCCCTCAGGGCTCCGTGCTCGCCCCCCTCATTTTCACGCTATTCACCAGCGATATCCCCAAAAGTAAAAAGGCTCAGTTGGCTCTGTTCGCAGACGATACGGCCATTTACTACACCGGCTTCGGCCGCGACTCGATCTCTCGTATTCTCCAAACCTCAGTCAACCAGCTCGGTGACTGGTTTAGGAAGTGGAGAATCGAAGTCAATCCCGACAAGAGTCAAGCGGTGTTCTTTTCGAAACCGCGACTCAGACCCCTCCTCCCCCGTCCGCTGACCATGTACGGCAAGCCTATCCCTTGGGAGAAGCGAGCCAAATACTTGGGCGTCGTCCTAGACCAGCACCTCTCCTTCTCGGAGCACATAAAGCAGGCGCGCTCGCGCGCCGCTTTCGCTCTCGGTAGGCTCCACTCCGTCCTGAATGCACGCAGCAAATTGTCACTTAGGTGCAAATTGCGCATTTACACAGCGTGCATTCGCCCCATCATGACCTATGCGAGCGTAGTATTCGCACAAGCGAAGCCCCATCACATCCATAGGATGCAGACCCTCCAAAACCGGTTCCTCCGCAGGGCGACCGGTGCCCCTTGGTTCGTTCGGAACGAAAGTCTCCATCTCGACCTTAAAATCCCGACCATCAGTCAGTTCATGAAACGCCTATCCAAGCGTTTCTTCGACTCCGCCGCCACTCACCGCAACCCTCTGGTAGTCGCGGCCGCCAGTTATGTCCCCTCCCGAATCAGTCGTACCCGCCGTCCCCGGCATGTCTTAGTCGACCCCGATGACTCCATAACCCTCCTCCAGGAGAGCAGTAGGGCCACCAGTACATTGCACAAACACAGACCGCCATCGTTCCGACCTCGCCGACGAGGTCCCACGCGACGACCCCCCCGCATCCGTTCCCCCCGTCCCCAGTCCGATGAGGCCTCAGCCCGCGCCGTAGCTGAGCCTGTAGCTTTAAATTCCCCGATTAATAATCATGATATTATAAACCCTTCGATCCAGCCCGTCCCCAATATCGCGCTGCCCTCTCCCGATGACGCCCTAAGCCGAGGTCCGTACCCCACAAGGGGTGCCCTTAGCGTGCGGTCATCTAGCTTGTAAGTTTAGTTTAATTTTTTCCGCTCCTGGCTGGAGGCCCTTTAGAGTAAAATCCAAAAGGCAACCACAGGACAGTCCGGTTAAGCAGCCACGACCCCCAGTGGTCAAAACTGCGACTTACCCTACCAAAAAAAAAAAAAAAAAAAAAAAGTGGGTCATTCGCTATCCAACCTTTGAAGTGAACACACGTGAACAGCTACAGCAAGAAAATACCCCAGAAAATGGATACCACTGCAGATGAAGCCGCTCAAGTCATTGCATTACTGCAATCAAGGATGCGGCAATGTGATGTTGCTCGGCAACTGAACTTAAGTCGCTTTTCCGTTCGACGAGTGTTCCAACGCTTCCAAGAAACTGGTGGCTATATCCGAAGACGTGGATCTGGAAGACAACGGTGCACATCCGAAAGAGACGATCGCTTCATTGTTTCGACGTCTTTACGTAATCGGTTCTCCAATGCTGTTGAGCTGCAACAACAACTGCGATCAGCTCGCAGAACTTCTGTAAGCGTCTCCACGATTAGAAGAAAAATGCGGGAGAAGAAAATTGCAGCTCACAGGGCTGCTACAGGGCCAAAATTGACTGCACAGCATAGGAGAGACCGGTTGCAATTTGCCCGTGACCATGTGGATTGGACAATAGACCAATGGAGAGCTGTGCTCTTCTCGGATGAGACGAGGGTGTGTCTTTTCTGCAACGACAGGCGTAGAAGAGTGTACAGGAGGCAAGGGGAACGATTCGCACAAGCCTGTATTCAAGAGACAGTAGAATACGGGGGTGGCTCGTGCATGTTCTGGGGCGGCATGTCAATCGACGGCAAAACGAACCTTGTGTGTGTTTCTCGGACTGGAAGTGCTCGCGGGCAAGGGTCGCTGACTGCTCATCGGTACATAACAGAAATCTTAGAGGAGCAGGTTGTCCTTTATGCGGGTTTTGTTGGCAGTGGGTTCACGTTAATGCACGATAACGCCCGCTGTCACACCGCATTAATTGTAAGTGACTACCTGCAAGAAGTTGGAATCCCTGTTATGCGCTGGCCGGCGCGTAGTCCAGACCTGAACCCTATTGATCACCTTTGGGATGAACTGAAACGGCGAGTACGGGCACGTGATCCTGCCCCTACCACTCTCCAAGACCTCCAAGATTAGATTTAGATTAGATTAGATTAGACGTTGCAGAATGGGACAACATTCCTCAAGAGACTGTTGTCACATTAATTAGGTCCATGAGAGAACGCATGGAAGCAGTCATCAGGGCTAGGGGGGGTAACACTAGGTTTTAAATTGTTTTTATGGACTTTGTTGCAATTTTTGCTGATAAAATTAAATTAAACTTTTTAATAATTTGCATTAGCTTGCTTTTTTTATTCCTTGTTAAACAAAAAACTAAATCTATTGATTTATTCTGAAATTTGAATAAATTGCCATTCCAATGATACCTTATAGTCATATGTCTACCGTTGATTAATATGGTTAAAATGACTTTGAAGGGAATTCTTAAAGAGGTGCGATTTTTGTGACGCCGAGTGTATAAGGGTTAGTCTTGATTTGCAGCCTCTTTTCTAGGACCTTTACTAGCCCGTATATTTTTTCTTACTTAATTAAATATCCAGGAGTTCCACTGATAAGTTTTAGCTAAGTATTTTTTGAAAGCAAAGTAAGTAGCACAGAACACAAAGGAATTTCACGATTATCCTAAATTACGACTCCATTTTCTAATGTCTTGTCAAAACCTTTTCCGTCTCATTACAAAACGAGTTCGAACTTAAAAACCTAGTTAAATCCTAATCCTAATCCTAACTTCCTAATCCTAATTTCCTAACTAATCCTAACTTCCTAATCCTTCCTAACTAATATTATAAATGCGAAAGTTTGTTTGTTTGTTTGTTTGTTACCTTTTCACGCCTAAACCACTGAATCGGTCATCCTGAAATTTTGCATATACGTTGTCAGGTGTACAGAAACGGACATAGGGTACCTTTCATCCCGAAAAAAAGTACTGTTCCTGAGGAAAACCACAATAACGTTCGTATGATAATAGATGGCGCCACGTGTCTTTCGAATCATGATTGAATTATAACCTGAATTGATAGTCAAAGTCTAACTTAACGCGAGCGAAGCCGCGGGCAAAAGCTAGTCTAGTTTATAAATACTTATTATTTTTTTGCTTATATTATGTGTACCAAAAACTGAGACTTCTATTATTTTATGTTGATTTTGCACATTTATAGTATATGATGAAAATTGATCTCCTATATTTCTAGGATCTCAGATTTTGTTATATAGCACCATAAATAAAAAACTAAAATAAAACTTTAATAACATGGTTTGATTCTAAAACCCTTTCAGTTTTAAATACTTTAAATATTATTTACCACATAAACTTAAGAAACCATATTTTTATCTAAATTGCCTCGTGCTGGTCAACCTAGGAGGTAGTCGCCTGCTTAACCGGGCTTGCCTGTGGTTGCCTTAATAAATTAAGGCCCCCAGCCAGGACTTAAAAAACTTACAAACTAGGCGACTACACGCTAAGGGCACCCCTTGTGGGGTACGGACCTCGGCTTAGGGCGTCGCTGGAGGACAGGCTGGATCGGAATATACGAAAGCTGAAAAATTACCTTTTATTTGTACCGGTCGTTTCAACGGATGATTAGCTTTATAGATTAGCTTTATTTAGGAAGATTAGCTATCTAGGGTTAAGCCAAGCTTGAACCTTCGGCCAGTTTCTGTATTTTGAACTTTATTCCAACTCAGCTAAAGATCTTTTCTGTATGTCCAGGGATCATGGCGCGACGCGTCAGTCAGTGGTCACGTGCTGAACATCCCCAACGTGTCTCGCTGGCACACCGGCAAATATGTCTGCTTGGCCAACAACGGGATGCTACCATCCGCCAATCAGACCACTGATGTTGAAGTGCATTGTAAGTACAACAAACACACAAGGACTTAACGTAATTAAGTACTATCGAATCGGTAAGATAGGTCATGAGCCCTCACTTTTAATAATTGGACGTAGTTAAAAGAAAAGGATCCAACCCACAAATGGCCGAAAATGAATTGTGATACCAATGTGTGTGTGTTTTGGTATCATTATTCATTGTAGGCCATTTGTGGGTTGGATCCTTTTAATCTATGTCCAATTGTGTGTTGTGATAATGCATCATCATTTTTAATCATAGAACTGCTTGCTAGAGCTTGCATTTTTAATTTCTCCGAGAAAAACAGAAGACGGCTGGTCCAAAATAAGCTCCCAATACGACAAAAAATTACGTAAATGGGTAGAACCATGATGAGCATAGAATGACGATGATAAGAAGTAAAGACAATGATTTTACCCGAAGTAAGGTTAAGTTTAAAAAAAAGAATACTAATAAACTGTACCGATAAATCTAACTTGTTTCAGTTAGTCCTTACATACGGGTACCGAACAATGTTGTCTACGTCACGAACAAGACTGTGAAGATTGAATGTGAGGTAAGTCAATTAATCAATAACATTCATTACTTTCCTAACACAATGTCATAATCAGATGTTTTAAGAAAGTAAAACAAAAAAAATCTGCATTCCCTAAACCATATTACCATTTTTAGTGCTTTAAGCTAAACTAACAGAATTATTATCATTTATCATCTCTTCACAAAGCTGACTTAAAGTTAATGTGTTGAAATGATGTCTCAGCTGTATTCCACCTTTGTGAGAGACAGGTGCCTGATATAGGTTTTTGGACCAAACCTGTGTTATTCATTAACAATTGTTTCCAATTGGTTTCCATTAAAAATTAGCACCCATTATCCGGAAGGAAAATCGACTGGAACAAAAATCATTTCACTTGCCATGAGTTTAATTTCGTTCCAGAAACAGGGTGTTTGTCTCACAGAAATACTGGTATGAAAGATTAAGGGAGGCTTGCCAGACCAAATAATAGTAGACTGTTATACAAAGGGCTAAACAGACCCTTCGTATACGAGGTAGTTTTACTCCCGAGGTTTAGCGAGGGAGTAAATAGAAACCGAGTTATAATAGGTTTTAGCGCTCTACTTTTCACTACGATTGCGAGAAAATAAAATAATCCAATACTTTTTTTATTTCTTCTGTAGCCGCAACGCAATGCACGCATTCTACCGAAGAGATCGCCGCTTGTAGTTCCATTTTTAAAAATATTTATGAAACAGTAATACGTCGAGTCTTTATTCATGATTGAACTATGTACTTATGAATAAATACTTTTTTCGTTTTAGTAGTCTCTTTGTTAACAAAAAAAATATTGTTTTTTTCCCTTGTATGAAAATATGCTATTTTATCCCCGCTCTGGTATGCTACAATGACGGACTTTATGAGAAAGAGGAGTGAAAAAAACATTGTATCTGTGCTTGTATTTATAGCTACATGACTTCAAGCCAATAACACATTATTCATTTCCATTCTCAGATCCAAGCCTGGCCAGAGCCGGTGCTAGCTTGGGAGATCGATGGCATCACTCTTGAAGGTCTGCGATACAGAACCGAAGTGGCACCGACACGAGAACCATGGCGCTGGATCATGAGGCTCGAGATCCCAAGAGTCACTGAACACGACTACCGAAAGTACAGCTGCGTAGCCAAGAATGAACTTAATAACCAAACTGTTAAAGGAGATATTACGTTGAGTAGTGAGTTTCATTTCAGAGATTTTCATCTTTCAGATTTTCATTTTTTATTCAGGCCAGTAACTGGGTTGTGGAGGTCAGATAGGCACTCGCTCCATGTAAAATACTAGTATTTAGCTGCATCCGCTTAGACTGGAAAACGACCCCAGTGTAGTTGTTGTTTGTGCAGAATAAACTATTTTTCTTTCTTTTTCTTTCTTTAGTTGTTTAAAAGCGCGGATGAAGATGAGTTTCATCCAGGCCGCACTAGTAAAATCTTCTATTATATTGTATATATTATGTAGTATGTTAAATGTTGTGCCTGAATATCCAGACATTTTGAGAATCTGACGATTTGCTAACTTGATGTTCTGCTATAGAGACTAACTGATAGTTAGATGTTTCAACTCTGTATATATTTTTAAATTGTTCTCGCATATAGAAGCAACAAGAATAATGTACCCACGATTTTGTAATATCTTGATTTAAAAAGAGTGTCCTTGGAGTTTCTTGCACGTTCTTCTTCATAGAGATCTACGTTTTGGAATGGGCATCTAGCTTCAACGTTTTGACTAACTTACCGATTCTTTCACAATTCAAAAGTGCCTGTAAATGGTTTAACTGAAATAAATGCTTTGAGTTTGAGTTTGCTACATGGACATTTCGTTAATTAGGCTTATTACTCATTAGACGTTTTGCGCTGTTGGACATCCACCTTCTGATCAGGAGGCGTTGGAGTGATCAAACAGCTCACTCACATCACTTAAAAAGTGATCCTTTGAGTCCTAGCAGTTCCGTACTAAAAGAGCAACCCATTATTCAGCCCTGTAGGTGCCTACAATGTGATTTTAATAGTAAAATTAAGAAGATGGACATTAGAAGCCTAAATATCATATCGCCAATCCTTCTTTGTCGTTCATTGCAGCGATCATTTAAAGATCCATATTCAGTATTGTGGCCTTACTATGACGTGTTAAAACCATCATTGTTCCAGGGTGAAAGAGAGACGGAGCTATATATGGTCGATTACACTATCCCTTTTTCGCAATGGAACCATGATGGTATTAACACCTCATAGTACGGCTACTGGACGTTTTTATAATACGTCTAGCTTCTGTCCACGACTTCGTCCGCGTGAAATTTCTGGTTCCCCGACCCACCCCATCGCATCGCATCGCCTGCCCGCGCTATTACTTCGTTTTCACTTAGCGTTCTTTCTTAATTTTCTTTTTGCTCAGCTCCTAAGTTTTTTTTTTTTTAATGGCTATTCTTAGTTATGACCTCTGAGGTCCTGGCTACTTAACCGAACTATCCTGTGGGTGCCTTAAGATTGGACTCAAAAAGCCTCCAGCCAGGACCGAAATTAAATACTAAAATGATATTTAAATGACCGCACGCTAAGGGCACCCCCTGTGGGGTACGGACCTCGGCTTAGGGCGTCACTGAGAGAGGGCAGCAAGGTGGGACAGGCTGGATCGAAAAGTTTAGAGTATTATTATTAACAGGGGAATTTAACGCTACAGGCTCAGCTACGACGAGGGCTGGGGCCTCATCAGACAAGTCAGCTCCTAAGAGTCCTAGCGTAATGTTAAATAGCCTATAGCCTGCCTCAAGAATTGGGCTATCAAATTCAAAAATATTTTTTCAATTCCAACTGGTAGGTTTAGAGATAAGCGCGTTCAAACAAACAAACAAAGAAACTCTTCAGTTTTATTATTAGTATGTAGATAGATAGAATATACATAATTGATATTTTTATGTTAAAATACAGTCAAAACCGTTTATAACGACTTCGCTTAAAACGACGTACCGGATATTACGACGTTATGTAGAAATCGTGCGATAAGGACCTATGTACAAATATGTATGTTTATAACGAATATCGGTTATAACGTCGCATTTGGACGGTCCCTTCAATGTCGTTATAAACGGTTTTGACTGTACTTACTAAAGAATCCATGGCCCTCATCCAGATCCACCAAGCGGAGAAGTGCAGAAGCAGCAACCCGTGGAGTACGGCTCCCGGCCACCGACCCTGACTTCTTATGAGGAGTTGTGTGAGGTGCAGCGCTGCCCTACGTGTCCGAGGTGTGACCGAGCCCAGCTGCTTATTACTCCCATGAATGGAACCGCCGGGCTGAAACCTAGGAGGAATACCAGTAAGGGCCTGTTGTTTGATCAGTAGTCAAACATACTAATATTATAGTTAAAATGCGTTAGTTAAACTAACAATTTGTTAAAAATTACAGAAGTATGTTGTTTGACAAATGGTTAAGCTAACTACAGTTAAAAAAAAATGTCAATTTGCTATAAAAATTAACCATGCGCAGTCAGAGTAATTAAACTTTGACAGCTATTGACTATTGTCAAGTGACTAATTGTTAAATTGACTATTGGTCATGTTTAACTATGTATCAAACAACAGGCCCTAAGTCATTAATAGAATTTACTTTTTAACCGACTTCAAAAAAGATGAGGTTATGCATTCGGCGGGTTTTTTAGGTCAATGCTAGTTACCAATCGAGAGGAAACACTGAGATAAAAAATTGCTATTGGTCTGAATTTTGGCCTAAGCTTAATGGCCACACAAATGATTTATTTTCTAATTATGTATGAAAAATGGCCACTGCATTGCGGCAATCCCAAGATAAGCTTATTATTTCGTTAATATTTCTACGTTCACAGATTGTCAACTATATGCAATTGGTAAGCCAGTGTACCACCGGTACAAAGAAGAATTGTTTGGAGCCTGGCTGAGAGACTCAAATGGCTCCGATGCACAGGTAATAGCTATATTTTGCAGCGGCGAGGTGTCAATTTTTGTAAGAGAGAAGACGAAGCCATTTTGACTTGCTTACTTATCAATAAAGTAAAAATTAATTTAGTAACTTAAAAATAAGTATTTATTTAACTATTTATTAATTATGAATTCTACAAATAATATTAATAATAGTATGTACAACTAAATAACAATAAATAAAAATTAAAAAATAGAATCATAGGGCATCAAAAAATTCGTCCGCATCGCTGTCGTCATTTTCATTTCTTTACCTGAATTTAATACAATATATCGCAAGTAGCAGAACCAAAAACACACACAAACGGATCGCTATGTATTGTATGAATTTTAGTTCCCGATTATGACGTTTTGGGTGACGCCGGATTATTTTTGAACTTGTTTTGTTGTTGTAATTCAAAGCTAGAAATAAGCGTTTTTGTTGTTTGAATGTTATGGTGAATAAAATACCCCTAGTGAAACTATAGTTTTTAACAATAGTAGACACTATTGACTGTGCCATTTTTCAATAGCGGTAGAGTTGCTGATGCGTACCTCCGAAAGGAAGCCGGTAGGAATCGTGTTCTCTGGTGCTTTCGCGACTGATATTTTGTCTTTTGAGATCAGGCACATGATGACTTCATGCCGACAATTACCTTTCGCAAGACGTAATAAACTGTAGTAATAGATCAGTTTTAAAGAACCCCATAATATAACTAAGCTTTTTAATTCAAGGAGCACGCGTAACGTGATCAGTAGATTATGTAAACTTCTTCTTCTTCGTGTCGCTGGTACGACTTTTCTCATATTTTGTTGGCCCAAAACTTCGCCACTTCCACGGCGTCATCGGTGGCAGCGCAGAGGTCACTTTGACTGCAAGTTTTAGGACACAGAGGGCAAGATAGAAGGTGGAGCATAGTTTGCGACATAGCTCCACATCCACATCCAGCTGCCATTCCATCAAAGTAGCCCCACTTTACTAGGTTGGAATTACATCTTCCCACTTGTGTCCGAAGACGGTTCAGGGACTTCCAAGTGGACCACGAAAGGTTACACCCTGCAGGGAGTTGCTCCTTTGGTGGTTGATAGTAAGTGGGAGGGGGAATAGTGTCTTGCCACAGTTTGCAACGGGCGTAAACTGAATTATGTAAACTGAATTTTACAGAAGCAACTAAGACTCTTCATCAAGTGAACAAGTCAAGGGTATCCTCATCTATCCTCTAAAAACTGCCATGCGTTGAAATAATGCAAATTTTCTCTATTACTATTTTTTTCCATTGATAAGGAGCCCCAACGAGTTGAAAATTGTCTCAATTTATATAATTCTTTCAGAGGGAGAAGTTGTGGACCACTCAAGAGACTGACGTGGAAAGACTGAGAGAGTACAGAACTAAGGCGAGCTTCAAGGCAGACCATGTGGACGAGTATCACAAACTGCAGAAACCGTTCTTTGTAAGTATTAACTGTCCTTATTCCGTCCGTGATATTTTCCTAGATGTCACATTCGATGTAGCGGTATCTACATCGCCACGTGCGAGCTACACGTCACACTGACGTCACGCAAAATCCTGCATCGCGCAAATAGAGTTTACCGCGCAACTAGCATATATACAACGTCCCGACATCAATCGTCGGGCAGTTGCCCACCAGACACAACACCCGTCTGGTCCTAGAATCCTCCCTTTTCCATAGAGTATGAGTGACCTTTACACCCTGTTCCTCATTCCTCTATAATATGTTAAATCTGAATGTAAAACTATTATTTTCTACTCATTAATTTGCCAGGGCTCATCAGACATAATATTATAAGTACCACAGCTCATGGTCCTTCAATTTTAAAACTTACCAACAGCACTTTTTACTAAGACCTCAGCGTTTCTCCCCCTTCCAACGTGAAGAATTTGGTTTCATTAATGGAAACCTCCTCTCGATATACAAAAAATGTATATCTTCCTATCAATAACCAGGATTTCCTTCTTCACAGGGTAACGGCCACATTGTATACAGCGGCTCGTTCTTCTACCAGGCCAATGAGTCTGGCAACCCTGGTGACATCATCCGGTACGACTTGACGCAGAGCCGCATCAAGTCTGTTAAGCTGCCAAATGCTGATGGTAGACTGTATGCTACACAGCATAACCAGGTAACGACTAGGACAAGATACCGATGACCCACCTGACGGAAAAAGGCCACCGTCGCTCATATACAATGCCGACCTTATGGTTGATTTGGTCCTCACATGATCTGACCAAGATAATGTCTCTAAACATTAAAAGAGACCGTGACTGTGAGGGGTCGGATAGAAAACACCGACCTCATCTAGTTTTTAAAATATTATTGAAGTGTAAAAGTGTTTGTACAAAGGTACTCACTTATAAAAATAAACATCATTTACGTTTATTACCTTAAAAAAGTTTAAAAGTTTGTAAGAAAGAAAGAAAAGAAAGAAAGAAATATAGTAAGTAGTAAGGTATAAAGTTAAAAAGTCTCATTATGACCGTTATTTCACCAACAAAGACCCTTACTCTAAAATTACCCTTTAACCTATAATGCTAAAACACCACTGCAGCTTGATAGCAGAAATATACCAATATATTACAAGCTGTTCGACCCGGCGTCGCCCGGGGTGAAATTCATACGATAAAAGCATCCATGTTTCCGACATTCCCGGTGGATTTTCCAAAAAACATCTGTCATACATACCTTGTCCTGACAATTACAAACACAACAAAAAAGAATTAGCCAAAAATGGTGCAGCCGCTTAGAAGTGATGCGCGGGCAATTTTTTTTGACAATTATTTTTATTTATATAGAAGATAGATAGATGTAAATCGTGGTAGGTAGGTACTAATTTTTCGAAGTCTCTGCCTTAGCAGCAGGTCTGCACTCAGAAATACATTTAGAGTATTCTAGAACATAAAATGGAATTCTAATCTGGTCATAAACCACATTTCATTGAATGACGACCAATACCTAAGTGGATAGGATCATGAATAAGGTTCCAAAAACGTTATATTATTGTATAAATGTTTCAGGTAGATTTCAGTGCTGACGACAACGGTCTCTGGGCGATTTACTCAATAGAGTCATCCAATAATACTGCTGTTGCTAAGGTATTTAAAAAATCGTTTGTATTTGCCTCAAACTATTGGAATATGTATTTAAAATACGGTATTATTTAAATAGTGTTTGATTTCAGCTCAGTTTTGATCCCAGCAAGGATGGATTAAATATTGACTACGTTTGGAATATATCTTTAAACCATAAACAAGTCAGTAAAGTTTTTTATTATTTATATTAGTTCATTTTCACCAACATGAAAAGGCACCCTAATTGCGTAACACACTATTAATCACACTCTGGAACATTTTGAAGGATATTGCTCATGCATTGCTTCATATGTACGAAAAATTCATCTGCTCAACAACGTAAATAACGCAATGAATGTTGTTGAACTGTCAAAATGAAAGCCATTCCTACTGTGAGTGTGTTACACAATTACCCCCAGGTTCTTGATTTGTTAGTTTGAGCAGTAACAGGCAATATTTTAACTTGTCTTGAAATAAGGTACCTATACCTCATTCAATGTTTAGATGGTATACCAATAAGAGGAATACGTTTCCTTGCACGCCCGATAATTATTGCAGTCTTCATTAAACGTTCACATCGTCCGTCTTACAATCTTTTTGAAGCTTCTGAATTTTTATTTATTTTTTGCACGATGTACACAAAATTACAGACTTATACTAGGCTAAACTAATGAGTACATGACCCTGTTAGGGAGCAGCAGATTTTCTTATAACTAGGTTAGATAATAAACCACAGAGCATCATTGGGTCCACAAAATTCCAAATGGTGCATCACGTATCATTGATTCAAAACTAATTACAATATGTGTATCATCCCCAGGTAGGAGAAATGTTCATAGTCTGCGGGGTGCTGTATGCCCTGGACTCAGCGACAGAGCGGGAGAGCAAAGTGTCGGTCGCCATAGACCTGTACCTCAACAAACAGGTTGAGGTTGCACTGCAGTTCACCAACCCGTTCCGAAAGACCACACAGCTTGGATATGATCATACGCATAAGGTTCTCTTTCATTTTTCTGGTCCTTCGAGACGAATTTGAATTTGTAGCAGATTAACTTGAAAAATAATATCTCGATATCAAATGCATAAGGTTGGATATATCTTATGCCTGAAATATAATAGAATTTGGATTAGAACTGCAAGCATATAAGGTTTCCATCCGACTTTATGCTTGCAATTTTAGGTGATAACTTTGGAATTTATATCAACATGTAGTATTATAATCTTAATTATAAAACAATTAACTGAAGTCTGATCTGTGGATATTGCTATATACTTCTAAGATAGTTATTACTTATTACATTTCAAGAAAAAAGTTGGAAGCCCTCATAAAAATTATATTTACCCAACAAAGTACAGGTTTTAAGAGCGAGAGAAAAATATGTTAGTATTACAAAGGCAATAAATCAGAAGAACCGATAAATCAAGTTAAATCATAATCTTTATTTGTTTTAAATATTAAATAACAAAAAATTCAAAAGTGAGCTTGGAGCGAAGCTGGAAAGTCAGTTTAAAAAAAACTACTCGGTCTCAGGAAAATCAGGCTCATCGTCATTATATGTCAGATTTCTGTAAAAACCGTGAAATTCTGCAGGTATTCCAAAAGGGTAATTAAATCTTTACCCATTGAATTGTACCGGTACCGACGTGACCCGTGCGTCGCTTGTCCTGGTACATTTCTTATATTTTGCGGAATAAATTGGTTTCTCTTTTTCTCGCACATTTAATAAGTCATTGGAAAGCGGGATGCCATTAGAAAAATTGCACACCAGTAATATTTCAGTAAATTCTGCTGAGAAATTTGCTTTGTAATACAGCATCCCTGGCTGATCTTGCTTTGAAGCCAAACATAAAGTGAGATTTTGAACTCCTTGCCATCTTTGTTCTTTTTCGTGTTACTAATGGCGTTTCCTTTTTATAAAAGGTGGTGACGTATTTGTTATGCCGCAATTCCATGTCAAATACTTCAAATGGTTTTTCCCTCCACATGTTCTTATGAATTGGGACCAATCCCTGGGAATGGCGATTTGCATTGTCTTCAGCAATTTTTTTCCCCTTTCTATTAATGAATGTATTTATACCAAACATACACAAAAAAAATCTTAAAAATCGCCAAGCCGTTTCGGAGGAGTTCGATAACAAACACAGTGACACGAGATTTGTATTAATTAGATATCTTTCATCAGATACTTTTTGGTGTACTTCTCGTACCTTTTCAATTTTTATTCTTTCTTTTTCTTCTATAGGGTCTTTTAATTTTCTTACATAAGCATCGCAATCGTCACATGTGTCAACTGACGGTAGTTTAAAACTGAGGTTGAATTTTGTGTTGAATATGTTGCGGTATAACCATTCTTTTGCGACGAGATTGACAGGTGTTTCTTCTTTTATCATGAGTTCTTTGTAATGTTGATACATGGTTGCAATGTTTAAATCCGGTCCTAAATATTTTCTCGCACTTTTTTGGCGCGAATTAAATTCAATTAAATTAATAATTAAAAATAAATAATTTAATTTAATTGAATCCCTCTCATAAGAGGGATAGGAAACAATATGATCCATTACCCTTTTGATCATAGGTTCAGGAGATTTATTTCCTGGAACATGTTTTCCCCTCCAGTATCCAATCGCTAAACCCTAGCTTTTTTTTACAAAACTTAATTTGATATTTTTTTATCCAATCAAGAATGTATTTAAAAACATAACCTTGCATATCTTTTCAATACAACAATCGACAGTAAGTCTATAAGTATAGGAAATTTTTCTCCTATCCACATATATAAGTCACCACTTGTTTTCATATTTCGCGTTGAATCTTTTTTTACGTTGTTTATAATAAATTGTCGACGCTGATCTAAACTACGACATACTTTCCAAAATTGGTTAAAGATTAGCGGTCTTTTCTCATGGGGTATCTTCATATAACACGCAGGCGCACGCGTGAAGCATATTTTCCCCCAACTCGTTCTTTTTTGTGTTTGTGTGTTTTTTCTTTGCGTCATGTTTACCGCAAATAAACGAATTTTCTTTCTTTCTTTTCTATGTAGCTTTGCCAAAACACGGACGCTTTAACATGAGAACCCTTTAATCTCGCAACTTTGGAAGCATTGCGTTTCCATTTTGTTGGATTTAAAAAAAAGCTTTATCTTTTGTGTTCCTGATGATTATTGTTAATGATCAATGGTAATTGATTTGAGATTCGTTATCCGTATTGTTACATACATTGGTCAAATTTGTCAGATAGATTGTGCTGTCGCCTAGTACAGATACAATTTCATATGTTTAATTACAACAGCCATCATGATTCAAGTACACATCTCCATTTAAGTCAACAGCCATCGTTGGGTATTATCGGACGCTAAAACTGATATTGACGTGTTTGTCACGATGTACTAACTACATCGTGACAAACACGTATCGTATATCGTAATATTAGTTTCTTTTTTGTTATAGCGAATCACAGCTTTTGAATTGTCTGGTTTTGTAGGCAAAAATATTGTTTTATCAGTATCGAACATGATCGCCCGCAGATTTGCGCGATGCTCTAATGAGGTTAAAGCTACGCTCTTTAGAGCGTACTGTACATCGCTGTACTCATGCAGTCTGTGGGCTCACTACTCTAATAGAAGTTACAGCGCCATCCGCGCCCAATACAATAACGCGTTCAGGGCGGTGATGGGGCTACCCCGATACTGCAGCGCCTCGGGTATGTTCGCAGAGGACCGCACCGATTGCTTTCACGCGACCATGCGCAAGCGTGCCGCGTCCTTGGTGCACAGGGTTCGGGTTAGCCCCAACATCGTACTGGCGATGGCGATGATAGCGGGAAGGCTGGACTGCCCATTCATTCGGCATTGTTCCAGCAGACATGTAGCTGTACCAGTGTCGGAGAGGGTGTATTAATTTTATTGTTTTGATTATTTATTTTGATTTAATTTTATTTGATTTATTTTTATTTGGTGTTTTTGATTTTATTTTAATTGATCTCGTTAATTTATCATTATTTTTATCATTACTATTAATTTGTTAATTTATATCTAGCTATGGGTGTTATTTACTTACCTGAAAATAAATGAATTTATTATTTATTTATTATTATTATCAGTGCATGGTGAATCGGAATCATCACACGATTCACCAATTTCATCAATGTAAACCACGCGCCTTTCGCTCACGCGCCATGAGAGCTCATTACGACATGATGTGATACGAAACTATACGAGCAATGTAAAGTACCGACCAAGACGAAACTATACGAGCTATGTTTAGTACCGACCAAGACGAAACTATACGAGCTATGTTTAGTACCGACCAAGACGAAACTATACGAGCTATGTTTAGTACCGAACAAGACGAAACTATACGAGCTATGTTTAGTACCGAACAAGACGAAACTATACGAGCTATGTTTATAGTACCGAACAAGACGAAACTATACGAGCTATTTTTAGTACCGACCGAGACGAAACTATACGAGCTATGTTTAGTACCGACCAAGACACTTAATTTTTTAAATTAATTTCCGGAAACCTAAGGTTCGAATTCCTTAAACGTCTACAAATCCACTACAAAATTGTTGTTATTACAACAAGAAAATCTCATATTGGTAGCAGACTTGATGCCTTAGTAGCGTTAAGCAATGCTAATGCTGTATTTGAAGATACGTACCTACTATTATTTGATTGTAAACTTTACATGCATAAAGTCTTATCTGCTGAAGTGTCCAGCATATGAGACCCAAACATTTACTATGCATAATAGTTTAATATCGCTATACTAAATAGCCATTTCAGTAGAAACTATACGTCCGTCCTAATGACTCTGGTATCGAGATATATTTTACAAAAAAAAATATCAATATTTGTCCACCTTGTGTGAGAAATAGAATCTATTTGACTAGTTGAGTACGAGCACATCACAATCAAGCGATTGAAACTATTAATTGCAAAAGATCGAAGAAAAAATAATTTGACCTAGTGACGGGAATTGAATCCAGGATTTTGCTAATTAATTTGCTAAGCAGTCGTTCTTCTTTCGACTTTATTAATTAAGTACCTTTTATTTCAGGAGCTGTACTCTTGGGACCGAGGGAATCAACTCACTTACCCTGTGAGATACAACGAACTGCCGTGATTAAGTACCAATAGGATAAATACATAGTAACAACAATGTGAAAATATTTTTATACCAACATTTTTGCAAATACATAATCTTTTAATCGATATTTTGTTTGTATTCATAATCGGACTATAATGTTCCCACTGCTGGCACACACTGCTGGCTCACTCTCTGTGAGAGTTAGTTGGTATTACTGTGCTGAAATTACGTGAGAGTGAAGTGACTTCTATTTGTAGTTTGGATGTTGGATAGATGGTTGTTTTTATAACATTGCTCTTTATCCGTTTTAACCATAGAGAGAGCACTGTTGCGAATAAAGAACTATATCCGTCACTGCCACCAATTAATAAAATAACCCTCTAACGAGAAACGGTAGCACTAATTTGCCCCTCAAGAACACAACTTACGTCCGAAGTTACAAGTAACACTACTGCTCCGCTTCTCCACGAGAGGGCGCTGCTGGAAAACTATAGAACTTACATAATAGATGGCGCCACGAGTTAGAATCATAAAAAATAGATTACTATCGACCCTTTCATAATTTAATCAAGGAACTTTATTGAAAATTATGGGAAATTCTCCAACTTAATAATTGATGGCATGGCTATTTTTATTACGTTTGTACGTAGTGATAAAAAAGGCTACGGCTCTTATTGTATCTCTTTGAACTTTCGGAATGAACCCATTGCCCGTTCAAGGTTCAAGCATTATTTAATTAGAGGGGTAAACAGGAATGTTAGCTACACGTACTCACATGTAAACAGTAAAGGTACTTACTTAGATCGTATGGAACATGTGTATCTTAGAAAAGTTAGAGCAGATGAGTAATTAAGTGTGGACAATAAATAAAATAGATAATTTGTTACCCCGTCAGTTAGAGTAAGGCTGTCAATGGGGAGCTAGGGTTACATTTAGGAGTAAGCTAAGAGCGGAACACAGAACAAAAGTAAAAAAATAAGGAGAAGAAGTAGTCCTCCACACCGAATTTCGGTCATGACGGTCAATCTCCGCGGACGCTAGCCATCGACTCGGGAGATATTATAGTTCACAAGTGTATGCGTAGACACAGGTGCACTCTCTCTTCCCTCACTGTTATGGCTCCTTCAAATAGGCGCGACATGCGACACGAAACGCACGCGACACAAAGGCACCGCTCGTCGCGCGACAGGCGATGCCTTTGTGTTGCGTCGCGTGTCGTGCCTGTTTGAAGGAGCCTCTATGGTCTGATTGGACAGCAATCCGACACGACCGCAGAGATTAGGCACAGCACCAACGTCTTAACGTGCTTTCCGAGGCACGGGGTATCACATCGCCGACCGTTTCTGAAAAATTCCTAATCGAAAAACCTAATTACACTTTGCCTGACCTGGGAATCGAACACAGACCCCACGCTCAGCAGTTGTGCTTGCGACCACGAGACCAACGGGGCATATACCTAGTAATAGTACAACAGTTCAAAAAAAAAAAATTGGTTGCCATACTCATAAGTACCTACTGCATCTTGGATTGGTTAAAGTAGGTACGTACGTACTTCATACTTCCATCCTTGTCGGTGTTGTTTATTGATATAATCAAGACTAAAAATATACAAGTTCATAGTTGGTAAGTACCTAAATATGGGGGCTCCTTGTCCATTGTTCAGGAATCCCCTGAACATATTAATTAATCCATACTTTATAAATTCGAAACTAACTCTGTCTGTATGTTACCTTTTCACGCCTAAATCACTGAACGGATTTCGATAAATTTTGGCAAGGAGATAGATGGCATCCTGGGAAAGGACATAGGCTACTTTTTGTCCTGGTATACAACGACGCGAGTGAAGCCACGGGCAGAAGCTAGTAATTATATATCTCACCAATTGCTTTTGTAAAATGATTTGACCGCAAAAATCAATGTTGTCTTTAAAATGGTATTAATTAACTAACAGTCATTAACAGCCCTGTTTTTTTTTAATGGTACAATGACTATTTCTTTGGATAGTATATATACAGGATGTCCAAGAACCTGGCGTCCAACTGGATTCCCACGATGCCCCAAGTTCTAACAGTACTCAGAAAAATATTTTAAAAAATCCACCCCATGTACTTACAGAATTATACTGATTTCAAAAAAAAAGGGGAAATGAGCACCCTGTGACATACTTTTGAATGCTGTGACTGCTAATGCTGATAATTTCGATATTTCTTGGAGGTTTTGTAATCTAGGGTATTGCTGTGTCTAAATAGAATGTAAAAATAATGTACTTATTGTACCATTTTAAAATAAAATATTATTTTAACTAAAGGTGATATGGAAAACTATTGAATTTCGCAACTTTGACCGACTGTAGTGTAAAAAAAATGTACCAAAATAGTATGGCAAGTGACGTCAAATTTTGACGCGTTTATTCCTCTTTTTAAAAAGGTATAATACTTACACATTAATTTGAAAAAAAAAATTTGATAATATTTTTACTCAACAACCCAATTTTTACGAAGTGCCTACCTACTAACGGTAACTGTCGGACCCTTTCTTATCTTAGAAACTGTTATGTTACTACTATTATTTACTTCGGTTCCAAGAGTGAGCAAGAAGGAAATACACACAGGTAGATGGGTTCCCAGTAGAATAAAAGCAAAGAATGTTAGTTTAAAGATATTTTATTACAATAAATGTTCAAAATGTTGACCACCCGCGGCAATACAAGCTCTCACTCTCCTTAAAAAGGACCGCTTTATGTTTCGCGAGTAACTTTTTTGACGTATCACCTGCACTGCTTGTGTTATCTTCTCACGAAGGTCAGCGATGTCATTAATGGGCTTCGCATAAACGAGCTCCTTCATAGTTCCCCAGAAAAAAAAATCCAGCGGATTTAAGTCAGGTGAGCGGGCTGGCCACGGGATTGTTCCTGATCGCCCAATCCACCTGTTCGGGTATTGCTCGTCCAAAAACTCTCTAACGGATACGCGAAAATGTGCTGGACAGCCGTCGTGTTGGAACCACATATCTGGTGGGGTCTCTTCTAGTAAGTTTGGCAAATCATTTTGAAGAAAATTTAAATATGATTCGCCAGTCAAATTCTCGGGCATCTCAAATGGACCAATAATATTCCCACAGAGAATACCGGTCCACATGTTCACTTTGAACCGGTACTGGGATCTATCTTCTCGCATCAAGTGCGGATTTTCCACATGCCACTCGTGCAAGTTGTGTAGGTTCATGTAGCCATCCTTCTTAAATGTTGATTCATCTGACCACAAAATTTTGTCGATAAAGTTTTCGTCTTCTCGATGTTTTTGCAGGATTGTTTCACAAAACGCGACTCGGCTCGGATAGTCTCGAGGTAAAAGACTTTGCATTCGCTGTACGTGGTACGGATGATATTCTTCTTTTTGGAGAATACTGTGTGCTGTGCTCTTCGGTATCCCCGTATCAGCTTCTATTCCTCGCACAGAGATGCTTGGATTTGCCGACACCGCCTCTAAAACTTCATCGCGTATGAAGTCATTTACGGGTCGTCCTTCACCAGCTACTTGATTGGGGAACCGCCCGTCACATAGTGATCTGTGCACATTAATGAAAACTCGATGGTCGGGATATCGCGTAGCCCTCGGATACCTTTCTCTGTAAAGTCTCGCTGCAGCTCGTCCATTACCTCTACATTCTCCATAAATGTAGTGCATATTTGCGTATTCTTGCGGAGTGTAGGTCGCCATGGTAGCACACACAAAACACAAACTGTCCAAACACAGGCAAAGGTCGTCGTAAAGAGTTCGTTTCAAAGTCCAGAGCACAAAGAGTAATCGAGTCCAATAAACAAAGCTTTAAATCGTAGTACGTGATCAATGGTAACAATAAGAGAGAGGTGCGTAGTAACGGCAGGAGGCAGTGACGCGTACTGACCGTACTGTTATCCTAAATAGCACGATCCCAGATAGCGTCACTATCTATCTCACTCGCACCTCTAACCTTTTTCTCCCTCACTCTTACCTGAATAATGGGGTACCATAAAGAAGAACCAGCAAATCGCAAAGATAGTTTCTGTCTTGCTCCCTCCTGTTGTAATAACGAATCACTATGGTGAGATGCATGCACATACCGTCCCTTACGGTCTAACCTGTTTTTTGAGAGGCCTGTTGTTATTTTTATGAGCATACAATAGTAATTCTTTAGAGGTTAGATTCAATTCGTCGTAAATTTTTCTTTCTAAGAATTCTGTAAGACATCGTAAAAATTGGGTTGTTGAGTAAAAATATTATCAAAATTTTTTTTTTTCAAATTAATGTGTAAGTATTATACCTTTTTAAAAAGAGGAATAAACGCGTCAAAATTTGACGTCACTTGCCATACTATTTTGGTACATTTTTTTTACACTACAGTCGGTCAAAGTTGCGAAATTCAATAGTTTTCCATATCACCTTTAGTTAAAATAATATTTTATTTTAAAATGGTACAATAAGTACATTATTTTTACATTCTATTTAGACACAGCAATACCCTAGATTACAAAACCTCCAAGAAATATCGAAATTATCAGCATTAGCAGTCACAGCATTCAAAAGTATGTCACAGGGTGCTCATTTCCCCTTTTTTTTTGAAATCAGTATAATTCTGTAAGTACATGGGGTGGATTTTTTAAAATATTTTTCTGAGTACTGTTAGAACTTGGGGCATCGTGGGAATCCAGTTGGACGCCAGGTTCTTGGACATCCTGTATAAGCTAACACACTTAAAATAATATTAATAATATGTACACACGGCTACATATCAAGCTATACATTTCCAGTATAAGCTGCTCCCTAATTACGTAACACACTATCTATCACAATCTGAATCATTTTGAAGCCTATTGCTAATCCATTGCTTCATATGTTCGCAAAATTTGTCTGCTGAACAACATAAATAACGCAATGAATGTTGTTGAACTGTCAAAACGAAACCCATTCCTACTGTTAGTGTGTTACGTAATTACCCCGCTGATCTCACATTGTATAGGATTTCCGTACAATGAGAGGTCAGCTTATACTGGAAATGTATAGCTTGATATGTAGCCGTGTGTACAAGTAAATAAAAAAAGAAGGAAAAGAATCATAGGACATCAAAAAATTCGTTCGCATCGCGGTCAACAGGACAAGTGCCCAAAAGGCTGGCAGCGTTGCCACGCTGTATGGCGATGGTGATTCTTTGGCCAAAAAATAGGCCCAGCTCTCTGGTCACGTGAAGAGTTGAAAGCCCTGTTTTATTTTATTTGTACCTTTATCTACTTACCAATGTAATCATTGAATTAAAGTGCTTTTTGTTATTTCGATACATTACCATAACCACATTTCAGACGTTCGGTCCCAATTTTGTAAGGAAACTTGTTGTCTTCAATTATAATGATTAACCAATTTAAGTTTTTGGACCATGAGAACACCTTTTGTATTACACTGGATCGCAAAAATTCCGGGTCGCTAATAAATGGCGTGATAATTTCTTAAATACATAAGACTAATTTGCGAAACTATAGTATATTGTAGATGACTGATTAATATATATATAAAAAAATGTGTAACACGTTTTGTACACTATATAACTTTAATTAAATACTAAAAAATAAGAAAATTTCGCTTCTAACTTATGACAGTAAAAATATACTTCACAGTAAATCTTAAAAAATCAAAGATTTTTTGGTCCTTAATTTAATATTTTGTATTTCCTCCACGAGCCTGTATCACTTCATTAAGACGATGTGGCATGCTGTAAACCAAATTTTTAATACGATTTTGGTCTATGTTTGCCCATTCTTCCACTAGCGCATTCCTTAACTCGTGTAAGCTAACGGGAACAGGAGATCGTCGTCTCACGCATCTCCCGAGCTCGACCCATGCATGTTCTATGGGATTTAAGTCTGGGCTGCGAGCTGGCCACTCCATGCAGGTAATACCGACGCCTTGAATGTACATATTGACCAAACGAACGGTATGTGGTCGCGCATTATCGTGCACAAAAATGGAATTTGCACCCATATTCACTAAGAAAGGACCAGCATGCTCATTTAAAACCTCTTCTACGTATCTGACAGCAGTCAGAGAACCGTTTTCTATGATCACTAACTCCGTGCGTGTACATGCAGAGTGTACGTGTGCGTACAGAGGATGTAGATATCCCAGCCCAAATCCTCCACCGAATGGCACCTTTTGTTCAAAACACGCTTGATGATACCGTTCTCCTGGTCGTCTAAATAATCTTCGTCTCCCGTCTTGCGTAAATAAACGAAATCTGGACTCATCGGAAAACATAACCTTGGACCAATCTTCATCTGTCCATTGGATGTGTTCTCGAGCAAACCGTAACCTAGCAACTCCTGGCGAACGTGTTAACGACATGATATTGCACTGCATACTCTGATCAATTCAAGGGGATTTATAATGACAACCCGTTTTGAAACAAAAGCGGAAAACATATTCTTTTCCTAATTTAAAATTTTGAAATTTTTCAAAGAGCAGATTTTTTTTTATCTTTAGCTTGTACAAATGAAAGCTCTTTAGAGATTTAGAACAAGCATTAGTACACATATTATTAATTATTATACATACATATTATTAATTATTCTAGCGACCTAGGTATATAATTTATGGAGATATCATGGTTTTTATTAGCGACCCGGAATTTTTGCGATCCAGTGTATTTTAAAACTTATTCTGGTGTACAATTAGTATGATACGGCGTTTCGGAAACTCTAATAGCAACAAAATCATGTAGAAATAGATTTTGAATTTCGAAGTCACCAAATGTTTTGGCAACTCGTTTTAACCTCCATCTACACTCAGTCTTACCTACGGTTAATCAGCTGATTAGCATTTTCATGTAGATGAAATATCACGTACGATAAGTTAATATACTTCGTTACACATAGCGAGTAATTTCTACCATAGTTTATTAAAAGTACAAGGCAAGTTCTCCTTCCATATCCCATTGGTAAAATATTCATTCAGTGTAATTGACACCGTACCCACATTTCGGAAATACCAGGCTGTATACATATTTCAGTGCCTTTGTAATTATGTATTAGAAAGTAGCGTGTAAGGAAACTACCCCCACTTTATGAAAATACTATGATTTTATGTGTCTGAGTTTATGATAGCGTTTATATGATTTATTTTTATTGTTGTGTGATAAAGTGGATAGGTACGATTGCTTAGGTTCCTTTTAGGTAATATAAAACTTACATTTATTTATAATTCTATTATTGTCTGCTATTGATTCTGCTATTTGTACCTAAGGACCAAATTTCATTTCAATAATCTGCGTTATTCACATCATTTAAATATGGATATAAACTATTTAAGTCACTACTTATCTCAATATCCTTTAAAACACCTGAACAGTCATCAAAAGTAAAGAGGACCAAAGAGGCAGCTAAAATAGCTCACGCATAGTGATGCCGCGGCTCAAATAAATCGTCGCCTCACACTAGGTGCGCCCTAAGCGCGGGCAGGCATTCCACGCTCATCTCAACCCCCCATTTTTCGCCACAATAGCTAGCAATACATTCCGTGACTTGGCAGAACCCGATGTCGAGATATTTGGCCCCCATCGCGCGATCAATACGTGCGCACAGCGCCATCTAACAGCCATCGCGCATCCAAATTGCAGTTTAATAGTTCATTAGATCCGGCAAAAATGGCGGGGACACGACATTTTAAATTTGGAACGCGGTATCGATTTGCGGGAGCGCCATTATGGAATACAGGTTATAAATTTAAACTTTTTTTGCAGACATTGGTTGAAAGCCGGTTCGATTCCGGGTCAGGACTGGATACTGCGAGTTGGTATATTTTAGTCAAGTCAAGATACCGCAGAGTTACTTGATAATGGTGATCGAACAAATTCCTGCTTTTCTCCATGTCGGTAATCAGCTTTCTTAATGATTATTAAATGGTAAGAAAAGTCGGTAGTTTTATTATGAAAATAATTAAGTCAAGATTATTGTACTTTCGCAATAGATTACTATTCATAATATGCCATTAGTGGTAATGTTCCTTTTTCCGAAAATCAACGCTTTAAAAAACTCCTATTTTAAAAACCTAATGAAAATTGGTTTTTCACGAAACGTTGGACCGAGGCACGGAAAATTATTTTTTAATTTTCCAAGAACGTACACACGAACATAAGCAGAACTGCTTTGCAGTCTCCATTTATAGTCTGTGGTGGTTTCGCGCCACCCGCCTCCCTCCCTACTCTCTCCCGTCGTAATGAATGAATCATTCGAATTCAATTGATCACCGTTGTTTTTCGTAATACCTACTAATCAAACAGATTACCGTTTATTTGTTTATTTCGAACACGTGAAGATTTTAAATGGTTTAATTTTGTTAATCATGTAATTTGTGGATGTGCAAAAATACTTCGTAAAGGCTGATTGATTGGTACCTACTTTGATTTATTTATGAAAGTGCCATTACCTACATACAGCTGCAGTTTTCCCGCGCAATTTAAAAGTCGAATGTTATGTATTCAAATGAATTATTGTCAATTGCCGCGGGTTTCAGGGGGAGTTTTATTAAAGTTTTATATTGGTGTATGCTATTTTAAATGCAGGCTGCATGCTACGAACACACAAGAAGGATGATTTATTTATTCGTTTCTTTGAAATCAAAACGAGTACCTAACTGGTTTCTGGCGTCAACTTGCGCCATGAAGAACCAAAAATTATGTTCATCGAAAATCTATATTTTCAGTCTTTAGGAGCAGGATTTGAAATTTGCACAATGTTATGTCTTTGATTGTTAACGCGGTTGACAGCCAGGTTGCACCGAGCGGAAGTTTTGTACCGTCTCTCGCAGTCTCTTTCTTTGTATTTCACACTCACTTTTTTTACACCAGACCTCACAAATTCACTGTTGTTCATGTATCCTCACCTATCATTTAACTGTTCCTCACATTTTTACTATTTCTCAATCCACACCTGCCATTTAAGTTTTCCTCATATTTTACTATTCCTCACGTATCCATACCTGTCGTTTAACTGTTCCTCACATTTTTACTATTCCTCACGTATCCATGTCATTTAACTTTTCCTCAATTTTTTACTATTCCTCACGTACCTTTCATCTAACTGTTCCTCACATTTGACTATTCCTCGAGTATCCACACCTGTCATTCAACTGTTCCTCACATTTTACTATTCCTCACGTATCCACACCTGTCATTCAACTGTTCCTCACATTTTACTATTCCTCACGTATCCACACCTGTCATTCAACTGTTCCTCACATTTTACTATTCCTCACGTATCCACACCTGTCATTCAACTGTTCCTCACATTTTACTATTCCTCACGTATCCACACCTGTCATTCAACTGTTCCTCACATTTTACTATTCCTCACGTATCCACACCTGTCATTCAACTGTTCCTCACATTTTACTATTCCTCACGTATCCACACCTGTCATTCAACTGTTCCTCACATTTTACTATTCCTCACGTATCCACACCTGTCATTCAACTGTTCCTCACATTTCCACCATAATTCGGTTCCGTATGTTTTCACATTTCCTCTTTAAGTCCCTCACTTTTTCGGTAAATCATTATGATCATTTTACCCTTTCCTTATCGTTGAAGACCTTTTAACGAAGATTTTTTTTATCAGTTGGCCCGGGCTTTAATTTAAGATTTTAAGACGGTACCTATATATTATTACATACTATAAACTAAAGTCGACTTTCGTGTCTGTCTCTGTGACCGCGTTGTTCTTCTTAACTACGCAACGGATTTTGATGCCGTTTTCAACATCATTTAGAGAATTATGACGGAAAGTTTAGCTAGTCGATGAAATTAGTAAGAATTTCACCAGTTTTGGGTTGGGAATTAGCATTCTTGTAGCACCTGCTTTCCACATAAAAGTATACCTACACATGATTACCTGGCTTTCCACGGATGGTCTCACTCGCAATCAAATAGATCATGTAGGTACTTTTCGACAGAACACATTATTATTTACTTGGGTTGAAGTGCCTTTATAATTTAGTTTTGAGAGATGTTTTGTAAATTTTATAAATACGCCTTACGGGTGAAACATGTACGTACGAAATAATAATATTATGACATCCTGCATACTTAATTTGCATGTATATGCATATTTTGACAAATAGAACAGAATAGAATAGAATATTTTTAATGTATAAGAAAAAAAAAAGGTATTAAAGTAATTTTTAAATAAAATTATCTTTATCTTTAGACCGGAACCCAAGGTCCCAACCCTTTTTTTTTTTTTTTTTTTGTTCCGGGTTTGAAAATCCTCATGGATGTCCCCCGCCCTGGGGGGGCGGAGGGGTCTGTCAGACTCTTACTGACTAATAACCACCCCGGTGTTCCGGCTCACACCTACGCCGGGGGTCGCGGGAACGTACAAATCTTCCGCAACCCCCGGCTGGTGCCGGCCCGCCTCTGCGGGCCCCGTCCGAAGGTCCCAACCCAACCCAACCCCTACTGCACAACGCGAGGATGCTGAAGCCCAAGGAATTCCAGCGAAAAGCTTACCACCGACATCTAGATACTGGCGGCCACTCCTCGACGGGAGATCTCCGACGCTGAGGCGCTCTTCCCACGTGCCGTAAGAGGCCGGGGACGCTTCCTGCTGAGCGAGGTGTTGCGCGATGAATGTCACCAAGCTACTAAACATAAAAATGAGGCACATAGAGTACTACAGCAGAAATACACTCACAGACGTAGAGAAGAGTATTAAGACACCCGAAAAAAAAGAGAAACACCTCCTCAAGAGAAAAATAAAATTACATGAAGAACAGCAATAAAGAGGGAAGCGCCAGGTTGCCCGCGACATTCAAATTTCTTACGTTGTTTGCAATTTGCAGGTCAGTGTCAGGTTGTAACGGTCTCAGACAGGGCGATGCGCTCTTCTGTTTACTTTTCAATATTGCTCTTGAAAAGTGTATCCGAGACTCAAAGATAGAGACAGTAGGTAGCATATTTTCTAAATCCATTCAGGTATTGAGGTACGGACGATCTGGATGTGATTGGTAAGAGTCTGCCTGCAGTGGAGTGTGCTTTCCGGGCCCTGCAAAAATCATCTGCGATGGCTGATCCTAGGGTAACCAGGACCAAGACTAAATATGAGTAAAGATTTAAGAGTGTCCAAAGACCAGCACGAGCTGCCGCACGATATTATCATTGAAGATAACACCTTTGCCGGTGTCAGCGAATTAGTGTATCTCGGCTCCTTAGTAACGGACAAAAACGAGATATCTTCAGAAATAAGCAGGCTATATTATGGATATGGTTATATTATTATGGTGGCCAATAAATTATATTTCAGCCTGCTAAGGTATCTTCGTTCAAAGTTACTCTCAAGAAGCATTAAACTTCTCTTCTACAAGACCTCAGTTACACCAATACTGACGTACGGCTCGGAATGCTGGATACTAAGCAAGAAAGTCGAGACATCCCTCTTAGTTTTAACACGGAAAATCCTCAGGCGCATATTCGGTGCTGAGCTGGAAAACGAGCAATGTCGAACGCGGTACCACGACCTCTACGAGATGTATGACGAGCCTAATGTTATTAAGACCATGAAAATAATACTTCTTCGATGGGCAGGACATATTGTCGCAAGAATGGACGAGACCAGAGCACCCTAACCTTTACTTGATAGTAAACCAGATGGTCGGAGAAATCGAGGCCAGCCCAAGCCCAGATGGTTGGATGGCGTAGACCGAGATTTAAAAACTGTTGGAGTGAGAAATAGGAGAAGAAAGCCCAGAAATAGGTTACGTTGGAGAAATATACTTAGCCTGGTCAATCTGAGGATTTAGCCTCCGATGATGTTGATGATTCATTCATGTGGAAGCCATGTTCTAGAGTTAATATAAAATTGTGGCAGTATTGAATATTTTCCCTTGCGGACTTACAAGTTCTTACATTTTGGGGTTGGATCTATTGGAAGTTTGTTTCCGTAAGTTACCGAGAATTGTTTTATTGTTTTTATTTTCAAACCCAAGTAGTACCAACGCTGTCTACACAAGCCTTGCATCCTCTAGCATTCATTGCATCCCAGAATTATAACCTAATCAGAAGTAGGTACCTACCATAACAAAAAAGGTTAATTCACTTTCAATGTCGATCAGCTGACTGCTTACACATAAATCGACATAAAAGCATTATGTATAAACAGTAGGTATGTATTGTATACATAGGTATGTTCGCGTTCAGTCGGGATTTCCTCGTTGTCGTCCGAGACATGATAGCGAGCGCTTTCAGCGGATTCAGCGCTTTTTATTGTAATTCTATTGTTTTTGAGCGAGTTTGTTCTTCGTAACATAATTTTGTTTGCGCCAAAATTTGATGAGAGTAATGATGATCCACATTTTTCTATGGTGAGTTTTTTGGCTGTTTTGTTATACAGCGGGTTGTTATAGTTTTGTTTTTAATTCATTTTTCAAAACGTTTTCTTAAAAATAAGATTACGTTAGATATACATATTTGTTTTTTAAGAGTCTGTCCTAATCTTTTCGTCAAAACTATAGACCTCAATGAAAGCGTTTGAAGAAAAATATACATAAAGAAATTAAATAACACCACTAAGATCATAAAATAGGTACTTAATAGGCTTTACTTTTGTCACCCGACTCTCGATTTCCAAAACGAGTTTACAGCAGGCCATCCTACCACAGTTGCTAAAACAATACATTCTAAAACCATACTTTGTTTCCTTCGAACGCGGCCGAGTGAGTAATGTTTACAAAAAAATGATAAACAAAAAGGTCAATGTACATGCGTTGCAAGTAAGCGGCTGCAGCGCTGAGCGGCGCGCTCAATCACAGCTGAGCCAGCAGGTCGGACACCTGACGTCGGCGGCCCCGCCCCCCGCCCGCCCGCTCCCCCCTGCCATCAGCTGTTAATGTACCCCCTCCCCCCGCCACACCGCACCAGCCTTTCCCCTTCGTTTGTGTAATGCGAGGAGCGTCGGCTATCAACGACACGCACCGACATTATATTTTTATGAGTATTGTTCATATTTATTTCTGTACCAAGTTTTTCATGTTCAGTGTTATGTTTCGAATTTCCTAATGACTGAATATAAAGCTTATAATATCCATGGCATCATTTTGAACAAAAATACAACGTCACTATCTAGTTATTAGCAGCATACATACAACAAACGCTAAGCCATTTCAATGCCATTAATAATTAACAAATGCTAACCACAGCGATTCCCACTAGTTATGGATTCTATCTGAGGCCACAGAGAACAACAAAAATGCCAACTTTTAATAATATATCGCACATTATGCCTGCCAAATGAATAATTTATCGCAGTGTGTCGATTTGGGGCTCGCATCCCCGGGGTTCGCGGGGTGTCCCCCCGAGGGGGCGCGCGGCGGGAGGGGCGCGCCAGCCGTCAGTCCGCGCCGAGCGGCCGAGCGAGCGCCATGTCCGCGTGTGCGCCGCGCGCCTGCTGCCGGCCGCGCGCCCCGCCGACGTTACTCGATATCACAGCGAAAATAGTCGCCGCTGCGATCCCGTTCCAACGCATCGAGGAGCGCTATGAACGTATCCCGGAGCCGGTGCAGCGCCGCGTCGTGTACTGGTCATTCCCACGGGATGAGCGGGACATCTGCATGTACTCGTCCCTGGCGCGAGCGCCGCCCGACGACCACCGCAACATCGCCTTCTGCCGCGGCCTGAAGCTGCTGGAGGCTGGCTGCGTGGAGAATGTGCTACAAGTCGGTGAGTGTCTACCCCGACGCGCCTGCGCCTGTTTACTAATATGCGCCTCGCCCACCCGCGCCGTATAAATAAAAACCTCGACGTGTGCGATCGATAGCTGCTCCTCTCGGGAATTATTCATGCGTCGGCTCGTAAAAGTTTCAGGAGATTAAGGCCTGCCGGGGACGATGATGGTGACCCCACAACCTCCGCTGATCACAGAGGTCGGCCGGTCGCTCCGCACCGCTCACTATCCGTGTGACGCAACTAATAGGCTTATCTCGCTGCTATATCGATAACCCGGTAGTTGCATTGACGTTTAATCGATCCAAAGTTAAACATATTCACGATTTTCCAGCGAACACTGGTACTGGCCCGATAATGTCTCCCTGAGGCATGCCGGGCGACTGATAGGAAATCAGAGCGCCCGTAATTAATTGGGGCTCATTACTATGCATCGATTCCGTTCCGCATCCATAATCCATAAGCCACTTCAATGGCTTTATTTTCCTCGTCACAATATCGATATAAATTCGTGTGGTACAATTAATCGAACGCCTAATTAAGATCGACTTTCGAAACTATGCAGATGCATCGTGAAATTCGGCTGCGATTTACATAACTGGAAGTCCCGTTACATAGGGAATTACTCAACCGGATCGGCGTGGTGTCCGCGGCATCGGTGTCGCGGCCGCGAGACGCGCTCGCCTCCGATGGCATTAATCCATGCAGACGTCGTTTGTTACTGTCGCCGCTCTGAATAACGGACGCGAATAAACAATATTAATTGCCTGTTTTTATTTTTATAGGGTCAGACCCGGTTTTATTGTGCTCGGTCGTGGGAGGACGGGCGTTACATATTCATTTGTGCTTATCTGCCATCAGAACGGCGATTACTGGTCATTTCGGGCCGTTTCGGGTCGCACTGCGGTCGCATACGCCAAATTTGGTGGGGCCGCATCGTTCATAATGCTGTCACGTCTCAGGAGAACTTCAGACGCATTAATGTAATAAAATATATGGAGCATAAACACGAATTCATAGTTGAATCATGTCCGCCGTACGATTTTAGGCACTGGCTTACGTCCAACTTTAGGGCGGTGGAAGAGCCGCCTCGGCGAGATAGCGTTTCCGATATGAATCGTGTACTTATGTTACAGATAAACGCGTTAGTGGTCGGCGGCATGCTTCTCGTGTCCAAAATGATATAAGTTCCCACACCCATATCATCTGAGTCACACAATCTACGATCAGGAGGAACCGCCCACTTGAAGTAAAAACAGGCTGAAATATGTTCCGAGAATTTAGTCGTAGCTAACAAAGGTTGAAGTCAAGGAAGGATTAAATTGTCTACTATGTAAATTTGTAGGTCAGACGAGGTCTGGGCGATGGAAAAAGGAGCTCTGTTTAAATTCATATTGAAAGAAACTCGATTTCTATGAAGTCTCCTGTTCGTGCATTCTGCATTGGAACTTTTAATGGCGTGTGAATAACTTATGGACGCTTTTACATTTTTAATGCATGCATATCGAGTTCCATCAGTGACAGCGTACAGACAGCACGAAATGTCATGTGTAGGAAAAAATATCTGGTTGGCACCATTCGAACAACTCACCAAACGAGAACAGCCAGATTCGTGTGTATGAATAAAAGAACGCTGCGCCCTCAAGGTACATGCAAATGATCGAAAATGGACCCCACATTTTAAATGTATTGGAGTCGCATGTACATATTTAATTGTCATGCAAAAATAAACGAGCGCACCCGGCACAGCTCTGTAAATATTTTAATTCAATGTTAATAACTTCATATCAATTCAGTTCGGACGAATCTCGGTGCGCTCCGACCGGTTCCCTGGCTGGTCGAGAGCGCGGCGGTAGGGGTGTGTTTGATTAAACCATCGATACCACTCTTTGTTTGGATTTCATTTCACATAAAACGAACTGCAGCACGTTTCTAACACTGCAGTTCAATTATAATTAGTAATTCCAAGGAAAAAGCATTTACCGTACTGTGTCGACAGCGATCGTAGATTATTCAATAGAATCGATTTTCATTGGCTAGCATAATGGATGCATTAAATTTTTAAATGCAACATCAACATTCTTCTTATTAAATATTGCTTTCTGTTATACAATTCACAAGGCATTTCTTAGGGTGGATTTTAAGTGGATTTAATTTGTCACGACACTGGAAAATTTGTTTCAACAAAAATATATGGTTGTATGTCGCACGCAGCCGCAGTCATGAAGATTCATCTTCGAAACCGTACATAATTCTACCGAAATTGCCACATACATCACAAACAAAATATGAAATACTGCAAACAAATATTTTTTCAGTCTGTAAGCAATCACTCTTGCTCGTACGACTGACAAACGTGAGGCGTCCGTCATGCCAAAAAGGATACATGATACATATTCAAATTGCGAATTTGAACAGAATGCAGATGAAGGTATAATTAAAACAATTTGAACGCTAAGTCTGAATAACTAAATATAAAGTAAAGGTGATACGAATATTTCCGTCCACATGTCGGTCTCACGGCGTTTCGTCACCAATTTAAGAGTTCACGGCATGGCTGCAGTTCGGAGAAGGACTGTAACGCCGCCATTATTCATAAGATGATCGTATGATACCCATTCTTGTACACAACAAGTTTGGAGCGTCTGCGGTATTTGTCGGATCCTTTTAGATTGTTGCGGCAATATTTCTTGTAATATGACCAGTTTTATTTGTGACCTTCCAGTTATCGCTTTGCAGTTTTCCTTCGTTGAAAGTCAGAATCGAGTACAATCAGTTGGTACCTAACTGTCCACAGTAGAGGAAACAGGGTAGTTCCATAGTTACATGATACGTGGGTGGCTGACTAACAACTGGTCACAACTAGCAAACATAGTCATTGTATTGGCTCATTATCGTCATCAAATGTAGCGGAAACAGGAAAATCCTACATGTTTTATCTCGGTTTTCATAAATGACCGGAAATTACTAACCCGGACTGAAAGTTACTAAGTTCCTTAAATAGAAATATTAGCAAGTAGGGAGCAAATATATGAGGAATCAAAAATAATTTTAAACTTATCATTATCATTCAGCCGAAAGACGTCCACTGCTAAATAAATACCTCCCTCAAATTAAAGCTCAAGCAAAAATCTGAACCAATATCGATCAAATTACTTGATTTGTCAATTTAAACTAAAGCGTCCGCATGACTGTTCGTATTGGGACCCCATTGTTACAATTAGGAAACATGTAGCAAAAGACAACATAGCCATGTGTCATTATAAGCATCATTTTAATAATAGATGTGCCTTCGGTATCTGCAAAAGAAACTATTCTGGACGCTCCTAAATTAATGTTAAAGAATTATTAGTTACCGGAAAGCTTTTCTATAGGTATATTCCCATATAGACGAGATGTTCTCACTTGTCATATAGTCTATGTATAAGAAAAAATATGGAGGACAAAATGCTTCCAACGTGGTCAGATCATGCATTTTGCTGACATTTTGACACTGATTAGAGCTTAAACTTGGGTTATGAAACTAAGCTTATCCATCATTAACGTCATCATCCACAGCCCGACTTCACCAACTGCTGGCATAGACCTCTCTTGTCTTACTTACCCTTGATCTTCTAGCTAAATGATTTCAGCAAGTATTTCTTCTTTTACTGATCTCGACTTTTTATCTCCAACATTTTCAAAGGATACAGTACTTAAACAGAAATTAGCCTAATCACACAGCCTGGCAAGAATTTATGCACACTTCCTATACTGTTTAAATATATTACACACATTGTTTGTACGACAATGGTTTTTACAAAACCATCAAAATGGAATATGTCATTGTAATTACTTCTTATCGCAGTTTAAATAACCATAATCGTGATGTGTGTAATTGTAAAACAATCTGTGTGCTATTATGTCTGGTAATAATCTCATGTTCGTCCGCAGGCGTAATTGCTTTAGAATAGAAACATTTTTGGTGACACACTGTTGCATAATTGCGTTGAGAATCAGCTTTAGTTTGCATCCCTTTTAGAAATGAAGTCCAGACTGTTGTAAGAGGTAAGGTGCGAAAAACTTGAACAGTTTCATCACGATTTGGTCCATTTCCCTTTCTGATGCGTAAATCTTTCGCAACGCAATGGACCGAAAACCAAAGGATGGTAAAGATCACACAATGAAAATGACAAGAAGCGAACCGTTCTACAGAATTCAACGTATAAGCCAAACATTTAGATTTAAGAGACAACGAGGCCATTGATGTTTGGCTAGCCTCGGTTTCCCTTCGCATCATTTGCAATACTACAACGGCTCACTCTAATAAACCATATCCGTTAGTATTTCAACAACTAAAGCATCTATTCACAAATACACCATCACATCCGTAAAAAAACCACCAACCACATGTCAATACAATCGCGATTCATAGCAACAAAGAAATTACAGAGCAAACTGACAAACAGACAAACTCAATGCTCCTCTGTCCAATAACAGTGTTTCATAGTATCCACACAAGAACAGTTCTGTCGCGCGACCTCGCACCAAAAACTAAAATAACACGCCCCCCCCATATGCTCCACTTCACCTCCTCTAACACCTATATCAATAAGCAATGGGAAAGACGAGGTAGATCTCGAAATACTGGTCGCGCTCACAAAGACCTGCTTGTGAGTACCAAAAGCACCTCCGCATTTTAGAATCCAATTGCTAGTTTACGCGTGCAATTCAGGAGGTCCTTAATGTTCAGGGAATAGAGGATGTTTTGCAATGAATAGAGGCATTGTTGGTGAACGCACACAGTGAATCTTTGAAGGCAAACAAGCTTGTGAAGAGTATTGAATGCTTGATTTGATGGTGTGAAGATAAACTTGCGGGTACCTGAGAAATTTGGTACTGTTGGTAAGTTTAGTCTAATACATTACAGAACTATTTCGTTCGAACTAGTTTAAAATTGAATTCCATACAACAATGTGTTTTGTAAATATGTGTATTATTACTTTTCCAGTTTATTTGCTTTGGTTATTACCGAGTATGTGTTAACGTGTCGATATAATCTAGGACAGAATTGGCTTTGTGATACGGCAGCGTTTACGCAAATACTGGTTTGGATTGTTCTATCGATATCCATCGATGTGGACATAATCAATTAGATGTTAACGAGTAATGGATTTATGACGTTGGTAATGATGGAGCTCACAATAGTTATTACAGGCTTCAGCTGACTACAACGCTGTAACTGTATAACTTATCGATTCTTTTTTTATTGTAAAAATGCAGATTGTTAAATCACTTACAAAATTTAATTAAGGAAAGATTTGCTATGCGAAGGGAATAGAAACCAACCGAAATATTGGATGATGTATTGATTGACAACAACTCAGACAATGGTTTCATTTAAAATGCAATGATTTGCTAATCACACAACCTCCTCATAAGGATTATAATCTAAGACCCAATCTAAATGTTGATACTGCAGAAAATTCCGAATGCAAATCCAAGGTCTAACCAGATCTAATGCAGAACCAATTACATGATGACTAAACTAAATAATTAGTAAATAATGATTCAATTTAACGTGGGAACTACTAGTACATTGGATGTTAATTGATACAGAGTTCAGGGTCAACTATGGTCTATTGCAAAGCTTTTGACCTTCGCGATCAATCGGGCTCAAATTGCTTCTTTAGAAGAATAGCTATAGTTTCTGAATTGTGATCGATTATCTTGGCTGAGACAAGTAATGGGTAGGCAAGCAAGTGTGAGTCTTTTATATTGATGCTTGCGAATTGCCGTGCGATATTTTTTTCGATAACGTTTAAGCGTGTCTATTATCTAATGTGTGCTAGTTTCTCAATTATAAACAAGTTTAATCGGTTCTAAATAAGCAAGAGCCTAAAAAGTACACAGAAGAAGGAAATGAGGGCATTGTAGAGCCACAAAGAACAGAAACATCAAATTCTATCATATTCGGAACTTGCTTGATCAGTTTTCCAAACAAGTTTCGATATTGCGCGTGTTTTTAAATTTATTTAGGCCGTATTTTGAAGTCAGTTCTTTGAGCAACATTCACATTAATTTCGAGACTCAGCTGCATAAAAATTGAGTGTCTTCAATAATCGTAAAGCAGCTAAATCGATGGGTAATCAACGACCCAGTTCTAACACATCGTCATTTAAACTGATTTCGACAGTCATCCGAATTCTTACGAGCGTTCCGATGACATAGGTACCTACCGTGACGAATACTAGTGACTCACTTCCATGTACATATTTTGTATTAATGTAATAAACAGTTGTAAAATGTTAATACAATGATTTTATATGAGCTCATTGTTTGCAATCAAGATTACGTATCCTTCTGATTCTTTATTTGTTGCAGCTTCTTGGTCGGTAGAAAGTGTAGGAACCTTCATAAATGGTAGCCAGTGCATCATTGGGTCTTTTGAGCCATTCCATGAATTAATTCAACAAAATTTTCTTTATTAATTAAGAAAATTTCATGAGATTCATGGCAGCAAATCGACTCCATCTATGAGGAACGGTTAAAATTGTTAGGGACGTCAAAATATTAATTTTTAAAACGTCTGATATTTTTCTCGGGGATTTACAGCGAACATCAATCATTTTCCTTTAAAATTTTAGTCTTTGGGGACTCCCATAGTCATCATGCATACTGCGCCAGCAAAGTAAATATTACCATAATTCTCTGAAGCAGTTTGCATGTTATTCGCGATGTAACAATGAGCATTTTATTATTTTGTAAATAAAACCGGGGCAGACAAGACGCTACCAAGAAGACTGACAAAGAAAATGTTGCAACACATAATTATGTTCTTAAGAAACCATGTTTGTTTTATCGTTACGAAATCATGCTTTTCTTGTGTCGAGAGGAAAATTGCAATGAGGATATTATTTTGAAATTATGCATATAAGGGATAAGTCGCAGAATAAGCAGCACCCATAATGCCAATCGTCATCTTCGTTAGTGTCTTGGTGTTGGGTTTTCAGTGGAAGCCTCAAGACAAATAAAAGACCGTAAAACATGCCTCAAACATAAACCTATAGGACTTATGATTCACCTTCAAAATTGAACCAAAACGAGGAAAACTGACATGACTAAAAAAGGGGAACAGTAACCAGCTAATATACTAAACAAGGCTTGCCAAATGAACTTAAAATAGTCCAGTCTAAAAATAAGATCACATTAAATACTTTTATCACCACGCCTGGGTCAAATACAGTCAGGTCAGATCCAATTACCGCCACAAAGGAGCGAAAGGTGGGAGGTCGCGCAATTAGCTTCAATCAGACGCCAGGAAGACGGAATTAAGTTATTAGAGGGCAGGCTTTGGCACTGACCCGGGAAAATGTGCGTATTGCTTGACATTTTACATTGTAGGGTTCAATAATTGTAACTTATTTGGTGTCGTGTTACGAAATGATGAATCACTTACCATAGGTGCCATTGATTTCGAAGGTTTTTCATTTTGTGTCTTCATAAAGACCATTTTGAAAGAAATTATAGTTCTGTACATTAGTTACTATCTCGCTTCTACTCAAAGCAGTCAAAAATGTAAATCTAAATGAATGCAATAAGATAGATGATTACAAAGACGAGTTCATTCTTAATCCATTGTATGAGACATCAAACCGATTTATTGAAAATCGATTATAATATTAAATTGATATCCTACGAACATTTATATTATTCAGATTTTATCGCTTTGGCACGAAAATGGCATTTAAATACTATAAATTGTTAATAATGGTTAAACTGATGTTCTAAATTAAAAATATGCCTAATTTGGTATGTTTAAACGTCCAATCTTTACCAAAGTATAAAGCCATTTTATCTTACGTGGATCCACCTTCACATAATTATGTAAAGGATAAATCGTGTTGTCATCCATTCTTAGTTCGGGGTCGTTCAGGCTCCGAAGTAATCTTATATCCTGGTCTATAGGTGATACGGAGTAGAAAACGCTCGAAACTTCGGCCGAACCTACGGATTTCGTGCTTTAAGAGAAGACCCCCTGGGGGTTTACTTACACTTAAAAAACCATTAAAAACTCCTCGAACTTTTGAATCGACCGAAGACCCGAAGTATACGACTTTTAAATATCTGTAACATCACAAAAGTCTCCAATATCCATCAAACTGTAGACAAGGAGGTTTTGTAATGTAGATGTGTATCATTTGTTATTGTCAATTATAATGATACGAGCTTGCTTGAAGGCTGGCTTGGCTTGTACATTTATATCGGCGAACATAAACGGCTTGTGACAACGATTTACTTCGTGGATCGTTGGCTGATGTTTGATTGTTTTTTGTTTGCTCTGCATTAAGATCTTGTTTCTATTGTCTGTTTGGGGTATTCAATTATATCTCTTTTGATCATAATATAAGCGCTTTCAGTTCACTCACTCTGTGCATATCCATGAAACATCTGCATGGAGCTCCTTTACAAACAGACATGCTATTTCTACGACTTTAGAATGATGACCTCTAATCTTGGTTTTTGTAAGAGTAGTCTCATCCATCATTATCATTATTAATTCAGCCTTTTTCTGTCTATTACTGATCATCTGTGCCTCCTGTGTAGTTTTTACGTCAAGCATCTTGGTTCGCTGTCGTCCATTGGTTTCCGGCGAACTTACATTTCTCCAACATCATGTGCTCCGTTTCCCAGTAAACAGAAATAACCATCAACAGTACCTCATTTGTTGACAAACCTTTCATCCACATTTCACACACTCTAAAGACCGAAATAAGGTCGGTACACTTGAAAAACTAACAATTTTATCTAGTTTCGCAACTCCGGTCACTATCGACCGATAGGCTCGCATGGTTGACCCAATATTCAATCTCAGATATCGTAAGTGTGTCAAAACATTTTGACAAGCACTACTAATGATGTTACATGTACTATTTAATTTGGTTTGTGCTGACTGACTGTAGTTACTGCCGTATGTCTATTGCAAAATAAAATATTGAAGATTTGCAGTAACAGTAGTAAAATTCTAGGAGCTAGTGTAATTGTTGGAGGTGGTTCTTCGTGAATAGTACGGTTTTCTAAGTAGTTTTCACCGTTGATGTTGCCTTTTTATTTTTGGTGATTTAGTGCAGCCTTCTTTTTTATCAACCTGTATTGTCCCATTGCTGGGCAAAGGTATCTCTCATAACTTTCCACTGTTCCTCGTATTTTGCCTGCTCCGGCCAGCCTTCCGTAAACGCATCGCAGTCATCACGCCAACGTTTTCTTGGCCTCTCTCAGCGACGCGACGACGCCCGTCTTCTGGCACACACTGCGTCCTACATCTACGGTCTAAAATATTTACATTTGCTTGTTTTTCTTCAGAAATCCATTCAATAATTTTTTGTTACCTCAGTTATACAGTAACAATTTTAAGATCATTTAGATCTGATACTTTCCTAACGAGTTCCCACCAACAAACTGCAAATATTGGCTTGGATTAGATTCATGGATGTCCGTAGGTGTGTCCGTAGCATCACAGCGGACCCTATCAGAATACTAGCGTTACGGTATTTATTTATTTTTTAAATATCGCAGCATTATGCTGAGATAGGAGCCTTTTTGGCCTCGCATGGGACTTTTATTGTTATGTTGTGTGTTTTATTGTTAGTTTTAAATGCTCCTGTTTCTTTTTATTTATTTTTTTTGGTTGGATTTTCTGTGCATGTCCCCAATAAAATATTTTTATTTTCTTTATTTCTTTCTTTCTTTCAAATATAGTTTCATTCATAAGAAACTGAACCAAAAGTCAAAAGTCCTTCGCCCATCGAAACCGGAACCAAGCATCCAACTCATTTGTCTGAACGTGAAAAACCTTGTTCTGCGAAACAATAAACAATTACTAACGTTTCGCTGTAGTTTTATCATCCATAGGTCAGTGGTATCATTAACACTATTCAAAGGTTCATAAACTTAGAGATCACAATCTCTTTTAAAGTCCAAACATAATATTGGCCAGATCATGTGAAGACCATGTAGATTTGTGTCTGAAATGGTATTTTGAGGAAAAACTACATAGATTGAGTAGACCTGTCCAGTCAGTGACCGCATTTGTCAGTACTCGTGCAGCTCAACTCAGAACTTTCAACGATTCGAAGCACAATACCAAAGAATGAACATTTGGGTAGGCGGCATAAATTACTCAAACTGCCAGACCATGATTAAAATTAACTGAGAAGAAAAAGAAAAAAATGTCAATGTATTTATAAAATTCAACAAGTTCAATGTATAGGTATATAAAAATCCGGAAATAATCTTGGTTAGATCATTTGAGGACAATGTTAGATTGGTGTCTGAAATGGTGTTTTGAGGAAAGAACCATACAGATTTAAGTGAACCTGTCTGGACAGGTTCACTGAGAAAAATGGAACATTATTGTGATGTACGAATTGCTATTAATTTTCGTGTGAAAGAGTAACGTATCTAGTTATATAGTTGGATGTCCCAAATGTTTCATCAGAATCGGATCCTTTTTTGCTTATGTTTGCTCACTGCACTGAGACAATAGTGTAGCTTAAAGAAATTATTAAGTAGCCTTTGCTCCTGTTGCTTGAAGAAGAACATCACGCCTGTATTCCGCAAAGTATTAGGCAGAGAAAGAAAGAAAGAAAGAAAAAAAATCGTTTATTGGCATTGCAGCAACAAAAATACACCTTAAAACTAAAAAAATACGGAACAATGATTATAATGCCAATGGGGCCTCAGCTCAGCATAATTTCAGATGACAACACAAGGTGTACCACCTGACGCTGATTTTCAGCTGCAACCCACGAGTGCCACATGCTAGAATAATAAAAAGAATAGGGAAGTGTGTGTCCGTTCTAATAAATTAAAAGTGTTGTGACATAGGTGTATGTGTGTTGTGTTGTGATTAATGAAAAACTAAAATAAATACCCAATACCTGCGTACATTAAACTAATAAGTCTAAAGTCCCTAGAACTAAAAGACAAAATCGTGTGACTGCGTTGTTCTTCTTAACTACGAGGTGGTGACAGAGGTGTACCTATAGTACCTGCCCACATTTCGGCAGTTATATCCCATGTTTGAATCAGATCAGCAGTAACCAAGCTTGACACACAGATTGTTGAACGAAATCTGCTCATGACAAAGAAAGATTGCAGAGAGTGGAGTATTTAAAAAATCAATCATCATTACACCTGTTGAAAGATTAATTTAGCAATTCGTATCAAAGGGCTAATTACTCAGAATTTAATAGTTAGGAAAGACCAAAGACAACGCAACAGTGTGGTTTAAAAGGAGATGTTGTGACAAAAATTGAAATGCGTATGCTTAGATGGTTTGGTCATGTTGAGAGGATGAATTAAAGGCAGATGTGAGTGGGAACGCCGGGAGGGGACGCCCTAGGAGGACATATACTGACCTTATTTGTAATGTTCTTCAAAAAGGTCAGGTGCGTAGTACTGGCAACCGGCGGAATGCGTGTTTGACCAGATGTATGAACGTAAACGAGGTAAAAGGTGTATGTATGGATCGTAGCAGGTAGCGTTCTGTAGTTTCTGCATACCCCCTTGGGAAGACGGTGTGAGTTTATGTATGTGAAAGACCAAAGATTTGTTTGATGAGCCCCAATCATAGCTTATTCATGCAATATGAAAGTCAAGGAAGAAATTAAATTTGTCGACCTATCCTAGTGATTGCCTTGTGTCTACTTCGATATCCGTGGTCTACTGCCATTTTGGGTGGGACTATCGACCTTCCTTTTTCACAGGCTTCATTTCAGCAATGATAGTACGAGGTTGATCGTTCAACGTTACACATCCGTATACTAACACCTTTAACGTGGTCTTGTGCTCGGAACGGACCGGAAGCGAGTAGTTGAGAATAGCACTTTATTTAACTCTACATTGTGTGATTGAGTACCTATCTACCCCATGATTACGTATTCAACGAGTTTTTATATCTCTCCTTAATTATCTTTCGGAAAAAACTAAAAAAAACCGGCCAAGTGCGTGTCGGACCACGCACAATGATGGGTTCCGTAGTTGGGATGAATTTATACCAAGAACAAATTGTAGCGGCATCTACAAACGCCACATGCGGGCTACACGTCACACTGACGTCACAAAAAATCCTGCATCGCCCAAGCAGAGTTTACCGCGCAACTAGCATATATACAACATTCCGACATCAATCGTCGGGCAGTTGCCCACCAGACACGACACCCGTCTGGTCGGAGGATCCTCCCTTTTCTATAGGGGATGAGTGAACTTTACACCCTATTCCTCATACCTCTATAAAACAACTTTGTAGTTGAAAAACATGTTCTACCATACGTTCCAACGGCAAACGTAACTTGGTCGACTATTACACGTTAATATTTCACAAGCGGATCCTTTAATCGAAAAATTGCTTTACAAACCTGCAATATTTTTGAAAGACCTACCCAACGACACACCACAGCACAGGGTAGACGAGAAAAAAAAACATCCCCACTACGTGTAGAGGTACCAAACTAAAAAAAAAAAACTTTTTTATTTTAATTACCCCTTTGTCGGCGTGACTAATAATATATCCATGCCAAATAACAGCTTTTTAGTACCAAGAGTATCTGAGCTAAGCTGCGGACAGACGAACAGACGGACATGGCGAAACTATAAGGGTTCCTTGTTGACTACGGAACCCTAAAATGGCTCTGAGCTCTGAAATAACAATGTAGGCTGGAAATGTTGAGAGTCTTTGTTCTAGATGCTTTGGGCTTTATCTTTCCTATAGTTGTTTGGTGGTTTTTGCAGAGTTTGGGGGTTAATTTTGGGGATTCTGAGGAGTAAAACTAACAGACCTGACTGCGGTATGTATATAGAATAATTTGTGGCCTGAAACTTTACAGGAATTACATCATAGATAGGCATTCGAGAGGAACATCTAACTTCAAATTAAATTTATAACTGAAGATCACATTTTGTTCAACATACAACCTGACGTGAAAATATTTTTTTTAGAATTTTTGCAGAAAATTTCCGACTATCAAAATTCTTCCTTGAAGGTCGTATATTTTGGCATTTAAGTATTTTTTGGTACACTCTTCTAAGCCTGCGAATTCAGTTCAGACAGTTTTACTCCTCAGAATCAGGTAGTAACTTATACCAAACAATAAATTAGATGACTTTGAAATTATAAGCCAGATGCGGCTGCAAGCATTTAGCAGAGAGCAGGAGATACAAAAGTGCTCGTCGTGCTCTCAACGTAGCTTGAAGGCTCCCACATACAGGCGCGACGCGACCCTGGTAGAACAATTTCTATGAAAACTTAATGGAAATTGTTGTACCGGAGTCACGTCGCGCCTGTCTGCGGGAGCCTTAGGGTGCGATTTCACCAGAGATAAGGGAGAATGCGTAGCGAAGAATGTGCCTACAACTAACCAATAACAGCGCTAGCTTAGCTCAAGCTATGGAAATAAAGCGATGTTATTGGATAGTTTCACACACATCCTTCGCTACGCATCCTCGCTCTTCTCTGGTGGAAACGCAGTCTTAAACCCTTTCTGATAAACAATTATAGCTACCTCCATCTACCTTTTTCTAAAACTGACCGAAAAATCAGAAAACAAGGGAAGATCAATTTAGTAAATTCGACACAAAACCAATCGAAACTATAAACAAGCCTGAGGCGACGGGGGCTAATCGTAGCAAAGCGCACGTACCAGCCAATCATGTGTAATTTGGTACCACTTTGTACCAATAATAAAACAAATTACTATTGTAACGGCCCTTTGGACCTACGGTATACCACTCAGGTTATTATTGTGGCTAAAATTTGTTTTTTATTACACTTTTTTGGTGACTACACAGATTGGGGGACTTAGGCTGCGTTTCCACCAGAGATGTGCGAGGATGCGTAGCGAGGAATGTGCGTAGAACTAACCAATAACAACGCTAGCTTAGCTCAAGCTATGAAAATGACGCGATGTTATTGGATAATTTCACACACATTCCTCGCACAGCTCTGGTGGAAACGCAGCCTTAAGATGTGGGGAAACATGCTATGGGGGCCTACTTTCGAAGTCTGTCAAAGAAGATACGGGCCCAACCGAATGTAGTTCAATACTTTCAAATGAACCCTATTACTCCCGATTAATTAACTTTATCGGACGGGCAAAAACACATCGGGAGTAAAGACAACTGCCAAATTTTGTTGTCATTCATTTTTAGTTCGGGCCCTAAATTAATCTTATGTCCGTAGGTGATACGGAGTCGAATCCGCCCTTAAATTCGGTCAAAACTACGGAGCTCGTTCTTAAAGAGCAGACCCCCAGCATTGGGATCTTACTCCCAAACCATATCATTACACTGGCGTGCAATAAAATCGACCCACCCCTTGCTCTTCGATTTGAAACAATATAATTCAACAAGGTAGAACAAACAATAACCTAATATATTGTATACTAAAACCTTCCTGAAAGTATGTAAATTACGTCAGTTAAAGAATTATCAAAACTGATTTCTCTGATTTGAAGTTCTGATCTGAACTTATAATATAGGTTTATGAAAAAATCACGAACTTAAAAACATGGGGGTTTGAATTAAAGAACCTCCTTTTTTTGAAGTCCGTTAAAAAATCAAGTAAAATTTTCATTAAACGAACAGAAATAAACAAAATTATTCTTTTGTCAATTTCATTGGCAAAGAAAAGTCATGCACTTTATCTCAACAAAAGTGAGCGATGAGGACATCTGAAGAATTGAGTCGATCTTGTCAAGAATGTTGCTTATATCCAAATATAGTGTATGTGCAAATAGACTGTACCTTACCTACCTTCACACAATATAAATTAATAAATTATATTCATTAAGATTTTTGAGATACCGCTTCTCAAATTGAAAGCACGCGGTGGGCCGACTTTTTGCATTTTTTTGTAAATGTGAAAGTATCTCTGTCTATCTGCCACCTTTTCACGTCTAAACTACTGAACCAATCGTTATGAAAGACAAATAGGTAGGTAGCTGGGAACCTAGATAAAAAACAAAATAGAAGCAGGCGAAGTCATACGCAACAGCTTGTCAACTATTATCCCAAAGTTGATCCTTGGATTTAAATTACGCGTTATGAGAAGTACCTAAGACCATAACCGATCAAATGTGATGTGGTCCTAAGTAATATGTGAGTTCATAATTTCATGAGTACAGTCAATTTTCGTTCATCTAAAAATCTTTAACAAAATGGTTTTCTGACTGAACCGTGTGTATTGTAAAAGAGACGAATGTTCACATAACTACCAAAGCCAATGCCGACCACGCAACTTCAGTTAAAATTTACAATCCAACTTTTGGCCACTCCACCATCAACTTAATATGCAAAAACAGAAAAATATCAGTAAATCAATCAAGCGCAACATCGCCGTCGGTCGTAACAGCGATCGGTTTAGTGTTGCCATAAACAACAAAGTATGAATGTACTAATTTAACAATAACCCTATAACGCGGGTGGGGGAGGGAGGACCAAATTGCCTGTGGGGGTACTCCCGACCCAACTTGGTCCGGTGTGCTTTAAAACTTGATGCCCCCAAGTGGCAGCGCTGTAACTCTTTAGAATTCGACAGATTTTTAATAGATGCGACGTTTTAGGGTATTTCTACTGTTATTACTGTCGTTGTGCATCGCTGATATTGCTTTGTTTTTGTGTATTATTTTTTATGCCTTACAGTTTGGGATATAGCATTCAAATATTACGTGACTAAAGATTTCGATCTCTAAAATTACTTGCCTCTAGAGTGGAGCAAAATAACTATAAATCTTAATACAGAAACATCATTATTTCTATCTATAGAGCCAAAAGGCAACTAACAACTTTGCTGCGGCCCTCTCAGGTAAATGTAGATGAGTAATGGTTATCATGACACATCCATGCACAAAGAAATAACACAGGTATCCGTATAGAGCATATATTATCATGACCAAAGGGGAAGAATCACAAAGGAGAACCATAAATAATTAATAAGGTTAAAGTCCCTGCTGCCTATTCGCATTAATAATCTCCTTTTAATAATGATAGGTACAGAATCTTATTTGGCGAAATTGGCTCCCTGCCCGCACCGAGGACGCCTAGAACGAGAACTTTACATAATTTACTTTTGGCAAAAAACCTACAAAATTATTCATTCTCCGTTCGAAAACCAATATCGGGCCCGCCATGTTGGCTGAATCCGAAATAGGCTTCACAAATTTGTGTTGTGAAAAAAGCGGGGAGATTTGGCAGTTGGCAAGGTACCTGGCACGGCGGCCGGTCGTCGGCACTTGGCAGCGCCCTTAATGCGCCTGCCAATGTGTACTGGCCGGCCCGGAGATTTGGCAAGCCAACATATTTCGACACCTTGTAGGAAAGGATTTAGCGTTGTTTCCTTTGGCATGGCGGAGGCACCATCAAAGTGAAGCGTCAGCCGCAGACTTGCGAAGCCGTTCTTCACGCACAAATACATCGCGTTGTAATTTTGTTGTTAGTAATGCGCCGCGGTAAATCATTGTTGCGAATCTGATGTTGGGTTCAAGGTTTTAAATCAACTCCTTAAGGCTCCAGCAGACAAGCGCTACCCGACTCTTGTGGAACAATTTCCATGAAGTTTTCATAGAAATTGTTCTACTACAGTCACTTCTCGCGTGTTTGCGGGAGCCTTTACTCAATATATATTTTCATCGAAAAACAAATCCAACATAAAAAATATCAGTGTTCGCCAGTCCCTGGGTCGTTGAGACCGCAAGCGGGAGCCGGTTAATAACTCCAGGCGCCGCACGAAACAACCAATTAAAATAGAATTAGTGAAAACACAAAAAAGCTAAGAATTTCAACTCTAATTAACTGAAACTTTACAAAAAAATATCATATAAAAACGTCTCGCGTGTCATTAGACCCCTGCGTCCCTGTGGTGTTATATTACGAACACAATTTATCCTTTTTTCGACTTTATTTTTAAGTTATTGAGGTTCAATTTTGACTAGCATGTTTGTAGAAGCAAATATGCTCGTACCCCCTCGGAGAGTGGTCCTTTTTTTCTCAAATTTTTTCCTCGTTTCGTACCTGTAGGCTCAACAAAAAGTGTTGCCGGGTGAAGCCAGATGCCTGCACTTGTATAAACACATGGATGTCCCATTGTGCAAAATGCACAGAAATGGGTTGAGCATCTTGAAAAGCTACATTTTGTACAATAAGTTTCACATTACTGGGAGTTGGTATTGAAATGTCAGTATTTTCAAAGTAATGGTTACTTACATGTGTTTGAAAATTTGGCGACGGGAGGTGGCGGCGCAGCGCGCCTTTAAATTTTGGTAAGAATACAGTACAAACTGTGAGAAATGATTTTGTTTCGTTCGGCTCTCTACGCTACTACACAAATAAGTTTTGTTATTTTACATGTTTGATCAAAGAGGTTATTTATCGCCAAGATTTATTCTTAGGAGTTTTGTTTTTTACTTTTTTCGCAGAACATTTTATTCCAACAATTCTTTTAACATGATTCCTTGTTTAAAAACTACTTTTTCTTCCGGATTTTGCTCCGAGAACGATAAAACTTCGAGAAACGGTAAAACAGCGCGTGAAGTATTGAGGAAAGAATCCGAAATGGATTTTGATTCCACATCAAAACCCTTTTTGATTCTTTCCTCAAGTCAACACTTTACCTTTAACATTAATCAAAAAATAATACCTTCAAAGGAACACTTCAACCGCACGCCGAATCTGACATTCTGACCACAATACAACCTCACAAATTTACCCCGACACTTATAACAAAGAAAATTGACACTTAAAACCTATCCACTTAAGGTTTGCATGACCTGCACGTGTAAGTTAGTTATCTTAACCCGTTGAACGAGTTCGGGCTATTGTTTTGAACGTATTTTTTACTTCATTTTACTTCCCAGCCCACCCGGATGCCTGCAATCAATAGATTAGATTTAATCTTAGATTATCGCATGGCAGGATACGAAGTGAACCAGCCACCTTGTAATAGCAGTCTTGGATGCCACTAACATGGAAATGGTTTTAGAGCAGGAATACAGCTTGAATTGAGGTGTGGTATAGAAATATTGGGAAAGATACGCATTTTTATCATATGTTAGAAAGAAAGTTAATCTTCCGTGAAGGCGGGAGCCTTCGAGCAAACAGACGTAACGCGATAGCGTGACGCGACTCTAGTAGAACAATTGCTATGGAAACTTCATGGAAATTGTTCTACAAGAGTCGCGTCGCACTGTCGCGTCGTGCCTGTCTGCGATAGCCTTTACGGTGTTTATTAATATTAATGCTCCCGCAGACAGGCGCGACACGACAGCGTGACGTGACTCTTATATGTACAATAATGTCCATGAAGTTTTGATATAAATTTTTCAGCTAGAGTCACGTCGCGCCTTTTTGCGGGAGCCTTAAAGCAGAAAACAAGAAATCTGACTCTAGTGCAGGTCCTTGGAGACGCATGTGTTATCTTTCTTCTATCTATTTTTATCTCTATATGTATCTATCTAACTGTCTATCTATACTAATAATAACGCTGAAGAGTATGTTTGTTTTCACACTCTAATCTCTGGAACAACCAATTGGATTTAAAAAAATCTTCTTGCATTTGATTGCCCAATTCTTGAGGAAGGTTATAGGCTATTTAACATCGCGCTAGGACCCTCACGACCCCAGCAAAAAGAAAAACTCAGAAAGACTGCTAATTAAAAACGAAGTAATTTAAAATAGGTAAGTAATCCGATTTATTTTCAATTCAAAGGTGGATGAAACCGCGGGGTACCACTAGTATTTAATAATGTAGGACATGATTCCAAGAATAATTGCGACCCAAAAGACCATAGGTCTAAATACTTTAAAATATGCATTTATTTTTCATAAAATCTTAAACAGCCATCCATTTTGCCAACATTACAAGTTCTTGTCAAACATTGTATCCTCACAAATGAATCCAAAGCAAATATAAATGGCAGGTAACATCATAAAGATGGTCTTTTAAGGCTGTGCGGTATAATTTCAACGGCAATTCATGACATTCTGATAAAAGGATAAAAATTAGATAGTTTTTATTTCAATTTCGTGGTCTGCACTTAAGAGGAAAACTATCTAACGGTACCACACCACCACCACTGCCACAGAAATAGGGGGAGATATTTTCTTTTTTATACAGCACAAGATACTGAACCCCTTGTTTTTTTTTTTTCAGCACAAGATTCTGAACCCCCTGCGTTGCATTTACATACATTTTGACCGCGTATGTATTACACTTTTCTATGAAACAGCAGATTTTTTTAAATAACCGACGAAGAATTTCAACCCAATGCCGCGGCGTTGAAAGATTTCAGAATCATGTGCTGAATTCATGGATACAGTTAGCACGTCGATGTCCCGGCCACCCTGTACACTTTTGTTGTAATTTATTATTATTTTTCCATGTTTGCGTTTTAATATTTAACCTGAGTTCTTCACAGGAAGAAAACTCGCACAGGCGAGTTCCCATAAATATTTATCCTTTCTTTCTTTTTATTTCTTTTCATACAAAGATTATAAAAATAAATAGACACGTTCCTTACTTGACGTGGATATCTTCTGCTTCCATGTTTATCTTCTGACCCTGTTTATCAAAAGAAGCAATAATTAAGTCCCAAACTATAAACATTGATTAGTGTGTTATTAAAAGGAGATTAATATAATTATTATCATAACGGGAGTGAAAGGCATGTAAACAAAATGATTTTGTAACGCAAGACATTTTAAATAGTATGGAATCATACTGTATTTTTGACGCGTGAAAGTGTTTTTTCTTTTAACCAAATTACTGAAATAAATATATATCTTAAGCATTAGGACCGACTAAATATTTTAGGACAAATCAGCGAAAAACTAAAACTAAATATGCGCGAACGCATCTTCTATGAACTAAAAGTCAATTTTTAAGCTGACTAAAGAAAATTGACTTATGTATATGTAGCAATCTCAAATTACTAATTTAAAAAAATCTCTGCTAAGTTCACATTTTTGTTTAATAGTGCCCACGCACCAAAAAATTTTAAATGAACAAGTCCGAAAGAGTACTTATATTCAAATTGTCCATTAGCAGTGCATTAACCTCTTTTTTGAGTCATTGTTACAAGAATCATGTAATTGGTGTTAACATTTTTTTCCTCAACTCAATCCTGAAGTTTTAAAGAAGTATTTTCACATATTTTGACTACATCCGACCTCGACATAGCGATGTTTGACGGATTTGCCTATATTGCCATAATTATAATCAAAGAAGAACAAATTAAAATCAGTTTTTTTTATACTAACAGCGCCCTCTTTCGTAGCCGTAAGAGTGATTTTCGTAGTGCAAGTTTTACCACTGATGTGTTGACGTTCCTAAGTGAATATAATTTTTACAATTATTTTCGTGTTACTCGACAATCATACTTAATATTGCAATTTTGAACCCTTTATAAAATAAAACCACCCTTAAAATATTTATCATTTGAATTATCATCATTCTCCTGTCCTTATCCTAATTTATTTGTGGTCAGCGCAACATACCTTTTTCTTCCATACTGCTTTATTAGGGTACGTTCCCAATTGCACTGTAATCGATTTGAGCGTGCTTACACTCGTTCCGAAATAGCGTGAGCGCTATAACGATGTCCCGTGAATCGTCATAAATGACGTCATGACATGCGCCATCTTGTGATAACACCGACCATGCCTTATATTAATATGATCGTGAGCGCTGTCAAAAATTACAGTCGTCTCTTGTGCTGTTGAGTTGTCTTGAGTCGCATCTTTGGTCTCATACATCTCAACCAACAAAATGGAAGGCCCAATAAGAACTTCCATTTTCAAAAAAATATCCAGTTGGTCTGTCTTTTTTTGTGCAAGGTTTGGAGTTGACGAGCGTTCCGAATTGTTGACATCTTTCAGCTGTCATAATCGTGATATATGTGTAATCGGAACGCAAATTATTGATATGAGCGCTGTGAGCGATTATGGCGTAATTCGGAACGTAGCCTTAGTCTTCATCTCGGTAGTCACCCCCTTTCTAGCCATAATCATCTTTCATAAAGTCCATCTATCTATCTTTTCTTTAGTCTCCCCCTAGTCTTATCCATCTATCAAGAAATATTAATATCAAATAATAATTAATGCAATCTCATTGCATTTTGAACCGATAGGAGTCCGTATAGGGAAAACTTGTGGAATTACGTAGGCGGAAATGCGAACTGAATTATATTTCAAGTAAATTATTATACTAATAAAGTGTCAGTTAGCACGAAACCGATATGGGAAACAACCAGTTTATTTTAATAAAATTACTTTGTGCATGACTACTGAATCATGGTCATTTATAAATAAAGACCTATTTAATTTGTGCACTTTTATAGAAAATTCCACCCATTTCTGTATCTTTATTTAATTACAGAATTATATATAATAATCTGCTATAATAATTATGTCGAATATCTAGTAGGATTCCGTTTTAAAAACATCTCTGAAGTCGGCTAAAGAATCAATCGGTTAGGCGAAAAAGCAATTCTCACGCTTTCGATTTTCAAATTTGACAGCGAACGTCACAGCAGCCGATCCACCCCAATCTCACCCCAACTCGTATGTTTTGCATTTGAAAGCGTTTGAGGTCCAAATATAAACAGGCCCAACCCTTGCACTGTCGCTGACACGCTAATCTAACGTTGTAGACGTTGTAGTTGTGTGACATCACAGTTCATACTGTACTACTGTACGTCGTCAGAACTCAGACGGCGGAATTGAATTTTTTTTTTAATAAGGTAGACAGTCTCCACAGTCCATGTAAAGCATTTCAACAAGGACTGCCGCTTCAAGTTTCAAGTCACTGCAAAAGTAATACAAGTCTGTCATAAAAAGATAATCGTAAAAAACCGTAAACCACTCATATTTTTGTCTTTAATCCCTCGCTTTCACAACAGTAACAATTATAAACCCTTCAATCTCAAATACAAAGCCCACAGTTTTTTTTTTTAATTGAACTGTCATTTGTCATGCTGGCACAACTATTAAATCATAAAATTGACAATAAAACCGAACAATTTAGTTAACAATTTGACGGAACCGTTATTCAAATTAAGAATAAAGAAATCAATTTTGACGCTTGAGTTCGCCGCTAGAGGCGCTAGTGTAGAGTAAGGTATCTAGATGTCAAAATATGTACTGAACTTTCACTGTTTGCGGGATTTTTTATCACGGATTTTAACGAATGATTCAGAATACCTGTAATATTTGTGCCATTCTTGATTAATTATGGCTTAATATTTAAGTAAAAAGTTAGGATCTAAATTTGGTAGCACTTGAAGGAAGAATAAGATTTGTCTGCTTCATGCTTGCCAATTTTAGGAACATAATAATCTAAATAATCTTAATTCATTTGAAGTTTTAAAATGTAATAAAATAAACATACTGTGAATATAAGGGTACTTAAACAAATCCAAAACATCAAATAAAAGTACTGCAACAGGACCTTACTCGACAGTGGCGCCAACTGGTGAGCACAAAAACGGTAGCCGCCATTAGTCGTCATCATGTCATGTCAATCAGAGATGTCACTAGCTAAACTTAATCGATCGGTTAATGTAGTAGATAGGAAAAGGGATAGGTAGTCAGATAGGAAACGCTGACCTCATCTAGTTTTTAAAATATGATTGACGTGTAACAGTGTTTGTTCAAACCTACTTACAGAAATAAAATCATTTATCATTTAATGTTTACCTTACCACCAGGTTCATTGAAATAAATTCTAAACCAACATTGTCAAGTGGGGAGATAGAATATACTAATCTACATGGTCCTCGCATGATCTGACCAAGAGTATGTCTGGATTTCAAAAGAGACTATGACCCCTGAGTTCGTTCCGCCATTTCATCTCAGGAGTAGTCAGATAGGAAATGTCGACTCCATCTAACTTATTATTTATTTAGTTTTCATACGTGTACAAGTGATTCCGATATCCTATTTACAAAATAAACTATTTCGTTTCATTTCACACATAGTGCTTCAGTTATTTGAATCTAATTATTAACAACTATCTCAATCCTGTCTAACTAAAGAAGGTTAAACTTTATCGACTACACAAATAATTCCCCAAGGAACTAACAAGATATACTTACATGGAGGCACATATAACCAATAACAGAAAACGGGTAGAAATTAAATTAGACTAAGTTCGGGCCCTCTGAGCCTTAGATTAAGGTAGATTAGTTGGGCGGGCCCCTTCTATAGGATTATGGGAGACGTATGGGGAATTGGCTTATTCTATGGCTTCAGGATATTTGATTAGGCAGGATGAGATCTAAGTTAAATGCAAAGATACAGCTACATACAGTTTACGATTTTATTAACGACGCTGCAGGAAAAGGGTTATTTATTACAGAATAAGCGTGGCTCTCTTTTACCGCGTGAATAAATTAAATAGACTGACATTTCAGCATCGGAACTTGACAGCTATTAGCATGTTGCCAGTTGAAAAAAAAAGGTTTATAGTACTTTTTTGCCAATCTTAACGGCTTAACCTTTTATTTAGTTTTTTTTTCTAAACTAATCAATGATCGCTTTAAAATCCTACGCTTATAGTAAAATTTAACGATCTCAGTAGCAGCAACATTGTTCAAAGCGGTCTAAAACAAAAACTGCAGCTTGATGCAGCCGAGAACCGAACCGGCTGCAGTCCGGAAATGCCAGTGACATGCCGACATCGACACGGGTCGTTGACAGATGATGCATTGTATTAACTGAGGTACTTTGGTACTATTGGGTCCAGTGATTCAATCTGTCGCGCTTCGATCGGGGATAGTAATTAGATTTTTTCGTTAATTTAAAAGCTCGTGTTTGGACATGGCTCTGTTCTTCGAAGGGGTAGACAGAGGTGTTAGCTCTACCTACATTTCGCGAGTACTATGTAATAAGGAGCAAGCCTAATGTCATCAATCTAACCTTGGAATTAGGATTTTCTTTGCGAAACCCGGAGTCTGGATAGTATATTGAAACTGATAATATTTTTATTTCAGTATTAATTAAAGCCAGACTACAGTATTTTATTGAAGTTTAAAACTTTTGCAATTTTTTGATACTTTTATTTGGTCTTACGCCATGTTGGCTCATGCATAAGCAGTGCATAAGTAGACCGAGGGTGCAACACCCCTGGTGCCCCTACGCATGTCACTGCAACCCGTTGCCCTCAATTAATGACAGCTTGCACCGAATGATAAGCAGTTGATAACACCTAGGGTTCCGTAGACAATTAGTGTCCTTTCATAAATCATAATACCTTATTCTGCAACACAAAATAAAAATTAAAAATCATATGTTATGCAAATTAGGCTTAGAATCAGCACTTTTTTAATGCCATATTATATAAAAACGCCAGCCCTTCACCACTTCCTGGTGTGACAATCTGTCGTAGCCAACGCCTAAGGCAATCTTGAATTTAGGAAATCTAGATTTGTCAAGTAATAAATAGTAGATTTTTATACAAGGGGCTAAAATGACCCATTATATACGAGGTAGTTTTACTCCCGAGCTTTAGCGAGGGAATAAGTAAATAGAAACCGAGTTATAATGGGTTTTTAGCGCCTACTTTTCACTACGATTGCGAGAAAATAAAATAAACCAATACAATTTTAAAAATAAATTACGATAGCCAATTCAATTTATAATTACTTAAAGGAAAATTCTAAAGATTTCGCGCCAATGCCTTTTTTCTATTTTTACTTTAGTCGCAACGCAATGCACGCATTCTAACAAAGTGATCGCCGCTTTTAGTATCATTTAAAAAAATAAAATGTTCTTCCTTTTTCATAAAACAGTAATAAGTCGAGTCTTTATTCATGATTATTCTACTTATGAATAAAGACTTTTTCGTTTCTGTAGGCTCGCTGGTTACAGACAAAAATAAAGAATAAAACTTTTCCCCTGGAGGAAAATATGCAATTTTATACCCGCTCTGGTACGCTACACTGACGGACTTTTTGAGCAAGAGGAGTGAAGAAACACTTTGGAGATGGAGAGCTGATGTGATGCTTACTAGCATTTAGGAATAAGGTTGCTTCTGAAACTGACATCACGCCTTGGTTCCCCAAAGGGTCAGGCAGAGATGTACCTATAGTACACCCACATTTCGCCAGTTATGTTTAAGTCCCATGGAATAGGGACGAGCCTATTGCCATCACCCGGGCCCAAATTCAGACTCCGGGTTGCTACTGTGAATTTCCAGATAGAAAAACCCAATAACATCCTGCCCGACCTCGAAATCGAACCCAGGACCTCATGTTCAGCAGTGTAGCTTGTGACCAATGGACCAATGAGGCACTGAAAATTTCGCTTTTAAAAAAATTCGAGATATTTCGGCATAGATAATCGCTAAAATACCGGCACCCAAATTGCGTAACACACTACAGTCACAGTCACAATCTGAATCATTTTGAAGGATAATAATATTGATAATAATCCATTGCTTCATATGTTCGAAAAAATTGTCTGCACAACAACGTAAAGAACGCAATGAATATTGTTGAACTGTCAAAATTAAAGTCATTCCTACTGTTAGTGTGTTACGCAATTATCCCGCTGGTAACATAATTTAAAAACAACTACAGATTCCTGTTCTAAAGACACATTGCCTTTCTGAACACTATCGCTAAATTCCACAAGATACACGAGTGAAGCCACACCTTAGTACCAGCTAATATCCCAGTAGGGTTAGTGGGGTGGGGTCGTGGGGAACACCCCACACGACATATTGGAATGCCCACAGCTGACTACAAGTTTGTCTGATTAAAATTACTTTTCCTACATATTTATCTGAGAACTTTGAGATTCGTAGGTTCAGGATTTTCTCAGGAAATCCTGTAGTCGGATTTCAAGGCTTTTTTGGGCTCATTCTAGGTTAGCGTAGTTTCTGGAACTGAGACACTTCATCGGCATCGCTATTATCAATTTGTTATAAACTTCTGCTGAAAATGTGTCAGAACTAATGACACTTTGCGTTAGTGGTGTTCGCCCAAATAGAAAGAAAGGCCATTCTCAACATATTTTGATAAAAGTTGATTGCGATTTATGGTTAAAATTATTTTACATTTTATGTGTAAAATAATTTTAAAATTAATTAATTTATCTTATTTAAATTTTTGTAAAATATATTTTAATACTTTATACTTTTTATTCAATGTAGATGTAGCCCTACGCGTTGTAAGAGTTTTTCAGACCAAGCCGAAAAAGACACGACACGTAAATATTAGGTTAGACAAAGCCAAATTATCTTAACGTTCCCTTTTAGTTCATTATGGTCCCCCCTTGACCCTTTCCTCTCAATAAATAATAAATTGAACACCGTCCCTGCATTACTGTCTCGTAAAACATGTATTTCCTAGAGGTCTATTTTTCTGACTTTTGAGGCAACTCTGAATTTGTGAGCCATGGAATGTTTTATTCTCTGTGAGCTTAGAAAATTATCTAATAACTAGCTTTTGCCCGCGGCTTCGCTCGCGTTAATTTATACTTTGATTACCAATTCGGGTTATAATTCAATCATGATTCGAAAGACACGTGGCGCCATCTATTATCATAAGAACGTTATTGTTGTTTTCCTCGGGAACAGTACTTTTTTGCGGGATGAAAGGTACCCTATGTCCGTTTCTGTAGACCTGACAACGTATATGCAAAATTTCAGGATGATCGGTTCAGTGGTTTAGGCGTGAAATGGTAACAAACAAACAAACAAACTTACTTTCGCATTTATAATATTAGTTAGAAGTTAGAAGTTAGATTAGAAGTTAGAATTAATGTAAACGAATTTAAAGATATTTTAAAAAAAATATTATACCCACAGAAGATTTTTGTAACAAACAACCCTCTTTTCGTTAGGGGTGTACAGACACCAAAAGAGATAAGTAACCAGGGTCGTCGGCTATAGTTGAAGTTTAGTAAGAAACCGATGGATGTTTTCGAATGGAATTTTATTTGATAAATTAACTGTTTGTTTTCTATTAATTTTATTTTATTTTATTCGAACACATCCATCGGTTTCTTACTAAACTTCAACTATATCCGACGACCCTGGTTCCTTATCACCTTTGGTGGTAAAATAATATGGAATGGAAGCAAGTGTACAATTTTTAATGTCCTATATATCCTTAAATTCAAAACGTTTTACTATTTTAATTTTTTGTTACTAAAAAGTTGATGTTAAACTGGAGTTTTTAAACACTGAAGTATTTTATATTGTACCCTTCAGTATTGTTAAACTCATGTATAGGTTGGTTCTGTCTTATTACATTTTAATTTGACATCCACGTTTCATCAAAACTATATCCAATGGACGATCTCAATTTATTTTATCAACCTACTTGTACAATCGGCAATATAAAAGCATCCGGGAGATAAGTCCACATCCTTGCAGCAACCATCTTCAATCTTCATGAGTGTATTTAATCTTGGAGCCATGCTTAAGTGGCTCACTTCCCAAAGAAATTCGAGTGGTTCGGAGGCTACTGGGGCCCGACTATTATGCTCACATGTGGGGTACCAGGGGTACCATCGGGAAGTGAAGATTCAAAATCTTTTAAGTTTAAAATTTTAGAACGATAGTTTTTTTGATATTTTAGCACCGGCACAATGTTCTTGTTAGACCAGCACCCTAATTACGTAACACACTATCTATCACAATCGGAATCATTTTGAAGCCTATTGCTAATCCATTGCTTCATATGTTCGAAAAATTTGTTTGCTCAACAAGGTAAATAACGCAATGAATGTTGTTGAACTGTCAAAATGAAACCCATTCCTACTGTTAATGTGTTACGTAATTACCCCGCAGTTTTTGGCAAAGCATTTTGTGTTTTTATTTTAAGTTGTTAAATATTTGCGGATAATTATACAGGGTATATTTTAGAAAAAAAAAGCATTAAATCCGCTTGCAAAACGGATAAATCTTGTTTCTCCTTCAGCCAATAATGCTACAAATTGTTCTCAATATGAACCCCTTCTCAAAATAATACAAATTCCAAATTTAAACCCGCAGTCCCCACGCTCGCGTCCATTGTTTTTTAAATTCATATTTTATGCAACAGAACAGATGCGTCACGATCTTACAACATAAATGGAACGCACCCCGGTGATAGCCGACATAAATTGAGGCCCCACTCCCCCCTCGCGTCTTTATAACTAAACGCCACAGGGGAATCGGTGTAGAATGTCAGAGGTCTGGCTTTAATGGCGCTTCTAGGCCGAGGGGGCCACACATTGGCGCCATTGGCACTTGATATCGATCTTTGTTCGGGCTCCCCCGCGTCTTAAGCCGTGCTCTCTGAATTAGGGCTAGAAATTTATGTTACTGGCTTACAGCAGAGGGATTGATACAGTTTGTAACTGTAAACCGGCTTTAACTTTGACGGAGACTAATTTCCTGAATCTCTAAAATCGTATTTTATGGCGCGTTCTACTAAACGGGTTATTCTGCAAACTATTGTTAAAATCGAGTTCGTATAGATGACAAGCCGCTGTAAATGCTTTCAATTTTGGAATCATAAATAGTAGGGTTACAATTTTTTCGACAACTTAAATCAAAAAATATTTAGCCAAGTACATAATTGATTTTATAAGTCACTAGGTCAATGTAGCAGGCGCAGGAATCTGCAAAATGTAGCAAATGTTCAGCAAAAACATGATATTGTATTTTGCATGACAAAGCAGGCTGACGAGTTTAATGAGTACAATCTTATCTTCCATTTATTTATCTAAGTACAGAGCACAAGCGCGGGCCGCACGTTCATCACTGCTCCGCCCCCTCACGTTCGTTCGTGATGATACATAAAACCAGTCTGCGACATTACTAAAGGTGATTCTAACAAAGCAAAGAAATAAAACGTTCTCAATAACAATGCAGATTAATGAAAACAATGTTAGACACGAACACATTTTTCCGTCGGGCCTGCAAGCCGACCCCCGCAGACAATACGAACTTATCGGTCCGACTAAACAAGTTTTCGAGTGGGGATGCCGCCGCTTATCTGTTCGGGCACATGTGAGCCCGTGCCTTGGGGCCTTTAAACTAATACCACCATAAAAAGGCCCCCTCGGCCCCCGCCAGGCATCATAAAAGAGGCCATAGAAGGAAATGGGCGTGTAAACTCGGAGGTCAGGCTACGCTGGTCGTTCGTATAAAAGCTTTTGCCCGATTACTTGGTTGGCTGGCTCGCGTGCGTTCTATTTTCAAACGTGATAATGATAACCGGATAGTTGGGACGTTGCGAGTGTACGCAGTTCGGTGTTTGAAAGTGGAACAAAAAGTATTCTTTGTGCTGAGGCGAAGGTATTTACCATACAACCCTCTCGGCTGTTCCGATTTTTTTTTTCATGATTGAACTGGCTGTGAACTTTGTTTCATCTGATTTATCGATAAATTACAGAACATTTTTGTTATATATCCTCGAACTCATTCTGATTTTAAAGCTCGCCGAACTGGATTACAAATCGTTTAAAGCCAAAACTCGTTTACTCACAATTACTTCATACAACCAATGCTTGTAGGTACGTGGCTATATACCGAACAAATCGACATATTAAAAATATCTTGTAAGTACTATTTCTATAGAGATCCAATTCTCTATTTTGTATTTCGAATGCTGGCTGTGGCCGTGCGTGCCTGTACCACAAAAACGAATGGAACCAAAGCGCTCACCCTTGTTTGTTGTGCAGATTACTGAGCTTAGCACGCGGGTGACCACGCTCCGCGGTGTTGCCAATACTTGGAACAATGGCGAAAAACAAAAAAAAAAAGATTATTTTTTATGCAAAAAGAAAGCCCTAAAAACCCTGAAGACCTATCAGAAAGAAGAGTTCTAAAAACTTGAGAAAAACCTTTTGTGTTTTTTCTTTCACTGAAGTTATCTTTGCAACAACCTGCTTTTTTTCGGTTAAAAAGCTTAATTTTTCAATGAATACTTTCAACTTTGGTAAATCATTACTTTAGTACTTAACGATTTGCAACACACACACACACACTGCAATTGACACTGCAATTTTGGATGCGCAACAAATAAAAAAACACGTGTGGCAATCGGGGACTGCCGCGGTAAAGCTACTGCATAGCATTTTTTATCAACTTATGCAATTATAATTTATTTTTTATTTTTTATTTATGCAGTATTTTTTTTTTCTTTGATATTATTTCAAGTACAGTCGTACCATATACATACACGTTAAGCGAACGCTCGGCCGAGCTACATGGTAGGCGGAGTGGGGGATGTTAGGTTTTATTTTCGTTACGGAATTTCTTGACTCGGTCGCCGCGCTCAAAGCCCGCGATAAAAGCTATGCAATAGCTTAAAATCAAGCACTACACCCATTAGACACGCGAATGATGCAATTCTGACCACAGCCTGTCCCTGATAATATAGGTACTAAAAAACTTCCTTCTACAACGTAGGTAACAAAGATATATCCTTACCGCATTACACCGGTTCAAACCAGTACACTCAGCAAAAGGCTCAAAAAACAAAAACACCTAGGCGTGGTCTGCCAGCCCATAAGTCCTGATTAAGTCTAATGGTGAAAATGGTCATGCTGCCCGTGAGGGGGGGTTATAGCGCCCAGGGGAAGGGGGGCGAGGTACCATTAGATGGTCATCACTGGCCCAGGTAAACCTCGGTACTACGTAAACTCGCTTTTGTATCCCAAAACGCGTTGTAATAGAAAATTGGGTGACATTATGGAAGGTCGTTTCACTGATTATATTTTCACTTGTTTAAAGATTTTGTGGGTTTTAATTTAATATTTGAAAGGAACAACTTTTTGAAATTCAGCTTATTTATTTCAGAGGTTTCGTATTAATTTTCAGATTTAAAAAAGTACTAGAGCGGCTAAGGACTAAAAGAGATTTGCGCGAGATTGAAATTTTATTGAAGTATTTTAACCTTCAATATACAATATAGTAGGTACTACTCTGACAAAGATCAAGTCATCTCACTTTTCATAGAACCATAATGATCATTATTTCCTCATATTGTAAAGACCCTGTTAGTGCCAAAATTTTTCCCCATCATCGTCCGAACAAATTCTTGCAATGCTGCAACGGACATACAAACACACGGACGTACAAATTTATGTTTGCAACGTAAAATTTTCGTCGTATTTTACGGAATCCCTACGTAGGATTTATGTGCGTCTGTGGCGTATAAAATATGAGTACGTTTTTACGATGCAGGGTTATTGATTGAACGAGTTTTAGTTACTCTATTTTTGGCTTTTGTTTTTTTATTTTTATTTTGGATTAATGCCAGTACTGGATTTATTAAAAGTGTCAGATAATGTTGTGGTTTTGAATGATTTTTGATTCTTATTTTTTGTAATATTTGAGTTGATAATGTGCGTACGGAACAAACAAATCCTTATATAGGATCCTTATCCTTATTTTCACAGCTAAAATAATGTTTTACCTGTAACAATGTTAACACCAGCCACAAAATCGTACTTCACATAGATGGATCGAACTGAAAAATCCAAAACTAAATCAGCTATCAAACGCAAACGGGAAAAACCTGCAGAAACCCAATTAGTGCTCAAATTCAATCTAGTTCCAGCATCTAGTTGAATATAAACCTCGGGGCTCCGTGTCAGAGCATAATGCGCCGTCCGTGGCTCAGCATAACGCTAATCCTCCAACGGATTCGATTCTCGAGCACGTACGACGGTATTTAGTTAGAAACCGTCCTTCACCGGTCACGTCTCACTGTTTGTTCTACGGATTCTATTAATTGTACGTTTTTATCTTCGCTCTCTATCGCTTCGCTCGCTTTGGTGTGCTCACGTTCTATGACTGTAACGAAAGTGGTTGGTTCTTGATGCCTTTGAAGTTTTTGTACACACGACGACTTATCAAGCTATATATTTCCAGTTTTCGCTGACCTCGTATTGTATAGACTTTTCGTACAATGAGAAGTCCGCTTATACTGGAAATATTGATATGTCGCATGCGTACTAAATTGTTGCCTTTTTACAGAACAGTCCATTTTAGTTTATTTTCACAGTTTCACGTACATTGCTCCGTCCTATCATTACAATATATATTTATCAAAGTAGGAAACGGTCAACTTCGGCCATATATGCCATAGGGATAAGAAGTTTTAGAGTTTCCGAAAATATTTCCTAACATAGTCAGTGCACTGTATTTATCTGCAGTGATCCAAATCCACAGATTAAAAACCACCCTTCTTTACAACTCTTATAATTTAAAATAAACTGCGCGAATCGAATCGGCCATCTAAACGTACCCTCGCAAGCGGTGCAGTTACGAAACGCAGATTTCAATGTTTTACGACGCACCCAATTTTTCGTGAGCCCCCCCGCCTCTCTGAGCTCATACTCTAGAGGGTCATTGAGGGGGAGTGGTGGGTGATGTCTGGGATCATAGCATAATGGTCATGTTTTATAACACGCTCCCCCCCGCATTAAGGCGCGGGCCGCGTATAAAACGCGTAATAGAATTTCAGTGACGACTGCCACCCTTGATAGCGCTTCACTTTACTGCCCATGTAACGATGTTAGCGCCGCGCATGCGCCCACCAGCCGCCGCGAGTTATGTCAAAGCCCAAGACGTGACAATGGCAACATTGTGACAAGGATTATAATTTTGTCGCGTTTCTAAGGAATACTTCGTGTGAACATATTGCCGGGAATTTCTGTCGGCAATTTGCTAGAGCGAATTAATTTTGCCAGATTAATGATCAAATTAAACTTTACTCCTTTTAGTCTTAATCAAAAATTTTGCTGAATGACGGCTATACAATTTTACATCCTGTTTAAAAGTTCAATGCTGTGTAAAAGAAAATAAGATGGGGTAGTGACTGTGCCGGCTAGGAATTCTATTATAATGTTTATCTAAACAAATGGCCAAAACTTCGCCACCCCTATTCGATTAAACCTTACTACCCGCACATTTCCCAAGAAACATCACACAAACAACTGACTACACAAGATGACCGTTCCCGCCAATCAGCGCGTCCAAACTTTTCCCAGCAGAGGCGTTATGTCCAAACCACCAATGGGGGAGGTTGGCGCCCTCATTGTTATCCAATTACGGCCTCCCGCCTGATAATACGCCGCGAATTCAAATTAGGACGGGGAGAGCGGTCGCCGACCCCGCTCTGATCAATCGGTGACCGCGCCCGGCATCGATATGTGGACTCGATCGTCGCACGCGATACTTAATCGGTTCCCGCGAGCGATTTTTGTAAATCGGAACTCCGTTTTGATTGGGATGTGATTTGTGAGTGGAGCCATCTTGGAGCTGTTAAAAACGACGGAGAATTTTTTATCTTTTGGAAGAATTAGGAATGGCAATGCGCCACCGGTTTTTGGCAAAGATTTTTAGTTAGAGACAAGAAAATTCAAGAAATGTCTGCATTCTGATTGACAGACAAATAAACGAGACGTTACAATAGATACTTAAGCTAAAAATGTATTCACCTAATCACTACTGGAACTTATCCCTAAAAACTCAGGAAGCCTTGTCTGTCCAATTTTCGAAGGATCGATTTCATTTAATTTTTTCCAGAAATGCTCGTGCGTCTTCCTCTCTGTACAAAGATCACATCGTTAGTACAAACGCAGGATTACAAAACGTATTAAATTAATTAAGTAAATGGTCTTTCAAATTCGAGCTCTTATTAAACTTACATTAAAATCCCTCGGTATAATTAAGCAATAATTTCGATACATCGTGTGGGAGCCTGAAATGGCGGAACAAGTTCGACGCTTAATATCGGACAATGTAAACGAGAATTACAAGAAACGCCTACCTTTGGCGGTTATTTTTGGTCAGGCTTCTTCGCGTCATGCCATTTTTGGCTGAAGACTTAAGAAGATTGTGGAGCATAATTTTTTTTTTGCTATTATTCATGTTTTAATTGTAGATCCTGAAATAATAAAGAAGTAAAGTTTCACGCAAAATCGTTTAAAATTGCAGTTGATTGAGGCTGACCACATTTTAACGCCAAAAAACTAGCTGACAGATTATCAAATTTTTGTCAACTTATTTGATTGGCTCCGTGTGAACGTCTCCTAAGATTTTTAAAGTTTTAAAATCAAGCAAAGAAACCCACAGCCAACGTTCCTTTATGCACATTCTCTGACCAGACCACAATATTGAAACAGTGATATGTCCGGAGTCCGGGAACGCATAACGGAACATTACGCAACCCGGGATCACTTCTCACGGCGACCCGCCATGCTGGATTACTGCGGTTTTTGCCGCCGCGCGCTTTTATTATTTTTAATTTCACCCGTATTGCTGCCAGTTGCATCATTATTGGCTCTCGAAAATGGAATCGGTTCGAATTTATATTTCGAACGTAATCATTAATTTGTGGATGTTGAATTTATTTGGTAATTATTTCTGGATTCGATAAACAAACTTCAGTTCTATGTTTTTCTATTTGGCACTGGCAATATAGATTATGCCTTTAGCCTTATTCACCCATTGGCCTCCTCTGTCTAAGACAGACCGTGCCTTTAATGCCAAACTTCCTTCGTTAGTCTGTCTGAGACTCATCAAGGTATTACCCGCAGGTTTATGCAGACCATCCATCCTTGAACAACACTGTAACTATTACCTTCGTGCGTCTATCTTCATCTTGTGAATTGTCTTGTTTCACATCAAAGTTATCGACCCCACTCTCTAATCCTTATCCAGACAATAATACAGACCTCAGATGCACCGCGCTTTAACACCATAATTTTCGGCTTTCGGCAGAAAAGCGTAAAAAATGAATACGTGCACTAAAATGCTTCGTATTTTCAGTATTGCCAGCATTCCTACACTGTCAGGTGGCGCCACCTACCGCCATTCACACACGTGTACCATTTATTATTAAACTTGCGGCTTTCCGCGGCACTTTCCATCACTGTTAGCGGCTAATGATAGATTTAAAGCTATGAGTTTGAAACAGGTACGGCTCAAATGATTATTATGGCGTATATTTTATTGTTTTATTGTGTTTTTTTTTAATTTTTTTTATTTATATTGTTGTATCCTTTGTTAGTGATCCGAAATAAATAAAAATAAATAAATAAATACTATTTTCTAATTAATAGTGTGTAACGCAATTAGGGAGCTGGGTTAACACAGGCTTTTATCCCGGTGTTAGGTACGTTCCCGTGGGTTAATTTCCGACCTCCACGCGGGCGAAGCTGCGGGCAAAGTGGCGGGCAAAACCTGCTTATTAATAAGTGATCCCTTCTTTCCAAAAAAAGTTTCGTGGTTTTTGAAGAGACGTAAACACAAAACTTAACTCTGGGGTCTGTGGGAGGAAGTGAGCCGTTATTCACCACGCAAGCCCAGTGCGGGTTGGAAGAAGTCACATGGATGTAAGGTTCTAGGACATGCCGGTTTCCTCATGATGTTTTCCATTACCGTTTTGTAAGCAGAGTTATTGTAATATAAACATATCTATTTTGTGCTCTATTCTGTTGTAATATTTATATCAGATACTAAAGTATTTATTATTTGTTTCAGGTAAGTCGGGGATTGCCAGTGAGGTCACATAGTACATAGTGACAATAATCTTGTCCTTCCTGTTGCTAAAATTGGACTATTGGTAAGTATTGAGATAAACGTGTGTTTCTGGTAAAACCTCAGGTAAAAAAGATAATGGTCGATGTTGAACAGGATGTGACAATAGTTATTTGTGCAACAAGAGAGCAAAGTCGTTTTTTGCTGCGAGTGCTGATTTTGAATCCTGAGCAAGCGAAGGATTCAACGATTGAATCACGAGCGTAGCGAGTGATTCTAAAGTTGAATCCTGAGTGTGGCGAGGGATTCAAAGGCACGAGATGCAAAAAACTTTGCTCTCGTGTAAATAAATAAACAGGAATAGATTGAAATAATTATTCATTGTGAATCAAAATAATTAAGATTGTAGGTAGAGGTACCAATTCAATAAAATGGAACATTTTAAAAATTAAAAGTTAAATTACTGCAATTCTGCAAATTAAAAGTAACCCGCTCTTTTATTTAAATTAAGGCGTGTTCGGAAATAGCACCCATGATATTTTATTATTCAAAATATATTACGTAACATTATTGAAACTAGAAATAAATATGTACTTGTTAAATATCAGTTTTATTTGCAGTAAATACTTATTTTCGTTTAAATACAACAATAAGTAAAAAATTCAATAAATTACATTAAAAGACATAATTATCTTTTTGAAAAATTTCTTTAGTTAGTACGAAATTCTGAACGTGTTTGTCTTTGAGGTCGAATTCAAAATCGGAACTTCGAAAGGGCTGGTCTTTATCTCTCTCTCTTTCTAATGGCGGGAAAGAGATAGAGTGTGAATGTTTCGAATTTTATGATTAACCCAAGGATGAATAAGATATTCGCGGCATTCTGAAAAAAAAAATTTAAAAGTTACTTGGTCTCACTCAGTGAGCAAAATCGCATTTTGCTCACTGATTTCAGGCAGCAAAACCTACATGTTTGAGCTACTGAAGTGAAAATAATTATGACTTTATTTATTTACTAGCTGCGCCCTTTTTTTTTGGTTGGGAAATCAAATGACCTCTCCCGCTCTGGGCTCGGATCGGGATTAAAAGTATCCTATCTCCTAATCCAGGTCATGATCTTCCATGTCCCAAATTTCATCTAAATCCGTTCAGCCGTTTGAGCGAGAAAGCGTAACAAACAAACATACAAGCATACAAAAAATCAAACTCTTGGGCCCGTTAAACTCTATAAGTAAAGGAAATGGAGCACAAACCGGCGATTTCCCCTGTATACACCGTACAAGTGCACCCAAGGACAGCCTCCGGTTGGTGTAAGACTATTGCTGGACGTGTACATACATTTTGGACTATGGGTTTGAGCGGCAAAGATGGACTGGTTACCTAGGACTATGGAAGGGCTATGGCCCATGCCTGACAAATATTTTATGTACACAGTACACCGGTACACGGATAAAATGGCAGGGTGTGACTTGCACACCCAATAATGGGCCCCCGGAAACGGTCACTAGCACATAGTGACTTAGTGACAAGGGGGCAAACTACCCTGAGATGCTTGAGACGTGGAGAAGTGTTCCACGGCTATCAGGACAATCCTGGAAGTAGGTACGGTCAAAATCCTTACCAGCATCTTACTGGAATACTTTCTGCCACCGAGCACGTTTGCTCTTACGAATCTCCTCTCAAGCCGGCCAATAAAGGCAAGAATGAGGTGAGAGCTCTGTGCTTCGTAAGTGTTCACTTCAGCCGGCCAATGAAGGCAAGCCAAGGTGAATAACTACTCCCGGGAGATAAGGTCCGTGGGGTCGCTACTGCCCAATAGCTCGCCACATGCTGCCCTGCGGGTTTTGTATCTCTCTTGGTCTGGCTACTCACTCTAGACCTGTTCTAGAAAATTAAACTCTACCAGCATAGACCTAGAGTTCAGAGCGCGCAAGCCCCACTACGAGGTCAACGTAAAGATACGGCGCGGTGGGGTTATATTATATTATTATTAATATATATACATAGATTGTTAGTTAAGATTTGCACAATGCACTCACCGTTACAGACTATGACTAGGCTGAAACTTAAGAGAATATGACCCTGTCAGGGTGCAACAAGTATTATTACATTAAATTTATTAACCATCTTTGACCTAACCTACGGCATCATTTGTCATGGTGCTTAAATAAATATTATAGTAACAGACCTTCTATGCGATCAAAGGGATAAGAATCTACATTAAAATTATTTAAAAAAAAAATTGTGGTACCTTCCCCACACAAATTCGTATACCACTACTTGATATTTAAATAACAGTGACAGGAAGTTATTAAAACATCATCAATATATATACTAAGTAGAAAAAATACGCATTATTGAGAATAACTCAAAAACTACTGGTCAGATCTTGATCTAATTTATATGGGCCCCCATGAGAAGCATCAGCTTTCAAATAAAAAGAGAATCATCAAAATCGGTTCATCTTAAAAAAAGTTCTGAGGGAACATCCATAAAAATAAATAAAAAGACAGTCGAATTGAGAAGCTCCTCCTGTTATTGAAGTCGATAGAACAAAAAAATTACATTCACTTACACGCAACGCACAACCTAAGCCGCTGGGTCTAGAACTGTGATCTAGGTTGAAGCACGAAAATTTTACACAAAATTCCATATATAGCGAAAGTAAGCAGTAAGACAGGATATTTTTTTAATTCATCCTCAAAAGGGGTTTAAAGTTTGTTTTCTCGACAATATGGCAAAAGACGTCCTAAGTTTTGATTGCTTACCACGTCAACAAGAAAATTAGACACGATCTGTAAAAAAAAAGGAAAAAAAGTAGATATAAAATCGTGCATTTTCCACAACAGATCGTGACAGAAAAAAAAATCGATCGTGTAAAATAAAAATTCGGCAAACAAAATATTTTTCAAGACTGAGTTTTCTCTTAATTTCCAAAGTAGTTAAAAGTTAAACAGGTATTCTTATCACGCTGGAATAATTTAAAAGATTAACAATATCTATATGAAACTAAAATATCTCGTAAAAGATGGAAGGAGTGGAGGGAGGCCTTTGACCAGGAGTAGGACAAGGCAGCCTTAAAAAAAAATGAAACTGCAGTGACCTCCCTCTCACAAAGAGGAGGCCTGTGTCCCAACAGTGGGAACATTATAGGCTGATTATTCTTATGCTTATGCTATACAGTGCCCAATGATACGTATCAGCTCCCTAGAAGGCACTATTTCAGTGAAGTTTTTCATTCTAAAAACCCCAATTACTTTGTTTAAATCCTCGTCATCTTGCTTAATTAATCTCAATTTCTTTAGCGAGAAAAATACAATTAAGTACAGCAGATAATTTATCATACGTGTATTTTTATATGTCTTGTCTACAATTTAATTGGTTATTTAAATATCTACAATTGTACAGGTCAATTACGTAGTACTTTGAAGTAATAAAAAAGACAATTTAGTAAGCAATAGAAATATGTGAGAAATTGAGGATCATAGCCCTCGTATTACGTAGGTAGCTTTCTGTAGTTTCTGCTTACCCCCTTTGGAAAAGCCGTGATTTGATGTATGTATTTATCTATAGTGGTGTATCTTGGACATAACTGACATCGGTGACGGAAAACATCATGAGGAAACATGGACTAATTTTATAATTTATGTCTGAAATCGCCTATCTGCCTTGAGCAAGCGTGGTGATCAATGCTCGTGCCTTCTCTGTATGAGAAGAGGCCTTTGCCCAGCAGTGGGACAGTAATAGGCTGGTATGAAGGTATGTAGATACTATCCTAACTATCCTAATCCTAACTAATATTATAAATGCGAAAGTAAGTTTGTTTGTTTGTTTGTTACCTTTTCACGCCTAAACCACTGAACCGATCATCCTGAAATTTTGCATATACGTTGTCAGGTGTACAGAAACGGACATAGGATACCTTTCATCCCGCAAAAAAGTACTGTTCCCGAGGAAAACAACAATAACGTTCTTATGATAATAGATGGCGCCACGTGTCTTTCGAATCCTGATTGAATTATAACCCGCATTGATAGTCAAAGTCTAAATTAACGCGAGCGAAGCCGCGGGCTAAAGCTAGTAGTTCTATATTTTCGGAAGATAACCACAAAATTTTCAAGCGAATGGTACCAGTTAGCCATATTTTCTTGCCTAGTAAGTATTTTAATAAAAGCTGGCTTAGCGAGAATATTTTCGCCACATAATACAAGTATACATTAGTATTTATATATATTTATATATGTATATAATAGGTCTTTACCTATGAAATTGCCGTTTTGTATGAAAAAATTTAAACGAATTTTTTTCATGAATTTTTTATTTGTATTAATCGAAGTAATCACCCATGCAATCAATGCATCTTTGCCATCGCAGTGGCAGTTTATTGATGCCCTTCTTAAAGAAATCAGCTGGACGGGAGGCAACAAATTCTTCAAAGGCATTTTGTACTGCCTCTCGGGTATTCAATTTTTTTCCCGCCAAGAAGTTATCCAAATTCTGGAAAAAGTAGTAGTCTGTAGGCGCAAGGTCTGGTGAGTAGGGCGGATGACGGAGAGCTTCCAACCCCAGTTCTTGCAACTTGGAGACCGTCTGCTGTGCAGTATGAGGTCGCGCGTTGTCGTGCAGGAGCAGCGGAGACGAGCGATTGACCAATGCTGGTTGGAGATGCGCCAGCTTCTCCATCATTGTGTTCAGTTCTTCACAGTACACATCTGCAGTAATGCTCACCCCGTTTGGTAAGAAGCTGTGATGAATCACACCGGCGCTAGACCACCAAACAGTGACCATCACTTTTCTAGGGGTAAGTTTTCGTTTAGGGCATTGTTTAGGTGCTGAACCAGGATCCAACCAACTTGCTGAGCGCTTACGGTTATCAAACAGAATCCATTTTTCATCGCAGGTAACAATGCGGTTCAAAATTCCTTCATTTGTGTGTCTGTTGAGCAGTGCAAGGCACGTCTCGACGCGTACTTCGCGCTGGCGATCATTGAGTTCGTGGGGCACCCATTTGTCAAGCTTTTTTACCTTGCCAATTTGACGCAAATGGACCAATATTGTTTTGACGCTAACGTCGAAAGCTGCTGCTAATTCAGCCGTAGATTGTGTATCATCAGCTTCCACAATCGCCTTTAATTCGTCATTGTCGACCAAAGTCTTCGGACGACCGCGAGGTTCATTTTTCAGGTCGAAATTTCCAGAACGGAAGCGAGCAAACCAATAACAGGTGGTGCGTTGGTTTGTAGAGTTAGCTCCGTAAACGTCGTTGATGTTGCGTGCCGCTTGTGCCGCGTTGCTGCCACGACGGTACTCATATTCCATAATTACTCGAATTTTTAACGTATCCATGATGACGAAAAAGATTGAAATGCGATGAAAATGTAACACTAATCAATAAAGAAATGACTACTTTTAGAAAAACAAAACCATGTTTTTAAAATAAAATTAATTTGAAATTAGAATTCATAGCCAAACAAAAATTATTTTGATTTGAAATGGCCAGTACTGCAGAACGGCAATCTCATAGGTAAAGACCTAATATTAGTATTTCGCAACATCATAGTTACGAGTACCTACAAGAAAACGAGACTTTGGGTCTCATTTAAATGGTTTCTTCATATTTTTTTTATTTTTGTGTTAATCGTAATGCTTTTGGTTTTGATAATTAAACCTCTCACAGTTTACAATACAAATGAGTACAGAAGCACCCCAATTGCGTAACACATTCTAATTCACAATCCGAAGGATTTTTAAAGAAATTCCTAATCCATTGCTTCTTAAGTTTGAAAATTTCGTCTTGTCGACAACGTGAATTACGCAACAAATGTTGTTGAGCTGTCAAAATGAAAGACATTGCAATTGTTAGTGTGTTACGCAATGCCCCTGATTTTTATTATTACATCATTAACCAAATTAGAGCAATTCCGAAACAAATATTTATTTTTAAGAATCTTTTCCGTAAAAGGATACAGGAAAACTAGTAGGGAAAACTACGGGATGAATTTGCGCAAAAAAGTCTGAAAATAATTAGTAGGTAAGTATACTCCTAGGTAGATATTGATAACGGTAAATATGTGTAACAATACATAGGTACCTATCTACTGTCTTGTATGAAATAAAATAGACGGGTTCGGTCCGCCTATCCTACCGATTTAATTAAATATATTTTCAAAATGGCTTAATATTTTTTAGACATGTTTGTTTTAATATTGCAAAAAGACATTTATATTTTTTGACTGGAGCAATGTCTTTTATTTAATTTAAAGTAAAAAAAAAATGGTGAATAGGTATTATCAAAGTTTTCAAACAGCTCTTAAAACTTCCGTAGCTGTTTCTACACTGGCCTTCAAAATTTAGTACCACACTTTGAAAATTGCAGTTTTTCCTAAACTATAGAAGTCAGAGTTTTGACATAAAAATGTTTTATAGCAAATTTCATTAACTTTCTTTGAAATTATAGTTATTGTACATTAGTAACGTTTTTAACTTATAAAAGATGAAAACCAAAAAATAATCATTTTTAAGTTACTGGCAAAAAACTCAAACGACATTTTTATGGATATTTTACGCCTTATTTACATTTTAATAACTGGTATTGCCTCCTCGGGCTCCGCTTACAGCTTCGAGCCGGTGTAGCATACTCAAGACGAGGTTTCGGAGGTGATGTTAGGGAATATTCTCCCATTCTTCCATCAGGGCCTATTTTAGGGCCCTGAGGGTAATAGGAGGTGGTCTACGGCTTCTGATCGGCCTCCCGAGCTTATCCCAGGCGTGCTCGATCGGGTTGAGATCAGGACTTCTTGATGGCCAAGCCATCAAGTTTATGCCAACCTCCTGAATGTACTCTTCTACGACCCGAGCGGTGTGTGGCCGGGCGTTATCCTGCATCAGTATCGATACATCACCCATATTTACTAAATATGGCCCTGCATACTCATTAAGGATCTCAAGCATATCTTTTCCCAGTCGGGGTGCCATTTTTTATGGCCACTAGCTCTGTGCGACCTTTTGAAGAGATGCCAGCCCACACGTGCACAGAGCCTCCACCGTATTGGAATCTTTCTGTAAAGCAAGCTTGCATTTATCGCTCACCAGGTCGCCTGTACACTCTTCGCCTTCCATCTGAAGTGAATAGTGAGAATCGAGACTCATCAATGAACAAAACTCTTGCCTATTCTTCTTCACTCCACTGTATGTGTCCACGGGCGTAGTGCTACTCAATGCCACATGAGTTTGGGGCCACTTACTGGCCTTTGGGGCTTCAGGTTTGCTTCAGCAAGTTTTTTCTCACTGTACTGTCACTCATGTAGTCGCTTTGGTTCTGATAAAGCTGTTGCTGGACTTCAACTGCATTGAGGTGGCGATTTGTCGACACACTGGAGACAATATAGCGGTTTTCTCGGGTATTAGTGCACCTAGCTCTGCCATTACGAGGTCTCCTCAGATGGTTTCCAGTTTTTTCGAACCTTCGCGTCACCTGGTGGACCGTTCTTAATGTTACACCCATCAGTCTCGCAATACGACGGATGCTGATGCCTAGTTCCAGAAAAGCCATGATGATTCCACATTCTTCAGGTGAAAGAGGCATGATAAGTAGTAAGTTTACGTGCTGTAGATACTTTGGCTTTTAATCGAAATTCATCGATCAAGAAATGTGAAACGAAAAACAGAAACAAAAAAGTCAAACGTAAGACAGCAATTTCAAAAGGAATGTTTTTGTTTATAAAGTTTTTTTCAGCCATTCCTTAAAAGAACGTTATCGACTATAAAGGTTTTATAATATATAAAAAAACCTTTTTATTTCGAAAATATATATTGTGTACTTTAAAAGTTATTACAATTTTAAAAGTTTGGTACCTACTAAGTTTTGAAGGCCAGTGTATGTGCCCCTTTATTTAGGTGTTTAAATGTCAAAAAATTATGGTTAAACAGTCGCTAATCATTACTTAACTTTATGCAACCTTTTAATAAAGATAGTTGTTTGAACTGAACCCTAATAAACATAAAATTTTAAAATACGCGCAAATGTTATAAATAGGCAGTATACAGCGAGTCCATTGTATCCAAAGTAAATAATGTGAACGTTGCCATTGCCTGCGCAAAAAATTCTAAGGTTATTTACGCAACTGGCAACACTTTTTATCGAAACTTGAATGTTCGCACGTATTGTAATCCTATCGATGGATTTAGACACACAATGATAAAATTTTAACAGTTAGGATGATTTATTAATTCGACCACCGAACATAATACCTACATAGGTTATTTTTTATTTATTTCTATTTTTGAATTTTGTGCAGAAAGTAATGTATGATGTACGACCGCTAAGGGCATTGGCAATTAAATATGGTCTTTACCACTTTGTGCCATCAACCTGCGGTTTTATTACGTAACGAACTCCTAATCACAATCGCTTTCATTTGACAGTTCAATAAAATCGATTGCATTGGATTTCATGAACACAGACTTTAAAACACAAAGCTGATATTTTTGAAATGTCAAAATGAAAGCGATTGTGAATAACAGTGTGTTACGCAAAATTAGGCCCGAGTCCAAACGTGTGAAACTCCAGGGGGCTAACCGTGGCGGTTATTACACAACGTCGGCCATACAAATTAGCAGTTCTTTGCCACAATTTGTCTTCCATAACCTGCGGTTTGACGTCAGCTGCGACAATTTAGGGTCCTATCCCTTTTTCCTAATGACATAAAATGATATTATCGTTGGTATAATGAGCTAAAACGATACAACGGACGATTGCTATACGTTTCCGAGACGTCACACGTCCCCTGGATTGTCACATCTGACCCGCATTCGTACGGCCAGCCCTTTTTATTGCTTCTTTCATTCCTTTACCAGGGCCGCACTTTATATTCAGGTTTATTAGAAAATGTGTAAAACTCAGATCCATTTGGTGCATCTAGGGTAGGCATTATAGGCAGATTAGTTTAGTTAAGGTTCCACAGCTGGGACTCAGACCTTTTCTCTGTGTGAGGCTGGTTAAGCGGCTGACTTGTTAGCCAAATTGACCTTACCCTTAAAAATAAGTTGAGCAACTTGCTCTCAGACTTATTTAGAACAATCAATTTCAAGCTTCAGGTTTTTCTTAACTTGTTGTGCAGGTCAAGATTACATGAAATGATCAGACAGAATATGAACTTATGTATAACGCAAAGCAATACCATGACGTGTCTTTCTCTTGGAATTCCCGAGTATTTGATGCTCGTTTTGAAGGCTTCTTTGGCTGCCCATCTGATACTTATAAATTATTTATACTTACTTCTTGAGATATATATCTCAGCACTTGTAGCGACAGTTGACTGCACGATCTATGTGACAAGCGAAGCAAGATTTAGAAACGACCTCGTAACTAACCATGAAGCCACAAAAAACGGAGCCTTGGAATTTAACACTAAAAAGACCATTACAAAAAGAAAGAAAGCTAAAGTTTGAAATACAGTCTGTTAACAAATTGAATAAAAAATCTTGTCCTCTAAACGCACTATTGTATGGAGGTTCTCCATTATTTATGTAGGACGTTAGGTAATAAGTAACTCTAATGACTTAACAGTCGGTATAATGTATGGCAAATACGAGGAATAATTTCGCCACGAGTCATTAACGAGTGCAGAACTCTTTCCGCCCTTGCCCCTAACTACGGCCCTCGGCCGGCCGTTGCGTTGTAAAAAGCATTTGCAAGCAATAAATTTGAAAATCCAGGAAATTATTTAGCATGCGGCTAGCGTGTGCCTGCCGCGTTTTGTCGCGGTAACCCACCTTTTAATGGAAACGAGTGCCACTGGAGGAAAAAATGACAGCTGTCATGAGGGCTTCCCGCCATGTTTGAAACGTCTTGCCGCGTCATAAAAACGAATGAGTGACTCGTCAACCGATCTGTCACTTGATTACCTGATTACCCCTAAGTTATTAAGAAGTCGTTAAGCTCAGAACATATTCGGCACGAAGTAAAGCAGTTAATACTAATCATAAACAACATTAGTAAATTATTTATTTTACTGCGTAGTTTTATTTTATGCACTCGTAAATCCGAGTTTTGATTAGCTCATAAGTGCAGTTTAACATAAATGTAGACGGTTATTGTGCTATAACACGGTTTCTATCGAAGTATATTGCGTTTCGTACATCAATTCCACTTCGATTGTTCATAAATGCTAACATTTTAAAGCCACACAGGTTTAACGAGTTTCCTTCGAAACTCGACATTCAAGTAAAGACAATATCGTCAATATCGGAAAGCAAACATGGCGCCCATAAAGATGCGTTCAAACGTTCGCGTCGGAACAAAGGGCACGTTCAGAATACGTGTTAAGTGCTAATAGATTTCCGGCATCTGTAAGGCAGGTGCGTTAGCGATTGCGATTCGGAACGCAACCGACACGCCTACACGCGATATTGGATTTACTGTGCGTAGGACGCCTTTGATGTGTATTTCGGGCGTGATAATGTAGAAAGGTTTTAAAGACGTTGATAGGTTTCATTTTCAGACTAATTTTGCTAAGACGGAGTCAGAAATTGTTAAGGATTAGTAAATAGAAGGAACCACATTTATTGAGAAAAATACTATCTACATCACTATATTGTATAAATAAGAAGAATCTGTTGAGAATTACATTCAGAGGCACCATAAGTTATTCTGAGATCATACAGCTTTAACAACCAATGGAATGTGTATCAGATGCGTGGAAATATCCTTAACTGCGAGGCAACTTTCCAACTGCGACAAAGTCATCCAAAACGATCGTGCCGTTTTCGAGACTTGACACCCAAACTAACTTTCACTTTATAATAATCTTATGCGTTAATTATACCGGAATTGCGGTTATTTAGGTAATTAATATTTAACCAACCGAAGTAAAATAAATTAATAATGTTCTGTGTTAAAACGTGGTATAAACCGCGAACATTTGCCTATACATAAATTGTTTAAATACAATGTTAGTAAGAAGGTATTAACTGTCCTCTTTGTATTGAAACTTTACTAAAGGAACTTATTAACCGAGAAATCGCTTCTAAATTAATTAAAATCGCTTTAAAATTGTTGCGATTGTGTGTGAGAGTGTTATGTACATAACACTCTCACACACAATCGCAACAATTTTCTTTTTGACATTTAAATATATCAATTTCATTGAACTGTCAAAACGACACCCGTAATGGTATTCCCGTTACGAGTGTGTTATATAATAAGGATGTAATATTTTTTATCCATCGCAAGACAAATTTTTCGCAGAACGGCTACCTTTTACCAATAAGTTTTCCCTGAACTCATAACAAATACAGTTTTTGCAGAGAATCGTGATCAATATTCAAGATAGTGCCATCCGTCTCTTTTATAAAAAAACCTCTGTGGCCATTTTCAACACCTAAGGGGAGTAATCACCCATAGCTTGGTCTAACTTATGCCCATACTCTGTTATAAACTAGTTTTAGCAACATGCTTGCATGCAAATCTGGATGTGATGGAGAACTAGATTCGCATAGCTACAACCTGGTGTTGCTGATATTTCCACGAATATCTGATACCAGCTGCTGCCTGCGGCTCCGCCCGCGTGGACGTCGGAAATTATCCCACGGGAACGTGCTACCAGGACAAAAAGTAGCCTATGTTACTCCTTATAACATCAGCTTTCTGCCAACGAAAGTCCCATCAAAACGGTCCAGCCGTTTCGGAGATTAGCCGGAACAAACCGACAAAAAAAAAAAAATTGTTAATTTTATTTTAATTATCGTATATACTTTAATATGCATTTAGTAAAAAGCTGTTATTTTGACATTACTAACAGACACTTCAATTTTATTTATTTGTATAGATGTTACAAGGATCGGTATGTGTCTGATATCAGAACTTTCTGTGGTGTTCGTGCTGGTATTTGGCAGAGCTCTTGCCTTTAGGGCTTCGTTGCAGTTTGGCCAAAAGGGGAATATGATCGAATTGCTGAATTGGTTTTGGGAAGCGTCAAAATGTTGGCATCAAAAGGCTGAGATTGATCTTCTTGATCCGCGGGGTAATTGCGTAACACATTAAAAGTAGCAATAACTTGATTATGAATTTTGACAGTTCAACAACATGCATTGCTATATTTACGTTGTTTAGCAGAGCAATTTTTCGAACATATGAAGCAATGGATTAGCAATATCCTTCAAAATCATTCAGATTGTGATTGAGTGTTCCGCAGTTAGGGGCCGTCCAATATACCGTTTTCATGCATTTCCTTTGTTAGCCAAAGGAACAGAATCATGGTTTCTTATCTTCATGTTTTAGCAGTCCCAAGCAGGATCCAATTTCTTTGTTCCACTTTTTGCTAAATTATTTATACTTACGACGTTTTTCTTTCTTTCATTCACAAAATTCGTTAAGAGAAATTCTACAAAACCTTGAAAGTAACGTATTTTGCCAACTGATCCGACATTGATTACATACTGCAACAGCGAGGTCGCAACAAGTTCCTCCAATTTTATCCTTCGCTTACAAAACTGTATTTTTCGTAACCCTCGGACCAATACCATGGGAATACTGGAAGGACTAATGGAGAAGTTAGTTCGTTGCTCGGTAAAGATAATTTTGTAGGGTTGTACCCCTCCCCAAGGGTCGGTCCCCGATGTCGCAGATGTTTAAGCGTTTACAAACACTTGTTACTTACAATACAACGTGCTCCAATACCCAACGTTGGTACTAATGATTTGGACAAACATTTGGGCAAAACTTGAAATTGTTTCGAAATTAAGTTGGTTCAATATTGTTTTGTGATTAGGCCTGGGGCTGTAAAGCAAATTCAAAGACATCATTCTTTAATGCGGTTTGCGTGTCTTTCCTGCGTGGAATTAGGACGACACCTAATGCAGAAATAATCCTGACTTATTTCTAATCTTTCTCGAGATCTTCATAACTTTCAACAGATGAGACTACATAGATTTTTTTTGATGCGTCTATCTCTATAGGACACCATCAAAACTAATGCGCAACATATGCATTCCATTCCTAGAAGCGTTGCTTGAAAATGCTACAAAAACCTAATTGCCATTATCATTCAAATTTTTTATCATCCCTTAAGACAATAAACAGGATATAAAAACTTATGACTTCATAGAAATTGAGAAATTGAGTCTTCCAACGACAAAAAAGAGATGCAGCTATACAAGACGTATAATGCCATCTCTGTTTCGCACTGTCACAATGATGACTGATACGGCCATACGACACTTCAGTAGCATTATGTTTTATGAAGTATTGTAAAAATCAAAGTTTATTGCTGACCGTAATGTAACTAGAACCTTCGCTATTTGGGTTTTATTGACAGATAAGAGACGAGTTAAGAGGAATCAGGTATTTATGAGCATCTTGAATGTGAGATGTTACACGAGTAGATCAATTTTCAATCTTCTTTACACGACCGCAAAGAAGGATGGTGGATTGGCAGGATTTGTCTAATCTAAAGCCTGTTTCGAGTCTAATGTGAGCCTAATGACAGTAAACAGAGTTTTTCTACTAACACCACGTCGCTCTCAAAAAAAAAAACTCTTGTTAATAGCGTAACACACTTACAATGGCAATGTTTTTCATTTTGACAGTTCAACAAAATTCATTGCGTTATTTACGTTGCTAAGCAAATGAATTTTTCGAACATTTATGAAGCAATAGATTAGCAATTTCCTTCAAAATCTTTCGGATTGTGATTGAAAGTATGTTACGCAATTACAATACAAGTATCTTTTGGCGCCTGAATGACATTGATAGGGGGGCGTTTTTAGTAATCATTTGTGAGATTGTCACAGAAATTGTATTGAAAAAACAAGATGGCGAAATTAGTTCCGATTTTTGCCACGCGCCAAAAGATGCTTGTAGGTACAGCTACAAGGTGCTGGCTTCTTGATGATTCTGTCAAATTCAGGATGTGTTTGCATCAGACTCACTTGCAACAACATCAAACACGTTTGGTCCAAGTACAACCAGCAGCTAATTAATAATTATCTCTTATCAACTTATTCGACCTTGTCATTGTGACCGAACGTTGTAATTGAATGCATTATCAGCTTGTCAATTGACATACATACATACTTGTTGGTAATTTGACTAGATACGCGATAGTAGTAGTGTTCTAATAGGCGGCCCGTGTTTAGGAATGGACGTTATTGGCTGGCCTTCCATCAGAGCAAAAATTCTACCAATAGAATTGCTTCATTTTGGATTCGAAAAAATTCTGTTGGATTTTTTCTACGGTCTCCGCTTTGCTTCTTCGAGCAGCTCAGGTGGAGAACCTTAAAACCTTATTGTGGTTGTATAAGGCTTAAGTGCGAATAAGTGTGTTAAATATTAATTAATTATCTTCAGCAGCGTCTGAAAAGTCTGGAAAAAGACCAAAACACAAACCACAAACTCCGCATTGTAGGTTGTATGTGTAAAACAATGAGGAAGGCCAGACAAATACATAAATAGAACGTGATTTTGATTATTTACAAACTCAATAAATGAAGGTTTTATAGTTTATTCTGGGGATTTCCCATTAACTTTATATACCACTTGATAGCTTTAGGCTTTAGGCTGAGCTGACAAGTGCGACACGCCTCTAGTAAAACAATTTCTATGCACATAGAAATTGTTCTGCGTAGCTCCTGTCTGCGGGAGCCTGAAGTCATCATCACTCGTGACCGTCATCACGCACCTACCTTGATGACATCACGATCACAACATTATATTCGAACTTGTTTATCAGTTATCAGTTAACAAAATACTACGATTCATATAATCAACAAACAATACAGATATAAATAGATTAATAGATTATAAATAAATAATATATTAATCGATGACGTCGTTTAGTAAATATTTTTTACTGGGCTGAATTTTAAGTTGAATATCGTGTATTTTAATTTATTAATTATACAAATTACTTACACTGGGCATGAAATTATGCAGAAGAGTTCCATAAACAACAAAAGTGAGCACAAAGGTAGGATTTTTGGAAAATTCGTCACCTAAAGTGGAACCATAATAGCGATGATAGTTTGTATAGAAGTGCCTCATTTTTGCCGAAAGGATAGCCATCGGGCACACAGTTTGAAAAAAAAACAGCAGTTTCCTTACGTTTTTCTTTGGAACTCAAGGTAGGTGGAGTGACGATCTTCGCAGGGTGGCTCGTAGCAGCTGGATGAGAGTTGTCGAGAATACGGTTTAATGGCATGCAATTACAGAGGCCTATGTCCAGCAGTGGACTGCTATAGGCTGGTGATGATGAAGAGTTTCACAATATAGAGCGGACGTTGTGACTACTACACTTTCACGACTCGTGGGTACAATTTTAATGCAATATAACTTCATCATTATATAAACCTACATGCACGGGTTAACTGCGTAAAGGCTCCTACAAACAGGCGCGACACGCGACGCGAATCGCGCTCGACACAAAGGCACCGCTCGTCGCGGGACGAACGGCGCCTTTGTGTCAAGCTATCGCGTCGCGCCTGTCTTTGGGAGCCTTAACACGCTTACAATGACAATGCCTTTGATGTTGACAGTTCAACAACATTCATTGCGTGATTTACGTTGTCGAGCAGGCGAATTTTTCAAACATATACCCCTTTATTTATAAACGTTACTTAAAGTTATGTAGTGATTAGCGACTGTTTAACCATACATTTTTGACGTTTAAACGTCTCTTAACTTTAAGCAACGTTTATAAATAAACCCCATCAAGCTAAAGATTAGCAATTTCCTTCAAAATCCATCGGATAGTGATTGGAAGTGTGGTACGTAATTGGAGTGCTGAGTCGAGAAATCGTTTCTCTTTGACAATATAACCTAAAAAACACAATTTGATTAGATTAGGTAGGTATGTATGTAAACAAATGGCAGTAATTTAAGTCAATAGAGTTGAATGATATTGTGATAAATTCTTATTTCGTGATGGTAACATAAATGATGAGTAAGCTTGCCAGTTTGTGACACACATACAAATAAATTTATGATAAGTAGTTTACCTGGATCTGCGCGTGAGTGTGTGTCGGCCATGTTTAAATGTAAATGCCGTTTTAGTGTAGCAGTCGTCATGCTTTTGATTTTATAGGGTTATGCAGATATGATAGCAGTTTACTTCCTTATTTAAAAATATAGATATAAACATACTTGCCATAAGGAACAGAGAGGAGGAGGGGGGAGGGAGTTTGTGTATGTACGCTGTGATATAGGGCGCTAGGTAGGTTTGATGTTGACCAAGTATACAGTCAAGGCATGGAAATGATAAGCAAAGCACATCTTTATTTGCACCTTTAATTTTTTTTATATTGCCCACATTTTCAATGAAAATGACAGTTCGAAAAGGTGACATGCATGCATGACGTCTTTCAATGTAACCAGCGGAGTAATTGCGTAACACACTAACACTAGGAATAGCTTTTATTTTGACAGTTCAACAACATTCATTGCTGTATTTATGTTGTTAAGCAGACAAATTCGAACATATTATGAAACAATGGATTAGAAATAGGCTTCAAAATGATTCAGATTGTGATAGGTGTGTTACGCAACTAGGGTGCCGGTTTTAGCCGACGATGGCTTTTGATCAATTTTTATGATATTCCAAAACCGTGTTCTCCAGTAGGTTGGTAGGTACCTACTTTATTGAGCTATTTTAATGTTGTAGTCATGTATTTTCATGAAAGCCGACAGGAAAACGGAACGAATAGGTTGTTAAATTCGGTAAATAGGTAGGTTAGCTAAATACTTAGTACAAAAAGCGTAAAGATTGCACCTTACGCAATTTGTTCATTGTTGAGCCAAGAAAACTGGCATATAACATAGACTTGCAATGCAACTAGGGTTGCCACCATTTTTTAAGCAAATAGAGTATATTTACTTTTATAAGGTAAAAAATAAAGTACAACACTTGAAAATAAAGTATTAAGTAATTATTTGCCCTACAATTTTTTTCCATACATATTTTTCGTTGGTTCTAGCTATACCTAAATAATATTTGTTACTAGTGAATATCTTAACAGCATATTTACAGACTGTCTTAATTCAAGTATATAAATAGCTTATTTTCTATTAAGTATAGGGGCAGTCTATTTCGTTCGACAGACAAAAAACTCTGTATAAATGCTGAAGTGGCGGGAATGGATAGCAGAAATGACATAATTTTGTATATACCTATTTACATAAACATTTTATTTTGAAAAAAAATATTGACACTTCTGTGATGTGGATAATCCCGAAAAAAATTTAGAATGATTAACTTGTGCGTATAACGCCTTCAATAAGGTAATTTCTTCATAGAAATGATAGATATTAATATTACGTTTTAGCGGTTTTAAAGTTTCAACTATGTGAACAAAATGCTTATATTCAACATTACTTTTTAAATTTATGTTGAACAGTGAAAAGAACCAATTTGTGTGACTAAAATTGAACCACTTATCCAGATACTCTAAGGCTTTGTCCAAGAACAATATGAAACTTATGAATTTTTTGACTAACTTCAGGCGAAGACATCTCAATTTCTTTTATCTTTTTTCCAGTTTCATATCCAAAGAAGAGATTTTCTTTTCTTGTCATTAATTATTTCCTTAGTTTGTGCATAATATTGTATTCGTCTAAAATTGTAATGTTATTCTCTTCTTAGAACTTAAGTTTTATTAAATACATTCGCATGTGACTATAAAAATTAAAGTAATCATCTATCAAGTCATAATTATTATATATCAGTTTTTCAGCAATCATTATTTTTTTAATATCATTGGACAGTCTTCTTCTAAGCTCACAAAATAATTAAGTTCTGATAGCTTTCAAATTTAACAATATTGTATCGTCCGTTACACGCGAAAAATAGTCTAAACTTTAATTGTAGTTCTTTAAGTAAACAATTTTAAAAAATCTTTAAAAGTATACCTATATATAAAATAAAGTATTTTCACGTACTTTATTGCCTTCATAAAGTATAAAGAACGTTGGCCCAAAATAAAGTACAATACTTTATTATAAAGTACGGGTGGCAACCCTAAATGCAACACACATTTAATTTAATTACTTAGGCACTCAATAGTCCAAAATAACTCAAAAACTATTTCCTCAGACGCTAATTATGCAAAGGACAAAGATTCTCAACATATTTGACGGTTAAGGTCACAAAAATGTAACATTGACTTGACGGTTGACACGCCCGCGCGCACACCGACGCAAAGTTCACAGACACGCGACCCACACAGCGACGCGCGTGACGAAACGACGTGACGTCACCCGCGGCACGCGAACACACCCACACTCGCGCGTGAATCGCCGTGACGTGTCCACGCACATTATGAAAGACGCTGCTGTACAGGCGCACACTTACGTCGATGTAAACAAAGTGACGTAAAGACATGACTCACACAGTCACGTCGTCGGCGCACACTAGGTGCGCTTGTGATTAATGTAAACAAACCAGTCTCGTTCATAGCTCTAGCTGCGCACACATTGAAGCGCCCTTACAAAAGTGGGCCATCTGGATACTATACTGTCTGTATATCTAGACCTACCTACACGTTATACGTATATTGATAAACAAACGTAAATAGAACGTTTAGAAGATTATTAAAATACCGTCCTATTTCTGCTTATTTATTTGCGTAATGTAGTACATAATGAACTCGTTTAAGTTGTATAATAATACTGTAGGAATTAAACTTATCCTTTGTATTTCTGAATTAAACCAAGCTTAATAAAAAAATTTAAAGCCAAAAGCTTCCAATTTCCACAACAAAGAACAATAAAAACCAACGGAATACAGATAGCGTTATAAAAAAATTAAAATAAAAATCACAATACAGTCGCGTACAAAAGTTATAACCGGCTGAATGTGAAACAAGTACAGTCGTAAATAAAAACGAATAGCGCGCGGGCTGACGCGTACTGTTATTACTCGAAAATTTATGGCATTTACCCAAAAATTACCAGTTCCAGCCACTTTATGACGAACTCAATTCCGGCAATAACCGTCCTTTTCTATATAATATTCCAAGTTACTACGTAGTTATTAACTAAAACATGTTTTTTTTTTCATAATACCGAACTTTTTATATCAATTTCTTAAAGCCATAATCATAATCCAGATAGGTATAAAAATAAAGAAACATTAGGTTCTTTTTTTGTTTTTTCCGTCCTGTTTGTGGAGTCTTGAGATATAACTATAAACATACCGAATTATGATGTCGTTATGCCGAATATAAAATCGTGAAAGCGGTCGTTATTTGTAATTCTAAACCTAACAACTTTCTAAAACATCGGACATCCTCAAAATGAGTTCGAACATTAATAAATTCGTTAAAAATATGTGTTTACACTGCTTAGCGAAGTCAATAAAATTCACATTCGAAGGCGGAAACAATGTTTAAGAATAATGCCGCTTACTCTGCAAGCAATATTTAAAGGTATTCTCAAAATAATTATAACCAGACTAAATAGTTCACAGCTTTATTACTGAAACGCCATTAACCTTCAATGTCGATTAATAATAACGTTACATGCGCAATGATCATGATTTATGAATACTTAATGACATTGTTTGTAAATAATTATAATTTATTTAGATTAGTAGGTATAATTATGAATACGATTAAATTAAAGACATAAGTTCTAACAGAAAAATTAAAGGATGAGACCTTAAAATAACTAGCTATTGATTATTCAACAATTAATTTTAACTTAGTTGACATAATTATAATAAAAAATTGTAATATTTATATATATATTTGTTTGCATTCCTTAATGTATAATTAAAGGTGTTACAATGGCTTAAAACTAAGTTACAATTACGGACCCAGTAGGGCACAGCAAAAAGTATGAAATGAATTCTTAAAATAAAAATTAAATTATGAAACAATTTAATAATCAACAATTTTTTAATAAAATGTTATCAACATTCATTTCTAAACACGAATAAAAATGAATGCTGCAAAATATTTCATTTATTCTACTCTAAAACACACACACACTCACACACTACTAAAATCTAACAGGTATTCCTATTCAATCCAGCCAGTTTTCAATTACACACTACAAATTAATAACCAAGTAATTCCGTTTACTCGATTGTTCTGCGTAACACCTCCGTACTCGAGCGTACAGCTGTAATTTGACCTGGATAAATGTATCTAGGTCAATAGCGGGGTCAAGGCGTCCGCCATTGTTCGCTCGGCAATCAGCTGTAATTATACGTAATTGTGTTATTACCAGCCACAGCCATGCTGATCTGCTGATGATAACAGAATTTCAGCCGCTCATCAAGCCATCTTCAGGAGTTTCTATTGTGTTGGTCACCTGTCCCTAATAAATCATCAATTGGTTCTCTCCGGTCTACTGCACCCTAATTTTGTAACACACTTTCATTCACAATCTGAAGGATATTGCTAATCCACTGCTTCATAGGTTCGAAAAATTCGTCTGCTCAACAACGTACATAACGCAATGAACGTGGGTGAACTGTCAAAATGAAACTTATTTCGATCAGTTGTCATTTTATGTGTGTTACGCAATTACCTCGCTGCTTAACAGTACACACAACGACATATCAAGCTATATATTTCCAATTTTAGCTGACCTCGCATTTCGTTCAACAAGAAGTCAGCTTAAACTGGAAATTTAAGGCTTGATATGTCGCCGTGCGTACAATAAAAAAGGTCCACCGATACCTTCATGCTGACGTAACACAAATCGTCAGCAACGGGGTCCAATCTACCTTTAGTTTGAGAGAGACAAGAATCTCTTCACAATCCTTGCCACATCGAGAAGTACTGCTTTCTGCATCAAGCTCTAGATCACGCCGCGTAATGAAAGCCTCCTGAAACTTTGGTCGAGGTTCTTGGCTATGTATTGTGCCATTGACTATAACGGCTATCGGCGCAATGATTGCAGAGTCTACCTCCCACATGTCAACATTAATTTGTTGTTTATCAAATTACTCTGGTGCTTTCATATTTCCTTATTAGACTGCCCCGTTGGGTTCACGGTCGCAACCGCGACTGCTGAACGTGGCGTCCAAGATCCGGTTCCTAAGTCGGACAAAGTGTTATTGGGTTTTGCAATAGGAATTTCTTAATAACAGCCCGGAGTTTGGAAGTTGGCGGTGTGGTACCCCTGTACCTCGGAAGGCACGTTAAGCCGTTGGTCCTGCGCTTGATCTCTCTCCGGTCGAGTCGGATGGGATTGCATGCCGTCCCATCGAACTATGAGAGTGAGGGAAGAGAGAGTGCACCTGTGTCTGCGCACACACTTGTGCACTATAATATCTCCTGCGTCCAAGGCTAGTCTCCGCTGAAATTAGCCTGAGATTGACCGCCATGGCCGAGATACGGTCTGGAGGATTATTATTATTATTTCTTTATTTACTTACATGTGTTTTATCAATAATAGCTGAATGTTTATATAAACCTGTATGAATAACATAATTAAGCTCTGAATATGCCGTTATACTACTTTCAACTTTTATAGTTCCACATAACCTCTTTAGCTTAAAAATATAAAATCTGTAGGTGTACATGTTATTTATATTCTAGCCGAAGGGCATATCGATAAACTTGAATATTTCTATGCTGTTTCCGCTATTTATGTCGACATTAATTCCATAGATACACAAGCTACTCACGATTTTGGACATAGGAAAAGACTTAAGAATACGAAAAATATATATTTTTTTACATTTTTTGTTCTCTTTTGTTCTGCAATAGTCGAATTTTGGATGTCCGCGACTTATAACCAAATTAATATAATAACTTATATTATATTAAACAATTACGGTACCGCTTGTAGGAAGTACCCTTGTAAAGGGAGGTACTTTACAACATAAATTAGGTACCTACAATATGAAATATAAAGTTGTATAACTAGTCGCAGGGCCATTCAACAAGTAACAGCAGGCCAGTTAGTCTGGTTTGTGCTGAGGCCAACAGGGCTCTATTGATTTCCTGATGAGGATTTAGATGTATGCATGCTTTGTTCTGACGTAACGGTACAGATGGCGTTATTTCATCGAGACAATAGTTTAGGTTTGCGGATATAATTATGTAGGTGCAAATCAAAGTTTAATTAACTTCAGGGTGCATTTGCCAACCTTTTCATGTTTAGTTTATTTTAATTAATAGATATATACTTTAAAAAAAATTGTTCCCTAAACGTTTTGTCTGGGACTGTACTTGAGTACTTGACAAAGTTGTCACAAAATACAAAACTAACGTCTCTACATAAAGTAGGTATTCATTAGTTTTTATATAATATTTTTTGTAACTTATACTGCGGCTTTACTCTGATTGCATGCCACTTCCTCCATTAGATCGTAAGGCAAGGGATCCTCCTCTTAACGAACGTGACTGTACGCGTGTCCCTCGCATCAGCAACAACCTCGTTCCTAATTTGAAAGTAATTCGTAAATACCCTCATAAGATGAGATTTTTACATAGCAAAAATGTGTGATTTTTAATTTTTAGTTTTTTCAATACGCATGTAAAATCGCGAGTGGTTTTGTTGTACTTACAACATTTTATTTTCGTACAAAATATTTTTTTTTTCCTAAAAAGAAAATCATTTAAAAGCACTCCTTTGCGGATTCAAAGTTTCAAAATTTAAATTTAATAGGTATACTTTTTCAGTAAGATATTAATATACCTATGGGTTCTTTCTAATTTGATTTTAGAAATCGTCGACTGACTGAAACATCAGGAGAAACCCTGGCCTCTGAAAATAGTCAAAAACCAGCAACAAACGACCCTGCTACTTCGTTCCTTCGCCTCGAGGCCTTTGCCCTGCACTAGGGCAATTTACAAGCCAGTATTATAAAAACGTATTTAAAACATACACTCTCGAGCCTTGTGCTCCCGATGTGTCCTGCACTCTTGCCATTAGCTGCTTATTACCCAAGCCACTTTGCGTTTCACTCAAGAAACTTGAATATGTATGACAATACACATAATTAACATACATACCGGGTACTTAAAGTGAAGTAAGCTATACCAATGCCTATAGAAATTATACAGTCCTATGAATATTATTAAAATTATTGTGAATATCATGATGAATCAGGCATCTGCACCAATCGATAAATATTTGGAAAAGGTACAGACATCGCACCTTTATTTCGAAACCGTTACTAAACGAAATTTTCACGATATTTTAAATATTTAATTATATGACGACACACCTTAAAAATAAACCAATAATAAGTATAAAAAAAAAGTGATGAACTCATAAGTGATATTCCTGAGATTATTTGTAAAATTATTGGTTTCTTTTTAAGGTGTGTAGTCATGTAATTAAATATTTAAAATATCGTGAAAATTTCGTTTAGTAACGGTTTCGAAATAAAGGTGCGACATAGGATACACGTACAGTCACGAGCACTAATATGTCAACACTTGGCAACTTTCAGTAGCGGCTTTTTCGTGAAATAACGAATGCAACGTTAAAATGCGATATATTACATAACCCTTATGGGTTCGAAAATACTACGTTCAGTAACAACATCAAATTTCATTCGAAAATTAAGGAGAAAATTGCTTTTGAATTTAGCCAAGTGTATACATATTCACGGTCGTGACTGTACACATAACATAACATCAGGCCTCTATTCCCCGAAAGGTTAGGCAGAGGGGTGCCTATTATAGTACACCCACATTTCGCCAGTTATGTTTAAGTCCCATGAAATAGGGGGCGAGCCTAATAAAAACGGAGAGAGAGAGCCTAAAGGTACCAACTATAATAAAATAAATACGTTGTACAATATACATAAAGTCCGGTTTTTTGAGGTTGAGCAGATTGATACAATTGATTGCTAAACAATCAGTTGTCCTGACTGTACATCAGTCACTTAATTTTGAGACCTGCACCCTAATTACGTAACACACCATCTATCACAATCTGAATCATTTTGAAGCTTATTGCTAATCCATTGCTTCTTAAGTTAGAAGAATTTGTGTGCTCAACAACGTAAATAACGCAATGGATGTTGTTGAACTGTCAAAATGAAACCAATTCCTACTGTTAGTGTGTTACGTAATTACCCAGCTGTACACAAACCAAAGAAAAAAATTGCCGAGCCGTTAAACGCAAATATTGTTCAATTTAGTACCTATAAGTACCTAGTAATTAAATAAACCATTAATCGATATCAAAATATGTGGTAAGTAGGTAAGTCATACCTCAGTTCTTGTCAGAAATAATCCTAAATGATGCGACGCGACGCGATGTAAAGCGATAAATTACCGCGCAATAAAACCGCCCTGCCAACGCAGCTGTGCTAACAATTTTTTTAACTTGTTCGTCCAACAAAAACCTTACTTTTTCTAGAGCTTCCTATCTCCAACCTTAAAAATGTGAAGCTTCTGAAAAACAGCCCAAACTCCACCGTAGTGCGTCGAAATAATTTTGTGGTTTCACTATTGTTCGTCGCTCGAACGCTTTCAAATAGTTTTTTTTTTCTTTTACAACATTACCGCCATTTTGTTTCGATCGATTTCGCATTGATCCATTGCGTTGCGATTTATCGCACCGAATACTTGGGTAATTGATTGTGTTAAAAAAATACTCGATTCGTTCCCGGTGCTGATAATCAATAATTGGCTTGGTACGTTCTACGCAAACCGGTCGTTTTCTATTACACTTTTTAGATATAAATAAATTGAATCTAAATTAGTGTTATGTTCGCATTGGACATGCGTATTGTTACGATATTTGGCATAAAAACCAGTTGGAATATTTTGAGTTTTAAAAGTGAATTGGAGTTACATCACTCGTTTTGTAACACTTGTAACAGAAATAATTGACAAATTAGGACAAGCATTGTGCGTGGAAAACGGAAAGTAGGCTAGGGTGAGCTAGGAATGAAAAATTAATAAATGAGAGAGAGAAGAATGAGAAGAGATTAGATAATGAGTATTATTACTTACATTGGATATTTACCGCTATAAATTAAAAACAAAAGAACTGGTATAAGAAAAAACATAAGCCTAATATTTGAAACGGTGAAGGAAAATATCTATTCCCATCCAATACCAAGAGCTAATACCAGCTTATTAACCCTAACCCTATATTTAGATTACCCTAGATTTCGGTAAAACGCAATTTAAATAAAACTTTGTGTAGCTGAGTGTACAAAAAGTCACGCTTTGGTATTCGTTAGTAATAGATTTTTTATTTAAAAAAATGTGGTACTCGTTGGGAATAGAAAATAAATTCGGAAATAAACTAATACCAAATGGTATTAGCTCTTGGTATTGGATGGGAATAGAGGAAGGAAAACATCGAGAGGAAAAAAAAGGGAAGATGTTCTAGAACCAAGAAATTCGAAGACATGTAACATCCACCAACCCGCACTGGGCCCGCGTGGTGGATTGTGGCCCAGTCTCTCTAACAGGGGTGGAAGAGGCTTATATACCAGCAGCGGGAAAGTTGTAGGCCGACTATGCCAAGCCTAATATTAAGATATCATTATATTTTTTTTGAGAACTTTAAAACAAAGTCATCATTCATTCAATTTCATCCGTTTCATCACTAACAGAAATAACACGCATTTTAGTTAAAAAAAATAAACGCTTTGATATTGCGTTCAAAAACGAAAAATTGAAGAGAGAAAAAAAGTTGCACAAAGCAAAAGGAGTTCGAATTTCAAAGCCTGACGAATCGTAATCGATTTGCTTTAGAACTCGATGCTATGATTACTCGACTCGAACAATTTCGTACCGAATCTATTCACTCCAATAACTAGGGTGCCACTATATTGTGATCGAATGCACTTGAATTCGAAGTCTTTCTTCCGTGTTCGTGAGAACTCAAAATTAGTTTGGAAATCAGAGTATTATATAATTTGTTGGCGGAGCTATTTACAATATCGTGTACGCTGCAGCTCACGCCTTTAATTCTCAATTTTGAGTTGGTTATTCAACCGGACGTAGGACCAGAAACTGACTTTAGTAGACACGCACAATTCGCAAATAAAACTAAAATAAAAGCATGTTAAAAAGCTCAGTTTAAGTTTTAACTTGACATGGAATGGATTACTTTTGGATTCAATATTGACAGAACACCAATTTTGCGTCTCAAACGTCATAGCGACATGCGCAAGAGTTTCATTCGTAACCATAACACCATTTAATTGGGTCACCACCGAATTAAATTCCATGTTTATCGTTTATACAGGTTTATTCAAAAATATCCACAGGATATGAACACTTAAGTTCGTTACGTTCAAATTTAACAGCAAAGCCGTTAAAGTATTAATGGCAATCAGTTATTTTGTAAACTGTTGCCACTCTAATGGGCTATTTACAAAATATTAAACAGTTTTGGAGTCGTTAAAGTTGATGCAAATATACTTTCTAACATGTTTTCCATACTAAAGTCGAAGGGACTTGCTGTGCGGTATATTTTTGGAACGAGTTTCGAATAGTCTCAATGCTCCATCAAAGTTAATATTCTTTAAGATCTTTCGTTTTGCTTCCGTGCTAAATTGATATTAAAATAAAATAGAATGTATTGATGATTTTTCCACGCAAGTTTTTGCTATACGTAGGTCTGAGGGAGAATTATTGTAAATTGATAATACTTATGTACCAGTCTTACCAAGGGGTATCATGTTACCCAGCAACTGGGTTGTGGAAGTCAGATATTGGCAGTCAGCTGCACCTGGTCAAACTGGAAGCTGACCCCAACATTCATAGTTGGGAAGAGGTTAGGCAGATTGATTGATAACACAATATGTCCTAGAATGAGCAGCATCATAATCAAAGTGGTCTCGCGAGTACAGTACAACTATATACTTAATGTCCCTCGGGAATCATCGCATTTCCGAATACAAACGAATGCTAATTTCCATGTCCATCAATTATTAGATTTATCGTGTATAATAATTTGAATTCAGAACTAAGTACTTTATTGTTGTTTTGTTTTGACGTAACAAACAATTAAGTCCTTATTTCTGAATTCAAATTATTATACACGATAAATCTAATAATTGATGGACATGGAAAGTAGCATTCGTTTGTATTCGGAAATGCAATGATCCCCGAGGGACATTAAGAAAATATTTGTACTGTACTTCTGTCGTCTGTAGTTCACAGAATTGCACAGCTGTTCAATTAAGAGTTCAAGTCACTTATTTTCCATTTTCTGAGCATTCTATTCTGTTGTTTGCAGGTTTCCATTTGAGTGGCGTGGTGCGCGCGCCTGCCGCGGTGCCGCCATGCTCGGATCCGGAACGGCTATACAGGGTCACTGTCTCGTTCGACAGGTAAGCTCCACATTGTTTAAATGTTAATGAATAAATAGACAGATTTATGATATAGGGACCTACAGGACAATCTTTATATATATATAAATTACGTGTCACGTTGTTTGTCCGCGATGGACTCCTAAACTACTGAACCGATTTTAAATTTGATTTGCACATTGTGTGCAATTTGATCCAACTTGAAAGATAGGATAGCTTACATCTCAATTTATAGTCGTAATATTATTTTATTGCAAATTATTTGTCTATTATTTGACAGTCACGATTATCTGTTAGCTCTAAACGATTCTAAGAGATGGCGATATCTGTTGACTGGATTGAGTAAGTATTCAATAGATGGCGCTATGTTAAAAATACAAACGTTTCATATAAGCTACAATTTAATAGCATAACCACCACGTGTTGCTGGAGCTAAGGTATAAGTAACCTAAATATATTTTGTGATAAACGAAATACAGTGAAATAATATTATAAGGAGAAAAGATATAATTGTTTGTTTGTATTGAATAGGCTCCGAAATTACTGAACCGATTTTCAAATTATTTCACTGTTGGGAAGCTACACTATCTCCGGGTGACATAGGCTATATTATATTATGCTCTGCTACCCGGGCGAAGCCGGGGCGGGTCGCTAGTATATTAAATAAAGACTTAAGAGAGAATGAAGGGTCACAAGCAATCGATAAACTACCAATGAAAATGAAAGAGCCAATGAGGTCATAGGCCCAAATTTCAGTTATGAAGGTTCAGACAGATTGAGACGAACCCCTCGCGGAAATAATGGCGCTTATAGAAGCTTAGCAAATGTTTAAGTGCGAATAGGTCTCTTAAACCTTGAAGTAAAGACGAAGAAGCTTATAAAACAGAGACCAGTCTTCAAAAATCAATCATCGTTCACGCAAGCGAAATAAATAGTTCCTTCAACCATCAGCTTACCAGAAAACAAAGAAGTTTTAATAGAAAGGGCTACAAAGACCCTACTATTGTTTGTTCTAAAAGGGCACTTTTTACCCAAAGGCCGATGTACCCGCATAATGGCTATTGTGTAGAAAACTTTGTCACTTCCAATAATGGTGATTGTCGTTTACTTTATGATAGTATTCTCTGGAGATAAGTTGTGAGACTTTTGGAAATATGTCATGGATAAATAAACTCTTAAAGCATTCTCGAGATTAGGAAAGATTAGAATCGTTATTCTGAGTAACGTTGAGTCTTATAGATATCAAGCTTGATTGTAGACCTTCCGTCGGTACCGCATTAAAGCGTTCCACTAATTTAATCAGCTATTTCCGGGTCAATCAAAGACCTAGGCTACATTAAGGCTAATAATGAAAAGTTGACAATTCCTGCGTATTCAAAAGAAGTACGTATATCCAAAAGGGTCGCGCGAGTACGCTATCGAAGCGATATTTTTTATGAATTACAAACGCAACTATATTGATCGCGCAAGTGTATCATCTATCTAATAGCTGAAGAGTTTGTTTGTTCGAAAACTACCAGTCTGATTTGAAGCGTAATTTTTGCATTGGATAGAACGATTCTTGAGAAGGTTATAGGCTGTTTAACATCACACTACAACCCTTAGGAGCCGAGCAAAAAGAAAAAGAAATCAGAAAGAACGCTAAGCGAAAACGAAGTAATAGCGCGGGCAGGCGATGGGATGCGACGCGGGTGGGTTGGGGGGTAAAATTTCACGCGGACGAAGTCGCGGCAGAAGCTAGTATCCGTATAAAGGCTCCTTCAAACAGGCGCGACACGCGTGGCGTGTCGCGCCTGTTTGAAGGAGCCATAAAAAAGCGCGACTATCGCATACTCGCGTGACAATCGTTTTTGGTTAGAAGGCGGCCGTAGAGTCACAGTAACACTGAGCTAAGTCCATCTTCCCCACAGATGCAAGATTACGGGAGTGACGTGCAGCTGCGAAGCCCGCGACATCTTCTGGTGCCAGCACGTCGTAGCGCTGGCATTGTACCGCATCAGGAACGCAGACTCCGTCAGGCTAAGGGTGCCTATCTCAGGTGAGACTTCAGACTTTCATCACAACTTTAAACACCTCTGTGTGTCGCATCTGCACGCCAGTTTATAACACTCGAAACACCGCCCTTACTGCCAAGAAAAAAAAGGCAAAATTAATACATCCCCGGTTTCTGAAAACCTGATCAAGTTTAGTGGTCAAAAGTATTTTGATGCGATGACATGTTGTCATAAATAATAACCACCTAAATAATGTATGAGGTGGCGTATATGTCTGGCTTTCCTGTCGAATATAAAACGATGACTGCTCAGCAATTTTAATACCTTTTCATTGTCAGCTTTTGAAATACGTTTTAGCATCATTCGTGTAATGTAATTTAAACACCTCTCAACAAAGCAACCCTAAATTTAAGTTCAAGAAATTAAACTACTAAATTCTCTTACAGAAACCCTCCTGCAGATGGACAGACAACAGCTTCAGAAGTTCGTGCAGTACTTAATAGCGGAACATCACACGGAGGTGCTTCCAACGGCGCAGAAATTGGCTGACGAGGTCCTGCAGGCCAGGTCGGCTATCAACAGGATCTGCGGGGCGCCTGACCCGACGGCTGGGCCGCCGCCTGATGCACACCATGCCTGGCACTTAGATGAGCAGCAGGTTCGTGAGAAGAGTAGCTTATAATCCTCTGTAATCTCAACAGTCCAGTAATAAAAGTGGATCCAAGGTGGTTCTTAGATCACTGCCTTCCTTTACATGAACTCTCTTTATAGTTTGTGGAACTCTTCAAAATATTTTGATGAGAATGGCAAATCTTTCCACTATCCACTGTAGTTTTGTTATTTATATCTCTGATTACATTGTATCTCTTTGCGTGCAGTTCCTGTAGTATAATTATCCTTTATTACATTTACACATATTAATTAAATTTTTAAATATTTTTTAGCAAAAACGTTTAAAAGGGCATTTAAAATATAAAAAATAGTGGCCCATCGGCACCAGTAATAGGGTCCAAGCTGCCGGTGGTCACGGCTCTAGAGAGAGGAACCTCCTTACTATGCGTATCGAGTCCAGGAGTACTGCTTTCTGATTCAAGCTCTTGATCCAGCCGCGCAATGAGGGCCTCCTGAGGTGTTGGTCGTGGCTCTCCGCTATTAGGCCATGTACTGTAACTAAAATTAGCACCCAGTTTGATTTGTTGCAGCATAGATGCCTAAAGCTTCCGACATAATAATACGTAGTAGTATAAAAATTATTACGGATTTTGCTTTCAAATTCTAATTGTTTCATATGTTGGTTTCAGGTCTGCGAACAAGTGCGAGCGTACTTATTACAGGGGACATATTACAATGCAAATAAACAACTTAACTCATTATTTTCTAAGGTAAGCTAGAGTTACCTACTGACTTTACTTGCATGAAACTGCTACGCTAGGCTTGCCTAGACTTTGCAAAGTCTCTAGGTTGGGTAATGGGACAGCTTTATCTGGAGCTGACCAGACATTTTTATCTGAAACCCTAGGGACACCAGATTAGCCACTTAGGCTCGTAATACACCTGCCGGAGTCGCGGATTGCCCTGGCGCACAGCAACTGAAGGAACACGGGTGGGTTTTAGTCAGTAAGAGTCTGACACTCCCTCCCGCTCCGCCCAGAGCGGGAGAAGTAATTTGATGATTTCCCAATCAAAAAAAGAAGGCCTATAATACAGAACCTCACTCAAGACGCAAGATCCATTACTTAAAACTGGACTATATAGTTAAACTAGATTTTAGTAATGGTTGAGTTTTGCGTGAGATTCTGTAATACTGGCCTTAATCTGTGTTAAAAGTTGCACTAAGAAATAGTCTGCTCCAATAATAAATGTCCATTTTCTATAAATCTAATTAACTTTATCTACGTCCAATCAGCCGGTGGCCTTAGTTTTTAATAATAAATGAACTCCCACAAGCTTTTTTCAATACGGAAAGCATTAAATCTTTACAAGTTATAATTCCTTTATTGTTTCTAGGTAAGAGAAATGCTCCGCGCCCAAGACTCCAACGGTCCACGGATGCTGATGCTGATGACAGAACAGTTCCTATCAGACCCTCGACTCCTGCTGTGGAGGAACCAGAACACCCCCATGACAGAGAAGTGCAGGCAGTTGTGGGAACAGCTAGGGGCGCTATGGGTCAGCATAGTGCTGGACCCAGGCAGTAATAAGCACCACAGGATACAATGGAGGCAGTTGTTGGAGAAATGGTCTGCTGTTGAAGTGTGTCCTACTGAGGATCCGGATTATAGGTCTTTTCCTTTGGTATGTATAATTTTAATACCTATCTGTCTGTTCTTTGATTTACATACCCACTCTATGATTATACATGAATACAGAATCTTATTCATTGCCACTTAGTCTAACCGCGCACTACGGTTTTAATCGTTGCGATTTTTTAATTGTGAAATAAAATCGCAAACAAAATATTTTTTCTGCGAATTCTCAAGCGATGTTTTACCGCAGTGCGCGGACTCTAGTATATAGGTATTCTTCACAGATTAAAATTAGTAGGGCGCGCTAAGCTTTACTCAACTATCTACTTTAGCATAATGCAGTCTACGTTGATTTTTGAGTGATCTAGTTCATTCACTATAAAAGTCCGAGTTAATTTTTGTAATAATGGAATTTGAATTTTGTTTTGTATGTCATTAAGTTTGTGTTTCCTTTGATAATTACAGCAGCTTTGCAGCATTCATATTATTATGTAATATCGTCATCCTTGTTCCACAGTACGCAAGAGAAAGGGAAAGAAACGAGAGGGATCGAGACAGAGACCACAGAGACAGAGACAGAGAGAGGCACCGCGACCGGGAGGAACGGGACAGAGAGAGACTGCGCGAAAGAGAGGAGAGAGATAGGTGAGCTTGAATAGAGATTTTGGGGTCAACAAACTTCCATAGTTATCCATACAGCACTAACAACCGTGCCAACACGGCGAATAAACCGTAGTTTTTCACGGCAAGAAAAACGTGTGTGTACAAAGGGCCTAATTAAGTTTTGCCAACCAACAATCACTTCTCGGTTTAATCTTTGGAGTTATTTTATTACATACATACATATCCTCACGCCTTCTTCCCATGGGGGTGAGCAGAAACTAGAGAACGCCACCTGCTACGATCCTTACATAATCCTTCTGCCTCGTTTACGTTCATAAGTAGATCAATTTCTTTTTTGTTTGTTTTTAAACCAATCACGGGAGATTTGGCAACTAATCAGAGATTTAAGAAGACTTTCAGAATGCTAGAGTTAATCTTTACCTACACTTAAATCTATTTACGAATAAAAACGAACGTTTCATCGCGGGTAAGTTTCGCTGAAAAATGTTTTCTTTATTTTTACAGAGAAAGACATAGAGAAAGACAGAGAAGAGAAATGCATTCCCATTCTGAGAGTTCCGACGAAGAATCTATGCCTAATAAGTAAGTAGCTTAATTCTTATATCCAACAAAGTACTTTTATCTCACGAAGTAACGGGCGCTTTATCTAGTTCTAGTCCATTGCGTACCCTAGGATAGGGAAGGATTTGCGAGCCGTACCTTGCATATGAGATGCGTCCGGTACGGCTCGCAAATCCTTCCCTATCCTAAGGGCACGTCTTCCCTACCATTACGGCACCCCCAAGTCTACTCCTTGACATGCTATGGTCTCTGTAGCACCATGGAACATGAGGCTTCAGGGGCTAGTGAAAATCTTGGGGTTCATTCGATTAATCGAATTTGGTAAAACCACGATGGGGTCGGTGCATTTCCTTAATTCATTCAGGAAGCGACGCGTGCTGTACTTGTGGTTACCAGTTGTACAAGCATGCTGTGTATGTGTGTGTAGGTATATATATATATATATTTTTTTTTAAACGTTGCCCCACACTAGGATTTTCTCCTGTATTATTGTGGGTGCGTTTACAAACATTCAAACTCACATACACATACAGCCAAACCCGGAACAACTACTTGCAGGTCATACAAATATTGCAGGAGCTTTCGGTACTGTCCGAAACAATGGCGAAGTCGTAAGTGTGTGTGTGTGTGTGTGTTATGTGCTGACGCTACTCGTCTTCACGCACACATTCGCGTGTTAGTACACTTGGTTACAACAAGTAAAGCGCGCGTCGCTTCGTGAGATAAAATACTACACAAGTAGATCTCGACGTACAATATCCATCTCTGTCTGTATATCTTTAGATAGACAGAGATGGAGATAGTTCAATACCCTCATCTTTTAAAACCCACACGCTGTTACTTTTGTAAGCCTATTGCCACTAAGGATTAATTTTTTCTAGAAGTTTCTTTACATTAATACTGATGCAATTATTTTATTTGAGCAGTGGTGGCCCAGTGGTAACGGCCCCGACAGGCCGACTTACGAGTTGTATGTAGGTCGTGGGTTCGAACCCAGGCAGGCGCTTTAATTTGTGTAAATAATTTCATCACCACTGCTCTCAAAACGGTGAAGGAAAACATCCTGAGGAAACCGACATGTCCTAGAACCAAAAATTCGAAGACATGTGACATCTACCAACTCGCACTGGGCCCGCGTGTTAGATTACAGCCCACTCTCTCTCGAAGAAAGCAGGCCTGTATCTCAGCAATGGGAACTTTATAGGCTGATTATGCTATTTTATTTGCAGTTATGAACGTGAATACAGGAGAGCAAGCAAGAGATTAAGACTAAGCAACCAAAGATCCGCCCCGCAACTGACGCCACGGACTGTTTTTCATAAGTAAGTCTATCTGAACTAATGTATAGTCCTCCAGACCGTATTTTGGCCATGGCGGCCAATCTCAACGGAGACTAGCCTTCGGCACGGGAGACATTATAGTGCACAAGTGTGTGCGCAGACACAGGTGTACTCTCTTCCTTCAGTTTCATAGTCCGATGGGACGGCAATCCGACACGACCGGAGAGAGATCAGGCGCAGGACCAACGGCTTAGCGGCGTATGTGAACGGCAAAAGAAAGCAAAGACGTAAAACTGTTTTTAACCGACTTCAAAAAAAGGAGGAGGTTCTCAATTCGACTGTATTTTTTTTTTATGTGTGTTAGCTCAGAACTTTTTTCTGGGTGAACCGATTTGGATGATTCTTTTTTTATTTGAGAGGTGATGCTTCCCATTTAAATTTGATCAAATTCTGACTAGTACTTTTTGAGTTATCCTTAATACTGAGTATTTATTCCACTTCGTTTATATCGATAATGTTTTAATAATTTCCTGTCACGGTTATTTACATATCAAGTAGTGGTATACGAATATGTGTAGGGTAGGTACCACAACAAAAAAGTGAAAAATAAAAACTTTTTAACAAAAAAACAACCGACTTCCACAAAAAACACTAAAAAACGTGAAAATAACTTTAATTTCGGAAGTCGGTGTCTTTGGTTGTGTTTTTTCGTTTTTGGCTACCGACTTCCGAAATTAAAGTTATTTTTCACGTTTTTTAGTGTTTCTTTTAGCGCTAAAGTAACCTGCGAAATTATAAATTTCTTACATTTTTTCGGATCAGTGTCCCATTCTATGTTGATCAAAATATGATTATAATTTATCAACTTCCACAGCCCCACTTCGCCTAGGTACTGCTGGGCGTAGGCCTCTCTATTCTTGTGCCAATCCCCACGCCCCTGTGCCAGCCTCGTCCAGGTTCTACCCGCGATGGTGACAATGTCGTCAGTCCATCTCGCGGCCGGATGACCAACACTTCGGCTTCCAGTGCTTTTCCCATTATAATCATGATACTTAAATTCAGAATCTTAGAGAATTTACAGTCACCACCACACTAAATCAATAAGCTTTAGCGTTATGCATTATTACTTATTAGTAGAATTTTGTGTGACCATTTATAATAAAACGGTTCTAAGTTTTTGATTGCATTGGAATTTGAGCTTTGTAATGTATGGCACTGAGTTTATTGTTCCGAACCTTGATAATTATCTAAGACTCTGATTCAGAAAATTTAATTTCAGGCTGCTGATGCCTATTTATGTCTTAATTCAATTTTGGTTGCACTGGAATTTGAACTTTGATATGTATGATATTGAGTGTTTTGTTACAAAACTTATTCCTGTCATCTCTCCAGGGCGCTGGACGCGGTAGACATATCCTGGGAGAACGAGCACCTGAAGAACATCCTGGGTAGCGACGAGTACTCCGACCCTGACAAGCCGGAGAAGCCGGGCAGTTCCACCACCACCACCCTGCTGCCTTACCCCAAGTTCAACGAGGATGGACAGCCGCTGTGGCATGGTGAGTCAGAGAATACTGCACAGAGAAGCTGGTTTCATGATAGTCTTTGACCAATAATAGCACGTAAATTGATAGTGGCAAGAAGTATTTTGCCTAAATTAAAGAAACCTTTGTTTGATCAGTAGCAGTATAAGTGACTGAGTTCTGCACGCACCGTAGCATGACCAGAACCAATTTACGAAGAACAGACATCTCTTTCTGTACGAAGTGACATTTCTTCATTTTTGCCATCGCGCGCCTTAGAAATCTTTCTACAATCTATAATTTGTCTTTCGTGTCTTTCGTTTCTTCTTTGAACTTGAATCATTAATTCAGTTGAAGGGCAAAATTAATATTCTAATTTCCTCAGTCTGTCAATTCCGTCGGAATAACATCGTGTTTTTTCATTGCAGAGCACTTGCCAGTAGTGGGGGCTCGTATCGAAGCCCTGAGAGCACACGGACGCGCGCCCGCAGCGCTCAGGCTCGCCGTCAGTGCCGCCAGGGCCATGAGGCATCGACAGGTAACGTGGGATCCATACTTCATTGGCAGTGATAGTAGTACTGCCGTTCGAGCCTTTAGTAGTAGTATTCTCTATAAATTGACAAAGTCAGTCAGTGATAACCTAGATAAACTAGTATTTGGTTTCTGAAAGGCCAATCAAGAAAATAGATTTCTCACAAATTGTCAAACTCATGTAGATTTTTACCCCATGCAATGAATTCAAACATCCAGGGACAATTGTGACGGGTACCGCAAAATCCTACTACATCACTTTAGTACATTTTGTATGAACCATCGCACGCGCTTCGCTGTATAGTAACACAATTTGATATGCTGCGGCCCGATGTGGCTGTTATGTGCGCTAACAGTCCTTTCACACGTATGTCTTAGATTTTGCATCGCTGTCAAAATAACAGTGATCTTTATTGTCGTCGTTATAAGGTTGCTATTGGGTTGACAAGTTTGTCAAAATCACAGTGATCTTTATATTCGCTACAATAAGGTTTCTTTTGGTTTGTTGCTGTCTGAGGTAAAATAATTGTGAAAGGACTGTATAGTTACCGGCACGTAAGTTGGCCAAAGATTTTGTTGTGGGGGAATTTCGCGCATGCAAAAATGTATGAAATGGTGCGTGCGCGGACTTCCCCCACAACAAAGTCTTTGGCCAACTTACGTGCCGGTAACTATACCTTTATAGTAATGCTTTGTCTCTCTCTACAGGAGGTATCCCAACAGCGCTGGCAGTCGGCTGGCGGCGGCGAGGCGTCGTCGTCGTCGGCGTCGTGCGCAAGCGCAGACGCGTGCGCCGGCGCGTGCGGCGAGCGCGCCAAGCTGTCGCAAGTGTGCGCGCACATGGACTCCGGCGCCTGCCTCACTAGCGCCGCCACCTGCGCACTGTCGCACTCGCAGCGGTGTATCGGGAGAGGTGAGGGTTCATGCTGTCGAATATTTATTTGCTTTAAAACATCACATCTTATTACACGGGTAGGCCAGCGGTATCTTAAATTCACTGGCAGACAACGCACAGCCTGAACTACGGGGTCTAGAAGCACGAAATCATGCACAAGAGTTCCTTATATAGCGAAAGTGACCACTAAGGAAGAATTTTTGAAAAATCATCCCCTAAATGAATAACATAGGGGACGAAAGTTTGTCATTTTTGCCAGTGGGAAATCCAATCGGGCACGTGGTTTGTAGGTAATGTATAAATAGGGTGTTGGTACTTTTAAATAGTAGACCCTCATTTCGCAAGTTATAATAAAAAACAAGTTATAATAAATATTGTTGTTGTCCGTCGCGCGTCACGTCCCTGCCACCCTGTATAGGATTACTGGGTGGCAGGGACAAGACGCGCAAACTTACCATAAATTCAGCACATGATTCTAGACCCCCTAGCGTACAAATTTTTCGTCGGCTACCAAAAAAGAAATCTGCTGTTCCATAAAAAAGTGCAATACCTACGCGGTCAAATGTAACGAACAGCAATTTTTTATTTTATAACCAACGAAATACTTCAACGCAGGGAGTTCAGAATAACAAACAGAATCCATGGTAGCAGGTTGCGCGTCGATGTCCCTGCCACCCTGGCCCTGCAGTCTCGACATTAGATAGCGACAAAAACCTGTCGGTAAGTCGTAACAATGTCAAATTCCTTTAATAGATTTTCAACCTTATGCTTTGGAAATAAAGTTCGAAATCGATTAAATAAATTTGATATCGATACGACTTAGCGACAGATTTTGTCGCTATTTAATGTCGAGACTGCCGGCCCTGGTCCGACATTAGATAGCGACAAAAATCTGTCGCTAAGTCGTATCGATGTCAAATTTCTTTAATAGATTTTCAACCATATGCTTTGGAAATAAAGTTGAAAATCTATTAAAGGAATTTGACATCGATACGACTTAGCGACAAAAATCGGTCGTTAAGTCCAATCGATGTCAAATTTCTTTAATAGATTTTCAACCTTATGCTTTGGAAATAAAGTTGAAAATCTATTAAAGGAATTTGACATCGATACGACTTAGCGACAGATTTTTGTCGCTATCTAATGTCGAGACTGCAGGGCCTGTATGTATAAAGGGGAAAAGTCTATTGCTACAAACCAGGACAAATACCAAGCTCTATTGGGCTACTACTGAATAAATTCAGTAAATCAATAACACTTTTCCCGACTTCAAACCCAGGATAAAAAGCTCAACAAGACCAGAAAATAATAATTAAGAGTCTGTCTTTGCATAGCTTAAAACTGAATAAAAGTTCACCGCGCACCTTATAACAAAAAGAGCGCGAGATGGCTGAAATATGTTTTTTTACGTTTTCAACCCCCATATCGACGCCATTTTGAATAATTTCGAAAAATTTAACCGGCTAAAAAGATCCAAATAATTTTCGAACCTGCTCAAAAATTTCACAAAAATCGGTTGAGAAATGCGACCTGTAGAGTAGGGCAGCCAGATATCCGCCGGACATCCGGATATACGAAAGCATTTTTGCCCAAGCTGAAAGGGAAATGGTTCGCGCTTGCTTGGTAAATTATTGTTGCATTAACAGAGCACCTTTTATCGCCATCATCACAACCGCTACATAGCATGTAACACTTTGATAGATGAAGTAAGCGTCACGTCAAAACTAAAATCCATTTTTTAACATGTGCTAACAAATTTGTATAATTATGGAATTTTATTCTGAAATAAAGAGATTATTACTATTATTATTTTAACCCCCAACATTTATAGAGGGGTGTGATATGTTTGACGGCTCCGTCGTTCTGTGTGTCTGTCTGTGACATCGTAACTCACAAACTGGTGGACCGATTTCAATGCGGTTTTTTTTCCTTACAGACAGTAGATGTTGGACGGGTTGGACTTTAGAAGCCATTTGGTGCGTGTACGAGTGTCTAGCGGACGCCTGCTTAGCGCCCGACGACCAGCGGGCGTCTCCTAGACTACACACCGCGTATCTAGACGAGGAGCCCAACACAGGACTGCCACCTAGGTAAGCTATTATAGTGGCGGAAATGAGAGATTTTGAAAGAACGTACTCGAAGTAAATACAGAAACCGTTCCTTAATATGACATGGTATCGAGTTTTACTAAGAACAAACTATAATATGTGATATAGTCTGTTCCAAAAGAATCTAATGGAAACTTTGTAATGCAATGCCAATTTGTATTGCCACTTACAAATTAAGTAGTTTAACTTTATTTGATTATTTGAATAATTAAACCCGAAATTCTAATTTGAAATCACCTTAAAGATATTGACATTTGACAAAAAATTGAGGTTAATTTTATAACCTCAACTTTCGTCGATGACTTTTCAATTGCAATTTAATAATGTTATTCAAACAATAATTGTTAGAAAAAGTGGTGGGATTTAAAGTTGAAACTTTCTAAATACACCTGAACGTGTTAATAATTCCCTTTAGTGAGCGATTCCGTATGAATTTAACCTGAACAGGTTTTGTTTACACTTTCATCACATACTTTTGCAACAAAGCATAGATATTTTTATGTGACAGTGACCACGCTTCACATAGCAGAACTTGTTCTAAAACTCGAAGTGTCGTAGTCACACCGAAAATTCTGACTTCAGCTGGCTTGTAAAATAAAATTCCTATACTCCATTTGTAATAAGATTAAAAATTTAAATAAACCTTTTTTACAGTCCCTTCAACCGATTTTGACTTCTATTCCGTAGGCATAAGGATGGCATTAAAAGCATAAACGTGGTAACAATACCAACTGTTTGCTTCAACTGCCATTTGTTATGCCACCTACGCAATAGAAGTCAAAATCGGTTGAACGGACTGTAAAAAAGGTTTATTTAAATTTCTAAACTTATTGCAAATGGGGTACAGTTACGTAATAATTAAATTTCATCACAGGTACCAACACGTCCCCGTGGCGGGTAGCAAAAACCCTGAGGAGACGTACCTAGCGCTAGCGCTGGAGGCAGCTCTATTAGGCCTGGGTGTACAGCGCATGCTACCCATGGGGCTGTATGCGCAGGAGCGGCATTGCAAGCAGGTGAGTTTATCATTTTATTTTATAGATGTCCTCGTTGGAGGGCTCGTTGCTAGGTAATAACCAGTGATCGGATTAGGTAGTGCAATATAGGGTTTAACAACATCAAACCATCTCGTTGGTATGGATGAGCCCGCGGAAATCCCGGAATACCAGGATTTTGTAATTTTGTGTAATTTTGAGGAAATATTTGTTTTTAGAGCAGTGGTGGCCCAGTGGTATTGGCCCAATGATGGTAATCATTGTATTGGCCGCGACTCACGAGCAGTAGGTCTCGAGTTCGGACCCAGGCAGTCACTTTACTTTGTGTATTTAATTTCATCACCACTGCTCTCAAAACGGTGAAGGAGAACATCGTGAGGAAACCGGCATGTCCTACAAACAAAAATTCGAAAACATAATGACATCCACCAACCCGTACTGGGTCCGTGCGGTGGATTATGGCCCACTCCGTCTCATAGACAGGAGGCCTTTCCCAGCAGTGGGAACATTATAGGCTGATTTTGCTATGCTTATGCTAAAGTTGTAAAGATAAGAAAGAGAAAAAAGGTGATTTGACCCCGGGTATGTCAAGTGTGTCTGCCACTTTACAAAAGAACAATAGTCTGACAATTCTTACCTCTTTTTCAGATTTACTTATATTCTTATCAGCTTCTGAGAAAACAATGCATTCTGCACATATTCTAGTTAAGTTTATGAACAACAATATGGCGACCAGTATTTAGAAATTCAGTACAATATTATAGCCCGGCTAGCCACAGGGCAATAAAGATTTACTTTATGTTAGGTTTGCGTGACATTAATTTGACATTAAGGTGGTGTGAAAAATAATTTGATTTAACTCGCTCAGGAGGAGCGCCTGATCGCGCAGCTGCAGCGCGTGGAGGGCGAGGCGGCGGGCGGCGTGTGCGCGCGCGCGGCGGGCGCGCTGCTGGCGGGCGGGCCGGCGTCGTGCCTGGGCGCGCGCGTGCACCCGCGCGCCGCGCCCGCGCACACCTTCGCCAGGTTCCTGTTCCTGGCGCTGCTGCCGGCTCATCCTGACCTCGCCTACCGAGTTGGGCTAAGAGCTATGAGGTTAGTTACCACATATTTATTTATAATAAGAACACCAACAGTACAGTCACCTACCACTAAAATTGTAATTTCAATAAACTTACAAATAATCACCAAATAACATACACGCACGACATAGACATATGAATGTTAGACAAAAGAAAACCATGAAGTGTGTCTAGTAGACCTAAATCAAGAACTTTATAGCGCTACAGGGTAGTGACATGGCCAAAATCGTAACTAACGCCGCCATCTTCTTTTTTTTTTTAATACATTTCAAGTGACATTTCACAAAACAATAAGCACAAATCGCTCATTTGGAGAAACAACGACGTAACTACAGCTTTTAAAATTTTACAGGAGAGTGATTTTAAGAGCTTTTTTTTTTTTGGAATATGTTACCGTCTCTTTCTCGTTTCGTTCGTTGATAAATCAGAAAACCATATTAAATATTTTACGCTAAATATTTCACGCCTTTGCTCCTCTGCAAAATTTTTCGAGCACAATATATATCGACAACTCATTTTGGGTAAAATTACATTTACGTCGTTGTTTCTCCAAATGAGCGAAATGTTTACTAACAGTACCTACCCCCGTGTCAATTTCATTTGAGCGCCAAAAGATCCTTGAAGCAGTGTATACTTGTACAATCACAAATCAATTTAAGCTACATAGACGCGCACTGTTGCACTGTGTAATAAAATTTACTATATGGTTACTTCAAATTCAGAATAGGAACATAATGGTACTTGCAACAACCACATGTACCGCTCAATCAGACAAAATGTCAGATTTTTTTAATGATCCCACATCATCATGAACATGATTTTTTTGATGATGCCTATCGGACACTGTTTAACCTGCTCTTAAGCTGATATCAGACGGTTCAACCCGAGTGAACGGTTCACTCGAATGACTTTTAAATTTTTGGGTAGCCGCACCGTACCGCACCGCACTTTTTTGTATTGAAATGCGTTGCGACGCGACCCGATGCGGCTGTACCTAATTTGCACTGTGAATAGCCGCTAAGTCCCAGTCAGGGGGCGGGGCAGGCGGGTTAGCGGGTTACGGGCATGACGGGTTAGCGGGTTCATTTAATGTGTTGCATGGTCTAAAAAAACAAGGTTTGGCACTCCGAGAATGACACATGCTTACGTCACTATCCAGATGCCACTTATTGCAACAAAACACGAATTATGGAAACATTTTCAATCACCATAATTTTTTTTTTTTAATTTTTCATTCTTGAAGCCTACTTAGGAACCATGAAGTCAACTGTTTTATTTTTTTATTTAAAGTTGAAAAGCTAAGTCATAATTTACCGAACGTAATTTTTTCACTTTAGACCAACTTTTTCATAACTTTCATCACAGTTACGAAGCTGATTATTTTATGCATAAAAGTACTACTCACGAAGATTCAGTTGCAAAAAAAAAAATCTCGACAAAGCCATGTACTTTTTTTTTTCTTTTTTTTAGATTGGTCAGGTCGATCATTCTCAAAAAATCAGAAAAAAAATCGTAACTCGAAAACTATGAAAAGTCGCGGAACATACATGGGGGTGATTCGGATACCCCACGATACGAGGGACCTAAATTTAATTTTTGGACGTCAATGTTCCGGCCACCCTGTACAATGCATTTAAATTGTCGTTTCGTAAAAACGAAACGACAATTTAAATGCAAATGCAATGTAAACTAATCAAACGAAACAATTCATTTTTAACATATTATACCAATGTAATTGTTAGATAAAACCTCATTGTTTTACCGGATTCGCACAGGTAATAAAGGCGGTTTGGGAGTTATTATTACACACTACTGGTAACACAGAGGTGATGACGTAGGCTTGTCTCTCCCACGTGACCACTGTGTCTCGGAATGCTATACCTGGCGAAGTATATTATTATACCATGATGTGTTGTATCTGTGCAGGTTACCGATGGTGGAGGAAGCGTACGCGCTGGACGGCAGTGCTGCGGGAGGCGCGGGCGGCGCGGCGGGCGCGTGGCACACGCTACAGCACGCTGAGCAACAGCAGGCCGCACTCGCCAGCGCACTGCTAGGTAACAACTCTCTCTTTATACTCAGTTCCTCAGTACTGAGAATCCTGAACCATATTGTTGATGTCTTGTCCTGGTTCTGCACCAGTTATGTCGGTACTGGGCCACTCTTGAAGCTTCCTGAAGATAGCCCCTACGACTGGAGGATCAGGTCGGTCCAACGTTGTGGTCGTCGACCAAGGGGTCAGCGACTAAATCGGTGTAGGAAAGAGTCCTGGTTCTAGAGTGGAAAGAGATGGGAAAAGACCTAGGGGTTTTTCCTTGGTCTCTTTCCATTGACTAGGATTCTCTCTAGGTAACAACTAACAAAACTAATTATTTCGGATTCACACAAAAATAAGTCTGCCCAAAATTGTCCCTATTCAGTATAGTGACTATGTGCAAAGAGTGTGCTATTCAGGCCCGGACTTCGAGACCCAGGGCCCATAGGCACTTGATATTTGAGACCCCCAGCATAGCTGGTGCCAACAGTGATTGAACGGTGATATTTCTAACAGAAAATTTGATGCAAGAGCGAGCGAAGCGTGCTCGAAAATTTCTATCGCCTCGGATTGAAAATTCGAAAACTCGGCCTTCGAAAATTTAAGAATCAAGAGTAACTAAGATGCAATAGGGAACCACGCGAACTGGATTTTTTTTACTTCGGAGAGGTTAGATTTCTTTATCTATCTATATGTATACATATAAAAAATGGAATCCCTAATTCCCTTGGTCACGCCATAACTTGAGAACGACTTTACCGATTTCATCCATCTTTTTTTTTTATAGTTTTCTAATACTTTGTAGAAGGTTGCGAGATATATGCGGGTGAAACCACTGGGCACAGCTAGTTTATATATACTTTATTGTATACCACAAAAATACACAATACACTACAAACAATACACTACAAAGTAGATCGCTTTCTGAACTGCGATCTCTTCCAGGCAACCATGGAATGGCCAGTGATTCTTCTTTCTTTTGACAATTTAAAACAGAAAAGGAGTTGCTTTGTCGACGTATGCCCAAAAGCTGGAGAAATAAGAGAAACAAGCGAGCATTCAGGAGCAAGCGAAGCAAGCTCAATAATTTTTTGCATCTCGTCTCGGAAAGGCAGATTTCTTTTGACCATTGATAGATAATACTCCATAATACCTCCTGGTGGTACCATGAGGGCGGGGCCTGTAGTATTTGCTACATCTGTTACGTGGTTAACCCGGCCCTATCCGCCTACCATTAGGCAGGCAAGATACCTGGTCAGGGTAGCTCGGTGGGTGGGGCCACTAGGCTGGCTGGGCCCCTAGGCCTAGCCTCGCCTTAAATAATTAGGCGGAAATCCGGGAAGATTACGTATTCAACTATCCAAATTACATATTCAACTAACAGGACTGGGGACGTATTTAAAGTTTAGTTCAGTTACATACTTATTACAGTCAAAGCAACTTTTCGTAAAAAAAAAAGCGAAGAAAGGCCTTAAGAACGTTATCACTCTGACGATTTGCCAGCGTGTTCCCGCAAGGCGATATGTGAACGCGCTCTGTGCGAGTGGGAACCGAGCTAGCCGCGACCACGCGATGTTTCTCGTTCTCTCTTGTACACTCACGTCAACCGCTGTGGTGTCGTAAACGTGACAAACACGTTGCGTACACGCAGCGATCGCGATAAACAAACACCTCGCTGGAAACACGCTCGCAAATCGCCAGTCTGAAAAAAACCCTTGATATCTCTGTCGTGTCTATCCTGTAAATATGACTTTCGGCTTGGTGACGGGTCTTTTAACAACCATTACAGTTCATGTCGATACGAAAAGGTTGAACATTTTCGATTCATCCTATAACGACCTATAATATCCTCTATTCAGGTGCAGCACGCGGCAACCCGGGCCGTCTACGAGCCGCCCTAGGCGCCGCCCAGCGCCACGTGCGCTCGGCTGCGCAGCTGTTCCGCCTGGCGCAGGACGCGCTGCGCCACGCCGCGCCGCCCGCCGCGCCGCACCACCACCGCGACCTGCTGGCGGCTGCCTTCGAGCTGGGCTTGCAGGTACTGTACACACGACAACACAATAGCCCAGCGCACGTCCGCTTGGCGCAGATTTGGTGGGGTCAGACGAGTGCGACCATCAGTGTGTAGCAGAAATAAACGAGTTTACGATCAACCAATAAACTGTTGTTATACTCATTTTGCCTCGATTGTAACATAAACTGCAACACTGAGACCAAATGCAACGTAATTTCGGTGACACTTTTACCCACTGCAGGACAAAGACCTCTTTTTATGCAGAGTAGACACGAGCAGTCGAGCACTCACTATGCGTGATATAAATCACTTTTACTGCACTCTTGTCGCGACCCTTTAGCAAATTTTTTTACATAATTAATAGGTTCTCTTTAACCTGCAGGTGCTAAGGATGACGCTATCCTCAGTAAACTGGCGTCGGCGCGAGATGGTTCGCTGGCTCGTCACGTGCGCCACGGAACTGGGACTGGACGCGTTGCTGTCCATCATGCAGAACTGGTTAGTATACTGGGACGATACTTCAGTGATGAATTTCACCAATAAAAATGAACGAGATCAGGACATCTAAACTGCGTTAAAGACCTATCAGTGCCATCATTGTTGTGAAATATTTCACTCACAGCTCCTGAACGCGGTTTAGATGTGCTAATCGCGTTTAATTTCATTGGGGAAATATACCATCAGTGATGAAAAATATTATGTTGAAAACCTTGTCATGGAATAGAATTTGGAGAAGTAAACAACAGGCAGTTCTATGATAAATGAATGATAAATTATATTTGGTTCGGTAAATTCGTTCACAAAAAATCTTTTACACATCAAAAATAAAATTTTGTTTAAAAACTAGATGAGGTTGATGTTCCCTATCCGACTACCTTGAAAAGAAACATCCAAACAAACTCAGAGGTCACAGTTTCTTTCTTATACTTAATTTGGAAGATGGGCGTAAAATTACTTTAACGAAATCATTGTGTCCCTATTGAAAAGGGAATGACTGTTGAAGCTACGCGCAGAAAATAGCCAGATTTTTTTTTCAGAATATGGCAGATATTCCTTCTGAAAGTTGCCATTGAACAGAATGAAAGGTTTAACTTAAATGAGCACCACAAAACAATCAAGTGATAGAGCTAAAGCTTTGCCGGTCCACAGTTTTCTTGACAAGAGTGGGGTCCCCTACCCCTTCCTCCTTGTCTCTTTACGATTATAGATATACAAGTATCATTTAGCGCGTGGCAAAAATCGGAACTAAAGCCCCATTTACACGGTGCAAGTTTCTGGAACGTTCAAGAGCAATAATCGCATGCCATAAACCACGTTCAATTAGTGCCATTCAAGAATTCCAAGCTAGTGTTTACACGCGTGCGATTGCCATAAAAATGTATTGAACGTCTTCTCAAGATGTTTTTTTAATTTTTTCGTTCGTATGTGTTTCCAAGCACTTCGCACTCATGTTTGAAAAATAGAAAATTTTCATGCCAGAATTGAATGCGATTTTATTGTACGTGCGATTTAGTTGTACGTGCTGTTTACACCTATACCAACTTTGAACGGCAACTAACTTGCCCATTGCAACAATTGTACGTGTTGTTAAGACGGTGCCAGTGAATTGCTGCTTCAATTCTATGGTAGGAAATGGGGCTTAACGCCGCCATCTTGATGCAAATAAAATTTCTATAAAACCCTCTCTAAACCTCCTTGTCCTGTAGGTACGAGCTGTTCACGCCAACAGAAGCGACAGGTCCTGTGGCCGCAGCGGCGATGTCTCACACAACTGCACTGCGGCTCGGCCTGAGCTTCGAGCAACAGGAGAAACTAAGCGCCTGCGCGAGGACGTTAGCGCTTCAGTGTGCTGCTAAGGTATGAGTTATTTTTTTAAATATTATTTTAATTTAAAATCATAGCCACTTAACAAATAAGACACAAATAGAATCCTTAGCAAAATTACGAATACACAATTTTAAGCAATGTTGACGTACATTTTAATTTTATACAACTCATATTTGCCTAGCTTTCTCCCAACTAAGTTGGGATCGACTTCCAGTCTAATCGGATACAGCTAAATACCAGTATTTTACATGGAGCGACTGCCTTTCTGACCTCCACAACCCAGTTACTGGGTAACACGACAACCCTTAGTCAGACAAAATATTTTTTTTATGTTGTACAACTATGTAACTTACTAATTAACATTGTAAGACAAAATAAAATTATTCAATTTAGTTTAAAAGGCGATGGGGCGAATTTGGTCTAAGGTCCAATAGCGATAAGTTTTTGATATTTGTGTAGGGATACCTCATCTTAACCCTTGTACAAAAGGGTACCAAAAGATGACCTAGCAATTTTGGGAAAAATACAGAAATAACCGGATTTCAAGGGTACCTGCCCTTGAAAATCCGGTTATTTCTGTATTTTTAACCTTAACCGTTGTAGCTACAGGAAAACGTGCTTTCGAGGCTGTCCTTAACTTTTTGAGTTATTACTAACTGAATTAACAGATTTTGTAAAAGTGGTATAGTGAGCCAGAAAACGACAATTCCTACGTTTCACGACGTTACTCATTCACGTCAAAAAACACCGCCATTTTTTATAAAAATAAAATGAGTCGTGTGTGAGAATCAATATGAGTCAAAAGTCACTTCATTTATTCAAATCAATCCAGCCGTTAGGATGCTTCGAGGGTATAAAGAATCCCATGTTTTTGCCCATGAAAAATAACCGATTTCCTTCTTTCAGGACCCGCCAGGCTGTGCCTTAAGTGCCCTCTCAGTGTGCGAAGGCTCGGCGGGAGCGTTCGAGGCGGCGTGCGCGGCGGTGGGCGGCGCGGCGGCGCGCGGCGCGCTGGCATCCAGCCAGCTGTTCGCCGTGGCGCGCTACATGGAGCAGCGCGGCCAGCCGGCGCGGGCCATGCGCCTCGCCACGCTGGCCATGCGGAACCTCCATTTGCATTATAATCAGGTAAGGACGAATATATCCCTCTCTCGATGTGTAACATGCAAGGAATCCTAAATACATACTTAGTAGTTTAGAGTTGATTTTTAACAACAGGTTAATGAGATTATTTCAACCCTCCATTTGTTGCAAGCGTTAGCAGCCAACGAGGTTCCACTATGCAAAAAAAATACTTATTATTAGATGTCGTCACTGACCCTGACCAGTGTTTTATGATTTATCTTTGGTTTGGCTCTCTGAGTTTGTCTCGGCATTTCTTCTCAGCAGGCTTAGCATGAATGACGCTTTCTATTTCTACGAAGAATAGACACAGCTCTTTCTATACAAAGTGACATTTCACATCGCACCGTAGAAATCCTTCTACAATCTGTCATTTTGTCTTTCCTTTATAACGATCTTTGTCTAGGTCCTTTTTTAAGTAGACTATTTCAGAAGAAAGTTTTCTATCCCAAACTCGCAAAATCACACTGACAACTAACAGTTGTCTAAGGTAGTAAAGACAATTTGATTTTGTAATTGTCATGCTAAAGACAGTATTAGAAAACTTTGTATTTGACGCCACGAAGTATATACGGTTATCTACAAAATCATGATTTTACAGGAGAGCGTTTTGATCGCAAAATTGTTATAATTAATAGAAGAACAAAGCTATCTTCTCCTATTTTAAATCATTTAGTTAATAGGGCGTTACCAAGGAAATGGATATAAGGTCAATATTACTGTAATATTTTTTTGTTCCAAAATACGGTACTTCGACACTTTGAGAAAAATTGTTGTATGTCTTTAGATTACGTGACGTAATATCAGTAAAACTTGAGAATCAAACAGAAAAAAAACCTATATGACAAAACAAATAATTCCGAGTCGAATTATGTAATAGAGTGAATTTCGTAAAAAGTGCAGTTCACTCTTTCTACTTTGCTGCCGTCGTACTGTCTACACGGAAGGTAATTTTTGTCTACTCTTCCGTCGACAAAACGGTGCTCGTGCTAAACCTGCTGGAACCAATCAGATAGGAAATGCCGGCGCCATCTTGTTTTAAAATATTGACCGAAAAATTGACCTGTAAAAAGTGTCTGAAGATAAACTTACAGTAATAAACATTTCGTTTAATTTCATGGTTACAACAAAAATTACTATATGCTACAGGACAGTCACCCAGCGATCGCGGACATACACTGGGCCGTGGCGCTGGCGCACTCGCTAGGCCGCGCCGAGCTGCAGGCGATGTTGCCACTCTTGGTGAAGAACGTGCAGTGCGCACCTGTGCTGGTGAGTTAACATTCATGAAAATCTATATAGATACATAATATAAATTAAAGCTTTTCGTGTCTGTCTGTGTGACCGCATTGTTCTTCTAAATTACGCAACGGATTTTGATGCGGTTTTCAACGTCATTTAGAGAATTTATTTTGGAAAGTGTATGATAAAAATAATACATTTATTTAAACTTACATGTAATAAAGAAATTTCGATGTTTTGTAAAGTCGTAAAAACCATGCGAAACAGGAGTCGGTTCGCTAGTGTTTTTTTTTAAACGGTAATTAAAAACATCCTTAGGAAACTATCATGTCCTAGAATCAACAAATCAAAGACCATGATTCCATGACGTATTTTTTAAATAACATACATATAGAAATGAATATGGTATATTGAATATGAAAGGTTAAACACAGCTAGGTACCTAATACAAATTTTTTAACATAATAATTATGTAGAATGCCAGCCGGCGCCTAATTAACGTGAAATGAACTAACCTGACACTCCTAGCGTATATTTTGCTGTTATCCCAACGACGCACCAAGCTGAGGCCCACAGCCACACCCGTATCGTGTACCTAGTGTCTAGTTTAATTTGTCTTAATTACTGTGCAGTCGAAAATTTTCTACAACGCGACAAGGTTCTTTTGGCGCGACAGCGCGGCGCGGCGAGGTCAAATCGGAACTGTCGCCGCCATCTTGTTTTGTCTGACAACTGACATGCCATTCAGGCGCCAAAAGATCCTTGTATAAGTACATTCACAGATATTTTACCTCTGACAGCAACAACCCAATAGCAACCTTATTTTAACGATTATAAAGATCACTCTGAATTTGACAGGCTTGTCAATGGCAGCAACCCAACAGGACCCTTATTGCAACGGTAATAAGATCACTGTGATTTTGACAGTGATGCAAACTCAGAGGTAAAATAATTGTGAACGAACTGTAGCACTCTTGCTAGAGAAAATGATCAGTGGGATTGCATTAAAAATATAAATGTGAGAGGTGTATCTTGTACGGTGTACTAACGTGCCTGGCCCGTCAGTCGGACGTGCTGCGGCGCTGCTGCGTGGCGGCGGCGGGCTGCTCGCGCTCGCGCGGCGCGCCGCCGCGGCCGCCCACCCCGCTGCGGCCGCTGCTGGAGGCGGCCCTGCGCGCCTACGCCTCCACCACGCATGCGCGCCTCGCGCACATCTCGCCAAGACATTATGCGGACTTTGTCGAATTTCTTGGTATGTATAATAACAATATCAGCCTATTATTGTCCCCCTGCAGGGTAAGCGCCTATTCTCATACAGAGAAAGCACGAGCATTGATCACCACGCTTGCTCAAAACGGGTTCTCGTATTATATATTTTTTATATAGTTATATTTATTATATAGTTGTTGTATTATATTATATGTGTATATTGTCAACATGTTCATTTTATTGGACCCTGAATACCTCGTTGGTCTAGTGGTCGAAAGCGCGACTACTGAGCTACTGGGTTCGATTCCCTGGTCACGCAATGCGTTATTGGGTTTTTCCTGGAATTTCTCAGTAGCAGCCTGGAGCCGAGTTGTGACCGGTTTGATGGAAAGTGTCTCGCCCTCTATTACATAGAATGGAACGAGATTAAAATCAGCCAAATGTGGGGGAATTTGGCCTTTGGCGAATATGGCCATATGGGTGTGATGCTATGGTGTTTAAAGTATTATATAAAACCACTGTGTTCCTTTGTTACAATACCGAATCAATGGGTTTTGAGTTCGATTCACACCTTCGAACCGCTACCTAATCCTTACCGATCTAGCTCGGGCGATGAAAGCCTATAAACTACAACACGAAAACTATACCGACACAAAAAAGTTCTTCAACAAGATATCTGAATATACATTTTCATCTTGTTTTTCTTTTATGCAGGCAAAGCTCGCGACACATTCGCGCTAGCCCCGGACGGCCCGCATCAGTTCGCCGCCCTACTCCAGGAGATCAAGCTCAAATACAAGGGGAAGAAGAAACTCATGTTCCTCGTCAAGGAAAGATTCGGATGATCCTACAATGTTACTCGTTACAGAACCCACCGAGTTAGCAACGGTTTCTAGATACGGCATTCCATATTGATAGAAAAAAAGCATTTTTGTTTGGATACGTGTAAATTTCGTTGAAAACTTTGGCGTATAGTATCGTGTTTTGTGCTTTTGTTAATCTCACGATGCTACTGCTGTGGTTAAAGGCCTCAAGATGTTTTATATGGTTGATTATTTTACTGTTATCATGCATGGATTAAAACACTGGCTCACAGGGAATACAAAAAATAAACATGCTTACTACGCCAGCGCTGTACTGGCTAGCGACGTGCAAAATTCAACGTAGCCGCCTAGAGGCGTAGTACAGTACGATTCAAACTTGATAGCGGCTCGGAACATGAGGCGAATCGCTGCGCTGTAACAAATTCACGTGTCAGCGGAGGTGAGGGGTGAGGTACTGCGCAGCTAGTAGCGCACTTCACAGACGCCATTAAGTTTGAATCGTACTGTACCTGACTTTTGAAGTCTTTGACCACAGATGTAGCAATAAAACAAGATAATGTGAAACTCATGGCATGCTACAAAATTGTTTAATTCGTGCAATCATTGTTTGCATTTCAAGTTTTTGTTTTTTATTTTGTTATTATCGTGCAATAAGCTGCCATGATGAAAATACAAATTTAGCTTACGTTGTATGAACATACGCCATAGGCCTCTTACGGCCTTGTCGTGACGCATAATATTTTTAGAAATAAATGTCGTGGAAAATGATAAGTTGGATTAATGTATCGAATAAACTTATTTAGTTACGATTTTTGTTAAGAGTTGGTATAAAATTCCCATGACTTGTCAAGCACTAGTGTGACAATGCTACTTACATAAAAACGAGGATATGAATCGTTTTGTTCCACGGTAATTTAGGCTCGAAATAATTTTACCGTTCGCGGTAAAAATCATTACCTCATGCAAGGTACACATCATCTCGTGTACCCGCCGTGTACCAAACCAGTCTATTCTAAAGTATTATTTTTTTATTTAATAATTATAAATACGGCTGACCTCGTAATTTTCATTTTTTTATAATCGTAAGAAATGATCTCAATAATTCCATTTGTGTAAATAGAAACGAGTTTGTAAATATAGTACGAAGACAAGTTTAGCATTGGAAAATGTTAGTTAATTAATGTAATAATTAGTTAAGTGATCTGTGCGAGGATTGCGTGTTGTACAAATTGTGTAAATGTCGGTGTGTTGAGAGATGACGGAGTATCGATGATGTGGAGCGGCCGCACAGATTGCAAGTTGTAAGTAGGTATAGCGCGCCACTCGTATAGCGTCCAATAGCAATGGGATAATTCATAAAATATAACACAACACCAAAGAACTATATCGTAAGTCCAAGTGTGAGATAAGGAACGCCATCATATTTTCAGTATTCTTGAGTATTCTATATCTGTAGATATTTGTTTATATGTTAGCTACCGGTTTTACACACACACACATCTACAATGCTGAACATGGATGCATTTGCTTATTTTTAACACGAAATGTTGTTATAATCGGCGCTGCAATAGTCTTCTGTAAACCATTTTAAAATATATTATTTGAAAAGACGTTATTTAACTAATAATGCCGTATATCTTGTCTATTTTCTATATCGTTACACAAATCTTATTTAAGAGTTGATTACTTTGAATATAATTAATTTTACTACAATCATCATTATTTCTAAAAATCCAGCCTTTTTCTTGTTTAGAGTAGAATATAAAATTTTAACAAGAAGTGCATTTATAAAGATAGAAATGATTAATATTTAAATAGAGATGATGTATGGATTGTGTTGAGAGAATAGTATGAATTGAATAGTATATAGATTTAATGAAGGACTTTTGTACTTTTTGTGGTGTGTATGAGGGTTGCGCAAAGATTATTTTGACACTGTACAAAGAAACATACAAAAACATATTGTATCCGTTCATTATATCAAAATTTTGGCAACCCTATAATGTGTCAAATAAAAAAACAGGACATTAGTACTCATTATAATATTGATATGAATGTAAATATAAAAAATATGATTTTTAGTTAGAGCGCTGATAGTAGACACATCCAATATCTTCCTTATCAGAGACTTTTACACGACGAAGTAATTAATATCAGGTAGGAAAGTGATCAATAGTAACAGTAAAATGTATGTTATTTATTATACCGCTTCAAACATGTTACATATGCATGTACTTAGCTATGATACGCCAATCTATACTTAGATCGGCGTAACATAGCTAAGTTTAGGCTTATTTTACCGGAAGCCTAATTAACTTGAGAAAAATCTAATTAGCTATTATACCAACTTTAATGCAATAACCTTTTTATGTTTATTTTTGTTTAAGGCACGAGATGTCTTATATTTCTGTGATCTACATCTCAAGTTAAATATGTTTCCTGCAAAAAAAATTGCATAGTTACAAAATATCAGAAAAGGAGTGTTACTATGTAAATGATGTTAAGCATCTCAGTCTGAACGCAGCATGGCGTAAGTGGTGTTTATAAAATTATTTTTTGTATGAAAAGAGAAATTAATTTCATAAGCAAATAAATTTTAAATGTCGAGCAATAATTTTGAAGCCTTCGGCCGGTCTGCCGTGATTTTGTGTACAACTTTATTGGTTGTCGAGAACATGTGTTTGTGTAGCTTATTTAGTCAGTATGCGAGACCATTGGTTAATGGAGTCAGTCAACATTCGATAGAGATATTTTTATTAAAGAAAATTGTAGCAAAATTATTATTTGGAAATCAATTTGTCTGTAAAATCATTTAAGTAATTAAAAGCATTTTTTTATCATAATTTCTGTTTTGTTTGTGTAGGTTTTTTTTAACTTTACTGATAACTTTATTAAATAAGTAGGTTTTCCAAACATCGACTTGCCAACTTGTTACTCCAAGCAAATATTTGACCTCAAGTGCCTTCAGGCGAGTCCAAATAAGCCAGACCGGCTCTTACTTGGTTTTGTTGTATTTTTATTTTGTACTCTGTCAGTGGTTATATTGTAATTGTGTTGTACGTCAAACGTGGACACCCTTCAGTGCTGGTATTATGAAGGTGATAATTTCAATATAAATAATTGAAAAAAAAAAACTTGTTTTATTCAGAAAAGTCCTTAAGCCCTTTTACCGCAAGTGACTAATTTGCACCACCTCAGACTTATGGTCAGAAGGCTACAGTTAGGGTTGCCACCTTTTTTTGGGACGAATAAAGTATTTTTTCATTTTGTTAGAACGAAAATAAAGGACACAGCATAAAAAAGAGTACTTATTTATTTTTTAGTTATTTGTCTTTAAAAACACTTTTCGTTACTTTTCGCAACATTCAACAAATATTGTCTTGCTTGAAGATAGTTACAGCCTCATTGCCATCAAACTTTAAATTGAAATATTTGATCAGCTCGTTTTTAACTAAGTTTAGGGAAGCTTTGTTCCTTTCGCGTCTCCACTTTACATTCATAAGGGAGAAAAAGTCAGTAACAGTCAGAGTTACATAAATATAGTATTTTAGCGTACTTTATCGGTGTCATAGATTATAAAGTACACCTACACGAAAAAGAGGACAATACTAATATTTTAGAGTACGAGTGGTAACCCTAGCTACAGTCCGGTCGTCGAGTGAATGCGTTCCTGACACCTGTCAGTGCGATAATTTTATTAAGTAGTAAAAATCAAATTTGCAAAACACGTATTTGTTTGTATGAAACTGACGGGGTCAAGAACGCATTCTCTCGTCAGTCGTATTTTATTTCCCGTAATTTTATGAACGTTCGCAATCTCAGTTCTAATCTGTCAAAAACTGTACATACATTTTACCTACATTTTTGACGTTTCATAGTCCCTGAGATAAGATTGCAATATTTCTACTTGGTTTTGAACGTTTGGCCTTCAGATTAACATTAACCTAACTGACACAAAACGTCATTCCCGTCGCGTCCCGAAGAGATTATGCAATGGTCGCGAGTCCTGTATTTATAGTGTATTATCTATCTATGGTCGCGAGTCCGTATGGCACGTTTTATGTACTGTTGCTAGTGCAGGCTGAGCTTGGAGCCACAATCAAAAAATATATGAATGCGGCATGTTCAAGCGGAGCAGACTGATTTCTTATCTCTAATAACACTTGTAGATTTATCTGTGAGTTACCGGAACAACCTGTTGGAATAGGAAATACCTACAGAAACATCTATTATAATAATCATCGTCGTTCGACGGCATTTTGTCAACTTTTTTGGAAGTTAGGTGGAGACAAGTGGTGAAATTGTCAACTGAAATGTTCCTCAAATTGGTGACGAGTTACCACCGAAGTTTTTTAATTTTAGAGGACAAAATGGAAGCAGAACTTTGTGACTCTCTGAAATATTGTAAACAGTTGCACGCACTGAATTGACAACTGTTTAATCTTTATAAACCGCGCGCTCGTAAAGTCGTAAGTTCACAACCCGTTGTTTGTACGAGGCTGCGAGGGGAGCAATGCCCGTATGCGGACCCGAATCAGCCAATCAGAGCGCCGCGCAGCACTTGCGGCTAACCGCATTGTGTAGTAACCCCCCTCAGACCCCTCAACTTCCTGCTCCCTCAGTTACCGTGTGGTGTTCAACGGTTGGTCACGTACGCCAAATTGATAAGATGAGTGTCCATTTTACTGAGCCTGAAATGGTACAACTTGTAGAAATCTACAAGGAATACGACTGTCTGTGGAATATGAAGCACGAACAGTATAGAGACAAAGGAGCAAGGCAGACCGCATACAATCAAATCGCGGAAATATTAAATATTCCTAACCTAAGAGCGAAAGATATCCCGAACAAAATTAAAAATTTAAGGTCATCATACTACCAGGAGATCAAAAAGGTTAGAAGAAGTGTTCGTTTAGGTGGGAAGGTATATAAACCGAAAGTGTTATGGTTTTCAACTGTAGATAGTTTTTTAAGACCATTCAGGCATGAACGGGAATTTATTTCGAAGGTAAGAAACAAAATCTTTTACAATCATATTTTTAGAGTTCCTTAGCCAAATGGCAAAAACGAAATCCTTATAATTTCGTCATGTCCGTCTGTCCGTTCGTCCTGATTTGGTAGCACCCTAAACTATAGAAATGGGAAACGTGTATTCTGTGCGCCGCTAAACAGTGGCGTACTGGTGTAAACTGCAGTAGTGCTACAAGATTCTTTTGGCGCCTCAATGACATTGACAGGGACGCCCCCTGTTGTTAAACATCTCGCATTTTTGTGTAATTAATATTGACAAGATGGTGGCATTAGTTCCGATTTTGGCTAAACGCCAAAATAACGTTCTAGGGTTGTAATGAAATTATGAAAAAAATAAAATAAGAGTGGCACTCGCCATACATGGAGCCAAAGTATAATAAAAAAATTCAATGCATATAAGTGTGTGGGTTATCGTTGGGTCCCTTAATTAATAAGATTATGATGTTCTAATTTATTGACTGCTATATAAATCAAAAGATTTTGAGATATGGGACATTTTATGGTTACAACCGCACACATCATTTTGTTTTTTTATACCTACATAGTCTTGTTCCAGAAATACCATGAAAAACAAATTTATTTTTGCGGCCAATAAAATCAATACCGTGTATTCGTTTACATTTATCCCGTCTAGGGAACCCTTCACTGGAGTAATGAATGTAGTCAGTCATGGAATATAGACATCGCTTACGCAAACACTCTTTAAATATCATTAACCTGATTATATTGTAAATATGAGGTTAACAATTATTTTTTTCTTTTTACAGAGACCAGTGAAAGAAATCAAAAATATTGAAAATATTTTTTTACCAAAAGACGACAGTAATATAATCCAGAAAGAAATTCAACAAATTGACTCAACAGCTGGAACGATAACTCCGACAAATAAAAAAATCGAAGATGAGTTTGACAGTTTTGGCAAATACATCGCCTCCTCTTTGCGTTCGATGCCGCAAGAATTTTCAATAATCGCGAAAACGGAACTACAAAAGACTATATCGGACATTCAATTAAAAATAGTAAGGCAAATGAATGCTGGGAATGATCACCTTAACCGGTCACAATCTCCGTGTGGCAGTGCTTCAACTTCGAGTGAATACGAAAACCAACGCTTGGAATGTTTGTCTCCTACGTCTGATTCTTGCATTTCTACTATTAAGATAGAATACGATAATGATGATGAGTAGGAACACCGTGGTTTTGTTTTTTATTTTTCATAAATATTTATGAGGCAGTGAATTTGAAGCTGTTAAGTGATATTAATGTCGGTTTTTTGTCCTTTTTGTGAACTTTTCTATAGGTAATTTTGTGAATTAAACGTTGGTTCCAATTTTTTTAATGTAAAAATAAAAAAATACGAATAATAGCAACTGTATTCAAAATAATTTGTTTTTGTTTTGTTTTTATATTTTCTTATTTTTCTTTTAGCCATTTGCGACAAATCGGCTGTTACACTCTGTCCGGGCCATAAACTTATGCTAGTAACACAAGCAGTGACTCGCTGGCGATTTCAAAATTTCACGTCCACATATAGATTTTAAAATAGCTAGCAATAGATCTGTTGTCGAAATCTATGTATGGACTAGCACCCTAATTGCGTAACACACTATCAATAACAATCTGAACGATTTTAGGAAGGATATTGCTAATCCATTGCTTCATATGTTGGAAAAGCTTGTCTGCTCAACAACGTAAATAAAGCAATGAATGTTGTTGAACTGTCAAAATGAAAGCCATTCCTACTATTAGTTTTTATGCAATTACCCCGGTGGACGTGAGATTTTAAAATCTCCAGCGAGACGCCCGCCGCGCGCCGGCGACTGAAGTTGCTACGTGTTTACATAGCTTATAGGCCTTCAGTTCAATACAATACTATGTTTTCTTCTAACACACAAAAGCAATTTAAAAAATCTAAAAGGGAACCTCATGAGGAAAATTAAACATACAACACCTTTAAGGCAGAAGTGTCATCATTTCAGCTCAGTACGAAACAGTACAAAATCACAGAAAATTAACCCTGGATCTTATTCCCGCGTCAGTCCCACAGACCAATTATCACCAAAAACGGCCACACGTGCTACTCCCACGAGTGCACTTTGCGACCTGTAAACGTAGCAACTAGAAACGAATCAGGCAGCTAACAGGAAATACAAAATGCATAACAGGAAATACATTTATGAAAAAAGAAAAAAATCACGAAAGAGTATTTTGTCGGTCTCGCAGACCACTGCGCGGGTTCAGGAAGGTTAATTGTAACCTAAATGGAAGAAGTCGCTGGCTCCTGAAATACAGGTACTCTACCTAGCTCTGATGCTAGGTTCTCACATTTTTCTGTAACCTGTTTTTATGGCAATAAAGAAATTTATTATTATTAAATTCAGAATCGAAATTTTGTTGGCCGTTTATTGAAGTAACATTTAGTCTTTATTTCATTCAAGTTGATCCACTTTCCACTTTATGAAAAGTTTATTTTCAAAGCAAAGTTAATTTAATGCTGCAATCCGGAAATAGAAATATTCATAGGCCGTGTCACTTGAGTGAAGCATCGGGCAGCCGGGCACAGCTGTGCGACGGAACCCACAGGGCGTGAGTCCTACTCGCGCTTGTCCGGTTTTTTAATGTTGGTACTTGTCATCTCACACCTGTCAAATGTCAATTTTATCTCTAAATGACAGCAGACAGACAGCTGTTTGTGTTTTGAACCAAGAAATTAAGAAAACTTACTTCGTTGCGGTTGATGTAAACAATGTCGTAAACAACGTTGGTCTTGTCCTTGCTCTAAAATAAACTCAAACAAACGGAGAATAGCATTTGGAAATAAGATGCACATGTAAAATCGAAATTAGGTGCACACTGAATATATACCGAATTGCGTTTTAATCAACTTCAAACTCTCGATCTGTGAAATCTAAAATGATATTAAAGGTTTGTATAAAGTATATTTATTCTTGTTTATACAAAATTGTTTTTGTAATTTCAAACGTTTGTTTTTTTGTTATGTATGTGAGCAAATTTCCTTAATTTCTGTGATTCATTATTTATTAAAGTAAGATTCGTAATTTCTTACTTGAAATGTCAGTATACTTAATATAGTATGAATAGTATAGAATAATTTATTGTATATGGTTGTTGTACGTGTAGGTAAACTAAACTATGCACAAGAACTATTCTAAGAAATACAAGAAAAGCTAGAAATACATTATAAAATAGGAATAGGCACACATAGATGTAGTAAAAAAGAGAGAAGGTTAAAGTCTTATGAGTACAAAATATTTCTTTGAGTAGGTACTAACATTTCTGTAATAGTAAAATTCTGTTGTTTTTGTATGAAACTGCTGTGCACACACTGCACAAAATAATTCTCATGCTGCATCTTTGTTTATCGCAAGTTGGGTGGTGACAGGCGCCGTGGCAGTGGGTTGGATCCCCCCTCGGCTTCAATATGCTTCTACCTATGCTCAAAGAGAACTCACCAACAGTGGGAAAATATACACAGGTATTTATTTATGGTTGATCTTGCCTGCAACTCCATATAAAGTATGAAAAGTTTTGATTATGAAATCAGAGGAATTCCTACATGTTTCTGGATCTGGGTGCTTAGGAGCGGTTATGTCCAGCAGTATGCGTACCAATAGGCTGGGTCAATGTGTGTTGGGTTGTGTGATAATATTTTTTGATAGCTAGCTGACCCGACACAGGCTGCCCTGTCAAAATTTCAATAATTCGTACAAAAATCCAACAGGAAAAACCATTTTCAATATGTTCCGAATTTTCTGGTCAAATTTGCCAATTTTTCTTCCACTACAAACATTATTTGGACTATAACAAACATTTAAAACGGAAAATTAACCATATCAGTGCAGCCGTTCTCAAGGGATGTGCTTACCAACGAACAGCATTGTTTTTTTATTTAGATACTAGCTTTTGGCCGCATCTTCGCCCGCGTGGATGTCGGAAATTCCGTAGTAGGTAGATAAAAAGTATCTTATGTGATAATCCAGATTATAAACTATCTGTGTTCCAAATTGCATCCAAATCCGTTCAGTAGTTTTTGCATGAAAGAGTAACAAACATCCATCCATCCATCCATCCTCACAAACTTTCACATTTATAATATTAGTAGGTTAGGATATAGACATATTTTTAATGATCAATTATTTGTTTATTTCAGATAGCTAAGAACTTGGAAAACACAGAAGTATGTAAACTTGAAAACAGAACTTTTGTTTCTGTGTCAAAAGATCTGTCAAAATTAAGACAATTTAATGATTTTGAAAAAGCAGACTTTACTAAAAATGAAAATACCTTTTCTGTCTATGTGGGTACTATTGTTTTATCTGTATATAGGTACTATTGTTTTATTTTCATCCCATTATATTAGTTTGGTACCTACCTAGAGTATACTATGCTATGAAAACTTTAATAGGAAAGGTTTGTTACTTTTTTGTATACACACGGCTACATATCAAGCTATACATTTACAGTATAAGCTGACCTCTCATTATACAGAAATCCTACCCAATGCGAGATCAGCTTATACTGGAAATGTAGCCATGTGTACAATAAAGCATATTGTACAGTAGTTTTATTTCATAAAGCGACGCGCGCTTTACTTGTGGTTACCAAGTGCACAAACACGCTGTGAATGTGTGTAAGCGCAGAAGCTATCGGTACCGTCGGAGACAATAGCGAAGTCGGAAATGTGTGTGTGCGTTTCATGCACACTTTCACAGGGTGTTTATAGGCTTGGTTACCACAAGTAAAACGCGCGTCCCTTCGGGAGATAAAACATGTACTATATCTATCTAAAGTTGACAGACCAACAGCCGATGGGTCGTAAAGATGCCTACCTTTTGCATTGTTTCATTCAACACTCACACACATTGTTTCATTCAACACAACTCACTCCATCTATGCAGACAGTGATTAGTCACTTAACCGAAAAGTAAAATAAGTCAGGTATTTCACTTTTTTTTCATTAACTCATACAAATCCTTTCGTATTAGGTGCCTATTAATACAAAAGGTTCTGTGTGTTTGTATTTATTTCTGTAAGAATTTTAATTTATTTTCAGATGAACAAATATGGAGATTTGAGATATCATGAGTTTTCTAATAAAACGGAGTTAATTTATGCTAATTTCTGTACATTTGAGGTGGGTCATAAAAAATATGATATTAATCATAAATAAATTACAAGATACATTTTACATGTACTCAATTAAATTTAACTTATTTATGCAGTCGAAACTACAAAAAAAAAAAAAAAAAAGATACATTTTGGTAAAAAGATAAATCCCTTGTATTTTTTTATCTCCAATTATTTGGATGGGTAAAAAAAAAACTTAACATTTGGGCACCTACTTTGATGAGGTCATCAGTATAATCATCAGTTTAAAAAAAAAAACAATTATTCTTTCAGAGTCCATGGCAGTTAAATAAACGTTCTGGTTTATTAATGAAGTTATATAACTCATTCAATTATGCGGACGACATCAGATATGAGGGTAGAGTAAGTTCTTATAATACCATAACACAGTAGGTAACTGACCCCGCTCGTACTTCATATACCTATTGGTGCAAAATTTAATAAAATCCATTCAGCAGTTTTTGAGATAAGTGCTTTCAAACAGACAGATTGACTTTATAACTGTTCTCAGCATTGTATTTCATTTTTATTACTAAGGGTCTGCTGTCCGTCCATCTGTCACAGGGCTCTATCTTATGAACCGTAATAGATAGACACTTGAAATTTTCACAGAGTGTGTGTCACTATGGCCGCTATAACAGCAAACAATAAAAATAATATCCTTAAGGCATTATGTTAATACCAGCCTTATATATAATACCAGCAGTAATAACTGGCCCACATCAGTGCAATGGCTTCTTGTCATACAGAGAAGGCACGAGAATTGATCTTAGACTTATATTAACTACCAGCTGCGCCCCTCGGTTTCACCCGTATAGTTCTCAACACCGTGGGTATATCGGCGTAAAAAGTATCCTAAGTCCTAATCCAGTTCATAGTCTACCCATGTGCCAAATTTCATCCAAATCCGTTCACCCGTTTTAGCGTGAAAGCGTAACAAACAAACATACAAAAACTCAAAATCTTTTCTTTTTATAATATTACTAGCCATTGTCCGCCATTTCGTCTGCGATCCAGGATGAAAAGTAAACTATCTCCTTACCCAAGTCATTGTCTATCTGTGTGCCAAATTTCATCCAAATCCGTTCTACCGTTTTAGCGTGAAAGCGTAACAAACAAACTTACTTTCGCATTTATAATTTAAGAGGACATAGGAAGGAGAAAGGATTATTAGTTTAGATAAATCCAGCACCCTTGTTACGTAACACACTATCTATCGCAATCTGAATCATTTTGAAGAATATTGCTAATCCATTGCTTCATATGTTCGAAAAATTTGTCTGCTCAACAACGTAAATAACGCAATGAATGTTCTTGAACTGTCAAAATTAAACCCATTCCTACTGTTAGTGTGTTACGCAATTACCCCGCGGGTTTCCTCGCGATATTTTCCTTTACCGATGTTAGTATGTTTAGTAAATAATAATGATTACAGTTATACTCACAAGATAGCTTTGAGATAACAGGGATTTAAAGTCTGATATCTCCCTTCAATTACTTCCAGTTGATGGAACTACCGCTTCATTCCGAAGATTTCAAGCTAGTGTTAGTTCTCCCGAACGAGAGCGATGTGTTGGTAAACTCTCTGTTCGCGACGCTGACCAATCAGGGCCTTGCTGCAGCTATCAAAAGCATACAACCACTGTTTACTGCAAACACGGCATTGTCGACCCCTATGAGCATCAACGTCAAATCAAGAGTTGAAATTAAGGAAGTAAGTTTTAAAATAGGTATTATTATTTCACATAATCGAAGAACTGCTTCATCACCCTCATCTGCCTATTTTATAGTGTAGTATTAAAACGCAGAACTGCACAGTTTTCATTGCCAAGCCAATATCAACTTAGAAGTTCTTGAAATAAAGTTGAAAATACTAACTGCGTGGATCAGTTTCGATGCTCGCGTAAATTTATTTATTTTCAACTTTATTATCAAGTGGCACAATGTTGACATTTGTTTGCAGTGAGAACCATAGTGCATTATGGTGTTTCTTCATGCCTATGACGGCCCTAAATGAGTGTAGATATAATAAAGTATTACCTTTCAGAAGATTAGCGCTATATGTAATGGAGTAGCTATCCAGTATGGAAATATGGCCGTGTCTGATGAAGGTACTCGAGTGAAGGTACTGACTTGTAAGTATTTACCGTATTTACCACATTGCTATAATAATTTACTTATTTATGTACACACAGTAAAATATAAACAGATACGGCATATAAGCATTGAGTACAAAGGTAATAATTAAGGTTATTAAGGTAATTATTTTGTTTCCATTAATTCATGAAAACCTCTTAGCGATTCAAAATTATCTGTAAGTAATGCTGGGTACAGATTGGTGAAACGTAACATGACATGTTACACAAGGAGCAATCCAAATTAATGCAATGCAACATGAATTGAAACAACCACGAGGCGAATTTCTTTCAATGTGTGTTACATCTCACCACTCTGTAAATACTCAGCAGCTCATTAGCTATATTTTATTTATCTGAATAACCAATCTTATCATTACATTTATTTTTCCAGGTTTATATTTACCTGCGGACACGGTAATTAATAAAGTCGAGCATGATAACTTAAAGCCTGCCACGCCACCATCATCACCGCCATTTTACTTCGCAGTAGTTTACCAAGACACGCCTATTTTTTACGGAGATTTTAAAACGTTAGGCGCTCAAAAAGTATATTGAAAGAAAATGATGTAAAAGGCGAACCAATGTGAATGTACCACGGAATGTACCAAGGAGTTCCAATAAGAATTTGTAGAGAACACAAACTTAAACGTAGCGGCCGCCATATTATTTCTGGAACCCAAATGGTGGAGTAATTAACCAATCACCTACACTGTTACATGGATCTTTTGATGCTCGAATGACTTTGACGGGGGGCGCTGTTGGTACACATTTGTGCAATGAGGGCTACCGCGCTTGAGTTCACCACTAGAGGCGCTAGTGTAGAGTAAGGTCTCTAAATGTCAAAATGTATACTGAACATTCACTGTTTGGGGGATTTTTTACCACGCATTTTACCGAATGATTCATAATAGCTGTAATGGTTGCGCCATTCTTGATTAATTATGGCTTAAGATTTTAAGTATAAAGATAGGATATAATTTGATAGCACTTGAAGGAAGAATAAGATTTCTCTGGTTCATGCTTGCCAATTTTAGGAACATTATAATCTAAATATTCATTTGAATTTTCTAAATGTAATAAAATAAACATAATATGAGTATAAGGGTACTTAAAATATCCAAAACATCAAATAAAAGTACTGCAACAGGACCTTACTCGACTGTGGCGCCAACTGGTGAGCACAAAAACGATAGCCCCCATTGTTTTGTAAAATGTCAGTAGTATTAGTATTAGTATGTGAGTATTCAAAAAACAAGATGGCGGCGTTAGTTCCGATTTTGGCCACGCGTCAAAAGAACCTTGTAGCATAGTACCTACCACGTGGGTGTGGTGATGGGTAATGCCTTTTAATATAGGGCGCCCTGTTCCTTTTTTTACTATTAGGGCTCCAAGCTTACTTAGGCACATTAAAAAAAATGTCTTAAAAAGTGAGTTAAAAATGTTTTTTTTTTAAATAGCTTGGATATAGATAACGCACAGACACTTGCATGACATTAAACTTATTGACCGGAGGGCATGTCATCGTTTTATATGAATAAAATCGAAAAAATGTACTTAGTTAAATAATTGATACTAGTACTTTATAATGATTACATACATCTCCATGACGCGCAGTTTGGGTTTCGACCCGGACTTTCAACTGAAAGTGCAATTTTGAGTCTCAAGCATACAGTTCAATATTATATAGATCGTAAGACGCCGGTGTACGCCTGTTTCCTTGATCTCTCCAGGGCATTCGATCTTGTCTCGTATGATGTGCTCTGGAGGAAGATGGGAGACAGGGGTATACCTGCGGAGATATGTCAGCTTTTCCAGTATTGGTATGTTAACCAAACCAATCAGGTGAAATGGGACGGTACACTCTCTGAGCCGTATGGGTTGGAGTGCGGGGTGAGACAGGGAGGTTTGACGTCTCCCAGGCTCTTCAACCTCTACGTGGATGAGCTCATAGCGGAACTCAGCGGCATGCGTGTCGGATGCAGCGTTGATGGGGTTAGCATTAACAACATCAGCTATGCGGATGACATGGTGCTGCTGGGTCCGTCGGCGGGGTCAATCGGAGAGCTTATTAAAACTTTTGAAGCCTACGCTGCCGCACATGGCTTAATATATAATATTAAGAAATGTGAATACATGGTCTTTAAGGTCGGCGGCAAGTGCCGTGAGGACGGACCCGAGTTGGTCATGAACGGTTCAGTCATCAATAGGGTGACTACTTTTAAATACCTGGGCCATGTTCTTGCCGACGACCTTAAAGACGATGTAGATATTGAGAGGGAGCGTAGGGCTCTAGCGGTCCGGAGCAATATGCTGGCCCGTAGATTTGCTCGGTGTACGGACCTAGTTAAAATTACACTTTTCAAGGCTTATTGCCAGAGTCTGTACACGGGCAATCTATGGGTCGGATATACCAAAAGATCGCTGGATGTCCTGCGCGTCCAATACAATAATGCTTTCAGGATGTTGTTGGGACTGCCTCGCTACTGTAGTGCCTCGGGAATGTTTGCGCAAGCTCGTACGGACGGATTCCATGCCGTTCTACGCAAAAAAACAGCTTCACTTCTGAGGAGGGTGCGGGGCAGTCACAACAGCATCCTGAGGACTGTAGGAGAGAGCTTCAGCTCTCAGATAATGAAGCAGTTTGTGAGGAGGGTGATAGGTACTAACACTAGATAGTAAGCTTTTGTATGTTACTAACACTATATGGATTCTTTGGTCCGAAATAAAAGTTTATTATTATTATTATTTCCTTTATTTCTTAGATATATACATATAAATTATATTTTTAAATATTAGAATATAAAAATATAAAAACATTTAAAAATATAAAAAATAGTGGCCCACCGGTATCGGGAACAGGGTCCAAGCTACCGGCGGTCAGGGCTCCAGAGAGAGAAACCTCCTAACAATTCGGGCCGTGTCCAAAAGTACCGCCTTCTGAATCAAGCCCTTGATCCAGCTGCCCAACGAGAGCCTCCTCAGGTGTTGGTCGAGGCTCTTGGCTATTAATCCATTGGCTGTGACGACTATCGGTACAATGATCGCTGAGTCCACATCCCACATGTCGACAACCTCGCGAGCCAAGTCAAGATATTTGATTTGTTTATCTTTCTCGGCTTTCACGAGGTTCCCGTCATGTGGGACCGTTATGTCAACAATCATTGCACGCCGCTCTAATCGATCCACCACCACTATATCAGGCTTATTGGCAACAATAGTCCTGTCAGTGATGATGGATCGATCCCAGTACAATGTGATATTTCCATTTTCGAGAACTGGGTCGGGCACATACCTGTAGTACGGCACTTCCGATTCTACAAGGCTGTATTTGAGAGCAAGTTGCTGATGGATAATCCTGGCTACAAGGTTGTGTCTATGCAAGTATTCTTCGTTAGCTAGACTAGAACATCCGGAGATAATGTGTCTGATTGATTCACCCGGACGGTGGCATGCCCGACAAATGTCAACCGTGCCGTCTTTCACAATAAATCTCCGGTAGTTGTTTGTCATCATAACTTCGTCCATAATTGCACAGACAAAACCTTCGGTTTCTCCAAAGAGGTCACCGAAACGCAGCCAGGCTACGGACGCTAGTTGATCTATATCGGGTCCATGTAGGGCCCGAAAATAGCGTCCGTGAAGCTCCTTACTCTGCCATACTTCCATGCGATCATTAGTGTCAAGCACTACTGGCTTGCGCCAGTTCTCTTTAGCCAAGGAGAGCGGGGTGAGGCCCTTGTCCACTTTGACCACATCTCGATGCATCCCCACGTCGGCCTCTAAGAAATAATCCCTGAGACTGCATATCTCGCGATTGTGGAGGGTCTTAGCATTTAAAAAGCCTCGACCTCCACATTTTCGCGGGATATACAGCCTCATTACCGATGACCGTGGGTGATGCATTCGATTTGCAGTCAGCAGTGTACGGACCTTCCTATCCAGGGCGTCGAGTTCGGTCTGAGTCCATTTGAGTATGCCAAAAGAGTACATCAAAACCGGCATGACCCAACCGTTAAACCGTTATTATTATTATTATTATAATAACTTAAAATGAAGTCCTATTATCTTTATTTTTGATGCTTTTGACACAATTTACAACTCTTAATGATGTTCTGTTCACAGATTTATATCAATATACCTCTTTCTGTCGAATTACTTGACATGTTGTGCGTTTGTTTTTTTTTTCAGTCTTTTCAATAAACTTCTATAATTCCTTCTGAAATTTCGCCTGCCTTTTGTGTCTATTATTATAGTGCGTTGTGGTTTTTTTACGGTTTTAATTTTTTTTGCTTTTGCATCTGGTTCCTTCTTCTTTTTTGCTTTTGCAGCTGGTTCCTTCTTCTTTTTTGAAGAGACAACTGTTTTTTTCTTCTTTTTTGAAGAGGCAGCTGATTTCTTCTTTTTTGAAGAGGCAGTTGGTTTCTTCTTTTTTGAATTGACAGCTGGTTCCTTCTTTTTCGGCACTGCCGCCGGTATCATCTTCTTTTTTGCCGGTGCAGCGGCTTTCTTCTTTTCTTTCGGTGCAGGTGGTTTCTTTATCTCTGTCAATTCAGTAGTTTCCTGTTCTAGTGGCAGTGCAATTATTTCTTCATTTTCTGGTGATGCAGTTATTACCTCTTTTTCTGTTGCTGCAACTGTTTCCTCTGCTTCTGGTTGTGCGGTCGTTTCCCTTCTTTTTGGGGGTGCAGTTCTCATCTTCTTTTTTGGTGTAAAGTTTGAGCCGGCTTCCATCGAGTCATGGTAAAGCTCATCATAACCTAGCACCAGAGGCGGCAGGACGACTAGACTCGCTATGCGTTCCTTTGTTTCACACTGCAAATAAAAATAACAATTAAAGCGCAACTATTCAATGTGGGTAGATACACGTAAAGCCCAGCCGATCTATTCTGTAAAAATCTCGCCGTATTAACTTATGTGAAGTTAGCTGTCAATAGTGTCAATCCTTAGCATCAGATGGAATGACAGCTCATTCAAGCTCACTTCACTTATGTTACGACGGTGAGATTTTTACGGAATAGACAGCAGTAGTTTGTTGGAGTGGCATTTTCCACCAAAGCGGAGAGATGTCTCGCTTTGCGATACGTCATCCCTCAGGGCTTTGGTAGTTTTTTGGCTTAAAACTTTAATAGGCAGTTATAGGGCAAAAACAGATTCTATTATAAAAATAATAATGGGCTCGGAGGGTCTATAATAACATTATGAAATAAGTATAGATTTAATTTTGAATTTCATGACCGTTTTAGAATGGGTCTTATAAATCGAGCGAGCGCGAAGCGTCTCCGTTTCAGCTTGGGCAAAAATGCTTTCGTAAGTACGGATGTCCGGATGGCTGTTCTCCTCTACATGTCGCATTTCTCAAAGCAGTTTCGATAATTACATGGTTTTTTTTTCGACTCAGAATATCGTTTTTTTTTTAATGGAGTAGGTATGGGCGTTTTAAGCGTTAAAAAATAACATATTTCTACCATTTCGCGCTCTTTGCACGCACTTTTTGTTTTAAGGTGCACGGTGATTCATTCATTCATTCATTTCTTCAGTTTTAAGCTATGCAAAGACAGACTAGCGAGGTCTACAGCACACAGAGCCACTAGTTAAATATCTAAGGCGTTATTATTCTAAAGTACTAATGTTGGTAAATACCAACATCGCAGCCTGTACCTAACGCCATCTTGCTGATATGCTAATATTTTTACCACATCAGAGAGACAAATAATAAATCTATACGTACTACTTACCACAGTAAAACAAATGGTAACTGCGGTCAAAACCACCAATAAGAACATTCTTACATAATCACTAACAATTCTTTATACTTCACACTTTATAACCAGTCGTAAATTTTCAATTTTATTTTGAAATGCGATACGTTACTGCACGCATTTTATGGATATCCATATTAGTGGTATGTTTTCATGTGTGTTAATCAATGAGTTACAGAAAGGTCTACTAAATACTAATCGGAAGTTAGTTGGGTTCGAATAACGTAATTCTATTTTTCTTTGAATGCAGTTTTCCTTAACCCTTAAGTAGACCTCTATTAGATTTTGTCCATAATTGACTAGTTGACTACTGACACAAATTATCTTAACGGATCAACCTGTAAGCCACTTAGGTACAGTTCGCGCAAAGCGTTATGACTTATGAGCCCTCTGAACTTAGGCCCTAGAACGAAATCGCGCATGGTACCTACAGTTGAGTGAGAGAGTTTCCCGGTGACTGTTAGATTTGAAGATTTTTGCGTAATTACAATAATAGAAAGAAAACGTGAGATAAAATTGTCACGTCAATTTTAATATAGCATCACGCCTGTATTTTCCTTAGGGATAGGGGAGATCCTGACTGGGCTCAAATCCAGACATTAGGCTGCTACTGACCATTCCCTAAAGAAAAACTTAGGACACCTATATTATGCATACTGCGCAGCCACTCGCTGCAACTTCAGAGAGCTCAAAGTTTTGCGCGAACTGTACCTACCTCCTTACGACAACAGAAAAATAGCTCTCCCTAATTGGTCTTACATAAATGATACTAATGTCTATGAACCAACTTCATTCTCACTTCAAAACACCATCTAAACTTCATCCGGTGCAAACTGTTCCTCCTCCGTAGCTGTCAGGGCTGGCAGCTCCTCTTCAGCATCAGGGATAAAAGCTGGCGGATGAGACAGCCCAGCTTCACTCAGTAGCTCAAACAGTGATACCATCGAACTTGTAAGCTGCAGACAAATAATCAGATCATCGTGTAAAGCATTGTGCGACAGGATTATGCCAGGAGAAGGCTAGAACCAGGCAGGACCTATTAAACCGCAACTCGGGAAGGCCTATGTCCAGCAGATGTCTGTCAAAGACGAGGTTAATGACACTGAGGGCTATATTCACAGATTGCACATTGGGTTAAATTTGTTGAGTTTTTTGTCGTTTCATACGAATGTGAACTTTATTAATAAGATCATAGTATTCATATTCGTATACGCGAATCTGAAAACGTTTAATACGAATAATCCTTATAGTGAAATGAAGGTTATTCTTTCAGATAAGGATTATATTCGTATGAAACGCTAACTTTACCTAGTCAAGTAAGCTTATCATATAAATATGAATCTTATTCTTATGCAGGTAATGTTCAATCTTGCCTTATGTGCACATCAGGGGCGTAGCTACCGCCGTAGCAGCCGTATCAATTATACGGGGCCCCCAAGCTACAGGGGCCCCCACGTGTGTAGTAATAATTCGTAAAATATTACCCAAGACCTCATTCTTATTGATAACGAGGCCCGTAATAAATGAACACCTAGTTTTTACTACCTACCGCGCCTACAGCTTACAAGCTTTAGCTTGTAAGCTGTAGGCGCGGCATATCGTACTGATAATTTACCCTATCCGAGTCAAGATGCTCCAATTTTCTATCTTGCTTCGCTTGCTCGCATTCTCATAAAAAAGGTTACAATGAAAACTACCAATCCCGGTCAAAAATACTCCAATTTCCGAGCTCGCTTCGTTCGCTCCTCAATGAAAACTTGCCGTATTCGGGTCAGGATATCTCAATATACTACCTCGCTTCGCTCGCTCTTGCATTTTCTTAGTAAAGGCGCAATAACAACTGACAAATGCGTGCAAAGACTGGACAGGTCCACTCAATCTGTGTGGTTTTTCCTCAAAAGACCATTTCAGACACAAATCTTCATGGTCTTCACATGATCTTACCAAGGTTATGTCTGGACTTTAAAAGAGACTGTGACCTCTGAGTTTGTTTCGGCCTTTCTTCTCAGAGGAGTCAGATAGGAAACGCCAACCTCATCTAGTTTTAAAATATAATTGACGTGTAAAAGTGTCTGTACAAACCTACTTACAGAAATAAAATCATTTATCATTAACAGTTTAACCTACTGACTGTGGATGCTATTTTAATTATTTTGTTAACACAAAATATCGCCATTTTCAGCGGCAGTCGGGTACAAAGGGCCCCCAATACATTTTTATACAGGGCCCCTTTAGGACTAGCTACGACACTGGTGCACATTTACCTCAGCAGAAACAGAATATTATCGTCTGTTGCTTTTGCCTACTTACAATTTTGAATTGAGCAAAAAAAAACTGGCCATGAACAAGAGATTATTGATAGCTACTTACTAGCCTTCTCAATTTAAATCCCTCTATAGTATAGAGAGAGAGTATCTACCTAGTTAGAACCCTGTAGCCAGAAACCAAAGGAGGAGAGTATTCTTGATAGAAGGTTGCACCTCATCTTCTACGCAAATAACCTCCACTTGTGGCCATATTATACTTATATGCCTAAGTACTTACTAATGTACTTTCGACCGAACTCAGGGCAGTTTCACTGTCACATTGCTGACTGCTTATACTTGGCTTGTGCCAGTCGCGTATCTAGGTTTTCGCGCAAGAGGCACATATTTTCTGTAAACTCAACAATGTGCCCCCCCCCCCCCTTTTCGAGGATGACTAGTGACGACTTATATATATTAGCAATACCTATAGAAAGTACAAAAACAGGTTATACAACTATGTTTGTGTCCAATTTAGAGTTTTAGCCTCAATTTGGTCGATGCCCAGGTGTGGGCAACTACACCCGTTGATGTATCCGCGCCGGGCTTGAGCTATCTACTTATTAAAAATCTTAAATTCATTAATTCACTGATAGACAACACGCTCTAAGAATAGAATAAAATAGACTACTCTTTATTATGTACACCATAAAAATTACAGATATAAATGTAGACATTTTACACAGGGTGACACAATGGGCGGTCTTATCGCTAAAAGCGATCTTTTACAGACAACCTTTGGATGGATTCAAAGGAGGAGAGACAATAATGCAGGTAGTCAGTGGTTTACCATTTACATATACAACACATACCTACATACATAAAACATGTACTTATCTACATATAATATATACAATAATAAACATGAAACTAAATGTAACGATGATGTTTAAGGTGAGAGGAAGTGTTGCGTCGCTGGGCTTAAGAAGCATGAAATTTTACACAAGAGTTCCTTACAAGCTCAACGAAGGTGAGCACTAAGAAAGGATTTTTGAAATTAATTCCCTAAAGGGAAATAATGGATGGAAGTTAGTAGTCTACTGTAGTGTGTGGTGTGTTAATAGATTTTTGGCGATCAAACCATGCGATGCCATCGGACACAGCTTGTTGTGCGTTCAAATCCTGGCTTTTTGAATTACTTTCCAACTACTTTCCGAATTTATCTTGGGCGTTACTGACATCGGTGAAGGAAAAACATCGTGAGGATAATCTCACCCTGATAACTTCGGTGAAGTGAACTATCATACCACCCATTGGTACCTACATCAATGACTCCACCAGATGCTAGGGATTGACACCTCAAGCCCACGTCACATAAGTTTCCACGGTGGGATTTCTCCAGAATTGCCCAGCTGGACTTATAGTCAATGCAAATCAGACATCGCCAACCCGTCTTGAGCAAGCGTGCTGTATGAGAAGAGACCTTTGTCTTGCAGTGGGACAATAATAGGCTGGTATTATTACACGGCTCGTTCTCGAAGAAAAAGCTTATACCTGTGCATCTGCCGTGTCCTCCTTCGCCAGCAGCTCAGCAGTGACGCCAGCCTCCTGCGCGGCCTCATGCAGGCGCCCCGCCCGGGCGTGCCTGCCCGCCACGTTGAGCCTGAGCAGGGGATCGTCCGGCGCCAGCGCCCGCGCGCGGTCATACGCCGCATCGGCCCGACTGTCTCCCAGGCGCTCCAAGGCTATGCCTATCAGCAGCACCTGTATCAAAACTTGATTGTCCAGATTGTGTTCGGAACAGATAGAGTTTTTGCCTGGCACAAACCAGAGAAGCATGGTACTAAAAGGAGGAGGCCTTACTCAACAGAGGCTACTAATGTTTAGTGTTGAATGATGTAGGTATCTTATTGAAAGTAGGTATCTTCCTACTTATTTCTTGAAAGAATTTTAGAAATCTATGCTCTATGTCACTGCGATCAGTGCCAATACTGCCAACGTATTTACTGCTGTATGTAGGTAAGAGACGTGTCCATGGAGTTTCTTGCCCGTTCTCCATAGGAACCTACTACGCTTTGAAATGGGCAACTAGCTTTGTAACTGAACAACTCCTTGACAAAATAAAAGTGCCTATAATTGGTTTAATTGAAATAAATGCTTTGCGCTTGAGTCATAGGTGGAATTTTAGTTCATACAATAGGAATGCCATGTAGCTTAAAATGACTTAAATTGAACAAAGCCGTCACAGCCGTGCTTGGAGCACTTCTGCACTGCACAGCACGGTTCGTAGGTCCCTACCGTGTAAGGCTGGAAGGGCTGCAAGGCCGCAGCTGTGGCGAGCCTGCAGAAAGCCGAAGCTGGTCTCTTGCACACGAGCAGCGCTACTCCAAGGTCATGCGCCGCACGCGCACTCAGCGGCGCCGCCCACGATGCGCGCTGGAGACACGTTAGGGCCTGCAGGGGAAATAGCTGTCTGGAGTTCGTCTCACGAGAGAAGTAATGGGCAATAAGTGGACCTAAATCCATACTATATCCATACTAATATTATAAATCCGAAAGTAAGTCTGCCTATCCGTCTGTATCTTACTGTACAAACGGGGTGAATAGGGATGCAGGGGTGAATCGGGACGAAACTTTAAAAGGGATTTTTAAATTGAAATAATATAGTTTGTTTCCAACAAGGGCAGTTAATCGTTAATTATAATACAGTAAACACATTAGTCCTTTTTGGCAACAAACTATATTATTTCAATGTTAAAATCCCTTTTAAACTTTCATCTCGATTCACACCTGCATCCCTATTCAGTCCGTTTGACGGTAGGTAGGTACCTTTTCACCCCTAAACCACTAAACGGATTTCAATCAAATTTGGCAAGGAGATAGATATGGCATCCTGGGGAAGGACATAGGCAACTTTTTGTCTCAAAAATAATCGTAAAAAGGGGTGATACCTACATAGGACATGAAAGTTTGTAGTGGAAACTTAGCATTCCATAAGTTAGGGATATGAAAATTTTAATTTATGCTTTTGGTAAGAAATAAAAGAATTATTTGTTTCTGTGTGTAAAACATCTGTTTTTATGTGTAAAATCATCACCCAAGGGAGTGAAATTAGGGGATGATTTTAAAATTCACTTGATTATTAAAGTTTTTGTGAAATTGGAAATAATATAGTCAGAACTTTGAGGTATTATTTATTTCATTTATATTGGTCCATTCGCTTAAAAGTTATTACCTACAAATTGAAGTTATAACTTAGCTAATTATATAGGTAATACGTGGCCAGTGGATAAGATAGGTACCTAGACAATATATCGAATCCCTGTACCTGTAATACCTGTTTAAACCTGTTTAATAAAATAAAAAAGATTATTTGCATTTATTATCTGTCTGTCAGTTACCTTTTCACGCTTTATCGCGGCTGCATGGATTTGGATGATAGGACATTATTTATCCCGGTAGCACATTCCCGAGGGATGATTTCGGACATCAACGCGGGCAAAGCCGCAGGCAGAAGCTAGTACTAAATAAATAAGGCAGTGACACGTCGCAGGACTTTTGTACTGCGTTTTTGTTTTTGAGAATTCTTTCGTTAGACGGACTTTATGTATGTCACACCTTGAAATTAAATGTACTGTTACTGCCTGTTTCTTCTTTTTTTTTTACCTATTGACCGTCCCAGTCGGATATAAAGGTATTTACTATAATTGTTTTCGTGCTTGTGTCGCCTTAGTTGTGTTTATACATATACGACTGAAAACCTATGTTCGATTTTTCGATATACCTACTTATTTCATTGCATTCGTATTATTGTCGTGGGTAAATCAACCAATAAATTTTGTCGATTTATAAGGTAGGCGCTGGGGGCCCTGCAATTGATATAAAACCAAGCTGTCAAAAGGTTAAGCACCCACTGCTCCACGGATATTAAGAAATGGAATAGAAAAGGGTAGTATTTAAACGCAAATCAAAAAATATCCTTTTTCTATGCAATAAGATTCCGAATTCCCATCAAAATTACTGATTGCACAGCAAAATATTCAACTCAAAATATCACTAAACACACTACAATTTATTTTCGCAGCGTACAGCGATTTTTCCTAAAGCAAAAGCTTTTTCATCAATTTATTTTCTATTCCCAACGAGTACCACATTTTTTTAAATAAAAAATCTATTACTAACGAATACCAAAGCGTGACTTTTTGTACACTTAGCTACACAAAGTTTTATTTAAATTGCGTTTTACCGAAATCTAGGGTAATCTAAATATAGGGTTAGGGTTAATAAGCTGGTAGACGGAGCCCCGCTTCGCGGGGCTCCTATTTCTGTCTAAAGGGTTTAAAGGAACCTAACCAACCGAACCTCGGAATGCCACTGACGTCGACCATCTAGGGTTAGTATTTTCGGGAACATTTAGGTATTGGATGGGAATAGAGCATTTTTACGACAAACGGCTGATCGGAGACAAATACATAATACTCACACGCTATGAATGTGAGTATTATGTATGTACGGTCTGGTTGATTTGCTGTGCAGTCAGTATTTAAATGATGGAAATAAATTGATAGGTGATTATTTATTTGATGTGCAATTAATAATATCCCAATAGAAAATGCGGTTGGATGGGACAAGGGTACATTGAATTCCTCCTATTGACGTACCTACCATCTTGGCACCTATCCCAACAAGCAAAGTAATCTTATAAAAAAATATGATAAGTGTATTAACACTTATAAGATTCTTATAAGTGCATTGGTGTAGACTATTTTACTTATAGTAGCATTTCACAAGCCTTAATTTACTCAGGAGCATTTGCTTCTATAACTTAGTCTTCTAGTAAATACAAGTTTAACTTATAGAACAGTTATAAGACTCATATACTTATAAATGCATTTCACAAGACTAAATATACTCAAGAGCATTGGTTGCTATAACTAAGTCCTATAGCTACTACAATATTAACTTATAGTACAGTTATAGGATACATTTACTTTTAACATACTTATCAGAGATCCTTATAAGTATTGGCATTATCGTCTTGTCGAAGTCTCTTATATGATTGTTAGCATGTTACGAATACGCTATGAGAGCAAACATGCTTACAAATTACTTGACCAAGTACTTTGTAAGTAAACGTCAGCCATTTTGTCAACTTATAGTTTGTCATCTCATAGTCAAGTGCAACAGATTATGTAATGGAGGGTTCCGTCGAAAATGATGCTGTACCTGTTGAGTGCTATTCTAATCATGAAGAACAGGAAGAAAAGGCCATGAGGAAGAATATGATTCAGAAATAAAAGAAAGCACAGACTCTGAAAAGAATCATGAATTACTTCAAGATATACAAAGCTGGGCTATAAAATTGAATATAATGCATTTGACACCAAATGAACTATCAATAATATTATACAAAAGAATTAAAAACATTCTACCCAAAGATGCACGAACTTTGTTAAAAACAAATAAAAGTCTTGTAAACTTGCTTAAACAGTTGACGGACGAAAAAATAATCAAAGCTTAGTCAGATTTAACGGGTGAGGTTGATAAACAATTCATGAGGAACCCTAATTTGTTTTAAAATGGAGGAGAAGTGATAGTTACCAAAACTGTAATAAGTACTAATTTGCTAATAGTGATTCTATAAAGTACCCAATGAAGAGCATTTTTAAAACATGGCGAATATTCACAAGAATCATTGAAATTAAATTTTAACAACAACTTCACAATGTTCAATTTTGCTCTAGGCGTTAAGAAAAAATCAATATGCGGTACATATTCACAGTAAATTTGACTTCCCCACCAGTTTCCACACTATATTCACAAAGTAACCAGCTATATTAAAAACGAATGAATACTACTACTACTAATTCGTTACTAATATAATTTATATTAGTAACGAATATAAAAAGAAACAAATTTCTCAAATACAAAACACGTGCACGTTACAGTTTATACCTATATAATGTACTTATAACAAATAACCAAGTATGTTACAAGCGCATTATAAAATTTATAGGTTTCATAAGATACTGGAGTCAAAGCGTTATAGAAGCACTAGTGCCTGTAACTGCATAGGCTAAGATTGTTATAGAAACTATTGTTTTTCGTCAAGTATATTATACGAGTTAATGACTTTATCCAAGTTCATTATAAGATCGTTACAGAAATATATGCTCCTATATTTGCGCCCAAATCCTTGTTTGTAGCATACTTCAAGTATCTTATAAGTGCATGAAAAAATAGTCTTGAGACAATTATAAGTACCCGATTTTGCTACTTGGGATTACCTATGTCATAATAGGTACGACGCCTACCATACGTATGTACTTACCGCAATATACTTCTTCTTAGCCAACAACGCCATTCCCAGATTGGCATGAGCCGCCACGCAGGTTGGATGTGCTGTAAGGGCAGCTTTGAGCCTGGATAGGGCGGCGTCCAGGTCCTTATGCTGCAGCATCATGGCTGCGAGGGCCAGAGCGGCTGCGTGCTGCGTGGGCTGCTGCGCCAGAGCTGCCCCCAGCAGTTGGAAGGCGCGTCGAGGGTCACCAGCTCGGAGACGTAGCGCTCCAGCGGCCGCTAAAGTGTCCGCCCCGCATGCGTGTGTACTGCGAGAATGCGTGGTTTAATTTCACCTATATTTATTGGCTAAAATTGGGTTAAGTTGGTATACATTAAACCCTAGTTCTTTTTTCTTTATTGTAAAAGTCCTTTACAACATGCTGTTAGGCATACCGCATTATATGGGTGGAATGTAATTCACAAATCATTGCTAAGGTTTCTTTTAGGCATTGTACCTAGTTGCAGTTCACGAACTTTGTGAATACGCCAACTGCGCAATCGGTTGGCAGTTTTAATGCAGTTATGTCAACTGCATCCAAACTGCGATTTTGCAGATGGCGTGCAGTTCAAATGCAGGCAGTCTTTTTACACCTTTAGTGTAGGTAAGCTACAAAAACCGCATCCTCCATCGTCTTCGATCAAAGACCGTCGATCCACCTGGCTATAGTTGTTGAAAGGCAAAAAATCAATTAGATTACTCCATTAGTTCTACGTAGTCTCCCGCTTTTGTTCAAGGAATAGGACTCATACTAACGTCAAAGCCTGGTCGTATGCCACTAAAGCGCCGGGCATATCGTCACAGGCCAGGAGTAGCTTCGCCAGGAGAGCGCCGGCTCGCTCCCCACCTCCCGCCTGTACCGCAGACCTGGCCCATTCCACACCCTTCTCCAGCTCGCCTAAGTTCCACGAACACTCCGCTGAAAATATTTTATTAGGAACCTCTAGGGTACGGTTTCAAGGTTTGATTAAGCCTATCGCCGTTGCTCTAAATAGGTCTCTCACAAGTTGAACCATAACACCCAGCTGTCCAAGTTAGGTAGGTACGAATCCAGTGTTCTCAAGGACCAGCTGCTTTTTAGAGGTTAATTTAGCTGGAGACTGCAAATCTTCAAGAGACTGCAAAGATTTGCAGTCTTCATTCAGGGACTCGTCTGATTCAGGGTGCAAAGACCTTAAAATGTCGGTTATAAGACAGGCTAGATGCTGAAGGCCGAGAACAGGGTGTAGTGGTGTAACTAGAGCCGCTTGTGGACTGCAATAGGCCGAGTTGAATTTACCTAAAGCGCAGTATATATCAGGATCAGGATGTTTTGACAACTTATCAGCTTCTAAATAGGCCTCAAGTGATAACTGGAACCGATGCTGTCGAGACCTGCAATGTTATTTAAGATTGATTTATGCTGAGTGTTGATTGCAGTCTGATCATAAAACTATGACGATGATGATACATACAAGCAGCTGGCAACTTGTTTCAAAGGCTCGGGGTCCTGAGGATGGAGTCGTATACAGCTGTGGTACCTTTCCAGAGCTTCCTGCAGTCTACCAGCATCAGCCAACACTGAACCCTGGCCAATAGAAAGGTAGAAATCGATATACCTATATACCAGTCTTCTATATCTATACCTACTTATTATAAATTAAAGTCGCTTTTCGTGGCTGTCTATGTAACCCAGTTGCTCTTCTAAATTACCTACGCAATGGATTTGAATGCGGTTTTCACCATCACTTAGAGAATTTATTACGGAAACTTTATGTGTACCTATTATTAAACTACAAAACATAGGGACTTCTTTATTGTATTTATCTATGTCGTGGCCAGATCTTAAAATTGATCAATCCAGGAAGTGTTCGGTCATTTCATTAAATGGTTGTGTTTCATGAAATGGCTAGCTAATATTGACCATGTCGTTTAGACGTCAACGTTTAATGATGATAATGTCAGTCGACGTTTGACCGTATCATTAATGTAGGGTATTAAGGGCGGCGAAAATCACGTGGCGGGTCTAAATTTGCTTCCAAGCAATAATAATAAGGCGTAGTCGACTGAGCCCCGCCTAGCGGGGCTCATACTTCTGAATGGTTTAACAAAAAAATTACCACGAAGGTAATGGCAGGGTCTTTGTGCGCTCGCTTCGCTCGTTCAATAGACTTCGCCATCCCCTTCGAACCTAACCTGTCCGAGTCGGGGTACCCCAAGTCCCGAGCTCGCTACGCTCGCTCATGCATCCTAAGTTCTCCTAGTAACATTGCCGTTTTACTAAGTCAAGATGTGTTATGTAAGCGGCATCAACGCCTCTACCGGTGGACAATCTAACAATTTTACCATATAGTCACTACTGATAAATAAATGATAAATGATTTTATTTCTGTAAGTAGGTTTGTACAAACACTTTTTCACGTCAGTCATGTTTTTTTAATCAGATGAGGTCAGCGTTTCCTATCTGACTACTCTGAGAAGAAAGGCCAAAACAAACTCAGAGGTCACAGTCTCTTTTAAAGTCCAGACATAATCTTGGTCAGATCATGTGAAGGTCTGATATGGTCTATTGAAGAAAGAACCACACAGATTAAGTGAACCTGTCCAGTCAGTGCACGCATTTGTCAGTAATCGTGCAGCTCAACTCGGAACCTAAGGAGCTCAACGATTCGACGAACAATACCAAACAACAAACAATACCAACATTTGGGTAGGCCGCATAAACTACTTAAACTGCCAGACCATGATTAAAACTGAAACAATGACTCACATAGTCCTCAGTTTCACAATAATTAAAATAATGTTATATTTTTTACAGTAAATATTCATGTCTAAAATAGCTAGCAAAATAAAATCAACATACATTCAGTGTAAATTTATTGAAGCAGCTCAATCCCAAGCCTTTTTGTCCTCAGTATAGTCTTTCACAGTATAATAGATTTTCTGGCATAGTTTACGCTTTATAAAAGATTTGAATTTATTAAGGCTTAGATCTTGAATGTGGTTAAGAAGTTTATTATAAACACGTATACATTGGCATCTAAACGAACCACCAATTTTCATGAGCCAGCACCCTAATTACGTAACACACTATCTATCACAATCTGAATCATTTTGAAGCCTATTGCTAATCCATTGCTTCATATGTTCGAAAAATTTGTCTGCTCAACAACGTAAATAACGCAATGAATGTTGTTGAACTGTCAAAATGAAACCCATTCCTACTGTTAGTGTGTTACGTAATTACCCCGCTGGTTGTAGGAACAAATTTGTGTTTGTTCCTAGTATTTGTAGTCTGGCCACAACATGAAGTAGTTGTGCGTTTAACTGTTCATATCGTCAAACGTTGATTACCTACCTATTCAATGACCTGTCTAGACCACATCATGATGTGACCAGCGGTCGATGTTCTTTTTCATGAAATATAACCATTTCATGAAATGGTTAAATCTAAGATATGGCCACGATATCTTTACAATAAAGAAGTATCTATGTTTTGTCAATCCGTACAAACCGTGCGATGCAAGGGCGGGTCGCTAGTGCTAAAATAAACGGATTGCGGCACTAGAATGTATGTTTTATTATCGATTATCTCTTTTGCCTTGAACTCTTCTGGCTCCAAACCCTCCTACCTGGAAGAATGCCACTCCAGGATACAATAGTAGATATCTACTACATTGTGGCTAGCAGGAAGAGTCTTTTAACTTAGTGACATACCATCTGATTCTGTGTTAGGCCTGAAGTAACAAACTAGGTATATATTGTGATTATGTAGCCTGTATGTACTTTCTTTTAATGGTAGGTACGCATCAATACCTTTATGTAATGCGCATATCTATGTTTGTTGCCGTGTTGTATCTGCAGATCATCGGCGAGGTTCAGGCATAACGAATGCTCTCCTCTAACGTAGCGCGCGTGAAGCAGCCAGTTGCGAGACCCAATGTTGAAGCCTGTAAAAAAACATGCAAAAATCACAATTACTAATATCATCGTCTGTTGTATCACAACCGGTAGGTTGAAAAATACGAAATGTTGTGCTGGAAGTAGGTATACTTCCAGCACAACATTTCGTATTTTTTCTGGCCAGACGGCTCGACATCAAAGAAGAAAAGCAACGATAGACTCTGGGTTCGGAAGAATGGTAGTTACCTTACGACAACCAAACATCAATTTAAATTAAAAAAGTGTTGTACTTACCATCCGCATTGCTTTCTAAAGAGAATCTGCGTTTCTTCATTGCTCCTTATTGCGAGTGTTATTTATCTTGTTTGTTTGTATCGGTACCACTATGGTAACTACAGCAGTACGTAAGTATATATAGCGCAGTGTAGGTAGGTACCTACATACTTTGATTATGATTTTTACCTGTTTATTACACGTAATAGTTACGTATTACAAAATAAGCAATTTGTTTAATTATTTGTTAAGTACCTACGTAGTTATTTAACTACGGTCGGTTGTTAGTAATGTTTTGAAACGAAATGGATTTCTTTCGTCTATTGAAAAAAAAAACAACTTCGTAGTTAATTTGAACTATTCTTTGATCATTTTTAACATACTTATCTTTACAAAAGGGACCAAGTGGACAACAAAATAAAATAATCTTATTTTGTCATGAAAACTGATTCCAAGAAATCCTTGCCTTGAAAAATAGGTACCTACCTATTCAAATCGACGTTTCCGAACGAAAATGACAAATCAAAATTTGACAAGTGTACTGTTGCAATGAATTTTATAGATTCGTAAATACGACGATAAAAAATCATTTTCATAAGTTTTAAGCTTCAAACATTCCAAAAAACATAATAAATCGAAAATGGAGGATATGGCGAGACTTGCTGTGGTAGAACAAAGTTTGAGAGATGTGGATAAATTTCATAAAATACTGTATGAACTTTTGCGGCATATTAATCATATTTTAGAAAATCCCCATGATTATAAATTGAGGACAATAAAAAGCGATATTCTTAAAGATTTGTTAAAGTGTGAGGCTTTCCAAGAATACTTGAAATATGTCGGCTTTCAACCGGTAAGTACAGAAAATTACGTATAACTATTCTCATTAAATTTAAATTCTGAAGGAAAAAGAAAACAAAATCTATAAGGACAAGAGAAGGAACCATTCCCATAAAGACACTGTTAAACCCCCTTCTATAGAATATTTCTCTACACATCTTAAAACTGTAATAACATTTGAGTCATTCGTTTTTTAGGTACTTAACACTTCTTATCTTCATCAGTTGATATCAAATGCTAGCAATTGCGTTTAATTATGAATATGATTTCATGCATTCGTTATTTTATGCAGAAAATTATATTGTTGTATTCCAAAACACAACATAATACCAGTTTAAAATGTCTTGTTCTTCTTAGAGAGAGAAGTTCATTAAATTATATCAATATCATCATCATCTACCTTGTCTTTTCCCAAATATGTCGAGGTCAGCTACCAGTCTAACCAAATGCAGCTGAATACCAGCATTTTACATGGAGGGACTGCCTGTATGACCGCCACCACCTCATAACTGGGTAACATGATACCCCTTAGTAAGACTTGTTGTCAGGTTTTTGGGCTTCTGACTACCCACAACAACTGTCAAAGATCTACAAGTGACAGCCAGGTATTAAATTATATCAATAAAATGTCTATAATTACAGAAGGGTACCGAAGTCATTTACCCGAAGGAACAAACACTAAACAACTTGAGAATGGCACAAGCAGCGATAGAGAGAAAGATACGTTTTTGTTACGGTACCCTGAGCAAGCGGCCTAGTATCAATATCAGTCACAGTCCAAAGATGAGGATGTTAACACCCACTAAGATTCTGGTATTGTATGTTGATGTTTTCGCTTTTTGTTGCGCTGTACCTGCTTAACGCATAGTTTACACAAGTGTATGTACTTGTCATTAAAACTTGATACATATTCCTTGGGTTTAAACATGCTAAACTAGTACTTACTATTCATAATAGTGTATAGATACTGATGCTATTTAATAAGAGAAAAGCCAACTAAGTGACAAGTACAAAACATTTGATAAATGATAAATGATTTTATTTCTGTAAGTAGGTTTGAACAAACACTTTTACACGTCAATCATATTTTAAAAACTAGATGAGGTTGGCGTTTCCTATCTGACTACTCTTAGAAGAAAGGCCGAAACAAACTCAGAGATCACAGTCTCTTTTAAAGTCCAGACATAATATTGGTCAGATCATGTGAAGACCATGTAGATTTGTGCCTGAAATAGTATTTTGAGCAACAACCACACAGATTGAGTAGACCTGTCCTGTCAGTGACCGCATTTGTCAGTACTCATGCAGCTCAACTCAGAACTTTCGACGATTCAAAGCACAATACCAATGAAAGGACATATGGGTAGGCCACAAAAATTACTCAAACTGCCAGACCATGATTAAAATTAACTGAGAAAGTGACAAAAATATGCAACAATGACCTACAAAGTCTTCACATTCACAATATTAAAATTAAAGATACCCTAAGTACTCTTTTTGCTGATAATTCTGAGCCTAAATAGCTTGAAGCCGGATGCATTTATGTTATAATAAGCTTATTTGTACCACCAGTTATAAACACAGGGGTTCATTTTTAGGGTTCCGTACCCAAAGGGTAAAAACGGGACCCTATTACTAAGACTTCGCTGTCTGTCCGTCCGTCTGTCTGTCACCAGGCTGTATCTCAAGGACCGCGATAGCTAGACAGTTGAAATGTTCACAAATTATGTATTTCTGTTGCCGCTATAACAACAAATACTAAAAACAAAATAAAATAAATATTTAAGGGGGGCTCCCTTACAACAAACGCGATTTTTTTGCCCTTTTTTGCTCGATATCAGTAATGGCAACAGGTAGGCAAATGAGATATTCACAAAATACTCAGTTGTATTTTTACTTTAATAATAAATAATAAAATTAAAATAAAATAAACATTTAAGGGGGGCTCCCATACAAAAAAACGCAATGTTTTGCCTATTTTTTATAGATAACGGTACGGAACCCTTCGTGCGCGAGTCCGACTCGCACTTGGCCGGTTTTTTGTTGTTGTAGTCGGTTTCAGTAATGAGTTTTCAAATAATGTGATTTTGGAAAATTACACACAAAGTTTATAGAGTTCCAACTTTTATATTTTTATGCCCTTTTCAATGGCACTAATCATTCTGTAATCAACTTAATTTACATTCCTATTTGTAAAATTGAGATTTGTTCCACTTAATGTTCAAATTAAATGTCCTTCATTTATAAACACACTTCACACTCCTGTATTCTTCCTTTGCAGACAACAAACAACCAGTTACTATTAAAAATAGAGAGGCTGTTCAATGACGTCCTAATATATGAGAAGGAAGAATTGTTGGAGCTCGCACGGGAAGAAATACCCTTGGTCACCCTGCAGCTTATGGCTCTTGACAGGGTTCGTGAGGTCCAGAAATTGATCAAAGCTGGTGAGGATATAAGTTGCAATATAGATGGAAACTTCAACCTCTTGAGGTACAGTCCAAATATGTTTGTCAGCTCCCTCCAACTAACATTGATCAAAGCAGTATGCTATTTTGATCTTTGTTGTCAAGTAATTAAATATAGTTTCCTATGCAATAGTCTGCACTAGTGTTGTAGCTTCAAAAGGTATTATGTATCCTGACTTTATAAAGGAAAGGATTTGAATACTGACCAAGATAAAAACACTTGACTGTACAGTCAGGGAAATTAATTCTTTATCAGATTGGCACACTACTTCAATTTGTCATTTGCCATTTCATACCACTTAAAAAGAATGATAGTGGTGATTTGAATTTACAGACAATTTAAGTTGATTGTCAATTCGGTATGTAAAGAAAAAATATCCTACGCTGATTCCAAAACCATTTCGAGCTTTTTTTACCTTAACCATATTTTATTATTTTTAGAACACAAAATTTTAAGATGAGTTTATTTTAGCATAAACACCACCTTGACTTTCATTTGACCTCCAAATGACATCAAAAGTAGGCAAATTGGAAAAAAATTCAGTGCCTACCTTGTTAAAAAAATCAAGTCATATAATGTCAACTTTAGGGATGACCATAATTATAATGCAGTCATGCGAAAAATAAAAGAGTATTTGAATTGATTTAAATTAAACGTTGGAAATCAATTCACACAAAAACCTAAAAGTGGTAGCAGGAATATAGTCCTGAAGTTCAAACACGCGTGCAAACTTATCTTGCGCGCATTCTAAACTCGCATTTCTAACAACTAGTAAGGACAGGTTATTAATACTTACGTAATTTGTATCTATAATCGATTAAATGTTATCGAGTTTTATGATCATAGTTTAAAGTATTCAAAAAATGTTCGATTGTATCGATCATCCCCACCTCTATTGTCCATATTGGTTCCATCAACCGTCAAGTGGCATGCTTGAAGTTTCTGATGTCAAGCAAAAGACGTCAAATTTAGGATTGTTATTATTGTGTTATACGTGGCAAAGATATCGAACCCTTCAGCCTTCTTTTAGAAATACAACTTTGAATATTTATTTAAAATTAATGACTGCTTGTAAAACCAAAATATTGAAATTGAAAAAATACGTGGAAAAAACTTTACATACCGAATTTGATTATCAGTCGAGTTTTCTGACTTTACATTTCTTGAGTAGATCTACCAAGGCTCGCCATTGTTAAATTATTCATTTAAATTCTTAGATAGTCTGTACGAAACCAGAAAATTATATTATTTTCGAAGTTTGAAGTGGCATGCGAATTTTGCACGCAGTTTTAAAACGTTGCGCCAATTTTAAAATTATATTAACAAAACAAAACAAAAATGTATTTTACAACCAGAGGGTCAATTCCAGTATTTTTATGTCCATTTGCATTCTAATCTCAGTTTCATTCTGTCAAAATATCTCTAATTTTCCTAAATTTTTGACAGTATTTTGATATTGTCGCTGAGTTGAGATTGCGACTAGTTTTTGAACGTTTTAATTACAATAATTGGCCTTCTTTTATGTTTATCTTTACCTATATTTTCATCATCTCATAGGCCAAAAGGATACCTTGGACCTGCCGTTCCACATAGCTCTTCTAATGGAACTGATGGGCTGGTTCAAACACAAGTTCTTCACGTGGGTCGACCAGCCGGCGTGCGAGGGTTGCGGTGGTAGCACCACTTTCAGCAAGAACTATACCATCATCACGGAAAGGGAGACTTGTAAGATGGAAGTGAGTGAGAATAAAATTGACGTCTCGTTTTAGCGCGAGATAATTCGGTGGCAATGGATACTACAGCCCAATTCAAACTTGATGACGGCTCTGCAATGCATTTCTCGCTGCGCAGTACCGCACCCCTCACCCCCGCTGACACGTGAATTTGTTACTGCGCAGCGACTCGCCTCATGTTTCGCCATTAAATTTGTATCGTACACTAGTGAATTTAATGTCTGATACACAAAACATACACTGTTGGTCATTTTCTATTTTGTTAAGTACCTGGTACTTGTTGACTTGAGTACTGTAATTTGAAGACATTGTAAAAGCCAATTTATTTTTAAAAGACTATTCGTGGAGTTTCTTTTCGGTTCTTCTCCTTTGGAAACGACTAATTGGAACCTTACACCTAACTTCTGGCGTTCCATAAGTGCTCATGTAGGCGTAGGTGATTTAAAATTATATTGTATCCATTGTATATATCTATCTAGGCGTACACCTGCAGCGCCTGTGGCATCGGCTCGAAGTTCGTGCGGTTCAACGACCCGCGCACACTGCTGCGGACGCGGCGCGGGCGTTGCGGCGAGTGGGCCAACTGCTTCGCGCTGCTGTGTCGCGCGCTCGGTTACGACACGCGCTTCGTGTATGACACCACGGACCATGTGTGGTGCGAGGTAACACTATACACTATTTATTTAATATGTAACTACCCGCCCCTGCTTGGCACGGTTTTTACGACTTAACAAAACATAGAAATTTCTTTATTATGTTATTTTAATACCTATGTATTATACACATACAACTTCCAGAATAAATTCTAAATGATGGTGAAAACCGCATGATGATCCATTGTGTAGTTTAGAAGATCTCAGCGGTCACACAGACGGATACGAAAAACGACTTTGTATTATACTATGTATTGACGTACACCAACAGCTTAAACATTCAACATTGGCTTACAATAGTAATTAGGAAAAGTTTTAAGTACTGCTAATATACAGGGTTATTGGTAATAAGTCGGCAATCCATTAAGGGGATCTAGGGGAGGTCATTTGTAACCAAATGACCCCTGATGACCTATATGCAAAGGTCAACAATTTTCGAGTAATCTGACATTTTATAGATTGCTGCTGCTGCAGTTTCTTTTTTATTGTTTTTTTTTAGATTATTTTATACTGAAAATGTATAGCTTGATGTGTAGCCATATGTACATATTATTAAAAAAAAACATACTTAACTTGCATAGAAGCTGCTTGTAAACTAGATGAAGTAAAATTTAAACAAAGGATTTAACTTTGTCGAAGTGGCGGTGTTTGGAGGAGGCCTGTGTCCAGCTGTGAACGTCTTTTGGCTATAATTGGTTTGTTACTCGTCCTTTTAGTTCGAAAAGTATCAACTTTTTCCAACCACAGTATACAGCAGGGCACTCACTTTATTATTATTTTGATCGTATTTATTTTTGCAAGAAAGCGATACACCTGTGCTTCCTAGGACGCGTCTGAGCGCGGAGTGACAAACTGCGAGTAAAAAATGTATGAACAAATTTGAGAGCTTTCTTTATTTTTCTCATAAATGAAAAAGTTATTTATTTAGGTACAAAATATTAAGTATACTTATAAAGAACTATATAAGCCACAATTTATGATTATTTTGAAGTTAAAATATGAAGTTGATCTAGATACACTGGTTCCTATTCAGAACCCACATTTTTTTCATTTTCTGCGATTATTGTGGTGTTGAAAACCGTATTTGTATGAAAATTTTATAAGAGGCTATACAATTTTTATGGTGCCATTCTGGAGATGAATATGTTAGCTTTAATTTGAGACCAATGGTTGCCTCGCAACTGCGAGGCAACCATTGGTCTCAATAGGAATTGGTATTAATAGGAATCACAACTGTGATTCCTATTAATTTAATTGGTACCTGAAAAACAGCGGTATTTGTGGAAAAATGTGATAGCGTCCTTAATACAATTACGCAAATTTGTATCCTAAAAGTCATTATTTAGCATTTAAGTACAAATCCAAAATGCGTTGAAAGAGGCCACTTGATGATGTTTTTCCATCGAGAAATTTTTATTATAGAATGTTTCTATTCCGCAAGAAGTTTGGAAATATCATGTAGTTACTCATATTATTTTTATTTTATACCTATATAAATTTCATGAAACATCTAATTTACGATTAGCAACTTAGCTTTCGGCCCGCTCTGCTCCACTCGCTTGAATTAACGATGTTTTATTGTTTTTTTTTCTAGATTTTCGACTACGATTCAAACACGTGGATCCACGCCGACCCGTGTGAGGCCAAACTCAACGCGCCCCTGTTGTACTCCCACGGCTGGGGCAAGAAACTGTCTTACGTCATCGCGGTGTCTCGAGACGACGTACAAGACGTCACCTGGAGGTATACCATGGACCACAAAGAGGTAGGCCGTTGGCCTTTTTTCTCTATACATATTTAAATAAGTATTTCGACATTTATAAAAATGTAATAGTCCTCCAGACAGAATTTCGGTCTTGGCGGCCAATCTCAGCGGAGACTAGCCATCGACGCGGGAGATATTGGGATCTTTTCCGACCTCCACGCGGGCGAAGCCGCGGGCAAAAGCTAGTACAAAATATACAAAAGTGATTTAGGAGGATTTTTACATTGCGGAGCGGCCTGCCAAAATATGCGTTAGTCTTTAATGGTTCCCTTGTACACCGAACTAAACTATCACTTCTGATTTTTGGTTAAGAGAATCTTAAAAGCTATTCTGCAAACAAGATTATCTAAACTTAAAAACAATTTTGACACAATTAAAATCGAGTTTGACAATCGCTAAGTTGCGTAGACCATAGACCAAGGTTTGTCAGAAATTAAAACAAAGAGTGAATGAAAGTCAAAGAAATGATCCGAAGTGCAAAAAAATTTGAGTAAAATCAAATAATTATCTTTTAAATGAAATACAACGAGTATCTATATTAATGTTTATATTTTGATAAACTAAGGTGCAATAACCTGTATTCGATAACGTATTCGTAATGTAACTTCGGCGATAATGTTTCGGTTTTCAATAAGAAAAATACCTTTAATTTTTATTAAAATCGAGAAACTACAACATTTAAAAATGTATTCAGGTCGCATAATTTTCTTGCTATTTATTTCAGAACGAATCCTAGCTTCCTAATCCTAATTCATATTATAAATGCGTTTGTTTGTTTGTTTGTTTGTTACCTTTTCACGCCTAAACCCCTGAACCGATCATCATGAAATTTTGCATACACCTTGTCAGGGGTACAGAAAAGGACATAGGGTGGGTACCTTTCATCCAGAAAAAATTAAGTAATGTTTCCGATGAAACGAACCATAAGTGTCGACGGCGACGGTCACAATTGCTTTAGGACGCTAGATGGCGCTACGTGTCTTTCTAATCATGATTGAATTATATTAATAGAAACTTTAGTGTGTTAAGAGTATTTTTTTTATTAAATATAAGTAATACATTAACAAAAATGTGATCTCGAGAAAAGATAATCCGGTTTTGTGTTCAGTATGTTAAAAACCTCCGGTAGGAAAGCCCTACCAAGAACATCTTGAATTTGTCTGAGTCTTTCTGTTTGTTATATCGTGAATCGACAACAGCTGCAATCACATAAGCTTCCATAATGATTTCCAAACTCACAAGCATCCAAACTTTCTAGCACTAGTAGAGAAATGTGTTTTGTAAATTTTAGTTCGTGGCAACTAATTTCATTGTACACCTTTTTAATCGCGATTAAAAATAAATAGTCTGATTTAGTTTGACAATCAAAATTTTAGGTGAAAAACGTCTAATTCAGAATAGCAAAATTTCCGTTTTTACTAAATTGAATAACTAAAATGACATTAGTGATATCAAACTATATTATAGTTATGTTGTTTTACTTTAGTCAATTTCAGAATGGGAAACGTAGTTTGACAGGAATAAACTAAATTTTGGTGATTTTTATTCTAGTGAGAATTTTGTGACAAGAGAATCGGCACCACGGTCTCTCCTCCTCCGTTTAGCTTTAGTCCATCCAAAGGTTGTCTTGAAAAGATCGCTTTCAGTATAAGACCGCGCAGACATACATTTGTATCTGTAACTCATATAGTGTGCATAATAGTGTGTATTCTGCACGTACACATAATATATAAACTGACGCCTTTTTCCCATGGGCGTAGGTAGAAGCTACAGAACGCCACATGCTACAGCCCTTAAAAAAGAGAGACTAAAGAATAAAACAAAAAGAGAATGAGACGTAGTTATAAAATATTGACCAAACAAAACTACGTGTAAAAGTGTCTTAAAAGATCTACTTACAGAAATAAACATGATTTAATGTAACTAACATCATTTCATTTAATTTCAGAATAGTATTCTAATATGTTCCATTATTGTAGGTGCTGAAGCGTCGCACGGAGTGTACAGAACAGGAGTTGATTGACTGCATCCTGACGCTGCGCGAACATCGACAGAGACAGGTGTCGGAGCCGCGGAGGCGGTACCTCGCCAAGAGAACCCTGCAGGAACTGGCTGGCCTCATGATCGAGAAGTATGATTCACGTGTGCTTACTAAAGAAAGAAAGAAACATACGTTTATTGAAATTACAACAAAAAACAAATATTTTAATTTCGGAAATCGGTGGGAAAAAACTAATATACAGAACCAAAGACACCGACTTCCGAAATTGAAGTAATTTTTCACTGTGTAGTGTAAAAATTTGTTTAATTTTTCACTGTGTAGTGTAAAAATTTGTTTAATTTTTCGCTTTTTTGTTGTGGTACCTACCACACCAATTCGTATACCCCTACTTACTATGTAAACAACAGTGACAGGACGTTTTATAATATTATTATCAACATACACCAAGTGGATTAAATGCGTATTATTGAAGCTAAATCAAAAACTGTCCATGCCAAGTTAATAACATTTATATGGGACCACGCGCAAGCTTCCTCTACCAAATGCAAAAAGAATTTTCAAAATCTATCTTTCTCCTTTTTAGAAGTCAGTAAATGATAAATGATAAATGATTTTATTTCTGTAAGTAGGTTTGAACAAACACTTTTACACGTCAATCATATTTTAAAAACTAGATGAGGTCGGCGTTTCCTATCTGACTACTCTGAGAAGAAAGGCCGAAACAAACTCAGAGGTCACAGTCTCTTTTACAGTCCAGACATAATCTTGGTCAGATCATGTGAAGACCATGTAGATTTGTGTCTTAGATGGTCTTTTGAGGAAAAACCACACAGATTGAGTGGACCTGTCCAGTCAGTGCACGCATTTGTCAGTAATCGTGTAGCTCAACTCAGAACTTAAGGAGCTCAACGATTCGACGAACAATACCAAAGAAAAGACATTTGGGTAGGCCACAAAAATTACTCAAACTGCCAGACCATGATTAAAATTAACTGAGGAGAGAAAAAAAAGCAACAATGACCCACATAGTCTTCACATTCACAATATTAAAATGATAATCAATGTAGCCTGTAAAAAAAAAACTCCTTATAAATGAGCAACCTTATACTCATGACAATAAAGATCACTGTGATTTTGACAGACTTGTCAGTGTCAGTAACCCAAAAGCAACCTTATTGTGACGGGAATAAATATCCCTTTGGTTTTGACAGTGATGCAAAGTCCGAGGTAAAAAAATTGTGAAAGGACTGTAGCTACCGTTTCCGTACTATAAAGATGAAATTATACAGGAATAAAATCAAGTAATTAGTTAATTACTGAATCATCATGCAATGTTGGTTATAATATTCATTCATTCCGTTCATAAAGGCTCCCGCAGCCAAGCGCGACGCGACATTGCGACGCAATTCTAGTAGAACAATGTCCATTAAGTTTTCATAGAAATTGTGTCGCGTCGTGTCTGTCTGTGAGAGCCTTAATGTGTAAAAGCGGTTACAAAAAGACTTATAGCCAGCGGGGTAATTGCGTAACACACTAACAGTAGGAATGGCTTCCATTTGGACAGTTCAACAACGTTCATTGCGTTATTTACGTTATTGAGCAGACAAATTTTTCGAACATAATATGAGGCAATGGATTAGCAAAAGGCTTCAAAATTATACAGATTGTAATTGATAGTGTGTTACACAATTATAGTGCAGGTACAAATTATGGACCCACATCAAAGTTAATAGAAAGGCTTTAGATACGAGCAAACTGTAATTTTCCAATCTTACATCTTTGGTCCGTCCTCCCAAAGATTAAAGATGGCAAACTCAATCCATGGATTGAGTTTCACACGAAAATGTGTTAAAATATCAATAATTGCAGACCAAGATTTATAAAGAAAAAAAAAAAATATTCAAAAGTAAATCATATTGTAAATGGCCAACATAATTGAAATAAACTATCACTGGCGTATTGTGAGGGGCTCGTGGCTAAATAATAACAGCCGCACGGCTCGATCGAGGGTTAAGCTACGCTTGCCGCGGTCGGTTGGTGGATGGGTGACAATCCGTTACATATCGAGACACCTCCGTGCCTCGAAAAGCACGTTAAACTTTTGGTCTCGGTGTCATTCGTAGATCTGTGACAGTCGTTATCGGTAGGCAGAAGCCCAAAAAGACTGACACCATGTTACCAAGTAACCAGTGCTGGATTAAGCAAGCGCGGGGCCAATAGCAAATTCTATCGAGGGGCAAGACCCCTTGAAGAAGAAGAATTTGCTACCTCCTCCATTTGCTATGGGTTCTTAAGTATAAAGTGGTAAAAAAAAACAATACTCAATACGTTTATTTGCCACCTATAGGTTACAATTTTGTTGGTGTTTAATAGTACAGTAAGTTAAGTTTCACTCAAAAAATTACGATCAGGCAAAGGTGGGTGGGTTTGGATACGCGGGCCCCTTTTTGCGCGGGGCCCGTGGCAATTGCTACTCTTGCTACGTGGTTAATCCGGCATTGCCAGTAACTGGGTTGTGAAGGTCAGATAGGCAGTCGCTACATACTGGTATACAATTACATCAGGTTAAACTGAAAGCCGACCCCAAAACGTTGGAAAAAGCCTAGGCAGTTTTTTTTTATCACAGGCGTATTTAAACTCGTATTCAACTAACACCATATTATAAATACAGGAAACCAACAGACTATGAAACCCACGGCCGGATTTCGGGGTCTGAGCAATGGCGTGCCGAACGCGGGGAAACGGGCAGCCAGATCTCGAAAACGTTCGAGTTTAAGAAACTCGGCCACTACGCGCTCTGTTACTTCATATCCACGGACATGTACCGCGTCCAACACCAGAATGAGGAACTGGAATCCGTAGCCACCTGGTCCGCAGGAGTCTACCATGCTGAAAACGTCTTCAGAAAAGTAGAACACGATTGGAAGCAAGTTTATCTAGCTAGAAAAGGTAAAGTTTGTTTGTGTCCTTCCAATTGACTTTTTACAATTAATAAAATTATGTGACAAATTGTCAAGCGCGTGTTAACTGTGCTGCGGCTGTTGAGAAATCATTCAACCAATCACAGAAGTTTACGCGCACTTGTCAATTTGTCATATTAATTTTGCGATGATATTCGTTCGAGAAACTGGCCCTTAATGTGGCAGAAATGGCAACAGCAGCGTACTGCCTAATGAAGATTTAATTTTTATTTGTCATTCTGTTATTTTGATCGGTAGAGGGTTCGTCGGAGGGCAGTGTATCGTGGCGCGTGTGCGCAGGCGCAGGCCTGCAGCTGTCGGATGTGCAACTGCGCGTGAGCTCGCAGCTGTACGACACGGGCAAGGTGTCCTGGAGCCTGCAGTACGACGACCAGCCGCCCGTAGCCGCCGACTTCGACGCCGAAGCCTTGCGTAAGTGGCCTATCTATCTATCTATATAAATAAACATTAAATGATGTAAGTTGGTAAGCGCGACAACAGAACTGCTGGACGGATTAGCTAAAAACAAATCAAAAGTAATTCTAGAGGGCGCTACTCAGACATAAATTTGAACAGGACAATGTCTGTCGGGACAGCTAGTCCCAAATAAATTCTAAATATTTATTTATCTAGTTACATCTACCGTTACAGGTTAACCCAATGCTATAGATGCGCTTATACTACCTTAATCTATACTAACATCTATAACTAATTATAAAGAATGCATTCCTTGTGAATTCACTCGGAGAACAACAGAATAAGTCCGTCTCACTCGCTATGAGGTTGAGCGTGCGGAGTGCATGCGTCAGCGGCGCCTCCCTTAAAGGTTGGTCCGAGCGCGCGGTTCCACTATTGATTTTATAATGATCAAGCAATTCAGAATGGATACAATGGATCGCAGTTTTTCCAATTATTTTTTCCCTTAAAACCTTATTCGGACTATTACGAACATTAAAGAAAAAGAACTTGTGCGGTCGACGGACCCCCGTCAAGAACGAACATCCTTCCGCGATACTCGCACGCTCAAACACTCGTTTATAATTATAATAGAAAGAGACAGAGAGAGAGTGTGAATTTAATACGCGTTTTTAGTACAGAGCCACCTAGTATAAGTTTTTGTAAGCTCTCATAAAGTTGTCGCCATCTTGGATTTTAATTTTAATCACGCCATAGCCAAAACTACTAAATACATCCTATCAGTATTTGGTATGGAATGTTGACTGCACAATTTTCAGCCTTTTTTAATGTTCAATTTACTTTCAATAGGAGTATCCATAGTTCTGCAATTTGACATCTCAAACTTTGATAAATAATTGTTCTGTATGTTCCTGTTGATTTACTGTTATAGTATTACATTCTTTGTTCACATTAATTCGCACGCGTAAGTAACGTCTAAGAGGACCTAAATCTTTCAATTTGATTTCAGAACTTAGAACAGCTTTAATTTTTTCAATTTCCATAGTACAAATGAAAAAAATCAGAAAATCGTCGACATATATAGTTAAAATAATCTCAGAAAACTTCGCAAACAAGCATGGTGCAAATTTACTTATTTTAAAACCAAAATTAAGCAAACGGTCTTTCACTTTTTCATAACCAACCAAAGAAGACTGCTTTATTCCATAAATAGCTCTTTTAAGTTTCAAAACCTTTCCATTGATTTTATTTACAAATTTTCTTTTACTGTTGTCAAATAACTCAATGCTTGTGATATCTGTCACTGTATTTGATGTTGTTAGAGTGTTATCATCGTTGACACTAGATAGATCAGTATATACAGATGTATTTGAATCTGGATCATGGAGAGATTCATTCATTAAAGACTCCCCCATTGAATCTCTGCCATCTTCATTTGTTGCTGACGGTTCATGTGCTTCAATTTTAACATTACCTGTATCCAACTTGTTGTTTCTTGTCTATTGATTTCTGTTGTTTTTGTTTTTCTTCCATCACTATGACATCTCTCTTCACATTTTTTTTAAGCTCACGTGCACGATATCCTTTCACTGTTTCTGAAAATCCTATAAGTATGTGAATTTGTGTCTTTTGTCCTATTTAAATCTCTTTTTCTTTCGGTATGTTAACCATCACAGGACTACCAAAACAAAGTATGTGGCTTAAGTCTGGTTTCTTTTTATACCACTCTTCATAGGATGTTTTAATTCCCAAACTTGAAGTTATCCACCGATTCTTTAAGTATATTGCTGTATTTGCTGCTTCAGGCCAGAAAGTCTTTTCTAGCTTAGCATCAAAAAGTAAGTATCGTGGTTTCTCTACAACAGTTTTGTTAGCCCGTTCACAAATACCGTTTTGTTCTTTCTGGTGGATAATTCCTTCTTTGAGTAAGTAATTTTCCATTTCTCCAATCTCCATTACATAACTCACCATCATTGTCCGTGTGCATTGTCATTGTCTTACTGTCACTTTTGAGTTTGTCGATGACGTCGTGCCATTTTTCAACTTCTGATTTTGGTATCTGGAACTGGAATCCATGTCGACTTTTGAAACCTGCATATCAACCAACTTTGCTTTTATTGCATCTGTAGTAAGCTTCATTCCCGAATGCTCGAGTTTTTTTCTGGCAAACCTGCTTCTTATTATGAACCGACCCATTCTTCGGTAACTGAATCCTGTGCCTTTTAATCTCTGAGCAGTTTCAACCACTTAAGTGACGTGTGAAGTCATGGAATCGCAATTTTCTTGTCGTAACGAGATTAAATGTCGTGGTAGGGTTATTTTCCTAGAAAACCCTGAGTCATCGAACAAAGTTCTTAGTTTAACCCACAACTCCAAAGATGTTTTTGTTTCCTTGATATGCACGTACAATACGGGGTCATTGGTCAAAACTACCTTCGCCTTGGCTTTTGCGTCATCTGATGGTTTTGTCTCGAAACCTGCCTCTGACTCCGATGTGATATAGTTCACGAGGTTGTCTAGCACTAACAAATCTTCAATTCATAACTCCACTCATCGTAATTTTGACGTCCATTCAGCTTCGGAATACTTTGAATATATATCTCTGCCATGTTTACACGAAAAGTCAAAAAAAATCGACTGTTTTATACTAATTCTACACTGTTTGAAAACCGAAAAACTGTTTACCACGCTAGCTTTTCGTAATCGCCTGACATTTTATTTGGTATGAGGATGTTACGTGGAGTAAAACATAGATGGCTCTGCTTGTACTTAAGCATAAACACATTTTATATTTTTGTTTCCTACATACTAACGACTATCGGCTTTACCTCTCTTGAAAACCATGACAACAACACCTATGACGAATGTTTTTTAAATTTTCGCTGCCGCCCTCTTGGATTTTCTTTTTAACCTCACGATTGGCTTTAGCACCCTCGAAAACCATGAAAACGACACCCATGATGAAAAATTTTCAGCCGCCATCTTGAATTTTCATTTTGACCTTACTATCGGCATTAGCACCCTCGAAAACCAAGAAAACTATCTATAGGGTAAGTCGCAAGGAGCATAACGCTTTTTCGTTACGTGACGATTTCTACCTGTCAACTCGTGCTGCAAGCCTCGTTGAAGAACTTCGTTCAAAAAAACGAATCGGTCCAGCCATTTCAAGTGATGCGTTTACCAAAGAACAGCATTTAATTTTTATTTATATGATTGCTAATGGGTTCGATTCACAGGTCGGGTAAAGTGTTATTGGGTTTTCCCACTAGGAATTTCTCAGTAGCAGTCCGGGGTATTTATTTGTGCCCGGTCGATGGGGCCCAATAGGCTCGCTTCCTATTACATGGGACTTAAACATACCTGGCGAAATGTGGGTGTACTATAGGTACACCTGTGCCTAACACTTCGGCGTTATGTATAGATGTATTGATATGATTGGACTGTTATCCCCCAGAGAGCGGCGTGCGGCTGGCGCGCGCGTGCCGCTGCGTGGTGCTGCGCGCGCGCCTGGCGGGCGGCCGCGGCGCCGTGGCGTGGCAGCACGCGCAGCTGTGCCGCGCGCCGCTCGGGCCCGGCCCGCCCGGCCTCACGCTCACGGCGCGCGTCTCGCCGCTGACATAACCTACCATCCAAATAAACAATCTAAATATTTATATAATAATAATACCAGCCTATTATTGTGCCGCTGCAGAGCAAAGTCCTCTTCTCAATCGGAAAAGGCACGAGCATTGATCACTACGCTTCCTGAAGACGAAACCTACATGGGCACTTATGTAACGTCAGAAGCTAGCCCTGTCTAACCAATTTTTATTTTTTGTTCCGGGTTGGAAAATCTTCATGGATGTCTTCCGTCCTGGAGCGGGCAAAGGGGTCTATCAGTCTATTACTGACTAAAAACCACCCCATGTTCCCTCGCACACTTGCATCGTGGGCTGCGGGAGCACTTAACCACTCTTCATGAAACCCCCGACTGGTGCCGGCCTCTGCGGGCCCCATCCGGTCGAGCGGGGGGAGTGAGGTGTTTGACTCCCCCCGCGACGTCTAAGAGAGGCGCGCGTGGAACATTACGCGCCGCCACCTCGGGTCTTATATGATAGGGGGCTGCGGACATCTCCGAGTCCGCCGTCCCTGGACCCATTTAGGGGGGCCAGAAGTGGGCATTATCTGCTCTCTGCCGACGCCCAGTGCGCCTGCTGCAGGCCGAGAGAGCATTCGAAATCTACCTCTCCCTTTCCGCTGCCTCCTGCGACTTGACATTTTCGCTGAAGGAGATCACCGCGCCTCACGACGCTGCGCCGCCGACCATACAACTAATCACAGCCGGCAGCGACAGATCGCTTCCCAGTTCCGAAACGAGGGCACGGCGTGGCTCCTCCCTAGCTGCACATTCCGCAACCGTATGCCACGTCGTGTCCTCCCGACAACGGACGCAGTGATGAGCACCTTCTAACCTAACCCCACTTGATAAGTTTTAGAGACTTAAACCTTGCAAGGTTTTGCGTCTAATACCTCTAGTGCTGACGTATCTCATTACGTTATTGGTCGATTCATTTAAAGAAGGAAGGCAAGAAACTCCACAGTTACTCTTTTAAAAATAATAGGGTATTACAATATTTCCAAATTTCAGTGTTTATAGATATGGGAGGACAGTGTAGGCCTGTTAACAGGTATCATCTGGCAAGAGGAATCGTGTTACCCAGTAACTGCTTTGTGTAGGCAGGCGCTCCATGTAAAATACTAGTATTCAGCTACATCCGGTTAGACAGGAAGCCCAGTTACTGGGTAACAACGATATCCCTTGACAAGACTGGTTGTCAGACTTTCGAGCTTCTAACTACCCGTAACGACTATCAAAGATACACGAACAACAGCCGGGGCCAACAGCTTACGTGTTTTCCGAGACACTGCGCGTATAATAGTAGGACTTTGATTGTATAAAATATTAGTTATTAGAAAGATAAGAAAATAATTTGTCATAATTATTGTTAGAAATGATTTCCTTACTTTCTATACAGGATCAAATTAAATTAACCGAACAGACATGATGGATATCGATGCAGGTAACTGAAAAAAAAAACTAAACTCATAATTCCATTACATAACATAATCAGCCTCTAATGTTCCCACTGCTGACAGACAGGCCTCCTCTCTTTTGAGAGGGAGAGGGCCATAATCCACCACGCGGGCCCAGTGCGGGTTGGTAGATGACACATGTCTTTGAATTTTTGGTTCTTGGACATGTCGGTTTCCTCACGATGTTATCCTTCACCGTTGGGAGAGCAGCGGTGATAAAATAAATTACACAAGGTAACCCGTCTGACTGGGTTTGAACCCACCACGTACAACTGAGTACTGGTCTCCCGCAATTTCCATTAACTACACAAGCAAAAAAAAAAAAAAGAGAGAGGGAGGGAGAGATAGATAGTAGAGTAGAGTAGAGAAGAGCAGAGCAGCAGAGTATTCTATCTATCAATCTACCCGCGGCCTTTCACCTCGTTATCAGAAGGCCTATTCCTGTAATTAAAACGTTCAAAGTTTAGTTGCAATCTCAACTCGGCGACGATACGCGGCGGCGCACGGCGGCGACGCACTAAGCACATTTTACAATAAGATTGACGATATAATTAAACAGCACACACCCCTATCAGCATCTAGGACCGCTGGTTATCCGGTCTGGTTTTCCAAAACATTAATTAGTACACTCAATAAAAAACAAAAGGCATGGGTTACGAGGGTCATTCAATAAATACTTAGCCTACAAAAAGTAAACGAAAATTTTGGAAAAGTGGCAATTTATTTTTCAACATAGTCTCCTTTTAGTTCGATACACTTAGCCCAGCGATGCTCCAACTTTTTTAACCCGTCAGAAAAATAGTTTTTGTCAAACTCTGCAAAATAGGCCTCCGTGGCGGCGATGACCTCCTCATTCGATCCATATCTATTCCCGGCGAGTGATTTTTTCAGATTAGGAAACAGAAAGAAGTCACAAGGGGCCAAATCTGGAGAATACGGTGGATGGGGCAGCAATTCGTAGCGTAATTCGACCAATTTGGCCATGGCAACGGCAGACGTGTGAACCGGTGCGTTGTCGTGGTGAAACAGCACTTTTTTCTTCGCCAGATGGGGTCGTTTTTTCTTTAATTCGGCGTCGAATCGGCCTAATAAATCGGCATAGTAAAGCCCTGTAATTGTTTTACCCTTCTCGAGGTAATCGATGTAGATCACACCTTGTGAATCCCAGAAAACGGTGGCCATAACTTTTCCGGCCGATTTTACAGTTTTCGCCTTCTTTGGAGCACGTTCCCCGGTCTGGATCCATTGTTTTGATTGCTCCTTGGTCTCTGGTGTGTACCAGTGGATCCAGGTTTCATCGACGGTCACAAAACGACGCAAAAACTCCGCTGGATTCATCTTAAACAGCGCCAAACACGTCTCCGATGTGGTCTCACGGTTGCGCTTGTTTTCTGGTGTGAGTAAACGCGGCACCCATCGCGCCGACAGCTTTCTCATGCCGAGTTCCTCGTGAAGAATATGATGCACTGTTCCTTCTGAAATGCCTACAGTCTCAGCTAGCTCCCGAACCTTCAATCGGCGATCTGCCAATAAGAGATCATGGATTTTTTTAATGTTTTCCTCCGTAGCAGCTGTTTTCGGTGCACCTGGACGTGGTTCATCAAAAACCGACGTACGGCCACGTGCAAACTCGTTGAACCAATTCTTGACGGTGGCCATCGATGGAGAAGAGTCACCGTACACAGCATCCAAGCGCTCTTTGATTTCGATGCGCGTTTTCCCTTCCAAAAATAGGAATCGAATCACCGAACGATATTGCTCTTTTTCCATTTTTGTAAAACCGATCGACACGTTCGCTTCCATAAGTTGTCAAATTAAAACAAATGAAGGGATTGGAATGAAAATTTGAAAAAAGAATTAAAAAAGAATGTGCTACACTGTGGTAAAACTCTTTTGAAACTACAGCGCCCTCTGGCGATGAGGCTAGGTACTTATTGAATGCACCTCGTAAGTGGAAGAAATACGGTAACATTGCAGACTATGAAAAATTCTCGCAGCATAGAGCCTTCTTTAAGGAAAATTGTAATAAATGCTTCTAAATACATTCAGTCGATTGAGGATAGTATACATAAAAACATTAAGGATTTCTGGATCTACATTTCCAACCGCAAAGACAAACCCGGTATACCGGCAAAAGTTCAATACAAAAACGATGTATCTAACGACCCTCAATCGATTTGCAACCTGTTCTTTGATTTCTTTTCTTCCGTGTATGAACCTGCTTCCTCTGCACTCTCTCAATGGGAGATACCTTCTGAAACAGTGTCTAACGACATGGTTGTCTCTAACTTACACTTCAAGGAAGAATCGGTTTTGGCTGAACTGAAATCCCTTGATCCATCTAAGGGGCCAGGTCCTGATGGGTTGTCTGCGTTTTTTCTTAAAAATACTGCTACCTTTATCTGTAGACCCCTAGCTATAATCTGCAATAAATGTATCACAGAGGGTGTTATGCCAACGGTGTGGAAGCAGGCTAATATCACAACTGTACACAAAAGTGGATCTAAGCGTAGTGTTGAGCAGTACCGACCTATTTCTATTTTGTCTACCTTGTCGAAGCTTTTTGAGAGACTGGTACATAACGAACTGTACCCTATCCTACATAACACTATTATACAGCAGCAACATGGTTTTGTTAAAAAGCGATCCACGACAACTAATTTATTAGTATTTTCTAGTGACCTATTTGATAATATTGACAATCGTATACAAGTTGATGCAGTGTACACGGAATTTCAAAAAGCTTTTGATAGACTGGATCATGAATTGTTGCTGAACAGATTAGCGTTGAATGGTATTCGTGGTAACTTGTTGCGATGGTTCATTTCGTATATCACTAACCGTTGTCAACGGGTTGTTATTAACGGATACCACTCTCATGCTACTCGGGTTACATCTGGTGTCCCTCAAGGCTCTATTCTCGGTCCTCTTTTATTCATTATCTTTATAAATAATATTGGTAACTGTTTTCATCATTCCAAATTTTTGTTATATGCTGATTATCTCAAGGTATACAGACCTATTCGTAGCATTAAGGATTGTTATCTTCTCCAAGAGGACCTGGATCGACTAACGGACTATTGTTGCACTAGTAAGCTCCAACTGAGCATTCCCAAGCGCAACTACCAAAATTTCACCAAAAATAAAAACATCATAAGGTTTTCATACTCGTTATGTAATGTTTTATTAAATAAAGTAAACTCGGTTCGTGATCTGGGCATATTGCTTGACTCAAAACTCTGCTTGGTTTTGCATATCGAACAAATTGTAAATAAAGCATATAAAATGTACGGATTTAGAATGAGATCTACTCTTGATTTTAAGCGGACCTCTTCGTACCTCTGCCTGTATAAAACCTTAGTGCGTTCCCAGCTTGAATATGCCGTATCCATTTGGAATCCTTACTATGGCAAGTACATTGACATAATAGAAAAAGTGCAACGTAAATTTCTTCGTGCAATGCACTACTGTACAGGTGTCACAAAACGTATCTACATTATTACCAGTTGCTCAGTAAATACAAACTTTTGACGCTCAGCTCTAGACGTAAACAATTAGAAGCAATGACATTGTATAACACTGTTAATGGCAATTTTAACTGTATAGACTTAAATAACGTACTGTGCTATGCAGTCCCCAGAACTGTCCATAGACGGCAGGTGCGTGCAGGCAAACTCTTTGCAGTAGGTACCTGCCGATCTAACACTGATCTACGTTCACCAATTCGGCGAATGGCAGCCACCTATAATGAAGCATTCGAACAGATTGATATATTTACATGCTCCTTGAAAATGTTTCGTAGCCTTTTGTATGAGACACTTGCACTACTGGACTAAACATTTTTCTTTTTTGTTGTTGTTTTTTAAATACAATTTCTGTTTCTTTTTTTTTTATAATATTAGTGTCACTGTCATGCCTAAACAGTTCACCTCCTAGTGATTTTAAGGTTTAATTTATTTATAGTAATCTGTGAACAACGCTGTGGGCTACATTATTACTTAAGTTATATAAGTTTTTTCTGATTGTAATATTGCATAATGTAGCTGTTTGTTGTTCCTATTTAATAAAAATAAAAAATCAATGCCAAAATTTAAAATAAATGGACTGAGATTAGAATGCGAGCCATCAAAATACGGAAATTGCCCTTCAGATGAAGACGATGTAATTATGAACGTGGCATTATGAGTTCAGATTTTTTAGAGTCTATATTAATATTGGAAAATAATCTCTAGAACTACTAGTCTGATAAAAAAAAAATTGCTTTTGATAGCCCAATTCTTGAGGAAGGATTTATGTTATTTACCATCACGCTAGAACCCTTAGGAGCCGAGCAAAAATAAAGTCAGAAAGAACGCTAAGCGAAAACGAAGTAATAGCGGGGGCTGGCGAAGCGATGCGATGGGGTGGGTCGGGGGAACCAGAAATTTCACGCGGACGAAATCGTAGGCAGAAGCTACATTATTAGCTATACCCATCACGTCTGTGGAGACGTCTGTTAATTTAATTTGAGCCTTTATGGACACATTACACACACCGTCACACTATATTATGGCTTGAGGTGATTTCACATTGGCAAGTGGTTGTATACTGTGCAGAGGGAGGGGGTGTTATGTATACAGAATGTCGTTACATAAGTTTTTCAAAGTGCCTGAGCCTGGGTGTCGTTTGGAGTACCCAAGATTAACTTTCAATAAGAACAATTTTTACTATTGTTTTTTACATCCCACATAAATAAGCTAGCATAGTTTTGTATGTCATTGTGTCAGAAAATAAAGGCGATAAGTATTTTTCACTCCATGGGTTTTATTATACAGGTTGGCAGGGACATCGACGCGCCACCTGTTAGGTACCATAGATTCAGTACATGATTCTGGACACTCAAGCGTTGAAATTATTCCAAAAAAAAATCTGCTGTTACATACAAAAGTGCAATACGTAGGCGGTCAAAATGTATGGAACAGTAATATTATTTTTTAAAGCCGGCGGATTATTTCTACGCTAGGGGGTCCTAGAATCATGTGCTGAATTCATGATTACAGTTTGCGTGTATTATAAATTGTATATTATAAATATGTATATTATAAATTAAAGTCGCTTTCGTGTCTGTCTGTGTGACCGCTTAGTTCGTCTAAATCTAAACTAAAACGGATTTTGATGCGGTTTTCACCATCATTTAGACTTTTAGAGAATTTATTCCGGAAGGTTTAAGTGTAATACTTTAATATTCAACTTAGACATTGTTGTTTTGTTGTTTCACCTCTTTTCATACTTCGGTTCACACCGCGACCTACTGAGCTAAGCTACGCTAACGAGGTGAACGAATAGAATCGCTGACATCGTTGGATATTTCGTTCGCATCGTTTGTATCGCTGACGTAGCTTATCTCCGTAGTTCGCTCGCTCGGCTCGCTCGCTCGCTACGCTACGCTAGCTTGCGGTGTGGCTTGCGCTATATACGGACCGTAAAGTACGAGAAAAAGCGAATTTGCGGCCAGCAGGCTTAGCATGACGCTTTCTATTTCTACGAAGAATAGACAGCTCTTTCTATACAAAGTGACATTTCGTTTCTCCATTTTTGTCATCGCACCGTAGAAATCCTTCTACAATCTGTCATTTTGTCTTTCGTTTTTAACGATGTTTGTCAGTTTGGGATAGAAAATTTCTATCCCAAACTCAAAATCACAGTGACAACTGACAGTTGTCTAAGGTAGTGAAGACAATTTGATTTTGTAATCGCCATGCTAAAGACAGTAGAAAACGTTCTACCCGACGGCCACAAAAATATATATGTACGGTTTGTGACGGAAGAAGTTTACGTGGTGGATTGAAATAAAACCACGTACCTTGTCAACATAAAAGTATATTGAATAAAAATGAGAAAAGGGGCTAGGTAGGTTTATGGTCAAAAGTTTCCTCAACTTCTCTTGGGAGTAGGGCAGTACTCTCCTGGCTCAGCCTGGTATGATAAAGCCCGCAGCTGTGTGCCACGCTGCAGACGCCAGGAAAGGTGACAGTCGGCGGATGGACTTGCCAGACCTTTGAAGCGAGCTCGACGCGGCCACGCGGGTCAAATAGTAGGTACCCGGCGCGGAGCTCGTTCTTGCGCAGATTTTCCGGAAGGTGGTGGCCCGGAACTTAGCGCCCAGATGCCTCTGACAATTCCGGATTAAATTGAGCAGATGGTAAGCCGGAAATTTGGAAGATGGTGAGCCGGAACTTTGGCCCTGGAAATAACGTCCAGCGTGTCACTAGATGGCCAATAGGTCGCGCCGCTAAGAAAGAGCGACGCGAACGCGTGCCCCTGAAGCTAGCATAGGACGGGGTGTGACGAGTAGACGACCCGGTGCGCACGATCGACAGCCGGACCTGCCACGTTTGCCGGTGGCGGTGACAGGGGAGAGGGAACAGGTGATTGCCAAGTAAACAAGATTTCCGTGACGCGTGAATATTGTAAAACATTTTAGAAGAGTAACGGTGGAGTTCCTTGCCCATTCTTCGCCATAGGAAACTACCTTTTGGAAGGGGCAACTAGAATCAATTCTATTTTCTTGTAAATTTTGACGTTCAAAAGTGCCTTTTAAGTGCCTATTCGAAATAAATGATTTGACTTTGCGCATTACGTCGATGTAGAAATTGGTAGGTAATTTGGTTTTATAAAAGTAAACAAAATGCTTAAAAGAAGCCTATTTTAATGTTTTAATCGTTAATGTAATTAATTAAAAAAAAAAAAACGGAACGTTACAACGTTCAATACCCCCCCGCTTGGGTAGGGTTTTTACCTGGGTAAAAATCCTTATATTTGTACACTTACTAACATCTGATATACGACCCTTTTATTCATCTTCATTTATCTATCATTTACATTCATTCATAATCCTGTCAACCCAGCAGACCGCCAGTGCCGGATTAAGCCAGCGCGGGGCCTGTAGCAAATTCTATCAAGGGGCCCTTAGACTGTTTTAGGTTAGATACTTATCGAGTTTATGACATTGAATAAAACAATACTGTTACAAACAAACTTTTCTTGATTTAATTTGGGCAAATTTACAAATCATGCTGTTGATATCGACTTCTCGGAGTAAATCATGTTCAATATTCATTAAAGTGAGGTGATTAAGACGTTGTTGGCTCATCGTGTTCCTCAATTCATTTTTAACACGTTTTAATGTTGAGAAAGATCGTTCACCACTGCAGTTGGTGATCATGAGAGACAAATAAATGCGCAAAGCAATTTCAACGTTCGGGAAACAAGAATTATTTATCAATAGCTTGTAAACCTGCATTTCCAGAGCCTCATGATTCCTGCTGTCAATAATACTAGCTACATCAGAATTGAGCATTGCAGCGAACTGCACTAATTCGTCGCCCAGACTGTCCTCCAAATCATCTGGGTAAGCACTTACAATGGTTGCAGATTTTTTCAAAATTTCTTCTGGTGGAAGAGATTTTAGCTCGCGGAATATTCCGAAAATGCCAGCAATTTTATAATAACTGTTCATAAGTTTACCTAAAGCAGTGAGTACGTTATCAATGGTGACAATAAACACCTGAATTTCATACCGTTGTCCAGGTGTTTGATTTTCAACAACGTCGTCTGGCGTAGACGAGCCGCTATAATTGTCGTATTTTGTATTTCGCTTCCTGCGTCTAGAAGTTTCTTGCTGATATGCTTCACAGCCAGTCAGCTCTTTGGCTTTTGCCTCAATATCTGAAAATGTAGATCGCATTGCTTGAACGTATTCATGTAATGATTCATAAAGGGCGTACCCAGTGTTAAGGTCTTGATCATCCGATTGCAGCGCACCACTAGTCGCTTGCAAACGTTCTAGTATTCTATTCCACAATATTGTCATTATTCCCGTTTCCAACTTACTCATCTTTGAAACTAGTCCGTAAGCTTGATTGCGGCACTCTGCCTTCTGATCCCCGTCATTGGAAATGTCTTCCAAAGTTTTCTTGATAGTAGTAAACCCACAAAAAAGCGCCTTCGTAGCATCAGCTCGGGCTGACCACCTAGTGTCCGACAACATTTTCAATACAGGAAATTTTCGACGTATTTTCGTTTAGTGCCTTCGTAAGACGACCCCATCGATGAGTAGAAGCAGAAAAAAAGGTGTATAAATTTTCAATAAAATCGAAGAAGATTGATGCTTCAGTACAGCAATCTGCTGCACACTTAGCAACCAAATTTAATGAGTGCGCAAGACACGGAATAGATTCTGCATACTTATTTATTTGCTTAATACGTGCTTGGACGCCGCTGTATTTACCACTCATATTGCTGGCGTTGTCATAGCTTTGCCCACGACAATCTTTGATATCAATGTCACTCTCATTTAAAACATTTAATAAGCTTTCAGCGAGTTGTTCACCAGTATGGCCTTCCATGTCCAAGAACTTAACAAATCTTTCCACTGGTCCAGATGGTAGAACATAGCGCACTATTAGGGTAAGTTGATCTACATGGGATATATCTGGAGTAGAATCCAATGACACCGAGTAGTATTTGCAGCTCTTAATTTCACAAATAATTCGATCCAGCATGCTTGATGCTATTAGATGAATAAACTCCTCACATGTTGTTTTCGATAAATACGAAGTATGCCCCTTTCCTTTATTGGCATAACTTTGAATATGTTGTGCCATAAAATCATCAAATTTGGCGATTAGTTCTAATAAACCTAAATAATTGCCATTATGGGGTGAACTAACAGTTTCGTCACTGCCCCGAAAAGCAAGTCCTCATTCTGCTAAAAACTTTACAACTTCAACAATTCGTTTTAAAAGTAGCCGCCAATATGTTTGCTCAGACTCAATTTGACTATCAACACGCGCTTTCTTGTTTTTTAAGTTTAACAGTGAAATTACAGCTTGTCTATGCTGACTGCTTCCTTCATGTCTTGACAAAAAATTGTGCGCATTCTTCCAGTCATCTAATCCATCTTTCGTAAACCGTGATGACGAACTATCTGAATCAGTCAATTTGCAAACAAAACAGAAAAGTCGTCCTTTGCTTTCCGAATAACACAACCAATCTCTGACGTGAGATTGATTCGTCAGTTTATGTTTAGGTATAGGTAAAAAATGACTTTTGGCAGAAGCGTGGCTTATTTTCTTTTTCATACATTTTTTTTGAAGACATACAATCACTATTCATATGTTGCACTTCGCTGCTTCCTTTTGCAATCCAATAATCTTTATCAAAATTACTCGGCCATTCGCCAATATCGTTGGAGTACATTTTACTTTCGTTTTGATTTCGGGTTGGAATTGCTGTGGTATTAGAATCGTGTAATAATATGCTTTCGACTGTTTTTTGACTTGAACATTACGGCTGTAGATTGAGAGGACTTGCAGTGATATTAAGTTCTGGTATAGAAGAAATTGGTGTCTCTTGACATACAGTATCTTTCATAGTTGTAGATCCATCGGTAACAGGTATAATTTCTGTAGTTTCAGTTGCAATTTCTATAGATTCAACAGGCTTACTTTGAACGTTATAAAACTCGGACAGCTTGCGGATTTTTGATATAACAGCTTCGTTCTTTTTTTCCTTTTCATCTTTTGCGTTACGCTTTGCACTTCCTGAAGCGTAGTGTCGGCCCGTATCTCTTGATCTGCTGCTCATATTATTACCTACGATTAATCAATTTTTAAAATTAATGTTCAGAATAATCAAAATCGAACTTGACGCAGCAGGCAGGATCGCAGCTAGCGCTCCATTTATTTCACGAGTAAAATCCGACCGTATTTAACAAACCACATAGACTCTAAAAATATTTAGGTAAGTACATATTACAAAATATTCTAGATATAAGAACATATTAAAAAAAAACTTCTGTATAAAATCATAAAATTTGTTCGATAAAAAACAATCACAAAAAGACGTCTTATTTTTAACAAATTTTCATGTATTTTCAATAGTATGCATGTGAATACGCCAATATTTTAATAATAATATATAAGCAAAAACCGAAATGGGCTTACTGTCTTTGTGGGTCTGCTAAAAATCAAATCTCCGACCTGACCCACCCGTATACAGTATAAGTATCATAACTGTATGTATATCCCTTCTTAAGAAATAACATAATAAACACTTTCGTCACTTTCCATGCGAATGGAGTTACGGACATCCAACCAGATAATTTAAAAAAATCACAATTAATTGTTATTTTTTATAAGGTTGGCTACGGTCAGATCTTTCAGATGAACCCAGCAACTGCTCAGAGTGAAAAGTAATAATAATTTCTTATTTTAACTTAAAAATATCTTACCTTATGCACAGTTATTATCGTTGAATACGTTTCTCTTCTTGACTACGTAAGAACACTTCTATTTAGTATATTTTAAGAGATAACTGAATACTTAAAAAAATCGGTTGCACCGCTATATTATGTAAGAAAATAATACTCAACACAATTACGAAACCACTTTTCTCAAGAATGGTTCATATTGAAAGTACTATTATTATCATCCAAACGTAAATATCGATCATTCCTTATAGATTGGTAGTCAATATAACCCTTTTCAAATCGGTCGGGTTGTGGCGGAACATATTTAGACCACCATTAAACAACATCAAGAAAACCGCTGCCGCTTATGATTCTGTACCACGCATACAAATCAGGTGATGTCTTGTTTGTGCTCAAGTGCAAAAGTACTGGGCTTACACGTGGAGCGAGCACACTACGGGCGCGTGAATATTGTATGGAGGCGGCCGGCAAGGACCTTGAGCGGCCGGGCGATAGCGTGATCAAGAATCCACCTGCGCGTGCGTCGGACCACGGACCTCAGTCGTTTTCTAGCTAGCTAGCTTAACTGTCGCGCCGCGCTAATAATATTTCTAGTATTCATTTTGTATAAAATCGCTATTTTAAATCTTTGTGTGTACTCATATTACTTTACTTATTATAATATATTAACTTCATAATTCTGTCAAATAATACTCTTCATTTCTATGCTTTTCACCTTCATTCTTCCCGCTTCGCTTGCTTGCTATTATAGCGCTTAATAGCCTTAATATACGGGTTAAATTCCCGTGTAGCGTTAGTATAGGTAGCAAACATATCTATACTACATTGGTGACCCCGACTACCGCGTTACTCAAGCCTGCAAGACTTCGTTGGGACTCGAGGATTGAGAGCGCCGTTTGTTTACATGGTTTGCTAACGAAGAAACCGGAAGTGTTTGGTACAATACATAGCGGTGAGCGATTTTAATTAAATTTTATCATGGCACAGTCGGACACTTACACTGATTGTAAGGATACCCCTGTTACCTCAGGTGAGGTAGCGGCAGCTGGAATGCCATTGCGCTGTCCACCATTTTACCCGGACGAACCGGAGCTATGGTTTGCGCAGCTTGAAGGCCAATTTATTCTGTCACGAATAAGCAGCGACACGACAAAATTTTATTTCGCGTCGACTCAACTCGATGCTAAATACGCCATACAAGTCAGAGACGTCATCACCAACCCACCCGAGGCGAACAAATACGAGAAATTGAAAGCCGAGCTCATAAGTCGGTTGTCAGCGTCGCAAGAAAAGCGAATACAACAGCTTTTACTACATGAGGAGTTAGGTGATCGCAAGCCATCACAATTCCTGAGGCACTTGCAAAATCTAGCAGGGCCATCAGGTGCTGCAGAGTTTATCAAAAGCATATGGACTAACCGGTTGCCCCAAAACATTCAAACAGTAATCGCCTCACAAATTGCTGATTTACAGGTTGAAAAGTTGGCGGAGATAGCGGACAGGGTTTATGAAATTGCCCCGATGACACCACAGATTGCGAGCACTTCCGTTTCTACAACCGCTGATACATCGGACCTGGCGAGGCAGGTGAGCGAGCTTAAGGAGCAGGTAGCGTCACTCACTAAACGCTTAAACTACAGAGGAAGACAACGCTCACGCTCAAGACCTCGTGACAACCATCGGAGGTATGTTCGTTCTAAATCCAGACCACAGCAACCACCTCAGAATCACCCACACTGTTTTTATCATTACACATATGGAGACAAGGCACAAAAATGCAAACAACCGTGCTCATTTAAGTCGGAAAACACGAGGGGTTGTCGCAAGTAGCGGCTAACGACCGCCCTTCTTCATCAGGCCGTTTATTTATTACCGATCGAACATCAAAAATGCAGTTCTTGGTAGACACTGGTTCAGACCTATGTGTTTTTCCCCGGTCAGCCGTCAAGATGCCCTGCAGACAATCTAAGTATGACCTAGTAGCTGCAAACAACACAGTAATTAACACTTACGGCCCTCTACAACTACAATTAAACTTGGGACTCAGAAGGAACTATAGCTGGAACTTTACAATCGCGGATGTTTCTAAAGCTATTATTGGGGTAGACTTTCTCAGTTTTTACGATCTGTTGGTAGATTGCAGGAATCAACGACTGATCGACAACCTAACATCCTTATCAGTTCCTGCTGCACACTGTAATTCTTTGGACATCGCTTCCGTGAAGACAGTGACAGGAGACACAGACTACCATCAGATTCTACGTGAGTATCCGGAGATAACGCGACCTCCAGGTAAACAGCTACCAGGCAAACACAACACGCTGCACTATATCAGGACGACACCAGGCCCACCTGTAGCATGCAAGCCTAGACGCCTGGACCCTTCTCGACTGCAAGCTGCTAAGAAGGAGTTTGAGGAAATGCTTGCAAGCGGTGTAGCAAGGCGCTCGGAGAGTCCTTGGTCAGCGCCACTGCATCTGGTGAAGAAGAAAGACGACGGATGGAGACCATGTGGTGACTACAGGGCACTTAACTCGAGAACAATACCTGACAGGTACCCCATCCGTCATATACAAGATTTCTCACATCAACTAGCAGGCTGCAGCGTTTTCACAACAATAGACCTCGTAAAGGCCTATAATCAGTTGGCGATAAACACAGAGGACATCCCTAAAACCGCGATAACCACACCATTTGGACTTTACGAGTTTCCCTACATGACCTTTGGTTTGAGAAACGCTGCTCAAACCTTTCAAAGGTTCATTGACGAAGTCCTACTGAGCCTAGACTTCTGCTATGGGTACGTCGATGACATTTTAGTATTTTCAGCAAATGCTGAAGAACACAAGGCACATCTACGCCAGTTATTTGATCGCTTGAAGCAGTATGGTGTCGTCATCAACACAGCCAAGTGCAACATTGGACAACCAGAGGTGACTTTTCTAGGATACAGGGTGGCAGCCGAAGGCATAAAACCACCTCAATCCAAGGTGCAGGCGATCCAGGAATTCCCAATTCCCAAAACGGTGAAGGAACTGCGAAGATTCTTGGGCATGATAAATTTCTATCGCCGATTTGTCCCAAACGCAGCCCAAATTCAAGCACCTTTAAACTCAGTCCTTGCGGGTCCTAAGGTAAAAGGCTCGCATCCTGTGCAAATGACTCCAGAACTGCAGAAGGCATTCGACGATAGTAAGTCCATGCTGTCAACAGCAACACTCTTGGCTCATCCAGACGCTTCTGCAGAGTTAGCAATCGTAACTGATGCATCGAATACAGCCATAGGCGCAGTTCTACAGCAACGTAAAGGTGAGAACTGGCAGCCACTAGCTTTTTACTCACACAAGTTAAGCGATGCTCAAAAGAAGTACAGCCCGTACGACCGCGAGCTACTAGCAGTTTACGAGGCCATCAAATACTTCCGTCATATGGTTGAGGCTAGAACTTTCGCAATTTTCACAGACCACAAACCACTTATCTTTGCCTTCAAGGCAAACAAGGAGAGTCTACCGCCAAGACAGTTCCGATACCTGGACTACATCGGACAATTCACAACAGACTTAAGGTATCTACCAGGCAGTGAGAACATCGTCGCTGATGCTTTGTCACGCGTGGAAGAAGTATCAGCTGCTATCAACTTCGAGGACCTTGCAAAACTTCAGGACGATGATCCAGAGCTGCAAGACCTCCTGCTACATGGCTCAACACTAAAATTGAAAAAGATAGCATCTACTCACAGTGGAAACTTACCCGTTTACTGCGATACCTCCACTCAGGTACCCCGACCTTATATTACGCCAACACTGCGAAGAGAAGTTTTCAACTCGCTGCATAACTTGCATCATCCAGGGAAGTCCGCTACAGTGCGACTGGTCTCACAACACTTTGTGTGGCCAGGGATCCGCAGAGATTGTAGAGAGTGGGCAGGGCAATGTGTACCATGCCAGTCGTGTAAGATCACACGTCATACTAAATCCCCACTTTCCTCTTTCCTGACCCCATCCTCTCGTTTCTCCCACATTCACCTCGACATCATAGGGCCATTAACCCCATCTTCTGATTTCAGGTATTGCCTTACCGTCATCGATAGATTCACTCGATGGCCTGAGGTGTACCCCTTGAAAGACATTGTAGTATAGATATGTTTGCTACCTATACTAACGCTACACGGGAATTTAACCCGTATATTAAGGCTATTAAGCGCTATAATAGCAAGCAAGCGAAGCGGGAAGAATGAAGGTGAAAAGCATAGAAATGAAGAGTATTATTTGACAGAATTATGAAGTTAATATATTATAATAAGTAAAGTAATATGAGTACACACAAAGATTTAAAATAGCGATTTTATACAAAATGAATACTAGAAATATTATTAGCGCGGCGCGACAGTTAAGCTAGCTAGCTAGAAAACGACTGAGGTCCGTGGTCCGACGCACGCGCAGGTGGATTCTTGATCACGCTATCGCCCGGCCGCTCAAGGTCCTTGCCGGCCGCCTCCATACAATATTCACGCGCCCGTAGTGTGCTCGCTCCACGTGTAAGCCCAGTACTTTTGCACTTGAGCACAAACAAGACATCACCTGATTTGTATGCGTGGTACAGAATCATAAGCGGCAGCGGTTTTCTTGATGTTGTTTAATGGTGGTCTAAATATGTTCCGCCACATATTCCCCCTGGCCAGACCGTAACTACGGTCGATAAAAATCGGGGAATCTCACTCGCCGCCCGCTTCTCGTCCTCTTTTCTTCTTTTGTAGATGGAGTTGTAGGGTCAGCAGCTGTGACTGGTTTGTCACTGACTTCTTCACGTAGCAAGTAGGCTGGTTTTAGTCGATCAACTGATACATTATTTGGCTTCCCTTGTATCTCGATGGTGAAGTGTTTTGCGTGCCTCTGTAAAACCTTATAGGGTCCAGCATATGGTGGTTCCAATGAACGTCGTACGTAGTCCCTTCGGAGGAACACGTGAGAGGAAGAGTGCAGATCTCGTGGCACGTAGAAGGGTGATGTGGTATGCCACGCAGTAGGTTTTGGAGTCAGCTTGGCTATGTGACATCGTAGACGGTTTGCATACTCGGTGACGTCAGCTGTAGTGAAGTCTTCTTTTGATGATAGGAACTGGCCAGGAAGCTGAAGTGCTTCTCCGTAGACGAGTTCAGCTGGCGTAGCTTGGATGTCTTCCTTCCACGAGTTACGCATGCCGAGAAGTACCAGTGGAAGAGCTTCAGTCCACTGCGAGGAGGTGTGGCACATGATGGCGGCCTTCAGCTGCCGGTGCAGCCGTTCCACGATGCCGTTCGCTGCCGGGTGGTAGGCAGTGGTGCGAAAGTGGTCAGTCCCCAACAAGGCAGTGAGAGCCTTGAACAGGTGGCTCTCGAATTGGCGACCACGGTCGGTGGTAACCCGGGCAGGACAGCCGAACCTGGCCACCCAACCAGTCACCAGGGCGGATGCGCAGGTCTCCGCCGTGATGTTGTAGCGGCATCTACAACGCCACATGCGAGCTACGCGTCAGACTGACGTCACGCAAAATCCTGCATCGCACAATCAGAGTTTACCGCGCAACTAGCATATATACAACATCCCGACATCAATCGTCGGGCAGTTATATACAACTGCCCGACGACGCGTAGCTCGCATGTGGCGTTGTAGATGCCGCTACAGGGTTATTACGACTAGCACGGAGAAAATATTAGGGAATTCCCCGTTTTGTTTAGCAGTATTGCCAACTTGCGTGTAGTGCGGTGCGAAACATGATTTTTGGTATGACCAGCAGATAGAAAAATAAAATTATAGTTGATCATTTTGATGCAAATATTTTCTTCTTAGTAATCTAATTGTTGAGACCGCTCGTCTCAACATCGCCGCACACAGGCGGCAGTGTACGAGGGGCGCGGGGACAGCGGGGAGTCAGCCGGCCGACGACGGCGGAGCGCGGGCCCCCGCACCACACCAGTGAGCTGTTACACGCATCCACGCACGGCTGCGCTTGCGCGTTTATTAACGTAATTTTTAATTCTTGTTTTCTTTATACTTATCATTATACTTCTTCATTATATACAGTCCGCTATATTTTCATTTGCTCCACCACGACCTATCGTCGCGATCATTGGTCCTTCTACCGTTAACGTTTGAACCGAACAAAGGAATTTTCAAAATTCAAAAAACAACGGTTCGTCGGTTGGAGAACAAAGGACTTCATCTTCGGGTTCAAGTTCCACAAGAGGTCTTCGTTTTCTACGTGTCATCGTTTGCATTTGGTCATCGTGAACGTCGATACGGCAACAGCCGTCTTCATCGAGTTCAAACCAACGGGCGGCGCAAGAAAAGATCATCGAAACTTGGGGACAAGAAGAATTTGAAGACCAACTTACGTCAACGTTCGTCAACTGGCACCGGAAAGATCCCAGGATCTACTCATCAACTCATCATCAGAGGTTGACAGCATAAAACCGTGAGAACGTTCCAATTCCTTTGTTCCAACATTTTGCCTAATCATCTTACCTTAATTTATCTTATTTCATAGTTCCCATTCAATTAGTAATTTCTTCAAGCCTATCAACTTGTTTAAACAGTTTCCTTTGTTGTAAACAGCACCAAGGTTTAAATAAGCCATTTACAATAGTGATTTTTACGTTTAATTCATTTGTGCAAATCACAATTCCATTAATTATGATGTTTTTATTCTAATTCGTATTTATTACAATTTTCAATCGATATATATTGCATTATTCCATTTAATTGAATTGAATTTTATTTGTTTTTTTGTGTAAAGACAACATTGCATCATTCGCATAGCATTACTCAGCAGATTCGATCGGAGACGCCTAACGCTTTTATATTAGCAATCTCATTTCTTACTGCTTATAGCTCCCGTGCCTATTTCACTACTTATTGCTAATTGTTTAGTATCAGTAATCATCTCATAGTGCCTTTTTTGTCTTTTTCTTTACTTCTGTACAGCAACTGCTAAATTTTAATTATCATGGCTGAAATGAAAAGCTTTATTAAGAAGCGAGCTTCAATTAAAGCCAAGCTTACGCAATTTACTTCTTATTTAAATATTTCTAAGTCTTGCGAAAAGTTGAGTGAGGTACAAGTCATCGAAATCGAATATCGGCTTAATATATTTGAAAGCTTATACGAGAAATATGATACATTACAGGATGAACTGGAAGCGTTGGTGGATGACCCCAGCGAACAATATGCGGAACGGGAAGAGTTTGAGAAGTTGTACTACGGCTTGGTTGCTTCTGCACGCCAGCTGATCAGCGGCGCAAGGAAGCTTCTTGAGGGAGACTCCGCAGCCGAGGTGGATTCTTGTATTACTAGTTCACACAAACACAATTCAATTCGTTTACCCAAAATTGACTTACCCAAGTTTTCAGGCAGCTATCATGATTGGCTGGAATTTAGAGATACCTTTGTTTCTATAGTACACAACAACACAACTTTGGATAAAATTAACAAGTTACACTATCTGCGTGCTTCTTTAAAGGGTAGTGCTTCTCTTGTTGTTGATAACCTTGACTTCAGGTCAGAAAACTACGACACTGCCTGGAAGTTACTCTGTGAGAGGTATGACAACAAAAGATTGCTTGTCAACAACCATGTACAAGCACTCTTTAACGTTCAGCCTATAGATAGAGAGTCAAGTAAGTCACTACGTTACATAATCGACACAACAAACAAAAATCTTAGAGCTTTGGCAACGCTTGGTCAACCAGTTCAAAACGCCTTCGTCGATGTTCTTGTAATTTACATAATGACCAGTAAACTCGACCACGTAACAAATCGCCAGTGGGAAGAACACAGAAACACTTTCTCCGAACCTCCAACATTATCTGCATTCACAAGTTTCATCAGTAGCAGAGCTGATCTACTGGAGACACTTGAGGAGTCTAAGCCTATAACAGCTAAGAGTGAAATCACACCTGCGACCAAACCTAAGAGCAGTGCTGTGCTAGCTGAGAAATCGTTAAAACCTTTATCATGTCCCATGTGTCGTCAGAATCATTTTATTTTTGCATGCGAGCAGTTTAAAAGTCTCTCAATACAGGCTCGTATTAAAAAGGCTCAGGGTTCAAATGTGTGCATGAATTGTCTTCGACCAGGTCATGATATTTCCAAATGCAAATTAGGTCATTGTAAATATTGTCGTCAAAAACACAACACTCTGTTACACATCGATGATGACAATGTTCTTCCTAGTGCACACAACACTGCATTATCAGCTACTCAATCATCTACATCTCGAGTAATTTTACTTTCCACAGCGCTCGTGAAGGTGACCGACGCTGACGGTAATCACCATACAGCACGGGTCTTGCTGGACAGTGGAAGTACATCAAATTTCATCTCGGAGGACTTTGTTCGTAAAATACATGTCCCTACCTACATTACCAAGTCCAAGGTAACAGGTATCAACTCTCAAACTTCTAGTTGTACTCAGGGGTGCTCAGTGTCATTAAAATCTATTGATGACAGTGAGTACGAACTGAATATTGAATGCCTCGTATTACCGAAAGTATCAGCATCAGTTCCTAATACTTATGTTGATACTAGCAACATACGTATACCTACGAACGTGCGTCTTGCTGACCCCACTTATTATGTTCCGTCTTCGATCGACGTCCTTGTCGGTGCGGAAGTATTTTGGGGTATCATAGGCACTGGCCGTATCGCATTAGGTACCCATAAGCCCACTTTGCTTGAGTCAAAATTAGGTTGGCTCATTTCGGGTGCATATCATCAGTCTGATTCCTCTTCACATGTTTGTATGCATACTAATAACTTACAAGTAGATTTAGATCGGTTTTGGGAGTTAGACTCTGTGTCGTCTATACATAAACACTCTGGTGAAGAGAGATCCTGTGAACAACATTTTATAGACACCACATATCGTAATTCTGATGGGCGATTTGTGGTAAGTATTCCACTTAAAGAGTCACTGGACGTATTGGGTGATTCATACATGATAGCTAAGCAGCGATTTCTATCTCTTGAACGTCGTTTGGGTAGAGATTCTCGCCTTAAAAGCCTATATCTTGACTTCATTAATGAGTACATAGAGCTGGGACATATGTCTGAATCTACTAGGCGCCCACTCGACTCAACATGTTCTAATTATTTACCACATCATGGTGTTCTGAAGGAGTCAAGAACAACCACCAAATTAAGGGTAGTTTTTGATGCTTCCGCCAGAACTGCATCAGGTAAGTCTTTTAACGAAATACAGATGGTTGGTCCCCCTATCCAAGATGATTTGTTGTCAATATTACTTCGATTCCGTCAATATAAAATTGTCATAAGCGCGGACATTGAAAAAATGTACCGACAAACTCTTGTTCACGACAGTCATCGTCCCTTACAAAAAATTCTTTGGAGGGCAGAACCAACTCATCCGTTAAAGGAGTACACGCTTAATACCGTAACGTATGGTACGGCATCAGCACCCTTTTTAGCTACGAGGTGTTTACTTCAACTCGCTGAAGAGTGCACAGATTCTTCAACAAGGTTTTCGATAGCACGTGACTTCTACGTGGACGATTACTTGTCCGGTGGATCATCTGTTTCAGAAACTTTACAAAAAAGCCGCCATGTTGATGATGTCCTTCGGTCAGCAAAGTACAATCTTCGGAAATGGCGGTCCAACTCCAGTCAGGTGCTGCAGGCGCTTAGCAGTGAACACGACGTTTCTGATGTTGTGGACCTGAGCGATAACGAGCAGTCGAAGACTCTGGGGCTCCTATGGAAGAGCTTAAGTGACACATTTTCCTTCTCTATAAACCTAAACTCCACTGATAAAGCCACTAAACGTCATATTTTATCAACCATAGCACAGATCTTTGATCCCATTGGCCTGGTCGTTCCATGCATAGTGGAAGCCAAAATTATCATGCAGCATCTGTGGCTAGCCAAATGTTCTTGGGATGAGCTTGTTCCCACGCATATTCAATATGCTTGGAATGATTTTCAAAATAGCCTGCACCTTTTAAACGAATTCAAGATACCTCGGTGGGTATTGTGTGAATCTGCGTCCTGTCTACAACTGCATATATTCACTGACGCATCCGAAAAAGCATATGGGGCATGTGTTTATGTTCGCAGTATTTCGAGAGATGGCGAGATTAACGTACATCTCCTTACCGCTAAAAGCAAGGTAGCTCCAATCAAATCCACAACCATACCGCGGCTCGAGCTATGTGGTGCGTTGTTGGGTTCAAGGTTGTACTCAAAGGTTCGTCAGTCACTCACTTTAAATTTTGATGAAGTCCACTACTGGTGTGATTCCACCATCGTCTTGGGATGGTTATCTACTTCACCAAATCAGTTAAAGACATTCATTCGTCATCGTGTGTCTGAAATTCAGGAAACTGTAGGAGGAGATGCTTGGCACTATGTTCCGTCAGCTGAAAACCCCGCAGACCTCGCTTCGCGTGGACTTAGAGCGGACAGGCTGCTGTCATCTTCATTGTGGTGGTCAGGACCACAATTTCTTAGCAAAGATACGTCTTTATGGCCTCAGTTCCCTGAGTCACATAATAATAAATCTGGGTTACCGGAAACTGTCTCTTCTTATCATGTTTCTAATCATATTATTGAAAATCCTATTATTGCGTTATTTACAAAATTTTCAAACTTTAACACATTACAACGTGTGACGGCATATGTCATGCGATTCATTAATAAATGCAATAAGAGTTCACTTGAGTGTGGTTCACTAACTTCTACTGAACTTAACAATTCTTTAAACTTGTTATTAAGACTAAGTCAAATGGAATCTTTCCCGGAAGAGTACCACTTACTTAAATCAGGTAAACAGTTACCAGCAAAGAACAAGTTATTATCTTTGTCTCCTTTCTTTGATACTCTTTCTAATCAAATTCGTGTTGGAGGAAGATTAAACAACTCATTTTATGATTATAACATCAAACATCCAATTCTATTAGCTAGTTCTCATATAATTTGCATCCTCTTGTTCAACATGTTTCATGTAAACCTTTTGCATGCTGGGCCACAGCTTTTATTGGCCACTATTCGTCATCACTACTATCCTATTGGAGGTAGAAACCTGGCAAAAAAGATCACACATCAATGTGTAAAATGTTGCAGGATCAAGGCCAACACTATTCAGCCTATCATGGGTAATCTCCCAGAGCAGCGTCTACATTTAGAATTTCCATTTTTAGATACAGGGGTAGACTACGCCGGTCCCATCATGATAGCTGACCGGAAAGGTAGAGGATGTAGGCTTATCAAATGCTTCATTTGTGTGTTTGTGTGTCTAGCTACGAGAGCCATACACCTCGAACTTGTGTCGGACCTTACAAAGGAAGCCTTCTTAGCTGCATTGAACCGCTTTATTGCTCGAAGGGGAAAACCCCGTAACATCTTTTCAGACAACGGCACAACCTTTGTCGGTGCTTTCAATGAGTTGGCCAGGCTGCTTTCGCAAGACTTAAACATAAACAACATCGACCCTGGCATAAACTTTTCATTCATACCTGCATATACACCCCACTTCGGAGGCCTATGGGAGTCTGCAGTTAAATCCACCAAGCATCATCTACGACGCATTTTGGGTTTAACAAACCTAACCTTTGAGGAAATGGCTACTTGTTTAATTCAAGTCGAGGCTATTTTGAATTCAAGACCCTTAACTCCACTGTCCAACGATCCTTCCGACCTCACTCCTTTAACCCCGGCACACTTCCTTATTGGTCGTTCGCTAATCATGCTGCCTCACCCACAGATCCAGAACGCCAACGTCAACACACTACAACGATTTCGCCGCATCGAATATTTGAAGCAACACTTCTGGGCTCGCTTCTCCCATGAATATGTTCTGTGGCTACAGGAAAGAACAAAATGGTGCCGCTCGTCCGGCGAGCTCAAGGAGGGAACACTAGTCGTCATCAAGGAAAAAAACTTACCTCCTCTTATGTGGCTTCTAGGACGCATCACACATGTTCTCCCAGGCAGAGATGGCGTCGCGAGGGTCGCCGACATCCTCACAAGAAAGGGTGTCATCCGGCGCGCCTTCAACACCATCTGCCCGCTGCCGGTTACCACTGTTATTGAAAACTCTTCAACGGGGGGAGTATGTTGAGACCGCTCGTCTCAACATCGCCGCACACAGGCGGCAGTGTACGAGGGGCGCGGGGACAGCGGGGAGTCAGCCGGCCGACGACGGCGGAGCGCGGGCCCCCGCACCACACCAGTGAGCTGTTACACGCATCCACGCACGGCTGCGCTTGCGCGTTTATTAACGTAATTTTTAATTCTTGTTTTCTTTATACTTATCATTATACTTCTTCATTATATACAGTCCGCTATATTTTCATTTGCTCCACCACGACCTATCGTCGCGATCACTAATATATAAATACTTTTTTAACCTAATACTTTTTTATGGTCAGAAAACGTTGGTGCGCGGGGCCCCCAAATGCGCGGGGCCCGCAGCATTGCTACTCTTGCTTCGTGGCTAATCCGGCACTGCAGACCACCTAAAAAGGGGGTGCGTCCGCATCCTAAAAAATATGTGAGAGTATTTTGTCCGTTGACTTTATAGTTGACTAAATACTCGCGCAAATCAGACTAAGCTAGTGGCTACTTACTACAAAACCAAATATATAAATAAAACAGTTACTAAATTTACTATTACTAGTTAGTTTGTTAATAGTTTTAGTTAGGTTAGGTTAATTAATTAGATGTAAGTTGTTATTTATGTACATAATTATAATTTCAATTCTGAATAAATAAATATTTCAGCTAACAAAAGTTTCAGTTAAAAAAAAACCGTTAGGTACTATAGAAAATATATAACAGGGATGTTACGGAGCTTCGACTCCGGTTCCGTTAAGTCGGAACTTCCGATTATTATTACACCTTCGGTTCCGACTTCGGCTCCGACACTTTTAAATCGAAGGTTTTAATCGGAGGTCGAAGCATAACATAGCGGCGGCGCGGCGGCGGCCTCATTTGATTTAATTTGTTTTAAAGCTTTTGTTCATTTAATATAATGTAATATGCTACTTTGGGTTTAAATTCATTTATTTTAATTTCTTGTTTATTTGGAAATATGCCAACTTTTTTTCATTGTTTGTGTTTTATTTTATAATTGAAAATTGAAATTTAAAAAAAGTTACTAAATAATGTTTTATTTGTCCTTAAATAAAAATTCTCTCTCATGCCACCACTTCTGATCCTGCCTCCGACTCCGATTCCGACTCCGATTCCGACTCCGATAAAGCAAATTTAAAAACTCCGACTCCGCCTTCGGTTCCGATAAAACTACCTCCGTTACATCCCTGATATATAAGACTAGCTTCTGCCCGCGACTTCGTCCGCGTGGAATAGTGGGCTAACGCTAACTTTAACCCGCGACTTCGTTTACGTAGAGGGTGGAAATATTTTTTAAATAATACGTGCGTTAAGGAGCTGTTTTAGGTACCTACATCACGCTTTTATCAGTACACGGAGAAATAATTTCTTAAAATATTTCTGGGGAGTTTATGAATTTTTACTGGGGCTCTGCAGTAACGCGGGACCATAATATGCGCAAACCCAAGAAAATTTACCGGGTTACCCAATACAAATTCTAGAACAATTTTTTTTTAAGGTTTTAGAAATTTTACTGGGTTACCGATTCAATTTTTACTGGGGTACTGAACGTCATTTTTGATATCTCGCAGAGATAACTGCATCCTAATTACTTAACAGACTATCAGTCACAATCTGAATCATTTTGAAGCCTATTGCTAATCCATTGCTTCATCTGTTCCAAAAATTTGTCTGCTGAACAACGCAAATAGCGCAATGAATATTGTTGAACTGTCAAAATGAAACCCATTCCTACTGAATAGTGTGTTACGTAATTACCCCGCTGGGGCTACCGCCCTTCCCCGTCATGACCACCCGCCGCCGGCCTTGCACCATTATTTTGCTGCGATGTTATTTTAATACTGCGATATCTCCTAAGATATTCATTGAAATCAAATGATGTAAAGGGCAATTTTGTTTTAAATTAAGTACTTGTGATGAATAACGTATTTATTTGGATAAGGATTAATATCATGTTTATAAAAACACCTTCGCGAATAATGCATTATTTTAGAACAAATTTGGTTAGAATAAAAAGTTCATAGTGAGCCAACCTTAAAAGATAGACATAAGCTGTCGCAGACTTTTTTTTAGAACTTTTAAAAGGGAACAATTCTGTAATACATGATTTTTGTGAAACGTTTACGCAGCGCACGCAGCGGAAGCTCTCAAAAGGAAAAAAATAACCAACGATTTTGAAACATTGCTCATTGGTGCTCCGTCCCTATTGGTCTTAGCGTGATGATATATAGCCTATAGCCTTCCTCGATAAATGAGCTATCTAACACTGAAATAATTTTTCAAATCGGACCAGCATTTCCTGAGATTAGCGCGTTCAAGCAAACAAACAAACAAACTCTTCAGCTTTATTATTAGTATAGATATTTCATTGGATGAAGGCTTCTGAGTAACCACCCGCTCCTGCAAGGGCCTATTTCATAAATGATAAATGATAAATGATTTTATTTCTGTAAGTAGGTTTGTACAAACACTTTTACATGAGTTGCAACCCGCTCAAATATAAATAAATAAAATCAAGATATAAAGTTCTTTTCAAATTTTGGCTTTACCCATAGCGGTATGGGTAAAGCCCTGCAATGGCTTATTTATTGAGTTGCAAAGCGCTCAGATAGAATAATAAATCCTTCTAATATTATAAATGTGACAGTTTGTGAGGATGGATGGATGGATGGATGTTTGTTACTCTTTTACGCAAAAAACGACTGAACGGATTTGGATGGAATTTGGAACACATATAGTTTATAACCTGGATTAACACGTAGGATATTTTTTATCCCGGTATGACGTTCCCGTGGGATAATTTCCGACCTCCACGCGGGCAAAAGCTAGTAAAAACTATTGCTAAAAGGACCAATAGTTAAATAAGGAAATAAAATAAAAATTTGGTTAAAGTAATAGTTCTACATGTGTAGGTACTTAAAAAAGAACTAAACCTATAATTTAACTTAAAATGAGGCAGTAAACGAAATTGCCGAAACCTATGACTAAAATATCGGTTTATAAAAAGCCAGAAAGAAAAAATAAAGAGGGTAAATGTTGAACAAGTCTTAGGAAAAAAATACATACTCCTACAAGTTAAAACAAAATGAGCAACGGTTTGGTTGTTATCCTAAAGAAAATATAAAATTAACAAGCTGATATTTTATAAATAAAATATTTTTTAATAAAGATGGGACCTATGTCACAAGCATTCGATTATGTTGATGACAATATTCTTTTAAACAAACTGGAGGCTTATGGTATAGGGGGTAACGTATTGGAATTGATTAGGTCATATTTAACAGACCGTCAACAAATAACCGAAATCTCAAAATTCAATACTAGAACTAATCAGATTTTCTCCTCCAATAAGCGTTACACAACGTATGGTGTACCCCACGGTAGCGTATTGGGCCCACCATTGTTCTTACTATAAATAAATGACCTACCAAATGCAACCACTGAAATTATGTCATCATTATTCGCTGACGACAATACTGTAACCATAGCGTCTAAAGATATAAACTCATATAATTCTGAAATTAACAATTCAAAAATAATCTTAATAAAACCAATAAAAAGGCATTTTAGTCAGCGAAATAAATTGGAGCCTACACAAAACATTAAATCGGTTTTTAGCGATAATACTTTAAGCGTTTTGTTGCTTATTTGTGAGGAGTGTTCTGGTAGGTAGGTACTCTTGTCGTCGTGAATAAAACTACTCGGACTACTTGTCTGAACCGAACTGTAAACTGAACTGTTTATTTCACAAAACACCCTACTTATAAATACATTCATAGTGGTACATTTTGGGCACTAGCATTTACTATTTACAATACATCAACTAATAGCGATGCGCCATAGGACGAGCCGCGCGAGGGGCGCGGGGCGCTGCGTTGCACACGGCACTATTCGCCGCGAAGGCATAGAAGTCGCGCGCCAATCGCGGTCCCTTGTCCGATGAGGCCCCAGCCCGCGTCGTAGCTGAGCCTGTAGCCTTAAATTCCCCTATTAATAATCATAATGTTAACCTTTCGATCCAGCCTGTCCCCACTTGCTGCCCTCTCTCAATGACGCCCTTAGGCGAGGTCCGTACCCCACAGGGGGTGCCCTTAGCGTGCGGTCATTTAAATATAAGTTTTAGTATTATTTTTTGCTCCTGGCTGGAGGCTTTTTGAGTAAAATCATTAAGGCACCCACAGGACAGTTCGGTTAAGTAGCCAAGACCTCAGTGGTCAAAACTACGAGTTGCCATAACCAAAAAAAAAAAAAAGCGCGGTCCTTTTCGCCGGGCGCCGTCGTCGAGTGAAGATATCTACAGAGGGTGCTGGTGCTTTGCTTGCTCTTACAAACCGTTTCTTTCGAAGCGAACTAACGAACGTGTGCGGCCTTGCAATGACGCTCGTGCCGCGTCGTTTCTTATTTCTTTAATTTGTCATTAGTTCATTAAGTACTCGTCTTTTTAAAGATGATCGCTTCGCTGTTTCTTGCAGATTGTCAAAAACGTGGTACTGGTAAGATAACTGGTTCGGTGGTGTGTGGTAGCTGGTTTTCTGGTGACGGTGTGATAGGTACTGTGTCGCTACAAGACTATACAAGAAATAGAAACAACACGAGTTCTAGGATTGTCAATTGATAAAAAATTAAATTGGAAAATCGTCAAATTAAGTTATTCACCTTTGTAAAAAAATCAGCAGTTCATCTTACGCTCTTTACAGGCTGGCTCCGACTGTCAACACAGACACTTTATTGATGGCATATCATGGTCTTGCTAAATCTGTTCTGAGATTTAGAATTATTTTTGGAGTAAGTCAACTTATAAAGACCTAGCCTTCAAAATACAAAAACGTTGCATACGAGCTATGTTTGGGTTGCAAACTACTGACAGTTGTAAGCCAATGTTTGTAAAGCACATTTTTTTGTCACTTCCATCTATATACATTTTTGAAGTACCTAGTTACCAAGAAGTACCAAGTACCATTGTTTGTAAGACAGAATATGTAAGTACTTGTTTCCACGGATATCGGATAATTGCGTTAGAAGTCGACGCAACAATGACCTCTGCATTCACCCTTCTAGGACAGCAATGCTGCACAAAAGCAGAATCTATACGGCTCCTAAAATATATAGTAGGTAAAATTCCAAAGGACATCAAACAATTAAATACACCTTTATTTAAGATAAAGTTGAAAAAGATGTTGACTATGAAATGTTACTATTGGTACAATTTAATCTTCTAATATATACAAATCTCGTGTCAGTGTTTGTTATTAAACTCCTCCGAAACGGCTTGACCGATTTTTTTGTGTAAGTATATTTGTTGCCCTTTTTTTGTTTTGGATCTCGGAAATCATCAAATAACTTTTCCCGCTCTGGGCGGAGCGGGAGGGCGTGTCAGTTTTACTGACTAAAACCCACCCGTGTTCCTTCAGTTGTCTGTGCGCCAGGGGCACGGTAACTCTTTCGAACAATCCGCGACCCCGGTAGGCATCGGCCCTATCGGACCCAGTCAATTAGTGCTGACATCTCTATATCTGGTAGGTCTGAGAATAGGTCGTAAAGCATATTTTATACCGCTGCGGGTGAAACCGCGGGGCGCAGCTAGTATTTTATCATTTTAATGACTAGGTATTTGAAAACCTGTAAGATTTGTATACCTTCTATGGTATAGCATGTAGCACGTAGGTACTTATATTTAACACCAATGCATGCATCAATTTGTATTGTAATCTACTCATGTTAAACAAATAAATTAATCTTTATCTTAATCAAGTTTTTGTTGCTTAGGTATGCTCTAGCGATATGTAAGGAGCATGTAGACTCATGAAAATGAACAAAATTTTATTAAACATGGAACCAAATTAGTAATGTAAAAAAAGGACAGGTATTTCTAAAAGACTGATGTAACTGATAGTGATTATATATCTGCCAATTTGTATGTAATAGCTGTTTTTTTAACGATAGTAGATTTGATTCCTGTCACTAAAATTTGTTCAGTTTTTTGAGTCTCATGCTACTTAATTATCACAAGACCATGCCCAAGTAAAAAAAAATTGAGAGACGCAAACTATCTTTTTTAGTTTAGCAAAGAGAAGCATTGTTACAGCAACAAAGTGACAGTTAAATACAATGACAAAATTACTTTGCTGGGGAAACAGCAAAATAAGAGTAGTTACTGGTACTTTTAGTTAAGTTAGCTGCAGGGGCAAAACGAGCTTAATACTGAAGCAACTTTGATTTGATAATAAAGCTTTAGTAGTGGTTACAAAGGCAGAATTATTAATTTGGCAAAATAAAGTTGTTGAATTAATAACAAGACTATGTTACTACAACAAAGTAACAGTTCCTTCCTGTCATTAGTTCCACTGAGAATATTAAATCGTTGTAATATCAAGGCATGCTGTTGTTAAAAATATTGTTGCACTGACAACTTACTACGTGGAAATAAAAACATTTTCTTACAGACTATGTTCTATGCTCGGCTCCCCCCTATTAAAGTTTTTATTGTCGTCTCAACAATATTTTTTTCTCAGTGTGGCGAAACCCTAACAAAAGGATTTCGCTAGCGTCACCGCGAGTGCCCCTCCCTGGCGCTTCAAGAAAAGCAAGAAAAGGCGCCGAATAGGGCTGATAATGATTAGGGTTTTATGTCGGTGCATTATGCCGATCGCAAACTAACACGAACCGCTGCGGCTAAGCTCCTACGGGGCCCGAAGTGAGTCTACGTGCCGCAAAGCCTGACACACCGATGTACATCTCCCGCCTGCAGTACATCCGGAGAATATCATGAAGTACGTGCGCCAGAAAACGAGGTACATGCCGAGGGTACAGTTACTGGAGTCGCGCCGCAATGTCAAGTCGTGGTGCGCGCACCGAAGTGTTATCTGCCCCTCGTCTTGGAAGAAGACTTTTAGCCGCAGGACATGGTGTGCCGTCGCTTCCGCGGACAAGTATCACAGAACAGCACAAAGTCAAGCTAGTGTAAAGTGAAGTACTACTAATAGGGCGCCTTCAAATAGGCGCGACGCGCGCCGCGAATCAGGCGCGACACGCGCCGCGAATCGCACGCGACACAAAGGCACCGCCTCGCCTGTCGCGCGACGAGCGGTGCCTTGGCTACGGACACGAAATCAGAGGGCGCGGCGTGGCGGCGGCGGCGCGGCGGCGCGGCGGCGCGGGCGTTAGATTCAGTAAGGCGGCGCCGCCGCCGCGCTGCAATCGCTGACTTCGAGACCAAGGCCTTAGTGTCGCGTGTGATTCGCCTCACGTGTCGCGCCTTTTTGAAGGAGCCTTTATTTATTAACACAATTTTGTTTACAATAAAAATGTGATTTATTTATTTATTGATCATACATAAAGCAAAAATAGACCTGACGTTTTATGTCGTTCAAGAGACATTTTATGCTTAGTGATACCGCAAAATGTATGAACAAAATATAATTAAATGAAAATAAAACTGCAGTATGTAAAAAGAAACCTTATTTTTTATTGTTATAATAAATATTAAAATTTAGTGATAAATATATCCGATAAATAACAAGTTTTAGAGAGGCCTTCAAATTTGTTCAAGACAATTTTGATTGTATCTGAACGCCATTCAGACATAGACTTAGACTTAGATAAGACATGCCATATCCGAGCAACGTCTTCTAAACTGTGTGAAACGTAACTAATAAGTAGGTACCTACTTCTAAACATTATGGAAAATCAAAAGACAACAGCTACAACATTACCACCATGTAAAATTTAGGGCCGGGTTGGACCAGGCAAGGTGCAGCGCAGCGCTTTATTTTTAGGGACGCATTTATGACAATGCGTCCGTAAAAATAAAGTCGAAAATCAATAAACGTAACGGCGTGTCTGTCCTCATCTTTGTTTGGCAGTGAAAACCGCGCTGCGCTGCGCTTCGCTTCGCCAGGTCTGCGCTGGTCCTTATTCTGCAATTATGTACCTATTACAAATGAGTTACTTAGGTATGTATCGTGTAGGTAATACTGGGTAGTAGGTACTTAGTTTGTTTAGAATCTTGCCTTTGCCTTACGATTAAATTAAAAAGCGTCACATAAACATCGTTAAGCTCATGAGCACACCGGCGTTTTTTAATGCGACAAAAATCTAGTACGCCGTTTAAAAACGTCGCGTTAATAAAGCTTCCGTACGAAGGCGGGCTAAGGGTCTGGCGGTCTACTCCCTAAGCACAAAATCAGTAGTTTCGGCCGTAGTTATGGTCGGAGCCTACTCCGTAACACTTAGGTACGGGTAGAAGATTAGTTCGGAGTCCGAATTAAGAATGAATGACAACACAATTTGACTGTGGTCCCTTCTAGCGATGCGATTTTGCCCGTTCGAAAAAAATAATATTGTCACTTGATTTGACGGTTCAACTACTTTCGGATAGGCCCGTATCTTTGTTGACGGAATTAGAGAGTTGATCCCCTGTTTCGCAGTGTTCTGATGAGTTGGTACTATGATCCAGATAAATTAAAAATATGAATGAATTCGTATCTGCCAGATAACTTAACCAAAGGAAGATGTGAAACAACACCCTAATTGCGAAACACACTATCTATCACAATCTGAATCATTTTGAAGCCTAATGTCTGTTCAACAACGTAAATAACGCAATGAATGTTGTTGAACTGTCAAAATGAAAGCCATCCCTACTGTTCAATGACCTACGCCGCTGGTCATACTATCATATCTAACGTATCTCATTAGTTTAACCTACGTACAAAAACAGGGAATATAATTATTAATATACTATCACGGTTACATGAGAGTTGAGCGTTATTTTAAAATAGAGAGTTCACAATATGTTTATTCTTATCTTATTGCCGAAATTAGCCGCTGCAAATTGGTATATAATTTCAAGAATTAGAACCCAAAAAAAACCTATTCCTTGGAAAAATAACTAAAAGGTACCCGGGATTTGGCTAGAATTGAACGTAAACTAAAAGTTCGATATTTTAAAAAACCGGTCCGCCTTACACTATTTTTTTAGTCAGACTTTTTCAAACAGGCAGTGTTTGGGGCATCACTCGCTCTCATCGAGGTGATCGCGTATTTCCGTGACACTGATGGCGCCGTTCTGCACGCACTCGAGCACCGCGAGCAGCAGTCGCTTCACGTTGTTCTTGGCCGCGAACTTGATGAGATCGCACGCGTTCTCCGCGCTCATGCCGTGCACCAGTCTGTCCACGCAGAGCCGCTCCAGGTCCGGCATGATGTAGTACGAGGATAACAGCAGCAGCTGCTCCAAGCCCGACTCGGGCAGCATATGTTGATACAAATAGTTCTTCAAGTGCTCGAGTGTGGCCTTGGACGTGCCGGTGACGTCCACCTGCCCCTCGCCGATGTCGCGCCACTCGCCGCCCAGCATGCGGCGCAGCATGGGGCTGGCGGCTGCCAACACAGCGCGGTGCACGCGCACGGAGCCGTCATCGCCGCGCAGCTCGAAATCCGTCAGCTCCGTGTCCCCGTGCAGACCTGCGAACGAGTTCGGGCTCGGTTGCAGGCGCATCTCCACCGCCACGTCGAACGTGAACTGCTGCTTGTTGTTCTCGTGTATCAAATGCCACGTGCCATCGTCGCTGGTGAACGTCTTGCCCACTATGTTCAGCTCCACGCTGTTGAAGTATATCACGTAGGTGAGGCCGTCGGTGTCGCGCAGCTTCATGAACTGCACCAACACCAAGTTGTTGTACACTTCGATGTTTCCATTGTAGACGTACATGGCGAAAAGTCGCATCTGGAACATCGCCACTCCGCTGATAACGAACTTGCGGCTCGCCGTTTTACTTGTTTGACGTTTGTTCGCTGCAGTCAGCTTGGCTTGAAGGCAGTTACCTTTTAGGTTAAACTCTTTTGTTTCCAGCCTACAAAGAAAAAAAATACATTTTACTTGAGACACCTAGCATGGCAGGTAGGTAGTCCTACCTGCAATTTCAAATGAAACGCAATTTGGAATTTGTGATTTTTTATATTTGCAGAGACTTCAGGGTTTAATGGCTCACAGATATTGACACCTCGTTTATCCCCATACTAATATTATAAATAGAGGTACGGAACCCTAAAAAAGCAGTCGTTCCATACAATTTGACCGCGAAGGTATTGCACTTTTGTATGAATCAACTTTTTTAGGGTTCCGTACCTCTATTTATAATATTAGTATGGATATACGAGGTGTCAATTCGATTTAAGCAATTTTTTTTTGCTGTTACGTACTTATACGAGTACTTATTTGCAGTTATTAAGTAGGTACCTACTGTAAGGATCCCTGTTGGAGACAAGAGCAAAATGTTAGCATCGACGTGCTAACGTACCGGAATCCTATGTGGGGGCAGGCGCTAGTACATACTAAAATAAGAGTGTGCGTTACGATTGCTCCGCCAAGTTATCCAAACAAAAATAAACTTCGCCAAATATAAAAAGCAATATAAAATGTTCACTGTGTTATTTCTTTATTTTATTATATATTTATACAGGGTGGCAGGGACGTCAACGCGCAACCTGTTAATTGGATTCAGAACATGATCCTGAACACTCCTGCGTTGAAATTATTCGTCGGTTATTTAAAAAAAATCGTTGTTCCAGACATTTTGACCGCGTTGATGATGATACTTTTCTATAAAACAGCAGGTTTTTTTTTTTTATAATCGACTATTTATTTCTACGCTAGGGCGTCTACAATCATGTGCTGAATTCATGGTTACAGTTTGCGCGTTAATGTCCCGGCCACCCTGTTTATAATAATTAAATTATGAAAAAAATCTTAAATTCGCTGAGTGCTCGAATGTAACCAGTTATTTTTCTACCAGCCTGAATGATGTAAGGTTCCTTTTTGCAGGCAACCCTAACAGTACCTTTTTTTGTTCCGCGTGGAAAATCCCCATGGATGTCCTGCGCCCTGGGGCGGGCGGAGAGGTCTTTCAGACTCATGCTGACCAAAAACTGACCCGGTGTTCCCTTCCCACACTTGGAACCAGGGATCATGAGAACTTGTACCTACGCGTTTTATGAGACTATGATCCCCGGTTGGTGCCGGCCCGCCCATCTCAGGCCCGCGGATGGAGTGAGGTGTAAAACGTTTTATGTCGTGTAAGAGATATTTAAGCTTAGGGTGGTAAAGCAATTACAAGGGCGACTATACCTACGTAAAGAACATTTATTTCCATAGAAATGAGCCTCTAATAGCATTTTGTATTTTCTACGCACAACACTGCAAAATACATCAATAAGATGTTCGAACGAAAATAAAACTGCAGTATTATTATGAAACCTTAAAAACTTTTTAATAATATTCAATTTTAGTATGATATCCGATAAGTAACAGGTTTTAGAGAGGCCTTCGAACTTGTTCTCGACAAGTTGATATTATCTAAACGAAATTCCTAGATAAGACATGCCAAGGCATGGAGTTAGCAATTCCTATTATTGTGTAGCTCTTTACAGGAACCGAGCAACGTCTTCTACCAATACTTTTAAACTTTATGTAAAGAAGAAAAGGACAAAATGTTAAACATTACTACTATAGGCTAGTGTAGACCTGGAAAGTTGTAGCGCAGCGTGGTTCACTGCTAAACAAGATAACAACACTGTGTCCCTAAAAATAAAGTCGAAAATCAATAAACTTAACTGCGAATCTCTGGCGACTTTGATGCTTTCTCGGATTAGTGGAAGTTTATTATTTTCATTGTATTTCAATTAGCGCGATGCTGATCTTGAACTAAAACGGCGCTTCGCTACGCTAGGTCTGCGCTGGCCTTTATTCTCTATTCATAATTAATATGTATTAATCGCTATTCGTGTATGTAATGGACCTGTTTTATCAAATGAATTACTTACGATTGTATCGAGTAGGTAAGTGGGTAGAACCTAGTTTGTTTAAAATTTTGCCCTTGGATAACCATTACATTAAAAAGCGTCATCGTTAAGGACCTGTTTCGCAATATCCTGATGAGCATTATCATCCAGATATATTAAAAATATGAATGAATTCGTTGCTACCAGAACTTCTTCTTGTTCGTGTCGCTGGCACGAGTTTTAAACTTTAAACTTCGCCACTTCCATGGCGTCATCATTGGCAACGCAGAGGTCACTTTGACTGAAAGTTTTGGGCCTCAACTTTTGACGGCAAGATAGAAGGTGGAGCATAGTTTGCGACACAGCTCCACGTCCACACCCAACTGGGGTTCCATCGAGTTAGACCCACTTCACCAGGTTGGAGTTACATCTTCCCACTTGTGTCCTGAGACGGCTCAGGGATTTCCAAGTGGACCACGAAAGGTTACATCCTGCGGGAAGATGCTCCTTTGGTGGTAGATAGTAAGTGGAAGGGGGAATAGTGTCTTGCCACAGTTTGCAACGGGCGTCGGCCTGGTTTCCTGGTAGAGACGCTGTCGATTTCAAGAAGCTGTGCCTGCTTTTTAGCCGTTGCCTTGGTAATTGTGCGCCAGATAGTGGGTGTCTAGTATCAGATACCTGTTTATGTTTCTCCACTGCGCTTGCAACTTCTCTTCGGACTTGTGGTGGTGCTATGCCAGCTGTGGGATATAGTGCGCTGACTGGGGTCGGTTTCAGGCAGCCGGTAATCGTTCGGCAAGTTTCGTCTAGAGCAACATCTACTTCCATGGCGTGTGCGGAACGATGCCACACTGGGCACGCATATTCTCCCGCAGAGAAGCAGAGTGCTATCTGCCAGATAACTTAGCCAGTGTTTTTTCAGGAAAATGTGAAACAGGTCTTATTTTCGTAAAATAAAACTTATAATAATTATTAAAATATCACGGTTATATTATATATGTACGAAAGTTGAGCGTCACTTTATAACAGAGTTCACAAAAGGTTTAAAAAAAAACCATGCTTATCCTTTTCTTGTGGCCTAAATTTATAGCTCCGAATATATAATAATTTCAAGAATCAGTACTTACTCGTAAAAAATATGTTCTTTGAAAAATTACAAAAAATTACACACGACAACTAATCAAGCTATACATTTCCAGTTTTAGCTGACCTCGCTTTGTATACGCTTTTCGTACAATGAGAATTCAGCTTATACTGGAAATGATATGTCTTCGTGCGTAAAAATAGGCTAGTTGACAGGCGGAGAAATACCTGATGAATTCTGATCTGTAGAATTGTTCCGGGCTAAAAATATCTAACTAAACTTAATTTTGTAAATGATTTTAAATAATTAATATTTTTGAAAAATAATTGCGTAAAAATAAAGCCATAGGTCACGTGACATTGAACGCAAATCAGAGCGCGACACGTCATTTCTTGTATTTGACTGTGTTTCCAATTGTAAATAGAAAAAATCTTTATGCGCCATGAATGAATTGCTTGAATTGCTGCTTAGCCCTCTTCCTCTATCATAATTTTGCTGTGCCCGCCAGGGTCAGGGTCCATATTGAAGTTTTACTTTGTTAGGCCATCAATGTAATATATATGGAAGGCAATAAAGAATTAGTATTGAGTATAGGTACTGTCACGGGCTCATGGCGGCTCAAGTGTCGTCATACTTTTTCAAACATTTTCCGTCACATCCCTTTTTGTTGTCTGTACACAACCATTATTTTCATTTATTACTTCTGTCGGAATATTAGAATATTCGATTAAACATTTAAAAAAAATATTCAAATCTGATTATCTACACCTAATAATATAAATTAAATATGCTTTTTGTGTCTGTCTGTGTGACCGTGTTGTTCTTCTAAAATACCCAATTTTTCAATTTCAATTCAACTTATGTTCCGTTTTGACAATCAAATTGAAATTGCGTTATAAAAATGAAAAATAAGTTCAGATTAACAGTAACATTATTTGCTGAAATATTCATATTCTGGGGAGTATAAACCACAAGGAACATTATTAATTGATTTCTTAAAAACTGTCAACTAGCCTATTCCGTGATTCTGAAACTTGCTATACCATATTAACGGCCGCGTACCTACTGTAAACTCTTGCCAAACTTAGTGGCCGCTCTGTCCCTGAGCTCAGAAGCGAATGTGTGTGTGATGATGATGACTGTGATGTGTGCGTGGGAGTGGTCAAAAAAAGCGACCATCAAGTTCGTAGAACTGAACGTAAACTAGTCCGTGACTAGTAAACTAGAACTCAGTCCGGGATTTTTTAAATATTCTTTCTCGTTTTTGTTTTTACCATCCACGATATATATCTACACTATCTGTTTACAGACAAATTTTTCAAGTCAGAGTATTTTCAGTGTTTTTGGCAGTGTTTGGGGCATCACTCGCTCTCATCGAGGTGGTCGCGTATTTCCGTGACACTGATGGCGCCGTTCTGCACGCACTCGAGCACCGCGAGAAGCAATCGCTTCACGTTGTTCTTGGCCGCGAACTCAATGAGATCGCACGCGTTCTCCGCGCTCAGGCCGCGAACCAGTCTGTCCACGCAGAGCCGCTCCAGCTCTGGCATGATGTAGTACGAGGACAGCAACAGCAGCTGCTCCAAGCCCGACTCGGGCAGCATGTGTAGGTACACATAGTTCTTCAAGTGCTCGAGAGTGGCCTTGGACGTGCCGGTGACGTCCACGTGCCCCTCGGTGGTCTCGCGCCACGGTCCCCCCAGCATGCGGCGCAGCACGGGGCTGGCGGCTGCCAGCACGGCGCGGTGCACGCGCACGGAGCCGTCCTCGCCGCGCAGCTCGAAGTCAGTTAGCTCCGTGTCCCCGTGCAGGCCCGCGAACGAGCTCGCACTCGGCCGCAGGCGCATCTCCACCGCCACGTCGAACGTGAACTGCTGCTTCTTGTTCTCGTATATCAAGTGCCACGTGCCATCGTCGCTGGTGAACGTCTTGCCCACTATGTTCAGCTCCACGCTGTTGAAGTATATCACGTAGGTGAGGTCGTCGGTGTTGCGTCGCTTGGTGAACCGCACGAACAACAAGTTGTTGAACACATTAGTGTGTCCGTTGTTGACCTGTGCGGCGATCAGTCGCACCTGGAACAGCGCAGCGCCGCTGATCACAAACTCGGGACTCGTCCTTGTAGCGAAGGGAGTGTTGTAGTTCGTTACGGTCAGCTTCGCTGTAAGTAAGTTGCCTTTTTGTGTTACTTCTCTTGTTTCCATTCTGCAAAAAAGAAAAAAAATACATTTTACTTGAGACACATGTATGTGCATGGCAGGTCAAGTAGACCCAATTGCAATTTCTTAAACAATAATTAAATGAAACGTCATCTCGAGTTTGTTATTTCTTCAGGGCTCCTTCAAACAGGCGCCACACGCGACGCGACATAAAGGCACCGCATGTCGCGCGACGAGCGGTGCCTTTGTGTTGCGTGCGATTCGTGTCGCGTGTCGCGCCTGTTTGAAGGAGCCTTCATTGTCTAACTGACCTACAGATACCATAATTATTATATCCTAGATTAACACCGCGTTTATTCATACCGTATACTAATATAATAATTGCGAAAATAACTCTGTGTGTCTGTCACCTTTTCGCGCCGTAACGGCTGAACAGATTTCAATGATTGACACACAGGTAGACCATGAGCCGACCGGAAGAGGATAACAAAAACAAAATTGCTGTTCTTTACATTTTGACCATGTAAGTATTGCAGTTTTGTATGAAAAGACTGTTTTCTTTTTTAATAACCGATGAAAAATTTCGACGCTTGTGCGTGTAGACTCGTGTACTGAATTCACGGTAATAGTTTCCGCGTCGATATCCTTTCCTAAGCGTACTGACTGACCCCGCATCTTTCGCCGGCTGGTGTCAGGCAGTACTTATCATCGTGAGGTGCGAATGTGCGATAAGCGCTAATTTTGTGACCCAATCGAAATCCGGTAGGTATACCTATAATCGCGAGGCTATATTATATCTGTAGGTTCTTCTGTTGCATAGGCTCGCCCCCTATAACATGGGACTTAAGAACATAACTGGCAAAATGAGGGTGTACTATAAAATATGTCACCCCTGCCTTACCCTTCGGGGAAAACACGGAAGTGACGTCATGTTTAGTACTTCTGTTGTTCTGTTGTATTTTTTATTCCAGACTACCCACTTGAAATTTTATTTTTATTACCATAAACTAGCGGATACCCGGCGTGTGCTTACTACGTTAAAAAAAGAAATACATTTTGTTTATTTGTTGGAAAAAAAAGGATTTTTTAAATTAATTTTACTGTCTAAAACCATCTTTGCATTAGTGACTTACTAATGAAACTGATTAGGGGCACATCGGTTGGATGGTTTTAAAGTCTATAACGGACCTAGGTACAAACAATTTTTGTGTTTTATATAAGTATATTGATTAGTTATTTACAAGAGTAGGTAAACCCACTATGTAATTAACTAAATGTTTTTGGTAAAGTAATTGGTATAACTCAGAAATGTGTAGGAAATATCCAATCATTAATCGCTTTTTAACGATCAATCTACATGTTATCGATCGATGAAGAAACAATATTTTATTTAATGTTCTGTAAGTAGCAAAAAAAGGAAATATTATACCTTTTCATATAGGTGACCAGAACAGTCTTCAAAATGGAAAATATTTAATTGATCCCCTAAAAACTTATTCACCGTCAAATGATGTAGGTAGGTGAGCGTTTTTTAAATAAATAAGTCTCTTTTTAACTTAACGTGTTATATCCAATTTGGTCGCAGACTCGCAGTTAATTGTCTATCCAGTATTTTAAAACAACAATATCTGAATTATTAAATGAGGCTCACGAAAAGAAGCACATTTATTATATTATTAGAGTGTATATATCCATACGTTTTATGAACGTCCACAATAATATCCTCACGTTAGAAATTATAAAAGCGCACAATCACAGTCTTATGATCTTGTCAACTATGCTGTGATTGACTTCACTGAATTATCCAACTATGCTGTGATTGACTTCACTGAATTATCCAACTATGCTGTGATTGACTTCACTCAGTTATGAACAGCTAATCAGATATCCCTCAAGGGATATCTGATTAGCTGTTCACTCATGTCAACATGAGTTTAAATTCTGACTCGTCGTTACTGATTTTTGCTCCAGAAAACGACTGATATAGCCTCTTCCTAGCATTATTTTATTTAGTTCGGATGATTTAGCAGGAATAAATTATAAGTATTTTGTTTTCTTTAATGATTAGAAACACATTGCAATTTAGTAAAAGTCCAACTGATCACATACTTATTCCGCCTTTCGACCTTCAGTAAAAAATGTGTAAACACGCGCATGATAACACAAATAATGAACTTAACAGATAATAGTCCTATTTTTAATAAGTGTTATCTACATTTAATTTCTTTAAATATTTGTTTAATACAGGGTAGCAGGGACATGACATGGGTCATGATTCTGAACCCCCCTGCGTTAAACTTTTTCGGCAATTAGTTAAAAAATAATTGCAGTTCCCATACGTTTTCACCGCGTAGTGTAGGTATTGCACTTTTCTATGGAACAGCAGATTTTTTTTTTATAACCGTCTAAACTACCGTACCCTAGGGGGTCGAGAAACATTTACTGAATTCTAGCCAATTTGATTAAAAAAATACAGTCAGGCAGTCAGCTTCAGAGAGTACATGTTCATCCAAAGGTTGTCTGTAAAAGATCGCTTTTAGCGATAAGACCGCCCATTGTGTCACCCTGTGTAAAATTACTACATTTATATCTGCATTTTTTATGTTTTACATAATAAAGAGTATTCTATTTTATTCTATGTTTAGTTCTTTTTTAATCAGGTTGTGCGGCAATCCCACCTATAGGTGGGATTGCCGCACATACTGTCTTTTAGCAAAAGCGGATCTTACTGTGACGGTTGGAGCGATTCTGTAGGATTTCCTACGTTTATTGGCCTTTGAGGGATCGTACGGGAGGGATCTGTGTTTTCTTAAGATGATAGTTGTAGGATATAACTTTTCTTACAGACAGAAGGTCAGAAAATAGGTAAAGGCTTTGGGTAGGGAATCTGAAGGGTTTAAAGAGCATGACCTTAATTAAGGAGAGATCTCTGAGCCCTCTTTAGTTCTAAAAAAAATAATTTTGTGGCTCCACCCCAGCATGTCAAACTGTGCGTGAGGATCGATTGGGCCAGAGAGCTTTCAGACTTGCTGTAGAAGATTCTTTGAAGCTACGTGTCAGAAATCTACAACACGCTCATTAAAAAATAATAAGAGAAAAACGCTGCAGACATTTACGTGAATACGTCACCAGTCGGCAGTCACCACACAAAACAATCTGGTTTCGATACTTATATGAACTTGAGAGGTAGCTACAGAGGGTCAGTGTTGTGCGACGACTCGGACAGACAACATGGCGAAGATAATCATTCTACTAGGTACGTACTTAATTTTATTGTTATGATAACATTCACACCGCTCATCTTGCGAGATACCTACTCAATTACGTAGTATAAATGCAAATAGTCCAATTAAAATAAATGGTTCGACTTTGAATCAATCGGACTATAAACGCTTCCTCGTAGGTAGATCCCCCGAGCCGTGTTTTTTGTCAGTGTATGATGATTTAGAAGAATCTGATGACTGAATTTATGAATATCGTTAATTGTTCTGTTTAGATATTCAAGTAAGGTTCGGTTTATTTTTAAGTTACCTACGGGTAAGTACGTTATTGATGAATCTGTTTTCGGAATATTCATTCTATCATTAGCCATTTGAAAAGTATTAGTTACGTCCAGAGTTTCTTACTCGTACAATTAGGTACCTAACTGTTTTTGGAAAAAAGGCGAAAAAAGAACAAAATAAAATACTTTTACGGCCTTATAAAAAAACAAGGTTTTTCTTTCGACCCAGGTTTAAACAATCGAGCCATTTTTTGATTCCGAGCTACCAACAACCGAATTTAAACCCGAGATGTAAATTTTTTTTTTTTTGGGAAATCATCATATGACCTTTCCCGCTCTGGGCGGAGCGGAAGGGCGTGTCAGACTCTTACTGACTAACACCCACCCGTGTTCCTTCAGTTGCCTGTGCGCCAGGGCCACGGTAACTCTTTCGAACAATCCGCGACCCCGACAGGCATCGGCCCTATCGGACCCCGTCAATTATGCTGACATCTCTTAGAGGCGCGCGTGGAACACGATGCGCCGTCGACCATGGGCCTGGTCCTTATCGGACGGCGAGCTGCCCATTGCTCGCCGTCCGCAAGCCCGCACCTACGGTGCCCGGGAGTCGGCAATCCACTCCCGACGCCTAGGGTGTCTCCTGCGGCGACAGGGGGCGTGAGGGCGCAACGATTGTCTCTCCCTCACGCGCTCTGCCACCTCCTTCGCGAGCATTACTGCTTCGCAGAAGGCGGTGACGGCTTCCCATTCGACAGGGTTTTCGACTGGGTTGCGACAGTCGCACTTTCCATGCCGCCATGAGATCCCGCCGGAGTTCTATCCGCTGTGCCGCGACTTCTCGCGGCAGCGGAGTTTTTGCCTCCTCGCGCCACTCCTAAATGTGCGCGAGGACCTTTGCCTCCAGATCCCATGGCGACAATCTGGCAAGGAGGCTCGCCGCCTCGCAGGAGACTGTGCGGTATCCCCGGACCAGCCGGATGGCCAAGATCCTCTGGGACGCGTTCAACCAGCGGGCTGGCCAGCGCCTCAATGAACGCGCCCAAAGTGTATTTACCTACCTGACTTTACTTTGTCGGAATAAGCTTCGAAATATAACAACTGGCTCGAAAGATTAAGTCTAGACCAAGTTAGTAGGTACACACGGCTACATATCAAGCTATACATTTCCAGTATAAGCTGATCTCACATTGTTTAGGATTTCTTTACAATCTGAGGTCAGCTTATACCGGAAATGTATAGCTTGATATGTAGCCGTGTGTACCTACTCGTTTTGGAATGAGACGGTGTAGGTATAGTGCAGAAAGCTTATCTGGCCCAGCGGCTTTAATTGGAACTAACAAAATCACTGTGCAAAGTGACGAGGTCTGTCGTTCTTAGCTTACTAACAGCGCCACCATCGCCGGGTCAGATGGGCTTTTCCACTACAAGTAGTTTTCAGAGTCAAAGTTGCAAATTCGCTCTAGTAGGGTTACCCATATCAAGGAATTTATCCAGTTACCAACCAGTCTGTATAAAATACCGTAATGATAATTTTGGCTTTAGTAATAATCGTTGAATTACTAAATCGATACATCGATTTTTATTGAGTGTAAAACCTGTCAAATAATTAGTGTAAATCTTACAATCTAGCAACAAATACTTGTCCTGTCTATACTATAAAAAGCTGAAGAGTTTGTTTGTTTGTTTGAACGCGCTAATCTCTGGAACGACCAGTCGGATTTGAAAAAAACTTTTTGCATTTGATAGCCCAATAGAGGAAGGTTATAGGCTATTTAACATCAAGCTACGACCCTAAGGAGTTGAGCAAAAAGAAAAAGTCTGAAAGAACGCGAAACACAGATAATTCACGGGCTGATGCTTGTTATTTTATAAATTGACAGTTACGACCTGCACCCTAATTACGTAACACACTATCTATCACAATCTGAATCATTTTGAAGCCTATTGCTAATCCATTGCTTCATATGTTCGAAAAATTTGTCTGCTCAACAACGTAAATAACGCAATGAATGTCGTTGAACTGTCAAAATGAAACCCATTCCTACTGTTAGTGTGTTACGTAATTACCCCGCTGTTGTCTCCGGTCAGTATAAACTGTAAATCTTCTTCTTTATCTACATTCTTTATTTGTATAGAGGGTGGCAGGGACATCGACACACAACCTGTCACCATGGATTTAGGTACATGGCTCTGGACCCCCTGCGTCGAAATTTTTCACCAGATAATTAAAAATGATTGCTGTTTCCTACAAAAGTGCAATACCTACGCGATCAAAATGTATGGAACAGCTAATTTGTTTTTTAATAACCGACAGTAAAATTCAACGCAGAGTGTCCAGAACCATGTGCTGAATTCATGATTTGCGCGTCGATGTCACTTACTTTATTGCGCGGGTATGCCGTATGATACAATTTTGCTAAGTGCTAGGGGCTCGTGGCTAAATAATAACAGCCACACGAGTCGATCTTCAAGGTTAAGCAACGCTTTCCGAGGTCGGTCCGTGGATGGATGACAATCCATTACATATTCGAGACCCGTCTGTGCCTCGGAAAGCACGTTAGGCCGTTGGTCCCCGCTGTCAATCGTAGATCATTGACAGTCGTTACGGGTAGTCAGAAAGAAGCCCAAAAAAGTTTGACAACCAGACTTGCCAAGGGGTATCGTGTTACCCAGGACGTGGGTTGTGGAGGTCAGGTCAGGGCGACAACTCGCTCCAAGTAAAACACTGGTATTCAGCTGCATCCGGTAAGACTGGAAGCCGACCCCAACTTAGTTGAGATAAGGCTAGGCAGGTTGATTGATACAATTTTGTTATGTAGTCTGTGATCAACATTTCCTAACCTCGCTTGAGTAAAGGCTCTTTCAAACAGGCGCGACACGTGACGCGAATCGCATGCGACTCAAAGGCACCACTCGTCGCACGACTGGCGGTGCCTTTGTGTCACGTGCGGTTCGGGTCGCGTGTCACGCCTGTTTGAAAGAGCCTTAATTTATGAAATATTTTACAGTTTTTTATATATAGTGAATCAACATGTTATTCAAATAGTTATATAAGTTTCCATTTATAACAATAACATCACCACAGAACATGACACTTTCTTTTAGGTGTAATTAATTAATTTGAGTATACAGTTACTTATTTTATCAAATACAGATTTACATAATATAAATACAAGCGGCTCACATAACGCACACACACTATATTTCAACACTAATTGTTTCGTCTCTTCGTGTTCTCATGTTAATGACACGATCTCAGGCAAATTTTCCATAGTTCGGATTTCGGTTAGGCCTCAATTTAAAATCATGTGAGCCCATATATTTTCTATGGGATACAAGTCGGGACTTATTGATGGTCAGTCAATTACTCCTACAGTTTCTTGAGCTGGATATTACCTATCGTTTTTATGCATAATCTGACAGTATTTCTAAAACAAAAAACAAAACCTTATTAACATTTTTGGCAACGTAAAGATGTAAAAATGGTCAAACGTTTATTTAGTCAATTTTAAAGTTGAAAATACACTAACCGCTTTATTGAGTCTCAAGAAACACAATCGCATCAATCTCTTTGATTCTCATATTGAAAGTTTTTTTAATATTTTGTATAATCACTTAGTTGCGACAACTGCTTTGGTAATAAAAACAAAATATTAAAGAAAAGGAAATACAGTTAATAATAATTAATTAGTTAATAAATGCAAATGCAAAGGTTTGCGCGTTGTCATTACTATTAAACGTAGACATTTAACTATTTGTCACTTATTCGCAGTAATTTTTTTATCAATATACCTGCTCTTTGGTAAGTTTTAGTAGACGCGTTGCTTATTAATACTCTTTACTCTTTAGCCTTTCAACCTTAACGACAACCAGATAATGATTGAAATCGCTTAGCAACATGATTTACTGAAACGCATGAAGGAGTATTCGAAATTCGCGATAAGGTTAAAATTGGTTAAAACTAAAAGGGGTTAGGTAATTTTGATCACGGACTGTACTAGTAGGGTAGGTACCTACATACTATTATAAGTATTCTGTTGTTATAGCATTGTTATTTTTATTAATTATAGTGAGGTTAAAGGTCTACCCACACACATATCAGGGCCGTGCCCGGGACGTGGACGGACCGTGCTCCGACAGGGGCTCAAAAATTATTTCGGTGTGTACATTTTATTTGAACTGGTTCACAAACGTCCGTGTCCGGGCCGACGACAAACTTCAGTGCCTACCTTGTGTGCCACGGCCCTGGATATGTGTGGATAGACCATTAATTTATAGGGCATAGGGTGACCTTTAAATTTAAGAGTAAGTCGTCTTGATTTCTATAAACTTACCAACGTCAATGATAAACAATCAGGGTAGGTATTTAGATAAAGTTACCGTGGCCCTGGCGCACAGGCAACTGAAGGAACACGGGTGGGTTTTAGTCAGTAAGAGTCTGACACGCCCTTCCACTCCGCTCAGAGCGGGAGAGGTCATTTGATGATTTCCCAAGCAAAAAATAAATAAAAATTGTATATATTTAGATAACGTTATTTTGAGAGAAAATAATTACGTAACCATTTATTATCATCTTTTTTTATCGTGTGGAGATGCTTCGACAGAGTAAAACCACACCGTCATTAACGGAATAATGTACGGTCACCACAAGTGATAAGTAACCAGAGTCGTCGGATATAGTTGGAGTTTAGTAAGAAACCGATGGATTTTTCGAATGAAATTTAGTTTAATTAATAGAAAACAAACAGTTCATTTATCAAATTAAATTTCATTCGAAAACATCCATCGGTTTCTTACTAAACTTCAACTATATCCGACGACCCTGGTTACTTATCTCTTTTGGGGACTGTACCAGTAGACAGATAGAGATGGGAGTTTGTGGTGTGGAGTTTCTTGCCCATTCTTCTCCATACGAAAATCCCTTTTAGAAGGGGCGACTAGAATCAATTCTATTTTCTTGTAAATGTTGACGTTCACAAATGCCTTTTATGTGTCTATTTGAAATAAATGATTTGACTTTGATTTTTAATTTTCAGGTAGGTAAGCCATAACATAAGCCATGAAAAAAAATATGATAAACCGTAAAGGCTCCTTCAAACAGACGTGACACGCGACGCGAATTCTGCGCGGCATAAAGCCACCGCGACACGCGGTGCCTTTGTGTTGCGTGTCGCGCCTGTGTGAAGGAGCCTTTAACCATATTTTTTTCTGGAATTAAGTTAGGCATAACTTTACTCCCGCGTTTATTAATTAGGGTCTAACGGTACCTATTATAAAATAATATCAATGTGACGCGTTTGGTACTGTGGACTCGAAAAGCAAATGGATTGTGGAAGTCCAATGCTATTGACCGAAATCATAATCATGAGCATTCCAGGACTGGAATGCTTTAAGCATAGTTAGTAGCCGTCTTCAACACTTTTAATAAATGCAAAAACTGACTTTAGAACCGGCACCCTACTTGCGTAACACACTATCAATCACAATCTGAATCATTTTGAAGCCTATTCAGACCTATTGGTAATCCATTGCTTCATATGTTCGAAAAATTTGTCTGCTCAGCAACATAAATAACGCAATGAATTTTATTGAACTGTCAAAATGAAAGCCATTCCTACTGTTAGTGTGTTACGCAATTACCCCGCAGGTATAAGTTGTTGAATTATTAAGAACTTTACCTTCGTCGGAATAAAGTTCAAAATACAAATACTAGCTGGTCTTGGACTGAAGTAAGTCATCGTACATTGCTAAGATCTCCGGTGGAAAAGACACCGGTAGATAGCAGGCTCATCTATAATAGCGATTAGCGTTACGTGTTAAGAAAGCTAAGTGCTTTTTAATTACCTCCTCCTTTTTGAAGTCATTAAAATAGATAGCGCATCCCTGCCTACCTCTTTAATAAATGTAAGCCTGATGTTATAATATACAATACATACATAAACTCACACCTTCTTCCTGTTGGGGTAGGCAGAAACTACAGAACGCCACCAGCGGTGCTATTCTCTAAGGATACAGCCTTGCGCGCAGCGCTGCTTCAGCGATGAAACACGTTGATTCGCCGCTGTTTCGTCGCTGGGGCAGCGCTGTTCGCAAGGCTCTCTAAGGATACAGCGTTGCGCGCAGCGCTGCCGCAGCGATGAAACACGTTGATTCGCCGCTGTTTCGTCGCTGCGGCAGCGCTGTTCGCAAGGCTGTATCCTTAGAGAATAGCACTGCTGTTACGTTCCTTCCTTACATACTCCTTTTGCTTCGTTTACATATACATCTAGTCATACACGCACGCCGGTTGCGAGAACATCACCAATAAGGTCACTATATGTCCTCCTTAGGGCGTCCCCTCCACGTTTCCACTCACATCAAATTTTGTTAGTCGCCTTTCATTCATCCTCAACATGAACTCACCAAACCATTTAAGCATACTCACGTTATAATATAATGCATACCTACGTAAAAAGTATATAATTAGGTATGTATATTGTTGTTACATCAGTCATTCATTGATAACACTAGGTACTGTGTCATTTGATAATAATAACTAGGTACAATCGATACCATTAAGTTATCGAGAAGGTTATACAAGTATACACGTATCATCTACCTAGCCTTTCCTTAACTACATTGGCGTGCAAAAAAATCGGCCCACCCCGTGCTTTCAATTTGAGAGACGATATCTCAAAAATCTTAATGAATATAATTTATTAATTTACATTGTGTGAAGGTAGGTAAGGTACAGTCTACTTGCACATCCTAACTTCCTAATCCTAATCCTAACTTCCTAACTTCTTATCCTAACTTCCTAATCCTAACTAATATTATAAATGCGAAATTAAGTTTGTTTGTTTGTTTGTTTGTTAGCTTTTCACGCCTAAACCACTGAACCGATCATCCTGAAATTTTGCATATACATTGTCAGGTCTACAGAAACGGGCATAGGGTACCTCTTCCCGAAAAAAAAATACTGTTCCCGAGGAAAACAACAATAACGTTCTTATGATAATAGATGGCGCCACGTGTCTTTCGAATCATGATTGAATTATATTATTACTAGCTGCCCGCCCCGGCTTCGCACGGGTTGCGGTACTTATCTACGGCGTACCCTACCTACCTACCCTACCTACCTACCCTACCTACCCTACCTACCTACCTACCCTACCTACCTACTCTACCTACCCTACCTACCTACCCTACCTACCTACTCTACCTACCTACCTACCCTACCTACCTACCCTACCTACCTACCTACCCTACCTACCTACCTACCTCCCTAACTCCCTACCTCCCTAACTCCCTACCCTACCAACCAAAAAAAAAAAAAAAATAGATGTTGGCCGATTCTCATAGATACCGGATAAGCACAAAAAATTTCATCAAAATCGGTTAAGCCGTTTCGGAGGAGTATGGCAACGAAAACTGTGACACGAGAATTTTATATATTAGATAGAAACTTCAGTGGTGTGTTAAGAGCTTTTATATTTTTTATATAAGTACCTAATTCATTTTGTGACTATAGTGTCGATAGACCGGTTTTTCATCCTCCTAACTATAATTCCCCGAACAATCCGAATTGATTGTCAAATTCTAAATTAACGCGAGCGAAGCCGCGGTCAAAAGCTAGTACACTACATTTGGATAAAAGCAATATTCTTGACAAGATCGACTCAATTTTTCAGATATTCTCATCGCTCACTTTTGCTCGGATAAAGTGCGTGACTTTTTTTGCCAATGAAATTGACCAAACAATAATTTTGTTTCTTTCTGTTCGTTTAATGAAAATTTTACTTGATTTTTTAACGGACTTCAAAAAAAGGAGGTTCTTTATTCGAACCCCCATGTTTGTAAGTTCGTGATTTTTTTATAAACTTATAAATCCGTTTTGATAATTCTTTAACTAACGTAATCTACATACTTTCAGGAAGGTTTTAATAATGTTGTTGTGTTGTTGGGTTGTAATGTATACAATATATTAGGTTATTGTTAGTGAAACTTGTTGAATTATATTATTTCAAATCGAAGAGCACGGGGTGGGTCGATTTTATTGCACGCTAGTGTATATGTATATGTTGGTGTTCGCTAATCGGCTTCCATTCTAACCGGATGCCAATATTTTACTAACCTTTTTTAATCCTGACCTAACTGGGTAACAAGATTCCCCTAGTTATGACTGGTTGTCGGAATTTTGGGCTTCTAACTACTCGTAACGATCGTCAAACATCTACCACTTGTCAGTAAAGACCACGTAGATTGGTGTCTGAAATGGTCTTTTGATCGATCGATTTGTGTGGCTGTTTACCCCTTTTTTACTTAGCCACGAGCCCCTCACGTGAATGGAAAGAATAAGTGCTTAAATTAAATACGTTTTTTTTTTTTTTTTTTTGGAAGGGTAACTCGCAGTTTTGACCACTGGGGGTCGTGGCTGCTTAACCGGTCTGTCCTGTGGTTGCCTTTCGGATTTTACTCTAAAAGGCCTCCAGCCAGGAGCGGAAAAATTTAAAACTAAAACTTAAATGTTAGATGACCGCACGCTAAGGGCACCCCCTGTGGGGTACGGACCTCGGCTTAGGGCGTCATCGGGAGAGGGCAGCGCGATATTGGGGACGGGCTGGATCGAATGGTAATTAAATACGTACTCTGAGCTAGGTGTATGTGTCGACAATCTCTGGTATCGATATTCTCTTAGTGACTCCGAACCTCTATATATTGGATACATAGGACTGTTTATATTAAGTACTTTAACGCGACGATATGTTACGAGTATTACCACGCTACTGTTTGCTGTTTGTTACGATACCAGCTATGGCCTACTGTAGGTGCCTACCTTATTATGTTAATAGTACCTATAGGTATTTGATAGATGTGTCATGCTGGATATTTATTGCTAGCGTTAGGGAATTAATTCTACTTATTGGAATTACTAAACAGCTTTTCCTAGTGGCACAGATTAGGGCAGATAGTTTACTCGTTCGAGGTCACGCGCTAACGTACAGTACGGCTCGCGTTCACCCGGGCGAACAAAATCCAGTCGGTTGCCACGCGCCTGTTCGAGAGTACGTGCCGCACCCACGCCTATAGTAATGGCTTAATCTCGTGCATATTGCAGTGTATACGGCAGTCAAAATAAAACGACCAACAAAAGTTTTTCTTTTTTATGTACATGTTTTCCTAAGGAGTACTTGTTAAAGTTATTTGATATGGGTATTTAGAATTTTTACGACGATTAGATTTAATTATCGAAATTTACGGGAGGGTAATAAGTTCATTGACTATCATATTAAAATGAGGCATTTGTGATTTTCAATAAATAAAAATATTCTTTTCAATGTAAAAAATACAGTTTTTTAGTCACATTTTCTTTTGTGTAATAATTTCTTAGCATAGCCAGCCCTAGCGTTGCGTTCAATGACGCATCACGCACGTGATCGCCCGACATCACGGCAGACGACGTAGTAGATACTCTCGGGCGTCCGTGTAAGGTACTATCGGCCCAAGTTAAGCATGCTCACTTAAGAAAATATTCCTGCGAGAGCGCAGCTAGTGACAAACCACACCCCTTCCTAGTTTCCCCCAATTAGAGACAATATGCATTTGTGTGAGTAATGAGCGAGTAACATAAAATAACAAACATTAGCTAGAGCGCGGCAGTGCCAATACAAGGAACAACTGCAAAACATTTGAGATAATCCTAAGGTAATAAAAAAACGTATGGCCCTTGTATTAAGCCGTCCTCTATTGTTTAACCGAATTTCCAGACATTCCCACTAAATAACAATGGGTCTTAGATAATGAACTTATTTTTATTTCAGTTGCAAGAGTTGTGCGGCTTGCGGCCTTGCGTTAGCTACAAACAAAAAGCTCTGATAACATTGTACGAACTGCGCAGAGTATTGGTTCAAATATTACTGTAATTTTCAAGTATTCCCAAATTGCCCAAGTATAAACAAACACATAGAAATTTAGATAGTTATTTACTTTTAATAAAGTCGATTAAACACAAAAAAATTCAATATAAACATTTGATACCTTCATGCAGTGCCGGTCAACGCACCTATACCTAACGTATTCAGGGAGCCGTGAGATAAAAGGTAAACAAACCATAAATGTCCGTTCAATCGATTTTGAATGCTATTGTGTTGGTGGCATGACAAATGGCAGCTGCAGTAAACAGTTGGTATTGTAACCACTTTTTTGCCTTTAATGCCATCCATAAGCCTACGGAATAGAAGTCAAAATCGGTGGAACGGACTGTAATAAAACGGTTCGTTTCAATGTCTCATCTTATTGTGAAGGGAATATGGTGCGGTTGCTGCGGCATGCGGCATCACATAGGATATGGTGAAAATTGGAGAGGCAGTGAAAGTGTTCATAAATAACCTATATCTATAGACCCGATAGAGAGAGGAAAATATTAAAGTGGATTAATACATATAAATTGTAGTTTATTAGTTATTACAAATTATTTTTGTAAATACTGCAATATCAATAATACATTTTCTAAACCAAACAAACAGAAGATATGAGTACTAAAATTAATTCTTGTCCATAATAAAAAAACAATTCAATTCAATAACAAAGAGCTCACGCCGCCGCCGCGCCGCGCTGGCCGTGCCCATTAAAAACTCGTCTCTTAGCAGAAACAAGTGAGCATAGTACTCTCCTAGTGTGAGTGTCACACATTCTATACATGATTATACTAATACGAACACCACTAAAATACGCTTTGTGCATCCTATTGGTCAAAACTCGTGCATTGTGCGATCGAGTCGTGAGCCGTGCTATGCGATTATCGCCTTAGAGGTGAGCATGCAGAAGTTTGGCCGATAGTACATTTTAGCGCGCACGACCGCCTGTAATATTTTTGTATGTAATTATAGCGTTAGGTATCTTTATTTTCTTATGGAGTGAACTATCTGTCCTAATCTGTGCTAGTGGTGCCAACTGCGCCCATGCCGAGCAATAAGAAGGTAGTTAATTTATTGGAAGCGTGACCGTGAGTGTCCGTTCTGCATCCACTAATTGAGGGGCTCGTGGCTAAATGATAACGGCCGAACGGGTCGATCGAAGGCTAAGCTACGCTTGCTGCGGTCGGTTCGTGGATGGGTGACCACTGACTATCCATTACAAGCACGTTAATCCGTTGGTACCGGCCGTCATTCGTAGATCTTTGACAGTCGTTATGGGTAGTCAGAAACCCAAAAGTCTGACAACCAGTCTTACCAAGGCATGACTATCACGTTGCCCAGTAACTGGGTTGTGGAGGTCAGATAGGCAGTCGCTCCATGAAAAGTCCTGCATCCAATTAGTTAGACTGGAAGCAGACCCCAACATGTTTGAGAAACGGCTAGGCAGATAGATTGATACACTTATTAATTAGTTTATGGTTCCATTTTTACTATTGAGACTTCTTACTCATCCGTGTTGCTTTGAGGTTGTATTGTTGAGTTCCTGGCGTACATCTCACGACAATGACGTCTCATTTTTGAGTTCCAAATCGTACCATATCTTGGTTCCGCCTGTTCCTGCAAAGGAAACGAGCGCAAGCAGTTTTATCTGTTTTATAGTGAACACACGCTAAAATATTATTGAAGTGTTTGAAATGTAAATTTTGATAGGTATACGTTTAAAGGCTCCTTCAAACAGGCGCGACACGCGACGTGACACAAAGGCACAGCCTGTCGCACGACGAGTGGTGCCTTTGTATCGCGTGCGATTTGCGTCGCATGTCGCACCAGTTTGAAGGAGCCTTAAAGCTGTATATTCATTAGGGGACAAACATCCCCCGGCTCGTGTAACCAGCCCGGACATGTGATAGGCTCCCACAGACAAGGGCGACGCGACTCTAGAAGAACAATTTCCATGAAGTTTTCATAGAAATTGTTCTACTACCTGAGCCGTAACACTCGCCTCCTTTCGAGAAATTTGTAGTCGCAAAGGGGCAAAGGGGGCCCTACCTATCCGCAGCAGTAGTTGATCAGACAAATCAAGCCGTTAACTGTCCTACGAAGATCATAAATCTATACTTAGATTAGCTAATAACAACTTAATTCGTTCTTGTTCCCTGAAAGCCAAATCGTAGTTAAAATGAAAGGAATCTCTTAGACAGCACTAAGATTAACATGATAATTATTTATGAACAAGTGAATTCTGTTAGTTTTATTCTCGAAGGTAAAACCTTCCATAAATAGAACTAACTAAGTGTTGTGGTTTTTTTTTTCTTATATTTTTTTATATCTTTGTATGCTTCACCGGTTGACGTCATCACGTCATTCAACGCCGGCTGTCGCTGATAACCGGCGCTGAGGCTCTGTCTCGCATAGGGTCGCAGCATTATGCTGAGCGACGGCTTTTGCGTGGACATGACGCATATTTGTCCCCAACTTGTTCTTTTTGTGCTTGTGTTCTTTCTTTGCGTCATGTTTACCGCAAATAAACGTATTTTCTTTCTTTCTTTCTAAAGGCGCCCCCACGCGAAAATATAATTTTTGAAGTGAAAACTTCTTTAACCGCGTTGCGTGACAGCATGCAAATGTGACGTGTTGCGCCAGGGCCCTAATTCACTATGACCACTTAATGATTCCTTACTTCGAAACCACGTCAATTCCCTATCTAATTACGACAACTGCTAAAACGTATTCTCTTTGACACAATTAACGAAACCGCGCGAAATGAACGCGAAGTGGACGTTGTTTGAACTGTCAAAATACCACGCTTGACAACCGTACGGAATCGTTATAGTTTAGATTATAGAAAGATTGTGTTCGGGTAAAATTCAGCAAAAGTTTATGAACAAGGTAAGAAACAATAGGTCTTCGTTTATACATACACACGTAACGGACATGTAGCTTCATTTAGGTACTTAAAACTATTGTCGAAAATGCTTGATTTATGTGACGACACTAAATAATGTCTAATGGTTTTATTCACTTTGCTAAACAGCCCACGACAACATACATTTTTCGTACTGAAATAAATGTAAATACAAATAAATCAATTTATGATGCGAAACTCCAACTAATAAAATTTTGTATAAAAATAGTGTTATAGGTAGCAAGTTGATAATACCTACTTACGATTATTCCCTTCAATTAGGTACGAAACGGTCCAATCAGTAAATTTGTTGTATATATTATTTCAAAATCTACAAGAACCCTCAAAACAAAATATGTGTATGTACACTCGGACAGGTTTTGAAAACAAACGTAAGTACGTTCGAAAGCAATAATCTCAATAAATTTTAACACTGCTGTCAAAATATTGTCTTTGTATTTTTTTGTTTTAAGTATATATAAAAATTTGCCTTAAGGTTTTTAATGTCATAAATAATGGTAAAATTAAATAAAAAACTATACTATAGGAATTATTGATGTCCAAAATGGAGTATTTGCAATTACTAGTTTTAGGATCAAATAAATACTGTCGAACAAAACTTCGAAACGCACGCGTGATTTCATAATGTGCCATAGACAATTTGTCTTGGATCATACAGATTATGACGTTTCGATTCCTTGCCGTCCTTGCCGCTAAATGGGTTCTCCTACAATACACGATATTGACGTGGTTTGCACGTCGTAAGATTACGCGGGGAATAATATTTACCATACAGAATTGGGGCCTAGACGGGCGACGCGCAAAGGCCTGTGTACATTTTGGGGTTTTCAGTCCCGCCGGAGTCGGCAGCCCCCATGACTACTGCCTATTTTTTTTTCTTAGACTCTCCCTTTTTGAGTGAAAATTACGAATGCTAAAATGTTTGCGGTCGGCCTTATCATGCGCCTCATTGGGAACCCCCACTCTGAGCAGCCAACGGTGATGTCACATCATATTGTACGCTCATAATCATATTTTAAGACCAGTTTTCCTTCTTTTTTTCTGTACAAAAATGACTACCCAAGGTCAAATAGGTACGAACACTGATCGGCTAGATTGTTTCTGTATTATTTATATATTTTTATTATTTTTGTGTTTCGTAGAAACAGACATCCCACATGATGGTTAGGTCCCATGGTATCTAACCCACCCTATTTGCGTGACACACTATCAAATTATCAATTACAATTTGAATCATTTTGAAGGATATTGCTAATCCATTGCATCACGTGCGAAAAAATAAAGTGTTCAATAACATAAATAACGCAATTAATGTTGTTGAACTGTCAAAATGAAAGCCATTGCTACCATAGATATAAGAAAGATTGCTACCGTTAGTATGTTACGCAATTACTCCTCTGATCCTGACCGCCCATTGTGTCACCCTATGTAAAATGTCTACATTTATATCTGTTATTTTTTATGGTGTACATAATAAAGAGTATTCTATTCTATTCTATTCTATTCTATCCTACACGGTGCAAAGAAAAAATATAGTGCAATAAAAATGAAGGATCGTCCTGCCTTAAGGCTCCCACAGACATGAGGCGCGACGCGACAGCACAAAGGCGCCGCTCGTCGCGCGACACGCGGTGCCTTTGTGTCGCGCAGTGTGTACGAGCCTTTATCCTTCCGACAGCGACGCTGCTTGTTGATAGATATAGGTAGATACCTGTACGGTGGTGTTTTCCCGGACGTGTTCTTTCACAAAAACCACCCAAAACTACCCAAATGATGCCATTTGTGTACCTAGTTTTAGTATTGCCCAATTTTGAAATAGCATGATTTCAGGCATTTTACTTACTAATAAAGGGAATGTAATCTCTTTAATAGACTTATCAATAGATAAATACACTCGAGAGCAATGAATCCGGGTCACTTAAAGAATGTTAAAAATCTCGGAAACTAAAAATGATAGGTTAATGCAATAAATTGTATTTAATAGACAATGTAATACTCCTTAAATGAAAGTAAAAAAAATATGAGTCACCATACATTTTATTAACACAAAATTACATAAAGAAAAAAACTGCTGATCTCTCCTTAAAACAAAAATAGGAAACATGAAATTTTTGAACTTTATTACGATTTTCTTGAATTTTAATACTTCGTATTGCCTCCTCGTGCTTCCATTACTGCGTTTACGCGGTTTGGCATGCTGTACACCAAGTTCCTTATACGATTTTGGGGAATATTCTCCCATTCCTCTGTGAGAGCAATTTTGAGCTCACGAAGCGTGATTGGGGGAGGGTTTCGTTGTTTTACGCATCTGCCTAGCTCGTCCCAAGCATGCTCGATCGGGTTGATATCCGGGCTGCGCGCTGGCCACTCCATACGAGTAATGTTCATCTCTTGAAGGTAGTCATTCACAATCCTACCTGTATGAGGTCGGGCATTGTCATGCATAAATATAGCATCCTCACCTAAATTGACCATAAATGGACCAACGTGATCATTGAGGATTTCTTCCACATATCTTACGCTAGTTAAAGAGCCGTTTTCTATGATCACCAGCTCTGTGCGACTTTCAGAAGAAATTCCGGCCCACACAAGTACAGACCCACCACCGTAGGCTACTTTTTCTTCGATGCATGCTTGCTTGAATCTTTCCCCTGGTCTTCGATACACTCTGTGTCTTCCATCGTGCTTGTAGAGCATAAATTTTGATTCGTCGGAGAACATAACTTTTGACCAATCTTCAATACTCCAATTTACGTGGCTCTGGGCATATCTTAGTCTTGAAATACGATGCCCACGCTCCAGTTTAGGGCCGTTTGCAGGTCTAAGGGGTTTTAAGTTAGATTCAGCAAGCCGACGTCTTACTGTCCATGCACTTGGGTTACTTCCTCCGAGGCGTCGAAACTGATTTGTGAGTTCAGTTCCTGTGAGAAAGCGATTTCGAAGCATGGTGTTCACCAAGTATCGGTCTTCTCGTGCTGTGGTACACCTGGTTCTGCCCGTTCCTGGTCTGCGTAGGTTAGAACCAGTTTCTTCGTAACGTCGGAGAACTCTTTGTACTGTTGACAGCGACACACCGACAGTCCTGGCTGTATCGCGCTGACTCCGGCCGGTTTCCAGCATTGTAAGTATTCTGGTGCATTCTTCAGGCGTAAGCGACATAATTTCAGCTTGAATAATGAATATAGAGCACTATCAACATGGTTTATGTACCCACATAAATGACAGATTACAAACAAAAGCAAAACCAAATGCTGTAATTTCGTAGTTCCATCTTCGAAAGTGGCCCTTTTTCAAATTTGATTTTTTTATGATATAACTTTACAATAACTAAGAAGTTTTAATACCTTCATTTAAGGAGTATTACATTGTCTATTAAATACAATTTATTGCATTAACCTAGCATTTTTAGCTTCCGAGATTTTTAGGATTCTTTAAGTGACCCGGATTCATTGCTCTCGAGTGTATAATACTGTTTGTTGTCGAGTTCTCTTAAAATGTATTTTGCTTTTACAGGTCTGGTGACCATCGCGATGGCGTCGCCGTTTTCTTCTTTTGACTTCCCCAGCCCGCCCAACTATGTAAAAACACCGCTTGGTGAGAGCATTGACAAATCCACCATGAAACTACTCAAGGTAATTTTATTGTTATGTTTCCGGATATTCTTGCATATAAGGTTATTTATCTATTATCTATACAAATAAATAAAATTGAAGTGTCTGTTTGTAATATCAAAATAACAGCTTTTTACTAAATGCATATGAAAAAAGCACCTACCACCTATCTACTTCTAACAAAAAAAAAACAATCTTTTTATTTTTTGTCTGTCTGTCTGTTCCGGCTAATCTCCGAAACGACTAGACCCATTTTGATGAAATTTGGTATGGGGATACTATGAACCCTGGGTAAAAACATAGGCTATTTATCGACATACCACGCGCGCAAAGCCATGGGCGGAAGCCATTCTTTTATTAAATACGATTGTGTGGTGCAAGCATTCCATCACAAAGCAAATATCTAGACTAGTAAACTAGTAGACTTGGATAGAGCCCAGAAAAACTACCGTGAAATAAATAAGGAAAATTCTGTTACGAGTGTCGGTATGCAATTAATGACGTAAACTAATCATGCCACTCCAATCAAATCTATTAAAGTGCAAGAATATGCCTTCGGAGATGACATCATCCAAAAATTGTTTCATCTTGTCATCAGTTTGAATTGAAGTACCTACCTATGTAGAAGTAAATCAATGTTTTTGAATATCATCGATTGTTCTCTTTAAATAAACTGCTGTTTGTGCTGCGACTACCGGATACAAAATGACGCGAACATATCGCTCATTTGGAGAAACATCGACGTAAATATAATTTTTCCCAAAAATGAGTTGTCGATATTTGTGCACGAACAAATTTTCAGAGCAGAGGCGTGAAATATTTATTAAAAAAATTAAAAAGCGTTGTTTTGTGGTGAAATCCTGTTTTACAAAAATAATATTACTTCTGCCAAACTGCAAGGCAGTTTGTTGGCAGATGTAGCTCCCATATTCAATTTTCTAATTTATCTCGTAGGTAGGTACTTTTCATCAATAATAAGGATACAAATTACTTATAACTAAACACACATCGCCTCTTTACAAGAGCAACGTGACATCTCATAAAAAGTTTTTTTAATTATTTCATATTGAACTGAATTACGTTTTGCTTATTTTCAGAAAGCAAATTACTTACCGCAACAATTTAACTGTTTTCGACGGTAAAATTATCAATATTTTAGAATTTATCAACGCTTCAATATTTAAAATTGCTCTCCTGTAAAGTTGTCGTTTAAAAAATATCACGTTGTTCTTGTAAAGAGGCGAATATTTTACAGCAGCACTAAGGCTGACTATATTTCATAGTATTATTACAAAAAAAAACGAAATTAATGGGAAAATGAGAAAATGGGAATATTTATGTATTGGGATCTATCAACATTTCAGTAAGAGACGGTAACCCATTGTAAAAAAAAAAACACATTAAATCACTCTCCTGTAAATTTTGAAAAGCACCAGTTATGTCGATGTTTCTCACGATCAATCACAATCTGAATCATTTTGAAGCCTATTGCTAAACCATTGCTTCTTAAGTTCAAAAAATGTGTCGGCTCTACAACATAAATAACCCAATGTATGTTGTTGAACTGTCAAAATGAAAGCCATTCCTACTGTTAGTGTGTTACGGAATTACCCTGCTGACTTAGATGTTTTGTATGTGTTTTGGAAGCAATGAATATCATCAAGTGTTGTAAAAAGGAATGACTTTGGCAGGTGGCCTACGATTTGGCAAAGGACAAGAACGTGGTGGCGTCCCCTCTCAGTCTCATGATTCTGTTGTCCTTGTTCAACACTGGCGCAGGTCCCATCACCAAGGAAGAAATTACGCAGTTCTTGGGTGGCACAGATTATAAAACGGTTAGTATTTTTTTCTTTTCTGTTCCTATAACTGGCTGGACGTTATTATCCAAAGAGCAGATGACTGTGTTTTAATACTCATAGATAAATTGTTGACTTACAGACTCACTTATTTCATCGAGTAGGTACTTATGTGCTGATTGGCCGAACTATATACGCACGCGAGACCTGAAATCGTTAAGTTATGATTAACCGTTCAAGAAATTTCTAAGTCACGAGAATTAAGATATCATTTCATTACTTAAATATGTACTATTTACGAAACAACTTACCATATCGTGGCAATTTAAGTGTACGACCTATCGACAATGTGATTATTTAAACATTTGACTAAGTACACGCTATTATACTTAGCGATAATGAGAAGAGTCATTACAAGACGCGCGATAAAAATGATAACGAAAGTATTTAATACCGAAACCTGATCGATAATATGAGTTTTGAGGGAGTAGGTAAACTATTAAATTTAAAAAAATCCTTTTGTTCCATGCATGTTCAGTTTTACAAAACCTGTAACGATACAATGTTTTTTTTTGTATTTTAAATTAATTCTAGAGATATCTATTAATTTTTGTATTTATAACTTTCCTGCATGGACCCCCTTAGGCGAAGGCCTCCTTTCCATTTGTCTCAATTTTTTGCTATTTATAACCAATGTGGTACCTACCCTATTATTATCACATAAATTTGTGATAACAATACACATTATTATACCTATGTAATACAAAGAATTTCGATCAATTAATAAAAGATTTGGTAAAAACAATTAAAGTTTTAAAACGTCTTGGTTTCAAATATTGATAAACCAATATCAAATGAGTCACAAACAGTAGGTACCTGGCCGTCAAAATAAATACAACGGAAAAGAAGATACAGTCACACACAGTAGGTACCTGGCCGTCAATATAACACAACGGGAAAGAAAGATACTGTCACACAGGAATGAATTATGTAAGAGACGATTATATGACAGAAACATTATTATTATATTATTATGAGACGACACTCTTCAAAGCAGAGCCAAACTTTTTCTAAAACATGATGTAGATGAAAGATGCACGATGTATTCTTTGCGGTCAACTAAACTCCATCCACCTAATGATTTTGTGTCAAACTAAACATTTACTTTATGTATATTTTCAGACTTCGGACTCTTACAGGGAGTTGAGCGAGAGATTCTCTCAACTCAACCCTGAAGCTCTGACAGTCGCCAACAAGGTGTACGTGTCCAATAAATTCCGTCTGCAAGACACCTTCACCTCGGCCGCGCGCTCCTACCGCAGTGAAGTCGACACCATCGACTTCAGTCAAGCGCAACAAGCCGCTGACACCATCAACCAGTGGGTAAGTACATCACTAACATACGGCATTTACATCAACTACATCTGTCTAAAATCACATCCGAAATTATCTACGAACAAACGCAGCCTGGATTCTGCAAGGAGCACTGCCATCCCTGGACTTACATACGACACTGGCAGTAGAACTTCTCTAATGAATAAATATTATGTTTTGATGTTGACAGGCTGACGAGAAGACCCACGGCAACATCAAAAAACCTGTCAGTCCAGACGTGCTAGGCAGTGATATAGCTGCTGCTCTTTTTAACGTCATATACTTCAAGGTATGTAATTAATATTGCTTCTAAATGCTATAAAACAACACTTTTTCTACAGACGACTTCAAGTTTCATAACCGACTACGTATGTACCTATGTAAATTGAAAATGATCTTCTGCCAAAGCAATCACAAAAAGATCGAAAGCCTTTGGTAATCGCAGACGCAAATCAATTTTATAAATATGTAGAAAAATGATGTTCCTTTATATGTCATTTATTGTGTGTATCTTTTGTTGGCGATCCTAAATAAATTAATAAAGAAATATAATTCTTCAATTTCCAGGGACACTGGCACGTTCCTTTCAAATCGGAGGAGACGAAAGACAAAGATTTCCATCTCAGCAAAAGCTCTGTAGTAAAAAAGCCGACGATGCACTTGCTGCAATCTCTATATTATACGGAGAGCCTTGAACTTGGTGCTCGGGTAAGCGTCATTTGTTATGTACTGTTATCTGAAAGCCATCCATACAATCAGTATCTTTTGAGCAAGGCTTTTAAATAAATTTTTCGTTACTTTGCAATCATTTATTTTCTTTATGTGTATTAGATAATTGAGCTGCCATACAAAGAAAAGGGCTTCCGCATGGTCGTGGTGCTCCCGAACGAGATAGACGGTCTGCCATCAGTGCTCGAGAAAGCATCGGAGAAAGGACTTCTGAACGACGTGTTTAAGCTACGCCCTGCTGGATCTGATGTAGATCTAGACATCCCGAAGTTCGATATCAAAAGCAAACTGAACTTCAATGAAATCTTACCAAAGGTTTTTGTACTAAATATATAATTCCTTATTTCTTTAATAATATTGCGTTTCCGTAATATTTAAGCCAATGGATGCGTATAGTTTCAAAAAATCCTCCTTTCTAATGATCGAAAATCTATGATCTTCTACAAGATTATTAATTGAAAACTTTTTGTAATTACAGCTGGGAGTATCCAAACTATTCGAAGAGTCTGCGGGCGGTATTGTGCAAGACCAGTCGGTGGTAGTGTCCAAGGCGTTCCAAGAAGCCTTCATAAAGGTTGATGAGGAAGGAGCCACTGCTGGCGCATTCACAGGTTTGTACCATTGAGGCAACTATAACTATATTGTCCGACAGTAAACGTAATTACCATGTAACATTTTATAGGATGGATGGATTTTTATTTTTTAATGGTAATGTTAAAAAAATGTACTTTGGTTCTGTTTCACAGGATCATTTGCAGTAGCAATATCTGCAAATTACCAACGACCGCCTCCTAAGAAGTTTACAGTTGACCGTCCATTCTTATACCTAATTATCTTTGAAGACGTAGTTCTTTTTGCAGGCACATACTCACACTGATGAGGTAAAATATACATAAACGACATGGTTGCTTTCTATGGTGTTCGCAATGTTCGCATCGCAGGCTACTAATTTTGCTTTCCTTATTGAAAACCTTTATTAACTAGATAAAACTGGTTCCATTCACTTAAGCTGCATTAAGCGCTTTACAGTCTATTTTGTACTTCAGTCTCCTTTTTTGTTTAATGGGTCGTCCTCCTGGCCTTTTCGGATGGTAAAAATCGAATTTAAAATGTCTTCCCAAACATTTCTTGTTGCATACGAGTATATAAATGTAGATCCACTTCAGAACCGTGGTCAGAAAAACCGCACCACCAGTCCCCAAATGATTACGTACACGTACGAAACAAGTTCCATCGCTATGACGAGCGTAATTACTGAACTTTAGACTAATCTGATTATCATCCACAGCATTCATATTGAGAGAAATGCAACTATCTCATCAGCCGCCTACGACAGTGAAAATAACTGCTGATTGTCCCTTTTTGTATCGGAAATTTATAGCCCATCAATAGTAATGTATTTTACTAAAATTGTGTACTGAACGTCTTTCCCAGGATTCATTATAGTACCACAATCTTCAAATTACGAAGCACCACTTCCTATGAAGTTTACTGTTGACCGTCCATTTTTATATTTGATCCTCTTCGAAGACAAAATTCTTTTTGCTGGCCTACACTAATTTTTTACCTACACTAATAATGAGGTAACATATTGATAAACGAAATGATTGATTTTTATGATGTTCGCAATGCTATTAATTTTCTTTTCCTATTGAAAATCCCCTCTTCGCTTTTATTAACTGGATATTGGTAATTGTTTCCATTCACTAAGTTGCATACAATATCTTTTTTTTATTAAGTCTCCTTTTTTATTTAATATGTCCGCCTGTCCTCTTCAGATGCAATTTTTTTAATTTAAAATGTCTTCTCAGACATCGATCTATCTGACTTTAGAACTAGCGGTCCAAAGAACCTCACCCACGAAATAAATTCGGTCGCTATGGGAGCGTAGTTGCTAAACTTTAAGGTTAAAGCAATTGATTTGTTTGATTCTCATCCAACGATTGATTTTGAGGGAAATGACACTATCATCCCAGCCGCCTTCGACAGTAAAGTTTACTGTTGTGTTGACCGTCCATTCTTATATTTGATCCTCTTTGAAGACAAAATTCTGTTTGCTGGCACCTACACCAACTAATCTTAAAACGTAGGTACCGTCTTTGTAAAATAGGATAAGCATTTGGCTTTGGCCCCGTCCCGTCATCTCTGCGTCTCCATGTTTTTGTAACATTGGCCATTAGCCCTACTTCAACTGAATTAAAAATATCTATTGTCTTCAGATATTTCACAAGTTATTCCTTGATAATAATAATCAGAAAGACAGTCTTCTGTGCTGATGTCAAATTAAAAACGAGTATGCTGCAATTCATTTGTACATTAATTGTTATTCACAGGATTGATCTTCATGTATACGTCGGCATTATCGGAACCACCACGGCCAATTAAGTTTACAATTGATCGTCCTTTTTTGTACGCTATTCTCTTCCAAGACAAAATTCTATTTGCTGGCACTTACACCAACTAAAGCAAAAATGATTAACAACAACGTAGGTACAACCGTCTTATAGCATGGGATTTGCATTTTGCATGCTTGTCAAGATGTGTCATGTCTGCAATTCCTTATTTTCATTTGACATCGATCCTCAAATTCTCATGCCTGATTACAAAAATATCAAACAAAAGTAATACCAGTGAACAGTATAAGTGGAAGATCCAGTAACCGAACTAATTCAATTTAGGAACTTAACAAAGGCGCAGTTTATGATGACTTTTTGATCAAAATAGGCAAAGGACCAGTGGGGTACTGCGTCACACTAACAATTGAGGAGGTTAGGATCAAAACCTCTACATAGTTATCCACTTTTATCAATAAGACAAAAATCGAAAAAAAAAAGCAATAAATAGTGAGCACATATTTTTGTAACTTTTTTTAAAGGATGCCATTTACGGACGTAATAAATAGGTCCTTATAACAGATTTTTTTATTAACCTGCTTATATTGTGGTTTTGAACTAAATGTTAATATTAGACATCATTTTACTAAGGATAATAAGCTGTTTTGAGGTAAACAGTTACTGCTAATGGTAGGTATTATCATTTTGGGCAGAATATTTGAAAAAAAAAATAACGAAATTGTCAAAAGTGGATATGTTATGGTTTTGATCCTAACCTCCTCAATTGGAATGCCTTCATTTTGACAATTGGACACCATTCATTGCGTTATTTAGGTCGTTGGACAAACAAAATTTTCAAACATATTAAGCAATGGATTACGCTTTCTGTCATAATCCGAAGGGTTTTAAACCCTTCGGATTAAATGCCGTTAAATTTGGTCCTGAATGTGTTATTCGCCGCAGCCTTCCTTTGCGTTTAAGATAACTCTTAAGCTTGTGTTCGTTACGTAGCGTCCTTTTGTTGTTTAAACACCATACCCATGATGTGCAATTTTGATTTACGAAACAATGATTCTTCGTAGTCTATTTTGAAGACCTATGCCACTCTCATTGACGTGATATAGTAGCGTGCGTGTCATTTCTTAAAAAAATTAGCATTTATTGGTATTGTTTTTCATTTCCAGCACTTATTCTAACAGATTCTTTACCACCAGAACCAGTCAAGTTTACCGTGGATCACCCATTTTTATATTTAATCCTCTTCGAAGACAAAATTCTTTTTGCTGGCACCTGTATAAATTAATTGAGGTGATATAAATACTATACGATTGAAATAAGAATAGGTCTATCCTTGACTAACTAATAACTTCACAAAAGAGTCCAGACATTCTTGAAAAATCTTAGGTAAAACGGTTCAACAAGTCCGTTTTATGTAAAAAGTTACAGTACTGGTCGAAGGTCAATCCTCTTCTCATTTTGATCGCATAAATATACCTACTTTCTACTTCCAATGGTATTCGATGATCGCTTTCAATTTTATTATTCTAGCTTTCTATACTCATACATACTAACTCCTCATTAATTCCCAGAACAGCCATTTTACCACTCTTGTAACGTAGGTAATCATCTTGTTCTTATTTGCGCTCATCTGTGTCATAAGTGGAAAAGCGGATCTTCGTCAAAATCAGTTTCGCTAATTACGTCGTTTTCTCAGGGTATTGCTTCGAAATTCCTACGTTTTTTTACGACGCAATAGGTAGGTATTGAATTTTCTTTATGGTCTATTTTTAATAACCTTACCTGCCCACTTTCCTTGATATTTTGTATTCGTGACTCGCGTGCTGTGTGACATTTATTGGTATTGTTTGTCCTTTCCAGGAGCGGTTATAGTCCCAGAATCATTAGATTCACGGCCACCGGAGCCCGTGAAGTTTACCGTGGATCGTCCATTTTTGTATCTGATTCTATATGAAGACAAAATTCTTTTTGCTGGCAGTTACACAAAATGAGTTGACAACAAATAAAATAAAATATAAAAAATCTAGCTTGTGGAAGTTTATCATTTTAATTTTCCTAACTTTCCATCCATTCCATCGCAAGTTGATTTTGTATATTTTCTCTCTAAAAACCTAAAAACTTAGGGTTATTTTGGTTCATCTCAAGGCTCTTATTTCCCAATACTATTTAAGAACCTCTTGGCTCTAGTCACTTCCCATTCGAACAATAGCCGTTTCAGGAACCTGCACGGTATCATAGTTTTAGTCCAGCCGAGGAGTAGTTTGTGCAAAGATGCTTATTTTCTTCGTGGTACATTATTGTTTAAAAGTGCCTGGCTATACAAGTTTATGACAATTCACTTACAATAAACCGATTGTGATCCACAGGTATTCTTGCCGTGCCTCCGTCTTTGGATTTTCAACCACCGCCAACAACGAAGTTTACAGTTGATCATCCTTTCTTATATTTGATTCTCTTCGAAGACAAAATACTTTTCGCTGGCGTCTTCACAAAATAAGGTGATTTATTATATCGAGTATTGTGTTGTCTGGTGGTGCTCAGTAGTTTCTGCCTACCCCCATAGTTTTAAGGTGTGAGTTTATGTACGTATATGTTAAGTTCCTACTTGACACGGGCACGTTATTTTTGTTCGCTTATTCATTATTCACCTTTTTTGGACGAGTATCCCGTTGAGTTGACTGACTGCCAACTAACCAAAACCTCATTAAGGACAATGGTGGATCTTAGGGGTATCCATAATCAGCATCCACTTTTTCTCCAGTGGAAATTTTCACGGACATGTCTCGTGTGGAAATCTTGGATTTTGTACCGACTTATACCCTCCATTCGGGGGAGGAGTATCCGCATCATTTGAATTATATCTGTTATTCTCTGAATAATTATTATCCAGAGTAGGTACCTACCTATAGCAATCTTGACGTTTTTATTTTTGGTTAAACAGTCCTCAGGAGCCGCGGGACATGGATTTCTGTGATTATCCATTAATCTTACTTCGCCATGTGAGACGGAGTTGTATCCAAACAGATTTAATAGCAAATAACACCATTCCTTTTTTCGCAACGGAACAGCGAGAGATGGCTTCAACACGTCACAATACGGCCCCATCCCCATGAATGTTTAATGAATTATCTTTTAAGGGATAATTGTCATCAACAGGAGGACGTTTCATGCTTCTATCTGCAGCACCGCCACCCCCACCGCCTGAGAAGTTCACAGTCGACCGTCCATTTTTATATCTGATACTCTTCGAGGACAAAATTATTTTTGTTGGCACCTTCACCAACTGAGGTGATACTTCTTCAGTAATTATACTTTTTTCGTAAAATGGGCCTGCAAGCTTATATCACCTTGATTCACGTAATTAAACTCCTTCCTTTTCTTCTAGGCCTTAAAAGCTATAATCAATTATCTGTATTGTAAATCCGATTAAATTTCAAAAAGCCAAACTACTCGATAAGACCAAAGTGGAATTTAGACTTAGGATTCTTCCGAGAATAGATAGCTACGACGTTTGTTTTGTATGTACCTACTATAATTTAAAGTTATTATATTTGTGGGTCCTAATAAAAGGCCGTAAAGGCTTCCCGCAAACAGGCGAGACGCGACAGCGCGACCCAAAGGCGCCGGTCGTCCCGCGACGAGTGGTGCCTTTGGAGTCGCGCGTGATTCGCGTCGTGTGTCGCGCTTGTTTGTAGGAGCTTTAAAGCTTTGTCCACATCTCTTGCGCAAACGATTTATTGTATAAGTCTTATAAACTGGGAATCGATCATGTTACCGTTACGGTATTCTTTTTAGGGTCCGTACGCAAAATACGCGCGTTGTCGTGGAGTTGCTGGCACCAACTCGTCTTACCAATAGAGTTTCTACCGAAATGGTACGACTTTGTCTGTCCGTCCGTTTGTCTATCATAGCTGCTTATTTCAGGGACTACTAATGTTATCTACTTGAAATTTGGAATATATACGTACGTACGTACGTCGTGCGCACGCACACACGCCTACATATATACATTTCCAGTTTTAGTTGACCTCGCATTCAAAGGCATTTCGTACAATGAGAAGTCAGCTTATACTTACTGGAAATGTATAGCTTGATATGATGTCGTGCGTACACATCAAAAGAATTTGAAAAATCTATTATCCCTGCCACACTCGTCGAGTGGCATGGGAAGTAGCGAGGAAAGGAGGAAGAGACGTAGTGTGGCCACGTTCCTCGTGATCCACGTCATGCTCCTCGTCGTCGGTTTTTAGGCGTGAGTCAAAGGACCAGTAATACGAGCGCGAGTGACCGGCCACATAATCGCGCGGACGCAGTTCGACGATTGACGACTACGTCTTTGTATGACATATTAATAATTTGCTATACTATAAATGCATAGCGCGCACGCTGCCAAAGTTTCGACGTCCATTGTGTTGGAATGGCGAGCGACGTAGTGCGGAGCGTCGCGATTAGTTGCGCGAGTAGAGCTGTGAGGGCATCATCGTGGCAACGCGAGGAGCAGCAAGAGGAGCATAGTGTGGCAGCGATATATCAAAAAAATAATAACACTTACATTTCCGACGGCGGTGGCGGTATTTCTACTATTGCGCGTCTTTCTCAGTTTCAAAGAAAATCAAATCCACGTAGAATTCTTAATAGTTAGTATTCTTAAATTGCATTAATCTAATACTTCCTTAAAATAAAATATTATTTACAGGCCTGGTTCTGGATGCCCTGTCTTTGGACTCAGAAACACCACAACCACTGATGTTTACAGTTGAACATCCATTTTTATATTTGATTCTCTTCGAAGACAAAATACTTTTTGCTGGCACTTACACACAATGAGGTGATATATATTTTAAGGTTCCATATGTTATTGGTTTCAAAACTGTTTAGTGCCTAGGTACCTATTCGTATTGCTTTAAGGTGCGACCATACGTAGGTATCACAACCACACCATATCGCAGCGCAGTATAATGAAAACGTCAAACAGACGAGACGAGGCTTATACCCAGCAATAAGGAATGTATGCTATTGTAGAAAGGATAGCTGCTGTTAACTTCCTATTTCCATTAAGGCTCTCACAGACAGGCGCGACGTGACAACGCTACACAAAGGCGCCGCTCGTCGTGCGACTCGCGGGGCCTTTGTGTCGAGAGTCGCGTCGCGCCAGTGTGCACGAGCCTTTAGCCGTCCAGTGACGCGACTACGCTTGGATCAAAATACTACCTACTTTAAACTTATATTTTTTTTACGTTTTAGAGGTTTTTGTTGTCGGGTTTTTTTGAATTTTTAAATTTAACTTTTAACGGCCAAACGTGGTCCGTGTGAATAAACCATTAATTTTCATACAAATTAGCGCCTGTCCACGTGTTGTCGTTGTGGTGTGGTTGTGGTACATTTGTTCGGGCCCTTAATCTTCGTTAGCTTAAAACATTTTGTAGGATATCTTGTGTCTCCGTATCTTCAATACGGGCTCATGTAAGTTTTGTAGTCTTACTAGTTGACCGACCGAGCGCGAAGCGTCTCCGTTTCAGCTTGGGCAAAAATGCTTTCGTATATCCGGATGGCTGTTTCCTCTACAAGTCGCATTTCTCAACAGTTTCTCGTGAAATTTGTGAGCAGGTTCGATAATTACATGGATTTCTTTGTCGATTCAGTTTTTCGAAGTTTTTCAAAAATAATCATATTTCAGCCACTTTGCGCTCTTTTTGTTTTAAGGTGCGCGGTGAACATTTATTCAGTTTTAAGCTATGCAAAGACAGACTCGCGAGGTCTACAGCTCACAGTTATTGGTAACCTTTAATTGACCGAGCGAACGCGAAGCGTCTCCGTTTCAGCTTGGGCAAAAATGTTATCGTATGTCCGGATGCCCGGCGGATGTCGCTGCTCTCCTCTCCTCTACATATCGCATTTCTCACTCTGGTGAAATTTTGTGAGCAGATCCTATAATTATATGGATTCTTTTTGTCTATTCAGTTTTTCGAAATTTTTCTAAATGGCGGATATACGGGGATTGAAAACGTACAAAAAAAACACATTTCAGCCATTTCGCGCGCGGTTTTTGTTTTAAGATGCGCGGTGAACATTTATTCAGTTTTAAGCTATGAGACAGACTTGCGAGGTCTACAGCTCACAGAGCCTCTAAGGTAACTGGGTAGCTTATTAATACTAGGTATAATGGGAAATAAGGTTTTCACTTCAGTAGCTCAAACATGTAGGTTTTGCTGCCTGAAATCAGTGAGCAAAATGCGATTTTGCTCACTGAGTGAGACCAAGTAACTTTTTAATTTTTTTTTGTTCAGATAGCCGCGAAAATCTTATTCATCCTGGGTTAATCATAAAATTCGAAACATTCACACTCTATCTCTTTCCCGCCATTAGAAAGAGAGAGAGACAAAGACCAGCCCTTTCGAAGTTCCGATTTTGAATTCGACCTCAAAGACAAACACGTTCGGAATTTCGTACTAACTAAAGAAATTTTTCAAAAAGATAATTATGTCTTTTAATGTAATTTATTGAATTTTTAACTTATTGTTGTATTTAAACGAAAATAAGTATTTACTGCAAATAAAACTGATATTTAACATGTACATATTTCTAGTTTCAATAATGTTACGTAATATATTTTGAATAATAAAATATCATGGGTGCTATTTCCGAACACGCCTCAATTTAAATAAAAGAGCGGGTTACGTTTAATTTGCAGAATTGCAGTAATTTTACTTTTAACTTTTAAAATGTTCCATTTTATTGAATTGGTACCTCTACCTACAATCTTAATTATTTTGATTCACAATAAATAGTTATTTCAATCTATTCCTGTTTATTATTTTATCTCCTAAAGTGTTCTCGCTGCTTAAGTGAAAAGTTATGTGTGTTACACGAGAGCAAAGTTTTTTGCATCTCGTGCCTTTGAATCCCTCGCCACACTCAGGATTCAACTTTAGAATCACTCGCTACGCTCGTGATTCAATCGTTGAATCCTTCGCTTGCTCAGGATTCAAAATCAGCACTCGCAGCAAAAAACGACTTTGCTCTCTTGTTGCACAAATAACTATTGTCAAAACTCAAACTCAAACCATTTATTTCAATATTAACTTAATGCACTTTTGAATTGCCAAGGGGTCGGTGAGTCAGAAAGATGAAGCTAGTTGTCCATTCCAAAGCGTAGTAGGTTTCTATCCATTCATGTCCATATCTACTACAATTTGTTTCTAAGGTTTGCTTTTGCATTCTTTCTAGGTACGGAAATCAGTTTAGTGTTCTGGTTTGGTCTGGTACCTTGGTACCTATACCGTTACAGTCATGGTGATTCGTACTCGACTTGTTTATTATTCCTTTCAAATGTGAGATTCAGCACGTCCCAGCACCCTAATTACGTAACACATTATCTATCACAATCTGAATCATTTTGAAGCCTATTGCTAATCCATTGCTTCATATGTTCGAAAAATTTGTCTGCTCAGCAACGTAAATAACGCAATGAATGTTGTTGAACTGTCAAAATGAAACCCATTCCTACTGCTAGTGTGTTACGTAATTACCCCGCTGTTCTTCAAGGAATCAAAATAGTAATCAATCCGAAAAATGGCTTTCGTACTCTTCATCGGATTTAAGTACCTATGTCTTTTCGGAGTCAGAATTCATTCATATGAAATGAATTTAGGTAAAAAATTTAAGATGTTGTGTTTTGCCCTATACGTACTTTTTAATAACCGACTTCAAAAAAGTGGTGGCTCTCAATTCGTCTGTATGTTTTTTTTTGTATGTTATGCGATATCTCCGACAATTGTGGATCGATTTCGTATATTTTTTTTTATGGATAGGGTATGCCTCAGGGGGTGGTCGCATATAAATTGTATTAACTTTGCTTCGGTAGTTTTTCAGTTAGCTTCAATAATACGTAGTTTTTCCACTTCGTGTATATCGATGATGTTATAATAACTTCCTGTCACTGTTATTTACATATCAAGTAGTGGTACCTATACGAATTTGTGTGGGGTAGTTCCCACAACGAAAACGTGAAAAATAAAAACTTTTTACAAAAATATCAACCGATTTCCAAAAAAAACACTAAAACGTCAAAAATAAGTTAAATTTCGGAAGTCAATGGCAAAAAACGAAAATACAAAACCAAAGACACCGACTTCCGAAATTAAAGTTATTTTTCACTTTAGAGTGTCTTTTGTTTTTTTGGAGACGGTTGTTCTTTTTTGTAAAAGAGTTTTTTTGTTATCATAGGACTCGAGTTGAAATTCTTGAATTTGGTTGCAAGGAATTTCCCTCTCGGTACTATGCCCATTAGGTAATTCTTTTATACTAAGTTTACACACTGCTTTGGTAAACTTGCCACAAACGGATTTTTAAGCTATTGCATAGCTTTTATCGCGGGCTTTGAGCGCGGCGACCGAATCAAGAAATTTCGTAACGAAAATAAAACCTAACACCCCCCACTCCGCCTACCATCTAGCTCGGCCGAGCGTCCGCTTAACGTGTATGTATATGGTACGACTGTACTTAAATTATTTATCAAAGAAAAAAAAATACTGCGTAAATAAAAAATAAATAAATAATTCTAATTTCATTAGTTGATAAAAAATGGTATGCAATAGCTTTACCGCGGCAGTCCCCGAGTGCCACACGTGTTTTTTTTTTCATTGAAATGCACCCATAGGTACGGCATCTTATTTTCTACCAGACATGTTGTTGTATTGAATTTTTTGTCTGGTTTCCGTTTTTGTTGCGGTGCACAAAACAATTGATTTAAATCAAGTGATTAAAAAGAAAAAATCACTAGATTTTTATCTTTATTTAAATTACAGATTTAAATCATCTCAACACTGCTTATCACTGCACTGTATAATATACGCGCGCTCGCACGCAGCTAAGTTTTTGTAGGTCCTACAACCGGTCAGATTTTTTGAATGACCTACGTTTTGTAGAACGTGTGCATTCATTTATTTGATCTCTACTGTTTCATTTAGCTCCTACAAAAAATCGGCAACCCATTGTATGCCGTCTGCTAACGCTCTAACGGCTCTAGCATTTTCAGGGTACAGTCACATCATTCACCAACTGTAACAGAAGTTTTACATCGTCGGTCGCTCGTGTTACCCAGTAACTGAGTTGTTGAGGTCTGTGCAGTCGCTTCATGTAAAATACTGATATTTAGCTGCATCCAGTTACACTGGAAGCAGAAAATGAGGTGCTGAGAGCTCGCCTACATCAGTTGTTGCTAGATTAGTGGATATATTCAGATGATGGATTCTACCTATTATATTTGTTCCGCAGGATTTATTTTGCAGAATCATTCTTCTTTTAGTTTACCGCCACCCGCTGTGAAGTTCACGGTGGATCATCCTTTCTTGTTTCTAATACTTTTCGAGGGCAACATCCTCTTCGCTGGCACCTATGTTTATTGAGGTGATGTTACAAAGCTTAATTTCTTCGTTTCATCATTCATTACCTTAAGCAACTGCCGATGCCGTATGTTAATACCGTATATTACGAAATTACTTTGTTTGTTTATTTACTTGTAAATAATAGGTTTTATTGAACCTATTTCTATCTTGAATGCACTTGGTTTTGGTTGATACCTACAATGTTTTATTGGCACTGACAAGATATGCTCTTGCACCCGGTATAATCCCCGAATTAATAAACCAGTTTCATTTTGAAGATTCATCTTTAAACTTCAGATGCAGTTGTTGTTAAACGTAGCGTGAACTACACTTCCATGGTAGCAGTTTCACTTCGACAGCGCCTTTATTTCCTAGGAGTAAATAGGCGGTGTACCTACTATTGACGTGCGTTTGACCATACCTATGACTTGTTAGCTCCAATGGGATTATGTGTCAGAATGAGATCGGTTTATTAATACGGACCTTGCCTAAGGGGCTTTGATAAGCTTTGCTTATAGAATTAAATGTGAGACTTAAGGGCGAATGTAATCCGCGTTCTAGAGCTGTCAGAAGGCTGTCAGCGTGCTGACAGCTAGGTGTCTAGGTGTGCTGATCGCGTTTAGTTTTATTAGTGAAATCAACCTTTATTGACAAGCTCACAATTACTTCTTTGATTGTTGGTGTTGCACGAATTGGTTGCCCTGCGATTTCCCGGAATTCTTCGGCATTCGTCTGGGTGTTACTGACTCAACCAGGCATACCGGGTTACTGTACTCGGCCGTAAATACAAAAATCGGGTTTTACAAAAAATTCGGCTTTGTAGAGCGTAGTCGCTGTCATTCATCCCTGTGTGACCGTTTCTTTGTGTCATGTTAATGCCCGGGGAATGAACTCCTTCAGAAAACACACGGAGAATTTTTTAACGCGACAATTTTTTATCGCGCACTTGATTTTCAACTCTCGGTGTTCAAAATACAGTGCCGCATAAAAATCGCCGCGTTAAAAAATTCACCCGTCGGTACGAGGGCTAACTCTATTCCAGCCGGGATAACGCACGCTTACTGTCTTACTATCATACTTCGGAACTAAGGAGGATAGCAGAACTAAAACGTTTTTTAAATTTTACAGGTTTGGTAGCCGTTCCCATGTCATCGATGTCAAGAGCACCACCGCCCATGAAATTCACTGTGGATCATCCCTTCCTATACCTAATACTTTTTGAAGATAAGATTATTTTCGCTGGCACCTACACACTATAAAAATTGTACGTCGTAATTTTGAAAATGTAAGCAAAAAAAAAATCTTTTGTTACAAAAAAAAAAAAAAACGTTTTCTACATTGTATACAATATAATGCAATTTTTTAAATTTTAAATTTTGTATGGCATGTCTGTCAATTAATTAAAGTACAGTCAGAAAAGAGATAAGTATCTAGGGTCGCCGAATATAGTTGAAGTTTAGTAAGAAACCGATGAATGTTTTCGAATAAAACAAAATAAAATTAATAGAAAAAAAAAACTGGTAATTTATCAAATTAAATTTCATTCGAAACAATTCATTGGTTTCTTAATCAACTTCAACTATATCCAGTGACCCTGAATAGGTACTTATCTCTTTTGTTGACTGTACATTAAAAATAAAAACATACAATATTATTATTCAGTGTTTTATTTTAACCCAGGACGATGATACTTTGTTTATCAAGTTGATTTAGCTGCTTTCCATGTAAATACATACAATACTATGAATTAATACATTTTACGGTAAATCTGTATTTATTAAGAAAAAAAGACAAGTAAAAAAGCTATGAATAATTGCTGAGAATACATACATGAACACATACATAAACTCACGCCTTCTTCTCATGGGGGTAGGCAGAAACTACAGAACGCCACCTGCTACGATCCTTACAAACTCCTTTTGCTTTGTTTATGTTCATACATCTTGTCATACACACACGTTGGTTGAGAGTACTATGCATCTGACTTTTACTGAGAATAATATCATTATAATAATACTCACACTGATATAGCTTACAGATATTTACAATAAAATAAATACACAAGTAAGTACCTTTACCAAACCAAAGTCCTTTGTTCCTGTGCTTGTATTATTTAAAACTAACTTCTGCCTGTGACTTCGTCTATGTGAAATTTCTTATTCCGCTGATCCACAGAGTCGCATCGCATCGCCCATCCGCGCTTTTACTTCGTTTTCGTTTAGTGTTCTTTCTGACTTTATATCATCTTTTTGTGCAACTCTTAAATACTTAAATAGCCTTCCTCAAGAATTACCGTAATCAAATATAAAAATATTTTTTCAAATCCAACTGTCAGTTCCAGAGATAAGCGCGTTAAAAGAAAAAACAAACTCTTCAGCTTTATTAATTTTTGTTCTGGTGTGGAAAATCCTCATGGATGTCCTGCGCCCTGGGGGGGTGGAGCGGTCTGTCAGACTCTTACTGACTAAAAACCACCCCGGTGTTCCGTCTCACATCTGCGCCGGGGGTCGCGGGAACGTACGAATCTTCCGCAATCCCCGGCTGGTGCCGGCCCGCCTCTGCGGGCCCCGTCCGGTCGAGCGGGGGGAGTGAGGTGTTTGACTCCCCCCGCAACGTCTAAGAGGGGCGCGCGTGGAACACTACGCGTCGCCACCTCGGGTCCTGATATAAGAGGGGCGACGGACGTCCCCGAGTCCGTCGCCCCTGGACCCATTTAGGGGGGCTGGAAGAGGGCGTTGTCCGCCCTTCGCCGACGCCCGGTGCGCCTGGTGCGGGCCGGGTGAGAGGATGAGATCACTCGCTCCCTTTCCGCAGCCTCCTTCTGCGAGATTACTGTTTCGCAAAAGGATACTACCGCGTCCCAGGCCCTGCAGTCTCGACATTAGATCGACAAAAAACCTGTCGCTAAGTCGTATCGATGTCAAATTTCTTGAACAGATTTTCAACCTTCTCCTTTGGAAATAAAGTTGAAAATCTATTAAAGGAATTTGACATCGATACGACTTAGCGACAGATTTTTGTCGCTATCTAATGTCGAGACTGCAGGGCCAGGATTCCTCGCCGCCGACCATAACATTCACTACGGCCGGCAGCAAACCAGCAAGCCTGAGCCAAGCATGAGTCATGATAAGTTGTATGTAGGGATAGCTACCAGTCCAATTGGTTGGTTATTTAGGGCATGACTGTACTTAATTAAACCTCAAATAATTTCCATTGTTGTACTACAAATATTAATGAACACTCAGATAATAAATGTGCTTCTTTTTGTGTGCTTCAAATAATTTGCATTTTGTTGACCTAAAATACTAAATAGACATTATAAAAAAATATAAAAAATTAAACCTTTTGGTTTGGGTGCCCTAGCTTAGAGCTAAAAAAATATGCTGTAAAAAAATGCTTTTAATGATGTAACGTATCATCGTCAAAATCATTAAAAACATTTATTTTTCGAGGATTACTTAAATATTTGCCATTATTTAGTACTTTAAATCTAAAGTACCACTAGTAAATGAAAAACCATATTCTATTTTATTGTTAAGATTTAAATAAATAAAAGAGTCGGCTGTAACAAAAAATATTACGTCAATAATTGTATCAGAAAGAAAAGATTTTACTTTTCTTTGTGCAACGTACCTAATAACAACGTAGGTAACTATTTATTTTTTCCCAAACAACTAAAACGTTAAGAAAGCCCGCACATCGACTTATGGACTTTCAGAATTGTGGCCTTGGAAGCCAAATTACTTGGAACTCATATAAATAATGCTCAGGAAACGCTTTGTTTAAATTTGCAAAAATAATCGGTACTCACTCTGTGCTCACATCATTTTGGATCCAATACCTTTCCCTTTCTGGTATTGACATGGGTATCTTGATACTTTCTTGATTCACATAAAATTGTCACTAAATAATAAAATAAAACAAACTATTAAAAAACTATAACGAAATTGTTACTGTTCAAACGCTTTGTTACGACTTCTTTCGTGAAAACTGTAAAAGTGTAAACTTTTGCTTTGTTTTGTTTGTTTGTTTCTGTTTTTTTTTTGTTATGACATAGACTTTTGATTTTTGAAGTTAGCTACAGTACAATGTTGAAACTAGTTTTTTTTTATAATTTTAAGTACTTAGCTCTATAACAATAGGAAAATCATGAAATTTTGTCCATTTATTAAATTGTACCTAATTATCATTTTCTCTCGTCAGCAAAACTGCGTAATTAATAAAACGACGATAAGAACATTTGGCGTTTACAGGGATTGTTTTAAAATATAATTAAAACGGTTGAATAATTTGTCTGATCCAACAGACGTTACGTTACTGAAAAAATAATATACGTCATAAAACATTGTTTTGGACAATGGTCTGAGTTTATTTTTGTCCTTTTATTTTCTATTTTTATCAGCTTGAGTTTTAATTGACTAGTTGAACTAGGTACCTAAAATAGTTGGCCATAATTAATTAAGTCTGGAGCAGTCAATAAGGCGGTTTTCATAATGTCTGATCCAGACATTCGTAATGAAAGAAAACCTAGTATCTGTATCTGTGAAGAAAACCATTGACGTTGACGTGCTGAACTGCTCACGGCTGATTTAACCTAAAAGATAAATAATTGATATTTTAGTTTTTAATTTACAGGCTTTATTACTTACATATAATTAACTGCGTTATTCCCCATGAAAATAATGTCTATGTTAAGAAAATACATTGGTAAGTTAACCTACTTACTATGGTATGGAAGCAAAAACCTAAAAGTAGTTTGTTGTTATCCTTTTTTTAATTAACTTCTTTGCAACTATAGTCAACATACTAAGTAGGTATTTTAATATGTAATTGGCTCTAATTTTCTATCAATCTCCGTTATTATTATACTATGTATGTACTTACCTATAAAAGAAAAAATAAATATTATAAAAACTGATATATTTCAGACATTGGAGCAAACCTTACAGATGAAATGTACCAGGGCATGTACCATGGTTCAAAGAAACATGAGGCTGATTTAGACAAAGTGTTGGCTCGTAGCTGGGCTGCAGGGTTGGATAAGATGATCATAACTGGAGGCTCCTTGACAGACAGTTACAAAGCTATTGAATTGGCACGGTCTAACCGTAAGTCACTATTGAAATAGGTACCGTCAAACAGGTTGAATAGGGATGCAGGGGTGAAACGAGACGAAACTTTAAAAGGGATTTTAACATTGAAATAATATAGTTTGTTGCCAAAAAGGACTCTAATGTATTTACTGTATTATAATTAACGATTAAGTACCCTTGTTGATAAAAAACTATATTATTTCAATATTAAAATCCCTTTTAAAGTTTTGTCCCGATTCACCCCTGCATATCTAGTCACCCCGTTTGACGGTATTTGAAATTAAGGTTGAGGGCTGCATTCATGACTGCACCATGTTTTATGGGGTTGAGTACAATCCCCAATGGAACAATATTAATATTGGTAAACCCTACAGTCTACAGATAAATGTTCTGGGTCTGATTGTTTTTGAGATTAGGGTCCTTTAATGCTCCAACACCAATCAAATAGTTACAGGAGTAATTCCTTATCTGAGGCAAACTTTCTAAAACTTTGTCTATATTTCTGTTGAAAGTCTCAGTTTATGTGAAGTTAAAAGGTAAAGGTTCAGTTTTTAAAAGATTAGTGAAAGAACAGTATCTTTCAATTTCATCATAATTAGTATGTATTATTTAAATATTAATTTTGGTTTTATGTTTGTTATTTTGTCTTCTATTCTCCTATCGCAGGTATGGTGAAACAGATTTCATTAGAAATAAGCATCTCCTTTGTATTTGTTCCTTTCTCCTTGTCTGTTTATATGTGTGTTAACAAAATAACAAAAACTATTAAATAAAAAAGGTCTAATTTCAGCCAGGTTATATACAACAGTGGGCTGTCATCCCACCAGGTGTAAAGACTTTTTGCCTGATGCAGAAGCCTACCTGCAGAGTCTCCGAGACCTAATAACGGAAAATAAGGACAAAGTTGTGGCTATTGGGGAGTGTGGACTGGACTATGACAGACTTAACTTCTGTGATAAAGATGTTCAGCTTAAGTAAGTGCTTTGTAGTGTCTTATAACTAGTGAAATCAGAAATAACTAATCTAAGATCAAATTAAGAGAGAAACTTTTTGGGATAATTTACTGAAGTAAAGCATTTGTTTATGATAGATTTTTGTTATATCTCAAAAGACTGCTAATTTGTCTACATCACTATTTCCAATTTAATAGGTTCTGAATGCAGAGGTTTTCAAATCAGCGAATTTGCTGACACTCATTCATGAAATTCGGATCGCAAAATATCGGCGACGTCTGATTTTCATCCTACTTGACTTCTTTTGGCCAGCACGGTTGGCGCAGTGGTTAAGCGATTGACTGCTGCGCTACGTGTCGCGGTTTCGATTCCCGAACGGAGTAAATATTTGTATGACCTACAAGTAGTTATTCCGGGTCTGGCTGGTTGTGTATGTGAGTTTGAATGTTTGTAAACGCACCCGCAATACAGGAGGAAATCCTAGTGTGGGGCAACGTTTTTAATAACTAAAAAAAAATGGTTAGGAAAATCATTAAGTATCCAGTAGGACGTACATCATAATTATGAATAGGTAAACAAGGAAAATTAAGGCACCAAATTATTACAGGTATTTCGAGTACCAGTTGCAACTGAGTCGTGAATTCAGTCTGCCGTTGTTCCTGCATTGTCGCGCGGCTGCCGACGATTTGGTCGCAATACTGGAGAAAAACCGCGAATGTGTCGTAGGCGGAGTCGTTCATTCGTTTGACGGAACAGAGGATGCACTGCAAAAGATACTGGACTTGGGGATGTACATAGGTATTAATGGATGGTCAGTTAACGAATATGCAGATCAAACAAGTACATATAGCTGTTGGAACATTTTTCTATGGAAGCTGGCATATACACCCGCCGCCATTTTTTTTTAATGGTTTCCGCGTATGCTGAAAGTAGTTAAATATGGGTACCACACATAAACAAACAAAAAATGTAAAGTGACGTTTCCCATATATTTGGAGGTAAACATCGCCTTATGAAAACTATGAAAATCATTAAAAATGCAGACGAGACTCATTCCATTGTATTCAAATAATAGTTCCCAGGTTGATTTTACTATTTATATTAAAAAAAAAAACTTGACTGGATAATTTTTTGCACAAACAACTTAAAAGTTACATACCTACTATATAAAACAACATTTGCGATGTGATGCGATTTAGTAACTTATTTAATATAAGTTTATTGTATATTTGCTAAGCTGGCTGACAACATTATATCACAACACCAAACCCCATCATCTCAGATTTACGATCAGTCTCATCTAAACAGTATAAACCCCTCCCCTGTAAACTCTCTTGCGTTCTTAGAAGTAGATGAAGCTGAAACATAGTCGCTTATCCTACAGTTACGGAATGACTGTGCTATTGGATGGAACGGTATATCGCCTCTTTTATTGAAAAACTGTCGCCACGTACTGATACCGCCACTTAGCATCATATATAACCGCTGTCTAAAATTGGGCGTGTTCCCGGATGCTCTTAAAAATGCGATAATCCATCCTATACACAAGGCAGGGAGCAGAATCTACGTCAATAATTATACGCCTATATCAGTTTTGCCGACACTTTCAAAGATCCTTGAGAGGATCTTAAACACTCGTCTCAGGACCTTTTTAGAAAAATATAAAGATTATAGCAGATAACCAGTATGGCTTCCGAGCTGGTGTTTCAAGAGCAAATGCTATGCTGGGATTGGCACAAGAGGTAGCTAAAAATCTAGGCAAGAAGACAAGATGTTTAGGTATATTCCTAGACCTTTCTAAGGCATTTGACACAGTGTCTGTTCCCATCCTTACCTCAAAATTAGAACACTTATATGTACGTGGCGTGTCATTTTAAATATTCAAAGATTATCTCAAGAATTGCACCCAGAGAGTTAAAATTGATACCCACCTCAGTGATGATGAATTTGTTAATTTCGGCGTCCCTCAAGGCAGCATGCTAGGTCCCAATTTATTTCAAATTTATATCAATGACCTTTGCAAAATGAAGTTCCCAAATACTAAAATATACATACGTTGATGACACCGCGATCTTAGTTTAAGGACCTACTTGGGATATTATCAAATCTATAGCAGAGTCGGCAGTAGCGGAAATAATGAAATTACTCAATTTTAAACATCTTACCTTAAACACAAACAAAACCTGCTACAACACATTTGCAATTAGGCGAAAGACCGCACCGTCACACTGTTTTTCAATTACTGCTCATTCATGCTCTAACCGATCAGCATCATGCCGTTGTCCAGCATTAACTAGAAGTGACAACGTAAAGTACTTAGGAGTCCACATGGTTGACGGACTTACATGGAAAAAAACAACTTGGCGCTGCAGTAATGACAAGGATGCCCCATAGATACCCAACAACACAGCTGTACACAGACTGCAAGGTCTCTTGTGAAGTACAAAGAGCTGACGGACTGTAAGAACAGTCCTTCAGTTCTTTGTACTTCAATCTGTCCTTAGGAAACATAGCAGCCTTCCCCCGTCTAACCCAAAAAAGCGAACAAACTTTCCCTCAGGCACCCAACACAGGACCACGTTCGCACAGCATCAGTATTATGTAATTAGCGCTTACATTTACAAAAAGATTCATAAAAAACTGAATATCTTAGACCTCAACAAAAACAACCTAATATTAAAAGTGAAAGGATGGCTACTTGAACAGGACTATGCCGCAACGGAGAATTTACTTACCTTCATCGCCTAATAAGCATATACCCATTTCCATGTTTGCACGAACACTTCCATCCTCTATACATGCGTACTCACACACACAACTCCCCTACTCACTTACACACCAACACCACATCACCTATTTATCCACACTCACACACAAACACCTACACACCTACAATCACATTCATAATTTAAAACTAAAGTAAATTAAACCTTTTTTCTATTCTGAAGGTAAATCGACACAGTCCACTTATACATATGTAAATTGGAACCTCGTTGCGAAACACTGTCTCAAATTACAGGATACCCTAGTTTAGGGAGACAGAGTTTAATCTATTGTGTACAGATTTCTGCAGTATCCAAATGTCTAACGTAAATGTCCTCTACCTATCATAAATTCTAAAATTGTAAACTTTAAATACAATTATCTGTATTTTTTGGTAAACAAAGATATTTATTTAAAAAATATTTCTTTGAAAATCAACCAGGAAACTATTATTTGATTAGAATAGATGAATGCGTATAGGTACACACGTAAGTCTTACTGCATTTCTAATGATTTTAATTATTTTTTTCATTTTGATTTTTTAATAATATATCATGTCACAAAGGTTTGAACCCCTTTACCTCAACACTGCTGGCCGGATATAGTTTTCAGCTTATAAGAATAGTACATAAAGTACAATTTTGGAACGCCTGGTTCGCAATAGCACTTTTTGAAAACTTTAAAATCAAACAAGGGAATTCTGGTTGGTCTAGTGCATAGTCGCATGCACGACTGCTGAACGTGAGCTCCAGGGTTCGATAACTGGCGAAATGTGGGTGTCACTATACACCTCTGCCGAATCCTTCGGGGAATCCAGGCGTGATGTTATGCAGACTTCTGGCTTCTCACTGTATTCTTAATATTCTTTTTTTATTAAAACACTTATTTCATTTATTTTCAGCTCCTTGAGAACAAAAGAAAACTTAGAAGTGGCATCAAAAATACCTAGAGAGAAGCTTATGGTCGAGACCGACTGTCCATGGTGTGAGGTGAAGCCGACCCATCCTGGCTATACCCATGTGGTGACGAAGTACCCAACAGTGAAGAAAGAAAAGTACTCACTTGGGTCTGACAGTCAGGTGAAAGGCAGGAATGAGCCAGTTAATATTGTGTAAGTATTTTATGAATTGGCGGTAACCGCTTGCCGGAAGGCGCAGCGTGTAGGTCCCTAAGAAGGTGGAGGTACAGGGTGTAAAGTTCACTCATCCTCTATCGAAAGGGAGGATCCTCCGACCAGACTGGTATCGTGTCTGGTGGGCAAATGCCCGACGGTTGATGTCGGGTCGTTGTTTATATGCTAGTTGCGCGGTAAACTCTGCTTGCGCGATGTAGGATTTTGCATGACGTCAGTATGAGGCATAGCTCGCAAGTGGCGATGTAGATGCCGCTACAGACCGATCGATGACCTGATAGGAGTCGCGGGAAGCACAGATATATTGTTACTACAACGAAATACCTTACTCTTATTTCTGTATGAATGGTCAACAGAAAATCTAATATACTCTAGGCAGACAGCTAACATTTTCATTCTACACTCTCAATTCTTAAGCATCTCTGTATAAATTGACAGTTAGGTCCGTTATACACGGCACGGTTTCTTTACGGCACGCTAGCCGCATCGCACAATCGTGTGAGCTTGTATACGACACCATTGCACCGGTTGTATGGTATACGGTGACGGCGAAGTGCCGTAGTGACGCTGTCTGCCAACAAACTTCCATAGTGATACATACAACAATGACGACCGTGCCTACACACGGCGAATCGACCGTAGTTTTCCACGGTAAAAAAACGTGTGTACAATGGGTTTAAGTCCTCTTCGAACGTCGAGCTGGCTACTACATAACGGTCTTGGGCGGCCGAGATTGCTAGACCGCCTCTACTTTAACTTCTGCCGGCGTGAATTTCGATCCCCGACCCACCGCGACGCATCGCATCGCCCGCTCACGATGTTACCTCGTTTGCACTTAGCATTCTGCCTTTTTTTTCGTTATGCTCGCCTTCTAAGGGTCGTAGCGTGACGTTAAATAGCAGTGGCGTAGCTAGTCCTAAAGGGGCCCCGTATAAAAATGTATTGGGGGCCCTTTGTACCCGACTGCCGCTGAAAATGGCAATATTTTGTGTTTACAAAATAATTAAAATAGCATCCACAGTCAGTAGGTTAAACTGTTAACGATAAATGATTTTATTTCTGTAAGTGGGTTTGTACAAACACTTTTACACGTTAATCATATTTTAAAACTATTTTGTACGTATGTATGTATAACTATGTATAACTACGTTCATTTATTACGGGCCTCTTATCAATAAGAATGAGGTCTTGGGTAATATTTTACGAATTATTACTACACACGTGGGGGCCCCTGTAGCTTGGGGGCCCCGTATAATTGATACGGCTGATACGGCGGTAGCTACGCCCCTGTTAAATAGCCTTCCTCAAGTAAACTCAAATGCAAAAAGAATTTTCAAATCCGAATGGTAGTTCCACAGATTAGCGCATTCAAACAAACTTCAGCTTTATTATTACATTAGTTTAGATTTGGCGACATGATTGTAAAACAAAAAAAGTTACAAGTCACGTTTTTACTTTTCAGGCAAGTTCTGGAGATTTTAGCAGCAATACGGAAAGAAAATACAGATGAATTAGCAGCAGCCATTTACGAAAATACTAATAGATTATTTTTTAATAAATAAATTGTCGATATTTATAACGATTAATTAAATAAGCGAAATGTCTTGTTACAAAATCATTCTTTTTCATGTTCTCTTTTTGTTTGTAATCTGAACTTTTGTTTTACTGCCTTCGTGTCAAGTAAAAAATAAAAAAGTATGTATAAAAGCGGTTGATGACCCCACAACCCACCACAACCAGTTTTTAATGCGGTCTTAGCAGTAACTAGATTTGGAGACTGGTATATCAAGCATTAGTAGCCATGCAACTCACTGGCCACTTTCGACAGAACGTGTATTTATTTAAAAGATAATGAAATGTAATTATTTATTTATTAAGGAACTAACTTGGATCTCTTTTACACACCTCAAATATATTGCAATTAGAAACAAAAGGATGATTAATTATGCTAGACCGTGCTAGAATTATGCTAGACGAGGCATGGATCGAAAACTTCATGAAATATGAAGCAGTTCATGTTCACGCTACACGGTCTAACATAATCATCGTAAGTGTAAATTAAACGTTTAATAAATCACTAACAATATTTAATTGTGATTTCTTACAATTATTTCGTACAACACAACATTTATCATCTTATTCAGAGGAACAAATATCTAAATGGTTGATGTCCACCGGATCCATATTTCATTCACTCAAATAAATAGCTTACAGATGGGGAATTCTAATTTGTGTGAATATACATTATTTTCTTACATTTATTTCCATTAAAATAATCAGAATCGCAAGAAAATAAAGTGGTTTTCAATGTTGACTGATAGATTGGAAATGGGCATGCTTAGCATTACATAGATATTTGATCAAGCTATGGTATGAGCTTGTATTAATCGCAGGACAAAAAAATATTGCTACTGGAAGCGATGTTCCGGCGATAAATTACAGATATTCTATACAATGCAATTTTAAGTTGTTCCTCTATCATTTCCTTTAAAACATCTTTAAACACGATCTCTCAACACAAAATAAATATACTACAAAAAGCTTATACCCCTATTATATCATTTGTTAAAAGATTCAATAATATGAACAATGAAGTTATTTGGATGACAATAAGAGGTAACTTAATGATTCATTATGAAATGATACCAGTCTGTTAGGTATTTAAATGCATCATAGGGAATGTATTCAAATACTGGATTTTGATTTAAATTAAATACTAAAAATTTCATAGATGGTTGTCATGGATAACCTTTTTTGTAAAAATATATTTTTCAATGATATGATTTAATTATTGCATGACTAATTCAGTGAAGTATCGATTTTAAACAAAAAGGTTGTAATTACCTATTTTTGGCACACAATGCTTAGAAATTTAATTTGTTAATTACTAGTTATTTATTGATACAAGTAGTTGGCACTTATAGTTACAAGATCTATGGGATGGCAACAAAACGACCAATCTTATAATTACATGTGTGTTGTTAAGACACTTATATAGCTTTGTAATCTCATCAATGTGTGCCAAGAATAGTTTGTCTTGTAGTGAATAGGTCTGTTTGTTGTTACAGTCACTAATAGCTGTGTGTATTGTACTCGATTTAAATTTTTCTTCATAAAGGAAACGGATAAATAAAAAATAAAACAGATTTGATAAGGACACGTTCAGGCAGAGGACTGTGTTCGTTTTGTGCAAAGACCAACTTTGGATAAAATAGAAACGTCAAATGGAAATGTGAAGTGTATGTTAATATTATTTGATGATTTTTGATTTGAACACAGATGGTTAAATATTGTGCTTTACAAAAAAATCACCAAATAAGTTCAAGTCTTTATAAATATTGTATTAATTGAATTGACCGAATAATCCTATTTGAGCATAGATACAGTCATAGACATAACTGCTTGCATGTACGTACATAAATACATATAAATGTATATATTTTGATACCTTGGTGGAAACGGTTACATGGTCATTCGGTCAATGAACACATGTATAAATTAATTCTAAATTTAGTAGATAGATTTTGATCACTGTCACAAAAAGTGTAGAAAATGAACACAAATAACACTAAAAACTCAGTCCTCTGTCTGTGTAGCACAGTTATCACTAAAGTGGGTGGTTACTCTTCAAGGTATCTTGGAGTAGATGTGCACCTGTTCCCGGAACCAGTGGAAGTATGACGTCACGTGGGACCGGGTGACGTTGAGAGCGGTTTCAGTTTTGTTCTGCAGGATCTCGGGCGCCCATTCACCTCTGAAAACGTGATAGCATACGAATTAGTGTGGTTTGATAAAAACTCGTTTTTATTTTATGTGAGAGTATGTTTCTCTGCGGAGAAAACACGCGAGTTTTTGTATAGTATGGTTATATTAATGTTTCTGAATACAAACAGCTTTGGTTATAATTATTTACTTGTCTATTACCAAAAAATATTCAAGTCATAGATACAAAAGGCACGCGGTTTCGGATGTTACCCTAAAGTACTTTATAATACTAAATAGTTTTTCAGGTTTCAATTTAACCAAAGGCATTTTTCTAATATTGTGTTTTTCATTTTTAATTTTTCGTTAGTCATCTCTAGTCAGTTGAAAATAAGTGAGCAATTTGTAACGTCCCCAATAACCTCGGAATTTAAATGAACACAATGTACTAAAGACGAAAAATGACGTTTATTTATCTAATGTCTTACAAGATAATTCGTAAAATAAATATTGGATTGTCGTTAACTGATACTAAGTTTCACGAAGCAACAGTTAAAATGTGTTTTTACGAACGCTTACAATTCTGGCGCATGTTTTGTAAATCAAGAGATTTTGTGACAGCCTCGAGAATGAAATACTCGATTAATCGTGTCTGCAAGCGTCAACAACATTAATAACATAACATCATGCCTGTACTCTCCACTCACATTTCGCTAGTTATGTTTAAGTCTCATGTAATAGGAGGCGAGCCTATTGCTATCAACCGGGCGCAAATCCAGACTCGGGGCTACTCTGCCAGGGTCGCGGGTTGTCCGAAAGGGTTACCGTGGCCCTGGCATACAGGCAACTGAAGGAACACGGGTGGGTTTTAGTCAGTTAAGGATGATTTCCACCAAACGGCTCCCACCGCATCAGATGGGAAAGGATACGAACGGATGCGGCGACTGCCAGGATGCCGACGCATACAATCGGCTCCGTACCGTCGCTTGCGAACGTATCCATTTTTGCGCCTAGTCAAATAGTTTCATGACGTGTTCTATAATTATTGAAAATGGTCGAAGTTGAAGTAGTATTGTTGGCTATTGCATAAGAAGAAGAAAATAAATATAAAACACAGAAGAGGAAAAGAAAGATGACATCTGACGACGACAGACCCACGGAGTCGATCACGCGTCGCAGCATACTTTCGGCTACGATCGCGTGTCGCGGAAGACGCCCGCGGTCAAGCTGCTGTGCACGGCTTGGTAATATAGACTTTAAATACTGTGTACACGATTTAATATCTTTTAAAGATTGTAAAATCTGTTCCGATCCGATGCAATGCGATGCGAGCCGTTTGGTGGAAATCATCCGTAAAAGTTTGACACGCCCTCCCGCTCCGCCCAGAGCGGGAAAAGTTACGTCATGATTTATCACCAAAAAAAAAGGGGCTGCTACTGAGAAATTTCAAATGGAAAAGCAATAATATTATAGTGTGTAATAACAAAAATATACAACTAAACAAAGCTTAGAATCTTAAAATAGCATCTTATCATCCTACGCAACTCGTTAAAACCGAGCAATGTTGACTGTTGCAATCCTTTATAGTTGACAATGGCGACTTTTCAGACTTGCTACGCAGGTTTTATAATTATTCGATCCCACATTTTCTGTGGTCGATTTAATAATAGTCGTCATCCTGCTATCATCAATTACTTTAAGTCAAGTAATGATACATTACTATTATCACAATGTCACATGAATAAAATTATTGACTTTTGACTTCTTACTGATACTTGCTTGATTGCTAACACATGCCCATTTTCTGATTGTAAAACAGTTTATCTATGCAAAAATTTCTCATCTTTGTCCATTCTCAAAATATATTTTAACTTAGCTCATGATTTTATGAGGGGTCAGCAAATATTGCAAGACTACGTTTATCCGAAAGTAGAAGAATTTTAGATTCCATGTTGTGCTTAGGAGGGGTCACAACCTTTGCTGCAATTATCATGATAAAGTTATAGCAGACAATCCAGGGTCACACAAAAAACCATTAGCAACTGCAACTGATATCCCTACTAACTGAAGATGGAAAACTCTAAGCTATACAACAATGATAGTGCTGAAACATGATAGTTTTTCGTTACTGGACTAGTCAGAGAGGCTCTTCTATCAGACATTACCCGTGTTATTACAAAACACGATCTAACTTTAGCCCGAGCCTAAACCTTCGAGCAAGTTTTTGTATTTCGAACTTGTAAAGTGTTCTTAATACAAAATTGACAAGCTAAGACCGGACTAAGTTGTCAGTTTTGTAAAAGGAACTGTATTTCGACTTCCGTTTGGTTCTTATTTCAAAAACAGGCTCGATGTTTTTTAAACCATGTTTAAAAGAAACCCTTGTTTTGTAATAAGACCGATTATGTCTTTGTCGAGCTTTAGAAAGAGACAGTTTTGAGTGAAAGACACGACGATCTACAAAGCCAAACTTTTGTCTAATACTCGATGTGGCATAGTAACTGTCGGGTACTGTACGCAACTTTCGAACCATACGCAAAATAAAAAAAAAATATACTCACACAAATACTTTAGTCGTCAAGTACTCTGTCGTCAGCTGATAGTAGTCATTCGAATACTTCTTGACTGCTTCAAAACCGGTCGCAGTGTAGCTCTGGACATTGTCCACCAGTCCTGGCGCATACTGCTCAATAGTTGCTAGCACTATTGGGGTTTTCTCGGCCATATAGTCCACAGTGTTAAAGTACAACACGCCTATTTTCTTCGTGGCTAAGTAGACAAACTCTCTTGAGAGGAGTACGTAAGGTGTACATGTTTCGACAGTCTGAGTATAGTACACGGGCGCGTTGGTCTCAAGCCAGAGGTACCCGCGTGCCGACGTTGATAAAGACTTCTGCCAAGCCCTCTGACTGTGCTCCAAGACTCCGAGGTCGTTTAGCAGGCGGCCCGTTGTGCTTTCTGTCAATTAGAAGTGTTATGTAAAGAATTTGTTCATTTATTTTTACTTTAATTAGGTTTATATTACTTTGTTGTTCAACTTGGAATGCATTTAGTGGTCTTGACGCAAAACGAACCATAACATTTCCAGTTTTTTTAAACCGTTATTTTGCGAATCGGTCGTTCTGCGTCACTGCATTTGCGTACAAACATGTTGTATGATATTAATATCAAACAACATTTTAGTTATGGCCGTTTTGGGAAGTAAAAGCTCATAATTATTATAACAAAAAGTATCTGTTAAGGGATAAACATAGTAATTAAATATGACGTCATTCTTACACACATCGCTCTAATATTCCGTAGTTCACAATAGAATGAATGCCATGGATGGATCGACAAAGGTCATAGTATATTAGCACTGATTACACCACTCTATAATTGAATTAATAAACGCAAACAAGAAAGATAGGCAGATTCAAATAAACTAACTATCTAAGAACGAGGAATAACCATTACCAGTAGAGTCTATTAGTAATATCGAAGGTACTAAGTATTCTATTTAAGTACACACGGCTACATATCAAGCTATACATCTTCAGTATAAGCTGACCTCTCGCTGTACGGAAATCCTATACGATGCGAGATCAGCTTATACTGGAAAAGTATAGCTTGATATGTAGCCTTGTGTACCACCTGTAAAGCCATTAATCTATTTACGGGTATGACATCACCAACCACTCTTTATAACCGACGTTGTCTATCATAAACTATTCATTTTTTAAATTCAATATCAAGTTGAAGGTTACAAAGTTTAATGGACTATCAAAACCTGTTTTCTTTCGTATTTATTCTGAGATTATAAGATATGCCACATAGGCCACAGGTTATTGTTTTTTATAACACCGTCTTATCATTGCAAACAATGTTACATTTGAAAACATGGGTCTTATCTGACACGATAATACAGTCATTACGCTATGTGACTGACCATGCCATGGTCATAATGGAGGCTTTCTGTCTTTTGTAGAATAGTTTATTCTCGCTTGAGGAAAACTAGTTGGAAAATCATTTATGGGACCATGTTAGACATAAAAGTTACAGAATAGAACAAAGACGCAAATTTGATACTACACTTGGTCAAGGGCGTATCGACGGGGGGGGGGGGGGGGGGGTGGCAGGGGAGAGCAGCTGACCCACTGGGACCTTCCTGCCTCTCATACATTGAGTTAATGCATTACATACCTACATTCTGTAAGTCAGCATACGATTGTACTTTATTTTGTTAAGCAGTCTCTATTTTAAATTTTGTACTCTTTTGTGGGAACCTGGGCTGGCGAACTTTAATACAGTTTCTGATTCACTGTAATTCTAATTTGTTACTTCTTTAGTTTTGTTATTCATCACTTATTTGTGAAACTTGTAACAGACTGCACCACAGTTTTGAAATAAATAAACAATTATTAGTACAAAGGCCTAAGTATGGCCAGGAACTTGATTGGTGATTTGCCATCCCTGGTTAGATTTACCCCCACCCCACAAAGATTTAAATCTTTGTCACCACACGCAAAATTCAGGGATGCCCATGCACTTGGAAGTTATTCAGGTATCAGACTGAATGACTACAGGAAGACAACTGACGTTTAGGCAAGTAGGTGTACATAGGCAGCCACAAACTCCAATGTCAAAGCTATTTTCGGTGGCTTTGAACGAACCAAAACGAAGTTGTCTAAAGACAAATTCAAGGTCATTCATTAATTTACACTTGGTGACTTAGGTCAGGTGATGGTGAACCAGCAAGTCAACCTCTGTTTGTGTTTAACTTGCTGCAAGTTCTGCCAATGCTCCTTGCTCAATTTAATATTGAGCTTCATAGTTATGACAGCTAAGTTTTCTAATATTATTAAGGTAGAGAGATTAAATACAATTATTATTTACCGGGAGTGAATACCATATTGAGTTTTTAGATAAAAACAATTTGCCGTAGCACTAGTAGATGATCACACTGGAGAAGACTGCATAAATTGGAGATGCGTCTTATGTGGTCCAATCCTCAGAATTGAGGGAACAACAAAGAAGAAGATTTTCCGGAAAGCTTTATTTTTTTTAAGTGCTGGATTCCATTACATAGTTATTGCTGTAATAAAGTACTAGGCATATTTAAAACTTTAATATTTCACTATTGAACTATAAAACCTGACATCTTGTGTCCAACAAAATCACTGACAATACACAGCATTTGTTTTTTCTGTTCAATAAATTATAATGGTATTGCATTGTTTTTGATTAAGAACATTATGAGTATGGAGTATCTAAATGCTTCTCTTCTTAGCAAAAATTAATTTGTGAATGTAAATTGAAATCGTGGTTTTCTAAATAAATAAACAGGGTAGGTTAGTAGGTAATAAGCTTAGAGATTTGTCATAGCCTGGATAACTCATAAATAAAAGCAGACATCCTAGTCTTTGAAACAATGCACCTGCCATCCTAACAAAATACATCTGATTGTTTCTTTTTTTTTGTAAAAACATACCCACATACCAAGAAAAAAAAAAAGAAAAAAACTTGATTACGTAGCACACTTCATCTTGAAAATTAATTAAATTAATTGTGGTGTCATGCAGACACATTTCTCAAACATATGAAGTAATTGATTGTGATCGAGTTGAACTGTGTTATGCAATCGGGGTCACATAAATATCATTTTCCATCAGATAAGATTGAGGTAAAAAAGGGTCCATTACAACAATACACTTACTTGGGAAGTTGCCACCTGTTCTGGAGACATCGTATGAGACCAGCCCAGCTATGCCAACCAGCAGGAAGAAACTGGCCCAGATCCAAGGGAACCTTCTAGTGCTTGTCATTCTGTCTAGAATATCCTGGATAGAAACACATAATATATAGCTGAAACTGGCATAATAGTAGAGGTAGACAAAAGCTCTGTATCCATACTAATATTTTAGTGTCTGTTCTTTGCACACTTGAACCACCAAACAATCATTATGAAATTTGACAGATAGGCAGCCTGGGACAAGGAAAAGGACATAGGCTAGGTTTATCCAGGATATTTGTATTAATTAATATTAAAAAAAAAAAAACAAGGCACAGTTGCGGGCAACATCTAGAAAATATATAATAACTACATGCTCTTGAATGCTGTTTTATTTGAATCCAAGATAAATGCTATCTTGGTCAGCAGCTCAAGTGTGAACTTTCATAAATTTTGCAACAGGTGAGTACTTTAAAGGATTTTTGATGGGCAGCCCGCTTGGAACAAAAATTATCATTAAGTATAATGGGTTCTGGCTTTTTAAATATGAGGAAACCGATTAGTCATAATAATGACTACTCAGTTGTTTCCTGAAAACATATTTAGTTAGGGATATTTTCTACAACTGATCAGAACAGCTAATGTGAGAAACTGGGTGGGAATAAATCCAGTTTTTGATAGCTCAATCAAGGCTCTGTGATGTATTTATTAACTCATTAACGTTTACAATTGATTTTGGCTGGACTAGTTAAGCTGTTCTGATCATGTGATCTGTGACCAGAACTCACTTATATATAAGCTTTCTCAAACTGGGGATGGGGAAACAAACTAACAATAAATATTATGCAAAAAAGTAAAATTGTTGTAAATGTCATCGTTCTTGAAGGATGGTAATTGTAATACTAACAAAAGCTTGTATAAGTGATGCAGAACTGTTTCACGGTTGTGTAAAGAACCTACCTGTTTGCTACTAAGGACAATAAATTATGAAAGTATTCAAAGGCACATTTTTGGTTTGGATGAGTATTTTTTTGGTTATGTTTCCTGGGTTTTATGAAAAATATTTCTGAAATTTCCTATTCAGCACATACACTATGCAGCAATAACACTATCACAGACTAATAATATCTATGCAGGTGTAGAAAAATAAATTAACCCAATGGTTTATGAGAACTTATCAACTAAAGCACAGAAGGACACAGATTTCACTAAAATTCAGTCAGATTGGAATAGCACTACTATGAGAATTTAGAAAATGCACGTTAATCATGTTGATTTTACCTGGATTTTAAATACAAACACATAAATTGAAACAGCTTGCGTGAAATGCCACCCGCAAAGTAACGGATGTAACACATCAACATTTACTGTTAGCACTACGGCCGCGTACACTACACAACGCCTAAAGTCGTTTTTCAACTTCCATTCACAAGCTAACTGCGCGATTCTTTGAATTAATTCACTATTTGCGCACGGATAGGTACCACAACCATTTATAAAATTACGCACACATGCCTAGCGTTCTTCGGATCGTTAAAAACATATTTTAAATCATATTACAGTTTTCTTCTGATAATTACCTTCAACGAATGATGAATATGCTACTAAAATTAAAATTGATTCAACAGTGAAAAAATATGTCGCCCTCAAAACTCGTTTCTTTTTCTACTGCCAAACTTAGGGTGGCCACAATATAAGACAAGTTAATTACCATATTGTCAAAAAATAATACCACAATCCAACTCTCTATAACCCGTCTCATAGAAAATTCTGCATATTTAATTTATAGTCTAACATTAAACGAGTTATTATCATGTATTATACGACGAAAATTTTAATTATTTACGAATAAATTCAACAGAAGCCATACTATACAAGTTTTTACCGTAACTTTTCTATACTTTTCCGAATTATACCACTCACACACCCGAAACTACAAAGTCAACAGTATACCCAAAAAAATATTATTGAAATAATCAATAATTCATGTGGTTTTAAATTACACAAAAATATACTAAAATTTATAAAAACGGTTTCTTGGCAACATCCTTAAAAGATAAGGACGTGACATGACATTTGACTTTCACCTCAATAGTTTAGAGTATTACGCACGTCATCAAAATTACGGTTCTTTTTAGTCGATTTCTGAATCTTCCTTGTGATGGTATATATATAGAACTACACTACGAAAAAATCTACAGGGTTCTTATTCGATTTTGGATGGATTTTGTGGATGATAATTTAATATTAGAGAATTGTTTCGCCTTTTCCGCATATATCATTCTAAAGCCAGATATATGTAAAAGCAAAATACGGCACGCTGCTTACCTGGCATATTTTATTCGTTCTTTCAACAGTCTCATCCTTCTTCTTGCCTTTCAAAGCTTCGCCGCAGACTTCCTTGTATTGCAAGACAGACATTTTTAACGATTTCTGCCTCAGTTTCTTACTGACTTCGGCCCAGTTGGTGTCTGGTTGGAAAACAAAATCATTAAATAATTACATGTTATTAAATAAAAACCTCAACAAATGATGGTCAGCAAATTCCATACTATACAAATAAAACTGACCAGCCTTCTTGTATGCAGAGCATTTGTTTTAATATCAAATGAAGGGTGCAAATGAAATAAAACTTACCAATATAATCGAGTAATGTAGCAGACTGTTTGCTACACCGATGGAACAGCTGTCTCCATGTAGCATTGCACGAGTCGTCTCTGACGAGACAGTCGACCAGGCAGTCTACGAGGACCCTATGGTATGGGTCCAGGGACGGGCCACTCAGGTACTGGTTGGGCAACTTCTTCATTAGTTGATTGAAGGTCACTTGGAGCTTATTATTGCTTTTATTGAAAAATATATCCTGAAATTTAAGATAGTATTAGTGTTAGTTTATTAATATTTCTCATGTCAAGCCACTGCATTTCTATATGCATGGAAAACGGTTTCAGATGCTGGAAATGTTGTAATACTTTAAAGTTTTTCTAACCTGTAAAAAGTATTATATTGCTCTGTATTCGTGTCTGAGGAGCACCCGTGTGACGTAACTAAAATCCACATACCTTATATTTACTTAATTGCTTGATAAGGTCACTTGACAGATCCTTGGGCAGTGCACTTCTCTTGTTATTCACCATGTCAATCATGGCGAATAGCTGATCCTGACTAACTTTAGTGTTGTCCATGGTTCCGTGTTCGTCTAGAAGGTTCGACAAGTATCCTACTACGTATTTAGAGTAGTTCTTCAACTCGATAATGGGAAGGAACAGGTCTTGCCAAGCTAGAAAGGGAACATCCAGTAAGTAAATCCAAATTTAAAGTTTTAAATACTGTAAAATGTTAGTAAATGTTTTGAGTACACCCAGATGTGTTTTCAATCACATGGTTATCATATTGTTATGTTAGCTGGGTGATTAGTTTATTATCTGAAACTGGTTTCTTTTAAAACTACATATTAATAGTTTAGTTTGTACCTACCATATCAATCAGGGTTTTTTTTATTTCTAGTACAAATGGCTGGCACTTTAAGTATTTAAGTACAGCACACACAAGAAGAAAAAACGAAATACAGGTAGATCACTTATAAATTTCATATTATCAAAATAATAAAAATTTTAAGAACACGTACCTACCGATACTTTTAACTAATAAATCTAAAGTTATCTCATCTTTACCTTGGGAGGTGTCAAAATGACGTGAGATAACAAATTATCTCAACAAGTTCTGACCCAAAACAGTATCTTGTCCTAGGTATGCCTTAAGTAATTTCACTTTTATCTCATTTTTATGTAACCCAAATGATTACTGATCAATTTTCATTTTATAAATAACATAGCAACAATTATTCTTTTAAAAATGGTGAATTAAAGATTTACCTTTCAAACCAACAGCAAAATCACTGCTACCACCCTGACCAAAAGCCCATAGCAAGGAGAGTCCAATAGGCGGCCTATTTTGGTAAGAGTTGCGGAGACTAGCACTCTTCTGTATGGACGTCACGCAGAACTCTGGGTAGTCTTGCGCTAGCATTTGCAGTAGTAACCTGTGACCGTTCACAGATTGACCTGGAATGGGAGATTTTTTTTTGGGTATAAAAGAATGTTCTTCTGTTAAGTTCTGTAGTATAAAAATGTATGATTTACTCTCTGTTAAATAACAATCACAGTCAACAAAAGAGCTAAGCAACCAAGCAGGTAACATAGCAGATATCTTGCAACTACTTCTAATCCATGTTGTGTTGAGAAATCTGATATTGCTCTACCAAGTGTGTTTAGAACTTTAAAAAAAAAGTTCACATTAGCAATGAAGTAACTTTATATTTTGCTTGTCTACCACTTTTGCTAACCATAAATCGTACTTAATACTGTTATGTCACAGAAACCAACAACCATGAAATTCAGATAAAAGTGAAAGGAAAAAATAAAAGAATGCATTTTATAACACAAACCTCTGCTAATATCATTTGCAAGTGATGTAAGAGTGACATCAAAGAAAAGCTGAGCGTTGGCTTTGCCAGCGTCCTGCAACACATTAGCCAGAGATCTCCTGATCTCCTCGGGGACACTAGACAGTGGATACAGGGGAGGGTAAGAGGAAAACGTAGGGTCATCCACGTCTATCTGAGTCTTGGAGTTGAGGAAAGCTGCTACTTCTTTCAGCCATACGAGAGGAGCATTCGAGAAACGTATCTTATTCATTGTTATTATATTGGCCAATTCAGCAGCATCAATCTGAAACAACAAGTATGTTTACAAAGAACATGGTTACTGCAAAAGGTACTCTAGCTAACAGCATGTTTTTGACATAAGTATTTCCTATTAAAAACCATGTCTAAATTGCGTAGGGTTAGCATTGTTTGTAGTCTGGTAAAATTAAGAGCACCCTATTAGTGTGCAAATCAAAGGATAACCAGCGCATATGTATAACAAGTATCATATTATGTGTATCATTTTCTATTAGCATTTCAATGGCACCTATTGTTTTACACACGGACAAACAGTTGTTATGAATATATCATTGAACACTTACTGTTGCTGTGTACTTGGCTATGATCATTAAGAGTATTATTATATGTATCTGTATCAAAGTCTAAACTGAATCTACTACATAAATCTGGTAGGTAACATTATTCATTGTGCTGGGCTCCTTTAATAAACATTAGTCCTTGCCAGCTCTGGACAGCGAGAGGTGGAAAGAAAAGGCCCAGCAGTGGGACATTAATGGCTAATAATAAATAAACATCATGCATGATAACCCAAATAAATTAGGGCAACGGAATGATGATAATAATATGCTGATCTGGCGGACATCAAACTACTGCAACTATTTCAAATGATGCTGAAAAATGTTTCCTTCCAAAAACAATGCAACTGGTTATCACTTGTACCCGGATACATAAAGTAATTTTCCTACGATGCAATTGAAACTTCAAGAAATAGCTAGATTTTTCTATATGTCTAAAATATTTATGAGTTACTTACAGCCTCAAGGGCACCTTCAATGGTCTTAGGGGGCTTAGGTTTGGGAGGCTCAGCATTCTTCTTGTCTTGTTTTTTTTTCTTATCACCTTCTTTCTTTTTATCTTTTTGAGGTTTCACATCATCAATCTCCATGCCAGAATAGAATGACTTTATTTGAGAGTGGGGAACTGAAAAGTTAACACTTCTTTTAGTTATTTTCATTAAAAAATTTGCTAAGACATAACAGTTTTTAAATTTTAAATGGTTAGTAATTAAATTTGGGAACTTAGAAAGCGAGGTATTTTTAATAGCTTTTTTATTATTTATTTTATTACTTATTGTACTTATTTATTTTGTTTAAATGATAAATGATTTTATTTCTGTAGGTAGGTTTAATTTTATTTGATAGAAATAAATAAAATCCTTTTAAAATTAAGTAAGTGGCTACCTAACCACAATATGGTAATAACCTCATAATCTGGTAAATAAAATGTAACTCAAACACTGCTATACTTATGACATCAAATACTTTGGTCAGTGGGTCGTCTTAGGGGCAGTTTAACACAGCATTATTTTATTGGAAATAGTTACTGTAGGTTATCTGCATAATATTTAATATTTTTAATAAATACATCAGCATGTTTATAAATAGCCTAGTCAAATTTGTCGGCGGACATGGTGCTGACCCGGCTTGCCGTTGCTTTCATTAAAATTACTATGAAGCTCTATAATTTACAGATTTTTTATAGGTTTTTAAGTAGATACTGTAAATACTGTAAGTAATGAATTACAGAACATGTATGCTTTGTATAAAAACAATGATATTAATAAGAATGAGGAAAATTGATTGAATTTCTAACTAAATAAGTAAAAAGCCGTGTTGTAAGCAATTTTAAAGTTACTTACGGACGTCCTCAAGTTTCGGCCCATTTTTCACAACCTTCTTGTCGTCCTCCTTAGTTTTAATTTTACCATTCTGCGACTTCTTATTCTTCCCAACAACTTCCCATTGCCCACTCGACATTATTAGAGAGGTTCTAAACAGATTTTTGTTCAATTCTTTGTAAATAAAGGGAAAGCATCAAAGTAATAGGTTACACGTCAAAACCAAACAAATACCAAAAAAAAATTAAGTGCAGTGATTGGATTCTGAAATAACTTTAGCATAAACTAAAATATCACACTTTAGGAAATGTGCTTACAGTGACAACTATTCATGCTATGAATACCGTAGTGAGCGGATATTGGAATACAGTAAAAAAACTAAACTTCTTTGTGATTGGCCAAGAAACTCCACCTTGGACAAAACGTGGCAGGAATATCAGAAATGCATTTTTGTAACATTGCAAAGTAATTTAATTTATTGACGAATTATTATTATTTCGTATTTTGAACAACGAAAGTTGAAAAAATGACTTGAATAAAAAAAAAAAATCCTACAATAAACTTAGAGTAACGCAATCATTTATTTTAACAAAATACGGTTTTCTTTATCTGTGGAAAGTAGTGCTGCACCCATTGTGACTTAGAAAATATATTCATAGTCGATTGTAGTTGATATTCAAAGTACATTGATTTTATGCACTGTTCAATACAGGGTTAGTTATATTTGGTCTCGCACGCAGCACACTGAAACATACACACACAACGCGCATCACTATTCGTCAGTTTTTCATTTGTGAAAAAAGTTGACTTGATATTTTGCTGCTGAGTTGTTTTAGAAATTTATCAATAAATAGACATACGTGCCCGTGTTGTGCTGATGAAATAAAATTGTGTGTTACAAAGAACAGTGGCTAGATAATGGAAGACAAATTGATGTTAGAAGATGTGACTAGCTCCTTGCGAGAACGGGTGTTTTTCGCTGCCAGGGATGGAATGTCTTTAACCCTTTACGCTTTATTATACGAGAAAAACACAGATGAAATTGACGACCTATTAAATAGCGTAAGTAATGATATGCACCTTTCATTCATGATGTATCACCAGAAGTTAAATCAGGACTTAGTGTCATTTAATATTTCTGATCAGAATGATGATAATCTATTTTTATCGTACAAATTGACGGCGCGTTACCTTTTGCGCGTTACATACGTTCTGTGTGAGTTATTAATTCATTTTTTATGCGTCGCGGAATGCGATTTTGCGTCGAAACGCATATAATATCGTCTTTGTAACCTTGGTACCACTTGCCAGTTTCATTTCCTTGAGTCCGTGCGGTGGTTGCGAAAGACTCCGGTGTTCGGGGTCGCTCGCTAGTCTATTTAATTATAATCGTAATTACTTCATATATTGCCTTGCTTTGATTGTTATCATGATGATGTTGCAAAAATATGTTTACCTTATTTCAAGCAGTTTAGGTAAATTCCTTGGCACTATGTTATTTTGTACAATAGTCAAATAAACAAATTAAATATTACGTTCATGACTAAAAGCTGTTTGCATTAACTTTCTTTGATGTTTCATCACTTTCATTAGCTTTTCAATAAAGCAGCTGTGGTGGACAACAATGGACACCGTTCAATAAATAAATATTTCGTAGTTGTTTTTATCTTTCTAACCATGTAGAAGCTATAATTATTTCACTTGTAAAATGCTCACCTTATGAACAAGTTCACCAAAGTATAAATGAAAGATTAATTTGAAACATCTAAATCACATATATGGATCTAAATCAATACTGAAACACTCCCTTAATAAAACAAAATAGCATCATAGATAAGAGCAATCCTTGAAATGTATCCTTCCTCCTACCTCCCAAGACTCACTCACAATAAAATATGTAGCATACATACTACTTTGGCCCCTAAATCAGTTCGAAAAAAAAAAATAGTCAGTCCTGGGGACTGCCGACAGAAGTAAAAACCCAAAATGTACACAGGTCACTGCGTGTCGCTGTTCTGGTGCAAAATGTCACATTAGCATGTCAGTGATGAAAATCCATAACTTTTGCCCCTATCAAAAATCGCTCAACATTCCTAAAGGAATTTTCACTCCAATAATGAAATATGTGTACAATTGTCTAATAACTTGCTATTTAAGACATTGCTTACTTTTTGCCTATAAAATTTCTAGACAAATTACAGAAGTATGTTATATAAACAAAACCACATACATCCCTTTGTTTTTATATGTACAAAGATGTGGGTTAACGACATGTCAATGAACTTGGGAATGTCACGTTTTGCATGAACAAGAAATAAACACATGACATGACACATGTCAACAAACACATGTAAACATATCCCTAGGGTTTCCCAATTTGTACCATTATTGTGTAACAAACCTTCAACCTTTTAAGGTTTATGAGAGCTAAACTGTGTCTATTACATAGTGCTGATTATAGTCAAATGAAATTAAAGTGATTGTTAGAGTTTGTCACTAGGGTGCATTTTGGAAGTTCAATCATATAGTAAAATAGTACACCCACATTTTGCCAGTTATGTTTAAGCCCCATGTAATATGCAAGCCTATGGATATCAACTAGAAATATAATTTTTCCTCAAGTGTTGCTGTTCTTGGCTCCAATATATTTTACATTTAAATTCCGGACCACTATCTGTGTGCCAAAATTCACCAAAAAACTTTCAACGGTTTATGAATGACTAGCTTTTGCCCACGGCTTCATGGTCAAGATCAGAAATTATCCTATGGGAACATACTAGGGGGATAAAAATTATCCTATGGCCTAACTTGGGTTATGGTCTATTTATCTAACAAATTTCACTCAAATCCATTTAGCCAATAAGGCGTGAAAGGTAACAGTCAGGCAGAGTTGTTTTCACATTTATACATGTAGTAAAAGTATGGATTCCCATACCCAAAATATGTTCTTGGACATGGGAGTTGCGGACACCAGCCCATTATACATAGTATGGTTTAAGTAGATTGACATCTAAATACCTTTGCAAACTTTACTTTAGCATGAAATTCTCTGTCCACAGGATGTATGCTGCGATGGAGTCAAATGCACGCCTTTAATAGCAGCAGCACGACACGGCCGCGAAGGTGCAGTCAGGATCCTCTTAGAGAAGTTCAGACCACCGGTCAGACTTGAGACAGAAGGCACTGTTAAATTCGACGAGTATGTTATTGAAGGTTAGTAGTGTTGGACCGGTCTAAGCTTTATGTTTCTTTGATGTAAATGCAGTATCATCATCGTCATCATTGGCAGCCTTCTTCCACCTACTGCTGAGTATAGGCCTCCTACCTTTTGTACCATGCCTCCTCCTTCCTGTGCCAAGCCTCATCTCTCTTTTGCCAAGCCTCCTCTCTTTTGTGCCATGCCTCCCTGGTCTGTGCGAGTTTCATACAGGTCATTTCCGCGATCTTCTGAATTTCGGCTACCCATCTGGCTGTTGGTCTGCCAATACCCCAACCAGCTCTGCAAATGCAGTATACGACTGTTGTATGGCACATCGTCTTTTAAAAGGCTTTGTAGAGTGTCATCTTTACTTCTGTCACTCATAGACTCATACCTTTGTGACATCTCTTTCTGTAACTCGATGTATCGTACTAACTAACGCCCGCAAGGCAGCACTAGCGGCATAAGCATAATCGGCCTATAATGTTCCCACTGCTGGACACAGGCCTCCTCTCTTCGAGAGGGAGTTGGCTGTAATCTACCACGCGGGCGGGTTGGTAGATGTCAGAAGTCTTGGAATTATTTGTTCTAGAACATGCCAGTTTCCTCACGATGATTTCCTTCACCGTTTTTGAGAGCATTGGTGACGAAATTATTTACACAAAGAAAATAATATAATAATAATATAATAAAAAACGTTTATTTTCTCCACCACATTATGAAAAGTTGGTACAATACATAATTGTGTGTACAAAAATACATTAATGTTGTGGAGACTGGAGCCTGTACTAGGAATACCTGTGTTACAGGTCTCCAGGCCTCCAAACGACACGGACAAGTCACACTGATACAAACGTCTATTAACAGATGACAATGATAATGGGATGGAAATAAAAAATAATAAAAGAAAATAATGCAAAACAAGGAACAAAAAAACAAAGCAAATTAATAAATTAGACAGCAAAGTAGGGTGTGTGGGTGTGTGAGTGTGAGTCTGGGTGCGTGGGTGTGTGGGTGTGGGTGAGTAGTGAGTGCGTGTGTGATATTCAAAACTTTTCTTACTATGGTATACCTACTTAGGAACATGCCGAGCTGCTATTCATGAGATGACTTCCAAGAGTCTCTCAGTAGCTTCATAATCGTAAGATTGAAGCCAATTTCGGACTTTAGTTTTGCAATTGAATATGGATAAGGAGTAGATGGAAATGGCTTTATTGACTTTGTTGTAAAGGTAATCTCCTAGGAAACAAAAGAATCTACGGCTGAAGCTGGTTTTGAAAGACCTCGATTTACAGACTGTGTGTTTGCGTCTCTTGTTAAGGGTTTCGACAGGATTGTATGGGAGTTGAGTATGCCTACGAATGATGGTGCTTAAAATGAATAATTGGCGAACTGTAAGTACTTTGCACTGGTGAGAAAAGAGCCTGTTTGGGTTCGATCTCACGACCTACAACTCGTAAGTCGGGGCCGTTACCACTGGGCCACTACTGCTCTTACCACAGGGCCAGCACTTGCAGGACTGAGTTTATCTAATAGGTACTATCACTTCTGAATAAATTATTGGACCTGAAAGTGTATCTATATAATCCTAACTGAAACCCACTATTTAAAGGCTTCCATCCAAGGTCTAAGAAAGATAACAAGGATTCCAAAGAAAAAAAAAGATAATACATTTATTTAACACGGACTAAAAGGCACACGCCATATTCTAGCTTCAGATCCATCTTATTTGACCATAATTCCTGTCGTATGTGGCGTAATCTATTGCACTAACCCGCACTGGGCCCGCGTGGTGGATTACGGCCCGCTCCCTCTCACTACTCACCGGGAGGAAGTTTGTGTCCCACCAGTTGAACATTATTTATTTATTTATTTATTTAGGATTTCCATCAAATGGTACACATAAATAATGGCAATATTAGGGATACAGTTGGTGTGCTCGTTAACTTATAGGAGACCAAAGGTCTTGGAGAAATTCAAACAATTTTGGTAAAATTTGAAAAACATTAATATTTTTTTAAAGGTCATAAAAGAAAACGAAAAAATTAAAAGATACTGAAATTAAATCTTACAAACATTTCTTATATTTTGACAGAGACTCGCAGATTGTAAATTGTAGGTCGATTATGCTATGTTCTATGCGTATGTGGCTGTTGCGGCCTCAAGATCGATCACCTGTGACGACTGGAGCGATTATTAATGATAAATGATTTTATTTCTGTAAGTAGGTTTGTACAAACCCTTTTACTCGTCAATCATATTTTAAAACTAGATGAGGTCGGCGTTTCCTAACTGACTACTCTGAGAAGAAAGGCCGAAACAAACTCAAGAGGTCGCAGTCTCTTTTAAAGTCCAGACATAATCTTGGTGGTAAAGACCATGTAGATTTGTGTCTGAAATGGTCTTTTGAGCAAAAACCACACAGAATGAGTGGGCCTGTCCAGTCCACTGACTAGACAGGCCCACTCATTCTGTATGGTTTTCACGCATTTGTCAGTAATCGTGCAGCTCAACTCAAAACTTAAGGAGCTCAACGATTCGACGAACAATACCAAAGATAGGACATTTGGGTAGGCCGCATAAATTACTCAAACTGCCAGACCATGATTAAAACCAATTGAGAAGACAAAAAAGAACCACATAGTCTTTACATTCATAATAATTAAAATAATAAACTATTTTACAAAGTAAATATTCTTGTTAACGTAATTATAAAAAAAAAAAACATCATTGTCAATTATTTATACTTGAAGCAAATAGTTACTAAACAAGTAGTACCGCTTTGTGTATGTGTACGATCCACTCAGATCGAACTAATGCAGATTCGTCTGTCCAAATTGATCCCTCCATGTTTGCGTGTTAAAGGCTAAAGGCTACTGCTTCGGGGCATACGATATGCTGGTTTCAAAAAGTATGATTCCCCTTCTGTAATCTGGTCAGGATGATTCGACTTCCCGACTAGTTTCGGATTCAAAAAGGAGCTCCTAATCATGAGTCTATGTTAGGAGCTGATTATACAGCATGGTTATAGTTTCTATATTAGAACCTTGAACCTGACTACTTCAATTAGAAATTCTAATTGAAGTAGGCCACAGGTCGTAGATTCGAGTCGATTACCGAAACATGTGTATTCAAAATAAACAGTAAACATAAACATTGACTGAAATTCATAATTTATTACCAAATCTAATGGAGTAATCATCGCTGTATTCAGATTATTTATCATTTGATAGCAGCCTTTGTTAATGATTTGATGATGCCGGTCATGAGCGTCATGTCACTAAACTGCGTATTGGATACCATCGAGAGCATCGCAGAATCTTAAAAAAAACTTTTCGTCGTATATTATCAAAAACTACCCACTCAATCGCGTTCCCAGAACACAGATTTAATTCCGTGCAACATCGTTTTACGCCAATGTCAAATGTTATTTCCCAAATAAAGCATCCGACACGTCATTCGGTGCACAGACACACAAAGCGCCCTGCAACGACCCACGTGCTTCTCCGTCGTACAGCACGTTGACTCTCATTTTTTGTCCAAGTCGGGAACTCACGGTTTAAATATAGAAATGTGTGAAAGTTTACACACAAAGAAACTGAAAATCGTCTTTGGGAACGTTTTGGTACGTAGCTGGCCGACTTCCAAACCTCTTTGTTTCCCCGTATTTATGATTTACCAGCATTATAAAGGATTTGCACGTTTGGCATGGCGCGTGGTGATTGGATGCATTTCCTAGATCGTAATAATGATAAAGAACTAGAGCAGCTCTTGTATATGGTATAAATTTTCTATGAAGTTCTTGATGTCTACATTTATTATTATTATGTTGAAGTTGATGTCTACATTTATATCTGTTATTTTTTATGGTGTACATAATAACGAGTATTCTATTCTATTCTTATTCATATTTTATTCTCGATCGTAGCTTTGTATTACTAAAACGAATGATTCAGGTTTTTGGTTTTATCATGAGTTGTTAATGAAAAATTCAATGCGTGACATTGAAATGTATTTTTATATGATATTTTTAGCAATAGTGATTAATAAAACCCAGTCATCGTTGAACCGTGTGTGTACGAAAACTGCCTAACCAATCGTGAATCTCTCTCGATGTCTCGACCTGCGGAAATCACAAACGCCAGATTCTTTTAGGAAATATACCAAACCTGGCAACTTCCGACTTTCATATGGGTACGATTCGGCTTGTGCGCATTGCATTATTTAGTAGACTTGACTCATTTAGAACGAGCACGGTAAATACCAGCTATATGGCAGCATAAATAGCATTTTTTGCAGTACTACGGTCTCCTTCACAGAACAAGGCGCAGCGTGTTTTCTTCTACCATACTTCAAGATGTATGGAAGAAGCAGACGCGCCGTGCCGATCCCAAGTAAAACTGCAGATTTGGGTGGATGCAGGGCCTGTCCCCAGGACCCCACAGCTGGCACGCATGCATTACACTTCCTGTCAAAATACTCTTCTAATTATCAGGAAATGTACTCAGGGCAATAAGAAACATACAAATAGTTGGTAACAGCCGTTATACTATTAACGAGTTTTACGTAAGCGATTATGTAAATATTTATGGACATACATTTGGCTTGTGTTTATTGTGTGTAATTGTGTATTCCTAACGTCTTTATTCCATGCTTCTTTGTTCGTGTGCTTTTACATCTTTAATTATCGACCACGACAGGAATAATAAACATCATTAGTGTTCACAATTTTATATTGTCGTATCGGTACAAACGATGTAAGAATAGCAGAATCTATTTAGCCTGTAATGTCCCACGGCTGGGCACAGGCGTCTCTCCCTTTTACACTACTCCCTAAGCACGAAGTCCGTAGTATCGGCCTTAAGTTACGGCCGTTTTCTACTCCGTATCACTTGCGGGCATTAGATTAGTTTGAAGCCCGAACTTAGAATGAATGACGACACGATTTGACAGGTGTCACTACTTCCGATGTGTTTTGGCCGTCCAAAAACTTTTAATTTGACACTTGTTTTGACGGATTAAATACTTTCGGACGGACCTGTATTTTCATTGACGGACTTAGAGGATAGACCCTCAGTTCTTTCAGTAGGAGTCAAGTTCGTCCTTCCATCTTCATCTTGGTTTGCCGCGATGTCGCCGTAATGGCTCATGTCTTTGTGAAAATATTTGCCTGTCTGCTAGGTAGTAGCAAGTTTGACTGCCCAGGGTACGCCAGGTACATGCCGGACATAGGCGTCCCCCAAGTATAGTCATAACGACCGATCCTGTGCCTCCTGCATCCAGCGGATTCTGCATTTACATAATCGATGCGTCTACCTATTCTTCCATACTAATATTCTCAATGTAAATGCAAAAGTAACTCTGTTTGTCTATAGCTATTCACGCCTAAACGATGGAACGGCAACAAATTTGGCACACAAGTAGACCATGGCCTGGGTTAGGACATAGAATACTTTTTATTCCGTTAGTCCTTTCCCGTGGGACAAATTCAGACCTCCACGCAGGCGTGGAGCCGCGGACAAAAGCTATTTTAAAATAATTATTTTTCAGGAGCCACGGCGTTATGGTGCGCTGCGGGGGCTGGTCACCTCGGCATCGTGAAGCGCCTGGTCCGCGCCGGAGCCAATGTGAACCACGCCACAAAGACACTAAGCACGCCCCTCAGAGCCGCCTGCTTCGACGGTCGACTCGACATTGTCAAGTACTTAGTCAGGCATGGCGCGGACATACATAAAGCCAACAAGTATAATAATACCTGTTTGATGATAGCAGCATATAAGGGACATTTAGATGTGGTAAGCGAAAAATTTTGATATTTTTTGGTAAATCTTTCTGGACAAAGCAATGTTTTTGGTAAATCTTTCAGGACAAAGCAATGTTTTTGGTAAATCTTTCAGGACAAAGCAATGTAATAATACTTACCAAATTCCTACCAATATTATGAATCCTACTAATATTATAAATGTGAAAGTTTGTAAGGATGGATGGATGCATGGATGTTTGTTTGTTACTCTCTAAAGCAAAAACTGCAGAACGGATTTGGATGGAATTTGGAACACAGATAGTTTATAACCTTGATTAAAATGTAGGATACTTTTTATCCCGGTAGTATGTTTCCGTGGGATAGTTTCCGATATCCACGCGGGCGAAGCCGCGGGACAAAAGCTAGTTATCTTATAAATTTAAACTCCTATAAATGATCAAATTGTGACAAGAACGCTATGCCAAGACTATGTATATATATGCAGCATTGTCCTGTGCGAATATTGTAATTAAAAGCTCAACGGAAGACGTCAGACCAGATGCCACGCGCATGCCACGCACACGTCACGCAGCCGGTTTGACATCTTCCATAGATTTTCATGCATTACAATCGTTGCGTGCACGCATTTGGTCTGTTCTTTAATAACACTGCTCAGCCCCTGCAGTCTCGACATTAGACAACGACAAAAATCGGTCGCTAAGTCGTATCGTTGTCAAAATTCCTTTAATAGATTTTCGACTTTATTTCCAAAACATAAGGTTGAAAATCTATTAAGGAAATTTGAAATCGATTAGACTTAATGACCGATTTTTGACGTTATATTTGTCGAGACTGCAGGGGCAGGACTTTATTAACATTATGTACGAATTGCACATACTAATTTGTAGTAGAGGTCTAACAGGATCCACAAGTTCATTGATAGCAGTTTTATAAGTATTAACAGAAAACAAAGTAGATTAATCTATTTTTATAATTGACGTGTTCATTAAATGTAAATTATACTACGTTTTATCATCGTATATCACGGGTTACGTTCTTGGGTCATGTACTCCGCTAAAAGTACGAGATAATTATTATCTTGTACTTTTACTTGCAAGTTCAGAATATTATGGTATGGTATATCTGTTTGTGGTAGGTATTTCTTTGGCAACGCGTAGTTTCATGGTGGGGTGAGAAGAATTAAAACGCCACAGCTTCCCTTTGTCCTAAATAAGCAATGATGCTAAGCATGAGGGCCTGAGTTCGATTCCCAGGTCGGGCAGTGTTATTGGGTTTTCCCATCAGAAATTTCTCAGTAGCAGCCCTGTGTTTGGCTTTGTGTCCGGTTGATGGCAATAGGCTCGGGGTCGGTACCTATGACATGGGATTTAAACATAACTGGCGAAATGTGGGTGTACTATAGGTACACCTCTGCCTAACCCTTCGAGGATTACAGGCGTGATGTTATGTTATGTTATGTGAGACACAATGCTTAGCACGCACTGCGATTAAACGGATGTTTTGGAAGAGCTGAAAACGCTACATCGCGTAATAGCACGTCGAACAAGCACTGTAGGCTAATTTTGTAGTCAGTTATCATCAAATATCATCATAGATTCGACAAACCCTATTAATCTTTAAAAAAAAATGTGCGGGGTATTTACATAACACACTAACAGTCGGAATGGGTTTCATTTTGACAGTTCAAGAACATTCATTGCGTTATTAACGTTGTTCAGCGGACAAATTTTTCGAACATATGAAGCAATGGATTAGCAATAGGCTTCAAAATGATTCAGATTGTGATACGTAATTAGGGTGCTGGTGTAATACATTTTTATGTTCGTATAACTATATAAAATGTAGGCAACGGATTCTTTTTGCGATTTCAGGATTGGTCCCATAGAGAAAGTTGTTTATAATAATAAATACAATGACCCCTTTTCAGGTTTATAATCATTTTAATTACATCTTGTTTAAAAAACATGTTCAGTAAAGGATATCAAGTAACCAATACCTCTTCGTTTCCAGGTACAGTTTTTATTAGACAGCGGCGCCCGCGTCGACGAGCGAGCGCTGTGCGGCGCGACGGCGCTGCACTTCGCGGCCGAGTGCGGCCACGCCGCCGTCGTGTGCGCGCTCACTGACCAGCAGGCTAAGATACTCTTTAATGAAAATGGTAAGTACACCTCATCATGGTGAAGGGCGGGCGTTTTGGGGGTTGTCTCATGTAATTTTGCTGATTCTCAACCTAGTTTGAATAAATTAGTTTTGATTGTGATGTCATCATTATCATCTTCCTGACCATCTCCCTTTTTACAAAAAGAAAAGAAAGAAAATAAATGAAGAGAAAATAAAAGTGCCTGTGAGAGTACTATGCACCTTCGCCTTCCCGCTGTAGCGTGTTGGTACACTTGGTTACCACAAGTAAAGAGCGCGTCGCTTCGTGAGACAGAAATACTGTATTAGAAATCCAATATTTTCCAGGTATGACGCCCTTACAATGCGCGGCCGAGCGAGCGCGAGCATCCGTAGTCGAGATGTTGGCGGCGCGACCCGAAGTGTCCCGAGCGTCAGCCATCGAGGCCTACGAGCTGCTCGGAGCTTCCTTCGCGAATGACAAGGAGTACTACTGCCTCAGGGTGTGTGGTTTTTTGGAGACTTGAGAGCCTGTTTTAGTCTGTATACGCTAGTTGACTGTTTTTGAGAAACCAATTCATAATGTTCCTTCTGGTCTGTTTCCTTCAACAGACGGATATTTCACCAAAATAGTAACATTAATAATGACAAAACGAATTTTTTACAACGCAAATTGATTTTTACTGTCAAAACGGGGTATTCTGTAATTACATAGTTTACAGTGTTGCCCGCACGCAAACTTTCTTTATTATTTCTGTCGGAATATTATAATATTCGGTAGTATTTACAATTTGAAACTGTCGTCGGAAGTAGTGACATGTCGCGCTCTGATTCCAGTTGAATGTCACGTTCACCAATGGCTATATGTTTACAAAAAAAATATATAACTTGATTATTTGTTTTTAGGTCACTACCATTCTAGAATACAAAATTCAAAAGGGTTTTTTTCTTACCGTCAACTAGCTTATTATCCTATAATTAAGGGTTAAATTCTTAAAATAGACTTATTAATTTAACTGCCAGATAGAACTTAGCTTTGAAACTGATCACTAAAATAATAAAGGTGGTAACCCACAGATGGCGTACCAATACTTACACAGAGCGATGGCGATGCGGTATGACACTCGCTACGGGCTCATACTGAAGAAACCTGCCGACCCTATACCGGCGTACGATAACTGGAAAGAGAGTACTACGTTAGAGGTAAGATAACGCCTGTATTCCTCGAAAGGTTAGGCAGAGGTCCACCTACAGTACACCATCATTTCGCCAGTTATTTTTGAGTCCCATGTAATTAGGGGCGAGCCTATTGCCACCAACCGGGTACAAATCCAGATACCGGGCTGCTACTGAGAAATTTCAGATGGAAAAACGCAATAACACTTTTCCCGACCCGGGAATCAAACCCTCATGGTCAGCAGTAGCCATAGACAACTTACCCCATAAACACCTCATTAAGAAAATTTTGTTCGAATATACTATCGCCAAAATTCAGGGGGGCCGAGGTGCAAAGAGAGCTGTGATTGGCTATTTCAAGCTCACACGTCATTTGTCAAATGAAAGAAAGAAAAGAAAAGAAAGAAAAATGCGTTTATTGGCATTGCAGCAACAAAAAAAAAACGACATGACGAAATGACTCATAGTACGGCTTAGGGTTGGTATGAGACTCGATAATTTTATCGATAAGCAGCATTTGTAAGTACTTAGATTTATTTATGTATTGAAAAAGGTACGCCGATCAAATACTCATCTCACATTACAGTACAGAGAATAGAAGTGATAAGTATAGAAAGAGTCGTAGGGTGCATAAAAGAGTTTAGGTAAAGCTAAAGAGTGGCGTTTATTGTAAAAAATAATATAATTACAATATTATGTGAAATAAAAAAAGAAGCATTTAGCATAGTTGGGGTCAGCAGGAATACTAGGAATGTTCAACCCAACATTGATAGTTTAACATTTTTCTTAATTGCTTTTTCTATTGGTGCTTAAATTGGTTTAGTTTTGCACACGTCCATAGATGCTACTTGTATCGCAGACGTCATTGGCACTGCTAGATCTTCTCGATTAGAATCCTGTAAAAAAAAGAGCTTTTCTGTTATCTTTATAATAATAGGTCTTTACCTATGAAATTGCCGTTTTGTATGAAAAAATTTAAACGAATTTTTTTCATGAATTTTTTATTTGTATTAATCGAAGTAATCACCCATGCAATCAATGCATCTTTGCCATCGCAGTGGCAGTTTATTGATGCCCTTCTTAAAGAAATCAGCTGGACGGGAGGCAACAAATTCTTCAAAGGCATTTTGTACTGCCTCTCGGGTATTAAATTTTTTTCCCGCCAAGAAGTTATCCAAATTCTGGAAAAAGTAGTAGTCTGTAGGCGCAAGGTCTGGTGAGTAGGGCGGATGACGGAGAGCTTCCAACCCCAGTTCTTGCAACTTGGAGACCGTCTGCTGTGCAGTATGAGGTCGCACGTTGTCGTGCAGGAGCAGCGGAGACGAGCGATTGACCAATGCTGGTTGGAGATGCGCCAGCTTCTCCATCATTGTGTTCAGTTCTTCACAGTACACATCTGCAGTAATGCTCACCCCGTTTGGTAAGAAGCTGTGATGAATCACACCGGCGCTAGACCACCAAACAGTGACCATCACTTTTCTAGGGGTAAGTTTTCGTTTAGGGCATTGTTTAGGTGCTGAACCAGGATTCAACCAACTTGCTGAGCGCTTACGGTTATCAAACAGAATCGATTTTTCATCGCAGGTAACAATGCGGTTCAAAATTCCTTCATTTGTGTGTCTGTTGAGCAGTGCAAGGCACGTCTCGACGCGTACTTCGCGCTGGTGATCATTGAGTTCGTGGGGCACCCATTTGTCAAGCTTTTTTACCTTGCCAATTTGACGCAAATGGACCAATATTGTTTTGACGCTAACGTCGAAAGCTGCTGCTAATTCAGCCGTAGATTGTGTATCATCAGCTTCCACAATCGCCTTTAATTCGTCATTGTCGACCAAAGTCTTCGGACGACCGCGAGGTTCATTTTTCAGGTCGAAATTTCCAGAACGGAAGCGAGCAAACCAATAACAGGTGGTGCGTTGGTTTGTAGAGTTAGCTCCGTAAATGTCGTTGATGTTGCGTGCCGCTTGTGCCGCGTTGCTGCCACGACGGTACTCATATTCCATAATTACTCGAATTTTTAACGTATCCATGATGACGAAAAAGATTGAAATGCGATGAAAATGTATTACTAATCAATAAAGAAATGACTACTTTTAGAAAAAAAAAACCATGTTTTTAAAATAAAATTAATTTGAAATTAGAATTCATAGCCAAACAAAAATTATTTTGATTTGAAATGGCCAGTACTGCAGAACGGCAATTTCATAGGTAAAGACCTAATATAAACCAAAAGTGTAAGTCTAAAAACTTAGGTACCGTGTATGTGTATGCTAAAGCAGGGTTTAACGTTTTCATATAATTTAGATTGTCGATTGATTGTGTATAATTTAGATTTTCTAATAATTCAGTAGCTGTCAGTTGTGAAATCATTGCTGGTTTTGTTGAAGTAGAAGTATTTATATGATCACTTGAACAAGGTAACTTTTGTGAAGGACCCTGTAATAAAACTTTAATATATTACGTTGAAAAAAAACGTAAATAATCTAGATACTACGTATAATAATTCGTTATACCTAATACTTATATCTAGGTATACTTCATTCAGGAAATATTTTTTGCATCAAACAGAAAATAGTTTTGGAGAAGCACGTGCCACGTTTGCGCCAAATTCTATGCGCTGAGTGTATAATGAGTGCCAAAATATTTCGGGAATTAGGAAAGTAAAGTCGATAATATCTGACAATATTGAAAGGTGACCCACCAAAATTGGTAACATAAGTGTTGGCACAGCAGTGTTAAATAAAATTCGTCATTTCTTTTTGAGTTGAAAGAAATCCGTAGTAAAATAACGGGAACATATAACACTATTTGTAGTGAGACACCAATTTTCATCTCGTTTTGTAGCGCTTATCTAAATTTCTTTAATTCTAGGCATTTTGGAAACCTTTAAAATAAAATATCGATATGCTATCGATTCATCATCACTAGTAAACTGTTACCGATGATAGAGCGAGATAGTCATATAAAAATTAAAACGCGAAAGAAAGAGATCTTTCAAAAGACATCAACGAGCGTTACGATACCTTTGCATTTATTTCGTATTCAAATAATTTCGTTAAATTATTTTATGCTTTTAAATAACTTACCGGTGAAATGTAATGCCGTCTTTGTGTATTCTCGAAGTTTTTCTACATTTTCCGCACCGTTTCACTGCACAATACGGCATTTTGAATAGTTTTCGACTTTTAAAATCTCAGGACAATAACTAAAATATTTGATATTATTACGTCCACATTCAGTAATGGACTGACTGGCGCCTTCTAGACGAGTTGGGGCGTGGCAATCACATATGACGCCGTAGAGCTAATTAATGCTTGGCGAGTGCGGTTGCCCTCCTATGCGGTGTCTATGGGGCTAAGTTGTCTGTGGCAGTGGCGCTTGCGACCACTAGACCAACGAGGCAGTTATTTATAATATGTATAGATTAATTGTATTTTTTATTCAGGAAGTGGAACAATTAGTCGGCAACGCGCACGCCCTCCACATGGAAGGCCTGGCGGTGCGCGAGAGAGTGCTGGGCGCGCGCTGCCCCGACCTGCCGCACCCCATCGTGTTCCGCGGCGCCGTGTTCGCGGACGAGGCGCGCTTCGACCGCTGCCTCGCGCTGTGGCGGCACGCGCTCGCGCTGCGGCAACACAACGAGGTGATATATAATCTATTCCAAAAGTATCAGATGTAAATGTAAACAAATGGGTCATAAAATGTATCTGTGGATGCCAATTTGTAGTACCACTGAGTGCTTCGATTTGATCATTTGAATACTTAAAAGTGAAATCGGAATTTTAAATCACTTTAAACATCATTTTCATGTGACAATTGAGGTTAACTTACCTTAACCTTGACCTTAACTTTCGTCGATGATTTTTCAATTACAATTTAATCATGTTATTCAAATAATAATTGTTGGGAAAAGTGGTGTGATATAAAGTTTAAACCTAAATACAGACGAATGTGGACTAATTCCTATTAGTGAGTGGTTTCTCATGAATTTAACCTGAACAAGGTTTGCTTACACTTTCATCAGATACTTTGGGAACAGACTATAGTGAGTCATGTACTGATGTGGCGTGAAATCAAAACGTCAAAATTCTCTTTCCGCATAAATTCTCTAAATGATGTTGAAACCCGCAACAAAATCTGTGATATAGTTCAGAAGAACTAAGCAGTTACACAAACGGACACGAAAAGAGACTTTGTTTTATACTATTTATATTTATACCAGGGATTGTAAACCGGTACGAATTTGGGTTCCTTCTTCATTTTGGTTCTTAAAAAGGTTCTCTTCGGTACAATTCCGGTTCAGGTACCGGTTTGTCCTGGTTGAGGTTCCGGGTTTGGTTCTGGTTCCGTACCATCCGATTTAAAGGATCTTTATGAAAGAACTACCGCATGATCTAACAAAGCAAAAATGCCCCTGTCCCCTCTCACAAAAACTCCAACCTCTTCACCCGACTGGCGGCCGCTCGTACCTCGCCGCTATCATACAAAGCTTCGTCCTACGCTGAGCGGCATTGTATGAACTCGTTCGGACTCTTTGAAAACTTACCGGTAAAATAAAGATTTTTAAAGGTTCCAATTTAGGTTCCTGTCCGGAACAGGAACCTAAATTGGAACCTTTAAAACCTCTAAATTGAAACCTTTCGGTTTCTAGTAACGGAACCACTAAATGCCGGTTCTTTACCGGTATTTTAGGAAGCGTTTCAATTCCTGATTTATAGATATCATTCTCTAGATGTAAATACCAAAACATCCTACGGTGAGAGGTGACATATAAAAAGGGAAAATTTTAATACGAGTGCTACATCTAAATTGGCCGCAGTTATTTAGCTAATCAGTATTTTTAGGACCCCAAAATACGAATTATTTGAGGCTCACAAAAGGAGGCGCATTCTTTTTATTAGTGTTCAGTAATATTTTTAGGAAATCAGAATGGGAATTATTTGAGGTTCGATTAAATAAATGCCTATTAAAACTGATTAGGTATTCGGTTAAAATCTAATATTTTTATTGTTATTTTCAGGTTTCTGTAACGAAGGACCTGCTCAGATTTGCTCAAGTGTTCTCGCAAATGATACACATAGGAATTGAATTACCTCTCGCTCAGGTAAATATTATTAATTTAAACTTAATTTTATCATTGTTCCATTGTATTGTTCAGGAAAATGATATCAAAGAAATATGAACCTTATTGCCAATGTGTTAAAGTGCAAACGAAATCGTGCCGAAGAGCCGTTTGATGTAAATTATGTTTCCAGCAATACAAAAATATGTTGTTGGAACAATGTTGCGCAACGTTTTTACACCATCGTACAAAGTACTTGAATACACGTTGTAGGCCTAACTTGTGGACTGTATATTTGTAGGCCATCTCTATTTTGTTAAGTAGTCAGGCCCGAGGTGGCCTGCTAGAGGGCCATAACAATAAATAATCAGTTGTGTCTTTTGGACAGGCTTACACTGTCCTCCCATATCTATTAACATTGAAAACATTGTAAAAGCCAATTATTTTAAAAAGAGTAATGGTGAAGTTTCTTGACGGCTCTTCTCCATAGGAAACAACCAATTGGAACCGTGCACCTAGCTTCTGACGTTTCATAACTGCCCATGTTGGTTTATGTGAAATAAAATATTTTGATTTGATTTGATTTGAACACAATCTTAGATAATTCAAACTAAAACTCAAAGCATTTATTTCAATTAAACCATTTACAGGCACTTTTGAATTGTCAAAGAGTCCGTCAGTTAGTCAGAAAGTTGAAGGTAGTTGCCCATTCCAAAACGTAGATCTCTATGGAGAAGAACGGGCAAGAAATTCCAAGAACACTCTTTTTAAATCAAGATATTACAAAATCCTGGGTACATTAATCTTGTTGCTTCTATACGCGAGAACAATGAAAAAAGAAAAATATATTAAGAAACAATTGAAAATGTAAGATTAATAATAAAAATAAGCCGTTTCAGTTAAGAGATGATCAGTCTCAACTGACGGCGCCCGTTCAGGAACATGACGCGTGGATCAGCACCATCCAGCTCAACCATTTTGCAGGGGATTTACATGTATTACCTACCACTTTATCAACTAACTACTTTATCAATATGTAGTCAAAGTAAACTTTTGATTGACCGTTGATAAAAAGATCCTAAAGAAACGGTTGCATTGGAATTTGAACTTTGTCATGTATGTCATTGAGTTCTTATTCCCAAAACATGATAATTATCCCAAATTTGTAATTCAAAAATATTTTTCTATTTACCCAGGTGTGTTTCGTGCTCGAAGCGTGTGCCAAAGAGCTCCGAAGAGGCAGGAAGCGGCTGGAGAAACCTCAAGCGAACAATGACCCGGAATCCCTAGTAGTATGTAGCTACTCTGTAAGAATTGTCACGTTGCTTCTCATGTCACATTTCGGTGGAGGAATATAGCGCTACAAGGTTATTTTAGCGGAACTAAAGCCGCCATCTTGTTTTTTTAATTCATGTCAAGTGATATTACACAAATGTTTACCAACAGTGTCCCCCTGTCTACGTCATTCGAGTGGAGCGCCGAAATATCCTTGTAGTAGTGTACGTACGGTCGACTTACGAAAACCTTGTCCATATTTAGAATCTTCTCATATTATATTATTGGTACGCCGTAAATGGCGATGAAATTCTCGCTATCGACTCGGAAAGTTCTAGCCATCGACTGTTTCAGCCTGTCATTGATTAATTGATAAACCTGCACCCTAATGTGGGCTACCGCGCTTGAGTTCGCCGCTAGAGGCGCTAGTGTCGAGTAAGGTCTTTATTTATGTCAAATGTACTGAACGTTTGCTGTTTGTGGGATTTTTTATCATAGATTTTTACTAATGACTCATAATTTTTGTAATGGTTGTGCCATTCCTGATTAATTATGGCTTAAGATTTTAAGTAAAAAGTTAGGATCTAATTTGGTAGCACTTAAGGAAGAATAATATTTGTTTGCTTCATGCTTGCCAATTTTAGGAAAATTATAATCTAAATATGCATTTGAAGTTTTAAAATTCACATACATATAAAAACTCACGCCTTCTTCCCATGGGGGTAGGCTGAAACTTCAGAACGAAACAAAAATGTAATAAAATAAACATACTTATTATGAATTTATGGGAATTTTAAACATATGCAAAACATTAAATAAAAGTACTGATGGGACCTTACTAGCCAGTGGCGCCAACTGCACGCAATGAATTTTGTTGAACTGTCATAATAAAAGCCATTGCTACTGTTAGTGTGTTACGCAATTACCCCGCTGGATTAATATTTCATTCTAGTCCAAAATAATGACTATCTGTTACGTGTCAAGAAGCGAGAATTGCCTGTTTTAGTACGAAATTATAGAGATTGAGTTATAAAGGACGTACAGCGTAATCCTTTTTTCGCCTTGGCCTGCGTAATTAGAAGTTCTGACGTCAAAAATAAGCCAACATGCGTATTCGACAGGTATTTTTAATTACATTTCTAGAAACGTAGAAAAAAGATTAGTCACAGTAAAAATAAATTGTTTATATATTTAAAAAAATGGCGAAGATCTAAGCGTTTTAAAGTTTATGCCAGACTACACCATACTAGAACTATTGCAATTTGACGTCACAGCACAGGAATGACCAACACATTGTAACTACGCGCCATTTAGTACAATGGCCAATTGCTTGATAGAAGATGTTTTCCCAAAGCGTGTAACTTTCCATATTTCCACCGAATTTATTTATTTTTAGCAATAATTCTGTTCTTTTTGTAACATCTTTAAAATAAGTATTATTTCATGTATATTTTTAATAGTAGTCAAATCTATACATCTATACAAATAAATAAAATTGAAGTGTCTGTTTGTAATGTCAAAATAACAGCTTTTTGCTAAAGGCATATGAAAGTATATACGGGACTTATAACAAAATACCAATTTTTTTATTTTTTCTCTGTCTGTTTGTTCCGGGTAATCTTCGAAACGGCTGGACTGATTTTGACGGGACTTTCACTGGCATATAGCTGATGTTATAAGGAGTAACATAGGCTTTTGTATCCGCAGCACCGTGCTGTTGGATAATTTACGACATCCACGCGGGCAGCAGCTAGTATAAAATAAATTAAACAGTCAAATAAATATTGTGTATCTCAATGGTACTATAACTTAATGCGTTTGCGCCGATAAGGACAGGAAAATGATGACTGTAACCGTAAGCCATCGGTCGGGCAGGATATTCACTCACAATCCACAATCATGGCTATCTGTTCCGTGTAACGTAGCGAGTAGTGACGCGTAGAGTTTGGTGCGCACGTTCATGTTGCAGGACGAGTACGAGAGCAACGTGCGCACCGCGCTGTACCTCGCCGCCGTGGCCGCGCGCCTGCTGGAGAACGCGGGCAATACTGAGGTTAGTACCATTATATGCCAGGGTCTGGGTTCCCTTCCACGTATAACCCGTCAGACTTCAAAGCAAGAGTGAACGGACGACTTCTGGACACGGTCGTTCCATCGTAGACCTCATTTATCGTTTTCTACCAGGCGAGAATGAGGTCAAGAGCTGGCACTTTTCGTAATAAAATAAAATAAATTTATTTGGCTGTCAAGTTTCAGCAGATAATTTAATTTGACCTTGTACAATTAAGAGCAGTGGTGGCCCAGTGGTATCGGCTCCAACTTACGAGTCGTGAGTTCGGACCCAGGCAGGCACTTTACTTTGTGTATTTAGTTTCATCACCACTGCTCTCAAAACGGTGGAGGAAGACATCGTTAGAAAACTGGTATGTCCTAGAACTAAATTAAAAAAATCGAAGACATTTGAAATCCACCAACCCGCACTGGGCCCGCGTGATGGATTACGGCCCTCTCCCTCTCTCAGAGAGGAGGCCTGCGTCCCAGCAGTAGGAACGTTAAAGGCTGTTTATGCTTGTATAATTAAATTAACTTGTGAAACTTCACAGACCTTGATAATCGACATCTGAGGGATGCTACAAACTTGTTCGGGTCGCACATTCAATTCAGCAGTATATGTTTAACAACAAAACTGACCCGAAGCAATTACTATACATATTCGGCTTTTATTCGGGTCGTGCCGATCGGCAACCTGCGTTCAGCATCTACCCTCGCTGCATCATGTTCAGGTCGGCTCGGCACAATTTGAGCTAAGCCGAGCGGCTTTTTCCCGAATAAGTGTGTACCCCTTATGGAAATAAAAACACAAATGATTTCATAAAATTTTAATTTTAATTTCCTATACACGAAGGCGTTTTCCCCGTGAGCAGCTGATTACTTAAAAATATGATTTTAGCCTAAACCAAATCTCGATTCAAATTCGTATAAAGGGTCAAGTTTTAAGACCAGTTTTGGGCTGGCGATTGTCTTTAAATCTAATTAATAAAGACCTTAAATTCATTCATTCTTTCATTCATTCATCCATTCTTTCATTCCTTCATTCAATGACAGACAACGCACAGCTTAAGACTACTTTCGTGTTTGCGACTGTCTTTAAATCTACTTAATAAAGACCTTAAATTCATTCATTCATTCATTCATCCATTCATCCATTCATTCATTCATCCATTCATTCATTCATCCATTCATTCATTCACTGACAGACAACGCACAGCTTAAACCGCTGGGTCTTCAAGCATGACATTTTGCACAAGAGTTCCTTATAGAGCGAAAGTGAGCACTGAGGAAAGATTTTTGAAAATTCATCCCTTAAAGGATTTAAATAGGGGATGAAAGTTTGTATGGAAGTTCGTTATTTTTGCCGATGGGACTGCCATCGGGCGCACGGCTTGTATAGTTATAAATATTCAAAATTTACATTAAATATTAGGATTACTAAATTGAGTTCGCACTAAATTTAAATTTATTCACAGGAAACGACAAGTTCAGTTCGGCGAGCGATCTTTAGGCTTCGGAATGTGCGTTTACGCAGTGGACAGACACTGCTACACCTCGCGGCAGACAGACGGACGCCCGTCGACGACTTCCATACCAGTGATGTGTGCCAGTGAGTATACTATACATTCTTATTATTGCAAATATATCAGCTGAAGATGTTATTAAAATTCGTAATTTATACACATTACAGAATACGGAGAATCTTCAACAAAACATTTCTTTTCAGGCGTTTTGTCCCCTCTATGTTTCAGTATGATTGCTCTCGTAAACAAGACTTCTTTTTTTGATCCGTTGTCCTGAACCAATATTTTCTCTTCGGACTTTTGCCATAATATTTAGATTTCGTTATGGTTTACATAATATAACATTTAGTTTTATCGGTCTTATCATCACTCTTGAACAGACTATGTCCCATCTGCTAGAGTGTCCTAAATGTCCGCTCACGCCCTTGACGATCGCCCTTGACGATCTGAACAACGCCTCTGACGCCGCAATAAATATAGCCATCTACTAGACCCAAACGCTATTAGAAACATAGATGTACAGCCGGTCTTGTTTTCAGGTTCCCATGCAGCAGAACGACGCGGTTGCTACTAGAGTGTGGCGCGGAAGTCGACGCGTCCGACGACTCCAGACGGACCGCCCTGCACGTCGCCCTCATTTCATATCAACTTATACCTGGTCAGTAGTTATTGAATTAAGAAATATTTTTGTAAGTAAACATAATTAATTATGTTTTATTCCAGCTGGGTAATTGCGTAACACACTAACAGTAGGAATGGGTTTCATTTTGACAGTTCAACAACATTCATTGCGTTATTTACGTTGGTGAGCAGACATATTTTTGGAACATATGAAGCAATGGATTAGCAATAGGCTTCAAAATGATTCAGATCGTGATAGATAGTGTGTTACGTAATTAGGGCGCAAGTCACTCCTTACTCCCTCAGCGACGATGCTCTCCATGAACAAGTCACGTACTTAATGAACCCACGCACAGTACCTAAAATCTCATCGCAAACATAATATTAACACTAGATAAATAACATTCCACCATCTATAACGTCACATGCGAACTACGGATCGTATACCTGACATTACTAAAATTTTTCACAACGCAAGCAGAATTGTCCAAGCGGGTGGCATACAATCTATATCTATACATACCGTGAAATATTAACGACGTCAAAACTGCACATAGTTTTTTTTTATTTTTTAAAGTAATTGCTACGAGGTTTGGGAACGAGTCTCTAGCAGATTTTTTTTTTTTTTTTAATTTTAGTCCGTTTTTCTGTTTGTCTGGATGTATGTTCCGGATTGGTGCCAAAACGGCACAACGGATTTGGATGGAACTTGGCACACAAACAGTTTATAACCAAGATTAACACATATTGTATTTGTATTCCCGGTATCGGTAGTACGTTCGCGTGGGTTTGTTTCCGACATCCACGCGGGCAAATCCGTGGGCAAAAAGTAGTACAACATACCCGCCATAAACCGATGGTATTTTTATTCCCGGTATCGGTAGTACGTTCACGTGGGATTGTTTCCGACATCCACGCGGGCAAATCCGTGGGCAAAAGCTAGTACAACATACCCGACAGAAACTGTAGGTCAGTAGCCCTTTATACACAACACCCGTCTGGTCGGAGGATCCTCCTTTTTCTGCGGAGGATTGGGAACTTTACACCCTGTTCCTCATACGTCTATAACTATATTCTTACCACTGCAATTTTTCTTTAAATTTGTATGCCTGTGTCAAGAGGAGAAGCCAGTTTACTAATATAAGGTTGTTTACAGACGAACGGGACCAGTGGAGCGAGTCTCTTTGCGCTGTGGTTTGCGAGTTGATCGTGAGCGGCGCGCATGTGGATGCTATGGATGCAGATGGCATCACGCCCCTGGTCGCATCCATTGGTGGTGAGTTTTAATACCTTTTCCTATGTTTCGTAATCTGCGTTCGCAATTTAGTTACCAAAAATGTAAACAATTATAACCGAAAGTCCAGTTTGTGCTAACACTTCAACATTTCTGACTTTTGACTGACTTCAATGGGTTTTTATAATAATCCTAGCAATATTCAAGATCTAGTCTTAATAAATTCAATCTTTTTAAAGCAGAACCTATGCCAGAAAGCCTAATACTGTGAAAAAGTATATAGTGGACAAAAAGGCTTGGGATTGAGCTGCTCCAATAAATTTACACAGTGAATGTTGATTATTTTATTTTATTTTGCTAGCTATATTTTAGACTTGAATATTTACTGTAAAAAGTATTATTTTAATTATTGTAAATGTGAGGACTATGTGGGTCATTGTTTCAATTTTAATCGTGATCTGAGAGTTTGAATGCTCTATGCGGCCTACCCAAATGTCCTTTCTTTAGTATTGTTCGTCGAATCGATGAGCTCCATAAGTTCTGAGAGTTGAGCTGCATGATTACTGACAAATGCGTGCACTGACTGGACAGGTTCACTCAATCTGTGTGGTTCTTTCCTCAAAATACCATTTCAGACTACATGGTCTTCACATGATCTGACAAAGATTATGTAACTTTTTTTAATTTTTTTTTTGGTTTGAAATCATCAAATGACCTCTCCCGCTCTGAGCGGAGCGGAAGGGCGTGTCAGACTCTTACTGACTAAAACCCACCCGTGTTCCTTCAGTTGCCTGTGCGCCAGGGCCACGGTAACTCTTTCGAACAATCCGCGACCCCGGCAGGCATCGGCCCTATCGGACCCCGTCAATGGTGCTGACTAGAGATGAAGCGTATATACTAGAACAGATCCAGGGACTAGGTATTTAATGAGACTAGGTTGCACCTATTCTAAGTTTTAAAATACTCGATCCACCTAGTCTCTATCACGGAGTACTTTATACTGTACTGAAAATCTCTAGTCCCACTGTGCCTACGCGACGACGGCACGACATCCCGCGCCCCCGCGCCGCCCGCGTGGCCCGTTCGAGTCGAAGTACCGGCGCGGGGAAGCGAGATAGCAAGTCTACTTTGCCGCTCACTCGTGTTTGCCTAAATTATTCGTAGGTCAGTCATTTGAATTTTAACCATATTTCAATGATCATAAAGTAACGCGACGCGCACTCGTGTTTGCCTATTTTGTACACTAGGTACTTGTAAATACTCGATGCGAATGAAGACTTTATATTGAGATGCAATGCAGTCGAGAATCAAGTACGGACTTGTACGGACTCATGCTAATGTGATCTTAGAATCTTAGTGGACGCGGGCTCGCCGTATTGATACCTACTGGACGTTACAATCGGATACGCGTATCGGACTTATTTTGCAATCTGTTTTTGTTTCGAAGTTTGTCGTGGTTAAAGAATTTTTGATTTTATTTTTTATTAAGACAATAAAGTGTTTATTGTTTTAAAAAATGGCTCCCAAAGGAAGTAGTGTCGCTTGGGATCATTTTACGGACAAAGGCCAACAAATGGCTGAGTGTAACATTTGTAAAATACAATTGAGTTTTAAAAGTTCTGTATCAAACCTTACAAAGCACATAAAACGTAAACAACCATTCGTAAGTTTAGTTAGAAGAAATGATCCAGCTCCAGTAATAGCAGCCCAGACTAACCAGCAACCGCCACCAAAAAATGGAAAAAATGAATTGAAATCTTTTAAATACGCCAACAATCTACAATGTACATAAATCTTTACGTTGACAGTCCTAAGTCTGTGTAAAGTACCTATGAAGGGAAGATTCCAATTCATTACTGCGTACCAAAGCTGCGTACGTAGGTACGCAAAGACTAAGCTTACTTTAAAGTCTGCGTACTTCGTGAACTAGGTGGAACAGGTATTTGGATCGAGTATTTGTACGGAATTGGACTAGGTGCACCTAGTATAAAATTTACCTAGTACGACTCATCTCTAGTGCTGACATCTCTTTGAGGCGCGCGTGGACCACGACGCGCCGTCGACCCGGGCCTGGTCCTTACCGGACGGCGAGCTGCCCATTGCTCGCCGTCCGCAAGCCCGCGCCTACGGTGGCCGGGAGTCGGCAATCGACTCCCGATGCCCAGGGTGTCTCCTCCTGCGGCGCCTAGGGGCGACCACCACCGACGCCGCTAGGGAGGTCGGCGCGCAGCACCCAGTCGTACCCGATGTCCCACAGATGCGGCCCCAAGATCGATCCCTGTGGGACACCGCACGACATATCTCGCCGGTTCCACTCCTCGGTTCGGCTCGGTTCCTGGTGACCGGGGTAAATGACGGCCCTATCCGTCAGATAGGCTTCGACTATACGACAGAGGTAGGTCGGCATCCGGTGATACCGGAGTGCCTCCCTGATACAACTCCAGGGCAGGGTATTGAAGGCGTTGGCGATGTCCAGAGACACCGCCAAGACGACCCCACCCCAGGCCACAGCATCCCCCGTCGTGAGGACTCGCACGCGCATGATGGCGTCCACCATAGAGCGCCCCCTGCGGAAACCAAACTGGCTCTCCGCCAAATCCGGCCCCACCCGCACCAGCCGCCCGACTAGGCGGTCTGCAATGACTCTTTGAAAGAGCTTGCCCACCTCGTCGAGCAGTACGATGGGCCGGTAAGCGGACGGAGAGTCCGCTGGGCGCCCCGGTTTCTTAATGAGGACCAGTTTCTCCGTCTTCCAGCGAAGTGGGAACTGGCCCTCCTCCAAGCATGCGCTTAGGAGCCCTCTTAGTCGAGGCCCGAGGGCCTCCAAGGCCAGGAGCCAGGCTTTTCCAGGTAAGCCGTCGGGTCCTGGGGCGGTATTCTTGGCACTCAGCCTACGTACCGCCACTCTCAGTTCTGCCTCGGTCACCTCAGGAGCATCGTCGTCGTCGGTTGTGTGGTCCACAGTTGGCACCGCAGGAGGCGGAGCCATGGGCGGGGGAGTATGCTCCCCCCGCGAAGGGAACAGAGCGCTCACCACGCCCTCCACGAGCTGGGGCTGGAGACTGCGTCAGCGGGAGAGCCCATGAGCGGAGTTTCTCCCGCACCACTTTATATGGGCGTCCCCATGGGTCCCTGTTCAGTCCCCAGCGACTCCTCACGGGCCAGTAGCCTGGCCCACAGGATCTCCGCTCGGAGGGCGGTCTTCGCCGCTCTGTAACCCTCGTACAGCTCCGCCTGAATGGCTTCCGTATCCGGAGGGCGGATACGGAGCCTGCGGTGCCTGGTGTACAAGCGTCGCGCGGCAACGCACGCCTCGCGCAGAGACGTTAACTCCGGCGACCAGCAGTACACCTGGCGCCAGGGCCGTCTGGGCTGGACCCGGAGCATTGCCACGTCACATATCTCGGACATGGCCTCCCGGAACCACTCCGCCTCGTCGATGATGTCAGCAGGCCTGTCCGGTGATGACACCCGGGCCTGCACGATCGAGGCTTCCAGGAGTAGCTCCCGGTCCAGCTTCTTCAGCGCGCACCGCGGACCACTCGGGGCCTGTTGGACCAGCGCGCTAGAGGTCTGGGCGGAGACGTCAAACCAGATATACCGGTGGTCGGGATACGTCTGCACCCCCTCGATGACGCGCCAGTCAATGACACGCGGCGACTGAGCGGGGCTGGCGAACGAGATGTCCACTACTGACTCACCCCGCATCCGCACAAACGTGGGACAGAACCCGGGTTTAGGACGACCAGGCCTGTCTCCAGAGCCTAGTCCTCTACCATCCTGCCCCGTGTGTCCGTATACCGGGAACCCCAAGCCGTGTTCTTGGCATTGAAGTCCCCGAGTACGAGCACGGGGAGGGTATGGTACCCGACGACGATGACTCTCAACTCCGCAAGGGAGTTCTGGAACTCGGCGAGAGTTCGGTTCGGGGAGAAGTATACCCCTTTTTTTTTTGTTCCTGGTTGGAAAATCCTCATGGATGTCCTCCGCCCTGGGGGGGCGGAGGGGTCTGTCAGACTCTTACTGACTAAAAACCACCCCGGTGTTCCGTCTCACACCTACGCCGGGGGTCGCGGGAACGTACAAATCTTCCGCAACTCCCGGTCGAGCGGGGGAGTGAGGTGTTTGACTCCCCCCGCGACGTCTAAGAGGGGCGCGCGTGGAACATTACGCGCCGCCACCTCGGGTCCTGAGTATGGGGGGCGACGGACGTCAGAAGTATACCCCTACCACAACAATCTCCCCGAACCGAGCTGCCACGCAACCCCGACCCCTCTTGACTGACTTAAGCGACGGGGTACCGGTGGCGGCCGACGAAATGAGGGTCACTGAGCCGCTCAGGTCCTCCACCCAATCATCCCTGGGCGAGACAAAGTACGGCTCAGCGACCACGGCGATGTTAATCGACCACTGCGCCATGCTCTGGAGCAACAGATCCTGAGCAGCGGCGCAGTGTTTGATGTTCGCCTGGAGGAGGCGTAATGGGGCCATTATTGGCACTCCATATCAGCCCCCTCCCGAGCCCCCTGTGAGGGCCCTGCCGCGGTGTTTGCGGCGACTACGAGGGCGGGGGCGGCGGCGGCGGCGGCAGTGGCGGAGGGCTTGTTCCTGCCTCTGGCTTTGGCAGGTGGAGCGCAGGCCTTACTCCCAGCCCGATGATCGGCCGGCTTGTCAGCTGCCGCACATAAAAAGCAGTGCGGCGTGGCATTGTACGGGCCGGCCTTGTGACCGGGCTGACCGCAGCGGAAGCAGTGATCAATGCGGTCTACCTCCGAGGTGCATTGTACTCCCACGTGGGTGCCCGTCTGGCAGCGGAAGCACCTCAGAGGTCTGGGTTCCAGCAGTTTAACCTGCGCGGAAACCCAGCCCACCAGGAGCCTTCGGCCCTCCCCGGCAACTTTCCTGGCCGCCGACACGGGACAGCTCACCGTCACGGCTCGCATCCCCTTGTGGTCAGGACGAATGAGGCCCGCTCTCACCTGCTCGGCAGAGCACCCCCCAGTCCTGACGACGGCGGCCACCACCTCAGCCTCCGTCACACAGTCGTCCAGGCCCAGAATGCGCATGTCGATGCTCTTGGTGGGCCTGGACACTCGGGCCTCGTCCGCATTTAGGGACGCCCTGATCCTTTCGGCCAGATCGTCAGCGGTTGGGCCGCTCGCCGCACCGGGCACCTCCAGCATCCGGGCCCCGGTCGCAGTGACCCTCACCCGGATGCCAATGGTGACGCCTAGCTCCTGCAGGTTCACCGCCGCCCTCGCCTTGGTGAGCACGTCGCGGTGGGACACGCCCTGCTCCGCTTCCGGCTGTAGTGTAATCACTACAGCTGCGGACTTCGGGGCGCGGAGCCTAGTCGCGACGCTTCGCTCCTTGTGCCGCTGCCGCCTTTCCTTCCTTTTGGCCGCCCTAGATGCCTGACCCGCCTACCTCTTCTTTCCGGCCACTTGCCATTCGGCGTCGGCCGGAGGAGCATTAGGAGGCGGGAGGGGCGGCCGTCTCGCCGCCGGGGCTGGGGTCTTTGCCGCCTGCGAAGCCACTCCACCCTTCTTGGATTTGGGCGGCGCTGACTTCGCTGGGGGCGTTCCCGCGGGTTCCTGCACGGGCCCGCCTTTAGACGGTCCCGCCGGTCCCGGCTTGGCCGCAGCAGCCGCGGCGGCGGCAAACGAGACCTGCCGGGTCGCCGCTACCGGGGGGCGCAGGACAAGGCCTCCAGAGTGGAAAACCAACTCTGGAAGGCAGCCAGCTCCCGCCGTACCAGGGTCAGAACCCGGTCCTCTGCAGGCACCGGCAACGGCCGGCCCTGCCCATGCTGCGCCCCCGCCTGTGGCACTTCCCGGGGGCCGGCTGCCCGGAGGCTGGCTAGGTCCGCTCGGAGCTCCTCGTTCTCCTTTCGGAGAAGCTCCATGGCGGCTGTCAAGCGGGTGATCTCCGCCCGCATCTCGGACATCCCATCCGGTGGAGGCCCGAATTTAATGGCCTCCACTGCCTCCATAATGGAAGCTGCGGCAGCGGGTATGGCCTTGTCTTTAGAGGACTGAATCCTCTTCAAGGCCACACCCTTTAGCGCAGCTACCACGGCCGCCTCCAGCCTGGCCAGTCGCTCCGCCTTGGAGCCGCCAGCGGCGTCCGGCTCACCGCCTGACGACCCAGACTGTTCCGCCCTGCATGGCGTGCCCTCCGTGTCGAGCCTATCGGCTCGCTGGTCCGGCTCGGCTGGGCTGGCACGGCTCGGCTCGCTGGCCTCCTGAGTGGCGAGCCCTGTACCCGCACCCCTTTCGCGAACTCCACTCCGCCGACAGGTCTTCCCAATTTTTCGGGCGGAGCTTCTCCCGCCATCAGAGGACGACCCCTGGCCATCCCCTGGTTTGGGGCGCTTCTGGAAGAGCCTGCAGTTCTTCCCAGCATCCCCCGTAATCTCGCGCTCCGGGCTCTTGAAAGATCCCCTCGCGCCCGACGTGGCATCGGACTCCGACCCCGCATCGCTCCTCTCCTCTCCACTACTCTTTTCCGTTGTTGTTTAATAAGAATTTTCCATATTGAATCCCACGAGTGTGGGGGATGTAAAAGGTCCATCCTAGGTTCATCCCCTGTCCCTAGGCAAGTGTGCATTTGTAACCCAACTAGAGGGTCCACTGGTACTCTGGCTGGGGGTGCGCTAGCGATTGATGCGCCACCTACAACTGGAAAGTTGAAGATGACACTATTCCTCAGCCATTCATACCCTCGCCGCGCACCAGAACTTGATATTAGAGGATTTTTTTATAGAAGTTATCTTCCTCGCGGTCCGGGCGGCTAAGCCAAGACCCTCGACCCCCGGCAAAAGTCAGAGACATGACGTTGACAATCTTCGGGGCTACGAGACTAACGGTGGCAGAAGGAGCAGACTCCTTCCTGCCTGAACGGCGGCAGGGTTAGTGCACACCGAGCCCGCTCTTACTCCGCCGCTGTGCGTCTCTGCTCAACAGAGAGACACACGTTGGAGCGTTCCTCCGACAGGATATTAGCGTACGGGCAACAAGACCCCTTAGGCACACAGTACCTAATGGAGAGTTATTGCCCGCACCCCAAGGAGCACCGTCCCGGAGACTGGCCTTTCCCCCAGACGCATCCAAGGGAAACTGCAGCCCACGGACACACGGGGAGGTTTCCTGTCCTAGCACCCCACAAAGATTATGTCTGGACTTTAAAAGAGACTGTGACCTCTGGGTTTGTTTCGGCCTTTCTTCTTAGAGTTGTCAGATAGGAAACGCCGACCTCATTTAATTTAATGATTGACGTGTAAAAGTGTTTGTACAAACCTACTTACAGAAATAAAATCATTTATATATCCGAAAATGTACTAGTAAAACGTATGATTTACTAATATACGGGCTTTTACGGTAGTACAATCAGCCTATAACATTCCCACTGCTGGGACACAGGCTTCCTCTCTGTGAGAGGGTATGGGTCACAATCCACCACGCGGGCTAAGTGCGGGTTGGCGGATGTCACATATTGTCTTCGAATTTTTGGTTTACGGAGCAGTGGTGGTGAAATTAAATACACAAAGTAAAGTGCCTGTCTGGGTTCAAACTCACGACCTACAACTTGTAAGTCGGGGCCGATATCACTAGGTCACCACTGCACCTGCTTTTGCAGTAACATATACATATTAGTGTCAGTGACTACACAGCGAACACACAATTGAATTACGAAAATGGCCGGTAACATGCTACTAAATGCTCCCATGAAAGTGAAGGTTAATGAGACAAAAAACTAAGTATGAGTTGTCCCGCCAGGCCCCGCGGAAGGCGTGGTGCGCGGGGCGCTGCGGCCGCGCCTGTCGTGCTTGGCGGCCGGCGCGCTGGCCTGCGCCGGCGCGCGCTACCGCCCCGACCACGTGCCGCGCGACCTGCACGCCTTCCTCACCATGCACGGCGTGCGCGCCATGCACTAGCAAGCACCGTCTACTGGGAACCTTCGATACTGCAAGCCTGATCAACATACTGATTAACTTAACGAAACAGCGGATTTTAAATATTTTTATCAAGCCGTTGTTCATTATGTAAAGTCGGAGAAATTAATTGTTAAACAAATTGATACCCTACGTCAATTAACCGTGTTGTAGCAATTTCATACAACTGTCAAAGGAAGATAGTTCTGATTTGGATATACGGACAATTTAAGTTGGTGGTCAATTTCAATTAATTTCTTAGACTTTACGCGCACATCTGCATCTGCTCAAATGGACACGGTACGCGTAATATCTACATTAAACCAAGCGATGACCGCGCAAGTACGTAAGTAATAGAAAGTCCTTTTACACTGTGACATTGTGGTCAACAAGTTAGCTGCTTTAACGACAGATGAAACTGATTAGGGTTTCAGTATACAGGGTAAGTCTCACGCAGAATAAGTCTTAGGACGTCAATATACAACGAAGAAACTGAAGTCCACTCTTTACATAATATTTTTATTCCCACCACTGCTTCATATAAAATGATAACTGTCCTAGAATTTAATCTGTGTGAAACGGCCGAAAGACTTTGCAACTCCGCATATTGATGATGCGATTGCGTTGATGACGTCACATCCACAACAACAACAACGAACAACTCTTCACTATCACCCGTCGAGAAGTGCCTCAGGGCGAGCGCAGACCTGGCGAAGAGCAGTCTTCACTTCCATACAAATTTCAACCTTACAGTAGTTGAATTTAAGTTGTAAATATTAAAATAAACTTCCATTCGTCCGAGAGCGCATCAAAGCGGACACAGGAGTTCGTCTCACGTTTATCTATTCTCGACTTTATTTTTAAGAAACGCAATATTGATATTTGTTTGGCAGGGAAAACCACGCTGCGCTGTGTTTCGTCAGGTCTGCGCCTGCCCTGACTCGGGTTCGTCTTTAGTACTGATGACAGTTGTCTAATTTACTCATTATCGCCTGATATACACGCCGGCATGTAACTATCATCATAATTATTATATCTACGTAGAGTGTGCTCTAATTATATCGTAATTAATTTTATAGACCCTGTAATACAACCGATATTGCTACATACTCGGATTAGTACTTTCAGCTAAAATAAAAAAAGTGTAACTGTTTCATATTTTCTGTATTTTTTAAATATACTATGCTACATGCCAAATCTAAAACAATTAAAACTAGGATCTTCCCATCTGTAAATACTATCTTCCAAAACTATAAGCTACTTTCTTTTCTTTAAACTCAGCCAAAATATAATGTAAGTATGATGTCAGAGAAAGATTTGTTCCATATGCTGAAGTACACAAATAACTAGAAGGTCTATACTACAGGCTTGGTTCGAAACTGAGGGTCTACGTTAAGCACGGGGTCTTTAGTTTCGACCGAAGTTACGGGCCCTTCCGACTCCGTATCACTTACAATATGATTAGTTCGGGTCGCGAACTAAGAATTAATGACTATACGATTTGACAGTAGTCTCTACTACCTATACGTATTTACCCGTCCGAAAAAATGAATTAGTCACTTTTTTGTCAGATCAAGTACTTTCGGATGGGTCCGTATTTTCGTCGACGGACTCGGAGACTAGGTCTCCGAACAGCAAAGCTTAATATTTTTGTTCAACTATTATACTACATATTTCTAACCTATTAAATACTTCAAAAATATATGCTTCCATTTAGCCTCAGCAATAAAATGAAACTCAAAATGTGTATTAAAAGTATGTAGTTCAAAAGAACACAGGGCTTTAATGTGTTCAGACGATATTGTCCAAAGCGTGGCTCAAACTCTAGAATAGTGAAGAAACGATTAAATGAAATAAAATCGATTAATATAATCGACTAATAATGATCCGTCATTATAATCGAATCGTAGGGGACGACGTATTGTGATAATAAAATAGAATATTAGCTTTAAGTATAGAACGAACATTGCTAGTAATGCCTTGTTGAGGCAGAGTATATTGGCATGTTACCTTGTCTATAATGTTAGAGAGAGACAGATATAGAAACGACGCGTTTATTTACAGACTTTGTATATAGTTATTTTGTTAATATGAACGCACAGAATCGATATAAATTGACGAGAGAAGTTTTCTTTGTGAATAGTTTTGACTGATTGTTAACGTACTGCTTAGTTAACGAATCGGCTGCACATTCAGAAAAATTGGCGGTAAAGTTCCTTCTTTTTTATTTTTCATTAATCTTTCTAGTTTTCTTTGTAAATACAATTATTTTGAGAAATTTTATTTTTATAAAAACCAATTATAAAGTGAAATACTTTTAAAAATATTTATTATAATTTCTTTATTATACAGGGTCCAGTTAAATTAGCGAGCGAAACTCCGCAGACGTGACGGGTATCGATATCTAAACATGATAAAACAAAAAATAAATTAATTTTGTTTTTTTTTTGCGGGGTCATTGAGCGCAATTAGTGTATTCACGTGACATATCAGAATAAAAAACCTTTTTTATGTTAACTTCACAGACGTGATTGGTATTGATATCTAAACACGATAAAAGATATTTTCGCAACTCAATACTTCAAGTAACAACACTACCAGCGGTCGTTGACCCCTAAAGAAACATCAAAACTTTCTTTATTTGTACGTGTTTAGATATCGATACCCATCACGTCTGCAGAGTTTCGCTAGCTAATTTATTTTGTATTTTTCGCCATGATCAACTTTAGAAAAACTTCATAACCCGCTGAATTAACCACCACTGAATATCAAAGATTGCTTTAAAAAGATAGAGGCAAAGCCATTATAAAATTTACCCGAAAAAAGTTAAGATCAACCGGTCAAATTGATTGGTGTTTTAACGCCTTTATATCGCACAAATTATCTCTTAGTACATATATTATGGCCTATAGGACAATTCGTTAGACTTGTAATGTTCCTTAATGTACAGAAAGTAGTATGACGCTATAGGTCATTGTATAGTGGTTGATTTAAAAGTAAATTCTAGTCAAAAATATACTTGTTAGCATTTCTATAAAATTTAATAGAAAACTATACTAAACGCCAACGTTGGTAGCAGTCATGGTCATAAAACGAGGGAGCGAGATGATATGTATTAAATAATCAGCGTCCTACTCGCAAGTTTGAAGACCTCGACTGCCACGAGCCTTGAAGTTTACTATAATGTAGCTACAAAAAATGTTGGTATCTAATTAGAATGAAACTGATTAAAAATTAAAGGATTGGAGTTGCATTTTAGGTCAACATTCTTTAAAAATGTTCCTGTTTTGACCATTTGACATTACAATGTGAAATATTGAAAAATAAGTGTTTAGTTTTCATTGCGTTTTATATTGCTTGCTTAGCAAACACTCGATGAGCATATCTTAGGAATAACGCAATGGATAGAAAGTTAGTGTTTCGGTAGTTGAAAAATATTATATTAACTACCTCTAAAGGAATTGTCTCTTAATTAATAATTTATCATTGAAAAAAATATAGGCTGATATCATTGACAGCAACAGAAGTCAATATCTTAATGTTCGTAATGTATTCAATTATTTAAATAATTAAAAATAATATTATTTAAATAATTAAAAATAATATTATTTAAATAATTAAAAATAATATTATTTAAATAATTATTATAGCAATAGTTATTTGCTTTACTTGACGTTTTATCAAATTATAATTTGATCAATATTTTCTTACACTTTTTATATATTAAGAGGTCACAAAAAGAGTTGTCCTAAATACCTCTAAATATATAATTAATTTTTTGTATCAACCGACATATATTTATGATAGTAACTATGTATACTGTGTATAGTATATTATATTTCTATAAATTCAGCTATTTTCTTAATAAATGCCATGTTATTGTACTTATCCTATGTACCTGGTTTGTGTAAACCTAAAGCAATACTTTAAAGGGATATTAAATATGAAATACAACGGGGAGCAAAAAACCACAAACAGATGCACAATTTACAAAGCATAATTTTTAAAACATTATTCTGTTGGTGAGTCTTTTTGCTTGCCGCTGTAAAGGTAAACAGAAAACTGACTAATATTTAATATTGTACAGCTTATTATAAGATAGCTAAGCGATTATGCTACGCTAATTATTCTTTGACTCAAAACACAAATTAACAAAATAAAAATAACACAGCGTGCCAAATGATATTCACCGTATCATAATTAACCAAAACATTGATATTATTGCCGTAGACTTAAGAGCAGGAATTCATCCATTTATATTTTAAAAGTTACTTAGTTCCAATAACTTAAACGAGTAACATAATTACTGTGTAACATGCATATCTTTCATTTTGTGTTCAATTTTGTTTTATAAGATAAATCTGAAAGTAAGAGTTGTTATAAAAACGAACGGTGTTATAAGAATATTGAAAAAATGTTTCGCATTTACAGCAAAATGAATACCGTAGGGTAGTTGGAAATTAGAAAGTTTAAATGAAATCTACAATGCGGTCAGAATAAGAACAGGGGCCGTACAGGGTAGTGTCAAAGCCATCATTGTGTCAATGCGAAAAAGAGATGGAGCTATGTGTGACGTATAGCGTCATCCGTTTTTAGCACTGGACCATTTTTCCTGTATTGTTCTTTTTCAATTACAAAAGACACATAGATCAATGTACTCATCCTAGTGAATAAAGTTCTTATTTTTCTCGCATTGTGTATACAATTTTCTTGGAAATTAAAATGTGAGCTATAAATAAATCTAGATAGACCAATTTATCTCATAATGTCAACAAAAAAAAACTATACAAATAAGTGTGTCTAAGGCAGCTTACAAACGAAGCAGGCTTCAGTTCCAATATACGCTTTATCATTACCCTTACAAGAAAATACGTTTAAAAACAATAGCTCTTACAATGTTTATGTAAAATACGCGGCAGTTATGTCTCTATATTGAATAACATCCGTTACAATATTTTTATCTCACGAAGCGACACGTGCTTTACTTGTGTTTACCAACTGTACAAAAACGCTGCGAATGAGTGCGTGAAGACGAGTCGCGTCAGCACATAACACACTCACGCACACACACACACTTCCGACTTCACCATTGCCTCGGATGGTACCGAGAGCTCCTGCGCTTACACACACATTCACAGGGTGTTTGTACACTTAGTAAACACAAGTAAAGCGCGTGTCGCTTCGTGAGATAAAAGTAATATACTGTTGTTGAGAGACCACGTTTTCAAGGTTGACCTTATTGTGAACCATCGCTACGGTGTTGAAGAAGATTGTGAAAAGAAAAAAAAAAGATAAGTTGGACTAGTGCACGATGTTTAGATAATTTTTACTCGCAAAAGTTCGTCTAAAACAGACTTACAATCACAGCAAGTTGACTTGCTGCAAGTACCCACTAAAGCTGTCAAATAGTCAAATTGCGCAATAGAAGTTGTCAGTAGGCATATTGAGAGTTCATAGTCCAACTTATGTTTTTTAAATGAAATTGTATGGAAAGAATTTGGGACTATGGGGGGCTTATCTATAGTGGTCAGTCTACGCCGGAAATAGAAGAATTTAGGCAATTATTTTTAATGCAAATTATCTTAATAATTATAATTACCTGAAGCAAGCAAACTCGCGTGCTAATGCTAGTCACAAACGCAATGTGATCGATGTGGGTGTATCATCTAAAAGCCCGTTATGTATATTATTGTAAATAAGATTATTTATCTGGAGTTTAATATAGTGATATTTTTTGTCAAGACAATTCGACAAATAAAATGTTATATTGATTGTTTTTTGTTTTATTTTGTTATAGGCAGGCTACTCCTTGGACCCAACATCCCAACCTCCTTTACTCCAACGACTGTCTTTGACGTTCCTTCTTTCCGGCGCAGTGGGGTTATATTCGGCTACTATGAACATTTGTCATTTTCAGCAGTATTAGATATTCTGGTGTCAAAAACGCTCTGTATTTGGACAGCTGTTATTGTGTGACCGTTCACTGCTTTCTTAAGACCTTTAGCGGCAATAGCCCAACGGTTGAGGCGCGGACTGACAAGGAACTGTATATTTACGGTTGTATTGTTGATAATGACTATACTTGGGGTGAAAAGTCGGAAGAACCAGAAGTGAATTCCGATTAGCCACCCCATCTGGGGTGGATAGAAGAACACGCGTTCGGCGTTTCCGAGTATCCACCCTAGGCTGGCTGTCTTAGGGTGGGTAAACGGAATAACCGGAGGAAGTTCAAGAGTTAAACCCCGTAGTCGTTTCCGTAAGGAGGTGAAACCACTGTTGTAGTTGTAGTAAAACAAATAAATAATCGAAAGGAGTTCGATTCGATTGAGAACTTTTTGTAAGCATCCCTGCAAGGCTTGACTGAATATAAAGAAGTTACCAACTCTTCTGTAGTTCCTTTTGTTCGCATTCGAAGACATAATATCGTTGTTGTGGCGACTAATCACTCTCCGTACGATGGAGGATGGTAGGTAAATTATCCAAGAAGAGAGTAGGTACGGTCAGCAACCGCGTCCTTGATTGTTTTAGCGTAGTTACTGACGTAACAATTAACAGAAGACGCATAAAGAAAAAGAAAATAAATTTATTTGACCAAGGTTAAGGCGCACAATATTCACAAACAAAAAAAAAATGGTATTGTGTGCATCACGGCTGTGCCAGACAGGCCCAGTTTAGCATAAAAGCCATACAACTAGTGCCTGACGCTGGATTTTAACTGGAGCCTATGTAACGAGGACGTTCTACGGATGTAAATAAATTGTACAGTGTGGGTAAAAATTTAAATAAAAATACATATATATGTGTGTTCGAACCATTTAAAACGGCGTAGCGGAAGTAGTTTACTCAAATTAACATAATAATGAAATATAACACTTACCAAGTAAATTCAGTAACAAATTTGACCACAAACTGGTACCCACAACCTAACGGCACGCTCTTGGTTTGTCCCTGACGTCTGTCTGACAACGTATTTAGGATGAGGGATTTTGGCTATTGCTATATAATTGAAAAAATATTCCCTTTAAAATATAGCTTTTTACATCGGGATGAATCACGATAACAAAACTGATAGGTAACTCAAAATAGAGTTTTATCTAGGACAACAGATAATTGTTTAAAATTAATTAAATAATTAATAAAAATGGTTATGCGAAGACATTACTAAACGAATATAACAGCAACACAACCGTTCAAAATAAAAATATTTACTCTTAAAAATATAAACTCTTTGAGAAAATGAGTTTTCAAATCTTATTGTTTGGGATACGACACCGGAAACCATTGAAACTATTCAACTTTCAGAAAAAAAAAACATTTTATTATTTACTGGCCTTTTGGTGTTATTAATTAGCATTCATCTAGAATTAAACTATATTTATATGCAAAAAAAGTTTTGGTAAATAATTGCATCTGATTCAGTCATAAAAATTAACTTGAATTTGAAAGACCCACATTTTAGATGGAAAAACTATTGTTCAGAATTGCTCATGTAGGCACCCGCTCGCATAACATTCGATTTTTTTATATAATTAGTACGTTCGTAATGACAGGTGGGAATGATCACAATGGTGTAAGCCACGACAAATCGACAATGAGCCACATCCGTGTGAATCTCTTAGAACAATGTTCCAAATGACAAGGAGAAAAATACCTGTGTTATGGTTCTGGCGACGACGGGCAGGTACGTAATATAATAGATGTATTTCATTTATTCTTTCTTTCTAATAAAGTTGCCATTGTGATATCCACGCTCCTGGCATGCATTTTCTCGTATGATTAGGTACCCGGAGACCACTTTGTGCTGCTGGTCACCAACTGCAGATAGTGCAGTAGAATCCCACTCCGGTCTTATCCCCGAAGGCCGGGTACCATAAAAAGTAGAATACAATAGAATAGAATAATACTCTTTATGACGTACCTAAATCATAAAAAAGTGAAAAAGCCATAAGTATAATGATAATCACCCTATAACGAGTAGGCTGAAAACCACCACGCGGGCCCATTCGAATTCGAATGTTTGGTTCTAGGACATGCCGGTTTCCTCAGAAGTTTCCCTTCACTGTTTTGAGAGCAGTAGTGATGAAATAAATTGTAAAATGTTTACTGCATGCCTGTCTGAACCCACGATCAATAACTCGAAAGTCGTGGTCGTGGTATAAGGGAGGTAACGGTGAAACAAATCCATTAATGGGGTTCAATGCTTGAACCTTCCCTGTTTCCACGCTTGGTCTCTGCTGTTTGGCAATCCCAGACCTAGCCAGATTATTAAAGACCGATTTTTCTTATGATAGGTACACGATGTTTTCCTTTAGATACCGTAATTTTGTGTCCCTACCCAAAATAAAAGAAATTTACAAGATTTTATTTCATCTCTTTGTAGACCTTCAGGGTAATTGCGTAACATACTAACAATAGCAATGGCTTTCATTCTGATAGTTCAACAACATTCATTGCGTTATTTACGTTGTTGAGCAGACAAAGTTTTCGAACAAATGTTGCAATGGATTAGTAATATACTTAAAAATGGAATGGGCAACTAGGTTCCTTGTTCTGACCGACCGACCCCTTGACAATTCAAAAGTGCCTGTAATTCGTTATTTGAAAGCTTTGAGTTTCGAGTTTGAAAATGATTCAGATTGAGATTGTGTGTGTTACGATGATTAATAATTATATATAACCATGCTAAATTATGTACCTACTTATTAGAACCGAGAGTCTCTGGACCGACGGACTTCGCGATACCACAAGGGTTGCTTCTTTTACTAAGGAAACCTAAAAAGCTAATATACTGCTTTTGTTGCAAAACGATGTGGTTCTATTGTTAGGGTCACGGCATCCTTTCTACTGTTCAAACAAATCTTCGTTTTCCCTTGTCGAGGGGTTAAAGTCAAAGTTTTTATTTGTAAAACATAGATGGGTGTAAAAACAGGTGTTGTAAATAAAATATCTATACGTAGGTACACCATGTTTGGCCGTTGACGGCGTACAAAATCAATAAATTATCAGAATTAAATTTCATTTAAATTAACTGCCAGAATCTTTCCACGCTAAATGACATAAAACTTATCCAAAACAAAGTAAACAATTTTGCGAACAAAACTTGTACAAATTTAAATTATTAGAATAACATAACATTTCTCCTACATTAAACATTTTAGGACATACACTTGCGTGCAATAAAATCGACTCACCCGTGCTCTTCGATTTGAAACAATATAATTCCACAAGGTTTACTAACAATGATCCAATATATTGTAAATTAAAACCTTCCTGAAAGTACGTAGATTACGTCAGTTAAAGAATTATCAAAACTGATTTATAAGTTTATGAAAAAATCAAGAACTTACAAACATGGGGGGTCGAATAAAGAACCTCCTTTTTTTGAAGTCCGTTAAAAAATCAAGTTTCATTAAACGAAAAATTAAACTTAAGTCAATTTCATTGGCAAAAATAAGTCACACTTTATCCGAGCGAAAGTGAGTCATGAGGACATCTGAAGAATCGAGTCGATCTTGTCAAGAATATTGCTTTTATACAAATAGTGTATGAGCAAATAGACTGTACCTTACTTATCTTCACACAATATAAATTAATAAATTATATTCAATATGATTTTTGAGATATCGTCTCTCCAATTGAGAGCACGGGGTGGGCTGTTTTTTTGCATGCAAGTGTATTTAGAGGGTGACAAATATAATACAAATCACAGCATTTAACTACCTCTAACTCTTAAATCACATATGTACCTATCCACATAATTTGTATTATTTGTTGCACATTGGATTTCCGAAAAAAATAAACTAGATATACATAGCAGTAGCCTTTTTTTTTTTTTTTTTTTTGGGTGGGAAATCATCAAATGACCTCTCCCGCTCTGGGCGGAGCGGAAGGGCGTGTCAGACTCTTACTGACTAAAACCCACCCGTGTTCCTTCAGTTGCCTGTGCGCCAGGGCCACGGTAACTCTTTCGAACAATCCGCAGCCCCGGCAGGCATCGGTCCTATCGGACCCCGTAGCAGCAGTAGCCTGGAGTCTGGATTTGTGTCCGGTTAATGACAATAGACTCGCCCCCTATTATCTATATGGGAATGGAACTTTAACATAACTGGCGAAATGTGGGTCTAATAGAGGTACACCTTTGCCCAACCCTCCGGGGAATACAGGCGTGATGTTATAATAATAATAATAATAATAATTTAATTTATTTGCGTAAAACATGGTATACAATGGTGTTAAGCATAGGTCAGAGTGGCACAAACATGTTTAGCTAAGATATACATAGCATGCAAAAATTTAATGTTACAGGGTACTTAATTATAATTATGTACATTAATGTTAGAATATTAAAAAGAATGTTAGAATATAATGTCAATATTTTTTATCCATAAATTCTTTCAAACTATAAAAGCTACATTCATTTAGCCATTTGAATATTTTTTTTTTAAATAATCTTACATTTAATAGTTTGAGATTGTTTGGTATTTTATTATAAGTACGCACACACATTGCTAGACAGCTTTTATTATATTTGGCTAGCTTTGGTAAATCATTTAATACCAGTCCATAAGGATCACGTCTGCTCCGAGGATATACATCGCTTGCCGTCTTGAATAATTGTTTCTTCTTATGTTATTACATAGGCAATTGAATCCTAACAAAAACGCGAAATTGCATATCACGATCGACAACACGACAGTAGTTTACCTACATCTTAGAAAATGACAAAACAATAGTTTTTAGAATTCCGTAAGTACCTACTACGCAACAACTGGCATTGTCGACGAAGCATCGGGTTATCATTAGCAAAAACATCGGATGTAGCTCCTCTGGAAATGGGATTAAATGGAAATAACTCCGTGTTACCTAATCACGGCGTCGTCGGGGGGTTACCAGTGATGTGCCACGCGCTTGCACATGCTGCATTATTCGGATTTCGCGCGATGTTCAAAAGAAAATGCGAGATTTTTCTTATGATGATTCCTGTGTTCAGTTTTAATGTCAATGGTAGTAGTTGTAGGGTTATAGGTCTTTTTTAGACTTTTAGGCGACAACTGTTCGGTTTCCGAAACCTTTATGGGTGGCCGGTATTTTTAATAAGTAAAATAATTGCAAAAAAAATATTTAAAGTCATATTTTCTTATTTTTGGGCGAATCTAGTAGGTATGTATTTAAAACAAAAGATAAATCGCTGCTTTTTTAATACCTAAACTTTACCTAATGCTGATAGCTAAGATGTTAAAATATAGCTCCTGCATTACATATTATGCAATAGCGCTAGTTATTGTACCTAAATAAATTGCCGTCAAAACTCTCTTTAAAATCAAACAAAAGAACAGCAAGTTCGCGGTTAAGTATTTAAAATTATGCGGATGCCTCACCAGTCGCGGATTACCGCACATCCCTTGCAGCAAGACGTTCGTCTGGAGCCCACTTCCACTTTCAGTTTCTACAAGTTGGTCGAACAGCAAACACGCATAGCGCCTTACGCAACTTACCGCGCCCGCATGCGTCTGGTTGGCACACTTAAAAAAACATTTCAAAATTCGAACGCAGATAAAGAAGTATTTGCTTATCTGTTTGTGTAAATCGTGTCAAATTTTCGCTACAGATTAACAAATTTTTCGCGACATTTTGTTTTTGTAACTTTGTTTGCGCGGGAATTATTTTCGGTGTTTTTTTTCGCAATTATTAACTACATAATGTGTTTGAGGATTAAGTGTTTTGTTGTTGTGAAAAACTGTGATGTGTTTGTTTCGTGAAGTGGACCATAAAAAGACATCATCTGTCGAAAAGTAAATATATTTTTATTATTTCTTAATCTTTGGCCAATTACAGGTTTTTTCAGGTTGAGAAATACCTAATATTAAAAAGCACACTCTATGTATGATTATTTCCTGGTACATAAGAGTATAAAAATGCAAACGTAGGTATAGTAAATTTTTAATGGACTGGGACCAATTACAATAGTAAGAAAAAGATAAGTGCTTTTATAAGTAGGTATCTCAGGCTCCGGTTAGATTTCCGTCTCTACATTATGCATTAAAATGATATTACCATTATTATTAAAATTTAACAAATCCACGAAAATATTTTAAAGGACTCGAAGTTTTACAAAAAGGTAGTTCCATTTACATATCAGAAATAAATATGCCTTTTTTCCCGTGAACTCTTTGCGCAGGCCCTGCCACCTGGTACCTACCTGCCTATTTAGGCCATCACTATGTTCTCAGTTAACCATTGTTTTCTCTTGAACCTAAGTTTAAATACCCATGCATGGGTCAGAAGTGAGGAAGAGGTCCATCAGAGGTCTAGAGGACAATAGGTCAACTATGACCCTGTGATCTTTTGTATTGCACAATGCTGTTGCTTCTATGACGATAACGACATTATAATCATATTGTTTATTTTTTATTGTTATAAAATAGTATCCACATTCTTAACGTATTATTTTTATTTTTAATAAATACATATTATGTATTAAAAAAAAAATAACACAATAATCATTTAACTTTATAAAATAGATAAAAAAATAAAATTAACCACTAAATGGTAACCGACGGGTAAATATGTGATGAAAACAAGCATAATAGAATAAATTTGCAAACGACAGATGCCGATGGCTTAACGCAGCTGTTTGCAAAATTTAAGAAATTATTCAATAAGGTCACGACAGTCGCGAGTTGCGGTTTATCAAAATCTTGGCCAAACTTCATGCCTTTGAACCTTTGAGTAATTTCTGACATTAAATTAGCTTTAACGTAAACATACAATTATGTTTTACAAAACATTATTGTTTTTAACATGCAGTATCTACCTGATGTAGATTTTATCTTCTTAACACGAAATTGAATTGAATCGAGTCCAACCAGTCATAATTGGTACCTACTTATAAGATGCGTTTGATTCGACTCTACCAAACGAACTAAGGATTTTTATAGATTCAACTACTTAAGACTATATTTATTACAGCTATTTTCTATAGTGATTCTGCAAAAACCAATAAACCATAATAAATCTGACCTACTTTCGGTCGAAAAAAAAAGCATTTTCGAAAAAATAAAACCTTGTTTGGAAAAATTCATGTGTGACTTGGGTACTACGTAGATCCGTATAGTCCTACCCACCTATGTCTGTCCGTAACTGGGTTGTAGTTGTAGGAAAACCTTTCCAGTTCACAGCTCCCCAATTCTTTAAGGATTGAGGAGAGAAGGAAGTAAAACAATTGCATCAGTCTTTTACTTTTTGGTTAATCTTCTGATTAAAGTTGTCGCTAGAAGGGTGACATACCAGTAGTCGAGGTATAGCTGTTACTGGTATTTCCAAAAGTCATCGGAGACCCCAAAGGTCCCATCTCATCCTTTGCTTGAAACTGAGGACGGCTCCCGTATGCTTATAGTCTTCTAAGACGACCCACTAAGCGTCTTTGAGAGTCCAAAATTCCTTTTCATTTTCCCGGACCGAGTACAGAGTATACCCGTAAGAATAAAGGCCACAATATAGGTCCCTGGGGAACTCCTTCATATTTCCTATCTGTGTACCAAAGTCCGATACCGTTTTTGCCACTGTTCACTCCAAAAGGGAGGAATGTCAGTCGTTCTCATTCCCACCTACATACACACCCACCTACAGTCCATTTTTATGTCTGTCCAGTCAAAATTAGGACAACGGTTTTGGCAGTGGTCATTATGACATAATAGATCTCAAAGGCGCTTGCCTATATCTGACTAAGTCCACCCACTAGGTATTTGTGTTAGGCACACGTTACATTGGTACTGTATCCTTTTTTATTCGGAGTTGTACATATGATAGGATGTGTGTATAGAATGAGTCACATGTGGCGAAAGAATATAAAACTTAAAGAAATGAGACAGCCCTGAGGAAAAAGTGAGGATATGAAGGACTATCAGACTATCGTAGGTGTGTCCGTGGCATCACAGCAGGTTCTATCAGAATACCAGCGCTACGCTACTTATTTAATTTAAATATCGCAGCATTATGCTGAGATAGGAGCCTTTTTGGCCTCGCACAGGTTTTTTTTACTTGTTATTTTTATTTTTTATTGTTAATTTTGTTAGTTTTAAATGCTCCTTTTTTATTTTTACTCTTTGTATTTCCTGTGCGTGTCCCAAATAAAATATTTTTCTTTCTTTCTTTCTTTCTTATCAATGGAGGAAGTTAACATTAAAATGATAACTGAAAGAGATATGTAAAGGAAAATACATAGGAAATGCATCGACTTTATGATGACGGAAACTTATTGGAAGGTCAAGTTTAGTGGTAGTATAGAGGTATGAGGAACATGGTGGAAAGTTCCACATCCTCCATAGAAAAGGGAGGATCCTCAGACAAGATAGTTGGTGTTTCTGGTGCCCGATCGATGTAGGATTTGCGTGACGTCAAGTGTGATGCATAGTTCGACCTATGTGGCGTTTAAAGATGCCGCCACAGTAGTTAACGGGTAGAAAGGAAAAAGAAGGGAAATGGAATACTGATTACCGTATCTACCTAATTTGCAACTAGACAAAATTCTCTAAGAGATTATATTAAATTTTTTAAATGAAGCTATTCATATTCTCAATGGCTTTCCAAAAGATATAGTTAAGCATTAAACGCAAAAAAATAATCTGATACGTTAAAGAGCTCTAAAATTAATCTAAACAAAGTCTGATGAATATTTACAAGCTACCCACAATAATTCAGACAATAAAATCACTGCGAACAAGTTCACAAACATTAAAACATTTCGTAATAATGAAAATAAAAATTGTTCAATTAAATTCGGCCTAACTTTCCTCCATTATGCACGGGTAATGGTATTTCGTAATAAATTTGACGCACAATTTGGCTCGGGAGATGGTTCGCTTCGCACACCGTGCTTGCATCCGTGTCTTTCATTAGTAGGGATGGCACAAATGTAGGTACTTTCAATAAACGTCAACATAAAAAAAATCTCTTATGGAAAGAATATTCCCATGAAAGTCACCAAATTATCAAAAACATTAATGTTAAATTTTTATTACAATAACAATTTACATTATAAATGAACGTCAAAAACATTTGCTGCTTTCACATCAATTGTTAAAAAATACAGTAGTAAACCAAATATATTTAAAATCTGGAAACGAATTCGATATGGAATCCAAATAAATACCTACTTTATCTGAATCAATGAAGTAAAAACAATCATTTGTAATTTTTATCACAATAACGAACTGTAAGTACTTGGTACTGGGCTGTCTCCAAAAAAAAATAAGCGTTTCAACTTTAATTGAATTTAAGTATAAAATAATGGAGACTTGACAACCCTAACGACAGTGAAATTGTTCACGCGATAGTAACTTAGAATTTGAATGATCATTACAATGAATTTTTAAACACACACATCAACTATAGTAAAGTAATAAAAGTACCGTCTATTTGTATGTATAACGACTGGCTTCTAAGTAAAAAATGCGTGAGTGCCGTGGAACACTCGGTTGGAACGAAGTTCCTTTCGTAGTATATTTAGAACATCCATAGAACAAATTTGATTACCATAAAAAGGGTTATATTGAGTCAACCTTAAAAGATAGACATATGCTGCTGTCGCGGACTTTTTTTTAGAACTTTTAAAGGGGAATAATTCCGTCTTAAAAGGCTTTTTTGCGTAACTTTACAGTTTATGCAGCGCACGCAACGGAAGCTCTCAAAAGGAATATTTTTTTCCCGTTTTTGCAACATTTTTCATTTATGCTCCGCTCCTATTGGTCGTAGCCTGATGTTATGTATCCTAAAGCCTTCCTCGATAAATGGACTATCAAAACAAAAAAAAAATCAGATCCAATCCGTAGTTCCTGAGATTAGCGCGTTCAACCAAACAAACCAATAAAGAAAGGGTCGTGACGGATAATTCTTACACTTTTTTTCGCCTAGCCCCCATCCGCCAAGTCCGTAACGTGCGATAAGGAACTTCGTTCCAAAATTTTATTTTGTTGACTAATAAAAGTAGATTGTCATGAGAATATAACATAGAAAGACGATCCAATAGTAACCACGTTTCGAGTGATAAAGGCGCTGACGTTCACAACGTAGCATTATCATCTATGACTAATTTGAACTGTCAACTGCTTAAGGACAGAATGCATCGTAGGAAGGTGATATTTAGTGATAACGCCGTAAACATTTAAGTATGTCTCAACTACGGAAATAGATAGGGCACGAACTTTTAACAGGTGTTGATATGGAAATAAGTAACCATTATTTTCTAAAATAAACATGAATAAAACTGCATCTTAAATTGAGAAAGGTGGCTGAGTTCGTTAGTAAATACCGAAAAAATGTGCAGTATTAGTTGGCCCCAAAATGTGACCCTGTGGGACGCCTAACAAATGAAGAAAAAACATTATATCAAGTTGAGTGCTAACATCGAAACGTTATTGTTGATAATTAAATTAAATTAACCGGAGATATACACACTGAGTTGCAATACGGGTTAACCCTCTGATAAATGATAGGTAGGTACTTGATGAACCCGGTAACGTAGAACAAATGAATACCACAAGGCATTGATTTGCAAATCTGAATAACGAAAGAGAGAGAATTCATTGCGTTACATAAGAATGTAGACCAGTCAAAAGTTAAAATAACTGTAATTAGCACTCACATTCACGGAACTTTAAGGTCATATTCTCACGGTAACTTTTTGTTAAAATACAATGGAATACGTACCTCTTTTTCTAGAGTTATTTTTGTGAATCACTGATATTAGTCTCGTCTTAGACCACAACCGGAAAAGGAAATGATGTTGACTATATTTTTCCAAAAATAACTTCGAAAATGTTTTGTTAGTTTTCTATTATTCTAATCTAATTCGTTTTGTTGACTGAATCGGAAATGTTGACAGTAAATCATAATGTACCTACTTTTATTAGCTTTATTGGCAATTACAGGAACATTAGGTACTTGAAACACTTTCTCATAAATGATTGCTGGTGGGTTCAACGTCATTTAATTTTAAACAGTTGTAGTTAATGCAGACACCTTAAATGCACTATCCTCAGTACCGTCTAATTTACTACATTCTCGCCTTCTTTGCTTTTCTAATAGCTACCGACCGATTACACAGATTCCATTTGATTTGATTGCTTCATCAGTTTTGATCTCAATAATATACAAATTGGAGCTGTCAACCGTCGCCGCGTCACTTGGTACAGTTTTCTCTCTCTATGAGACAAGTTTGGCTTAAAGGGCCAATATTCTTTGTTTCTTCATCATTGACCAAGGCTTTATTTTGCAAGTTATTTTAAATTCCCAAGTACATTTTAATGCTTATAAAATGCTCGTTAGCGTCCGTGACGGAAAGTCGTGAAGTTTCCAAAGGTTTGCGGTTACATTACTCAACGGCGTCAGTAGTAACTGTCAGTTTTGATTCAGTTTCCTTGTCTAAATTGAAACAAATGGCGTCTGGTTAGAAGATTCGCTGCGGCAAAGGTCAGTTTTAAGCAATAGGTAGGTGGTAAGCATAGATATATTATATGTGTTTCTATGGTGGTAAGAATAATTTGTATGTAATTTGATGAAAGTTCGTTTTGATGTTGCTTATTTTGAACTTTGATATCGAGTTCTATTTTATAGTTTTAATCCAATTACCCATTGGAATGTTCTATGTTGATTGAAAATCATGTTCTGAGCCGACTGTTACCCGTCTCATTCTCCCCTCATTTTATTTTTAAAATTATTGCCTATACGCTGAACCTGATACTTTAGTATCTACATCCACACAGTAGCTTCTAGGTCTGTATCAAAATTCACGTAATTGACCTCAAAACTTTTGATATCACGAAATTCTTACTACGTCTCGCCTAATTAAAATGTATGATTGCTAATCACAAAACACAAGACGTTGCTCATCATGCATGATATAATTAAATACGACATTACATTAAGTTTTTAAATATTTAAAACTGCAATTTCAACACAACTATGTCAATTTTAAAAAGGTCGAGTGTAGTTTTTGTGTTGATACATGACGGAAAACTTGTAATATGTAAGCTGTCTGACTTGATGACTTGGGATTAGGTAAGAATTCGATTCGCGTAGGGTATTTACTGGAATATCGTATCAAGTTTTCTGGAACCTATCTCGCTGTCTTTGAGAGTCGAAATTCCTTTGTTTTTCTCTGCACTGCACTCTACCTATTTCCGCCAATTGTTAACTTAATCTAAATCATCATCGTCAACATTTCAGCCGAAAGACCACCAAGCTTCATCAACTCTATGCACCACCTACATGTAAAAAAAAGGAAATATTGGTTATCAACGGTAGAACTATTTCCGCTAAAATCATAGTTTTTGACTTGTCTAATTTCAGCAATCAGCAAATGTATTTATAATCTAACCAATCTATTGCAATACCCGTGTAACCAGATCTACGAGTCCACGTCTTAAAGGCTTATTCTTAATACTGCTTATCCCCCATTAAAACGTCGTGTAGAAAGGATTATCTGGCAATAATACCCTATTAACATTATGATAGCATCCCAAAATGGTATCGAGCGTTAAACTTGTATACTTTTGAAATCAGGAGATAGGCTTAGAATGTGTGAAGGTTAGCCACCCGCCCCTGCGTTGCACGGGTGTATACAGGGTGGCGGAGACATCGACGCGCAACCTGCTACCATGGATTCAGTACATGACTCTAGAAATATTCCATTGGTAATTTTAAAAAAAGAATTGCTGCTCCATACATTTTGACCGCGAAGGTATTGCTCTTTTGTATGAAACAGCAGATGCTTTTTTATTTGATAACGGTAGAAAAATTTGTACGGGGTCTAGGATCATGTGCTGACTTCACGGTTACAGTTTGCACATAAACATTAATGTTTTATGTACACAAACCTTCCAGAATATATTCTTTAAATAATGGTGAAAACAGCATGAATAACCATTTTGTACTTATTTAGAAGAACTAAGTGGACACAGAGACAGACACGAAAATAATCAGAACTTAACAATATACAGTCAATTTTTTCCAATCATACCATTGTCCAGTTTATTTTGGCTCTAAAATACTGTTTGCCTGAAAAATATTATCTGTTTTAGGCCGTTTGAAAAAGTATACGATGAATGCTAACGCACTGACGAAGTTCTATCGAAGTTTTACCACATTGCCTGTGGTTCTGTGTATCTGTGGCCTGCACTTCCTTCTTCATAAACACCCGCAATAGGTAGGCAGTATCTTGAAAAAATCGTCATTAAGAATAAAAATAATTCAGCAAAAGTAATGGCTGCAATTCCGTAAATTCACACGCCACAAACTCTTAATTGTATTATGCAAATAAGGTGTTAGTCTCCAGAATATTTCCACGGCTATCACCGAACTTCGGCTACATAGTGTAGGTATACAGTTTCGTTGACATTTGAGATGTTGAGTAATGTAACTGATCCCTTTGATTGACATGATTATGTTTATTCGAGTGGTAGCTAGGGATTACCTAGTGTCAAGCATTTAGTTTTAATGGCGTTTGAAACGTAAAGCTGTTTGTCAAAGAGCTTCGTTAATGTTGGAAGAAATCTGACGTAAACTTCCACGGTACTCGCTATCTATAACTTGTAATTCAAAATAAATCGGGAATATCACAATATCTTTGTTTTTGGGCCTAAGGTAATGTTTTTTGTGAATACGATCATTGTTTCTGATTCACTGCTCATTTTCCTAGCCTAGTTATCAAAACATCGGCCATTGGCGATGTTTGTGGAAATTCGAACGCTGAGGTGGAACAGTACACCCGTATTTATAATAAGATGACCTATGTTTTCAAATGTCAGTCATGCTTGAGTTAACCTAAACCCATGTCGTTTAAAAACATAGGTAATGTTCAATATTATTGTTATAATACAGCTTCCTGCCAGCTTACTTCATCTCAAGGGCCATATATGTTGATTTTTGTTAGTGACGTTTCGAACATTGATTTGAAATGAAACTTGTCAACGCCTCATGGGCTATCATCTTCAACATCTTTCATTGTCTAAGCATTTCTCTTACCATGTCCAGATAAAGGTCAAAACAATCTTGAAAGTTAACGTCCAAGTTATGCATTCGGTTTATAAGAGGGGATATTGTTACTCGTTTACAACATATCGCCACTAAGTTATTCATTAAGTATACTACAACCCAAAATTCAAAATACAAAGATCGCAAAATTGTATCATTTGAAAGATATTCGTTTACGCTCGTTCGACAGATGCAACCGGCATGCGTGGACGCCGAAATTAATCGCAAGGCCGGAATGTCGCAACCTCTTATACATTTCACCTAGATTATGTTTGTTTCTCAGGCGGCTGTCAACATCGTCTGTATGGAATCCGGTTGCGAATCCAGATCAACAATATTGCTAGATCTCTTTTGCATGTAAAGACGATAATTAGTATGTTTTGGTTTGACATATTGCAAAGAAAGTTTTGTAAGATTCATCAACGTTGCTTGTGCTCAGTGCCGCTGTAGGTCGCAGTGTGCGTTTGGTAGCAGTTTCTTACTTTATGTGGAAGCTGCTCACCCTTCTTTTCTATTAGGAGACCAACAGGAGCAAGAGCAGTTCCTGAGTTAGCACTCCCCGAGGCTGCCCTTATTTTCTTTGAGCACGCTGAACAGTTTATTAAGATTCCGAACTTATTATCTCCAGACAGAAGTTTTATTACTCCTCCTAATTGGCATCCCTCACTGTTGGGGATAGTGTAAACTCTCATTATTATGTGAATGGTGGGTCTATATTATGATTTGTGGTTTGGTGGTGTCCCACGTTCACCGACACTTTCAGACCACTACTTAGACAATTAGCTTGATCATATCTCTGGGCTACGTCTTCTTGAATTTCTGGTCTAGCCCAAAGAGCCGTTGCGCCACTTCTTCCCAGCTAAAGCACTAGGAAGTGGTTCTCAGCCTAATTTAAACAAAATGACTTTTGATCGTTTCCATAATGCCTTAAATAAATAGTTAAATATACTTACACTTTTTTGTTGCAAATTCAGCACTAAAGTCTTGCTCAACCTTACACTGAGTCCACAAAGAGCTGACCCTTCCTTGTACCACATTGAAGTGCGTTAGTTTACTGCTGTTATGAAACCTGACCCGGTTACTGGACAGTCTAAACGTGGGTCACTGCATGTCACTTATCACATTTGGCACGGTCATGTTTGTCAGAGTAAAATGTTGCAGAAGGAATTGGGTTATATACTGAGGTCCCAATGTAAGGGCTCAACAATTTTTTTTTTGGTTGCAACTATTTAAACTTATGTTCTAATCATAATGGTTCCAGTAAATTATTTAGTGCGTTTTTTTTACCAAGTTTTACTTCATAACTGTGTTATTAATGTTTCTGCCCGATAGCTTTAACCACAAACTACGAGGTATTATTACTACATTTATTTGTAGCACGTAGACTGTATAGCATTGTCTAATGTTCAGTGAATGACTTGTTTTTTCTGGGGAGAAAACGTCATGAATTTTCCAAATGTAGTAGTAAAATAAAAAGATTTCTTTAAAACTTGTTAAAATGTGGGTAGGAGTAATATTTTTAAGCAGTTTAAAGGTTTTTTAGCATTGAGCTGTATGATGCTGATCCATGCGTTATGTTCGTGAACGGGCGATGTCAGTTGGGACTGGTCATCTCTTAGCTGCAACAGCTTATTTTAATTATTTTATTTTTGGATTGTTTATTTTTTTGTTTATTTGCTTTATTCTGGACGAATTTAACGTGTACGTCTTTTTTACAACGTTCTCACATATAATTTTAAGTTCAACATTAATGATGTTGTGACAAATATTTTTGTAACAATATAATTTAAAGAGTGTCCATGGAGTTTCTTGCCAGTTCTACTCCATAGGTACCTACTACGCTGTGGAATGGGCAACTAGCTTCATATTTCTGACTGATAATACAAAAGTGCCTGTAAATGGTTCAACTGAAATAAATGCTTTGAATTTGAGTTTGAGATTGGATAGTCTAGGATGGATATATATTTCTACACCGACAAGTGCCCCAGCACTAAAGTTTTAGATGGATGACTTTCTGATGGGTACTGTTCCTAGTTCCTACGTAGGACCTAAGAACTCTCAAGGACTGTTAGAGAAATCTGAACCCTTTAGCAACTGTGCTAGTCACTGAATTATGACGTTAAAACGTTTAGCACGTTTTAAATGAACGTATTTAAATAGTACCAAAATGCCAACGTAATTTTATTATCAAATACTTATAAATAATAAATTGTCTATCATCATTCATCAATCAAAGCTTCTTGAGATGTATCAAAACACCACTTAAGAGGCAGCTGTCAAATTATTAAGACAGGTCATAGATTGCTTTTATAAAATATGCTTTATTATAAACCGATATATTGAATCTTTTAAACAATGAGCTCATCAAATTCCTCATTCAAAACGATATAAAACAAGTCATTGAAAGACAGAATACAAACATAAACACTTAAATATAACATCACGCCTCTAATCTTCGAAGGCGTAGGCAGGGGTGTACCTATAGTATGCCCACATATCGCCAATTATGTTTATTTTCCAAGTAATAGGGGGCGAGCCTATTGCCACCACCCGTGCCAGATGGAGAAATCCAATAACCACCAAATCGATATAATACCTTGGTGATTTATGGTATTGAGATGATATTAATGACTAATCAATCATCATCTCAGCATGAAATATGTCTAAAGGTGGCCATAAGCCTTCTTTAAGCATTCAGCTTCCCAAGGAAATACTTACTTACCAGTAAAAGATGAAAAAAAAATTCTCATTGTAGTATGATAATCCCATATTGTTATCGAGTGGAGTACTCGCACCATAAGAACGCGGTCAGTCGGTCTCAATGTCGTTTGTATAATATGCTGTAATCCAGTGAAAAGTGTTGTAGGTACGTTGCGTCAGCGCAGGTCGAGTTCATGCGACATGCGCTAGTCAATCACAAACAAAAATTTTTTTTTTCGTCTCGTACTCCCACATAAACTGGAAAAATATTGGAAATAAATTGAACTGTCAACTTATCTCGAAATAATGTTGCCATTGATGAAAATGATTAAGTTCGTTTCATTTTTTTTTTAGTTCCTGTCAGTATTTTCACTTTCAAATCTTCGTAGTGTGAATGCATCTTTCATTTAATTTACTTATACGGTGAACAACTCAATAAACGTACCTAAACGTCAAAAGTTAATTAATTTAGATTAGCTCTATGCGTATTGGTACAGATAAAATAATAGTACCTACAATACCTACAAATTTAATGAATGTTTAGTTAAAGATCGAACGATCTTTTGCTTGCTTTCTAGTAGACTTCAATCAGGAATTTAATGAAGCTGAACATCATAAGGAAACATTAATTACTGCGGGAAATATCTTTATGATGATTTGCAGACAAACGTATAATATATTGACTCATACTAAACTTGATTAAGCATGCACTTTTTGTACTGTACACAGGCGTTAAAGACACATCCAGCTTTATAAAAGAGGCTGCCACAAATGAGGATCAAGTTCTTTTAACTTAACAGACAGTTAAGTTGCTGGGGATTTTGTTGCGCTTACTTCTTCCCAGCTAAAGCACTAGGAAGTCGTGAAGGGTAGATCTTAATGTCAATAGACAAATCAGTTGATAGAGCAATACAACTTGGACAGTGTATTAAGTTTGTACCATCACGTGGTCGCCATCCATTGGCCGAGCTATTTTCTCACGCATTCTCATTACGCGTGGGATGCATTTGACTGGATTTATTTTTTAAAGTTTTTTTTAACATAACATTACATCTCGCCTTGTTTCCCCGAAAGGTTAGGCAGAGGTGTACCTATAGTAGGTGCGCCCACATTTCGCTAGTTATGTTTAAGTCCCGGGAAAATGCAAAATTAATGAAAAATGCGAGCCTATTTTAAGTTATTTTTTTCTTGTCGTGTCGTTTTCAACATTACGTTGGTTTCTTCACTTATAAAATTAAACTAAAGGGATTCGATAAGAGGGTATTTTTAACAGCAACATTTAAATTTAAAATGTGAGTTAATGAAAAGTTCTTCTTCCTAGTTAAACCACTAGGAAGTGGTGAAGGGCGGACATTTTGGGAGACTGTCTTATGTAATTTTGACGTTCAATAAGTGCTGATTTTCAGCCTAATTTGAATAAATGACTTTTGATTCTGTTTTGTAGGTATGTGACAGAAACTACAAAGTTGAACCCCAATATTTCAGAAACTAAAGTAACGTATTTTTAATTTTGTCATACTTCACTTACTTATTAAACCGTCCCGTCCGGAGTTGCGGTCACCATGCGTGAGCGCAGCTTTCTCCTCTTTGTTTGACGCGCACCGAAATTATGCTCAAATGATTTATTGACATTCTTAATATGTTCCTTAGTACAATACGCCATAATGTTAGGTGGCTTTGAAAATTAATTTTAATTTAATTATATTATGGAGTACCTATAATACCTACCTATTGGATTTGACCTTAATTTGTATTGATTTGTTCTACATTTTATGGTTTTCATCTTCATCGTCATCATGATTTCAGCCGGAAGACGTTTACTGCTGGACATAGGCCTCCCCAAAGCACCGCCATTCGACCGGTTCACATGCTCACTCTAATGTCTCGCTGATGGTGGCGCATGTGTTGGATCATTTAGCTCCCTTCAAAATGGTTGAGCTGAATGGTGCTAATCCATGCGTCGTGTTCGTGAACGGGCGCCGTCAGTAGGGACTGGTCATCTCTTAGCTGCCGCGACTTATTCTTTTTTTATTACCGACGCTTTTTACGTTCTGCATCGTTGTCACAGGCATAATTTCAACATGAATGATGTAACCAATATTTTTGTAACAATATAATTTAAAAGAGTGTATGGGGACTTTCTTTTCTTTCTTTCTTTCTTTCTTTCTTTCTTTCTCTTTATTCATAGGTACTTACTACGCTTTGGAATGGGAAACTAGCTTCATCTTTCTGACCGACCGACGACGCCTTGACAATTCAAAAGTGCCTGTAATAGGTTTATTTGAAATAAATGCTTTGAGTTTGAGTTCTGTGCTTATCGCATTCAGCGGATTCCTGCTTCACAAAGTCATCGGTCCACCTTGTCGGAGGCATTCCAACGCTATACGTTTCCGGTACGCGATCGTAACTCCAGAACCTTTTAGCCCTATCAGCCATCTACATTTTACAGTTTTAAGATTACTTAATTCATATTGTTCAAAGATTTTGGAGTCTTAAAAAATTTAAATGATTTTACAGAAGTACTAAAGTAATGCTTCAATAACTCTGCCAAAACTACGAGTTAAAAAAAATCTCTTTAGATGCGCTATTGTATAAAATTAACACGCATTAATGTGTACGTAACATACCGTGTAATCACATATTTCAATAGCAACTGGCATTGTATTCTCTCAACATTGTATTATTATTACTGTTCCTTAGTTCTAAGTAATCTCTATGACCATAATAATAGTCGGATTTAAGATAAATACTATGGGAAAACGGATGCTGACTTCATTCAAATGTAGAGGTAATAACGTCATGATCTTCGAATGTTGCTACAATGCGGTGTTATCAGGCCATGTCGCGTTTTAAAGTTATTCCAAATGCATTTTCGTGCTTATAGACCATTGACAATTTAGGATGCTGCGAATTAGAGGCTATCATGATTGTGATGTAAGATTTGGATCCCGGTGTGTCTTCCTGTTTAAAATCTCTTGGCTTTTTAATGGAGCTATTTCACAAATAACACGCCATGAGATTGGTTGTCACCGACGACGACCGGAGGGTTTTACGAAAAATAAAACTGGTGGGTCAGGGATGGTAAGAGTTATATTCAAATAGACTCCATGAGTGGTGATACTACAATGTAAGTCAAGCGCACCCTTAGTAGCCCTGCTACCATCTTGCTAAGGCACCAGTCTCATAGCCCGGTGAAAAACGAGAAGCGAGTAGAGCTAATAACAAAAAAAGAGTTGGCGTGCAACGAGAAGCGAGTAGAGCTAGTAACTAAAAAGAGTTGGCGAGCAACGAGAAGCGAGTAGAGCTAAAGTAACTAAAAAAGAGTTGGCCAGCAACGAGAAGTGAGTAGAGCTAGTAACTAAAAAAGAGTTGGCGTGCAACGAGAAGCGAGTAGAGCTAGTAACTAAAAAAGAGTTGGCGTGCAACGAGAAGCGAGTAGAGCTAGTAACTAAAAAGAGTTGGCGAGCAACGAGAAGCGAGTAGAGCTAAAGTAACTAAAAAAGAGTTGGCCAGCAACGAGAAGTGAGTAGAGCTAGTAACTAAAAAAGAGTTGGCGTGCAACGAGAAGCGAGTAGAGCTAGTAACTAAAAAGAGTTGGCGAGCAACGAGAAGCGAGTAGAGCTAAAGTAACTAAAAAAGAGTTGGCCAGCAACGAGAAGTGAGTAGAGCTAGTAACTAAAAAAGAGTTGGCGTGCAACGAGAAGCGAGTAGAGCTAGTAACTAAAAAGAGTTGGCGAGCAACGAGAAGCGAGTAGAGCTAGTAACAAAAAAGAGTTGGCGTGCAACGAGAAGCGAGTAGAGCTAGTACCTAAAAAGAGTTGGCGAGCAACGAGAAGCGAGTAGAGCTAGTAACAAAAAAGAGTTGGCGTGCAACGAGAAGCGAGTAGAGCTAGTACCTAAAAAGAGTTGGCGAGCAACGAGAAGCGAGTGCGCGACGGCGGCGAGCGATTACTCGCTGATATGCGTAAGTACCAAGAGTGAGTCTCTCATCGTGTGTACTGCCCGCCAATCGAGCGTCGCTGAGCGAGTACTCTGATAGTTCTTATGGATGCGACAAACGAGTATTCGCCGGCCGGCGCGGCGGTGTGAACAGTCAGTGATCACCTATTAATATATGTATATCTATTACTGACACGGGACTCTTGTAGGAATCTTTTGTACGATTCTTGAGCGAAAAAAAAATCGTTGATAGCTAATCGCTTCTTTGTCGGCGGTGGGAGACATTGTGTCTAACTGACTGATTTTTTTACAAAAACTAAAACGAATAGACGCTCCAAATTATAGCTGTAAGGCCTCGGTCTCGAAGTCAGCGATTGTGGGGCGGCGGCGGCAGGCGGCGGCGCGGCGAGCGGTGACCCGCGGATTCAAAAACGAGGCTCCGGTGCAGCCTTCGAGGCCAGTTCCATATAAATCTATGCATTGAAACGCGCCGCGCCGCGCCCGCCGTGTCCGTAGCCTAAAGGAAGTTCTTTTGTTGGTAATTGACAGAGAACAACAATGCCAACTAATTGTATAAAAATACCCTAAAATTTTCATAAGCCTAAGCAACAAGACAAAACATAGCCATAAATCACAGCGAGTCTTGCAAAACTTTTTACATTATAACATACCCTTCAAAAAATGATAAATTACAAATAAATAACACGATTAAAAGAAATATGGTATAAAATAATTAATTACGTTTCTCTAAATGTCAATTAGCGATTGTTAACGATTTATATTCGTCTATTATTTAGTAATAGTCAAGGTTTTCTTCTGAAAAGTGAGTATTGGTAACTAAATATTTAGGTCAGCGTATATATGAATAAAGTATTGTAGTAACATCAATTTGTAGTATAATTGGATTTTTAATCGATGCGATGGGAATGTAAGGGTACGGTGGAAGTAATAAGCGACTGGCGAGTATAATTAATTATTTAATTAATATAATATAACTTTATTTTTCTCACCACAATATACTTAAGTTATTTTACATTGGGCAGATTGACAATGATACATAATTCAGGTAAGTATATATTGTGGGAGACTGGTGCCTAAGCTAGGCTCGTGGCCAGTGTTTCAGGACACCAGTATCCCAGGAGGAGGAATTAAAGCTACTTAGAGCTTTTCTTTCATGTGTCATCCTTCGTGAACTTACTAATGTTCCAACACTATCTGTAACATAACTTGTTTTGCCATAGCAAACATTATTTGAGTTGAGTTTTCCTTTTATATATATAAAATCACAATACCATGATACCCGGCTCACTATGTTTTTTATAATAACTTTATTGTACACTACCTACATTCTATGCGAATAAATGATTTGATTTGATCACCACCACCACCATCACCATGACAACAACACCATGATAACATTATGGTGACAAATATATTTTCAGCTTCTGCAAAGAAAGATTATAAGATTCGATACCAGCGTATACATGTAGAGTAATACCAACCGCTATACTAGACCAACCGGGCTCTGAGTTTACCAAAGAACGATGGAGCGCAGCGTTCTGGGTGTAAAAAGACAGGACAAAATTCGGAACACCACGCTGCGTTGCAACACGGTAGGCAAGAAGGCTGCCAGGCTCAAATGGGGTTGCGCGGGTCACATCAGCCACATGAACGATGGCCGCTGGGTAAAAGTCTTCACACAATGGGTGCCTGAAGATGGACGAGAGAAAGAGGTGGCGGGATGACCTGAACGCGTACCGCGAGGGCTGGTTTGAGGTGACGCGCGATACGAGTTCATGGAAGGACTTAGGGGAGGCCTTTGTCCGGCAGTGAGACAGCATAGGCTAAATAAAATAAAAAAAAATACTAAAACACTTAGCTTTTAGGTAGTTCCGTAGAATTAGTTATTTTTAAAGCGGTAATGCCTCACCTAAAATGGAAAATCCGCTTTTAGCTTATTACTTGACACCAAAGAAATAAGTGTTTTAATGCCGTTTCTAACTGCAGCATCGGAAGTCGGGGTCAGAAGTCGAATGACATCATACCGGACAAAAAAACATTTTTTTATTAAAACTACATTGTTTCAATACTATTGTATCGAAAACTGAACGATTATAAACATTGTTACAGGTTAACTGACCTGAATTAAACGTTTACCTAAGTTGTAGATTGTGGTACCTGCATATTTATAATGTTGAACACTTTTTGAGGGGGATGCGCTAAGGTAACCCGCGAAATTTGAAATTTTGCTTAGGTTTTTGCAATTTGCAGGTCAGTATCAGGTTGTATGTTGGTTAGAATATGATTCGCGACCGTAACAAATATGGTTTTACAGAATTATAATCATTAGAATCAGCAATACAAATCCTTAAGTTATTAGTCCTCAAATGTCATTATTTTATGAAATTGTCATTCAATAGGGTAATATGAACTTAGAGAGATGTATTGATGATTTTAATGATTATAATTCTATAATAAAAATTTCGTTTATTTACAATCAACTTAATAGATTTCTTGCAATTGTGTTAAAATTTACATAAAATATATCTTACATAATCTACAAATAATATTAATAGTATGTACAACTAAATAACAATAAATAAAAATAAAAAAGAAAGAAGGACAAGAATCATAGGGCATCAAAAAATTCATCCGCATCGCTGTCGACAGGAAAAGTGCCCAAAAGGCTGGCAGCATTGCCACGTTGTATGGCGATACTGATTCTTTGGCCAAAAAATAGGCCAGCCCTCTGGTCACGTGAAGAGTCGACCAACCGCTTAGCGATGTCTGCAAAAACCAAGTGGGCACTCGGACCCCACGGCCCTAGTGTTTCAACCCCAAACGGCTCGAACATATAACTCCCAATAAGATTCGAATATTTTCGCCGTTTGAGGTTTTCCGCACTTGCAGCAGCCGCCCCAGCACAGCCCGCCGTGCTAGGAAGATGGGATGGCGCAAGGGTGTCGACACACGTTGCATCCCACACCAAAGGCCTGCCTAACTTCCAGGGCATTATGGTCATTCCGTCTGGTCTCTTCCCATCGACGCGTGCCAAGCCGTTGGGTTCTAAAATAGCTGGCACCCCGGCGGTGGCAAGAGCACGGCGGATTATGTCATTAATGCTGGCGTGTCGTGCTATCCGGCCTGCGCTCTTACTGCAAGATAGGCCATGGTGTCCGAGGCAGTCGACAGCTTCACCGCACTGGCAGCGATGCGGAGCCCCGCAAGGAGCGCCCAGACGGAGACAAGTAGCGAGCCGGAAAGTGGTGTCACACAACATAGTGCCTATGTTAGGTGATGGAAGTGCCTGAAGCCAGAGGCCCGACTCCCATTCTCCCACAGCCAGCAGACGGGCACGCTCAGCAGTATTGGAGGACGTATTGAAAAGTTTATTCCGTACCAACCTGCAGAGCGGCTCATCCCATTGTCTCTGGGAAGATGGGTTTACGGGCCGATCTGTATCTGGGCAAGCCGCTGTCCAGGCGTTCACCGCATCAGTCAAGCACGGCACTTCAAAGTCAACCAGGGAGGGGGCTAAAATTTTCCTGGTTAACTTTTCGGTGCTGTGGACAGAGGACAGGAACGCCGGTAAGCTAATACTGGTAATTTTGCGGACGCCGAGGCCACCAAAACGGATGGGTAGTGTGGCTTGAAGCCACGCTCGGTCGTCCAAGGCCACGTTTAAAATGGATGTTACTGTGCTGCGAATAATTTGGTCAATTTTGTCTAAAAGATGTGGCTGCTTCCATAAAGGGGAAGAACGTAGAAAATATATAAAATTTGGGCCAAAACAACAATATCTAATCAGGGTGAATGCTGAATGTAAATTAATTTTGGAAAGTCTGGCCGAAATTTCGTTGAAGTTTTTGATTTTTTCGTCGATGAAAGGAGAAAAGCTGTCTTCTAAAATTGGGGACCCTAGGAGGTGCAGTGAACTTTTTTCTAGAACTTTGATTTGTGGGGCTATTGCATTAAATTTCTCTATGGTCAGTTCTCTGTCGGTAATGTCAGAAAGGTAAATTTCACATTTTGAGGGGTTTAGGTCCAAGCCAATAGATTTAAATTGCTGTTTGAGCAATTGAAGGTCTTTTAAAACAGTGTCTACATCACCTCCTAGCGTTCCATCATCTAAATACCACACGTTAAATTTAGAATTTAATTTTTGGATAATTGGATGAATAGCCAAGCTGAAAATCACAGGCCCAAGAGGGTCACCTTGTTGGCATCCTACTGCAGATTCCAAAACATTGTCCTTGTATAATAATTTGGAAGGGTACCTGTAACATTGCCACAAAAAACCATAAATTTCGGGTAGTTCCTTTTTGACTTCAGCCAACAAAGTGTCCCTGTTTACAGAGTTAAAGGCATTCTTCACATCAACCTTGAGGATGACCTCACCTCTGTTGGAGTTTAAAAAGGTGGAAAGGGCATGTACGGCAGCCTCACAGCCCCCTTTCGAGCCAAAACCAAGCTGTAGGGGCTGAAACTTAGCTGTAAGCGATTCGCTATACAGCTTACAGCATATTTTGGCTGCCGTACGCCTGTAGGTGCACCCAACGGCGATGGGACGAATGCCACCGTCTCTTTTGCGCAGGGCACATAGGTTGGCCCCGTACAAAATGTCGACGACGGCCTCGTTCACACCGCCGGAGAGCATGAGGTTAATCAGGGCCGCAAGCTCTTTCAAAAGCGACTCACCAGCTTCCCCGGCGCCTGAACTCAGTAGATCTTTCAAGTGTTGTGGAGTCAGGCCGTCGAGGCCGCCGGCGGAACCACTTCGAAAAGAGCTCACGGCTGCAATCAACTGGGGGGCCGAAACGTTTAGAATGGTTGAATTAAGATTGGGAGGGTCAGGTGGGTCGGGAAAGGTGAGACCATCCGCAGGCGCCGGGTGTTTACTCTCTAGAGCTGTTAGCGTTTCTGGAGAGTAAGGCGCCACCACATCGCTGCTAAACAGTATCCTGGCCGCGCCCCTGATGTCACCTTCACTTAATTTGGATTCCACATGTGAACATAAGCCTTTTTGTGGTTGGTTGTTAAATTTAGGTAATTTTGGATCTAAAATTAGGGTCGAATTGTTACAATTGTCTTTAATTTGGTTAGTTAGTGTTTTTTTGGGTGCCAAATTTTTCAATTTTAATTCAATTCTATAATTAAATATTTGTTACGGCCGCGAATCATATTTAGATCAACATACAACGATACTGAACTACTGACCTGCAAATTGAAAAAAAACACAAGAAAATTTGAATTTCGCGGGCTACCCTGACGCTTTGCTTTAAGACATGAGTATGTGATAATATTTTTTGTAGTGATTAAAAGTGAGGTTAGATTTTATATTTGAATAAGCTTTGTACCTACTACGCTTTGGAATGGGCAACTAGCTTCATCTTTCTGACTGACCGATCCCTTGACAATTCAAAAGTGCCTGTAATTGGTTTATTTGAAATAAATGCTTTGAGTTTGAGTTTGAGTTTGAGTTTGCCCAATGGGATTTCCCAATCGGCAAAAGTGACGAACCTCCCAAACTATCATACCTTATTTAGCCCCTTTAGGGGTGAATTATCAAAAATCCTTCCTTAGTGCTTACTTTTGTATTATAAGTAACTCTATTCTATAGCTCGTCGACCGCGAATACGAACTCGAACACCTCTCAAGGGGTTGGCCCCTTTAAATAAATCCTGAGCTGTAGCCCGCCAAATTCAAATTTTCTTTGGTTTTTTGCAAATTGCAGTTCAGTTTTACGTCGTATGTTGATCAAAATGCGATTCGCGACTGTAGGAATGATATATTTACTGAACAATAATCATCACTTTCATATCACCCGTCAATCTTTGGAAATTTGTTCCACTTAAGAATTTTTCAGAATATTTCATGATAACCAACATTCATAATGATGGTCATTTATTCCTTTGCTTTTTAAACTGATTTAACGATAAACACGTAATGAAGTCCGTTAGTAATTAATATTTCTTACATACAATCGTACATTAATTTTAGTAATTCTGATCAGATAAGGCTGTGGACATAACAGCCGTTTGTATGAACTTCAAATGATCACAATACGCGCATTCTTCTCTGTTGTGTGGTCATGGCCTTTCACACGCGTTTAGAAACATATTGATGTTGTGTTAAGCTTACTTACCTCTTTGTGTTCACCAGAAACTTCACCGTTAAGGTTCCCACAAATAGACGCGACGCAACAGCTTGACGCGACTCTAGTAGAACAATTCGTATGAAAACTACATAGAAATTGTTCTACAAGAATCGCGTCATGCTGTCGCGTCGCGCCTGTGTATGGGAGCCTTTAGTTCACTTCTGGCTAGCTTCGTAAACCACCACCATTTGTTAAGGTAGGTAGTTCCCTTCTTTACCACGCACGCCCGTAATCCCTGAAGGGAAAGGCAGAGGAGTACCTATAGTACATCCAAATTTCGCCAGTTATGTTTAAGTCCCATGTAATAGGGGGCGAGCAGCAATATAGTTAAGTTAGTTAGTTTAGTTGAAGTTGGTTAATATCATTGTAGTTAATCTATACAGGGCGGCAGGGACATCGACGCACAACCGGTTACCATAGATTCAGAACATGATTCTGAACCCTGCTGCGTTGAAATTATTCATCGGTTATTAAAAAATAAAATTGGCTATTCATTTTGACCGCGTAGGTATTACACTTTTCTATGAAACATCAGTTCTTTTAATTTATAACCGATGAAAATTTTCAACGCTAGGGGTCTAGAATCATGTGCTGAATTCATGGTTAGAGTTTGCACGTTGATGTACTTGCCACCCTGTATACCTACTATTATCGAATCTCCAGTACATGGCATGGCCTTCCCTTCCTAGGTTCCTTTCACATGCTTGTTTTCTGCCATCTGAGACCAGCATCCTAACCTAACTGCGTAACACACTATCAATCATAATCTGAATCATTTTGAAGGATATTGCTAATCCATTGCTTTACATGTTCGAAAAGTTTATCTGCTCAATAACGTAAATACCGCAATGAACGTTGTTTAACTGTCAAAATGAAAGCCATTGCTACTGATAGCTTTTTACGCAATTACCCCGCTGTCTTTTGATTATGAGAAGATTTCATACCGACATCTTCCGTTTATCCTGGAAAAAAACTTGTCGCTGTTCCAACACCTATCTGGAACCCACACCACACTCATATAATAGTATATTTAAGGTAATAAATTGTGAAAAAATAAATATCTTATCTACCCATATCTTCCAAATACGAAAAACGCAATTACTCGTTAAAAAAAAAATGTATGTTTAGATATTCGAGATTACGGCATTTGTAACTAACCTAACCTAACACTCGGATAAATTTCGAATTCAGGGGTGCGGTAATTGAATAGACCTATTAGTTTCAAACTTAATGAGAGTCCTAAATCAATAGTTACTTCAACCACTAGATCGTTTAAAACTACTGCTGTAAGGCTAAGCGCGCACTACGAATCTTAATCGTTGCGGATAGTAATCGCAAATCTGTGAACAATATCAATGTATTCCACACACGCATGTGAGTCCGCGGACTGCGGTAAAACATCGTTTTAGAATTCGCTTGAAAAACTATTTTCGTTTGCGATTTTATTTCGCAGTTTAAAAATCGCAACGAGCAAAATCGTAGTGCGCGCTTAGACTTAGTATAGACAAGAACTTACACAATAGTTCACTAGGCTATAAGGTACTCACGATCGGAGCGAACCAACGCCTTAATAAGTCTTAGGGCCATAATATAAACTGCTAGCTTCTGTGAACGGGAAATCGCATCTTATGATTTATATATAAACTTGCATCTAAAATACCTGATTGCCTGAAACCTTTGACCCTTATTGCATCAACTTTACCTACAAGCTAGAAGCCACGATTACTAGAAACAAGTCGGATATTGAAGCAAGTATTATTTGGCCTAGATATTACATCTACTAACAGGACAATAAATATTCGTTCCATCCTCTGCATCTCATAATCAACGCCGAGATTCATTAACTTTTACCCGTCACGTGGACCACATTTGTTATCAGATAAAAACTGTATGCCATAATTTTCAACAGAAATAAATAGGATTTTTTTTGGTGCACAAATTTTTTGTAAAGATACGCGCCAAGATTTGTCATACAACCCCTATATCTCATTGCAAATTAACAAATTTTAACCGTCAATTTTTTATTTTACACTAAAATAAAACATTAAAATTAAGAATGAACTGAATCGGACATCTTCATTTATTTAAAAAAGATACAATCAATATTGTGCTTCGCGCCGAAGTCTGACCCGCCATCTTGAATTCTTTTCCGACAGGACAGGTCGTCGTCTTCTTTATTTTTATTTAAAATACAGTTTATCAGTTGAAGATTGAAGTTAATTTATCAAGTCCTACATTGTATGTAAGTTCGTCTTGTTTGGTTATCGTTTCTGCATAGCTGATTGTTAACTCCAATCTGACGAGAAAATAAATGTGGGATTTTTATGTGGGAAAGATACGAGTAGAGAATGTAGATAGGTAAGTTACTACTAAAATTATATTCCAAAGAGAAACAGTAATAACAGAAAATGTTTTAGAGCCGAAAAGCATAATACACACAAAAACACACAAAAATATACAAACACATACACAACACAAAACATGATGCATACATTTTTCTTTTGCTAAAAACTCAACTTTTTAACAGTGTCAATTTCACACAAACGTTAGATAAACTTCGTTTTTAGTTGGTAAGCATGTAAGATAACGAACAATTACTCACCTTGACGAATCATAAAATATATTATTTTAAAATACTTAAATATGATTTTCGCATTCAAAGCCCGGGTCAAGGTATTTTTATTATGTCGTTATCATCGCCTTGATGTCAATTTTCAAATATTTCAAGTTTTTATCGATTTAAAGAATAATGTATTATCGATTATCATATCGATTTAATGTCGGGTCACGATTTAGACATCTGTATTATTGTTTGCAGTTAAGGTCTTGCACATTTGATATTTGTTGCATTGACATAAAAAATGCTAAGCTTTTAATTTTCTATTCTAAATGAATTCATGATTGTTTTGTTGACCTCTAACGCTACATTTTTAATTAATTGTTAGCGTAATTTTTTATTAAAAGCTTACAAATTAAGCCAATCAAGTCTCTTGTTCAGGCGTTGACATCGCCTGCATCCTATGGTTCAACACTAATTCCTAATTCGGTAGTTACGTATATTGTTCGGTGATGTGGACCTTGGACCTGTATTTCTGAGTAATTATCAAAAAAATCATTTCAGTGATAATTTTGCCCATCCGTGTGTAGCGGCATCTACAAAACGCCACATGCGAGCTACACGTCACAATGACGTCACGTAAAATCCTGCATGGCGCAAGCAGAGTTTACCGCGCAACTAGCATATATACAACATCCCGACATCAAACGTCGGGCAGTTGGCCACCAGACACGACACCCGTCTGGTCGGAGGATCCTCCCTTTTCTATAGAGTATGAGTGAACTTTACACCCTGTTTCTCATACCTCTATACGTGTAACAGTGGGGACGATACATACAATAAATCATAGTATCATCATACGATACATCATAGTATCATGCAATCATACGATACAGCATAGTATTATCAAATCATATGATATATACGATACATCACCAATATCATCATACGATACATACGATACATCACCAAAATCATCATACGATACATACGATACATCACCAAAATCATCATACGATATATACGATACATCATAGTGTCAAAACTATCGGTGATCCGATGATGGAGACGAACAGTGAGGCGAAAAGAGAGCACTTCCATACTCTATATCGTTTTAATTCAAAAGTTATTTACGATAAACCCTTAATTGAATTCAACATTATTACCGAACACATAACGCATGTATTATGCAAGAGCCTTAATAGCTTGTTTAAAAAGATATATTGTGCATTCATTTTTAATCTACAATCGGTAACGCTCGTAAGTATATAGTAATAGGTGGTAAGATGGAGCTGATGTCCTTACTTAACACATTAATATGAAATATGATGTACGCAAATTGAACTGATTATATCGCCAACTTTACTGCTGAATACAAACTTAATGTTCGAATGTCAGAATAAATGATTATGTTCCCTTGTGTGTGTTGAAGAATGGGTTTCTTTTGTTTGGATCAGAGGCAGCTCAAGGGGGTAATAGGTAGAAAAGTAGTCTTTGTGAAGGAGCTCGAAGGTACGGGGTAGTTCCTTTTTGCCGCCAATTACTGTTAGGCTGCACTTCCACCAGAGAAGAGCGATTATGCGTAGTGAAGGATGTGTGTGAAACTATCCAATAACATAGCGATGTTAATAAGCTATGAAAATGAAGCGTCATTTTCATAGCTTGAGCTAAGAGCTAGCGCTGTTATTGGTTAGTTGTACGCTCATTCCTTGCTACGCATTCTCGCTCTTGTCTAGTGGAAATGCACCCTTACTGTGTTCCAATTTCAAAAGCTCGAGGTGTGTCGGAGTATTTGCAGGCACATGACACATTTTAGTTTTGTCTCTGTAATGAACTCAGATGAAACGAAGAAAACCATCTTAGGATTCGATGATCCGAATATTGAATGCGTATCTTAAACCATACCTTGTGTTAAAGGCACTTGTGCCAACGCCGACGAGGAAGCGACTATTTTCTCGCTCTAGAAACGGACTGTAATGTAGGTCACGTGTCAGTAAAAGACATGCATATATTAATAGTTTATCGCTGCCTGTTCACACTGCTGGCGAGAAATCTTTCTCCACTAGTTTGTCGCAGCGACAAGAGCTATCAAAGAAAATACTCGCTCAGCGACGCTCGCTTCGCGGGCAGAACACTCTCTGAGAGACTCTCGTTTAGTACATAGGTACGCATCTCAGCAAGTGACTGAGCAGTCATTCTACTCGTCGCACTCGGTCCATAGCTATGTGACAGTCGTTTCTAGTTCCTAGCTCTACTCGCTTCTCGCTAATCGTCGGCGCGGCGGCGCGGCTTTACCGACCGTTTGGCACAAGTCCTACCGCCGCGGCGCGCCGCGGCGGTAGGACTTGTGCCAAACGGTCGGTAAAACAATTGAATAAAAAAAAACTTTTTAACAAAAACAACCGACTTCCGAAATTAAAGTTATTTTTCACGTTTTTTAGATTTGTTTTTTGTAAAAAACGTTTTTATTTTTCACTTTTTAGTTGTGGTACCTACCCCCCACAAATTCTTATACCATTACTTGATATGTAAATAACAGTGACACGAAATTATTATGACATCATCAATATAAACTAAGTGGAAAAAATACGCAGTATTAAGGATAAGTCAAAAACTACTAGTCAGAACTTGATCAAATATAAACGGGACCACATGTAAAGTACCAGCTTTCTATTAAAAAAGGATCATCCAAATCGGTTCACCCAGAAAAAAGTTCTGAACTAACACACATAAAAAGAAAAACATACAGTCGAATTGAGAACCTCCTCCTTTTTTTGAAGTCTGTTAATAAAATGAAACAATAGTTTGGCATCTGGTATGGCATGAGACAGTAATGTTTAATTTTTATTTAATACTGTAACTAATACTTATTCATATTGCCCAATTGTATTGTATTTCAAAACGTAGAGTCACGCACTAATTGTGTTTGTCCGATCACGAATCGATTTATAATCGAATAACACCTCTTGATCGATGATCGATAACGGCTAATGTTTACGAAAATGGAACATCTCAATTATTCGAATATATATCTTTTATTTGATTGGTTATTGAGTAACATACAATTTTATTGCGAAACATTGCTGCTTTTTCTCTTGTTTATTTATATTATTTTAAAATTATTACGTTTTTCTAATGGATTTGTAATGATAATGACGTTTATTCATAACCTTCAGTTTTGTACAAGATAAAAATAACGTACCTACAACTTATGAAATATCGATATGCATTCTGCATTATGATTAATTAATGATGTTAGAGAATCCATTTTGAAATTGTTACAAATATTTTTCGAACAATCTTTTAGCAAGCTTGTAAGATCTGGTGATTTATTTTGCAACTGTTTCTTTGTGGAATGTTTTCAAGCAGGCCATTTAGTTACACATTCGAACAAAATTAATTATTATTTGGAGTCTTGTTGGGTGATTAATTGATTGCTATATTTGGGTTAAAATGTCTGTTTCTTAATTTTTTTAGTTCTCTTCATTAGGTAGGACTCGTATTTTAAATCTCGCCCCCGAGTAACAGCTGTTATGAGAAACGTATATTTTAACATTAGATGCATCCATTTGAGGTATAGGGTGTAAGTAATGTAAATAATTACAAACCTCGCCCTACTAAAAACATGTGTGTCCTAATAGAAAATACATTTTCATTACGTATCTACCTGAAAATCCTGAGTAATATAAGTTTCATATCTACTCTCGAAAATCGTGCCAGTAAACTACTTTAAATAGATAAGTAAATAAGCCATCAGTTGAACCAAATAAAACATTAAACAATGATTAATGTTTGTATTAGTTCCAGGCAATTAACAGATTAAATAATTAAATGGATTTCGATCAATATTGACTAGTGATCTAATCTCGGATGCGACTACTAACTTCAATCTACTTCACACCTTGATTAATGTGCTTCCTCGAAATTAAACTAAAAAAAAACCGAAAAGGCATTAGTGAAATCGATTTTTGTTTATTCAAAAATCTCTAATCGATTTTTTTTGTTATTGCCGATTAAATTGCAGCTCTTAATCGGTTATGTGGCCTTTGGTGTGGGCCTTACATAATGAAAAAATATACCTGAATGCCATAGGTATTGACATTGCAATAATGAAATTAGTCAGGCAGAAACCAATATCATAACTCTTCCTTATGAATAAGTCAAATAAACATTATATGATTTATGTGTACGAAATTGCAAATGTAAACACTTTAGTTTACAAATAAAAACTAATCAAACATAATTCTCAAACACGTTACATGACGTGTTGTGCGTTGTAAACACAGACAATAAGTTATTTCTTAACAGTATATATTAAATGTTACTTAATACTGTATTTCCACGCTAGAGACAAGTGGAACGAGGGCGATCTGGGTAGTTGATCTCACAAATTAACATCCGTTATAAGCGACAATAATTGTATAATTGTTGTGTACCTCGTGATTAAACACTTTTCTACTTGACTGTCCCATTTTCCGGTCGAGAGGAGACAAGCGGGAGACATCATTTGACCCAGTCGCATCTGCGTCTTTATTATGTTGAGCAACGTCTGATATGATATTTGGTTTGACGTGTCAAATAAACCCAAAAATGGACTGGACTAGAAAGTCCTTAATAATCTGACCAGTCTGCTTGGTGATTATTCTAACATTTTAAGTTGAACATTCCTGTTGTTGCCGAATGTTTCTTAAATATTTTCATTCATTAGTGATCGACTTGCGCTGTTTGTTTAGCTAGAGCTCACTAGCTCTAGCTAAATAAACAGCGCAAGGGACCAATGAATGAAAATATTTATATATTGAAAGGTATGTTGAACGAAATCAGTGGCTATTGTTATACCGCTTATCTTATTGATGCCTGTAGCATGTAGTATCCAAATCCAAGTCAAATCATTTATTTCAAATATCTAGGCACTTTTGAATTGATTCTAGTAGCCCCTTCCAAAAGGTAGTTTCGTATGGAAAGGAATGGGCAAGAAAATCCACAGTTAAACTTTTAAAATATTTTACAGTATTCTTCATACATTAATTATAATAATAATATGGAAAGACGATGTACCCAGAATATACCATAACTCTAAAAACAACAGTAACTACTTACGATTCGTTTCTTGATTCAATAAAATTCGAAGTATTGTGTAAAAAAACAAACAATGCACAGAACACTTCCGAGATTCTTCATGAATTATTCAAAGTTAATGCGATATGTGAGTAGATAACAGAGTAAATAAGCGGATGAAACAGATGGTACACTTGATAAAGCGACCACAGATGTTTCTAGTAGGTATGACTAGCTTTAGCCCGCTGCTTCGCCCGCGTAGATGTCGGTAAATATCCCACGGGAACGTACTACCGGGATTAAAGGTACCCTATGTGTTAATCTAGGGTATAAACTATCTGTGTGCCAAATTTCATCCAAATCCGTTCTGCCGTTTTTGCGCTAATCTGGAACATACATCCAGACAAACAGACAAACGGAAGCAAACATTTCAAAAAAATTATAATTTCGCCATTGTTTCGTTCCCACATCTCGTAGCAATTACTTTTTTTCAAAAATATCCAACGTACAGTTTTGACTTTTATTATAATTATTATTAGGTATACAGGGTCAAACTACATTAGTTAGTAAAACTCCGCAGGCGTGCAGATGGGTATCGATATCTAAACATGACAAAACCAGAAAAAATATTAGTTTTTTTTTTTTGGGGTTACGACTTCATCTGGTGTAGTTACTTTAAGTATGAGTGTAGAAAATCTGTTTTGTTTAATCGTGTTTAGATATTGATACCAATCACGTATGTGACGTTTACACAAAAACAACAGATTTTCAATACTCAAACTGCAATATCTGCGGTTCTTGACCTCAAAGAAAACACATCAAATCAATTTTTTTTTCATTTTGTCATGTTTACATATCGATACCCATCACGTGTGTGGAGTTTCGCTAGCTAATATAACTTGACCCTGTAGATTCGATGTTAAAGAATTTGAAGGAATATCTCATAGAGTGATGCTTAGCAATAGTGCGGAAAGTTGCAGCTAACGTTTTAATTTTTTTAATAATCTCAAAAAAAGTCAGTCATCAGTTTTAAGGTACGGTACCAAATTATTTAGTTTGAAGCTTATCCATAAACAACTTTAAAGGTTAACAGTATGTGACTGATAGAGATTAGTATAATAATTATTTTGGGAATTCCAGTAATTAGACATCCCAGGATATGTCAGGAATAGGATTTAGCGAGGACTTTGCTACAATATAAGAGAAACAGAAGCGCAAAAAAAATCTGCTGCCCTTATATTTTGACCGAGTAGGTATTGCACTTTTGTATGAAACAGCAGTTCTTTTTAAATAACCGATGCAAAAATTCTATCCTCGGGTGTCTAGAATCATGTGCTTTACCTGTTCATGGTAAGGGTTTGCCCGTCGACGTACCTTTACACCGTGTTTAGTAACAAGAAATGTAATCAGTTTTACATATGTGATATAATTGAACCTAATAGGACTTGACCAATCTAAACAACTCAACATTTTATAATCTATGCTCAGAGATTGTATCAAGATGGTGCACTATGAAACAATGAGTGTATTTCTTTGTTCGGCATTATGTAAGTTAAACTAATTGTCTGTGTACCTGCTGCCTAGAGCCTTGTAGGTATCATTACGATCATGTAGATATGCCTTTATAGACTCGTGTCAGATTGCTTTTGTTTCATTTATGGCATCGTTACTTTGATTTGAGTATTGTTGGCAGTGATAATATTTGTAAGTTAATGATTGGGCCAATCAATTCAGTGGGTGCATTGGAAAACCATGAGCGACAAATCATCATCATCATTATAACTTCAGCCGTAATACGTTCACTGCTGGGTATAGGCCTCCTCCAAGCATTGGCACTTCGACCGGTTCTGTGCTTCTCGCATCTAGTGAATTCCTGCAGCCTTCACCAAGGCATCGGTACACCTTATGGGGTGCCTTCCATCGCTACGTCTTCCAGTACGCGGTCGCCACCCCAGAACCTTTCGGCCCCATCGGCTATCTGTTCTGCGAGCAATGTGCCCTGCCCACTACCACTTCTGTTTGGCAATTCTTCGGGCTATGTTGGTTACCTTGGTTCTCCTACGGATCTCTTCATTTTTCTTCTTTCTTATCTTGAGCTTAATTCACCATAGCGCCTAGAGCAGCCTGGGTACTCAGGCTCCAATATATTTTAGTCTTCTTTTCTTTTTATCTAATTTATTGTACAGCTCGTGCTTTGACTGCCTCTATTATTTCAAGATGAAGGTCTGCTGCATCTCTGTCTTGGTCGTATTTTAAAGCGTAACTCTTGTCCGTACGTAGGTGTGTCCGTGGCATCACAGCGGGCCCTATCAGAATACCAGCGCTGTGGTAGTTATTTTTTAAAATATCGCAGCATTATGCTGAGATAGGAGCCTTTTTGGCCTCGCACAGGTCTTTAATTTTTTACTTGTTTATTGTTGTTTTTATTGTTAATTTTGTTAGTTTTAAATGCTCTTTTTCTATTATTATTTTTAGTTTTTACTCTTTGTATGTCCTGTGCGTGTCGCAAATAAAATATTTTTCTTTCTTTCTTGCTAAGTCTAGTGATTTTGGTTAAAAGCTGATTTCGTACCATCACCAACTGCATTTCATAAGAAGCCCTTGTTTGTATGAGGACTGTTGATGTCAGGATCCGTCTGTTTGAAGAAAAACGTCTCCCTTTCTATTATAAGTAGCTCTCACGGGTATAATATCATTATATATGTAACTATCTATTTGTCTTTCTTTAGTTAGTCTCACGACATAACAACGATGAAAGATTATAAGGAAGTCATGGATATTGAGGAAGCTTACAGTCCGGGAAATAACAATAGCCAAGTTTTATTGTAAATCAATCAACGGTATGTTAAGATGGATCCTAGTTAAGAAAAACTATTCCCTGTCCAGCTCAAACTATTGTATAGGTCTTCAGTTTCTTATCGTGGAAACGAAGTTTCTATTGTGTCTCAAGTTACTACTATTTTCTTTTATTACTTATTTTTATGACTTACTTTATGCGTCACGTTAATTGCAAATAAATGTATGTCCTTTTTCTTTCTTTTCTATATCACTTTTTTGTTCTCAGGGTGGAGGGCGACGCGAGTGCGAGGGGGCGGCAGGGTACGCGTGCGGCAGCCGGCGCGCTCCGCCCGTGCCTCCCGCGCCGCCTGTGCATCACCCGCTGCACGCGCTTGACCAAATGCCGCCGCCTTTACTCAGGTACAATATTTATATCTCTATGTCTTCTCTCCTTCTCTATTTGGAGGAGGCCGATGTCCAGCAGTGAACATCTTTCGACTGAAATGATGCTGATGTTGAACACTTCTATAGCATAAGCATAATCAGCCTATAATGTTCCCACTGCTGGGAGACAGGCTTCCTCTCTGTGATAGGGGGTCAGCTGTACATAAAGTGTCTGCCTGGGCCGGACCTATGACCTCGTAAGTCGCGGCTGTTTCCATTGGGCCACTACTAAATCAACACTTCTATGAAACACGTACATTTTTGAAAATCAATATCATCGGCCCGTAGCGATCCAATGCTGGATTTTCTACTTAGAAAGGCGTTTTCTATTTGCTCGCCACTAAGCTAAATCTTATGAGTACGAGCGACTTACGAGGTGTAGATCGTTGGTTCAACTCGCAGTCAAGCGCTTTTCTTTGTGTAAATTATTTCTTCACCACTGCTCTCAAAACGTTGAAGGAAAACGTGAGGAAACCGGCATGTCCTAGAACCAAAAATTCGAAGACATGTGACTTCTACCAACCCGCACTGAGCCCGCGTGGTTGATTACGGCCAATTCCCTCTCAGTGAGAGGAGACCTCCCAACAAACATTTTAGAGCTTACGGCAGCCTTTTTTTAGAGCTCTTAGTATTATATATGGTATATAAGAACTCCGATAGAAACATTCGACTCTACAGTAGGGTTAGTTATAAATAATTAAACCTTCCAGAGGAATAACAGTAATAAATAAAAAATATATAAATCAAGACGGTAGCATGGAGTTTATCGAAACCATTGTATAACTTATTCTTATAGCTTTAAGATGCACAAACCTATAAAAGCAATTGTAAGGTGTCTACTAACACTTACTAACGGCTGATATTCGACTACTGAGGTAGTAAAAGGTCTTGTAACACCTTAAGACTTACTCTAATAGCTTCAAGATGTATTAAAAGCTGTGAGTGATGTTCAGGTGTGTACTTACACTTACTATCAACTGGTATTCTTAAAAAGAGTTAGACAAATACTTTGTACCACCTAACAAGTTTTGTCGAGCCTAAAGAGTTCTGCAAGAGATAGAATCCACCTTTAAATCTTTGCAGGCTACATAATGCAGTTTATCGGTTAACCATAAGTAATATTGTGGTTTTTATAAAAACTTGTATATAACAGCAAACAGTATGTGCAAATTTTATAACTCTTCATTATCACTTTAAGTTGAGTAAAATAGGATTTAATTCACTTAACCTTTTTTTTTTTTTTTTTTTTTTTGTTCCGGGGTGGAAAATCCTCATGGATGTCCCCCGCCCTGGGGGGGCGGAGGCGTCTGTCAGACTCTTACTGACTAAAAACCACCCCGGTGTTCCGTCTCACACCTACGCCGGGGGTCGCGGGAACGTACAAATCTTCCGCAACCCCCGGCCGGTGCTGGCCCGCCTCTGCGGGCCCCGTCCGGTCCAGCGGGGGGAGTGAGGTGTTTGACTCCCCCCGCGACGTCTAAGAGGGGCGCGCGTGGAACACTACGCGCCGCCACCTCGGGTCCTGATGTATGGGGGGCGACGGACGTCCCCGAGTCCGTCGCCCCTGGACCCATTTAGGGGGGCTGGAAGAGGGCGTTGTCCGCCCTCCGCCGACGCCCGGTGAATTCACTTAACCTAACCTAACCTCAAAAACTATAGTTAGTTACGTTTTCAATACGGCGTTTATTTGGAAATATTGAATTGTTTCAAAATGAAACCATGGCTAATTAAAAAACAAACGGATGGAGTCAAAAGAAAGGCTTTGAGAGAATATGAAAATATCATTAGATTGTCGCAAATCCAATGCAACGAGCCTAAATCAGTTGAGGAAAAAAATATGATACTGTGACTAGAGAAGCATTGCATGTAGTGGAAAAACAGTATTTCCTAAATCAAAATCCAGAAAAAGATTTTGATGTTATCTCAGGCAATAGTTCTGATATCAATAGAAGTACAAAATACAAATCCAGTGAACTCGATAACGATTCATATCAAGAGCGATCAACTAAAATACAACAGGGTTCCGTACAACAGCAAATTATCTCCGATGTTGAATATCCTCTAATCTGTGACGATCTGTTACGTCTCAGTAGTTCAAACAACTCGGATGACGAACAAGAAAGTGAATATATGAAAAATATAAATTTTAAAAATGATTTACGAACATGGGCTCTACAAAAAAATATAAGCCAAGCCGCTTTAAAAGATTTGCTTTTATTTTTAAATAAGAGATTCACGGATATTTTACCGTCCGATCCTCGAACGATTTTACAAACGCCAACAGCAATTTGTCTTAAAACCATCGAAGGTGGTGAATATTGGTATCATGGGATTATTATGCCTTTATCAAATATACTTGGAAATTGTGTACTGTATGGCGCAGATTATATCACTAGTAATGTCCACAATTTGTTACACGTAGTCGATGAAGTGGAAAGGTTCAGCCCATTGCCAACATTTAACGCTTATCCATTCGAGAATAAATTATATGTGATAAAAATATGTTGAGGCAGGGAAACAAACCACTTTCCCAGATAGCCAAAAGATTATCTGAACAAAACAAAAATTTACATCTTCGGCAAAAAAAAAAGTTTGGTAAACCTTTTTTAACCAAGCAAAAGAATGATACAGTACTTCACTTCGAGCACTTTGTATTATCGTGCAAATTTAAAAATAAATATTTTATTTCACTGGCCGGTGATATCATTGAAATTAAATATATCACAGTTGAAGAAAGGCAAATAAATATTCACGGCAAACAAATAACAGAAAAAATGATAGTATATGAGAAACCAATCAGGTTATCGTTCTTCAATATTTATAAAGTCTGTGAAAGTAGCATATTACCATCGGCATCAAAAGAAAATATAATATATCCTAAAGATGTAAAAAGTAAATTAGTTTGTATTAAAAAAAGTAGTTTTCTGTACTTTTTACCTCTTTTACACACAGTTTGAAAATAAAAAATTGTTATTTCAAGGAATCGTGTTTTATTTAAGATATTTTTCATTAGTCATTTGACATATCTACTAGTAATATAATCAGTCAAAGAGTTATTTAATCAGTCAGTGGATGATTTCCAACACTTTCAGACCAGGGCCGGCAGTCTCGACATTAGATAGCGACAAAAATCTGTCGCTAAGTCGTATCGATCTCAAATTCCTTTAATAGATTTCAACTTTATTTCCAAAGCATAAGGTATTAGGTCCTTACATATGAAATTGATGTTTTATATGGAAAAATCAAAACAATTTTTTTTTATACATTTTTTTATTTTAATCAATCAAAGTAGGTACCGTTGTGATCTATGCACTTTTGCCATTTTATAGGGAGTTCATTGATTCCTTTGCTGAAAAGATTTCGGGAGCGAGAATCAACAAAATCTTTGAAGGTATTTTGGACTGCCTCATCTGAATTGAATTTTTTTCCAATTAAGAAATTATCCAAAATCCGCAAAAAGTGGTAATCGGTTGGAGCAAGGTCCGGGGAGTATGGTGGGTGACGGAGACATTTCAATCCTAACTCCTCTAGTTTTGCCACCGTCTGTTGTGCAGTGTGTGGTCTGGCGTTGTCCTGAAGCAGCAGTGGGCTAGATCGATTGACCAATCTCGGCTGTTTAACGGCTAGATTTTCCATCATGGTTTCCAATTGTCGGCAATACAGATCTGCCGTAATCGTCTGACCAGACTTTAGGAAGCTGTAGTGGATGACACCAACGCTGGTCCACCAGACACTAACCAGTACCTTTTTTTGAGTCAACTTTCGCTTCGGGCAGGATTTAGCCGGTTCTCCTGGAGTTAACCACTGTGATGAGCGTTTCCGATTATCGTATAGGATCCATTTTTCATCACAAGTAATGATACGATTCAAAATCCCCTCGTTATTGTGACGGTTGAGTAACGTGACGCAGCAGTCGACTCGTGTTTGTTGGTTTGCTTCACTTAGTTCACGCGGTACCCATTTTTCAAGCTTTTTCACTTTTCCAATTTGTTTCAAATGATTCAAAATGGTTTTATCACTCACACCGAAGCCTGCAGCTAACTCTGACGTGGTTTGAGATGGATCCGCTTCCACGATCACTTTCAATTCCTCATTGACAACTAGGGTCTCCGGCCGTCCACGAGGTTTGTTCTGGAGGTCAAAATTTCCAGAACGAAAGCGTTGGAACCAAAAACGTACTGTGTTTTCTTTTACAATGGCTTCTCCGTACACATTATTAATCCTTCGAGCTGTTTCTGCAGCGCTAGTGCCACGATGGAATTCGTATTCGAAAATAATGCGATATTTTATGTTTTTCATAATGAGCACAGAATGATGTCAAAGCAAAATTAAATGGCGCGAAAACAAATGAATGATTACATTCGAAACACAAATAGACACGCTTTAAATTGAAATAAATTTGAATTTGGAATTCTTAACCAAACGCCGGCTTTTTGAGATCAAAGTGGCCAGTTCTATAAAACATCAATTTCATATGTAAGGACCTAATACTTGACTCATTACTTTTATCTTTGTTGTTTTGTTCTTCTAATGTATTTTCTTTATTTTTTTCTGAGCTAGTCACTTCCATTGTATCTATTGTCATTTTCTTATCATCATTTTGTTCTCTTTCTATTTCTTTGATTGCTGCATTGTCTTCTTCATTTTCTTTTGAATCTATTTTAATTTTCTCATTATTGTCTTCTTTGTTGGTTTCATTAGGCTCAAAAGAATTGTTTGATTCTATGACACAATATTCATTACCTTTATGTTCGTATTCGATGTTTTTATCTGTTTTTAAGTTTTCTTCATTCATTTCCCTTTCTTCATCATTGGAAGAATTGTTTGAGTGTGCTTTATTTTCTTCGTCAATGTCTCTTTCTTTCTTCGCTTCTTGATATTTTTCTTCAGGCTTATTTTCGGTAATTGGATTTTCTTTGACGATGTTACTTTCCTTTTCCGATTCTTGATCTTTTTCTTGTATTTTCTTTTCTGTAACTGGATTTTCTTTATTAATAGTATCGTCGTTAGTCTCATTAGACGCATCTTCATCACTTGTTTCGTAATAGTTTGCATTTGCCGCCTTTAAAAGTTTTGAACGTTTTCTTGACATCGAAGCTCGTTGATTCTTTGCCATTTTTCTCTTTTTTGAGTTCTTTAGGATGTTCTTGAAAAAACTTTCATTCTCATTAATTGTATATGTTTTATCCCAATAATGAACCATCTCCCAAAAAAAGACAGGATGTTTTTGAGACTTTTCCAGGTAATTTTAGTGTCACTTCCACGACTACCTCCACTCCAAGTACATTGGCATAGAAAGTCTAGCGAAAATAAGATGTCTGACAATGTATAAGCGCAATCAATACCTTTACCTCCGTTGCATAACACCGAATACGTGTTTTTAATTTTTTGTCTTACGCTACTCTCCGATAACTGATGTTCTAACTCATGTAACTGCTGGATATTATCAACTGGTTTGACATAAAAAGCTGTGTTACTTGGTGTAGATCTGGATTCATTCAAGTTAGTGACCTGGAAATTGCTATCAGTTGCTTGAGTTATTCTAGAAATTGCATCATCCAACTGTATTGAAAATAACGCAATTTTCTGAGTGAGAATGTTCTGCACGGTTTTGATAATTTTAAGCTCATTCAAGATCTGTGTTTGATTACTCAATACTCAATACTCAATACTCAATACTTTATTGCATTCCACATGTAGTACTTAGGTGGTAAAACTTAAAATTAGATCACATGGACCCTGTCGGGCACAGCAAATAAGTGAGTTAGGAGAGAGGAAGCACTTGTAAATTATAATTATTATACAGTAGGTAGGTAATTTCTAAGATAAACTAGTAGTAGGTATTTATAATATAGAATATAAATAGGTATCTATTGGGAGATCTTGTAATAATTAATAAATATAATATAAATATTTAATTTTGACTACTAAAATTATGACTTTATATGTATATCACTTAAATATTCATTTAATGAGTAGTAGCTTTTCTTTAACAAAAAATCTCTTAGTTTTTTTAGAAATGTATGAGTTTTTTCTTCGTTTTTTATTGATCCGGGTAGTTTATTATATACTTTAATGGACATTACATAGGGACTTTTTGAGTGCATTTTTAGTCGAGAACTTGGTATGTTTAGCCTAGATCGGTGTCTGAGTAGATAGCGCGACTGAATGTCTTCACGTTTTGAGTAGAACTCGTGATGTTTTCGCACAAATTTGCATGTTTCTAAGATATATATACACGGAAGGGTTAAAATATTGTGTTTTTGAAAGAAAGGTTTACAACTATCGGTTTGCTCAATGTTTACCAGGATTCTGACCAATTTCTTTTGCATCGTGAACAGTATTTGTGCATCTGTACTGTTTCCCCAAAGAGTGACGCCATAGCTAAGCCATGCATAGGCATAAGCATAGTAGGTGGTGAGGGCTGTCTGAAAATTGGTGGTCTTTTTTATTTCACGGAGGGCGTATGAGAATTTAGAAATCTTTGAGTGAGTTTTCTGTATGTGTGATTTCCAGTTTACGTGTGTGTCTATAACTAGTCCGAGTAATGTAAATTCGTTAACAGTTTCTAATTTTGAGCCATTGAACGTAAAATCTAAAGTTAAAGGAGTTTTTTGGTAAGGGTGAAAAGTTATTAATTTTGTTTTGGAGTAGTTTATCTCGAGGTTATGCTCGTTCATCCAATTGCAAGTTTTTGTAAGAATGGAATTAAGGGTTTTTTCTATATTTACATTGTCTTGGCATGAGACTAATATGGATATATCGTCGGCGAATAGGACACATGGCCCTTCTATGATTTTAGGTAGGTCATTAATATATATTAAAAATAAAAGGCATCCTATTACGCTTCCTTGAGGGATTGAGGCGTTAATTGTTTTACTATGTGATCGGATTTGTTTAATTTCATTATTTTTATGGTCAAAGTATTCTAGTTCTACTAATTGTTCCCTATTCTTTAGATAGGACGTTAGCCATTCGTGAGCCTTTCCGCGTATACCTATTCCGTATAATTTGTTTAGCAATATCCCAAATTGTACTTTGTCGTAGGCTTTAGTCATATCTAATAATAATCCAACAGCGTATTTCTTGTTATTTATAATGTTAAGTGCTTCTTGGATATACTTATAGACTGCCAGAGTTGTGGAACGGTTTTTTCGAAAGCCATTCTGGCAGTCATCAAAAATATTATATTTTTCACAAAACGTATAAATACGGTCACACATAGCTTTCTCAAAGATTTTTGAGGCTGAGGGTAAGAGAGCTATGGGACGATAGTTGTTAGGATCTGTTTTCGCTTTTTTTTTGTGGATTGGTTTTATTACAGATATTTTTAATAAATCAGGGAAGATACCTTCTTCAAATGACTGGTTGAGTAGCAGATAAAACGGTAACGTGAGTTCATCTGCACATTGTTTTAGAAGCGTTGGTGGTATTTCGTCAATCCCGTGACTATTTTTATTTTTCAGGTTTTTTATTAATTTGTTTACTTCCCAAGCGTCTATTGGGCCAAGAAACATCGTGTTCTGTGTGGGATTTAGTACCGAGGTGGTACCCGGTGTGCTACCAGAAGAATTGTCGGTGTTATCTCCAATGGTCGCAAAGAAATTATTAAAAATGTTGGCTATTTGTTTAGGTTTGGATATAAGGTCGTTATCTATTTGCAATTTAATATTAGTATGTTCTTTTTTATGTTTTTTGTTTGTTCTCTCATTTATGATACTCCACATGGTTTTTACCTTGTTATTAGATTTTTTTATTTTATTTATATATTGCATCTTTTTTGATTCAGTAACCAATTTTTTTAATATTTTTTCATAGTTTTTATAATAATTTGTAATGATAGGATCTTTTGTTTTAAGTGTGAGTATTTTTAACAATCTTTTGTTTGTACAGGAGATCTTAATGCCCGTTGTTAGCCAGTATTTTTTAAATGTGGTTTTTAATTTGACTTTACATATAGGTATACAAAGGTTAAGGATATTTATTAGTGTATCATGAAATGCTTTATAATTCTCATTTATATTTTGGTTTTTAGGTAGTATTTTATTCCAATCGTATTCTTTTAATTTAGACTTAAACTTTAAAATATTCGCGTTGTTATATAATCTTTTTTTAACATACAAAGTTGTTTGTGCAGCTAAATGTGGTGTTGGTGTGGTGATGTGTATAATAGTTCCGCTATGGTCTGAAAAACCTAGTTCCTCTACTGTTGTATATATTTGGTTTGTGTTAGTGTTTGTAAATATCAAGTCTAAACATGTAGATGTATTTTGTGTTACTCGTGTGGGTGTTTTTATGTGTTGCGTGAGTTTATATTCTAGCATTAGGCCTAAGAATTGGTTAGTTTTTACATTTTTCTCTAAGATATTTATATTAAAGTCTCCACCTATAATTATGTTAAGTTTATAATACTTATTGTTTATATGATTCAAGATACATTTTACCTGATTAATAAATATTTCTTCCTCTCTTCTATTCCAATACATTGTTACTAATAATATGTTTTCTTTGGGTAACTCGATTGCACACACTTCTAAAATATATTCTATGGACATATTCGTTATATCAGTTATCTCTTTAAATTCGATATGGTCTTGCAGGAGGATGCAGACGCCGCCTCCCCCTCGCGTGCTGCGGCAGTATGACGCTGCTATTTTATATCCGCTAAATTGGATCAAGCTTAATTTTTCTTTAGACAACCAGGACTCTGATATACATATTGAATTATAAATTGGGTTATCTACGATGAAGGTTTCTAATATATGCTGTTTGTTAAAGAGACTTTGGATATTTTGAAATAAAATTTTAAATTGTTGGTCTGTGTTTTCGAAAGGAGTAATTATTATGGTCTTCATTACTGGCCGTTGAATCTCGTTGGCGGGTGTTGGGGGAAGTTTTTAAATTAATGTTTTTCTCGTTTGCTATGTAGTTTGGTTGGTTTTTATGTGTTTCATCTTTTAAAATTTATTAATTAGATAATAAAACATTTTGAATTTCCAAATTTTGTCCAAGTATACTGTAACACTGGTGTAGATTTGTTGTGCTTTGATTGTCCTGGACAATGTGATATTCATAGACGTTGTCCATTCCAACAGAAGGTGCAGCTGGCATTTCGGAAGTAATATTATTGGATTCTAATGCAGCGGGCATTTCGACAAGAATATTATTGCATCCTGATGCAGCGGGATACACCTGTAAAAAATGTTTCAAGATATCATATCGGCCGTATTGCTGTGTTAATATGAAATGTCAAATATGTATCAACAACTTACAATATTGCCTTTTTTATGCGACTTATTTACTGAAATAACAGGGGAAGTTTTGTTAATAATTAAAGAAATCGTAAAATTCATTAACTTAATAAATACAAGGTAAATAAGTAGGTATAAGTGCAAAGTATAAGAACTTTTTTCATATAAATAGGTAACAATACGTACTATTATTTCAACATTAAAAAGAAACTACTTTCTTATGTCATTCTTTGTATGTGCAATTAGATTTTTAACTTTTTTGTATTTAGAAAATATGTTGACAGCTAATATTGTTATTACAAAATTATAGATAATTCTTGGATTTTATTGTCATTCAGTCAGGCGTGTGATATATAAAGGGTTTTCTTCAAATGATAATAGAACCCTAAAAATTATCAGCTTACAGCTCCGCGTAGAACTATTAAACAAGTTAAACCTATAAACTCTATGTTTTTTCACTCTTATTAACATGTTTTAGAACTTCTAGTGCCATGCAAGTGCTTAGTTTCAGTATTTAATCACTACGGGAGGAATAACAGAGTTATCAAGATCCTTAAGTAATTAGAACTAAGACGCCATTTAATAAAGATATCCTATAAAAAATTGTGACAGAAAAAATCTTATTGAAATGTTCCTAGTCCAATTATTTACTTACATTGTTCATAATTTTTAATTAAAATGTGTTAAGAAGGTACCAGGAATTGATAAATAAGATAAATAAAGAAAACAAAAAAATAAGGCAGTATTTTTTTCATCATTTTATCATCAAAAGTAGTCTATTTATAAGGCGTTTCAAAAATGAGATGAAAACTAGTATATATTGGTACCGTAAACTTACCGCCGCATGTGATTTAATTCCTATAACACCCAGTAATCTTAAACACTTCACTTACCTTAATTATTTTATTAAAACACCATGACATGAATGCGTGCTAGAAAATATTATCACTATTGACTTTAACAAGAACGTAAAACTGTGCGAAAACAGTTTAAATATTTTGCGCTTTCAGTGATATTTATTGCTACTAAATAAGTCCGGTATATTCTTAAGTTATATATTGGTTACAAGAAGTAACCATGTGTAACCAAAAAAGTCATTAAAGTGGTTTCCATAACTTGTTTACTACTTTAGCTTGTAGTTATACCCTGTGTATAGCTTATACAACACTTGAAGTGGTAATCACTGCTACAATAGCACTGTTCTAACTCTTAATAATCACCCATTTATCACTCTCTATAACCATTAAGTCGCTTCAAGCTCTAACATGAACAGGCCCAAACCAGGGTTATAAGAGAGATACAGAACGCTTTATCACCCAATTGTTAGTGCCTTTACAGAACCTTGGGTTCTTAAAATTCTCTTAAGCAGCTCATGTAGCACTTATTCTTATAACCAAAATGTTAGTTGGGCTGTGTCCCAGCAGTGGGAACCTGTGTGTCAGTTATAGGCTGATAATGTAAGCTATATCTTCGGTTACTTTACACATATATTTAGTTTTGTAGTTTCGATGAGGCTAACTAGCTTAACTGCCAATTTCAACGTGTACGAGTATAAAATGTTTTATCTAATGGTGCCCAAGATACAGTCTGTGCCTAGCTTGGGACGAACTGTACCTCCACATTATAATTTGAATGTTGAACTAAACGATTTTTACTTTTTTACATCTAGGTATAGTCACCAAAAGAGATAAATAACCAGGATCGTCGGATATTGTTGAAGTTTAGTAAGAAACCGATGAGTATTTTTGAATGAAATTGAATTTGTTAAATGACCTGTTTGTTTACTATTAATTAAATTAAATTTTATTCGAAAACATTCATCGGTTTCTTATTAAACTTCAACTATATCGACGAACCTGGTAACTTACCTATCACTTTTGATGAATGGTACATATACAACTTATGAAAAAAAAACAACAATATTTTCATCTTCATCATTATAATCCTCCAGACCTTATCTTAGTTTGATTGGGGTCGCTGCATGAGGAGTTTGCTGCGACAATCCCCTTAAAACATTTTTTTTTGACAAATTTTTACTTTTAAAAAGTGCTGATTCTCAGCCTAGTTTATTTTAGCCTAGTTAGATTGCAAGACAACTGAAATAGTGGTCTCCGTAGTCTTGCAACATACTAAGGTTGCATTGATAATTCAAAGGAAAAGAGGAACGCATCGTTCAAATTCCAAATTGTACAGTCACTGTAAGTCAGAACAATACGTAACCACAAATAACTGAACATTGCCAAACAATGCCTAAGTTGTCAGGAAATATCCAGGAAATTCTGATTCATCGAGGACCCTAAAAACAAATACTACAGAGCCTTAATTAAACGACTTATGGTTGATATTCGCTTGAATCTTTTTCTACGAAAAGGTCGATGACTTAAAGAAATTGTACATTCGTAAAAGTATCTAGATTGTGTGCGTGATTAAACTTAATTTTTCCACTATTGACGCATATGTCCATGTGACGGTCTAGGATAAATGACATGTTTTTAGCTCTATGTGTTAATATTGTGCCATCAAATCGGTACTTAAACACCCATTAAAATCTGTACAACGTCATCTTAACATATCGTAACTTAACCTATGTTGTTACTTTACAAGTATCTCGATAATTGTGCGAAAATGAGTAACCAGATACACGGAATTAATGTTACTTACTTAGTGCTGGTTAGGCAGATGATAATGATCGTGTTTAAAAAAGATGCGATTTTAATCCTGTAAGTCGTTTATATGTGTTTAAGTTATATAACAAAAGTTTGTTTGGCGTTTTTATTAAAAAAACCTCAAAAAATAACAGAACGGTAAAGTCTTTGATGAATATCAATTAGTCTTAAAGTAAAAGCATTCGATCGGATACCCATAAAATTTCAAATTATTAACTGTTAGGGGAATACCTTAACAGTTAATAATTTGAAATACTTTTGGGCAGGTCAGAATTGCGGCAGTAAGTCCCCTGTTTGAGGAGTGGATTGAGAGGCGCCACGGTGTCCTCACCTTCCGCCTGACGCAGGTCCTCAGCGCACACGGTTGTTTTGGGAGGTTCCTATATCGCATGAGGCGGGAGGAAACGCCCGGGTGTTACCACTGTATGGATCCCTCGGAGGACACGGCGGGGCACCGCCGTGTCGGTACGGAGCGAGAGGGCATGGGAAGCCGTCACCTCCTTCTGCGAAGCAGTAATGCTCGCGAAGGAGGAGGCGGAGCGCGTGAGGTTGAGGCAATAATTGCGCCCTCACGCCCCTAGTCGCCGCAGGAGACGCCCTGGGCGTCGGGAATCCCAAGCCGATTCCCGGCCACCGTAGGCGCGGGCTTGCGGATGGCGAGCAATGGGTAGCTCGCTGTCCGGTAAGGACCCAGGCCCAGGTCGACGGCGCGTTATGTTCCACGCGCACCTCAAAGAGATGTCAGCACACATTGACGGGGTCCGTTAGGGCCGATGCCTGCTGGTGTCGCGGGTTTGTCCGAATGGGTTGCCTATGTGGCCCTGGTACACAGGCAACTGAAGGAACCGGGTGGTAAAAGTCTTCATACGGAATGAAGACTTTTACTAATAATAACTTCTCCCGCTCCGCCCAGAGCGGGAGAAGTTATTTGAGGATATCCCAACCAAAAAAAAAAAAAAAAGGGGAATACCTTAAATAAAAAGCTTACCGTACTTGCACGTTATTTGGTGAATCTCTGTAACTTATGATGAGATTGTCACTTTGGGAAAGGTAATCCAAATTCTTGATTTTTGTCAAGTGTTGCTAGGGTAACCTTTGAATCTGTTAAATTTGTAGTTTTGACAACAGCGAACCCTGGGTTTAACTCAGGGTTCGCTCATAGTTTCTTGTATTGTACGTTAGGCTATTTACAAAATGTTCTTCAAGCTAAAAGTAAAGGACTACTGAATTAAATTTTTATGCGTTAGATGAAATATCAGTGAACATCATCCTGTCAGTTTGCTATGAATTATTGTAATCTCATTAATTCATTATTAGTTATTAGTCCTATATTATAGTTCTATTATTGTTGTGTTTTGGCAGGTCGAACCCCCTGTATACAGAAGAGGAGGAGCAAGAGGTAGTAATAATCGTGGATTCGCTGGACGAAGTGCCGGAGGGCGAAGCCTCGGAGCCGCCGCGGACTCCGCGTCGGGCGCCCTCCACATCCTCAGGTCAGTTACAAGTCCACAAGAGCAAATGCGCCTATTTTCCCCAAAAAAGAGGGTTATGATTTTGACCGGTATGTATGTATGTATGTATGTATGTTCATCTGTTCCCTCATAACTTCTAAACTAGGTATCATAATTTGACAAATAAGGTATCGTTGGAAGCGTCAACTCATCTTCACAACACAACTCAAATTGCGACCGTTGATCGGTGATCGCAGCATGATGTTGCAGCATTAACGCCATAAGCAGACAAAAAGACGCTACTACATTCACTCGACATGATGTAAAATCATCTTTCACGATAGCCAATGATTGCAAGAGGGTTGCCAAGAGAGACTCACATCACCACCCTACTAATTTACCTCTACCATTCTCTATCCGACAGGCTACGGCAGCGGTGGCGGCAGTCACGGCAGGGTGTCCCCTAACTTACCAAAGAGCGACCAGTTCGAACCGCCGGCCCGCCGGCTGTCCGACTCGGACAAGAACGATGGATCTCACACCACTTCGGACTCCGATGCCAGTCCGATTTGCACGCTTAGCAGGAGTCTTAAGGAGGACATCAGGTCCTGTTTAGGAGTTTGCAGGTGTGTGTGTGATTATCATTGATTCTGAAACTTCGTGTTTTTTTTTCTGTTCTTCTATTTTGAACCCAAAGGGTGTCAATCGTCAACGAATTATCTGTTTGCTTTGTCAAAGGACTCTCCAGTAAGTGAGACAAGTAGTAGCCAGCTACATAAAACTGCGTTTTCGAAATCTATTTGTGTTCTCTTTCAACTCCAAAATAACCATTGCAGACAGTTTTATAATTATAATAATAATCGTTTATTTGCTCAGACTACAAATGAGGTCCATTGTGTTAGTAACAATCTTACTTAGCCTATGTTAGTACTTAATAACTAAAACAGATCTTGTTCGATCTGCTAACGCCCACACAAGCGGACTATCTGCCCGGGCGGCTATCGAGTGCAGAATGATGTTGGGACTGTCACGCAACCTGTGAAGTAACGAGGCAGATTTCTTGCGCCATACTGCGCCAAAGCTGTCAGTGCGCGCGTTGGCTATGTTTGCCAACGCGCTGCAGAAGCGTGGCAGTCGCAACAGCACCCTGAACGCATTGTTATATTGGATACGCAGAGCATTGCAAGCCCTTTGGGTATATTTGAACCACAGGGCCCCGCGTACAGTGTTGTGCAATACGCCTTAAGAAGGGCAATTTGAACTGCGACTGTACATCGAGAGATCCTGCGGGCCAGCGTGTTCGCCTGGAGTGACAACGCTCTGCGCTCCCTCTCCAAGTCTGAGTCGTCTTTCAGGCAATCTGTTATCAGATGGCCCAAGTATTTAAAGCATTCAATTTAAGTTAATATAACTTAGACCGTGTAGTTGTAGCCTACGGCAGCAAATATCACTCTCCAGTCGTAAGCGGCGAATAATGAAATAAACAAAGTGAATTAGCAGTTACTTCCACTTTTCACATTGCAACTAAGTTAGATCGAACGTTGATCCCATCTTGGAACGTACGAACGGATGGACGTTGAAATCATCTATAAAGATATTATTTATTTGATACCATATTATTTTTCTCCATATCTCAGCGAGCACGTAAAATTATTGTTCTTGCAACAAGTAATTGGTTTGTGGAGGTCAAGTGGCAGTTTTTGCATATAAAATCTTAGAGAGTTGGAACTGGAAGCTAACCTTGGACTAGGCCAGGCAGATGATTACTCGATGGTTGTTTCTCTATTATATTTAAAGCACCCATATTATACTATTCGACTACTCTGAAAAAAATCACCGAAACAAATTCAGAGGTCACAGTATCTTTTAAAGTCCAGACATAAGATTAGTGTCTGAAATGGTCTTTTGAGAATAGAACCACACAGATTCAGTGGACCTGTCCAGTGTGCAAGGAGTAATCGTGTTGCTCAACTCAGAACTTAACTTTCTTCACCGCCAGATGGGAGAAAGACGTGAACGATGTGGTGGAGGCCGCGGTGCGGGGCGCAGGCGGCATCAGCGCGGCGCGGGCGCGCCTGCACGCGGCGCTGCTGGCCCTGCACGAGCCCGCGCCGCGCCTGCCCAACCGGGGCCCCTCGCTGCCCTACTGCGGGCCTGGAGTCAGGCCGGGAGACGTCACCATGATGCCTAAGAACACTGAGATGTCGTTGCTGGTAAGTGAGATACGATTATTAGAGTTCCGAACCCAAAGGGTATCAACGGAACCTTATTACTAATCCTCCGGTGTCCGTTCGTCCGTCCGTCCGTCTGACTGTCAGCGGGCTGTATCTCATGAACCGTAATAGGTAGACGGTTGAAATTTTCAGAGAGTGTGTATTTCTATTACAGTGCTGCTATAACAATAAATAATATAAATAAAATAAAGTTAAAAATGAAAGGGGGATCCATACAAGAAACGTGTTTTTGCGGCATTTTTTTACCTTGTGGTACGGAACCCTTTGTGTGCGAGTCCAACTAGCACTTGGTCGGTTTTTTTTGTTAATGAGCAAAATACGGTTGTTCAGTTGAAAACCAGCAGCAGGGACAAGTTCTCTGGCATTTTACTTTGCCTATTGGCGCAGCCGTGAGACACAATATTTTTAAGGTTCCGTACCCAAAGGGTAAAAACGGGACCCTATTACTAAGACTTCGCTGTCTGTCCGTCCGTCTGTCTGTCACCAGGCTGTATCTCAAGAACCGCGATAGCTAGACAGTTGAAATTTTCACAAATTATGTATTTCTGTTGCTGCTATAACAACAAATACTAAAAACAAAATAAAATAAATATTTAAGGGGGGCTACCATACCAGAAACGCAATTTTTTGCCTATTTTTGCTCGATATCAATATATGGTAACAGGTAGGCACCTAATTTGTGTACCTACAGTTGTTTACCTAGTCAATGGTACGGAACCCTTCGAGCGCGAGTCCGAAACGCACTTGGCCGGTTTTTTTTATTTTTAATCAAGACTTTTCTATATATATTTATATTGTGTTATCTTATGTCATGTGCCAAATGAATATAATTATTGTCTTTCTTTCTTAAATATGACAATGACTTACAAAAATATCAATCAGCTGATCGGTAGATGAGAGATCAAAGTTTTCTTTACGTATTTGTTTCTTCGGAAAAGTGGTTCAATAGAAGTTTAGAATCACCTGTTAAAAGAATTGTGAATATTGAAATACCTAAGTAATGCCAACGTGTGTAAAAAATGTAGTTTCACAATAAAATGGCCTTACTTTTTGTAGAGATTGCAACTTTTATTTTCATTACACTCATTAACTGTCGAGAGTGCATTATCATCATAATAAATATATTGTAATAGGCTGCAATAGGCTCTACTATCATAAGTATCTTATCTCTCTATAGTACAACCACTTATTTATATAAATGCTGGAAATTATCTCGATACTTTTTTTCATAGACCGTACCTTGAAAAAAAATCATCTATCAGACCATTTAGTATTATTATTTTGATGGTTTTTTCAGGGTTCAGCAACCAAATCTAACTTAAAACGAAACTGTGATGCATAAAAAGTATGGATTTGATATTTAAATTGCTTGTATTGTATCTCGTTTACATCCATGTTTGTTAGCATTACATAACATCACGTCTGAGGTACACCTACACACCCACAATGTGGGTAGGTGTACCCACATTTAGCCAATTATGTTTAAGTCCCATGTCATGGGGGCGAGCCTATTGCCATCAACTGGGTACAAATCTAGACTCCGGGCTGCTAATGAGAAAAACTTGGTGCTGTTATTGGGTTTTGCTAGGTGAAAAAACCCAATATTACCAATAAAATCAATTATATCGATTATAATACATTAAAATCAATATCAATCAATATTCCAAAAAAAAACCAATAATAATACAAAACAAATAAAAAAATAACCAAAAAATCACCACCACCATCAACCAAACTACCGCCACCACCCCCACCACCATACCACCAGCCACCACCACCACCACCACCATACCACTGACCACCTTACCACCAACCACCACCACCATGTCACTGACCACCATACCACCAACCACCACCACCACCACCACCATGCCACTGACCACCTTACCACCAACCACCACCACCATGTCACTGACCACCATACCACCAACCACCACCACCACCACCGCCATGCCACTGACCACCTTACCACCAACCACCACCACCATGTCACTGACCACCATACCACCAACCACCACCACCACCACCATGCCACTGACCACCATACCACCAACTACCACCACCACCACCACCGCCACCATGCCATTGACAACCATACCACCAACCACCACCACCACTATTAACCACCACCATTTAATTACCTATATTATTTTTGTCATCATTATATTATTGTATCTACATACTTTTTATTTGCACCTCTGACAACCCCATTTTGTGTCCATGGAATTACTGTCCATTCCAAGATTGCCTGGAAGAGATCGCAGAAAGCGATACAACGCCCATTGTATGTTTTGTAGTTTTACTTATTTTTCTGTCGTACAATAAAGTATATACATATTATATAAATAAATACTATGGTAACCCTATTCGGTGCTGAAGTGAAAAGATTGCGATCACAACTTTGTATTAACTGCAGTAAGGAAGCACTTAACTTGTTAGTTTATTACGTAAAACTAGTATTTGCGTATGTATTTGTTTGCTTACAATTAAAATATTTTGTGAAGGCGTGTCCACGCTATCATTTTATGGCAAGGTTTGCAAGCCAAATGTACATTAGAGACCACTCGGAATTAGGTTCCCGAGTACAAAAATAAAGAACATCCATTACATACCGAGAACACTCCGTCCTCAGAAAACACGTTAAGCCGTTGGTTCCAACTGTCATTTGTAGATCTTTGACTGTCGTTATGGGTAGCCAGAAGCCAGAAAATCAGACAACCAGTCTTACCATAGCGGTATCGTGTTACTTAGTTACAGGGTTGTGGAAGTCTGGAGGTCAGATAGGCAGTCTCTCCATGAAATACTAGTATTCACTTGCATCCGGTTAGACTCTAAGCCGATCCCAACATTGTAGGAAAAAGGCTATGATGACTGATCACTTGATCAGTTCCGCTACCGTCTTGCAGGCTAATAAAAATAAAAGTTCTGTTCAAATTAGAATAGAATAGAATACTCTTTATTATGTACACCATAAAAATTACAGATATAAATGTAGACATTTTACATAGGGTGACACAATGGGCGGTCTTATCGCTAAAAGCGATCTTTTACAGACAACCTTTGGATGAATTCAAGGGAGAAGGAGAGACAATAATGCAGGTAGTCAGTGGTGTACCATTTACATATACAACAAATACATACATACATAAAACATATAATTATCTGCATATAATATATATAATAATAAACATGAAATAAGAGCAAGGAAACTAAATATAATGATGATGTTTAAGGAGAGAGGAAGTGTTTTTTAACCATAATTTTAAAAGTGGCAATTAGGCTGAGAATCAGCACTTTTTTAACGTCAAAATTACATGAGACAGTCCCCCAAAACGCCCACCCTTCACAATATCTTACTACTCAAGAGCTTTGAGATTCTCAAATACTTTGTGCTGATACGAAAACAGATTCATAGACAAATAGTTTTTATTGTATTTTGACAGGCGTATTGCAATGCATCTTGTTAGACAGGAGCTGTCAATCTTAACGTGGGCGTGATGTGTCATGGGCTCATTAGACAAGGAGCTAGCAAATAAAATAAAATAAAAACCAGTAAAATCTTTATTTGTTTTCAAAACATAAGCATACATGTGTTTCACTGTCGAATGATGATTCCTCTGACGTTATCTTTAATTATTTCAATGTTCTTCAAACACTTGTTTCGACCCGGTTGTCAATCAAAATTGTTGGTAGTTACCTAAATAATATTTTATAGATAGAAGAGTTTCACTGTTTCGCTGTTTTATTTCTTACTACATAGATGTTCGTGTCTGGCGCTGTCCGGATGACTTTCAGTTGTTTCAATTGTCTCTATCTCCAGATTTCCAATATTTCCAGTGGATTTTCCAAAAAAATTCTTTCACATAAACCTTGTACAGAAAATAACGATAACCAAAAAATAAAAACTGCCTTATCTGTCGAGCCATTCACAAGTGATGGTCTTTTATACATTTGATTTATATTTATCTAGATAGATTGATATTTTTTGTTCGTACGTTTTTGCTGTACAGTGTTAAGGCTCCCGCAAACAGGCGCGACGCGACAGCATAACAAAGGCACCGCTCGTCGCGCGACACGCGGTGCCTTTGTGTCATGCTCTCGCGTCGCGCCTGATTCTTGCACGAGCCTTTAGGATTTTTTTTTTCATTTAATCGTGGATAGTTAGTCCGTTAAACCGTGCCGAATTTTAATTTTTTGTATTGAATAACATCAAACAATAGCCAAGTCTGCGATGTTTGTTCATCAGACCTAACTAACGCTCAGTGATTTGAACAAGCATCATCATGTAAATGAACAATTGCAGCAGTGTTTCGGTTACGAAGTTTTCGTGCCAAAGTAGCATTCAATCTGTTTTTTCACGCTAATTACGATAAGCGTGAACAGTTGCAAATTGTAGGATTCACGCAGATGAGCGCATAGTTTTTGTCCTCTTTGTATTGTTTTGGAGCTGTGAAAAAGCCTATTGTAGTACCTACCTATTTCCAAAAAAAATATTTTGACCGACTTCAAAAAAGGCGGAGGTTATGCTTTCATTTACTTAGACCAAATTCTCTGTTATTATTGGGCCGATTTACGTTATTATTTTATTTAAATTGATAGAGAAAACCTGCGCGGTAGTTTCATATATACATTTCTTAACTTTGCTGGAACAGTTTTTGAGATAGCTTCTATAATACGTATTTAATCCACCTTGTTTGTGTCGTTTACCTAGCAATTTAAGTAGTGGTATACGAATTCGTGTGGGACCGGTACCGCAATAAAAAGTGAAAAAAATAAATAAAATAAAAACACTACAAAGTGAAAAGTAACTTTAATTTCGGAAGTAGGGTGTCTTTGATTTTGTATTTTCGTTTTTGTCACCGGCTTCAGAAATTATTCCGGTTGTTTTATGTAATTTTTTTTTTTAGTATTAAGCGATGGTCCCGAATCCAGGTCTATCCAGAGGTACAAACTGGTTTGGACGGGAACCATAACCTGTCCCTCTGCACCCAGCACCTTAAAGCTGTAGTGGACCCACACTTAAATCTCAGAACTTTTTTTTTTACCAGGCCAGTTTCCCAGTTGCCTAACACACTTTCAATCACAATCGGAAAGTTTTCGAAGGAAATTACTAAACCAATGCTTCGTATTTTTGAAAAATTTGTGTGCTCAACAACGTAAATAACGCAATGAATGTTGTTAAACTGTCAAAATGAAACACATTGCCATTGCAAGTGTGTTACGCAATTACCCCGCAGTTGACCTAAATCTACTAAAACCCTTAGTTTTGGCCATCCAGAAATAAGTTGAATAAGTTCTTTATACATATAATTCGACGGCCCTGCAACACTCCTATAACAACTTTACAGAACAAACAATCGACAATATCTCAAAACGCCTCGTTACACTTACTGCGCATGCACTGACTTGCGAGCCGTATTTCAGAAACTAGAGGAATATTGATGAGTGGTGCAGTCAGAATTATAAACATTAGAGTCTAGAGGCAAGTCGGTCATTGCTACGTTGTGACGTGATAATAATGTGTAATAGTTTTTTCTGTGGGTTCTGACGGGGTAAGTTACTTGTCTCAACCATTATTTTTATGAGTATTATCAAAGTATTTTGTCAATAGGCTCGCCCCCTATTACATGGGACGGTAAAATATGGACGTCTACTATAGGTGCACCTCTGCTTAACTCTTCGGGGAAATACAGGCGTGATGTTATGTTATCAAAGAAAAGGAAATAATACTTCGTGTGGGACTAAAACTCCCGCGCTCGGTACGCTTTCAAAATGGCGCAATAGCTCTTTAACGGAGATCCTTATTTGTAGCCCGCGATATTCAAATTTTCTTTGGTTTTTTGCAAATTGCAGCTCTGTTTTACGTCGTATGTTGTTCAAAATGCGATTCGCGACTGTAGGAATGATATATTTATTGAATAATAAGATTCACCTTAAGCCTACAGCTTCAGAGCGTATACTGAACAGACAGCTGTGCTGCTGGGGAGTTAGTTGCACTACTTCTTCTTCCTAGCTAAAGCACTAGAAAGTGTTGAAGGGAGACTGTTATGTAATTTTGATGTTCAAAAAGTGCTGATTCTCTCTTCCTAGTTTTAATTAATGACTATTGATTTTGATTTTTCATGTTTGCTTCTTCGCTGAGTATTTTTTTTTTCAGTGATTATTATGACAATATGTAGGTAAGCTTATATGCTGATTAAATTATTTATGTATCCTCGTCTTTACACCTTCTAGCCTATTTTTAATCCTCTAACCAAGGGCGTCTCATTGAGGATCTCTTAGTCGTTAAAATAATAATCAAAGGGCATCTGAAATTAGACCTAATTATAACATTTCCTACCTATTATGTTAATAAACTACTAGTATTATTAATAGAGGATGTGAGAGGCATTTAACTGTTCTGATAGGAATTAATGGGCTTTAGAAAGGCCACCTATGTATATATACAAGGTGTATCTAAAATGGTGTTGGACCTGAAAAGGGGTATTCGTACTCAGCATTACTAACAACTGTACGGGCTTAACCGCGAAATTGTGGAAAAAAACACGTGTGGCACTCGGGGACTGCCGCGGCCGCGGTAAAGCGATTGCATAGCATTTTTATCAACTTATGCAATTATAATTATTTATTTATTTTTTATTTATGCAGTATTTTTTTTTTCCTTGATATTAATTCAAGTATAGTCGTACCATATACATACACGTTAAGCGAACGCTCGGCCGAGCTACATGGTAGGCGGAGTGGGGGTTGTTAGGTTTTATTTTCGTTACGGAATTTCTTGATTCGGTCGCCGCGCTCAAACCCCGCGATAAAAGCTATGCAATAGCTTAAAAATCATTTGTTCCCTACATTTACTGTCGCAGAACTCGATAAAATGTATGTCATACCTATATTAAAACCTGTTTACAATGATAAGTACAATGACCCCTTTTCAGGTCCAACACCATTTTTATTACAGTTCAGTTTTAGAATAACTTCGGCTTTGTTGACCATTGTCTCTGTATGGAATTATTAGTTTGTCACTCATGCCCTCTATGTGTAGCTCGATATTTATGCCCGGGCACCAACTGTATACAGCGTGGCAGGGACATCGACGCACAACCTGATGCCATGGATTCAGTACATGCTTCTGAACCCCCCTGCGTTGAAAGATTTAGTTAGCTCTTCAAAAAAAATTGCTCTACCATACATTTTGACCGCATATATATTGCAATTTTCTATGAAACAGCAGATTTGTTTTAGATAACCGACCAAAAAAATCTTCGCTAGGGGGTCTAGAATCATGTGCAGAAATCATGGTGTCAGTATGCGCGTCGATGTCCCAAGCACCCTGTATAAGTCAGTTGCTAACTTCCTCTGAAGAAGAAGACACCGTAACGTTGGACTTAATTACTCTACAATAGACAAGAATTATTTGATTAGTTAACTGTGAACTAATTTATTCACACTCATTCTTCATTTTTATTCTAAAGTATTGTTAAAATGCAAACCGTGTCACGGCTTAACGGAATAAAAAGATCGTATAAAAGGCCTAAATGTGAAAGTAACTGTCTGTCTGTTACCTGCTGAACGGGTTTGGATGTTTGGCACACGGATAGAACATGGCTTGGGTTAGCACAGGATCCTTTTTTTCCCAGCAGTACGATCGTACCGTGGGATTATTTCCGACCACCACTTGGCCGAAGCCGCTGGCAAAAACTAGTCGTTGATTAAGTCTCTTCATAATTAATCTCTTTCTCTGAGCCACTCACTCCTCAGTCTTTTAGTATCTTTGTCTTTCTTTATCTGTCTAAGTTTTAAATTTCATGTGTCCATACTCTTCATCATTGGTCTGCCAATGCTTTTACCAATCGTTGTCACGTTTTCAACAATTGATGGCACGGTGGGCGCAGTGGTTAAGCGATTGACTGCTACGCTGCGTGTCGCGGGATCGAGTCTCGCACGGAACCAATATTTGTATGACCTACAAGCAGTTGTTGCAGGTCTGGCTGTTTGTGTATGTGAGTTTAAATGTTTGTAAACGCACCCACAATACAGGAGAAATCCCTAGTCTGTGGGCCAAGGTTTAAAATAAAAATTGTTGTGTGTAATATTTTTATCTGTGACCTGTTTTGTACCATAACGTCTTCAGCGTTATTATCAACAGTTGCATAGTTGGGAAATCATTAATGTTTATTCATATTATATTAGATAATTTTAGCACTTGCAGCCTTGATATTTTACTGGCATATTTGTAAACGCTTGTAACATCTTGAATACTAATGTAAGTATTACTTCGTCGATCGTTATCTAAAGTTATGCCCATTATAATCATTTACGAAAAAATGATTAAGTGTTAAAAACTCTGATGTCAGAACTTTGGTACCTATTTTAGGTATTTTTTTATAACATCACATTACTAACAAGATTGTTACAGCTTCTAGGAATTTCTGCACTAATGGTAGCACAGGCAAAACTAGATGTTCTATTGTATAACAAGTGTAACGAAGCCGCGAGTCACTTGTACTCCCCGTCATTGTCGTATTTTGTTTGTACTATATCATACCTGGGAACCTTCTGGTTAAGGAGATATAGAAGGTCAAAATTCCAACTTTTACTGAGGTTTTTTTTACGAAAAGTAGTTTACCAGCAATTATTTTTGTGGAATGTTAAGTACTTAGTTTGATGTACAGAATGCGTAGTGGACGGCTATGTGATGGGTCTTTTTACAGCCTGTATGCTGCATGCTATTTGTATGTCCACTATGAGAGTCAGATGTCCTGTTCTGCCCGTTTACATTCAGCTTTTCCACGTAATTGAGCAGAGTATTGTAGTGGTTATCTCCGTTCGTCACGTTGTCATTCGTTACCGAGCTTGGTTATGTCCTTCATGCGATTCCGCTTGGCGACTTTATTCTATACTCTATAGCAAGACTATCTTGCAAATAAATGATATCTACGATATAAACAAAACACGATCAAACTTTAGCCGGAGCCTAAAATTTTTAGCCAGTTTTTGTATTTCGAACTTTATGCCGACTTTAGTAAAGTTCTAAATACAAAATTGACAACCTAAGACTGTAACTTAACTGTAACCTTAAGTTGTCGGTCTTGTAAAAGGAACTGTATGTCTATCCTGTGATCTTCTTTAGTTTATATCTTACTTTTAACATTATCGCCCAATATTCCTACCTAGATTTTCTTTGCCACCTCGAAGCATTATTCAGCGTCCGTTTATACCAGATAAAGAACATAAACTATACTCATATCTAATGATCTAAAATAACCATATTGATGGTATCGCTTTACGCGATGCCTATCTGTAGCATCTACAGTTAATTCATGGCTAAGACCAGTTAAAAAATATGACCACAATAAATCCACATCCATTAATTTCAATTGGAGAATGTTCAAATATTTTAGCGCCATTTATAATCGAGTTACGAAGTATTCGGGTCCGAAGCACCGATGACCGATTATCACAACTACGATCACTATCACAAACTGTGGCATTCAAACTGGTTCCATATGTACTTACAACATATATTTCGGAATAGACAGCGTCCAAAATACTTCGCATGTTTTCATTGTAAAATTACTCAATTACTAATAAGGGAAAATTGGTTGTCTATAAGGCGATCGGTCGTAAAATCTAGGTTCATCAAATGGCAAAGTTGCTTGCGATTACCAACTACAGCATTTATTTAGCAATACATTTTGTATAATTATGTAAACAATTTACAGACGTTTAGTATTGGACAGCTGTATCATGATTGCTTTTCCCATCTACTCAAAATATTTCCCGTTCTTTTTATTCTGCCTGTCACGATTCCATGTTACTCGGGGTTGCAATAGTAAGTTTTATCCCTACATTCTCCACTTACACATATCAGTAACTAGCTTCTGCCCCCGGCTTTGCCCGCGTGGATGTCGGAAATTATCCCACGGGAACGTGCTACCGGGACGAAACGTAGCCTATGTCCTTCCCCAGGATACCATCTATCTCCTTGCCAAATTTTATCGAAATTCGTTCAGTGGTTTAGGCGTGAAAAGCTACCAAACAGAGACTTACTTTCGAATTTATAATATTAGTATGGATTACTTTATCATTCACTCCCTTGTCCTTCATATCATCCCTCACAAGGTCCATCCATCTATTCTTTGGTCTCACTTCTACTTTTATATTTAAAACATTTCTAGTTATAAGAAGCACCTTATAGAGATGACTCCTTATTAACGTATGGTTGTCATCGTTGTATATTCCATTTCTTCAATATTCAACGCAAATAATAATATAACGTTCTGCTCCTGTCGCTTACCTATAACGTGTCTATTTTGCACTTCTATATCGGTTTAAAGAAATTTATTTTTCATAAGAACTTACAGTCCGCTTATAATGAGATACAAATTAGTAAGTATGATAATACAATACGATTTCCTCCAGAGTATTAGAAGTTATAATGTACATACATGTTTCTTAAGCTTATTTTTAAATTTATTCACGTTAGCTCACTCTTTAATATCGTCCGGTACCTAATTCATTAAACAGATGAACTCCTTCAAATAATATGGTTTTCTACCGTAATTAGTGCGTACGCGTATATCATTTTAGGAACTCTTGAGTGTTGCTGGCTTGCCAGCTGAAACTACAATATTATCTCCATTTTGTTTGTCTCAAGCACTTAATGAATAACCACATCAATAACTGAAAATAATAAGAAAACTCTCTTTAGTTCAATATTTGGTTTCTTTTAGGATCCTTGTGGTTAACTAGTAATGGCAATCATGTCATTTGGTTTAAATAGGCTTTTATTTTTATATAGATTCTTCTATATTTTGTGAATGTGAGAAAGTTGTAGGCCTAACTTGTAGACTGTAGATTTGTAGATCTTTTTATATTTTGTTGAGTGCCTGTTACTTGTTGACAGGCCTACCCTGTCCTCCCATACCTATCAACACTGTAATTTGAAACATTGTAAAAGCCCCTTATTTTTAAAAGAGTAACCGTGGAGTTTCTTGCCGGCTCTTCTCCATATGAAACAACCAATTGGAAGCGTGCATCTAGTTTCTGACGTTTCATAAGTGCCCATGTAGGTTTATGTGCAATAAAATATTTTGATTTTGATTTTTAATGTTTTATTTTTATTTCTGTGTGTACATAAATGAAACATCATTTGCGATTTGTATGGCTATAAGATTGGTAACATTTACAGTGATAGAGGATCGCAGCGAGTGCTACTAGTTGCTCAATTCTCGCCACCAACTTTATTTCCACTACATTTGCGAGTGAACGTATATAGTTCAAGATCGCTGTGGCAACACTGGCTTGTATTTTGCATATAACACGACCAACTTACTTCTACCATCCATTTCAACCTTATCTCAAAGAACTAAAATTTATTTTTGTATGACCACGAACTTTTGTCTCAAGTTTCGTGGTGTCAATTCGCAAAAGTTTTTTTTTTGGCTTCTTGGTTCTTAATTATATGGTATTAGTGTGCATAATTGATTGTGATTGATAATTTTCGCCACCGTTGGTAATAGTCGTTGGTTTTTTATTATTTTTTTCAACACGTTATAATGTGCGCATGGTCTGTTACTATCTGAAAAAAGGCTTTTGATTTTATAGGAACTTGATTCTGGTTTTTGTTATTTTTGTGTGTGTGTGTTTTTTACTCTTTGTTGTGAGCGCATATTTGTGTAATATTATAATGCTCACTAACATTTTAGCCTTTACCATATACTTAGGTACGTATACGGGTTTTGGTAACCAAGCCCAATCGAGTAGGAAGAATTCTTTACCAAGACAATGTGTCACTAAGGTACATTAAACGTGTTGGAAACGCCATCATTATTGAAGATAGATACAGGAAAATTTTAGGCATGAAATTTTTCACTAAACAATTCAATTGATAACATAGATTCAACAATAACTAAAACTTAATCACTAAGCTATTCAGTTGACATATTGCTCGCGATAAAAATCGATATTGTTATTGGCATACGATTGACGATTGTCGATCATAATCGAATAGACGTCAGAAATGTTTCGTGACATTATAGTATCGATAAAGTTTAATCGATTGTAATGATTGATGTTTCGATTTAGCAATACGTTTGTATTATTATCGAGAGATATCGTCGCGTCGATGAATGTAGAATTGTAGAACAAGCATTTACGTTGTCCTAGTTAGTGTATATCGTTTGTCTTATCGACTAAATTTATTTAGACAATATCATTGCAATAATCACAAAAAAGTTTGTTTGCAAAACATCTGCGTCGGTCCGATATATGCATGTCTCTTCAGTTCATGGAGTCATTAGTCTTGAAACTATTTAAAAAATGTTAAGTTTACTATATGGAAATATCTTGAAGTACTTAACATCAAGTTATTTGCATTCCATGTATAATGTTATTCACACATTATATTTAAATGATAAATGATTTTATTTCTGTAAGTAGGTTTGAACAAACACTTTTACACGTCAATCATATTTTAAAAACTAGATGAGGTCGGCGTTTCCTATCTGACTACTCTGAGAAGAAAGGCCGAAACAAACTCAGAGGTCACAGTCTCTTTTAAAGTCCAGACATAATCTTGGTCAGATCATGTGAAGACCATGTTCCTGACATCACATCGGGTCCCACACCACATCATTCCATGAAGTTTTCTTGAATTCTTCTACAAGAGTCGTATCGTGTCTGTCTGCGAGAGCCTTAAATCTTAGGGCTTGGTGCAGCATAATTATCTTCTTTCTATCTTTTCCATAATATATATCTTTTTATCCATCTGTAGCAATTTTAATTTTAATCAAGCCTAAAAGCTCAGCTTATTTTTGGCTATGCTAATTTTGCCTAAAACTTAAAGCCTAAAGCAAATGCATGGGGCTATCAATCCTTATTTACCGTTGAGCAATTTATTGTATAAGCCGTAGTTATGTGCATAGTGACGTATGTACTTATACGATATTACACGACTTACATATTGTTACATAAACGTTACCAATACTATTGTGCAAGTGATCTGATGTGTAATGTAATTGTTTTAGATTAAGGTAATTTTCTACCAGTGGTTATATTTCTTGAACTTTTTTATCAACGTTGCTGTTCTTTTCTACATTTTTCCGATTTTTTTCTAGGGTTATAAATACAGCTTCTTTGTGGGAACTATTTGGGAAAGTGAAGCTGTGTTTGAAAAAGTGGCTCTATCTGGTGGAAAGGCCACTTTTTCAAATCTTGAATTTAGGTGTCGCAAAATAATGCTAGAAGAAATCACATGTGCGTGCTCGTGGTGATAAATAAATGTATGAAAATAAGTCTAAACTGCAGTGGAACTGCACCCGCTAAATGAAAGTACAGTCGTGCATAAAATTAAGTTAACTTATGCTTTGAAAATTGGGTAACAGCTTACACAATCTGAAGACGATGGTAACATTACTAGTTTAATATTATTATTTAGATTTTGAAAAATGACTAAATAATTTACACAATATAGCTAGACCCATGGTTGCAAAAAGAAGTTAATTTGGATTTAGTTTGAGCGTCATATTAAGTTAAAAAAAGTCAAATAATTTATTTCAAATAGGCACATAAAAGGCACTTTTAAACGTCGAAATTTACAAGAAAATAGAATTCATTCTAGTTGCCCCTTCCAAAAGGTAGTTTCGTATGGAGAAGAATGGGCAATAAACTCCACCGTTGCTCTTTTAAAATGTTTTACAATATTATATAGGTATACATTCATTCAATAATTATACATATGTGAAGACGATGCACCTAGAATAAAATTACTATACCACAATAGGTAAAAAGAAATAAATGTAATGCAATGCCAGGTAAATTAATTATGTGATAGATACATGGTGCTCACATGTTTACAAATATTGAAAAGTAGATGATTTTTCCAAAATTTTATCAAGTAATAATTGAGTGTGTAAGTTAAAGTAGTTAACAACATAAAGTAAAAATCAATGTCATAAAAATTATAAATTATACAATTAAATTAGCAACCAGTTTGATTTTGTCTAGATTTGTAATCCTAGTTCGATCAAACGTACGTAAGTAGATTTTGAAAGGCACTCCAAATAAGGTTTCGTAACACGAAATTGCCAGCAAACTTTATCTTTAGTTGTAAAGTACGTATTCGATCCATTTTACAGTCATGTCTATTATATCTTCGTCAGCTTGCAAAGTAATTCCTTTATCAAGTCAGGACACACACCTTTTGAAGATACGGCACTTAGCAGACTATTGCATACGAAACTATATTTTATTACTTGTTAAAAAAAGATCAAATTAGTATACACCTTTCACTAATGTCGAGTTGACATCAACCTAAAACATTTTTAAAGGCCTGGCCATTTGATGAAATACAAATAAATTATTAATAACTTCATTGTCAGTCCGTCAGTGTCACATTTTTTTTCCGAGTGTAAGAATATTCTTAATGTATGAAGATGTCTGAATGGTAATCTGTGGGCTTGATATTATGAACCAATAAGTAATGCTCAAGTCGGTAAAATGGATTCTAACGTGCAATGAGCAGAAAAAATTCGCCTTTAAGGTGACGAATATATTTTGACTATCACTGTACCCTAATAGGTACACTATTCTGGCAGGTTACTAAAGCTGAAGCTATCAGATACTAAAGTTCAGGCTCTTACTTTTACTTACGACTGGAAAATTAGGTTAATGTAACGTACCTTTAAGTACTATCTACCTACTCGCTCCATGCGAACTGGTTTCTTACTGAAACATATTTCAAACACACTTCGATTTTAAAGAATGGAATTTTACTGGAAAATGATCATCAGGTATCTTTTAGTAGGAGACACATGTTTTTTTTCTAAACTAATATTTTAAAGAGGAAAGATTTTATTTTTTGTATGTTTGTTTGTTACCCTTTCACACTAAAACTGCTGCACGAATTTTGATGAAAATTTGGCACATGGGTAGACCATGACCGGGATTAGGACATAGGATACTTTTCATCCCGATATTCCCACGGGATCGAGACTTATGCGGGTGAAGCCGGGGGGCGTAGCTAGTGATAAATAAAATTTTTAAGCTGTACTTTTCAGTTTCTGTTTACCTAGATTCCTAGAAACTTCATTTTCCGGTTCACATGATGAAATTGTGTTTGCTTAGTTTTATTACTCAAGAGATTAATGATTTTTTATATATTGAAAGCTCTATCTGTTACCTACCACCTGTGTCTTATCCATTAATTAATAACCGCTATCTCCTGTGTTATGTATTCCAATCTCCTAGTAGTATTATGGTAAAAAAATGCGAAAAATCGTCATGCAAAATAAACAGCAGATGTTCTACCTATAACCATCAAATACATACTTATAAGTAAACTATCTGCACAGCTGTATAGTAAAGTCATATGATCACTGACCGGCAAGCTGCCTTGCCGCGGGCGAGGCCGGTTGCGCTTGCGACAGAGAACGCGGCGCTGCGCGTACGCATCGCCACGGGGTAATGCTGTAGTTGCGGTTTCACAGTAATTTGGGTAGCATTGAAGATATTAGGTATATGGAGGAAGGTAGTATTATAAGGTAGGACGTATCAGTTGGTTCTAGCCAACTAAATAATAAAATACTCTATTCTGCATTAATTTCATAGGTAACGCACACGTACACGTGTACTTTCTAGCCTGAAGCACGGGGTCAACCTAGTTCAGGCAATCAAGCAACTGTGCTCTATTTTAATAATTAATAAGATATTTACTGTAAATGTGCCACTGTTTTATAAATAAGCGATTACTATTCATTTTAAAAGTAATATTTGAAGGAAAAAATATACGAAAAAATTCTCAAGTCACTGTTATTGCAAGTAGATACTTAGGTACTTGAAATTATGACAGGTTAACACCACGAAAACCTTTCGTGTTAAAAAGTAACCCTAAAAACTTATGCCTTATGTAAAATGGTCTTTCATTAAATCCTTCAGTTCAGGTAAAAGCAAGAAAACTGAAATAAAATCTGTGCTGACCAATAAAATTTTAGTTTTGGGGCGTAGTTACTACTACTTGTATTATTTACCTAGGTTTGTATGTAAGAATCATAGTAGGTGGCGTACTGTAGTTTCTGCCTACCCCCATGGGAAGAAGGCGTGATTTAATGTATCTATGTATGTGTGTTTCTAATTTATTTATTTCGAAAATAATCTCGCAATAAAATCCACATAAAGTAGGTATATCTATGATTTCATAAATTACCTACTGCCTCCATAAATACGTAGTTATGTGAGTTAACCTACAGTTAACTATTTAATGGAATTGTATTTGAATATTCATAACATAAAAGGAATACCTACAGCGCGAGGAAACCATATTAAAACATTGACATAATTATACTCAGATTACCACAGGATGTACCGAAAATTATTTGGTCTTAAATAATCTCTTATGTCTCCCGCAAACAAGCGCGACGCGACTCTATTAGAACAATTTATATGAAAACTTCAAGGAAATTGTTCTACAAGTCGCGTGGAGCGTTTAAACTCAGTAATTTCTACATTTATATCAGTAAATTTATATGATGTACATAATAGAGAGCATTCTCTCTATCTATGTCTAAATCTTTTCACTGTGAAGAACTATGTACCCTTAATATACATACACAGAATTCACTCAAAGCCAAACCTAATTTTGACAGTAGGTAGATAAAAGTAGGAAGTACTCGTAAGAAGTAAGGAAACTTTATTAAACTTTCATCGTAACTTCGTAACATGATAACGATTGAAGTTTCGAAAAACTATCGACAAAATACCACCATTTTAAGAACAAAATAAATTCAAATGACGAGGAATACACTGCCTAAAAAAGACGGCAAAGGAATTGTATACCGAGCACCTTAAAATTCGAATGTAAAACTTATAACGATTCTTTGAAATATTCAAAGACGCTATGTATTATATAGACGATCAATTAATACATAAAATGGCAATACCAAGCCACGTTAATTACAATCCAATAATAATTTCAACGGACAATTTACGACGAAAATTAATACCAAATTGAAACCTGCATTACTGGCAACAAAATCGGTAGCCATTAAACGTATTTGTGGTCATCATTACCTAGAATTTAATGTCCTAAAGTTATTAGATTTCGAAACATCTTTGTACTGGCTTGAAGCAAATTACTAGACAATCGAGGTCTGGAGAACGGATGGATGTGACAAAATGAATGAAGGCTAAGCGAGGAGCGGGTGATCGGTGAGCTGTAGGGCTGCCAAAGGTTCTTTGGCTGCGATTAGTAAGCCAGGGATATAGGCACATACTCACACTAGTTGTCCTTGAAACAAAAAAATATTTAATCTCGAAAAGTCGGAAACGTACAAAATGTTTGGAAGAAGCTCTATAACAGGGGTGGCCAACTTGATTGGACCCAAGATCTCTTGTTCACTAACGAGACCCTGTGCGATCTACCTATTACATACTTCTAGAAATTATACAAGATGATGCGTCCAGCAGTAGGTGATTACGTTGGGCAGTCTGGTCTACGTATTTATATTTTTTGGCCTTGCCACGATCGACTGGACTAACAGTCGCGATCGACCGGTCGATCGCGATCGACCTGTTGGCCACCCCTGCTCTATAAGATGTCAAAGTCAGTTAGATCTTCATTTCATGCTGATATGTCTGTGGTGTCGGTTTCTAAGTATATTTTATGAACAAATTGAATTTATTGACTAATTATCTCGATTTCAGAGCCTACTTTTGTATTGAGCAAATATGCAAATAAATATTGATTATGGTTCTATCTGATTCTGAATCGGATTATCTGTGTGACGAACTTTATATCAATTTCAATTGCCATAAAAATTCGAGCATCAATTTCACTTCATCGTAAAACTTCTCCGTCTTTAGATAGCTGAGCGTTGTTGGTAGCTTGGCAGCCCTAGATTTAAGTCCAAGATGCACACACAATAGGAAAATATGTACTACTGTGTTGCAATGTTTATTTGTTCATTGTTAATGCATTATATTGTCGGTACCATGTAATGAATGCCGTTGTTTTAGCTATGGGAGATGAGCCTTGCGGTCTCGGCTATTGCGGTCGACTGCATGATCGGCGAGGTAATTGCGTAACACACTAACAGTAGCAAATGCTTTAATTTTGACAGTTCAACAACATTCATTGCGGTGTTGAGCAGGCAAATTTGTCGAACATATGAAGTAATGGATTAGCAATATCCTATGATTCAGATTGTGATTGAAAGTATGTTATGCAGTTAGGGTGCAGGTCAGGTACTGTATGGATTGATGCCTTTTGACCTCATTTCGAACTATGTGATATCGATATGTTCTGGTTTCGAACCTAGATACCGTCAAACGGGGTAGATAGGGATGCAGGGGTAAATCAGAATGAAACTTTAAAAGGGATTTTAACGTTGAAATAATGTAGTTTGTTGCCAATAAGGGCATTTAATCTTTAATTATAATACAGTAAACACATTAGTCATTTTTGGCAACAAACTATATTATTTCAATGTTAAAATCCCTTTTAAACTTTCGTCTCAATTCACCCCTGCATCCCTATTCACCCCTTATGACGGTAAGTTTAGGAATTCTTATAAACATTTGGAGCTGTTTGGTATCCTGTTTCATGATGACATGAATGGTGTGTTCGCAACCGGCATGCGTGTATGACCAGATGTATGAACGAAAAGGAGTATGTAAGGATCGTAGCAGGTGGCGTTCTGTAGTTTCTGCCTACCCCCATGGGAAGAAAGCGTGAGTTTATGTATGTATGAATGGTGTTTGTGTATGTGAGGTTCGTCTGTCAACGCTCCCACGATACAGGCCAATTTTATAATGTTAGAAAGCCTTTTGTTTGTCTGTCCTTCAAGATATAGGATTTTCCCAGTTTGAAGGGCAGGTCTTACTCATCTGTAATAGCCATACCTAACCCTTATTGAAACAACACTGATGTTACCTAGGCCAAGTCTTTTTGCAAATAAATGATAACTTACTTTAAAAAAAAATATGATTTCGATTTTCATATTCTATTTCTTCTTCTAATTTTTCAACTCGTGAATGCCCCTGTACCGTATTCTGTATTTCTGTTGCTGGTTTCTTTATAAAATAAAATTGATGCTGTTTACTCTTCGTTAGCACTGTTTCGAAGCCTTTGGTTTACAAACGAATTTCTTTCCTGCACTCCCTTTTTGGATGTATAATATATTTATACTTGTCGGAAATACGTTACTTAAATCAATCGTTTGACTTTGACTAATCGGGACGCCAGCGCCACCAGGCGGCGCTCAACATAGTTAAAAAGCAAAATTGGTCGGTGGCGGTCAAGCAGTGAACACGTTTAGAAACTGTCGCGCGTTCCGTATAGTTGTATCGTTTACCTACAGTGTGTGATTCGCTACTGTAATTAATTTGTTCGTAAATTATAATTTGATTGGAAACTGCAAACGGTTTTTCTATTGCGCAATAACCAATACTTCCCATAGTACGCCCACAGTAGTTAAAATATAGCTGATGATAACGAGAGACACGTATCTTCTCCGTCATACTTATGAGTACCTACTTATGACCAAGACTCGGCAACAGTCTTGTCTTGAGCCCTAAAAATCATAAAACAACAAGTATAGTACAGAATTCGTGACTTAGAGTAGTCTTATAAATTGTTTTCGTAATTATCATGTTTCATCTTAACTCGTATATTAATAATGATGTACACAGCAATCAAGTCGTAAACTTAACTAGTAGCATACGTTATAGTTTATATTTTAATGACTTTAGTATAATATACAGTGATGCTAATAATAAAACGGTTTATGAAGCAGTTTCAATCAATGAGGCTGATTGCTTGCATACATAATCTATACATCTATATCTATACTCTACACAAATAAATAAAATTGAAGCGTCTGTTTGTAATGTCAAAATAACAGCTTTTTACTAAATGCATATGAAATTATATACGGGACTTATAACAAAATACCAACTTTAAATTTTTATCTGTCTGTCTGTTTGTTCCGGGTAATCTCCGAAACGGCTGGACCGATTTTGACGGGACTTTCACTGGCATATAGGTGATGTTATAAGGAGTAACATAGGCTTCTTTGTGTACCGGCAGCACGGCCCCGTTGGATAACTTCCGACATCCACGCGGGCGAAGCCGCGGGCAGCAGCTATAATATACCTATAATATTATATGGGAGGGAATTGTTTTGGATTGTTAAAATATAAGTTTAAGAAACTATGATAGTAGTGTAGTAGTAGTAGTATAGTAGTATAGTAGAAGTAGTATATAGTAGTATAGTAGTAGTAATAAACTATGATATGATGTAATTGAATTCTATTCGAAAATAGTTCAGAACACCATTTAAAAAACAATGGCTTAAGATACACATTGATTTTTTTATTACCCGTTGATATTCGACATTAAGGGCGAATTTTATCAAACTTTTATAGAATAAGTCATATACTGAGAATCAATTTTGAATTTTTGACATTTTTTCCATACTAGAACTGTCTGACGGCAATTTTGCTCCACGGATAAAATATATCTGACTTTGGTAAAATCAGCCCTAATTGAGAAAAAACTATATGATCCAGGTGTTAGAGAGAGTTACATTTACAGGGTCCAATCACAATTTTGCCCTTATTTTGCAAAAGGTATTATCTTTTCCTACAGATTTATATCCTATTAATACCTAAATATATGTAGGTCGTTTTAAAATAAAGCCATGAGCAAATTAAACAAGAATATCACAGCAGGGCTTCGTAAAATGATAATAATTTCACATTATTCCAGGGACTGCTAAACATTTCTATGAGGCAAAAATTGAAAATGTTAAAAAACCCGACTGCAACTAAAAAGTTCAAAACAAGCTCACTTTTTTGGCAGGCTGATGCAGTTGGTGGCAGCAATGTCAGTTTTGATGCCACCAACTGCATCAGCCTTCTTGAAAAGTAAGCTCATGTATTAAAATTCATCCACCCGTTAGGATGCTTCGAGGGTATAAAGAATCCTACATTATACAAAGATAAATAGATACAGTGCGCTGATGCTGTCGCGCAGTTGGGTAGTAAAAATATCGCCCAAGTACATTCATCTTGATAAGCTACATAACTTAGTTCATACATAACACCGTTAAACTCGGCATCCTCGTGCCCGCAGACAGTTTTCTCGTAGGTATTCGTCATAGTACCGTAAAGCTTGGTATGCCGGTGATGTAACTACAGTTCCGTGGTCTAGGTACCATTTAAAACCTAGTGGTTTAGCGTACTACCATGTTGTTTTGATTAAAATGTTCTTCTTAATACGACAAACGTTTCTTATGTTGGTTAAAAGTATAGCTAGTTAGTGACGAGGAGGACTGGAAGCCCAGGGTGTATCGAACGAACTTGGGTCGGTATTATTTCTGGAGGTTATTACGTCACATTTTCGTTTTTGCATCAATCATGTCGCACAGAAAACTTGCCTGATATACGAAACTTCATATACTTAAAACCGATCAAAAAGTTTTTCGAAACGGTTGTCGTGAAATCTACAAAAAATACTCATCTATCAGGTTTCAAAATCAGGGCATAGATATGCGTACTTGTAAACTTAATTTCAAAAATATGTAGTGCGTGATCTAAATAAATCAAATTATAAATTAGTGGCTGCACAAGATTGAACGTAAGTGCAATAAATCTTGCGCCGACGCAGTTCCGAATGCTGCAGCGTTTACTACAGAACTAGTTTACGTGGTTTAAACGATGATCATACGCATGAGAAAGTAGCACACGTTATAATTATACAGAGGATTTTAGATGTAGGTACTCGTACCTACCATAATAATTATAATGTTTTTATATCCAGTCATTATTATAGTAGACTTTTTTGTGAGGAAAGTTTTTGTTATGTCAAAGTCAAAGTCAAATCATTTACTTCAAATAGGCACCTATAAGGCACTTTTGAACGTCAAAATTTACAAGAAATTACAATTGATTTTAGTTGCCCCATCCAAAAGGTGGTTTCGTATGGAGAAGAATGGGCATGAAACTCCACCGTCACTCTTTTAAAATGTTTTACAATATTTTGTATACATTAACTATATACATGAATGTAGCTATGAAGGAGCAGACCAAAGAAACGATCGAGGGATTATATGAAAGATGATATGGGTTGAAAGCAGTCATGGCTGATAGAACGATGGAAACAGATGAAATTCGCTGACGACTCCAAATAAATTGGGATATGGGCAGGAGGTTAATGATAAGCAGAGATCGGATATTCGGATGCATATTCACCTAAAGTTGAGAAGTTGGCTAATATGGAATGCGCTTTTGTATTTAAAACATCCCGCTAATGTAAGATTTCAGTGACCAAACCGGACCAAATTATGATTTGGTCCGGTTTGGTCACAGAAATCTGACGTTAGCGGCAGGATCGAAAGGTGAAAGGTGATTAAAGAAGTTATAGCCGAGGTAATATTTACGCCCACTCAGGCATATTAATTTAATAAAAATAACAATTTTGATTTATGTTTTTTTTTTGTTTTCACTAACACACACTACCCTTTCTCTTACACCCTACATACACATATTTGCATCGAGGGTTAAACATTAATTTTAAATAAATGTGCATGTGACTATTTTTACAAAATAAATATTTTAAGAAGCCGCTTCCCTATTTTCATACCTAAAAAAAAATACTTTTGGTAAATATGCATCCGAATATCCAATCTCTGATGATAAGGTAGAAAATAGCTTCTTAACAAAATGTCCGATCCATGGAGCGAGCGAAACTTTTTCCTCAAAATCCTAAGTAGAACCTTACCTTTTGACGAAGCTAGCCCGGGTAGCGAACTACTTCTATTATCTCTACTTAGACATAACTCTTTTTATACAAAGTGACATTGCTTTTTTATCATTTTTACATCGCGCCGTAGAAATCTTTCCGTAGTCCGCGTCTTCCGTTTGTTCCCTTTCTAGGGTGGCCATGCTACGTCTACTGGAAGAATAAGTTAAAACACCAAAAACACGGTACACAGCAGACACTGCTAGTCTTTACGGTCCCATTAAAGTAACACAGTAAAGTACAATAAAAATATTTGCAAACGACTCGGAAACTGTATTGAAGCATGCTTGGCCTTAAATCGAGCACAGATAAGTAAACAAACAGAAGCTCGTTATTTCCTAAATGTGGCATTAAAGTATAGAGTAAATATAAACAAGTGTAAAAATCACAAAATTGTGTTAAATTGTTAAACAAATAAAGTACTACTATTTAGTTATTTGTTCTAGCATTGATATTGTGTTGAGTCCTTGATATTTTAAATATCTGTTAGATTATCTAATTTTAGTAGACTTATTGGCATCGTTCTACATACAGCTAGACGTAATTTAAGTTATGTTTAGCCTAATTAAATAGCGGTTGTAATTAAAATTATTTTTAACATTACATTGATTGTTTGTACCGAAAACCGAGGAATTGAGGCTAAGTCTCAAAAATAGTATTCGGACCATATTCTTGGCACCGCGAAAACTACCTGATCTACCTACAATTTTCACAAATTGACATATCCATCGGTTTTTTATTTGAAAACTATTATTTTCTCAGAGAAAGATTTAAACGCATCTAGACCAAGTAAATAACACGTAGCCAATGCTTGTCAATCTTCACAAGTATCTTTTAGCCTTATGACTCGATTTTCAAATACAGTAACTGCAGGTTAAGTTACGTTAAATTACCAACACGATCAAAATGTATGGAATTTCTGATTTATTTTTTATACTAGCTTCTGCCCGCGACTCAATAAAATAACAGCCACAAAATCAACATATTAAAATAACAGCCACATTTTTATAAAACTTTTCTGTATACTATAAAATATACAGAAAGTCAGGAATGGTGACGCGGGAGCAAGGGCCGTACAGTTGTTCGTGTGAGAAGCAGCTCGTCCTGAGGTCGACACCCGCAGCCTTCAGTAGCAATTTCCCATTGCTTGCGAAGTTTTTCGTTTTTAGTGAATTTGTGAACGTGTGTGCGTTCTTGCATATATACTACCTAATAGCACAACACTGGTACACTGACTGATGCATTCTTACAGGTTTTTCGTGACGAACAGCTATTACTAAAATAATATAACAGTAGATTGTAAACACACTGGATTTCTCATTAACAGTCACCTAACCATAGATAGCTATTTATTTTTACTATAACCAAAGATGACAGAAGAGGCCTAAACTTTATTTTTTTCTGTGTACGTTCTACGAACTATCATATAATAGTTAATGTACAAAAATATAAAAAAAGAAGCACAAAAAATATCAATTTATTCTTGGGAATCGAACATAGGTTTGCAAAGCAGTCGTCGAACCTTCAAGCTCTTTGCTTTGTTGAAAGTTGACTAAAATAGCCGTTGTTGTATTATGTCATGATTTACTGCTTGGCTCCGTAAATGATAAATGATTTTATTTCTGTAAGTAGGTTTGTACAAACACTTTTACACGTCAATCATGTTTTTTAAACTAGATGAGGTCGGCGTTTCCTATCTGACTACTCTGAGAAGAAAGGCCGAAACAAACTCAGAGGTCACAGTCTCTTTTAAAGTCCAGACATAATATTGGTCAGGTCATGCGAAGACCATGCAGATTGGTATCTGAAATGGTCTTTTGAGGAAAGAACCACACAGATTGAGTGGACCTGTCCAGTCAGTGCACGCATTTGTCAGTAATCGTGCAGCTCGACTCAGGAAGTCAGGACTTAAGGAGTTCAACGATTCGACGAACAATACCAAAGAAAGGACATTTGGGTAGGCCGCATAAATTACTCAAACTGCCAGATCACAATTAAAATTAAATTAGAAAAAAAAGCAATTACTCACATAGTCTTCACATTCACAAAATTAAAATAATATAATACTTTACAAGTAAATACTCATGTCATTGTATATATAAAATGTATCAATGTCAATGTGTATATATAAATTCGGTAATAATGTTTGAAGACCATGTAGATCAGTGTCTGAAATGGTCTTTTGAGGAAAGAACCACACAGATTAAGTGGACCTGTCCAGTCAGTGCACGCATTTGTCAGTAACCGTGCAGCTCAACTCAGAACTTAAGGAGCTCAACGATTCGACGAACAATACCAAAGAAAGGACATTTGGGTAGGCCGCATAAACTACTTAAACTGCCAGATCATGATTAAAACTAAATGTGAGAAAAAAAAAGCAATGACCCACATAGTC